>CM052024.1:11190000-15990000 GCA_028476575.1 Platygaster robiniae
CAACTCAGTGGAGAAAATTCTTGATGTCAATTTCCGTCTATTTTCATTTTATAAAATAATGCAGTTCAAAGATTCTTCGTTGTAAAATTGGAAATTTTAAAATAATTATTTATATCATAAATATGAATATAAATACATATACATTATAATATATAAATATGCATCATCTACTGTAAAATGTACATCATGATTGAGGTGCTAAAAGAAAATTTGTATTTTTCTGGATTTCCACAATCTTATGAATCGTTTACATTAATGAACGATTGATTCAAATAATCCAACGTAAGCAGCCAGGATTCATTTTTTTATATTTAAACAGTATAATAATAAATTATACGTAATACTACTGATACTTAAAAATTATTTGGAACAAAACGAATTTTCGCATATTTTTTTGTATGTTATTTTGATTCACATGTTTTCTTTCAAGCGTTTTCTCTTACGGGTCTTTTTTGCACAAAGTACCCATAAAAAGGATCGTAATTTACGGTCCGTCTTACGGTCTCCACAGAGCGCTTGGGGACAATTGTTAAAAAAAACCCCCGCAGGATTGAAATTATGAAATTTTCTTTGACATATGAGCATACAACTGTTAAATATTGATAAAAAAACGATTAATTACCAAAATAAAATCTACCACACTTTTACCACACTATAGCGTGGTAACTCGTTCGCCAGGGTAACAATCCTTTTTTGTCGCCCACGGAAAATGGAAAAATCCAACCATTTTCCGACCACCTTGCTAGGATCATCGATATTTTACCGACAATTTGTACGTCATTTTATAAATAGTCACTTGTCAAATTTACCAGGGCAGTAAAATATTTGGCGATAGCATTGTGTTTTGATTGTTGGCGATGAAATCTGAAGTTCTAAAGGCCCCTTTCAGGGGCCCACGGCTTACACGGCGGCAATCCCAGATTTTTTAGTTCTAAAAGGCGACTTCAATGGAGATTTTGGCGCTCTGAGCGCCTCGTTTTGCTGACAGCTGATGCACTTGAAACCGTCAAATCTTTCAAAACGTCAATAACAACAAACGAGTCGGAAATTGTCGTGTACGATGTCCTCAATTCGCGATTTGTTTTAAGATAAAAAGTGAAACATTGCACCAAAGTGTTCTGTGCGTGGTTGCCTGTCAAAAAATAAGGCAAGACATGCGTTTCTAGTGAACATGGAAACCGCAAATAGGTGGATAAATGCATGTGACAATCCGGAAATGCATGGTAAATTATTTTCCATCATGTAAAAAAATTGCAAATGAAAGATTATTAGAAATAATCGCATGACTTGAATTAAAACTTTTTTGCTCATTAAATGAAGCTTAATGTTTAAAAAATTTTTCAAGATATTTTATTTATAGGTCAAACGATTTGTTATTCAAAATTCACTGCTATCAAATTTATTTATTTCTTTTTCCCTGATAATTATCAATTTGCTTTTTTTATGTGTATTGTTGTACGTTGGTCGTAAAACCGAGAAAACCGTCAACATAGATAAGTTTTTCGGAACGGGAGATTCGAGCGTTTTCGAGAATGTTTAGAACACTCGAACTTTCCCCGCTGCCTTACCGGGAGATAAGAGCGGCGAGTAGGGAAAATTATCGAAGTTTCCTGATTGGCGCGCGGATCGCGACCAAGAAGGGACTTCAAGCATCGCGCGCGACAGAAGCGGCATATTCCATCGAGCCTTTCTCGGCTCTGGAACTCCTCCCAACCCACCAAGCTCCTAACCTCGTGCAGCCTCTCTCGGCTCCGAGCCCATCCAATATCCTCACCCCGTGTAGCCTTTCTCGGCTCCGGGTTTTCCGCCGAATATCCTCACCCCGTGTAGCCTTTCTCGGCTCCGGGTTTTCCGCCGAATATCCTCACCCCGTGTAGCCTTTCTCGGCTCCGGGTTTCCCGCCGAATATCCTCACCCCGTGTAGCCTTTCTCGGCTCCGGGTTTCCCGCCGAATATCCTCACCCCGTGTAGCCTTTCTCGGCTCCGGGTTTTCCACCGAATATCCTCACCCCGTGTAGCCTTTCTCGGCTCCGGGTTTTCCGCCGAATATCCTCACCCCGTGTAGCCTTTCTCGGCTCCGGGTTCTCCGCCGAATATCCTCGCACCGTGTAGCCTTTCTTGGCTCCGGCCCCAGTTCCTCTCCGTGTAGCCTTGTCTCGGCTTCGGAATTCCCACCACATTCCAAACCGTGTAGCCTTTCTCGGCTCCGGCTCCCAAGTTACTCCTCAGAGACTCATCTCGGCCAACTGGCTAGCGCAACTGCGCCACCGAGGGAAGTCTTCAGGGGCTCGTCTCGGCCAACTGGCCAGCGCAACTGCGCCACCGAGGGAATTCTTCAGGAGCTCGTCTCGGCCAACTGGCCAGCGCAACTGCGCCACCGAGGGCCTACTTTAAAAGTTTCTTATGTTAATATCAGATATAAAATGAATAAAAGTATAAGTGAATCATGTAGAAATAGTGGCTAATAAACGACTCCTCGGGAGCTTAAATTGTTGATCCATGGACTTTTATTGGATAACGCCTCATTGTTGACGTCCCCTCCTTTTTTGACGTACAACAATTTGGCGCCCAACGTGGGGCACATGACTTTTTCGGATGAAAAAGGACCCCTCTCGACGAAAGAAACAAGTCTCGGAGGCTGAGCTGATCCCCCGCCATCAGCGAGCACTTCGCCGTGAGCTAGACCGAACAAAGCTTAGCAAAGAACCCACTCAAGCAGAGTTTTCTGGGAACCGAATAAACCCAGTGGCGCCCAACCAATCAACCATGGAAGCAACAAACCAACCAATCATCGCGTCAGGCTGCGAAGGACGAGGTCATCTGGTTGACCCATCTCTTGAGGGAGCAGTTGGCCCCTCACCGACCATAGAACAGGGTGGCCTTCACCATGACTCCACAGCAATCAGCGAGCAACCAAACGCCTCACCTTCAGAGACTAGCGAGTCTCATAGGAGGCATCAGGTTTGCCACCAGTCTAGTGCACCTGGGCGTGCTCGCGTGCCTGATGAAACGGACTTGGCAGCCATGTTGGAGAAACTGACGAAACTGCTCACTCCCCTGGCAGGGAACCTGGCCGCCGAGGGAGGTCGGTCCCAGTTTTTCCCCGACGATGGTGGGCCAAAAGGAGCAGTCTTGCCACCCCTTTCTCAGCACACTACAGCATGTGAGCAGTCATCCACTCACTCTCCGCCCTACATGGCATACCATCAAGTGACAACTCACCTTCAACACACCCCCGCATACTCCCAGGCATATGCTTACACTCAGCCCACCACGGCATATCCCCAGGCAACTACTTACACTCGGCTCACCAAGGCCTACCCTCAGGCTGCCACGTTCTCACAGCCCAGCGCGGCCTGGTACCAACCAGCAACGTGTGCTCCGCAACCGACCGGCTTCACCCATACCATCCCGTTGCCACAGCCCGTGTTTCATGGTTACGACTATGAGAACCCCCTTAAATTTCTGTCCAAGACGGAGGCCTACTACTTGGGGGCAGCGGTTCACCCCGCTCATTACTCCCTCATGATTGGAAGGGGGTTAAGGGGGCAAGCGGAGCAATGGTGGAAACTCTACCAAAACATGGACCTGACCTGGCCGCGGTTCGTGGAACTGTTTTTGGCCAGATTTAATAGCATGATTCTCCTGTTCAAGCTCCAAACTCAGCTGTACTCGAAGCGACAGGAGGAGAGAGAGCCGGTAGGACCATTTTTACAAACAAAATATAAAATTTTCGAAAGAATTCGACCAGACGAATCCGAGACAGCAAAAGTCGCCTCGTTACTCGAGCTGATCAAGCCGAGTATTCGACGTCAAGTTCGAGCCTCCCGCCCGGTTACGTTTGAGCAGCTCCTGACGTATTCCATCGAGGCCGAACAGGATGACGCAGAGATAACGGTGCCCAAGTACACTCCTAGGAGGGAGCATCCTAAGACGATAACAGCCTATGCGAACCAACAATTTCCTAAGTGTTGGCATTGCCCCGAGAGGCATTATCATCGAGACTGTCCGGTGCTACTCGGACGCCGAGATCAGCTCCCCAGCGAGCAATCGGAAAAAGCTGTGGAAAACTTTCGGCCGGCGGAGATGCCCCGCGCCCCAGCGCCAGTAATCAACAGCGTGAGCCCAGGAACCGACTCTTTGCCGCGGGTCCTGGTCAAAATCGCAGGCCAAGAGGTTTTCGCCCTAGTAGACACGGGAGCCTCTCACAACTTTGCGAATTCCCGCCTGATCCCCGACCTGAAAAAGAGTGCTGGAAAGAGAAGCTTGCCACAGATACAACTGGCTACAACTAATTCTAGCATGCCATTAGTTGGACTAGTGGCCTTGACTCTGGACGTCCAGAGCCACACTCAAAGCATCGAGGCCCTGGTGTCCGACCAACTCCGTGAGGACCTGGTGCTGGGCCTACCGTGGTTAAAATCGCAGAACGCCATTTTCGACTTAGCCAACGAGTGCCTGCATGTGGGAACTCAAGATCGACACACCCTTTATTTGCGCCAGACCATCGCTGATCCAATTCTACCATCTGTAGAACCAGCTGTAGATGAACATGCATTCCCACAGCAACAGCCACAACCACAACAGCAGAGCTCCGATTTGCTGGAAAACCCATCCAAAAACCCAGTAACCCCTGATCCTATTACTACCATGAAACTTGATAAAAGTTTCGATCTCCCACTTCTCTCCTCAGGACCACCCCCAGTTGTTCCTCGCACGAATGTTCAACAAATTAATCAAATTAATCCAACACACCTACCCCCGTTCATGTTTCAAAAGAACCTTTCGCCATGGAACAAAAGCCGCACAAAATCTGATAATATCCACTTTGATCCGCCGGATAACGAACAAAGTCTGGATAACCCAAATCTTGTGAGAAATCGCGTCGGGGCCAAACGCAATAAAAGGAAAAATCGAAACAAAAGAAAAGAAAGAAAACGCAATCCAAACAAACACGAACGCTCTGAATCTCACTGTCCGAAAAAGGCCGGCGATTGTTATACGTTGGTCGTAAAACCGAGAAAACCGTCAACATAGTTAAGTTTTTCGGAACGGGAGATTCGAGCGTTTTCGAGAATGTTTAGAACACTCGAACTTTCCCCGCTGCCTTACCGGGAGATAAGAGCGGCGAGTAGGGAAAATTATCGAAGTTTCCTGATTGGCGCGCGGATCGCGACCAAGAAGGGACTTCAAGCATCGCGCGCGACAGAAGCGGCAGATTCCATCGAGCCTTTCTCGGCTCTGGAACTCCTCCCAACCCACCAAGCTCCTAACCTCGTGCAGCCTCTCTCGGCTCCGAGCCCATCCAATATCCTCACCCCGTGTAGCCTTTCTCGGCTCCGGGTTTTCCGCCGAATATCCTCACCCCGTGTAGCCTTTCTCGGCTCCGGGTTTTCCGCCGAATATCCTCACCCCGTGTAGCCTTTCTCGGCTCCGGGTTTTCCGCCGAATATCCTCACCCCGTGTAGCCTTTCTCGGCTCCGGGTTTCCCGCCGAATATCCTCACCCCGTGTAGCCTTTCTCGGTTCCGGGTTTTCCACCGAATATCCTCACCCCGTGTAGCCTTTCTCGGCTCCGGGTTTCCCGCCGAATATCCTCACCCCGTGTAGCCTTTCTCGGCTCCGGGTTTTCCACCGAATATCCTCACCCCGTGTAGCCTTTCTCGGCTCCGGGTTTTCCGCCGAATATCCTCACCCCGTGTAGCCTTTCTCGGCTCCGGGTTCTCCGCCGAATATCCTCGCACCGTGTAGCCTTTCTTGGCTCCGGCCCCAGTTCCTCTCCGTGTAGCCTTGTCTCGGCTTCGGAATTCCCACCACATTCCAAACCGTGTAGCCTTTCTCGGCTCCGGCTCCCAAGTTACTTCTCAGAGACTCATCTCGGCCAACCGGCTAGCGCAACTGCGCCACCGAGGGAAGTCTTCAGGGGCTCGTCTCGGCCAACTGGCCAGCGCAACTGCGCCACCGAGGGAATTCTTCAGGAGCTTGTCTCGGCCAACTGGCCAGCGCAACTGCGCCACCAAGGGCCTACTTTAAAAGTTTCTTATGTTAATATCAGATATAAAATGAATAAAAGTATAAGTGAATCATGTAGAAATAGTGGCTAATAAACGACTCCTCGGGAGCTTAAATTGTTGATCCATGGACTTTTATTGGATAACGCCTCATTGTTGACGTCCTCTCCTTTTTTGACGTACAACAGTATCTAGTGTACCATATATGTAACAAAAAATGTTGGTAAAATACAGTTGTATTAGATTTTATCATATTATTTTTTATCGAATTGCCTAATGCTACATTTAATCCTGTTATAATTTGAAATATTTATGTAATTTCAGTAAGAAATTTACTTCTTACATGGTTTTTATAAGGTGCACCTTATTATTGAATTGTTATAAGAAATTTTATTTTCTTCTAAGGTTTTCAGGTATAAAGATCAAAATTGCTAGGGATCGGTCTGCAAACAACGCTTTCGGAAATTCAACTCTCATTCCTCAAGTGCTTAAAAATGAATTTTTTTTTTTTTTAATCTATTCATTTTCAGAGTCGTTAAAAGAAACATTTTTCGTTATCGAATACCATGACTCTCAATAAGTAGAAAAGGACAAGCACCTGAACATTTTTGTACATGCATTTTGTATGTAATGAAAAGTGATAAATGCTCTTGAAATTTATTTGTTGACTTCATTTCTTACAATCCTTTATGCCATCCATTTTTCTGAGAATTTATTAGATGTGATCGCTGAAATGTAAGAATGATAAAGTAAGTTTATTATCACGATTCGACATGAGCACGATATGGCTGCTCAACCTGTATGAGAGACCATACAGGAAAACCCTGCGATAAGTAGTCCAGTTTCGAGAGTCTAATCTTGCCGGTAAATATCGTAACTTTTAAATATTGATGCTGAACGATCAGTTGATTATTTTTTAAAAAATCAAAAATTCAGACGCAGGCAGGATATTTTGAACCCTGCTCCCTTCGCTTCGACGCGCAGTGGTCTAAGTATTTAATGTACTAGATGATATTGTATAGAAAAAATTTTAAATTGAACATTTTTCACGTTTTACTAATGATGTATAACATTATAAAATATTTATTACATGCATATATATATTGCATACATATAAATATAATGTAGGTATACAAGACAATATATATATTGGACAATATATTCATTGTCTACATAATATTATAAATGTTTGAATAAAATGAAAAATATCTTGTTATGAATACATGCACACTGTGTAAAGTCGATGGTGAATTTATTTACATAAAAGTATAAGAGGTTTTTAACCCATATTCTGTATGGGATTTTTCCCTTATGTAAAAAAATCTGGAAAACTTTCCATACGCTACAGAAATAATTCCATTAATTATGGAAAAATTTCTATACTAATGAAAGAATTCCTGTATCATACATGGAAAACTTACCGATTTTTTTGTAACAGTGTATTATGCACATGAAAAGAGTATATTTATATAAATATATCATTTATATTAAAATATACATATTTTTACAGATTGTTATAAAAATAAGGCCTTATTACGGTTGATTATTTGCTTAAAATTTAGTAAATATTTAATAAAAAGTGTTTATACTACAGTCAAAATATACTCGTCCGTTATTCACAATTTTTAAAAGAAATTCATACCCATAATCATTTTACACTAAAAATCAATGAATGATTTTTTTAAAATTAATTATCAATAAATTCGGATGCATTGTTTATTCAATATCATAATTTCATTTTTATTAATTGGAAATATTTGCACATGTTACAATTATTTTGAAATTTGGGCACACTCCTTTTAACGTCACATGCCTGATGCAATGCATAGGGCTCGCCATGATCGTTCGTACGACGCTGAGCTTTCCATCTGCCCGCGTGCTTGATTTTGCAGGTTGAAGGACAGGTTTCGTACATATGTAGCAGAACGTTCGTGAGGGAACCCCAGCAGCTGGCCAGCAGATGATAAATGAAGCCGAATGTAGAGTGGAGTGCGAAGAGATGCAGCATCACGTTGAGGACTCCCTTGATAAACTTGATGCTCATGTAGAATTCCAAAAGTCTCGCAGTGTAAGTTCCAAGTAACGTGAAACCGGAGAACAGCTTTTCCCAAATTCCGATAGCAATTTTCTCCATGGTGGGGGCGTCGAGGAATGTCGTGAGTGGTAGTCCTTGGACATCGACCCCTTACATCATACGGCGAGCAATAGCATTCAGGATACTGGGTCGATTGATGGGAAACATCACTTGTTCTCTGTAACTTTCCAGAGAGTCTATTCTTGAAACATGTCCATTTCGAAACGGACATATATTTTGTCAATTTCGTTAACCCTGAACTCGTCTGCGTCAAATAAAACGCATACGTCAATTTTGGTACGGTTATGCACAGTAAAAAATACAGATGAAAAAAGCTAGCCGCTAGTGATTTTTTTACTACGCTCGGCGTAGTAATATCACGAACCACTCTTGTGAAACTTCGGTCGCTAGTGATTTCCCGCCAGTGTGGAACGAAAAACGACATCCGCTGAATAAATGACTAGCTTCTATGAATAAACCTACGCTCGGCGTCAGTAACTAGAGGACCTACGCTCGGCGTAGAAATATTATCACCACGCGTTTTTTTACTGTCTCTAGTGAATTTAACAGCAGATGGTAGATTTCGTAACGTGGTTCGTAAAATTCTGAGTGTTTGTAATTATATGAGATGATTTCGTAATTTCTTATCCTATTCAATCACACTTGTCATCATATGATTTGTATTATCATTCCCATTCGTTGACATTCATATGTTGTGTTATCGTGTGTTATAGAGCGGTTGGCATTAATAAAGAACACAATATAGATTTTTTTTATACAGGGTGCGCCATTTCTTATGTCGGCATGTAAACATTGAATAACTTGAAAAAAAAACAACCGATTTCTGTAAATGAGGTATTTTTATTTAGTTTGGTCCTTTACAATTTATTTAGACTAGTTTTTGAACACAACATCAATCAAGTGGCCGCCCTTATTGTTCACAGCAAAATATGCCCTTTTTGCGGCGTTTTCCATTACCTTTTCGAGCATCTCGGGTGGTATAGCAATGATTTCGGCACGAATATTTTCCTTAAGCTCTTCAATGGTCTGCGGCTTGCTGGCGTACACTTTACTTTTCAAATAACCCCACAAAAAGAAGTCTGGAGGGGTCAAATCTGGAGATCTGGGTGGCCATTCAATGTCGCCTCTTTTTGACATCAGACGTCCAGGGAATTTTCGTTGCAGAAACTGGATTGTTTGATTCGCAGTGTGGCAGGTCGCACCATCTTGTTGAAACCAGTAATCTTCAAGACCTTTTTCACGCATTTGTGGGCAGACATAGTGAGCCAACATCCACCGATATCGGTTTCCATCGATCGTTTGGTTCTCTTTGAAAAAATAAGGACCAATGATGGTTTTGGCGCAAACGCCGGCCCAAACAGTAACTTTTTGGTCATGCAATGGCGTTTCATGGATCTCGTGTGGATTCTGCGTTCCCCAAATGCGGCAATTTTGCTTATTAACGCCTCCAGAAAGTTTGAAATGTGCCTCGTCGGTCATTAAAATTCGCTTCCAAAAATCAGGTTCAGTATCAACTATTCGAGCGATTGTTTGTCCATATTCCAAGCGACGTGGATGATCTGTAGGCAATATTCTTTGTGTTGATTGCATTTTGTACGGAAACAAATGCAAATCATCTTTCAAAATGCGCCGTAGAGTGGTTCCACTGATGCCGAGATGCTGAGCGCGGTGACGATATGAAACTTTTGGGTTTTGGGCAACGCTCTCTCTGACAGCTTCAATCAGTTCATTTGAACGTCTTGGTCGTTGATGAACGGGTTGTTCGCGATCTTTCACTGTCCCGTGGTCACAAAAATTCGACACCAAACGACGAATAGTGTTGTCAGATGGTGCCTGTTTGCCAAGATATTTTCGACGATATGCTCGTTGAGTTAACACAACTGAACGACTATTTTCAATGTACAAAGTAACTATTTCAGCGCGTTCTTTTGGTGTGAAGCGATACATGGTTGAAATTGTACTGAATTGACGTTTCCAAAACAAGTGAAGTCAAGTAAATCGGTTGTCAAATGTTTAAGTTATTCAATGTTACAATACCGACATAAGAAATGGCGCACCCTGTAAATTTTAACTGAAATTAATCGCTTATCCTAAAAATAAGGAAAATCATTATCAAGTAAAGTGAATTTCGATTTTCACTTTCAAAGATTAGTTGCGATCCGAATATTTCTTGTGTATGCACAAGATATTTAAGGTTAAAAAACACGCTTACATTCCTTGCATTATCGCTAGCGTGTTTACATATTTATGCATATATGCAAAATATCCATAACAATTCATTTTGTAATGATTTGTTATTTCATGCTTTTTAATGAATTTCAGCTGCATTTTACTGGCTAGCTGATTTTCACTATTGTACTGAACGAAATCGCCAGCCACACCGTGAATTCACAATCCCAGAGATGAAATTTACGAGCGCCTTGAAATTTACTAGCGTGCTGAAAAAGTCGTCAGCGCTAGTGAATTTTCGGGTGGTGGGAATTTCACTACCGCTCCTAGTAATTTCCCCTCACTCAGCGTAGGTCTTTTGGTTACTGACGCCCAGCGTAGTGTTTTTCAACAACTTTTTTTTACTGTGTGTACAGTTGTTGACATTCACATGTCATCGCGAATTTCCGTATACCACCGTATACGTTCAAACATACTCTTCAATTTCAGCGCGTGACGAATATCGTATTTAAATTTCGCGCGAGTGTAAAAGTGTGTTTTTTGCGCGGTATTGTTCTGCAGGTTCTCCCGATATGAAAGGAAAAGATAGAAGTTGTAAGTATAGAGTGACTGACATAAAGATTCAGGCCCGTAAACAGATTAAATTAGGATAGAAGTTTGATTACTTGATAAATAAATTAGGCTTTTGTTAAACTGATAATTTATTCAAAACAACGGTTTTTCTAATTAAGTTGATATATCGTTTATTTAACTAGTATATTTAAATTTTTATGATAAATACAAAAAATTGTTCAATTGCAATTCAATAAAATAGTTATTCAATGACAAAAATGTTCAGGGTTTTTTATATCATGATAACAAAACTTCTAACTTTTTTCGATGATGAACGAAATGAATTCATATAATATGCAAATTCCATTTAAGCACAGTCTTTACTCCCTTAATAAAAAAAAAAAGTAAAACTTACGGTTTTGCAGTGCATAGTCATTTTTATTTTTCTAAAAATGTAAAGTATTCCAGCACGACGAATAAGTCCCTAGCGAAAACTCGGCGTGATCCACGTAAGGTGTGGCACACAAATTTTCTAGAGGGGTTTTTCGGAAAAAGATATGTGTTTTCTTCAGGATTTTATAAATAATAATCTTTGAAGATCTCGGTAAAAGAAAGGACGATTTTTCAATTTTTCGAACTTGGGGATTTTAAGGTTACACAACTTTTGGAGTACAGAGTCACACATTTTTCATATACTCATTTAATATAACGTAATTTAATTTTTGTGATTTTCAAGTCGCTCAAGTTTTCTTTTTTCAAACACTTTTTTTATTTTTCATAATTCTTTTATGTTTGTATTATTTCAAAGATTTTTTAAATTATAATTATGCATTTTTTTCAGCTTACTACAATTCAATACTCTTGAAATTAAAGTTATACTAAACTTCAACACCTTTATACACACATATTCCACAAATGAAATATCTACACAGACTTCACGTATTTTATAAATATCCATAATTTTCGTATTTATTTTATTGATAAATTTTTGTATTATTTAATGGTAGGTATCTTCATATTTCTAAAATTTCTTTGGATCGCTATAGAGATTTATAAAAGGTGTGTGCTACGATATTAATTGGAGTTCTTAGTAGAGGCAGAGAATTAGTAGTCCTTAGTAGAGAATTCGAAAACATTAAACAATTGCTACTTGCAAATCGGAGCTAACTTTCAAAAACCCTTTGACTGAAGTTTTCAGGGGGTCTAACTCCTTCCACTTCTGATAATTTTGATCTATTCGGACAACCAAAGTTAAACTTGTAGCACAGTGTTATTGTATATATGGTATCTCTTCTATTCTCATATTTTTTAGTATACATAAGATTTTTCATCATTTTTTCGTATTTTTATAGATTTTCCGTATTTCTATACATCGTTCTATCTACGCTTATTGAGCTCGATAGTCTAGAAATTGAAGTCTTGTAGATCGTACGTATTAGTTCGGATTTTTTAGAAAACAGTTACTTCATATAGTTTTATTACATATAGCAAATTTTAAACTTTAAATGATTCTCATGATTTTATTTTATTCCGGATGGTTTTATGGCGATCGACACGCTTGCTCTCCGATCGCCTAAAAAGCAATCGAAATCTGTCAAAATGCGCGTATTTCGGAAATTAGTGTAAAACATACAATGAAGACTTTAATTATTTATATAAAATATATGTCTGATGATTGTTAAGTTAAAAATTGCTTTAACGTAAGTCTTGAACTGTTCAAAAATATGTTTTATATTATTTGAATATAATATTTTCATGTGACTATTTTTATGTACCCTCTTAATCTAAAATAGTGGGATTCCAACGACAGACAGTGAAAAGTGTGCCACTGATTGTGAGATTCAGTGGAAGTGGTACAAAAGAAAAAAATCACGAGGGCCAAGAAATAATCGATTAGCAAATTAGGACTACACTGATGTATCAGTGGAAAGTGAGCCACTGATAAATCAGCGAATTTCACTATTTTGAATTTCGAGATAACAGTTTTTTATGATATGTGAGTAACATTTCTATACAAAAAATATTTTCATAGTTGTTTGCAACAAATTTTTGTGTACAGTTTTGGGCTAAGATACATGGAATTTTCAAAAAGCGTTAGGCGATTAAAAGGCAATCATGGCGATTGCCTTGCAATCATCAGGGTATTTTTATGAATTTTCTATCTATATTTCAAGTATTCGATGCTCTCTGATTCGAAGTTTTTTTAGATTTTATAATTTTCGTAGCTTCTAATTTCCCTTTACATTTTACTAGGCGGGAACCATTTTTAAAAAATTCTCTTTTCCACGTTACCCTAGTTACCCACGTCTTGGCTTAGCTTTTAATGTTTTCGAATCGGAAACTGTGCCCAACCGGTTTTCGTCCATAGGTTCCTCTTGTCGTTCCACGACACATATTTGCAAAATTAATATTTTGAAATATTTTTTGTAAAAACAAATTTTAAATTAAACTCCAATTTTTCGTAAAAAACTCGAATGGTTTCTATGATTGTTTGGTAGGCTAATTACGAATCTGGCATTCTATTTAGAAAACTTATTTATTTAAACCTTATTTTCTAAAAAATATTTGCACAGTTTGAGTTTTAGAAAAATAAATGCACTGTCTGTAATTTTCTGGACTGATGATCATGCATTTGGTATGATATATTCATAATCATAACATTCATTCTTATCAACTATTACTGGACATGATTATGTACTAAAATTAGATTGTTTAAAAAATGCATACGATTTTCATAGTATGCTCATATAAGATCTTGCGTTAGATTTGAAAAATTAATTTGATTTAACTTTTTTTCCAAAATACTTGATAAACTAAAGTTTTTGCAAGATGCATATGCTTTTTAAGGTTTTTTCTGCTGCTGATCATGAAGCGAGTGTCTGATTGGCAAATCTTATATGTAAAATATTTGATGAAACACACAATGCATTAAAATTTAATTGTTTACAAAATGTATACATTTACATTATGGTTTCTCTGTTTTCGGAAATATTCGGGAAATTTGAAATTCCGATAAGTACGGGAATCAAGGCATATTTTTTGTTATTTCAAAATGTTCGCTAATTTTGAAAAATCCGGGATTTTGATAACTGTCAATTCAGGAAAATTGAAGGTAAAAAAGCTTCAAGAATGCTAGAGAATTTGAGATTTGCAAAAGTTTAAGAGTATATCTTAAAATATCTGAGATCTTGAAAAGTGAATCAACCCTTAACTACTACAATGTGTCTTGCAGGACCTAGAAAATGATGGGAAATTTGGAGGTTGTAGTGATTGAATGTGAATACTGTCACATGTTGGAGATCTAAAATTTTCGATGCATTTATGTATATAATAATATTTATACATGAAATTTCAAAATTTTGTTTTCAAGCTTATGTGAGAACATTACTTTTCAAACCTAATTTACCGCAGAATTTTTGTCTCATTTTTACCGTGTCGTGAACTGTGAACTGATATCAATCTTTGAGGATTCGGAAGTATATCACTGCAAACAGAAAATTATTGGAAGACGCTAAATATGATTCACACGCACAGCCTTTCAATACATTTTAGCGTGAGTTGCGTGAGATCAAAGTCGCCGACGCTGAAAAGTATTACGCAGTGAGTTTCAATCCGCTTTTGTTTCCCCAATAATTTTTTGTTTACAGTGATCTTCGAAGCAAGAAATCGTTCCGATTTCTACATTAATTATAAACAAATTTTAATTCCAATTTATATACCAGGTGTACTCCTAAGTAATTTCCGGTTTTTTCAATGGATGGCGTTCTGTTTTGTACCGCTGTTGGTAACATATACCATATGCCATTTTGTTCAGTCATATCGAGTGCTTGAACTGCGTTGACATTTTCTCGAAAAAATCTTCCAGTAAGTTTTTATTGCGCTTCAAAAATGTCGAATTTTGTACCGAATTTTGAGCATATGCGCCATGCATTGCTTTTCATGTTCAATCAGGGGAAAAAAGTGTCCGAGAGCCACTGTGCGCTTGTGGAAGTTTATGGTGATCGTGCATTAACACTTCGAACATATGAAACGTGGTTTCGACAGTTCAAAAATGGAAATTTCGACCTGGACGACGCCGCACGCTCCGGCAAGCGAAAATCGTTCGATGACGCCGAATTGCAAGCATTATTAGATGAAGACAACACGCAAACGCAACGACAGCTTGCAGATGCGTTGGGAGTTCAACAGCAAGCGATTTCCAAGCGTCTGCGAGCCATGGGAAAAATTCAGAAGTGTGGAAAGTGGGTGCCCCATGAACTGACCGAGAGACAAATGGAGAATCGAAAAGTGACCTGTGAGATGCTGCTTCAACGATACAAAAGAAAGTCTTTCCTGCATCGTGTAGTTACTGGTGATGAAAAGTGGATTTTCCTGGAGAACCCTATGCGCAACAAATCGTGGGTGAGTCCAGGTGAAGCATCGACATCGACGGCACGGCCAAATCGTTACGGTCGGAAGGTCATGCTGTGTGTGTGGTGGGACCAGTCCGGTGTTATATACTTTGAACTGCTGAAACCTGGTAAAACTGTGAATGCCGTTCGCTACAAACAGCAAATGAAAGATTTGAGCCGAGCCATTGTGGAAAACCGACCAGAATATCAACAACGACAGAAGAAGGTGATTTTGCTCCACGACAATGCGCCGTCGCATAAGTTGAAAGTCGTTCGTGACACGCTGGAAAGGCTCAAGTGGGAAGTGCTTGATCATGCGGCTTACTCACCAGACCTGGCGCCATCCGACTACCACCTCTTTGCCTCGTTGGGCCATGCACTTTCTGAGCAGCGCTTCGACTCGTACGAAAATGTACGAAAATGGCTCACCGAGTGGTTCACCTCCAAAGGCAATGATTTTTACTGGCGTGGTATCCACAATTTACCAGAAAGGTGGGAAAAATGTGTAGAAAGCGATGGAAAATACTTTGAATAAAATAAAGGTTACGGTTTTTTTGGAATTATGTGTTTTATTTGCAAAAAAACCGGAAATTAATTAGGAGTACACCTGGTAATTATTTAAGAAAAAAAGAGAAAAATTTTATATGAGTTTGGATTCCACGTAAAAAATCAAGTTACAACCGCTAGAAAAACAAAGGTATCGTTCCGAAAGTAACCCTTTACAGTAGATAGGCTAGGGGGATACGCCCCCCACTCCAACTCCCATCACGTGACCCCCTACCCCACCTCTCTCCCCACCACTCCCCCAGGCCACACCCCCTGCGCCCTGATTGGTCTGCCCCTCCCCTAGGCCACGCCCCCTGCGTCCTGATTGGTCCATCACCTCCCCGTGAGTTTTCCAAAATTTCCCTCGATTTTCCATATTTTTCCGGGATTTCCCTAGATTTCTCGAAATTTTCCGCGTTTTTCCAAAAATTTTCAGAATTTCCCATATTTTCCCGGGATTTTCCGGAATTCACCTCAAATTTCCCGGAATTTTCCGCGATTTCCCGCAAATTTTTCGGAATTTTTCTAAATTTTTCTGGATTTTCAATAGATTTTCCCCCATAACAATGTCCTTAAAGAAAATGGAGGTTAGAAAACAAAATGGCGGTTGGAAAACAAGATTGCATCTGAAATCCAAGATGGCGCCGGTCGGTAAAACATGGATTTTTCTACATTGCACATATTTTTTTAAAAAAATTTTTATAAGATTTTTTTTTATATATATTAATTTAACATATTTATTATATTTATTTGTTATATGTTTATATTATATTTGTTATATGTATATATATTTTTTATTTTTTTAATGGATTTCCTCTAACTATTTTATCTGATTTTCTACACTTATTTTCAACAGTTTTTTCCTTATTTTTCATGTTTTTCCACCATATTCCATATTCCTTTAAAAATTCAATTATATTGGAAATTTATTTCGAAAATCTATCGATACCATGTGAATAATATTACAGGATTGAGAATTCTATTTCTTTTCTCTTAAGAATACATTTTTATAGAAAATAATAAATTTTTATTAGTAATAGTTTGATAATCCTTGCAGTGTGGAATTCCTAATCGATCACGTCATAATGACAAGTTTTAACTCGCAAGCGCTGACCTTGAAACGTTCGAATAAAACTGCGTAGTAATTCGAAGATCAATCAATTTCATGCAATCATTTATGTTATGAAAATTCTAAAAATATGACACCAAGATAAGATTTGCTCCATTTGTTTACAGAGTTGGGTTTCTCTGTTTAAATGTAATTTGATCATAGCTAAATATAGATCTAGATGTTTGTATGAAAAAATTGCTGCGTAAATGTAATCTGAATCTTTTGTTTAGAAAAGTCACTCGCTCGAAGATTTAATTTAATCTCGTTCCAAATTTCCAGCACTGTAATCATTTATTTACAAGTCGGCATTCTTTGAACGCGTCAAATTTATGACTTTTGTTATCTTTGTTTAAAAAATGACTTCCGGTTCTAGATGTAATATGACCATGATATTTTTTTCGTTGCGCAGTTGTCATTTGATACTTTTGTTTAAACTTTCAGCGCAATTGTAATCTGAGTATCCTGTTTTGAACTCTGCGTAGAAGTCATTTGATTCCGTTATTTACAGAAGCAATCACTCGATTCTCAAAACCACAAAGTCAACATCTCTGACTCATATCGAGCAGTGGGGATTCGATGGTGACGTTATCATTTCTCTATATAATATCCCCTGATTTCCCTATCATCAGTCAGTCACATTTTTGACATGATCGCGAGTCACTCTATAATTATCGCATCTTGGAAAGATTTTAAGTGTACGGAGTTATTTAAAGGAAATTTTTAGACAGTGCGTGACGATAGACGTGACAACAGTGCGTGACGATAGACGTGGCAACAGTGCGCAGGTTCGGCAACCTTCATCATGAGTTGCCATGGAAATAGTACCAACCTTGAGCACGCAGAGCAACAGCACGCGATCGCAGCGCCATCACTATCTATAAATACGATGTTCTCGAGCAGGAGCGTCAGTCTACCAACAGGGCTATCAAGGTGTCGAACTTTAGAGAACAAAATGACATTCAATATTCGAAAAATGGCGGAATCGAAACTTAAGGCCTTGTACGAGGCGATTAACGCGCAAAAACGTTTTTTGACTCGGGGTGGTGCTGTTGATCCTACAGTGTTGAACAATGACGCTATAGCACAAATCGATGAATTGCGTAAATTGAGTGCGAATAGCTCGAGTGCAGTGAAAATTCAATGTGCGCGTGCCATCCAACGTCTACGCAGTTACATAATCCAGTTGCGCGGTTCACTCGTGATTGGAGCTGGATTACAAAATGGCGTGAAATGGGAAGATCTTAACTGCACCTTCAAGACGCACATCCGCACGGGCGTCGTAATCAACTTACGCTACCTGGACATTACTAAGTTTTTGTTGGATGCCCGAGAAATTTTCATTATCAAAGTGGAAGAAAGTCTAAAGACCGAAAATGCTTTGAAAGTCTACACTTACCTGGATGGAGAATTCAGTATTCTAAAGAACGATGAAGAGGTCGTAGAGTTGAAAAACTTTGAAACTCGCAGTGTCAGCATCACCCAAACAACGGATATCAACACTTGGGTCGACACCGACGTCAGGGATCACTTGTTGAGAAAGATCGAAGAGTTTCAACACCAAGGATCCGGATGGACGCTGCGTCGGATCGTGAGTCTCGGTGTGCATATAAACAAATACAATCCTATGCGAGCAAGTTCCTTCATCGAGCTACCAGGACCAATAAAAGGAAAGCAGGCATATGTGAATATTCAAAATTTTGACGATGAGTGTTTTAAATGGGCTATTATTTCAGCGCTGCATCCTGTAGAAAGAAATGTGAAAAACCCGGGACGCCTTTCATATTACAAAAAATATAATGGAGAACTAATTTTTGTAGGAATTCATTTTCCCGTTATGCCAAAGCAGGCTCCTTTATTTGAAAGGCTCAACAATATTTCCATAAATATCTACATTCTTTTGAAAAACAAAGATTTTACAGTCGCTCCTATACATATTACTAAAGAAAAACAGGACAGGCATATAAATTTACTTCTCATACAAAATCATTATGATGAAGATGATGAGAGCGAACCCCTCCGCTACCATTATGTTTGGATTCAAGATCTTTCTCGACTTGTAAGCAGTCAGCTTTTTAAACACAAGGAAAAACATTGGATTTGTGACCGGTGTCTTCACTACTTTCAAGATTCTGATAAGTTGAATGTTCACGAAATTGATTGTTTGATAGTAAAGAAGCGAATACACGTAGAGTCAATTTGCCTGCTCCCAACGAAAATATTCTAAAATTCAACAATCATAAAAAACAATATCAAAGTTCCTTAAGTCGTTTACGCGGATTTTGAATGTTTATTGAAAAAAGTAGTTCCCGACAAAGAGAAAAACACTCGAGTCGTGCAAGTTCACGAGGCCTGTAGCGTTGGCTACTACGTCCAATGTAGCTTCGATGAAGGACAATCTCGCTATGGGAGCTATCGAGGTTGCGATCCTGCACAGTGGTTTTCCGATGAGTTGGTGAAACTTACAAAAAAAGTCCAGGAGAAGTTGAAGAACCTCAAACCCATGGAGCCCCTCACCCCGGCAGAGAAAGAGATGTTTCGAAAAGCTGCCGACTGCCACATCTGCAAGACCGCTCTGGAAGGTCAAATCAGAGTGAAAGACCTCTACCATCTCACGGGCAAGTTTCGAGGTGCGGCTCATCAAAAATGCAATCTCCAATACCAGGACACGCTCACTATTCCGGTAAGTAATTTTTCTTCTATTACTCATACTTTTTTTCTTTCTTTTCACTTTAGAAAAATTTTTATATTATATTTGAAAATTTATAAATCTGATTTATATATATGTACATGATTAATAATTAATTTTTTTGATTGATCCAGTATTGAGGAAAATGTAATGGTTTTGAACTTTTTTTTTCAGGTCATATTTCACAATCCAAGCGGATATGACAGCCATCTTGTAATCAAACAAATCGCCAACTGTATCGAGGGACGCATCACCGTAATTCCACAGACAATGGAAAGATACGTCTCCTTTACCAAACATTTTGACGACAGCAAGATATCTCTGCGATTCATTGACTTTTTCAGGTTCATGGCCTCATCGCCGGATAAACTTGCGTCGTACTAAGAGGACGATAAAAAAACCATCATCCATCGAGAATACTCGCATTTCGACAACGAACTATTATAATTCCTCATGAAGGAAAGAGTGTTCCCCTATGAGTACCTGGACTCTTGGGAAAAATTGGAGGCGACCGAGCTGCCACCTCAAGAAGCGTTCCACAGCACCCTGATGGATGAGAACGTTTCCGACAATGACTATCGGTAATTTAACTATTTAAATTATCATTGTCATTTTTTTGTATTATTTTTTGAGTTCTCAAATTTTTTTTCGATTTTAGTCACGCTCAGACAGTCTGGCAGTCCTTCAACATTCAGTCACTTAGGGAGTACTCGGACCTATACCTGAAGACTGACGTGCTTCTCCTGGCGGACGTCTTTGAGAACTTTCGAAAAGGCTGCCTTGCGTCCTATGGACTGGATCCTGCACACTACTATACAACTCCAGGATTCAGCTGGGACGCCATGCTTAAGCACACGGATATAGAATTGGAGCTTCTCACCGACATCGACAAGCTCCTCTTCATCGAACGGGGGATCCGAGGAGGCATCTCCAAATGCAGCCATCGATACGCCAGGGCCAACAATCCCTACTGCGCCACCGATTATAATCCCCAAGAAGAGGACAAATACCTCATGCATTATGATGTAAATAACCTTTATGGGTGGGCCATGACACAATGCTTGCCTTACGCTGGATTAGAGTGGGTTGAAAATTTTCAACAAGATTTTTCGTGAGATGTTGCTGATGATACCGGAGAAGGTTACATCCTAGAAGTGGATCTCGAGTATCCACCAGAAATTCATGATTCTCACAATGACTTACCGTTTTGCGCAGAGCACAAAACTCCACCCGTTTCGAAATGTAAAAAGCTCTTAACAACTCTTGAACCGAAAAAGCGGTACGTCATTCACTATAGAAATTTGAGGCAGTCATTGCGTCATGGACCGGTTTTGCGTTGCATTCATAGAATATTGAAATTTAAGCAATCTCCATGGTTAAAATCTGACATTGATTTAAACAGTGGAATGCGTAAAAATGCAAAAAATGAATTTGAAAAAAATCTTCATAAATTGATGAACAATGCAGTATACGGAAAAACCATGGAGAATGTAAGAAAACGTGTAGATATAAAACTAGTCATGCAATGGTTGGGTCGATACGGCGCATAAGCCTTGATTTCGAAACCAAATTTCAGCTCTTGTACAATTATCGATGAGAATTTAGTCGCCATTAAATTAGCATGCGTCGAGGTTACAATGAACAAACCCATTTATATAGGTTTCTGCGTTCTCGACCTATCCAAAACATGTCTTTACTCTTTTCATTACGACTTTATGAAACCTGCAACAAACGCAAACATTCTGTATACCGATACAGACAGTCTGATTGATGAAATTCGAAATCTTGACCCATATAAAATGATGAAAGAAGACAATGATCAATTCGATACATCAGATTATCCCTCACCTAATCGTTTCGGAATCGAATTGAAAAACAAAAAAGTTGTGGGTCTTATGAAGGACGAATGCAACGGGAAAATCATTACTGAATTTGTAGCATTGAGAAGTAAGATGTACAGTGTTAGAGTCGAAGGTCAGGATAGAATTAAAAAAGCCAAAGGAGTCAAAGGATCGGTTGTGGCAAAAACAATAGATTTCGAAGATTATGTACATTGCTTGTACAGTGAGAGTACAGAGTATCGCGTTTAACATCTGTTTCGATCACATCGGCATGAAATTCAAACAATTCAACAAACAAAACTCGCGTTAAATCCATATGATGACAAGCGTCACCTATTGTCAACTACAACGGACACTTTGGCTCACGACCACTATAAAATAAGGGAATTGATGGATGTCGACGATGAATTGTAAATATTAATGAACATTGCTCTAGGCAAATAAGGAAATTGATAGATATCAACGAATCGTAAATATCATTGTACTAGGCTATTTAGATAGATCGTGGATTAGGCATACTGGGGATACCACTTCAACAAAAACTCACCATGAATTCTACCACCCCATGCGAGAACGGAGCGGGCTCTGGTGGTGCGGAAATGAATTCATACTGAAAGTATAAATATATTTATTTTATATATGTACGAGGGGGGACCCAAAAGTAACGGGAATTGTGTTACAACTTTTTTTTTGACAAATTTTTTCACACACAATTTTTATCACCTTCAAAGTAACCCCCATTGACTGTAATACACTTGTTCAATCTTTTTTTCCAGTGTTCAAAACAGTTCTGAAATTCATTTTTTTCAATGTTTTTTAAACCTTCCAGCGATTTTTGTTTCACCTCTTCTACAGTCCCAGAACGATTTCCTTTCATGTCCCTTTTGAGTCTAGGGAACAAAAAAAAGTCACAGGGGGCAAGGTCCGGTGAATAGGGGGGGTGAACAATCGGTGTCATGCCGTTTTTGGTCAAAAATTTCTTCACGGACAGCGCTGTGTGGGCAGGTGCATTGTCGTGGTGGAAGAACCAATCTCCTGTGCGCCAAAGATCCGCTCTTTTCTTCCGGATGTTCTCCCTCAACCTTTTCAAAACCTCCAAGTAGAAGTGTTGGTTGACCGTTTGGCCTGGAGGAACAAATTCTGCGTGCACAATACCTCTGCAATCGAAGAAACAAATGAGCAATGTCGTGATGTTGGACTTCACTTGGCGTGCCTTTTTTGGACGAGGCGAGAGAGGTGTCTTCCATTGGCTTGATTGCTGCTTTGTTTCGGGGTCGTAGCCATAGCACCATGATTCATCGCCAGTTATAACCTTGAGAAAAAAATCTGGGTCTTCATCCAACTGATTTTGCAGCTCAAGACAGGCCTGAAGTCGACGCTCCTTTTGATCGTCGGAGAGAAGGCGAGGAACAAATTTGGCTGCAATCCTCCTCATGCTCAAATCTTCAGTTAAAATCCTCTGAATTGAACTCCATGACAATCCAGACATCTCACAAAGTTGATCGATGGTTCGGCGACGGTCTTCATGAACAAGAGTGTTGATTTTTTCAATGTTTTCGTCCGTTCTTGAAGTCGAGGGGCGCCCAGAATGAGGTTGGTCTTCTATTGACATCTCTCCATTCTTGAAACGCGAAAACCAGTCGTACACACGCGTTTTACTCAAAGCATTATCCCCATAAGCTGTTTTCAGCATCACAAGGGTTTCCGCGGGTGTTTTTCCTAACAAAAAACAAAATTTTACAGCCGCGCGTTGCTCTCCGCACTCAGCCATTTCACGTTTTCGCCGAAACGGAAAAAGTCGTTTCACTAGAAAAATTCTTACGGACGAACGAATACACTCACAGCAAATGAACTTTGCACACTGACTTGGGAGAGTAGCAGCTTGGAAGAGAACCAGTGGAGAACCCGATCCCCCCCTCCGCGGTCCCCCCACCACCTAATTCCCGTTACTTTTGGCTCCCCCCTCGTATGTAAAGGGTAAATAAGAACACTCGATATATATGAATAAACGTTTTTTGATGACATGTCTGATTTATTTATCTAACTGTTGTGAGTATTACCAAACCCCAACCATTTTACATATAATTTGGTTCCACGCTTGTGCAACACTTTTTCAACGAGATACAGATCCAGATGTTTCACTTTGGCAAGTTCTTCGGTATAGAATCCTCCTTCGATGGGCTGGTCCTGATAATCCTTGAGCTTGTACGTCGTGGGATGCGTCGGCTTTACAGCAGCGATGGTGAAAATTTCCGTTGTCCAATTGGGGGTGTATCCCTTATCAAACACATATTTGTACTTGCTGATCCGGACTTTGTCACCGACCTTGAACTTGCTTTTCTCTTTCTGTTGCTTGACATGGTAAATTTCATCAAGCAGACGTTTTTCATTAGCTGCGGTAACATCTTTTGGCTTCATCTTGATTGTTCGATGCCGGGTGGCGTTGTAACTCAATAGAAAATCAGGTAAAATGTCGATCCATTTGTAATGTCCTAGGAGGGAGAACCGTTTCCACATCTGACTCTTGAGTGTACGATTGAAACGTTCGCAAATGAACGCCTTCATGCCGCTGAATGTAGAGTACATGTTGATTTCATGTTGTTTCATGAGTGCCTTGAAGTCCTTGTTGTAAAATTCTTTGCCTTGATCGACGTGTAGCTTCTTGGGTTTGCGATCCCGTAGTACAGTCTTCATAGCAGCGGTAACATCGGGTCCATTTTTGGTTTTTATTGGTACAGCCCACGCGTACTTGGAGAAGACGTCGATGACGGTCAGTAGGAATTTGTAGCCTTTATCCTTGTAGGTGGACATGTCTACGAGATCGGCTTGCCACGTCTCGTCGAGTCCTCGTATATCAACATGGCGACGTCGATAATTTCTTCTTGCGGGTTTATGGAGTTCTTCCACTAGAGCTTCTTTCATTTTTTCGACGTCCGGGACGGTTATGAATGAGGAGCGTTTGTATTCTAGCTTTTATTCGTAAACATCTTGTTGGGGCGTAACATCGTCAAATACTTCCTTCTCGATATGTTCTATACGACGCTGTAGTTTGGAAATGATTGCCGAGTTTTCAGTCACATGCTTTTAATACATGTTAGCCAAGGTTTCTAGTGATTTTTCCACTTCCTCCGCCACATTTTTCAGTTGATTAATTTCAATTGTCAGCACTTCTTTGAAATCGATAATATTTTGATAGGAAGCGCCATCTCTCTCGTAATCACCCTTAGCAACGTTGACTAATTTTTTATGTTGGAGATCGTAATGACCTTCAGGGGCCAACTTGCATCCAACACCAGGAGGTCTACGTATTTCCCGATTCTTGATCAGGTGTCTCCCAAACACGTCTACACTTGTCATTGTCTAGCTCGTGAATGAGATACCAAACTTTGAGACTTTCAATATATAATGTCAGCTTCTCTAAGTTCTTCAATGATTGAGTTGATTTCGTTGGTATGACTGTTGTTGCCAGTAGCTTGTGACGCGAGTATAAGTCGCAAGCGATCAACGAGTTCGTTGGGATCATCCCAATGCACATAATAGATGTTACGTTCGCAAGTAACCACATTGTATACTCCTGTGCCCACTTTCTTGTCAGCAATGTATGTAAGATATTTCAAATTTCTGCCACCACCACGCAGACTCCTGTCAGGTAGATAATTTTTTCTATCCACGTTTGTTAGTCGGACGATTTTCTTATAGTTTTCCACATCATTTTTATTCACAATCGAACTGTTTGGTATTTTTTTAAACAGCAGTTCTATAAGTCCCGGCATTTTCTCAAACTCCTCAGTCCCCACGTAAACAGTATTTTCTTCGAAACTGATTGGCGTGTTTCCAATATGCAATCCACTTTTCAACGACCGTACTCCATACCGCATATCGAGATTCTTTTGCGCATCCTTGTTTTTCATCATTTTCAAGTATTTCTTTAGAGTGTCAACAGGAGCTGGGGAACTGACAATACTCTGCGCAAATGTTTGGTCACCGATGGTTTGATCGAAGCTCTCGAAATTTTCACTCCATGGCTCAAATGTATCATCATCCTCCATTGTAGGTAATTCTTCTTCCGCTTCCTCCTTTTTTACTGACTCCATCTTCCGGTCCATTGGTTTTCTAGTCAATGACTGTAGTGGATCAATGATGGGCTTGAACACTTCTCGCACTGACGTCTCCACAGCAGCTTTTCCACGTTTCAGCAGACAATGTTTGCGGCGGATGGCTTCGCTCGCTTGTACGATATGGTGTAGTACATCTTTGCGCTCCATTTTCTTTCAATGTTTAGACAATACTGATGTAGTTGTCACGAAAACACTTTAATTTATAGTAGCAAAGCAATCGAATCCTTTTCTATACCGCCCTTGTTCGCTATCCTTGTCAATGACAATGAACCCGTACTTGTCGCTCCAACATGCTGCGCATAAATCTCGAAATTATGCGAACGTCATGTCAGTGTTAACATGATCGTCGTACACATGTTTCAGGTTCATATCGTCTTGACGAAACAGTATGAGCAAGTTAGCATTATCTCGCACCAAGTGTTTAGGAATGCGCGCATAAGTATGACAGAGATAGAAACTGTCTACATCACGATGCCGTCCCATGCAAAAGTATGGTATGTGCGAATGTTATTTTGTTTTTCGCAAGCTACATCATCGAGTATCATTACATAGTTTGGTTTGACTTCCTCAACACTAACGACTTGTTCGTTTTCGTTATACGGAAAATATCCAACTCCTTTGACCGGTTCAATGATTTTTTCCAAGTACTTGTATTTAGGTTGCTCGAGTGACTTTGAGTAAATTTAGACGTTCTCGAATCTCAACCCGTTTGGATGCGTAATAAGCGAGAGCAGAGCACTAGTTTTACCACAATTTGAAGGACCATATATTATTGCGCGAACTGTATTCGGTAAAAGTTTTCCATGCCGTTTGAATTTTTCCCGCTTTTCCACCACACTGTCAAAGTTTACGACAGGCAACTTGACATTTTGCGGTGTAAACTCCATGACGACCTGTCAGCGTCTGACTCGAAAACCTATGAATACCGCGTATTTATAACCACGAGCTCAATTGAGTAATGGCAGTGAAAGGACGCGGACTCGTCAACGCTATCATCAACAAGCTCCCTGTTGAACTCCACATTCCTGACTATCAATTTTGTGGTCCAGTCACCAAACTTGCTAAAAGGCTAAAACGTGGGGATCGTGGAATCAATCCAGTTGATTCAGCGTGCAGGGAGCACGATATCGCATATTCGAAAAATACCAATCTCACAGCTAGACACGAAGCTGGTAGAGTTCTTGCAAAAAAAGCTATCGAACGTCTTCTCGCTAAAGATTCAGGAGTTGGTGAAAAAACTGCTGCTCTTGGAGTAACTGGTATCATGGGAGTAAAGCAGAAACTCGGTATGGGATCGAAGAAAGTATCAAAGAAAAAAAAGATTCCCTTGAGAAAAGTCATCGACGCAGCGAAAGTTGCAGCTAAAGCTACAGGTTCCGTGCAATCAACATAGAAAGCTGCTAGAGCCACGGTGAAACAAGCAGGAGGAAAGAAGAAAGTTCGAGTACCACGTGTACTACCCGTTTCCAGTAAATTTGGTGGCATTTTACCTGCTTTTCTACTCCCTGTCTTTGCGGGATTAAGAGCAATAGGAGCATTGGCAGGTGGCGCTGCGAGCATCGCTAAAGCTATCAACGACGCCAGAGCCGCCAAGTGGCAATTGGATGAATCAAGGCGACATAACCTCAAAATGGAATCAATCACCGTGGGAAAAGCATTGTATTTAAAACCATGGGGAACTGGACTGAGACTGCATTTAAAAAACGTGTAGAGCTATCACACCGAGCACTTACCGATGAAGATTTGTTGAAATATGCAAAAATGTTGAAAATTCCATCGCTTCGAGGCGTGTACATGCGTAATGATTTACCGAAAAGTGGCCATAAAAAATACGAGACTTCCATCGTTAATCTAGACGATAAAAATGATCATGGAACTCATTGGGTCGCGTATCGGAAAACTGGTAATCAAATCGCGTATTTCGACAGCTTTGGCAATTTACGACCACCTGGAGAACTTGTGGATTATTTCGGTGTCGGTAGCATTATTCGATACAATCGGGATCAGTATCAAAACTATGATCAAATTATTTGCGGGCACTTGTGTCTCAAGTTTTTACTCGATAAAAGTGTTGCAAATGTGTGAGTGAGTATCAGTCGACAACGAGCAACCATCATGGATACACTGACTCTGACCCTCTCGGGAACATCGTCTGCCTTGGAGGCGTACTACTTTCCTCCGATTGAACTGTCACGTCGGAAAAATTATTCATTGGGCTTGGTGGAACTATTGACTTTCAATTCGATCCCCAACCTCGACGTTGGTAGCAACAAGTTTCACGTTGACGGTAAAGTGTTAACCATACCTCCGGGGAGCTGCGAGTTGGACAGCATCGAGCGTTACCTGAAGAAAGTGTTGCCGTCGGATATCGAACTGCATCTGCAAGCCAATAGTAGCACGCTGCGCAGTGAAATCAAATGTAATCGAGCCATCGACTTTCGCCCAAAAGATTCTATTGGAAAACTTTTAGGCTTCGATCCGCTTATTCTCAAGGCTGACGTTGCGCACGAGTCTCAATCACCGGTGAGAATACTCGCCGTCAACGCCTTGCGCATTGAATGCAACATCACTACAGGAGCGTACATCAACGAGCGTCGCGTGCATACCATTCACGAGTTTTTTCCCGTAGTGCCACCAGGATATAAGATCATTGAAATACCTACACATGTCATTTACCATCTGATCACCGTGCAAGCAATACATCACCTGCAGCTCCGCATTCTAGATCAAGACGGACAATTGGTGAATTTTCAAGGAGAAACCATCACTATCAGATTGCATGTAAAAGGTGAATGATGGGAATCGTATACAAAAAGTATAAAAGTCCAACAACATGTCCACGGATTATCAGTTGGCACAAACCTTTCAAAGTGCTCACACCGCGGAACGTGCAGTTCCTGAAAAGCCTCGGGTTAAAAGTAAAATTTTCTGCTGTTTCATCTGCCTGATACCATGTTATCAATTGAGAAGAAGATCGTCTTCGACGAGGCGATAGCGCAGTACGAAGTACACGCGCATCAACCGTACGCGTCATCGACGTACAACAATAATGATGAAATTTGCATCAGTGTTCAGAACCAGGATTCGTACATGTTACCGAACAAGAGTTCGCTGCATATTCAAGGACGTTTAACGAAAGCTGACGGAGCTGAGGTCGTTCATACATCTATAGTCAACAATGGTACAGCCCACCTATTTGAGGAAATTCGTTACGAGCTGAATGCCGTGGAGATTGAAAGGGTGAAAAATGTTGGCCTAACAACTGCAATGAAAGCCTACATCTCACCAAGTCCGGATCAAAAGGACTTGATTGAAAATTCAGGATGGATTCTTGACGATACGAGATCATTGGTTGATAATCACGGATATTTCGATATATGTATCATACTGCAATTTCTCTTTGGATTCGCTGAGGACTATCAACGAATCATCGTCAACGCTAAACATGAGCTCATCATTCTCCGAGCTAACACAGACGTCAACGCTATCCAGCAGACAGCGGTTGTAGGTCCTGCAGTTCCTGAGGAGTTTAAAATAACCCTTAGCAAAATCGAATGGATGTTGCCGTACGACAAAGTGTCGGACGTTGAAAAGATTCGAATGCTCAGCTACATCGCTAGCGATCCCACCATCGCTATGAGCTTAAGGAGCTGGGAACTCTACGAATATCCTTTGCTGCCCACAACTACCAAGCATGTGTGGAGCGTCAAAACAACGACTCAACTGGAAAAGCCGAGATACGTCATTGTAGGATTCCAAACAGGGCGGAAGAATGCTCGTGGAGCAAACACAAGCGGCTTTGATACTTGTGCTTTGCGCAACATCAAGCTCTATCTCAACTCGCAATGTTATCCTTACATGAATCTGAATATCAATTTCGAGCGTAATCAATTCGTAGTGTTGTATCAAATGTTTTCCAACTTTAAATCATCCTATTACGGCAGGGAAATGCTTCATTATTAACAAAAGTACAATTCAAGGATCTAGCGTCTCTCGTAGTCATTGATTGTGCTAAACAAAACGAGTCCCTCATTACGGGGTCCGTTGACGTTCGTTTGGAGTTTGAATCGGCTGCGAATATTCCAGCTCAAACTGCGGCCTATTGCCTCATTATACATGATCGCGTTGTTGAATATCAACCAATCAGCGGAATTGTCAAAAAATTATAAAACGTTTGATTGTAACTACTGCGCATGTACGCGCGAGAGTTTAGTGGTTCTTGATTGCAACTTTTATATTGTTGAACGATACTTGTTACATTGCAACGTTGTCGATTATATTTAAGGTTATGTTTACATGTATAGTCAAGTATATATAAATAAAGATAATTACTCTGTTTTACTCAGTCGCAATGGATAAGTTTAACGATGAACGTCGTTGTCTTTTAAATGAAGATAAATTGTCTGACAAGTATAAGCCTGTGTCGGATAAGAGGGAGAAGGACGAGAAAAAGCCTGATGTGAAGTATGTGAAGTTGAAGAATTGATGAGTTGGTGGTGGTGGTGGTGGTGGTGGTGGTGGGTATAAAAGGAGGTGGATACGCGAGAGCTCGTCAGTGTACCGAGATGAAGTACACCGTGGACGTTCAAGGATTTTCCGTGCAAAGTACGTTTGTCCTCAAAGAGCTGGCAGTATTATAGCTTGAGCCCTTTAACGCCGACGCTGTCGCGACGTTATTCAAGTCACCATGTGCCTGGTATGGTTTGTCTCCAAAAGTAAAGGCTACTAATTTGTGGCTAACGCGAAACTATCATGGTATACCTTGGAACTCTGGAGATGTGCCACACGAAGAACTCTACCAAGTGCTCAAGAATCAACTCGAGGATGCCAGCTTTGTATTTGTGACAAGATTGGACAAAAAGCGTTGGCTGAAGCAGTACACAAATGCGGTCATAATCGATTTGATGGATATGGGCTGCCCGTCCCTGGACGATTTTCGAGTCTCTGCATGCCCCTACAACAGTTTTCATCGACCCGTCTACGATCATCACTGTGCCACGGAAAACGCCCGCCGCCTCAGAATGTGGTTAATGGAAAAATTTGGCGATACACCATCAACGAAAAGATCATTTACTCTACTCTCATACGCCAACTGGCTGCACAAGTTGGATTCTGAGGATATCGCTGCACTGCCACGAGAAGTTTTATTTTATTTCCGGAAAAAGTGTATCGCTCAAGCTTGGGAGAAGTTGCCGCTGAATATGCAAAGCAACAAAGAATTCATGGCTTGCAGACTATCCGAAAAACATTGGAATTCAACTAGTGAAGATGATGTGGGTATACGTCCTATGATTAAGGATTGTAGCATGTGTAAGAAAGAAAAAACATGCAAAAGATTGTCAAAGAATAAAAATGTAAAAGATTGCAAAAAAATTAAAAAATGGAGGGGCTACTCTTGTGGTTGAGCCTCACAGCATAGGGTGGGGAGGGGCCCTTTGCAGAAAAAAAAGATGTGTAAATAAATAAAATAAATAATTCAAAAATGAATTTATGAATAAATTCGTATCCCTTAAATGTAAGATTACATCATCGGTTGATGACTCATTGTTTGCCTGATCAGCAAGATAACGTTTCCAGGAATTCTTCACACAGTTAGGATGACATCATTGTTTCCGATAACGTGTCTAAACTTGTCGTTATGACGTCATCACTTTTCTAACTGCGTAATAGATTTTCAAGGTTTTACTATTAATAGATGATGAAGTCATCGCTTAGGAATGTGTTTACATGATCGTTAAATGCGCAATATATTTTCAAGGTCAAATATTCTATTTATTTATGGTGACGTCATCGCTTAGGAATGTGTTTACGTGATCGGTAACTGCGCAATAGATTTTCAAGGTCAAATATTCTATTTATTTATGGTGACGTCATCGCTTAGGAATGTGTTTACGTGATCGCTAACTGCGCAATAGATTTTCAAGGTCAAATATTCTATTTATTTATGGTGACGTCATCGCTTAGGAATGTGTTTACGTGATCGCTAACTGCGCAATAGATTTTCAAGGTTAAGCGTGTTTCAACTTGCCGTCATGATGTCATCGCTTAGGAGATGTGATGACGTCATTACATATCGCTTAACGTACGGATAAGCGAACTCTCAAGCGTCAGTCTGACGACAATTTTCGGACAGGCAACATGGATTTTTCAAAGCTTAACCAAGTGGCTCACACAGAGGGTTTTCTCCCAACGCGAAGAATTGTCGAGTTGGAAGTTAGCAAAAGCTATGCCGTGACTGAAATTCGCTCCGTTGACACCAAATTTGGGCCTAAATTCATCATCACTCTGGATGGGATATTTGAGATTTTCCTGCAAGAGAGGATCTGCAAGACTCTGCGAGAAGATCCAAATGAGCTGCATAAACTTGAAGACTCTACAAAGTCGAAGATCCAGTGAAGTCCCGTCTTCTCGGAGAGAAATTCAACGCCTGCGAGTTTTCTTTAAAGGATTAATTGTTCTTGTAAACATTGTAATTTGAAATGTATGAAAAAAAAAACAAAACCAAAAACAAACAAAAAACAGAAAAAAACAAAAACAAACAAACAAAAAAAGAAGGTATTACTGACATGAGGTATTACCTACGCCCCTACCTTGCCAACTGCGCCCCTGTTTTACCGACAGGAGATATATCCCTGTTTTACCTACCACTGTCATATTGGGGCTCTACCTTATCGACTCAGGGAGGGGAGGGGGGAGTGGGCGCGGCCTGCGAGTGGAGGGGGGTCACGTGATTGGAGTAGGAGTGGGGGGGCGCATCCCCCTAGCCTATCTACTCTTTACCTTTACAAAAACTCATAGAAGGAGATAAATCTTAAATAAGACTGCTACAAAATGTAATACAGAGGCATCCGAAAGGCCTTTTAGTTTTAACTCTCACTTAAGTTAGGAGATAAGTTTTAGTAAACAGTTAGATCCTAAAGTAAAGACTGCTTTAAAAGAGTCTGGGCTGCACTCATCTTATTAGCAGATGTTTGGGACCCCCATGCCAGAAAGCTCTTAGACCCTGGATATTGTTAAAGGAAATGAAATTCTTAATGCTCGAGAGATATAAATGATGTAGGCAGTTTTGATTGCACAATTACGAACACTTCAGTTTTTTAAATTAAGTAGAAACCAAACGTATATGACAGAAAAAAAACAGTTTTTTTAAAAAATTCGAATGCATTATCACTTTGACCGAAAATCATATTTTCAAAAGAGGGTATGAAAAAATATACATATGTTCAGGAATTTCAGAGGGGGGGTTTAACCCATAAAACCCCCCTGGCTACGCGCCTGGAAGTCATCCTTAGTTTCCACAACCAGAAATGAATAAACATATCTTATAAACTGAGAAAAAAAATAATAGTTCTTATTTTCAATTGTAAATAAATCATAAGCAAGAACTGTACTACATTTTAAATTCAGTTCTCCATCATTTCAAGTACTTTGGGGATAAAAATTCTTCTACTTGTTAGGGGCTGCTGAGTACAAAAATAACTCTAATTTATTCTCCAATCAGGTGTTACCAAAATTTTAGCAAAAAATATTTTTTTCAGCCCTTACCCTGGCGGAAAAGGAAGGACTGTGGGAGGACTATAGGAGGACTGTTTATAGTCGACCTATAGTCCTCCGCGGGACGATGTGAGGACTGTGTGATTTATGTGATCATATGTGATGAGCCAGCTGCTGGGCCTGTTGGGACAATCGAAAAATATCCGGGAAATTTGAAATATACTTATAATGTGTGTTATAATTAGATTATATTATGATAAATTTATAACTATATACAAGTATATCATGATTATCTACAAGTTTCTATTATTCATTGATCCTTTAAAATAGTATAAATAACAATATGATATAAAAAATATAGCGTAAGACAATATAATATTACGATATATTAAATTACACAGTATTTTATATTATAATAACATGTAATAAAATATAAAAGAATATATTATTATGTACAGTAATATAATATAGTACAATTCGTAGAAGTACGATTTATAAAAATATGATATAATGCTATGAGGTATAGTATATAATGTAATACAAAATGATGTGATATGGTATAATATTATAATATTATATTATATTGTATTATATATTGTATTATATTATATCATATTACATCATATTATATAATATAATATTATATTATATTATACTTTTATTTTACATTTTTATTTCAAAATTTTGCCTGTATATAAATAAGTCAACAAAATCGAAAAGTTTTTATTTTTGAATTTCACGCGCTTTAGCACATTCGAGCAGACGAAACAGGATTGACAGTGAAACTTCCGACTGTGATTTAATTAATGAATCATTAATAATAATGGGATGGAAATATGAATTTTCGTTACTTTAATTTTGCAGAGCGGGTAATTATTCACACATAGGAATAGTTTTTCAATATTAAAATGACAGTATTTTGCTAGAATTAGACTTTAAAAAATAGTTTATTTCAGAGAACTATAGAAGGACTATAGGGAGGACTATCTTTCGTCCTCCCTTTTCCGCCAAGGTTATTGACCATTAATTTTCAATATTGCAGCAATATATTATACAAATCTCTATAGCGATCCATAGAAATTTTAGAAATACCCAGTAAACCACGTCACTAGCAGCTCGCTAGCAGCAAGCTTCTCCGCTAGCTAGCATAATACTAGCCAACTACTACAAAGTGTACCCATTTGTCAAAGTAGCAGCTAGTCTTCTGCTAGCTGGCCGATAAAGCTTGCTGTCAGTGCGTGGCTAGCTAGCTGCTAGTTTTTGAAGAAAAATTTTAAAAAATATTTCGCAGATAGTATCGTAGAACCTTACTTTGAAACTTTACATATACATAACTGAAATTTCGGATTTTTTCAGTTAGGTTTGAATTGGTATATTTTTTTTTTGTACTTTGAAAAAATATTTATTATTTCTACAAATATATTTGGAAGTACAATCAGAGGAAATCCTACTAAAATCAAATTTATATTTATTTGAATATGCAACTAAAAAATTTGTTTGAAGAATCTAATAAACTCTTGACCATAGTTAGCTATAGGAAGATTTAATTATGGTGAAAAATTTTTGAAATTCTAGAAAAAAATTTTTTAGTCGCGTATTCAAATAAATAGTTATTTGATTTTTGTAGGATTTCCTATGACAATGAGTGTGAGTGGAAATATCAACCAATAATTGATGGAGTGATTTCCCGCTAATTTGAGGTCTCGTAACTTTCTGTTATTGACTATTGTATACTTACATCATAGGTTACTGCTAGTACATGGCTTGTTGGCAGCTAGTCCACTTTCATTTATTGTCAATTATTTTGCGATCCGATGAGTTACAGCTTCTATTCTTCAATCATTTTTCATTGTTTTTTCAAGTTAACAGTTGCGTCACGCCGACACTTATTTATCATATACTTTTTAAGAAAGGCTAATATCAACGCCAAGAAACGTTTTTTTGCCGGAAAAGCTTTTAAGGGCATTCTCGTGAATAACATAATGAATTTTAATCATCTTTATTAATTATTACATTTCTACGCATCACTTTTCTACTTTTTTAATAAAATTTTTTATAATATTTTCTATCAACATACTACAAATAAGTATGTTTGAAAATTTTCACGATCTGTTTCTCAGAAAAATTCAATCAATTTAATTTCATAGATCTGATTGTGTCTACCAGCCAACGTTTGTTAATTCAGTTACAACTTGTGTCGTGCAGTGGATTATGTTAGTGAACAACAGTGCAATATCGAAGTAAGTGCGATTTATTTTAAAACAATATTCATTTTAATTACATTATTTGTCAAGTACAGTTAATTACATGATTATGAAATGCACATCATTAGCGACATTTTTACAGCACGATGAAAAGCAATACAAAAACTGTATTTACAAAAACACGTCAATTACGGCACCGAACAGAGCAGAAGAAAGACTATATTCTAAAAAATGGAATTTCGTTGAATAAGTGACAGAAATCGAGTTTACATGTTGCGTGATTGCTTTCTTTTTATTTACAAATTTTCAATGTTTTAAAAATCGACCTTTCACAAAATTTCCTTCAAAATTTTTTCTGTGAATAAAAAAAGGATGTCAAATAATTTTCATGCCAAATAAATTTTCTTTTACAGCTACTTGTTATCAATCTATGTGATGAAGCAATGGAATAACTACATATTTTTCGTGATCTTCGCATGGCCTGTGCATTTTTTTTCCATCAAACAACGGTAATTTCATTGCTTTCATTGAAATTTGATCCGTGGAAACGAGTGTCACACTATTTGTCAGTTTTCGGTAATCAACAACGACTATTCCTAATCCAGTACAATCGTAAGGCTCTATAATAAATGGCAGTGACTTTTCAAATTTTTTTACTTTCACTTTCAAAGATTCTTGATTTTTAACGAAACCAACAACCTGTGCCACTATTCCGTTATTTAAAAAACAAAAGTTATTAGCAAAATCAGTTGATAATTGAAAGTTCCCAAAGTCTACTGCCTTGATGAATTTCTTTTCCAAAGGTGTAAATGAATTATTGTATATCGCCCGAGGAAATTTAATAGAAATGAATTTTTCGTCTCTAAAAGCTCTTTCTTCTACTTCTCTGTTGTACAATTGTTGCAGTGTTGAAGCGTTAACTCTAACTGATTTTTTGATTATTTTTTTTTCAAAAGGGAACGCGCTATAAGTATCTAATGGGCCTAAACGCTTAACGTCGGCAGCAAGATGGAGCAGACTATGGACGTTGAACGTCTGTTGTTCAAGTCCGTAGTGTTCCGAGAAACGCGCTACAAAATACTTGAGTAAATTATCTGCATCTGAATTTAATAAGAAACACGTGCGCTGATCACACAGCAATCTGATCGCTGCGAACAAAGTGAAAAAATGTCTGTATTTTTTTTTACTTAAAAAAGGCCGCAAAACAATAATTCCCGTGTATAAAAGAAACTGTCGTCATTCCGTTGCTTTCCAGTATGCTATATCAAATACACTACGGGGTTTCCTGGAAAACTCACGAGGAATACATTTTTTTAATTTTACAAGTAAACGTGACATAAATCTCAAGTCGTTATTTTCAAGACGAACAGTGCGTCGCCCAAAAACCAGTACTTGTAAAATTCTTCTTGTTACTCCTAAACACACGCAGTGCATATAATCCACAGGTAATCTGGTGATCATATCCAGTTTTTTTAGTTTAACGAGAATTGTATTACCATTGTGGTGTTCTGGCTGAAGTTTTCTTCTAATCGATTCGTCCGTTTTCTGCAATTCAGACGTCGAAAAAGGAAAAACTAATCGTCTCCGAACACTCCCTTTCTGACAACACCGTGGACATGAAAAAACCCTGAATGATATTTAATATTTTTAATGAAAGATAAAGCCGGAGCATCGCATACAAAAGTATGAATGTCAACATTAATTTTTACATTCTTCCAGACAATTCCATTTTGAATCAAAGTGTTCATTTCTTTAACAAAACTTTCGAGAAACAAATCAGCACTTTCAGGTTTCCCACTACCCCAAAAAGCTCCAATTAAAAATGGTTTCCCCTTCACCCCCAAAACTGCACCTTGTACAGGCCAAAATTATTGCTTCGAACTTTTAGAAAGAGGCAAACCATCAACACTTATATTCAGATGAATGTGTTTGGGTACTCGGGAGGAAGTTTTCAAAATTTTGAGGAGTCCTGGTTCAATTCCAAAGTGAATATACTGACCCTCTCCTAGCTTTGTCATAAAAGAGTGAGTATTTCGTGGAGTTTTTAGCAACGTTCTCGCATCTTTCGGCAACTCAGCAGAGTGACCGTGATCTCGAAGAAGAAAAAGAAGACCAGTAAGACATGCCATACTTATATTAAAATTCATCTTCCATCTGATAAGCTTTTGAGAAATTGAATTTTGTGATTTCTGGATTTCTTCTGATTCGCAATATGTAGACGGCTCTTCATTACTTGAATAATCTGTGGCATAATCCTGTTCACTGCTTTCCGAAATGCCGTCATCTTCAGAACCAGTGTAAAAGTCGCTCGAGTCTGAACGGTCGTACACGCTGCCATTCTCTCCCACTGGTGATAAGTCATCGTAGTTGGTGACATCCTCGCCTTCTTGAGGTAGTCGCAAGTTATTTTCAGCACCAAAATAATTCGGCAGGTGTACTGGACTTGATTGTCGTCCTTGTTTTGCGATGTGCGCACGGATTCGTTTGTGCTGACCGGCTTTCGACAAAAGATGAAAGGGTTTTTCACTATTGCTTCTGGGCATGATACTCTTTCAGAGAAAAATATGAATTGTAAGTTGTGACGAGCGAGCTTCTATCAAGCAACGATAGTGAGAATAAATGATCGACACCCTCGTAGTTTTTAAGCTTCGCTTTCCTTGTCGTTGGTTGATTCAGACTCACTCGTTCAGAAAGGACCCCGATGGAGACTCTGCCCACGAGGACCTTTAGAAAAGGGGGTTTCTTAAAGATAGCCGAGGGAAGATGTTTATTGTAATAAAGAAAACCAAGTCCATAGTCAAAAGAAATACGTTATTATTCATGACATAAAGGATAGTACAGTTTTACAATAAACATAAGAACTATTAGCTAATAAAAGAAAACGCGCTGAATTCCGACAAGCTTCCTAGAACCATATTTCTCCCTTGCTCGCTAGTTCGATTCTTAAAGCTTCTTCGGGTTTTAAAGTCGTTGGTTCGTTGTTCGAATCTAGAGCCTCCTTTTCTATGTTAACTACTTCAAGCTCCTGATCGAATTTTGGTAGATCTAAATTCCAGGATCTAAGGTCCTGTTTGTGTTCACAACGACCACAAGTAGTAGTTATTTGTCTTGCTGGGATAATAAGGGTGAATCCCAATTGTTGCGAAGCTTCCTGGGCCAATAATTTATCTATCCCCTCCCAAGTATTTCTCGTTTTTGGATCCAATTTCTTAAGAATTCTGAGGCGATGGTATAAATGGAGTATCCCTCTTTGTTTAAATATATACTTCTTGTCACTAGGCTTAATCCTTTTTCGCCTAATAGCACTCTTAATAGCGTAAATTAACTCTTCTACCAGAGGCACTGCGGGATAAAAGAAAGTTGCATCTTTAAGAGGTTAATCCGACAAATCTGGGAATTCAGTTTTGCTTTTTAGTAAATACCCCTTTTGAATTTCGATTTCTATTTCTATCAATCTTCATTTAATCTACTATTTTAATTAATCCTGATTGTTGTTCCTATTCTTATTATTCCTCATTTAATCTACTATTTTAATTTGAATTCAATTTACTCCAAAATTGCTCTAGCGCCAATTTATTGAAATTAAAAGAAAGAGAAGCAGTCAGGAAGGCTTGAATTGAGCTGCCCTGGAACTAAGCTAAAAGGGGATTAACCCTTTCACTCAATTCTTGCCTGCAACTGGACTCCTTAATTTTGAAAGCTTACTTTTGAAAAGAACTTCTAATCCTCGTGCAAATCAGTTTGCGGACCTAGAGTACAACTCTGGTTTTCACTGTTGTGCACTCGGTACGATGGAGCAAAAAGGGTCGTCGTTAGGTCGGACACCTTGTAGGGCTCGGAGAAGAGAGTTTTGAGTTCCTTTGGGGCATCCTTTTGGACTCGTGAGAGCTATGGAGGAAGCTTTTGCTGGAACTCTTGGAACCTCTTCTGAATTTCTAACCCGGGATCCGCCGTTTCTATACCTTTCCCGAAGGGGAGTTTTTGATTAAAATAAAAAGGTAGGGGCAAAAACGGGTTCCGTTTTGGCAAAAAGTCATTCAGATAATTCGTTGAAGCAATAAGTTGCTAATTTTCAACGATGATTGAAATTGCCGTAATGCATGCTATCAAAATGATTTCCTATTGTAAATCCAGCACGTTATCGAAAATGATTTCCGTTGAAATTTCGACAGTCTGTGATATCTGAATGAGTGGTAAATACCTCGCTCGTTACAAAGTACATCTGAAACAAAGCAGCAATCATCGATTCCATAATATTCACAACAAGTTTCGTGCATAGTTTGCCCTCACTTATTTCAAAAATGCAAATATTTTTGGAGTTCCCCATAAGCCTTAATATTTTCTACAGTACTTTAGAAAAATTTTCAATAATTCTGTCACATTTCGTGAAATATAAGGGGAAAAACTTAATTAATAAAACTCCCCCCCTCCCCAAAAAAAAACCGGTGCGTATTTTTTTCTTTTTTCTATTACTCGAAAACTGAAGAAAATACAGAGCTTTGAAATCGCTGAAACGTCACAAGTCATATGCTTTATTATATGACTTGTTACGTCAGAGCGACTTTCGAAGCTCTGTATCTTTTTTAATTTTTGAATAATGAAAAAAAAAAGAAACACGTATCAATTATTTATCGGTACTCTGAAAAAACGGATAAAATCGAATTTCAAATTTTTTACCTTCGCAAGGTCCCAATTCTGATTAAAGTAGGTAAAAAATTATGTCGAGCGCCAATATTCATACGTCAGCAAGTCCTTTTTGAAAAAGTTTTGACTAAGTTTTATTGTTAGTTTAAACAAATTCAGGATTTCATTTGCGACATTTTAAAAATTTTTGTCGAATTACAGAAATAAAAATATAGACATAAAATTACAGAAAAAAATACGTGGGCGTTATCTCACTCATGTTTCATTTTTCCAAGAAAAAACTTTGAATCTCTAATCTATTTGGAGTAGCTCCGAAATTATTTCGCATAATTTTCAGTAGCACTACATAATTGGAACCGGTATAATAAAGAGGTTTAAATAACTGTCGCTTTTCTCCCAAAAGCTCTGTTGAATTTCGCGGAATAAAAGCAGAAATCTTTGCTTGTACTATACAATGTGTATCAAAAATCATGGACGAAAATTTGCCTGATTTTTTTCCATATTTTTCTGAATTGAAAAGTCATCTGCCACTTTTTACAAAATTTGAAAACAAAAAAAATTTGAAAGCCACAAGTTTTAACCAATAAACGCACTCCTTCGACAAGCGGGGACAGCTGCCTCACAACAAAATTGATTAAAACTTCCTCCTTTTTTTCTGAATAAAAAAGTCCTTTGCTACTTTCCTTAAAACTCAAAATGAAAACATATATTCGAGGGACAGGTTTACCAACCACATTCGTCAAACTTATCCCTCAAATATTTTGTTTTATTTAAAGTTTTAAGAAAAGTGGCAAGGGACTTTTTTATACGGGAAAATTTGAAAAAATTTTTGGTCAATTTTTTTCCAAAGTAGCGGGCTTCACTTGTCGGAAAAGAGGGTATATTGGTTAAAAATTGTGGCTTTAATTTTTTTTCTTGTTTTTGAGTTTTGAAAAATTGACAGAGGACTTTTCGACCCAAGAAAATATGGACAAAATCAGGCAAATTATCATCCGTGGTTTTTGATACACACTGTATTTAAGCATCTTTTTCTGCATGTACGAAAAAAGTTGTTTAAAATTTTTAAATTTTAATTTGAACTGACATGCTATTGCAATTGTTATTTGACAGGAAAAAATTTGCATACTATCATTTCCAATGTTGACATTATTCCATCTTGATTACTGTCTGAATGATGATAGAGTTGAGTAGTGGAAAATTAATAACCGATCTTTCCGGTAAATTTATTTTTGTCTTGAAGAACATCAATAAAAAAACTTCAATGCCGAGTTTAAACTTATCATTTTCTGTAAATGCGATTTCGAAAAATTAAAATTTGTAATGTATTCGATATTCTATTCATCATGGTGAAACATTCTGAAAAACAAGAATTTTTTATTTCTTCAATCGGATTGTAAATATGTACATTGATAAATATTTCCTACATACTTTTCGCTGATCATACGATACAGATCAATCATTTGCATAAACTTAAGTACTAATATGCAGATATCGCAAGTTTTGAATCTGTATATACGCATCAAATTCAGAACATTATTGATTTTTTTTTTTTTTTGATGATTTTAAAGAAAATAACAACTTAAATAATTTTATAAACACTTCCTCCGACTAACAAACATTAAAATGTTAAGGGGTACCGTTATATACCTATTTCTCTAGAGAAATACAGAGTTTTCATTTATTTTTTCGATTCATGTTACCATAGTTTTATTCAGATACGATACAAAGTTTAAAAAAAAACATCTCTTTATATTTATTTGCATACGATTTCGAATGAAAATTCGAAAAATTGGGGTAGTAACACTCCTAGTCACAGAATTCCTCTTTTTTGTAGTGGCTTACGGTGAGTATGAAATTTGATTACAAATTTTTGTGTGATACGCTGTTATACTTCAGTTATAAACAAAAAAAATTATTTTACACATTAGTTTTCACAGAGTTACATGAAATTTAGATACAATAAATTTACGAAAATTGAAATATTGTGAAAAACTAATACTCTCAGAAGTAAAAGTAGATTAAAAGTAATTAGTGGGCTGCTATCAAAGTTGATAATAATTACTGTTTTAAACGGAAAGTAATAAATGCATACTGATGCCATAACTGGTAATGTACCTTTTTGATCTCTTCATAATTTTGAATTCTGTATTTATTTCATAGATTTAGAAGTTCACTTTTATAATTCTGACACAGCTACTTTAAAATGCAGTAGAAACATTCGATTAAGGAGCAACAATCGGTTTAAATATCGGTAATATATACCAACTCAATCTCATTTAATAATGGAGAAAGCGTGTCATTACCTTTTTGAAAGTATATACAACTTACGACTAGTGTTCTCATATTTAGAGTAACTTTTGTTTCGATATCGTTTTTCATGGAAATCGCACCAAGTCAAACTTCTGCATTACCTATTTAAATTTTAACTAATCTGTGCGTTATAAGTCCTTAAAAAAGTAATACAGATAGGTGATTTCAGCTCAGTAATAAAGCTTGGTTAATATTATAAAATTGAATATTATTAAAAATGTTTATGAGAGTACAAAAGATTTTTTTTTGCACAGCGGCCCACGAATTGATTTTAATATACATTTACGTCTAAAATTATTAGTTTGTCACATAACATCATACGCTCTGATGTATTACATCAGAGCGTATTTCAATACTCTTGTATTTCACTTTTTTCATGAAGTTTTAGAAAACAACACCTTTTTATACTTCAATCCTGTAATTTTTAATTTCAAGCAACAATGTGAGTTTTTTATATGCGAACATGTTTAAACCTCTCTAGTTTTCTCTATACATATATTATAAATACATCATTTCATAAACTTTCCGAAGAAGAAAATGTTTCAATGGATTTTTTCGTGATAAACTTGAAAGCAATGAAACGCAATGTTGTGAACGTGTTATTGCTTTTCATTTCTTTTATCGATATAATAAGACATCGTCCTATATAATAGGTACGGTGTTCCACTTCAACCGTGTCTTATGACACACAACCAATTTTTTCTTGAATAAATGAAACATGCGCGAAGATACCATCACGTAGTTGTTTAATGTAATTCCATGGAATTTGACAGAAATGTTGAAAATGTGGCAAAAACATTCGTGCATTTTTTTTATACCAACCATAAAACTTAGTCAAAACTTTTTCAAAAAGAAGTTGCTGACGTATGAATACTGGAGATTGTTATAATTTTTTACCTATTTGGGTCAGACTTTCGCAAAATTATACCAAGTGAACTAGAAAAATATACCACGTGAAACTCCAATGCTTTTCGTGATTTATTGGAGACTATTAATACAACTTTTTTTTCTGATGATGTGTTGGATTCGTAATGCAAGCGCCCAGAAACTTTTTCTCTTATACCTTGCGAAATTTGACACGACCATTGAAATTTATTAAAAAGAACTCCATAATATTTAAAAACTGATTGAAAACTCCACACATATTTTTAAACAAAGCAGGGGCTGACTTCACTTGAGTCAAGTTTTGCCTTAACTAACAGTTAAAGTTAAGAAATAGAGTTTTTTTTTTAATTCTTGAGCACTATCAACGGATCTCAAAGAATAGTCTGACTGCTAAAAAATAATCGACAAATTTTTTACACGGCTTGAGAAATTTATTTGATACCATAAAGTATTGACAACATTTAAAAAAATTTTTAATTTTCTCGCTAGTGAAAAAAATTGTATCGAATTGTTTCAAAGTACTCTAAAAACATTTCGTAACGTTCAAAAATTGATATTCCCAACGCATAGCTCTCTGGGTCAATATTGTTTAGGCAATTCTTCCTTTTCAGATCTAATAATTTTTAATTTATTGTAGCCACTGATATTGTGGAATATTTTACGATCAAACAAATCATGTGACAAATTTTCGTGATTATGTTTTGGCAAAATCATCTAACCGAAAAAAAAGGTTCACCCGCTTTCTGTGTCTTTAAGTAATCATGTTATTCAATCGTTTTGAAATTTCATCAAAAAAAGGTCCGGTCTATTAAGCACTCTCGCAAGTTATTGAAAATCTCGAGCTAAGCAGAGTGGTAGCCAGTGGTAGCCTGGGGGCTGCCCTCCCGAATTCAAATTTACAAAGCCCGTGTGGTATTAGGTACCAGAACTTACAGTGAAAACAATGTTTGATATTCCACAAGTTCCGTCAACCTGGCTGTACATTAATCGAAAATCAGAGTAATTTACAGAGGGTGTCCCAAAGTCACGTAAACAAAAGAAAACCATGGATTTCGTACTTAATTCAAAGTGGAAAAGTCCATCACCACTATTTATAAAACTCAAAATTTTTAAAGTTACTCAAGCCTACAATTTAAATAATAATTGCGCTTTCTTAACATGTGAGGGTCGAATTCACCAACTTAACTTTACTAAAAAAATCCTTCATATTTTTTTGAGTTGAAAAGTTCTTTGCAACTTGTCACAAAACTCAAAATGAAAAAAGGTATTCGAATCTATAATCTAAGAAATCTGATTGATTAAAACTTGTCACCCGTATATCTTTTATGTTTTTAAGTTTCATGAAAAATGACAAAGGACTTTTCAACTCTGAAAAATATATAAGAGATTTTGAGTAGAGTATTGTTTTCGAATTTGATCCCTACTTTTCAAGAAAGCACAATTATATTTTCAATTTTAGGCTTAAATAAATTGTTGAATCTTTAGTTTTAAAAGTTGCGGAGGGCTTTTCAACTTGAAAATTAATAAGGAATCCATGGTTTTTTTTGTATATGTGACTTTCGGATACCCTGTATATTAAAACTATTGAATATTCATCAGCTATTTTTGGGCAGCAATCAAAGTTTTTGGGTGATCATAATTGTTCGCAAATCAATTTTCTTTCGTATACAGCCAGCTTGACGTCAAGCAGATGTACATTAAGCAGAGCTGCTAGATACTACCAAGAAACTGGTTGTCGCTTTTAAAGGATTCACTGTCTCCTTTTGTAGGGAAAATTGAAGCGAAAAGAAAGAAATATAGATTGAAGCAACAGTTTAAAAGTAATAGTAAAAAAAATTTTTTTCTACAATGTTGCAATGTGCTTTCACATATTTGTAAGTGTGTATTTCATCTTTCGTGTGAATCATTTTTCTAAAAAAAATCATATAATATTTTTCCCCATAGAAAAAGATCTGATCGGATCTGATCCATAATCCATGGAAGCCAAATGAGTTCAATAACCAGAAGGAGCAATTTCTATACATATCTATATTTTGGGCTCTTTCAAAGAAATCCGAAATAAGTATAAAATTGTCGAGCAGTCTTGACTTATCAAATAACTTTTATTTAACTTAATAGATCGCAAATCCTTGATACATACCTTTAAATATAATTCGATCCAATTTTAAGATATTACTTTAAGTATTTATGAGTAATTCGATGTATTTTTAGTACTCATATTTGAACTTTTGAAAGACTTAATTCTCTCAACTGTAGGTTAAAAACATTAGCACGTTTTTTTTTGTTTGTGAAGCTGTTAGTTAAAAATATGAAAATTCGTAAAATTCAAGATCATGAAATAGTTTGATTTTCAAGTATGAGTTACTAAAAACCTACAGATTGCGCTAAAAATTTGGCTCCTCCATATTAAAGCTGAATCCTATTGAATCCCAATATATAAAAAAAACTAGTGACAATAGATAAAATAGAATTCGTATATTTTTTATCCATTTCACTAGATTTAAGTACGAGATTTGTAGTATTTAATTTCAATACATGGATTAATTTACCTAATTAAATGCACAAAATCTAGATTGATATTTTGTGATTTTTGTTTATGAAATCCACATCTTATGCTCAAAAAGTGCTCAAAGCAATCATTTCTTGAGAATTGATATCATAAAAGCTTTATACGAGTACTCAAATATTTTATAAAATTTTTATGCTTCTTTATCAAAGTAATATGAAGGTCTAATGAGTTATTCAAATATCCTTAAATTCATCTTTTCATCCTGCGGACGTTTTCAGAATACATACAGAAATTTTCATGGGACCAAATTAAACAAGATCGTATTTGGGAAGTATAACACAAAACTCGGATAGTTCCGTTATTAAACAGGTGTACCTAATTTTATTCTATTGACTGGACTAGATTTCGATGAGTGTAAACTTAACATTAGTCACTCGCATAAATTGCTTATTCTTCGAAAATTAAATTTCCTAAAAAATGCACTTTGCATATTTTTTACGATAGAAATAGCATTTTCGACCTTAAATAAATAGACTTGTGATTTTATTCGGTACAAATCGGGCAATAATTGTAAGTGTTAATGTGTTATATTTTCAAAATTGTTAATAAATAATTTCTCGAAAAACTTGCGCTAACTTCGTAAAAAGATCTTGCAGACTTGTTTATAGGGTCGTGAGCAGTCAGTTTTTTATACATATTTAGATCGGAAGCGGAAAAAAATTTTATCTTTTCGTCAAGAATTAAGACAACTCGCAAGACTTCTCTTTTTGTCCTTCTTCCTTTCAACTGAATCCCATTCTAAGCATCTCTCTCGCACTACAGTAGGGTGCGAGTCATCTTAAGGGTGCGTAGATTAGAAACGTAAATTTGCTCAGCAGCTTGTAGACAAGGATAGGTGATGCGTATGATAATGATCCCGGATGACTCATCTTCATAGGTCCCAAAATTTTATAATATTTTTACGAACTTGAAAAGGAATAGGACGAAGCCTAATTTTTCAAAGGTCATTAAATTTTCTAAGTTGATCCGGGGAAAAGATTCGAAATGAAATTTTCAATCTTAATAAATTTCAAATGAAAAATCATTTTAAGTTATTTATTTCAGAATTCATAAATAACTTTTCTTACAAATAACAAAGTATTGGAGTTTAAAATAACTACAATTTTATGGTAACTATTGTTACTGATGGCTTTTACTTGTTATTTAAAACTCTGAAATGCCAAAAATTGTAAATTTATAACATTTTTTGAAATATCAGATATATAATAATGACTACCTAGCTTCAATAACTTTTTGTTCTTCTGTAAACAATAGCCTAGCAAAAATTTTTTTTTATTTATTCAAATCTGCAAAACATTATAACATAAATGCAAAATTGAATTGTATTGGGACAGATTTCGAGGGAGAGACCCTTATTAAGTATTGCTCCTTTTCGCTTTGTAATTACATGTATTATTATTAAAATAATTACGTATAAAAATTTTCAAATTTACCGAAAAAACTTCTAGCATTTATATTTTCAGTATTTTCATATAATAACTTTTTAGGAAATCAGTCGAAAAGAAATGATTTCTAGGTTTTTTATACTTTGTTAACATAAAAACATGAAAAGTAATTGAAAGTAGTCATTATTACTCAACATGCATTACACTGTGCGACAGTGGAAATTAGGAAGAGGTCTCATTATGAAAATTCGATAGTATATGACCCACTTAATGCAACCCTAGAAGGATTTTTGAAAGTTAGCTCTTGTTTAGGTGTCATAAATTATTTAAATTTTCATAAATCACAGCTTGTATTTCAGTCAGTTTCTACTTAATTTTTACAGTTAAAAAACGAAAATGTATGTTTTAGAGGTCGAGGAAAATTTTCCTTAATCAAAATTGCAAAAATCTTGTTAGTTTTAAAAGTGAAAATTTACGAAAAAAAACCATTATCCCAAAGCTCTCAATATCGCTCAGCCCGAAACCATTATTCATTGTAGTTGGTCCCATTGAGCTGGAAAATAGTCTACCTCAAAAGAGGAACTCGATGATTCGAACTTTTCCTAAATTGTAAGTCCCAATTCATTGAAAGCCTTTTTTGGGTTAGATTGTACTTCCCGGCTCGAAGGGATCGACTACAATGAGTAATGGTTTCAAGCTGAGCGATCTTGAGAGCTTTGGGATGATGGTTTTTTTTTTCGTAAATTTTCACTTTTTAAACTAACAAGATTTTTGCAATTTTCATTGAAAAAATGTTTTCCTCGACCACTAAAACATACGTTTTCGTTTTTTCACTGTAAAAATTGAGTAGAAACTGACTGAAATACGAGCTGTGATTTATAAAAATTTAAATAATTTATAACACCTGAGCAACAGCTAATTTGCAAAAATCCTTCTGGAGTTACATTAAGTGGGTCATATACTATCGAATTTTCATAATGAGACCTCTTCCTAATTCTAAAAGTTGAAATTGGTCGCACAGTGTTATTGCAAAAAATCTCATGAATTTTCAATTTCAGCATTTCAGAGTTTTGACTAACAAGTAAGAGCTAATAGCAAATAGTTAAAATTGTAACTATAATTCGGAACTCCAATACTTTTTATTTGTGAAAAATAGTTATTTATAAATATAGAAAGAAATAACTTGAATTGACTTTTTATTGAAATGTATAAAGATTGAAATTTCATTTCAGATATTTTCCCCGATTTAACTTAACGAAATTTGATGATCTTTTAAAAATGTAGCTTCGTAATATTCATTTTTGAGTTCGCAAAAATATTTTACAATTATGTATTAGCCTATGCAGCTGAGTCATCCGGGATCATTAGCATTATACGCATCACCTGTCCTTGTCTACAAGCTGCTGAGCAATTTTTCGTTTCTAATCTACGCGTCGGACCATTATGTGCTCTAACCAAAAATAATTTGACCCATATAACTGTCTGGAAACGATTTACTCCTTGATACTGATGTAGATATAGATTATTTTTCTATAACGGCTCAAAAAAAAATCATGAATCTACTATTTCTCGCTTAAGAGTATTTCTTTCCGGTAGTTTTCGATGAATGTGAATAAATATACATTTATATGCTGTGTCATTTGAAAATGACTGGACTTGCGAAATGAAAAACTTATAAATGGTTATCAGCTTGTTAGATTATTTATAAAAATTCACGTTCCTTGCTGATTGAAAAAAATCCTTTCGAGAAATTGCCCTGGTTTTATAAATGAATCACATTGCGTACGTAATCTGATGCGTATTTGGACCATTTGGACCCAGGGAAGTACCCGGGAACGATCAACTTTCTCCAACTATTAAGGAATGTACGATTTATACGCATTTTGAAGTACACATAAACATTAAAAATCAGTTACATAACTTCATAACAGAAAAAAATAGTACATAATATGTAAATAATGTTAACGCTGATATACATACTAACTTTCAACTGCAGTTGAGCTATGCGCGCGTTTGTGTGACTGAATAGCAGTGAAGAACAGTTAAGTGCAGTGAAGAACACAGAAGAACAGTGAACTTTTTCCCCACCTACTGTTACCTCCTAATGCCTACTATATAACAGTGGGAGCTGAGTGGGAGACAGCCAGACAGGTATGGACAGGCACAAGCCTACCAATCTCAAAATGACGACCCTCTCCCTCCGCTCCCTCCTATTGCCAGCTGTCGCAAGTCTTTAATCTGCTCAGTTCTGCTACAGCAGGTTGCTTCTGGTTACTCAAGGTTGTTCTTCTGTAGTGTTCTGTAGCTACTGTTCACCACTGCTCACTTTTTGTTCGTTGCTGTTCCAAAGACTCTCTTCCCACACATCGTAGTCAAAAGTTTATTTGCGCCTGCCAATCTACGTGAAAGTTATTCAACTGCAGTTGATAAGTGGTATGTACGTAAGCGTTGTACTTGTGCTTTTATGTACTTTTTTCAGCTGCATTTATGGTCTGAGAATGAAAGTTCCCGTCACGGCAATCAAGTGTTTCTTTATAACAATAAAACATTGATTCTAAAATTAAAACTCTCAATCGCATAACAGACATTTTTGTTGTCTAATGAAAAAATTTGTGTCATCCACATTTTGCAAAAACTTATTTCTGCGAAATTAGTAAGTTTGAGTTAAATATTTTGGAAGTTTTGAGCATTGAACTTAAATAACTTTAGCTACAGTCTTACCCAGAGTAACCATTGATATCAATTATGATCTATACATTTCTTTCATTATTTGTCCATTTCTACTTTTTAACATTATCTTCATAATGTTTATTCGAAACAATTAAATTACGAATGTACTTTTCTGTTACAATTTATCGATTGAAATTATACGTTGCTGAAACTTCAGTTTTCAAAAAGTTTGAAAATATTTTCGAAATGATAAAACATGTCTACATTCTCGAACCATGAATTTTGAATAGTCTTCCTCTTTAATCCCATTATCTTTGCTCTTTTATTATAATCGGCCCGAAATTCTCGTTCAGGTAAAAGACACAGGAAGAGACACGACCTAGGTAGCTACTTTGAATGACATTCCAAAATGCATATCTTTTGATAAATTTACGGGTTTCAATCAGAAAATGAAACAACTTTTTTCCTTTTCGAAAGAAGATCCTGTTCAGAAATCATTTTCTTTTTTTTTTTTTTTTTGGTTATTCTTGAATTTTATACTGCACAGGCTGTATATCAAAATTACATTAAAATAATCTCATTTGAAATTAGTGATGCAGGCTTATCTCCTCTAAAAATATCAGCATTGGGTCAAATTTAATTTGTTATGTTCCAACCAAATTAAATAAATGCTCCAACTGATTTCAATAATATAAGTATAATTTCAAGATCCTCTAATACAGAAAATACTTTTTACTACAGACAATTTTTCTCTTCTTCTTGCAACTCCCACACTGTGAGTCTATATATATCCATGTTCGCAGTGATAAAGATTTACAATCATACAGTGATTCGACAAAAAAATAGAGTCGTTACGATGATAAAAGTAAAAATTTAGAAACGCACAATCATTCAACAAAAAAAATAGAATCGTTATGATGATAAGAGTAAAAATCTAAAATTGCACAATCATTCAGCAAAAAAATAGAGTCATTATGATGATGAAAGTAAAAATCTAAAATTGCACAATCATTCAACAAAAAGTCATTTTGATGATAAATCGTCGAAAACAGAATCATTAAGACGGTAATTGTAATCTATTAGTAAAAGTATAAAAAATGAATCTTGTGACAAAATTAGTTATACAACAGATTCCTTCGAAAATTTTACTGTATTCTATTGATTTTACTAGTCTAGCCACGCACCTTAAATTCTTCAGATTGAATGGAATAATTTTGTCAAATGTGGCGTGGACTGACAAAACCTACCTTACAGCACATTTTATTATCTCGAGAAAAAGCCTCCGAAAGAAAAAAGTTCTAGCCGAGTGGCGAAGGCAGGTAGCTAGTCAAACTACCCTCTCCACTTGCCTTTCAAGCACGTGCTCCAGTCTTCCCCAGTCTTCCCCGCATTCTTTTACGAAGTGCAACGAAGAGAAAATTGGGGAAAATAGAAAAGACAATCATCAGTCACATTCGCTAGATAATAGGTGAATAGGACCGTGAAAATGAGAGTCTCGAAACTCTCGATCGTCAGCCAAAGCTATGTTCGTGAGGGAAAGATACACCGGTTTTTCCATGAATAGAGGGGGTAACCCAAACTGAAAGTCACTAGAATTAATTTCTCGATACGTCGTGCAATTATGCGGTTTATCTTAATGAGTTTTGATCGCACGAATTCGAGAATAGGCACATTCAAAAGGGCGTGTTTTAAACTTTCAGGAACAATAATAAACTCATTTTCGAAAAATGTGCTGTTAGGTAGGTTATGTCAGTCCACGCCACAAATGACAAAATTTTTACTTTTACACTTTGTTGTACATCTTACTAAAAAAATAATAACATGATTTCGATTCAAGATCTTCCTTTTAAAATGAAAAAAGTTGATACTTTTTCTGCCTGAAAGCCTTTAATTTATCAAAAGATATGTATAATCGTTTTGGGATGTCATTCAAGAAAGGTTGAGCATGTCTTTCTGTGTGTCCTTCAGTAAACAAATATAAAAAAGCTAGAAATATATTTGAAAATTTTCCAAAGTTTCTTAATTACTAAAAAACTCAGAAAAATATTGGTAATATTTTAGGATCCCAAAACTGTGTATGTACATGTAATCTTATAAAAAATTTTTAAAGCCTCCAATCTTGGAACACTTATATGCTCTACGATAGGATAAAAGTAATAGAATGACTTGTAACTCGACACGCTTTATATTCACGCTTATGGAGAATCGGGACACAAGGGGGAAATAGGGTCAAAAAAACCCGAAATTTGAGTCATGAGATTAATGAACGGCCCCAAATGAATTTATCACGTCACGCAGATCATAATATTTTTATTTTTCGAAATTAGACGTATTTCAGCGATTGTTCAATTTATATTTATAATCACTATTGTCCTGAAAAATTTAAGCAAACTTTCAAAATTCTTTTATGGTTTGTTTATTGATGACCTGAGATTGTCATTTTTCCAAAAACTTCTCCAGAATTTTTTGCATCCCAAAGCCAAATTTTATCAAACTGTGCAACCTGCGAGAGTTCAAAGTAGACTTCACTTTTTTTGAATGACTTTCAAAACAGATTGAACATCCTACTTAACCTATTCGTTGGCATAGAAGCTTTTTTGCGTTAAAATTATTCGTGCCCTGCGTGGCATGACGCATTTTTGATTCAACCAATGTTTTCAACAGTCATCTCGCTCTGATTGAGAATCCAAGTATAACTCGGACTTTAAAATAGTGTCGCTAATATGGCGGAAAAAATTAGGTAATTTCACTATTTACGTATACAAATTTCTACAATGAGAGAAATGCATGCATGTTACACCCATATATTTAATGATAAGTTTCCTTCTACCTACATTTTTCAGTGCTTTACATATATATATATATATATATATATATATATATATATATATATATATATATATATATATATATATATATATATATATATGCTGCAGCCATACTTATGACGCTTTATCTAAATTTATTGTTGTATAACTAATTTTGTCACAAGATTCATTTTTTATACATTTACTAATAGATTACAATTACCGTCTTAATGATTCTGTTTTCGACGATTTATCATCGAAATGACTATTTGCTGAATTATTGTGCTATTATACATTTTTACTTTTATCATCATAATGACTCTATTTTTTTGTTGAATGATTGTGCAATTTTAGATTTTTACTTTCATCATCATAATGACTCTATTTTTTTGCTGAATGATTGTGCAATTTTAGATTTTTACTCTTATCATCATAACGATTCTATTTTTTTTGTTGAATGATTGTGCGTTTCTAAATTTTTACTTTTATCATCGTAACGACTCTATTTTTTTGTCGAATCACTGTATGATTGTAAATCTTTATCACTGCGAACATGGATATATATAGACTCACAGTGTGGGAGTTGCAAGAAGAAGAGAAAAATTGTCTGTAGTAAAAAGTATTTTCTGTATTAGAGGATCTTGAAATTATACTTATATTATTGAAATCAGTTGGAGCATTTATTTAATTTGGTTGGAACATAACACTGGCGACGAGGATTAGGATTTGTCCGGCTCATTCACCACCTTTTTGGAGCTACAACCCAGTTGTGAAAAAGGACTATCGACCCCTAGAGCTACTTCTCTTTTTGCTTCATACGGACGAAGTCGGAGCCAACCTTGAGTTTTAGACCAAGATTCCGACGTTCCTAGCAATCAACCCTGATCACGACAGCGACTCCAGTCCTGCCCTACTTCAGACAACCGACGAAGGAAGCTCAAAATTCAACTCTCTTGACTAGCTGGCGATTCACCACGGATTAGCAACCGAGGTCCACTGTCAAAGTGAGTCACAACCGTTTATAATATTGCGAAAACTGCATTTCTTTCCATATCCTATGTTACAATCATAAATCCTTGACCATATATGACTCCAAATTACTCCCTTTTACCCTAGTCAATAGCACAAACTTGAAAAATTGATTGTAATTGTTCTCTGATCAACGAGGAAATCTTATTAACGGAAATCAAAATGCCAGATACAGTGAATACGACAACAGTTACCCAAAGTAGTTTTAAAATCGAATTTCTCATAAAACTTATTTCCGATAAATTTGACGGAGATAGACACAAGGTTCGTAGCTTTGTCAAGCAAGTTGACGCAGTATTCGAGTTAGCTGATGATAGCCAAAAACCTGCCCTTTTGCTTTACGTTAAGAGTTTGATCTCTGGCAAAGCAAGAGAGCAGATCGATATTCACTGTCACTTAACAACATGGAAAGATATTTCTCAACTGTTACTATGGTAAATTTATATATGGATAAAAAGACATTTGATCAGCTGCTCGAAGAACTGCACACATTGAGACAATTACAGAACGAAAATGTTACAAACTTTTATCAGAGATTAGAAGATCTTTCTTCAAAGATTCTTGGAAACGTTTATAGCTCAGACAGCAAAAAAACCGAACTCCCAGGTCGTATTTCTATGGTCACGCAGATGACTCTCAATAGTTTCGTGTACCACACTCATCCTCAGATATCTCAAATTTTGAGATACAGGGAATTTGAAACGATTAATGAGGCATTTACTGCCGCTGTCATCGAGGAAAAATCTTTGAAATTACAATACAATGGCTCTCAAAAAATCAAAAAGTGCGCTATTTGCAATCGGAACAATCATAATACAGATCAATGCTTCCAAAATCCACACAGTAGGAATACACGAGGTAATCTTCCGAGACAGACTTTCCACTTCCAATTGAACACGAATTCAAATTCTCAGGGATCACCAAATCATTTATCTCTGCATTGCAATTATTGTAAGAAGCCGGGTCACAAGATTGATCAGTGCAGAAAACGCGAATGGGCTAATAAAAATCGCGTACAGAATCAGGACAAAGCACCATACGCGAATCAGAATTCAAATTTCAATCAAACCTCGAAAGAACAACAACGTGGAAATGTGAACTTCTACGGGCAAAATTTTCTCGAAGCGGGACTTCAATCGGACCCAATGTAAATTAAAATCAAAATCCGAGTCAAAATAAAATTTCGAATCAAAATCAAAATCAAAATTCAAATCAAAATCAATATCGAAATCAAAATCAAAGTATAAATCAAAATCAAAATCGAAATCAAAACCCAATCCAAATCAAAATCAAAATCAAAACCGAAATCCAAGTCAAAATCAAAATCTAAGTCAAAATCAAAATTCAAATCAAAATCAATATCAAAATCGAAATCAAAATCAAAATCAAAATCGTAATCAAAATCTAAGTACTTATTTCAGTCCATCTTATTCGGGAATTTTCGCTGAAAATAATGACTTAACATACGTTTTATTCCATTGTGAAGCTTCAAAATATCCTGAAAAAATATTAAAATTTCTTGTTGATACAGGAGCTTCAATGTCTCTCATCAAAATGTCCAGTTTACAGCATTACGAAATCATAAATCCACAAATCATAACTTTGAATGGAATAGCTTGTAATGCACCAACCCAAACTTTTGGAGAAATCGAACTAGAACTTGGAATTCACAAACACTCTGCTGTAACCAATTTCCAATTGATAGATTCTATGACGAACATTCCATTTGATGGCATAATAGGGCACGAATTCTTCAGGACTCAGAAATCAATTATTAATTATGAACGAGCAAACTTCACGATCAAATCTATTCCGTTTCCTATCCCTTTGCTAAGAAATACGTCACAGAGTCCCAACTCTCACATTTTTCTCAATTCACGCACGGAAACTGTCGTACGCGTCAGAATTCACAATCCTGATAACCTCAATGAAGGAATAATATCATGTGGAAAAATTGAGAATGATAAAGATCTACTCATTCCTCGAGCAATCGTGAAAATTTCACCAAATAACGAAGCTCTCGTTACGGTAATTAATCGCTCGAACAATTGTAAGTCAATACCAACGCTTCACTTAGTCATAGAAACGGTACCAAGGAACAGTGAAATTTTTAAATTTTCAAATGCACAAATCGATACGGACAAGAGAATCGAAGAATTAATGAAAAATCTGCGACTTGACCACATTCAGTTACCAAATCACAGAAATGAGATTTCTCAAATTTGTCAAGATTATCATGACATTTTCTATCTCCCGACCGACAACTTTACCTCAACCACGGCTGGGACAGCTGATATAAAACTCACAGACGAAACACCGATACATACGAAGTCTTATAGATACCCAGAAATCCATAAAAGAGAGGTTCGAACACAAATTGAGAAAATGTTAAAACAGGGAATTGTTACTCCATCAGAAAGCCCATGGTCGAGCCCTTTATGGGTCGTCCCAAAGAAACTTGATGCTTCGGGCGAGAAAAAATGAATGAACGCTGAATTTTTCACCACATTAGATCTTGCTAGTGGGTTTCACCAAATCCCTATGAACCCTCACGATGCTCCGAAAACCGCATTTTCAACTCCCGACGGGCATTATCAGTTCGAGAGGATGCCCTTCGGATTGAAAAATGCCCCGGCAATTTTCCAAAGGGTCGTCATGAATAATATACTAGTAGGGTTGAACAATACGCAATGTTTTGTCTATCTTGACGACATTGTAATCTATGGATCAAGTCTAGATGATCACAATAATAAACTAAGAAATATTTTTTCAAGACTACGCGAACATAATTTTAAATTGCAAATAGATAAATGTGAGTTTCTCAAGGAATCCTGTCAATATTTGGGGCACGTCATCACAAAAGACGGAGTGAAACCAAATCCGAGTAAAGTTGAAGCTATAAAAAATGTTCCCAGGCCAAAAAACCCGAAAGAAATAAAAATGTTTCTCGGTATGACCGGGTACTACAGAAAATTCATTCAGGACTTTTCAACAATCGCTAAGCCACTTACGTGACTTCTGAAAAAAGATTCAAAATTTACATGGAACGAAGATCAGGAAAAGGCATTTCAAATTTTGAAGGAAAAATTACACTCAGAACCTCTGTTACAATATCCTAATTTTAAAATTCGTTTCACACTTACAACAGATGCTTCGAATGTAGGCATTGGCGGTGTTTTGTCTCAAATAAAAAATGGACAAGATTTGCCTGTTGCCTACTATTCGAGGATATTGAATAATGCAGAACAAAACTACTCCATAACGGAGAAGGAATTGCTTGCGATCCTGAATTCCATCGAACACTTTCACCCATATTTATATGGACGAGAGTTCGATATTTTCACGGATCATAGACCTCTGAAATGGCTTTTCAGTTGTTCTAACCCTTCTTCGAAACTAGTTAGATGGAGGTTGAGATTGAACGAATACCAGTACGTCATAAAATACAAGCCTGGACGAGTTAACTCAAACGCAGACGGACTCTCCCGACTTTTTCCAGATAAGGAGGTTGCTGCGGTTGACATTAATCATATAACTTGCGAATCGAACAAAGCATATTCAGATTTTATAAAATTCCACTTTACAAATCGAGATATTATAGAATTTGAAAAGGAACGATCTCCACTTTTAAAAGTACGTGACAACATTGCTTTAATATGATCCAAAGATCTCGACGAATCAAATCAATTTTCAGAATACGTGCAAAATAATTTTGATACAACGAATCTTTCCTCAGGAATCAATCAAGTAGCCAGATTATATTCAAAGAATCAAAGTCTCTTCCAATTGTTTGCGAAAAACCTACATCATGACAAACTTGACTACAAGGATATATTTCAATCTATCGCTGTTTTCAAAAATCTGATTAAAACAGAAAGTTTCGTTTTCATTCCTCCTGTCCATGAACCGAATATCAAGATGTTACAAATAAACGAAATGCTCAAATTCTTGCTCCCGAAAAATTCTATTCGAATCTTTGAAACTACAAAAATAACTCCAAAAACTCGAGATGAAATTGAAATAATACTCAAAGAAAATCATGATGATAAAATTGCTGGTCATAGCGGTTTTAATAGGACTTACAGTAGAATAAAGGAAAGATTCCACTGGACGAATATGAAAAATGACATCCGGAAATATATAAAGAACTGTCACTCATGCCAAACTAATAAGACAAACTTTCACCCGACGAAACAGCCAATGGAAATCACGTCAACTTCCGACTTACCTTTTGAGCGCATTGCAATCGACATTGTTGGACCTTTACCTATTACAGAATCCGGAAAAAGATTTATTCTAACATCACAAGATGACTTGACAAAGTATTCCTTCGCCATTCCGATCGAGAATCACGAAGCTATCACTGTAGCTCGAACGCTTACACAGATCTTTACATCTTTCGGGATTCCCAAAACTTTTCTCACGGATCAAGGTACCGACTTCATGTCGAATTTGATCAAAGAATTCGCTAAATTATTCAGAACTAAGCATATCACTACAACGCCTTACCATCCACAGACAAATGGTGCACTTGAGCGATCACACCTGACGCTCAAGGACTATCTAAAACATTACATCAAATCAAGTCAGAATAATTGGGATGAATTTTTGCCCTTTGCAATGTTCAGCTATAATACGTCGATTCACAAATCTACCAATTACACTCCCTATGAACTTTTGTTTGGTAGAAAAGCTTATCTCCCGTCTTCAATTGTCCAAGATCCAAAAATTCTTTATACCTATGACGATTATGTAAAATCACTCCAGCATAAGCTCAATACCTCATTTCAAATCGCGCGTGAAAACATCGTTTCTGCTAAGCTTAAAAGTAAGGGGAACTACGACAAACACGCACATCCTACAAAATTCGAAATTGGTGACCTTGTCTTGATTGCTCAAAAAGGGAACATTTCAGGGAAATCAAAGAAATTATGTGCTATATATAAAGGACCGTACACGATCAATCGGGTTTTCGAAAACCAGACCGTGGAGGTTCAGATTGGAAAAGTTAAAAAGAAATACCACACCAATCTACTGAAACATTATTTTTCAGATGAGGGTCAGTGCAGTTTTGTGGTTGGTTCTTCTTAACGTCTTCCGGTTATATTGCTCTACGCCATTATACTCTGTGAGCCCCATCGAGTCCGGAAGTGGACTTTTTTTTACTACAAACTCGGGACAGCTCGTATTTCTAACTCTGGCCTAACTCTATTAAGTCACCTGAACGTGACTCATTTGAATGAAGCTAAGAGTATCCTCATTTGTCACATTATTGTGGTTCAGGCTTATTGTACCAGTTACGACAGGATTTATGGGAAACAAAAGCAAGTTATACCACATTTTGATTGTGAACATACTTTGAAATCGGTTGTGGAGGATTTTGGAATCATTGAAAAGAAGTATGAAATTCTGTATGCTCTTATGTCGAGAAAGATCCAGAGAAGTAAAAGAGGTCTCTTTAATAGCGTCTCATACCTTATGAATTGGGCATTCGGAATCCCCGATGCCAATGATGCCAAATTCTATTCAGATAATATTCAAAATTTAGTAACTGGACAAAAACTAACCAAAACCTTGTTAAAATCGCAGATTCAAATTATATCAAATACTATTAAAAGTTTCAATGAATCGGCCTTCCTTCTCAAAAAACAAGAAGAAATATTGAACAACAATGCGAAGATTGTGAACGATTTTATAAAAAGTACAAATACACGTCTAAAAAAGGTAGAATTAGAAACAATTATCATGGAACAGATACTTGTCTTAGAATCATTGACTAATAGGATTTTACGAAATTACGATTAATATATCGAGGCAGTTACTCTCGGATTAAGAAAAATCATATCGCCTTCTATTGTCAGTCCGCAAATTTTAATCGATGAAATAAGAAATTATAAAGGAGACCATGAGCTCTTGATTGATATTAACAAAGACGAGATAACTGATGTCTATTCAGCTATAAACTTACATCTTATATTTTCAAACGGAACGATTATTTTCGCACTTCAAATCCCTTTGATCTCGAGAACTAACTACGAATTATATCAATTGACTCCGCTCTCGATGCGACACAAAATCAATAATTTGTATTCTTACATCAAACCGAAAAACCCATTTCTCCTATACTCCCTATCAAAAACCGAATTTTCGTTCCTACCCACTTTGGAAGAATGTAGTGAGTACCAACCAGGACGGTTCGTGTGCTTCCACACCTATATTACCAGAAGTACACAGGATGCCGTTTGTGAAATAAGGATAATGAATTCTCAAGTTCGTGAGATTCCCAAGGATTGCGAGATTATTACAATTAAAGCCAATTTCGAGACTTGGCATTACCTGGCGAACAACAATTGGATATACATTTTGAACGACCAAATCACCCTTACTATGTTCTGTGAATCAACACCTGTCACCGATATAAACCTCAATGGAACCGGAATTTTAAACTTAGATAGCTCATGTAAAGCTTATACAAATTTGTACACATTAGAACCTAGAGATTACAATAGTGAAAACATTTCTTATTATATTCCAAATCCTAGCATTATAGAACATGAAAATTGTATGAAATTATCCAAGCTTGAACCAGAATCTATTAAGTTATTAAGCACCGTGCAGTTCAAGAATATCGACTTGAACAATCTCGCTGTCTCTGTCAAAAATTTGAACGAAATGGATCAAATCCTTACCGAACAACTAAACAATCCCTTTTCAAGTGGACATGCTAAGTGGTACACTATCGCGTTCGGAATTATTGGAACTATAATGATAGCATTCATAATGTACCGTATTATACGCTATTTTTCGGGTTTCCAATTACTAAAACAAATTTTTTGTAGGCATAAAAATGTAAAAACAGGAGAGTTAGTTCGACCCTTGATTTGTAATTATGTAAACTGTAATATCGATTCAACTGTAGAAACTAGAGAAAATGTGCCACAGGTTGAAATGATGAGTCTTAGACGACGAAATAGCATTTATCCTGAGATTACAGAGGAAGAAAAAATCGAAGAATCCAGAATCAATCAAACATCAGAATTTCAATTTCGTCACAGCACAACTCCATTTTAGAAGGGACACAAAAACGTAGTTTTGCGTCTAAAAGGGGGGAAGTGTTGTATAACTAATTTTGTCACAAGATTCATTTTTTATACTTTTACTAATAGATTACAATTACCGTCTTAATGATTCTGTTTTCGACGATTTATCATCGAAATGACTTTTTGCTGAATTATTGTGCTATTATACATTTTTACTTTTATCATCATAATGATTCTATTTTTTTGCTGAATGATTGTGCAATTCTAAATTTTTAATTTTATCATCGTAACGACTCTATTTTTTTTGTCGAATCACTGTATGATTGTAAATCTTTATCACTGCGAACATGGATACATATAGACTCACAGTGTGGGAGTTGCCAGGAGGAGAGAAAAATTGTCTTTAGTAAAAAGTATTTTCTGTATTAGAGGATCTTGAAATTATACTTATATTATTGAAATCAGTTGGAGCATTTATTTAATTTTGTTGGAACATAACATTATGAAGTAAGCACCTATACAAATAGATATTCTATATGGGGTTAAGCAACTACAAAAATATGTTTATTCATTAATATTGGTGCAGCACCCATATGACATATGACACCCTGAGGGCTGAAAGTGTAGAAATTTATATTTTGGAACACAAATGAACATAATTCGTTCAGCCCCGAAATTAGATACGAAAATCTTTGAGCGATTTGGACAGACATTATTGAGAGGAAATGTGGATGGAAAACGTTTAGGGCATAGTCGGAACATGGAATCTTCAAAATGTGCCTTGAACGATTGTCATACTTTTTTGTCTCTACCGTGAAAACGGGTATGTATAGACCTTAGGGACCTGAGCGGCTTCCCGTTGAGGAAAGCTATTGATGTGCTCATTAGCACCATTTTTCAGTTTAATAAACTTTCTTGAAACAGCTCTTATTTTCAATTTCCAACACTCGAGAACTTTTAAAACTCTGTCTTTTAGCAGATTGTGTACCAATGCCACAAAGTAGGCTTTTGTCGTACAGGCTGAATCCTCAGTTCGAGGCGAGCACGTGCGTGCAAGCTGAGTACTAAAAACTTTTGTCAATTTTGGATTTTAGACAAAAATTTGGAAAAAATTTTTTGCAAATTTGAAAAAAATTTTTTTTAATTTCAAAAAAATGAAGAAACAAGTGTTTGGAAAAATTGAAATAAACACAAAAAATTTTTTAAATTTGGAATAAAAAATGTAAAAAAATTTTTTGAATTTGTGAAAAAAAATTTTATTGAAAAAAATTTAAATAGAGTAAAATTGAAATTCAAAATATTTGAGTTCAATTTGAAAGCGACATTTTGTAAATTTTGTTTGTTATATTTTTTGTAAGTACGCGTCATTATGTTCTTTAAATTTCGAACTAAAATCTAGAATGATCAAAAAGTATCAAAAAATGACAAAAAATCTTAATTTGGAAAAATTGATTTTTGTTTGAAATATAAATAATTAAAAAAATTTAAGTCATCATTGAATGATTTTAAAAATGAATAGTCAATAATTTGCGAGATTCGGAAAATTTGCAGATTTCATAAAATGTTCGTAAACTCTGAAAAATTTTTTGATTTCATATTTCCTCTGAGTAAGTGTAAGAGTGTAATTTTTTTATCTGGAATTTTTGCAACGTATTAAATAATAACGAAAAATTTCATCGAGTTGTATAAACTTTTATTACATTGACCAGGTTCTTTGAAATTCGTACACTGTTTGAAATTTTAAAAATTGGGATAATTAAAAGACCATGAAAAATTTTTAAAACTGTCCATAATTCTGAAGATATTGGGTAATGAGTAGAATCTCATAAAAAGTTCAAAATAAATTCGTATGTGAAGCTAATTCTCGTGCCTACTTGTTAAACATAACTATGACCATAATTTTTCATTTTTTCAAATAAATCTAAAAAATTCCAAGATTTTTAAATATTCTAATAAATCTTAGTGAGTTTTGTCATTAAAAATAAAGCTCTCGTTTTTAATTCTAATCAAATTGGAACTCTACACTTTCAGCCTTCAGGGTGTCATATTGAATTCGTCATTTTGAATTTTCTAATTTTTATCTTAGATTTATTATCAACAATTAAAATACACGATTGATACTAACATTCATGTCAATGAAGCCTTTTTTTGTGCCATATTTGATCCACTATTTTGAATTTTCAAATTTCAAGTTCGGATTTGAAAACAGCACCCTCAAAAACCCTGACATACGAATTTTTACGATCACAAATTTTCTTGCCATTATGGGCACTTTTTCTCGAAATCTCTTTGCAAACGAAGGGATTTATTGACAGGTGGAGAGCGATCCCTGGTAAACCCGCCGAGATATCGTGAGATACCTCGGCTGGAGACACCATCAAATCTTTACCTTTTTCATTAAAACTTTTTTGAATATGACTAAGAATGATTTGATTAGCACGAAAATGAATCGTTTAGGGTATTTTTCGCGTCTTAAAGTAAATGACGAATCATACGATTTATACGAATTATACAAAAAAAGACACTAAACGAGTCATTTTCATGCTAACTAAATCATTTTCAGACATATTCAAAAAGATTTTATTGGAAAAAGTAAAGATTTCAAAGTGTCTCCAGCCGAGATATCTCACGATATCTCGGCGGGTTCACCAGGGGAGGCGACCTTTCTTTCGGGAAGATTGTTTTGCTTAAGCATAACTATTTTAACTTTTCACGCCCCGTACAAGCATTGAGACGGATATTACTTTATAATATTATTGTCATCTTGCAAATAAAACCTGCAGGACTTTCTTTTTACAGTTCAGAGTATATTTTCCAATCGAAAAAAATGCCTCTACGAAAGGACACAAAATTTGTTGTGGTTCTCTTCACCGCGAAGGATAATAATAACAAATCGGAAGTTCCAGCAAAATGAATGGTTGAAACACGTCAAGACCGTTGGAAATGTTGGTGGCCTAATAACTGGAAAACCATCAATATGACGGAGTTGATCAAAAATCCGCCTGAGGAAGAACCTGATCCGTCAACCTGGACGTTGCTCAACGTAAAAAAGTTACACGAATATGGTTTGTTGAATTTTTGTAATATGCATATAAAAGTTATATATATTCAATTTCGTAAAATATCACAGTTAAGCCAGCTTCACTGGTATTGAAAAGTTATGAAACAATCTTCAAACCATGTGAATTAACTAACAAACACATGACTTAAATAAAACTATGAAATTATCAGTTATTTGATCACGTGCCTATTTAAAAATTTTTGGCATATGTTGGCATACAAGTTGGGGGAAGTCGAAGTATTCATGATTTTCATATTTCTCTAGTGATTTTGGTAAACATACCAAGAGAAGGCAAAATTTAATCACATAGCACTGTCAAACTAAAAATTTTTTTTTGTGACGTGTTTTGCTGTTAAAAAAAAAAAAACTGTGCCATGCGTGATCTTCACTACGCCACGGTTGTCGCAAAACGTAGAAAGCAACAGAATGCAAGTTCGTGCGTCGGCCAAAATGTTGGATCAAGAAATTTTATACGAAATCAGAAATATTTTATCATGTTTTCCTTTAACTTTCAAAATATATTAATTTTAAAGTGTAAAATTAAAAATTTTCAACACTCCTTTCAAAAGTTGAAATTTCGGAGACATGTATGATAATTACAATTAATAAAATTATTTATATTTTCTACAATTATGCACAAAATCTGATTTTTTTAGAATTATTAACATATTTTCTCATTTCTCATGCAGCGATCGCTGATTTCCCTAGCCTAGTTTCTAGTACGGTGACAACGGTATAAATAAATGTCAGAAACATAGCCGCCTGATATCCACTGATATCAAATTTTTTGTGAAACACTAAATTATTTATTATTTCTTCTTTTTTAACTGAAATAATAATTGTAAGGATTATTATTTAATTATGATTAGCTATTTTCAACAAAAATTTTATTTTTTAAAATTTAATTTTAGTATTCAGTCACCTTGGCAGTCGTAGTAATATTTCTTTGTTTTTAAGTAATAAAATTGAAAATCTAAAATTTTAAGAAAATAACGATAATTCATAATGCGTTGGACAAATTTTCATAATCCATGGAAACTTGATAGTCGTTTCTCTTGTTTCACTTGAAAAACCAAAAAACATTTAAAATTTTGATCATGATTTCGGAGCGGAGCGGTATAAAGCGCCCCGGAGTGTACATTAACGCTTCAGCTGGAGCGAAGCGACTAGAATATTTATGTTTTTTGCAATGCAATCAATCGGAATACTTCAAATATTTGAAGCTTTTGATATTAAGAAATCTATGAAATCTTATTCTAATAAAAAGTTAAAAACATATCTTTAAAAAATCAAACACTTCTACAACATTCCATACATACTCGAAAATACAAAAAGAACATCCATATAGAGAGACACAAGTGAATCTACGGAACGTTGAAAATCTATACAACTTTAATAACTAGAGCATGAAACTCAAGCAATTCATCTAGGAACGTATGAAAATAGCGAGCGATTCTTTAAATTGTAGAAAAACTGAAGAAATACGAATAATGCTGGAAGAAATAAATATATTTTAAGAAACTTTTTTCAAAAATCCTTTAAAAACACCAAAAATTTGATAAACCTCAGGTCTTAGAACTTGAAATTTCTGAAATATGTAAAAAAATTTATATAGCAAATGTATGACATACTGGAAATATATAAAAATACAAGAAAATCCTGATACGTTTTATACATTCTAAAAAATACGAATATTTTCAGAAGTACTGAACAATCCTTTTAATCATATAAAAACAGAAAAAGTACCTAGAAAACTAACAGAAAGAAAAATCTACATCAACAAGTTTTCCTTAAAAATCCTCTCAAATGAAAAAAAATTATGTTGTAGAAAATCCAATTAGTTGGTCATTAAAGAAAAATGTAGAACTTGACACGAGTAAAGGTTATGAATTTTAATCTTTACTTATGTATGTCAAAGATGCTAAAGAATATTTTTTAAAAATTGTACCTTCTAAATTAAGAAACCGATATTCTTGTTTCGCAAGTTCATTACATACTTAACAGTCAGGAAATAATGTTAATCATAAGTTTTGCGAGTTTGAGTACAACAGTGTATGAGACAAACTCTGCAGACTTGTTTTGTAACTACGCAAAAGACGGCTATGCAAAAAAAGGGGAATGAGGCCTCCAAGATTAAAACTATTAAGTTTAAGAGATAACTTTAGAAGCATTATTGCATTATTTGGTAGCCAAGGGCCCCAGGGCGTATACATGTAGTTTATGTATATGTATATATCACAGTGAAATCATTATGTGTAGGTGATTACGAAACAGCCAGAAAGAAATGCTCAGACTCGGACTATGAGTCGAATCCAAGCAATCGTAATTTTGGAAAAGGGCTGAGAAAAATAAAAAAAAATATGAAATACATCCAGTCTACCTCAAGCCTTTCTGAAACTGAAGAGTTTGAAACATCCCAAGGGTCAGAAGGTGAAGAAACACCGAATGAGCCGGACGAAGATGACGAAATAATTTCGAGAGGTAACATTTTTCAATATTTACTAATAATTACTATGTAATGAGGATAAATTTGATGATAACACTAATGCGAATAGTTCACAAATATATGGCAAACAGGGAAAAGTTTGCGATACTATGATAAAACTAATTTATACTTGAAACTATAGAAAATTTTATTATTTTATCACAATTGCACATATAAATCCAATCTACGTTTTTTATTTGTGTTTGGAACCTTTGTAAACGAGAAGTTTCAATATAGTATTGGATTGTGATAATTACGACACATATCAGCTTCAGTAGTTTCTTGGATGGTGAAAAAATTTACTAAAATTTTTTTTGTGGGAACAATGAATAACATTCAATGAAAAGTGAATGCTGCGCGTAAAATGAGGTTTCAACGAACTTAGGATTGGAAAAAAAGTAACTGTTGTTCAACAGCATTGAACTTCAGTGCTAACAATTGTGTACTGATTGGGGCGAGTAGGGGCTGCTTGGTGGGTTAACACTATTGAACATAAAAGAAAGAAACTTACGAAGAAATTGAATAATAAAACGTAAAAAAGTCCCTTGAAAACCAAGTTGAGGCGCTCATAAACGAAAGAACTACATGTAATACACTAAATAACCATTGCATATTAAAATATACGGCCGTAGGCGCATTTACAATATACATTATCTTATGCAACAGATGAAAGAAGTTGTAGAAATGTTGAAAAAACATACAGCGGTCCCGGAAAGCAGCTAAATAAAAAATTTACGCTTCCTACTTTGCCCAAGATTCTCGCTTTAGGCAATGTGTCGACGAGCAAACGAAGGTGGCCATCATTTTCCACAAATCCAGAGCGGGCCGAGAATAAAATCGATGGTAAATTGTTCTTAAAACATTTTTGAAATCACACTCTATTACCGTTATTCATGTTGGAAAATAATTAGTACGTCAGAAAAGCCAAAAAACTTGTATCAGTCACGATAAAATCTATGACCCACTGTTTTACTTTTGTTGCGAAATTCATAAAAAAAAAAATAAGATGCTGAAATATATTGTCAATAACATTCCAATAAGTAATATACGTACATACCTATCGTAGGCATATTATAATCGTAACTTGTATTACTTTGGTTTGGTTGGTTTAACTTAAACTGTTTGGATCGGTTGTTTACTAAACGTTCGTATAAATAAGACATAATGTGTGTATAAAGTTGATATTGACTGAACGTGGTTTCACGATAATATTTATATCAATATGTCTATTAGAGAGACATTATTTGGATGTTGCAGCTAACATTACCTCACCAAGCCCAAGTGAAACTCAAGCGGATGATCCCTATCAATATGATGAAGAAGAAAGAGCATCGAACACTGAAAATGGGAATGGTCAGTTATTCACTATGTTTACATAGTTCTAGTTTATTCATGACTGTCCTCTTTGAAATATACAAAAAATCAAATAAGTTTCAACCCGAAAATTTAGGCATTGCTTTGATTTACCCTTCATTATTGTTTTCGATTAGTATAACTAGTGGACAATTTTCAGAAGCATTTTTAGTAAACCTAATTTTGTTTTTCATGGATCATGATTTTATGAATTTTATGTAAAAGCATTATTTTGAGTAAGTGGATGATTCATCGAAACTTATTGTTTTCTCTTGAACAGAAGGTCATCAGAATGCATGCGTATGAAAGAATTCATTAATTTTTTATATTTAATAAAGTTTTGTGTTGATACAAAATGAAGAGCAACAAAAGTTAAAACTATTTCTAACTGTTTTAATCAATTTTTCTTGTTTAATTTAAATCATACCTATTTATATTAACTATTCCTGCAACAATTTCAACTCTTGATTGTCTTCATGTTTTATTGAAGCAACACGTTTGAAAATATATCAAATTTATGTACCTTTGTAATCATACTCTGTAATGACCTTTTCTAATAACCAGAGCAACTCAAAACATTTTTTTCAAAAGTCCAAAATATGTATTCTATATTATCATAAAAACAAGCGAAATATTGATGAAAAAATGTTCTTGATATAGCTGTTATTAATTAAAAATTTCCGATCAATGAACGAAGTCATTCAAATAAATTAGAAAATTTCTTTGAATTCAAGGAAATGTAGTATTAAGACTATCAAATGATAAGAAATTATCGTTATTGAGCCTAAAACCATAGAACATTCGAATTTTTCTAACAAACTTGTTTAAACAACTTTTTTTTCAGTACAACCTTTTTTACAGTGTTTTTTCAATCAACTTTATAAATATCTTATACAGTGATGTTATAAAAGATATATACTAACTTTCTAAAATCTATTCAGAGAATTCTCAGCCTTGTAAAAATTGAAGCAAATTTTTTTAAATAGAGGTGTTATTGAAAATCTAAATGGTTAAAGATTAAATGGACTGATTGAGAATATACTTTCTGCTGAATTTACGTAAGAAATGATGAATTTTTTTGACATGTTTATTTGAGTTAGTTTAAAAATAAATTTTTCTCGTCAGATTCAGTTAAAACTATGTCTGAAAAATCAGAAATTGCCAAGACATTTATTTTGTTTGTGAAGAGGTCGAAATATGTAAAAAATATGTTTTATTTGAAAAAATATTTTGAATAGCCCTGCTAATAACCTTTTAGTTATTAGCAGGGCTATTCAATAGTCAATTCAAAGTTATGAAATCAACGCATGAAAATGTAAGTAAAACACATTCAACTAAAAGGAAAACAAAACATAAAAATACGTACAAAAACGTAGATGTGGAAAATTGTTTCTAATTTAATAACTAAGAACAATCAAAATCTAGGAAAGTGATGAAAATCTAAAAAACTTTGAATCTTAGACCATCAAATGCTATAGATATCTATATAAAATCCACGTGAAGGTACTTCTATTTTTTTAATTATGAAAAAAAATAAATAAAAAAGTGATGGAATTCTACGAAAAACCAGTTTTATGAAAAACCTTAATAAATGCAATATATTCTCTAAAGTTTCAAATTCCAGAGCATCAAATTCCGAAAACCGTTTATAGCAATACATAGTTATACTTTATAAATCTATTATAATTCTGTTAAACGCTATTACATCTTTTCAATACTTAAAACCAAAAAAAAAAAAAAGGCAAACTTTTTAAAACATGAAAAATACATTCAAGTGTGATTCTTCATAAATTTATGAAGATTTATAGATTAATCTATAAACATTACCAAGAATTGATCGAAATTCGCATCGAATTTTGAAAACCGTTATAGGAATCTATAAAAATATTAGAAATCTGTAGAAATTCTCCAAGGTATTGTATATACTAGAAAAATGCGAAAAATATCAGAAATCTCTTAATACATGTAAAACGTACATCGGTATGATTTTAGAAATTTTTTGAATTTTTAACGAAAATTAACATGTTCTAATAGTGCGAAATCGAGCTTTTAGATTTATTCGAAAAAATTCTGTATGAAAAAAGAAATTTTAAAGAAAAAGGTAAAAATATGTGTCTTATCAATATCGATGGAGAAATTAAAAAAAAATTCATGCAAAAAAATAACTGACCTAACTGCCTGGACGATTTAATATGAAATGAGCCATAGGTAACGTAAACATGTATTCATCATAACTTGTATCATGCGTTTAACATCAACTGTTTGGGTCGGTTGTTTACTAAACATTCGTATAAATAAGATATAATGTGTGTATAAAGTTAATATTGACTGAACGTGGTTTCACGATGCTATTTATATCAATATGTCTATTAAAGAAACATTATTTAGATGTTGCAGCTAACATTACCTCATCAAGCCCAAGCGAAACTCAAGCGGATAATCCGTATGAGTCTGACGAAGAAGAAAGAGCTTCCAACAATGAAAATTGGAATGGTCAGTTATTTATGATGTTCACATAATTCTAACTTATTCATGACTGTTGGAGGTGCATTAACTATGTGAATTTGTCTTACACAGCAGATGAGAGAAGTTCTCGATACTTAACTAAAACGTATAGTGGTCCTGCAAAGCAGCCAAACAAAAAACCTGCACCTACTGCTTCGTCTGTGACTAACGCTTTGGATAACGTTTCGACGAGCTATCGGAGATATCCATATTTTGCCACAAATCGACAACGCGCTGAGGCTGAAATCGATGGTAAATTGTTCTTAACACTGATTTGCAATTATACTTGAGTATTACTAATTGTGTTAAAAAAAAATTATTACATCAGGAATTGGGTTAAAACTTGTATCTGTCATAAAAACTATAGCCTACTGTTTAATGTCTGTTGCAACATTCATTTAGAAATCAGAAAATGCTGAAACATAATATTGCCAATAACATAAAATTAGAAAAATAAATATATAGGTAACGTAAACATATGATCAGAGTAATTTCTCTCAAGGGGTTTGAACAGTGAAAGTCGGTTAGTTACTGAATGTTCGTATAAGTAATACATATTTTATGTATTAGGTTTATGTTGGCTTTGTGTATTTTCGAGATAATATTTATGTCAATATTTATGTCTACGATATTGATGTTGCAGCTAACGTTAACTTAGTGCGACCAATTGAAACTCGGGAGGATAGCCTGAATGAGTCTGTGGAGGAAGAAGCCCCCCGGAGAGATGAAAATGGAAATCGTAAGTTATTTTCTAGTCAACTTGTTATTGCATAAAATGATCTGAAATTTCTATGACAGCACCTTTGCTTCGGCGAGTTCAAAATTAAACTGATGAACACGTTGCTCCGTGGAATGGGTACAGAAACAACTGATTTAATGCGAGGGGTTCATCGCAACCTTCGCCTCTTACTTCCTCTGACGCGCTTCCTATTCTCTCTGTCTTTCTCGCACCTCAACAGCGCTCCCATTGCCTTAAAGAATCTGAAAATTTCTTCATATTTTTCTGATGCAAAAAGTTTCTTGTCACTTTTGAAAAATCTTGATATCGAAAAAAATTGTTCGGGTTTAAAATTCAACACATCTGATTGGTTTGAACTGAAATCTAAAATATCTTTTTTTATGTTGAGTTTCATGAGTAATGGCGTATGACTGTTCGAGTCTGAAGAATATGTTGTAAATTTCGGTGAGTTTTAGATCGTAGTTTCTATCCCTACTCCTCGGAGGAGGGCGTTCTCATTGGCGAAGCATCGAATTAATATTTTTTTCAATTTCTGAAAAACGAAAAAATATTTAATTCGAGAAAGAAAATTATTTTTTCACGGGGACTTTAAAAAGGCCCTATATAGTGGAAAAGCCGCTAGACGGCTGCAATGCATAAGCTGATGTACCGCTTATGAACAATAGACTGCATAATGTTACAAACGCTGTGGCACACGCACGCACACTCTTATTCGGTGAAAACAACAAGTACAGTATGAGTAAAAGTCGGTTATTATATTGTTTCAGGTAACGAGAGACGAGTTATTCAGCAGCGTGGGAGAACAAGTACAATACTTGCGGATGTGCAAAATCGTCTTCGAGTTTTGGAAAACTCAAGCTCGATGGAAGACAACCTAATAACAAATCATTTGTTATTGAAGAATAAAGCAGGAGCAAGGGCATGGGATCAAGCGGTTATGGGAAATGAAAAGATGAAACAGCAATTTGTAAGTTTCTTTGCTATTGGGTACTTGTTTGTAAATTTATCATATATGGTTATATATTGCTTATTTTGTAACATATTATTCACAGGAAAATATGATAATCAAATGCGGTGGTAGTACATGCAACAATCACATCGATCGAGTTATAGAAAAGATGTTCGATCTTTCGTTCGCCGTGGAGTGCAACTGCACGGGAAAATCTGGTCACCGGAAAAAAATGAGTATTTCATGCTTGAAAAGCGTGACTTTGATAATGACGAGTAAGACTATAACAAATTTTGTATTCCATACAAACACGGAAATTTCCACTTAATCGACGCGAGTTGCGCGAACACCGCGCTCTTTTTGGGGTACCCATGATGAAATTTCAATAAATCTCCCTAGAGAGCAATCCCCAGGATTGCTCCCGCTGGAAAATTCATCGCGGATAACTCAAACAGAGAACATTGTTCCTATAAATCGCGTCGATGAATTGGCCATTTCTGTAGGTGCATTTTAAGAAATATTGTACTCGCCAGAGAAGGAAGTGTTTTTAACTCGTGTGTTCACCTCGCCCCACCCGGACACAAACACACACTTGTCAAAATAATCCTCTTCCTCCCTTGGTGAATAAATATCTATTCCAAATGAGAATCTTCATAAACCATTTTCTCCAACAGGAGTTATTTGCTCAAAATGGCATTCAGTGACGGAGAAAGAAGTCGAGAAGCGGGTCATGTGGTGGTTTCATAATGCTCGCAGACGATTAACCCGCTCTCTGGAAAAGGAGGCAAGAATGGAAGCAGAGTGGAGTGATTAAATCAATTTTTGCATTGCTTTTCATCGTAAAAAAATCGCTAATGATGTCCATTTCATAATTATGTAATTGATTGTATGTGACAAATAATGTAATTGAAATAAATATTGTTTTAGAAAACATCGTACTTACCTCAATATTGCACTGTTGTTCACTAACATAATCCACTGCACGACATTTCCACTGCACTGGTTGACATTTCCACTTACTTCCAAATATATTTGTAGAAATAATAAATAAAACATTTTTTCAAAGTACAAAAAAAAATATACCAATTCAAACCTAACTGAAAAAATCCGAAATTTCAGTTATGTATATGTATAGTTTCAAAGTAAGGTTCCACGATACTATTTGCGAAATATTTTTTAAATTTTTTCTTCAAAAACTAGCAGCTAGCTAGCCACGCACTGACAGCAAGCTTTATCGGCCAGCTAGCAGAAGACTAGCTGCTACTTTGACAAATGGGTACACTTTGTAGTAGTTGGCTAGTATTATGCTAGCTAGCGGAGAAGCTTGCTGCTAGCGAGCTACTAGTGACGTGGTTTACTGGGTATATGCATACATACGTCAACTTACATATATCGGTATGTCACGAACATCTTTCTAAAAGACTGCTGAGAATTATGCTGCTAATATGACCTGAAACAAACAAATGCACACGAAGTACTCGATGCACAACAAGTCTTTTTATTATTTTTATAATTATTATTATTCATTTCTAAACCATCCATTTCTAAAATTTCAACTTTAAAATTTATATACAAGTATAAACGTTGAAGTAACATTAACGTTCTACTCAAAAGTTTTGAAAATGAAACAGAACGATTTTTTAAATACTCCAATTCTTGTTTATTTAAAAATCTATAAATAAAGAACCTGCGTTTTCAAAATCTCGAATTTTATATAAATAAAAAATTTTCTAGCCTGGTAGGAAAAATCTAATACATACATTCATGCCATTCGCTGAGAGTAATTACATTTTCCCTAGGTCCATGACACTTTTGTATCTGAAAAAAAAAAAGAAAAAAAAAAAAAAACAAAGCATCAGGACAAAAATTAATGATGTTGTTTTTCGCCATTTAAAAAATTATGCTTATCTGATAGCTTCCAGCAACAGGGTCAGCAAGATACACGCGCGAGCACTTAAAAACGACCGACAAAAACGACATTCGAGTTCACCCAAGTTCCCTCGAGTGAACTCGAGCATACTATCGCGCGCGAGATATCACGCAATATATAATGATTACATATCCAATTGATCAATGTTGATCAATATGGATATGATTATAGATGATTATTACCAAACGCACGACTGTGCACGACCGAGAGCAAATAAAGGGAATCGGGTAGCGTCGTGTAAGCTCGGCAAAATTCGGGGTGTTTCAGGAAACTAGCGTAATCTGAGCCATGTGGTCTTAAAAAAATATAGGTATAGCGATTGTACAGCGATCGTAGTGGAAACGAGCAAATCGCCGATTAGAACGGGACAGAGAAAGCGCGCGGCTTTAGTAAGAGGGGGCAGAAGAAGATGCTTGCGGTAAATAATAGTCCGGGCGACTTCGCTCTCGTCAGGGTCGTATGATGAATGATAAAATATAGAATTGTTTTTTTCAGATTGTTTATTTTTAAAAAGTGACGGTAAAGTCCTTCAGGACTTTGTGATATTTTGCAGACATACTTTAAACATCCATTTTATGCTGTAATTCAACGCTTGCACCTATGTCAAATGATAAAAAATATAAAGTCTCAATGAACACCATGAACGTGAGTTTGAGGTCGAAGGATAAAAAATCATACGAATTCCGCATTTTTTCGATACAGCACACGATTTTATCAGAAGCTCTAAGGACACTGCAAAAAACGTTAAAAAATTTTTCTATGCTTATTGATATCGAAGATCATTCAACTTTGCGTTGTAACTTCAGTACTGGTTGTGTGAAAAATATTTATTGAGGTTTCATTATAAAAGTTGTATGAATAAATGAATTTCTGAGAGGTTATTTTTTTTAAGTATGTAATTTTCTGTTTCGTGTGTTTTACACATTTCAGTGGCATATATCCTGTAAGACGATGATATTATCCATTAATGTACGAATAATAACAATTGAAACAGAAATAATATTATTGATAATAATAAATAATAATTAATTATATACATAATGATTACCTGCCATTTTCACGAATTTAATTTCACGATTGACCATTTTCACGAATGAGCATTTTCACGAAAACCCTTTTTCACGAATGACATTTTCACGCCGAACATTATCACAAAAGCTATGTTCACGAAAAGTTTAAAATGAAATTTTTTTTAATAAAATACATTTTATCGAAAATTTACAATGTAATATTGCATGCAAGCATTTGCAATTACTCCAAGACGTTATTTTCCTCTCTGTAAGTTTCATAATTTGCTACAATAGTTTTTATCTTTTTCTGGAGCTTCAACCATATATTCTTTGGGGCTGCCATCACATTTGGTCCCAAGTGAAACTACTGGATCTGAATTTCTGAATCAGCTTGCTCTTTATGGAATTCCGTTATCAATTGGAACAAATTGGGGTGACATTTCCCGACGACAAGACGAAAGCGGTTATGCCACCCTTCGCTTATGTTGTTTATGCGATGATTTCCTGTACGTGCTGCTGTATGCTGATTCCACATGTGTGGAGGGTATCGAGGTCGTCTAGCTCTTCTTCTTCCACGTGCCGGCACCGTGATAACATAGTTTTTTCCGAAGTAGTCCGCGATTTCATCAAGTTCATCTGGAATCTCTTGTACAAACGATGCAAAAGTATTCACCACATCGTTTTCGGGGACGTACTCAAAGGCTAATATCATCTTTACATGGTTTCTGATGCGACGATCGTCTAAATTATTGTAGGCTCCTTGCAAACCTACAGCTTTTACTTGCCTATATCAGGTGTACTCTTAAGTAATTTCCGGTTTTTTCAATGAATGGCGTTCTGTTTTGTACCGCTGTTGGTCACACATACCATATGTCATTTTGTTCAGTCATATCGAGTGCTTGAACTGCGTTGACATTTTCTTGAAAAAATCTTCCAGTAAGTTTTTATTGCGCTTCAAAAATGTCGAATTTTGTACCGAATTTTGAGCATATGCGCCATGCATTGCTTTTCATGTTCAATCAGGGGAAAAAAGTGTCCGAGAGCCACTGTGCGCTTGTGGAGGTTTATGGTGATCGTGCATTAACACTTCGAACATGTGAAACGTGGTTTCAAAAGTCCAAAAATGGAGATTTCGACCCGAACGACGCCGCACGCTCCGGCAAGCGAAAATCGTTCGATGACGCCGAATTGCAAGCATTATTAGATGAAGACAACACGCAAACGCAACGACAGCTTGCAGATGCGTTGGGAGTTCAACAGCAAGCAATTTCCAAACGTCTGCGAGCCATGGGAAAAATTCAGAAGTGTGGAAAGTGGGTGCCCCATGAACTGACCGAGAGACAAATGGAGAATCGAAAAGTGACCTGTGAAATGCTGCTTCAACGATACAAAAGAAAGTCTTTCCTGCATCGTATTGTTACTGGTGATGAAAGTGGATTTTCCTGGAGAACCCTAAGCGCAACAAATCGTGGGTGAGTCCAGGTGAAGCATCGACATCGACGGCACGGCCAAATCGTTACGGTCGGAAGGTCATGCTGTGTGTGTGGTGGGACCAGTCCGGCGTTATATACTTTGAACTGCTGAAACCTGGTAAAACTGTGAATGCCGTTCGCTACAAACAGCAAATGAAAGATTTGAGCCGAGCCATTGTGGAAAACCGACCAGAATATCAACAACGACAGAAGAAGGTGATTTTGCTCCACGACAATGCGCCGTCGCATACGTCGAAAGTCGTTCGTGACACGCTGGAAAGGCTCAAGTGGGAAGTTCTTGATCATGCGGCTTACTCACCAGACCTGGCGCCATCCGACTACCACCTCTTTGCCTCGTTGGGCCATGCCCTTTCTGAGCAGCGCTTTGACTCGTACGAAAATGTACGAAAATGGCTCACCGAGTGGTTCACCTCCAAAGGCAATGATTTTTACTGGCGTGGTATCCACAATGTACCAGAAAGGTGGGAAAAATGTGTAGAAAGCGATGGAAAATACTTTGAATAAAATAAAGGTTACGGTTTTTTTGGAATTATGTGTTTTATTTGCAAAAAAACCGGAAATTAATTAGGAGTACACCTGGTACATCGATTGACCCAGATGGAAAAAACAGCAAGAGATGGGTATCCCAGGGAACACTTCAGCACAAGCACTGGCAATGGACAACTCAAAATCGCTCATGAATCTTTCCGGTTGCCAGTCTTCAATTCCGTATTCCCGGGCCTTTGCGACAACCGTTTGTAAAACCCTTGAATACTGAGCAGTTTCTGTAGAAGAAAGTAACGCGTACACGAATGGTAAAGCTATTTCATGTTCGCGTCGATCTAAGTTCTCTGGGTTCAAGTTTCGCTTAACTATTCCCAAAATCGTGAACACTTGCGTGAAAATAGTTGGCGATACCTGCGAATCATGCGTGCTTTTATTTTAAGTTTTTTTTTGAAATTACAAAAAAAGTAGAAGGGAAACATACTTTGAAGGTTCCATTTAAAAACCAAACTGAACTTCGAGCCAAGAATTCTAAGTTTCTTTTCGTCGAGAACGTGAGCACTCGATCGTTGTCATCGCCTGAATAATCGTCGAGTAAAAAGATGTCTTCAGTTAATGTTTTTTTATACTGGTCTAGAATGTCATTTAACTCTGCCAACGATTTAGGATTTACTGGTAATTGTTTTCTACGTAATCTTCTTATAGACGTTTTAAGGAGCTTTCGTTCTAGTAACTGTGCTGCGACTTAAGCTGGTACTTGAGGCAATTCAAGACGTAAAATTTGAGCTGGTGGCATATAAGGATCTTCTACTGCTCTTCTTTTTAATCTGTTAGTTTTCGAAAACAGACGAGATTGTTAAAATATTTTATATCAATTTTGTATAAAAATAATTGTATATAAAAAAAATAACTATATGTACATTTTATATAAAATATTTTCTATTTTATTTTATATAAACAATAAGTTTATAAAAAAAATAAATTTTATCTAAAATAAAATATATAGACAATTAAATTAAAAATAAACTAGCCTGTTTTTAACAATTTCCACTTCACATTCCTCTTTATCAGGTGGACGTTGATGTTCAGGCAAATGTTGCGGCCCTTTGAAAACTATAACAACTTCTCCTGGTCCGGTATCGGAAGTAATCGCCCGAGCTTTGCATTCCCCTCTTCGAAGTTTATTACAATCCCAATAACGTCTGCCTTTTGTAGGTTTTTTTGATTGATGGTAAATGTATCCGTCTAGAATTAATTTTGAACCCAAAATTTTCGCTCCTAGATTTTCTGACATCACGATAAATTTGTATTTATACGGTTTGACAAAATGTTTGACAGTTAAAATTTTGAAGTGATCGTCTTTTTTTTTCTCGCGCATTCTACAAAAGACACATTTAAGGACGTATCTGAAATTGTCTCGAAAATTATTTAAGGAAAATAATTTCGTGAAAATCAATGTCGTGAAAATATATTTTCGTGAAAAAGGTCATTCGTGAAAATAGTTTCGTGAAAATCGATGTCGTGAAAATGTCTTTCGTAAAAAAGGTTTTTCGTGAAAAAGGCCATTCGTGAAAATGTCCGTTCGTGAAAGATGATTCGTGAAAGTGTCCGGATACCATAATAAATAAACATTCATACTATTGAATTTACATGTATACATAATTCATTTATAAATAATAATAAAAATTTCGATCTTCGTGATAGTAGTAGCTTATATGTTTAAGATAATAATAATGAAAATTATAATAATAGCATAGTTTATATACGTTAGATATTTTTAAGACAACTATTATATTTATTATTTTTTTTATTCTTGTTGCATGATAAACAATATGAAATAATATGATACACAAATAAAAATCCTAGTAAATTTGATCCTTATGGAAACCTTATGAAAATTCAATTTCTTATTACGTAATCTTAAAAATTCTCGTCATAAGAACCTAAATTTCTTATAAGAATGTATTTGATAATATCTTATAGGAATAAAGGCTTATAAAATTTTGCTGATCAATTCTTTATGAGAAATCGAAATTTCTTATGAAGTTTCTGTAAAGTCTCCTTATCAGAAATTATATTCTCGTAAGGAATATTACTTTCTTATAACGTTTTATTACAAGGATCAAAATTACTAGGGAGTCTTCTAAGTTATCATCGATATTGTTATTTATAATCATCATGAAAATTGTGTTAATACATAAACTAATACCCTCACGAAGATCAAAACTTTTTTATTATTGGAATAATTAAATTATACTGGTCGATTCAATAGTATCGACGTTTATTTATTTTTATTATTTCTATTTTTATCATTTTTTATTATTATTGTTAAGCTCTTAGGAATTGATTTACTCATACAATTTTATAATAATTTTCATGAATATTTTTATACCAACCAGTACTGAAGTTACAACAATCGTAGAATGATTTCTATAATCAATGCACATAGAATATTATAATATTACAGGTTTTGCAAATAACACGCGCGTTACTTGTACGGCGTTACTCTAAAACGTTACATTTCTAACTGTTACGATAAAAGTAACGAGTCACTTTTTTCAGTAACCAGTAACGAAAATCCCGGTATTTTACGTTACTTTCATCTGTCTCGTTAAGTTTTTAGCACAATTTGTAACTTTTTAAGGAATGTTCTAAAACTGAGATAATAGTAATTTATAACTTCCTCATTGTTTAATAATAAATTCTCTATTATTAATTCTCGATGAAAGAATCTGGAGTATTAGTAGTTTGTGTAAAAAATATTGACGAAGAATATGCTTTTCTACTTTTTATTAGAAAACTCGCAAAATTCGAAGCGTTGAATTTTAGAAATTCGCATGAAAATATGTAAAAACTCTTGAAATCTATAGATCTTTAAATCTATGGAAGTATCTGTCAGATCTGGAGATCCTGCTAGAAAATCTTGTGGGATATAATGAATACAATGAAAAAAACAAAACAAAAAAAATACTAAATTTTAAAAAGTTTCATGTCATTTGATTGTTTAAAAATTTATGTAATTCCTGGAATCGAAAAACTTTAATTTCTTGAGCTTTGAATTCAAAAAATATATTTTTATAAAAGTCTATTTAAAAAGATAAGAAATTTTTTTAAAACTTGTAGCTCTGTGAAAAATACAAAAAATATTAAAGGCACTCTAAATCTATTCAGAAACTGTTTTCTAAAAAATCGATCAAAATACTTCAGAAATTTTGAACATTCAATTTGATCTCATACTGAAAATTCAAAGAGATATCTTTAAAAAAATTCAAAAATTCCACAACATTCTATAAAAACTTAGAAATACAGTAAAAAATACGTAAAGATAAATTCGTGCACATATATAAAATCTTGAAAATCTTTCGAATTCCAGAAGATCATGCAGCAGTATAAAAAAAAAACCGATCCTTGAAATCATAGAAAAACTGAAGAAATACGAAAAGTACTGGTATAAGTAAAAATCTATCGAGGCACTGTTTTCTGGAAAATCTCGTAAAACACGGGAAATTCCATTATGTTTAAATTCTAGAGTTCGAAATTATTGAAATTTATACAACAATATATAATATAAGAATTGTAACAAGCGAGCCGCATCCAACCAACGATGATAACGAAAATATGAATCTTTCCAACGTAGAATAATCTCTGGCTTTCCCATGCACTAAAAGGTTAGCCGCAGTCCACTCGCACAGAAAAGGACCCCAATAAAAACTCAGCTCAAAGTGGGCCCTTAGGTTGTTCTAAGAAGAGTAGGGGTAGTATCAGAGAAAGAATAACAAAAGTTCACAAGTTTTAGATCCAGAAAAACTGGAATTATTATTCTTAGATCAATAACAATTCCTGATTTCATTACAACATTTTCAATCTGTTCACAAATATTAAAAATAAATTCCAATTCGCTCATTATTCTTTCACAGTATAATGTCTCTTATCCGATCATAATGTTTTCAAATTTGAGACTAATAACAATTCCTATTTATAACGGGTCTCTCACAAATGTTTCAAATCCAACTTGCAAGCATTAATAACCTTTGATTCCGCCAGCATCTCAAAACCAAGATTCTCTCATCTCGCTCAATTCCTTCATTAATAAAGTAAATCCCTCGGGTTCAGAAATCCCCTGCATATGACCCTGTGCGTCATAATTTCCCTTTCGTATTTCCAACGGATCCCGCAATTCCCCTTTTTAATATCTAAAAGCCCCTGCAATTCCCTCTCTCCAATACCCTGATTCAGTTTGAAATCCTGCCCTGTCTGACAAAATTTGCATACGACATGTATATGTTTATCTGGTGATATTAAAGGTATACCAAACACTTGCGAAGCCTCCCTAGCAATTGTGCTATCAACTTGTTCCCAGGAGCTCTCCTCTTTAGGATCCAGTTTCCTCAACACCCTAAGCCGGTTGTACAAATAGAGCGCCTTTCTTTTCTTAAATATGGACCTATTAGCACTCGGTTTAATTCCTTTCCTCTTTGTAATGTTCTTAAAAGCCCACAATAAATCCTCAACAAGTACCACTGAAAACGACAAGCAAATCCAACATCACTTTCTCATTTTGAGTATTCAGTAAGTTATAAATAATGAAATGCTCGAAGCCAACGAAAGGACAGTTTGTCATATTTAAGTAGTCATTATTATTTACAGCCTTCTATTATTCATAAAAGTGAAGCTGATTTAATATTTCATCCAATTCTTAAAGTAATCCATCGTTGCGATAACATTAAGTTAATCACAACGCTAGATATACCAAACAGTCTCAACCCACGAATTACCTCTCCAGGTTAGTATGGAAACAACCTAGTAGAGATACATCTTTACTCCTGGATGGCGGTTCGGGTTATTGAGAATTATTTAGTTTGCACAATAAGAAATGGTTAACAGATATATATATATATATATATATATATATATATATATATATATATATATATATATATATATGATATAGTTATATAAATAATTCCTTAATTCTGTTAAACCTCGTAGAAATAAGACTACGGGCTTGAACATAGTTCAGCTTTTCTCTTATTTCCATCCGGCAAATGATGGAGTCTGAGAAGTCGTCGTCAGGTTGGACTTCTTCCAGGACTCGTCGGGGATAGTTCCTTTGCCCAGGACGTTTTCGGACTCTAAGTCCGAAAACGTTTCTAGACTTAGAGAGTTTTCAGAACGTTTGACAGTGGAATTTTTCCGATGTTCTGTCAAAGATCACGAGTTTATATACCGTTCTGAACTCGAAAAAGAACGATAGAGGGGTCAAATGATCGTCTTCCTTTTTGTCCAATTTTGAATATTTTTTGGTATGTCTCGACTTCCTTTTGGATGTGCTTCGGCGTCCGGTTATCTTTACTAAATGGTCCAAGTCGTTCCCAAAAGCACTTCATTCACTGCTTCCGCTATATTGCTTTTTTTCGCAAAGATAAATCGATTCCCAATCATCAGTATTATTGCGCGTCATTACGCCGCAATTACTAACTGATTGCGAAATCCGAAAAGTTTTTAGATTCTCTATATTCAAGTGAATGTTTGAAATTAAGTTCTGTATTTCTTTATATTTTATTTCAAAGTGAAAAGAGAAATTTTATAGACGAGCGGTTAGAACCTCGCTCGTCACAGAATACCTAAATTACGTAAAATTACTAGAAAATTCTGCAACATTCTATCCTGAAAAATACGAATAGTTTTAAAAATACTGAAAAATTCCTTAAATCGTATAAAAAGTGAAAAAGTATCAAAAAAATCAAAGGAAATGAAAATCTCCATAGCCACTATTTGCTGAAAAATCCTCTCGAATACAAGTCATTAAATGAATTCTGAATTCTAGAGCATGAAATTCTTGAAATCTATGTATCGATGTACAGAAAAATGGTAGAAATTTATAAAAATACTAGAAAATCCTGCAGCATTTCATACATACTGAAAAGTACAAAAGTTTTAAAAATTCTGTTTCCTTGTGGCTAACACTGAATCAAATGTCATATTCAGGAATTTTGTGAACTTGAAAAAAAAAAAAAATGCAAACAAGCTGAATCATTTTTTTCAGGTTGAAAAAGTACGGATTAAAATTTTTTATTGTATCTGAAATAAACAATTTCTATAGAACAAAACCACCAGTACATTAATGTATTTTTTAAGCCTTAGTTTTTCGATGTCTTAGTATTTACATTCAGTAATTCAAAAAAGTAACGTAAAAGTAACAGGACGTTACTTTTTTTTAATGGTAACGGTAACGAGTTTTCATTTCTTTTCAAGTAACGCTAACTAAACGAATTACTTTTTTTACCTTTGTAACGGTAAATTAACACGTTACATTTTTTTAAGTAACTTTCCAAACCCTGTAATATCATCACGTTTTTTTCAAGGTGCTGTCAGAATTTCTGAAAAAGTCGTGTGCTGTCTATAGAGAAAATGCGGAATTCGTACGATTTTTTCTTCTTCGGCCTCGAACTCGCGATCGGGATATTAATTAAGAGACTTTATATTTTTCTATCATTTGTCATAGGTACGAACGTCGAATTAGAGTATTGAATCGATTCTTACAGTGTTTTGTGTGTTTGCAAAAAATTATAGACAGTATTTAGGACGAAACCTCATGTTTATTAGATGGCTAAAAAGACGACTCTACCGTCGCAGGTTAAGGTTGTTCTAGGAATTTGGAAAAACTTATGGAATTTTTTTGAATTATTTTGAATATTTTATAGGTGCGTCCTAAGTCACAATTCTACCAGACTCGTTTAATGACCATCTTAAAGTACATAACTATAATGAAAATTGTATTCAGAACACTTATTATTCAAAATTTCTAGTTTTTACATTCATCAAACATTAGGAATATTTTTACGTGTACGTACTTTTTTCCGATGACTTTATATATATATCCATTTCCACTGGTTATGCTTTTTTCTCATTTTCTATTTTTTTCACAACCCTTATGATAGAATCAAAAAAAAAGTTGAAAAAATTGAACGAATGATTAGTATTTGCGGCAATAAGTAAATCATTCATTATATTTCACGAAACATTATTCAAAATGAACAAGCACGTATAAACGTAGTATACGATACGCAGCTTATACAGGAGTTTCTATATTATGTCATTTATACTCCCCGCGCGTATAGAAAATACCGAATGAATCGGCTTTATTGTTAGGCGTATTTAAAACTTTCGAGCATTACGTAACTAATTATACTAGACTGTTTCGCGCGGCATACTGTTCCTTCCAGTGTAGTAAAATCTGTTTCACAAAATAAAAGAACATCTGATACGGTGTTTTGTTTTTCACTCTTCACAACAACAGAAAACCTGACCATTTTTTCAAATTTTCTATCCATTATTTTATGCAACACTCAAACTGTTATTCACAATACGAGTATCGCGGTTGTGGCACGGATAGCGTATCAAAAATTCATAAAGGGCTGTCAAGGTGTTGAATATGAATTGGAAACTATACAAGAATTACGATCTTGGTATCTTTTTGGTGGACAATGTAGTAATCTTTAGATGAATTCTGTGAAACTGTACAACACTTTTTTTCTCCGTATAATAATTTAATATTTATTCGACAATGTAAAACCCTAAACTCTTAACAGCCTTTTCGTGTATTGCTTGTAAAATTAGTTCACTGAAATACCAACTAACCTTAATTAACTTCATTTTCAAGGAACTTTGTGAAAGGATGTTTTGATTTGACATTGCACTTCATAACACAATAAACGTCGATCTCGTATTTCGATATTCACAGCGCATTATTTTCAAGTGTTTTCGTCATAATGAAATATTTAGGCAAGTACCAGGTGTACTCCTAATTAATTTCCGTTTTTTTTGCAAATAAAACACATAATTCCAAAAAAACCGTAACCTTTATTTTATTCAAAGTATTTTCCATCGCTTTCTACACATTTTTCCCACCTTTCTGGTAAATTGTGGATACCACGCCAGTAAAAATCATTGCCTTTGGAGGTGAACCACTCGGTGAGCCATTTTCGTACATTTTCGTACGAGTCAAAGCGCTGCTCAGAAAGGGCATGGCCCAACGAGGCAAAGAGGTGGTAGTCGGATGGCGCCAGGTCTGGTGAGTAAGCCGCATGATCAAGCACTTCCCACTTGAGCCTTTCCAGCGTGTCACGAACGACTTTCGACGTATGCGACGGCGCATTGTCGTGGAGCAAAATCACCTTCTTCTGTCGTTGTTGATATTCTGGTCGGTTTTCCACAATGGCTCGGCTCAAATCTTTCATTTGCTGTTTGTAGCGAACGGCATTCACAGTTTTACCAGGTTTCAGCAGTTCAAAGTATATAACGCCGGACTGGTCCCACCACACACACAGCATGACCTTCCGACCGAAACGATTTGGCCGTGCCGTCGATGTCGATGCTTCACCTGGACTCACCCACGATTTGTTGCGCTTAGGGTTCTCCAGGAAAATCCACTTTCATCACCAGTAACAATACGATGCAGGAAAGACTTTCTTTTGTATCGTTGAAGCAGCATTTCACAGGTCACTTTTCGATTCTCCATTTGTCTCTCGGTCAGTTCATGGGGCACCCACTTTCCACACTTCTGAATTTTTCCCATGGCTCGCAGACGTTTGGAAATTGCTTGCTGTTGAACTCCCAACGCATCTGCAAGCTGTCGTTGCGTTTGCGTGTTGTCTTCATCTAATAATGCTTGCAATTCGGCGTCATCGAACGATTTTCGCTTGCCGGAGCGTGCGGCGTCGTTCGGGTCGAAATCTCCATTATTGAACTGTCGAAACCACGTTTCATATGTTCGAAGTGTTAATGCACGATCACCATAAATTTCCACAAGATCACAGTGGCTCTCGGACACTTTTTTCCCCTGATTGAACATGAAAAGTAATGCATGGCGCATATGCTCAAAATTCGGTACAAAATTCGACATTTTTGAAGCGCAATAAACACTTACTGGAAGATTTTTTCGAGAAAATGTCAACGCAGTTCTAGCACTCGATATGACTGAACAAAATGACATATGGTATGTGTTACCAACAGCGGTACAAAACAGAACGCCATCCATTGAAAAAACCGGAAATTACTTAAGAGTACACCTGGTAAATACTTAATTCAGTCGATATGATTACATGTCTCAGGTTATATAAAGAAAACTCTTCAAACGCTCGTATTTAACTTAGAAAATGTTTAGATCGAGTAATCTTTCCTTCGAGCGTACTTGGCTTGATAAAGACCTTAACGTCTAAAACGTAATTAACCTAATTTCTTACGCTTATATCATTTTTTATAGTTTAAAAAGTAATAGTTATTAGTGATAAAGATAGATCTGATAAATATCATTTACCTAATTTGAAAAGTTCATAAAAGTTCCATTAATCTGATGAGAAGTGAAGAATACCATAAAGGTGAAATAGATACGAATAACGTCAATATGATTTTTCATGACTTAAAAATAAAATAATCATAAGCTATAGATGAAGTTTTAATCAATTTTATTCACAAAAGTTGCATAAAAAAAATTATTTTCTCAATCAAAAAGTAATACATTAATTTATACTTGGTTTAACTATCTCAATTTTATATTCGAGAAAATGACTTTCTGAAAAAAATTTATTTCTTGTTTAATTACCAACATCCCGTTACTAAATCAGCATGTGTTGTGCCAATACGAGGAAAATTGAACTTATTTGATGTTAATGAATGTCGTCAACCTGAACAATTAGAGTTCTAATTTATACAGAAATGTGTTGTCGATGACAAAAATTACAATATGTTCAATGCCATAAGGAGAACAGTAAAATTTTAGTGTCGTGGATTTTCCCGCGAAAAGAAAAAAAAATTTCTTTTTCTCCACTGTCTACGTATTTCAAAATAAAAAATTTCAGACGAAAAAAATAGGACGCCACCTATTCCCCGGAAAAATACAGCCCCGAAAGGGTCACTTGCTCTAATATCAAGAGACCGAAAGCAAGAATCCCCGAATCCTGATGTTTCCGAGATCACACGAGACCGCGTGTAAATTGCCCCGCTTACCCAATGCGTCGAACGGAAAAAACACCAAAAATCCAACGTCCCGAAACATGATTCAGTCGAAATATCTCAAGCACGATAATAAAAACCCCTATTTCTTTAAAAGCCCGACTTGGTGATCGCCCGAGAACTCACATTTCCTAATAATTAAAAAACCGAAAAAGTAGAATACCGAAAAAACTTTGGATTGAAAACCCAAAGGACCGCTTCCGCATATTCCCAAATCCATGAAATTTCAATATTTTCAATACCCGTTAACAAATTGCAACGAAAAAAAATTTACCGATTGTTAAATATCACGAATTAATTTGTCACCTATTCGTGGATGGAACGATTTCACAAATGCAAAAAACTTCGAAACGACGAAAAAACATTCGTCCTAAAATATAATATCCCTTCAAGACGTAAAACCGAAAAACCATATGAAAGAAAATTTTATGCAACGAATGGGCAATACCTCGAATAAAACAAGTTCCGAAATAGCATATACCGAAAAACTTTTTTCCCCGACATTTAAATGCGCTTAATTGCTGCCTCCCCGCACGCGCGATGTTCCGCGAACAAAAGAGACGACAAAATATTGTGACGATCAGCCATCCTCCCGAAAAACTTCTCCCTCCAATGTATATTACCCTCCTCCGCGAAGCGCCGACTGGAGAAGGTTGTGAACGCCCACGGCTCCGATGAGTCATGCTCTCGAAAAAATAATTGCCCGAATACAGATCGCCCCGCGAGCTCGAAGGCCCGGATGGATAGAGACACGAAACTCGATAATACCGAAAATACATTTGCCAGAAAAACAAAAAAGTCGAAAATATTTTTCCCCGATATTGTAAAAGTCCGAAGTGTTTTTTTCTCGATCTCTCATAATGCCGAAAATGATTATTCATTTTTTGTTTGAAAATATAAGCTTATTTCTTTTTTTAAGAAGATGATTATTAATTTCCGGAATTATGAAGAATCGAGGAAAAGACACTGCGGACTTTTACAATATCGGGGAAAAATATTTTCGACCCCTCAGTTTTTCTGGCAAATGTATTTTCGATATTATCAAGTTTCTATTCTCTATCCATCCGAGCCTTCAAGCTCGCGGGGCAATCTGTATTCGGGCAATTATTTTTTCGAGAGCATGGCTCATCGGAGCCGTGGGCGTTCTCAACCTTCTCCAGTCGGCGCTTCGCGGAGGAGGGTAATATACATTGGAGGGAGCAGTTTTTCGGGAGGATGGCTGATCGCCGCAATATTTTGTCGTCGCTTTTGTTCGCGGAACATTAGTGATGGGCGATACCTACTCGATACTTTCGGTATCGAGTACTTGACAAAAGGATACTTCCGATACCGATACCGATACCGATACTCAATGTGTCGATACTTGAGGGTATCGATACCTTTTTCATTGGTATCGACAAACCGGTACCTCGTTTTTAAAAGTGCCAACAACAATATTTAAAAAACTATATTATGTGGCGACTCTGGCGCTGTTGGTACTGTTGGTACGCTGCAGCGTACAAACGTCTTTTCACTTTTATTTTTATTTATTTTTTTTTTCTTCAAACATTTATATCTATATTGCTGAAAAACTGAAACAATTGATGATCAATTTTTATTGATTTTTATATGACGCAACTCTTCTAACAGATCTCTATCAAAAACTAATTATTCTCTAGCTAGAAAAGAAAATAAAAGTGCCGAAAAATTGATTTTTTTTATTAGTTAAGTGAAAATATAAACTCTATTCGATTATTTTTAATATGGGTAAAAGAAAAATGACCAGTGAAATCTGGAACTAATTTAGCAAATGCCAGGATAACCTGGATTACATTCAATGTAATTTATGTATGAGCAAAATTCTGCACAGTGGAACGACACCTTATCAGTGGAAGCATTTGAAAACTGTTCATCCGGACGTACGTAATGTCACGACCCCAAAAAGCCGAAAATTACGGAGGAAATTCAAAATCCATGTGGAATCCCTGAAAAAAGTGTAAGATGTTATATTTCATACCATGTATTGTTTTGATTGAGAATTTTATTACTAAAATATTCATAAATTTTAAATATAATATAAACATAATTTATTTCAACAATTTTGAACAAAAAATTTTTTATTCAATTTTCAAGAAAGTTTTTTTCAATATTTAAGCATTAAAAATACGATTTTAAATTTTTGAACAAAAAATCGTTGATGTGATTTAGTGAATATTTTGATTTAGGAATATTAAAATATATAAAAAAGTATCTCAAAATCGCTCGATTTCCCAAATTTTATTTTTAAAAGTTCGAAGTTTATGCATGTTCGAAGATTTTCGAGAATATTTAAAAAATTTTCATTTAAACTTGAATATCAGTTCTTGGAAACTTGTAAATTTTCATAATTAACTTCGAATTTAATAACTGAAATTTCGCAGTTTGAACTGCAAAGTTATAAATTTCAATTAATTTCGAGGGTGTTTTATTCATTTTTGGAATAATAATTTTTAATCAGCATTTCAATTTTCATCACATAATTTTTCATCAGTTGAAAAAAAAAAAATTATGGTTTTTCATATGTTGACGATATCGCGGGCAGCACTCTTGCTAGGGAGAAATAATAATTAGTAGTGTTCTGTGCCACAGTAATCTCGAATTACAGGTTATTCTTGAATCGTCGAAGATGAAACGAGCAGAAAAAGCTAAAATGTAAATGTTTTGAAGTCCCAAAATCGAATTCCCAACACACCAAAAATTAATGTCATGTTTGAAGATATGAAGTCCTACGAAGGTTATTATTTTTTTTTTAAGGTACAGAAATTCATATCTCTTAATTATTATTTAGGAGAGTTCATCTTGAATATGAAATATTAAAAATAAATAAATAAAATATCGATAAAACTCATTATAAATATAAAATTTATTAGAAATAAACAAATGGAATATAAATAAAGTTCATTATAAATATAAAATTTAATAAAAGTAAATACATAAAATATAAATAAAGTTTATTATAAATATAAAATAAAATAATAATCACAAAAAAAAATCCTCATTCGCATTTACCCTCCACTGTATTCAGTGCTGCTGTCCTTATATATTCTCTCTTTTTCTCTTTTCCACCGACATCGAGATAAGAAAGAGAAAGTAAGAGATATGGGACCACAGCATTAATACGAGTGTAAGGTGTAATGAATGAATTTTTCAATAATGAATGTATAAATTTGTTTGAATCTTTTTGTGACAGAAGGAGGAAAAAAAACACGCAGCCTTAAGACGACTCGCAAGACCTTCTCCTTTCGTCCTTCTTTCTTTCAATTGAATCCCGTTCTAGGCGTCTTTCTCGCACTACAGTAGGTTGCGAGTCGTCTTAAGGGGGTCTTCTACCTTCGCGATTTCGAAAAATTGTAAGGTGGGTGGCCTTTTCAATTAAACACCAAAATCACATTTTAGACATCTTTTATTTTATTCACGATCCATGTCCGACCCGAGCTCGACGCATACTGCTCCTCTCCGTCCTCGCCTTTCTCCTCTCACACTCGCACTCAGGCGCCTGGCGCCCCACGTCTAGGTGGCGCCTAGACGTGTGGCGCGTCATTCAAACGCACAATACTGCGCCTTACAGCTCGGCCATTCTGACCCCAAGCTCGTCCCCGAATGACCAAATCGATGTCACATCCAAACACTACAACACTATAGTCACTAACAATAAGAGATCCCTCATCAGCCGTCGATATCAAAGTAAGCGTAAAACAGCCAAAAAAACAAAACACATACAAAAAAAAAAAAAATTCTCTTTCCTACTCTGAATAGAAATTGTACATCCAAAAAAAAACAAGACAAACAAAAAAAACATCCTCAACTCACAGTCCCTCATAGTTCACGTCAAAACAGGAGCCTTTCGCCAAAGCCGCATATTCATTGCCTCCCACACACCTTCATACAGCCTCTGGGTCCTTTGACAACCAGGAATATCCCGTACAACATATCTATTACCCCGCAACACCTTGGCCATCTCGTAGGGCCCCTTGAACCTCGGCTTAAGCTTCGGGGAAATTCCTGTTGTAGTATTGTCAAAGTTCCTTAACTTCACCACATCTCCCTCCTCATATAAATGCGCACCCTTGCGCCTCTTATTAGCCTGACTTATATACCGCTCTTGATTCCTAGTCGTCTCCTCGCAAGCCTTCGCGCGCACCTCTTGTAAACAACGTTGTCCCCCATTCACCTGCTCGTCAACGAATTCAGCAACATTGTCGTGAACTTTCCCCCTCTGCGCGACCCCAAACAACAACATGCTGGGAGTTTCCCCCGTCGTCTTGTGCACAGAGTTGTTAAGCGCAAACTCAACATCCTGCACTACCTTCACCCAGAACCTGCCAATCTCTGCATCCAACAACTTTCCTAACATCGGTGCAAGGGTCCTGTTGACCCTCTCCACCTGACCATTTGCCTGGGGAGACCCCGTCGCGTTTTTCACATGCCTAATGTCAAATTCCTCAACAAAACCTGCGAACTCACTCGAATCAAAACAAGTCCCACTATCATAACAATAACGGCAGGTTTACTGTAACATGCAAAATAGGTCCTCAAATGGTCCACCGCCTCCTTCGTCGTTGTAGATTTCGTCGGTATGAGTCTTGTAAACTTGCTGAAGCCATCAATAATAACCAACAAATGCTTCTTACCCGCAACTCGAGCGTCGGAAATGGAAGTATGGTCAATGTGAATCACCGAAAAAGGTCTATCTCCCTTATCAATACCACGAACAAATCCCTCTTTCCTACCACAAGGTGGATTATATACGATGCATTTATAACAATTCCTAATATGCTCCGCGACTTTTCCTCTCAACTTCGAGAACCAGTAACTCTTCGCCAAAATATCGACTACTTTTTCTACTCCCATGTGACCGAGTTCATCGTGGTATTTAAACATGACATTTCTCTCCATCGCAACTGGGACATAGAACAGCAATTTCTCACCAATTTTACGATAAACTACGCCATTCCTCATCTCGAAAACTTTACTTTCAGATTTCCTCAATTCTGACTTGATTTTCACAATATTCTCATCCAAATTCTGCGCAACTCTCAGATTTGTCTCAAAGGAATTGTCATCAATGATGCCAACGAAATTACAACGACTCAATCCATCGACGTGCGTCATCCGCGTTCCTGCCCTGTGTTCCGTCGTAAAGTCGTAGTTCTGCAGCTCCAGAACCCATCGTGCAATTCGCGGATTGATCTCCTGCTTCTTGAAGGCCAACGTCAACGAATTGCAGTTGGTCACAATTTTGAACTTCATCCCGCACAAATAAATACGAAACTGCTTAAGAGCGTACACGATAGCAAGCATCTCGAGCTCGAAGCTGTGATAGCGACTCTCGACATCCGACGACCGCTTTGAAAAATAACGTACCGGGTGAAATTTTCGATCCCCTCCCCGCTGCACGAGTACAGCTCCAAAACCATGCGAACTGGCGTCGCAGTGAAGCTCTGTTTCCGCGTGAGGGTCGTAAATTGCCAAAATCGGGGCACTAATCAATTCACCCTTCAGTCGATTGAACGATTCCAACTGCTCGTCCCCAAATCTGAACTCGACATCTTTTCTCAGCAAATCGTACAGAGGCTTCGCAATCACCGAAAAACTCTCAATGAACTTACGAAAATAAGACACAAGTCCCAGAAAACTTTGAACATCTTTCGGGTCCCTCGGGACAGGGAACTCGCTCACGGCCTCGGTGCCCCGATACGTCGGTGCTATACCCCGCTCGGACACTCTGTACCCCAAAAAGTCAATCTCCGATAATAAGAATTGACATTTCGCCATCTGGATCTCAAGCCTGTTCTCATGCAAAACCCTGAAAACCTTCTTCAAAATAGCCAGGTGGTGTTCAATCGAGTCGGTTGCGACAAAAATATCGTCCATGTAGACCAATACATCACCTGAATCCATTAGCTCCTTCAGAGCCATATTAACGAATTTCTGAAAGTGACGAGGTGCAACTTTCAGCCCAAAGGGCATTTTCAAAAACTCGAATTGTCCAAATCGTGTTACAAACGACGTCAATCCAATGGAATCCTCGGCCATATCTACATGATAAAACCCGTCCTTCAGATCCAGCAAGCTAAAATACCTCTTCCCTCTCAAAACATCAATGTGATCATCGATAATAGGAATAGGGAAATTGTCAGATTCAAGATTCCTGTTCAACGTTCGATAATCAACACACATCCGCAATTTACCATTCTTCTTTTTCACAAGCACAATTGGAGAACAACACTCCGAATCACTGGGCCTAATAATTCCACGCTCCAATAAATCGTCGGTTATCACCTTCAAATCCCGCTTCTCTGGATATGACAAGCGTCGAGGGGCGTAACGAAATGTATCAGAATTCTTCAATCTCAGATGTAATTCAGCCCTTGTCCTAGGCACAACTGGCATCTCTGGTCGACAATAAATCTTATCAAAACTATCCCGCAACCGTTTCACATATTCAAAAGGAATCTTAGGATTGATATTGAGTTCATCAGCGAAGCACGATTCATCTATTCCAATATTCATAATACCATCGATGTGGCCGACCCCCGCTCCTGCCGCGCTGTCAACGGTCGTCAAAATTCCCAACCCGAAAACCTTGAATGCATCTCTTCCCAAAATCAAAGGAACGGTCATAGTCTAATCATCAACAATGAGTAAATCAATCTCCCGGGAGCAACCCCTTATTTCGCAGGTCGCTCTCGTTTTCCCAAAAACCCGCACTCTTGAATCGTTCACACCATGATATTTAACCCCCAAATCGACAGGCACAATAACATCTGGACTCAAAAATCTACTCCGTATCAAGCTGACCGGGCTCCCACTATCCAACAAGGCTGTCAATGAGACAGTGAGCGACTCATCAAAACCTGGAAACCGCAGCGTCACCGTGGGGTAAAACAAATCATCGACATCCCTATCCGCGTCAATATTCGTAACCTGCGAGGAGGAAGGCCGCTTTCCCCCCACCACCAGGCACCTGTCAATCGTATGCTCCATCGAGGAGCACCTAAAACAGGCACCTCTCATCCTCTTCCCCTTGTCACATGTACTCGATATATGACCATACGCACCGCAATTATAACACTGCGTCTTACTCCTATCAAAAACATGACCACTCTTACCCCCGATTCTCTGCGCGCTGTCAGACCTGGAAAAAACCTCATTCCCAACCACCCCTACAGTCGCGCCCCCACCCGACGCGCCCTGTCGCCGCAACGATATTCCCTCAAACGCCTCTAACAAATCATCCTTCGAGCCGAATCGCTGCATTCTCGCCTGATAGCGTAAATTCCCATTCGGTATCCCGTCAACAATATAATCAACAAGGTCGGATTCATCAATTCTCGCCCGATTCGCCAAAATCACCTTATCGTAAACATACTCGCTGAAAAGTTCATTTCTCGCCCAAACTCGATCCTCAAATTGCCTTCTCAATTGAATCTACTAATCCTCGGACAAATCATCCCCCCAATCTTCGCCATCAACCCATCCACTGGCAATTTGAGATGATCAGGATTTGAGTGAAACCAAGTCAGCGCTTTTCCCCTCAATTTACTACCAATAACAATACGCGTCATCTCGTCGCTCAGACCATATGAATCCCTAACCATACGCAATTGCTGATCCCAGCCCTCGAAATTCGCACTCGTACCGTCAAATGTGCCAACGAGCTCACTGACCGATTTAATGGTTATGTTCGAGTTTACCTGCAGTCCCGTTGCTCCCGCGGTCGGTAACGCAGATGTCTCCCCGTCTGATGTACCACCCGCTCCAGTCGCTGACAGGTGTGAGGGCGTTGTCGTCACTGGGTCCACAAATGGCGTCCTCCCTGGCGGCGAGTGTGTTGCCCCCGTCGTTCCCCCCTTTTCACCAGCATACAGCGCCGAGTTCTGGAGTTGAAGCGTCAGCGTCTCCAACATCCTCTGCATATTCGCCATTTGCATCTTCATGGCGTCCATTTCCATCTCTCTGGTTTCCAGTTGGAAGCTTGCGCCTTCACCGAATTTGCTTGTCCAATTTCCCTCGGGGTCCAATTCCCTCAGGCGTAGCAACAATTCCTTTTTCAATCCGCTTGTGGAAGCCCCATGGCTCTCCAGAATGCTCTTAAGTTGTACCACCGTTAGATATGACATGTTCTCCAATAATCTCAAAAATGAAAATTCACAAACCGCACACCGCCACTGCGGCGCCATTTCCGTGAATTGTCAACACGTTCCGCGTAATTCTCACTTAAACTACGATGACGGCCGCCCGTCTTGTGAAATTATCTCGGCCACGTGTAGCAAGTTCAATCGAAATGAAAAATACGACCTAACGCACTTGAGGAATATATTTCCGCACTTATATTTCCAGTGTCCTTGAGTCGGATGCAAAAGGTAGCAATAGATCCAATCAACACGTGCTCCCGGGAGTCACAAAGACAAAATCACAAAGACCCGGTCACACACGCGTTTTTAACACAGAAAAATTTTCACAATATCTTCGTCAGGACAGGCCCTAATCTCACTTCTGAAGTTGTAAGGTGGGTGGCCTTTTCAATTAAACACCAAAACCACATTTTAGACATCTTTTATTTTATGCACGATCCATGTCCAACCCGAGCTCGACACACACTGCTCCTCTCCGTCCTCGCCTTTCTCCTCTCACACTCGCACTCAGGCGCCTGGCGCCCCACGTCTAGGTGGCGCGTAGACGTATGGCGCGTCATTCAAACGCCCAATACTGCGCCTTACAAAATCAAATTTTTTTTTTCTCTATTTCTAATCTAGACGTGATTTAAAATATGCTCTATGAAGGATTTATTCGAAAATATGATGGTAAACGAACTATGGAGCATCATAACCAGCCCCGTCCAGACCTTTAACGCCGTAACGTCGCCTATTATTCCTTGTGGATAATGGCAATAAGGTTTTTGTAAAATGTGTTTAAGTGTTTTCACAAGTTGCGAACCAGTAACATTAATTCAACGAAGAAGAAAAGCTCTACGGCTTTTGCATACATGATTAAACTGTAATTTTTGCCAAATATGTAGTAATTCACAATAGAGCTTTAAACGCGTTTTCCCAAAAGTAGTGTTTTTATGAGTTTGCGGCACGATTTTGACGAAACTTTGAAAGATATTGAAAAAGTGTTGATTGTTGCTTATTCAGAAAACGTCTCTCTAGGTCAGGACATGAGCTTTTCCGTAAATAATTTTTTCAAATTTTAAACTGTCTCTTTTTAGCCCGAAAAAACGGGTGTAACCCGTTTTGCCTATGAGCACATCCGTGCCTGTTACGAATGATATTTTATGTATCGAGGGCATAGAAAACGCGTTTAGAGATCTCGAGCTGGCATAGAAACGCATTTTCTATGCCAGAGGTACATAAAATTTTTTTAGATGACATTTCATCAAATGTCAACCGCGGAATCTACATTATTCTCAAAATTTCATTATGCAAACACGTTATTTTTCGATATTTACTCGCAAAATTAAAGAAAAATCAAGCATAATGACGTAAGCTGACATTTTTTAATTTATTAATTTATCACAACTCATTTTCACAGCGAGTTCGCAATTTTTGTTCAGTTTGTTTACAAAACAATCGACATGCAGCCAACTTCATGCGTCTTCAGAAATAAGTGTCAGAAAGTTCAGTTCATAATTTTAAGAAAGGATTATCTACTCCCCACTTATTATTTACTATTTAATATTCTATTCCCTTCATTTCAGTTACAAAGCTTAATTAGAAAAATTTTATTTCTTTTGTTTTACAGCCTCATGTCTAGGCACAAGAAAAAATATTTTCGCGTTTACCGACATTTTATTTTAGTATTGTTTGTCAATGTTACGTTAAGAGTCCCGACCACCCCATTCATCCTTCTCATTTATTGAAAAAAAATATTTTATTACTGAAATTTTAACGCATGAGTGTTAATTTATCTTAAAATCTTGATTTGGCTTGCTTGTATCACTGTTTTTTTATTTCTGAATATTTGAAGTTTAGCTTATATCTAAACTCTAGTTGAACGTCTCGCCACTTTTTTTCAACGTTTTCAACGGTGATTAGCTGACCAGATGACAGCAGTTATCAATTTGAAAAAAATGTAGGTTGGGCCACAAAAAATGAAATACTTCAACGCCTCTGTAGACCCTCAATTAATGAATTTCACGTGAATGATGATGTGATATTGAAATAAAAATACTTTCCCATTCATTTTGATACCTCAGAAATGTATTTCTATCACTGTAGAGTACAAAAAAGCATCGTTAAACATGCGTGTCAACGATATTTAATGCGCGATGTTTATTGGACTGAAAAACGCTAAATTGGCGATTTTTCAGGCTTGTTTTGCAATATAACAGGGGTAAAAAGTACCACGTACTGATTCAGCAAGGTTTCCTTCAATTTTATACTCGAATAACTTTTTCTCATCGTGTTAAACAGTGCGACGCACTAAAGTTTAAAGGGGTATAATCGAAAATTGTTGCAGATATATGCTATCTTTAATGTTTTTCTTTCAGTTAAACATTTTTCTAACTGTCAAAAACAAATAAAGCTGATTCTTGATTGCAACAAAAAATATTTTCACTTTACAATAAATCACATGTGTGTAAATGATCAATCTTGAAATCAAAACCAAACTCAACAAAAAAAACACCTGCGTCATAAAGTGAAAGTCCCAGTATACTTTACTTAACTTCAATGCATCATGGTAGACCATGGATGATCTGCGTTTTGCACGAAACGAAACTGCCTGGGGCTGCCAATATGATCCGAATGGCCCGTGTGCTTATGATTTTTTACTTGTAAAAAGAGATCATCTCGTTGTAATGTAAATAACGTAAATAAAACCAACATATAATTGAAAATTGTAACAGATATATGTTATCTTTAATGTTTTTGACGAAACGAATTCTCGGAATTCGGTCCGACGAAAATTTCTTAGCCAAGTAGCCGAAAGATATAGGTTTCTCTCTCGCTCCCCGCTTTAGACGCATGTGTTTGAGAGATTGAGAGATAGATATTCCGCGTCTATTTACACACGGACTGTTTCGACCTTTTACCGTTACTTTAGAGATAGAAAGAGAGGTAAAAGGGATCTGCGATTAACGACGGTCGAAACACGTCCGTGTTTCAAGATGTAAGATGTAAGACTGTAATGTTTTCGTTTGGAGAGAGTAATTTTGAGAATTTACAATGTAATATGTAAGACCGCAACATATAAAAGTGTAGTGTTTTAGATTCCTGGGAGTAATTTTGAGATTTCGTTGCAATGTAAGATTGTAAGATGTAAGAATATAATGTTTTCGTTTTGAGGGAGTAATTTTGAAATTTTGTCAGTCTGTAATTATGTAAGAGTGTAATGCTGGATCGGAATAGTTAGAGGTCGATGATATTCGAGCGTGTTTTGAATGTAATGATTAATTTTGAGATTTCGTAAGTCTGTAACACTGTAATAGTGTAATGTTACTTCGGAATAGGTGGAGGTCAGGTGATATTCGAACGTGTTCCAAGTGTATGGAGAAATTTTGAGATTCTGTAAGAGTGAGAGAATAAAAATATAATGTCAGGTTGGAATAAATGAGATTCATTCCAGGTTCGAGCGCAAGTGAGAAAGGGAGAGAAAGTGTGAAGCAGTGTGAGGTATAAATCACGGATTGACGCCTGGGGCCTGAGTTTCGTTTTCGTGGTATATATGTCACCGGTGAGATAATATGTCGTAGTTCATTCGGGCGGATTCTGTGACATATATAGGTATAGTTTGTTTGGGCCAAGTCCGCCCGAACAAACGTTGATAAATATCAGACTGGTGACATATATGTCACGAAAACGAAACTCTCGCCCAAGGTAGTCTATTCTTGAAAACTTTCTCGTACGAGAAGTCGTAAAATTTGGGGTTTTTACGCTTGTTTTGTTGGTATGTACCAACAAAATGAGCCTAAAAACTCCAAAATTCCCTAGTTCTCGTACGAGAAAGTTTTCAAGAATAGGCTTCCAGGTGCACGACCGAGATGGAAAGAAGGGGAAGTACCAATTCTTGGGAAGCCCTTATCAGTTCAGAAAGCTGATCAGCTGATGGCTCGGTAGCGTGAGTGACGCACAATTTGTGACGCAAAACTGGAAAAAAATGTAGCCACAGAAAAGAGTACCGAAAAAAGTACAGTAATGCTCCTACCGCAGGCTATCGTAGTGCAAGGTTTTGATGGCTTCCCCTCCAGCGTCGCCCTCACTCTCTAGCTTGAGAGCGACCAGTGCCGAAACCCGATGCTCACAATATGTAACGGGAACTATCCAAAGAATCTACCGATTTCCGAGGAATAAATTTTACCTTCTTATTTCATATTTCAAAAAATTACATACAATGACGTACACTTCTGCATATTTATAATTGAAACCATATTAAGTACATATAAATATATTTAATGTTGATTATTTCACGCATTTTACAGATACTTAGTATCGGTCTTTACTTTTTAAGAATGTAAATGATTATAGCAAAAAAAATGCTCATTTTTTACATTTATTTGCTATCCTTTTGTGATTTATTTTTCGACGTTTTTTTGAAATATTTTGACTCAAATTTTTCTGCGATGACAGTGCTAATTGGTCGTTGAAAATTATGAAGAATCTAAAAAAATTTAGCGATTAGCTATAATCAATAATCATAACTTTGAATATTGAAAATTGATACAAATAACAAAACTATAGTACACATATGAACAGTTGATGAAGGACGAAATATAATACGCATAATGTATTATTGGACTTTAATCATATCACATCTCATGTTATATCCCAGTAAACCTGTGAGCTCACTGTGAGCTAATTGTGAGCTCACTATGAGCTTAATTGTGAGCTAACAGTAAGCTCACAGTGGGCTTCCAACTTCCGCTTTTCAAACACGTTGGCGTGAGCGTACTGTGAGCTCACTGTTAGCTTCCATGGAAAATCTCGAGGTGAGTTTACTGTGAGCTACTTGTGAGTTCCCCGGAAAAAAAACTTGCATTTTTTGTGTATGCCACATGCATCAGCATGCATGTCAAAATAAGCGATTTTTTTTTCTTTCTTTTTTTTTGCATTGCATTTTTTTGCGAATGGAAAATTGCAAGTTAAATTTGCAACCATAAAAAATTATTCATTCATATTTGTAGAAAGTAAAAAAAAACATATTGGACCTCACCTTCCTAGTGATTGCGTCTACCGTGCCTTTGTGGCACAAGTACTGACACTTACTAGGGAAATGGGCAAAAAAGTATCATATTAATTATCAGGAGACATGCACTTGATTTAAGCATTCTATAAAATACTTGAAACATGAGAAGAAAAACCAGCAGCCATCTGGCAAGCGCTTGGGGAGAGCGCGCGAATTTTCAAAATTCGAATATAAAGTAATTCAAAACTTTGTGAGCTCACTGGGATATAAAAGGTTTGCTGGGATATAAAAGAAATTATAAGTCTTTTTCTCAAGATGGAAATTTCAAAACGCTTTGAAAATAGTGGAAAATTGATTCATTAAAATATTTATATCAATGAAATTAATAACTTTATAATCAAAACTTGATGAAAATCTTATTTTGGTGCATAGAATACGTATATTGAAATAAAATTCTAATAATCAGTAGCATTCATAGTAAATATTGTTAGAACTATGTATAAAATACAAAATGACAAAAAGGTAATAAAATAAATGAAAGATGAAAAAGAGATCATAAAAACTATAATTTTTTGTACACTGAAAATTAAAATTGTTGAGTTAGTATGAATTGGTAAATTATAATTATAAGTAAATTATAATTAAATAAATAGTTCGTAAAAATTATCATTATTTCACTACTAAACTAAATAAAATTGTCAAGTTCTTATAATATATTGTAAAAATATCAATTGAATGATAACTAATAAAAAAAATAATGTTTTAGACAGAAAAAAGTAAAGAATACAAATGAAGCAATTTAACCTATTGCAATCAAACTTATCAAATTACCAAATTTTAATAATTTGTATGGCTTAATATAGATAGAATAGTATAAAAATAAATTTTATTAAGAAAAGAAAGAAAAATATAGCAAATTATAGAAAAAGATTTTTACATTCATAATTCTTAGCTAAGAATTATGTACGTCAATAAAAGCCCCTGGTCACTTAGGCTTTTATATTACACTTTTAATAAAACCCCTTATAAAATTTCTGTTTTGAAAATAAAATTCTGCCATTCTTATGAAGTGAGTTTATAAAAAGAGCAACATTTTATTAAGTTTTCATCAGTTTCATCTAGTTACTTTATAAAAACTGTATAAAATCTGCATCAAGTTTTTATAAAGTGATTTCATAACAACTGAACAAAACAAAAGCGGAATTTTATGAAAAACCGAGATTTTATAAGAAGTTTCCCAAAAATCTGAAAATTAAAAAAACCCGAGTAACTAGAGGAGTGAATTTTAGAAATCTATTCGGCTCGAATTCTACGTTATTTTCCCATTCACTCAATTCTTATTCTATTCAAAAAATTACTCTTATATTTATTGTTAAACTTAATTTCCTTTTTCTCCTATTTTCTGTTACATTAGTATCCACTTACATATTGGAAGAATTTATAATAATAATAGATAATATCAGTTAAAATAATGATAAATATAATGAAGGATATCATTATTTTCATGAGTATAATCGAGACAATAATGCCATAAATAATTTATATAACTATGATATACGTTTTCTCTATTATAAAAATTATAAATTAATTACAAACATATATTTCTCAATTAATTTAGAACTTACTGGGAATGCTTTCAACAAATTTCAGAGACCGTTCTGAATATATTATTGTTCATATTTCCTCTAAAAAAGTTTGTTGTTTTAAAGTGACGCATAACAATATTTATTTATAATTATTTTCATGATTTACTTATGACACATACCGGAAGACAAGTATAGTTTTAACAACTTGAAAAAAAAATATCGTGATTTAATGTTCTGTGATTGTTCACTATGTTCCTTTTGATCATTGAAAATGAGTGCAATATACGTATTTATAAAATAAATGTAATTATGTACAAAGTATTTCGCTAGTACAAGAATACAACTAGTAACATTCAAACGTAATAGCTGTAGATATAAAACCACGCAAATGAATACGCTCCTGCTTTAAGGCGTGACTCGCCGCCAAATCGTTGTCCATCGTAGTTGGTAATGTAGCGTGACGGTCATGTGGTCACATGACTGTCATATGACGGTCACGTGACTGTCATGTGACGAGAGGATTTTTTTCATCACATGACTCATGACGTGACGTCATTGCTCGAAAGAAGCATGACATGTAAACATCAATATAAATTATAATATAAATGCAGATAAATGCAAACGTGTAATTTTTTTTATTCAATCAAATTATTAAAGTCTAACTACCATAATCAAGATACCATATACATGCACGAGTTTTGAAATAGATGATATACACATTGCAAAATATTGTGATTCACAATCTATATATATAAAAATCAATGCCACTTTCTTTGTTATTCCATAACTCTTGAACCGCTCAACCAAATTCTATGAAACCTTGCATAACATATTCGTCTCAGTTCAAGGATGGTTTATAGCTATACATTGTCCTGTTCGCACTCCACCCACGCACGCAACTACGCATTAAGTGTATCTATCGAACCGTTCAACCAATCTTCCTCAGATCTTCTATATTGAACTCTACAGTGTTCAGAACCTGGTTTCTATTGACTGTGATCATACTCCCACATCCACCCACGCATTAACCATATCTTTTGAACCATTTGACCAATCTCTGCCTAATCTTCCATATCAAATTTTATCACGATTGGGAAGTGTAGGGAACCTGGTTTCTATTGACTGTGATCCTACTCCCGCATCCACCCACGCATTAATCGTATCTTTCGAACTGTTTAACCAATTTTTGCCTAATCTTCAGTATCAAATTCTATTAAGAACCGCTATTATATACAGGGTGTTCAAATGTCACCGTTAGAGCTGGAAATGACAGGTTCCCGAGACAATTCTGAACAACTATTTTTTTTCCTTTTTGCGAAATTAGCAAAAATGAAGGAGATATCGAATTTTCTAAGTCAACCTTTATCTCCGTCAGACTAACGCGTCGTCCATTGCCTCTTATCTTCTCTTCAAAAAGACGGAGATATGGAATGGTATCTCTTTCTAAACGAAGATACGGATCATTGACGATGCGTATGAATTGTTGTATGAATAAAAAAAAACAATTATTCGAATTTTTTATTCATGTAATTCCTTGTAGGACGTCAACTACGAAACAGACAAAAAAATTTCAGGCGATGGAGAAAAACGTAAAATGTAGAGATATTTGCGGCATTGAAACACAAACTTTCTGCAAATTTTGCGACAGGCATGAAATTGAGAGGCAGGAAGATTAAAAATATTCCATATCCCACGATAAGAAAAGAAAAAATTTCGGACCTGAAATTGAAGAAAAATTATTTGCGTCAGCGTACGTGGAAGAATTGAGAGATCGAATCTATTACGAAAGAAAATACGATGCTTTGTATTGTTTTTGCCATAGAGTGAGAGAAGAATGATGTTGGGTGGGATCGAGAAATTATTATACAGTTAATACCGAAACATTCACAATTTGTGAGATTTAGTTTAATGTAATTCATGTTCAATATTAATGGTTAAAAGATGTTAAATATTTTTTTTAGTATTTGGGCACCACACAATTATATACTAAAATTACATTTTTTTTTACAATGTTTAGTAAACATATTTTTGATCATATTAATAAATAATTTTTAATTATTAATTAAAAATTAATGGTGAGGGGGCGATAGGAGGGGTGGAAGGGAGGGATGGGAGGAGAAGGAGTGAAGGGATAGGAGTAGGAATAATGGTAAAGGGGAGGGGAGCAAGGTGGGGTAGGAGGAGAGTAGGATCGACTGACACGGCGGCGGGGGCAGTGAGGGGTCAAGTTATTTGAGTTCACTTTTTGCATTTCTTCCAATTATTTTTTGATCATTTTTTTTCAATTATGCAATTACGCGTAGCGAAGCACGCCGGGAAAGCTAGTAAACTATAAGAGACTTCGAGTGAGTGGGGCCTGCTACCTATTATTGAAATATTTCTCTTCCGAGAACTAGGGAAATTTAGAGTTTGTAAGCTTGTTTTGTTTGAAATTGTTGTTTTAAAGTTTCAGCAGTACAACTGTACATATAATAATATTATGAAGCAAAAAAACTTCACATACTTGTAGTTCGGAGAAATAATTTAGTTCTGCATAATTCTAGGGGATTTTAAAATCGTGACGGTCATGACGGTCATATGACATGTCATGAGACCGTCATGTGACGAAAAATTTTATGACACGTCATGCTACATCACTAATCGTAGTGCAAGGTTGAGACTGCAAATCTTGCACTACGGTAAGCATTACTGTAGAAGTTTCTGCTAACACGTGCCGCAAACACAAACGGAATCGTACAGAGTTTGGTATTCCCGATTATGATGTAAGTAGAATCTACCATATTAATGGACGGCTCAAACCGAATCACAAAATATTACAAATTACCCTACAAACCATGTCAGCGCCAACATTTTTGTCGACAAGTTTTTCGACAACTATAATTACTTGTATTTACACTGGATTATAAAAATTATCCATTATTAGATATCCCTAAGGTAAAAAAATGTCTGAATGCGAAAACTTTCAATGAGTAATAAAAAAAAGCACTTGAAAATTGACGACACAGCATGTCGACGTTAATATTGACAACAATGTCGCCGATAATGGTGTCGACAATACGTCGACAGTTCAGCAACGTACGTCAACAGCAATGTCGTCAAAATGCAGCGAATTTGTCGACTGACGACAAATTTGCTGTGTCAAAAAGTGACGTATTTTGACAGTCTACATTTTTGTCAACATTGGCGTCAATATGGTTTGTAGGGTAACTATGTGTCACAAAATCACATGTCACAAAATCACGGAAAATCACAATATTGCACAAATTTGCACAAAGTGACAATATCCCAAAATGTTACAAAATATCAACATGTCACAAAGTTACAAAAACACGAAATATTATAAAATCTCAGAATGTCACAAACTCTTACAAAATCGCAAAATGTCGCTTAATTATAAAATTATCACAAAATGTCAAAATGTTACAAAATCTCAAAACTCTACAAATGTCACAAATCGCAAAATGCCACATAACCTTACAAAATCACAAAACGTCACGAAATTACATAATGTCCGAAAACTCGAAATGTCCAAAATCATAGAATGTCACAATATCACACGTCACAAAAGAAAAAAAAGTTATAATTTAACAAAATGTCATAAATTATAAAATGTGACATCACAAAATTTCATAAATAACAAAATGCAAAAAATCACAAAAGAACACAAAATCGCAAAATATCACGATCAAAAAATATAACACCTTGATATCACTTTAGTTTGTAGAACTTTATGATTTCGTGGCTTTTGCGATTTTGTGACTTTTCCTGATTTATAATATTTTATTATTTTTGCGTGTATTAAATTTCAAATTTTCAAAAGTGCAGCAGGGATAGAGGTGGGGAGTAGGCCATTTAGTTCCTCAATGAAAACATGCCTATTACCTTCTCACAAACATGGTCGATGACTGTATTAAATTTTAGGAGATTTTGTGCAGTAGTTCAGGAGTTATAAAGCAGATGATAATTAAGATATTCATTTTTTCATATAAAATAGATAATTCTTTAAAAAATATTGAAGTAAGGCTCATTGGGCGGCATTATCATTTTTCTAGAATATACTTTATTCTAGAATGTAATTTATGCAGGGTCTTATTTTGAGATTTTACAATGCAAGATGTAAGACTGTAAGATGTGAGACTGTAAGACTGTAAGACAGTAAGACTGTAAGATGTAAGGCTGTAAGATGTAGTAATCTGATAAGTGAGAATGTAATGTTTTCGTTTTAAGGGAGTAATATTGAGATTTTGTGAGTCTGTAATTCTGTAAGAGCATAATGTTAGATCGGAATAGTTGAGGGTCGACGATGTCCGAGAATGTTTCGAGTGTAAGGAGTAATTTTGAGATTTTGCACTGTAAGAGTGTAAGTATGTCATTGACAGATTCGACTAAAAATTGTAAAGAAAATTAATTTTTCAACAGATTTACAGTTATACAACAAGAAAAATAGAAAACAGAAAAACTGAGGGATCTGTCCGAACTAAAAGAGGCAAGAAGAATATAAATCTATACATCTGAACCTTAAAGAAAGCAGCACGAGACGTTTTACTTCTAACGCGTGTTGATTCAACATGCTCCAATTTTTTTAAGTGCATAGAAAATATAGATACCAGCGATCGAATAGTTCGGTCGAACTATCTTGTCGGGTAAAATATGACGACGAGATTTCGAGCGCTATTCTTTTCTGTAAAAATCAGAGGCGTGTAACGTGTTGGCATTCCACAATTCCGCCAATGGCAATGAGCGCTACGACCGAATCGACCTCTCGCTTACGATCATGTTCGTGCGCGCCTGCGCTTTTCCGCTTCCAACCTCTTTCGGCTTTCACGAAAATTCAGTCGCTTTCCCCTTTGGCCCCGGCCTCTCCTGGCCGTGCGATTCCTGCAAGGAACTGGCGCCTCTAGTGCGGAGTGGCACCGGCTTTGCCATGTAGATCTATATTCGATGTCCCAGCTTTCCACTGCCTCCTACCTCAAAACTTTAGGATGCCTCATGCCTTTGAACGTGTTAGAAAATAACAGCTCGCTCGCCTCGTGATATTGAAAAGAGAAAGGAAGTTTTTCATAGAACCCGTTTAGAAAAGCAGCGTGGCCCGTAGATTTCAAAAAATGCTCTACAACCGGAAAAGGTCACTTTTGTGTTATACGATGTTGTGGAAACTGACATCTAATAAGAGGAACGTGCACTCGCAAACGATCAAGTTTGCAAGTTACGTTTTTTTTTTAATTGTTTAATGAAAAAAGAAAAATTTTATTTTATTTTAATTTGTATTCTCTTTCCACATTTCAACAGATCTATTGTTTTTTTTTGTTTATTTCCACTTTACAAATTATTTTACGTGAACTTTTGTCGTAATGATTTTTTTCTAGACTAGGGATTCCTATATTTCTTTTAACAAAATAATCGCATCTGCGTTTTTTGAAAAAAAATGTTTTTTTCTATGAAAAATTACCCTTTCGACTTCAAGTTTATGTTATCACATTTAAGAATGATTTCGAAAATTCTATACGTGTGTAGAATGTTGAGCGAAACTCTCATGTTTCGAGAACATAATTAAATTATGTTAAGGCTACCCTATTTACAGAATCTCCTAGCGCATTATTTATTGATAATTTTTAATTCAATGCAAGTAAAAAAACGATGGGAATATAGAGCCACACTACATAAGCGGAGTTTTTTCAGTCACGTTTCATTTTTTCGTCACTTTTTCAGAATAACATCACATTAGCTTCTATTTTAGCAATAAGCATCCCTTATCTTTCCAGCTAAAATATTTTCGTTTTTTTTAGTGGAATATTGTTATTCGACTTGCCAGAACATTTTTCATCTCGCTTATTCTGCAATAATGTCAATACCTTTTTGAACCTTTTTTTAATGCGCATGCCAAGTTAAATTATGTAAGAAACATGGTCACTTGATTTTTTTCGAATTAAAAATGAAACCATTCGCCGAAAATTATTTGCGAAAATAAAATAACTTGCACCTTAAATTTGACCTTCTCCATCAGAAAACCACATGTATTAAATTTGGTTATCATGTATGTATATATTTTTCAAAACATATATGTTCTCCTTTTTTGCGTTATACATGTGATTATCTATCGGGGTTTTTTCCTAACCACCACAGAAGTAGAGTCATGGCGCGGTTTTTTAGGAGTGGTATCCCAAATTTCATTGACTTAATACTTTTATAATATGAACAGCAGGTTTGACTGAAAACCTATTATGCATACTATAGTACATATGTATCGCACAATAACAGAAAGCCTAAAACATTGTACTTTACTACATATTTCAAAACTAATCGTATGAAACAGTTCTAAAATCGTAGGTACTGATGAAATCTTTATACTTAGCTGAGCTTTACACTGAAAAACATTAGATATGGCATTATGTAACTTGGTTTGTCACGACTAAAAAAAATTTTAAATTTTCTGGTTGATCGAGCGCACCGTGATGTAGGAAGTAAGTTCAGTGAAACATTAGGAGGAATTTTAGTGAATCATGATGAGGAGAAAGATAAGCATATGAAATGATTTAAAAAATTTTTTTTATTTACATTTCAGTTTTAATCTCTGATGCACAAACGAAATATTGATTGAATTTACTTCTTCTCTGGAAAATTAAAATCATACGAATAAAACACTATTTCTTAGCAGCAATTTCAATAGCATTTGAAATGGATCTGTATCAATGAACAAGATTAATGAATAATAATAAAAAAATTAATAAATAAATTGTAAACAGACAAGTATAAATAATAGAACAATGTTGAAGCAGGCCCGTAAAAATATAATATATACTAAAGAGTGTATAAATTATATAAAAAAGAAATAATACAAAAATGATGTATACCTGAATAAATAACAGTAAATAGAAAGAGTAAACAATAATAAATCATTGAACAAGATAAAAAAATAATAGTAAAAAAATTTATAAATTCATTGTAAACAGACATGTATAAATAATAGAACAATTTCGAACTAGGACTATATATATATATATATATATATATATATATATATATATATATATATATATATATATATATATATATATAATAATATAATAAATAGTAAATAAATAGTACTCAAAAAAAAATATGGTAGAATGAATAACAGTAAAAAATATTGATACATTCATTAAAAACAGTAAACATTAAAAGTAGAACAATATCAAACTGTGCCCACAACTGTAATAAGTGAATGAATAACAATAAAAAATTAGACTTTATGAATATATGTTAATAAAAAAATAGATAATTGAAGCAAATAATACATGAAATTTAAAAAAAATTGAAATCAAGTTGGAAAAAACAGAGAAAATCAATATTTGATTTTGTAAATTAAATTTACTGTTACTAAAATTTAGACGGTTACTATATGGAACAGATTTCAATATAAAAATTTCAAAGTAATTTGAAAACTTAAATCAAATTGGAATTGAATTAAAAAATTTTAATGTAATGTGTAAAAATGTCCTGCTATAAATTATTATTGAATGTTTTCAATACCCCATCGGATCTTCTGCAACCGCACGCAATCGAGCTCGGTTGCAGAAGATCCGATAGGGTGAATCAAGTTTTTTTATGCGTCAATTTGAGTATTTATTAATTTATTAAAAGATTAGAATAATTATAAATAGCAGAAAATTCGACAATATTACACAAAATATTGATATCCTCATAAAAAAAACTTCAAAAACGTAAAAAAGGTTGTCGGGTGAAACATGGCAGAGCTATTTTACAAAAAATATTGATATTTTACTGTCGGTTTCACCTAGTACTATTCACCAGGAAAACCAATCATTAATTTGCTTACGAGACTATTACGAGGAAGAAAAAGAGAGATATTATTAGACACGAATGTTGTCGAGATGATACTCGACGGATATTTACTGTTCGTAGGATATTTGTTACAACTTTAACTCGAGTTTTTTTTAGTCCCACAGATAAACGTAACAAAAAAGGCCCGACAACCCGTTTTTGCAATGCAACAGTAGAATACATCTCATAATAAGTATTAGTAGTAATCAATAAATGTATTAGGAATACTACAAATTATGCATGTTTTCCTTAACTACTGATATTCAATACTATTGCACAACTATAAACATTCCCTTAAAGTTCATTATCGACACTATAACGTTGAAGGCAGTATAAAATAAACAAGGTTCAAAAAAGGGAAACACTTGAAGAGTTAGAGCAAGCTTGTTTTAATCGTTTAAGGTCGAAATGCGTAACATTTATACACGATAATACACAGTATATGAAATGATAGTATACGATATATCATTGCGTTATAATTCAATATTCCTTTTCTTCGACATTCCCAGTCAAGCATTCATTATCAGATTTATTCAAAAAAAATTTGTCCGAAGCCGGAAACCGAACCTGAGATTTATGTATTACGTGTCGAGTGCTCTTCCAAGTTAACTATTTCTGGATTAATACAATAAAAAAAAGCGGGTTATCGGACTTTTTTATGTTACGTTTTTCTGTGGGACTAAAATAAACTCAAGTTAAAGTTGTAACAAATATCCTACGAAAAGTAAATATCCGTCGAGTATCATCTGGACAACATTCGTGTCTAATAACATTATCTCCCTTTTTCTCCCTCGTGATAGTCTCATAAGCAAATTAATGATTGGTTTTGCCTGGTGAATAGTACCAGGTGAAACCGACAGTAGGATATCAATATTTTTTGAAAAATAGCTTTGTCATGTTTTACCCGACAACCTTTTTTAATTTTAGAAAAATCTAGAAACATTTAGTTTCGAACGTTGCGTACATTATGTACTTAAACTCTGCCAAGTTTCAAGCAAAAATCATAAGTTTTATAAGAGTTGTGAGTATTTGAGGAAAATGTAAAGACATGAAAAATTAGATGTAATTTTCATTTAAAACTTCAGTCGCTTTGCGGCACTGGTTAATCACGTCCGATTTGCATAAAAATTTACGGGAAATTTTTTTTCAAAAACTCAGTGAAGGAAATGCTTATTTTCTCTACTCCTGATTTTGGAAAAAGCGCATTTACTCCACCTCGTCGTGTAAAATATAGTCTTTAACTTGTACAATAGAGCTTTTTAGTGAATGTGGTTGCAAAACACACCTTCTGCTCGTCTTGATAAATTCACATTCGCTACACAAGCTCATTCTGCTTACGTTGAGAAACACTGCAAACAGGAAAATATTGAGCAGTATTCAAAGATCAGGTCCATCAATCATTATTTGTGTCACCTCGTAGAGACATTGAACGTTATTGGTTTACCATGCAGTTTAACGTCTTCTGGAAGTATTGAGATTCTAATGTCATCACTACAAAATATTTACTTGCTTTGATAGAGTTACAGCTTGGTAGATATATGCTCAGAAATTTTATAATCCCCTTCCCCCTGGCTATGCGCCTGATGGGGATAAATTAAAATTGTATTCAACTATAACTTGTACGATAAAAATCAGTTTTTCCGCATGTCTTCGTGAAATACTACTACTCAATAGTGCCTTATTGCAACTTTTCCGTAAATAAACAGAATAAATTTTTTTTTTATGACGGAAGTAAAAAGTGAAAAAAGATATAAAATAAATTGAATCAAATAAGTTTTATTGACGAAATCTATTCACTTGCGACTGATGTGCAACGTAAAAACAAATCAAAAGCAACCTTTTTGCAACTCGATTGCAACTTGTTTGCAACCTTAACATAACCTCATAGCAACTCGATTGCAACCAAAATGCAACCGTTTATCACAACTCTATTGCAATATTTAGTCTGGTCTACAATGAACGTAAAAAGCTGAACGCAACGCAACGTATCGAAGCAACGAAAAAGTTGAATGGAATTCAATATTGTCTAGCTTACGTTGCGTCGTTGCGTCCAGTTGCGTCGAGTTTGATGTCTATTGTAGACCGGGATGTCGAGCGACTTAAACGGTTGTATTAAGGTTGCAATAAGGTTGTATTTGCGTTGGGTGCGAGATTTAGTTTGATTTCACTAATCTGGCAAAAAAATTGGAATAGAAGAAACAGTTGCTATGCGGTCGCTTGCAATCTCAATGCAACTTTAATAGTTGTATAAAAAACGCACTTAGATTGCATGAGAGTTGCACATTAGTTTTACTCAAATACTCCCAAAAAGTAATCGCAAATAGTGACGATGCACGTAACTGTATAGCAACTTGAATGGTTGCATTCAGGTTGCATTGAGGATGAAATCGGTATCGTTTTCAACTTTGTTTTTAAGTTGTTTTAGGTTTTGCCGATCCGACGCCATTGGACTCAGCACGCGTATCAGATGCTACAAAGATGGTAAAATGATTGCTTCTGTATTATTTATACAGAAAGATAATCATTATTAACAAAGGTTTTGATCGTCTTCAGTATAGGATTCTCTCTGTGGTTGGTAGTTCCGAGTGGTAACAAACCCCTAATTAAACATGGATGAAGAAGAAATGCCTTTCATAGCCGACGCAACGTAGCCCAGCGAAGAGTCTGCGCAGCAATAGTGCACGACAATTCTCCCAGTCAATCGATGGTCAAGAGGGCATTAAATAAACACCACTGAAGGATTGAATTTCCCGGATAACCCTTTATTCTCAACCCATCCCTCCCCCTAAACTCATTCCTGGCAAAATTCCTCCCACCTAAGAAACCGAATATGAAAATCATGGGGTCGTGAATTTTCCGCACTTTCGTTATTTGCAATGTTTTGGCAAATGTTACAGTCGAGTTCGGCACTAATTACAGGGTGGCAGTCGGGGCGGAGGTTATTTGGGCATGATATTGGGGGCGCATGCGTCCTGTCTTCGGGATGCGTTTTAATGGTAGAAAATAGTGTTGAAGAGGGTCGTTGGAAGTACTTCCGTATGCGGTTTGAAAGGACAATTACAGGCTTCGGATTTGCACACATCCTTTCAAATGAAGATAATGGGGCTTGTAATTTAGCATCTCAGGTTTATGATCAAAGTTGTGCTGGAGAGGATTTTACGCAATTTCTTCGAATTTACAAGTAGGGCAGGTTTTATCAATGGTATCACTGTCCTGCGACAAGGAGGGGGGGGGGGTCAAATTATTTGGAGCGATTTTTGACAGAGGGGAATGGATTTTCTCGATAATGTGACGTTACATATTTCGATGGATGAGTTAATCTTTCAGTAGAAAGATTTGTTGTACTTTTTAAAAATTCTTCATGAAAATTACCCTCAATTTTTTAAGGGTTACGAAAACGCCGACTTTCATCCTCAATTCCCAGGGCCCACTCTCAAATTTTAGGGATAACCCTCAAAATTTGAAGACTTATACCTTCAAATATCAAAATCAATCCTCAAATTTTGGTTTGCTCTCTCAGCCTTGTTAGTTTCTTGCTTTAAGTATACTTTAAGTATATATATGGAAAGAATAAATATTGAATAATTTAAATATTCCATGGGTAACTAAAGATTACTTTTTCACAGATTTACTTTTCGTACATATAAAATTACCACGAGAAACGCATGAATAATTTTCAAATATTGAATGTGGATGTGAAATACTTTCAATTTGCTTTTAATGTTTTCGCAGCATTTTTTCACTTTTTTGTGAGAAAAGCGTCGACAGCCACTTTCACAGAGAAACATTGGAACGACGAAAACTACTAATACTGTATTATTTTTCACTTTAATGTTATTTATTTATAGTTTAATTTATATTTTTTGTCATAATTTATGAAAATATTTTTTTTTGTGGTTTGAGGATACGAAGGAAGTTTTTGGGAAACTTACTTAAGTAAAATAAAAAAATTAGAAAAATATTTAGTTCAGTTTTTGAATCGATTTGCTATGTTTGTGAAGGGTTCTTGCTATCATGTTAGTTCTGAGTTCCAAGAAACGTTGAAAATTTCTGAAATCTTCAAAAATTGCAGAGGTATATTGGAAAATTGCTAAAAATACCTTCCTGATTATCAGAAAAAAGCATGAATTTTGAGAAAATATTAGAAAATTTGAAATTCTGTAATAAAAAGCTGAAGCATTTTTCTAGGAATTTCGTAGAAGTATCCAGAATTCAAAAGAATTCTAAAAACATCAACAAATTTCAGGTATTTATTGTTGATAAATATATTCGATTATTCTGAAAAAGTTGGTTGGTAATATAATGACATTTACAAGAATGATTTGGGATTGTTTGATTCCAACATTTTACCATATTTTTCAGAAATTCGTAAAAATAACTTCATTCTTACATATTTGTAAAATTAATTGAAATCCAGAACTTGACGGAAAAAAAGAAAAATAGAAAACATACAAAATATTTTTAATATCGAAAACCGTACATTTTATATATCTAAGCTTACAAAAAATCCACGAAAATTCGGTTTCCAAAATCAAAAACATTTCAGAAGAGTCTCTTGAAATTGAAAAAATACTCCTGAAATCGAGAAGTTTGCATATGATAATTTTACATGCAAATAATAAACTTCGAAAGAAACAATGAATACTAACAAATGTTTGAAGTTCCTGTCACAGGTTTCAGATTATTTTTACATTCTAATAGAAAGGGAGGAAATGAAAGACTCTAAAATAGGGAACTTTGATGAAACTAGAGCTGAAATTACATCCCCCATTATCTTAATTTAGAAGGACGTGCGCAAATACGAAGCCTGGAGTAATTGTTTGAAATTCTCTATGGTGGATTACAATTACAGTTAGTTTCAAATACTACAAAACGCCCAGCGAATCATTGGTTTTTCAATAATGTTTCACGTTTTGGAAATGTAAGTTATCACGAATAGAAAATGTGAGTAAGGAAGATAAGTATTCTTCCTCAAGTAAATTGTTACAAGTAAAGCAGGAGAAAACTTACACTTTTTCGAAAATTATAGACACTCAAACATTATTAAATGAGATAATAAACTGGGTTTTGCAAAGAGTAATATTATTTTGGCAATTATTTTCTGAATTCGAAAAAAAAAAATTGTTTTTGAAACTGAACAATTTTGGAAACTGTTAGATACTTTTGAAATTCGTTTGAAATTTCTTTGATTCTATAACGTTTTCGAGCAACGGAAAAAAATGTATAAAAATATTTGAGTGAAAAAAAATGAGTTTCTAGCAAAATTTCTGAAAATTATGCAGAAATTGTTAAAGAAGTTTTAGAGTTCAATTGAATTTGCGAAAATTCTCGATAGTATATAAAGTTTCTGGGACACTTGAAATGATTTAGAAGATTAGGAAACATTTTTGAACCTCGATAATCTTTTAAATTATTGTGAAATTTGCAAATGTGAAAAGTATGTAGGAAATGATTCAAATACCATTAATTAATTTTTAAGAAGTAGTAGTTTTTGTGACTTAAAACAATATTTTGAGGTTTATTATCAAAAACTCCAAGTACAGCACAGTTCAAACAAGAAAAAGTAAAACTTCTAAGAACTATTATGTATCTTAAATCTTCGGCATAATTTCTATGACATTTTTCAAATCCTCTAGAATTTGCCCGCAAATAAATTTTTCGAAATACATGTATTTTTCGTGATTGCTTATAAACTTTTTCCTTTGTTTCACAATTAACATAAGTTAATGAATTTCTCTCAAATGTCTTAATTAATTTAAATTCAACACTGTGGACTGTAAAAAAACTTTTTTCATGTATCAAACCAACGTTTCGCAAGGAGTCCCTTGCCTTATCAGGGATGTGATACTCATACAAAATGACAATTAACAAAATGTTAATTTGGCAAAATCTAATCCATGAATTAAGTCCATAGTGTTGAATTTAAATTAATTTAGACAATTGAAAAAAATAAAAGTGGACGAATTTGAATTGATGAACATAATATTAATAAATTTCTGGAAAACGATTCTAAAATTGAAAATTTTGATACTATTTCGAAATATGTGGCGTGGACTAAAGAGAAGGTTCTAACAGCACCAAAAATCTAAATCGAGATAGTCAGTGATTCTGAAAATTAAAATCTTGCTCTATCAAACAAGTCTATAATTAAAAATGTATGATTTTATTCAGGCGCGCAGCCAGACAAAAATATCGGGGCGGGGGGGGGGGTGGAAAAGGGGTTTCCGGAAGATGTTACTAAGTATTCAATATGGGTATTCCATGTTTTTTCCATACATCTTTCATGATGTATTGTTTTTTTTTTTCAAGCTAACTTGAACAAACTAGTTACTAAATGATTATTTATTTATTTATTTAACAATATGTAAGAAAATTTTGTGAATGTCCTCATGTGCAAATCATAGAAGAATATGCATCCTTCTTGATGACTTGAACTTTTATCCAAGATTTCATCGCATGTCGTTTCTATACATCTCGTCGATAGATGTTTAAAAGATGACTTATATACATGTATAAGGCTAAGAGGAGCCTGATCGCTCTTGAAAAAAGGGCTGAATCTTAGTGATTCATTCGCTCAGGTGGCTAAGAGGCAGGCAACATCTTCGCGAAGGCTGAGGTTCCAGGTTCGAATCCCAGGGTCTACAAGTATTTTTCCGCAGGTTTCTTTTCAGCTCATGTATATATGTTACCCTAATCCAGCCATTATTTGCAGCGCGCTATTTCGTCATATATGTGATTATAATAAATTTACATTCACAAAGTTTCCAGTTGCAATTTAACTAAGTGTATGTTACCAGGATGTGAAAATTGCAATTAACAAATAAATTTTAGTAAAGGGTTAGAATCCAGAGCAAAGACTGCTATAAGAGAGCCTGTGCTACTTGGCTTGTGGCATCCCTATGCAGCACAGTTGTCTCTTAACTAGCTCTTGTAGAAGTCTTTACTCTAAACAAGGCACACTCATTACTCCGAATTTTCAAAACACCGAACTTGTCATATGTTCGAATGACGAAACTCCGGAAATGTAAAATACCGTGAAAAAAAATTGTACGAAACTGCATCGCTCCGAAATACAATTCCCTCGATTCTTTATATCGCCGCGATCGCGTTGAACCCAATATTCATAGCGCCAAATAATAAAAGCGCCGTAAATTCAATTCGCCGACAATTTTTAATCCCCATTCAACTTAATCCCGGGTTGTCGTTTTTCCGTGAAAATAAAAATCCGATTTTTTGAAACACCAAATTTTCAATTCACCGATTTTGTTTTTTTCCGTTTCCTCAATTAACATTTTATGCAGTTCTACGAATCGCCGTTTGACCGAACCCGCATTTTGCCGATTCTGAAATGTCCGATTCATCATACTTCCGAATAATTAAAAATCCGAAATATCAAAGCACCGAAAATTCAATACTTCGAATCGCTAAAATACCGAGAATTCAAATTGCCTCCTTGCCAGAGTTCCGATCTGTCGAAGGCGCGATTTTTCAAAAGCTCGATCTGTTTTTTAACAGAAACGTCAACGCCCAGATCCGCCACCCCTCCGTTGCCTCGGAAGATCGTGGGCAAGGAACACTGAAACCTCAAACCTCCGTGGATTCATTCTTCGTTCAGTTTGAGAGAGAAGTTGTATATATAGATATATTTGTATTAACTGTGAATCTTTTTGTTCAAGTAATCAAGTATCCTAGTCAATATTTGTGTAAGGCGCATATATATATATGCATCCTAATTCTCGAAAAGCTGATAAATCGTAGTAAATAAATTTGTTTTCAAATGACTATTTAGTCGGTTTTATATCCCTACCGTCCGTATCAGCATGATTAAAAATTTAGTGAGAGAATTCAATGTGACATGTTAAATTATCCATTATTACAAAAAGAAGTGATATCCCTATAAAAAAACCTAAAAAAGTAAAAAAAGGTTGTCAGCTAATACAGAACAAAACTAATGTTAATAAAAAAACATGATTGGTATCATGGTGACCGAAAAAGTATTATAAACAATTGTGCAACAAAAATTATTGATATCCAACTGTCGGCAAAACCCTCAAATTTTGAAGCAAAAATTTATGCTGCCATGCCTACTAAAATGTCATAAAAGCCAGAGAGACATAGTGGTATAGCTCGAATTCATATTTACATTAGTCCTACACAAAAAAGTAACAAAAAGACCCGACGACCTGCTCTGACCAACAGCAATAACCTTTTAAAATAAATTATATTATATAACTATTGTGGTTGAAAAGATGTGCTTGCAAGCATACATATAGCGATTGAAGGTAGGACCCGATTTTCGTGAAAATTTCGTGTAAACTTTAGAATTATGCTCTTGTAAAAAGTTTGTTCAAATAAGTCCACATGCACAATGTACATGCAGACAAATTCATGGTAGCGATTCATGCGAATTTAACTTTATACAGATGTAACGGTGTCAACTCATCTATCTAAAATTAGAAAAATAAAGTGTTGCAATTAATAGTGACCTACCAAAGTGAATTCTACCGACTTTGCCTAATAAGCAGTGTTAAGATATCAGTAGCATTCTGTTAACAAGAATAATGCACATGATAATTGATGATTCAATGTGAAATCGAGAGTGATGTATTTTATATCAAAAATATTTTGGAAAATATGACAAAAAAGTTCTATAGATTTTTTATTTAACGTGTCGAGTGCTCTGCCAAGTTAACTATTTCTGAATTAAGGTATTACCTCCATAGTCGAAATTTTGAGATAGATTATGAAGATAAAAAACATAGATAATTTTTTATACTCACTAAGTAAGTCTGCGAAATTCCAGCTCATTCTACTATCCACTTTTTTGTCAAAAAATTATTCAATTTAAAGTGTAATTAAATGGGTGGAAGCATATTTTTTTTAATTTCTATAAAATCACAAGATAAATTTTTCTAAAACTTTTACCACTGCAGAAGAATGCAATTACACGTTATTTGCCACATAAAACATGAATTTTTACTACACCGTTTTTTTGAAAAAAATTTTTTGCGTTCCCGATTGGTAAACTCGGCAACACTGAAATTGTTTTCTTTCACGACATGACGACATATATATATTAGATCTGAGACCTGAGTATGATGCGGTGTTGCCGCGCCCGAAAATAACGCAATAAACTGAAACTAACGGTAGTATGAGCCTAACTTCACCGCGGAGGTTATACCTTAATATAATAAAAAAAGCGGTTTGTCGGACTTTTTTTGTTACGTTTTTCTGTGGGACTGAAATAAATCCGAGTTAAAGTTGTAACAAATATCCTACGAACAGTATATATCCGTAGAGTATCATCTGGACAACATTCCTGTCTAAGAATAATATCTCTCTTTTTCTTCCTCGTGATAGTCTCGTAAGCAAATTAATAATTGGTTTTCCTGGTGAAAAGTACCAGGTGAAACCGACAGTAGGGTATCAATGTTTTTTGTAATATTGTCGAATTTCATGCTATTTATATTTACTATATTATCTTTCAATTATTGAATAAATACTCAAATTGACGCATAAAAAAACTTTGTTTACCCTATCGGACCTTCTGCAATCAAGCTCGATTGCGTGCGGTTGCAGAAGATCTGATAGGGTATTGAAAACATTCCAATAATTATTTTTGCCTCTAACACAGTAAAAATAATCGTATTTGAACACGTTTCGACATACACAAATGAAGAAGTTCAGGCCAACACGAAGGCTGTCGACAAATGACAGTCGGCAGGGAAAAAAGGATCCTTTTTAGCTTGCCAAGTTAAATCGGCGGGCTGAATGGACCTCCCCCCCTTGCCACTGCTGACTGTCATTTTCTCCAGCCTCCGTGCTAACCTTCAATACTCCATTTGTCATGTCGAAACAGTGTTAATACGCTCATTTTTACTGTTTTCGAGGCAAAAAGTATCGTGTGTACCTCGGAGCAATAACAGCCGATTCAGAACGAGTGTTTTTGGCCCTAGCTAAACAATATACTATTATAACAAGACATTTTTACACATAAGATTGAAATTTGTCAATTTTATTTCAATTTAAGTTTAATTTTTTAATTACGTTGAAATTTTTACATTGAAATATGTCTCATATAATAACCATCTAAATGTTAGTAACAGTAAATTTAATTTACAAAATCGAATAATGATTTTCTCTGTTTTTTCCAACTTGATTTCAATTTTTTTTATATTTTATGTATTATTTGCTCTTGATTATCTATTTTTTCATCATTATTTATTTATCTAGTTTAATTTTCTATTGTTATTGATTCACTTATCACAGTCCTGAGCACAGTTTCATATTGTCCTACTTTTCTTGTTCACTTTTATTCATGAATATATTAATAATTTACTTACTGTTATTCATTTTTATATGTATTTTTTTGACTACAATTTATTTACTATTTATTACATTATTTACATATATATAGGCCTGGTTCGATATTGTTCTATTATTTCTACATGTCTGTTTACAATTTATTTATAATTTTTTTTACTATTATTCATTTATCTTGTTCAACGATTTATTATTTTTTATTATTTACAGGGTGCGCCATTTCTTATGTCGGCATGTAAACATTGAATAACTTGAAAAAAAAACAACCGATTTCTGTAAATGAGGTATTTTTATTTAGTTTGGTCCTTTACAATTTATTTAGACTAGTTTTTGAACACAACATCAATCAAGTGGCCGCCCTTATTGTTCACAGCAAAATATGCCCTTTTTGCGGCGTTTTCCATTACCTTTTCGAGCATCTCGGGTGGTATAGCAATGATTTCGGCACGAATATTTTCCTTAAGCTCTTCAATGGTCTGCGGCTTGCTGGCGTACACTTTACTTTTCAAATAACCCCACAAAAAGAAGTCTGGAGGGGTCAAATCTGGAGATCTGGGTGGCCATTCAATGTCGCCTCTTTTTGACATCAGACGTCCAGGGAATTTTCGTTGCAGAAACTGGATTGTTTGATTCGCAGTGTGGCAGGTCGCACCATCTTGTTGAAACCAGTAATCTTCAAGACCTTTTTCACGCATTTGTGGGCAGACATAGTGAGCCAACATCCACCGATATCGGTTTCCATCGATCGTTTGGTTCTCTTTGAAAAAAAAAGGACCAATGATGGTTTTGGCGCAAACGCCGGCCCAAACAGTAACTTTTTTGTCATGCAATGGCGTTTCATGGATCTCGTGTGGATTCTGCGTTCCCCAAATGCGGCAATTTTGCTTATTAACGCCTCCAGAAAGTTTGAAATGTGCCTCGTCGGTCATTAAAATTCGCTTCCAAAAATCAGGTTCAGTATCAACTATTCGAGCGATTGTTTGTCCATATTCCAAGCGACGTGGATGATCTGTAGGCAATATTCTTTGTGTTAATTGCATTTTGTACGGAAACAAATGCAAATCATCTTTCAAAATGCGCCGTAGAGTGGTTCCACTGATGCCGAGATGCTGAGCGCGGTGACGATATGAAACTTTTGGGTTTTGGGCAACGCTCTCTCTGACAGCTTCAATCAGTTCATTTGACAGTCTTGGTCGTTGATGAACGGGTTGTTCGCGATCTTTCACTGTCCCGTGGTCACAAAAATTCGACACCAAACGACGAATAGTGTTGTCAGATGGTGCCTGTTTGCCAAGATATTTTCGACGATATGCTCGTTGAGTTAACACAACTGAACGACTATTTTCAATGTACAAAGTAACTATTTCAGCGCGTTCTTTTGGTGTGAAGCGATACATGGTTGAAATTGTACTGAATTGACGTTTCCAAAACAAGTGAAGTCAAGTAAATCGGTTGTCAAATGTTTAAGTTATTCAATGTTACAATACCGACATAAGAAATGGCGCACCCTGTATATTTACTGTAATTTATTCAGGTATATATTATTTTTTAATTTTTTCTTCTTTATTTAATCATACACTCTTTATTATATGTTATATTTTTATGGGCCTGGTTCAATATTGTTCTATTATGTATACTTGTCTGTTTACAATTTATTTATTAACTTTTTTATTATTGTTCATTATTCTTGTTCATTGATACAAATCGATTTTAAATGCTATTGAAATTGCTGCTAAGGAACAAAGTTTTCTTCGTATGATTTTAATTTTCCACAGAAGAAGTAAATTCAATCAATATTCCGTTTTTGCATCAGAGATTAAAACTGAAATGTAAACAAAAAACAATTTTTAAATCATTTCATATGCCTATCTTTCTCCTCATCATGCTTCACTAAAATTGCTCCTAATGTTTCACTGAACTTACTTCTTACATCACGCTGCGCTCGATCAACCAGAAAATTTGAATTTTTTTTAGTCGAGACGAAACAAGTTATATTGGTTCGTATGATTTTCCAATGTTTTTCATTGTAAAGTTCAGCTAAGTCAAAAAATTTGAACGGTACCTGCGATTTTAGACCTATTCATACGATGAGATTTGAAATATGTAGTAAAGTACAGTAGATTAGGCCTAATGATATTGTGCAATATATATGTATTATACTATGCACAATTGGTTTTCAGTCAAACCTGCTGCTCATATTATAAAAATAAAAAGTCAATGAAATTGGGAATACCACGTCTAAAAAAAACCACGCCATGACTCTACCTCTGTGGTAGTGAGGAAAAAACCTCAACACCTGTGTAACGCAAAAAAGGAGAACTTATATATTTTGAGAAATATATACATAAAAATACACAATTTCAATACAAGTGATCTTCTGATGTTGGAGGTCGAAATCAAGGTGCATGTAATTTTATTTTCGCAAATGATTTTCGGCGAATGTTTTCATCTTTAATTCGAAAAAATCAAGTGACTATGTTTCATGCGGAATTTATCTTAGCATGTGCATAAAAAGAGGCACAAAAAGGTATTCAAATTATTTGAGAATAAGCGAGATAAAAAATGTTCTGTCGAGTCAAATAACAATATTCTTTTGAAAAGTATGAAAATATTTTAGCTGGAAAGAGCAAAGATGGGACGCCACCATTTACCGGAGAAAATAAAGCCCCGAAAGGGTCATTTGCCCGAAGATCAAGAGACCGAAAACAAGAATCCCCGAATCCTGATGTTTCCGAAATCGCACGAGACCGTGCGTAAATTGCCCCGCTTACCCCATGCGTCGAACGAAAAAAACACTAAAAATCCAACGTCCCGAAATATGATTCAGTCGAAATATCGCAAGCACGACAATAAAAACTCCTGTTTCCTTAAAAACCTGACTTAGCGATCGCCCGAAACCTGACATTTCCTGATAATTGAAATACCGAAATAGTAGAATACCGAAAAAACTTTGAATCGAAAGCCCTAAGGACCGTCTCCGCATATTCCTGAATCCCAAAAATGTTGATCTTTTCAATAGCCATTAACAAATTACAACGAAAAAAAAATTTACCGTTTGTTAAAAGTCACGAATTAATTTGTCAATTATTCGTGGATGGAACGATTTAACATATGCAGGAAACTTCGAAACAATGAAAAAACATTCGTCCTCAAATATAATGTCCCTTCAAGACGTCAAACCTAAAAACCATATGAAAGAAAATTTTATGCAACGAATTGGCAGTACTTCGAATAAAACAAATCTCGAAATGGCATATACCGAAAAACTTTTCTCCCCGACATTTGAATGCGTTTAATTGCTGCTTCCTTGCACGAGCGATGTTCCGCGAACAAAAGGGACGACAAAATATTGCGACGATCAGCCATCCTCCCGAAAAACTGCTTCCTCCAATGTATATTACCCTCCTCCGCGAAGCGCCGACTGGAGAAGGTTGAGAACGCCCACGGCTCCGATGAGTCATGCTCTCGAAAAAATAATTGCCTGAATACAGATTGCCCCGCGAGCTCGAAGGCCCGGATGGATAAAGACACGAAGCTTCATAATACTGAAAATACATTTGCCAGAAAAACAAAAAAGTCGAAAATATGTTTCCCCGATATTGTAAAAGTTCGAAGTGTTTTTTCCTCGATCTCTCATAATGCCGAAAATTATTATTCTTTTTTTGTTTGAAAATATTAGCTAATTTCTTTTTTAAAGAAGATGATTATTTGTCTTCGGACTTATGAAGAATCAAGGAAAAGACATTTCGGACTTTTACAATATCGAGGAAAAATATTTTCAACCCCTCAGTTTTTCTGGCAAATGTATTTTCGATATTATCAATACTCTCTATCCATCCGGGCCTTCAAGCTCGCGCGGCAATCTGTATTCGGGCAATCGTTTTTTCGAGAGCATGGCTCATCGGAGCCGTGGGCGTTCTCAACCTCCTCCAGTCGGCGCTTCGCGGAGGAGGGTAGTATACATTGGAGGAAGCAGTTTTTCGGGAGGATGGCTGATTGTCGCAATATTTTGTCGTCCCTTTTGTTCGTGGAACATCGTGCGTGCGGGGAGGCAGCAATTAAGCGCATTTAAATGTCGGGGAAAAAAGTTTTTCGGTATATGCTATTTCGAGATTTGTTTTATTCGAGGTATTGCCAATTCGTTCCATAAAATTTTCTTTCATATGGTTTTTCGGTTTTACGTCTTGAAGGGACTTTATATTTGAGGACGAATGTTTTTTCGTCGTTTCGAAGTTTCTTGCATTCGTAAAATCGTTCCATCCACGAAAAGGTGTCAAATTAATTCGTGACTTTTAACAATCGGTAAATTTTTTTCGTTGCATTTTGTTAACGGTTATTGAAAATATCGAAATTTCATGGATTTGGGAATATGCGGAGGTGGTCCTTTGGGTTTTCGATTCAATGTTTTTTCGGTATCCTACTTTTTCGGTTTTTGAATTATTAGAAAATGTGAGTTCTTGGGCGATCGCCGAGTCGGGTTTTTAAGGAAACAGGGATTTTTATTGTTGTGCTTGCGATATTTCGACTGAATCAAATTTCAGGACGTTGGATTTTCGGTGTTTCTTTCGTTCGACGCATTGGGTGATCGTGACAATTTACGCGCGACGTCGTGCGATTGGGGAAACATTAGGATTTAGAGATTTTTGCTTTTAGTCTCTTGATATTCGGGAAAATGAACCTTTCAGGGCTTTATTTTTCTGGGGAAATGGTGGCGTCCCGCAAAGATGCTTATTGCTGAAATAGAAGCTTATGTGATGTTGTTCTGAAAAATTGACCAAAAAATGAAACGTGACTGAAAAAAGTCAGCTTATGTAATGTGGCTCTATATTTTCATCGACTTTTTCACTCTCATTGAATTAAAAATTATCAATAAATAATGCGTTAGGAGATACTGTAAATAGAGTAGCCTTAACATAAATTAATTATGTTCTCGAAACGCGAGAGTTTCGCTAAACTTTCTACACACGTATAGAATTTTCGAAATCATTCTTAAAATTGATAACATAAACTTGAAGTCAAAAGGGTGATTTGTTATTGAAAAAAAAATTCTTTTATTTAAAAACGCAGGAGCGGTTATTTTCTTGAAAGAAATATAGAAATCTTTAGTCTAGAAAAAAATCATGAAAACAAAACTTCACGTAAAATAATTTGTAACGTGGAAATAAACAAAAAAACAATAAATTTGTTGAAATGTGAAAACAAATACATATTAAAAAGAAATAAAATTTTTTTTTTATTAAACAATTAAAAAGAGAAAAAAACGAAATTTGCAAACTCGATCGTTTGCGAGTGCACGTTCCTCTTATTAGATGTGATTAGATGTTAGTTTTCAAAACATCATATAACACAAAAGAGACCTTTTCCGGTTGTAAAGCGTTTTTTAAAATCAACGAGCCACGCTGCTTTTCTTAACGGGTTCCACGAAAAACTTCCCTTCTCTTTTTAATATCACGAGGTGAGCAAGCTGTCATTTTCTAACATGTTCAAAGGCATGAGGCATCCTAAAGTTCAGTGGTAGGAGGTAAGGGAAGGCTGGGATATCGAATATAGGTATACATGACAAAGCTGGTGCCATTGCGCCCTAGTAGCGCCGGTACGTTGCAGTGGTAGTTTTTGGAACGCCAGGAATTGCATTGCCAGGGGGGGAGGCGCGCGAGGGGAGGGGGAGAGAAAAAGCGCAGGCGCGCGAGAACATGATCGTAAGCGAGTAGTCAATTCGGTCGGAGCGCGCATTGCCATTGGCGAAATGCGTGGAATGTCACCACGCCTCTGATTTTTACAGAAAATAATAGCGGTCGAATCTTATCGTCATATTTTAACCGACAAGATAGTTCGACCAAACTATTTGATACGTGTACATTTGAAAAACCTTGAAAATCTTTCAAATAACAGAAATGCATCAATATTTAAAAAAAATGAACGATCCTTGAAATCATAAAAAAACTGAAGAAATACGCAGAGTACTAGTATAAGTTAAAATTTATCGAGACAATGTTTTCCGGAAAATCTTGTCAGACACGGGAAATTTCATTATGTTCAAACTCCAGAGTTGGAAATTGTTGAAATTTCTACAATAATTTATATTATAAGAATACTTAAACTACGTGAAAATACTAGAAGATTTTGCAACATTCTATCATCCTAAAAAATACGAATAGTTTCAGAAATACTGATTAATACTATAAATCGTATAGGAATTGAGAAAGTATGAAAAATATCGAAGAAAATGAAAATCTTCGTAGACACTATTTGCTGAAAAACCCTCTGAAATATAAATTATGTAATGAATGTTAAATTTTAGAGCATGAAATTTCCTGATATCTACGTATCAATATACAGAAAAAAATGCAAAATTTTATACATACTGAACGAAAAAAAATTTCAAAAATTCTGAAAATCTCGGTAGGTATTAGGATTCTCTTAAGAATCTAATAAATTTGCGAATGTAGATTAGGAGAATTTTTTCTCCGTCTGCCTAGGACTCACGATCAGGGTATTAATGAAGAGAGTTTATATATTTCTATAGTTTGCCATAGGTACAAACGATGAACTTAGAGTATTGAAGCAATTCTTAGAGGGTTTTGTGTGTCTGCAAAAAATTATAGACTATATTAAGGATGAAATCTCATGTTTATTAAATGGCTAAAAAGATGACTCTACCATCGCAGGTTAATGTTGTTCTAAGAATCTAGAAAAACTCATGGAGTTTTTTGAATTATTGGGAAACATTTGATAGGGGCGTCTTAAGTCAAAATTCTACGAGACTCGTCTCAATGACTATCTTAAAGTACATAATTATAATGAAAATAGTATGAAGAACACTTGTTACTCAAAATTTCCAGTTTTTACATTCTTAAAACATAAGGAATATTTTAACGTGTCCGTACTTTTTTCCGATGACTCTTTATAATCGTTTGTTTTTCCACTGGTCATGCTTTTTTCTTATTTTCAATTTTTTTACGACACTTATGTGAAAATCTACAAAAACAAAAACAAAAATAATGAATTGAAAAAACTGAACGAATGATTAGTATTTGCGACAATAAGCAAAACATTAATTATATTTCACGAAACATTTTTCAAAATGAACAAGCACGTATCGTAGCGTTTACGATACACAGCTTATACGGCAGTTTCTATATTGGGTAATTTGTATTCCCCGCGCCTATGAACAATGTCGAATGAATCGGTTTTATTGTTATTTTACTAGACTCCATGGCGAGGCATACTGTCCGTTCCAGTGTAGTAAAATCTGTTACACAAAATAAAAGAACATCTGATACGGTGTTTCGTTTTTCACTCTTCACAACAACAGAAAACCTGACCATTTTTGCAAATTCTCTATCCAGTAATTTATGCAACACTCAATCTGTTATTCGATTATGACACGGATAGCGTATCAAAAATTCATAAATAGCTGTTAAGGTGTTGAATATGAATTGGAAACTATACAAGATTTACGATCTTGGTATTTTTTTGGTGGACACTGTAGGAATCTTCAGATAAATTCTGTAAAATTGTACAACACTTTTTTTCTCCGTGTAGTGATTGAGGGTAAATACTGTAAAATGTGATGAATTTCAGTTTTTAATGCATTTATGCATACAATAATATTTACACTTAAAATTTCAGAGTTTTGCTTTTAAGCTCATGTTAGAACATTATTTTTCAAGCCGAATTTATCGCAGAATTCCCGTCTTATATCTATAGTGTCGTGAACTGTGAACTGATATCAATCTTCGAGATATTTGGAAGTATATCTTTAAAGTGAGAAATCTTTGCGATTCCTACCCTTATTTATAACAAATAATAATTTCAACTTCTAATAATTACAAAAAAAAGACCAAATTTTTTACTAAATTTGAATTCTGCGTGAAAAATCAAAATATGACCGCAAGAAAAACAAAGGTATCGTTTCGAAAGTAACCCTTTACCTCTACAAAAACTTATAAAAGGAAATAAGTCCTAAACCAGACTGCTACAAAACCTATTACATAGGCATCTGAAAGCACTTTTAGTTTTAACTCTCACTTAAGTCAGAAGATAAGTTTTAGTAAACAGTTAGAAGATAAGTTTTAGTAAATAGTCAGAACTCAGAGTAAAAACAGCTTTAAGAGAGCCCAGGCTGCACTCATGTTATTAGCAGATGTTTGGAACTCACATGCTAATTAGGGTATTCTGGGGGGAAAATATTTGGAGAAAATTGAGAGACCCGGTAGAGTCGAGTAGGCTAAGGTAAAAAAAAAATAAAAAATAGCCTGAAAGCTTACCAGGTATCTATACCCGAGGTATAGCGATTCTGCCGTACCGACACTCATATTTTAGGAAATATTTGCGACATTGATTCAGTGTTATGCGATACTAATCCTAAACCTAGAATTTTTCACCTTTAATTTGAACCCTGACACTTCACAATCCGTTCCTCAGTTCACTCAGGGCACAGGAAAATAGTTTATTTTTCTTTGTCAGTACGACAAAATTTGTTCAGACTTGGCGTAAATATTTCACTGCAAGACTTCCGTTTCCGGCTGTACTGACGCCCTAGCAGACGTTTTTGGTAAATCGCATTTTGATAGAGCACGCTCAATATTTCATTATATACCTTTTTACGTGATTTTTAAAATAAAAAGTTTAATAGAATATCACAAAAAAGTAGCAACGCATTAATTTATCAAACAAAACAACGATTATAATTGCTTTCGCTTTTTTTGAGCCGTATCAAAAGTCATTTTTTTAAATTTGTTTTGTGTGACTGACGTGCGTGTGTATGTGAAACGTTGTTTACTTCTGCTTGTCGTCTGCTGTTGTCAGCAGCTATCATCAGCTGTTTATTCGTTTGACGTTACTTATAGTCAAGGGCGTAGTTAGAATTTTTATTAGGGGGGCAAAAATTTTCGTCATCGACCGAATTTAAAAATGATATCATTTCTCGTAAGGATAAGTTCCATTCGTCCCATTCATTTTACATTCAAAATTAACGTTTATCAATTGTCCGTTTTCTTATGAAAAATATGAATTATGAAAACTGGCCTAATAAATAAAAAGAAATACTTTTTTCTTTTGGATCTTTAAAGAATGTGCGTAAAATGTTACATTAAAACGGTCATAAATTCACAAAAAATATAAAAATAAGTATTGCGCGTCAGATACGTCACATGCTGTAGATAAAAAAAAATAGCGTGGCTCAGTTGATACGGCCTCAGCCTGACAACCGGTCACTGTGGATTCAAATCTCGACCAAGTAAATGTTTTTTTTTCGTTTGTTTTTTTTTTTTATTTAGCATAATCTTGCTAGCATTTGGCTAGCAGGATCAAGGTACTTGTACAAGACATTGGCAAGAGTAAGTCAAGAATCTTGCACAAGAATTTTGTTTAAGACTGGAACGGGACTGTGTCCACAGGCCCTCCCGAGACTTAAGCAAGAGCTCTTAAGATTCTTGCTTAAGTGTTGGGCAAGTCTTGACATCTTTTGGTTTTATGAGACGTGTTGTTTTTATGAAATCTTATGAAATGGTTTCAAGTCTATGTTTAATAAGGGTGCAAGTGCAAAAAAAAAAAAAATTTCACTATTTAAAATCCAGGGATACATCCAATGAACATTAAATTTTGAATATTTCAAAACTGAGCGCTTACATATTTTCAAACTTGTATCGATTTTCGTTGATTAAAAATTCTTTTAACTATAAATTACGGAAATGGAAGTTATAAAATTCAAAAATTGATAAAAAAAAATGCTCGTGCACATTTTCAAATTCAATTTTGATGACATTATAAATCTGTTTCTTTCATTTAAAAATTTGTAAAGTAAATTTTTTTATACGTCTCCATGTAATAAATCTTATGTGAATCTTGGCGCATTTACCGTCCTTGTCCTCGGAACAGCAATTATGCGCCGCGGTACATAATGTACTATATTTATTTCTTAGTTTTGCATGCATGAAAATTATTTATTGCATTTATTAGGTGTCATATGGCAAATTAAATAATGTATGTAATAGTCAGCGTTGTCAATTACAAATTTAAATAAATTGGTGCTATGAATAAATAAGATTTTCTGATCTAATAGTCGCGTAATTTTTAAAATCGATTTTTACATTTCAAATTCAAAACACATTTTCGATTTCTAATCTCATCCTTCGAGGTTGTGAAATAATAGAAATTACAAAAATAATACTTTTATTAAACTGTTCCGCGTTCACAAACTCAAATTTTTTAGTTGAGTTATTTTGGTTGAAAAAAATTCATTGGGTATGAATAATATAAATTACAACAGTAAAAACTCTACGACTTTAGAATTATTTGAGGATGGAACAAGGAAGTATGAGTGAACAAATTTTCTTTACTCGATAATTAATTTATTTGATATCATTACCAAAACAAATTAGTTTGATAACGCCCAATTTATTTCAGTATGAAAGAAATTTGATTATCGGTGAAAAAAGCAGTGCAATCAACACCTCCCTCGATTATAGAACATGAAAATGTTAAAAATGAAGGCTAAGGTTGATAACCCAAGTACGATTTCGGATTCGATCTTTATAAAAAAAAACAAAGGCAGATATTAAATAATTTTATCTTTTCTTTGAAAAATACTTACAACTGCAAAAGATTTACAACTGACGTCTTTCTTCTCGGCTTACGAAGGCTGTGAAATCATAAAAAAAGGCTAATATCGAATATATAATATTTTATGAGCAATGCATCAAAAGTTTTCAGTTGTCGCTTGGAAAAGTTTTGAAATCATATTAAAAGACAAATTCATACTTGAATGCGACAAAACATAATGTGACATATGTTTTTTCCATTGATGTCCTTTTTACGAATGTTCGAAAAATCGCAAAAATCTGTTAAAGTTTTACGCATGCAAGGTTTTAATTTTTTTTTCTATAAAAAAGGTGTAGCACTATTCTCAGAAAAAAATTAATTTTTTTTACTTACGTGCAATTATTGCATAAAGTTTGGCTTTCAAGTCCCTTGCGGCTCGTTGATGGGAAACAAGAGCATAGAAGTTTCACTATGAAAAAAAAATTTTTCTTTTACATTTTGAAGCAAATAATAAATAGGAAAATGCTGTGACAGCCCAACCTACAGCTTTTCTATAAAGGTACTGCTGCTTTCAAAAATGTTCAGATGTAATTAAAAAAAATGATATAAAATTTCACCAACAGTAACGAGTAATGTATTTTTCATTATCAACTACGGTTGCATTTTGTAGGGTTCATTTACGTAGCAAGTAAAAAAAGATTTGATACGTTCAAATAAATCTGTATTACAAGATTGTAAAGCAGTTCTAGCTTATAGTTAAGATACTGACGCTTTTTTGGAAAATCGTTACTTAACATCAACAAAAGATTTGCACGAGAAAAGTAAGCAGTTTAACGTAAGCATGATGAATATATGAAGGATTACAGTTGCTTTCAATAAATAATTAATTTGTTTCATTCTTTACGTTGATAAATTATCATTACAGTTAACATAATAGTTTTAGTAATCTCGTGCACCTATAAATTTCGATTTTCCTCTTTTCGTTCTTAATAAGTTATGTGCTTATAACGGTGCTTATATTTGATCTGTATATCTATATGCAATAAAACAAACGCTTCAGAACAATATAAAATCTAGTTATGTATACACTTAAATAAAACTATATGACGGAAATTATTTTCCAAGTTATCGCAAAGTATCCGTGTATCCTCGTAAAAGTGACATTCTTTTCTCGAAGATGAGGTAAGAATAATATTAAAATGTTAGATTCTGATAACAGATGCAACATTCTAGACAAAACGTAGTTGATGGCCCATACGTGGAGCTGCTAAGGACTTGGAAGCCAAAATTTATGCAATAATTGCACATATTATAATAGAATTAATTTTCTTTCTGAGAATAGTGCTACACTTTTTTCATGGAAAAAAAAAAAAAAAAAAAAAAAAACAGAACCTTTCATGCGTAAAACTTTAATACATTTTTGCGATTCTTCAAACATTTGTAAGAAGGACATCAATGGAAAAAACGTAGGTCACATTATTTTTTGTCGCATTTCAAGTATAAATTAGTCTTTTAATATCACAGTGGAACAAAAATCGAGTTTTGGAAAAACCCAAAGAAATTTTTACAGGCAAAACATACTTTGTGACCTCCTAAACCTATAATCCTGAATGTTTTTTCTCCATGACGTGACATTAGTGAGTGATAATTTTCAAAAGAATAAATAAACTAAAATTTGTACCTTCTTCAGTTTGTTTTTTACCTTCTTCTGAATGTTTTCTTCATCGCGTCACATTATAGAGTAATAATTTTTTAAAGATATATTAAATTAAAATTCAAACGTACTTCAGTTTTCACGCTTTTGGATCGTGCAAAAAACTATGTTGTACAGTTTTTTCCATAGATCTCAAATATGCAATTTATTGTACGATTTAATTTCTTTTTTTAGCAATTTAATTTTTATACGAAAAAACTCTTTCTCACGATCATCAATCACTAATCGATACGTGATGGATAGCATCCGAAAAATCGTTTCTTGGGCGAAGGGATCCTTTGTGGTCCTCGAAAAACATTCAAGAGAGTAAATAAATCTTATTGATATTTCGAATGCTATCTGTCACGAGTCAGTTATTGATCCATGATTCCGAGAAACAGTTTTTTCGTTTAAAATATAAATTGTTGGAGAAGCAATTAAATCGTAAATTAAATTGCATATTTGAGATCTACGGAAAAACTGAACAACATAGTTTTTTGCACGATCTAAAAGCGTGAAAACTGAAGAAAGTATAAATTTTAATTTATTAAATCTTTAAAAAATTATTACTCGTTAATGTGATGCGATGGAGAAAAAACATTCAGGATAATAGGTTCAGGAGGTCATAAAGTAAATGTTGTATGTGAAACTTTCTTTGGGTTTTTTTTTGTTCCACTGTGTATGATTTCAGAACTTTTATAGGCGACAACTGAAAACTTTTGATGCATTGCTCATGAAATATTATAAATTCGATATTAGCCTTTTTTTAAGATTTCACAGCCTTCGTAGGCCGGGAAGAAAGGTGTCAGTTGTAAATCTTTTGCAGTTGTGAATATTTTGCAAAGAAAAGATAAAATTATTCAATATCTGCCTTTGTTTATTTTTTTATAAAGATCGAATCCGAAATCGTACTTGGGTTACCGACCGTAGCCTTTATTTTTAACATTCTAATGTTCGATAGTAGGAGTATTATAATTCCGTAAAGATTTTGAAATAAAGAAAACATTTAGACCCTGGATATTGTTGAAGGAAAGTATTAATGCTTGAGAGATGTAAATGATGTACGCAGTTTTGATTGCTACGGTCGCTACGATTACGAACACAAAAATTTTCTAAAAGTATGTAGAAACTTAATGTTTCTGACAAAAAAAGCATAGTTATTTCAAAAATTCGAATGCATCATCATTTTTATCGAAAATCTAATTTTTGAAAAAAAATTTGAAAAGATATACGTATGTTTAGGAATATCGGGGGAGGGAGGGTTTCAACTCCATAAACCCCCTTGACTATGCGCCTGGTTTTTTTATTTCATAAAAAATTGGGGTACAAAATTGGACTGTCCATGCTACTCTTATGTACTTCCTCTTCTTAATCTCGTTTTTCTCGAAAAGCGGTGAGTTGCTGCTAGTACCCTTCCTTCATTCCCATGATCATAGTATGATCAGATATCATACGGTGATTCCCGAGTTCATACGGAATAAAAATTCGGAAATTATAATTGGAACTTTCGAGTGAAGAATTGAAATGCTCTCCGAAGAATCACGTATTATTCAATGATTTGTTTTTGCACATTCAGGTTACGTAATGATCGTAGAAGAGCTTGGAAATGGTTTTTGTTTCAGTTCGTTCGTTGAGTGGAATTAAAGTAATGCGACTGCGGAGAGAGGATTAAATGTAAAATAATAGAGAGTGAATCGATAATTTCATTAGGAAGTTAATAGGTACTCTCGTTTGAATTCAGGGGCACGTTTCATATCAAATATTTGCATATTGCTTAGGAGTCTAATTACATAGGAGTAATTGCTCTTGCTGGAATAATTATTAAGATGTTTGTGTGGAGTGTTCAAAATATGATGAATATTGCAGTCAATGAAATTCGAATATCGATCGTATATTACTTCGTCTTTCAAAAGTAATGATACTTCTTTACATGTCTTGATGATTCAGAATAATTTTTTATTGTTCGTTAATTTCACTACTACTCCTAACTTAAAATAAAATTTGGTCTTTTAATGATGGTAATGACATGAATTATTACTTTATTTATACTATAAATTTTTGACCTTAATATAGAACAAAGACGCAAAGTTGCAATTGATTGTACTTTATGTAATTATGAATACTTAAATAATTAACCAAAAGTGCACTAACTAAAAGTGAGAAACGAAATTTGCAAATTATACTTTCTTGGCTCGAACGATTCTTCTTTCCACATCAAATGCGAGTACTTTTACGATAAATTTGCTGTAATCAAAGTGCATATCATAACTTTATTTCTCTGTGAGTTTCCCCAATAAGTTTTGAACTCGAGTAATCAATTTGTCAAACGTCCGGTTCCCGCATCGCACGATGTATTTTCATCAAATAATTGGTCCGTTTATTTTTCCATTCATCATCCGAGAAATCACGATTTTTCAAATCAGCAATAATGAAGGAGACTGTTATTCCATGGCAACATCTAAAAAACAAACTGTGAAATATTTATTAATAAAAACATCAAGGTTCTTAAGAATTTATTTATGGGTCATTCCAGGTAAGATTTACACCCACCATCACAGATATCATTTATGACAAATATAAATATTAAATCATCAAATATAAAAAAAATCGATATATTTTTTTTGTTTCGTGTTAAAAAATTTTTGCACGGCTGTACGATTTTTCTTGGTTTGAAAAAAACTTGGCTTACGACATAAAACAAGCATTTTTCAGTGCCCAGAACTTGAAAACGCTTATCCTGAGACAAAATTGTCAGGAATTTGAAAATGTTCCTCGATTTTCAAACCTTTAAAATGTCAAAGGAAAGATTTGTTTAAACATTTTTTTCGTATCAAAATTTAAACATTGGTGAACAAATTGAAATTGCAAAAATATATCAGTAAAATTAAAATTTTTTAATCGCAATTGGAATCATTAGAAAAAAAAAGCAAAAAAAGTTTGGTTTGGAGTGGCTTTCGAAGTAGTTCAAAAGATACAGGGCACAAAAGTGCGATGCGCGTGACCAGCGCGAGCTGCGCGCTTTGTACCGCGGTGAAATCTCGATACATGCACGGTGTTTCTACGAGATAAGGTTAATATGGATAAACAAATGGAATGTTATTCGTAAAAAATGTTTGAAAATTATTTATTATTCTACCGTGGTATTACATGGTACAATTCGTATAGTTTTTAAAATCAAAGACAAATCCTGCATAAATGTATCTACTTGGATTTTCTGGGTCTTTTTTTCTTCGAAACCCAAACAGTATCTGCTTCATTGGACAATGAGTATAATTTTATCGAAAAACTTGACTCTTTCAATGGCCGAATATAATGCAACTTTTTTGTTGCAGTAACAGTGCTACTATATTGAAGTAAAACTTCTTTAGCAGCACTATCACTTTTCAAGAGTCTAATTTATTCTAGAATAAAATTTATCTAGGGAGTAACTTGGAGATTTTGTAACATGTAACATGTAACATATTACACTGTAAACTGTAAGACTGTAAGATGTAAGAGTATAATATTTTTGATTGGACGGATTATTTTTGAGATTTTACAGTGTAACATGTAACACTGTAAACTGTAAGACTGTAAGATGTAAGAGTGTAATATTGAAGTAAAACTTCTGAGACGGCATTATCACTTTTCAGGTGTGTAATTTATTCTTGAAAATAAAATTCATGCAGGGAGTATCCTGGAGATTTTACATTGTAACATGTAACACTGTAAACTGTAAGCCTGTATTCTGTAAGACTGTAAGATGTCAGTCCGAGTGTAGCGAAGAATTTTGAGATTCTGTAAGAATGAGACATTCACAAAATGTCACAAAATCACAAAATCGCGAAATGTTACAAAATTTCAAAATGTCACGAAATCTTACAAAACCACAGAATGTCACAAATTTTTCTATCGAAAAATCTATAGATCGGAACCTTAAAGAAAGTAACATGAGAAGTTTTACTTCTAACGCGTGTTGATTCAACACGCTCCAATTTTTTGAATCGCGATTGAAGCATTTTTCAGAAATTTCATTTGTTTCGCTAATATTTTCATTTTATTTTACAATTGAGTGTTCATTGAACAATAGTAGCTGTCTATTTTAAATTTCGATAAAGCAACGAGGATTCAAATGATTCTGTGCAATGACACTACTGATTTCGTTTATATAATAAACTAGCTGGCACCCGCGGGCTTCGCTCCGCATTGACACTCGGTTTGGATTTGGTCACTTGTATATTGAGTAGCATTCTTATATCTTAAATTCATGGATTCATTTTTATCATCCGTCAAGACGAAGGTTGGAAAAGGAAAAGCGTAGTCATAAAGAAGATGTTTCCAGTAATATTTTGATGTTTATTCGACAATGTGAAACCCTTAACTCTTAACAGTCTTTTCATGTGTTGCTTATAAAATTAGTTCACTGAAATACCAACTAACCTTAATTAACTTCATTTTCAAGGAACTTTGTGAAAATATGTCCTTATTTGACATTACACTTCATAACACAACTAGCTTTAACCCGCAGCTCCGCTCGCGTGGTAGTAAATATTGTCCCAGCAATGAAGAATAGAAAATGAATACTAATTTTATTACACGTTTTTCCAATTACTTTATTGCTCTACTAATACATCGTAGCATATCTTGAAATCTATTATAACAGTTTTTTGTTTACTTTGCTTTTATTTCAATGCGTTTTGGTAAACAACGTTATTGGTTGTATTATTTGGAGCATAAACATAAAGATTCTTCGGGTTTCCGACTCTTGAGCAAGCGACGTATAATTGACCGTGCGAAAAACATGAGGGTTCCAGATGGATTCCTGCGACGTTAAGTGATTGCCCTTGTGCCTTATTAATCGTCATTGCAAACGCAATTCTAATGGGGAACTGAAGTCTTTTGAATTCAAAAGGCAAGTCGGATGGAATTAAGGGGATGCGAGGGATGAAGACATCTTCCCCGGCAGATGTTCCTGACAAAATCGTTGCTTCAATGATATTTGGATGTAAATTTTTGACGGTCAGTCGAGTGCCGTTGCACAATTTCGGTGGTCTTAAGTTTCTCAGCATCATTATCGGTGATCCTACTTTCAAGAGTAATTGATGTGACGGCATTCCTGATGGTTCGAGCGAGTTTAAAAACTCCACAGGGTAGTGTACAGCTTGTTCTGGATCAGTGACGGTGTCGATGGACTTGTAGGTCGTCGCAGCTCCCGGTAGCTTGTCTTGAATAGATATGTTTAGATTTGTTACTTGATCATTTCGTGGTGCTAGAATCGCTTTTTCTCTAAGCCATACGTGATTTTCGTAATTAGTGGCAATGTCTTGAAAAACGCTGTTAACAACATCATTGATTGATTCAGTCAAATTGCAGAAGTCCTCTGGAAATGTTACGGAGTAATTGCCTTGCGTATTCATGAATGTTCCATTTCCAATTTGCAAAAGCCGTTCCGAAAATTCTTGTGAGGCCTCATCACTTTGCAGGCGAACACGCATGTTTGTTGAGAGTGTCAATATCTCAACTCGACTCCATAGATATGATAACTTGAGACACGCATTCAGTTCATCTGCTGGAGTTCCTCTTGGAATAACAGGAAGAGTTTGACGAAAATCTCCAGCTAGTAGCAAGAGTGCTCCTCCCATTATTGCTTCTTGACCCCTCAAATCTTGCAGAGTCCTATCCAAAGCCTCAAGAGCTTTTTTGTTTGCCATCGTGCATTCGTCCCAAATGATTATCTTGCATAATTTTAGGACAGTGGCTTGCCCAGAATTTTTCTTGATGTTGCAAATTGGTGTATCGGTTGCACAAAAATCCAACGGTAGTTTGAGGGCTGAGTGAGTAGTTCTTCCTCCTGCCAAAAGAGTTGCGGCTATTCCAGAGGACGCAACAGCAAGTGCAATATCGCCATTTTTTCGCACTTGTGCAAGTATGAGATTAATGAGGAACGTTTTTCCTGTTCCCCCTGGAGCGTCGAGAAAGAAGATACCTCCCTTATGAGTTGAAATTCGATCCATAATAATGTTATATGCCGTTTTTTGTTCTTCTACCAAAAGAGGTACGTTAGTCTCCACAAATCTATGTAGTTCATCCCGATCGTAATTGGTCTCGCGTACAATATCAGTATCCACTATGCCAATGTTGTCTCTTGGTGGCGAAAGGAGTCCTAATTCTTGAAGAGGTTTGTTGACGATCGACAGATATGTATCTTCGATATTTATTAACGCTTTTTTGTAAACAATATCTGACATCTGCAAATGGAAGTTGTTCGCAGTTCTACGCAGTTGCAACAAATAATCTTCGCTAAGAGAATCGCGATGTTTTTCCCACAAAGCCATTGGATTGGATGGAGCACAGGTTGTTAAAATAATTGAGAATAGAAGACGCATCTGACAGGGCATAGATATTGCAGCTGCTTTGGACAATGCCGTATCCCAATGCTGATCGTCTTCTAGAAGTCCCAGTTTCTGGCACGCTTGTCGATATGTGGAGCAAACCTCACCTTAAACAGTGCGTATGTGTTCGAAAGATGTTGGCCCTTTTACAACATGCAAAAGCATTCGCAAGTAAAAACATTCGGTGTTGTTAGGATGTACTGTGTATACTCGGCCTAGAGCATCACTTCTTCTTGCCGTTGTTCCAGGTACTTCAACACCTTGTTTTCTTTGATAAAATTGTTTTTTTGACGTGTTCCACGTATAGTATTGTGGAACTCCTGGACATAACAGTGTCTTTGCGAACGGGTCTTCGGTGCATAATTTGAAGAAGGCAGTCAGGGTAGTATGTGGTGGATCAGCTGCCAATTGAGCCGCATTCTGGGGTGTAAACGTAATTCTTTGGCCGTTTTTCAGATGCACTGCGAGGTGGACAACTGGGATGGCGATCGTGTATTGGAAATCTCATAATTCTCCAAACTGCCTCATTACTTGAAATGTACCGTCCCATCTGATATAAACTTATTTCATCATTGTCGTTGCTGACTCCAAACATTGCCATATCGCTACCTTTGTTTATATATTTGCATATATATTTGATAGATTTGACAGAGTTGCAGTATTCTACGTTTATATGAGCCTGGAAGGTTTTTGAAAGCAAAGGAGTGTATGGTACGACCCAACGGTTGTCGATTTGCACTTCTCTTTGTTTTATGTTGCCTACTGCTACATGTCCTCCGTCTTCTGGTTTTCTTCTTTTATACTGTCGATAGCCATCTTGTCCAGTTTGAGTTTCGAGCAAAAAAGAGCGTGGATATCTTTTCGTGCATTGTCGATCTTTCATGCAGGAGGATGTAGGATTTAAATTTCCGCAAGGGCCGTGAATCATGCTTGTAGTGATTATGTTAAATAGAAGAGGATCTTTTTCTTTGGCTGGTATTTCTGCTGATGTAATATTGTCTATGTGGTCCGGATGAATTTTTTCTTGTAACCAAATGAGAATCTGGGCATGTGGTAAACCTCTTTTTTGCCACTCAATAGTATACATGAAGCATCTAACTTCCCCGTATATTCTCAATTTGACTATTGCATCCATCAGTTTTGTTAGTTTTTGTTTAAAAACTCTTGCTGTAAGTTCGTGTCTGTCTCCCGCAGTCTGTCCAGGGAGCAAAAGGGATTCAATTTCAACCCATTTTGGATTGCACGTGAATGTTATGAATAAATCCAGGCGACCGTAACTTCTGACATAAGTCATAGCATCTTGGGTATATTCATGCATGTGTCTAGGACTGCCGGTAAATGATGAAGGTAAAATTACGATTTTTCCAATATCTTCTGCATTTCCATCTCTCGATATTGCGTCTCTAAGGTGAATGTATTCTTCTGCACGTAGTTTTTTCTGATTCCATCGAAGAAATGATAGACGCTCACTTTCAATTTTTGTATACATGTCCACTAAGAATTGTTGAAACAGTCGTCCGCAACGAAACAGATGATTATGCCCCTCTCTCACCATTATACGATAAGCGTAGAAATTCATTGCTGAAACCTTTTTATTTGCAGCGGCATGTGTAACTGCATCAATCTGATGAACGTTGAAATTGTATCCATCTTCGCCTTCCCAAAAAAGTAACGGGTATTGTAGAGCATCATAAGAACGGTGTGTTTCTGAAATGCGCTGCAACAAATTACTCCGTTTTTGTAGAACAATGTCCCGTTTATCAAATTCATTGCCGACAATTATAACTGCAACTTTATCAGATGTTGGGGCATTAAAACGTCTTTCGTGCTCTCCTGCTGGTGTTTTGTCTGATCTGATAACAATTTTATATTCATCACTTGGCATTCGTTCTAGAGCGTTTTTGAACATTCGAACCAAATTGTTCTTTTCTTGTAGCATCTGTTGTAATGCAGCTACGATTTCGCGGTTGACTCCTGGAATATTTCGACACCGTTGATCAATTTGAATGTCGCTATTTCCGGTAAAATATATTTGTAAAAATCGTGGATCTTGATTGAGTTCAGGTAATAATGACCCGGCTTGATGATAAACTTGTCCTTGAATTTTAAACGTAGGCATGTATCCCGCATGTGTCACTACTTTGGTTGCTCCAAAAGATGTCATTTTGAAGCAAGAGTTGTACTTTCGCATATTCTGTAGGAAACGTTTAGAATCGGGAGTCGTTCCGGATGTTAAAGACAATAGTGGCTCAGAAGGTTCTCGAAGTGGTAAAAGATACACCTTTCCGTTGCAGCAACACATTCCTGAGGGTTCGTTTGGAAACTTTTTTGCATGACATTGTGGGCAAGTTACATCCATCTGACCAATAACAATTTTTGGATGTAAATGATAGTCAACTGAAAGATCGTAATTGAACGCTTCTTCATGCATGTCAGAATTTGAGCCTCTGCCATTTTGTCTTGTTAAACGATTGGTGATGTTTTGTCGGGCTCGATCATCGCCTGATCTGTCTGCAACCGGGTAAAATTGCGTTTTTGTTCCGTTTTTCAGGCGTTTTTTGGGTCCTTTGATAAAGAAAAGGGTCCGAAAGTGAAAAAAGTATTTTTTTTTTCGCTCTAAAAGCGATAAGTTTCGCACTTTGCAGTCGATTTTTGAGCAAAAGAAATAGTTTTTTAACTTTTCACCCTTTTTTTATTATCAAAGAACCCAAAAAACGCCTAAAAAACCAAACAGACTAATTCTAAATTATTTATTGCCAAAAGCCCCTAAAACACAATTTTACCTGCAACCGCTCTATTTCTTCTCATTCTCAATGCATGATTTAAATTGAATGCTTGTTTATCTTCTTGAGACATCATCAGTGTTGCTGCTGACATTCGTTGTCTATTCAATTCGTTACTAACCACACGCTGATCGTTGCTTTGATTCTTCATGAAGTTTCTGATGTTAGTACTATTTCTGGTGCAGCGACTGAGGTTACTTTTTTTTCTTGGAGGCATTTTACAATAGTTCCGAATTTGTGGGAATATATTTGAAGGTCAAGTAATCTTCAATAGAAAAATTATAACTTCTGCAAAAAGCGTTTATTTGAAAAAACATGGTACATAAAAACATAAAAACATAATATATTTAGATCATCAAAATATGAAAATATAAATACCTGCGGTTTTTTTGATAATTGTCAACGTTTGTAAACACATCAAAAAGTTATCATTTCAGTTCACATCGTTTGTCTTGTTTTGAAAGAGGTATATTCTAATGTAAACAGTTCGAAGTTTGACAGAAAGAAATGATTTGAAAGTTATATCAACAAAAGTTTGACAGTTGTTATGTAAACACACGAAATTGACAGATATATAAGAAACAAACAATTTCCTTGGAAATTCAAAAAAACAAATTGATTGGCGGTGTTTGAATTTGTCACATTCATAATATTGTCGATTGCAAAAGAAATCTAAAATTTTTAACTGTAGCATTGAGAAAGTAAGAAAAACAATCAAAGGTAATAAAAAGAATGGAATCTTATTAAATTTCAAACAAAATTTTAGATACCAAAATAAATTTTCTAAACATGGAGAGATATACACAAAAAATTCCAAAACTGAATTAGGATTATGTCTAAAAACAAAGAGTTCGAGTAAATACGATAGAAAGCCCATCATCTTTCAAGATTGAAGTTGATTCCAGATCAAGAATTTTTAGAGATTTTGAAGAGAGAATGTTCCATTACTATGCAAAAAATGCTTCAAATTTACTTCTTAGTAAAGATTTCAGCAGTGAAAACGCGAATAGTGCCCATTTCTGTGAAAATGAAAGAAAATGTAAAAGAGCAAAAATAATTGCTACGAACAGAGACGGAACAGCGAAATTGGAACACGTTGATAATGGAAAGGTATGTAATGCCAAGAAGCCAAACTTGTACTATTTAAAGAAAGAATTTTCGTCGTTTCCACAGAATTGTAGAAATTGTAGATTATCAAACGTCGCACCTACCAATTTCAAATTCTGGAGAAGAGATGATGTTGAGTTTTTCAAAGATATAGTTTTTGATTAAACCTTTACAATAGAATTGAGAACAGAAATCAATGACAAACTATTCATTTGTTTAGACGATTATGAATTAATGGAAAACATTGACAATTTTTTGGTCGAGAAAGGTCATGCAGTTTTTGTAAATTTATTCACACGATATTATCCATTTGAATAGATTTAAGTTTTACCAAATTTTTATTACAGTTATGAAAATTTTTATAAAAATAAAGACCCCGATTGAAAATTACACTGCCCATTATTAAACAACAACAACAAATTTTTATGAACATTTTTACTCTTCATGTTTAAACATGTTATCAACACAAAACAAAATTTGTTTTCAAAATTTACGTTTAGAAATCACAAACATGTTAATAAAAAAGTATTCTTCGTAACATTTTCTGAGGCCGAACTCCCAATCTTTGTGCTTTCTGTCCGTTTTTATTCCATATCTATACGTGTAAAGTTTTCTGGCAACTGCTTCTTTTGCGCATGCCAATGCCACTTCGTATGGTGTTGAATATTTAGTAAGAGCCTTTTCAAATTGATGGTATCTTTCCCAGTCTCTGATTCGTCTTACATCGTGGTTTCTACAATACCGACCATAAGGATGTCGATTGATTGTGCCCTCGTTTCGACATTGAAACCCATCATTACCACGTGCTCGGCAAGGCGGAAATTTCCAATCTTCCTAATTTAAAAAGTGAAATATGTTCACCATTTTATTCCATTTTTAATTTTTAAAAGGCAATGAACGGCATTTTTCAAACATAATAATTGAAATTATCGCATACCCACGTCCGATTGTCAATAGAATTATTCGAATCCGTTTGCTCAGCTTTCCCTTTGTTGAATTATTAATTAAAGTCTCAAAAGAGAAATTTTGATGTTTGTTTTGTTTGCTCGTAAGTATGACAAACGTATGTTTAATTCGATTGTGTTTTATTTTAAGTTTTGTTTTTAAAAATTTATTTATGTGCATAATTTATTATCATAACCTTACCGGGGCTCCACCGAACGTATCACGGCACATTTCACGAAAATTGCGCGCGCGTTCAACAAAAAAACAGTCAATGCGTGGGTGGATGCGGGGGTGGTATGGGATATGGTCGAAATGTAGGCATAAACCTTCCCGGGGCTTCACCGACAGTATTTCGGCAAATTTGACGGAAATTGCTTGTGCGTTAATAAAAAAAAAAAGTGAATGCGTAGGTGGATGCGGGGGTGGTATAGGATATGGTCGAAATGTAGCCATAAACCTTCCCGGGGCTTCACCGACCGTATTTCGGAACATTTGAGGAAAATTGCGTGTGCGTTAATCAAAAAAGCAGTCAATGCGTGGGTGGATGCGGGGGTGGTATAGGATCGTGTCAAAATATAGCCTATAACTTTCTACATACTATGACTAACAAAATAAAAAAAAAATTAGGCAAATCCGACCAGCCGTTCGCGAGTGATGCAATTTTGAATGAACAGCATTTCATTTATATATATATATAGATAAACGTCGATCTCGTATTTCGATAATGTGTTTTCAAGTTTTTCAAGTGTTTTTATCCTAATGAAATTTTTAGTCGAGTAAATACAAAATTCAGTAGATATGATTACATGTTTCAGGTTATTTAAAGAAAACTTTTCATAGGCTCGTATTGAACTTAAAAAATATTTAGATCCAGTAATCTTCACTTCGAGCGTACTTGACTTATTGAAGATCTTAACGTCTGAAACGTAATCAACCTAATTACTTACGCTAATAATATTTTTCATAGGTTTAAAAGTAACAGTTATTACATTAAAGATTGTTCTGATCCATATCATTTACTTTATTTAAAAAATTCATGAAATTTCCATTAATCTAATGAGAAGTGAAGAATTCCATAAAAGTAAAATAAACACGAATAACACGAATATGATTTTTCATGACTTAAAAATGAAATAATCATAAGCGATAGATGAAGTTTTAATCAGTTTAATTCACAAAAGTTACAATATAAAAAATTCTTTTCTCATACTTATACTTGGTATAACTATTTATAATTGGTAGAAAAATGACTTTCTTTAAAAAATCTATTTCTTGTTTCATTACCACCATCCTGTTACTTAATCAGCATGTGTTGAGCCAATAAGAGGAAAATAGAATTAATTCGATTTTAATGAATGTCGTCAACCTCAAAAATGAAAGTTATTGTTTATGAAAAAATGTGTTGTCGATGAAAAACATTACAATATGTTCAATGCCATAAGAAAAAAAGTAAAATTTTAGTGTCGCGGATTTTTCCGCGAACAGAAAAAAAAATTTTTTTTCCAAAGTCAACGAACTTCAAAATAAAAAATTTAAAACAAAAAAATTTGTTTGGGTTGTTCAAGGTTCCATTAATTTCTAGCTACAGCCTTGCTTTACACATATGAAGCTATGTATCGTGTTATTTGTTTAACTAATGACATTGCGTGCTACTCAAGTTACAGTTACAGTTTTGAAAAATTACTGAAAAAAGAAAACTGTTACAGTTTTCTTTTTTCAGTTCGTTTTTTAGAAAAGCCGTTACACTTAAGCACACATAAGTATAACCAGAAAAAATTTAAAAAAATCACAATCTTTTTTCGAATTGTCAAAACACAAACTTTCAAAAAAAACCGTACAGTTACAAAAAAAATCAAAAAGGATGTAAATAAAGAACAAAAAAGTTAATTCTACTTACGACTGGCAGTATCAAATCCGATATTCAACAGAATTCTACTTAACAATTGCACTTTTTTTTAACGATAGATATATGATCAATAGATTATCAATTAATAGATGATCAACAGATTGTCACGTATGTTATGTATTTCTGTTGCCCTGTACATTTGTTTACATTTTACAAATCACGGACAATCAATAGAGTATCTGAACAATAATCGATATATCGATAGTGTTCTTGTCAACACGGTCAATACCGTCCGCCATATTGCTTAATGTATTCCACACGGAAACTGTGATTGATTATTATAAAAAAACCATGCAAAATTATGACTAATGAATATCACGTTGACACGTCCGGGAGCATGCATAATATGTATGCGAAATTTCATGACAATCGAACGCGGAATGTGGATTTGTACCCTGAAAAAAGTTTTGACTTTTCACTTTTATATAGTAAATTTGCGAAATTAAGAGAATTATTAATAATTCAGTTTCGGCCATTCACAATTCGGAAAGGCGCGGCTCTTGATGGAGACCCCTTCTCTCTTCACCTCTTTCTTCCCTTTCTAAGCTACTCTAATAGAAAAGTAGGGGGTAATTGAGGTGTGTTATGGAATTTATAATAATGATGTCTCTTATCTTGAAAGGCGATTTTCAGACAAAAAATTCTATGAATCAAAGTTTTCGTCGACTCGCCTTCATTCTAGTTAATGTTTTATCAAATCGTCACCTTTACAATGCAGTATCTTCTAATTTTTTCAAAAGAGAGATAAGAAAAGCGATTAAGCTACATTTCATTATACACACCTCAGCGATTCCACTGATCTTCATGAGAGTGAGCTAAGAAAGAGAAGAAGTCTGTTTCATGAAAAGCGCCACCTCGCCAAAAATTAGTAGACGAAATTGAATTATTAATATCTGTTCAAATGTTGGAAATTTTCAAAAATGCAAAAGATAAATTGTTTCAGATTTTTATGAGGAATAGATGATTTTCGGATGATCTGCTGACTTTAGGACACCCTGTTTTTCATGGTTTCGTAAATTTTTATGAGTTTTTGTGATTTATACCCTTTTTTGATTTTGTGACTTTTCGTGATATTTTGCATAATTTTATGTTTTAGTGATTATAGTTTTTGTAACTTTTTGCGACTTTCACAAAATGTTATAATTTATTATAATTTACTGTGTGTGTCTGTGCATGTGTGTGTGTGTGTGTGTGTGTGTGTGTGTGTGTGTGTGTGTGTGTGTGTGTGTGTGTGTGTGTGTGTGTGTGTGTGTGTGTGTGTGCGTGTGTGTGTGTGTGTGTGTGTGGGTGGGTGGGTGGGTGGGTGGGTGTGTGTGTATGCAGTGTGGGTGTAGGTGGGGGTGTAGGCCATATCAGTTCGTTAATAAAAATATGCCTATAACCTTCAGACGAACATGGTTAATAACTGTGCAAAGTTTCAGGACGTTCCGTTCGGTAGTTTGGACGTGATGAGCGGACAACATACAGACACTCTTCTTTATAGATAAGATTGCTGAATTGAAAACGTAAAAAAAAGTTTTTTCGATCTATGCTAGGCTAATAAATTTTTTATAAACAATCAGAACGAAGAATATTTCATTTGTTCAATAATATCAAACTTGTCTTACAGCAACACCGTGCATTTATCGAGATTTCGCCGCGGTACAAAGCGCGCAGCTCGCGCGGGTCACGCGCATCGCACTTTGGTGTCCTGTATCTTTTGACCCACTTCGAAAGCCACTCTAAACCAAATTTTTTTTGCTTATTTTTTTTTTCCAAGGATTCCAACCGTGAAAAGAAAAAACAAAATTTTACCGATTTATTTTTGCAATTTCAATTTGTTTACCAATGTTTAAATTTTGTTACAAAAAAAAAGTTTACGCAAATTTTTCCTTCGACATTTTGAAGGTCTGAAAAACAAGGAACATTTTTAAATTGTTGACAATTTTGTCTCAGGATAAGCGTTTTCGAGTTCTAAGCACTGAAAAATGCTTGGTTCATGTCTGAAGCTTAGTTCTTTTTAAACTATAAAAAATCGTACAGCCATAAAAAATTTTTTTACCCCAAACAAAAAACACGTATCGACTTTTTTTATATTGAAAAAAAAAAAAAAAAAATATGTATATATAACAATGATATCTGTGATAAGGGGTGTAAATCTGACCTGGAATGACTTATAATTTCATTTCACAAAGTCGGAACCAAAAATAGTCTTCATCAATCGCATCTTTTCTAGTTTGTAAATGCGAACTTTAAATTATGTAGGGTTTTACTATTGAACTTTTTTATTATACAAAAAATTCTAAAATTATATTCATTATATTGTCAAGGTTTCTTTGAAATTTGAAAAAATGTTCATATTGTTAAGAGATATTTTTAACTAATTGTGATATGGTCGCAAAACGATAACTCGCGATTGACCAGGAAACTAGCCCAACACATTTTCATTCATAATTTTATTTCTAGCAACACTGCTGTGTCCAGAATTAAATAATCATGACGCTTACCCGGTTATCTAATAAAAAATCGCTCGTGGAGCGCAATTCGTTCAATTATTCATACTGAAAGTTTTGGAGTAAAAGGTGTTCAAAATTTAACATCACCCAGTTCACAATCGTATGAATTTGCATGACTAGAGCGGTTTGAAAATGTAAACTTGCATTTTAACTTAGCAATGTAGATAAATTTAAGAAAAACTCTCGGAATCGTTTGTTGCCTATTTGGGATGTGACGAGCGAGCTTCGAACAAACCAACGATGATCGATGTAATCCGAAATGATTCTTCTTAGATATGTTGATCTCCGTTCACTCGTACAGAAAGGACCCCAATAAAAACTCGGCTTAAAGTGGGCCCTCAGATTGTCTTAGGAAAATCGGGGAATAATATTTCAGAAATGATAACGAAAATAGTATATATTTCTATCCAGTAAAACTGGAGTTATTTTTGTCAATAATTACAAATTTTATGTTCACAATCCTGATCGAAATTCCATCCAAGTCGTTATTAACATAAATCCACTCAAACTATCATTATAACAGAAATCCAACTCATTATTCTAATATTCAGCGTCTCAGAACCAAAGCTCTCCCATCTCAGACAATTCCTTCATTAATAAAGAATGGGCTTCAATCTCTGTATTTACTTGTTCACAATCCTTTGACTCAGAGTTCTTAGTTTTTATCCCTGGGTGATTTTGTAACTCTTTATCCCTACTATCCTGGTCTAGCTTGAAATCTTGCCCCTTTTTGCAATATTTGCAAAATACGTGTATACGTTTTTCTAGAGTTGTTAAAGGTATACCGAATAAATGTGATGCCTCTTTAGCGATTTCCTTGTCTATTTCCTCCCAGGCAGTCTCCTGCTTCGGGTCTAATTTCTTTAATATGCGAAGGCGATTATATAAATGCAGAGCTCCCTGTTTCTTGAAAATCGATCTATGAGCGCTAGGCTTTATCCCCTTTTTCCTAGCAGCACTTTTGATTATCCATAATAAATCCTCAACCGAATTCACTGCAAAATATTTGCATTGTGAATTTCCAACATCAAATTAAGTTACTCAAATATATATATAGACCCTTTAAAATAATTAAACACTCGATTGATCATAGTCTATCATTAAGAATGATATTGAATTATTATTACTGAAATCCTGAATTACTGAAATCATTTAATAAATATTATTATTATAAAAATGATTGAAATGCTGAAATAATATAATTGCGTGGTCCTTTTAAAATAAAACACTCGATTGACTATAGTCCTTCGTATTGAATCATTGTTATTAATAGAAATCCCGATGATTTATCCGTTTCCTGCGTAGTCTGTCTTTATGCTAACATAAAGTTAACAATAAAGAACAGAATACCGAGAAAATCCCAACTCCCGAAGTATCCTTCTAGGCTAGTATGGAATCGACCTGGGTAGAGGTAAATCTCCACACCTAGATGGCGATCCGGGCAGTTAAGGATTTCCTCAGTTTACGCTAAAGTATTATTTAATTTAATTGAATATATTTACTTTTGTTATGCTGTATGGAAACAGAACCTGGACTCGGAACACAGTTCCAGTCTTCTTCTTAATTTCCACCAGCTATGATGGAGTCTGAGAAGTCGTCGTCAGGTCGGACTTCTTTACGGACTCGTCGGGGATAGTTCAGGTGTCTGGGACGTCTTTTGGGCTTTTAGAGAGCTTTTGGAAGTTTGACGGTAGAATTTCTCCGACGTTATGCCAAAAAACGCGAGCTTATATACTATTGAAACTCGAAAAATAATAGTGGTGGGGAAAATAGCCGTCTTCTTATTTTTGCGTTTCGGCAATTTTTCTAGCCGTTTTCATCCGGTGTCGATTTAGATTAATCGCAAGTCTTTACGATTTCCTATCCATTTCTTATCGTTATTGGTTTCTAGTTGCCGATCGTTAGCATCAAGTAGCGATTTCGATACCAGTGTCAAGTTAACGAGTGGAAAAAAACCCCGCTCGTCACAGGGTAAATAAAATAATGTTGTCGGATGCAAATGGGAAATGAGACGATGAGTGAAATTTATTCTAAAGTTTTTTTTTTTTTTTGAGCTGATTGGAAATTCGACTACTTATCAAAATCTTTCATGTAAATAAGAAAAATTTTTGCGTTCATTAGTAGCAATGATAATTATTACCGTCTAAATGATTAACTAATAATATTTTATTTTGTTGAGTAATGCCAGTTTTTAGGAGTAAATTAATTCTGTGTAGACTTTTTATGATTTATATATATGTTTTAAAATAATTTATACAATGATCCTCGAAAATTTTATGCAACATATATTATATATGTTTGCAACATTTTTCAGCGATTCTAAAACTGATTAGGGATGGGCGTGCAGGTTTACACCTTGCTCATTTGCACATCAAAAAAAAATATCAACATTTTGTCACAGAAATGTGAAGATTGATGAACATAATACGTATTTGTACTCATTTTTTCGAAATTACGTTCAAAAAGTATAGATTACAAGGTGGTTACAAACTGATAATTTTCTGGGCTATATTTACAAGAAACGACTGCAATCGAAATTATGCGAATTTCACGAATATATTTTAAGAACGAGTTGCTTTAACACTGAAAATTCAATAAATTCCAGGTAAATTAATGGATCACCGAGATAATTAGATCTTTATTCATTTCGTGTACTCATACATATATTATATTTTCCGTATTTTTCAGAACACATACAATTTTTTCAGCTTTTCTGTTTACTTCTGACATCCTACATAGTGTTATATATTGAACAGGTGTCTCATTCGAGACTCTCGAGAGAAGAGGGCGTTGTCAGTGAGACGCGCATTATAATATTGATGGGAGTTTATTGATATTAATTACAAGAATTCATATTCTGAACCGAATAGTTCCTCGGCCGTAGGAAGTGGTGCCAAAGGAAGATCCGGGTGAAACGGTCTTAGAAAAGCAGGAGCAGTAGGTGTCTCTTCTAAAAGCCGGGCTTCGGCTCCCGGGGATATGGGCGGAGAGGCCGGTGCTGCGAGGGGAGGGCCTTGATAAGGCCGAATGGTTTGAGCCCGTCGTCGATGTTGGCGAGCATCCCTTAAAACTCGCTGAACCGTTTCAGAAAGCTCCTGGGTAGAGGTCGGTCAAGTCAGAAATACCCCCACCTCAGACCTGGATTATCAGAATTTTATATCAGAATTTTCGGTCTTTTTTGGGTAAATTTTGGGTAGTAATAAAAAATTTTGAGTTGCTGCCTTTTTCCCGTAAATGAGTTTTTCCGGGGGTATTTCTGACTTGATGTTGTGACGAGCGAGATCTGGAATAAAAAGCAGTATTTATATATTTTCCCCTTTTTTGTTTCTGCTAGGCTATGCGCCTAGCAACAAATATTCCTTAATCTCGTCGAAACAGAAAAGGACCCTCCATAGACAACGGCCTATGGTGACCCTTGATCCGACCTTTTAAAGGGAGTCGGGAACTCGTTTTAAGGGTAAAAGCAAAATGCAAGAATTCTTTAGAATGTCACCTGAACGACGTTATTATTAATAACAATCTTGTTACATGAAACATACAATTCCAGAAGTTACAATATAATCTCTTTAATTTTGATCATTTACGTTGGCATGGCTCTAGCAGACAGTCATTGAACTCTGCTGAATAAAAATATTTCTTTTCCAAGGCGTCATAGAAATCCTGATCTGGTATTTCCGTCTCTCTTTGTGGGGGAAAAATTGTTTCGATTTCCTTATCTACCGGAGCAACATTCAACAAAAGATCCTGGATAGCATTACAAGCAACGCATTTGAATTCTAATTTCTTTTCCGGCGGAACAAGGGGAATCCCATAGTCTAAAGAAGCCTGTTTAGCGATGAGGGAATCGACTTTTTCTAACGAGATATTCTCGCTTGAGGGCATCCTTTTCAGTACCCACAGACGGTGATATATGTTTAGGAGGCCTTTCTTCTTGAATACTGATTTCTTTGAACTCGGCTTAATTCTATTACGTCTGACTATGCTTCTTAAACACCATGTTAGACTCTCTACGGTGGTAATCATTGTAAATTTTTAATTGGCAGATTCAACATTTATACCTTGAGATGTTATTCATTCGAAGTAATATTTGAAGTCCCTTTGTTCCTTGCCATCATCAGTCAAGTTGGGCTCGGAACTTGCCCTGCCAAGACCAAGTCTCGACGCTCGAATGATGATGAGAATAAAACAAAATGGTTTTACTCAAATAGAAGAGTAGAGAAATCGTCAAAAAATGCTCTAGATACCGTGAAATGTTAGTCAATTTATTCGAGGTGATAACTAATATTTGAAGTCCCTTTGCTTTTCGCCATCATTAGTCAAGTTGGGCCCGGAACTTGCCCTGCCAGAGACAAAGTCTCGACGCTCGAATGATGATGAGAATAATACAAAATGGACTTATTCAAATAAAAGAGTAGGAAGTTATTCAAAGGCTTACTTTTAGAATTTATTAACCTTGTATTGACAGATAGCGGACCTCAAGCACAGCATGGGCTTTTACATTTAATCAATACCAGGGAATGTGAGGCTATTGGGCTGTCTTGAGGTCGAGCCCTTTTGGACCTCGAAAGTAGTCTTTCGCTTTTTGGAACCTTTGGACTATCTCCTAGGAGAAGCTATTGGGTCGGAAGCAAGAGAACTACTTCCAATTCTACCGAAAACGCGCGGGTTTATATACGGTTCTGAAAGGAAAAAAACGGACCCTTTTTCGGTTTATTCACGTTCGATCATCATGAGATAGAAAGGATGAAAAGTCATCATTATGCGAAAAATAGTTTTATCTTTTATATTTCAAAGAGGAAGTCGAATTGATAATAAGTTTGAAAAGAAAAAAAAAAAAAAATAGAAGTCGTCTTATCTTTTCCGTTAATATTAACAAAGACTAGATAATAAGCTTGAAAAAAAAAAAAAAATAGAAAATGGTTTTAATCAAGAGTTGAATGATCGAAGAAATTGTTATTTGAAAAAAAAATGATTTTATCTCTTGTGCTAGAAAGGTTGAGTGAATAAAGTATACTGTTGTTGTTATCGAAATTGATTTCCTGTTGTCGTTTGTAAGCGTGATTGCTGGCGGAGCTATAATTATCAGAACGTTATTAAGAAATTAACTTCCTTTAAGAACTCTTATAAAAACGAAATTCAATAGTTTTAAAATATTCTATGAAAATTAAATTTAGACGAGTGGCGAAACCCTGCTAGTCACAATGTCAAGTCAGAAGTACCCTACCGAAAGGGTTGTCGTATCGTTTAGTGACGTATACCATATTTTTGGTCTATTTTGGGTTTTCAGTTGGTGTTAAAAAAAATTTTCTCGCTCGAGCCGTTTGCGTTTAAATGAATTATCCAATCGGTATCTCTGACGTCACGCAACGTGAGGATTCCTCAAGCCGAAGGGGTTGTGTCAATATTATGTGTTGCTTATCATAATTTTGGGTTTTTTTTGGGTCACTAATTGGTGGTAATTGAAAAGTTTAGGCCTTTGCCGTTTTCTCATAAATGAGTTTTTCCAAAGGGTATTTCTAACTTGACGTCAAGTCAGAAGTACGAAAATAATGCGTTCTACTTTATTTTATAGTTGTTTGCATAATTAAAATGATAATATATCACTTATACGTTTACTGACTTTGACTGGTGTTAGTAATCGAAAAATGCCTCTCTGCAGAATTACCGTAATATACCGTAATAAAACGATGAATTACGCGTTACACTACCAAAAAATTAATTACTGGTAATTTTAAATCTCTAGTTCCACTGCGTTCCCTCGGATCCGTCGACGGCTCATATAAAAATGATTTTTGACAAAAGTCCGATCTGGATTATTTACAATAAATCGACGAAAATTTAAGCATTATTCTATAATAACACGCTTGTTATCCAATTTTTAAGAACTTGCCTTAGGACCAGAACGTATTTTCTAAGTAAGCACTATTTTAATTTCTCCTCTTTCCAAGGCGAACAAAAGAACGATCTTAATGCATTTCTTAAGATAGACCTACTGCGATGACTACTGTAAATGTTTCTCGGATTTGATTCGGATTATCCTTTCTTTGGCAATTTATCTGCTGTTTTCTTTTGGAACAAATCTTGTTATAGGAAGTTTATTATTCTAAAGATTGATCTTTGACGAATGATCTTTATAAGATGCATTAGTCTTCTCACTGAAAGCCGACCCCGCGGGACCAGTGCGTGCATTCAAGAAACGAAAATATTCTAGTGTAAACAGAGGGAGTCGATTGTAAATGTTTATATCTCAAATCTGTGTTGTCATAATTTTCTCACAAATCTCGAAGTGATGTGAGGTGCACGCGATTTACAGGACGCGACAAAACTGAGGTTTTACTGTACACTAGTCTATGTAAGTTATCAGCTGTTTAAACGATTTAAACTGAGCCTGAAACATACAGGATCTTTCTGTTTGCCGACAAGTAAACCGAAAAAAATTCATCATCAGATAAGTTTATCAGAATATTTTTTTAATTTTTGTCTACTTTTGTGGACATTATACGTTGTAGAAACATATATATATATATATATTTTTTTTTTCATTTCAGGTGTTGATACTAAAACAGATGTAAAAATTTCGACCGGAAAACTATAAGTGAGTAATAAATTTGATTGCAGTTTGGAAACTTTAAAGTTTTCATCGAATTCTCAACTTATCTGAACATAATATCGCAACACATAAAGGAACTGTATAACGAACTGTATAACGTACTGCACAAATTCTTATCTTTCTTATGACAATGACAATAATATCAAACCTTTGCAAGGTCTACATGGCCTAGATAGTTCAGTATTTCCCCCATCTGATTTCAAATTTTAGATCATTTTTATACCCGAGTCGAAATCCAGAACGTTTTTTGAACGAATTGGGTAGAAAATACTCACTTTACAACGTTTTAAAAACGACTAAACAAGGCGGACTTTAGGCGACGAAACTAGTTCATTTGACCAAATCTTCCGCTTCGTCGCCTAAAATCCGCCTTATTTTAGGCGTTATTTAAGCGGTTTTGAACGATCTGTTTAAGTACTTATACCACGATCTACTGCGCATGTGTTACATAAGTAAGTAAAACGCGGGAATTTTCAAATGTGCTATGATAAACATTTTATTCATATTATCGTTTTATTTATTTACATATAATAAAACAAGTCATGATATGTTCTACTGAATACCCTAGTAGTTTTGATCCTTATAAAAACTTTATATGAAGATAAAATTTCTTATAAGAATTAAATTTTTATTAGGTGTACCTTATAAAAACCTTATAAGTGAAATTTTTTTTTTTTTAATTTATCGTAAACATTGTACAAGTTTTTGTTATAAGATTCAATAGAATGTATTCTTATAAAAAATTTGAGTTTCTTATAACGTTTTTATAAGGTCACCTTATGAGAAATCGTGTTCTTATAAAGTGTTTATAAGGTGCATCTAAGAAAAATCGAATTCTCATAAGAAATTTTATTTTCTCATAAGGTTTTTATGATGATCAAAATTACTGTAATAGTCTGCTCAAGAAATTCCAGGGGGTGCTCACTTTAAAAATATTGCACACTTAGAAAATATTGCAGTACTTAATCGTTCACATTTGAGTCAAAGATCACGTTACTTGGTCACTGTAGTCGGAGTACGTGTAAGAACCGTTTTGCCGTAGTTGGTATTCGTAGTTTGATAAGTTCCAACAAGATTGAGGACCTCCCTCTGAAGTACTTTCAATTGGTTTTTCCAATCTCAGGCTGTCATAGTTTCCCGCTGCAATGGGTAAAAAATGTTGCGTATTACATCAGTGAGCAGACGAAAACGAGTTTTTATTTAATTACAAGAAAGTACGACTACTCTAATTTGCTCATGTTGAAAAAATTAATTTAAACTGATGTCATAAGGAATTTTCGACAACTGTTCAAAAACAAATATTTTTCAATTACCGGAAGATGCCATTCGTGATTTTTGAGAAAGTTTTCCCAAAACATTTTTTTTCTGTTGGAAACAGAATTCGTCATTCGAATAAGGTTGAGGACCTCCCTCTGAAGTACTTTCAATTGGTTTTTCCAATCTCAGGCTGTCATAGTTTCTCGCTGCAATGAGTAAAAAATGTTGCATATTAGATCAATTAGCAAACTAAAACAAGTTATTATTTAATAACAAGAGAATAAAACTACTCTAATTTGCTCATGTTGAAAAAATTAATTTAAACTGATGTCATAGGGAATTTTCAACAACTGTTTAAAAACAAATATTTTTCAATTACCGGAAGATGCCATTGGTCATTTTTGAGGTAGTTTTCTCAAAACGTTTTTTCTCTGTTGGAAACAGAATTCGTCATTCGAAAAATTCGAATAAGGTTCAGGACTTCCCTCATCTGAAGTAATTTCAATCTGTTTTTCTGATCTCAGACTGTTATGGTTTCCCGCTGCAATGAGTAAAAAATGTTGCATATTAGATCAATTAGCAAACTAAAACAAGTTATTATTTAGTAACAGGAGAGTAAAACTACTCTAACTTGCTCCTGATAAAGAAATTAATTTCCAACAGATGTGAATAATGATTTTTTGAATTTTTGAGAGTCTACAGTTGTACATTTTTCATTCATAATACACTTTTAGCAATTTCTCCAATAAATCTAAAAAACTGTCTTTGAAGCAGATGCACCATACTGTCTATTTGTATTTCTGGTTAAGTTAATGAACGTATTTATGAAAAAATAGACACTGTCAAAAAAAAAAATAAACCTCACATCAAATCAAAGTGTTTATTTAAAATAGAGCAGGTATTATTATCATTTTTACTCTGAATGATTTCTTTTTGAAAATGTTAATTTTAACCTTTTCAAATTCAAGTAGATATCGACGCAATCCATTTTTCTCGAATAAATTTTTCCTTATTCATCAACAGATATTTCATCGAGACAAAAATTTATACCATATAAAATATAAATGTATATAAAATATCTTGATAGTAATAAAAATTATTAGAATTCATACACATAAGGTAAAATAAAAATTTTATTTTAATTTCTTTGAAATCCTTTTCAAATAAGTTTCCATGAAATTTCAATCACAATTTTCACAGAAAGTCTATAAAAAATGTTTGAAATTTCAAATTTTTTTAAAATTAATTTCTAACTGATGTCATAAGACATTACCAACGTCAGTTCGAAAAACAAATATTTTTCAATTACCGGAAGTTGCCATTGGTGATTTTTGAGGTTATTTTTCCAAAAGACTATTTCTGTACTTTCGTTTGCTGCTTGCGAGATCGTTCACGAATTTTATGAAGCTTTTTCTGACACCTGGATCACTAGTCAAATTCTTCGCAATGTCTATAACAAAAAATATGTTTCAAAATTCTACCGCCACTTTTTTTTTTATGTAATAAAAACATTTGTTGTCTTCAGTAGATTCCAACAAGAAATTTTTTTTTTTTTTTTTTTTTTTTTTTTTAACATTGCACTTTCTATTTAACTTATTGTAAAAAAAATGGAGGGATGTACATGAAACTTTCTAGGTCAACATAAAAACGAATCGTGATACCACTAACATTTCAATGATGGAAAAGTTAAAACACATCACAGTTTGTTTGTTGGTTTTTACAATTGGTTTTTACAATAATATGTAAAGTACGAAAATATCAATTTTCGAAAAATATTTTTTAAGCTTTGTACACACAATCTCAAAATTAACGAAAATGTATTTTTTTTAAAGTAACAGAAACATTTAAGAATTCACAATTTGTTTTATGCAGTGGAGGAAAAAAGATGTAATAAGTGAAATGCAACATATTTTCTTAAATTAATTCTTTGAATCACCTAATTATGCTTTGAACAGTGGAGGATATATTTTTGGGTTATTGCCGCGTTTGCCCAAAGCCTAGTAGTTTTGAATTGAATATCCATAAATGTCGAGCAAGATGTCTCTGGTAATAGCTTCCATTTTTCGTTGACATCTTCCTCGTTGTCTCCCATAAGTTTAGCGTATGACAACTTTGTTTTTGGATAAAAAAACCCAGTGCCAGGTGACAATTCCTCCTTTAATTGATAGTCGTATATTATTAACAAAGAAAACCAAATTTCATTTCAATAATGATATTAGCAGTGATTAGTAATAAATTTATTAATGACAAATTAATGAAAAATAACTATCACGTCAGGCCCAGGTTGCAGAAATTTTGAATTAATCTGGAATCAGACGAAAATTCTTTTATTAAACGTACTGAAGATTCATTATACTCTGTGCGAGGAAATATTAATTAAATTATAAATTTCACATTTGAGGCATTAGTGTGGCAGAGACATACTATGCTAGGGGGGGCGGTCTTAGAACCGCATGACATTAAGGGACTGACTGTCGGTCAGATACTCGGCTTTTGCAGGGTATCACGATATCGGCAGCAGCCCTGAGGAGGCGGCGGGGATAGAGTACAAGGGCCTAATGGCTAGGTGCTCTGAACCACGAAAAGTGGCCCGCCGGAAGTCATCAATAATAATAATAATAAATTTCACATTTTTACATTTTTATACAAGTTACTTTTGAATAAGAGCTAAGGGAGTCGTTTTTAATTTTAACACTATTATACGTTTGAGATTTTGGATTTTCTCAGGGTAAAAAATCGAAGTATAATTTCAGTCTGCAAGAGTATCTGGAGTCTCAGAATCAGTATAATCAAGTATCCAAGAGTAAAAATACTTTAATTGACGATTTTGACTCTTGCAAATTCCATGTGAACCACATGTGAATAGATAAGCATTTTTGTCTAACATACCCTGATGTTTTCATCGATGTCCGCGCCTGTAGAATTTTTGTGGGCCAACTTCATTGCTGCTAGCAGCATTTCTTGGAATGCAATATCTTTCTCCGTTACTGCCAAAATATATAATTTACATTAGAAATTCGACAATTCAACAGGCTTGTGTATATTTACAAAGTGTAAAATGAAGAAATGTGAAAAACTGAATAATCAATAAAATGTATATAATTCTGCAACAAGCAAGCATTTATCGAGTCACTGTGAAATTCTCAACCTGTGTGAATTGATTAGTGTCTGAATATTTGTGTCTGTATTTTCTGCAATTTATTTATGTATGAATTTCCTGAGAGACACTCCATGATATGTATGACTATCTCAATACCTTCTCCCAGCCCTGCAGCTAATGCACAAACCGCTGCATCGTTTAATTGTCTTGGAGTTTTCGCTTCTGTTTGCCGAACAGGGATCTCTTTTTCTTTTATGACTTCTTCATCTTCACTACATCTGGAAGTTTCGGAAAGATAAGTTTCGTCATCACACATGTGATGGCTTTGAATTGTTGAAGTGGCACTTGTTGCGGTCGAAGTTGTTGCCTTCTTTTTTTCAAAATTTTGCGACAGTGCCATGCTTTTCATAGGTATTTCAACCATTGTTCGTTTTTTATACGGTTCAGCCGAATTTTTTGGCTGGTCCGAGTAGGTCTCCTCTGAATCGGGGTAAAGGTCAAAATAGTTAGATTGAGCCGATATAATTGGATACCTCAGATGCTCAGGCTGCGGAAGTGTTTCATTGCAATTCATATGATTCATTGGCTTCAGAGGGGTCACAACATTTTGATGCAAATCAGAAAATTCATTTTTCGAAAACCTTTTATCGGAACTGTAATCGAATTTTTCTAGATTCATTTTTTTCGGCCTTGGTTCACCTATTTTTGGAATAATCGACGGCAAATTTTATAAGTTTTTGTTGAATTTTCTTTTTTGTGCGTTAGTGACACTTTTCAACATTTTGTTTTGACCGTCTAATTTCGTCTTCTCCATGATCACCTCTTTCGAAAAAATTTGTTCATCATGATTGTGGAGCTCTCCCTTATCGGTGACTATGAGTCGGTTGAGCTCATCTTCTGTCTGAAAGTGTACCACAATATTCACCCTAGCGGACGGCCGAATTCCGCCGAATACCGCTGAAAACCGTAATACGGTTTTCGGTGGTATTCGTAGGTATTGGGAAAATTCTACTACCGAAAATACTCGATTTTTTGCGAAATTTTATATTTTTTGAAACACTTATAAATATTAAAAAAATTCTTAATTATTTGAAAATTGTCCCATTATTAAAATAATTTTCGATTATTCGTAAAATTTCCGATTTTTCGATGAATTTTCAATTTTTGGAAGATTTTTCAATTATTTGAAATTAAATTTTGCGGAAAATTGGCAATATTTTGAAAAATTCTTTATCTTTTGAAAAATTTTTATCAATTAAAACAATTTTTCATGTTTTTGACACTTTTCAATTATTACAAAAAATTTTCAATTATCAAACAAATTTTCAATATTTTAAAGGATTTTCAATATTTTGCGCGATTTCCAAGTTTTTGAAAAATTTTAAATGCTTTCACAAATTTTTCATTTCTCAATACATATTCAATTTTTCGGAAAATCTTTAATTTTTTTTCCAATTTTTAATTTTTTGAAAAGCTTTCAATTGTTTGAAAAATTTTTAATTTAAAAAAATTTTATTTTTTGTGAAATTTGCAATTTTTAATAAATTTTTCATTCTTTGAAAAATTTTATAATTTTTAAAACACTTATAATAATTTGAAAAATTCTTAATTTTTTCAAAATTGTCCCATTATTAAAAACATTTTCAATTATTTGTAAAAATTTTCGATTTTTCGACAAAGTTTCAATTTTTGGAAGATTTTTCAATGATTCAAAATTTAATTTTACGGAAAATTTGCAATTTTTTTGAAAATTCTTCATCCTTTTGAAAAATTTTCATTTATTAAAACAATTTTTTAATTTTTTGAACTTATTTCAATTATTACTAAAAATTTTCGATTATTTAAAAAATTTTCAAGATTTTGTACAATTTTCATTTACTAAAAAGTTTTTAATTATTTAACAAATTTTTAATGCCTCGACAAATTTTCAATTTTTCAATAATTATAGTATTTTTTGAAAAATTTGCTATTTTTTAAAAAATTATTCATTTTTTGAAAAATTTATTATTTTTATATGGTGCTTATTAAAAAATCAACAACAATAGATTGGCAAATGACTCAGGGTGATGAAAATTTTGGTTGATAAAAAATGTATACAAACCAGCGATTGCGATGATTTTGGCCTGCTGCCTCGTTTTTTTCCCCGTCTTGTTGTCAAACCACAACACTGTTGAAATACCGCCAACGTATCTGTCGTTTTTTGGGAACACCGTGAAATTTGTTACGTCGCTGTGATGGCTATTAAGCCACCATATTAGAGCAAATTTTTTCGGTCGAACCATTCTTTCGGCGATAATAGACAAAAAAAATTCGCTTCTTTAACTTCCAAAAAATGGAGGTTAAAACAACTTGTCACGAAAATTTTAAAAACGACAGCGGACGATCTGGACACACGACACATGTGCGAAGTTCGTGCGAACATGTGCGAATAATCTGCGCACGCGCATGATCAGACGCGGTTCATTTGAAAATTATTGAACGGTAAATTTTCCTATCGATCAAATGTTATCATTTCAGATCGATTTATGATCAAAAAATTGCCGATAATTTTTTTCAATCTATTAAGTACTAAATTTATTCATGTTTGATTAAAAATATGTCTCAATGATAATATTAGGTCTGGTAAAAATCGTTATTGCCGATCGTACTAACGTACATAAAGGTACAATCACGTACAAAATGATGTACAGTTAGATACAATGACATAAACATAGAGGTATAAACAGTGTGAATTCGCATAAATATTAAATATATGCTTATATTCACAACCAACGAAAATATTTTCAAAACGATAAAAACAGTGACTGCGGTGAGACGTGATTTGTTTGCATTTGTTTGTACAACACGTCAAAAAAAGCTTTGGATCACGTTGGACAACAACGGAGAGTGCAAAGATTACGTGTGTTGAACAACAATTTTACGTAAGTTTACCTTGCATAATGTTTCCTAACTTATATGTTACTTTTTGTTTTTCAATAATATTTTTGCTTGTAAAGAAAATTTGACGACACAGTAAAAAATTGAACAACTGATAATTTTCTTTTATTTTTTCATTGATAATGATAACACTCGTTTTTGAAATTCATGTAATTTAGCTACCCTAGCAAAGGCCGGTTGATAGAAATTTGAGAGCTTTCTCTCCATTTTCTATCAAAGTTCTATCCGAACTCTTTCAAATTGAGATTTAATAGTAAAAACAGTTTTTTTGTCGGAAGTGAATTATTACGCGGCCTTATTATGTTTGCTGTTAAGCATTTGCAGCAGAAAAAATACTTTCCAATGCACAAAATATAAAATTTACGAAATATACTATTTTGACATTTCGGATTAAATGTCGGTGCAGTAGAAACTCCTGGGCGCCCGGAACAGTGCGCCACCCCGCGGCCGCGGGTTACTGAGCATATCACAACGTCACAATCAACTGGAATTGTCGTCGCGTTGTCAAAACAATAACTGACAATAACAAATGCTCTGTAAAAAATAATAAAAAGTGCTCGCGCAACGCCTGAAAAAAAAAACAGGGAAAAGTGAAATATTGCCGTCGAGGACAAGTCAACGACCTGGATTGAAGCGTTTTGGATTTGAACATTTAGTAATATTTTACATTTGATTCTATCTATCTTTTTCCAACATAACCTATAAGACACAAAAAACAAAAACCAAATTTCGTTTTATTTTAATTTCTGTCAATTACTTATATACGGTGTTATCTAATTGTCGATATTTATTGTAAGAAAAATAACTTCCAGTGTTAGGTTGGTAAATTTCTAATATAAGTAAAAAAAATCATCGAAAAGCACATATATCAAACAGAAATACGAAATTTCGATTTATAAAATTGTAGGTCTACAGTATACATCGTTTTTACATTATTAATATACACTATTAAAAATTCTCATGTCCAGTTAAAAATGCTTAATTGGTGCGAAAAGTATTTTCCCGTTATTAAGAGTTTTTTAATAGAATAAATTCAAAACAAAATACTGAATTTTTGTTGATTATTTACACTGTGTTCTGATGATGAACATGATTTTTACCATTTCCGTGCATTTTCATTTTTAGATTTTCGAAATTCCCTTGATTATGCTCGACTTGTTCTTTAATTTTCCAAAAGACACCTATAAGTATACAAATATTATTTCAAACAATTATAGATGAATTTATAATTTTACATTCGGTCACTCCAAAAAACATGAGTATTTAGAAAACTGGCCCCAAAAATGTAACAATATTTCGTTGTGACATAAGAAAATTCATAAATTTGACATAATGTTACGTATGAAAATTTTGTGGAATCGGAAACTTCAATTCGAGGCTGTTGTTAGGCAATTTTTCAGCATAATTAGAGGAAATTATTTTGAATAAATAGGACGTAAAGAAGGATTTTCTGACATTTAATCTACTTGAAAGGTGCATGTCATTGAAATCAGTTCAAAGAGTTTTACCCATCGTCTCTTAGAGGATTTCAGGATTTCAGGAAAAATAGAAAAGTACAGTGCGAACTATCTTGATCTTAATATGAAGGTCTCAAATTTCGACTGGCATATTTTTACACCAAAACGGTACTTTTTCCCCTTGTTTGCAAGAAAGAATCCAAAGATAGTAGATGTTATATACGATCAGACCCCCCCCCCCCGAATTCGATAACAGTTTTTTCATCTGAAAACGCATTCAAGCGTTACAACTAATATACTAGCTTTGAATGACTTCCACCTTCATTTCCGGCTCAAGAAGCATCATTAATAATATGAAGTATCTTAAATGAAAAAAACGTTAACGTGATTATAATGATATTATACTTATGTTTATTTATTTCGTATGTACATTATTCACACAGAACAATATACAAAATAAATAATCCAAAATATGTATATTAACTTCACTAGGAAGTGACCTTCATGTAATATACAAAAAACTAATATATTTAGGGAATAATTGCTAGAAAGATTTGTCAATAATTGTTTTCGATTGACCTTTTGTATATTTTCTATTACCTCAACGATAACAGATAATATAGTTTTCTAAAGTCAGTATAAAAAATTTAAGTACGAATCCAACATTGTTACAAAAATTGTAACCAAGTCTTGTAAACAAATTTGAGTTGTGCATTTGTTGTCCTGAGCATTTTTTTTCCATTTGTTGTCCATGCGAAAAATTCAACTATACGTTATAATAAAATTGTAAAAACAAATTATACTAAATAAACAAATTTTTGATGATTGTCATTAACGAATTATGATGATGGTTATGAACGAAATGTGATAAATTAATAAATTGTAATATGTGAAAGAAATTATAACACCAAATTATTGCCAAAAAGAAATGCATTAACAAATATCAATGCATATTTTCATAAACTCATTATAATAGATTGAAAGAAATTGAATGTGTTAAAAAATTATATAGGTGAATAGTGAATACAAATTTTAATTAACAATAAATTTAGTTACATCCCAGTCTGAAAAGTTTCCATTTAGTGATTATAATTTCTGTCTAACTGTAAAATGTCCTTCAATTCAATCAGAATAAATTTCAGCTACGTTCAACGGTGTATTTGAAATGAAAATTGTAAAATGTAATCTTTGCTTGGTCCCTGTAACGCACTCGTGTGAAGTTATTGAATTATATAGTTGTAATTCATAGGAAAGGAAGTGTGTTCAATTATGTACATGGTAATATAAAAAAATATACATTTTTGAAAACTTTAGAATCAAAATACAATTCGAATGAATAACAACCGATTTGATATTCGCGAATGATTTTTTGCGAATGGTTTCATCTTCAATTAAAAAATAAGTCTAGTGACCATACATGTAGGTATAAAATATAGGAAATAATTAAGCTCGAAAAAGGCTAACAAATATAACTCTTTTAAAAATGTTCTACAAGAAACAACTACAATTTTTTTTTTTTTTTTTTGGAAAGAAAATAGCAGCAGTTCAAGTACTTGATCTGAAAACAAATTTGTCTAGTAATTTGAGTTGTAAGAGGCTTTCTTTGTCGAGCGTTTGATTCTCTAGAAAAATATATCAGGCGAGACGTCAGGCGATTTTTCATGTAACAAACTATGAAGTATAAATGAAAATCGGAAAATCCAAAAAAAATTTCCAATGTTATTCTGATGAAAAATAGAGAAGTACGATACGAACTATCGTGATATTACTATATAGGGCTCAAATTGTAACTTGTGTATTTTAACAAAAAAACGGAACTTTTGGGCATTATTGCAAAACAAATTCAAATTTTTTTAAATTTACAAATAACTTTAATTAAACAATATACAAAGATACTGTAAATGCATTCTTTGAAATAATATAAATTTTTTGAAATTGATCGATTTATGGAAAAACTTTGAAATTTTTGAATTTCTTTTTCTTTTCCCAAGTATTGAAAATTTCGAACATAATGTCGACTATCCGAAACTTTTCGACTTTCATGAAAATTTGTCAGGAACATTTTCTTCGTTATTCCCAAATAGTTGTCACGTTTTTTATTTAAAAAAATTGAAAGATATTACCATACATATCTTGAAGAAACATAATAACGAATATAATTTAGAAAATTTATTAACATTTTTTCAATCACGAATCTGAAAAAAAAAATCCAGAATAACGAAATTTCTCGATGAATTGTTCACAATGAACGAAATTGGGAAAGACGATAGAATAGAGGATACGTGGAGAAGGGTAAATTATTTGACATTCGAAAACTTGACCTTCCTCAATCACCGTTTCGCTTATTAGATACTCGTTTCTGAAACAAGGTTCAACAAAAGGGAAACTTTTCCGGTTTTGAGGCATATTTTTAAAACCTATATTACATTTCAAAAACGAGTCCTCTACCAAGCTTCCCTTCTCATTTCAATGCCAATATACGAGCGAATCGTCATTGAATGCAGTGATGTTCCACAAGCAGTCCCCTGTGGGTTTCGCTCCTTTTCTCGCGATCCTATTGGCCGAGAGAATTCCCGTACCTCTCATGCGTCAGAGAGAGAAGACACGGCTCCTAGCCGAGACAGTTTTGAGGTCCCTGAGGGACCTCAGGAATCCCATTGCGAGCGAGAAATGAATGGTTTCATAGTAAATGTATATTTTGAGATTTTTCGTTTTTCTCGCAAGAAAAAATAGACGAGATTTGTCATTTCAATTGTAGGTCCATTCGCTAAGTGCAAAAGCTACAAATAGGAAGCATGATGGCTGGAAAGCATCTTATATTATGGTTTTTGTGATGCTCAGTGAATTTTGAAGAATTATTTTGCCATAAAACTTAGCACTAAAAAGTTATGAAAAATTTGATTGTTTAAATGCGAATAACTGACAAAGTATCGATCGCATCGAAAAAAGTTTTTATTCAAAAATGTCTGCTGAAAAATTTGCAAGGGAAAAGTTCTGTAGTGCTATGCTGAAATTCGCAACGGTTTTCAAGTTACGCGTGCTTCAATGCAATTATTCGCAGAGATGCAACAACTACGAAATTGAGCGGGATGGCTAAAAAGCATTTTTCATGCTTCAGCATCAAAAAGCGTGTTTTTTGTACGTGTGCGTAACGCAAAATCGCGATTTTTGAGCCTTCAACATGAAAAACTACGTTCGCACCTGTGAGCAATCGTCGATTTAGGCTCACACGATTTTACGGCTCCGCTTCGCCTCGCCTTAAAAACCTCGTCTTCGCCAAAATCGATTTCTTGCTCACAAGTACGAAAACTTCTACCTAAAACTGAGGACTTTTTTTTTGCGATTTGTTTATCCAGCTATTTTCATTAGGAAATCTCATTTCGTGAAAAAAGTAACTATTACAAATTATCTCAAAGACCCTGATAATTATAAAAAATTTTTTATTTCAACTGCTATCAAAACTGCTTCAAATTAATGTTCGTGAAAATTTGTTTATTATAAGTACTTTAATGTATATAACGATTCATAACGTCACGTTATGAAGGAGTTTTTATCAACCAAAATAGTTAGAACAAATTATTGTAACGTAAAGAATTAGTCTAATAATACGTTGTTTTATGCGAGAAATTATAATTATCGACAAATAACCCTTTTTCATGCTTCAGGCAAAAAGAGCGTGATTTTTGTACGTGTGTGAAACGAAAAATCACGATTTTTGAGCCTTAAATATGAAAAATTATGTTCGCACCTGAGAGCAATCGTCGATTTTGGCGAAGACGATTTTACGGCTCGGCTTCGCCTCGCGTCAAAAATCTTGTCTTCGCCAAAATAATTTCTTGCTCACAGGTACGAAAGTAGCTATTCCATACCACCGTTGGGGTAGAGTTTGTGGCGCGTTTTTATATCGTGGTTTCCCCAGGAGGCTTAAGTCAAAGATCCTTAATAACACCGAATATCCAAGAAATGTGCGACAATTTATGAATATTCTTAAAAATTATTTAATGTTTTTCAGAATATTCTACGGACATTCAGATAAGCATATTCTGCAGTACTCAGTATCCCTTGTAGATAACCATTCCCTGCTGAAAAAACTTGAGCAGATCTCGATCATATTTCATCAATTTTCATCAGATTCAATATTTATGTCGATCCTATTCCATCATTTTTGATAATTTTTAGATTCTCGATCCAAAACCAAAATCATTCTCGATCATTTTTCATAATTTTTTATCATGTTTGTTACAAAATAAGACAAGTTAGTATCGATCATTTTTCGTAATATTTAGATCCTTGGTCGAGAACCAAAGTCATTCTCGATCATTTTTCCTAAATTCGTATCACGAAAAATAGACGAATAACATGATGAAATCTGATGGAAATGACCGACTCTTCAAAAAATCGATCATTTTTCATAATTTCATATCACGAAAAATAGGACAATAACGTGATGAAATACGATGAAAAATGATCGACTTGAAAATCTCGATCATTTTACATCATTTTTTTTCAGCAGGGTTATTGAAAGTCAAACTTTTCATTATCACTATACACATTATCTAGCAAAGATGGTCTACAAGTACATGCTTCCCTATACATATTGTGTATGGTGATTTTAAAGTTATTCAATATTCGTACCAATTTTCTGTACAAAGTTTTTGATTATGACAATGCCTAGAATCTTTCACATTTTTAGTGTTTATGAAAGTTTGACGGATTTTGTAGTATTTTCGTAGAGTGAATATTTCTGAAGGTCGCTTTATATATTTCTAGAATTAGGTGAACTTAAATTTGAATTTCAATCGATTTATTTGTCATTTCGTAGATTTCCGAAAATATTACGTGTCTATTAATTTTGAGTATTTTAGAATCACAAAATTGTATGTATCTAAAGTTTCAAACGATGAAAATTCATCGAAAATATATACTTACTCAGCCCTTTAAAGTTTGTATTCCTTATAAGACTTTTGTAAGAAAGCATTATAAAAAACTTATAAGAATCCAAAATTCTTGTAAGATTGCCTCACAAGGTATTGGAAGCTTTCAAGGAAATTTGAGTTCTAATGAGGATTTTATGAAGGTTTGTCTTACGTTTGAAATCATTTGGGCTGTGAATATTTTAAAAGCGTTGAAGTATATTATCTTATTTTATAGTACTAATATCATAAAATATTAGTATAAGAAATTTCTGTACAACAGTCGCATTGGCGTTGCACTACAATCGTGCAATATAATTGGATAATTAGCATACGTTAAGAACATGATAGCACTACACTATGGTGGTGCGAGAGATGCGTAGTGTGACAACCGCTAGAGTAACGATAATATCATACGAAATCGTCGTTCGCCTTGCTTCGATTAAAACACGTGCCTGTGAATTAGTGCATCGATGAAGTGTTTCAAGTGTTGTGTGCACTCCAACTGTTTCGAAACGTATCGTTGTTATGAATAGTTTTATGATAAATCTGATAATTACAATTTAAACTTCTACTTCACTATTGATGTTAGTGTACTAGGTATAATTATTACCCTTGTTGACAATCGTTAGTGTTGCTGTCTAGTATTATGTTTGATGATATTTTCTTAGCATTTTAGGATTTTCATCATTTTTTTATTCTTACGTGTCTTTTTCTGTGTGTGTTTTTCAGTTGCTTTTTGTACAAAATGAAGTCAGTAGCCCTTCGCCGAAGCAACAACAGTAGAGGTAGCAATATTCTTCATTTGTCAAATATAGTACCTATGTCATTCGATATTACATGCATATCACGTCTAACTTAACAATTTTGTCGATGACGCTGCACCCGACAGGTGATGAGGATCAGAAAAGGAAAGTCAAGGCTCCACAAAAATTTACTTTCTCTGGAGGACGTAAAAAGGCGATAGGCAGAAGCTCAGCGGAAAAAGAAATCGGAAAAAATCGAAAGGTGCTTGTGGTTTCTGTTACATACAATCTAAGGACAATTACTACAATTTTCAACATGTAAAGGCATAATGAAACAAACAAAAATAATAATAGGCACCATCAACATTTTTTTGTAGGACAAGTCCCAAGTCCAAAAGGACACAGCAAAATGCGGTGACTTAAAGTTTATGAAGATGTACGTAGCACAGGAAAAACGCTCCAATGTAAGTTAATCTGTCTACTTCCCAGCGACTTAGCTCTGATGCAATGTAATTTTAGAACCAACCGACTTTTTTTAAGTTTGCTATAGAGTCGTTCGATAATTTGCGGAATTGATGTTGCATACTCCGATTACTTTTAATAAAGCTATTTGCAAAAGCAATCCACATCAATCTGTTATAACAACTATAAACAAAAAGCACACATTGATACAGGTACTAGAATTTGATGTGAATCTAATTACAATGCTCAGTCTTACTTAAAAAAAAATTAAGAAACTCGAATATCTTAGAACATCCTTTGTTTGTATGAATATGTTAATAAAGAAGAGTTATACTTTAATTCAAGAAAATGCTGCATTTTAAACTGTATTCAGTGTGATTCACTTTTCTGATCAATTTTTAATAATAATCTTAACACAAAGAAATAAAAAAGTGAAATACACAAAAACTTTCGAGATTTTTTCGTTAATATACTGTCTTTCATTCTCTTCCGCTCTTGCGAAAACGAAAAAATTTCTTCTTCATTATTCAGTTTAATTGTACAACCTACACTTTTCTCACAACATGTTCAGAATGACATGGAACGACCGATGACATCCGCTACTGTTTCTACCTCGGCCACTCCATTTTCCATGGATGAAACAGACATTATCGGGTGCCACAAATCAGTTACTCTAACAGGCACGCCCTTCAACGTGGAAGTACACCCACTTCAGACTGAACTCCAATCGTTGGTTCTCGAAAATCAGTTTCTTAAGGAAAAGATAGAGCAGTTGACAGAAGGCAATGATCGCTTGCATACGGTAGCAAGGTGTGACGTTCCTGGTTGAAGGGCCGGGTAGCGTAGCCCTTTGGACACGTCAAGTTCGTGCCGGTTTCCTCCTTTGATGGCGGGTCTCAACGGATGGAAAGGGGCAATCGATGATGGTATCAAGAAAAGGGGAGGGCCTGGGAGTCAGGGAGGGCTATATAATCGCTCCCGAATTATTAAATAGTAAATTTTATTTAAACTTATGAAAATATAATATGCGATCGGTACATTTTGGGCGACGGGGGCGAACGACTAGGATCGCGAACAGAACTGGGTAGAGAAGAGGGAGACAAGCGAGCGAACGCGCGAATTCACTCCTTTATATAGCTAGTGAAAACCAAAGATGGCCGTCGGAAGTGACAATCCGAAAAACGAGAAATAGAAGCTTCTAGAATAAACCAGAAGCTTCTAGAATCAACGTCATCCTCTCCCCCACCACGTCAGATTGGTGACTGTTCCGGTGTGATCAAACGACGGCGCGTGTGACGATTTACTAATGGCAGCGCCATTAGAGGTCCATTTATATTTTATAGTATTTTAATCGTTTTTCGTCTATCATAGACAGTTTACAGTTTTACTGCTTTAAAACTCTAAGTTTGTGTAATCTAGAATCTCATGTCACTGGGACGTGACATTCCTCCCCCCTTGGCTTCACGCGTCCTCGCGTGATTACGAATTGAGTTCCGCGAGTTTAAGAAATAATTTCTATAGAGGTTCTCCTTTTCGTGCGTACGCCCCTGCCCCCTTAAGTACGCACGTCCTCGTGCGTTGTAGCCAGTCGTGGCCTAAGTACATAAAGTCCGCAAAATTAAACGGGAATACTAAAGAAAAGTACATTCAAATTATAACGATAAACTGAAATGCTACTGGCAGAAATACACATGTAACATGCCAGAGAAAAAAAAAAAGGTTGTGAACACAATAAAGTTAATCAAATGTAAACGCAAAAATAATGAAAAATTGCAAGCGCAAGGATTAATGCAAAATTGCAAACGCAAAGATTAATGCAAAATTGCAAATGAAAAAAATTGATGCAAAATTGCAAACGCGAAAATAATGAAAAAATTGCAAACGCAAAAATAATACGAAATTGCAACGCAAAAAAATAATGAAAAATTGCAAACGCAAAGATTAATGCAAAATTGCAACGCAAAAAATAATGAAAAATTGCAAACGCAAAGATTAATGAAAAAATTCAAACTCAAAAAAAAATCGCAGTGCCAAATCTTGCAAAATAAACGCAAAAGAAATAAAAAAGAAAACAATGTTGTAACAGAAAAAAAATTGAGTCGCGTAAATAAAATATAAAACGCACAATCAAACTGCGAGAAAATAGATCGCTAATTGTGAACTAGCTGGTTATCGTGATCGAAAACGCATGGAATCAATATTAAACGCAGAAAGAACAAAAATGTGATACGTAGGAAGAATCATAAATATCGTCGCTGATGTGCGCACAAAACAACAACAAAATCCGCAACTGACAAATGACTCTCGTTAGGCTTGATGACCTTCACCGCGCAAGTATTTCTGACGTGACCGAGACCACCCCCCAAAAAAAAAGATCCTTAAGCGTTTCCCTGATAGTCCCACTTTGAGGGGTATGGTGAGGCCGATGGGTTGTTGCTGTAGCTTGGCAAACTTCCTTGAAACGTGAGAATAGGCGATGACTGCGGCGATGGCCTGTTTATGGGTTGCGACGTTCTGTAGTAACTAAGTGAACTGAGTTGTGACGACACAGGCTGGTTGTAATTGCTGCATTGCCTGAGACGAATCCATGGTGAATTGCTCGAAATTTGCGTGGACTTGATTCCAAATTGTCCGAAGTCATGTTTGGCGGGCTGCAATGTGCCGAAGGGCTTGGTGGGTTTTTCAAATGCGAGGGCTGTAAAATTCGTCCCCATGAAGTCTCAGTTACTCGAAGCTTGCAATGATTTCGCTGTCCCCGGTAATGACTATCTCTTGGAACCGCTTAAAGATTACAGTTGGTGAAAAAGAAAACTTAAAACATTTCTTTTAATGACCTTAGCTATTTAGCCAGATTGTGCGATGAAAATCATCGAAAAGGTGGAGAGAGAGCAATAAAGAAAAAAAAAGGTAATCTTATCGTCTTAATCTCTCAAAATTGCACATGTAACAGTTAATGCACATACAACTGAACGCGTTATAATTTCTTCGTCCGCAGAATGAAATCTTAAATATTAATGGACCCAAAATATCTCAAAATTCTTTTCCTTTGACTGGGTTTACATAAAGTTCCTTATTTTTGTCTTTTCTTTTGTCTTTGGCTCCAACGATTAACAACAGCATGTATATCAACCCAGCCAAAAAAAAAACTGAAATCACCTTTATTGGTGAGAAAATTTCATCGCCCCCTTCATGTCTTTAAATTGAGCAGGCACATTTAGCCTTCCAATCCCGAGTTCGACCGTTACAACAAATTCTATCCGGAATTTTATACCTATATGTTACATCTTGTAAAATATGTTTTCTTGTTTGAGAGAAAAAAAAAATCTTTGCCATCCTCTCTTTTGTAGTGTTTTTTTAAAAAAAAAATTATTATTTTCAGCAGGTATGTAAATCTTTATGTAGTTCAAAATGGTACGTTGCACTTGTAATCAAGAACTATTTCATTATGAAGTTTTTCTTTCTTTTTTTTTTTTTTTTTTTGAATTTTAAGAATTGAATTCGATCAATTCAAGATTCAACAAGGTAATGTATCACATTCTCTCTTTGCTTGGTTCTTCTCTATTTTACTTAAAAAAGGAAGAAGAAGCTCAGTATGCAAAAAGAACAAAAGAAAAAGTATGTGGTTGTGTGTAATATTTTATATTTGACTTGAAGATTTTCCACACAAAAAAATTGTTATAAACGTCGGTGAATTTATACATGATTTAGTGTGTGTTGATTCTATATTTCGAAACAAGCGTTATTAAATATTATTTATTTATTTGAAAAAGTGAAATTGGTTTACCTCTTTTTTTTTTTTTTTTTTTTTTTTTTTTGTTATACCTCAAAAATCCATGGCTTTCGGCTCTGTTCCGTTTCGCGTTGGTTTTCTTCTATCGGTACTGACTGAATTGTAAGGACTTTCGCCTCCTTTTTTGGTTCTATCATTCTCTCGTTCACAACGGGTCCGGGTGGAATACCGTCTCTGTCATTGACAATCAAAAGTTCTCTTTTTCTGGGAAGAAAATCCTGTTGTTCTTTAAATGTCACCATCTCAAATTCTTTACTTGTTGGTCGGTACACCAGGGAGTGTACTTGGTCACGATGTCGTGTTTGTTTTCGGCATAGGTTCATGCATGACATGGTCCCTTCGATCTTCGAAATCATTCCCATTCTACAAATCCACCATGAGAGTCCCAGGAGTGTCGGTATGCCGATTATACCGACCAAGGACCATGCACTAATACCGCTGTCCCAATTAATCCTTCTCTCTTCCACCCTCTCTTTCAGTTCTTTAGCCTTTTCTATTATTTCAGTAAGTTGGATGTCTTTTGCCAAGTGGGCTTTTGTGTTCGAAGTCTCGTATGCGTGGTCTTTCTCAATATTATGCATAATCTGTGTAAGATTGAACTCGTGACTCCCCAATGCCTCTTTGATTATCTCATGAATGTCCAAACTATTCTTGCTTCCTATCGCCGTATCTAACGTCATGTCCGTCTCATCGGTGCTCGTAAGTATTGCTGTTGTGGATACTACTTGACACCCAGGATCTATGGTCAATATCCCTTGACCACTCAATGGGATCTGTTCTGTTGTGTCCCGACAGTGGACATTGATGAACTCTGGTTCTGAACAGGAGTAGAGCCACGAGTTTTCTCTGTTTAACTGGGCCCAATATATTTTCTCGACAACAACAGTTCTAATATTGCATGACCCAAAATCGTTAAAGTCTGGTCTCACAATTATTCGTATCTCACAGCTCGAGCTCGGAGTGATAGAGAAGACCATATTGACATTCTCGCAAATTCTTTTTCCTTTTAATCGCGGGCATCTTCTTATTTCTTCTACATTCATTGGGAGGTAATACATGAAGTCCTCTGATATGGCGACGAACTCGGATTGAGGTTCTATATAGGCGAACCTTCCATACGAATTCTCCTGAATTGTTGGCAATATATGGTTCTTATATAGGACGTATTCTCTTGCGTTTAACAATGGAAATTCTAAAATGTTAACTAACCCTGAGCTTGTTACGTATATCGATGTTTTGGCCAAATCGAATAAACCTGTCATTCCTGATTATGATAATTCTGTGGGGAACTCTAAACCTGGGTTAGCTAATTGTATTCTTTTGCTCAAGTCAAGTAATCTTTCTAATGGTAAGAACTCCGGGTGAATCCTCCCTACTTTTGCAAATAATATTGCGTTTGCTGTGGTCGCGATGTCTAACGCGTAGTTTGTTACATATGCTTCCAAGAGTGATGCCAGCATTGAAATCTCCATCTCCTTATTAATCTCATCGATTTCATTCCCTACTGCCGTGAATTTTTTCTCGAAAATACTCATTTTATTCTCTAGTGAATCAATTTTCTCCGAATGCAATCTAAGCTTGGTTTCTACTATTCCTGTCTGGTTTATAAATAAATTAGTCAATTCTAAAGTGTCATTTTTTGCCATTCTTAAGAAATCCTTAATCGTTTCTATATCCTTCAAGGTCGCAGTACCAAAGACAAGGCGATAGACGTCGCCAATAACCCCAAGAATTGCGCGCTTTTTCCTTTTATCTGCTTCGGAAATGAGTTCCATTGTCTCTCTGTATCTCTTGTCGGCAGTTGACAGCTGAACCTGAATATTATCTAGGAGTCTACTGACCTTGCATGACTCAGAGTTTGGGCAGTGCTTTCTTACTTTTCCCAGAAATTCGTGTAGAAAGTTGTTCCACACTGTGAAATGTTGCAACTGGACGTGGTTTAGTATTTTCCATTTCGATGAAACCATACGAATTATCCCTTGTTTCTCCGGGTAAATTCCTGGGGAGTTTTTTATACTCCTTATGTCGGTGCTCTGAGCGAATGCGACGACCCTGTGATACATATTTCTTTACTGTGAATCTTCTGAAGGAAATGGTATTTTAGAAAAATTAACTTTAGGAAAATGTGCAAGTTTTATTCTTGCCATTGGGATCGTTCTCTCCTTTTTGTCATCGTCAATTATAATTACACAATTTTTTTTTTTGTTCATTTTTATAACTTCATAAGGGCCTCTATATTCATCGTCGAATTTTGTATTTTTAATAGGCTTAAGTTCGAAAACAAAGTCACCAACTCTAAAATTTTGAATATTCAACTTTCTATCGAAATATCGTTTTGTTCTGATTTTTGAATTTAAAAGGTTTGCCGCCGCATCCGCCCTTAAATCTTGCAACCTGGCCGACAATTCTCCAAAGTACTCATCGTAAGTTGTATCGTCCCTGACCGATGTCGATGACGTCATAACCCTACATTTCTTTCCATAAACTAATTCGAACGGCGTGTATAACGTGCTTTCGTTTTTGGCCGTATTAAAAGCCCACATCGCGTAATTCAAGTATTTTGTCCATCGCTTCTCCCTGCTTATGAAAAATTTTAAATACTCCGCCAAGGATGCATGACTACGTTCTAGGGAAGCGTTGCCATGTGCATAGTAAATTGAGCAAAATATCTGCTCGATCTCAAATAATTTTGCTAGCTCTGCATTAATTGAACTCGTAAAATATTTTGCATTGTCGGAGATAATATACTTAGGAGTACCGACTTGCAAGAAAATTTTCTCTGTCAGGGAAGTCGCTATGGTCTTGCTATCTATTCTCGGCAATGGTATTGCAAAACTGTATTTCGTTAGCATGCACATTGCCGTTAAGACATACACCGGTTTTGCTTGAGGCTGATATGGTGGAGTAACTGGTCCGTAAATGTCTATAGCTAATCTTTCAAAACTTTCTGTTCCACCCTCGGTCAATACCATAGGCATCTTCGTCTTTACTCGAGTTAGTTTTTTGGTCTGACAACCCTCGCAAGTCCTAACGAAATCTTCAACCTGGCTTTTCATGCCTGCCCAATAAAATTCTGTCTGAAGTTTATCGTACGTCTTTGCCATTCCTTTATGCCCATTTATACCACCGTGAACTTCGTTCATTATTTGTTGTCTGTCTTCAATTCGAGGTACTTTCAAAATTTTCTCGCAAAGTGTAATAGTCACATGTTTGTTCAGCAAGTGGAGTCTCAGTTTTTTAATAAATTGATTCCATGAAGCTGTATTCATAATCTCTGGGTCCATGTTAATTGCAAAACTCTTTACTTCATGCTTTTCTAACGCTATCCCCAATGTCTCAACCGCCTTTTCTATTTCCTTGACTGTTGGATGATCTTTTTCTGAGGGTTTAATAATTATCCCGAATGAAAAATTTTCATCTTTCTTCGATTCTAAAAATTTATCGTCTTTTAATGGAAATTTATTGAGTTGCTCCCTCCTAATAATTCTCTTTTCTCTCAAAAGTCGCAATGTGTTCGTTCTAAGCGTGCCATCATTTGACAACAAGTAAACTATGCTTGAATCTTCCTCGATAACGCTTTTTTTTGACCTTACAAATTCACCCTGAACTTCTTTGTCACTCAACATCGTAGGCTTTTTACTTTCGATTTTCCCTTCTCCCTGATTTTTTATCTTCTTTGCAACCTTACGCGTCTGGTCAGGATTTAATTCATAAAACAAAATATATGCCTGGGAGTCATTGAATTTTTTCGCGTTTGTTCTGCTTACTATTTCGTCGTTAAACCTGTAATATTTCATAGGAGCTGTACGCGCTATTGCCGTATAATGACCGTTTTTTGGTGTCGGTCCTTCGTGAATGACTGCTGAAATCATCTTATATTCTAAAGTCCTATTAATGTCTGGCGATGTACTAGGAATGTTTATATTCGCCTAAAATTTGATATGTTTGTCGATCTTGTTCCCTGAATTATCGAATCTGTTTAAAAGTAAGCATAAAACTTTTGGAGGTCTTTTCAGTTGTATTTGTACTGTTGTAGAGGTTTTCATTTTACATTTTTTGCAGTCAAAATCGTCTACATCCCTGTCTTCCAATTCTAAATATTTCTTAATAGCCTCATCTACTGTATTTGTCTGTGAAATTGGTAAGGTCAATTGATTTGTGAGTGTCTCAGTGCATATCTTAGATTTGCAATTTTTGCACTGGATCTCGGTTATAGTTTGCATGTTGAAAATTTCCTCTACAGGGTTCAAATTCGACAAAATTCTATGCCGGCTACTGCAAGCGAGAGAAATCTCTTGTAGGATGTAACATAAAACTTCGTGCGCATCCTGTTGATCTCCCAGAACGATACCCGTACAAGATGTGTTTAGTCTCTCAAAAATTCCCGTTGGTTTGATCGCCTCACCTGTTTTCTTGTGGGAATCGTGAAGAGTCTGAGCAAGTAAGCAAAGAAAGCACTCAAGATTTCTCTGATTATTCTCTTTGTAACAAAAGTCAGTGTCTAATATCCAGCTAATTAGGACTGGGATATGAAAAAGTGCCTGTAGGGTACTGTTCAAGTAACATGTGTTGCCTAAATTATAGAGGCCAGACCCCACTGGAAGGTCTTCTCTCCATCCCAATCTTGGAAAAATCTTAACTGTTCCCGTATCATCGATTTCATTGTCAGTGATAGTGGCTGATTCTTTCGCAAATTCTTCTGATGAATTGTGAGGTTGCCTTTCACCAGTGCACTCCATTGGTATACAATTTGTTCTTCTAGTACTATTTGATGATTCAATAGTTTTTTTACTTGATGATTTCGTTTTTATCTCGAGTTCTGTAACATCAAATTCCTTATCACTTATATTGTTCCCGTTATCTCTGTCTGACTCGTTTTTATCCATCGCGCTAGGAAAATTCGGGTATTCTGTTGAATCGACACTATCAGAGCTATCAATATTCGTGTCAAAATTTTCAATCTTTTTTCTTTGTTTATCATTTTTATCCTCGGCATCATTGTTTCTAACTTCTTGCAAATTTTCGTGCCTTAGAATTTTTTTTCTATGTCGTGCCTCGTCTTGTGTTCTATGTTCTTCGGAGCTGCCTGTAACTTCCTTTTTTCTTTTGTTTCTAAAAAATTTGTCTTCATTTATTTGAGTGTTTTTATTTTTATCAATATCCTTCAATTCTTTTATGGAAAGTTCAAAATCAGAGTCTATTTTTAATGATTCGTTACTGTCAGAAAAGTCATCATTATCTTCAACTATTTCGAGTTCATTATCTATCTCGATAATCGCATTTTTCTTTTCACTTGCTTGTCTATCTTGATTTTCGTTAACACTTTCCTCAATTTCGTCTTCATTCTTTAAGTCTTCAAAAATCTTATCTTTTTCTGATATATCCGTTAACCTGTTCGAGCCACACTCAAATTTTTTTTTGACCTTGTTCCCATTCGTAGCATCCTCATTTACCCGTGATTTTTCATGGTCAACGTTCTTTGAGGGTTCCTTAGCTTGTGATTTTTTGTTGAAGTCTATATTTTCAAAATTTTCATCATCATTATCAAAATTGTTTTCCTTTTCGAATTCATCAAAATTTTTCATTGTTCCCCTTACTTTCTCATCATTTTCTTTTACAGCTTCATTTTCAATAATATTTTCAAATATATCATCATTATTATTAAAATCGTTTTCTTTTTCGAGTTCATCATCATTTTCGGTGTGTTTATCATCAGTACCCTTATTTGCATTTTTACTCTTGGTAACTTTATTTTCATCACAATAATTCGAACCATTCTCAAGACTTTGTTTTTCTTTAATGAAATTCTTGTATTGACTTCTAGTTCTACATTTTTCCAAGCCCTCGTTATCCTCAAAATCAGTGTCCTCCGATTCCACTGACTCATATGACCATCGGCGTTTCTTTTCACGCTTTTTCCGCGTCTTTCTCACGAGCAAATCTCCGTTTTCATCAATTTCTTCGTTCAATGTATCGTATTCCCAAAACGTTCTTTCTTTTTCCGTGTCAGTTTTATCTTTTTCGTCGTCACCGTCATTTTCATAGTACCAATATTTCTTTTTGACTTTCTTTTTCCCCGTCCTTTCTATTTCGCGTCTTTCTTCGTTTGCTTGCTCTGGGTTAGTTTCTTGAGGGATTTTGTGGAATTTCTAAACATTTTTCAGTTTCGTATTTTCTTTCCCTGATTCATGCTCTACTTTTCCTGTTTTCTTTCGTGCTGACATCTCGCTATCGGTTGTATTTCTTCCCCTTGGTCTTTTCTGGGCTTTTGCTAAAAGAATTTGATTTTCATTTTCAATACTATCTGTCGGGTTTCTAGACAGTGCGTCTGCGACAACGTTACTTGCGCCACTACGATAGGCTATCTCGTAATCGTAGTCTTCGAGTTGGATTCGCCATCTCATCAATCTTGGCGCTGGTTTTTTGGTACGCGTGAGGTGACTCAGCGGGCAATGATCAGACAAGAGTGTAAATTTCTGACCGAAAATGTATGGCCTAAATTGCTTAACTGCGTATACAAGCGCTAATGCCTCCTTTTCGGTCGTAGAATAATTTATTTCAGGTTTAGTCAACGATCTCGAGGCGTACGCGATTGGAAGATCTTTACCAATTTCACCCTGAGACAACATACACCCTATCGCGTATTCTGATGCGTCACAACTAATCAGAAAATTCCTTGTGAAATCAGGTAACTGTAGAATTGGTCCCTCCAGAAGTTTTTGTCTTAAGGTGTCAAAAGCCTCCTGATGAATCTTTTTCCATTCAAATTTCACATTTTTTTTTAAAAGTTGTGTCAGAGGTTGGGCTATCTTTGCAAAGTCCCTGATAAACCTACGGAAGTATGAAAATAACCCAAGAAATGATTTGACCTTCTTGGCATCTTTCGGAGGAGGATATCTTTTCAAGGCCTCAAGTTTTTTCTCATCCGGTCTTACCGAGTCTTGAGAGATGTAGTGCCCGAGATAAACTACATCTTTCTTCAAAAATTGACATTTTTCCGGCTGGAGGACAAGATTGGCATTTCTCAAACGCGTCATTAACCTTTCGAATCTCTTCTCGTGCTCGACCAAATCCTTCGCAAAAACAATCACATCATCTAAGTAAACTAAACACTCTACGTATGTCATACCAGATAACACATTATTCATCATGCGGGAGAAGCACGCGGGGCTAGTTTTCAGACCGAAGGGAAGTCTATTAAATTCGTACAACCCGTTCATTGTCGCGAAGGCTGTCTTATGTTTCGTATCGGGATGTAATGGTATCTGGTGGAAGCCAGCCGCGAGATCGAAGGTACTAAAATATTTTGCTCCTCCAAGACAATCGAGCAGGGTGGTAATATTTTCCAGGGGGAAGTTATCACTAACTGTTTTAAGATTGAGTTGCCTAAAATCGATAACCATTCTGTATCGCTTTTCGCCATCGGGCCCGGGTTTTTTGGGCACTATCCACACTGGAGATGAGTAGGGGCTCTGTGATGGTTCTATAATTCCGCTTTCTAACGTTTCGTCAACCTGTCTATTAATCTCCTCTCTTTGCGTTGGCGCGAACCGATATTGGCACTTTGCTTTGACCGGTACATCATCAATCGTTTCAATCTTGTGATGAGCCGCGTTGGTATGACCTAACTTTTCGCCCTCTAAATGAAAATTATCTTGATATTTCTCTACGAGCTTCCTCACATGTTGTTTTTCTTCATCGTCTAACCCCTCGAGATCTATTTTTTCAATTACCTTCTTATATCTTTCTATTGTACATTCCTTAGCTGAAACCCTATGAATTCTCGCGTTATCATGTCCGACTCCTTCGAGGTCAGTTTGCTTATCAACTTCCTTGATATTCTCGACTTCAATAAGCTCGACAGATGGTCTTTTAATTCGCACTGTGACTTCGCCGGCATTTACCGCATACAGGTAAGCGATACCGTTCATGTTTCTAACCAAGGCTTTCCCCATGTAAATATCTGGACCAGCATTAAGCTTTGGAACGCAGCCCTCTCGAACCTGGTTATTCAAAACGCGCACGTACATCAACTGTCGCGATCTAGGAGGTAACGTGACGATATCCTCGTTGAAGATGATTTCCCTGTTGTTCATAAATATCGCTTTTTCCGCGTACGAGATAATAGCCCCACTTTTCTCAAAAAAAATTGTCCCTAACATGCCGCTACAATTGATTGGAAAATTTTTTTCAACTACTTGAAAACATTGCTCTGAATTATCTATGATCAAAGTTACTTGGCCAAGAGTTTTGACTGTCTCGCTCGTGATGCCACTTATATTGAATTTTATATCATTATTTATCTGGACACTGTCTTTTAATGCTGAAATTTTAATGACGTTGATTGAGGCTCCAGTATCTATTAAAAAAGTTCCCATAACTCCATGTAATCCCATAATGTCCAAATCAATTGTAGGGGACTGAGCAATGCGGTCGCTTATCAGGTTTATAATTCCTCCGCCGCGACGCGTCTCACCCGGGCGTTCCGATCGGTACTCTCGCTCTGATGCAGTGTCGTACCGCTCAACTGCATCAATCTCGAGTTTAAATCATTCGAACTTTGTTGGGCAGAATTTTGTCTTTGATTCTGAGGGTCAAAATTTCCTCTATTTTGGTCAGCGTTCCGGTACGAAAATTCATTTCTGTGAGGAGTGTCGCTAAAATTTTTATTCGAGCTCTGATGACGGAAGCCATTTAAATTTTCTCGAGTAAAATTGTCTCGATCAAAGCCTTCACGCGGAAAATTATCAGTGCCTCTATCAGTATTTTGTCGTGGAAAGTTGTTAGAGTTCCCAGTGTGGTTCGAATGAGAACTGCTCAAATTCTCATTGAAATTCCTCCGAGGGGAATTATTGAAATTCCCATTGAAGTTCCGACGAGGAGGATGATTAAAATTCGCATTAAAATTCTGGCGAGGAGAATTATTGAAATTGCCATTGGAATTCTGGCGACGGGAATTACTAAAATTCGTATCGAAGTTCTGGCGAGGAGAATTATTAAAATTCTCGTTGAAATTCTGGCGAGGAGAATTATTAAAATTGCCATTGGAATTCTGGCGACAAGAATTACTAAAATTCTTATCGAAGTTCTGGCGAGGAGAATTATTAAAATTCTCGTTGAAATTCTGGCGAGGAGAGTTATCGGGATTCATGTTACAGTTCTGACGAAAGTAGTTATTCGAATTTTGTCTATTGTTTCTAGATGGGAGGTTATTAGAAGCAAAATCTTGTCTACAATTCTGCGTCGAAAAACGGCCCGTGCCTGAACCCTGGTACTGATTGTGAAGATCAAAATCGTCAAAATTCACGCCTTCCTGACGTGGAGGGAGTCCGCGCAATTCGCAAGTATTCGAATCGTGAATACCTGCGCGATTACAAAAGTTGCAGTATAATCTGTCACGGTTATTAAGGTGGTATAACCGTGTCTCGGATTGACGAAAATTTTCCAAACGCCTCGTATCGTGAAATCGTTTCTCAAACTTACGAGCGAAAGCGATCGCTTCTGCTAACGAGGTGGGGTTGCACGTGGCTACGCGAATTTCGATTTCCGGTTTAAGACCTAGAACGAATTTCTGGATCGCGGTTCTTTCGAATTCCTCACATCTGGCTTCTTTTGCACCTGTATCAAGTGTGCTGTTTTTGATCGTAACCTTTCCATGTTTAAGTAAATTCGCGACTCTGGTGCCGAAATTCTCAGCATCTTCTTCACCGCGCTGGTATTCTACTTCAATTTTACTAGCCCAATATCCTATATTGTTTCCATCTTCATATGCTATTTTTAATTCTTTTATCAAATCTGTTAGTTTCGCGTACTGCCACAATTCTCTACCGAATCTCTCGTAAGCATTATACCTAAATTTCGTGGCCAAAAGTGCGATGAGCGTCCTCTCATCCGCGGGGTCAATCAATTGAAACACATTTTCAATAGCATGGCAAAATTCGAGCACGGGGATATTATGACCATCGAACAACGGTACGAGTTCCCTGGCGTCTTTAGGTTTCAAAAACTTACTGTTTATTTCGTTTGACGTCATTTTGTTGTATCTCTAATTTCGCTCTGGTGCATCAGACCAAGGGCAATTATGCGTCGATTTATGTCTTTTGCATAAATCGGGAGAAAGAGAGAGTAGAGAAAGTAAATTTTCTCAATAAATGTTCTGTGAGACCTCGGTAGGATAATAAATTCATGAACTCGATTAAAAGAAAATGTTGAAGTTGAATTCCTAAAAATTCATTCGACCTAGACGATTACGTGCCCAGACGAAAATTCCGATTTCGTGATGGGTTTCTTCTCAAATATTATTTCCATATGGTACGCCCATTCAGTCAGAAAACGAATAATTTTCCAAATCAGTGTTAACGCAAAAAAAAACTCGATTCTATATGCTATGTGAAGTCGATAAAAACGATTGTATTCGACAAAATCATTATGAAGAGCAAAATTTTCTATTCCATATGCTAGCAGGTTAAGTAATAAAAAAAAAAAAAAAACGGATAAATTTTGCTTAATCAGTAGTGAAAGTGAAAATTTCGATTCCACATATTAGTGGAAACGTGGCATTGTAACATATGGTAGGCGAAAAACTGGTCCAAACATATTTAAAATATGCAAAATAACTACCATATGGCTCGCAAATTTTTTTTTTTTTTTTTAAAGAGGAAGGAGAGAAAAAAATATATATATTATAGCATAAGGTGTAAATATCTGAAGGAAATGAAAAAGTTTGAATATATTTTTACCATATTAAACGAAATTTTGACTACCATATGTTACAGTAATTTCCATGAATTTAAAATGAAACTTTTACAAAAAATATCTGGAATCTTAGCTACCATATGTTACAATAATTTTCATAAATGTATTATGAATTTTGATAATTTTTCATCAGCAAAATCTGGTACTCAAAGCTACCATATGGTTCAAAAATCAACTCGAATGTTTGGCAATTTCTCAATATATTTTCTTTTGCCTAAATTGGGTACTTAATTTACCGTCTGATAAGATGACCCATAAAAAAAAACAGTTAAATTTGGTGGCGAAAACGTCAAAATCAGGGGGCAAGAAAAAACACTTTAGAAAGATTCCACCAATGACGTCACCATAAAAGTCCGCACTTATTATCTCCGTAAAATCTCCTCAAATCCCACTAAAATTTAAAAGCCTTCAACATTGAATTTTTATAATAAATTGAGCCACTTACGACGTCAACATAATAATCAGAAAAATCCTCATTGTCAATAAATACGGTCCAATTTCCAACCTTGCCTTCATAGGGTTTTTCCAGGTCCTTGTAGGTGTCAAAGGGGTCACAACCCGCGAAACTTGCCAACAAGGGGAAAGGAAACCGGTACCGCTGCCACCAATGTGACGTTCCTGGTTGAAGGGCCGGGTAGCGTAGCCCTTTGGACACGTCAAGTTCGTGCCGGTTTCCTCCTTTGATGGCGGGTCTCAACGGATGGAAAGGGGCAATCGATGATGGTATCAAGAAAAGGGGAGGGCCTGGGAGTCAGGGAGGGCTATATAATCGCTCCCGAATTATTAAATAGTAAATTTTATTTAAACTTATGAAAATATAATATGCGATCGGTACATTTTGGGCGACGGGGGCGAACGACTAGGATCGCGAACAGAACTGGGTAGAGAAGAGGGAGACAAGCGAGCGAACGCGCGAATTCACTCCTTTATATAGCTAGTGAAAACCAAAGATGGCCGTCGGAAGTGTCAATCCGAAAAACGAGAAATAGAAGCTTCTATAATAAACCAGAAGCTTCTAGAATCAACGTCATCCTCTCCCCCACCACGTCAGATTGGTGACTGTTCCGGTGTAATCAAACGACGGCGCGTGTGACGATTTACTAATGGCAGCGCCATTAGAGGTCCATTTATATTTTATAGTATTTTAATCGTTTTTCGTCTATCATAGACAGTTTACAGTTTTACTGCTTTAAAACTCTAAGTTTGTGTAATCTAGAATCTCATGTCACTGGGACGTGACACAAGGCAAAGAAATGAAAAAATTGACATCCTGGAGAAGAAGATCACACAGCTCCAAGCATCACAAGCTGTTGCAGAGAGCCCTCTCGAGGCAGTGACTCCTCAAACCGAAATCAAATCGAAAAAAGTACTAAGTATTACACTGTCAGAGAGTAGGAAAATTTTCGAAGATCGATAAATTGTTATTTCGATCCCTTGAAATATCTTCTTTTTCCAATACCACTTGAATTAGTAACGTATTTGGGACGTTGCTCATATTATCCTTTCTGCGTTCTCTTTTTAATATTAGATTCCGGCAGGAGTTCGGACTATTGAAGTGGGCAAAGGCAGTGGAATTTTTTTCACTAAAGTGGATTACGAAAGAGTTCGTGACGCGCGAACAATGCCAATTAGGATAAAAAACATCTTCAATGCCTTGTGGGACGAAGAGGCACAACAAAATATGTACATCAGGAAACCAGATTCGGACGTTTCATCTTCAACCACTGCCGCTACTGAAGTTGACGTCGATAAAGTCTACCGTAAGTACTTGTTCCACTCTCTAATGAGATACATACCTTCACATTCGTAGAGGTGTGCTTCGGAACTGGAAAAGTCCGAATTACCCGAAAGTATCCGTGCCTACAAATAACCCAGCATACCAATGATTTTGAAGCCCGGAAACCGGACCAATGCAGACCTTTAAATTCACAAAACTACTAGTGCAAAGAGTCCGTTTTGTAGCACAATTTGTAACTCATTTCAGTATAATGTGGGATTCATACGGTTAATTTTCATCTTTCTGTTTCTTTGGAGCTTGATTTAAATTTCACAAATTCGTTTGCAAAGACAGCTGATGATATGACCCCTTGTTGTAGTGAATCGTATAAGATTTCAAAAAATCCTGTAAGATTATCAAAATTTCTCGTAAGATTCATCAAATTCTCATAACGAAACTTATAAAAGTCATAAGTTTTTTGAGAACAAGAGTTAAGCTGCTGAGCTTTCTAAAATCTAAGGAGTCGAGTTTATAAGCTTCCAAAAAATTATTTCGTGACATCGCTCACGATTGACTAGCCACCCCCCCCCCTCCCAATGTCACATTTCATTACAAATGTTTGACACTCCCCCCCCCTCCCTAAACGTATGACGTACTTTATGGACGACCTCTAAGGCACATTTACGAGATTTTAAAAATAGTAAAAGATTTTTAAAAGTTACTTTATAAAAAATTTCGACAACGTAATAAACTCCAGAATTACAAAGGACGTAGGTTTCAGTTTTAGAATTTTCAAATAATGCTCTTATCACACAGTTGCCCACCTCGCGTTGATTTCATTCAATCCGATTTCTGTTAGTTTTCAACTAATTCAACTAATGAAGATATATATTTGCATACAGGCATCCTCGAGTTGTTCCAAAGTTTGAAGAAATCGGACGGAATAAACCGTTTTGCTCTCGCAGTACCAAAAGGCCTGAAATTGGGTTTCAAATATGTGTTTTCGATGGTAGGAAAACACCTTAATTCGCTTCGATATGAACGCAATTCTGGGGGTAAAAAGAAAACGAAGATAAGCAGCACCGAAATAAGAAAAAAGAAGCATTCTGAGATGGAAGGCGATGACATGACGGATTCTGGAAACACATCTGAAGATTATTGGGAGTATTGGTTGGGTATCGGAGAAAAAAAATTAAAACAATTGGAAGCGGCTGAAAGTACAACTGAAAAAGCTGATGAGGTCAATGCAGAGAGTCAAGGAATGTCCGGTGAAAATGATACTGAAATGGGCGAAGACGACGACAGGCTGGATTCTCCAGAATACGAACAGGATGACGGGCCACGCATCGAAGAAGAAGGAGAAAATATTGAAAAAGATGAAAGTGAAACAATGGACTCCGAAGCAGAGGTCGAGATAGAGACTGAAGAGGAGAGTTGCAATGAAAAAATGGAAGAAATAAACGATAGCGAGTCTACAACTGACAGTGACGAATTCGACGATTACAATGAAAAACTTGGAATGAAGATAAAAAATGTTGCCCGAAAATTATGTTACGATTGATATGAGAATAAAGACTTTTAGTTTTTAGCTAATAATTAACTATATTGATACCAAGTTCCTGTCTTCAGTTAGTCACTGATAATTTATAATTGTAATTTGTGTCTTATTACTGACGTTTCAGTATTTTGTCGATCTCAAAGAACCGTAGCTGAATTGTAGTAACTAACTTAAAAAAATATACATACATTTAACAATTTTATGTGATCATTAAAATGTATGTCGAGAGGGGTCTAGACTGCTCGCTGCAATAAAACGACTTGTGCGTGTCTTTCTTCCTTAATGATGATTACTTTCCTAACCTAACCTATTCAAGAGCGAGAAAAGATCATTTCTCGTTGACGTTTTACCGGAGCTCAGAAAAGCAGGGAATGAAACTTTTGTATATCCAGTTTCAAAGAAAGGGGTCCTAGTATTACTAATTACATTGTCAGCTTCAGTATAACTCAAAATCAACAATTATCAAGTTTTGCATAAGTCCGCTAATGTGGAGGTTTTACAATTGATAACTTTTTCGCGAATCTCATCCGATTGACTCAAGATTGCATAATCAGCATTGTTTTAGAGCCAAATTATTAATTAGCAGCTTTTGTTTGATGTCCGTCATATTGTGAGCCTTATGATGGATAGTATATTCCAAAATTGTTTTAGAGTGAATCGAAGTTACATTGTTGGCTTTGGTAAGACTCAAAATCAACAATGAAATATTTTTTGTCGACTCCCCACTATGAAGGTCTTTAAATGGATAAATTTGTCGCAAACTCCATCCGATTGGATTGAAATCGCATATGCAGCTTCGTTTTGTAGCAAAATGAATAATCATTAATTTTAGTTTCATTACATCATATTGCAAACTTTATGGTAAGTGTTATTTTCCAAGATTTTACAACATTAACACAGAATTGTATTTCTGCCTTTGTTATCACTGAAAACTAACAATGAACAAATTTTTTTCCTAGTCCGCAGTTATGGAGAATTAAGGGGAGAATAATCACCTATAGAGGCCAAAAAAGTACTTTCTTGCAACTTTTTAAGGGAAAATGAAGATAGTGCACGTAAAATTGGTACAATGTACATATATTTAGGGCAATGTTTGAAGATTAAAAAAAAACATTTTGTATGGTATGAAGAATTAAAAATTCATAAAGTTTTGTCGTATCTCATAACGTGTGTCGCCGCTGACATCGAAATTGGCGTAAGTGATCCTTGTTACAATTCTTATGTGAAATGAACGCCAGATGAAGAAAATCGGTTTAAAAGGTTTTTTGTAACCACTTGCACCAATTTAAAAAAACATGGTTTTGAGAAACCGCCGTTTCAAGTTGTGGTCATGAAGAAAGAAAGTTACTGAAGTTAGACGTTAATCAACTTCACAAAGTTCGTAGAGCAAGCCCTTAGCATCCTCGAAATACTAACACGCACACTCATCACACAAGTTTAATGTCAAACAATGACTTAAAAAAAGGTATTGATTTGTATACTAGCACATTAATATTTTTTACTATTTTTGTGTCTTGTTTGTAGAGAAACGACTCATCTAACTTGCAAACACAGATTTTGAAATTTGTTGTCTCAACACCCAACACATCATTTAACATAGTTAAGTAACAAAATTTTTATTTTTGATTTTAAGATTTTGCAGACAACCGTAGGCCACCAAAGTTTTTTACCCATAACAAGCAAGAGAATAAGGCCTCATGTTTCATTTTGAATTATCAATTAAAAAAGAAACGAATTGTGAAAACCATTTCTTGTGCCTACAAACCTCCTACCCCTATCCCTCTCAAATGGAGCCGTTGTCGTTGCATAGCTTTTACCCTCAACGTTTTACAAAATCGTAGGGAAAGGCGTAGTTGAACGTAAAGAAAACATTAAATATTACAATAAATTGTAAATGCAGACACTTACTTATTTTAGCAAAAAGTGGCCGTTTCTGTCTTCAAGCCACATTTGACGCAAAAGCACGTGGCGAGAATATTACGCGACAATATGCAAAAATCTCTTTGAATTTTTGTAGGATAAGTCAAAATATATTGAAGGCTTTTCACACGATTGTAATTCGATGAACAACTTCTGCAAATTACGATTACTTTGGAAACCAAAAAAAGAAAAGATATAAATTTCTCATCATTCCTCTCTCTCTCTGATAAGGATTGTCGGTCATTGCAGCTTAAGACATAGTTGTATAATGGAGCAAATTTGTGTTTTTTCAACAGATTGACTTGGATGAACTCTACGATCGAACTGCAATAGGAATTGCACAACGATGGCCAACAATCCGATCCGTATGGATGAATTAGAAGATGGTGAATCAGATGTCTCTAACATGGATGATGCTGAAGATGAAGTGTTCAGCGAAGAAGACTTATATTCTGAAGCTGCAATTTCAGAACCGGAATTCGGCGACGGTATTTACGAGGTCCCTGCGGAGCCACTGCACAGCGATGATGAAGATATGGAAATACCAGCCAATGAAATTATTAAAGACGTTGAAGAAGATTGGATAGATCCTGTGCCCGAAGAGAATGAACCCGAACTTGATGCCTACTTCTTCGCTCTTCAACGATCAAATCACGAAAATGTAAATCAGCGAGAAGACCTTATGCCTCGAGACGATTTCCTTGTCGAAGTTGCCCATAATCTTGTTGAAAGGGAGAGCTACGTGTCACTGATGAGACGATTGCAGTGGAAGCGTAGAATAACAAACGATGCCTGGATTCCCACAAATATGGACGTATTGTGGCGCCGTATTGGACGTAACGAAAACAATGTGAAATACTATCTGTATTGTGAAATATATTTAGACCTCGTTGGTGAAGGAAAAAGAGTAACAATGGAATGTCAATGTGGCCATTGTGGTCCGCAGAGGAACAGACAACCACTCGCGACCTACGTCCACCTGAGCATTACGGCTCAATTGCAGAGTATTCTGCGGCTTCCTGGCATTTCACGCGATTTAAGATACCGATTTACTCGAATAAAAAGAGATGGCAACAACATAGAAGATATTTTCGATGGTTCCGCATATCAAGAGTTATGTGAAGAAGGTGGGTTCTTACACGTTCCAGAAGCTGACAATTTGGACACCGATATTAACTTCTCTTTCACGATGTGGGTCGACCACGTTCAACTTGCCAAATCCTCGGACGCAAAAGCCTATCCAATTCTTCTGCAAATCAACGAATTGTCTCCTCATGCCCGGAAAAGACACATCATTTTGGCAGGCTTGTGGACCGCAAATAGAAAGGCACCGATCCACATCATCTTTGAACCTGTAATAGTCGAATTGAGAAGCCTGCACGAAGTTGGGATCACCTGGAGACCTACTGGAAACGCAGAAGTACAAAGTCGCTTTGCTGTACTAATTTTCTGCGCCGACTGCGAAGACAGGTACACAGTTCTTCGGATGATGAGACACAACGCGCGTGAAGGTGGTTGTTCCTTCTGCAATGCAAATACTGAACTTGTTGTGGTTCCTCGTCGTCGGATACAAGACCGTAGGCAAGTTAAGCGGATTTACCCTCCTGGAGTCGGTGTTGTTCGAACAGACGAATTATCGAGAACGAATATGCGGCAAGCAACAGAGACTGGACATCCAGTAAACGGTTTTGTTGGAATTTCGCCACTCTACGCCCTCCCAGAATTCAAGTTTGATCGTGGGGTAATCGTAGAATCATTCCATGCCGTATTCGAGGGGTTGAGTAAGCAATTGTTCAAGATGATTATGACAATAAATGACTTCTAATGGTTCACTGAGGGGAGGAGGGCAGTATTCAACACAAGAGGAATGGCTATCAAGCTGCCATCAAAAGTGAGTCGTCGCTTCCGTGATTGTGAAACATGGCATCACTGGAAAGGCAGCGAATGGAGGAACCTGTTGCTTTATTTTTCTGTCCCATGTTTTAGCGGTATATTGCGCCCAAGGTATCTGCGTCTCTGGTCCACTTTGGCAGATGCAATCTACATTTTGAACAATGACAGCTTGTCAGAACAAGATATCAATCGTGCGGAAATGCTGATAAACAGATTTGTGAATGACTTCCAAGCTTGTTTTGGACCATCATATTTGACGTACAACATTCATATTTTGCAGCATCTACCAACGTCAATCAGACACTGGGGTCCAATGTGGGCGAACTCAGGAGCAATATATGAGGCGTGGTATCGAAAAATGGTATCGTATGGAACGTTACTTCCCCAACTGGACGAGCCATGCAAATTGTTAACAGATTCATTATGGCAAAGTTCGTAGAAGAAGAGTCAAACAATCCAACAGTCTCTCAAATGGCGAAGAACGAAATTTGGAGATTAACCCGAGCTGCGAAATGGGACCTACCACCTCAAGTTGCTACAGGTCGGTTCATGGTAGGCTTGCAGAATGTCGGTAATTCGCCTGCCGAGGAACAAGAAATGGTCGCTTTGAGAGCGGCTGGTATCGAGATCGATGAAAACACCATCATCACGCACTACTCAAAAGCGGTTATCAATGGAACTGAGTATCGGACGCACTTTAATCAAGACAATCTTTCGTTTTGCAATTATATCGTCTGTGCTGCAACCGGTTTTAGCACTGTGTTTAATATCATTTCGTTCGAGATAAATGGAGAGATGACTCAAGGTATTCTTGGATTCGTTTTAATTCCTCAAAACGGACATGAAAACCGAAACATAATTCGGACCTCGTACATGAGGAAAGTCGTTGCAAGTAACCGGAGCGTTTTCGCCTCTTATCAAGAAATAATTTCACCGAGTTTCATTGCTGAATTTGCAGGACACACATGGGTTATGCGACTTCCAAACTGCTGGGAAACAGATTAACGTTTAAGTTTTTATCGTATTAGTTTTTATAATTTTATTGTTGACTGAGAAATGTTGTAAATAGCAAAAATGCAATTATTTCAAACATCTACATAAATGTCCTGTAGTTATATGCTCGACGACATTATAGAAACGAAACATTATTTTCATCAGCCGAACGCTAAAGAATTTTGTTGATTCATCGTATTGTTCTATTCTTTAATGAGAATAAATCAGTTAGTTCTACGATTTTGTGAACTATTGGATAAACAATTCAAACTTTCAAATTTTTCTGCAACCTCTTTCTTCCTATGGTACTAGGGTCAACTTAAAAAGCCTTCCTTTCTCCAGTTATTTCGAAACTGCTCAATACTTTCTCTAACTTTTGAATGATTTTTTATTTTGACCGAAATGGATAGTGTCCCTGTTTAATTGTTGTAAATGAAAGTGTTTTTTCCATCCTTTTTTTATCTTGGTATTTTCGAAACAGTTCCATCAAAAAGTGTCGTGTCTGCTTAACCATTGATACATATAATTTAGAATAAAGACATGCATGGAAGGTCGCCCAACTATCAAATTTGAGATTCTTACAGACAATTTGCCATGAACTTTGCTAATGAAGTTGCCACTTCTTTACTACAGTAAAGTTTAACTCGTTTCAACAATCAGTTACTCCAACGATGGCACTGCTAAGGGGTTCTTCTGCAATGATGTACAGTAGACTGTTTTACATGAAATGTACTTTACAGAATGACGGTATTATGAGATTGTTTTTAATTTTGTCTTTATAAATATCTATACAAAAGGCAGATACAAGAGTATTTGAGTAGCGCGAAATAGTTTGCTGAATTAAATTAACACTAAATGATAAGCAATGATTGAGCCAATTATTCAAAATATCCACAAGGATGGTAATTATTTACACCAGGCTTTGATAGTAAATAATAATGAATTTTTTTATTCAATATAAGATGAATTTATTGAGTACAAGATTGAGTACAGGATGTGTTGTAATGTTGGTCACCGGATGCAACTTTGCAAAACAATTTTTGCATACCAACGACCACCTGTGATCGATGGTTGAACAATAATAGCCGGAAAATGTTCTAAATTTGAAAATCTTCGTGATTAAAAAAAGAAATGTCTAATGTAAAACCAGCAAAATTGTTTGCAAAACAAAACTTTAAAAAACTATCAAACAATGTTATCAATCGGGATCAAATTTTCATTTCAAAATTTATGTAGTCAGTAGTAACTTTACAATTCGTGTCGAAATATGAAGTTATTTTTATCAACAAAACAACCTGTGCCGGAACTATATTTATATATTTTTCTTCTAAAAGTAAATAAATATTCTTTGACGGAACTGAAATTCCTTGTATGGTAGCTTTTGTCGAGATTTCTGGAGAATGGTGATCCCTAAGGGGCTGTGTGAGAAGAAAACGACAATCGGTTTCCAGAGCCCAGAATTCTTTATAAACAAAGTATGTAAAAAATTTAAAAACAACGTAAATAATTGAGCTGCATAAACATGGAACAAAATTTAACATTTGTCCTTGACTTTACTTAAATCCAGAACTCACATTCCTTGCAATAAGTATTTAATTGAAAAAGTACTTTTCAGGCAGAATAATAGAATTTGCTGAAGCAATAAACATATACGATTCGGGAACAACGAACATAAGAGACCTAAAGTAAAATAAAATCGAATTTGGTATTTTTGTTTGACTTTACTATATTCCGAAACTCAAAATCCTGGAAAATATTCTTCTTTACTGAAATAGAGTGTCCAAACTGAAAATTAGAAGCTTTTATAACAATAAACGCACATGAATGAAACAGAACGTAAAAATTTAACTGAAATTAAAACATAACGAACTGGTATTTGGTTTGGAATTTATTTGATTCAAAAACTAAAATGTGTTAAAAATATTTTTAACAGAAATTCAGCGTTTTCAGCTGGACTTTACTATTTTGCATAATGTATGTTAACAATGAGAAAACAACGTGAATAATACACCTGAAAATTTGCGACATGATTCATTTTTAATAACAGTATTCTGAATTTGTAAAGAAGACAATTGTTTCGAAGTCAAAAAATCCCCATGTCGATGATATGTGTCAGAATACCCACCTGGAAAAAGCCGATTGGATTTCTATTCGAATTTCAAGTAGAAAAATGGTAAGTACAACCGATATTAGGTATGGGCGATTTGGATTTCCAACAAAAAATCCAATGGATTCATAAATAAAAATGATATTGGCTTGCATCATTCGAAATTCAACCATTTTTCCAGTTTAATACACAACTGGCTTTGTAGCTGGAAAATTTTAATAGAATTTAATTAAAAAATATAGTTGGAATACCAACTGGATATGTTGCTAGAAAATTTTTATGCAATTTCATTAGAATTTACAAACATATTTCCGATTGAAAACCCAACTGGATTTCTTTTTTGAAAATGCTAATAGAACTTTTCTTGAAAACCCAAACGTTTTTCTAGTTTAAAGTCCGACAGTACTTCTAGTCGGTAAATTAAACTGGATGTAGAGTTGAAAACTCAATTGGTTTTGTACTTGGAAAATTTCAGTGGGATGTCACTTTAAAAATCTGAATGAATATATAGTCAAATGTCTAACTGGATTTGTACTTAAAATCCAGACTAGATGCCCGGTTGGCAGTCCAATTAGAGTTCAAGCTGTAACATTATAAACTAAAATTGAAATAAAATGGAGCTTGGTATTTTTCGTTGACTTAACTCGATACCGAAACTCAAATTCAAATTTTTCGAATTGGAAAAATGTTTGGAAATCAATGAAAATCAATGACTCTAGACATAAACTGCACACATATGAGCATAACAGCCTTCAAGAGTTGTACATAATTATTGAAGATAGCTAAAATATTTTTTACAGAAATTGAATCAGTCGAATTAGAGAAATTTTTGATAATCAATAGCAACCATCTATTCCAGACAACAACTGAACGGTTACGTCTTCCGGGACTTCTAAAAATATTATTCTTATAAGTTCATAATTGATTAAGGAAGCTACCCTAGTAGAAATGTTTACGTAGAGTTTACATTTCAGTGTGTCCACACATGTTTACGTAAATTTGTGTGTAAACATCATGTAAGCAGTTTGCGTAAAACAGTTTACTTAAAGTCTACACGATATTTACATGATGTTTACATACAATTTACTTAAACATATGCGGACGCACTGGGATGTAAACACTTTCTACTAGGGTAGGGTTTTTTGTCATGAGAATAACGTTTGTCGAATTAGAACATTTTTTGAAAATCAGTCACAAACGATGAATCCAGACAATTATTGCACAGATATTGACTGTAGGGATTTCAAGAAATATTTTACAATGGATTCATAATTAATTGAGCAAGCAAGAATTTTTTTCATAAGAGTTCAATTTGTCGAATTGGAAAAATTTTTGAAAATCAATTGAAATTAACTATTCTAGCCAACTACTACACAGATAAGAACATGGTCGTCTTTACGAATGATATTTTCATGAATTCATGAATAATCAAGGAACCGTGAATAATGTACATGAAAGTCAAATTTGCCGATTTAGAAAAATTTTTGCAAATCAATAAAAACCAATTATGGTAGACAACTTCTACACAGATATTAACATAAGAGCCTTTTAGAATGCTATTTCTATCAATTAATAAATAGTTAAGTAGGCTTGAAAAATTAAGATGAAAGGCAAATTTGTCAGATTATAAAAAATTTTGAAATTCACTAACAATCAATGGTTTAAGATAACTACTACATAGGAATAAATATGAGAGCCATTTAAGATTATGTTTTTGTTAGTTCATAGTTATGTAAGAAGGCTGAAATGATGTAGATTTAAGTCGAATTTGTCTAATAGGAAAAATTTTTTTAAATCAATGAAAATGAATTATTATGGACAACTTCTTCACGTATAAAAACAAGTCTTTGAGGATGATGTTTGTATTCACTATTATTTATTTATATTTATTTATATTTATATATATTTAAGAAAGCTGGAATATTTTTCAATGACAATTGGTGTAGAATCAGAAAAATTTTTAATAATCAATGATAATCTTTAATTCTAGACAACTTAACAGATGGTATCTCCTGAACCCTAAAAAATAAAATCTTTATGAACTTGTAATTGATTCAGGAAGCTAAGAGTTTTTCGATAAAAACTGAGTGACTTGAATGGAAGACATTTTTGAAATTCCATAACAATAAATTAGTTTATACAACTACTGCATGGGTATTAACTCGAGTACCTTCAAAAAATATTTTCATATGGATTTGTGATTACTTGAGAAAGTCAGAAGAAGTTTTTCTGATAATATTCAATTTTGAACAACTTTTGAAAATCAATGAAAATCGACTTTCAAAGTCAAATACTGCGCCAATTAAACATTGTTAATATAATGTTTTAATTTATTTATAATGATTTGAGAAAAGTATAATTTTTATGACAGCCGAATTCGTCTAATTAGTATAATTTTTCCAAATCAATAAAATGAATTTGTGTAGACAATTAGTGCAAAGATACATCACAGCCCTTAAAAATTATGTTTTAAATATTTCATTATCATTTAAAAAAAAGCTTCCCTCAGGAGAATGAAACTTTGAAAAAAAGAAACATTTATGAAAAAGCTAGAATAATTTAGATGAAAGTCAAATTTGTGAACATCAAATGTAAAATATTAGCAACTGGTAAAATCTAAGCCGTTTAAATTCAGGTCGTTGACTTGTCCTCGACGGCAATATTTCACTTTTCCCTGTTTTTTTTTCAGGCGTTGCGCGAGCACTTTTTATTATTTTTTACAGAACATTTGTTATTGTCAGTTATTGTTTTGACAACGCGACGACAATTCCGGTTGATTGTGACGTTGTGATATGCTCAGTAACCCGCGGCCGCGGGGTGGCGCACTGTACCGGGCGCCCAGGAGTTTCTACTGCACCGACATTTAATCCGAAATGTCAAAATAGTATATTTCGTAAATTTTATATTTTGTGCATTGGAAAGTATTTTTTCTGCTGCAAATGCTTAACAACAAACATAATAAGGTCGCGTAATAATTCACTTCCAACAAAAAAACTGTTTTTACTACTAAATCTCAATTTGAGAGAGTTCGGATAGAACTTTGATAGAAAATGGAGAGAAAGCTCTCAAATTTCTATCAACCGGCCTTTGCTAGGGTAGTTTATCGGAACTTTGTTTGCAACAGAATTACTATTCTCTCATAATGAAACAAAATAAATATATTCTTATATAAAGAATCAGTTTAACAAAATTGAAAAGAAATGTCATCTCTTTCATCAAATAATAAGAATGTCACCGAATTTTTCCCCAAACAAAACTAAAAACTAATGCAAAAATTGTAAAATTGTTTTTTAATCATACAGGTTTTACATTCCATTTACAGGCAATTCCAAGAGAACGCACAGCAAGATGAAACCAGACCAGAAACTTTTGATCATGAAAATGTTTCTGTTGCACAAGATGGCGAAAGACGTAATCATGGGTAAATTTTTCAATACTTCATAACCGTGATTGAAATTCATTCAAACTGAGTGTAAATAATTTTATGAAATTTACTACGATTTCATTAGGGATGTTGTGTAGAGAGTGCAGAGGCCACAGATTCTTTCAAATATTTTAGCATATTTAAATTTAGAAACTTAATTGACACTCCTGGAATTTTTACAGAACTTTTTGAGTATTCAGGACAATTTATTTAACTCATGAATTTTTCTATATTACAGAGAAATAAACAATCTCCCACTGCAATTCGAAGTCGATATGGAATGGGATGAAACAAGAAACTTGCCAATTGATGATGATAATGGGAGGCACAATGATAGGTAATTGAAATTTTATCATATTTATAAATTACTAACCCTACAGAATTTGAAACTGACTATTGCTGCAACTCATTAGCTATTTTCGCAAAAATTCATGGGTCAATTAAGTATTCTCACCTATAGTTCGATAGAACTTGCAGGCATATCTAAGACATGAATTTTGAATAACCTCAAATTCAATTTTTGTCTCTTTCTTTCTCTATATATACTCTCAAATAAATTAGAAATTTATAAATGAGTTACAAAAATTTTGTTGATAACTAAACATTAATATTTTCAGATGTGGCCATGCAAGCCCAGCATCGATTGAGAACAACGAAACAAGTGATGGATCAGATATATCAGATGAGGATAACGATACCGACGACTATTCTTCATCTGATGATGAGTATGCTCCAATTTTTCCTGAAGCTGAGTTAGGTCAAGAACCTTTGTACACAAGTCGTAGAAAGTATGCTGCTGATTTTGAGTGTCTTTTGTTACATCACAATGTAACAATGACATGTTTGGCTGATATTATAAGCTTGGTTAATTTACATTGTTTGCAAGACGGACTCAAAAAAAATACTTTGTTCAAGTTCCGCAATTTTTTTAGGCTGCGCAATACGACTGATTTAAAAAGGAAATACTTCTGCTCCACATGTATGCGAGCATTGCTTTCAAAAACGGATGTATGCCCTTCTTGCCCTAGGAAAAATAATTGCTTTTTCACTCCTTTACAATTTAATGATCAATTGAAAGATATGTACCGTAGGAAGGATTTTTACAATCATTTGCAACACAGGTTCAATAGACCCTTACACGCAGGTCAGACTATAACAGACGTATACGATGGATATTTGTACAGAACATGGCTCGATAACGGTTTTCTTTCTAACCCACAAAATATCTCGTTATCGTGGTACACTGATGGTGTGCTAGTTTTAAAGTCTTCAAAAGTAAGTTTCTGGCCTATTTATTTGATGATTAATGAGCTTCCTTTTTCAATGTGGAAAAAAAGAGAAAATATTTTACTGGCTGGACTGTGGTACGGAAGTACCAAACCGAATATCAATAAGTTTTTCAACTGTATCAGAGAGGAATTAGACAAGCTTGGCAGAGGAATTCGAGTAGAATTACCAAATACAGGCAATATCAATGTTAGGGGAGTGCTCTTAACTGGGACCTGCGATACCCCAGCAAGATGCGAGTGCTTAAATTTTGTGTATTTTAATGGTCGTTACGGTTGCTCTTTCTGTTTGTGTGAAGGTGAAAGTGTGCCAATTGGAAATCACAATCATGTTTTTGCCTTTCCATACTCAAATGACATTACATTAAGAACTGTCCAAAATACACAGGAATATGCTCGAACTGTTGGGCCAGATGGTAATCCAGTTATGGGCTTCAAGGGTGTAAGCGTTTTTTCCCAATTAATGTCAGATTTTATAAAAGGCATGGGGCTTGATAGAATGCATGGCGTTGAAGGTGTCATTGTTAAAAAAATATTAAATTTGTTTTTTTCTGTTGAACATCGTGCACGACCGTTTTCTTTGTACCGTTTTATAGGTGTTATAAATGAAAGGCTTCAATCGATAAAACCTCCAAAATTCGTACATCGTATGCCACGTTCTCTTTCTGATGTAGTGCATTGGAAGTCTTCAGAATTAAAATTATGGTTTTTTTTATTATTCTGTGCCCATTTTCAGAGGAATACTGAGACAAGACTTTTATGACCATTACCTTTTGTTTGTGATAGGAATAGAGAATCTCAGTGCCGATATCATCACTGACGAAATGTTGAGAAAAAGTCGAGATTTTCTTGATAAATTTGTCAGGGATTTTCAAACTTTATATAGGCTTCGTTTCTGTTCAATAAATGTTCATCAGTTATTACATTATCCCCACATTGTACAACAACTTGGACCACTATGGTCGTATTCATGTTACGAGTTTGAAAATTTGAATGGCCTGTTTCTTAATCTCGTTAATGGTAAAAATTTTATAGATTCACAGATTGTAAATTCTCAAGCATTCTGATTTCAATGACGAGATTCATAGAAAATATACCTGATGGTATGGTCAAGAATTTTTGCAAACAAAAAAAAACAGGTCAAAATCAATGAACTTGTATTTGATAATTGCTTCACCGTTTGAGGTTATAAATATATTCCCATTTTAAATGTGTTGCACGAACAACTGTTGCGGAACTTGAGATTCTGGAGAAATTTTCGAATGTAGGAATACTTTAGAATTTTGAAAAGCAGTAAATTTTAAGTGGCAGAAGCCTATACAAATGAGTCTGACTTGCAAACGAACTCATCAGCAGTACAGTACATCCAAAATAATGAGAAAAAAATCGGTATTGTGTCGTGCTTCTTGAAAATACAAAATTGTGACTGTAATCAACATGGTTGTGAGTGCCCTGACTTGCATTTCGCTGTAGTTCGAGAATTCGTTTGTTGTGGTGTTTTTCAAGCTATAGGTACAAATTGTTTTGATACAACAGAAAAGTTTTTGCAAAAATGTGAATCAAGAGATGACGTGACATTAATTTCAATCGAAAATCTGCAAACTGTCTGCGTTTACATGTAATTCGGTCAGGATGTATACTTTGGTATACCTGTAAATGAAAAAGAAATAAAATAACATATGTTTGTGATTCATGTATAATCGATAAAAATTAGGAAAATGATTGGTTGATAGAACCAATGTTATTTTTTTTTTGATTGGTTTGTAATTAAATTGCCTATGAAATGGCAATTTACAACTTTTACTATAAAAAAAAGGTGAATAAATATTGCACTTTCTCATTACATTACACTGTTTTCTTTGCTTTATTGTGTGTGTGTGTGTGCTGGTCAATGTAGAAAAGTTAATGAATTATAGTATTTTGTTACTAATTAGTCATACAAAATTTAAACTATTCAATTTAACAAGATTATCATGTACGTACATATAATGTAGCAAGAATTTTTTAAGAAGAAAGATTTTTATTTTCACACTAACGATCAACTCGGTTAAAAACTCGACTAGAAATGTAACGCTAAATAGCATTCGTTAAGAATCGTTCAAATTTCACTTTAGAAATTGAGAGCCCATAAGATAGCTGTTCAAAACTGTTGAAAGATCGCTTAAAATTTATTAAGTTGCGTCAAAAACGTTCAAAGTTCGAATTGACCGATCATTACCGCTTAAAATGCGTTCATACGCCTTGAATCCGTTCTAATCCGTTGAAAAACGCTTAAAAACGATAAAAAAACTTTCTAGATTTTGACTTGGGTACTAATATTTTTTTAAACTCCTTCGACTTACTGAATCCAAGCAACACGCGTAATTCAGATTTTTCTATACTTGATCTTAATAAAACACTCCACATTAGATCATGTATTTTCACTGAACGCTCTCCTGCAAGGAGTGGAAATAGAAATTACGGATTAAAATTTACCTATATTTTTTCCAAATTTTTGAGCATTGACAACTCCTTTTCAACTTGTGACGAAACTCAATACCAAATTCAACTCAAACAGCACACAGAAGTGTATCCTTACGTAGAACAACGTTTTCATGTAAAATGCTAATGTCAAATATTTAATAATCTCATTTGATCTAATAAATATAAAATTGAGTAATAAACGATGTTAAGTAATTCCTTACCTATTTCAATGCGTAAGAAAATATGTCCGTTGTTTTAGTGATGTTGAAATTTTTTTCATTTCCGGCCTAAAAATTGATTATGAAAATAGAAGTTGGATAGTCTAAAGACACGTGCTATCGAGTTGCTGAAGTTTAAAATGGAAGATACATGTATTTTGGCTCATGCTTCACTTTAAAATTAAGAACTTTTCTCAGAATTAACAGAATGTTCTAAAACGGGACTGGGTTTAGGCACATGGTATATCATATTTTGCAATCACTGTGGAGAAAAATTCAGGTTTTGTCAAATCCAAATAATCATTTTAATGCATTAGGTAGGTATATGTCACTGAAACACGTATGCGAAAGGATTTTTGAATTCATAGTTAAATTTGCGAGTTGTAAATATGTAAAGGTATGGTATTGGAGAAAACCTCTTTTTCATCCGAATTCATAAATTATAAATGTTTACAGGTTTTAAAATGGAAAAAATTCAGATCCTTCACTTTCCATCCTATTCCTAAAATTGAAAAACATTTTTTCTGTTTTTTTAAACAGAATCCAAAAATCTGAACAAAATCGCGATCGCATAAATACTTTAATGCGCGAATTTCCTCATAAAATTTTTTCTTTTCTCGTCAGTCTTCCCTTTCAATACGTATCGAATCATGTTTCGGACCCATTTTCAAGTGTCGATCGACACTTGAAAATGAGCCCGAAACACGGCTTGAGCCTAAATGATCATTTGGGATAGACATTCTTCAAAAGAAAGAAAAATCTATCCACAAATATTGTCGCTCCTGTTTCACGGCCATTTTTCACGTGTCATTGGGTCCAAAACATGATCAGATACGGATTAAAAGTAAGAATGACGAGGAAGAGAATAAATTAAATAAGGAAATTCGCGCATTATAGTATTAATGCGATCGCGATTTCGTGAAGATTTTTCAATTCTGTGTAAAAAGACAAAAGTTTCTTTAATTTTTTGAAAATCCTTTCCCACACATGTTTCGGTGACTAATGTAAACATGTTGCAAGTGAATTTTACATTAGGATTTTTTTTGCTCCACAGAGTAATCATGATCATTATTTGATTATTTATTCATATTCAAGCGTAGAACAATGTTTACATAATATCCAATATTCCCCACAAAAATAGCATAGATATTTGATGGTGGGAGTGGTGGGACTGGCGTACATTTACAAAAATGAATAAATAAATGGAATTTTACAAATAATCCCTCCCTCCAATAAAATTCAATCTAAGTATTGTTCATAAAGTACAAATGAAAATCAATGATAAAAAATACATACACAAAAAAATCCACACTGCGTAGTGAAAAAAAAAAATCGAATGCTCCCAACGCATACCATAATTATGCAATGTTTATTTTAAACACACAACCACTGGCTTTTGTTATTACGTTAAAATGTGATGCTACTTATAGTAGAAAAATCAGAACAAATTTACTGCTGGGCCCTCTGCCATTTACTCTGAACTCTGCCAATTGTACGTCTTGTTAAATTTTATCAAATTAGAGAGAAATTTAAGTTTTTGAGTGAAACATGCGGAAAAATAAGGTATTTTTCTTTTAAAACCCTACTAGATCGGTGGCACGTGGTAATACTATCTAATTTTGGTTTAAACCGACTAAAAATTCCTGTTAGTATTTTCATTGATCTTTAGAGCGGTAATGGGAAAATTTCAACATATCATACTAACTGTTAACCCCATCATGAATATGATACTCTAACTTGAAACATGAATACGTTTCACTGAATTTTTGTAGTATCACTATTTCAAGTAATTCAGTAGTTAATAAATGATCATAATTTATTTATATCAAATGCGTTTGTAGAGAAGCTGAAAATTTTTTGAAATATAACTCATAGTAATTTGTAAAATCTGAATATTGTGGAGCTTAAAAATAAAGAAATTATTATGTGAATAATAGAAAACTCGATTAAGAACGAGTGTTAAAACGAAATGATATGTATTGTTATTATGAATATATTTTTTTCTATTTTATCAATCAATATACTTCAATTTGTCATAGTTTTTGAATGTCGAAAATTTTGGGTATGTACCGTTTTAACCTTTTCAGGAAAAAATTTCATAAATTTGATCTCAGCTAAATTAAATTAGCACCCATAGGGCCTACGATATATGAATCATCATTTGGATAGAAGTTAAAAAAAGTTATAAACTTTAAAAATGACTGACTATCGAATAGCGCTTTCGAGCAAACCATAGTTTGCAATCTGGTTTGGTTATTGAGCAGATATTGACGATTGGAAGATTGAATTTCATATAATTTGCGTAGAGCGCGCTTGAGCTTTGCTAGAGAGGCGTCGATTTGCTTGTAAACGACATAAAATTGAATAATTGAACCATGCAATCTAATAATTGCATGTAAAATATGGAAAAATTGCATTACAAAGTTTAAAATTAATTTCGAAAATGAGCGACAGCGAAATAAATATTTTTTTAAAATTATTAATTTTTTTTCCGCAAAATAAAAATTGAATTGGATCTCGAGTCAAAGCTGTTTTGTCGGCAATTGATTTTGCACGTAGTTTATCATGATAAAATAATTATTTTACTCGACACGAGCATAGAAAACTGCTGCTTTCGTAGCCTCTAAGCTATCGCGAAAATAACCGAAAAAAAACGTCTAAAGTTCATTTATAGATATATAAAAATCAATGCCACTTTGTTTGTGATTCCATAACTCTCGAACCGCTCAACCAAATTCTATGACACCTTGCATAACATATTCGTCTCAGTTCAAGGATGGTTTATAGCTAAACATTGTTCTGTTCGCACTCCACCCACGCACGCACCTATGCATTAAGTGTATCTATCGAACCGTTCGACCAATTTTCCCCAATCTTCCATATTGAACGCTACAATGTTCAGAACCTGGTTTCTATTGACTGTGATCCTTCAGAACCTGGTTTCAATTGACTGTGATCATACTCCTACATCCACCCACGCATTAACCGTATCTTTTGAACTGTTCAAGCAATATCCGCCTAATCTTCCATATCAAATTTTATCAATATCGGGAATTTAGTAAACCTGCTTTCTATTGACAGTGATCACACTCCCACATCCACCCACGCATTAACCATATCTTTTGAACCATTTGACCAATCTCTGCCTAATCTTCCATATCAAATTTTATCACGATTGGGAAGTGTAGGGAACCTGGTTTCTATTGACTGTGATCCTACTCCCGCATCCACCCATGCATTAACCGTATCTTTCGAACTGTTTAACCAATTTTTGCCTAATCTTCAGTATCAAATTCTATTAAGAACCGCTATTATATACAGGGTGTTCAAATGTCACCGTTAGAGCTGGAAATGACAGGTTCCCGAGACAATTCTGAACAACTATTTTTTTTCCTTTTTGCGAAATTAGCAAAAATGAAGGAGATATCGAATTTTCTAAGTCAACTTTTATCTCCGTCAGACTAACGCGTCGTCCATTGCCTCTTATCTTCTCTTCAAAAAGACGGAGATAGAGAATGGTATCTCTTTCTAAACGAAGATACGGATCATTGACGATGCGTATGAATTGTTGTATGAATACATCGAAAAATATTGTATGAATAAAAAAAAAACAATTATTTGCATTTTTTTTATTCATGTTATAATTTGTAGAATGTCAACTGCGAAACAGACAAAAAATTTCAGGTGATGGAGAAAAACGTGAAATATTAAGATATTTGCGGCATTGAAACACGAACTTTCTGCAAATTTTGTGACAGGCATGAAATTGAGGCAGAAAGATTAAAAAAATTAAAAATCCCACGATGAAAAAAAAAAAAATTTCGGACCCGAAGTTGAAGAAAAATTATTTGCGTCACCGTACGCAGAAGATTTGAGAGATCGAATTTCTTACGAAAGAAAATACAATGCTTCGTATTATTTTTACCATAGAGCGAGAAAAGAATGGTGTTGGGTGGGTCGAGAAATTTTTATACAGTTAATACCGAAACATTCGCAATTTGTGAGATTTAGTTTAATGTAATTCATGTTCAATATTAAAGTTTAAAAAATGTTTAATATTTATTCAATAATTAGGCACCACACAATTATATACTAAAATTACATTTTTGCAAAACACGGAAAAAAGTTGTACTTCGAGGACCTGTATGGCCGCATTGAATACAACCATTTCCGACCGGCAAATACTTCAGTCCCTGAATACACGCACAGAAGCAAAAAAACACGCACTGGGGCATTGCTCCAGTACGTGTCACCAGGGACTGAAGCATTTGCTGGTTGGAAATGGGCGTATTCAGCGCGGCCTCCAAGTACAATTTTTTCGCGTGTTTTGCAAAAAAGAATCGTTTGCACCTCGGACCATGAGACGTGGCTTTGTTCTTGGACCAAATATCAGCCTTGGCTGCACCTCGGTAGATAAATTAGTGCTCGCCCTAAAAGCCACGCTTCAGGTCCTCGATACAAAATATACTATTTTGTATACAATGTTTAGTTAACATATTTTTTTATGATATTATTAATTAATTTTAAATCACTTATTAAAAATTAATAGTGAGGGGGTAATGGGAGAGGAGGAAGGGAGGGATGGGAGGGGCAGGAGGAGAGGAGGATCGACCGACACGGCGGCGGGGGCAGCGGGGGCAGTGGGGGGTCAAGTTATTTGAGTTCACTTTTTGCATTTCTTCATTTTTTGCATTTCTTTCAATTATTTTTTGATCATTTTTTTCCAAATATACAATTACGCGTAGCAAAGCACGCCGGAAAAGCTAGTGTAATTATATTTTGTAATTACTTATATATGTTTTATGGAATTAATGATAATATAAGTAAAAATAATGAAAAATGAATACTTGACCGACTCTAAACACATGGTTTCATGTAAGTTCTCAAAGTTAAGCAGTTGTCGGAATTTTTGGTTTTATGGACTCAGAATCAAACATAGCAACAATCCTGTATGAAAATCTCATAATAAATGTTTGGTTACGATAAGGTAAGATGTGAAATTTGAAAAATTATTTCTATCTAGTAAATTGTAAAGAAAAATAAGAATCTATGTAAATGCTCATAATATAAAAAACTTCGAACACTAGAACATCGCATTCTACATTCATATAGAAATAAAAAAAACCAGGGAATCTATCAAATAAATAGTACAAACTCTGATGAAACACTAAACTTATATAAAATATTTTCTTTTTCACTCTTAACAAAGACGTTATAGGTATCTATAAAACTTCGGACTTAAGAGCATCGAATTTGAAAAGGCGTATATAGCAATATATTGTTAATCCTAGAAATCTACATACTATAGCAATAAGTTCTAGATGTTCATGGAGTCATCTAATAAAATTAAAGAATTCTGTAAAATTAAAGTAGAAAATCTTATGAAATTTGAAAAATAACATGCAATACAAAAATTCTTGGAATCTGTGTAGTAACAATATTCACAAAATGTGTTAAAATTTTTGAAAATTTGCGACCACTAGAGCATCGAATACGCTGAATTGAAATCTTTTATAATACATGACAATTTTTTAAGTTCTATAAATAGCAAAGAATAATAGAAAATACCCTATTGTTGGGAAACCATCTAAAACGTTGCGCAACATTTTAAAATGTTTTCTCTATCTTAGCGTATTTTTTCACGACATTTCACAATCGAGGAAATAGTTATATTTTTTTCATTATTTGTGAAACTATTATTATTTCGAGATAGTTTTATTTTTTATTCTCTGCAAAACGATTATTGTTTCGAAATAGTCTCATCATTTGTACAACGATTATTGTTTCGAGATGGTCTTGTTTTTTTTTTATCATTTGTGTTACGATTATTATTTCGAGATAGTCTTATTTTTTCGATCATTTGTGAAACGATTATTATTTCGAGATACTCTTTTTTTTATCATTTGTGAAACGATTATTGTTTCGGGATAGTCTTATTTATTTGATCATTTGCAAAACAATTATTTTTTCGAAGTAGTCATCAATTGTACAACGATTATTGTCTCGAAATAGCCTAAATTTTTTGATCGCTTCGACAGCAATTATTGTTCAAAGTATAATGACTGTGCAACTTTTGCCACTTATCACAATGGTTTAGGATAAATATGCATCATGATATATAAGGACCGAGTTATCGTTGTCTCGGCAAATTGTATTTTTTCGGTTTCGCAGTAAATCTCGTTGTCTCAGTGTGTACGTGGTTTCGGTATACGTTGTCGTGGTAAAAATTGGTTTTGGTGACCTTTATAAGCGTCGACCAACAGAGCATTGATTTTAGTTACAATAAAAAACATATTTGAACTGTGTGCGTCGTGTTGTTGTTCCACGTTCCCAACACAATAACAAAAAAAATTTACATTTAATTGACTTGAAAATAAAAAAAATCGAGTTCTATCGTATGTACTCGATACAGATATTAAAAATGTTCGACTCTGGCTTCTAACGTTATATTAACTTAAAAATTCATTATATTTTTTATGATAATTTATTATAAAAAATATTTATTATATTAACGTTATATTAACTTAAAATTCCGAGTTTTGAGAATTTGAATGAATACTAGACCGTCTGACTTAGACCATATAGTACATGGACTGCTCTTTCTCCATAAGAGGCAATGTAAAAGGTTTCGTCGATGATGGTGACGTCATGAGGGTCCAGTGCCGTATGAACGCACTGCGGGCCCTATGCATGTCAGGTGCGCAACATCATAATATTCCGTTGCCTAACAATTTCTAATTTTTGCGAAACATTATTCAAACTGTAAAGTGCGAGTATTCGTCTAAGAAAAATGTTTAATATGATACCTGGTGTGAAACAACAGTTTATGCAACAATATCCTACAATATTCACAATTAAGGGCAATAAAATATGACATTTTCGTGACATAACAAAAGTACGATTCATATTTTATGAGCATAAAAATACCATATTATGAAATTCATAATAAATATATATACACATATATAAATTAAATAAATGAATATAAAAACAAATGCATAAAACATTACATGTAATATAATTTTTGTCATACATTGAATATATAATGTATTACATGAAATATAGAATATATAATAAATTATTAAATTTATAAGAAAATAAGACTACATTTCCAAGGTAAAAAGTTTTCTTTTATTGATGGCGGAAGAGAACGATTTTTTTATGTAAATGCCTAACATATTTTTCCACTTTCGAATTTTTCTCTTCTTCATGGTTCATTCGAATCACCAAATACATTTGTGCAACAAAATTTAGTAATTCTGAATAATGCTCCTGCGAATCTTCGAAATGTTCCGACGAAAAAAATCGTTTTTTCTTCGAAGAGGTCACTCTCTGCAAAACTTCTTTTTCAAAACTTGATTTATAAATATCGTTACTCGATCGAATGATCTGTTCGATCAACAAACACACACTGAAAAGTTCTTCGGATGGATAGGCCAAAAAGCCCCGACTCCTAATGTCAATTAACCGGGATGAACCAGGTTCCCCTGCGACGCTTTCAAAACAGTCGTGGCAAGTTTTGACCGAACATCCTTCTTTGAATTTTTTGACGATGTATCCTGCTATATAGCGAACGACATCTTGGACATATTCAGATGGTATCTTCAAGTTGAATTCGAAAAGCTCGTTCTCCTCAAAATCGTAATCGTCAAAAGATTTCGCGTAGTGATCAGTTTCCTCGTTTTCAACAATTGATGCGTCGTTGTTTTCTGTACTCTTAACTGTTTTCTTCGAACAACATACAGTTAGGAAGGGTATATCATCAGAGGCACAGTTTCCATTCTCAAATTGAGCAACTTGCTGTCGGGTAATGAGACGGCGCATGGCATATTGGAACTGGTAGCATGTTGGATTGTTGCAAAACCCACCTCTTATACGAACCGCAGAGACAAATGTCTCGATCATATCTTGCAACAATTTGTACGTCAACAAATATTCATCCCCATATATTGTACGGAGATCCTCGTAAAGCGCGAACATGTTTCTAAGGCAAACAATGAAGCCGGAAAAGCCGCATTTTATCGGCCCAGATAAAACTGGTCTTCCTTTCCCATCCTTGAGTCCCCGAATGTATTTTTCTATTTCTTCTGCTCGATTTTGCAGTTTTTCTTTGTTTTCTTCGCATAATGCGATCCTAAAAGGCTGTTTCAATGGGTTATTGCCGTACCTCTTGTGACAGTTGAGCATGTCAAATGCATCATTAAAGGTGCTACAAAATTTTGCTGTCCCGGCAGTTGTGTGGCGTTCTTCATCCCGGGTATCGATGATCTTAGGTTCCAGATAATTCAATGCCTTGCTCACTGAATCGCTGAGAACTTGAGTTGCCAAACGTACATTCATTTTATTTTCATTAATATGTATATGCCTCTCTGTCACTTTCGTCATATAGAGTCCTTCGTTATTTTGAATCGCCACAAGAGTCAAAATATGGTCCCAATCTACAATCTGTTTGTCTGCGTCGTAAAAGGGGCCAGTTTCTGCTACAGCGTTGCGTACATTTTTAACCATATGCGACGGATCTGGGAAGACGTAGACAGAGTGATTCCTCCCTTCAGCTGGATGCAGGAAAGAGAAATGAGTAGCTTCGGTTTCTGTATTGATGTTGGCACCTAATACCTTGGCCATGGTGCTCTTTGTTCTATCGCCATCGTACGTGATTGAATGAACATTTATTTTATATTCATCGAATAGTTGCAACATTATGGTGACCAAGTTGGCGTGTTCAGCTCCAGTAAGCGTGTTAATCAAAAAATACGCTGACGTGGCCTTGAACCGGCCTTTCAGATCCATGATCATGAAAACTAAAGCGTGGTTCGCTTTTTCATTGCTTTCTTCAAAAATTGGTTTTGCAGTAAATGGATCGGTACCACAATCAACGTAGCTAAAACGCTGTCCATGCTTTCTCACAGTTTGCATTTTCAAAGCCATTTGGTCAACCACCAAGTTGCAGACAATCGGTTCTCCTGTCGATTCAGCAGTTTTCTTCAAGGTTTCCATAACGTCTCGGTTGAATCCTGGACGCCCATGCGTGGAACACAACCATCGTCGAATCGTGAAGGGTCAGGTAAAAGATTCCCAAATTGTTTTCTCACAAAATCGTAGCCTCTCGAGGAATAAAACTGGAGGGTCAGAGCGAATTGGCGCAACTGTGCGTCGTACTGCTGTCTTTTCTTCTGCGACGTTCTTTTATTGAGGACACGTAGAGTCTCTGGCAGTTCATTCTAAATTTAAAAAAAAGATGAAAAGTTTTGTTCATGATGTGTAAAATAATAGTGCCAATAATTATAGTCAAGTTAGCCAAGTTTTTATTATCCCACACAATGGTACAATATGATCTTCGACGAGAAAGTATCATCGCATTTGTATTTTCGAGTGCCAAAAAGTAACCGATACGTAATTTTTCTTACAGAAAATATAGAGTTTCGAAAATCTCAAAATTACATGTGACTTTGTTATCATACATAAAGCTATGATCACCGGTTTATACGCAAAAAGCCGTTACAGCTATCAATCGTGTAGATAAATCATATAATATATACGAATATAAATAAACAATACATTATAATAATTGAGTGATTTTAAATCATTTCCAATTCCATTTGAAATCACAATATAATAGTTATATGCATGGAAATTCTAAAATTACAATTTTTAATGTAATTTTATTATTTTAAATGATTTTCAATCATTCTCAAGATTTTCCATGATTGTAGAAGTTTCCAATGATTTTGCAAATCATCGAAATTCTAAGAGTTACAACATAATTATAAGAATTTTCTGAATTGTAATTTTTCTATAGAGTTCGCGAATTCTTAGATTGTTATCAAGATAAAGCTATCAAATTTCGCCAGACATTGCAATTGCGAGATTCTGGGAATCTTGAAATTGTAATTAATCTTACGATTTCATTAAGTTTTGCTGCTTACCATAACTTGTTCTGTCGCCCTTTCATATAACATATTTTTTTTTCGCATTTCTTCAACTGTACCGAGTAAGTTTCGAATTCTTTTGGTTTTGTAAACGACTCGTTTTCGCAGAAGATCAATTTTGTGTCTTTGCTGCTGAATGGTAGACTGCGTGAGTTTGAAACTTTTTCTCGTTGATCGCGGAGTTTGCATATGCAACGGCCCAATGTCCCCTGCATGACGTGGCTTTTTCACTTTCGGTTGCATCTTCTCAAAGTAAGAATGGTCCGACAAACCTAAGCAGTAATGGATGGTGTAACTGAATTTGTTAACATCTTTCTTTATACACAATTGCATGAAGTATTTCTGGATGGATAAATCCATGAAATTATTCATAAATGAAAAAAATGACATTATAGTATAAAATGCATTTCACGGCCTGTAAAGTTCATTAAAAAAAAATATCGAATAATGATCATTAGGTGTTATACAATTGAAGTAGTTATCATTAACAGGAAGAAAGTTATTAAAAAGTAAAATAATGAGTTACCACAAGTGGTTAATAATATGTAATTTGTTTTCGATTCTTTGTGTCGATTTAACTTTTTTTCAATTTATATATGCATTTTTTTGTTCTTTTTTTTTTTCAAAATATGCATCTTAGTTATTTGATTATCACAAAACAAAAAAAAATTGTTGATATGAATTCTTTCAAAATGCAGTTATCTGAAATAGGAAATACTTGATTTTTAAGTCTTAAATTTCTCATTGTAGTATTTTTGTTATAATGATTTAACGTGAAATAAATAAACAATTGTTTCTATTCATTTCAGAACTGTAAAAAAAAAACAAACAAACAAAAAACAAACAGAAAAATTTCAAATTATGTAGATAGATTATCAGCTCATTCCTTGATGAGTGTTTTTATCTTTTTGTCATTAGTTAAATAAAAAAATTACACAGAACTTGGTAGTTAATGCCGAAAAATGATAAATTATGAAAATTTTCTTCAAAACATATCACACCCAGTGAAAGAGAATTAATTCATTTCAATTATGGAACATTAACCATGATATTTATTGTTTTTGACATTTTTAAAACAAGATTCCATTAATGATGTGACGGTTAAAGGTCGAATAATAAACCCTACTCGTCTTTCGAAACGTACCTTCCCGATCCGGCTGCAATCTCTTGAAAAGCCTACGCTGATTGCGGCTACTGCAAGGAGTAGAAGCGATTGCTGGTGTGAATTGTGCGCTTTCGTCGTCAGTATGGGGCTCACTGTCCATTTTCCCATTCTCTGAATTTTCATTGGCTGGAAATTGAAAGATATATTAAAAATCTTATTAGTATGGCTACTCAGCCCATGGCTTTTTAGTAAAATTTTCTAAGAAAAAAATACCATTGGTTTCGATGCTTTTCCCCAACAAATCTACATTCCTGTTGCTGCTGTTTGAAATGGCGTCCTCCCCACTGTTGGTTACCTCTGACAAATGATGAATTTATTGTTCATAAATCTTATTATTCTTGTCATGTACTTTATTTGCTATAATTTTTTTTTTTTTTTAAGTTTAGAGCAAAAATTTTATGTATCATTATTACCATTTACAGCATCCATGGACACAGACTCCCCATTGGTGTTGCTAGAAGATGATACTTCCATCAAATTCGCGTCCGTGCTTCTATAATAATATTCATTATTATTATACCAATTTTAACTCATTGCAGGTAATCAGTGTTGACAAAAAATTATCGCGAACAAAAAATTGTCATTGAGAAAAAAGTTCAGTGGAAAATAAAGCAATACAACAAAAATAACACCAACTTCTCACGGTTGTGCAGAAACAAAGTAGAAATTGCAGTTTTTTCGAGAATGGCACGCCCGTAGCATGGAAATTTCAAAAAATGGCGCGGTTCGAAATGAATGCTGCACAAACGTGCATTTCCTAGGATGGGTTCCTTTAGATTGCAAGCGTCTATCCATGACTTCTTTCTTGCATCTTTAGGGAAACTAAAAATATTTGCATGCTTTGTAACTGTGAAATTTTTTCATACTCACACACAAAATTTAAAGTTAAATTAAAATGGAATATAAAATAAATGATTTATACATATTAAAAATCGTACCTTGAACGAAAATGAGTAAACATTAAAAAAAAAAAACAATGATTTAAAAAAATTACTTTGATTCTCGACAATTAATTTTTCCAAATAGAAAATTTTTGATTTAAAATCAATTATTCAATATCGGTTATTATGTTGAATCAAGATCGAAAATGTAATACGAATTATATACTGATCATATACTTATAAAAGTATACTAGTATTATATATTCAGCCACAACATACTTGAAATAAGATAATCCTTTTTCAACAGTTACTGTATCTCGACAGTAAATGCACGTTTTGCGACAATTTTTGTCCGATGCGTCAACAGGTTGGCTATTTTTGAAAAAATCCAATTTAATAACTGATCTTTCGCATTCATCAGTATCATTGTCCGACTTGATCAGTCGAATTTTCTGAGCTTGCAATGTTTAACTGTAAAATTCATAACAAAGTTAATAACAGTCGTAGCAGGAGGAAAAGACATGGTGTATGCATTTTTAAAATGCAGAATTTTGATACTTACTCGTCGATAAAACGAATTGAAGGAGTTGAGCCTTTTTTAAGAACGCGTTTTTTATTTTGCTCATTGCAATTGAAATCTGAGGGGGCAAAATGTCTGTTGCAAAACAGGGCAAATCGAGGTTGGCTTTTCAGTGATTCCAAAGTTATGCCAAAGAAACCAAGCCATTCTTTTTCCCTACCTGCTTGAATCCTATGAGAAAATTTCAAAATAAATTAATTCTTGTTACTTTTTTTATAACATTGGATAAAAATAAAGTAGGGAAGATACATACTTGTGATAAGAAATTCTATTTCCCGGGTCATCTTTAATCTGCCCACAGATAAAACAATAGTGCGAAGATGACATTTCTGGACATGAACACTTTTCTATTAAAAAATTTTTTTATTCATTTTTTGGCTCAATTTGGCAATTGTATTTGACGTATTTGACGACTGTTTGTTGTCACTTGTGTTTACACAGGGTACGCGGCAGTTCGCGTACGATCGACACCACTCGTAGGGCTTCATACCCTTATGACGTCACGTCCATTTCTCCTATGTGCGACGAACAAATGGCGGCCAACTAGCAGTCCATGTACTATATGGTCTAAGCCGCCTGAATATTAAAAAATAGGAACTGTTAAGTCTGTTTAGCTTTATTCGCCCGTGGTAAAATAAACGAAAAATTTTTTTTTGTATTAAGGAAAAATTAAAAACATTTTTATCATTTTAGCTCCGAAGAATCAGAACTAAACGGACATAAGAATTATTGGAAGCGGAACGATTCAAATTTGTTCTGGAGAATTTTTGAATTCCGAGAGGAAATATGTTTTCGAAAAACGCTTCCTACAATTTTTTCCCCACGCCCTTGGTGTCCTTTGATAATTTGAAACATTAAAAACATTCACAATCTAAATCTCGAGTGAGTGCTCAAAGTAAAAGTCCAAAATTACAATTAAAATTTTTCTTTTACATTTTCCCTAGTAGAAATGTTTTTACGTAGTTCAAAGATTCTGAAAATGTTGACATATTGGGAATGACCAAATAAATATTTATAAGAATACCAAAAAATTGAGTTATTTCTAGCTAAACGGAATTTATCCATGTTTTACATCATAATTAGTCGAAAATAAGTCGAAAAGTAAATGTGAGGCTTCGCGAGGAAATTAAACTTTCCCGGAAAAGCAAAGGAGTATTTTCGATTGCCCCGTAGATTCGACGTTAAATACCCCTTGTTCCAGAGAGGTACTACATCCGTTTCGAAACGTTAGAAAAAAAAAAATGATTTATTACTATTTTTATCCACGTTTAGCTTTATGTGGTCAAACATTATTTTTCAGCCTGTTTGTCCACGTGTGTAGTTTCAAAAAGACATTTATTTTATACTGTGACAAATCGCTGTATGAGACTCGGTGTCTCGAACATTTCTAGTATGCGAAGGTAGTGCCCCTCGGGGACGAGGGCATTATCGTCGATTCTACGGAGCAATCAAAAATAGACTTTAGCATTTTTTTAGTAAAGTTACCTCTCCTCGCGAAGCCTCACAAATGATGTTAAAAAAAATGATATCAAATTATCTTAATATCTCTGCTCGAACAAAAACAAATTTTTTTATAGTCAAGTATAAAATCATAATATTTTTTGTACATCTTAGGGAAATAAACTGCACTCACTTTCCCTGCTATCGCAGGAAAATTTTGTTTATTTCCCCTCGGTGTATAAAATACGGTACACTCCTCGGGCATAATACTTTTATTTCCTCGTAGGTTTGTATACGCCTCGGCTTTGCCTCGGCATACAAACTTCCTACACGGAGATAAACTGTTGGGAAGCCATAGGACCCCATTGTTCATTTTCCATTAAACGTTAATATAGCGTATTCTTATTTTTATTCTTGTTTAGTATTTCAAGCTGTTGCATCAGCTTTTTTTCTTTTCATCATTAAGTCACGTATTTCCCCAAAACGATATAATTTACAATACTTATCGCAAAAATCTCGGGTCGTTACCATATTGTTTTCTAATGTCATCAAATCAGGTTTATCTAGGAATTTTTTCATAACTTTTTCAACGAACTGATGTCGCGTTATTTCAATACTGTTCCGGACACATTATCAAACTATTTTTAGCCTTTTAATGCTTTATAAAAAGACTCATTTGTAACCTATTCGTTTTCTAAATTTGTTTTTCCAAAAGATGTTTTCGAGATTCATGTTATCACCTAAATTTGTTTGTTCGTAGGTTAATTTCTTGTAATTTTCTAAATTTGTTTGCGTGTGATTGTGAACCTATAAAGTGACTTAAACTTATAAACTTTCGAGTGCTTTTGGGCAGTATTATACGGGTTAGGTTAGGTTAGGTTTTCGGCGGTGGTTTTAGGCAGTATTATACGGGTTACAGTTGTATAACTAGCTCAGTATTGTTTTTCAATTTTTTTTCGGACTCTATTTCTGTGCGCGGACATTTTTGTGTGTTTAAGTCAAATAAAAACTTGTGTTTTAATCGCAAAAGACTTTTCTTGACTTTGTTGAAGTAAACCGTTAGTGAACCCCAGTGGAAGCAAGCGAGGGAACCCAACAAAACATATTGTTTCCACGGAACGTAAAGTAAAATTATAATATTTATTTATGACAACTGAAAACACCATCGATGGTGACGTACAACATTTTAAGAAAAAAATTTTGTAACATAACTTTTTTTTTTTCTGTCACAACATCCATGATGTACAAAAAGACAAGCATTCGCTCCTTATTGTGTGCTACATTAGTTTCTCGATAGTGATCTTTGATCGAATTCTTTTCATGGATATTTAACATTTGTGTGCTATACTCCTAAGTTCCTGATGAGGACCCCGAAATCGGGTCAAAAGCTAAAGAAACAATAAAAAAAAAAAACAATTATACACTAAGATTGGGTTGAAATTTTCTATTTACTCCGAGAGACCTCGCTACATATTATAATAACTTTTATTTTTAACAAAAAAAAGAGTATAATCTATTTTGCGTTTGTTTTATTTTAAGCAAATATGAATCGATTCGATTTTTCATTGCACTGCGTATTCAAAACTATAAAAATCGAAAAATACTTTCATTTCAGACCATTTTTGTTTCTGGAATTCCTAAGTATTATCAAGGCTTCTAAATAGTTTACATTGCTTTTGTCATTGAGAATAAAAAACATTACACGAAAACGGCGTCAACGAGAAATTTATTTTCAACACCAACTGAAAACCCAAAAAAGACCCAAAAATATGGTATACATTGCATAACGATACGACAACCATTTCAGTAGGGTACTTTTGACTTGACGTCAACTCATAAATACCCTCGGAAAAACTCATCTACGGGAAAACGGCAAAGGCTCGATTGTTTTAATTAACACTAATGAGTAACCCAAAAAAGACTCAAGATTATGATATGCATCACATGAAGCTCACACAACCCCTTCGACTAGGGGAATCCTCACGTTGCGTGACGTCAGAGATACTGATTGGATAATTCATTTAAACGCTAACGGCTCAAGCGAGAAAATTGTTTTTAACACCAACTGAAAACCCAAAAAAGACCCAAAAATATGGTATACGTCACATAGCGATACAACTCTTTCGGTAGAGTACTTCTGACTTGACGTCAAGTCAGAAATACTTCCGGAAAAACTCATTTACGGGAAAACGGCAGCAACCAAAAATTTTTAATTATACCCAAAATTTACCCAAAAAAGACCCAGAATTCTGATAAACAATAAATACAGGCCTGGGGTGGGGGTATTTCTGACTTGACGGACCTCCTGGGTGGTTAGTTCCCGTACCTGTTGGATACGGGGACCCGCTGAGGGGCTCTCTCTCTCAGCTGCCCGGGGGCAGACGGTGTTCCCGTGTCAAGTCAATTACCTCAGGGCGCTGGAGACGTGGCTCTGGAGTTTGATTTGGCTGTAGGGCCCTGTTACCGTTCCTACGCAAAGGCTGGGTGCAATCGTGGCAATGACCTTCAACACCTGTGGTTTATCCGGAGATCCAGGAAGCTCAGGATGAAGGCCCTGTAGTTGGTGAGCCTGTGGTTCCGAACGCGATGCAATGACCCGGGTGGATGATGGCTCTGGGGTCACCGCTGGAACTTGGGAGGCACTAGAGTCTCCCGCGTTTCTGGCTTCCTCGGGGTAGCGTATAAGATGCCCGAATATTCAACTGCTGCACCCAGGGCAGTCCTGACGGACCGTAAGTATTTCCGAGGACGTGCTTGCTTTCTCTGCGGTGACACCAATAGAGGTCCCGCAATGCCGGAACCTGATCACGGCCTCACTGGGGCTAGATGAATCGAGCCGGGCCTCGCTAGGACGAGAATCTCGTCGTCTATACCCGGAGGTTCCCTAGGGATGTCCCGATCGTTGCTTCCTCTGAGCCCTCAAGATCAGGGGACACGTGTCGGTGAAGTTTCCAGGGCAGTCTTTCACTCCGGGTACCTTCCCTTGGAGAAACTTGATGAGGGCCTACAGTTACGGGTGTCTCCGATCCTCTAACTCGCGAAAGCCCCTGTTTGAGGGATTCCGAGCAGCTGGGCTCGGTTCCGAGCGTCTTGTAACGCTGACGCTCGAGAGGAATCCACTACAATGGGGAGGAACTATAGGCGTTAAATTAATTACATCCACTTCGAAAAGCGACAAGATCAAATCCGACTCCGCCTCGGAAAGCGATGAAGGAAATTTCCAGGACCCGCTTCGAAAAGCAACAGGATATTTTTTAGTACCCGCTTCGAAAAGCGATAAAAGTAATTTCCAGGATCCGCTTCGAATAGCGACAGAATATTTTTTAGTACCTGCTTCGAAAAGTGATAAAACTAATTTGCAGTACCCGCTTCGAAAAGCTATAAAACTAATTTAAAGTACCCGCTTCGAAAAGCGACAGGATAATTTTCAATACCTGCTTCGAAAAGCGATAGGAAAATTTCAATACCCGCTTCGAAAGCGACAGAATATTTTTCAGTACCCACTTCGAAAGCGATAAAACTAATTGACAGTACCCGCTTCGAAAAGCGACAGGATAATTTTCAGTACCCGTTTTGAAAGTGACAGGATAATTTCAATACCCGCTTCGAAAAGCGACAAAAGTAATATCTAGAACCCGCTTCGAAAAGCGACAGGATAATTTCCAATACCCGCTTCGAAAAGCGACAAGATCAAATGTGCCTCCGCTTCGAAAAGCGATAAAGTCCAAATTTAAAAGAAAAAAAATAAAAATGTGAAATGAGCGTTTTTATACTTACTAATATCCGGATTTTCGGTTGAGCCAGACCGCGTAATACCAGAATAGGGGGGAGGGGGGTATTGATTCCACTAAGGATACAGAAATATTTTCCAGGGTATTAAATGTTTCTTTCAAATGCGAGGACGACTGATTCTGATTTACACGGGACTCGCATTTTATATCGTTATTTTCTCCATGGGAGGTATGATATCTTAGAATTTGATCGCTGTCGAACGCGAAATTATCAAGACTGAATTTGAAACTTACATTCCCGGTGATGCTACCTGAATTTGAGAATTGCATTTTTCATGAATTGTTTGGTCGGCGTATTCATCTTCTCAGTGCGTAGTAGAAACTTTCTTCGCGCGTTCTTCTGATGCGTTCGTTTTCGTGATAATTTTATTAGGCTATAGATGCTAAAATAGCCCTCATTTTTGGATATATAACAATTGCTTTATAGAATTGGATGATCCTAAGTAAAAAGGCAAAATAAATATATTGGCTATAGGGAGTCCCTAGAGTAAAAAAGATTCCATAGCGAGCCGAAAATACACAAACTTTTTGAAATGGAAAAAAAAGCTGGTCTCTTTTTTTGGAATAAGCTGTTCTGCGAAGGCAAAAACCTCTGAAAAAAGTATTACATTTATCGTCATAAATGTTAATTTGTAGTTAGGAGAAACCTTCACTTTTAAAAGTGAGAAAATTTTGACACAACCTAAAATACTTTGTCGTTACTCTAGCCTCGAAACTAACAGTTTGAAGTGACTTTTCGGCTATCATAAGAAAAAATGTCTCACGTGAACAAGTACGGACGTAATCATAGCAAAACGGGTAACAGACCTCCCCTTCGGCTCGGTCAGTTATTTCCCCGCACATCCTTTCCTGTTACATAATGTTTGAAAACATGGTGGAGTGTACAAAAGTGAGTTTTGTTGGATTTTTCGATTATCATCATTACAATCGAAAAAAGTCTCCTAAACTTGACATTTCCTGGCTTTTTTTATCGGTTAACCTGAAAATACATTACAAAACTGGAATGAAACATTTTTTTCAAAGAAATTCAAAGAATTGTAATAATTTTTTCGGCAAGTTAGTCTAAGGTTGAGAATCATTTAGTTACATGAAACAGATAAATTGACATTTCTATGCACGACGAGCCGATTAATGAACCATACATTGGCAAGAGCAATGTTTCACTGGCTTAGTCGAATCTCTTTATACTTTTCATATAGTTACACGAAAGAAATTCCCGTTCAATTTTACCGTGCATTTCAATGTAAAGCCAGGACATAGTGGATTTCTAGTCATTTTTCTGGTAGTGATACAGAATATTTCACGGAAAATACGTAATACTGACAGAAAAAACTGTGCATTTCACCGTGATACACGAAAAAGAAAAACCGAATTCAGGTTTATTTAGCGTACGTTCAGCTAATTCACTTTACTCTGCTCACCCTTATTCAAAAACGTATATGTATTTGGTGTCTCCTAGAAACCAAAAAAAAAAAACTTCCACAAATTAGTATATTTCATATCAAGAGGGAAAGCAGCGTCTTTTCATGCGCGACGGCAACATTCTCGAAACTCGTGGAATTATCTCGGGCCTACGGCCCTCGGCATTCCCTCGTTCCGAGCATGTTGCCATCGCGCGTGGAAAGGCTCTCCCTCGTGATATGAACTATATTTTTCATTGTAGCGCGGAAAATGATACGCGTATTTTGCTGCGTCACGGATTGAGCGTAGATACCCCTTTTCGAGTCGGCGGAATAAATGGTGACCTGTGAAATAATTGATGACCTGGTACCTTTTTTCTATGGGTAGTAGTAAGGGTGAGCCGGTTCTGGGCCACTTGGCGGGCCAAGACCCAGCCGATGAGGAGCCAGCACTCTCCCACCCCTTCAACTTTTTGTCACGTGACCCCCCTCTCCTCTTTCCTCTCCACTGAAATAATAATAAATTAAATATGATTATTATTCAATAATCAGCAATTATAATTAATTAGAATTATCATGAGCATTATCATTAATTGGCGTTATCGTGAGCATTATTATTAATTAGCGTTATCATGAGCATCATTAATTCAAAATGGCTATTCCAAATTTCAATTGTAGGGGGACCTGAAAAACATAAAGTAGTAGTAGTGGAGGTATCCGTCAAGGTAGGCTAACACATTGAGCCTCTACATCAATTTTGTCGAGACGTTGAAGTGGCTTCATCGTAGCGCGTCTTTAAGCGTGGTGCAGCAGATGTTTCGTGCGCTCCAGCGCCAATAGCCGGATGACATGGTCGCACACTCCCTTCTACTGAAGTGCGGCAGCGGCTGCGCCCCCTCCCACTTCCCCCACCACGCTTCCCTTCATCTTTCTGATTGGCAGTAAAATCCAAAATGGCGGAAAATTAGACGCAAAATTTAAAAAGTGACAATAATTCAAAAATTAACGTATACTTGTAATTCAAAAATAAAATTTGAAAAGTTTCATTCAAAAATGGCTGGAAAGTTGAAAATAGTGCAAAAAATTATTAGAGATTGAAAAAAATTGATAGATTTCAAAAATTGTTGCAAAAATTTCTGAAATGATGCAAAAATACAAGTGATTGAAATATAAAATCTGTTAACGTGGTGGCAGCACAGTCGACGTTAGTGGTGGGGGAAACACTATAATAGAGGCCATTGCTCGAGTTGGGCATCAGTTTCATCAAACTATTAACTTGAGCACATCGTAGCGCGACAACGAGCTGCAGCCGAAAACCAATACTTCGCATTTCATCAACGTGGTGGCAGCACAGTCAACAGAAGCAAGCATAGGAGTGGGGAGCACCGTATATCAAGAACGGCTTTCTGGACTTAGACATCAGTTTCAACGAAAAAGCGAAACTAATACATCTCGGAGAAGCAGAGTGACATCGGAGAGCGACAACGAGCTGAAGCCAAAAACCTGAAGTTTCCATTTCGTCAACATGGTGGCAGCACCATCAACGCGATAAGCAGAGGAGTGTGGAGCTCCCTATATTACGAGCGATCTTCAGACAAAATCATCAGTTTTAACGACGAACCGAAGCGGACACATCTCGAAGAAGCCAAGCGACACCATAGTGCGACATGCAGAGCGACAATGGGCTTAACCAAACTGAACGCGGTATCACGCGTGGAGCATAAGAGGATCATAGACCTAGAACTGCACAAAAGCTACAGGGTGACGAAGGTGTCTAAAGTCAAGACGTCATATGTGCCGAAAATCGTGGTAACCCTCGATGGAGGATTCACCGTCTTTTTGCCGGAACGTGTCTCAAATTTGCTGTACGAGCACCAGGAGCAGCTGCGCCATCTCAAGGAAGCCACGGAAACCCCTAATCAAGTCCAGTTTCGTTACCTCGGCGGGAAAATAAACTCTCACGAGTTTCTGAATCCAGTGTCAACTTCTAATGAATAAATTAAATGAATGCAAAAGATGATGATAATAAATTTAATGTAAGTGGAGGGGGTCACTGAGGAGTAGGGAGGAGCTCTATATTACAGGCTCGTCGCTTGAGCTTCAAGTCATTCTCATCCAGTTATTGCGGTGCAGCCAACATGAAACTCATCGTCAACGTTCAAGGCTTCCCTATGCCTGACAGTAAGCTGTTCGTGGTCAAGGAGCTGGTGATTATCAGGATCGAACCCGCAGATGACGTCAACGTGGAGACGTTCCTTTTCCAGCCTCCGTGTCCATGGTCAAGTCTGCCAGCAACAGTCAAGGCTGCGAATTCCTGGTTGACCCGAAACTACCACGGGATTCCATGGGAAACTGGCGATGTACCTTACGCCAATTACAGGAACGTGGTAAACAGCAAACTCGAGAACGCCAGCTATATTTTTGTTAAAGGACTGGAGTAGAAAGGCTGGCTTGAAGAAACCCTAGACAGATGACCAGTTGTCATCGACCTCAAAAACATGGGCTGCCCATCGCTGAAAAACTTGCGGGTCTCAGCCTACACGTACGGGAACATACATGCTCCTGGCAATGGTCGTCATTGTGCAACAGAAAACGGTCGTAACCTTAGGTTGTAGTTCCTGGAAACCTATGGAATCACCCCATTAACGAAGAGATCTCTTGCACTGATACGTCATTCCCGCTGTTTGAGGAACTTGGACACCGAAGACATCGCAGCACTCCTGGCTGAATTTATCATTGGCTACTTCAGCCATGATATTGAATGCGCTTGGGAGAAATTTCCTGAGGATCTCTAGCTCGACTCAGAAATCGCCAGCTATCGTCGATGTCGGAAACATTGGACTTCACATGGTGACGTCATCGATAGACTCCCTCCATTCATTCGGAATTGTAATTTTTGTCGAAGTTAAAATTGTATGTGAATGACTGTATAAAATCTTTAAACATTGAATAAGTAACATAATAGAAAATAAACATGAAACTGAATATACTTGATGTGTTTTTCATCTCCTTTGAAAATACAATAAAACTTTTTCGATAAAAATAATTAAATAAAGTTGAAAAAAAATCATCATTGTCGAGTTTTGAACCTACTTACCTATAAATATGTAACGTTTTGGGGACAACCTTTAATTATCTCGGCCATGATGACACTTTTAAGATGGTTGTTTCTCTCTCTGAAATTGACTCTCGTTAACTGAATAAATAAACATTTTTGAAATAAGCGTAAGAATTTCAAATCATCAGTTCAAACAATCGTTTCTGCAGTGATCATCAATGGCTCACGTTTTCTGCAAGGATCATCGTTGGCTGCCGTTTTCTACAATCATCATCGTTGGCAGTCGTTTTCTGCTGTGATCATCATTGGCAATCATTTCCAGCATTAATTTCTTTCACAGTTCATCTTTTTCGAAAATTTTTAACTAAAAATGATTCTCATTCTCCCCTATACTATGAAATTATGAAATAATGAAAGGTTTAAATAATAAACAGCATAGATTCGTTTATCAAGCTTTTATTCACTCAAAGACATGGAAACTTCCAATTTTTTACGCAAAACAGGTTCTAAAATTTTCGCAGTTTTTTCAATTATACGTTGAAATCTTACACGATCTCGTGCAACTTTCTCCCATCAACCACGTCTTGCTTCTCTGTATGCAAAACGCCACACGTACAGTTTATACATCGTAGGAGGTTTACAATCAAACGTTACTCGCTTCATAGTTTTCTTACAACCCCGCTGATTGGTTGATATTCTATGATACGATCATGTATAATTAAGCAAAATGCAGTAGCCGCAGCTGGGAAATTTGCGTCTGATTCGAACTCAAGACGAACATCAACTGGACCAGTGATCAAGGAATCATTTTGTTTAGTACAATCGATAACTACAAGAGGTGCATTATCCTGGAATTGAGTTTTTGTTAACAATGGAGCATTTTTTCTATTATAAAAAAACGATTTTTCAATCGTTGTTTTATGGTAATAAAACCATTTTTATGAAAATTCGCAAACATTTCATATAACGTTGCAAACTGATTTCATTGAAAATTAATGTTAAGATTCACGTAGAGATAACATTGTGAATTTAAATATAATTTAATGTCACGCAAATTATATGTATCAAAGTTGATCATATTTGCAGTTCACACATTTTTCCTTTCTACTTGAAATCCAACGATGACGTATCTTGGCTTCTCCAGTTGAGTCGTTGTTTTAACGCTCCATACATGCTTGGTAGTTTGAGGTAACAAAGGGTACTCGTACAGCTCTCAGCTTCGGAAACTCATGGCGATGGTTGGATCAGTAGCGATGAAATCCAGCATTCGAATTTTCTCCAAGTCTGAAACTTTGATATGGGGAATTAACCATTCAATTTTGCTAATGGTAATCTTATACTGTTCTTCGTTCGCAGCAATGCACGTTCTGCGGTGTGAGCTGTTTGTGGGGTCTTTGATGACTGATGATTCTTGGACATGATGTAAAACTTTTATACTCCGTAGACTATGCCCATCATTCACTTTTCACGTGTGATCTGATCGTAATGACTGTTCCACGAAAATTCACCAACTGTCCATCTTGATCTACTATACACAGCTGCAGATGATGAATTGCCTGCACGGTGATTGGATGGTAAATGACATGAGCCGATATTTCAATGATCTTATATCCTGGTAGCACCACGGGGAAGAACTCATGAATAGTGTGCACTCGTCGCTCATTTATGTACGCCCCTGTAGTAACGTTATACTCAACACGTAAGGCGTTGATAGTAAGTATCCTCACTGGTGATTGCGATTCGTGCTCCACGTTGGCAGCAATGATTATTGAATCGAAATCTCAAAGTTTTCCAATAGAGTCTTTTGACCGGAAATCGATTATTCTATTAGATTTAACTGTACTGCGCAGCGTGCTACTCGTAACTTCCTCAAGGTATAGTAATCACAATATCGTCAACGTAGAATTTATTGTTGCCAACGTCGATGTTTGAAATCGAATTGAAAGTCAACAACTCAACTAAACCCAACGGATATTTTTTCTGAGGCAACAGTTCAATAGGAGGAAAGTAATTAGTCTCCAATATTGATGATGTTCTCGAGAGTGTCAATTTTAATGTATCCGCCATGCTTATCACTTGTAAAGTGATGCATATTCACACACGATCAATGCTTATATTCAGTAAAAACTTGAGGCACAGATGTCCACAGATGATTTGATCATAATTTTGATAGTGATTACGATTATATTTGATTACGCTACCGACACCGAAGTAGTCCATGAGTTCACGAGGTGGTTGTAAATTGCCAAAGCTGTCGAAATAAACCACTCGATTGCCGGTTTTTCGATAGGCGACCCAATGCGTTCCATGACCATTTTTAGAATCCAAATTGATAATGGCAGCTTGGTCCATTTTTCGGTAAATCATTTCTCATGTACACACCTCGGAAATGTGGTACTTTCAGAATTTTTGCATATTTTAGCAAATCTACGTCTGTCAGTGGTCGGTTCGGTTGCCCTACAAGTTTTTAAATGAAGTCTCAAGCCAGCTCCCCAAGGTTTCAAGTACAATCCTTTTCCTACGGCGATCGATTCCATCTTGAGGTTATGTCGTTTTGATTCCTCTAACTAAGCGTCGTTGATAGCTTTGACGATGCTCGCAGCGCCACCTGCCAATGCTCCTGTTGCACTGAGTCCCGCAAAGACTGGCAGTAAAAAGGCTGGTAAGATGTCTCCAATTTTTATGGGCACCGGTAGTACACGAGGCACTCGAACTTCCTTCTTTCCTCCAGCTTCTTTCACCGCAGCTCGTGCAGCTTTCAATGTTGATTGTACAGAGCCGGTAGCTTTAGCTGCTATTTTCGCGGCATGTATAAATTTCCTCCGTAGAATCTTTTTCCTTATAGGCTTTTTCTTGATAGTCTTTTTCTCCATAATCTTCTTTAAGCCCATTCCAAGTTTTTCCTTGACACCCATGATGATTGCTACTCCAAGGGCTGTAGTTTTTTCTCCAGCTCCGGAATCCTTGGCAAACACACGTTCGATTGCTCTTTTTGCGAGTAATTTATCAGCTACGTGTCTCGCTGGTAGATTTTCACGATTTTTTGAATAGGGAGCTTGCAGGGAGCACGATAGGAAATATCGTGCTCCCTGCAAGCTGCGTCGAGAGGATTGATTCCACGATCCCCGCGCGCTAACCTCTTCACAAGCTTGGTACCTGGACCACAAAATTGATATTTTGGTATATGAAGTTCGACCGGGAGCTTGTTGATAATAGTGTTGACGAGACCGTTCCCTCTCACAATCATTGCTCAACTGAGCTCATGTCTATAAATACTCCGTATTTATAGGTTTTCGATTCAAACGCGTACAGACCACCATGGAGTTTATACTACAGAGCTTTAGATTGCCTGTCATAAATTTCGATAATGTGACAGAGGGTCAGCAAAAAATCAAACGTCATGGAAAGCTACTACCGAATACAGTTCACGCTTTAATATGTGGCCCTTCAAATTGTGGTAAAACGAATGCTTTGCTATCACTTATTACACATCCAAACGGATTGAGATTTGAGAACGTTTACATTTACTCGAAATCTCTCGAGCAGCCTAAATACAAGTACTTGGAAAAAATAATTCAACCGATAAAAGGAGTAGGATATTTCACATTTAACGATAACGAGCAAGTTGTCAGTGTGGAAGAAGCTAAGCCAAACTCTGTGATGATATTCAACGATGTGGCGTATGAAAAACAAAACAATATACGTGCATATTTTTGCATGGGACGTCATCGAGATGTAGATAGTTTTTATCTATGTCTAACTTACGCACGTATCCTGAAACATTTGATACGAGATAATGCTAATATGCTTATATTGTTTCGTCAAGACGACATGAATTTGAAACATGTGTATGAAGATCATGTGAACACTGACATGCCATTTGCGTAATTTCGAGATTAATGCGGATCTTGTTGAAATGATAAGTACGGTTTCATCGTTATTGACAAGGATAGTGAACAAGGGCGGTATAGAAGAGGATTTGACTGCTTCTATAAAATAAAATGACTGTAAGCCAATGATATCAGTATCATCTGAACTCTGCTTGAAGATGGATCGTAAAGATGTACTACACCACATTGTCAAAGCTAGTGAAGCAATTCGCCGCAAACATCGTCTACTGAAACGTGGGAAAGCTGCAGTGGAGACGTCAGTGCGAGAAGTGTTGAAGCCTATCATCGATCCACTCAATTCATTGACGAAACAGGATGTGGAAATACAAGAAATTAAAAAGGAAGCTGTAAAAGAAGAGCCATCTATGCAGTCGGAAGAAGATACATTCGAACCATCCCAAGAGAAGCCATCTGGTAAAGATTTTATGAGCTCAAATCGAACTATTGGCGATCAGAGTTTTGCGCCGGGTATTGTTAGCTCTCCAGCTCCTGTTAACACTCTGGCTAAATACTTGAAGATGTTAAAAAACAAGCCTCAAAAAAAGTATCTTGATATGCAGTATGGAGTACGATCGTTAAAAACTGGATTGTTTATTGGAAACACGCCAATTGGTTTCTCAAAAAATACTGTTCATGTGGGGGCGGAAGAGTTTGAGATGACACCAGGGCTTATTGAGCTGTTATTTAAAAAATTACTAAACAGTTTGATTGTGAATGCAAATGATGTGAAAAACTATGAGAATACCATCCGTCAAACGAGTGCAGATAGAAAAAATTATGAACCTGACAAGAGTCTGTGTGGTGGAGGCAAAGATTGGAAATATCTCACGTACGTTGCTGACAAAAAAGTGGGTGAAGGTGTGTTCAACGTTGTTAATCGTGAGCGAGATATCGATTTTGTTCATTGGGATGATCCAAACGAACTCGTTGATCGCTTGCGACTTTTGATTGCATCACAAGCGGCCGGAAATAAGAGTCACATTAATGAGATCAACTCTATCATCGAAGAGCTGAGAGAGGCTAAGATTATATATTGAGACGATTCTAACATGCAGCTTGATTTGCAAGCTAGACAATGACAAATGTAGACGTTTTTGGTAAACATCTAACTAGGACTCGAGGACTTCGTGGTCCTCCCGGTGTTGGGTTTCAATTGAACGCTGAGCAAAACTATGATCGGATGGGAAAAAGATTATGCAACGTTGGCGAAGCAATGGGAATAATGGATGCTGTAAACTATGGAGAAGTTAATAGAATTATTGGTGATGCAATCCAACCGCTGAGGCAAATGCTTGATGATATGACAAAATCACTAGAATCCTTGAAAAATAAGTATCAAAAACATGTAAATTCAAGTTTCGAGCAAATTGCTATAATTTTGGATCGTCAGCAACGTATCGAGGAAATAATACATTTCGTACCGCTCAAAGTGGAACCAGATAAAAGCTAGTACATTAACGCAGCGCACTCATTACCAAGCTAAACGTCGAAGATATTGAAGTTAAGAAAGCTTTCGTAGAAGAACTCCATAAGCCTGTAAGGAAAAATTACAGACGACGTCATGTTGATATGCGAGGATTGGATGAAACTTGGCAAGCTGATCTCGTCGACATGACAACTTATAACGACAAAGGCTACAAATTCCTGCTCACCGTCATTGATGTCTTCTCCAATTACGCTTAGGCTGTGCCAATCAAATCCAAGAGTGGACCTGACGTCACTGCTGCTATGAAGACTGTGCTAAAAGATCGCCAACCCAAGAATCTACACGTTGATGAAGGCAAAGAGTTTTACAACAAGGACTTCAAGGCACTGATGAAGCAACATGGAGTCAACATGTATTCAATGTTTGTGGCATGAAAGCATCCATCTGCGAACGATTTAATCGCACTTTGAAGAGCAAGATGTGGAAACGATTCTCCTTCCAAAGACATTACAAATGGATCAACATTTTACCGGACTTGGTATCGAGTTAGAACGTAACGAAACATCGTACCATCAAGATGAAGCCAAAGATGTTACTCCAGCTGATGAAAAACGACTGCTCCGTGAAGTCTACTCCAAGAAATATGTCAAAGAGAAACGAAAATTCCACGTCGGCGACAAAGTTCGAATCAGCAAGTATATGCACATCTTCGAGAAAGGATACACTACCAATTGGACAACGGAAATATTTACCATCGCTGCAGTCAAATCAACACAACCCACGACGTACAAGCTCAAGGATTACCGAGATCAACCCATCGATGGAGGATTTTACCAAGAAGAACTCGCCAAAGTTAAACATCCTGATGTATATCTTGTCGAAAAAATTTTACGAAAACGTGGAAAAAAACTGTACGTCAAATGGCTTGGTTTTGACGAAACTCATAATAGCTGGATCAATCAATCTGATGTATAGTTTTACTTTACAACAATATCTTAATTATTTCACATCCCACTCTCTTGGTAAATGGTAAGTTCGAACAGGTTAAAAAATACTATTTTCTCAATAAAATTTTTATTCTTATTTTGAATTTACTTTAAATCTCATTTATCAAACTAACTTGTAATTTTTTTTACATATAACTACAAGACTTTTCAAATGTTTCTGAGTAGCATGGAATTTCTCGATTAACATTCAATAGAATCAGAATTTAATTTTCCCAAAGAGAAATATAAACAAAAGTCACTTAATCGCAAGATTTTGCGCAAGATGACGTTATTAGGTGTATTAAACATGTTTCATCATGTTTAGATGACGTCACTATGCTTGTTGAAACCTGTATGTAAAAAAAAATATATCAATAAATTATATATGAACATTATATACAGACAGGTTTAAACGAGCATAATGACGTCATCTGAACAATCAGAAACGTGTCGCAACAGGTATGGGAATAGGATGACATCATCTCACGCAATACGCAATAAAAGGATCATCTGATAAAAATCACAAGTGCGAACAGGTTGAAAATATTATTTCTTCGATAAAATTTTTACTCATACTTTGAATTTACGTTAAATCTCATTTATTTAACTAACTTTTAATTTATTTTTGATTTAAATACCAGACTTTTCAAATGTTGCTGAGTTACATGAAATTTCTTTAAGGACTTACTAGAAAATCAAAATTTATTTTTCTCAAAGAATAATATATGCAAAAAACACTTTGAAAAATATTTTTCATGTTTGGTAAAGGATTGGCAGGGATGTAGGCATTTTTATTGCACTTTATTTTGATGGTCCTGGACTAGTTTGTAATGTTGTTATATTCCTTGAACGGAATTGTTTGGGGTCCGGAAAAGGACCTTTTTTTTCAGCTCAAAAAAGAGCTGGTTTCGTTTGAAGTTCAGTCGGTGTCCATTCTGGTTTCAATCTTGTAGTGCCCCCAGGGTAACGTGTCCGTAGTGTCGTTCTGCAGGCATCGCTTGTTGTCGAAGGGGCTGAGGGCCAGCTTGGTTTGCTTGATGGTCTGGATTTGGTGCAGCTTGGACCTGAAGAGATGCTGCTGGCGTTCCACTGCGATGTTCTCCCGTAGACATCTCTCGTAGTCGCTGAAGTTGATGGTGTTTTTTACTACAGCTGCCTTCACGCCTTTGGCCTTTTTCATCGCGTCTTCACCGTTGACTCGGATGCTGTACATCTTGCTGCGGAGCCCGATGAATTCGGTCATGATTTGGCCGTTGCACTCGTCCGTCATCAAGCCAACCACCTTCTTGTTGACCCGTGGAAGATTAAAGGGGTTTGATTTTACGTAGTCTGACGTGTCGAAACGATTGATGTTCTCCCGCATGACGTCATAGATATTGGATCCAGTGATTTCGTAGATGAGGCTGTCAGTATCTGTGTACATAAGTTTGCAAGGAACAGTTTTTTTCATGAAATTATAATGGAATTCATAGAGACAAATTTTTGATATGTCGAGCACAGCGAAACCAGCATAAATTGGCTTGTTCACCAACACTTGCACTTGAGCAAGTATGATGGCCACCAAGTTTTCGTCGAAGATGGAACGAGCTTGAAAATTTGGCCTTGCTACAAGTGCTTCTGCGCCGTATGGTCCATTCCAATCGGTTAAGATCTTGATATTGACTCGGTTTCTGACGTTTTCCATCGTCTTGCCGAATACCGCGTTGTTCATGAGCTTGAAAAGATTTTTTTCAAACTCATTTTTCGCGTCTTTCCTCAAGCCACTGTTGAGGTCGATGTAGGGCTTCAACCATGCTGACTGGGCGAACTGAAGGACTCGATGGATCTTGACGAGTTTTAGGCCATGCTCGAGAACCTGCTGTAAATTCCTGTAGTAGATGATATAGTTTTTCTTCGGTAGCAAAGTTACCAGCAATTTGCTCTCCTTGGCTCCTGGAGGTGGCATCTGCTCCGCACACATGGGCAGGTCCTGGTGGATGTTGTGAATGGCCTCCGGATATTCAAGGTCCACCTCCAAAATGTACCCGGTGTTGGACTCAGGGCCGACGTTCCAGTTGAAGTCCTCGCTAACATCGTCCACCCACTTGAATCCTCCGTATGGAAGGTACTGCGTCATCGCCCAGCCGTAGAAGTTGTTCACGTCGTAGTACATGAGGTACTTATCGTCTTCTTCCGGGTTGTAGTTGGCTATGTACCTCTTGTTCGCCTTAGAGTAGCGGTTGCTGCATTGGCTGATGCCGCCACGGATGCCTCGTTCAACGAACATCATCATGTCGATGTCCGTTAGCAGCTCTGCTCAATCCCCGTGTGTTTGAGCATCGCGTCCTACGGAAAGCCAGGTGCCGTATAATAGTAGGCAGGATCCAGCCCGTAGATGTGGCAGCAGTTTTGGCGAAAGTATTCGAAAACGTCGGCCAGCAGCATGACGTCAGTTTTCAAGTACAGGTCAGAGTACTCGCCCAAGGTGTTGATTCGAAATGTTTTCCACACCGTTTGAGCATGCCAGTAAACAGAAAAAATTATTAGTTTGCAAGTTGTATGAAAAAGCTAATAATAATAATAATAAGAAGAAGAAGAAACTAACCTGTAGTCTTCCTCAGTGATGTTGCTTCCGCTGAGGTGGCTATAAAACTGGTCGTGCGCTGGCAGATTTCCTTCGTCAAGTTTCTCCCATGAATCGATGTACTCGTAGGGGAAGACCACTTTCCGTTGGAAAAGCTTGAAGTGCTGGTCATCGATGTTGGTGAATTGCCCTCTTGTGAGTGGTGTTGTCTCCAGGTACGATGCCAGCTTGTCGAGTGACGATGCTATGAACCGAAAAAAGTCCAGGAATCGCAGGTTGACATCGATATATTTCAGCCTCTTGGTGACTGAAATATATTTTTCCATGTTCAGTGGCAGCAAGCTGATTTTTCCATCGGCATGGTTGGCAACGTCCTTGATGATGAGATGTGAATCGTAGTTGCTGAAGTTGTGGAACATGACGATGATGGTCCTGGAATCCTTGAAGTTGAAGTTGCAGGCGTTGTGTGCAGTTCCTTGGAAACGGCCTGTCAGGTGGCAGTGATCCCTGACTCGATCGGGGCCCAGTTGCTTCCCGCAAATGTGGCATGTTGCTGCTTTCCTGATGGCTTCCTCTTCTTTAAGGGTGAGGTTCATGTCCATGGGGTTCTTGTGGACGTTGTCGACGGCTTTCCCCAGTTGGTGTAGTTCTTCGGCAAACCATTGGCAGGATCGGGGCCACGGTAAGAGTTGTAGCATGAGAGATCATCGTTGAAGCTACACTTCACAAAGTATCCAACGCTGCTGGCCTGGATCTGCTCGACGTTCGTCTTCGAGTTAGCCTGCCCATCGATTTTCTTCAAAATGCAAGTCAGCGTAGACGACGAATGGGACTTTTTCCATATTTTTGGCATTTTTAAATTTAAGAATATTGTTTTTGGGATCTGGTAGGATGACGCTACATTTATTTATTTTTTTACAGTCGATGTCATGGGCCAACAATTTCTCGGGAGTCCTGAAGTAATGGAGGCAGCGGTCGCAAATATGCTCCTTATGGCTTCTTTTTGTGAGTTGCGAGCTGACCAACCTCGACAAGTCCTTGACCCATACGTAGTGGAATTGAATTGGCTCGTTGTTTTCTTCTTCTGCATCTTCCTGCTCTTCCTCGTTGACGTAGTTGTTTTGTATCAGGAGCAGATTCGCATGTTTAGTTTGCTTGTCCTTGGTAATGTGGATCGGGGCAACGATGAATTTTTCTTCATCTTTTTTCTGGAGTATGTACAAGTTGACTGTAATTTTATTCAGATTCTCGAATTTTTTAACATCTTTTGATTGTACTGGAAATTTCATGTCACCAAAATTTAATTCAGATTCGTGAGCCTTGTATTTTGAAACGCGTTGAGGGTCTTTCGTAACGGGTTACAGGGCTGAAATCATAGGCCACCTGAAGCATTGATTGTCTTTATTTTTAATATTTATACAAGCTTCTTTTTTCTTTATGACTTGGGGAAGTTCAATAAACAAGCTTCCTTTCATCGGATTGTACTTGTTGATGTTCACAGTCAGGTTGAGAATCCTGCGCAGAGTCCATCCAGAGCCAGTATTTTGAAACTCTTCGACGCCGCTCATCAGGGGGTTCTTGACGTTCTCCTTGAACCACTCGGAGAGGTCTGTCGTTTAGAGAATCGGCTTATTCTTCGTGAGGAAAGCCTTGATTTCTGTTTCTTCCTCGTTGTTTTTGAGTACGGTGTATTCTCCTTCGAGAGTGGTGTTGACCTTGAGAGCGTTGTGTTTTTTCAAGGCAGCCTGGATGTACTCAATGAAAACGGTTAGGGCGTCCGGGAAAAAGTCCTCGATTTCCAGATGACTGTCGTTGATGATGAGGCCAGTGTTGAAACGTTGCTGGAAGGCCGAGTTAACATCCTCCCAAACGAGGCCTCCTGGGTGCAAGCCGGCTCCTTGCACGGGACGTCCTCTCAAGAGATGGTTGTAGCTCTTGAGATTTTTGATCGCTTGGATGCAGTAAAGGCGGATCAAGGTGTTGTTTGTCTTGGCCAAGGATGCGAACTCCTCAATGATCTGCTCCGCTTCAGCGACCACATCCTGGACCTCTCCGGAGTTGATGTCCTTGGCGTTTAAAAGGCGGCGCTGGTGCTTGCCGATTTCTTTTGCTTTTTCCATTGTCGCGCTACGATGTCGCTTGGCTTCTTCGAGATGTGTCCGCTTCGGTTCGTCGTTAAAACTGATAATTTTGTCTGAAGATCGCTCGTAATATAGGGAGCTCCACACTCCTCTGCTTATCGCGTTGATGGTGCTGCCACCATGTTGACGAAATGGAAACTTCAGGTTTTTGGCTTCAGCTCGTTGTCGCGCTCCGATGTCACTCTGCTTCTCCGAGATGTATTAGTTTCGCTTTTTCGTTGAAACTGATGTCTAAGTCCAGAAAGCCGTTCTTGATATACGGTGCTCCCCACTCCTATGCTTATCGCGTTGATGGTGCTGCCACCACGTTGATGAAATGCGAAGTATTGGTTTTCGGCTGCAGCTCGTTGTCGCGCTACGATGTGCTCAAGTTAATAGTTTGATGAAACTGATGCCCAACTCGAGCAATGGCCTCTATTATAGTGTTTCCCCCACCACTAACGTCGACTGTGCTGCCACCACGTTAACAGATTTTATATTTCAATCACTTGTATTTTTGCATCATTTCAGAAATTTTTGCAACAATTTTTGAAATCTATCAATTTTTTTCAATCTCTAATAATTTTTTGCACTATTTTCAACTTTCCAGCCATTTTTGAATGAAACTTTTCAAATTTTATTTTTGAATTACAAGTATACGTTAATTTTTGAATTATTGTCACTTTTTAAATTTTGCGTCTAATTTTCCGCCATTTTGGATTTTACTGCCAATCAGAAAGATGAAGGGAAGCGTGGTGGGGGAAGTGGGAGGGGGCGCAGCCGCTGCCGCACTTCAGTAGAAGGGAGTGTGCGACCATGTCATCCGGCTATTGGCGCTGGAGCGCACGAAACATCTGCTGCACCACGCTTAAAGACGCGCTACGATGAAGCCACTTCAACGTCTCGACAAAATTGATGTAGAGGCTCAATGTGTTAGCCTACCTTGACGGATACCTCCACTACTACTACTTTATGTTTTTCAGGTCCCCCTACAATTGAAATTTGGAATAGCCATTTTGAATTAATGATGCTCATGATAACGCTAATTAATAATAATGCTCACGATAACGCCAATTAATGATAATGCTCATGATAATTCTAATTAATTATAATTGCTGATTATTGAATAATAATCATATTTAATTTATTATTATTTCAGTGGAGAGGAAAGAGGAGAGGGGGGTCACGTGACAAAAAGTTGAAGGGGTGGGAGAGTGCTGGCTCCTCATCGGCTGGGTCTTGGCCCGCCAAGTGGCCCAGAACCGGCTCACCCCTACTATTCACGTTTGCGCAATGTTGCCGCATCGTCTCGAGATAGTGCATTGTCAGCTCCCTGTTATGCGAGCTAAAAAAGTGGGGACGAAAATTTCACGTCGTAGATAGCACTTCGGGCGGTTTCGTCCGTTCCCCCCTTAAGGCAACCCGCGCTTCGCTCTATCCGCTCAGAGCTTGTGGAGTAAAGCGCGGGTTGCGGTAAGGAAGGAACGGACGCAACCGCCCGAAGCGCTGTCTATGTCGTGAAATTTTCCTCTCCACCTCATTTGTACAGCGAGGGCTATACCGTGACAGGGGGCTGCGCATTGTTGCTATATACACGTCTCAAGATAGGACGCTGTAGCTATGTACACATTCACACAATGTAGCCACGTCTCGAGATAGGACGCTGTTGCTATGTACATATTTACACAATGTTGCCACGTCTTGCTACGATGTCGCGTTACGGTATCGCACTATGCTGTAGTCACTACTCCACTTTATCTATTGTGGGATCTACTATTGGAGAGAACTCATAATAGATCATGGACCATAAAAAGATGACGTAGTTGTGTTGATTTCACCCTATCGCTTTCATAGCTAATATAATTAATAGAAAAAAAGCTATGATGTGGAGAACTCATTTCTTACGCTTACATTTTCACAATGATTTTTGCCGACAGTGTACCTTTCCGAAGGATCACAGTGCATAATTATCATAGTTTTTTCTTTGCCTCATTCATTATATGCACTTGTCACGTCAAACCCACATGATCAAATTCGTCTGAATGCTCTTTTTCACCAACGTTTTCCAGATAAAATAACTAGAAATCACTACAGTATATCGTTCACATTTTCACTATTAAATGACGCGTCAAGATAACGTTTACGAAAGAACTGATGCTCCCGCTTGGAAATGTATTAATATTCGAGCGTGTTTACTAAGTTATAGTCCAACCTTGATAAGATGACGCCATCGTGCGAGTTTGATCCTTTCTTACATAGAAAAGTAGTAGTGCGAGGAGAACGTGTTTATCGAATTCCAAACATAGCCCTGTAACCTTGGAAAAATGACGTAATCGTGCGAGTTTAAGCCTGTCTCCTAAGTGGCAGTGAGAAAAACGTGTATATCGAGGTTCCAGATTTTTCGAGAAGAACGCCGTACCTCATGGCGAGGGGAGGTAAAAGGTAAACCTCCACCACCTCAGTCACGCATGCTTAGTGATCGCTGAACGTGCAACAGGTTTTTCTAGAACAATGATGACGTCATAATGTTTGTATCGAGTTCTAAAAATAGATATTTCACCTAAACGCGGGATTTCATTCGTGAAACGAGTTTATTTTTAATAATAAACAATCAGGAAAAAGCGGTCACTTGGAACCAATGATTGATTGGTAAGTCCAAATCTTGTGTAATTTTATTATTTTTCTTTCTTTTTCCAAGCTTTCGGCTGAAATCCAGCCTTCCTCATGGATTAAAATAATAAAAACAATCAATGTAAATTCACATTGTTAGAAAATCCAAGACAATCACGTTGAAATTCATGGTTCACGTCACACCACTTCGTCAAATATAAAAAAACCGAAGTAAAAAAAATTACTTCGTTTGTTGCGGTGAAAGCGGATGGATAGGTGAAGAAGAATCGACGATTAAAAGAGAGAGAGCGTAAATCCTATCTCATCCGTGAGCTAGACAAGGATAGCCTGGGTCACGAACCGGCTTTATTCTCCTACCTACATTGTAATATATAAATGAAAATGTAGGGGCTACTTTTGTGGCTGAGCACTATAGCGAACAGTGGGATGGGGCCCTTCGCGTAATAAAAAAATAAAAACAATAAATAAAATAGGGGAAAAAATAATATGGTTGTGCTCCAGCATAAGAGGTGAAAAAAGAGTCTACTGATAAAAATAAAAAAATAAAAAATAAATCGATTAACGGATAAATAAATCAATAAATAATGGTATGGATATGAAAAGACGAATCAAAATGAAAATGAAACCATAGAGGTAATTTAAGGGTGCGCCTAAAGGGTTTGCCTAACATTCTGGCCCCTACATCAAAAATCCTGCTGCTTCGGCGGGTTGCATCCTGCGGCCCCTGTGCTCCTGCACCAAAAATCCTACCGTGTCGGGCGCGGCCCCTACCTTACCGACTGTATCCTGCCTTACTGAGGGACTCCGTCCCATGGACCCCTGTTCCAAAACGCCCATAAATTACCTACTGAAGTATACAAATGAAGTATTCGAGGCCGACACGCAGGCTGTCGAAAAATTACAAGCGGCGAGGCGAAAAGCAGGCTCCTTTGGACCTGAGCGGGCTCGAATGGACCCCCTTCCCTTCGCCCTGTTGAGTTTCATTTCCTCCAGCCTCCGTGTCAACCTTCGATACTTAATTTGCACTGATTTCAAAAGTGATTTTGTTAGAAAACTTGAAATCAACTCGCACGTAGGATAATACTACTAATTGGGTTCAATATTTTCATATTTTTATTTATTTATAAAAATTGTAAGACGCTAAGCTTTACTTTTGCTTCACTTCTATCCATATAACGATCATTGGTAGCTTCAAATAAAGGGGAATAAAATTACTTAACGTTCCATGTTTCTCAAGCCTTCGGCTTTTTATTAAGCCTTCCTTAGGAGATAGTATTTTCTCATTGAGCAGTACTATTCAGAAAGTATTATCTCCTGAGCAGAGCTTAATAAAAAGCCGAAAGCGTGAGAAACATATGGGATGTTAAGTATTTTTCTCCCTTATGATTTATTGGCCCTCAATGATCGTTATATGGATTGAAGAGAAATAAACGAGTGAGTGTTGTGAATTTAACTTTGTTTTTGATTTCAGGCGTTTTTATGTTTTTCAGGTCATTTCCTGATTTTTAGGCATCTCGCTGACAGTTTGCTCGCCCAACTATATTAGTTGGAAAGTAAGCTTCCTGTTACCTCGCCGCTTTTTTCAGATGCTATACCAAAGTGTTTACGAAATTTACAAATTTATCAAAATATTTTTAAGAAAGCAACGAAAATTTATATAAACTCAAATGCATGAAGCATGCATGTAACATGCATATTAACTTGAACGGTGCTACTTGCTTGCATGCAACATGTATGCAGAACCTGCATGGTGCATGTATACAAGCAGAAAAAAAATTGCTTTTATCGACATGCATGAACCATGTGACTTGATCTTTGAAGAAACATGCATGCTTTATGCAGTTAACATCATGCGTGTAACATGTGTGTTTCGTGCAAGCACACTTGCATGTTATTGCATGCATGCTGCATGAATGCAACATGCAAGTTTTTTTCACCGGTAGTGTTACATGAATAGCTTAGTGTATATTAAACTAAAACTGAGCTATTCATGAAATTCTAACAAATAATTTGAAAAAATTAAAGTTATCAAATTGAAATGATGTATGCGAAATTTTTTAAATCTAGATTTTTAAATAATTTTCATGGCAACAATCAAAAGTTATAAATTTCGAAACTCGTAATTTTTTGCAACAATCATACATTCTTAGTGGCGTGGAAGTTGGGGGGGGGGGGGTTTAGGGACAAAACCCCCCGAAAAAATTTTTTCCAATTGTTTTCAACACTTTTAAGATAAATTTGGTATTCGATGACCTTTTTTTTTGTTCAGAACACCCCCCGAAAAAATGTTCTACTACGCCACTGTACATTCTTCTCTTCAAATCATTCCAGGGGTTAGAAAGTTTGAAATTTGAAACCAAAAATGATCAAAATACTTATAATGGTAAGAAAGAAAAAATCAAGTATCCATCATACCAATCTATATGTTTCCTACAATTTATTTCTTATTATTATATCATTGAATCGTATACTTAATACGTGATTATAATATCATCTATTCATGATTTTACTCATGGTTCTCTTTTTATCTGTTTTCCAATTGGGGGAAAATTTAAAAATAATCATAAATTCTTACAAAAAACAGCTAATTAACACAATTATTCAAATTATAAAAAGTTCACAGGGAATTCCCGTGAAGCTCCTAAGAAGCTCCTATTAAGCTCCCAAAAAAAAACGCGATTTTCGAACATTAGGTGTCTTGTGGGAGCATTCAAGTAGCTTCTTGGGAGTTGCCTAGGAGTTCTCTGGGGACTCGCAATGAAAAATTTTGGGAGTCTAGGGACGTACGGGACGTTAAAAAAATTGGTAAATTTTCCCATGCCGGGTATAGTAAATTCTCGAATATCTCCATTTTTCTATCAATAATCTCAGGTGAGATTAAAGAAATAATAACAAAGTAAATAATAATAACCTCAAAATGAACTGTCAGAACCAACTGAGGTTATTATATGTAAACTATAGCGTGTAAGTGGATATTCGAGTCCTATATAATAATAATATAATAAAAAATTTCTCAAATGATTCGAACACCACCAAAGTTACATACCTGTTGAAAGCTACTAAAACGTTTTTTGTATTATTAAATCAGATTTATTTTGCATAACTCTGATAGACCAGCTGATTCTTGCTCTGAAATCAAGTGTTTCTACTTCATTTTCAAGTACTTCTGTCATTAACCTTAAAGTAATAACTCCTTTAACTGAAAAAAAAATTTGAAATAAAACATAAATAAAGTATAACAGATGCGATAGCAATAGTGGCATCACTGTCCCTTTACTTATTGTGTGACATATATAACAGTAATTCTTTTCAATTTTGACAGAAGCACACAAATTAATTTTAACCTACTTTCATCTCTTAGACTATATTAAATTTTACCAGAACATTAATTTTAGGAAGTTTAAGTCCGTGTTAAATGTACTCACCGTAAAATCTGGTGTTGAAAAAGTTGTTTTGTTTATCACTCAAATGTAATTCTTTATCACATTATTATTTTAAATTCTATGTACGGTATACTTCATATACTTGTTAGAATTTTTTCTATTAAAGATTAGAATATTTTTTAAACCTAATACATTTTTTCAATCCGTTTCAAGATTAATAATTACCAGTTGGATACTCTTCTAGCATATTAATTCAATACTGATTTCAATACTTTTGTATCTCACTTTTTCCATTAGGTTCACTCGCGATTGTAATTTTATTTTCTGTTTTTATTAATTCTAACATATATACATTGGCGATGTTCTGTGAGAGGGGGAGGGGAAGTGGGATTATAGGTAACAATACTTTAAATGAGTTTCTTCCGAACACGTACATGCTAGGACCGCCCCGGGCCTAACAAGTTATTAGTCCACCACTGTACCTGTGTGACGAAAATGTTTATTCTGGCTTCTTTTTTATACTTCCGCAAATACTAAAATGAAAGACTTGATTTTTCATCCTTTTTGCTGTCACTTTTACTTTTCAAAACGATTTTATCCTATTTTTATAAGATAAACACAGCTCGTACCACGGAGGACGCCATTGTTTTAGCATTATGGCCAAATCATGTTGGCACACTTTCCGACCCTCAGAGCTCAGTCCATTTATACTATAAGGTCCATGAGTGTGATAATTCAATTGATATTTTGTGTAAATCGGAGCCAAAAATCAAAACACCAGATGTGAAAATTGATAAAGAAGATAAATTGATATAAGAAGCGAAATCACACCACTCTAAAATCTCTGATGAGGGCTCGATATGTAGCTGAAAGCCAAGAATAAAGAAAAAAGAAAATATAAAATCATTCAAAACACAACATATCTGGTGTTTTGATTTTTGGCTCGGATCTACCAATACATCAATTGACTCATTTCAATTTTTTAACCAAAAAACCAAATATTTCTTTCATTTCATAAAATTTGTAAGCCTTCGGACGGGCAAAGAATTTTTTTTACAGGTACCCTCCTCTAAATAACAATAAAAAAATCTATTCTATTACATATGATTTAAACAAAAAACTAAGTATCTGCTAAGCTCGTTAGTGCCCAGATTTTAAAAATTTTGGAACTTGGTGAAACCACTAAAACACTGGCTTTTTTCACGTACATCAGACATTAACATTTGGAAATACAAATTTTTTCTGATAGAAAATAGATAATTTGAGTCAAAATATGTTAAAAAGTGAAAAAAAAGTCATTTTTCAGAAGTTTTTGCCTTTGTGGAACGACTTACCCCGAAAAAAAAAACCAACAAAAATACAATATTTTATTTTATTTCATAGAATTTGTGAACTTTCAGTAGGGTATGGAATTTTTTTCTTTCTTGACACTCTCATATATCACCATTTTCAAAATTTACAGATAAACCCCCCGCTGGTTACTACGTCTTTATTCAGAAAGAAAGAAACAATTAAAAAAAGAAAATACAGGTACACTAAAGTACGAAATCTCGCAGTAACCCAACTAGTTGAGAAACATACTATTTTGAGTCATTGTGTTATCACTCCCGACTGTACCTTATCAACCTCCCCCAGTACAGTCCCCCAACCTCCTCTCCTCCACAAACAACGCACCCATCTATTTATCCGTAAAGCCCCGACGTCGGAATTTGCATGTTGACCCCCCTAGTACCCGGTAAGGGGGGAGTCCACCTCGGCGTCGTCGTCCTTCTCCGGCATCGACGCCCGCGGATATCGTCCGCGACACATCGGGGTTGGTGGTCCGCGATATCGCGACGCATGCGCCTCCCTTATCACCATCCCCCCTCTCATCCCCTTGCTGTAATATCGCGCTGAGAGAGCCGCGTACGAAAATACGGTGCCACCGACCTCTTCAGCTCTTCAGTCCTCGCTGGTCCTCGCTCCGCCGTGCGTCGTTGCACTCGCGACTCGACGGGGGGCTATCTCCGAAACCTCGGAGCTAATTGCGGATCGATAATCGCGAGATTCTCTCTCTCTTCGCGCTTCGCTCGTGCCGGTTTCGTAAAAAAAGGCAGGCTTCCTAAGACAAATTTCCATCCCCCAAAAAAGCTACCCCCCCCCCAATTTTCTCTGTCTGCCACCAGGAAAACGCGAAAATTCGGTCCCCTTATCGAAGGTGGAATCGACCGGCCGAAGTCGGCCTGCGTTTTCCAACCCCTTTCGGGTTCGACGGGAAGTTGGGTCGTCGTTTTAGATAATTTCGACATCCCGGTTTTAGGGGTGGTTTTTTTTCTCTCGGTTTTCGAGAATCCGCGAGCGCGGAGGCGGAAGTCGAAGGTGGGGGGCGAATGAAGGGAAGTGCGCTTATCGCGCCCATACGCCGGGGCGCAAGCGCAAATCGGACGTGGGTCCTGATTCTGTTGCTGTTACGAGGGCATAAAAGATACGAGTGTCGATCGTATTAACGCTGGGGTGAGAGGAAGGGGAAAGGGATTGCAGAGCCGAGAAAAGTGAGGAAAAGCGGAGTTTTCCCGTGAAAGTACGTAAGGGCTGCGACGCAGAGGACGTTGGGTGTATCGGGGGTTGCTATGTTCCGTGTTGTAGAATAGAGGACTGTGTCGTACTGCGGTACCTTATATATATACGTGTACATGTAGTCGCATCGGGAATCTATACGCATGCATTTTATGAAGCCTTGGGATACATGGGGGAGAGAGTTTATGGGGGCTTTTTGTGAAATGTAAGGGTCCCCGTAAAAAAGGGGTTTGTTTAATACACTGGTTGTTTGAGCACGTTGATTGCAAAAATTAATAAGATTTTGCTTGATCAGCTCTTGTCTGTGTGATATTGCAATGAAACTTTTCTTAAATATGCCCTCTTTTGAATTTTTGTAATTTTATTTCATTCTCAAGTATTTGAATAAAGGTCTGTTTACTAGGGGGGACAGGGGATAGTCGGTTTGACTGGGATATTCTGGTTTTTGAATTTTTCCTATCATTTTCATTCGAGTTAACTTTAAGTCATTTGATAGCAAGAACAGTTAGCTATTCTTTCTGTAAATTATAGGTTTTCCAAAAAAAGCATGCGTCTTTGCCAGTAAATGTAACAAGAGGAGGAAAATGGGCCAACTAGCACTAGTGTTGGGGTTCGTTGGCCTAGTTGACTAAATGTGTCAAGATACTATTTGGCGAGACAATCATTTTTATAAAAGATGAGTTTTTATTGTTGGCAGAATTTGTTTGATATTTAATAGATTTCATTCCATAGCGGCCCTTTTCCTGGCTTGCTTTTCTTTCCTCCATTTTAAAGCTTGTTCCACCTAATCCTTGAAAATTTCACATCTTTCAAATTTCCTATTTTAAGTCCTCATTTCTTGGAATTTACAAAACTAAATAACTTTGAATAAGGCATGTTGTACATATTATAAAACTTTAAAAAATAACACGGAATTTTTAGAGACAGTGATAATAAAACGGACTGTACGATTCCTACCGGAAATTCGCCAACAGTTTGTAAATAATAAATTATTGCTGTATTATATTCAGCAAGGTAAGTATCAGATACTGTAAATTTATTGATTTATTCATGAACTGACAATGCAAAGAAAAATTGAAGTATCCATAATTTGAAAATTTACTCATGTTTTGAAACTATTGACTATAGACATTTCGGAAAAACTCTCTCAAATATCTGATAATCACCTCGCTAACTGTAGTGCAACTGTACTTCATGAATTATTAACTATAATCGAGTTTCTGGTAGAGACGAAGCAAGATAAGTTTTTTTTTCGCTTGCAAAGCAAGCTTTGATTGTAGGCTAACAAACCCTGAATCAAGAGGGCCAACTTTCTTCAGCATTCCATTTTCAATACAAAATTGGAATTCTACAATAAAAAATGTTAAAATTACAATCTGCACTGATAAAGTTGGCTTGGCAGATATTTACCTACGCAAATTAACGGTAAATTAAAATATTTTATAAATAAATATTTACTCATGTCAGAGGAAAACGGGAAACATTTTACAGCAACAGCAAAATGTATTTTTGGACTTAACAAATTACGTTAGATGATGTGTTGCTATTTATTCGACTTTCTTTTTTAAGTGCCTGCGGCCAACGTACTCCGCAGGCCAACTAGCTTCGGTCTCACCTATGTGACTACATGTACTAAGTAAACCTTAAAATATTGCCTTTTACAATATTTAAAAGTTTTTACAACTAAAAGTTATTTCCGTGACGAAAATTGAATTTCCAGCCGAGTTTTTACTATTTTTGAAATTGAAAGCTTGTCATACACACAATTTTCGCTAAATTTCAACGAAATTAACTGTCTATGTAGTTTAATTTATTTTCTATATCGTGTCAAAATTTAAATACAGTCAGATAAGAGTTGACAAAATAGTATTAAAGTCAATCGCTTTTATTGAAATCGGTAATCACGGTTTTTTCTGCCACTGGGGTATACATAACTTGTTTTATGAATTTTTCGAGACCATTATCAAGACGTAATATGTATTACATATACCTTTTTGTGCGTAAAAATTGAAGATAGATTCCATTACCTTTTAAGGCATGTAGCAATAATTTCATTACATCAAAGTTATGCTTTCTCAGTATGGTATTCTCCACTTAAAAAAACAAGCATTTGTTCATAAAAAATATTCACAATTGGCGGAGTTATGGACCTTTCCTCGAAAAAACTTTTGTTTTGAAGACGCTTGTTGTGACCGCGATGCAAGTCAAATAAGTCAAGTCAAATCATTATATTCAAAAAAATTTATTAGTCTAGAAATATATCTAGTGCTGCAACGATCCTTTTTTTTAAAAAAGTTTTTATTTTGTAGATAAAAAGTTTTATGAAACTCTCAGAACTCAAAAAATTGAGTTTTTGGGGAAAACGCTCTTGCAAGCAAAAAAAAGAAATATACATTTGAAGATTCGTTCGAGAACAAGATATGGTCCTAAGCTAATGTAATTGATTAGATTTTTTTATTTCAGTTGACTGACTGGACATATATCGCGGTCACCGCAAGCCTCTTAAAAAAAAAATTGTTTAGGAAAAAGGGCCATCACTTCGCTATTTTTGTTGATATTTTTTTATATACTAATGCTTGCCTTTTTAAGTTGACTGTAAACTATTAAAAATCATCGCTTTAATGTAATAAAATTATTGCTACATAACTTATAAGATAATCCAAACAATTTTCAACTTTTCCCCGCAAAAAGCATACAAACATTTGATACAAAGTGTTTTTTTGTTTATTTTCTAAGCAAAAAACTCATACATTTGGGCCCCAAAAGAAATTGATGCGTACATTTTTTCCAATATGTAAAAAAAAAGACATTCATTCGTCATTCTTTTTAACGCTGTTCTTGAATCACTTGCATTTAAAAAGTCTCTTCATAGACTTCGACAATAATCTGCTATTATGCGGATGGCAGATCTTCCCTGGTATCTATTTTCCATAGTTTTTGAAAATTCTAAAGTGTGTTTTGAATTTAATTTTCGTAACAAATTATTTTTCTGTTTCCGAAAAAATATTGAACAACTTCTACGAGAGACGTTCAAATGGCCATTTTTTCTTGATGAAATCGTTTTTGATTCACTCCCCTATTTGAGGCCCTATTCTGATTTTCTCCAAATGTAATCTGAAAAACTTTATTTTTGAATAATTTGGCGAAAATTCTACCTTCCTTCATGTTGAAATCATAAAAAAATTTATTTTAATAAATGCATTCAAAACATTCATAAAATGAGTTGTATATACCCCAAAGACCGAAATAACTATCAGTACCAATTTTGACACGCGTGGTTTATTAGTTTAATATAATCAATTTTTATTCTATTACTTTGAAATTCGGACACGATATAGAAGATAAATGAAGTTACGAAGTCAATTTCGTTGAAAGTCAATAAAAGCTGTGTGTGACATAGCGTCTCAAATTTTAAAACTTCCAAAAATATGGCTGAAAAATCGTTATTTGTTTGTCATAAACATGATTTTTGAAAAAAAAATTCTGCACATGTGAAAAAATATAGAATTTTTAGTTTGATTAGAATACAGCTGCATTATAAATAGTTTTTGATCCGACAATGCGAGGATAAATAAAAGTTCAAAAATTTGAAAGTGTAAATATCGACAGAATCGTTTTTTTTTTTTTTTTTTGTTTTACTAGAGCTGATTGAGCAAAATTATCGTCATCTTTGGAATCAGTATGATCGAAAGTTTTTGAAAAACTTTTTTTTTTCGATTAATTGATTGATTCTGAGATCTTTGATGAAATTGGGATATTTTTGAATTTTTTCCGTTATGTCTATTTGGACTAATTTTAGAAAGTTCTGACGAATTTGGGAATGCTGATGATATTTTGGGAATTAATGAAACATTTTTTTATCTATACAGATTGGGAATCTTCTTACTTGCCTGTTATTATATTTTATGTCGGTTAATATACGGATTTTTGTAATTAGGAAGTCGAGAGTTGGGCATTTATTTTGGGAACATGCAGAAATTTCAATTTTAATTATCAATTTTTTTTCTGGACGCTCATTTTCCGAATTTTTCGTGCGGAACTTACGAAAAAATGAATTATTTTCAGTAATTTTTTTTTTTTCAAACATAGTGACCGCTGAAATCATCTATGGTAGTTTTGCGAATTTGAATGAAGAAAGCAATTGATTTGAAGATTTTCCCATTTATTGTTTGAGTAATAATCTGCTATTGAATGTGCTTGGAAATACTTTAGTATTCCATGAAATCGATTTTGATACTCTTTCTTTAATTTCTTCATTTCAAGCTACCCAAGAGGTAAGAAAGTAACAAAGATTTACGTAACATACGGATGAAGAAATACAGTAAAAGCAGAAAATGTGGTATGTGTAAAAAAAAGGTGAAAAATTTCACACGGCGTGGGAATAATACTTGCTGAAAAAATTCTACACAAAAGCACGAAATACTATAAAAAGCTTTATCAAAATGATTTTTTTAATAGCTAAATTTGTCTAAGCATGCTGTTTACAAACTAACAAATGTTGTAGAAATGTGGTTTTTTTGACCGCTAAATGTCAATTTCCGATCTCACGTGATGTTTGTGCGAAAAATTTTTCCATTTTCATTTAATGTTTGTCATTTCAAAATCACTTCTCTCCCCTCATCTTCTTTCTACCTTACTGAATCTTTTGCCGGCTTGATATCAAAACATACCAATCAATGAACAATATGAAAAATATTCGAGTCGGTTTTTCGCCAAAAGTAAGCTTTGAAACGAAAGAAAAAATCAAAATTTTGAGAGCAGGTGAGATATTTCAATAAATATTCAATTATTGACAAAAACAAACGATAAGTTTCTGTTTTTCGATTTATTCAGAATAATAAAATATAAAGAGTGGAGTAAAACAGAAATTGAATTTCAATTAAACGAATTTTACTTTTCAAAATTTTTCATGTTTCACTCTAGCTTTTCAGATATTAATTTAAAAGGTTAAAGATAACTGGAATTCGTAAAATTTTTTCCTTTCCATTTTCAAATATTCAGTTACTGTTTATTGTTTGATATTCAGACTTTATAAGAGAAATGAGATTTATTCGTTCAAGCATTGTCGATATCAGGTCATCTCTCTGAAACATTTTGCAAAATTCAATTTTAATGTATTGCATTTTGTTTTTTTAGGATATGAGAAAATCGTCTTTGAAAAATTTGCTGTTTTGAAGTATAGACAATTAAAACTTCAAGCTTTTTGAGGTCGAAAAAGTTTCTCAATTTCTTTCTTGGATTTTCATGTTTCTAACTTCGTTTCGTAGATCTTATAGGACATGGATTGCACCTTAAGCCTTTTCGGCTGTGCCAACATCTGGCTATGTTGCTTGAGTCAATTTCAACATGGGGGCAGCTAGTGGTCAAAACAATCACAAAAGTGAATGTTTTGCTTCGTCCGTTTAATTGAAAAATTTGTTCTGGTTCTGATTTATCTCTCCAACTACTAGCAATAATACGAAAATTGCATTTTTTTAACACAAATCCATGTATAAATTGCACAAACGGACCACCTCTAACTACGCTCCTGATCATTACTCGCATTTGCTCGGGTGTCATCATGTGTGCTCGGGTGATTTAGAGTTCCGTTTAGGCAAATCAGGAACTGGTTGGCCCAGGGGGGTGCAACTTCGGCCTTTTTAAATAGGCTAGTTTGTACCGCTAAAGTATATGGCCGCCAGAGGTGCTGCAGTCTTGGCAGGCTCTTTTTATTAGTTCCCGTCATTTGCCGTCGTTCTATATCTTATGCAATTATCAACAAAACAAACAATGGCCCACAAAGTCAAACATGCAATAAATTAAGTACATATTTTAATAACTAAAAATATCCTGGGTTGAAAAACAAGTGTTGTAAGTCGAAAGTCATTGATTTTCCGATGATTTCAAAGAGAATATTTTCTCATGAAATCTGTCTATTCCTCTAACCATTTAAAGCATATTCCCAACCAAATATTGGAAAACTTGTTTATAAAAAAAACTAATCTACTGACAATTCTGGAGAAAATATATGTTATGAGAAAACATGTAACGTACTTGATGATAAATTCATGTTTTAAGGTTAAATTTACAGTACAATTTGAAGAATCGATTCAAATGTTCGCGCGAAAAATCACCTGGCAAGGTAGCAGCGCCTCTAGGGGCCATATACTTTAACAGTACAAACTCTTGACATGGAGTTGCACCCCCTTGGATTGGCCCAAGCAACATAACCAGATGCTGGTACACGAAGAACACATGGAGAACAATAGGCAAGTGCAATCCATATACTATAAGATCTATGCTTCGTTTTCACAAATTTCTTCATTTGTGTATTCAAATGAATAAAAATTCCAGAATTTTAAGTTTTTATACAGTTGCTTAAAATTGGCCTATTCAGAAATTTTCGATACGAAATAAGAAGAATTAAAACTTCGATGTAATATTATTTCGAAGTCCTAATAATTTTCAAATTTTCGAATTTTGAAACCCGCAATTGCTGAAACTTGAATGACCTAAATATACGGTACGTGAATTAGAGATGGACAATTCTTTGTATTTTCATTGATCAAGTTGTTAATTCATAACAAGAAAAAATTCCAGGCATTGTAAGTTTTAATTTGAACCCTTTTGAACAAAACCATGCATTGCTTCAGTTGTCAAAATGACGTGCGTAAATATGCATTGAATTTAAAAACAAACAAAAATTGAAGGATAGATAGATTTGATGAGAAAAGATGAACCAGGTTGAAAAATCTTCAATAAACGTTGCACATACTACAGTTATTGCCCGAGAATGCTTTATTATCGTATTTCAAAGGTATATTTATTGTACTTATATTTTATGATAAAAATTGATTGCCATTTAAAGAATCTTCGGACCCTACAGATACTTGATGTATCGATAAGTTTTCGTATTTGTTTTTTTGTCGCAACGAATCTTTTTTTTTTCAATTTTTCCTCGAAGCTACTTAGGATTTACTTAAACACTTTCGTTATTGACTTTTTCAGCACAATAGTATACGCCCCCCCCCCCCCTTCTTAACTGACATTGCCAATGAAAAGGCCGCCGTCGTAATCGTGTGTGGTTCCAACAGTTGAAAAAGAAAGAAAAAAGTAAGATTCAAAAGTCGTGATATCGAGGGAAGCGTTGCATTGAAGAAAAATTATATATTCATATCTTCAAATGTTTGTCGATGTTATACAGAAAAGCTCGAAAATGAAGGAAAAAAGAAGATGTGAAAGAAGTGATATCAAAGTTGCGTCGCAGATTCTTCTGTATACTTAGAAATTATCAATTATCACCTACTTTATATATCACGTTTTCTCACGCAAAAAACTGTTTCATCGCTTCACGACCATGTCACCAGATTTATCATTGGATTTTCCATTCGATGCTTTTGCTCCACTTACTTTTGAACACGAACGTTACGCATTTCGATATTGATGCGTTCAAAAGAGATCGACGGCCCACTTGATGTTATGTTTTGGATCAACTATATTTTCGAATTATCTGCTATTTTCTTTCGTTGCATCTTAGTCAGTCATTGGAATATTTATTGAGACGTATGTACAGTACTCTTGTTTTTTGGAAGGAATCTTTCCTTAAAATTATGAAATTCTACGATACTCACAAAAAAATGCTACTGGCAGTGAGTATAATATTGGTCGAATGCGAGGGATGAGAAGTAGCATTACATAGGTACAACTTATGTCAGTCATGTCTTAACAGCAGTCCACTTGTTTCATATGAGAAAAGTCGAAATCATATAACACAAAGATTGTAAATTGTAAAAATTGTTTTGTTTTACTTTGTAATACGTAGTATTAAAATAAAATAGTCTGATGAGACTGCTTTTAAACTTGACTTACATGATTTTAAACACTTCCATTAGCACACGATGATTTCAATAGAAGAGATGTGCAATTGAAAGCTAGTTAGAAAAATTTTTTTACGATATTACTACAAAAATCGTAACTTTTATCTATCACTTTTTCATCATAGTGGGCCGTCGATCGTTTTTGAACGCATCAATATCGAAATGCGTAACGTTCGTGTTCAAAAGTAAGTGGAGCGAAAGCATCGAATGGAAAATCCAATGATAAATTTTGTGACCTGTGTCGTAAAGAGATGAAACAAAGTTTTTTGCGTGAGAAAACGTGATATATAAAGTAGGTGATAATTGATAATTTCTAAGTATACAGAAGAATCTGCGACGCAACTTTGATATTACTTCTTTCACATCTTCTTTTTTCCTTCATTTTCGAGCTTTTCTGTATAACATCGACAAACATTTGAAGATATGAATATATAATTTTTCTTCAATGCAACGCTTCCCTCGATATCACCACTTTTGAATCTTACTTTTTTCTTTCTTTTTCAACTGTTGGAACCACACACGATTACGACGGCGGCCTTTTCATCGGCAATGTCAGTTATAAGAGGGGGGGGGGGGGGGCGGTTATCATATGTTTTTCAAATACAAAGTGAAATTCGACATTTTGGTGAGAAATAAAAATGAAAATCAATAACGATATACTTCTGAGCTAGAGTTCCTATACATTAAGTGTTATTATATATCGATGGGTACACTAACATTATAACCCTAATGAAGGTGAAACTATTGGTATACCATCAGTACCTACTAAGATGTCTAAGATACCAGAAAACTTCTGAGGTTTCAATAGATATAAATAATGTTACCGTTCGCCTTATTTCGACCATAAATTTAAGTTGTTAATTTTGAGAAATTATAATCAAAAATCGTTAAATTAAAAATAATTCCGAAACTAGCTTAACGGAGGAGGCCTAAGTGAAGCAGACCGGTATTAGGCTCTGTTGAGGAGACCCATAATTTTCTACCAACACCATAATAATAATACCAAAATTCAACGGAGAAATTTGCAACTGAGTTAGTTATGTAAAAAAAAACATTTTTCATAAATATTTATTCAATAATAAAACCTTTCGATAACTTACATATTTCATGTAAACGTGTATAACGCGAATGTCTTAATTTAAATAGATATGATAATAAATAGAAAGAGAAAAACTATTTTAAAAATAGTAGGCCAGTTTATTTACTGCTTTATGTGTGTAGAAAGTCATTATTCTTGAACGAATGAAAAGAAACATTATTTTAAAATTTTGAGAATGTTTTTTTTGCCTCAGAAAGAAAATCACTTACTTTTTGCATACAAAACAAAATATAAATCTATCATCGTTCGAAAATTTATGAAAATCATAATTTGAAGGTCCGAGTATCGATGTTCAAATTGGTACAATAACACCGAAAATTCCAAGTAGTTTCAAATTTCACAAAAAAAGTCCAAAAACCGTAAACATGTGTTGCAGTTCTATTTTACTATTTAAAAATGTTAATTTCTATTCTGCAGCTTATAGCTTCTAAAAATGGAAATTATCAGCTTTATTTAGTTTATCAATTTTACGATTTATATGCGATCCAACAATTTTTATTGCTTTTGATGATTAAAACTTTACATTCAGCAATAATTCTCAAATTGAGGATCTTCATGCATGAAATTTCCCATGTTAAAATTAGATTTTGTTCCTCTCAAATTTTATGTATTTCATGTTTTGCCGTTTATCGGTCTTCGTGATATATCGTTGTTATAATTCTTAAAAATTCTAATTCTCAACAGTCATTTTCAAACTTTGAATTTCATTGAGATTTTGAAGTTTTATTATAGAATTTTGAATTGAAGTCTTTTTTCTTTATCCAATACAATATTGATACAAGGTACAAGGTATACATAACACAGTGGAACAAAAAAATCCAAAAGAACTTCCACATACAACGTGTACTTTATGACCTCCTGAACCTATAATCCTGAATGTTTTTTCTCCATCACGTCACATTGGCAAGTAATAATTTAATAAAGATCTAATAAATTAAAATTTGTATATTTTTTAATTTTCACGCTTTTGGATCGTGCAAAAAACTATGTTTTTCAGTTTTTTTCGTAGATCTCAAATACACAATTTCGATAACGGTTTAATTGCTGCTTCAACAATTTATATTTTATACAAAAAAACTGTTTCTCGGAAACATGAATCAATAATGACCCCTGATGACTAGCACTCAAGATATCAATAAGGTTTATTCACTCTCTCAACTTTTTTTCGAGGACCACAAATGATCCCTTCGCCCAAGAAACGATTTTTCGGATGTTGGTCGTCACGGATCAATTAATGATTGATGATCCCGAGACACAGTTTTTTCGTATGAAAATTGAATTATTGAAGGAGCAAATAGATTGTAAATTTAATCGAATATTTGAGATCTACGGAAAAAACTAAACAACATAGTTTTTTGCACGATCCAAAAGCATGAAAACTAAAAAAGGCTTAAATTTTAATTCATCAACCTTTAAAAAATTATTACTCGCTGATGTGACGTGATGAAGAAAAAACATTCAGAATTATAGGTTCAGGAGGTCATAAAGTACATGTTGTATGTGGAACTTTCTTTAGGTTTTTCTAAAACTCGATTTTAGTTTCACTGTGTAATTAGAATTTCAAAAAACTCAGTTATTATTTCATCCGTGGAAATAGCTTCGAATCTCAGAATGTTTTTCCATATCTTAATTATATTAAGGATAAGTAGGATTTACTTAAATTCTTTTTCGTAAGTTGATAAGTCTATTGACGTAAAAAGAAAACAAGAAATGTAGTAAATTGAAATAAAAAAAGTCGAAAATTCAAGTTTTTGATTAGAACAACTGAAACTTTTTCTTCAATATAAATAGAAGAAATTGTACTTTACACCTCACATAAATCCTCAATAAAGAAATCGATTATTCGAAATTCGAATAATTACCAAAATGATAATTCACTTCTCAAACTACAGATTATGAAAATCAAAAAAATGAGGTGTAAAAACACTGCGAAAAAATCTCATTGTTGGTATTATAAACACAACAAAACAGACATTCAAACTGCACTCGAATATAAGGTTCGATAGTGAAAAAATTCATATTCATCTCATCAAACCCAATGTAACAAGAATTGTATGTAAACATAGAGTTCGAAAATGGAAAATCTCTTGTAAAACACCTGAACCCAAAATTCTCTTCTACAAATAGTCACAAACTTTTCCAATTTCAAACTTCAAAGTTTCTGTATGGTGAAAAAACTTCAAATTTATATTTTTGAGTGCAATAGACTACTCTTCAAAATCTTCAAATCCAAAAAACGTGGGTAGTTTTCATCGAATGCTTTCCAAAATTTTTTTTCTTACATCAATGTCAAATCAAAATCTAGCTCTGCACACGCACTGGAAAAGCATAATATAATTGTAGTAGCTTTATTCATGGAATGAAAAAACGATTCCAGCACTAACGAATCCAGATACCTACTTCGATATAAATCCTGATCACATCCTGTAAAAACACTAAAAGCTCGTAAAATCGAGAAAAGTCCATTCCTATCTCTCTCCTTTCCCTCCACCGAACCAGTCCGATAATCTTCGCTCCATGGTTCGTGCCGTAGAAAAACAACGGTGGCGCGGTTTCATTTAATTACCACCCCAAATATTTATCTTACATTTCCCAACTGGAATACCGCAAAACACAAACCTCGGAGCCTCGAACATTCTGAGTACGAAAAACAAACAAGCTTTCCAAAGAACCTGAAACCAAGACAACGAAATCCACCCTAGTTTTCTTTTAAACCGCAATAGAAGTTAGGATCAATTTATAGCACTCGGTGAATACTGGGATATGCATTTTTCCAACCATTTCGGAATATTTCAATTGAGTTTTGTTGTGGCTGTCATATTTTCGTATTGGGTAGGATTGGTCTTCTTCATTGTCGTTGCCTTGTTTCACAGTCAATTATACTGCAAGCAAGAAAATATTTGGTAGAATATGGACGAAAAATTATTTGTATACGATAATTGAAGTTTTGGTTGTAAGAGTTAATATACTTATTGTGTAATAAACGGATATTTTTGATTGTCATAATACATACATATAAACTAAACTATAAGTTGGTTCATATTTTACTTTAATTTTTGTTGCTGCAACCAAACGTATTCTTTTTTGATGCTCTAGTTGAGTGGTCTACAGGCATGGAAGTTGATAAAAAATTTTTGAGGGTTTATTTGAAAATAGTCGAGGTTTAAGCCTGCCTTTAATCAATTCTGGTTAATCCCTAGTTGGAGATTAATCTTCACAAAATTTCAGGATCTTACTTCAAGTTAAAGTTGAAATCTGTAAATAGCACTGCGTGACCTCAAAAATTACAAAAAAACGAAACCTGTCTGGAACGATTGGTTATCACCCCCTATATACTTTCTTTAAACGTTTTTTCAAGATTAGCCACCGTTTTTTTTTAATTGAATGAATATATTTTTTTTTAATGCATGCTCTAAATCACGTAATATTGGTCCTTTTTTTTCGAACAAAAGACGATTTGTGTTCTCTAATTACCCTGTTTACATTTCTGCGACAAAATATGTCGAAATCTGCACGCGAAACATTTTGGAATCGCGTCCGTTAAGTCTTTATTTTTCTGTAGCTGGGACTCCTTTTTAAAAGTCCGGAAAGTTCATCAACAGGGGGTACCGTGTGACTAATTCGGGTGTCTAAGCCATTGATGGAATGGGAGTAACGGGACTTTGAAAAAAGAGCTCCAGCTACAGAAAAATGAAGACTTATCGGGCGCGAGTCCAAAATGTTTCGCGTGCAGTTTTCGACATATTTGTCGCAGAAATTTAAACAGGGTAATTAGAGCACACAAATCGTCTTTTGTTCGAGAAAAAAGGACCATTATTACGTGATTTAGAGCATGCTTTTAAGAAAAAATTTATTTAATTAATTTAATGAAAACGGGGGCTAATCTTGAAAAAACGTCTGAAGGAAGTATTTAGGGGGTGATTACCAATCGTTCTAGACAGGTTTCGTTTTTTTGTAATTTTCAAAGTTGTTTTTGGGCACACAGTGTAGTTTAAGATGGACCCTGATTGTGATTGATGGTTTAACGTAAAACCTATTGATGGTTATTCTTTTAGCTTAAAGTGAACCCTAATGATAAATAAAGGTAAATCCTTAAATTGAGAGTAAGCCCTGAATGAATTAAGGTATAACTTCCAACTTGATGTTTAATCTTGTAAAATTAAGGGGAATTGAAGTTGTACAAGATTACAGCATAGTAGAATAAAAAATATACTAATGTTCGTATTGAAAATTACTTCTCTTTCAGAATCATCCACATTTTTTGTCGTTGAAAACCATTACATCCAGTAACGATTTATACTCAACTCAGTGAAGTAAATGATCATTTTCTATACTCCCGATTTTCGAAAATGCGTTGTGTAAATTATGATCCTCAACTCGTGCAGAAGGGCTTTTTCAGCGGAAGTGATTGTAAAACTCGCTTTTGGCTCGTCTTGCAAATTTCGCATTCGTTTAACAAGTTCATTCTGCACTCATTGAGAAACACACTATTGTTCACATTTTACTTGTTGAAATCGATGATAAAATGAAAGAAAAATTGTGAAATTTAGTTGTAGGTTCTACAATAAAGCTAAAAAAATTGAAAATATAAATATCTAAATTTGAATGTGTAATGCTGAAAATTACATAAACTCGAAAACTGTTAGAGTTATCGTTACAGATTTAATCACTTGTAACTGAGGGTTTGTGAGTGACAGAACGTGCAAACTTATCTCAGAAAATGCACATAAAAATGTGGATTATGAAGTAATGAATGCAAGCGTTTATACGAAAGAAGGACAAAAATATTCAATTTAGAAATTCAAAATTGTATGCAACTTAATCGAATTTTGATTATGTTTTAATTTCCTCGAGTAAGAAATTTGGAGGATCGAAACTGATAAACATGAATTTCTTGAATATTATAAAATTCATCAACTAGTAATATTCTTGAATCTAAAAATGAAACTGATTGTTTTTAGATTTTCGGAATTTACATTTCCTTGCATTAAAATGTCAAACTCTAAGATTCATAAAAACAAAAAAAAAAAAAAAGAAACATCAGTTTTAGTGGGATATATGGTAGCCCTGCAGTCATCGTGTCAAAGTTTTATGCTATCTGCTATTGCTAATTAGACAGTAGTTTATAGAGTTTTAAGTTTCAAAAAGCTTTGAAATTAAGAATCACGAGCCAACGAATTCCTTACATTTTCAACGCGGGGAACTTTTTACTCTTCTAATTTTCAAATTCATTGAATAAAAAAAAGGAATTCTATGATTTTCTCGATGTGTGTAGGTTTTGAGATGTTAAATCATTAAATCAATATTTAGAATTTTAAAATCACAGAACTTTACAAAGTCAGTTGCAACTACATAATGTATTTCCAATATCATTCTTTCCAAGTTTTATATTTCACGATCTTCAGGAGGATCACTTTGAATCTCAATTTTCTGAATGATGAAAATTCCCAAAAACTATCACAATCACTAACAAAATTTTATATATTCTAGATATGGTTATAACAAGTTTTGAATTTATGACGATGTCGGATGTAAAAATTTTGACATTATTAACATTTTTACATTGCAAACGAAAACTTCCAGAATATACACATTTTGGAATCACTGATTTCCGAATTCTGCAATTGACTAAATTTGTTATTTTCACATTAATTTTTTTAAAAACACAAAACTGTTACTATAATTTATTTGCACGGCAATAGTACTTGAAATTAACGTCGTCTTCCAACAAAGTAATTTATGAGTTTTCATGTTCAATTTTCCTCCATCATGAATATTGTCACTTGAAGACTCAAAATACAAAAAAAAAAAAAAAATATCAGAGAGACTTTCGGATTCAAAACGTTCTGAGTCATCAATATCAAAGCGCGTAAGAAGTCACGCCCCTTTTTTTGCCAGAGCGCGTTGATTCGCTAAGTGAGTGGAGTGGGGAGCAGTAGCGTGTAAAGTGGCATTTTCACGCTTCCTCTCGACGCGCTGACTAAATGGAACATTTCAAACTCACCCCACAATTATCAAACAGAACTGAACAGAGCTTTCATTTTAAATCATGCCCATGAAAAGTATCATATTTGCCTCGCTCTGTACACAATCGACACAATCCTTACGAAGAAAAAACGTTATCCTTCAAACCAATAAATAATTAAATTTATTATTATATTGTATCATGAAATTTTGGTTTTTGAAAATGACGTAGATGAAAGTAAACTATAATGGTTACTTACGACTTCTTGAATCAAACTATCGAAGATTTTGCAAACTGAGCTTATTTCGTTAATTCGTATGCTATTTAACAAATTTTTTGACTAGTAGGGCAATTTTCAATTGTTTTTTCTCATAAATTTTCTGAGAAAAATGGTACATTTTGCATCTAGGGAAAAAATAATTTTCTCGCGAGGGTGTAAATTATTCTTTTCCATTGTGCAAACGATTTTTTTTATCGTGACGGGAGAAAAAGCCAATTTCTGCCCGCGAAGCAGGCAAAAAAGTAGGCTTTTTAGACCGCTACGATAAAAATATCTTTATGTACTTCTGGCATAGAAAACTCGTTTCTCGTCTAGTTAAAAATCTCTAAACTCGTTTTCCGGCCCTCGGTACATAAAATATTCTACGTAACTAGGACAGAAATTTTATATACACTCGCGTGATTGTAAATCTCGACTTCACCTCGGTCTACAAACTTCACACTCGTAAATATAAAATTTCAGTCCTAGGTACGTAATATACTATATTGCCTCTCAAAAACGAAAAAGGAGCGTTTCAAAACACGTTTCGAAATAAACAAATGAAGTGTTTCAGGTTAACACGCAGGCTGTCGACAAATGACAATCAGCGAGGTGAAAGGCGGCCTCTTTCGGCCCCTTGGAAACCTGGCGGGCCAAAAAGGACTCCCCTTTCCCCTGCCGAGTGTCATTCTCTCCAGCCTCCGGTCGACCTTCAATACTTCATTTGCCATGTCGAAACAGTTTTGGATAAGCTCATTTCTACTGTTTTCGAGGCAAAAAGTATCGTGTGTATCTCGGAGCAATAACAGCTGATTAAAACTCGTGTGATTGCCGACTTCCCTTCACTCAGTCGGTAAACCTCACACGAGTTCTTATTCGGCTGTTTTTGCACCTAGTTACACATTATACTTTTATTGTTCCTGCGTCGAGAGGACAGTGAAGAATCCCATTTGGAGATTCCGAAAGTTATTCTAGCCTCTTTATAGAGCGAGCTAAATCGGTCACAGCCGAGATACTACACAATGACCGCCCGAGACGCAGGGACAATGAAGACTTTCCATTCTGAAAATAATGAAAATAGTTAATATTTTAACTATTAAAATTTTTTTTTCAATTTTTTGCTCCAGAAATGCTTATCTCTGAAAACATAGACACACTCGGACTTTGACAACTCCAAGGCTTCGTGACTCGACTTAGAGTTGCCGAAATGACTTTTTTTCTCGATGTAGCTGAGATGATAAATGGCTTGAGATTCATCCGAGCGTGCCGTAGGGGCCTGCTTTTTCAGATAGTACCGAACTTTCTCGAAAATATTAGTATGGGACATCCTGTCGCGAGCATAATGATGTTTTTTAGAGCAGGAGTTCTCGAGCCTATTTACATTTTTCTTCGTGATAGATAAGACATCTGGCTCGACTTGCAGTCGTCGCATTTGGAGTTGTCATTTTTTTTCAATATTGGAAAACGATGGAAAATTACCCATGTTGTCGATTAATTTGATGAATTGTAAATAAATAAATAAAATAAGTTTAGTCTTTGGTAGTTTATTTAAAGAAGTGTTAAATAACTATTATGGTCTACTTTTGTCTACGTCATTTTTTTGTGTTTTATAGTGTTATTCTTACTTATTCTTATTCTAATAAATATCTCAATTGATATACTAAAATTGCCTAGATCAAAATACATAATCCGAGCAAAATTAATACAATGGTCTCTAAAATATTTCAAAAACTTCCGAAACACCTCCCCACCTCCTATCCAAACTCCTTAAATACACCGAATATTCCCGCACCCAACAACCCCACATACTCCCCCTCCCCCCTGATAGTTTATTCCATCTCAAATTCCACAACTATCGGGGTAGTCGGAAATCCAGGTCAACATACCCTATTACCGTTGGTGCTTGATTACAGTAATAACTAAGCCAGTGAATTAATGGTCGTCGATTCTAATTTGAACTATCCCATCGTCTCTTTTGTAAAAGTCGCTCGTATTTCAGAGACCGGCGTCGGAAAAGGAAGAATTTAATCAACGATTGGATCGTGTGTCGCGAGCAGTCGCGAGGTGCAGGAGGATAAAACTCGGCAGGAAAATAAAGGAACAACCGGAGCACTCTCGTTCGAGGGGGGTCGTTGCGTGGGGGAGGATAGGATAGATAGGGGTGGAGGAGAGGATTTACCGGTTAGGTGTGAATGAAGGCGCAACGGTGAAGGGTAACGGGGCGTACGGTGATTACTCGAGCAGCACGGGGGACCTAGAGGTCTGGGGCGAGGACCATCACCAGGCCACGGATGGTCTAGAGCCGGGCCACCAGGGACACCGGCCGCCTTCGCGGCAGAAACGTTGCGAGGGCGGCTCCTCCCTAGGCGCGCTCCACTACGTCGCTCAATGCGAGCTGCACCTGCCCCGGGAAGCCGAGCTGCTGAGGCTCAACCAGCTCGAGGCCGCTTATGAGCAGCAGAAGACCCTTGAGCGCAACGCTTACCCGGCAATGGACAACTACCACACCCCGGTGCCGCCGCCCTTGCCCCGGCGCCATGTCCGGTAAGAATCTTCGAACATTACCAGTAACCACGGTGTGCTTAAGTAAGGTTTAATCCCAAGATTCCCCCCCCCCCGATCAAAAATTTTTCATCCATCTATTTTATCATTATTTTCAAATATTTTAAGCAAGCAAATAAAACAATCCACGGAAGAAATGCAGAGGAAATCTAATTTTTGTAATTTTTTTTAAGGTTGGTTAGTCAAACTCTTCACGAAACAATGCCACATTAAAACTTTAAAGCTTAAAATCTTTCATCGTGTACAATTGACAATTTTCATCGAATTATACTGTATAAAAAAATATCAATGTTATTATATACAGAAAACCGAAATAAACCATGTTTTTCGGGGTTCTCTGACATGAATCACTACATTTTTCATACTTTCAAGTATGAACATAACAATCAGTAGAAAGCTTATCGATTTTTATACAATTTCATTTTCAATAAATTATTTATCATTTGTTTTTAAGAAGATATAGGGCGTTTCACGCCAGATCAGCTACGATCAACGGGTCATGTCTCCGATATTCTTGAAATTTAAAAGATTGATAGAGGAGGCTGAATGACGGTTAACTGTACACTGAGAAAAAAACTACGGGATATATTGAAATAGCACAAGAGAAACATTACCATACCACTCTGCCGTCCAAAAGCCAACTTGCATGGTATGAATGATATTACAAAGTTGGTATGGGAATGTGTAAAAAGGCTACAATTGGGACTTCTCCAAACGTAGGCTGAGAAATGCTTAGACATTCATATTTGAATTTTCATCAAAGGAAATGTAGAAGTAAGCTCTACTGCATACATGAAAAATCATCACATTCGTCTTGCAAGTATTTCTAGGAGGCATAAATTGAAATGTTAAAAATAATTACATAGATAGGGAGTTCCAAAACTGTTAAAATCCCGGAAATTCCGGGAAATCACGAGTTCTGGATTCCCGAAATGTCGGAATCCCGCACACCTCTAATTTTTACTCACATTTAGATTCCCAGGAAGTCCAGAGACATTTTCTTCGGTTTCGTGATTTTTAAACATTTGTCGATTTTCGAGCTAAGTCAATGTTTTGGACTCTTCCACTTTTACTTGTTTTCGAACAAAGAACGAAATAACAGCTGAGAACAGTGAATCATATGGTCAATGCGCATACCGCGATTTATTATCGTGCTTGTTGTAACTACCATACCAGTCTCTGATTCTTCGTTAACTTGTCTTTTACATGTTACGATATAAGAAGGAGTCGCAACAGTAGCGAATGATGTTTCGAGAAATGTGAAATCGGAAATTTTTTTGTATGGCTGAATGATATGTCATATAAATAAAGGTACTTTTTTCGAGATCAAGAAAAGTGAGAGTCCAGCATAAATATCATTCCCATACATAAGGAAATTCACATATTTTTCTTACATATTGTTGAATTAATAAAAAAATTATCATTCAGGAACTAGTTTTGTTTAAGTGAGATTGAAAAAAAAGCAATACATCTCAAAAGATGTATAGAAAAAAACATAGAATATCTATATTCAAAACTTGATAACACTGTCAGGGAACCCCGCCCCCCCTCCTCCCCGAAAAATTTTTCTGGCTACGCGCCTGATTCAAACACAAACTTCGAGTAAATTATTCCAAAATTTACAAGATAAAAGACAAAAATAAAAATAATAAACAAACTTCAAAAAACTGCCATGATTTGAATCCAAACTTGTCGGTCTAAGAAAAAAATAGTGAAAGTTTAATAAAGTCTATTATTTTCTAAATTTTAAAAGTTGTCGTAACCAATTTTTCGGGAGTTTGATACTGAATTTTCAAAAATATAGGAACTTTGATTTAAAAAAAATATAAAATACTGATCTTTCACTGCATTTTGAATTGCTTTACATAAAGAACAATTTATTGTTATAAACTACAAAGTTATTTTTCCGTTTCAAAACTTTGTCAATTTTATAAGCAAGTATTTTAATTTGTTTTGTATTGTGACTTCATTAACGTATTCTGTTCAACATGTTTTATTAAACTTTTTTCTCTTGCATGAAAATTTCTAAGCATGGCTGTACCTAATAACAGCTTATGAGCAGCAAAGCCCGAGTTCTGCAAAAGGGGTGAGTTATTTTCGTCGCTGGTTTCCCTGAGATCAGTGAAGGTGTGACAAAAGACCCTACGTAAGTACGAATTAGGGAGGCGATCTATGCTTTTGGCGACGCAAAACGAACAGACATGGTGAGATCTGTTCAAAAGCGCGTCACTTTCAGAAATCGCAAGCAACAAAGACATCTAATTACAAAGATAATGAATCCTGAAATCAACCCCTGTAAACAAGCTCGAATTCAGCGTGTACAGAGCTATCATCTACTTTAATGGATCGTATATCTCTTAATTAAAACAACTGCGTGGTATGGATGACAAAGAAGAAAACGAACCTCAATAAAAAATATTTATAACTTTTATTCCATTCATATTACTATAGTTTTTAAGCTATACATAAAAAAGTAAAAGCAATACCAGAAATTCAAAAGATTTATCTGGAAAAACGTTTTTTTGAGTTACGTTGCAGCGGATATGAAATTGGAAGAACAAAATTAATAAAATCAAGTCATCAGAAAAAAAAGTGTATGTATCCCATACAATAAATTTTTTGCCTCTCAAACACTAGAGAGGAGCGTTTCCAAACACGTTTCGACAGTGACAAATGAAGTATTTCAGGCCAATACGCAGGCTGTGGACAAATGACAATCAGCGAAGTGAAAGGCGAGCCCTTTCGGCTCCTTGAAAACCCAGCGGGCCAGATAGGACCCTCTTTCCCCTGCGGGGGGTCATTCTCTCCAGCCTCCGGTCGACCTTCAATACTTCATTTGCCATGTCGAAATAGTTTTGGATACGCTCATTTCTACTGTTTTCGAGGCAAAAAGTATCGTGTGTACCTCGGAACAATAACAGCTGATTATAACTCGCGTGATTTAGACTCCTTCTAAATCGGCTGTTTTTGCTCCTAGCTACACAATATACTATTCATTTTTGTTTTATTATGTTTTTTGTTGAGACATTGAAATCATTCTTTCTTCACTTTATCATTGACAAAGATACTAGAATCAATTAAATATAAAAAATATCAAAAATTTCTTCAAGGTAATAAAGAGGCTGTGAACAGTTGATTTCCCCGTCACAGTTCATTACATATTACATAGCAGCCTGATTGCAGTGAATCGAAATGCAATGACGCGAGACTCGAGTGTAATGGTAACCTCAGTGAGCAATGTCTAGAGGTCGCATTTATCGAGAAATACCTCACTTCCACTTTTAAATTAACAACTGTGGCGTGGAACGAAAAAAGGTACCTTGCAGCACCTCGGCGCTTCAAGAGCAAAACGAGTTTGAAAATAAAAAGCCCCTATGATTTTTGAAAGCAGGTCAACTTTTGAACTCAAATTTTTATGTAATACAATAATCTTAAAATTTTGAGAGTAGACTCAATCGATAGGCAAAGTTTTTTATTTTCAAAATTATTGGTAATCTTAATTTCGATTTTTGGTGCTGTAAGGTACGTTTCCTGGTTTCCCACCACAACTTTGTCGTGTTTGGAAATGAAACATAAATAAAGCGACTTGTCTTAAATACATTAACAAATTCATCAATTATATGAACATGAAACTTAGCAACATTGATACTTTTCAACGTCGAAAAATCTTCAAATTGCTTTCTCTTTCACTTTGAGTCAGAAATATTTACCAATAACTTTAAAAATCTAATTTAAATAAAATTTTTTTTCACATATTCTTGACTTGAAATTATTTTCAAACAGTTTTAATTCGGAAAACTTTTCCCTCAAGAAGCCATTTTTGCATGCACTGTAAAAAAAAGACTACTCAATACTTAAAATTTTAAAAATAACTATCTCATGTATCATTCCATCGAATCAAAAAGCTCCGAAAATGCAGAAAATAGTCAAAAAAATTTTCGAATCGTGCACGGAGAGAACGCTACACTGGTGGCTAGTGAGACAACACTAACTGTCGGTGAAGGGTCGAAAAAAATTTTTCTCTCGCGAGTGAGCGGTGAAATTTCGCTAACCAGCGGTGTATCGCTCACTAGCTGCCGTTGACACACACACGAAGTCGATTACACCGCTAAGTAGTGAGACGAAACTAGCTTTCGGTGACTCTCTCACCAGTGGCTAGTGAGGCGCTCACTATTGCACGGTGGGAGAAAAGAAAGGATGATGTGAAAATGATAATAAGCGTGAAGGAATATCTTCATGCTCCCTTGCTCTCATTCCACATCGTCCTTTCTCTTTCCCGCAGACTCGCACTACGATTCCCATCCAAGTTTACCCCCACTTGCCCTCAATGCGGTGAGCGAAATATCGATCTGTATTGATCGCTGTCGTTGACTGTTGTTTTGGGAGTCTGCGGGAAAGAGAAAGGACGATGTGGAATGAGAGCAAAGGAGCTCGAAGATATTCCTTCCCACTTATTCTCATTTTCAGATCATCCTTTCTATTCCCCCACCGTGCAATAGTGAGCGCCTTACTAGCCACTGGTGAGAGAGTCACCGAAAGCTGGTTTCGTCTCACTACTCAGCAGTGTAATCGACTTTGAGTGTGTGTCAACGGCAGCTGGTGAGCGATACACCGCTGGTTAGCAAAATCTCACCGCTCACTTGCGAGAGAAAATTTTTTTTTGACCCTTCACCGACAGTTAGTGTTGTCTCACTACCCACCGGTGTAGCGTTTTCTCCGTGTGACCACTCCGATTCGTCACTTTACTGAAGTCACATTTCATCGAAGGTTAAAAAAACTGATCAATTCAATCATTAAGAAATTAATTTATTGTCATTTCAAAATTCCAAATCAACAAAAATCCGAATTATTAATAAAATAAACAGTCTTTAGGAAATTAAAAGTGTAGAAAAAAAGACTTGGTTTTTTGAAAAAATGAACCCTCCCCTCATAATGGGGATGATGGGCAATACTTGTCAATATATATCGGAATATCAATAAATATTTACGATTTATCAGAAATTTTTTTGATATATTATTCAAATAGAAATCAATAGATCGATATTTTCTGCGATATTAAATGATATGCAAGCTTTTTGAGTGAAAAAAAGACAAATTTTTGTTCTGAATCATTCTAAAAATTTACTTATACATCCAATTCAGGTAGATCATTTCTTTCAACATCAATGCCATGCTCCATTTAAAATTGTTTTTCTTTTAAAATACATGAATTTTGTGGTTTGTTGGAGTACAATCTGTCATTGTTTGTTTTAAAGCATATGTTTGCAGAAACTTTCAAATGATTTCAAAATTCTTTTAGAAAAATATTTTTATGATTTTATAAGGTACAATAAAATAAATATTATTTGGAATCTATATTGATTTCAAATACTTTGAGTACTATCAATTTGATACGTAAAAATAGTGAAAATACTAGATCGAAAAATCCATAAAATGCAAAGAATATGAAGTAACTGCTCTATGAAAGATCAATAAATAATGTTCTCAAAATCTATAAAATGTAAGATTCTAGAGCGTATAAAATTTCTGAAACGTATAAAAGGAACTAAAATTTTTTATTTACTGAATAATCTTACGAAATTCTATGGTACTTATAAAAACTTCTTTATGAGTGGTAATTATAATAATAAAAATATGTTTTTGAATTTTAGAAATTGAGAAAAATATGATTCGTAGAGCATTAAATTTAAAGAACAGTATAAAAATATGTACAAATACTCGAAACCCCTTAATCTCGAAGAAAATCTTACTAAACTTAATAAATACAAAAATCAAGGAAAACTATTGAGAATTTCAGAAATTAGTTACTCGTAAGAACTTATTAAATTTTTTAGAAAAATCTTTTTTAAATCTAAGATCAAAAAAACTTTGATTCCTTGGGCGTCGAATTCTATAAATCTATAAAGAAATTTATAAAATACCAGGAAATCCTTCGAATTGTATAAGTACTTAAAAAACTCGTGAAATACTAATAGTACTTCAAATCTACATATATCGAATTTTTTGAAATATGTATTTCAAACTTTGAATTCTAGGAAAACTTTTCTAGAAATCTAAAGAGATATCTTCAAGAAAAATAGGAAACTCTACATTTTTGAGTGATAAGATACATAAAAATACTAGAAATATATGAAATAGGTACTTTCTTAATCTGAAAAAGTGCATATTCACTGTCTAGCAGTGAAAAGTCCTCCACCTTGAAAATAGTGCATATGCACTGTTTTACCAGTGAATATTCACTCTAAGAACAGTGATATTACCAGGTGTACTCCTAATTAATTTCCGGTTTTTTTGCAAATAAAACACATAATTCCAAAAAAACTGTAACCTTTATTTTATTCAAAGTATTTTCCATCGCTTTCTACACATTTTTCCATACCACGATGGATACCACGCCAGTAAAAATCATTGCCTTTGGAGGTGAACCACTCGGTGAGCCATTTTCGTACATTTTCGTACGAGTCAAAGCGCTGCTCAGAAAGGGCATGGCCCAACGAGGCAAAGAGGTGGTAGTCGGATGGCGCCAGGTCTGGTGAGTAAGCCGCATGATCAAGCACTTCCCACTTGATCCTTTCCAGCGTGCCACGAACGACTTTCGACGTATGCGACGGCGCATTGTCGTGGAGCAAAATCACCTTCTTCTGTCGTTGTTCATATTCTGGTCGGTTTTCCACAATGGCTCGGCTCAAATCTTTCATTTGCTGTTTGTAGCGAACGGCATTCACAGTTTCACTAGGTTTCAGCAGTTCAAAGTATATAACACCGGACTGGTCCCACCACACACACAGCATGACCTTCCGACCGTAACGATTTGGCCGTGCCGTCGATGTCGATGCTTCACCTGGACTCACCCACGATTTGTTGCGCTTAGGGTTCTCCAGGAAAATCCGCTTTTCATCACCAGTAACAATACGATGCAGGAAAGACTTTCTTTTGTATCGTTGAAGCAGCATTTCACAGGTCACTTTTCGATTCTCCATTTGTCTCTCGGTCAGTTCATGGGGCACCCACTTTCCACACTTCTGAATTTTTCCCATGGCTCGCAGACGTTTGGAAATTGCTTGCTGTTGAACTCCCAACGCATCTGCAAGCTGTCGTTGCGTTTGCGTGTTGTCTTCATCTAATAATGCTTGCAATTCGGCGTCATCGAACGATTTTCGCTTGCCGGAGCGTGCGGCGTCGTTCAGGTCGAAATCTCCATTTTTGGACTTTTGAAACCACGTTTCACATGTTCGAAGTGTTAATGCACGATCACCATAAACTTCCATAAGCGCACAGTGGCTCTCGGACACTTTTTTCCCCTGATTGAACATGAAAAGCAATGCATGGCGCATATGCTCAAAATTCGGTACAAAATTCGACATTTTTGAAGCGCAATAAAAACTTACTGGAAGATTTTTTCGAGAAAATGTCAACGCAGTTCAAGCACTCGATATGACTGAACAAAATGACATATGGTATGTGTTACCAACAGCGGTACAAAACAGAACGCCATCCATTGAAAAACCGGAAATTACTTAGGAGTACACCTGGTATATATTTCACTGATGAATTAGTGGAATTCCACTAATTCACCAGTGAATATTCACTTCTTATAAAAAGTGGAAGATATTTTACTGTTTTAAAGTTTAGAGAGTAGCAGCTGAAAATCAACAAAACTTTCATAACTAAGGCATCAAATTTTAAAATCTGTGTAACGAATTAAAAGAATACCAAAATATCCTTCAAATTCGTCAGGATAGTCTTGCAGGGACCCATCAAAATAATGAAAACATACGGATATTACCAGAAGAACTACAAATCTGTATAGATACTGTTTTCTGAAAAATCCATTTAAACAAGAAAAATTGATTTAACTTTTAATTCCAGAGCACGATGATCTAGAAATCTTAGGAAATCCTATAAAATGTTATAAATACTAAAAATCACTGATAGTTTTTTAAATACGAAATATCTAGGCACATACCATTTCCTTGAAAATCTATGATTTGCTAAAAAATTTGATAACTTTGTCTGCGATATGGATCAAATTCAAAAATCTACGTTAAAATCCGCTAAAATACCAGAAAATCCTCAAAATTGTATGAATACTGGAAAAATACCAGAAAAATTAATCCATGAACATACAGTTTTCTGGAAAAGAAAACTATTAAACTCCTATATGATTTATCGGCATATCGATATTTTCTTACCAGTACCCACATTAAGGGGATACATACCTTTTTGTGCAGAAAAATTGAGGATTGTTCCGATCATATTTTAAGGTATGTAGCAATAATTTTATAACAGCAAAGTTATAGTTTCCTAATAGGTATTATCCACTTAAAAAAATAAGCATTTCAAACATGCTTAAGCTCGTGTTCAATAGGTTACAAATTCTACAAATTTTGAATTTTTATTTTATACAGTAGAACTTTTGTTGTATTATGTAAATTCAAGAAAAAAATCCGGTATGAAATATAGGTAATACATTTTTCATGTCCCATTCTGTTTCACTCCCCCCTTTTCTCCTTTGTCATAATTAGTCAATTCGATGTAATCTTCTTTTTAAGGGATTATTTAACTTATAGACTCATTAAAAAAAAAAGAAAAAAATTGCATTTTTTCGAAGAATTATGCAAAAAAAAAAATGTCACAGGTCACAGGTTAGGAAAGTTCGATTGCAAATTCGCATGATGAGACCCCCTCGCTACGCTCCTACCCTCACATTCATTCGAAATTTGTGGCTGACTCGAATGATAGCATAACATACTATTTCTGCGAATCTGATGACAAAGCTTGGATTCGTTATTAAAACTTTTCTTCATCAGTTACGCAACGTACTATCATTTCCCACTTAAGAAAGTTGAAAATTTTTAAGTCTCATCGCGATGTCGCGAATGAAAAGAAGAACGAATTTTCGCGTTACGGTCATTCGGTACAACGACCGTGTAACCTTTTGCGCTTCTTAAGCGGAGCGTTTAGGTCGTTATCTACATTACGTCCTTTCGCGGGTGGGAGGGCCAAGTGGGAGGGGGAAGCCGCTGGAAGATTTAGCGCGAGGCTAATTTAAATTCTAATGTCGGAATATCAAGGGGTGGGAGTGACGGAGAGGGGGGTGGGTTGGCAGAAGTCAGCCGATCCGAGTGCGAACAAGATTTTGCGCGAAGACCGCTCTCCCGGGGCCGAACATAATTATCAATTTATGCCTAACTTCCGTAAAAATGACCCGAGTTTCGCGATGTTCGTGAGAGTGCCTTTCCCGGGACTTTTTCGCCGACCCATCATCATTAAAGATTTCTTTTTAATCGCGGTTGATTTCGGTCAAAAGAATATTTCATCACTTGATTACATTCGAGTTATTTATATGAAAAATTAATTTTGGTGCATGTGTGAAGGGTTTTGATTGAGGAGTTGTGTACGAGAAGGTTAATATTTATGGAGAGTGTTAATTGTTGATTGTTGATGTGTAGAAATTAAAATAAGTGCAATAATGTGCATTTGATGTTTAACTTGGCAGTTGAAGTATGTCAATGAACATTTTTGAGACGGTAAACAATAGCGTAAAACAATGACAAGCCTTTATAAATATTATAGAAACCATATAAAAACCTTCTGAAAAGCATACTAGGAATTTTTTGTAAGATAACCTAATAAAACTCCCAGAAGAATTATATAAGGTCGTTTTATGACTTCAAAACCTTATACAGAAATGCGAATCCTTAGAAGGAAAAAAACTTGTAAGAAAAATCTCACTCTCGCAGAATAAAAATATTATGTAAACAATGTCTTTCAATGAATTGAGATCTGGTTTCCAGTTCGGTTTTAATTTATTAATAAAGTTAAATTAATGCTAGAAATTTTATGATAAACATATAGAAAAAAGAAAGCAGGTATCCAAAAAGATAACGCAGGAGAATGTAGTTCATTGTGTCCTTCGGTTTTCTGACATTTGAATCAATAAAAAAAAAGGACACGAATTTTTGGGATCAGTGAAAAATATTATTAAAACAATATTAATGTTTGAACCTCAAACAAACGCAACTTTCATATCTATTAATATTTTAAGGAATTTTATGAAATTGTTAGATAGTATCGTGAACTGCATAATAGTATATTTCGCAGCAAGGGCAAGAGATTGGACGTTTTTGACCAGGTCGATGTCATGGTACAAAAAACATGCGAGGGCACCGAAGGTGCCCCAGCGTTGTCACGAGTGCCAACGACATCGATCGTGTCAAAACGTCCAACTTGCCCTTGTTGCGAACGATACTTTTTACCACAAAAAAAGTTACAGCTGTGATTGTATCCTGCGAGGTAATAAAAAAGGACTCTGCATTTGCAACGCGGGCAAATATACATGTTTTTTTGCACAAGTGCAAAACAGGGTCGATTTTTGACCAGTTCGCAGGTATATAATGACATCGGGAAGTTGCACGTGCGGTAAAAAATTTGTTATTTATTAAATGAAAAGTAATAATATTTTTACTTACGTTCCTGTACACTTGTATAGCTTTTCAATTTCACTATGAAAAAATTTTGATTACATTTTTTATCGTTTTTGATTTAACTTTACTACTATTTTCAATGAATATAAAAAATTTGCAACCACTATAGGGAAACAGCAATTTCTTTTAAGTAAATATAAAATAATTATACAGAAATCTGGATCTTTCAAAGGTTTTTAAAAGGTTTCCTAAAGTTCTTAGTTACGCAAAGAAAAATTTCCTTATGAGAAAAATAAAACTCCTTACAGGGAAATTAAAATTATTTGTAAGGGATACTGCAATCCTTGAAAACAAAATTCGAACTTTACTGAAATCTGATTCCATATAAGCAATTAAAAAAAACATTGGAGAAAATATTATTCTCTTATAAGAAAATAGCGATTCCTTATAAGAAAATTGAAATTCTTTAAAAAGAATCTAAAATCCTTGTGAGGAAATTTAAACCCTGTAAGAATCTTATGGCGTTTTCGAGTGACCCAATCTGGAGCAGATAATGAGCAGATTTTTCGGCTGACGCGTGTTTAAATCTGCTCAAACCTGCCTAGAAATTTCTCGGGATCTGCTCCAGATCAGGTCACTCGAAAGCGCCATTATTCTTCATAAGATGACGTTAAAAGGATTCTCATTTCTTATAAGTTATTTAGAAGGTTCTCTTATAAAATAGCTTACAAAATTTCTATGAGAAATCGTAAATTTCATAGGGAAATGCTGATACTTTAAATTTTCTTAAGGTTTCTAGAGGGATCAGAGTTAATATAGGCAGTCGATTAACGTTTAACCTGACCAAGTTATTTCATTTTGTGTTTACTAAAAATTAAAAATCTGGATTAAAACATCATAACTACGAAAATTATGTTTCTAGGCTGATAAATCTTGCAGGGGATTCTTCACTATCCTTCATATATACCCTAATATATATTCAATATTTATTTAATTCTGATAGTTATTAAACAGCATGTTATTTTTCACATGCTTAGTTTTCCGGCAATTTTTCGAATTTATTTAGTTTCATGATTGTATGTGTCTCTGAATTGTTGTAAACTAATTATTTATTATGTATGATGCACAATAGAGGCGCATGTCTGTGAAAATTAATATTATTATATTTATAAATCTTTCCAATAAACGCCTGGAGCGTGCAATAGTATCAAGTTTAAAGATCATCTGTTTTCAAAATTCTTTTACTATATGCGTTTTTAGCATAAATTTTTTTTATCTACGAATCTAGCACCAGTGTTATTAAAATACTAAAAAATTGATGACGTTTCAATATAGCTTTTGAGCACTACTAACTGCCTTAAAATACGCAATTCAACATTCATGATTACTCTAATTTTGAATGCGACCAATATCGTTATTTATCACAGTATTCAATAGCGTTTAACAAAACGATTTTCGGATAAATTCTCCTTATTTTCTATAGCAACTCGAAGTTCTGAATATTTCGAACTGAATGCTCAGTCTATTCCTGATAAAATTTAATTGGGGCAAGTGGTAAAAGCGTACTCCGTCGAGGACAAAAACGCAGGGCAAATAGTAATGAATAGTGATAAACGCGGGTGACGTAGTCGTACATGAAGCGGCAGTTAAGATGTCCGTGATTAATTTATTCGAACTCGCAGACGCATTTTTCAGAGGCCAGAATATTCATACTTCTGCCATGCATATATTCCCTCGTATTATGTATCTGCTTCGGTTTTTTTTTTTCATTCTCTGTTTCTTTTTTTTCTCTACAAGTGCATATTCGCAACTAACATATTCGCGTCATGAGTATGCACGCGAGGTGTGCACTTTCATGAATTTCCAGATCAGGCGAAATAATAGTGACGTTGGGAATTGTTTCCTGGGATCCCTGAGTTTTCACTAATTTATGTTTGGTTCAGTTTCGTCGTTCATTATAAAACTATCAAAAAAATGTAAACTTTAGGGATTGAATAGGGAGATAGTTCAGATTGAATGAATTTTTCTGATTAGTTGTATAAAATGTATGTTACACCAATGGTACTGTTTAGTAATACAAATTCGCCAGTGGAAAAATAAGAAAATTGAGAAATTTTAACATGTATGTAATCTTTGTATAATTTATATAAAAAATATGTTAGTTACAGATGTATGAAGATATTAAAGAATCGACTCAGCTTTTTAAAAGTGTTAGCAAATAACAACAAATGTAATAACAGTTTGATCGCAAGTAGAGTATGAAATATCATATTCTTTGAACTTTTTTTTAAAATTGATAAACTTTGATGAATTGTTCCTGAGAGAAAAATTTAATTAATTATCATTTAAGAAAGTGTAATCCATGGTGAAGTACCTTCTCAGTGAAGCCCATAGTTATTTATTAAGTGCCCAACTTAAGTTACATAATTCATTTAATTTCACTTGTCACTCATTACATAAATTTGATAAGACTATTATATATTTGAGAACATCATCAAACACTATTGATGAAACTCCCACATAATAATTTAGTACTGTCTAGAAGACCCTTACTAATTTACTGTCCATGAAACTTGTTAAAGACTTTGCTTAACTTTAGTTAAAAATATTTAATATTGTTTGAAGTAATTTAACACTTGTTAGAAGTGGAATAACGTATAATATAAATAAATAAAGTGCAGCTCATGCTATCTAAACTATAAACTTTTTATCACTACTAATAAAACCAATAGTGTTACGTAGTGTTAAAAAAAACAGCAGAGTTTTTTCCAAATAATCAAGATTACGTGTCACTACTTGTCAAACGAGTATTGAAGTACAATGAACTTGTCAGTTATTAAAAATGTTAAATGTTAACTGTTACTTATTATATTCATTACAGATATCACTCAAATAAAACTATATACAAGCACTGAAAACTGTCCAAGCTTTTTTGCTCAGTTTCAGTATTTATCTTCTTTATTATTTAGTTTCTCGACGTTTTGACTCGATATCAGTCTTTTTCAATACCTATCGTATATCAAAAATAATAATTTTTGAAAAGCAATTGATTGTTGTCACATCAATCACTTATATGATACAATTTTTTAAAATTTCAGAAAAATAACTTCTTGATTGCTAAACATCTTCTAATTTTTGTATGGTTCATTGTATGAATTATAGATCACATGTATTTCGTTATTTTTTCTGAAAAAATTGACTCAGACATGGTAAGTGTCTTGAAAAAAGAGCGTTCGAAATTAAATTACGCGTAACACTTTATATGCATGAATAATATATTAGAATATTACAGAACTTCATAAAAGAAATTTCATTATCAAAATATGAATGAATTTTCAACAAATCAATTGATTGTATTATAATTTACTTGAAAATTTTAGTGGTAAATGCGATTAGTGGAATATTTTATTTGAAAAGAATGAAAGCACCAATTCAAACCGACATTTGAATCAATATGTTTAAACTTTCAGTCTAGCTTTTGAGCTCTTAAAAAGATCTTAATTTATTATCATTTCAAAATGATACTACTATCTGTTACGGTTACGTGTAACATGAAAATTGAAGTTTCATTTAAATTGAACATAGATCATTCTATTCAATAGTTGAAAAATGTTTGTTCATGCACAGATTAGTCTATAACTTCACTAAGTGTCATCTTTTTAAAAAATTTATGGGAATCAGCATTTCCTTAAAAAATTGTCAGTCCTTTGTAAGGATTTTTTTTCTTCAAATTCTTGTCAAGTTGCAAATTCTCTTACACGGATTTAACGTTTTTTTTTTTTTCAATGGAATTGCTATTTCTTTCTGAGGAATTTCAATTTACTTATAAGGTTTTGAAATTTTTTTATAAGTATATTTTTTTCAACTTCTTCATAAGGGTTCAGAGCCTTAGGAGAATCAAATTTCCCTTACGAAAATTTCACTACTCTTCATAAAGAAATAATAATCCTTTCAAAGGTTATATTTATTTCTTCATGTAAAAATTTTCCATGTTTTTTAACTTGTACCTATGAACCTTATAAAAACCTTATAAATATTCTGATTCCCTTATAAAGTTACCGATTACATGTTAAACAACCTTAGAAACCTTAAAAGGAATTCGAACATTACATTTTAGCAAGTAATCCTAGTAGACAATTTATCTAGATAGGGTAAGTGGAGTAGAGGTAGACGAATTTTCATGTTTCCATTAATCAAGCTATTAATTTAGAAAAAGAAAAATGCAAGGCAGTGTAAGTAAGGCAGTGCAAAGCCGTGCATTGCTAAAGTTGCCAAAATAACAAACGTCAACATGCGTTAAATTTCAAAAAAAAATTGGAGGATGGATGGACTTGATGAGGAGAGATGGACAAGGTTCAAGAATCTTGAATAAACGTTGCACATGATAAAGTTAGTATCTAAGAATGCTACATTATCGTATTTTAAAGGTACATTTTATGTACTTATCTTTTGCGATAAAAATGTATTATCATGATTCAAAAAATCTTTGCACCAAACAGATGCTTTATGTGTTCTTCAGTTTTTGTGATTGTTTTTTTGCCAAAAAATCTTTTTTTCAAAGTTTCTTACTATTTGCTAAAAATTATTCGTCATTGACTTTCTCTGACTCGAAATTTATAACTAAACACAGCAGAAAACTAGAAAAAAAAGTCCATTTCTCTTTTGAAAGAGATTCGTCCATCTTTCCTTGAATAGCAAAAAAAAGTAAAGAGGGTGAGAAAAAAATTCACGTAAAATCATGTACGTTTTCATCAACTTGATTTATAAAAAGAAGCCAATGTATAATCAAATGCATTAGATCTCCAGTTAATAAAATTTCAATCAGCAATAAATGATGCGAGTGTATGTGAAAAAATTTCTTGCACCGTTTGCAATGACGCACGGAACAAATTTGGTGTAACTTCGCATAAAATAATGAGAATATGGCGAGCTCTTGGATTTTTTGTATTAGTCTGAAGATCTATTAATACGGAGATAATGAGCTCAATCAGTAAAGTACCCTCAAAATGGCGACTAAAAGTTCATCCATCCTTCACGTCCATCTCTCCTCCATTTACCCTAAAGCTAAATGTAGCTAGATTGATCATGATGTTATTATGTAACTATCTAGTTTAATTTACAGTTGAATAAAACTTGAAACCACATTTTGACTCACTACTAAAAAAATTGCCTTAATAATACTTTTATATTCTAGGAGTTGGATTTTCATTATAATGTTTTTTTCCTGATAAGAATTTCGCATTTCTCTATGAGTTTTATATGTTTTCATAATAAGGCTTTATGAAAAATTCATCAACTTTACTATCTTTTACAGCAAGCTTGACGTAAGTCAAGCTGGTGGAGGTAAAATGTGAGTCAAATAAAGAATAAATACAATATTTTCTTTTTAACAAAAATAATGATTTATTTAAGTATAGTAGTTTAATTTTAATAACGACGTTTACATTTTGTTGTTTTAAATCTCAATGTAACAAAATTCGTTTATTATTAATAATAACACAATCCGTCTCGAGGGATTTCTAAGTGGATCTCTTTATACAGAGACAAGGAAAGTCCGCAAGTCCTTGAGTTGTTGGAATCCTAAAAAATAGGGAGAGCCGATGGCGGCTCCCGGATGAAGGTTAGGGAAGAAAGCCGTTGGCGGCTCCCGAGCGAATGCTACCAGTTTTTTTTTTTTTTGTTTAAAAAGTGCTTTATTTATCACTTCAAACTACAGAGTTTTTACAGAATATAACTTAGTGCTATTTGTCCCTGGCTCTTAATTGCCTTAACAAAATATGTCGCACTCATCGTGTTACAATCAGTTCGTACAGTAAAGTTCGTGACATTTATGACTGGAAAAACGCAGCTCCAAAAAAGCAATATCTGATTTAATGTATAAGAAAACTATAGTCTAGAGGGGTTATTTACAAGGGGCGGAGTGGGGGGGGGGGGTATGTACAATATCATCCTGTGGGAGTAGTACCATCCGGATGCCTGTTTCGTGTTGTCCTTCGGGTGAAGAAGTGGTTGTATTTGGTGCCCTCAGTTTTCAGGTAGCATATGTGTTCCAGTTTGGTGTCCTGTAGTAGTGTGTTCTGCAGCTTGTCTGTGAGATCCAGAACTTTCTCTTTGATGTAATTGATGTTTGATGCCTGGTGTATTTCTGAGGTTCGTGTGTCTTTGGGGTAATCGAGGGCCAGTTTGATACATTTATTCTGAAATGTCTGGATTTTCCTCATGTTCGATTTGCTGGCCAGGTTTCCCCAGATTTGGTCTCCGGATGACATGTCATTGATGTAGATCTGGAATAGTGTTGGGCCGAGGATGGAGCTTTAGGGTATGCCTTCGACGACCGGTTGGAGTGTTGAGAGGGAGTTGTTTACCTTCACCTTGAACTGTCGATTAGTTATAAAGCTATTTATGATTTTTATTAGGTACCTGTGTATCCCAGTGTTTTCTAGTTTGACGACAAGGCCCTGGTGCCACACTGTGTCAAAGGCCTTCTCGATGTCTAGGAAGAGAGCTGCAGTGTTACGCCTGCACCCCTGTTCCTAGATGATGTCGTGTGTGACCCGCGCGAGCTGTTTGATGGTGCTGTACTTCCGGCGAAAACCAAATTTGTGGATTTGCAGTTTGATGTCCAGGTCGCAATCCTCACGTATCCTGTCTAGTATGACGTTTTCCAGGATCTTGCTCAGGCAAGGTAGTAGGCTTATGGGTCGGTAGTTCGAGGGATCCTTGTGTTTCTTGTTGGGTTTGGGGAATGGGAGTATGATTGCAGTCTTCCAGGGGGTGGGGAAGTATTGGAGTCTGAGGCAGACATTAAGGATATAGTGAATTTGGACTAGGGTTTTCTTGTTCAGGTTTTTTAGGATTGAGTTTGTTCTTCGGTCCTCTCCAGGGGATTTATTAGTCTTCAGCTTCTTGATGATGGTGGATATTTCTTCCGGTGTGGTTGGGCGGTGCTGCCAGTTCCTGAAAAAACGCTTTTAAAGTACGTTCTCGGTTCCAGTCACCGCACCAATCAAAGCGCTCGAGTAAAAAGGGGGTATTATCTCTCTTCGCAGTGGGCGCACCAATCCAACGCTGTTGATCGCGACTCCGCCAAGTTCCCTGGGGAGAGCGGGGAAAAGAATACTCACTGAACGTGCCACGCTATTTTTAGAAAAACACATTTCTCTCGCGTTTTCGAATTTTGATGAAATAACCCAGCCGTGTTGAAAAACTTTTCCAAGTTTACGCTGGTTATTATAACCGAAGTATAACAAGCTTTCTTGTATTTTGAAATTCACAAAAATACAGCAATCCTCTAGTTAATATATCACATTTTCTTTATTTCTCTCACATTCGTGTTTTCACCAATTAATTTCGGTAAACTTTTGGACCCAGGCACGCGAACGTGTTTTGTCACGTACTTTTAGTCGCTGAATTCGAATCTGTTGCCCATTTTTTGTCATCAGGTCAGGTTTCCGAGATAATGAATGCTGGTAATTTTGCGTTGTCGTAGAGGCTTGCAGCTTTTAATACGGGCATTATGTCAATATTTAGTATGTTATTGATTTTTATTCTTGTCAGCTATTCAAAACCAATTACTTACAGTGCCAAAAAAATCATTTGAAGTCTATCAAAGTACCTTTACTATGTTTGTTTCGGGTACATTTTCCTTAACAATGGGAAGTTTAGAACAGATATGCTGAGAACTGAATATTCACACTACTTCGGGGGTATTGTGAGAAGTCACGAGTAGAACAGAAAAACTATAAGTGCTAACATTATTTTTTAACTCTTGTTTAACTTAGCTTTACAAATGATCGATGTTGGACAAAATGTCTTAATTATTTTTATCGCCAATACCTGAGATGCGTTTTATCTTGGCCAATATTAATTAATGTTGTACCTACATTGCCTACAACTGATTCTTTAAGAGAACCAGAAAATAACTGATGGAAAGCTTGTATGTCAGAGAAATAAAGAAAATGACAGAAAATATATCCACAAAATAATTGTTGTATTATTATCGTATCGAATTTCCAAGTATAAGAAAGCTGTTCTCAAGAGATCGTGGATTTGATGATTTACACATATGATAAAGCTTAGAATATATTGACCTTCTAAAAAGTTCTTATATGGTTTTTTATAATTATTTAATAGGTTTTTATAACGTCCGCAGTTACAAAGGAATGTCTAGCAATTCACTCATGAAATCATCAGTGCGTGAAAAGAGAAATGGTTCAAAAGTGCCATTGTTGACGCCGTAGGTAGTCCCCTTTGACAACGATTGTCGATCCATGCTAACATCTAATAGTGCCCACATCCGTCGTGATTGCGAGGGAGCCGATTTCTTGTGAGGACGCTCTGCGCCGCCGAAGCTTTTTGCCACCCGCGCCTCGGAAATTAAGTGGCAGGCCTGAGCTACGTACACATCGAGTGGCTGCATTTAAATGAGCTTTCATAGGCGTTAGGTTTATGAAAAGATCCTCTGTAGTATCAGCCCGATAAAAAGCCACCTTGATTTTAGAACGTGGAAAAGTGCCCTTGGTCGAGACGCTTCTTTGTTCACGAAATTCCTTGATCGAGAAGCTCTATTTTTTTTCAATTCAGCAATTTTCGAGACCGCTGAACTCACGATCAGTTTAGTCGAGCGAAAGCCTTAGAAATCGAGATATTTTTACGAGCTAGTGCCAATTTTTGACTTGAACACTGAGTCATAAAAAAAATTGTTCTGATTCTTAGAGTTACACTGTTATTCAACATTTTAGAACATTTCAAATTTCAATTTTTTATAAGCTACGTAAAGCTTCTTATTTTAACACAATAAATTCACAAAAATTCATTTAAAATGCTGCAAGTCATAAGACAACTGTTGAAAAAATTTCACGAATTCCATAAACATTTTTGACTTTCAAAAATTTTTCAAAATTTTCTGATTTTCAAATTATGATCTCTTTTCTAAACCAGTGGGTTTCAAATTTTGAAATTTTCACTACGATTTGAAGCTCTCTGAGTCGAAATCCAGAACGTTTTTTGAACTTATCAAAGCGTTTTTCAACTGATTAGAACGAATTTATGGCGTTTGAACGGATTTTAAACGGCGATGGTCGGTCAAATCAAACTTTGAGTGTATTTGAATGGAAATCCATAGATTTGAAGCGTTCTTTGATAGGTTTTAAGTAAATGCATATCGACTAGTGATCTCTAAAGTGAAATTTTAACGACTTTGACCGAACAGTATTCGACGTTACATTTATAGTCGGGTTTTTAACCAGTTTGACAGTCAATGTGAATATATCAAATTCAATAAACACATGTAGTCAGGGGCGAACGCCGGAAACATAGCCGGTTTTTCACCGCAATTTGTGTATCTTCACTTCGTTTAGACCCGGCTCATTTCTAATGTGTTCTCGGTTTTTTTTTAATGAAATATGCAGGATGATTTTATTTATTATATGAATTATAATATTTAATGATATAAAAAGACTGAAAATAATAGCAATATCTAAAATATTTTCATTGAATGGAAATATTATTTTTCGAAAAATTGATGCAACTAATAAAAATTTATCGAACATCTTATTTATCCAAAAGCACTTAATTCTGAAAATTTACATAGTTTATATCTGTAATAGAAATGAAGAAGAACATTGGAAAATACTAAGAAATTTAATTAATGCTGAAAAATATGTGAAGGACGACAATTATGGGAACATCTGAAACAATGCGAGTTCTATATGAATAAAATTTTCCTGAAAATTTACAGGCATAATGGAAATGTAGAAACCGGTCAACAATTGAAGCATCAAATTTTGAAAATCTACAGAGAAATCATAAAAAATATTGGAAATCTAGAGATATACCAGAAAACACTTCGAAATGTCAAAAATTGTAAAAAATAAGTAAGAGACTAAAGACTATAGGAATAACTTAAATTCTGAGTTCTATATAAATATAATTTTTTTACAAATTTATAGGAATGAAAAAATTGATGTAACCTCAGATCCTAGAGCATCAAATTTTGAAAATCTACATAGAAATCATAAAAAAATATTAGCAATCTAGAAGAAAACTAGATAACTCTACGAAATTTCATGAATGCAAAAAAAAAATTTTTTTATTGCTGGTATTGAATATAGGTCCAATAATTTTCTTAACAGTTTGTAAAATTGATAAAAGTTTATGAAACCTCCAATCCTAGAGTATATAGTTTTTGAAATGTACTTGAAAATTCATGAAAATATTAGACATCTAGAAGAATACTATAACATACTAAGATATTTCATAAATGCTGAAAGATATGAAAAAAAAATCGTTTCCAAAACACTTAATCCTATAAAATATTCTTACAAATGTATGGGAAGAATAATAATCTTCAAAACTTCCGATCAAAGAGCATTCAATCGGATAATCTATGTATAAATCCAATGGAATACTAAAAAATTCAATGTAATTGATATTAAAAACATAGAAAAAAATTAACTGAAAGTTTGAAAAATCTGTTAAATGGAATACTTCTAATTTATGGAGATGCTTTGTTGAATAAATTCATTAAAATACTGAAAATCTCTGAAATCATGAATCGTAGAGTGTCAAAATATTTATTTATTTATGAAAACTTAAAAAAACTCATCCACACTTCGAAGAATGTTAATTATCACAAGCGACAGAATTGTAAATATTTATGAAATTGAAATATCCTTTAAATTTTCGAAGTTTTTGAATTCATTTAAAATTTATTAATTTTACATGTAGTATAAACTAATAAAAACTTTCTGAAGCCATGCAAAGCTTAACTTATAGGAATTTTTTATAATTTCCCAGCATTTTTCATATTTTTACAAATGAATAAAAAAGCGCTATTATCGAAGATATTCGGAAATAAATATCTTCTAAAAAACTTTCTGACTTTTGTTTGAATCATACGAATTTTTTCAATTATTGATCAGAAATGGGGGCACAGATTGCCCCAATTTTCGCGATATCGGAAAACGGTGGCAATTACACAGTCCGACAAAAAGAATGACCGTTTCTTTTCAGTGCAAACATTTAATTTTATATGCCCTAAAAACAGTTCCGGAAAAAATTTTGCTTGTACACGTCCAGTTTTCGAGCAATTATTTTAGTGTCAATAAAACTGCTAGTCTGAAATCTACAATTATTGACCGATTTCGGTGAAATAAAACGTCTTACAGGGTTTTTCGACTGTAACAAATATATAAGTGGAATAATTTTTGCAAGAAAAAATCATTTTTCCATAATTTAAAATAAGCTGTAATATCAGTGAGATCGTTCATTTTAATGTATTCACATTTCTCGGAAAGCCTCAATCCCTAGGGGACCATTACCCAAGTAGCACAATTCTACTTATAGCTTTCTTAACAAGGGTATACGTCTTCTTAATAGTTCCATAATGAATTCCTTAAGTGATTGTTAAGCACAAAAGGGGCCAGGGTTTTTCCTTTACAATGTTTTGTAGCATTCTCAACATCTACCTGTAGCATGCTATAAGGCGCTGTTAAGCAGCTGTAAAGAAGGTTTGGTAATGACTATTAGATCTTCTCAACAGCTGCTTAACAGCGCCTTATAGCATGCTACAGGTAGCTGTTGAGAATGCTACAAAACCTTGTAAAGGAAAAACCTTGGCCCCTTTTGTGCTTAATAAACATTTGAGGAATTCAGTATGGAACTGTCGAGAAGACCTTTACCCTTGTTAAGGAACTGTTAAGAATAATTTGAAACAGCAAAAAAAAATTATTTTTTTCCTGCGTTTTTTTATCAAAGAATAAATTATTTATTTTACATGATGTATTTTTTATTGCTATCGGAAGAAGACATACATATATTATTGCACGTATATTTATCCATCATTTTGTCAATATTCATTTGCACATACATATAAAATATCCATGAAAATCAGAAAAAATCTCCGGAGTGTGGATTCGAACTCGGGATCCTAGGGTACACTCGTCCAATCCAGCAGTTAGGTGTTCCTCGCGCGTAGTCCACTGAGCTATTCCTAGGTTTCAGTGTTGTATTGAGAAAATATTCTTCTGGTTTTTCCACGCACGTACGCGAGAGGCCCACCCACGTAGGGCTCTCGCAAAGCCTTTATCATCATGCGCATTGCGTGGGAAATTATTCCCCTCTAGAGTTTTAGGCCTTAAAATAACACGCTGGTGACGTATGTATTTTTTTTTAACCAGTCAAATATTTCCGTGCATTTCTAAGACTAACCGCGTTATAACGTCTAGTTGCTTTTGCTTTCATACATCAGTTCAGCAATTCATAGCGTTTTTTCTGTTCAAATGTGGATATTAGTGTTTGCAAATTATTCAAAATGAATAATTTTCCGTATCCGGCGACATCTCCGGTGATGAGGATGCAAGTGCCGCCTTGTGGCCCTCATTGTATCACATACACAATTGTATTAAAAAAAATCATCAATGATTTCACCATTGCGAAAAATCAACTTATTCGGTTCATTTAGTTGTCACACGCGCGGAGTCACTGTAAAAACTGCAGCTAGCGCGGTCGGCGTCAAAGTGTATATATTATTTCGGATCGCTCAAATTTCAATCATCTTAAGAAGTCTAGCGTATATGATACGTTAAGAACACTATATTCTCAAGGAACGCAAAATCTAGAAACGTTAAGTCATACTTCTCTTAAGGAGGACAAAAATTCAGGGACAATAAGAGAAAACGGTTAAGAAGCTGTAAAGGATCGGTTAAGAAAAAGGTTGCCCAAATTGAAACCGCTACCTGGATCTTCTTAACAAGTTCTTTTAGTAGGAGTTTATAAGAAAAACTCCTGAAAGTTTAAGACACTGTTGAGAAAATAGAGCTGTAAAAGATGCTACAAGTAACTGTTACGAAAAAGCTGTGCTACTTGGGATAGAATCGTCTCTTCTGATCCCACAATAGATTTCTGAAAGGAGGACTTCGGTTCCAGTTTGACTATTTGCCAAGAAATGTCAATACCTCGAAATTAAAGATCTCAGCTGTTTCATAGCTTTTTAAAATTATTGTAATTTGATTTTTTTTTGAAAAAGTTATTTAAAAAATGAATTCCTAGCAGTCGAAAACCTCCTAATGAGTTTTTCCCCACCGAAATCGCACAAAAATTGTAGATTTTATGCTTGTAGTTTTATTGATATTTGCAAAAATTTATTGCTCGAAAACAAGATGTGCCATGCAAAAATTCTTTGTAGGAATGTTTTCAGGTGTACTAAAGCTACATATTTTTCAAGAAATCATCCCGTCATTTTACAAAAATTATTTTTTTGCCGGACTATGTTATCAGCAGACAATCGTCAGATGTACTTCTGACGTTCTGACGTTATGCGGACTTTTTTCCACTCAGGTAGTGAGACAGTAGCGTAACTATAGATCAAGGGTTCCCGGACTATTTCCCTCAAAGAACTCTCATATGACATTTTTGAAGGTGCATTCAAAATTTATAGATTTATTTTTTTAAATTTGTTATTCAAAATGTTGAGTTTTATTTTTTTTCATGTGATTATTTGTAGGATGTATGTGCGACATTTATTTATTAATCATCAAAGTAGCTGTTACTTTTTAGGAAATAAAAATAATAATCACTTAGTGTGAAATGTCTATAATAAAAGCTCTTCTTATGTTTATGAATCAATTTGGCTCATTCATCATATAGCTCTTCAATTATATTTTTAATCAACAATAAGTTTGATAATTTTCAGTTGCAGACTGATTTTTATAACTTGACATGGAAATTTATTATTTTTTACGACAGGAGAAAATTCTTCTTTCTCCGGGACTCCCGCATCTTTTATGTATGTATCCAGGAACATACATAAATAAAGGAACTTATCTATTACTAGCCGTTACTGGCTGGATTGAATAATCTATTATCACAAATGAGGACGCACTGAATATATTATTAAACTTCAATATACGAAAAATTACAATAAAAAATTATAAGTATTGCTATTACATAACTTGAAATTATAAATGAAAACTCAGAATTTTCTCTTCTTAAAGAAAAAAATAATGGAAGAATTTTTTTATTCTACACAGCCATTCATCTACTTATTTTCAAATGAATTATTTGTGATGTACTTATGAATTCTTTGATTGATTGATCTCCTTTTCGATGAAAGTTTGACGAAAATATAAGACTATTAAAAACATTGACAGTATAACCAAAGCACTCATAAAACATAGCATCTTACTAAAATCTAAAAATAATACAATATTATGATACATACTATGAAGGGAGCATAGGGCACAGCCGCCGCCAACTAGCTGTTGACCGCGGGCGAAGCCAACAGGTGGCAGCTAGTACGATTTATGAAATTTCCAAAGATATTATAATTCTTTTATATTTTTCTCGTATTTTTGTCAAATTTATAAGTGTTAATAACTTGGTGATCTGGAATACGAATTTTATTAGATTTTTAGTATTCTACAGAATTTTCTAGGAAACAGCATTATTGAAGTTAGCTATTCTAGCTAGCTGGATAGTTATCTAGTTAGTCAATCGTATTTTTTCAGTATTTTTACAGTTAGAACGATTTTATGGCATTTTGATGGGTTTTAATATAGAATAAATATTTATAATTCAATGACTTAGGATTCCAGGTGTTATAAATATCCAGCAATTATATTCTTATATCATATAAAGGCACTTACAATTTCAGAATTGTATTGTTTTTATTATTTTTCCTCACTTTTTGAGTCATATTTATACATAGTAAGATTATCTAGTTTTTTCGATACATATCTGATATGTTTAGAAATTTCAACATATATCTCTAGAATTCAATGCTCTAGGATTTAAAATGGAGAATTCTTTAGTATTTCAATTAATTTTTCAGCCAACAGTACTTCTGTAGATATAAAGTATTTTATAGACTTGTGAAAAAAGACATTCTCTGTTTTTGTAATATTCATACATTTTATCGGATTTCATAGTATTTTGATCGATTCTTTTATAGATTTTCAGAATTCTATATTGTAGGATTTGAAATTTTCAGACTTTTATGATTTTCATAAATTTTTAAGAAAATATCGCCTGTATTGCATTTATGCTGTAAAAGATGCCTAATATTTCGTGTCTTTTTCATCCTTTTCAGCAGCTATAAAATTTCGCTGTATTTTCCAGTAGAATGTTATTCTTTCATACTTCCACTTCTTTCATAGATCGCTTTCTAAATTTTAAGAATTTCATACTATAAACTTCGAAGTTTTGTAGATTTTTAGTATTGTAAATAACCCGCCACTTCCTACCACTTACCACACACCTTGCCAATGTAAAGGCAGGCTGTCGCTTTTGTATGCCAACAAATCCATTTTTCTCTTGAAGAAACCTTTTGTTTCTTCTATTATAAATCTTTACATTAAAATCACTGATATGAAGGTTGTGCTATCTAACAATTCGTCGATTTTCAAATAAATATTGCACAAATGAAAGATGTGATATCCACAACGTCACGTCGATCTATTCTTGTATGATCAACTTCTTTTCTTCAAAAAAAAAACAAAAAAAAATATTTTCAAAAAACAAGTTGACCAGAGTATTAGTATCATACCAGAAACTGATGATTTGATGTTAAAAGGCAAGCGACGGCCCGCTTCGAATACTGCTTTAAAACGGCATTGCGAATTGATTCTGATCATTTTTTCTAGACAAAAATGTATTTTTTATTATTTTCCGTTGTGATGACGCATAAAACCGAATGTGTTTTATGAACATGACCACATGACAGTATTGGCGAGTTTTTTGTAAAAGCAACTTAGCCTAGTTATTGCTTTACATTGATTTTTTAATTAAGCGTTTCAGCCTTGTTAAATGTTGTGACTTTTCAGAAAATTCGTTTGCTTCAAACATTAATTTCTTCAGGTGGGCTAAACAAAACTCTTCAACTTGTTTGCTTGCACTTGATATTATCTTATCTTACCCTTTCCAAACTTAACCTTTCCTATTACTGAAGATGCAAACTACATGTACACTTAAGACTGTGATCCTTATAAGAAGTATATAACGATCCGAATGTACATATGAAATATTTTAATCCGAATTAGGCCACTCTAAAAAAACTATCTGGATTTAATTTTCTATTAAATGTTTCATACGGTCACCTGATGAGAATTTCGCAATTCATAAAAGATTTATATTTACTATTAAATTGCCTTAAAATGATTCGAAATATTCTTTCTGAATTCCTGGAAATGAATTTTTACTCCTTGTTTGAGAGACAGTATTGAAACTCGATATATAGTGAAAATTTGCTCTAAGGAATCAACAGAGTACATGGAACTTAAAATGACGTACGCAGTTAGCTCGGTATTCATTTTTATTGACCATCGATTGCACTTTGAACGTGCCTATAATATATTGTTATGACTTAAACCAATACCAAAACTCTCTATGCAATATATTATTTATAATCTGTTGATCAATTGACGAAAACAGTTCGAAATATCAGCAACCGTGCAGTCTAGATTCTAAAAGTTCTAGCTACATGGATGCACACTAAAAAAATATATTCCATTTGACTAAAATTGTTATACCATCAAAACCGGAATGACATTTTTCTTATTGAAAAAAATACTCATGTAAAAGATTTTGATCCAAAAGGGACTATGTAAGCGTTTCTTTGATATTTTACTGACAAGAGAAAAATTTATTGCTGTCTGTAGGTGGTTGATGCAGGTGACTTGGCAAAAATTGTTGAACGATTCGTTTTCATGAGAAAAATTTCAAGGAAAATGTGGTTACTTTTCGTTTATAAAATTCTTATATTGTATATAATTAGCACTTATTATATATGACAACATATAATTAGTATATATTGTATATAATTAGTATATATTTTTACTAGAATTATTCAATTATTCTGCCTAATTTTCTGTAAAAATTTGTCGAACACATATACACAGCATTTTTGTTACAAATAAGAGCAGCAGAAATGATCAAAAATCATTCCACTCAGTAAAATCGAATATTGTTTGGCCAGTCATTCAAGGTTTAATATCTGCTTTCTCGCTTAAGCCATCAATTCCAACTTAAAAGCATCTGCAAGTATATTCATGTCTGAATTTCTCGACATTTCTTGCAACAGCACGTACCACAACGGAAAAAAATTAAAAATACATTCTTGTCTAGAAAAAATGATCATAATCAATTCGCAATGCCGTTTTAAAGCAGTATTCGAATCGGGCCGTCGCTTGCCTTTAAACATCAAATCATCAGTTTCTGGTATGATACTAATACTTCGGTCAACTTGTTTTTTGAAAATATTTTTTTTTGTTTTTTTTTTTTTTTTTTGAAAAGAAGTTGATCATACAAGAATAGATCGACGCGACGTTGTGGATATCACATCTTTCATTTGTGCAATATTTTTTTGAAAATCGACGAATTGTTAGATATCGCAACAAAAGTGATTTTAAAATGTTATTTTAAAATCACTCATATGAGTGATTTTAAAGTAAAGTTTTATAATAAAAGAAACAAAAGGTTTCTTCAGGGGAAAAATGGAATTGTTGGCACACAAAAGCGACGGCCCCGCCTTTACATTGACAAGTTGTGTGGTAAGTGGCGGGAGGTGGCGGGGGGTATCACTTCGTTTGTTGTGTTAATTAAGGAGCATCATTTTTTTAAAACTTCATTTAATTAAACTTAAATGATTTAATTGTAATGCTAAATAATAACGAACAATAAAACAAACTTATAAATCAAACATATAATATTAACCACAAATTAATAAAAAATGTTATTTATTTATTCACACTGAAAGTAATAATTCGTTGGTTGAATAATTCAGTTTAATTTTGTGATAAATATGTTAGATAAATGTGGTATAAAACGAAGAAAGGTACCTTACAGCACCTGAACGCTTTAAGAGAAAAACAAGTGTCTGAATAGAAAGTCCCTATTATTTGTACAAGCATGTCAACTTGAAAGCTAAAATTTTTATGCAATAAAATAATCTTACAATTTCGAGAGTAGGTTCAAAATCGATATGAAAAGTTGTCTACATTCAGAATTATTGGTAATGTCATTTTTGATTTTTGGTGCTGTAAGATACCTTTCTTTCTTCTACGCCACAAAAAATATTGATAAATAATATTAGTCCAAAATAAATAAAACAATTATTTATTTATTTACACAAAAACTATATAATTTGTTACATAAATAGTATTGTTAAGTTTTTTTTTATTTAATGATGATAAATTTTGTAACGTATTTATATTGTGTTATTATTCTTTGAAATTATCAAGCTTAATCTTTATTTTTTTATTATAATTCCTTAACTATGTTGTCTTTTCAAAAATTATTTATTTCCTTTTTCGGTTCTCACATGCAAAATTAATATGAATTAAATGATTTTGTTAAAGACTTCTTTACGTTTTTTTTTTTTTTTTTTGTTGTAATGGAAATGTACCTGAAGTTCCGAACGTTAAAAATCAAACTAAAACAAAAAAAATATAATTTTTTTGATTTTTTATCATGATGGGAAGTGTGACGAATATTTTTTTTCACAATACGAACTCCGAAAATGGCGGCTTTCGTAATCTGTGCAGCGTGAGGAAAATAGCCGAATGCAAGCGAGCGGGTATGGAAGTACTTTACAAACACTCGGGTGTGTAAAATAGAGATTGTAAACCCTTGGGTTTGTAAAGTTTCGCACCCGCTTACTTGCATTCGGCTATTTTCGTACCGCTGCGCCGACTACAAAAGCCGCCGTATTTTCGATGTTCTTATTGTGAAAAATAAAAGTAATAAAGTTTTTTGTTATGATCAAAAAGTGTCGAAAAGCAGCTAGAAATTATTTTTCTCCTATATCAACTTATAAAATTTTTTCGTTTAATTTTAAACGTTTGGAACTTGAGGCACATGTAATGGAAAAGATCAGGAGATAAAATTTAGATCTATCTGCTTGAAACAAATTTTCTTTTAATTTATTGAAATATTACTTGGATATTTTTTTTTTTTTGTATCAGGAAAAAGTTGAAAAAGATATGTTATAAACCCAAACTGTTACATAAGGGTTTTATGTTATTTAGAAAGCGTTATAACACGAATACATAAATAATCTTAAAATTTAGATAAATATTTACATTAATGTGTTTAAACGTAAAGCTTACCATGTTATTCTCAGCTTGTCAAAATCATTGTACATTGTAATTTCAAGTTATTTTCAACATTCGTTTCATCACTTTATAGTTTCAAAATTTTTCATTTTTGAGTAGAGGTGCACACACGAATATTTTTTTTAATTTTTTTTTTTTTTAATACATGAATTGAAAATTTAACCTTCGAAACAAAAATATATATTTGAAGGTAAGTAAAAAATTTTAAAAATAAAACAAGTCGGATATCAATATTTTCCGAACTTAAAGAAAATAACGAATGAGAAAATCGCATTGTTGATATCTCACATTTCAAATAAATAATTTTTCAAATAATTATATCGTTAAATTTATTATTAAAATGTGAAATAGATAAATACAATACTAAATTTATCATTATAAAATTAAATAATCAACAGGGATAGGAAAATAGTGATAAAAAAAATCCAGATTTATAGGATGTGATTTCCTTTGATTCAAACTTTTGAATATTTATCAGAGAATATGTCCTAATCTTGACATCTATAAAGCATAGTAGATTTCAAGTAATTTCTTGAAATCTATAAAGCATAATAGATTTCAAGTAATTTAGAATATTTTCATAAGATTGATAAGATTCAAAAGATGTTGAAGTATTTGTATGAATTTTTATACAGTGGGAAAAAAAAGAAAATATTTACTAATTATTTATTCATTTATTCACCTTATAAAATTTTTATATATATTTCATTTATAAGTACACATGTATATGATTGTAGTTGTAAAGCAAAATGGAAAAAAGAAAAAAAAATTCCTTAGTTTTCTGTTTACTTATTCGAGAATTAATTTTTTTTTTCTTCAACAACTTTATTTCCACGTTGTAATTATATATTGAAGTAAGTATCTGCACACATAGTCAACTTACATATATCCATATGCCATGCTGACAATTATGCTGCTAATATGACCTGAAACAAACAAATGCATACAAAGTACTCGATGCACAAGTCTTTTTATTATTTTTATAATTATTACTATTTATTTAAAAGCGAAATTTTTTAATAGAGAGTTTGCATGATAAGCCATTAATTATTATTCAAAGGCACCGAAAATGTTTGAAACTTCAAATAAAATATCAAAGTATCAAAAGATCGAAATTCAAATTGATAAACAAGTTGTGAGAATCCAAGTAATCAATTTTAAACATTTGTTGTTCATCTGAAAACTTTTGAATGAATAACAACATGAAATTCGAGTAAAATTAACAATGAAAAATTACAATTTCAAAAGAAAAATATGAATTTGACGGTAAAAAACAACAATTTTTAAATAGAACATGTCGAATCTTAGTAATTTTACCTTTAAAAGAATAACAAATATACTTATCTGACAGCAAAATCCATTGCTGGAGTGTGTTGTTGGAGAGGAGATCCATTTACATTTTCAGCAAGATATAATATAAGAAATGGGATCACAAAATCCGAAAGGGTAATTAATAATAAAAACTGTAATTATTTATTATTATCACCCAAGCACGTACACAGACTCAAACGCACGTCACGTCCGACACGATTAACAACGATGTACAACAATGTGCAACGATGTGCAACGATGTGTACAAACCGAGTGTCGAGAGCCAAATGCTCGACATCGGTCTCGATCGGGAAAGCTCGGCAAAATTCGGGGCTCATAATGAACCTTTCCTCGAGCCATGTGGTCGAAACAAAGTATAGATATAGCGATTGTACAGCGATCGTAGTGAAAACGGGCAAATCGCCGATTAGAAAGGGACAGAGAAAGCGCGCGGCTGTAGTAAGAGGGAGAAAGAAAAGTTGGTTGCGGTATGTTAAGAGTCCGGACGACTTCGCTCAGGTCAGGGTCGTATATATTGCTGGCACCTAGTGAAAACTGTTTTTTTTTAGATTTAGATTGTTTATTTTTAAAAAGCGACGGCAAAGTCCTGCCGGACTTTGTAATGTTTTCCAGAACACGATTCTTTCGGGGATTTTCGTGGTTCAAAGAATTGCAGAAATATTAGCATTTTTTGCATTTTATAATATTTATGAACTTCAAATGATTTTTTTATGTGTACATGCATTCTTACATAAACTTTTTGTACGAGATTCTCTCGGATACAAGGATCTATACATTTCAAGGATATAAATAGATCATTGAGATAGTCTGATCTTAATACATTTCGAGTTTCGGTTGATAAATTATATTATACGTATTTTCTAACACACATCAAATTCTTTGCGATTTCAGTTCTGTTGTGGAATCCTATAATATATATGTATAGATTTCAAGAATTCGATGCTCACAAACAGAGGGGCTAAATAAGAATCCTCCCCCCCCCCAGTGACAATAAGAATGTATTTCATGATTATTAACAATCACAGAAATAATAGCGTGCTAATAGTAGTTAGCATTTTTCAAGTATTTTTCAGTGGTGTATTTTTATACAGGACTGCTAATACTCGTTTTTTGTCACTCTTAGCGAATCAATTCTTGTAAAAATGCAGGAGCAATGCAAATTTTATCGATTAAAAAATATTCATTCAATTTCCATCAACAGACGGATGAAATACGAGACTCTGCTGACTCTGCCTATACTTTTCCACTCTTGCGAGAGCGGGATAAGCGAAATAGCTGTCAGTAGAACTGAGTAGAACAGGCACACTTTGGCGCGCGCATACGCGCACGCAAACATGCGCGGTCGTGTACTCTCTCTCCTTGCAAGAATATAAGCGATGCGATCGATTACGTAAATTGTAGTCGACAACGGTAGCTGTCGACATCCTGCTGCCCGCGATCAATGACAGACTTTGTTGTCACAGTCTCGTCCATCTATCACACGGACACGATATTTTCTTAACGACGACCCGTGTCGAAGAACACTATTCAATTGAATTGTGCGACATTAGTCACACTTACATCAGCAGTGTTTCAATTTTGGAGCGAGCGGACACAGCTATTTACTGAATGCTTGCAGGGAGAGCTTTTTTAACAAATGTGAAGTTTTCAAAACGAGCCGAAGGTGAGGTTTGCAATCTTATGAGTTAAAAAAGCCTTTCTGCAAAAGTTGAGTACAATATTTTACATCACAGCGTGTTGAAAGTAGAATTTTCGATCCGCGAGGCGTGGTGGAAGTGCTTACTTTCAACACGCAGTGATTTAAAATACTTTCTTAAAGAAAACATCCTGTTTTAAACAAGTTTGAATTCGTCCACAATTATTGTTCTAATTTTTGACGATTTTTGGAAATTTTTTTTAAGTATGTAAAATTTTATCATTTGTATCTCAGAAAAAGTAGAAGGGGGGGGGGTATACACGAATGTTCCTTATTCCTTATACAGTCCAAAAAAAAGTATGTGGATTTATTTACATTTATACTACTTACATTTTGTTCATTAATTATTGTGAATATTGTCATCTATGTTGGATAATTGTATCACTTACAATGGATGGAAATTTCGTCAAATTAAATAAGATATTGTCCAGATTCTTAAGTTATACAGTTAAGAGATATAATTAAGTTTTAATGTACAACATTAAAGCGTTCAAATAGATTCACGTCTCATTTTGGGGTATCTTGTAGAATATAGAAATAGAAAATTTTGAATATTTCATCATGTATGGTTTCAGCCTCTGAATACTTTGGAGATTCTCAAATATCTGAAACATTTTGAATATTTTGAAGTTTCGTCGAATAGAAAAAAATTTTTAAAAAAATAGAAATTTGAGAAGTATTTCTCAATTTGTAGAATATTTTAGATTCGAAACAATATTGTCTCAATCCAATGTATTACATAAAGAATGATTGTAATTTACGGAAATGCTAAGAATCCAAAAAAGATTCAACCCTGGATCATCAAATTATATGCATATGTACATAAAAGTAACAAAAATCTTCCTAATCATTCAAAGTGTGATACTCAAAGTAAAAAATTCTATGAAAAAACTGTTGCCTGAACATTTGAAAAATTCCTACAATGTATGAAATTTTGAATTATAGAGCATCAAATCCTACTAATCGTAAGCAGAAATTTGCAGCAATACCAAAAAATCTGTAAAAATACTAGCAAATACGACGAAATTGAATGAATACTTAGAAAAAAAAAAAAAAAAAAAAAAAAGGAAAAAAGAACATGAAAAATCCACATTAATGAAATAGTCTCAGTAATCTATATAATTACTGAAAATGAATCATAATTTTAACTCTAGAGAACTGAATCCTTGAAAAATATACAGCAACCTGCAAAAAAAAAAAAAAAAATGGAAAGCTATTAGTAATACAGAAAAAAACTACGAAGTTTCACATGTATAAAAAATTTTTAATACATTAAAACATTGAAGATATTTATTTCTTTAAAATTTGTTGAGTTTTGAATCCTGGAGAATACAACTTTGAAAATGTATAAGAATAAAAGAAATAACTGCAAAATTATATAGTATAACATACAATACGAAAATTGTAAAAATTTATGAGACATTTAAAATCCGAGTTGTAGTTTGCTTGAAAATATGTAAAGATATAAAAATATTTTGGAACTTTGATCCCTAGAGCATCGAATATCTGAGAGCTGAATAGAAATACAATTTTTATTTTTTAAAAATAAATGAATTTTCCATAATTTTATCAAAAAATCCTTCCAGTTGTATAGGTACTAAGGAATTATGAAAAGGACAAAAAGTATTAGACAAAAAATCTGAATTTCAGTTACTTACAAATTCCAAAAATTGAATACGAATATGAAAAATGTGTGACTCTAGGCTCCGAAAGTTATATTATAACTTTATAATACCTACCGATATTCGATAGAATGGAAAACCATTACATTGTTGCCACATTGTTTAGGATATAAAATTATAAAATCCCAAAGAAAATATATTTTTTCGTAAAACGCCTCCCAAAAATTTGTTTTGCCCACGCCTCTCACTGAATTTTCGATATTCATATAAAAATGAAGAATGTGTGATTTCAAAAAATTTTGAATAATGAAATGTTTATTCGAAAAATCCTGAATTACATAAAATGTAATACACGGTTTCGTTCATCTAGGTAAGAATTTGATAACTTTTTAGGATCATGATGTGTAAAACCCTGGAAACTTATATCAAGGATAGAGCATTATGTAAAATATTATACTGATTTTAGTATGATAGGATACAAAAGTTGTTGAATGAAAAACGGATTTCCACGATACATAACTAGAAAAGAAGAAGTCAAAATTCTGGAAGCTCAAGGTTCAGAATACAAATTTATGCAATCCGCGATTCAAAAATATGAAATTCTGTAATTTCAAACTCTTGAATTATCGATTGTATGATGTTTATAATCACCTCTTCCTCCTAAATGAGTCCTTGTGTTCTCAAGTTGATCGGTAAATGAAAAGTTTTTCATAAATTAGAACTCCTGAATGATGTTTTTATTTCTTGATTTTCTAATCAAAAGATAAAATCGCATCTATAAATCTATTGTTCGATGTTTAATTTTCTGTTAATTGATCCTAATACGTTCAAGATAAAATGCTTATAGCATTTAGTATAAAACTATTTGTTAGAAAAAATAATTTTTCATGTAGCCTGGGCAACTGACAATTCAAATTCAAATCTCAGCATGGAGGCTTTTTTTACTTTCGATCTCATTCATATAAATTTAGCAAATTTTGCTGCATTTTATAGATTGTTTTGATAGTCACAAAGTTATAATCATATTTGCCTCTTGTTTATCATGTAATGAAAGGATTATATTCTTGTGCATAATTTTTTGGATGTAGCAATCATACTACAATGACTTTCACATCTCATGAATATTTTTTTATTCATTTATACATTAAATGAGTGATTATTTTCTACAGGCGTGGACCTAAAAATTTGTATTCCACCATGTTCCCTGTCACGTTTTTGATAATTAACGTCATTTGTGTCTTCATGTTTCTCGCATTTTTTTGCCTTATGAATCTGATTGACGAAAAATTGCCTCAATCAAAAGCTATGTAGGACGGTTGTTTCGTCTACTAATTGTCATGCAATCTGTGATTCGTAAAATCCGAGTTTTTCTCCCCAGTTATTTTGTTCAATTAAAAGCATTCAGTGAAGTAAAAAAAATAAATGTATGAAAAAGAAGATAAATAAATAGGGGAAGGGATGAAAGGGAAACAATGGTATAATGGGAGGTGGCGGGTGGCTTTGTTAAATTTAATTGGTCGCAAATCGATCCTATAGGTTGGAGCCAATTCATCGTTTGGGGCGAGATATTAGGATAAGAACACAGCAGCTCGAAAATTATTCACTAACGAAGTACAAAGGCCAGTTTGGCTTTCAAGATGAAAATTGTTGTTCTGCAAAATTGGATATTAGGAAAATATCTTTTGTAATGAGAGTGATTCCTGCTAAGATAATTAGTTTTGTAAGATATGAAAAATAGTCTAAAAATTATAAAAGTTTGATTCAATTATGTGGAAAATGATTGAATGGAAGTGAGTGGAACATATAAAAATCTATTTCGAATGGATTGGAATAGCTATTTACTCAACGCTTACAGAAGGAGCTTTTGTAACAAATATGAAGCTTGCAAAACGAGCTGAAAGCGAGTTTTGCAATCACATGAGTTAAAAAAGCCCTTCTGCAAAAGTTGAGTACAATATTCTACATCACACCATGTTGAAAGTAGAATTTTCGATACGCGAAGCGTGTAGAAAGTGACTACTTTCTACACGTAGTGTTGTAAACAATTTAATTAGATCGAATTATTTATACTGTTATATATAAAAGTAAAGAGTTGTATCGAACATAATTGGGTTTTATGATATAGTTTACAAACATTTTAACGAGTTCGCATAATTTTGTTTACATATGATGAATTTTTCCACCTTTTTCCAATTTGTTGCTGATCACTTGTTGTTACATCAGTTTCACCTCACATATTTAATCAAGTTGCCATGAAAAAAGCTCACATATGAGTTTTACATGAAATTTTGTAAATACAGTGATAATAAAAAAACCGAACGAAAATATATATCTTTTACTCCTTTTTTTACTCCAAGATTCAGTTTTATAATTCTAGTTAAAAATTCAAAATTAATGCTTCGAATGAATACGATTTTGGATTACATGTTAGGTATAGCAAAAATGAACAAAAACTGAACAAATCAAATTTGCTCATTTTAAATCTGTTTCAGATAAATTTGATTCAACGTATGAATAACTAATATCAGAAACTCAGTTTCTGTTTGAAAAATGCATAGTTTGTGAGAAATAGACACGTCAAATCATCTCAAAAACCATCCATAATCGAATTCGGTTCCATGTTTTGATGAATATTTAACATGAAGTAAGACTGCAAAAATGCAATGACCTATTTCAAATTTATTAAAAGAAATTTGATCAAAGGGTACGAACGAAGAGCATTCAAAATTGATCACAGCTTTTCAAATGTAGAACTTATGATGAGAAAGTGATGAAAATTATCAGAGGAGATATGAGTTTCCAAAATAATTTCATCAACGTGAGATTTGTGATTTTAGATGGCCTGCTTCAGAAAATCATCGTCTTCTTATAACTGGATTTCATAAGACAGACTCAAAATTATTGGAATCAATAGAATTGTTGTAAAATTTATGTCGTTGAAGAGAGATGTGAAAAGCAAGATTTTTTCAAAATCTACTCTTAGACGTGATAGTATACATCATAATTCAATTTTGCTCATCCATTGTATCTGAATGTTTCTTCAGCCTTTTTTCCAATCGATTCAGAAATTTAGTTCGAGTAAATTGCGAGGAAAATTCTTGAACTTTTATACAAACATGAAAATTTTTCTTAAAATGAATAATGACGCAGCGTTGCTCTTTAAATATGCACATTCTTTGAAGATTTTGTAATATTGTGCGAAATGTAAACAGTTGTCGATTAATTTCTATGCAGTTTAACAAGTTTTTCAGGTTAGTCAAACTCACTAGCATTTTAATTTAGAAAATATCATATTATAACTATTTTGGGTTGGAAACCGAATCAAACAGTTTGGCATTCACAACATGGACTATTAAAATTTTCAAATCATGCCAATTCGAAATAAAAAAGCTGTAAACAATTTTTCCCAACAAGTGAAGAAAATGCGTTTTTCTCCACGGCTTGATTCGTCGAAAATCGCATTTCCTCCACTTAGTTAGAAAAAATATAGTCCTTAACTTGTGCAGAAGGGCTTTTTTAGGGAATGTGAAGTTTGCAAGATGAGCCGAATGCGAGTTTTGCAAACTTCACATTCGCCAAACAAGCTCATTCTGCACTCGTTGAGAAATATACTATTTCGAAATCGTTAGCACATCAGAATCTATAATTTATTCTCTCATTTGATTTTTTTCTTTGTATTTACTTAGATTTTGATTTGAATTTTTTAATGATAGAAGAGCATCTGATCTTTCTTTCAAACCTTAAAATCATTAATTTCTCTTGCAGGCATGTTCACATAAGCTTTGTGTAAACATCACATAACCAGCTTATCTCAACTCTAAGGCAAAATAGAATGAACAGTTCATCTGAAAATACATAAATCTTATCTTGTTGGAATAAGGAAAAGAAAATTTTCAAGAAGTCTAAATTTTATCACACAAAGCGTATACAGTTCTTTAGGAAAGCACGAAAAAAAATTTTCGGGAGGTTTCCAAAAAATAACTGTCTTTCGTCGTAGAATACTAGTTAAAACCTCTACCTATAAATTCTTTATTCTTTGTACCTACTGAATTTTTTCAAATTTTTAATTTTTCGGTTGTACATGTTGAATTTTAATACTCTGTAATTATATATAATAATAAATACATAATATCAGATACATAATATTAAAATATATATAATATTGTAATTTGAAAAAATTATTCTTCTGTCAATACATAGTTTTCTGATTTTCGATGCGTTGACGTTAGAAATTATAGAATTTTTTCTTGTAATATAATTTACATCGAATCACACAAGTTTTGAAGTTCAAAAGACTTAGCTCTTCGCAATTAATACTTTGAGTGACAATTTTTCCCAGGAATAATTTTTTTTACGTTAATTTCATTCAACTTTTTTTAACTTAATTGAAACTTTGCATTCAAGGACGAATTATTAATATTAAAGAGTATTAAATATTGGGCTTCTTTTACATTTTTAGGTATGTGATTTTTTTTTTTTCGTAGTTAAATTTTTACTTTTTGATAATTTTACTGCAATATTTTTAATTCCTATGATCATTTGATAAGATACTAAATAATTTCTAAAATTTGTAATGATAAATCTTTTTGATTTAGCAGATTCGTTTTTTTTGTCTTTGTTAATTCTGTATGTTTCCTCGTTTAACAATAATGTTTGTTTATCGGAAGTTCAACTTTGAAGTTTTTAATATTCAGAACTGATTCAAATAGTGGAAATTGTGAAAGCAAAAACAATAAAATTTTTGAATTCGAAAATACTTTTTCATTGCTTGTTATGTAGGTATGTATATGAAAAAGTTCCCTGCATCTGATAACAATAAACTATTATCTAAAACATCTTTTCTTCAAAATCCTCAATATTATATGATCGATATATTATGTATGCTATGACATATGTCAAACAATTGTTTCATTGTCATCAATCATACAGGAACATAATTTTACTATATACATATACATTGATGAATTTATAATTCTGCAAAAAAACGGTTCATTACCATATGTTTCTTGACAGTATATCATCGCAAAAGTTGATACACTGAACTCTCATTGATATCCTCTCTCTCTTTCTCACTCTACTCTCACTTATATCCTCGATTTCAATGGGTTTTTGAATATAACTGACAATGACAGTAGAGTGAGAAAGAGAGTGAGGATATAAATGAGAGTTCAGTGTAATAGATATAATTTGGAAGAATGGAAAATCGTGTATATTTGATGTTAATGTGGTATTTTTTTATTTCTCCCGGGTTTGAAAATAGCAAAACCCAAACTAATGTAACCACTCAGAATTTGAGTCACCAAAAAAATAATGTAAAAGTCAATTGTAATAAGATTTTTTGTTTAATTGTCAAAATTTGAAAGTTGAATCTATTAAATTCCTCGATTCCACAGTTATTATCTGTTTTCTTCGTAATGCATTTAACATTCTATTTCAATAAAAATACCGATGATTCAAAACTTTTCATCCATTATAATTTCTCTAAAACGACAAAAATCATACTATAAAAATCAAACGTACAGATTCAAATTTGAAATTTTATTTTTGGCTTACTTGAATTTTCGCCGTTACATACATTGAAAAATGTATGTCTCCTACCCCCCCCCCCCCCTACACTAACAAATAACCCACTATTTCCTCTTCAACCATAATAAACGTATTCTACGTAACTCTTTAAAAAGCTCGATTCTAAACCCACTTGATTATCACCCTCGCTGTGATCAGTATCGAAACTAATCTTACCAACATGCGAACTCTGTGGCTTTTTCAACCTGCTGCACAATATACTATTGACTCACTCGAAGTGACTCGACTCTCTTGCGTTGCGGTCATTTTCATCTAAACTTTTACAGCTCGGTGCGTACCACGGCAAAGGGGCAGGGGGAGGATAGTAGTTCAAGTGAGGGGGGGGGGATGGTTCACCCTTAAGTTCGAGTTTATCGCAGCCAGAGCCATGACGTAATAGAGTCGCAGGTATAGGTACAGGCGCCGCTGTATACCCCGTATACGTATCGGAAATGTCTGCCATCCCTCGGGGTAAGGGTTGCAGGTCGAGGGTGGTTTGGGGGTGAGTTGAGCGCGCACGGCAAAATCGATCGTCGGCGCCAGCTTCCCACAAAACGCGATGCGCCGCGTCCCCGCAGAATGCAACGCCGATTGGAACGCGCGCCGCCTTTGCTGCGTGCCTTGTTTCGTCGCTGCAATTAATCACCACGCCTCTGCCCACCTGCAACTAATGCCACCCAATTGCTCACATTCTCCGCGAAATCTTACAGGTTGCTGTAATTACGCGCGGTTATGGGCCCTCGAATCACTACGAGCGAAATTTCACATTAACGCGATCATTATTTGGAAATTAGTCGGGGCTGGTAGACGTTGGGCTGGGTCGCGGGATTTCTCGAGTTTCATCGATTTTTTCGAAATTCACGGGTAAATGGCAGCATTCGCGGGAAAATTTCACAAGTTGGGTGTTTCTTGGGATGTACAGTGGGATAGATCCTAAATCTAGGTGGACGAAAATCGAGAGTATTTTTTGTTGAAGAAAAAGTTAATGGAAAGTTAAATCTCATCAATCTTGATGATTTTGAAGTCTAAAACCTAAAATTTCAATTCGCCGACCATAATCATATATATTAGTAGTTATCTCTGACAAAAGCGTTGAGAAAGAAAATATTTTACATTTCCATGTATGAAAAAAATAGTTTCGTTGTCATAGTTTCAAGTAGTAGTATAAGTGCTAACTATTTTATGAAACTATAGACAACTTATATTATTACAGTACTATTATAAACCAATATATTTACACACAATAGATTTAAATTTTTTGCCTGAAAAAGTTATGAACTTAAAATTATTATACTATTGTTGTACTTATGCAATACTATAGTGTTTTTATTTTGACAATATCATGAACTATAACAACTCTAATAATTTTTTTGTCATATATATATATATGGCTGGTTGAATAAATCTTGAGTAAATGAATTCTGTGGATTTTCGATTATGTGATCATCCGAAAACACTCAAATGGAGTCTAAAAAATGGAATATGGCTGTACTTGCCTTCAATATAGTTGGCACTCATCGTACAGTTCATGATCAGTCGTCCTTATACAATACTGTATCTTCATGTATACATATATACATGTATACAATAGAAAGGAATCTTTTTTATTCTCAAAAAGTTTTTTCAGCTCCTACTTTTTGAAAAATAGTCAAAAACGCAATTCAAATCTATCATTTAACCCAGTTCATAGCTTCGAAAAAATTTACTATTGTGATCCAATTTTTGAAGTGGCAGAAGTTACTGAGAAGATTGTTCAAGACTTGACAAGATTCATGATTTTTGATTATTTTCCAACTCATGTAGTTTATTTCAAGAAAAAGTTTACTTTTTCTTGAAATAGAAAACAAGAGAAACAAACTAAAACGAATTTGTAATAAACTTTTTAAACATTTTTTACACTCAGTAGAAAGCAAACTATTCATAAGAAGTAAATGGAATTAAGATAATAGCACAATGCATACACATGATAATTTTCATGTAATTTTATAGCAGAAATAATGTATTATGAATAGCTAATAAACGAACCAAATAATCTATTTTCGAAAATACAGAAAACACGAGTGAACACAGTGGCATGACTGACAATCATTCTACAGAGTGCGCGCTGTCATCAGCACTTCAAATTTTCAAAACGTTAAAAGTAAACAAAAGTAAACTTTAAAGTTTTGTATACATGTTTATTAACGTTCTGGCATTAAAAATATAAGAAGGTTTTGTTGGTTCAAGCTGGCCCTTTTTTCCGGTTCTGTGAAATAAAGTGTACGAAATTGTATTACGTTCACTCACCAAACCAACGTTATATACATTTTTTAAATTCAATTACAGTCACCTCTAAATATATTGCCGCTATGTGTCCTTTTCTATTTAGTGGCTGTTAAACTGACCTAGAGAGAGAGTTTCGCTGCAATATATTTAGAGGCGATTGTAGTACATCGAAATCAAAATGATTTTCCAACATTAACACTGAAGTTCACTTTTAAAACAAACAAACGTAAAAAAAAGGTTTATTATCCGTTTTTTATTAACTTTTTGCTTAAACGCCCAACTATCTCTTTGATAATAATGCCAAGCGCTATTGTGTTTCATAAATTTCCATAGCAACAGATTATATAATGAAAAGTAATAGAGGGCTGAGAACTATTAAACAGGTTTCTGGGAATTCGTATAAGCGAAATCGAGATGAATTCAGTATCTTCGATTTTTAGCTGTTTGTCCACCTAGATTCAGGATCTATCGCACAACGCTGATGCTAAGTTTGCGTATTAAAAAATTTTAAAGAAATATTTGCGGGAGATAAAGACTTTAAACCCTCAAAGTATGATATTATTTCATAATTTGATGCTGTTGTTTTCCAATATCGTGAATAATTAGCGTGGTAAATTAAGAATTGACTCAGCTACCTGATTTTTCATTCGACGTTTCAGCGACCACTGTTTGTCGCCTTTTTCAAGAATTTCTTGGGTATAAAATAATTTAACAGCATGTTGATTTCAAGTAGAGATAGCAATAGAATCTTTATCTTTAATCAGATAATTCTGTCAAAAAATTTCACCAAATTGGTGCCGAAGTCATTATAAATGTACTTCTTTTGATCATACATTTAAAGTAGGAAAGCATGTGGCAGAACGGGTTAGTTTTTATTCTTCAATTTTTTTCGAATATTTTATTGATTCTAATAAAATATTTGTTCTTCTACCTGAACATCTAAGTAAGGATATTCCTATTAAAGAATATTATCACATATTAAATATTTATTAGTTTAAACAAAAGAATATTTGATATGATCCCTGGCAACTTTAGTGCGACGCTATAGCGTCGCAGTACCGTCTCACTTGCGTCGCACTGTTTAACACGATGAGAAAAAGTTATTCAAGTATAAAATTGAAGGAAACCTTGCTGAATCAGAACGTGGTACTTTTTGACACCTGTTATATTGCAAAACACGCCTGAAAAATCGTCAATTTAGCGTTTTTCAGTCCAATAAACCTCGCGCATCAAATATCGTTGACACGCATTTTTAACGATGCTTCTTAGTATTGTACAGTGATAGAAATACATTTATGAGGTATCAGAATGAATGGGAAAGAATTTTTATTTCCATTTCACATCATCATTCACGTGAAATTCATTATATGAGGGGTCTACAGAGGCGTTTAAGTATTTCATTTTTTGTGGCCCAACCTATGTTTTTTTCAAATTGAGAGCTGCTGTCATCTGGTCAGCCAATCAGCGGATGGAGCCTTAGAGTTGTCTGCTTCGCCGATGCCACGTGTATGAACTTGGCGGGGATAATTCAAAATTCAAATATGTACTTCCCTTGCAGTATTTAATGAAATTGTTCTGTATTTCTGTACGGAAATATGTACCTCACTACAGAATACTTTCAACTGTGCTGACAGTTCTCGTTTCGTGGATTCCGCAGAGTGTAAATTATAAAGCGTAAAAATGCAGACCAATAACAAAATAAGGTTTGTTCACCAAGATCGGCACGGAATCTACAATTCTGAAAACATAAGATGAATTTTTTCGATGTCATTATGAAAAAAAATTGTTGCATGTCAAGAAATCATAATAATATCAAATATTTTATTTTGTTGAAAAAATATTTTACTCTCTCTACTAAAGGTTTTTTTTCGTATGTTTGTTTAAAAAAAAAATAATTTTTTTAAAAAAACTTGAAATTCAAGTTCACGACGTGATCATGACACGGTTGTTTTTAGTTGTTTTTTTTTTGTTTTCATTGACACCTCACACCATCACCATGTCCGCCATAATGATTGATGCTCATTAATGCAGATTATTGATGACAGTTGATGATGTGTAGCGATCGAAGTTGACATCGATGTTTGATGATCGCTGATAATCGCGATGAACAGCCAATCGCGAGACTGCTTTAGTATATTTGAATCGAGAGCACCCTATTTTCCTTTTTATCTTGCTTTTATTTATTATAACCTGGAGTTTCTTCAAATTATATGAACAATAATGAAAATTTTGAATTTTTTACTCTTTTTTTCATCACCAGTCAATGAGTGTGAAAAAATAAAAATATTGTGTGGTTAGATACGCATTCCCGTACAGAAATACAGAACAATTTTATTAAATACTTCAAGGGAAGTACATATTTGAATTTTGAATTATCCCCCCAAGTTCATACGCGTGGCATCGGCGAAGCAGACGACTCTAAGGCTCCATCCGCTGATTGGCTGACCAGATGACAGCAGCTCTCAATTTGAAAAAAACATAGGTTGGGCCACAAAAAATGAAATACTTAAACGCCTCTGTAGACCCCTCATATAATGAATTTCACGTGAATGATGATGTGAAATGGAAATAAAAATTCTTTCCCATTCATTCTGATACCTCATAAATGTATTTCTATCACTGTACAATACTAAAAAGCATCGTTAAACATGCGTGTCAACGATATTTGATGCACGAGGTTTATTGGACTGAAAAACGCTAAATTGACGATTTTTCAGGCGTGTTTTGCAATATAACAGGTGTCAAAAAGTACCACGTTCTGATTCAGCAAGGTTTCCTTCAATTTTATACTTGAATAACTTTTTCTCATCGTGTTAAACAGTGCGACGCAAGTGAGACGGTACTGCGACGCTTTAGCGTCGCACTAAAGTTGCATTTTATTTGCCAGGGATATAAATACTATTTTCAATGAAAACTACGACTTTTATTTATAAGGTGAGTAAGCATTATGGGCAAGATATAGATATAATGATCAATATTACAATGAAGAAATATCTTTTGGCTCATCTCATTTACAGAATATGTATGAATGAAAATTAACATATGGCTACTAGAAGATGGGATGTGTTTTAATTTACTTAAAATATATACCAATTACAATGTAAAGAGAAATGGTTTTGTTTATTTAAATTGTTTCATAATATCTTATATCCCCAAGTATGCATAATAATAAATTCTAATCATCATAAAGAATTGACAAGTTATTGACCTTTTACACTTTCTTAAGACATTGCTGTGCATTTCTCATCAGTGCCCGTGGTAACGGGGCTCCGAGAGAGTTCCGAGAGACTTGCACATGCATTTCATAGTTTTTTAGGTCGCTGATCATGAATCTGAGGTCAAATTTGGAAAATTATTTTGTTTAAACAATTTGTATTAACAAATTATGAAAAAAAATTCACTAAGATGCATATGCTTTTTATGGTTTTCAGGTTTCTTACCATGAATCTGAGGTCAAATTTGGAAAATTATTTTGCTTAAACAATTTGTTTTAACAATTTTAAAAAAATACTTACAAAGATGCATATGCTTTTCATGGTTTTTTTGGTCGCTGATTATGAATCTGAGGTCGAAATCGCAAAATAATTTTGTTCAAACAATTTGTATTAACAAAATAATTTTGCAAGTTCGACCTCCGATTCATGATCAGCGACCTAAAAAACCATGAAAAGCATATGCATCTTGGTGTATAATTTGTTCATAAAAATTGTCAAAACAAAATAATTTTCCGAATTTGACCTTAGATTCATGATCAGCGACCTGAGAAACCATGAAAAGCATATGAATCATAGTGAATATTGATTTTTTTCATAATTTGTTAGTACAAATTGTTTAAACAAAATAATCTACCAAATTTTACCTCAAATTCATGATCAGCGACATTAAAAACCATGAAATGCATATGCAAGTCTCTCGGACCCCCGTTACTAGGGCTAAGTGCTAATTCATAAAGGCACATAGTAGCGGGAGGCCACGTGCGCATCACGTGACAAAAAAATTTGTATCTCCGGAACGGCGAAAAAGAACAAAATTTTCTTTTCAGATTAATTAAATCCGATGTTTGCGGCATCGTTTTTATTGAAGCATTTATGTTTTTCAGCATGAAGAACGCATTAAAAATTTCAATCGTTTAATAAAAGTTATTTCAAAATACCTTTTCTTAAACAGTTTTACATCATTTAAATTTTTTTCGAAAATTGTCAACAGTGCCCTACAGTTGTGCCCAATTTCATGTAATTGCGTTAGGTAGTTTTGAAGAAAGAGATTTTCTAGTTTAATCCTTCACAAAAGTTTGATTGTCAACAACAATATCTAGTAACGGGATTTTCCCGAAATATTGATGTGGTTTTATAAGTGACATGTTGCTTCCTCAAAAATGTTGTTGTCTCAAAAATCTGAGATTCGATTGAAAATTCGGGTCCCATGTGACATGGCTTGAATCATGTATGAATGATTCGGGATCACACTGTACGTACTGTACTACGCTAGACAAATTACAATAACTTGGACAGTTAGGGACGAATCATCCATACCAAAACATTTAATCTTCAACATCCAAAATTTATAACATTCAAAAGATGATACATCCTCATGAATCAACGTCTAAAAATCAAAAAATCCAAAACTCACAATATACAAATTTTTTCAATAAGGAAAATAAAGGAATTGGTGATCTTACACATCTACAGTCTAGAAATTTTTTAGATTTTCTTCAACGAATATTTCATTTTTATCAGCCATGAACTTACAACTGAATTGTTATAAAGTATTTATTACTTATTCTTGAATTCTTCAATAGTATTTAATTATATCTGATCTTATAAAAATTTCAAACAAACATATGCAGGACAATTGAAAATGAAAATAGTAAACTATTCAAAACAATATTACAAAGTATAGAATTATATAGAAAAGATACAACTGGTTTACATTCATTTATCACAAGTGTATAATATATTTGGACATATTGCAATTTTATCGGATGTTTTGTTTATTGCATATTTTGGGGTGTGGATGTTTATATCCCAGTCATTTGAATACCTAATGTAGATTTTAAAATGGATATAGTGGTTAATATTACTTATATATTCCGAAAATTAACGAAGAAGATGCTGCATGACAATCATCAATAACCCAAAATTAGTCTGGGCTGTAAGCGTTGGGCATGATTGAAGAATTTTTCGAGTTTCACATTGATTTTTTTTCGAAAGTTATGTGGATGATGGCACCTCTAATGGAGAAAATTAACAACTTATCAATGTTTGATCTACCCATGTTTATCGTGAATTTTTAAGTTACAGAATGTTTAAATAAATAATTTTAAAGTTTTTAGTAATCCATGACCTTAAGTAATCCAGTAATCCAAGTTTTCAGTAATTATAAAGTAAAAAATATAATATAGTAAAATTAAATTTGATGAAACATAATGTATAAACTTTTTTTCATCAAAGGCTTAAAATTTCAATTGAATAATTAGTGTTGTTTCATTTCTAGAGGAATAAATTCATAACCCTTTTTCCCTGAAAGAAAAAACTTGTCTAAATGTAACTGAAGTACAACATCCCGTACATAAAAAAGGTGATTCAACCTTGAGAAATTTTAATCCACACAAATACTAATGAGAGTATTTGAAACAAGATACGCTTTTTGTCCTTGCGAAATAATCTATTACTGACCCTTTTCTTCTTTTTTCCGTAAATGTAGAATTATTAGAAATAGAATTATACATAAAAACATATTTTTTTTTCGAGATTACTTAGACTATGGGATACGTTGCGTTTTGTCAGAGGATATCTCGAGTTTTATCGATTTTTTTAAGTAGACGGGCAATGGCAGCTCTTGTGAAAAAAATGGTGAAGTAAGATAATATGTTGAAGGCCTGTTTTATGATTTAATAATAAAGTTGGAATTAAGGTCAAATTAAGAATTACTGACTTAAGTTAAGACATACTTTTAAGTCACTTAATCTCAGCGGTTTCGTTTAAGTTAGGCGATCATGTTTATGTTAAACATTAAGGATTTCAGAATCAAACAAAAATTTTTTCCGTTACTTGAACTTTTAGAGTATCGATAAAACTTTGACGATTGTAACGAATTTTTCGTACACATTGAAAAATACTCATGTGTATTTATCAATTCCTGAAATTTTGGTGAATAATTATAACTTTTTTCTTGAATCCAGAGAACTTAGAATTCTGGAATTTTGATATATCTTAAATTATTCCATGTACCAGGTGTACTCCTAATTAATTTCCGGTTTTTTTGCAAATAAAACACATAATTCCAAAAAAACCGTAACCTTTATTTTATTCAAAGTATTTTCCATCGCTTTCTACACATTTTTCCCACCTTTCTGGTAAATTGTGGATACCACGCCAGTAAAAATCATTGCCTTTGGAGGTGAACCACTCGGTGAGCCATTTTCGTACATTTTCGTACGAGTCGAAGCGCTGCTCAGAAAAGGCATGGCCCAACGAGGCAAAGAGGTGGTAGTCGGATGGCGCCAGGTCTGGTGAGTAAGCCGCATGATCAAGCACTTCCCACTTGATCCTTTCCAGCGTGTCACGAACGACTTTCGACGTATGCGACGACGCATTGTCGTGGAGCAAAATCACCTTCTTCTGTCGTTGTTCATATGTTCACATGTTCTGGTCGGTTTTCCACAATGGCTCGGCTCAAATCTTTCATTTGCTGTTTGTAGCGAACGGCATTCACAGTTTCACCAGGTTTCAGCAGTTCAACGTATATAACACCGGACTGGTCCCACCACACACACAGCATGACCTTCCGACCGTAACGATTTGGCCGTGCCGTCGATGTCGATGCTTCACCTGGACTCACCCACGATTTGTTGCGCTTAGGGTTCTCCAGGAAAATCCACTTTTCATCACCAGTAACAATACGATGCAGGAAAGACTTTCTTTTGTATCGTTGAAGCAGCATTTCACAGGTCACTTTTCGATTCTCCATTTGTCTCTCGGTCAGTTCATGGGGCACCCACTTTCCACACTTCTGAATTTTTCCCATGGCTCACAGACGTTTGGAAATTGCTTGCTGTTGAACTCCCAACGCATCTGCAAGCTGTCGTTGCGTTTGCGTGTTGTCTTCATCTAATAATGCTTGCAATTCGGCGTCATCGAACGATTTTCGCTTGCCGGAGCGTGCGGCGTCGTTCAGGTCGAAATCTCCATTTTTGGACTTTTGAAACCACGTTTCACATGTTCGAAGTGTTAATGCACGATCACCATAAACTTCCACAAGCGCACAGTGGCTCTCGGACACTTTTTTCCCCTGATTGAACATGAAAAGCAATGCATGGCGCATATGCTAAAAATTCGGTACAAAATTCGACATTTTTGAAGCGCAATAAAAACTTACTGGAAGATTTTTTCGAGAAAATGTCAACGCAGTTCAAGCACTTGATATGACTGAACAAAATGACATATGGTATGTGTTACCAACAGCGGTACAAAACAGAACGCCATCCATGGAAAAAACCGGAAATTACTTAGGAGTACACCTGATAAATTACAACTCCATTGTAAATTTTAGAACATGAGAATCCATATTGAAATTTAATTGGAATTGGAATTTATTTTAATTGAATTTGTAAATATATTTAAGGTCACGAAAAACGCATTATACTTTTTTTAAGCTAATTTTTGTAAATTTTCGAAAAATCTTGATTATTATTAACATTGTGTGGTATTAACATTTTTTCTGAGATATAGATTTTCAAATGTAACAAGTATGACAGCTATTTCGAATCTGGCATTTTTCTGAAAATTTTCTGGAAATATATAAATTCGCAAAAGTGCACTCATATTATATTTGATTGCAAGATTCTTCAATCACTTTGTGTAATTCCAATAAATTGTCATTTTTTATAAATCATAAAAATTATTCATAAATAATATTCAGAATTTTAGTATTTTTGTTCTACCTGAAGTTTTCAGAGTTATTGATTTTCCAGTAAAATTTTATAGTATTCGATGCCAATTACTAATTTATTTATATTTCAAAATGGCTTATACTGAATCATTTCAAATTTCTTTAATGATTGAAATACTAAAAAATCTGTGAAAAGAACATGACATCTTACTTACAAACGTATTTTTAAAACCAAAGTATATTTTTGGTCTTTTACTGTTCACTTTTCAATGTCGTCAATTTGCAGTTTTTTATTCAAAACTTCCGAAGTTTTTCTGAGATTTGATGATTTTCAGGCATTAACAATTGGTTCATCTGCTTCTAAAAGAATTTCAAAAAGTTTAGTCGTTTTTTCTTTAGTAAAATTTTCTATAATTATCCTGTAGTTTGTACAAAGTGTTCAATTTATGTTGAATACAGGAGTTTCGCGATTGAAAAAAGAGTTTTGATAGTTTCTCAATACTTCAAACAATCGTGAAAAGCTAATTCTCATTGAAAAATGACAAAGAGTTTTCTGAAAATTGAAGATTAATCGTAAACTAAATTTTAGGAATTTTGAAACCTTTCTGCAAAGGTAGTCTGCTTCAGAAAATTATTTTTCGAAAAGCATGTACAAATTTTGAGCTCTGAGAAATTTTCATACATTTTTAATCATCAAAATCTAAAAAACAGGCTGCTCCTTTTAAAAAAAACTATAAATTTCAGTAAAGTTTGATATAACTGATAACCGAAAATGCAATGTCGATCGCAGTTTTTCGTAACTTAACTTTGGAAATTGATTCGACAGCAAATTTTAATCAGCAAGTTTTGTTAATTTGCTCAATTTATCTGCTATCAAGTGCTTACCTTCACAAAGAAGGAATATTTCTTAGAATTTTAGATAACAATTTTCAGTTATAACGAATTTTCTATTGAGTTTCACGTCAAACACTTTATTTACATCAAGCAATGAAAGTAATGGTATTTCTTAATTGCTAAAGAGAATTTAAAACTTATTATTTTGCATTTTCTTCAACACCAACTCGTTTTAAGTTCAAGCTTGGAAAAAAAGTTTCTTACATTTTTAATATATGTATACATTTAAACTTCGAAAAATTTTCTAAGTTGATTGAATAAGTCGAAATTTTTATGAAACTTGTTTGATAAACTTGATGTTTTATTGAAAATTTGATTTATATATAAAATATCAACGAAAATTTGAAGAAATTAGAATTCAGTGTTTTTTTTTTTTTTTTTTTTTGATTATTTTGAGTTATGTTTTTGTTACATTTTATTTATTGTTTTGTTTATGACGATAATTTTGATAGATCCAAATATCGTTGGGCCGTGGTAGCGTGGCCTTGTTCCAATTTCCAAAGGGTTTGTCTTATTTTTAAATGAATATTCACTTATTGAAATCAATTTCATTTTTATTTAATTATTCAACTTTTTAACTCTAACTCCACCAACCCGAAATCGCGACAATTCCTGAAATCCGAATCAACTTCGACTCGCTAACGAAAGGAGAGCCCCAGGAGAGCCCCAAGCGCCCAAAAACAATCAGTTTTATTAAGTCGATTAGACGCATAATAAATAAGGTGGACGCTCTGGAACATTTGCGCGTCCAGATAACAAAATTGGAAATTACCGGATAACAAAAACAAGACCTAGCTCAACTAGATGTCAATCACGAAAAATAGAATGACTCATGTGAATCAATAATAGAACTGTTGATCAAAAACTATTTTTATCAATTATAAAATTTTCCTTTATATTTAATCTTGTGCCAAATTTTGTTTTATGATTAACATTGTATGATTTAAAAGATTTTCTTTATTTTTATGTCACGCATTTGGGACGTGACAGTTTTCAAGGCAGCATATGTATTAGTTTTAATTCAATTTTTTCTGAGGTGAGTTTGCAAATTAGATCAATAAATTCATGGTGCAAAGATTGACATTCTTTGAAAACTTAAGTAAGCTGCAGAAACTCGAATCTAAATTAGAAAGATAAAAAAAAACTCCTGAGTTCATTCAGGGAAAAATGATATAAATCTGGTCATAAATGAATAATTCAATGTGACTTCCCGTGTGATTTTCTACCTCGTGAACATATAGATGGATGAAAATTTTCTGTTCATTTCACAACACGAGTCGATTAATAACTAATGAAAGTGCAATGTAAAATCACCACCCCATTTATTTAGGTTAACTTTGACTGACATTCTAAATTATTTAGTATCCGTTTTACTTGAGACATTATTTTGTACTTTGAAAAATTTCATAAGTGTTTTGATCTAAAAATTTTTCAAAAGTAAAAAAATTTACGAGTTCACGAGTTAAGAAATTCGAAAAGTCAAATTAGCAAACACTTATAGTTCTAATGCTGAAAAAAAAAAACGAGACCAAACAAAAATAATATGTAGTTACATCAATCGATTCTTTCGCTCTTATAAAATTTGTGATGCTTGCAAGCTTCATAATTTTTGCACAATATGTTTGAAGGTGTGTTTTCAGTATTCACGTGCCTTAAAAATGATGTTGACAAAATCCAAAAATGCTATTAGAAGCAATCATCTCAGTATTATTTATAAAAAAGCTTGACTATTCAATCATCAATGAAATAATAAATTAATTCCTACTTTCGCAATCACGAAGACTCAGGATCTCGTTAAATTTCAGGAAAAATCGTCTTTTGGAGATAAGGGGTCTTTCACATATTACGTAACGCTTTTTTCTGTTGGTGTCTTTGTCTTACTTATCTTAAATCATATTCTTGTTCTTGTTTAATCGCGTTACGTAAAATGTGAACGACCCCTAACGGGATTTTTAATCCCATTTATTCGTGTTTAAACTACAAAAAGCTTTTTACAATACAGATTTGTAAATGCCCAGTTCCAATCGCTCATAGATTGATTAATATTGAATAAACAGAAGAATGCAATTTCATTGCAACTTTTTATCCAGTTCTGCACGTTTATTCAACTCAACAACAATGTGTGATTCAGTCCGAGTAGGCTTTTGTTACGAAAAGTGAGAACTCTCTTTATTTACAAAGCTTGGACATTTAACATATTTACATTTGTTACAACTAAGCAGCACAGTTGAGAATCGTAGTTGAAAGTCGGTGAAACGCTTTTTTGTTAAAAAACACGATGAACCATTCTACATGTTCGAATCAATGTTTTTTTTTTTTTTTTTTTTTTTTTTTTTTTTTTTTTTTTTTTCAGAACATTTTGATTAAGAAATATCAATCATAGATAAATATAATCAAAAAGTATGAAATGTAACGATCGATCTTACTGTTACCTTTTTTTATAATCTTTCAAACTATTTACGTCTTAATTGAAAAACATAATTTTAACAGATTCCTATAAAATTTGACGGTTTTTTTAAAAACAGACAATTTTCAAAGTTTCGTACGTCAATTGAGGAGGACATCAACAATGAGGGTGCAATAAATTATAAATCGAAAATTGAAATTTAATGACTCACGAAGAGTTGTTTATGCAATGAACAAAATATAATTATAACGTGGTTTTACATTATATTTTAATATCTTCCTATCACGTAGTTTCCACGCGTTGATCGATTCCTTCCTTGCCAACCTCAAAAACGTCTTGGGAGAAACCCTGCGTTCGGTTCAAGTCCTTTGAGAATGGTGAGGCCGGAGCCGAGAAAGGCTGCACGGACCAGGGAAGGGTCTGGAAGTGTTCGGAGCCGAGAAAGGTTGCGTGGACCAGGGTAGAGCTTGGAAATACCCGGAAGCCGAGAAAGGCTGAACGGGTTTGAACCGTAATAGAAATTCCCAGGAATTCTAAAGCCGAGGAAAAACGCTCGGAGGAAAAAATAAGCCAGAGTTGCGGGGGCTCAATGGCAAAATGCGTTTCTTGTATCGTGTGTGGTCCCTGAAGTACCCTTCTGGCGACGATCAGCGCATCAGTTAGGTGGCTCGATCATCCCCCTCCCCCCCCCCGGCCGCGCTTATCGTGTGATAAGGTGGTGTGGAATTTTTCCGACTTCTCTGGAATGTGAAAGAGCTCATATCTTCTCGTATCGAAAAGATATTAATTTTGACGTGTTTTCGTACAACAAAAATTTACTGAAATATAAAAGCTTTGAAAATCGTGACAGATTTCACGCTTTGAATTTTTGATAACTAGAAACAATCTTAAGCTTTTTACACTTTTGACAGAATCATATTAATTATAAACCAGTCGGACTGCCAAAAACTGTTAAATAAGTTGAAACTGTGAAAAATGTTGTAACTGTTATAAAATGCAAATTTTTTGAGGTGGTTTGAACCGGTTAAAAACAGTTTGAAGTGCTAGTATTACCAGAAACTGTAAAAAACTGTAAAAACCGTTGAAAAACTGTATGTGTTTTCAAAAGCTTTTTATGGGCCCCAACTCGATGAGGCTGTTTCTGAATGAATGAATTAATATAACGTAATCATTATCAAGCGATGAAAAAATTCAAGAATTTTTTTCTCAGTTTTCTGAGATCTTATCGTACTACGGAATGAAAAATTATCTTTGGTTGTTCAACGATGCTGTTTTCTTATTTCCATGTTTTCTGATTAGAAGTGTTGTGCGTTGGTCGTAGGCCAGAAAACACGTCAACATAAATATCTTTTCGGTACGGGAAGATGAAGACGGCTTCAGCATTCCCGAGAACTCGGAACAATTCCACGTTGCCTTATCGGATGATAAGCGTGACTGGGGGGGGGATGATAAGACGCCCTGATTGGTGCGCTGATCGTAGCCAGCAGGGTACTTCAGGGACCGCACGCGACACAAGAAATACACTTTGCCATTGAGCTTCTTCGGCTCTAGTCAGCCACCGAGTCTCCTCAGCTCTGGCTTATTTTTTTCCCTCGAAGCCTTCCTCGGCTTTGGAATTCCTGTCTCAACCCCTCGCAGCTTTTCTCGGCTCCGGGCACTTCCCGGTTTCCTCGTGCCGTGTAGCCTCTCTCGGCTCCGGACATTTGCAACCTTTTCCTAACCCGTCGTAGCCTTTTTCGGCTCCGGGCAATTTCCGTTTTCCTTGTGCCTTGTAGCCTCTTTTGGCTCCGGCCTAATCACCCTCAGAAGATTTGTAGTGAACGCGAGGTTTTTTCCCAAACGTTCGTGAGATTGGAAGAAATCGCTCAACGCGGGAAAACTACGCGATGAAAACTATTACGAATAGAATGTTAATGTATTTGTAAATATATTTTGTTCTTAAAATAAACGATTCCTCATGAGTCCTTAAAAGTGAATTTACGAATTATTATTTCTTGCACCCTTATTGCTTACGTCCCCCTCAATTGACGTACAACAGAAGTTTTTCAATGTAAGTGATCAAAATTTGCGGTTTCCATTATCGAATAAAAATACATGGAAGTAGAGTAGCTAAAGATTCGGTCAGACATGTCAACCTTTGCTGGTTGCATACCCCAAGTTTTTTTAAGTTTTAAAATTTGTTTCGTGAACAAATTGAAGAAGAAGTGAATAAACGTTTTGAAGTTTTTTATAGAAATCAAATAATTTCATTTGATCTAACAGTGTTTTGGAATAAATAATTTGTGATTTATGAGTACAAAGTGTTTCAGATTTTATTATCTTAACGTAGAAATCAAGAAACTTAATAAACTAAATTTTTCTAAAATTTTTGAATTACTGAATTAAAAATTTGTAAAAACTGCGCAGAAAATACCAAGCATTTTTAGTACATTAATGGCTTATTCTTTGAACTCTCAAATTTTATGATTAAGTTGTTTACATATGTAGATCAATCTTGATTCAAATTTTTATTTTATCCTGATTACGATTGGTTCCATTTCGATATAGCGAAATCATAATAATTTCGCTCATATATAATTTTGAACTTCGTACAATTTTCATAAATTGAAATTTCAAAATTCACAAATCCAGGTGATGCTATTAGGTATCCTTAAGTTAAGAAATTATACAACAATTCAAAATTCTATTCTGAAATTTCATGTTCTGAATTTCCGAGAGCTGATTCATACGATTTTTCGAACAATTCGTAATTTTCCTCACGTACATTTTGTAGCTTTTCTTCAAATAAGTAGAAATGGTCATGCAATAGTCCGACGTATTCACCTGCGAAGGTATATCTACAAGTTGGCATTCATTTTCAAAGTGGAAAATTTACGAACCTTCCAAACGTTGAACCTTTATTGATAAAAAATTCATTTCAGGATTAAAAAAGTTTTTTTTTTTCAATTGTTTACCGTTTCTGTCATTTATGTTTGATAGTCATTCTTTAATTTCCTTTTTGTGATTAGCATACTTTCAAATCAAGTTTTCTAGGTCTCGATCAAAAAATAAACATCTTTCGTTAGCAAATTTCCCAAAAATCCGACAGTTAGCATTTTTAAACCTGGATACAGATTGTGAAATATTACTCCTAAAATCTTGCGTGCATGTAATGGCACGAGCCACAAATGCGCCTTGATCAATGTCCACCCTGAAGAATCGATTCTTGTTAAATTGTCCGTTGTTCAATTATTCACTGTTTAACATACACGGCCAAAACAGTTCATTACAGGATACAAACGGTGCATAAATTCATTGATCAAACTCTCAATGTACAAACACATAAGGTACAAATGTTACATTGTCGTGTCACCCATTCGCCAGTGTTTTATTACAATTACATATTTACCGGTGCTTTTGTAATTGATTCCTAATAATTGGAGATCAACGATCGTTGAAATAAGCTTGTTTCGAAGTTCAAAATATTTAAATTTAATTTTTATTCATACACTTTAATCTCGGACTATGTGAAGGTGGATCGTAAGTAACAATGTTTTTGATCTATGGTACAAAAAAAAGAATTAAAATTTACAAAATTGGTTGAGAGAGTTCTAAAAAAAATATTGAGCCTACATAAAAATGATAAAATCATGAAAAATAAGTGTCTGAATGGCTGTATGTAGTCTTAAATATCCAAGTATTCCGTGTATTAAATAAACTCTATACGTCAATAAACGGAAAGAAAAAAAATTAAACCTAATAGTTACAGTCAGATTAGATCTTAGATTTCCTTATTTCTTTGATTTCTTTGATAATTACAAGTAATTGATACAGAATTTCGTTTCTTTGACTTACCGGTTATGAATATGTTTCCATTTTCTAGTCTAATTTTGGTATTTCTTTAACGTCTCATAGACATTTTGTGAATAATTGTGCGCCACATGAAACATTGAATGAAAAATTTAGAGCAATTTATATGAAATACCTAATGCAATATGAGTTTTCGAAAATGAAGAAAAACATGATTTTCAAACTCACAATGTTTAAAATTTCACAATGCAACTTTTGTTTATGTTTGCCAGCAACGTCAATATTAAGGTTTTTCATTTGCTTTATGCACGATACTTGTAATCAATTTATTTTTCAAGTTTAATATTTATCTGCAGCCAATGCGAATTTTTTAGCTTTCTGGTATAATTTTGGGACTTTTCAACGTCCAAAAAAAATTTAACATTTTTAAAATATGGGATACAAAAAAGGCTGATTTTTGAAAAATTCATATACAATTGAGCACACCGATCGAATAAGGGCCTCTCCGCTCGAACACGGGTAGAATTATTGTCCACTTTACGAATCGAGGCGAAAAAATTTTTTTTCAAAAAAACGCTTAACAAAAAATACTGTGATGTTCAGCTCAGTACAGTGCATCTTTTTTGTTATATTAATTTTCTTCTCTGATAATTTGTATACTCACAGTAAAATAAACAATAGGTTTTTTCATACCTTCGAAAATCAATGCCGTTTGAAACTAAAATTACTGCAACTCAACTAATATTCAACCGATTTTGTTGAAATTTGGTTTGTGAATTCCCATGAAACTGTACTCGGCACTGAAATCATAGGGTTTTCGAAAATTATGATATTATTATTATTATTATTATTATTAATTTATTTATCAGCAGCGGTTGGAAATCGAACACTTTTTTTCGACATGCGAGGAAGTTTTTTCCTATTGAAGTTAGGAAAAACTTCCAGCGAAGAAGTTGGTCAGAATCGTTTGAAAAAGTTTTTGGGAAAAAATGATGTTAGTTGGAGCAATACTTAATAAGATATGAGCGTTTTACTGAGAGCGGGGAACGCGTTTCGACGCGCGTGCTTAACAAATTTGCTCGCGCGCCTGTTGTTCTCGTGCCCGTATTTAATAAAAATACATTCACTTTGCATGCAATTGAATTATGGTTGTTGGTAAGTTTATTTAGAACATTCACAATGAAATTTTGAATAACTTTCATCATTTGCAAAACCACTAACAATTATTTGTTTCAACGTATAATCTTAGACATACCACAACTTCTGACACTGCGAAATTCATAGAGCATCGCAAATTATGCAATATAATTTAAAATCATGTCTTTCATGTGAAATAATAGAAAATGACAGAACCAATGTATTCATAGAATTTTTTATTGCGCGCTTCTAACATCTTTTTCTTACTCTATATTTGTAGTCGTTGGAATCACATGCTCAGCGATGAGATAATTTATTTATTCCGACAATTGGACTTAATGAGTTTTTGATATTATTGATTTTATAACTTCATACCTTAATTATCTCTACGGTTTCATTTCATGTGTTTTGTATACAGAAAATTAGAAAATTTAAATTTTCTTCTCATTTGGCGCGTGATACATATACTTGAAAAACGATATTCTTTTGTTTCTTGAAATAAATATGTTCGAACATATCTTTAAAAGTAATAGTCAACAAACTGTTCAACCGTTCAACAAAAAAAAGGAAACAGAACGAGACATCATGGATTCAGAATTGAAAAAAGAAAGATAGAAACGAAGTAATTTTTTATTGTTTTTTTTTTTTTAATATATATATAGATATGTAATGTTTGGTCATTGTATATAGGGTATCGAGTACATTCAAAAGTTCAGGAAAAGGAATTTCATTCAGATTTTTGGAAAGTTTATGGAGACTACAAATCTGAAAACGTCATTTTAAAAACATTAATGATTGTACGTCCTGTAAGTCGACCTACACAGTCTACTCCGAGAAAAATTGTACTGTGGGATTACTTTTTTCAAAATCATGAAGAGCGCATTTCTGTCGGTCAAAATTTTGTATGTCAAGTTTTAGATATCGGGCGGAAAAGGATACGTGTCATTCAAAATAAAATAGTGAAAAACGAATCTCTCGCAGACAATCGCGGCAAGCACGAAAACCATGTAATACGATTGACCGACGAAGTTAAAAATTTAATTGAAGAACATTGTTTATCAATACCGCACAGTGAATCTCATTATAGACGTGAAAAATCATCTTTGCAATATTTTGATAACCCAGATTTAGATTTGACCACCTTGTACCAATTGTTTATTGAATTTTACGCTAGGAAAACGGGAAAAACGGTAATCCCTTTGACTCAAACGACGTACCAGAAATATTTTCAATATAATCAAAATTTTGCGTTTCCAAAACCTCGGTCAGACGTCTGTGATTTTTGCTTCGAAAATAAAGATAAACAAGATTCAAAAGTACAAGAACATAAACTGGACGTATCTAAATATTCAGCACTGAAGAAAACTATATGTTCTAAGAAGAATGCTCTGATTCTTGAGTTTGACTTCGGGCAAAATTTGGCTTTACCGAAAATTCCAGTTTCGGATCAGTTTTATAGAAGACTTCTTTGGCTGCACATTTTTAATGTTAACGTGCTAGGAAATAGTAAAACAAGTTACATGTACTTTTTTTTGGAAGGTGAGTTGAAGAAAGGTGGAAACACCGTGTGTAGCATGGTTTACGATGCAATTAAACGAGAATACGGTCTTGATCATTATGAAAAAATTTATTTGTTTTCGGATGGATGCGGTGGTCAAAACAAGAATTATTTGGTAATGAGTTTCCTATCATTATTATCTCAAAAATTGCAAACTGCAATCGAACACATATATCCGGTCCGGGGTCATAGTTATTGCTCTTGTGATCGCAATTTTGGGATGTACGGAAAAAAATATATTGCATAATTTGCGATGCTCTATGAATTTCGCAATGTCAGAAGTTGTAATATGTCTAAGATTATACGTTGAAACAAATAAGTGTTAGTGGTTTTGCAAATGATGAAAGTTATTCAAAATTTCATTGTGAATGTTCTAAATAAACTTACCAACAACCATAATTCAATTGCATGCAAAGTGAATGTATTTTTATTAAATACGGGCACGAGAACAACAGGCGCGCGAGCAAATTTGTTAAGCGCGCGCGTCGAAACGCGTTCCGCGCTCTCAGTAAAACGCTCATATCTTATTAAGTATTGCTCCAACTAACATCATTTTTTCCCAAAAACTTTTTCAAACGATTCTGACCAACTTCTTCGCTGGAAGTTTTTCCTAGCTTCAATAGGAAAAAACTTCCTCGCATGTCGAAAAAAAAGTGTTCGATTTCCAACCGCTGCTGATAAATAAATTAATAATAATAATAATATACACTTGGTTAATTACATCAAGGATAAAATAATAATATAATAATTTTCGAAAACCCTATGATTTCAGTGCCGAGTACAGTGTCATGGGAATTCACAAACCAAATTTCAACAAAATCGGTTGAATAGTAGTTGAGTTGCAGTAATTTTATTTTCAAACGGCATTGATTTTCGAAGGTATGAAAAAACCTATTATATATTTTACTGTGAGTATACAAATCATCAGAGAAGAAAATTAATATAACAAAAAAGATGCGCTGTACTGAGCTGAACACCACAGTATTTTTTGTTAAGCGTTTTTTTGAAAAAAAATTTTTTCGCCTCGATTCGTAAAGTGGACAATAATTCTACCCGTGTTCAAGCGGAGAGGCCCTTATTCGATCGGTGTGCTCAATTACAAGTGTGATGAAGTCAGAAATGTGTTTTTTTTTAATACCAAAAAATGTTGTGAAAGCTGTTGAAATAATAACTCTTGAAATTTTTGTTCACGAGCAATAGAAAGATTGAGGTTTTTAAAAAAAAATATTTCTTATCTTTGAATACAAAATTCTGAACTGTTTTAAAGCTTTTTTTTCTAGGTATTTAATTTCGCGACTTTTGAATACCTCAGTAAAATAATTTATGCCTTAGATCGACCATTAGAAATATGATTACTTCTGATTTTCTTGTTTTGAGTAGCTAGAATTATGTATTAAAAAATAGAAATTTAAGAAAAAGGATCCGAATTCATGATTTATGTATCCTTTTTATTAATGTAATTTCAAATAAGATATCTAATACAATTTTTCGTATCCACATTGACTTTTGAAATCTATTGAACTAAAAATTCAAATTTCAAGAGCCTCAAATACTGAATCTCAATCTTTTACTTACATTACAATTGACCTACCATAAATGTTTTAAATTAGGAACATAAAATTCACACAAAAGCTTCCTAAAATCTTATTTGATTCTTCGAAAATATCAAACTAATAACCAAATTTACTAATCGGTGTTTTTACTATTTTCAAAGACTTCTAGCTTTGCACCAAATTCTAACTTAATTTACTCAAGTTGTTTTTATTTTTAACAAATTCTAACAACTTTTACTGTAATGCTGGTTTAATTAATTTTGAATTATTCCAAACATCTAGTAACACATGAGAATACTAAAATTTTTTTCCGAAAGTACAAAAAGCACAAGAAGCTTAACGACATTTGAAATCTCTTTCATACAAAAAGTTCTAAAAAAAAAATTGATAAAGAGGTCGTGAAAGTTATAAATACACAGTCATCAAGAAGGACTACACATTAAACAACAATATATCAACTAAAACAACATTGTAGGCAACCCTCGACATTTTCTTTGTTTAAGAAGTTGAAATAAAAATCACAAAAATACTTTGATAAGCCATTTCACGATCCTCCCTCCTTCCTCATAAAAGTTTTTTTTACCCTTAACGCCTCTGTTTTTCATACTTATAACAAAAACTCGGAAAAATTGTGCATTTCACAGAGAGCTTGCAAAAGTGCCGCCCCAATAAAACCCTTCTGTTTCCATACTTACATTTATTCTGTTCGAGAATAATGGAAAATAAACTTTTTTTACTCCGAGTTTCCCGAGAACTTGAAGAAAAGGTGAAGGTAAAAAAGTCAGCGAGTCTTTAAGAGGGGAACAAAGTTTCTCAATATGTTTAAACAATCGATCAAGAGTGACGGATCGGGTTACTTGGGATGCGTGGTGGGCGAGGGTTGTTTAGTTTTGCCAGATGTTCTGTGTGTTCTCCCATTAAATTTGAGTTGAGTTTCACTCAATTTGGACGCGTGGAAACTTTTTCAACCGAATTGAACAGCGCCGAAACTTAAACATACACGAATATTCGTGCTTCTGAAGTCAATGAAAAGCGAATTTTGAAAACATCAGGAATTGATAACTTTGTGATTGATGCTAGAAATCGAGGATGAAATTCACTAGGAATAGTTTAGTTTGTCCGGATATTCGAGATAGTTATTTTTAGATCATTGTAAAATGATGTAGTGAATCATTTTCCGTATGGAAGAGATCTTTAGATAATCATAATTTCTGTGTAATTGTTATTATGACAAGAGTTTTTGTCCTAACCGATAAGTTTTTGTTAATTTCATCGTGTAATAGTTTTGACAGTTTTTATACCAAAGTTTTGAATGTTCTTGAACTTTTTATTGTTTTACAGTTGTAATATTGTCAGTTTGGACCTTTTAGACAAATATTTCTGAAATTTCTTATGCTCAGGAAGATTTCAACAATTTTTTTGAACATTTGCGACGATTCTAAGTGTTTGAAAACAATTCTTTAGTTTAAGAGTCTTCAACTGTAGCTACAAATTTATTCTTCGACTCGAAAAACCTCATTTAACTAGTTTTCCATGGATTTTACCACCTTTTTCGAAATTGGAGAGTTTAGAAAAGTTTCAATTTTCTTCCCATTTTTCTTCAAAACTTTCAAAACTCTGAATAAACGACCAAACTTGCCGGAACTGCTGAAATCGACTTGAAAATTCAAAAATTGTCTTCAGGTGTTGAAACTGTATCAGTTGTACTACTTCAACATTTTAATTGAATCTGAAATATTTTACTTTTGACAGATACTTATTACATTTTCATGATATTGTTAACATTGTCAAATGATATTGCAATAGTACATATATGTTGTTGCATAAGCTCCAAGATAATTTTGTTTTGTAACGTTTTTCTGTTGTATTGTGATTCCTACGAACCCACATTTCAGTAAAGTTGTATAATATAATTATTTTCATCTATTCTCTAAGATATCATTCTGTAATTTTTAATTATTATTCATATAGTAAAAGTACATTGTAGATCATACAATATAATATGAATTTATGCTGAATACTGATTGTTTTGATTGTGAAAATTATATTGTAGACACTAGAAACATAAATATTAAAAAGTAAAATATTTTAATCGATATTTCCTGATACAGGAATATCAAAGTTCTGTGGAGAAACATAATTGTATGTACGATTTATCTAATTCAATTTTCATTTTGAAAATATCAACTTTTCGTACATATATACACATATTATACTACATATTATTGTTCAGAAATTTTTAAAAATGCGACTACCTTGATAAAATAATTATTTAAACTAATTTGAGCTAGCTGGCATTTCTTTTTCCAAAAAAACGTTTTCACAATATTATCAGAAAATATGTTTTGCAGCTTTTTTTCAGTTATTTCCAAAAATAGCAAAAACAATCAAATCTTTGAACACGAAATATATATAGTTTGAAAAGTATGCATGTTAACTTTAAGGGTATATGCTGTTCCCGGTAATCGAAATAGTAGTTTATCAGTTAGAGGCGTTCCAATTGGGAAATGCATACATGAACATGAGTAGTTTTCAAAAAAGCTTGAAGATTGCACTTTCCTTATAATTTGAACGCCTGTGACTTATAAACTACTTTTTCGATATACAAAAGCAGTACATCGTTGTAAAGTTAACAAGTATACTTTCTGAATGGTATATTTTGAATGTTAATATAATTGATTCTACATGATGTTTTTAGCGATAACTGAGAAAAGAGCTGAAAAACATGTTTTTTGCTAATATTTTGAAAACGTATTTTTGGAAAAATACTTTCGTACTTGAGCGAACTAAAATAAGTAAAAAAAATACGTGTTTTACGGGGTACATTTTTATAGAAAACTAGTGTTATCTATTCCATAGTAATTTGTACTTTACAATATTGCAGTGAGTAAGATTCAAATGACAAAATCTGTAATTGTATTATAAATCCTGCAAAAATATTGTAAAATTTACAGTTTTGTAGGACTTTCTATCATTAATATTTCGAGAAGAACTGATTTTTTTTCTCAGCGTGAGATTTCCGTTAATCTGACATTACTGTTGTTTGTTGTTTTCAGATTACCGACTCCCCAACAGCAGGTGGCGCTGGGGGGGCCTATGGGAAATAGCGTGGAAAACTGCAGTGGCGCCGGGGGCAACATTGGCGCGCCAAGTCAACCTTTGGTCATGCCAGGATTCCCTTTGCGCGCCGCCACGGTCTCGCACTACTCCCCTTACTCGCCCTCGCGCTTCAACATAGACAAACGCTGCCAACACCGATGTTCCTGGAAGTGCTTTTCTATCACGCTTATTCTTATCAAAGTACTCTTGATTGCAATGGTTGTCTATTTTGCGAGTAAGTACAGAAATTTGTTTAAATGTCCATATCATAGTGCACCCTCGGAATATGTATGATCGACGAATATATAATATTCAATGTTATGAGTAGTTTTTAAAGCAATATTTAGAAACTTCTTTGAATCAATGGAAAGTTTAATTGATAGGTCAAAAGGTCAATTTGATTGAAAAATCAGTTGTGCATGAATTTTTGTAACATACTTATTCACATTGCTTCTAAATCTGATGTTGCTTTGGCAATTGTGATAGTTTACCACCACTAGATATCATGATGGATTGCAATCTTACCATATGCTGACACATACTTAAGTTCCTGAAGCACAATCTACGTATTGTAAGATAAATAGAACCAGTCAATGGACATATCTTGGTAGAAGATGATGTGATAAAAAACACGTTCCGAAGGTTCACTGTACTCTTCTGAGAAAATTTTCCAGCCAAAAACGTGTTACGTTACGTTCATTTCAAAGTCTTCATTCATCCTATCAAATGTGTTTCATTAAAATCGCTTGGAGTTAAGGGGGTCCTCTCATTTAAACGCCGTTTTTAGAAGCGTGTTTTGGAATGTTACTGAAGGAAAAGTATTTAATATTTATCAATGTTTAAATGGTCCTCAAAGTATAAAATAAAGTAATAATCTTCGAAAAAAGTGTCGCACTGTGGCCACAGCACCCTCGCAAAGTTAGACCTTCTAAAAAAAGGTGGGTTGGTTGTACACACGATTTTGTAAAAGCTGTTCGTCTGAAACATGAAAGGAAATTTTTTTTACAATTTGTAGACTTACGACCATCATTTGGTAACTGTTCAGATTATTATCTTAAAAGTTGTTAAAATGGTGGATAAGTGAACATAATCGTATTTTTTTAATTTTTTTTGCAGGTAGAAACAATAATTTATCATTTTCTATCAAAATTGTGTGCTCAACTTGTACTGGACGATAGCGACGTTTCCAAACATTTCGAAAAAAAAATTGATTATCAAAAGCCGTCCACTGCTTCCTCAGAAATCGGGATCATCAGTTTGGAAAATGTGGTTCTGAGAAAAACGCGTTCATACCATTAGCGCCGAAAAGGACCCCGAGTCGAAATTAAAATCAAACTTTAACCAAAAAATCGAAGATGTTTTGGTTCTTATCGGTTCAAACTAAGCTCATTTTCAACCAACTTTACACCATAAAGTTATTATCGATTTTACGGATTTTACGTCTAAACTAGGTTTTATTTTGAACCTCATTTAAACTATTTATAACCAACAGCGGCGAAAAATCTGCCACATTGCGCATGTGCGATTTCAGCATGAAATACACGGCAATGTTCAACACTCTCAGCATGATACAAGCTCTTGTAACGCAAAATATGATAAAAATATTCCATCAATATTCTTAAAAATATTCATTTTTCCAGTTTTCCTTATGGGGACATTAATCGAAAAAATGTACTAAAAAGAACATTTCTTATGAATACTTAAAAATTGACAATAATTTAATTAACTTGCCATTGATCGTGAGGATTTTGGCCTGAAAACGCTCGGTTTTCCTAATTATCTACTAAATAAAAGCAATTTTTTTTCGGCTCATTTTTCAAACTTTTATTGAACTTTCAACACTCAAAAACAAATTTTAACGCGTATTGACATTCAACGTATAGAATGGAAATCGAAACAAAAAACAAAAGACGATCTGGGTCAGAAATGCACCAGAATTTAAAAAGCTGTGAAAAGATAAGCGCAGTAGATTGCGGAATGCAATAAATTGTATTATAAATATAAATTTACTTTCACTTTCAATATAAATGATTTTCGATTATATTTATGTAATATATTAGAAATACATTCAATTTGATCAGAATGAATTTTCTTCTCTTGTCAACATACAATTTTCGTCACAGCGTCAGAAAAGAAAATTTCGAAGAGAAGTAAGTTCGTTCAACAAAAAATCTATATATCTCTATTGTTTTCAAATTTTTAAGAAATAAATGATGCGTTATTTTCAAAGCGTAGATTTCACATTCAAGAAGCTCTCAGTTGACATTAAATATTCCGAAATGTTTCTGAAATATTTTCAAATGTTCAAGAAATGTTTCTGAAATATTACGTGCTGAATGGGCTGTTCATCAATAAAATAAACCGATTTTTAGGATTTCTTGATAACTCCCTTCCCTATCTCTGTGCCACAAGCTGTCAAGTCAGCTAGACCCCCCTCTTAAGATGGAGGGATCACATTATCCCTAATATAATCGATGAAAATTGATGACATTGTATACTTTAGAATATCCGCTAATCAAACGTGATTGAACACTGTACAATTACAAAACAATTGAACATTGTACAATATAATGTTATTAGCGTATTTTTTTAAAATAGCAATAAGAACACAGTCACACAAAAAAAAATTTTTTTTCGGGTCTGGAGGTCAGACCATGTTCACTATATGTTTTCGGGGTCGCTGAATACGAATACGAGGTTCAAAAAACCCCAGCACATCAGGGTTCTGAGATAACCTCAAAAAACCTCATACGAAATTTTATCCGAGTCCGGGGGTCAGACCATGTTTATTATATGTTTTTTTGGTCGCTGAATCCGAATCCGAGGTCTAAAAAACTCCAGGAAGTCAGGGTTTCGACATAACCTCAAAAACTTCATAAAATTTTTTTTCCGAGTCCGGGAGTCAGACCATGTTTACCATATGTTTTTGGGGTCGCTGAATCCGAAGCCGTCGTCCAAAAAACAATAGCATGTCAGGTTGTTGATATAACCTTCAAAATATCCCGTAATCTAAGCTATTTAACGCTTCAACGTTTTGACTTTAGCCGTATATTGAACAAAAATCAGTTCAACCCATAAGCCCTATTTACTCCACAAAAGAAAGGTATATAGGACCGTCGGCATCAGCGCTACCCGATGTACACCACGAGGAGGTTGCACGATCGGATTTTGTACATCATATAACCCTTATAAGGGCTTTTGGCAACAAAAATTTAAATTCGAAGAATGATTACCAAGAATAAATAAATGATAAGATAAATGAATTGTATACATCTACAATATGAAAAATGATGTGTAGAATTCTGAACTACTAGAATAAATGACTAGTTACATGACTACAATAGGAATCGAATGACTTAAGTATACGAACTCAAAAATTAAATGATTGGAATAGACGATCTAAAAACCAGACGCATTAATCAAATGTCAGACTCTTGTTTGCTACTATAGCAGGTTCTTTTCTCATCAAAAGATCTATGCAGTGATTTACGCTTTCTATCTTCTTTCGGTGTATCTCGCTTCAACATCCAACAGAAATCTGCCATCATATTTGCATCCTACCTTCCTTGATATCGAGTTTCCATGACTTTTATATCTTGGTAAAAGCGTTCGCCTTGCTCTTCACTAAAATCACCTAGATTATTTGGAAATTTGTCTAGATGTGCATGCGAAAAATGTAATTTCAAATTCATCAGGCATCCTAGCTTTCTAAAATCTTCAACCATTTTGCCAACAATCTTTTTATACTTCAGACTTTTGTTATTTCCTAAAAAGTTCTGTGCCACATCTTTAAAACTAAACCAGGCTGTTTTCTCAAGTCGATTCATTGTACCAATGAAATTTATATCTTTGAACATAGTTCGAATTTGTGGTTCGTCGAATACTCCTTCTTTCAACTTAGCCTCAGAAATTTTCGGAAAGTTGGATTGAAGGAATTGAAAAAATGCCCCTGATTTATAAAGGGCTTTGACGAATTGTTTCATGAGACCAAGCTTTATATGCAACGGAGGAATGAGAATTTTCGATGATTCACAAGAGACTCATTGATGATGTTATTAGAACCTGGAGTTAGCGATGATCTTACTGGCCATTGTTTCGTCTTGCTGTAGTGATTTTCTCTATTTCTACTATCCCACAAACACAAATAGCAAGGATATTTAGTGAATCCTGACTGTTGTCCAAGCAGCATGGTTATTATTTTCAAATCTCCGTATATAAGCCATAAATGCTTTTCATATTGAATTTTCTGTAAAAGTATTTGCATATTGTCATATTTCTCTTCCATGACAGTAGAATGAGCAATCGGTACAGGAGCATAAACGTTCGTGTTGTGAAGTAAGATCGTCTTTATACTTTGTTTCGAAGAATCTATAAAGAGTCGCCAATCAGAAGCTTTGTAAGAATTCTCTTTCAGCTGATTAACGAGACCCTCGACATCAGTAAAAAATACTAAAGATGAATCTTCCTCCTTCGTAAAAAATTTACGGAATTTGAAGTCTCGGTTTCGATGAGTAGAAACTTTTGTTTTAGGTTCTAGAAGATTTTTCTTTTTCAGAAATGAAGCCAAAAGCTCAGAACCATCTTTTGGTAAACCTTAATCTCTAACGAGATCATTTAACTCAAACTGCGATACCAATAAAGGAATTGAAGGTACTTTTTCATTTGACGTGTACTCTGAGCCCCTGCTATCGTTGTCATCGCTCGAAAAATCACTTTCTTCATCTAGTTCTCCGGATTCGATACCTGCAGTAACACGATGAATATTGGATTGGCATTTAACTTGATCAACTATAACGGGAGCCGTCATTGATAGAGCATTATTGTATACAATTTTTTGTTTGTTTTTTATGATGATGCCTTTAATATTATTTAAGCAAAATTAACTATCCTCTGCGCTACTATGTTTTCTCCAAATTGCTGGAGTGATGAATTTGATGTTCTCTTTATTTTTGTCCGCCTTCCATCGATACAACATCTTTTTGCACATGTTACAAACGACACGCGGAACCCAGCTATTATGTTAATCCATCTTTGAATTAAAAATTTCTTCGTATAAGTTGCAAATATTATTGTCAATCGTTTTTTGCAAAGATGTAACTTCATATTTGGAACAAACTTAACAAAAATTGTCATGATTCATATGACAATTATGTGATTGCGAAACTTCGGGCCGCTTCTTGTAGCATTAAATTCCTCATTAGCCAAGTCACCAACTAATGTGAAACTGCGGTCGCTTGATGACGACGCCTGCGGGCCCGCTTTCTCACCCTGACCAGCCGCTGATACTGAGGATCCGACTCTCTGCATCGTAAAACGCTTGCGTGCGCCTTCCATGACGGCATGAAAGACGTAATCCAGGGACTTAGCCGGATCACAGGCACACTCCGTTGCACGCCGTCACCGCGAGGAGGTGCCCTGGATGCAGACACACGTCGTAAGTCGGATAAATAAATTTCGTGAGTTTCTTTGCAAATCAAAATCCTGACGTACTGGAGTTTTTTAGACAACGGATTCGTATTCAGCGACCCCAAAAACATATGGTAAACATGGTCTGACTCCCGGACTCGGAAAAAAAATTTTATGAAGTTTTTGAGGTTATGTCGAAACCCTGACATGCTGGAGTTTTTTAGACTTCGGATTCAGATTCAGCGACCAAAAAAACATATAATAAACATGGTGTGACCTTCGGACTCGAATAAAATTTTGTATGAGGTTTTTTGAGATTATGTCAGAACCCTGACGTGCTGGGGTTTTTCGGACCTCGGATTCGGATTCAGGGACCCCGAAAACATATAGTATACATGGTCTGACCTCCAGACCCGAAAAAATATTTTTTTTTGTGTGGCTGTGAAATTTATATTGCTCAAATTCAGTGATAATTAGTAAACGCAAGTAAAATGATTAATTTTTTCGACTTGGAGAAAAGGAAAATTATCATTCAATATAGTCTTTTTAATAATCGAATTTTTCGAAGTGTTTCTTCAATTCAAAAACAGAGAGTCATAAAAGTTTGCCTTCGTTTTTCTCAGGTTTAATTTGGTTGTACTTTCGATCTTGATTTCGAATGCGTAGGTTATAATAGTTGAAAAATCATTCACGAGGATTATGGCGTGCTATTTCAGATTTCACTGGTCATAAAGGTTTTAGATCCGATCCAAGAGGTTCAAGTTGGTTATAATTCTGATCCTAATTTCGACTCGGGACGTTTTTTCAAGACAATTTTCGGCCTTTCAAGAAAATGATGCGACAAGTTTGTAAAAAATAAAACCAAACTTTTTCTGAAGAGAAATTTTATCCTCTTAGAATATGTACTCATTTTCAGATATAATGTTACCCAACATTATTGTAAACAATAATATGGCGAGTCACGGGAACTCAGTGGAGAGCATGACAAAACTTGCTTCAAAACTCGTTATTTCCCTTGAGAATTCTGCAGAATCCTTTTTGTATCCTATTTTAAGATACCTTAAATTGCACAAAATTCAATAAAAAAAAATCACATTTTCTGAAAATGTTACATGGTAGGACCCCATTAAGGCACATTATTTAGAAATTCGGTCCAAACAAGCGTAAAAAATACTACATTATGCTGGGTCATTATTTTCAAAAACAGTTTGAAAATAATGAGTTTTAGTTTGATAACATACGTATTTTGTATTTTGGGCAAAAAATTTATTATTTCAAGAAATTCAGATTTTCAATTAGGCTGTAAAATTCAGAGTTACCTCACTTTTGTTGAAAACTTTTTTTATAATCTTTATTTTACATCGTAAAATCTAAAGATTTTAATGATTGATGCCGCGGATTCTGTAACGTCCTGAGCGCTCGAAAATACGGAGAAGTATTGTCCGCACGGTGATGTTACGAGTCAAAAACAAAAGTCCGAATTTGAAAAAAACAAAAAATACTGTTCGATAGCTATTGAAAAACGAACTTAGTCTCCGTTTAACCTTTATTTGTAAACGTCATAGCTTTTGTTATGAAAATAAAAACTAATGCTTTTTGAATCTAAACATCAATGTTTTTTAAAACTTACATCGCCGCTGAGCATTCAATTTGCAACGTACTTACATAACTTTTGTATACTTTTGTTTCGGAAGGTCTAGCGATGAACACACTATCAAAATATTTATAAAAAGCTATTAAAAACTGACTTTTTTTTAATCCGACTGAAAAACCATGTTTTCTGACGTTCGCATCAAAAAAGTATCGAGGGAATTTTCGGTTATAACGGGGTTATCACGCTTGTCATGATTTTAAGTGCAGTATTCAAGCACATGAGATGCGCGTTGTGTCCAACCTGCTGGATTTTTTATAAATAATAGTTTTAGAAAGCTTAAACTTTAAAAAAAGTTCGACAATACTCTTTGAATTATGGCAAGTGTGAAAACCCCGTAAAAATGAAAATTCCCTCGATACATTTTTAATGAGAACGTCAGAAAACATGATTTTTCAGATGGATTAAAAAAAAGTCAGTTCTTAATAGCTTTTTATAGATCTTTTGATACTGTGTTCATCGCTAGACCTTCTGGAACAAAAGTATACAAAAGTTATGTAAATAAGTTGTATAATGAATGCTCAACGGCGATGTAAGTTTAAAAAAACATTGATGTTTCGATTCAAAAAGCATCAGTTTTTATTATTTTTAACAAAAGCTATGATGTTTACAAATAAAGTTTAAACGCAGACTAACGTTCATTTTCCAATAGCTATCGAACAGCATTTCTTGTTTTTTCAATTAGGACTTTTGATTTTGACTCGTAACGTCACCGCACGGACAATACTTCTCCGTATTTTCGAGCTCTCAGAACGTTACAGAATCCGTGGCCTCTATTTTTGTATGGAAACGTTCGAAATCGTATAAAATTTATGAATACTGAACTATAAACGTTTTTCGTAGCGTTGCTCAATTGTTATTAGCGTAAATTATAAAAAGTGTAAAAAATTTTCGGGTAATTGTTTTTATATTGCATCATTTTTTTTCCGTTTTTTTTTCTCATTAATTGGTATAAGTATTAACTACATTCTGTAAAAACCGTTACATTCCAAAACTTTTTGTTTGTAGGTGAGAGTTTTTTTGAATTTCTAATCTGTCATTATTAAGTAATTATGAAATTTTAACATATTTTCATTTTTCTTGATCTTAAGACACTGTAGTATGTTGCATTCGATAATAGTCTATATTTTTAATGAAAATTTCCTAACTTAATTTTGCATTACACGGAATATGACATAAAATTAATTTTTCGTGTGTGTCTCTTGAGAACAACTTTTATATTTATATTTACGTACGTGGACTTGGTTTAATTGTAATATTACTTTGCCTTTGCATATTTTTCATAGATAATAATGACTAAATGAAGCTAATGTATAGAAATTCATAAAATGCATTTCGAACGCGGAGATATTCGAGAAACCGATTAATGGTTACCCACCAGTTTTCATACTTTTGTACTTCACACGAATAAAATACTGAAATTCAAGAAATTTATCAGATAAGATTGCAAAACTGATATCTCTTATGAAAGTAATTTGATGTATCCATGTTCAAACGAAATGGTATAATGACGAAACGCATCTTTGTTTATCGAAAAAACATTGAAACATGAGCACGTTGAACATGTAAAATAATTGATTTGGTTTATAATAAAATAAACATTTTTCAAACATGCAATATTTTTTTTCTATGTTTTTGTTTTGCTTTAAAATGTAATGAAATTGTTCAAAAGATTTCAAGTATTGGATGAAAAAATTGATGACATTATCGCACAATTCCACAGTTGAACATTTTTCCGATACATAATAGACCTACCTCCAGTATTCTAAATAAACACGAAGATGTAATAAAGTGTTAAAGAGTAATGAAAACGAACTTATATCTATTAAATAATGGGTGATTATAAATATTTTGGTAATCTAGTAATCCACGCAAAAGCTTAATTTCAAGTTGTACGAGGGGGGACCCAAAAGTAACGGGAATTAGGTGGTGGGGGGACCGCGGAGGGGGGGATCGGGTTCTCCACTGGTTCTCTTCCAAGCTGCTACTCTCCCAAGTCAGTGTGCAAAGTTCATTTGCTGTGAGTGCATTCGTTCGTCCGTAAGAATTTTTCTAGTAAAACGACTTTTTCCGTTTCGGCGAAAACGTGAAATGGCTGAGTGCGGAGAGCAACGCGCGGCTGTAAAATTATGTTTTTTGTTAGGAAAAACACCCGCGGAAACCCTTGTGATGCTGAAAACAGCTTATGGGGATAATGCTTTGAGTAAAACGCGTGTGTACGACTGGTTATCGCGTTTCAAGAATGGAGAGATGTCAATAGAAGACCAAACTCGTTCTGCGCGCCCCTCGACTTCAAGAACGGACGAAAACATTGAAAAAATCAACACTCTTGTTCGTGAAGACCGTCGCCGAACCATCGATCAACTTTGTGAGATGTCTGGATTGTCATAGAGTTCAATTCAGAGGATTTTAACTGAAGATTTGAGCATGAGGAGGATTGCAGACAAATTTGTTCCTCGCCTTCTCTCCGACGATCAAAAGGAGCGTCGACTTCAGGCCTGTCTTGAGCTGCAAAATCAGTTGGATGAAGACCCAGATTTTTTTCTCAAGGTTATAACTGGCGATGAATCATGGTGCTATGGCTACGACCCCGAAACAAAGCAGCAATCAAGCCAATGGAAGACACCTCTCTCGCCTCGTCCAAAAAAGGCACGCCAAGTGAAGTCCAACATCAAGACATTGCTCATTTGTTTCTTCGATTGTAGAGGTATTGTGCACGCAGAATTTGTTCCTCCAGGCCAAACGGTCAACCAACACTTCTACTTGGAGGTTTTGAAAAGGTTGAGGGAGAACATCCGGAAGAAAAGAGCGGATCTTTGGCGCACAGGAGATTGGTTCTTCCACCACGACAATACACCTGCCCACACAGCGCTGTCCATGAAGAAATTTTTGACCAAAAACGGCATGACACCGATTGTTCACCCCCCCTATTCACCGGACCTTGCCCCCTGTGACTTTTTTTTGTTCCCTAGACTCAAAAGGGACATGAAAGGAAAACATTTTGGGACTGTAGAAGAGGTGAAACAAAAATCGCTGGAAGGTTTAAAAAACATTGAAAAAAATGAATTTCAGAACTGTTTTGAACACTGGAAAAAAAGATTGAACAAGTGTATTACAGTCAATGGGGGTTACTTTGAAGGTGATAAAAATTGTGTGTGAAAAAATTTGTCAATAAAAAAGTTGTAACACAATTCCCGTTACTTTTGGGTCCCCCCTCGTATTCTTAGCTGTTGAACATCTAGCTAGCGATTTTTTGTGTATTATTTTCGTTTAGAAAATATATCAAAATGGGCGTAGCCAGGATTTCTATTAGGGGGGGGGGGGGAATTTTCGTCATCGACTGAAGTAAAAAACGATATCTTTTATTGGTGCCACTATATTTGGGTTATTGTGCGAACAATTTTTTCATCGTAGCGAGAGAAAAAGCCTACATTTTTGCCCGCAAACATCGGCTTTTCTTCCCGTTACAATAAAAAAACTTTTGATTCATGAACATTAAGGGGGGGGGGGCAGCTGGCCCCCCCTGCCTACGCCCATATATATCACCATTAAATGGAGCATATTACAGTGTCTGAAAGTCAAGAAAAATAAAAATGTATTAAAATTTCATAATCACTTGGTAATGACAGGTTGGAAATTCGAAAAAAATTTTTCACTCAGGAACGAAAAGTTTTGGCATGTAACAGTCTTCCCAGAATGTATTTCATACCTTTATCAATTAGAAAAAAAAAAAAAAAAAAACGGGAAAAAATATTATGCAAAATAAAACTTTTTCTCAAAAATTTTTTCCATTTTTTTTCATTACCGCCAATAACAATTCAATAATAATACGAGAGATATTTATAATTCATTATTCTTAAATTTCGTATGATTTTGAACGTTTTCATACAAAAATGATTAAAATCCATAGATTTTACGGTGAGAAACAAAGATTTCAAATAGTACATTTCGCATTTCGGCGAGGGATATATTCACCCGAGGGAGAAATTTTTTTTTTCATGGTGCGAACGATTTCTTTTATCGTAGCAGGAGAAAATAGTATATTCCGTATCAAGGGGCCTAGCAGCGTCTTTTCATGCGTGACGGCAACATTCTCGGAACGGGGGAATGCCAAGGGCCGTTAGGCCCGAGGTAATTCCACGAGTTTCGAGAATGTTTTCGTCGCGCGTGAAAAGGCTCTGGCCCCGTGATACGGACTGTAATTTTCTTCGTTGGCGTTTGAAATGAGGATGTGGGCGCGCGGTGGAGTGAAAAGGGGATTCTTACGCTCAATCCGCGAGCAGCCTAACACACTTTTTTCAAACGCTGACCGTGAAAAGCCGATTTTTGCGCGCGTAGCAGGCAAAACAGTATGCTTTTTAGACCGCTATGATAAAAAAGAGATTTCAACAAAAGTGAGGTCATTCTGAATTTGACAGCCTTATTGCAAATCTGAATTTCTCGAGAAAATCAATTTACAGTCCAAAATAAAAAATACGTACACTGTTAAAAAACTTCCAGAAAAGTATTAGAAACTTGTCACCTATATTCTGTATGGGGTTTTTCCTATAAATCGATCTGGAAAATTTTCCATACGCTCTAGAAATTCTTTCATAAATTATGGAGAAATTTCAATATTTATGGTAGAATTTCCATAGCATATGGAAAATTTTCCAGATCTATTTATGGGGAAAATTCCATATAGAATATGAGTTTCAAACTTTCGATTTTTTTATGAAAAATTTAAAAAATTTTTCCATACACGAGTATGGAAAAATTGCGATCATTTTTTACAGTGTATGTTTAAAAACTAGTTTACGTATCTATATAAAAAATTTGAGAAAAATCGGTGATTTGGTAAGTGACGATCAAACTGATTTTGAAAATAATGACTCTGCTACCTTTGATTGTCAATACAATAAAATATATCTCAAAAACAACCTTCGAATCAAAAAAGTTCTAATTACAATCATTATCATTCGATCCAAAAAGTTAGGTCAAACGTAAATGTAAATCAAAGTAACTTCATCAAATAAATCACGTTGCAAGAATTTAACAATTGTGCGAATTGCAGAACAATCCGCTGTAAAAATAACTCAGTGAAAATTGGAGAAAATTCTACAAAATCATTCAAACTTTGAATTTTTAGTCAGCCAAACTTCGCAATCGACTATCTATCAAAACCTCAAATGTTCTTTATGGCAAATCCAGTGATGTTACCAAACAATATCGGTTGAAAGGTCGAAGATCACGCGAAAAGACAAGACGGAAAATTTTCAATAGAAGGAAAATGCGATTTAGAAACCGCAGATTTTTCGCCTAATCTAAATTCTATTCGTTCCAGCCGTGAGTAGAATGAAACCGATCGATACCGCAAAATGCATTCTTATCCAAGATGTTAAGGCTGTAACCCATGAGACGGCACGAATGCATGATTCAGTATCTACGCTAGTACCAACGGAAGGTGAGTGACGTAAACGTGCTGTAAAGCTGGAAAAGGTTCCAACCGTCTTGAAAGTACATTTCCCGAGACTCCTGATTTATAGAAACCACCCACATAGCAATGCAATGACGATCTTTGAGCAACGATTGCAGCATCTGATGCTCACTAATTACGTCAAACTTGGGTCTTCCTGCAACTCCATCTTTGTACATCTTTTCTACAATCTGATTCAGTTATAGGAGTTTTATCTATTCAAGCGCTGGGTGTATTAGGATTGACAGTAATTTGTGATGTTGGTTAATTTGGACGTTTCAATTGAACGACTATAGTCTTAATAGTTGACTTGACAGATATTTGAAATCGCATTTTCAATGGAGGCGAATTTTGTGTATAAATACAAATTATGAATATAGCCACTTTGGGAAATGAACTGTCTTGTGTTTTTTTTTTTTTTTTTTTAATTCGAGTTACATGAATTATAATTTTATTGAAAAGTAAAAAAAATAATGAAAAAAGGTAGATATTAAAAAAAATAGCGCAGCAAAATATTTATAACTATAATGAAAAAGAAATAATTAATCAAAATGATAACAATGAATAATAGAAATAAGTAATAATTATCAAAAATGTACCAACTTTATTAATTCTGGAGAAAGTAACAAATAGTTTCATGCAAATTACTGAGATTCACTGGATGTCAGAACACTTTATTTCACCACCTCGAAAATAACAACAATCCTGACTTCATAAGAATTCTTTCGTTAATAGAATCCTAATTATAAATGTTTGACAAGGATGATGTAGAAAAAATATTTGAAAAATTGTTTTTTAACTTAGTAAATACTAAAAAAAATCAATAATCGCAGTTGATATTTAGATGATTGAAAATGATAATTAGGAAAGATTAATGTAGGCTTTTGCTTGAAGCTTGCTTTTTTGCCTCTTTGAAAATATGGAGCATATTTTGAAATACTGAGCATATAAACATTGCTTTTTTAGAATATTTGAGTTTGAAACATTGATCGATGATCATATTATACATACTGAGAACAGAAAAACTGCGCTATGCAGACTATTGATGTTACGTGAACATTGGAATTTAGAAAAAAGTGAAGAAGTATCAAAATGAACACAGAAATTTGTCTACGGCATTGAATTTCGAAACGATTTCCATTCCAGTGACTCTTGTTGCGTTATTCAGCACTGCTCTGTAGAGTTCAGCCTGACATCAAGATCAAGTATAATATGTCAAAAGAAAGAGCTCGAAGAAAAACACCTCATACATATTATCATCATTTACTGCAATTGAGTCTAGCCAAGTCAAGTGGGACCTGATTTTCCGATCAAATCTCAGATTTTTGAAATAAAAACTTTTTTGGGAAGGGAACATGTCACTTACAATGCCGTGTACATATTTTGCAAAAATTTCGTTATTTGTTAATGTTATAAACAATCAAATTTTTGAGTAGGATTCAATTGAAAATTTTCTTCCTCTAAAACTGCTAAACGCAAATACATGTAATTTGGCACAAATTGTAGAGCAATGTTGACATTTCGGAATAAAAAATTACATGATGTGAAATGTTTTAAAAAAACGTGTTTTGCAATAACTTTTAATAAGCAATTGAAATTGTCGGTGCGTTCTTCACGCTCTATACATAAACATTCGAATTTCATGATGCGGCAAACGTGGGCCTTTAATAACACAGCCCCACCAAATAAAAAAAGTACCTGGATCTGTGATCGTGATACATGTTTTTCTACGTATTTTGACGTGCTGAATCTAAATCTGCTATTGAAATTGGTCCAACAGGTCTAGGTTTGGACATAACTTCAAAAAGTAACAGAAAATCACTCAAATTCGTAAGAAAATTATTGTTTGGGCTCTATTTGAACCCGTTAGACTCATTCTGATTGCAGATTCCGATTCAGCGTGTAAAAAAACATTAAAATACACGTGTGACGTTTCCAGATCAAGAAAATTTTTTCTGTGCATAGGAGGTGCATAGCCACTTACAAAAAAAAAAATAAATTCTCGATATCGGAATGAAACATTCGATTTTCTATGTAATTTGACGTGCTGAATCAGAATCCGTTATCAGAATTGGCCCAGCGGGTCTAGGTTCGATCGTAAGCTCGAAAACTACAAAAAACACTGAAATCTGCAAGAAAAACTGGAGTTAGTCCTGAACCTAGATTCGTTGGACCCATTCTGATTGCAGATTCAGATTCAGCGCGTCAAAATACATAAGAAAACATGTCACGATCCCAGATCCAGGTACTTTTTTTATTTTGTGGGGCTGTGTAATCAGCAAAGAAAATTTTGTACTTTTCCTTCATTCCGGAGATATACATTTTTTCGTCATGCCATACGCGCTCACGGTTGGCGCGGCGCTGCCCGCTACTATGTGCTAACTTGCACGTTAGCCCTGATTAAAAATACACAGTGAAGTCTTTCGATAGTTCAAGAAGTCAATAACTTGTCAATTGTGAATAATAGTCAAATATATTATTAAAAATAATTGGAACAGAAACGTTCCTCTACGTATTGAAATCAAAATATTCTGAGAGTTTTATTATTTTGATCAAAACTATCAAGTTAGATGTGGTATATTTTTAAATATTTTACTAATTTAATCGGTTCAGTAGAAAAATCTGGTTCAAAGTCCATCTTATAGGGTCATTATACGTCGAATACTCGCGGACGATAACAAGGGGCAGAGTGGAAATAGGAACAAGTTTATTTAGAGAAAAAGATTAAAACACTCATTTATTGAAAACACACTGTAAAATTATACACTATGAAACACACTATCTATAACAAGAAAAAAACACGCACTGTACATTATCCTCAACGGTTTCACTCGCGTCCGGGATGTCCCGGTGCCTCAGTTGTCTTGTAAGGTTGTCCCGGAGTTGGCGAGGTGTTACGACGGGGGGGGGGGGGGGGGGTGGGGATTTCCTCGGAGCCGGGGACGGCTACAGCGAGGACGGCCGGGAAAGGTCCCTTTAGAGCCGGGAGCGGCTGCGACGAAGAGGCGAGGAAAGCAGTTATAGGGAAAAGGTAATGATTCCCTCGAAGCCGGGGGTGGCTGCGACGAAGAGGCGAGGAAAGCGATTACAGGAAAAAGGTAATGAATTCTCGGAGCCGGGGTCGGCTACAGCGAGGGTACGCGGGAAAGAGAAAACGAGGAGACAAGACCAGGGTGGTGATTCTCTCGGAGCCGGGGTCGGCTGCAACGAAGGAACCGGGAGAGGCCAGGGAAGTTACCAGAGCCGATGAAACACGATAAAGGTTCAATGGGAACTGATAACTGACACTGACGCACACTGACGGACAGTGCGATCCTCCGACCTCCGAGCACTCGTTCGCTTCCAAAGTAATTTGTGGTGGGGGCCGCCGGCGAACTCGGAGCCCGTTGGTGGTGAGGAGTGATGACTGTCCTAGCTCGATTCGAGCGGCGGGTAAGCGGGATGCAGCCAAGCGAGAAAGTAGAAGATAACGGGGATCGCCGACCCACGACTGGAAGTCCTGGGTCCCTGATACCCGTAACCCGTGCATGGGGCATTGCCACATAATAATCACCGGCTCCTTCTCATTGGGGGAATCGCGTCAGGTTTTGAGGAAAACAAAACATAAGAGAAGAGAGAAAAAAAAACAGTAGCTAAGGGACAAAAGAAATCTTTAAAAGGAAATGAAAAAAATCGACAAGACAAAGAATTCTTCTCCACTAAAACTCAAGAACTAGTTTTGTCGACTCTTGTCGTACCCAGTCGTACTGCTCACGCAACCTTAGGGACCTCCATGGCAAGGCTGGTAGGAAAGGGGGGGGTAATCAGCGGTTTCTGACTGCTCCTTCGAGAGTCATGGGTCGCCTGATACCTCCCCTGCCGGCTCACGCCCTGATCTCTCTCGAGTCAGCGGGTTTGCCGTGGGTGGGAGTATGCGAGTCCCTCGCTTCTGATGTTCACTGGATTCGCGGATTCGTGGCAGGCTTCGTGAGTGGGGTACGGTGGAAGTGGAAGACGGCTGGGAACTCTCAACCCCTCGATGCCTTTCGTCGGATACGTCTCCTTTGGATTCGAACCTAGGTTCATTTGTTGGCGTGCACCCAGCTTCGGCTGGGTCAGGACGGGGGGTGCAAGGCCTTATTTGACCAGCGGAGGGGGGTTTTCACAAGTAACCGGCTGGTTTCAGCTCATCCGAGTGAACCTTGACGTCTCGACCCTCTTTCTCGATCACACAGACACCTCCTCCGAGGTGCGATTTGACCGTATATGACCCATTCCAGGGTTGCGCTAAACGGGCGCAATATCCTTCCACTGCTTTTGATAGCACATGATTTTGGGAGTAAACCTGATCAACGGGTATCAGATGCGCACTTTCACCTAGGAGGGGTGCCTTTCCAACGTATCCAACGTGGTTTTCTCGTATGGTTTGGACCCACCGTTCAGCCGTTGTTCTCAGAGAGGATTGAGAAATTCCCCACTCCCCTGGTCTAGGTAGCGTTCGGCCCATGAGGGCCTGACTTGGAGAACATCCGGTAGCGGCGTTGCGCTGTCTCAGGAGAGCAAAAAGAGCCTCTGGAAGCGCCTCATCCCAGCGGTTATGGGGACGGGAATCCAGATGAAGCCGCAGCAATTTTTTCAATTCTTGGTTTCTCCTCTCAGTAATGTTCGCGCAAGGATGGTAAACCGGGGTTGTCCTTGGCTCGGCCTGCCATCTTTCACCGGCGCGTTCCCCACTGTCGACCGCTAAACTGAGGGCCGTTATCTGAAAGGATGGCCCTGCAGTAATCTCAACGGGAAAAACTCTCTTTCCAACTTCTTGATGATGATGGGCGTCGTGGACTTCGTAAGGGGTAGGCCTCTACCCATCGTGAAAAGGCATCTACCGCGACCAAGAGGAATCTCATGCCTCTCGTGGACCGCGGGTAGGGGCCCATAAGATCCATAGTTACTAGTTCGAACGGCTGTTGCGGTTGGCGGGGGCGAAGAGGCACTTCTAAAGGCCGGTTCCTTGGCTTTACTGCCGTACACAACCAGCACTGGCTCACATATTCACGCACATCCCGCTGCACACCGTGGAGAACCATGGGGCGCGCTTCCTCTGGGACTATTGTCCTCCAAGTTCCCGTTGTTGGTTCCCGTATCTAAATCCCTGAGTCCCCAGGCGATGATTGATCATGAACTCTTGTTGTGACTCGGATAGGGGTGTTTTTTCGTGCAGGTCCCACCACTCGGCCACCTGGGTAGAGAGCCTATGTTCCCTTTACTGGGCCTCGACGACCTCCTGCAGGAGGGTGAGCCCGTTGATCTGATTAAGTGTTGGGAGGGAATCCGTAGGAGCCAGGTCGCACGAAGGGATCATAAGTCTGTCCTCGTCGGGAGGTTCAGCTGCTGGTCCCGTTGGCTGTCGCGAAAGTGCGTCTGCAAGTTGGTTATCCTGGCCACGACTATGCTCAATTGAAAATGAGAACGCTTGATAATCCATACGGAGGATAGAAGGGTTGTCCGCGAGGCATGTACGATACTTTTTAACTGCCCAGAACGCCGCCAGACATTCCTGTTCGTTGCTATGGTAGTGAGTTTCAGTCCCAGAGAACTTCGCGCTAGCGAAGCTTTTTAAATGGCGCGGGGGCGGGGAGGGACGCTCTTGTTACAGTACTGCCCTCATTCCAATCTTCCTCGCGTCAGTTTGTAGGATGAGAGGAATCCCGGGGAGCGGGCGGCTCAGCTGCAGGCGTCCACTCAATTTTTCTTTCAGCGCATGGAAGGCTTCCTCCACCGGCTGCGTTCATGCCCACCTCTTCCCTGCCAGGAGATTGGTCAGTGGTGCGGAAATGATGGCGTAGTTGGGAATAAATTCCCGTAGCCATCCGCATACCCCTAAAAAACTTTGAAGCTGTTTCTTGGTTCTCGATATGACGGCATCTCTGATCGTCTCGAGGTGTTCCGGCTGTGGCTCGTTTTCCTCTGAGGTAAGTATGTGGCCAAGGTAACGAAGTCGCGTGGTCCCGAAGTGGCACTCACTAAGATTACCCAGCAAGTTATGCAAGAGGAGATGCTCAAAAACCAGGCGTAGGTGGTGAAGATGCTTCTCCCAGATATCAGAGTATAAATATAACGATGTCGTCTAGGTAGACTTCGAGAAGTTTTCCTATATAGCCCTGCAGCACGTGCGCCATTGGACGCTGGAAGGTGCTGGGAGCATTCTTGAGACCTAAGGGCATAACCAAAAACTGATACATCCCCCCTTCCAGGGTACTGAAGGCAGTATATCCCCGGGAGCCAGGGGCCATCGGGACTTGCCAGTATCCACTTTGAAGGTCTATGCTGCAGAAGACCTTTGCCTGGCCAAGAGATTTCAGGGTGCGATTTATGACGGGGATCGGTTGAACAATGTCTTCCGAGGCCTGATTTATACGACCGTAATCGATGAAAAAGCGTGGCGAGCCGTCTTTCTTTCGGGCGATGACTATGGGGAAGTCGTAGGGCGAGTCGCATGGCTCTATGGTGCCATTCGCCAACAACTCCTGAACTTGTTTCTCGATCACTCACGTTTTCTCAGGACTCTATCAACGCAGGGCTGATCTTATAGGAACGTTGGTGCGTATTCTAGACACTTTGGGGAACTCATCTCGAACCGCGGACAAGTCAAGGGGAGACACCGAACGAGAAGGAGGGTGTCGGAGATGCAGAGTCAGTCGGGTGCCAGTACCAAGGTGCAAACGTTGGTTTGCTGAATCAAAAATGGCCTCTTCACGGATCATCCAAGAATATCCAAGCACCATCCGCTCTTCAAGTTGGCCAGAGACCAGGGAAGGGACGTGTTTCTGATGGCCTTGCAGTTCAGCCACGAGAGTGATAGTTCCACGGAGAGGCATGGTGCCAGTATCGGTGGCCAATCGCACCGTTGTTTCCGGGTGGGGGGTTGGGAGTAGGCCCAATTCAAACAACAGATGCGATCTCACAAAATTATGCGAGGTGCCGGTATCAAGTAAGGCGAGTATCCCGCGGCTTCGGATCGTAAGTGGTATGCGTGGGAGGCGTCCGGCCGTGGTTTCAGCCACATTTAGTGTCGCGGCTGAGTCTCGGGGGCGGAAGCTGGAGTATCCGCCCCCTGACGTTTTTTTTCTGACTGATGACCCTGGCACGGAGAACCCTGTTTGACGCGGGGCCGTTGAGGGCAGTCCCTTTTTAAATGACGGCCTGGACAGTACCAACAACGGGGCGCCGATACAATGGTTGTCGAAGCTGGTTGATTTTGCGACGGTTTTGGGCATTCTTCTTCTTTCTTGGCAGGGCGACTCGGGGCCTGATCAAACTCTTCCTACTCAGCTGTAACAGCATTCGCCAGAAGTTCGTCGAACGATTTGGGGCGGGTCGGCTGAACTAGAGAGCACATGATGGCCTAATTAGCTCGAGAAGGGCTGCGACTCGAGCAGGTTCAGGTTCGAGTGGTTGGATGCTCTCTCGAAAAGTTGGTATTTGTTCTGCAGTCACGGTCCTGACGGGCCTTGTCTTCCTGTTTTTGAGCGTAGAGTTGAGCCTGGAGTCGAGTTTGAACAGTAATGCTGTCAAAACGTGTCAGGAACTCCTACCGGAAACGAGTCCAGGTCAAATCCATGCCCAGATACACTCTGAACTATGATACTTCTCTGCTTCTCCTTGAAGGGCTTCGCCAACTTTGGCCACGCGTTGATCCTCGGGTATGAGGTTGATTTGACAGTATTCTCTACTTTTTTCTAAGAATCACTGAATATTTTCGTGATCAGCACCGTGGAAATGTGGTTGCACGGGACTTGAATTATTAATGATATCTTCTAGTTCACGTTTATTTCGTCCAAGAATGGAGTATGAAATAGAAAAAGAAGGAACGAATACGCATCTATTTATCTGCTTCGGAGACTGAAACTTTAAACGCGTTTTTCTTGAAACGCTGTTTTGGTCGTTAGGTACCTTTCTAGAAACCACGTCACATATAGATTTATCGATGTTTTATTGACGTAGCTACTTAATAAAATACCAGTTCTTATACTTTCGCTTTTCCGAAATCCATTAATTTTTCAACGTTCCCATCTACTGGTACATATATGTATAAAAACTGAAATACATTATAAATAAGGTTCTGAAAAACATCAATTCAATGTTCATTTTTTAAATGGTGGTGAGTTTCGTACATTTAAAATCTTCTAAAGTGAAATGGTATGGTAATAATATACAATAATGGTACTATAGGAATCACATAACAACATTATTTCATAATGATACGCAAGATTCCAATGTGGCATTGAACGAAGAGAGGTATCTTACAGCACCTGAGCGCTTTAAGAGGAAAAACGAGTCAGAAAACAGAAACTTCGAAATTTACTTTTGTATTTTAAGTATATTGATATTCTCAGAATATTTTGGTTTTAATATGAAGAGAAACGTTTCTGTCTAGTTTATTGGTTCCATCTTATGTTAAGTCTCTAATTATTTATGATAAGTTATTTAACTCTTATTGACAATTGACAAGTTTTGACTTCTTGAACTTTCGAAAGACTTTGCTGTGTAATCAGGGCTAACGTGCAAGTTCATAAAGGCACATAGTAGCGGGCTGTGCCGCTCCAACCGCGAGCGCGCATGGCATGACGAAAAAATTTATATCTCTGGAACGGAGAGAAAGTAAGAAAAATTATTTTGCAGATCATTAAAGGCCGACGTCTGCCGAATCATAAAATTTAAATGTTTATGCTTAGAGCGTGAAGAGAGCATTGACAATTTCAATTGTTCAACAAAAGTTATTGGAAAATACCTTTTTTTTAGACATTTCACGTCTTGTAATTTTTTGTTCTAAAATGTCAACATTGCTCTACAATATGTGCCGAATTTCACGTGATTGCGTTGAGCAGTTTTAGAGAAAGAAATTTGTCAGTTTAATCCTACCAAAAAGTTTGATTGTTGTTAACATTAACAAATAACGGAATTCTTGTGAAGTATGTATATGGTAATATAAGTGACATGTTACTTTCCCAAAAAAGTTGTTATTTCAAAAATCTGAGATTTGATCGAAAAATCGAGTCCCACTTGACATGGCTTGACTCAATTGTCAAATTTGATCCAAAGTATTGATCACTGATCTCTAAAAACACTGGGTCGGCAATGGCGTTCCCCCACTCTTCATTTCACGGTGGATTCGAGTATCCGCCATATTTCATGGTTCATAGCCAGGCATGCGCACTGAATTACTTCTACAGTGAACAACGAGTATACGTATAAAGCACGCATACTAGTGTGTAATGCTTACGTATATATGTAAACACTAGATATTGTGGCGCGCTACGCGCGTTTATTCAACATGTATTTTCTTCTCAAATAAAAGGTGAAGTTCAACTCTTGACATTTACACATGTTTCAAGCCACTTTCACGTGATAATGAAACTGTCATTTGGATGCGCCCTTATTAAAGAAAAAAAACAGTAACGATTTCGATCCGTCTGGAAAAAAGGATTATGTCTCGACAAAAAATTTGAATTCAAATGCTCCGGTCAATTTAAGGGAATCACAGGATTGAAGTGAGCGTTCAACATGGCCGCATCCACATTTCAACATGGCTGCACCCATCAGGATTAGAGCCGCGCCCATCGTGGTTGCTCCTTTTTCTTTTTAGGATTTCACGCTTGTGTGAGTGTACTATACATACACTTATTGTTCACAGTGTTGTAACCCAGTGTGCATGCCCGGCCACAAACCATGAAATATGGTTGATCTTCAAGTTTTTACTCCCACTTTCCACCTATTGCCGATCCAGTGTTTTTAGAGATCATTAATAAATATTTAGGATATAGAAATGATACTGAAAATTTTAGAATTTGATTAAACTTATTTTTTGAAGTAAAGTAGGTTATTTTAGCGACATCTATTTTACATATTTCGTTATATTTTTATCAAGCTTGATTTAAAACCTCTTCAGTTTTTTTTGAGCTTTTTTAGACGCCTAAAATGCATCTTTAAGAGTATTTTTTATATCTACTCTAATTAATCTATACGAAAATGGTAAAGGTTTTGAAAACTTTGAAACCTATTGCATGGATGTTTAGAAATTTACATAGAAAAACACAAAAAAAATTACAATACATTCTTTTAAATCATAATATGAATATATAAGAGAATTGTTTTCTGAAAAATCTAAACGGATATCATGCTATAAAACTTTGAATTTTAGAGTTTCACATTTCAAACGTATATACAGGAATCTATATAGAGAGAATGTAAATCGTTAAAAATTTCATAAAACGTTAAAAAATCTTGTAAATACATGCTCGAAAAAAAGATAAATCTTTCAAATACGTAAAATATATGCAGATGCGATTTGCACAGAAATCTGTGAATTTACTGTCAAACTATCGAAATTTTAATTTTACAGGTAGACCAATAAATTCAAGTAATCTGTATAGTAATCTACAAAAATACTAGAAATCTATGAAAATACTAAAAAAACTTTAAAAATTTCATGAATTACAAAGAAACTGCGAGAAATATCAGAAATCTACTTACATTTAAAACCGTGTCGATTTATTTTTTCAAAAACCTTAAGACCCTTAATTCTGAAAGCATTTTATTCTAAAAATATATATAGAAATCTACAGACAATCAGATAATTTTTCAAAATGTATTTATACTAAAAAAAAAAGCAAAAATAATAATTATGAAAAAAGGGACCGGAAATCCATACAAGGTTGTGTTTTCTGGGAAATCAATTCAAAAACCTCAAATGCATGAAATTTTTAATACTGCATCATCAAATTCTAGAAGTATGTATATGGAGCAACCTTAATAAATACTATTCATTAAAAAAAAAAAAACTGCAATACTACAAAATCCTGTCAAAAACATAAAATACGTAAATTCTAGAAATCAATGAAATGCTTGAAATCTGTGTGAATATTTTTTTCTCAGAAACCTATAAAAACAGTTAAATTTTTCACGCTCAAATTCTGGAACATCGAATTCTAAAAAGTTGTAAAGAAATCCGGAATGAAATAAGAAAATCCTGTAAGTTGTATATTAACCGAGAAAAAATAAAGTATACTGGAAGAAAAAAAAAAAATTTAATCTCAGTGACTTTAAAATAACAGAAATTCAATTTCATTACATTATACGTTTAGAAAAAAAATTTGTTACTTGAGATGAGCAAAATCAATCACATTTTGTAATTAATTACATTTGCATTACAAATTATGATTATGAATTACAATCGGATATCCAATTAATTATTAGCACCACCGAAAACCATTAAAAGCATTATGGGTCATTGCAGGTCAGATTTACACCCCCCATCACAAATATCAATGTTATATTTTTTTTCATGTTTTTCAATACAAAAAAGTCGATAGGAGTTTTTTGTTTTGGGTGAAAAAATTTTTGTACGGCTTTGCGATTTTTTATATTTAAAAAAGGACTCGGCTTTATACATGAAACAAGCATTTTTCAGTGCCTAGAACTCGTGAACGCTTATTCTGAGACAAAAATGTCAAGAATTTAAAAATGTTCCTCATTACTCAAACATTCTGAAATGTCGAAGGAAAAATTTGTTTAAACATTTTTTTCTTTTCAAAAATTTAAACATTGGTAAACAAATTGAAATTGCAAGAATATGTCCGTAAAATTTTGATTCTTCTTTTCACGGTTAGAATCCTTGGGAAAAAAACCGAACAAAAAAAGGTTGGTTTAGAGTGGCTTTCGAAGTAGTTCAAAAGATACAGAGCACCAAAGGGCGACGCGCGTGACCTGCGCGAGCTGCGCGCTTTGTACCGCGGCGAAATCTCGATAAATGCACGGTGTTGCTGTGAGAAAAGGTTATTATGAATAAACAAATGGAGTATTCTTCGTTATGATTGTTTATAAAAAAATTTATTAGCCTACCATGGATCGAAAAAACTTTTTTTACGTTTTCAATTCAGCAATTTACTATATAAACGAATTCGGTAATGTCATTGCACAAAATTATTTGAATCCTCTTTGAATTATCAAAATTTAAACAAACAGCTACTATTCCTACTGAACACTCAACTGTAAAATATAATGAAAATATTAGCAGAAAAATGAAATTGCTGAAAAAATGTTCTGATCACGATTAAAATATAGTAAAACTATTACTGCAACAAAAAAGTTGCATCATTTTCAGTCATTGAAAGAGTCAAGTTTTTCGATAAAATTATACTCATTGTGTACTGTTTGCGTTTCGAAGAAAAAAAGTTCCAGAAAATCCAAGTAGATACCATACATTTAGGCAGGATTTGTATTTGATTTTAAATACTATTCGAATTGTACAATATAATACCACAATAGAATTATAAATAATTTTTGAACATTCTTTACGAAGAATATTCCATTTATTTATTCATATTAACCTTGTCTCACAGCAACACGGTGCATTTATCGAGATTTCGCCGCGGTACAAAGCGCGCAGTTCGCGCGGGTCACGCGCGTCGCACTTTGGTGCCCTGTATCTTTTGAACTACTTCGAAAGCCACTCTAAACCAAACTTTTTTTGCTTTTTTTTTTCTAATGATTCCAATTGTGATTAAAAAATTTTAATTTTACTGATACGTTTTTGCAAAAAATACTAATCGACTTTTTTTATATTAAAAAACATAAAAAAAAAATAAAACAATGATATCTGTAATAGGGGGTGTAAATCTGACCTGGAATGACCTATATGTCTCTTCCAAAAACATTTGTTTTGCAAGTAATTGTTAGAAAAAATTTGAAAAATTCAATTTTGCAAAATTTGATATCTCATTCATTATCAGCGCCCATGAAAACCATTAAAAGCATATGCAACTTCTAAGAACTTCGATTTTGCAAGTGATTGTTAAACAAAGTTTTAAACAATTCAATTTTGCAAAATCTGATGTCAGATTCGTTATCAGCATTCCTGAAAACCATGAAAAGCATTTAGAACTTCTAAGAACTTCAAATTTGCATGTGATTGTTAAATAAAAGTTTAATCGATTAAATTTTGCAAACTCTGATATTAGATTCGTTATCAGCGTCCCTGTATACTATAGAAAGCATAAGCAACTTCCAAAAACTTAAGTATTGCATGTGATTGTTAAATGAAAGTTTATACAATTAGATTTTGGAAAATCTAATATGCAATTCATTATCAGCGCCCCTGGAAACCATGGAAAGCACATTCCACTTCCAAAAAATTGCATTTTGCAACTAATTGTTAAACCAAAGGTGAAACTAATTAACTCCGTGACTTGGACACCAGATTCGTCATTATCATACCTAAAAATCATGGAATGCATATGAATCTTACAAGAATACAAATTTTGTCACTATTTGTTTAAACAATAGTTTCAACAAATATATTCCTCACATAATAACTTAATCATTCAAATTTCAAGTCAATATCGTTATGAGTGCATAAATTAATAATAAAAAGCAAATGTATTCGCGATTTATGTAATTTTTAAATATCACTTGTTTAAACAAATAATTAAAACCAATGGATTTAACATTGACGCTGCTTGACTTATTATCAGCAACTGCTAAAACCACGGAAAAAATATGACTCTATGCAGTATGAATAAACTAGTTTCAATTAACTGCGTTACGCGTTACATATTACATGTAACAATACAGTAACGCGCTTACTTGAAAGTTATCAATTACATGTAATTGACATATACAGGTCAAGTACGTTTTGCGCTATTTCGTTATTTGTTGTGCGCTACCTAAATCTGCTGAACTATTGTAGCGTGCTACATTCTGATTTTTGAGTTACATGTAATTGAACAATTCTGAACACGGAAATACTTCATTACATGTAATTGGACAGCACAGAGGAATGCGTTACGCTTTACAAGTAGCGCGCTACTTTAGGACAACTCAATTACGTGTAATGCGCCACTTTGAAATATTTCAATTACATGCAATTTAGTAATTTAAATTTCGAAATTACTCAATTACATGCAATTGTGTAATAGCAGAATATTCAATTACAAGTATTTGTTAGTTGTAATCATGCGTTATTAAGTTTGCCTATCTCTGCCTTTAAAATCCTAAAATTTGAAAAATCGAAAAATCGTACCTACATTAACAGATTATCGAAGATTTAAAATTGTAAAATTCTGAAGGAAATATTTTATCTCAAAAACCGCTACTTACAATTTTTTTCTGCGCCCCTTCAAAAATTCCATGCACATTAGTGCTCTGACGGCAATCCTAGAACATTCTGTGTTCCAGTACTGAGGAACAAAGTTCACACGAGTGGAATTTTTGTTTAGATCTGGTTTCAGAGTCCATCCGCCCCGAAAGTAATATTGTTCGAAACTCGCTACGGTTGTCCCAATAAGTTGAGTCGATATTGCGTTCGTATCGCTGAAAACTTTTGATACAAACAATTCATATGAATAACGCTCATTACTGCGGCCACGAACGTACATCATATTTCGAAAATAAGAGAAGCGAAATTGGAACAATATTGGATGAACTTTGTATTGTCTCTCTGGGTTGTGCTTTGGCGTTGACTCAGTTTGAAATCCTCGAAACTTTTGCAATTAAATAGATAAGATTAATCCGCCTGATGAATCACGCTGAAAATATTAACGATGAGAGGAAAATTGGTAGAGTTATTATTTGTAGAAAGTTTTTTTCTTGTTATGATCGAAAATATTGACCAGAAAACCTCTTTGAATAGAATTTCATAAATAACGATGCATTTGCATATGATGATATAATAATCATTGTACCAATATTACAGCGTATGATGCATACTGATTTTCTAAACATAGTGTTCATTTGCGACCGCATCATTATACAATCATGTACGAATGCTGATGCATGCATTATTGTACAATAATGCAAATTCAGAAAAGTCACTATGATTTGAGGAATTCTCGAAGGTTTCAATAATTTATGGAGGTTCATTTTATCATTGAAGTTGCTCAGTTTTATACTATCATAATTATCATCATCAAAATGTTGGGACAGAGCAATGATTGACGAATCTTGCAATTGCTGTAGAAAAATTTGTATTGATAGTTTTATCTATTGTTTTAAAAGAACAATACATATTGTCATTGATAGATCACGAATGCTCGAACATGTGTCAATCATCTAAATATCACGCAATGGAACATGATGATTTCGTACAAGGATTTGTATCGATTATGAGCATACCAATTATAAAAATTCTGGGCGCTGAATTGCAGACTTGTAGAAAATAATAAAAGACTTTTATCTTCAGAAACTTTAGAATTGTCGGGTTTGTGTTAATAGGAAGATAGTTGACATTAAATTTTGAGAAAGTTTAGTAACTAATGTACACACATAAAAAAAGGAAGGTTCGCTTATTTTTTAATACTTCAATTTTTGATGACTTTTGTATTTGATCATTCTTAAGAACTTCTTGAATCAGGAAATCTGCTTCAAGTTGAAAACACCAAATATATTGATAATGAATCGAATAAAAATTAGAATAAATTTGAATTATCTGATTTGATACAGATATTTTCGAATTTCTGAATTAGAGAAAAAAACCACTCCCGACATTTAAACCATTCCTGACATTTAAGATTCTCGGACAACAGAAAAATTTGATTTTTCTGAAAATTCAAAATGCTGAAACGGTAACTATTGTTTACATTTCTATAACGTTTTATTTTTTCATTATTATCTAACACAGTTAGATTTAGGTTTTCGGTTACAGTGATTGAGAAGAACTATAACTTTATTATGTGAATTCTATTATTTGATTCCCAAACTGATCATGAAAATGCAAACCTTGAAGTTAAATGTCTTAATTAAGATTCCAAACAAAATTTCTTCGTATTTTTTAATGTAGCGATTTCATAAAATTTTTGATTCCTCATGACTTAGAATTTTTGGATTTGATATTCTAAGTGTATCCATTTGAATTTAAAATATATTACATATTGCCAATAAATTATTGTAAAATAATAAATGTTTTTTCAGAAAAATAAATAAAATTTGAAATTCAGAAAATATTTACTTAAATTACAAAATATGAGTATACTTTTAATTTATGAGTTTTTTCACGAAAAAACTAAATACGAAATTGTATTGATAAAATACTTTTCGAGAAAACCAATAGAAAACTAAGATTTTATATAGTCTCTAAAATATCAGTGTACATTTTTTTCTAATAACCAATTCGTTTATTTCAACTAGCTAAATAGAAAATTTTTGGGTAACAAAATACTTGAAATGACGCAAGTAAGATTCATGATGTTAAAATGTATTTATGGAATATTGGATTTTTCTTCCAAAAGTACTCGTTTTTTTTTAACAAACTGAATGCATTATTTTTTAATGACAAAATACCTTTCTGAAGAACCAACACGAAATTAAGATTCAAATGATTTTTTTCAGAATCAAAAGAAAGGTAATATATTTTTATAAACCATTAATGTTTCCAAAAAACTTAAAAATTTTTGTATGACAAAATAATATTTCGGAATTTTCCTAAAACCATCAACAGAGATTTTAGTATTGTTCATTCAGTATTAAAATATGTTTAAATCAACAATTAATACTGATTTATGAATAGTTTTTTTTTTTCAAACATTTTATTTTTGAATGATAAAATTCTTCTTTCTGGAACATGCTTAAAGTTGTTATTTGCATTTTATCTTTCGAAAAAGTTTGCCTTGTAAGTATACCTGAAACAATGTTACTTTCCGTTAGCTGAAGAAATAAGTTATAGAAAAAAGAACAACATAATTTTAACGTTTACTTTCTTCATGTCAGCACTCTAGTGTATTCTGTTTTTGAGCTTAGTGAAAAATGAAAGTTTGATTTCAACGTTCACATCCAAATTTGCGGCAGTCGGTAATCCCGATTTTTGAAGTTTAGCAATAACGATGAGAGTATTGATTTTTTGGCGATTTCGGATTTCATGCTTGTGAAAAAAACTGTAGATGCTGTTAAATGTTGCTCAATACATTTCTAACAAAAACATGAATGGACGATTGTTGAAAAATTAATGAAAAATTATCAGTTACAAATATCATTACGATATAATTTAGCCACGGAATTCATGACTGTGAGATATTCGGAGTTGATTTATCAAGAACTATTGATTTTTATTCTGTAAAACAATCAGCTTTCAACAATAAATATGATACTAAGAAGATAATCTGTAATTTTAATTTTCCCCTCCCCGAAGAAAAATTTCGTCCAATCGCATGACTACTTAAAATTTCCCAAACTGTTTCTAAAACAATTACTCAGCATCAGCAGATGCTGTAATGATGACACAATGATTGGCACCTCATCGCCATGTGAAAAGCTAGGCCTTACTTTCCATGTGCGCTTTTCATTATTCTAAAGAAAATAACACAGCTCCTCATTCCATACGTTTCCATCACTTTGAAGAAATGACGGGCGTGATGAGAAAGCGGAATAATAGTTTCGGTATCGCAAAGAGGGATCATGACTTTTCGAGCGTCAAAAACTTATTTCCGCAGAAAGTTTGTTAACGAGCACAATGGAACATCCGAGCGCCGCAGAAACCGCCGCGGAACAGCAACAGAGCGATCCGCAGATACAACAGTCGGCCCAACAATGGCCTTCGGTTTTGGAATTGCAGGCGTACAACATAGCGCATTCCACGATCATACCGCCTTACAACTTTTGGAATACGGAGTTCATCAATAAACAGCCAGCTTTTATTCGCTTGAATTTAACGCTACCTTGGGGCGCCAACTTCGCCGTTTACGGACGCAGAAATGTCGCCCCGAGCGTCACCCAGTACGATTTCGTCGAGTTCGTCAGGGGTGGTCGTGTCGATCACAGGTAAATGCATGCTCAATCAACGATTGCACCCAGAATATTTCATAAAAATGCTAAATTCAAGTTTTTGATCAAGACTATATCAAGGACACTAAAATCGGATATGAGTAGCACACTCATTTTACCCTCCTACTTTTACACAGTCAAATATCAGTAATAAACTTATACGTACTTAAAATATTCCCAGGAGCAACAGTTAGTTGTTTTCAATTTCTTACCAAAGATTCAAAATGCGATGTACACAATATTTTGTCGCATTTCATCCGAAGTCTGGTTACAAGTCAAAGCGATACTAATGAAGGTACAAAATTAGAACACAATTATAAGTAGTATGATTTTAACGATAGATCAATGTATGGAAAGATTAAAAGCTAATTTAATGTGACTGTATTAAATGGCTTGACATAATTTGGATTCAAATTCTTCGTACCAATCTGACTATTTATTCTATTCTTAGTCGTTTGAATAAATAATATCTCAGTTAAGTTAGAATTCACATGATTAATTTTCTCATTTAAAAATTTATATCCATTCCACTCAAAATCATGCATTCTATTTAGGTCTATGCTGGGTAGTAATAAAGTTATTGGAAATCACATTAATTAATATTATTTATATGGATTACATCAATTTATTTGCAGCAACTATGCAAATGTTCTTGTAAATAGTAGACTTAACATGCAGGGTTTTTTTCACTCTGACAACTATCACAATTTTAAAGTGTAAACTTTTCTTTTCCTTTCCATTTTAAATCGACCGGTCTATTTGGAACCTGATTTTAGATTCCAGCAAAACTTTAATATTTTGTTTTTTGGTCGATTTGATTAGACAAAATTTGTACCTTTTGGCCAAAAAAAATTTTTTTCGGATTTGTAGTCATTTTTATTTTTGGAGTAATTATCGATATTTTTCGTCTAAAGCAATCGCTTTTTTTTAATGCGTATAACTTCGTTAAAAATAGATGGATTTTGAAGATTGAACTCTTCAAATGTTCGTAATTACTAAGACTTTCATGATATCGTCACAGAAGTTATCCGGATGTTATTAACAAATTTTTATTCGACAACAAACAAATAGTTCAATTTTTTTTGTTGAATTCGATTTCTCAAAAAGTGTTTTTTTTTTTGTGAATAAAGTGGATCGTTTGCACTTTCATGTTCTAGAATCCCCATCAGCCAAAATTTTTTGCTTAAGAGCTAGAATTAAAAAAAAGTTTTTTTTTTCATCTTCACCTCATGCTGCCTCATTATATTCGATTCATTTAGTTGAATTTTGTGTAAAATTATATTGAGTCATGAATTTCTAGCTGTAAAAAGTAAATTTCATAAATTTTAAATGAAGTCGACAGTAAGAAACATGAATAAATTATTGAGATTCATTATTTGAAAGAATGTAAGTAAAGGCAGTATGTATGTATCATTAGCAAGGTGTTTCCCGATTGTCGATTCTGTTCTTTTTGCCTTGTGGCAGATATGTACAGGGTGCATTAGCCGGAAAATCCGAAAATTGTGAATTCTTCATCAAATTCGAAGACATTTTTTCTTATGCTATTTTTCAGCAAATTTCCCTTGACCAGTGGCGTTAAAAACCATAAACCGCAAATTCTTCAAAATTTTATCCATATTTTTCTGAGTCTCAGTTTTTTACCACAATTTACTAAATTGAAAATCAAAAAAGATATTCGATCTGAAACTGAAAAAATCTCATGAGTTAAATTTCCAGCTGAAATATCTTTTTATCATAGCGGTCTAAAAAGCCTACTTTTTTGCCTGCTTCATGGGCAAAAATCGGCTTTTTCTCCCGCTACGATAAAAAAAATCTTTCGCATCACATGGAAAAATAGGTATTTATGCTACAAGGGATCAAAAGGTTGCTTTTGACGAGTGTGAAGTTTGCGCCCGACCGAAGGGAGTGCGCAAATCACACTTGTCTATAACAACCTATTATTCCCGTTTAGCATACAATATTTTTTCCCATGCATGTACAAAAAAAAGGTCACATTTTTTCCGTCAATCGCGGGAGGAAAGCCCTCTTTTTTGGGGAAAAAAACGCCTATGACATTTTTCTACGACGAAATTTCATGCGTTTCAATTGTTTTCAAGTCACCTGTCATCAGGGGTGGCCCACTTACGAGTTAAATTTCGATCTAAAAAAGTGGGCATAAATTAATATGGAGTTCATATCTGTAGACATCTAAAATAAAGGTATACTGCTCTTGTACGCATAGTCGTTTGTTTTGACCAAAAGTCACGTTGATGTGGCCCACCCCTGCCTGTCATCGACATGGACTTGCCGAGCGCAAAAAACAACTGAATGTCTACGTACACTGCCCCTCCGTTTTCCTCGTTCACACGGGAGAAAAAGTAACATTTAACCTTGATTCCAGGAAGTAATTGGTCCCGAGGGAGTAAAAGTAACCCCCTTTCCAAGCGAGCAGCGATACCCCAAAAAGAGGGCTTCGTTCCCGCGTATCGCGGAAAAAAAGTGGCCTTTTTTCCCTAGATATGAAATATACTTTTTTTTTTGAATTCAGTAAAAGTGGCAAAGGATGTCCAACTTCGAAAAATATGGAGAAAATTTTGGCAAATATTTTGTTCTTGGTTTCTATCCTTATTTGTCGAGGGATGGCGCAGATTGGTTCTACTTGCAATTTAAATATCTTTTTTCATGTAAAGTTTTGTGAAAAACGGCAAAAGGAAAAACGTTAAGAATTTCATGAAGAATCTATGATTTTCGTAGCTTTTGATTACTCGGAGGACACACTGTACATATCTGCCATAAGACAAAAGAACATGATCGACACACGTGAAACACTGTACTTATGATACATGCAAACTGATTTTATATCTAAAATAAATAAAAAATTGAACTAAATGAATCGAATATATGAGGCAGCATTCAAATAAATATGGAAAAAATGCCTTTTTCTTATAAAAATCATAGCTCTTCAACAACAAAGAATGTCTTGTGAAGATTCCAGAATTTGAAAGCATAAATGAGCCACTTCATTCACAAAAAATAAAAAAAATAAACTTTTTGAGAAATCAAATTCTCTGAAAAAAATTGAACTTTTCGTTTGTTGTTAAATAAAAATTTGTGTATAGCATTCGGATGATTTTCGTTGCAATATCTTGAGAGTGCCAGTAATTACGATCATTTAAAGGGTTCAATCTTCAAAATCTATTTTTAACAAAGTTATGCGCATTCAAAAATAAAGCGATTGCTTTAGACAAAAAATATCGATATTTACCCCACAAATAGAAATATGTAATCAAAAATGCAAAAGAAATTATTTTTTGCCAAAAGGTATGACTTTTGTCTAATCAAATCGACCAAAAAACAGCATGTCAAAGTTTCACTGCAATTTAAAGTCGGGTCCCGAATGGACCAGTTGATTTGAAATGGATAGGGCCCTAGTATTCTAATTTGAAGAAGGGGTTTTTTCGTTGTTAAGTAACTTTTTTTCCAAGGTTAATAAGAATTCAAGAAACTGGGCCGAGGTTTATAATTCATCGGAATTTCATGATATTTTTAACGATTCGACTCCACAATAATAAGATAATAATATGAGGTATGTATGTATCCAAATTGTGAGATACTATACAAGATTTATGAAAACAGATAAAGCTAGATATATTTAGTTGTCGCTAAGGAGAGTAATAAGTATATTTAAAGAAAAATAAAGAAGGTGCTTCCAATTCTATAAATAATGTAAAAATTCATAAAAATACGAAGAATTCTGAGAAACTACGGAATTTCAGATGATTATTTTCACACATACTTTTTGCCATGTATATGTCAGATAGTACTAGAGTTTTTTCTCAGAGCAAGAAATAGCCGGAATTGACTATTTCAGTTTATTAGAGTACATAACTTCCCTTCTCGCTTTCCTCGATCTGCATTTCATCCAAAATCTTTTTTTTTTCGTTTTTTAGGATAAAGCGGAAGATCAACACCGAGGCTGTCACGTTTCGATATCGGGGTAGCAGCGAGTCAAGCGAATATGGCCACGTGTTGATAAGGAGAAACGTGATGGAGCCTATGTTTGTGAACGTGAGCTTGTTGCAGTACTTGGACACGGGTCGTTGGTTTCTTTCGATTTACAATGACGAGCTGCAGCCATACAAGGTGACGCTCGTCGTCACAGAAGCCGAGGGGGTCTCAACCACGTGCCCCAACGATTGTTCCGGCCGCGGATCGTGTTACCTCGGCAAATGCGACTGCATCGACGGTTTCCAGGTGCGTTTTGCATGGGAATTGATATACCCGAGCTCATCGAGCTTGTACAAAGTACAAACGCCAATTGACCGCATCCAGTTCTTACTTTAACCGGATTAGCGTGCCTCCGGATATTTACCACGTGTCTGAAAACAATCGTACGGAAAAAGGTCGTGTAATAGAAGCAAATTTGTAGGGAATCATCGGTCTTTGAATGATTGTGACAGTCTTGGATAATAAAAATTAATGCAGGGCTCATTCATGTCTGAATACGACTTGAATGATGAAATATAACATCTTTATGGACAATCGTCTATGATTCTCAATAACCGTAGATGTTGCCAGCACTGTACATAGATGACGGGTTTTATAGTATCTTCTACTTCTAAACATGATCAGCTAACCATAAAGAATTTATATAGATTATAATCATTTTGAAAACATCTACTAGTAGCGTAATTATAAGAGGACATTCGTCCTTTCAGCAAAAGTCTGAGTTTTGGATGAGGAAGACCCTTTCAGTCTAATTTAAATCTGAATTTGACACATGTTCTTAAAAATAAACGTTTTGTTGAGTTTTAAAATTTTTGAATAGACGCCCTTCTACTTCTATTGATGATCATCTGTTCATCTTATTAGAAAATCGTAGATAATATTGTCAACATTGCAGATGATCAAACGTATAGTAGACTCATTCCATGCCAAGCGTTACACCAAATTACAACTAAATCATAGAATTTGAAAACTTTATAGGGATTGTGAAGTGTACTCGATACTCAAGTTAATATGTAAATATTAGTCCTCAATTCCATAAATTCTAGAGGTAATAGGCATTTAAACTTTTTTGTACGGTCAAAGAAAAAAATTCATGGCTTCTGAACCATTCAACCGATTTGCTTAAAATTTTTTTTTGAATTCCTTAGAAATGTTTGCTATATCATTTAATCGATATTTCTGATCAATGTTGTTCAAGCAAACAAAGTTTTTTATAATTTTTTTAAAACAATTAAAATTTTCAGAACCTTCTCAATGCGGTATAATAACGGAATGCAGATGAAAAATACGTGGAAAACGTCTAGCTTTAAGAATCCGTTTAGAAAATTTTGTTATCTCAATTGCTTACAGGGATATGAATTTATTTAAGAACTGTAGTGATAACGGTATTTTGCCCGCAGTGAAGATAGAAACATGCGACTGCCAACTTCAGTTGATTCCGTTATTTTTGAGAGCGGCAACACTCCAGCGTGCTGTCCTTTGTAGGTAAATAGAGTGATAGAGTAATCATTGTTACTACTTCAAAACTCACACAGTGTTTTCAAGTCTGCTAAGCGAATAGGACAAAAAAGTTTTGAAAAAAAGCAGTACAGTCAGAATGAATGTTTGACCCCGCAAATTACGTGTAATTTACATTCGACAGTAATGGTTTAATATCTACAATAATTCAAGTCGTAGTTTTTTTAGAATCTGGAGAAATATGCTTTCACACATTGGAATACACGTCAAGTTGAAAAATATTTATATTTGTAAAAAAAAATCCAGACTGTGTAAAGAGCTGAAAATGTGCTTGTTCACTTAATGTGCATATACGAAGTTATTTGTAATTTATATTTTTACAATCTATTTCAAAATTTTACCTTTGTCAATAGTTCATATTAAAGTTCTATTGTCGATCCTGTGTATTACGCAGCAAAGTAAGTCAATGCTAGTATATGATTCGACAAACGCGATCTTCGGTCATATACATCCGCCTTTATTGAAAAAATTGATTTTTGGAATTGCTTCCCTTTTGCCCAGTTTGTAATTTTCAAGTTTTCAAACTATATAATTAAATCATAATGTATCTTAATACCGAAATAACTCCCTGAATTTTTTAATTTACTAAGTTACCACTCTTTTTGATACTTCGTGAATCACAATATGCCATTCATAAGAATAGACTATTTGAAAGTCGTTTTTGAATGCTAATTCTAAGTTGTTGATTCAGGTAGACGATCGTTAATCATCAATTTATTACATTGGTGAATTTGAGCAATATTTATTCAAAGTTGTAAAGTTGTTGCTGATAAGGAAAAGTTTCTTATTAAGTCGAAACATACTATAGTAAAAAGAAAAGTAATCAAACTAATTCCAGAAAACATTGCTATGTAAATGAAAAAGACGTGTAAACATAATAAGGTACATGATACATAACGAATTCTTCGAAAAAGCGTATTTTACATCATCGTTTCCATGAAATTGTTTCAAAAACCTGCTGACGAATGTAAGTTCACGTAATTTGCCGTCTCCAAACATGAATTTCTACATTACTGCTTTTTTCCTAAATTTTTTTTTCCTACTCGCTTAGCAGACTTTAAAACACTGTATGAGTGTTGAAGTAGCAAAAATGATCACTCTATCACTCTCTTTACCTACAAAGGACAGCACGCTAGAGTGTTCCTGCTCTTAAAAATAACGCAATCAACTGAAGTTAGCGGTAGCATGTTCTATCTTTACTGCGGATAAAATACCGTTAGCGCTACAGTTCTTAAATAAATTCATATCCCTGTAAGCAATTAAGATAACAAAATTTTCTAAACGGATTCTTAAAGGTAGACGTTTTCCGCGTATTTTTCATCTGTATTCCGTTATTATACGGCATTGAGAAGGTTCTGAAAATTTTAATTGTTTTAAAAAAATTATAAAAAACTTTGTTTGCTTAACCAAGATTGATCAGAAATATCGATTAAATGATGGAACAAACATTTCTAAGGAATTCAAAAAAAAATTTCAAGCAAATCGGTTGAAGGGTTCAGAAGTTATTAATTTTTTCTTCGAACGTGCCAAAAAGTATGAATGCCAATAACCTCTAGAATTTATGGAATCGAGGACTAATATTTACATATTAACTTGAGTATCGAGTACGCTTCATAATCCATACAAAGTTTTGAAATTATATGATTTAGTTGTAATTTTTTGTAAAGTTTGGCGTGGAATGAGTCTGTACTGTCTCCCACAGAAATACTACATTACTTACCTCTACTGCACATTTAGGATGAAACGTTCAAATTTCGAAAAATTAGAACCGCAAAAGTTGGCAAATACAGACTTCTAAAGTATAAAGCATCCAATACAGAACATCTACAGTCTACAACATCCAAACTAAATCATCCGAACATCGTAATAATGATTGCAGTGAACAACATTGTATATTGTGATCATAACAGTATATTTTCTCTACAATTGTTTATTGTGTAATAAGCAGCAACATAAGCAACAAATGAGAGTCGTATGTATAAATGTACATAAATACAATCAAGGAAACAGTAAGAAACAGTAAAAGTTTTAACTCCATGGCAAGGAAAAACAAAATCTCAAAGAGCGATGGAAATTTTATAAATTCGAAAAAACTTTTTTTAAATGAATAGTTTTAGATTCTTTAATAATTTTTATGATTAAAAAAATGTGGATCTTATGAGCTTTGTAATATTCATGTAATAGTACTCTGTTAACTGTTTGTAACACGCAAAAAGCGAAGAATTTTTTGAAAATTTGAAAAAAGGTGTGAATAATTTAAATTTAAAATGTTTTAATTTAAGATGATCATTAAGTTGTATGTTTTCTATCCTGAACGTTATAAGTTTTGGATGATTTAGATTGGATCTTTTGCCACTTAACAGGCCTGGACAATCGTATATCATTTTAACTAATTGAAGGTGATGTCGTCAGTATTATCTTTCAAATCTCTAAATATTTTTAAGCTGTCTGAGAAATGTTTTATCACTTTACATCACAATTAGTGTAATTGTGGACTTGGTATTGTATGATAATAATTATTTCGATTTCCTAGTTGAATTTTATAATACAGGGTGTACCAAACTCCCCGCGCCAAAAAGAATCTTAATATTCCTTGCTTAATTTCAAGTCAAAAGTCCTTTACCACTTTTTTGAAAATTAAAAATTAAAAAAGTTATTCAAGCCAAAAGTAAAAATAATAAATGCGCTCTCACAGCAAGTGGGGAAAGATTTCACTGGCCAAACTTTTCCCAAATATTCTTCATATTTTTCCGAGTCGAAAAGTCCTTTGCCACTTTTCACAAAACTCAAAATCAAAAACGATATTCGGGTTACAAGATTCGACCAATCAGATTTCTTGGATTTCATGCTCAAATATCTTTTTTGATTTTGAGTTTCGTGAAAAGTGGCAAAAGACTTTTCAACTCGGAAAAATATGAAGAAAATTTGGGAAAAGTTTGCTCCGTGAAATCTGCCCTCACTTGCCGAGAGAGCGCATTTATTGTTTAAACTTTTGATATAAATAACTTTTTTAATTTTGAGTTTCTTTCCGGCGCGGGGAGTTTGGTACACCCTGTATTACCATACATCACAATTATTTAAATGATTCTGATAAATGTTGACTAGTTTCGACTAAAGTTTCAATATATTTTTTTCCAAAACTTCATTGAATGGTAGAAAAAAATAATTTCCCTAGAAATTTGTAAATTTTCGAGAAATTTTGATCATGGATATCGAAAATCTTTGGTACATATAAATAAAATATACATTATATATTTATCACATTCATTATATTCTTCTAGGTATGTATCATGAAATTACACATTCAGATATTTTGAAAGATAATATTTCCTAAAATCACTACAACCACCCAAACATCAGAAAACCTGTTGCTTTTATATTTTAAGCAAGTAAGAAAAATTGGAATTTTTGAGGTCCAGTTAGGAATAGATTGCGATAGTATAAATTTGTGATAATATAAAAATTTTTTATAGTTTTCCGTTCTTCCATCTAAAACTTCAGACTATTTCAAAAACATTTCTGAATTCAAGTTATTACATTTGAAAATTTCTACAAATTCACCATTTTAGAAAATTCAAGATTCAGTTTTCTTCTTCTTGAAAATGTTTCCAGAATGCGCTGAAATTTCTGATCTACAAGTTATTACTCACAGTATAATTTCATTTCAGAATTCTCAAAATTCTCAACGATTTCCAATCGATAAATAATTTGAAAATTATCTTGAATCTATCAAAACTAAAAAAATCAACGAAAAATTAAAAGATATCAATCGGAAATCTCGACATTCAATTGCAATCACGTCTTTATTTCTTCAATTTCCACTTTTCATTCCCAGTAGTAAGAATACCGAAAATTTTCCGTGAAATCTTTCCAGCGTATGAATATTTCACGTTGACCTGTTTTTTTATACATTTGGATATCTGCTTTCATTCAGAAATATCCTGAAATGACAAGATCTCTTCATACAAAATTAAACGATTTCATAAAATATTCCCTGCCATTCTTCCTATCGTTTCAATTTCGGTTTATCGTTTTTTATCACCATTGCATTTCGTTTAATCAGTTAATTTTTGAGATTAAAAAAAAATGATATTGGGTTCAGATAAAAAGGGAGAAAGGAAATAACCACGTGCTCTTTCAGAATAAGCGAATGAACTGCCAAAAAATTGAAGTTTGTTTGTTTGTTTGTTTTTTTTTTTTTTTTTTTATGTGTTTCAGGGCGCGGATTGTAGTAAAAGCGTGTGTCCGATATTGTGTTCATCGCATGGTCAATACGGGGGAGGGATTTGTCATTGCGAGGATGGCTGGAAAGGGGCGGAATGCGACGTTCCGTTGGCGGACTGTCAAGTGCCTGATTGCAACCAACATGGGCAATGCGTGCGAGGTTCTTGCGTCTGTCAAACTGGTTGGAAAGGGCAGTTTTGTTCTGAACGTGAGTTACTGAGTTTTTCAGAAAGTTTAAAGATTTTTTGACCTCTTACCCCGATAATTGTCATCATATGACTTTTATTTCTATCTCATCGAGTGTAAATGTACGTGCTTTCTACTACTTAAAGTCAAAACCCTCAAAATTGAGGGTAAGCTTTGAAAGTTATTCGGCACTCTTAAAAGTTTTAGAGTAAATCTTCAACTTGAAGGTACTGTCCTAGTGATTGTATCAAGGTTAATTTTGAACTTCGGAGAGTAATTCTGGAAAGTAAGAGGTTACACACATTTTGATCATGAATTTATTAACGAACTAGAACGGATTCTCAAGTCGAGGGCAGCTTTTACAAATTTCAAAGTTTTCAATCAATCAGAAATCATGGAATTCGATAAACTTAAGTATTTTGATATTTAATGCGTTGGTGTGGATACTTGAGACGGAGAGTATTAAAATTGAGGGTTGATTCTCGACTTGATTGGGGAAAATTTACCTAATACCTCCAGAGCTGATACTGTTAATACGAAAAAAAAAAATAAAATTATAGACGGTTTAAAAATTTCAGAAATTTCAGATTCAAGATATTGTAAGATACGATCGTTTTATTGCAAAGTAAAACAAGATTGATAAGTAAGGATTAATTACACGTTTCCTCATATGATTGGAGTCTTTATATTTATATTCAGAAATAAAAAGCACTTGAAATACAAGAAAGTTTTTTCTTACTACATGAAATTGGAACTCTCAACTCAACACATTGTGAGTAATGAACTCAAACTACAAATTCTGATGAGTAATTTGTAACTTCTGCAATTCGTTAATACGCATAATAAAACTGCATAATTTGTTATAATTTACTCAAGATTTCAGAATTTTTCAAGACGTTCATCTCGTTCAAGATCTCACACGATAAAGAAGAAAAGAAAATCGATAAATCAAATACATACAGGAAATAATGTGAAGCTTAAATGAAAAAAAAAATATTTTTCGGAAATCGTGAACATCATTCCTTTTTATTCTCGATTTGAAAAAAATCTGTCGAATAGATGTGTTCTTTATTCACATCGAAAATTTATTATTCATGTAAATATTTCCCCAAATAAATGACATGAATCAAAAATTTCATATATTCGAAAATATGCAATCATGCTTGCATAACATTTAATATTAACTAAAAATAAAACATCGTAATGTATTGAACCTTAAATGATGGTTTTTTGAAGGCAAATTCGTAACAAACTATCATACTTTGGATATAACTATTTGCTAGTCTAAAATGTTAACAGTTCATTCATTTGACTCATCATGTGAAGCTGAATGATAAAATTGTAACATCATGAATGGAGCATTACACTTTTCAAACCTTCATGTTTTTTTTTTGTCATTCAAATGACAATAAGAAAAAAATAGAAAATGAATGTGCCACTTTTGCAAAATGGAAAGCTCTTGCAGTTCTTGTGCACAAAAATCAGATATTTGATAAAGTGTTGTTTTTGAGAGAAAATATCTGATTTTCGAAGTACTATATCACTTTTGTAATCATAAATTAATCTAAAGTAAAAACGAGTAATTAACCTCTTTGACAGTTTCGATAATATTTACAGCTTTACAGATTATAATATTTTTGACAGATATGAAATTTTTGACAGTTCCAGTTTTAAACATTCTTGAAAATGTTCAAAGTTTTATAGTTTTGAGAGTTTTCACAATCTTGATTGTTTTAACAGGTAATTAAAGAAAAATCTGTCTAAGTCATCGAAATTGCTGTAATGCGCAATGAACTGCAAACTCTAAAAAAAAGGCTGACAGTATTAGAAATTGTTAAGAAAATGTCAAAAATGTAAAAAAAATTTAGTTTCGAAGTTAGTTCAGAACTCCAGAAAGTTTCAAAACAGTAAAAAATGTCGAAAACGTTAAGGGGGTCATCTATCTTCGCACTCAAATTTAGTGTTTATTTTTTACGATGGATTGCAACAACACTAGACATGATGTTGACATAATGTTTTTTTTTAAATTTTGTTATTACATTCTCGAACTTGAAGAAAAAAGTTTTCAATTTCTTTTAAGCTGGTTTTTCTGGCCTTGCTGCGTCCCTTAATTGACCTCTGCCTCAGCGACATAGTAAAGTTTGTGGTACGAATTCTCAGCCCCAGAACCTTAAAACACGAAACCAATTATTTTCACCTAATTTTCACTACTAAAACTAAGTTAGGACACAAGCTTTTTGGAATATTTCCAAATTTGACAAAATGACAGCCTTAAAAAAAAATGCTTTTTTACCCTGTTTTTCGGGCAGAAAAAGGCCTATTCGAAATGAAAACAGTGTATTTTGATTTTGTATCGTGGACCGGAAGCGTGGCTTTTAGGGCGAGAACTAATTTATCAGCCTCGATGGTACCTCGGCTGATATTTGATCCGAAAACAAAGCCACGTCTCACGGTCCGAGATGCAAAAGATATTTTTTGCAAAACACGCGCTCAAAAGGGGCTTCCAACACCGACAAGCGGCCTAGAGGGGGTATATTTACGACACGGCGCACCACGCACATATGTCTGCATATGCCATTCTCTCCCTCTTTAAGGTAAGTATAAAGGAACAAAAACACGCACAGAGGAACAAAAGTACGCACCGAGGAACGACGCCCGTGTCGAAACCGAATCGCCGGTCGTAAATGCACGTCCTCTAAGTCGCTTTTTACGTGCTCGAAGCGTCTTTTTCGTGCGTTTTTTGCATAAAATAGTATATAGCTAGCTGTAAACAGCCGATATATAGATAGCTGTAAAACAGCCGATTTAGAACAAGTGTGAGGTTTGCCGCCTGAGTGAAGCGAAGCACAGTGGTCCGAAATCCTAAAAAGCTGGCTAAAAGTCGAAAGATTCACAATTTTTTGTGGGACTCTCAGTCTCTGCGTTTTTTAGGTCGCTGATCTCGAAAATGGAGCTTAGAATTCAACATTTAAAATGGCGTAATCAAAATGGCGAGTATTTTTCAAAAAAATTGACACGATTCTCACGAAATTATTTTCCGTTGTGTTTTTTGCATTACTATTTTTTCGAATTGAGTTTTAAATCTCAAATTCAAAATGGCGGATGCAAAATGGTGGTTTTTTTTAAACAAAGAAGCAGCATTTTGCAAAAATTTCTTTGTTTGATGTTTTTTATGGTGCTACATATAAAAATCTGCTTCAAAATACAAAATCCAAAAGGAATAAAGTTTTTTATAGAAAAAGATTCCTAGTAGCAATAATAGGCAATCAGTCAATAAAACATTCGATTGAAACTGTTTGAAAAATTTATTTTTACAAAAAAAAAATAATTTTGTATATGTTAACATGTTCTATAAAGTATTCTACTTACTGTGAGAAAAACTTGAATTAATCACTTTCATCGTCCTCATCGCAACTAGTGCCAATTTCAAAACCCTAATTTTCATAAAAAACGTCACCAGCGTCATCATCGTCAAAATCAAATTTTTCATACTTCAAGAGCGCAACTGCTTCGCGAGAAAGAGCATTGCCTTTTTTCGGTCGTACATTTCACAAATTTGAAATGAAACGGTCTGAAGAAGTTAGGAGCCGATGGAAAATATCTTCCATATTTTCTTTTTGCGAACATTTGCATGCGTAATTTTCACGATAATTAAGCACATCTTTATTTCTCGACTCCTGAGCTTCTTCAGATAACAGCCCTATTAGTAAAATTGCTAATTTAAAAATTTGTGGACCACGTATCAATACTTGGTGATCAGTCGTTGGCATTGAGTACCAATGATATAATGACTTTTTTGAGACGAAAAAATATCTGGAGACTAAAATTAGGGTATCCTTGATTCGTATGTATCTTTTTCCTAGTGTTAGAGACTACCAGTTGCGTTTTTATTAGTGATAAAAATCGATTAACGTGAAAATATCCTCGCTGTATACACTTCCATGGTGAAAAAAAATAAAAATCTGTCTTTACAGAAAGTAAGTCTTTTTATCAAGCGTGGATGACCGCGCTCAGCGATCAAAAACGCGCCTACCTCTGTCTTGACGCGTTGGGCGCGGCTGAACGAAAAAATTAACCACGAGCAAAACGCTATTTCAATCTCTATATTTTATCGCAACATGATCAGCTTCAAACAGAACAGGATCTCTCCGGATCGTATCTAAATCACTATCGAGATAGACGAATAAAGTTGAAAAACCCGAAAAAATCACACTACTATTTCAACGTTTGAACGATATTTTCAATCAGAAAAAAATCAATCGCTTCATTTTATACAATTCAATTTAGAGTATTTCTCACTAAACTGCACCACACTTACGTAAGCGCGCTGAGAAGGAAAATTTGACTGGCACGAGGGCGCTACTTAGTATAAGAATTTTCACATCTTATCCCCACTGTTGACTATGCATGAAATACGCGAAAAAGGTGCTCTAAACCCTAATTTACCTGATTTTTTAATAAAGCACCACGAAAAAAAATTTTTTTCTTCCGACTTTTGGTCAGCTTTTTTGGGTTTGGGACCACTGTGCGAAGGCAGCAATCACACGAATTCTAATCGGCTGTATTTGCTATGAGGTACACACGATACTTTTTGCTTCGATAACCGTAGAAATGAGCTTATACAAAACTGTTTCGACATGGCAAATGAAGTATTGAAGGTCGACCGGAGGCTGGAGAGAATGACACTCGGCAGGTAAAAGGGGGGTCCTTTCTGGCCCGCTGGGTTTCCAAGGAGCCAAAAGAGCCCGCCTTTCACCTGGCCGATTGACATTTGTCGACAGCTTGCGTGTTGGCCTGGAATACTTCATTTGTCACGAAACGAGTTTGAAAACGCTCCTTTCTAGTGTTTGAGAGGCAAAAAAATTTTCGGAAAAGCTCGTGTCCTGCCCTATAGCAACGTTTCCTGAATACGCAACAATCAACATTTTTCCAATATCTTTCAAAGTTTCGTCAAACTCGGGTCCAAACTTTTAAAAATCACTTCTTTCGGGAAAACGCGTTTAAAGCTTTATAGTGAAATGATACATAATTGGCAAGACTTACAGTTTTATCATCTGTGTTAAAGCCGTAGAGCTCTTCTTCTTTTTCAAATAAATGTTACTGGTTCGCAACTTGTAAAAACAGTCGAAAACATTTTACAAAGACTTATAGCCAACATCCATGAGGAATTATTGGCAACATTATGGCGTAAAAGACCTGGACGGGGCTGGAGATAGTGCTGCATAGTTCGATTACCAGCATGTTTTCGAAAAAATGCTACATAGAGCATATTTCTAATGACGTCTATATTGGAAATAAGCCAAAAAAAATTAATTTTTCTAAATTGCGAAGGTACACGGCCCCCTTAAAAGTTTCAGCTATTGGAAATAACTGTAATAACTGTCAGGAATGCAAAAAATGCCAAAACTGTTTCATAACTTTCAAAATTAAAACACTACACATGCAAAAAACTGTCAAAACTACCTGTTTTCACAAAGTGCCAGAACTGTTATGAATTGATGTAAAAAACATTGAAACTGTCAAAGGCGTGCTTCATATCTATACCATTTTTATTTTTACATTTTGTAATTATTATCAAAGTAGTACAGTTTTGAATTTTTTCTTTATCGCCCATTAATTATTTCAAGAAAAAAACATGAAATCCACTGTACAAGGTAGCACTTTGTAACCACTCTGTTTAAGTAAAAGGTAGAAGTCTTCAAAGATTGATTCCTCTACGATGAAGGAACGTTGGATATACATGTAACACTTCGATAATTTGACCGTTGCAGCCGATTGTCCGGATCCAAACTGCAGCAGTCACGGGGCTTGTATCTCCGGGAAATGTTATTGCAAAGCTGGTTGGCAGGGGGAACGTTGCAACCAGGTGGACCAGCAAGTCTATAGGTGCTTGCCAGGCTGCTCTGAGCATGGCACTTATGATCTCGAGTTGGCCAGGTGCACGTGCGACGAGCACTGGACGGGCGTTGATTGCTCTCAACCTAGCTGCGGCCTCGATTGCGGACCACACGGGTTTTGCGAGCAAAGCCGCTGCAAGTAAGTCTTTGATTCTTTGCACATATATTAAAATTTTCTACAGTTGGCCAAAAATAACCCTAGTTTATATGAAAAATGAATTCGAAAAGGTGGGAAATTGATCACTCAGAGCCAATTTTTCATTAATAGTAATTCCTTATCTATTTCTATTTTAACTGATCACGGAAAGCGATAGAAGGAACAAAACCAAATACGTGTATGAAATGAATTCTAAAGGAAATTTATTTCGAATATTTTTGTATGTAATACAAATGTTAAATGAATTCACGTCTTGAATTTAATATACGTATAGGTATGTAGTAATTTCATGTACCTACAATATGAAGCACACATGCTGCATAGTATTAAACCATAAATATACCTTGTGTATTAATAATGCATTCTAAATACAGGCTATGTGTAACTTGTATTATACGGTTTGCAATTAATTTTAAGCGAAAATTCTTTACTGTGCTGTTTTCAAGTTATATGCATTTAAAGTTGAAAAAAGTGCATTTTTTGAGCTTTTTTGTAAACAACTGATGTTTACGTATTTTATTCTTACTTGTAACATCTACAACTCATAAACTACGATTTTGATTAACAAAAAGAGCTTTTCTCTTATAACAGCTAACATGCCCTGGCAATCAGGATGCGACGTTAAACGTTGCCTGAACGTCACAATGAACGTCGCATACGAAAATGACTTAAAAAAAGCCTTTTTAACCAAAAAATGATATGGAAGAGTTATATTGTGTTATTTCAAGAGATATTTAGCCAAAAAAACGATCGGATTTGCCTTAATTCGTCATTTTGGATAACAACGATTTTTCCTTAACTTGCTATTTCATAATTAAAGAGTGTAAAAACAGTTTGGAGGAAAAAAATATCAATCATATCATAAAAACATTTATTTTCTAACTTGCAAAAGTTATATAATGCCTAATTAGGTTTTTTAACAGTTAAGGAACTTTATACAAGAAAATCCTACAATTCCTTAACTGTTAAAAACCCTAATCAGGCAGTGTATAACTTTTGCAAATTAGAAAATAAATGTTTTCTATGATAAGATTGATATTTTTTTCCTTCAAACTGTTTTTACACTCTTAAATTATGAAATAGCAAGTTCAGGAAAAATCGTTAACCATCCAAAATGACGATTTGAGGCAAATCCTGTCGTTTTTTTTTTGCTAAATATCTCTTGAAACATCACAATATAGCTTTTCCATATCATTTTTTGGTTTTATAAGGTTTTTTTTTCAGTCATTTTCGTATGCGACGTTCATGGCGACGTTCAGGCGACGTTTAACGTCGCCTGGCATCCCGATTGCCAGGGGATATACCTTTCGAATAAAATTCACTTTATTTAAATAGAATTGATCGTTCTTGATATTTCTGCAAATTTGTAAACGAAAAAAATCTGAAAGAACATGTTTTTTGCTTATATTTTGAGAACGTTTTTTCAAAAAAATAAATCAAAGTTTTCTCAAAAAAATTCTTTTTCCCCGAGATTATCGCAATGATCAAAAAATTTGTAAACTGGTGTAATGCATCCAGAAAGAAACTGGTATGTATTGGAATATCATATATGGGACGGTGAAATCAGTCTGAAATATTGTACTTTCTGCTTTTTGATAGCTGAATTTTCTTTTATATTGTATTTTTTACATTGTCAAATGATATGGAAGAAGTAGATATATGTCCTTATAAAAACTACAAGATTTATTGCGCATTATATTATACCTATGTTGTACTTACTACAATATCATATTGCAATTTCTGCTAATCCATATTTCAAAAAAGACCATGACGTTTTGCCAGTTTTTGAACTTAAAGAGTTATTTTCGCTATATTTTTGTGTACTTTGTAATAACTTAGGGTAATTCCGGGAGAGATGGGCCACTTTTTTGTGTTGGTGTGCCAGTTAACACGCCATCAAAAAACATTTGTCAAACCTGTTACTCGCTTTGATGTTTTTCGGGAAAAAGGAGTGTTAAATTTGACACCGTCGGAAAAAAACGTCAAAGTTTTTCAACACTCGTACATTTCTTGGTAGTTACGCGAAAGAATTTCTACTGTTGGAAATAATGTGAAAAACAAAAAATGGCCAAACATTTTTAATAGTACATTATTCTATAGCCCTCGAACAAACATTTCAAAATTTTCATAGATTTTTTACATTAATTTTGTGAGTATCAGCAGCAATTTGAAAAAAAGTGGCCCATCTCTCCCAGAAAAATTTCAAAATCTGCGATATTACGAAATTTTGTCTACTGTTTGAAATAATGTGAATAACAAAAAATGGCTAAACATTTTCAAGAGTAAATTATTCTATAGCTCTCAAAAAACATTTCAAAATTTTTATATATTTTGTACATTGATATTGTGGGTACCAGCAGAAATTGAAAAAAAAGTGGCCCATTTCTCCCGAAATTACCCTACATGATAATTTTTAATTATTTACATAGCGAAGGTGAAGTATATATGAAAATAGAATAGAAAAATAGAAAGAAAAGGTAATTTTACAATAATTAATGAATTTTTCCTATGATACTGATAGGTGCCTATGGTAATTTTTTCTTTATATATGATAAGTCATATATTATCTGTATGTACATACGAGCTGTAAATACAAATGATGAAAATTCCAAAAATGATATTGATATTTCACTATATACAAATATCTAATTATGAGTGCTAGTATATAGTAGAATATACGATTTAAATATCACAATTTGCATTCAAAATGTAAAAAACTTTTCGTATACTAGGGATATTATTTCATATACAAAATATCGTAAACTATAATACAGATCAATATTCTTAAACGAATAAACTAATTTTTCAATTAGGTGATTGAATTAACTACTTTTTGCATTATTTATTGTAATTGTAGAAAGATATATCGGCACAATGTGTCGATACAAATACTTTTGCAATATTTATATCTTGAAATATATAAACACATATATACATGTTTATATGTATTACATTAACATAATATTAAACATCTTTGAATGTATGGAACGGCGCTATTGGAAATACCTTGTGATTTTCATTACACATTGTTACACATATTCCGCGCGTGCATGCATCGTAAATTAACATCGTAAACCAAAAATTTCCGTAATTTTGTAAAAAACATATGACCTTCTATTTACAGAACGAATTGCTACAAATAATTGAAAGCATATAGTCAGAAATTTTACAGAAATCGTGACAGAAATAAGTTCGGTCAGATTACCAGCTATCATTTCCGCCAGATTGCGGTTGGGTTGCTGTGATTTATTTCCAGTTGATCTGGCCTGATCACATTGCCAGTAGCTTTACAGAAATATCGAGGAAATATTTTCCAGCAAGTGTTGCGTCAGTCTTGCTTTAGCAACGTTTGTTTATGGGGACAGTTTTTACATACCATTCGTTGATTGCGACTATATTGAAAAAAAATTTTTTTAACTAATTTGAGTACGGAATCTGTATCTCTGGATACGGAAATAACTGTCATTTATTGTTCTAAATAAGAGTTTTAAAATAGTACTAAAAAAAATGTTCTTTAGCTTCTTTTCAGTTATTTCTAGAAATAGCAAAAACGATAGATTTTATTTTATTAGAAAATGTATACCTGTCACCCGAAAGACATACTAGTTGCCTTTTCGGCGATATGCTGTTTTTTTTTTCAATAGTCATTTATATGTTATAGGTGTTGAAAGTCGAAAAAAGTGCATGAAAATTAGTGTAAAAAGGTTTTTTTCCTTTCCTTTCCTTTCTTTTCCTTTTTCAGAAAAGGGACGATTTTCAACTGTTTTTTTTTATTAACGCTTCTCTCAAGCAACGCACGATTGTACATCTGTTGTTTTGAAACACTCAGTGTGCAATCGACCGATTGAAAAAGTTAGAGGGCTTATTCGAAAAGTGATAGCAATCAGATCGATTAATCGCGACGAGGCTGTTAATGAAATGTTCAATCGAACATAGCTCAAAAAATGATTGCGCATTCAAAAGTCGCTCAATGAACAGAACGATAAACGTACGGTGTACAAACGTGTGGTGTAAAATCGAACATGGGCAAAAGTGACTTGACCAGTCACGGTGGACAAATAAAATGCGCAAACGGAACCAAGCCAGATTTTGCAGCTAAAGCTAAATGGAATTTTTTCGCATCTTTCCACGGAAAAGGCGCCATGGGATCGGTTGTAGTAAAAACATTTAAAAAAAAAATCAAATTCGAATACTGTACAATAGAAGAGCATAATGCAAATGATCAGGCCATGAAAATTCGATGCACCAGAGCGAAGACTGCAAAAAATACTCACATGTATCATTCTTCCACCCTGATTGATGAAAAAAGAGTTGCTTGTAAGATATTTTCAAACTCAACCAAAGCAGTGATTGGAGACGTTCTAAAAACCACAGTGAACAAAAAAAAATGGTTGATGATTTATTGAATGTTAATTTATGTGTTTGAAGTATATTTTGATGTGGAAACAAAAAAAAATTTTCTAAATCGTTGTCTTCTGACCAATTAAGCAGAAAAATGTCTATATATGGTACACTCTGGTCGGGCTTAAAGGCTAAATGACCGTGGACGGCGCGTACCGCGGGCCAAGTCAAAAAAATTCATTACTGGTAAACTAATGCAAGTTTCCAGATTTTTTATTTTTTTATTTACTGTGTTTCATAATAAAGATTATTATTCCATACCAAAAATGAGCAAATTCGATCGAGGAGTTATAATTATGTAAATTTGTTTATTTAAATTGTTTATATTTTCAACGAAATGTCTTCGGTGTAAAAAAATTTCTTTTATCTGAAAAGTGTCTCATTGACAATCTCTAACACAAAAATTGGCAAAAAACATGCAACAAATCAATAAGAAAAAAATAAAACTCAATTCATGCCAAAAAATGTTATTAACAATAGCTTTTGTTAAACTTGGAAGATCGCGAGACTGTTTGAATTTTAGTTTTAATTTCTTATAAAGATTTGAAAACAGTCATTTTCGCCAAAAAAAGCCGACCATCAAAAAATATGTGATTTACTTGAAAAATTTTCACGAATTTCTAAAAGTATTATATTTACACGAAACTTTAATTAAATAAAGTTCACTGTATCTGAATTTCATGTGGAACTGTAAGAACTGATGTTTAGAAAAAATTTTTTTTTATCATTAATCAAATATAATGGCGTATCACTTAATAAATAAAATTGGAATCCGGTTTTCGCTATGATTTATTTACATTTAAGCTTATTAGTCTCGTCAGGATAAGTAAGTTATTGAAATTCAAGATAGTCCTTATGGCCATTTCAATATAACTGAACAGTTAAATACTTTCCTTGTACACCAATTCATTTCTGATTTCAATACTTTTGTATTTTACTTTTTTCATCAAGTTTTTTTTAAATTACAATTCTGCTCCATTTTTATTAATTCTGGTTTTTATACATTGGTTATGTTCGGAAGGAGGAGGGGTACATCTTCAAAACTTGCGATAACATAAAACCTGCAATTGTATTGTGCCAGTTACGATATCTTAAATTTTTTACAACTTATATGTCGAAAATCACTGAATTTTTTTTCTGTGAATAATGACAGGTAAAATTCTCTAATTTTTTTCAAGCAATCCCTTAAAATGTGATTTCGAATTCAATTCGTTTTGGCGAAAAAAGCAACTTTGAGTTTTGTATCCATAAAACGCTTGAATTCGTATTTTTGCATTGGTTTCGTTTTCAGAATAAGTAGTAGATGCATATAAATAGTCCGACTACTAGGACAAAGGACACATATTGAGATCTCATTTGTTGAATAAATCATAACATTACAACAAAGTACTCTCTTCTTAGAACTTCATATCATGAGTCCTCAAGCTAAATTAATAAACAATCAGAGTGGACGTCGAAATAACTCTTCCATGTCGTGTCAGGTCTAGGAATATAAATTACTCATAAAAATTATTCAACTTGGATCTTTTTTGAACTGGCAGTCCAGATTGATGCGTACGTGTTAAACTTTTCAAATTATACTAGTCGAATAATTCTGATTGTCCAGATGTAAAGATGATTGGACCGGAGCTAAATGTGACCAAAAACCCTGCGATTCCCGATGCGCTGAACATGGCCAATGCAGGAATGGAACATGCGTTTGTAGCCAAGGTTGGAACGGAAGACATTGTACTCTACGTAAGTTCTATATTTTTAAAAACTCTTAATTTATAGTGCACTATATAAAACATGTATTAAATATAAAATGGACGCTTTCTGCATACTGCCGAACGGAAAAATTACGGACTTAACTGCTGACGTAGTCCATATGTCCGATATAACAGTTTCTGAGCAGCAAGTAAGTACCACTGCTCGAATGCATCTGGAGCACTATCGATTAGGGATGGGCGATTATTAAAAAAAAGCGATTATCAAATCATCGATTATTTTTTTAGACTAAATTTTAATCGATTATTGATCAAAATAATCGTCTTCGAATAATAATCGATTACAAACCCATTCAATATATCATATCCATAGGTATAAATTTGCAAAATTCGATTTTGCTATGTTTTGCTATCAGCCAACAGGTATAGGTATAACTCTCCATCCATTTACATCTACATTCATGCCAAGATCCACAGACATAGAGAAAAAAGTGTAAAATTATAAATGGGACCTCATAATATATTTTATTATATATATATCATGAAAATGAATCAATAAATTTATTTCAACATATAAAAATCAGTACAACATAGATGTGTCGACAACGAATAATTACGACAAAAAATCACCCCAATCTTCGACAGGTCTGATATTTTAAAATAGCAGCCCTCTATTTTAGATTATATTAGATTTGATGTCAGGATCTACACAAACAAAATTTCTTCTTTAATTTTTTGTAAATATTGATGACTTTTTACCAGCATTTAATGCAATTAATTTTCGAAAACGCAATCAATTTTGAAAAAAAAATTTTTTACATAAAAATCTTTTTATACCTTCAAAATATTACGAAAAAAGAACAAATATATAATATAATATAATATAATATATTAATAATAATAATAATAATAATAATAATAATAATAATAATAATAATAATAATAATAATAATAATAATAATAGCAATAATAATAATAATAATAATAATAATAATAATAATAATAATAATAATAATAATAATAATAATAATTATAGTACTCATTATTTTAAGGGATAATTTATTGCGGAGCATGGAGCATGTTGGCCGAATTTTCATTCAGAAATTTTTTAAAATTTTCCCTTTTTGTTTTGAAAAGTGCATGTGTTCCTATTCAATAGCTACAATCCTTGGCTTAATATTGTGAAATTTTTATTACACTGAAATGATAATTGAAATTATGACTATTTTTATAACACGTCGCGAAAAAACGGCCAACGTGCCCCGATCCCGGGGTATGTTGGCCGAATTGCTGAGTTGGAAGAAATAGAGTATAAATGATTGCTGCGTGTACATTTTTATTCAAACTCCAATATTTAAAGGTGTCACTAAGTTTTTATACGAATTTGTATTTTTGGAAACTGTAAAATCAACATTTTTTATAAATTAAATTGATGCAATGATATGTCATCATATTCCACAATTACCAAAATGACTCAATAGTTATTTTTATAGTGAATATAAAAAATTTACGTGTTTTTCAAAGTAATTTTTCTGCCCCAGTTATAGTCTAAAAAAAATTAAAATCAATATTTTTGAACGTAGTTGAAAATTCTTTTACCTTTTTGAAAAAGGTACCTGACTCGTGGCAGTTTTCAAAGTCACCCAACACTTGCCATCTGACACTCGATAATCGTCAACTAATATACAAAAACATTTATGGATAATTGGATGAATTACACGTGTATCAGATCAGGTGTATGTTATCGTTATCTCGTTATTTGCTGGAAATGAAAGTATATCGTAATATTCAGAAAATTTGCAGTTGAAGATTATTTTCCAAATATCTATTCTTACTGAATGTTAGTAAGAGAGGGGGGTGGGTTAACTTGATGAGTACGCTTGGTTACATGAGGTAGGGGACAAAAACAGGCAAAAATGCGAGTAGGTAATAAATAGTTGGTCCTCAATTCCTGTTAAAAAACTCGGCCAACGTGCCTCTATAAAATTTGGACAACCTACCCCAGCCAGAATTGTAGTTAATAAATCAGAATTCTATAACATATAAATTTCTATAACGACGCATTATTAAAGTGATAAAAACATCGAAATATATAACTGAATCAACGGTCTTGCCTGTGCGGCTGTAACGCTCGTAGAATGAAAAGGAGAGATCGTCCGTCTCTTGCCTTGGCCAGGATTGGCTGGTCAGGTGAGGTTAAGGTCCTAGCCAGCTAATAAGAAAGCCCTGATGATGCTTTGAAAAAGAGAGCAATAACTCATGGGCTATTGCTCTCTCTTTTCATGGCGGAATGGATGCGTGGTAGCACACGCGCGGTCCCGTTATATGAATAGAAACGATTACGATTTTATATCAAAATAATCGAAAATCGATCAATCGTGAGTTTCAAATAATCAGATTATTAATCGATTATGAATCGATTTATAATCGTCTTCCGATTAAATCGTGGATAATCGCCCATCCCTACTATTGATTATGGAACTTTCACGGTGCACATTCAGAGAAACAGTTCGGGCAAGATATATACTTTCAAATTCCTGCGATACCGACTAAAAAACGCGGAAAGCGTCCAACTCTATAACAACCAATTTAAAAACCAAAAACAAATGTTGTTTGAAGATCGATTTACTGTGGGAAATCGTTATTGTCTTCGATGACTCTGTGATTATTGTAAAATATACTTACTGATTTGATTTTCATCACTTTCATTAAATAATCAGTTACTCTTCCACTCTATCGTTATTTTTCATTTTGACACTTTCAGTCTTCGTCTATGACTTACTTCCAAAAACTGCATCCTTGCTAAAATTCCACCCATATCCAAAATACGTATTTAAATTTCGCGTATTCTGTAATCACAGTATTTTGTCTCTTCACGGCCCATGGCGTGATTTTCATGAGATTCCTCATGACGGGAACAAAAATTCGAGTAAAACCCAAGACGTAGAAATGCGCGTTGATGACCCATTGATCGCGAGTAATAATGCAAGATCTGATAAAACGCCTTTGCAGCGGGCTGCGAAAACGGTTGCAGTCGTAACGGGCTGTGCACATTGCAAGACGGTGAATATAGGTGCGACTGTCACAAGGGGTGGGCGGGCGCTGACTGCAGCATCCCTCTCGAAATGGAGTGCCACGATGAGAAGGATAACGACAATGGTGAGTCTTCGCGCGAAAATATTTACCAAACAACTATCGTTCTTTTTTTATCTCAATTTTATGTTAGAGCTTCAAATATTTGAAATTAAAATTCAATGAAGATCAAGGCATCATTAGTACAGCATTAAGGGTATACTAGTTAAATAAATATTGGGTGATCAAGTCATCCTACAGCCTAAAATAGTAATTGACATTGAGATAGAAAAGAAAAATTATCGTTTTGCTATCTTGTTTACTCAAGTTTCCTTCAATTATTAGAGAATCTTGTAGAATTTGTTTATGAATTAGATTGATCATTGTCCTATCAAGATGCTGAATAAAATATCTTTGTCCATAAATCATCGAGATCTTAACAGACCCTTTTAATTTTTTGATAAAATTTATCGAACTATTTAATAGTTTCAATGCATAACATAGTGCTCGATGATTCCATCATCATTGTATGGGCTTCAAATATCAAACGTAGAAGTACAATGATGATCATTGCATCGTCATTACAGCGTCTGGTGTGCACTGATTTATCGGATATTGGGTGAACGAGTCATTCTACAACCTTGTACTGTAACTGAGATAATAGGAAGGAATGGCGGTTTTAATGTCTAGCTTACTTTACTTTCGTGCAGTAATGAGATAATCATTTGGAAATGGTTAAGCAAATGAGATTGATCATTGTACCTTCCAGATGCTCGATAAAATATCTTTCTCTACAATCTATCCAGATCTTTAAAAATTTCCATTAATTGTTCAGTTAATGGTTCCTGTTTATGACTTAGTGCTTAATAAATTCATCATCAGTATAAGAGCTTTAAATTTCAAACGTTGAAATACAATGACGTCAATGACGATGCATCATAATTACATCATCTGGTGTGCACTGATTTATCAAATATTAGGTGATCAAGTCATTTTGCGAACTAAAAAAATTATTGAGATAAAAGTGAGCAGTCATCGTTTCCCTATTCTGTCTACTTTGGTTTCGTTCAGTGATTGAAAAATTATCAAGCAATTGTTCAGTAACCAAGATTAATCACTATCCTTGTCAGATACTGCATAAAATATTTTTATCCACAAATTATCGAGATCCTTCTGATCCTACCAATTACCATTAATTGTTCAATAAATGTTTTCAATACATAACGGAATGCTTAAAAGTTCCATCATTATTGTAAGAACTAGAAATATCAAACGTACAAGTACAGCGCTGATTGTTGCATCGTCATCAGAGCTTATAGTGTGCACTGATTTATCTAACATTGGGTGCTAATGTCATTCTGGAACCCTAAGTAATATTTAAGATGGAATGAGTAATTATCTTTTTACTATCTAGTTTACCTTGGTTTAGTAAAATGGTTAGAGAATCATTCCCAAATTGTTTAGTGATTGAGATAAGCCATTGTCTCCTTCCAGATGCTAAATGAAATATCTTTGTCCATAAATTTATCAAAAGCTAAACCGCCATCAATAAATTTGCAATGAAATTTCAATGAATAACGTAAAGCTTTACGGTTCCATTATCATTGTAAAAGTTTCAAATATTAAACGTACAAGGATAATGATGATCATTACACTGTCATTACAACATGTTGTTTTCACTGATTTCTAGAGCATTGCATTCAACAGTGATCAAGTCATTTTGAAATCCTAAGAAATAAATTAGATTTATGCGTGTAATCATGTGACTCGGAAAATTCAGAAGTATAGGTATCAGAGTATCATTCATGATTATTTTTCAATCTTGTGTTCTTTGGTTTCGTGCACCCATTAGAGAATCATGAAGGTTTTTATATTTTTGTTGATTAATTTCTTACATCTGACGATGAGCATCAACGATTCATTGTGCAATCTATGGTTTTAATGCATCGCGTACTGTTTAATAGCTACATTATTATTGTACAAATATTCACAAACGATAATGTACTCGTATACATTACTGTGAAATTATGCAGAACAAAATGATAAACATGTACTATAACGTTTTTTAAGGATATCACGCGTTTATCACGTATTTTCTATTATTGAACAAACTCAGTTTGATACAATCATTAAGCTATTGTGATGCTGCGATGATTGAAAAATCATGTATTGATTGTTCTATAAATTGGATTGATGGTTTTGCCTTTTGTGGTACACGAAAGTTCTCATTTGTAGATAATGTTTGTTATATCAATCATCGAACAATCACGTAATGGAATATGCTTGTACAATGAATTTTACCTTTTACAATTTCAGATATTTTAAATTTTGAAAAGTTTTGAGATATTCAGAATGTTGAAATATTTGAGAATTAAAGGTTTATGAGTCATTCATGATTGACATTGCAGAAAATTCTGGGATGTAATAGGATCGCAAAGTTGTTCTGATTTTAAAGATTTTTCAAATATGATAAAACTCATGCGTAAATTCATATTTTGCAAAATTTACACTACTTTAATGAACTGAAAAAAGTTAAAAATGTTTATTAAGGGTTCCGATCACTGAAATTTTGTTTGCATTTCTTTGAGATTCTTAAGAATAGTTATCTTTAAATTTTCCTGCCGTCCAGATTTTGAAAATGTAGTCAAAAAATCACGACAACTTTCTCAGCAATACAAATGGTTTGAAGAATCACCAAAAATTAAGAAAAAATTTCATGAATGTCATACATTTTTGAAAAATTTAAATACCTACCGAAATTTATCAATTTTTTGAGCGACCATAAGAATACCAAAAACGTTGAACCTGAGTTCTTTCTGGTAATATTTTAGGTAATCAGTATTTTGAAAATCATATTTTCTTGAATTATTTTTGAAAACTAAAACCTGAATGGTAAGAACATTTCACAAGATCATTCCACAGAAAATGAATTAGATTGTTTTCATTTCTGAATTTATTTCTACGATTTTCGATCATTCTTATAAAACACGGAAATATCTCCCATGTTTATAGATGGAATGATCGACTGCTCAGACAGTGAATGCTGTTCCCATTCAAATTGCAAAGACCACTTGATGTGCATCGTAAGTACAGATCCGGTCGAGGTGCTCCTTCGCAAACAACCACCAAGCGTGACGGCGGCCTTTTATCAACGCGTCAAATTCATCATCGAAGAAAAAAGTGTCCAGAGCTACGCTCGCATGGACGAGTACATTGAAAGGTAAGACAAATTTGTCCTGATACTTATATTTATCTACGTTCTACCCTGACAGTTCTCATAACTGTGAAATTGATCGAGACAGTGGCGGATTAAGAAATATTTGGGGGGGGGGGGGGTTTCTAGTTTTTATATATTTATTTTTGAGGGTCTGTCCAGTTTCGTGCTATTTTTTGCCATCGTTACTAATAGTACGAATAATAGGATATGTTAAAGTTGTAATAGTTGTTTAAGTGTCCCCTGGAAAACTTTGCACAAAATTTGTGCAAATTTTATGCAAGCATTTGGTTGCGGATAGTTTTTTCACATTTAAGTAATAGTTGTATCAATAAGTTTTTTCGAACTTTTTGAGAAAGTTTTTTCATATTAGTAAATTTGTTAATTGTACGAATTTTAGGGATTATCGATTGAATTCAAATATAAGACTGTCCTGCTATGGGTAAAGTTTGACTGTATCAAAATGTTTTACTTCAAATTTTTCGAAGAAGACTGACGTATGAATCAAGATTAGCAAGAATCGATCTTGAAATTTGAAACTTTTTAAAATGAGATTGATTTACTATAATATTGAGAAATAAGAGAGTGAAATTGCACGTCAAAAAGTTTGACGAAAAAAAGGTACAAGAAACAAAACGGAAAATATGTGTTCAGCTAGCATCAATATCAGTTTGCGGTCGAAAAATGAAACTTTTCAGATTCGTTCAGTTAGTATAGCTTGCGATTTTCAATCTAAAATTTAGAACTAGAAATTTTAATACCAAAGAAGGATAAAAAATTTTTCTTTTATAAAATTGTGGTTCTTTCGAATTATCGACATTTTTAGCCATCGTAAATGCCAAACATTTAGATTTTAGGATTAAGCATCTGAAATTTTTAATTATTGAAATTTCAAATTGTTAGAAGTTTTTTTCTAATTCATAATTTACAGACATTGATAATAAGCTATTAGAATTTCGAACCCGGTATCTAAAGTAAAGGAGTTTTTAAATAAAGTAAACTTCATATTCATAAAAAAATTTGCATGAAAATATTTGAGATACTTGGTTATCAAATATCTTTAAAATTTAAATATTTATCTGGGACTCAAAAAAATTTTTGGAATATGCGATTCGGAAAATTATGTTTCAAAGAATGAAATATTGCGATTCTCAGCATGCTTAGTTATTCAATATTTTAAAAATTCGGTTTTAAAATCTCACAGATTTTGTTAATGTAGGAAGAAAAACTAAAAATGTATTAGATAGTTAAACTTGTCTGAATTTCTGAAATGAAAAACTCCCTTGGAAAAATGATGAAAAATATTCATTTTTATGATTTTTCAAATTTCTGACCATTAAGTGTTCAATCGTTTATCCGTGATAAGAGATTTAAAATAATAATTCACCTTTCATAATTGTGCAAGCGTGTCAGTCTTAAAATTTTTCAAAAGTGGAATCAAAGTTCAAGATTTCTTTCTATTTCAAAATCTTCTAAATTTTGAAGATCCCGATAACTATTGAAATTCCATGGCGAATCTTCAAAACAAAGATCTCATCGTATATTTAGTGAAAGAAATCAATGTGAATAGAAGTTTTACATATATTTAAAAATGACTGTTTAGAACTTCATACTTTGAATTCTGTTAGTCTCAAAAATCTCAGATAGTAGGAACCAACAAAATTCACAGATGAAAATTTCGGAGAGTTGAATTTTCTTTTTTTAGTTCTAAAAATATTAAAATATTCCAAAGAGTTTGTAACTGTGATTAAAACTCTAAATATCAAGAATTTTTCGATTCGGAAATTTATTTAATTGCTACACATCAATTTGGTTTTTTCAAAACCCGATTTCCTTAAAACAAAATTGAATAAGCTATTATTCTTAATGCTACTCAAATAATTTTCATGATGATTTGAGTACGGTAGCACAATGGTAGCTCGTAACTCGACAGAAAAACTTGTGATGAAAGTACGTTGCTCGAAGGGTGAAGATGGGTAGGGTATGGGTAAAAGTTCTCAGTTCTCAGAATTCTACTACAATTTTGAGAAGTTGCATACAGCATAATAAAAGTATTTTATTTTCCTGAAAAATATGATTATTAAATAAAAGATAACGCTCCGCTGGGAAATTACTACCCAAGAAAAAAGCGGTCAACCGGAGCAATAGTGGGTGAATAAATCCACCATCAAATTCTGTGCCAATGTTTCGCTTTTAGTAACCAAGCTTTCGGTCTATATTGAGATCATCTTCAGGGTAACTATTGAACAAAGTACAATCTCGAAAATCAAAAATAAACCTTCTAGCAATCATTCCAAAATCTCAAACATTACTCACAATAATATGCAGTTTTATCTCTCATCAACAAGGGCTCAATCGTGTCCTACAACATTCGTCAACAATATAGAATGGACTGAAATATCAATATAAATCGAAAACATTACATAATAAAATATAAATCTCAATAAATAAATTTATAATTAAAAACAACATTAAAAAACGACTTACAATTTATAATTCAAGAACAACAAAAATCCATTCTTATCACGATTAATACAAAAGGTCTGGCTGATGTCACAAGAAATGAATACGTCTAACAACGTTCGTCAACAGTAATATACTAAAACACTCGTCAAACTAACAAAGTTTAGGCGCCAAAGTCTGATCCCTTGTAAACAAAGGGGGGGGGGGGGGCATTTAGGAATGACTACGTCTATATGGAGGAACAATCAAGTATATTTCAAAATTTTATCATAAATCAGGTTCAAATTCTTTGTATCAGTTTGTAGATTAATATTATTATTCCCACCTTTTATAAAGACCATCTCAGCAATAGCTCTTTGAAAGCAAAATTTATTATTCTAAAGGTATCCCAATTAAAATCATGACCCGATTCAACTTTATGCTTCGTAATAACATTATGTTTATCAAGAGCCAATTTATAGTTATTCTGATGTTCTTTCAACCTCGTTTTCAATCTCCTTTTTGTTTAATATATTTTTTGTTCAATATAGACCGAAAGTTTGGTTAATAAAAGTGCAACATTGGCACAGAACTTGATGGCGGAATTTTTCTCCCACTATTGCTCCGGTTGATGTTTTTTTCTTGGATAATAAATATGATTATTTTTTAATCATTCATAGTTAAATTGAAAAATGTTATGCTACACTGAGATTCTGGTAAAATTTTTTGTATACTGTATAGTATAAGTGTACTTCAAAAAAGCAACGAAAAATTCATTTTTTGAAAGTTTTGAAACTGAAGAAAAATTTTCAGATGACGATGAAGGCATTTTATAAAATGTGTAGAAAGTAAAATTAAAAAAAAAAAAACTTTTTCAAATCGATATCATTTTTCCGTCAGCATTAATATTTTTTTACAGGAGCTTTAATATTTTGTTTCTAGACTCGAAAAAATTAAAAAAGGTTCAAAGCATTTTTTACGATTTTCGGATACTAGTAAATAAGGCGTTATTTATTTGATTTATGTGCTACTGCGTAATGTATTAGTAAAGTATTCAAGAGTAGAAACTTAAAATAAAAATTTAAAACATATTCCGAAACATACAAAATATATTAGTTATCTTCAAATTTCCTAAATGAATTTTAAACACCTCTTCTATGTTTTAGAGACTTTAAATCTTTTAATAACTAATTTAAACTCACGGAAATTAAAATTTTTATAATGGTTTAGAAATTAACAAACACCTTCGAATTTCCTAATCTGTATTCAGTTTTTCCTAGAAATTTTTGTGGAATGAGAAAACTTTTCTTCGATAGTTGAAAAACTTTCAGAAGCAATTGTTTACTTTAAGTGACAATGATTGTTAACATTTATTTACGTCGTAAAAATTATTTAATTCACAGTTTTTCAACCAATAAAGAAATCAATATAAAAACTTCACCGCATAATTCAAACAAATTTACTGAGAAAGTAATTTAATGCCCCCCCCCCCCCCCTCCGAAGCATATCCGCCACTGTATGAAGCCTATGTTTGAGTAAACTGTAAAAATTTTTGCTAATCGTTCGCTATTTGCAACATATCCTAATAAATTTAGATATGGGTGAGTTATTAATAACAGTTCATCATGATTTTCATTATATCACGCTATTATTGTAACAATAATTTTCATAATGGAATAATTGATTCGATTTTCATAATTTTAATATTTGTGATTGAATCCGATGAAAGTAATGATTCCTTAAGAAAACAACTTGCAGCAAAAAAAAGATTTAAAAAAATGAAGTAGTCATGAAATTTAACTGAAGGGTTCGTGTTTAAAAACGGAGGGGCAAAAGAATCAGAACTTCAAAAACGAATAAAACTTAATGAATTTCTACCGTATGAAAAGATTTGAGCGCGATCTTGAATAAGCAACAAAACATTGTGGGATATAAATACAAAATGTATCTTTTTTAATTCAAATACCTAAGTATTCGCGAAAACGAATGAGGAAACAGACTGTACATTTCTTTCTCAATTCATTTCTATCCCTAGACTTCTTTCATTATGCGATGTTTTTGGTAGGTTTTGTATCATTTACGGGTTAAAAATATTTATTTAGATTTTAAATATTATTCTTTGTCAATTAGATCAGTTTCTTAAGTTTAAGAACTGCTTTGATTAAAAATTGTTCTGTTATTATATAACAAACTAAGTCCTATGTTGTAGGACTTACAAGGGGAGAGTTTCACCTTGTCACCATCGATGTCAATTGTTTTTGTAAATAATTTAACTTGTACCCCAGTCGTAGCCAGTATGCCGCAAGCGGTAAAAATGAAATGCTGAAATTTTTTTTTGGTTCGTGGCTATCCATTTACATTTTTTTCAACCGTTTTATTTATTTTACGTCATTTTTACACTGGCTGCGGTGAAGGCCATCGCACATAGATCGCAGCGGTACGATTAGGGATATCAAAAGGAACATAATTGCTGACTTTCATTGAAATCGGTGATGACAAGGTAAGACTTCTGCCTTGTTAGTTTGAGTCAAGTGTAACACATATTGAGAAAATGCAAAAATTCTTCTTCATCAGGAAAAATTTTTTTTACATTTTTCATTGTTTTTCCAAACTTTTACAAAACCAAGCACGTAAAAGATCATCAATGCGTCAAATTTTTCTGATATTTGATATTTCGAGATATACTACTTCGGAACCTTATTTTACTATAACATCGCAAAATGAATGTGTTCAAGATTTATTTAAAACTATAAATCTTCGGATCTGAATAAAAACAACATTTCCACAACTTTAAATTTCCTTTTCCCTGTGTTACCCTTTCCTCCTTTGAGGAGTAAGGCATTATTCCGAAGTTTCAACTGTACATACTTGACTGAACATTGCTGCATTCCCTGCATTATTCCATTTTGAGGTTTCGAAGTTTTAATAATGATAAAGATAAAACAAAACATGGAAAATGTGAAAAAAGTATTCAAATGATATCTAATGAAAATTTTAAACTTTTCTCTCAAAGCCAAAGATACAATCAAAAATTCTGTTCATAAATCAAGTTTCGATCGTAAAAAATAATTTAAGATATATGGTCGACAACTTTTTACTGTAAAAACTGAACATTTATTACGAAAAAAACGTTGAATATAGATCATGACCCTCATGGAAACAGAAGTTATAAATTTTAAAGTCGTATAATATTTACTAATAAACAAATGAGATGTTCTATAATGATTTAGTGCAAGTATATAATAAAATCAAATGTAATTTTCTCTACTTCATGAAATGTTATGACTGATTCAATAAAGTAACATTTTCGATTTCATGACTGTAAGTTTTTTAGTTAAACAATCTTTAAACATTAGAGTTCCTATAAAACTTCTTAAATATCAAATGAAAAACAATTTGTCATTTTGAAATTTTGATTAGCTGATGGTGTCTAAGTTGTAGATTTTTACAAAATTAATGGACAGCTTACATGCGTTTCGCTATTCTTCTATTCTTATGCTAAATTTAACTTAATAATTATCATTCCTTATTTGTTGAAATCAAATAAAATAAGTTCATTAACTTCAATCTAATCACTTAATTTTATGTCAATGATTTCGCCAAACTGTATGAACTTGATTTATTGAAAAAGAATGAAAAATTTGATGATTCGTAATTCGAGTAATCTAAATAAGCAAATTGAATGTGGTTTATCTTTCTTGTTGTTGCCATTACTTATCATAGATACATGATAGCTTTTGATAATAATGTAAACTTCATGGAGTTTTGGAAACATAATTTACATCACCGAATATTTATTAACCTAAAAAATTACCATCACTACCGTCTTGATTGATTGTTGGACATTTTTTCAAATTTTATAGTTCAAAATTGTCCATGCCCATGAATTCGAGCTTTGTGAAATGTTGAAGTCTTCATACATGCCTCATGTTATGAAGTTCTACTTCTCTTTTACTATAAACTTCCTTTAAAAAACCTTATGAAGTGTGATAAACATAAACATCGTTTTATTCACCGAAAGAACAGTCTGTAAAAAATCCATGAAAACGATATCCAAATTCCATGGAAACTCGTAGGTTGCACAAACTTTGCACAAACTTCAGTCATAAGCGTGTCAAAAAATTTCTTTAAATCATTTCTGTCAACGTCTCACACCGAACTTTGTACCAAGTTTGCTCGTAATTTGTACGGATTATTGCCAACTCATTCTTTTGGGGTTATAGTGAAACTTCGGCAATAATGCAATCAACCTCGAAGGATTCGTGTATATTGTCTAGTGTTTTATCCTGTGTGTGCACTCAACTTTTTGACCCACACATCCGAATTTCAATTTGGCTCATATTGAAATTAAGGCTATCCAAACGCGTAACTGCAATTTTATCGATTTAAAGACCCTTAAACGTTTCCAGCTAGCTTAAATTAGTCGCCTTTTAGTAAACGATGAACAGGCCAGTGAAAATCATCTTCACAATTCCAAATTGATAATTATCAATGAAACGTAGCAAACATGTAACAAGTCTGCAAAATCGTATTCATAAAAAATTCATTTCACGATTGTTCATTAAAGCACTGTCCTGCGTTCACAAATTTGAAACAATTTCAAAAAAGAAAACTGAGGATCATAAAATAATGTTCTTGATCGAGAAAGGATAAATTGTGACGCTTTGCTACTGATCTAGATTTTCAGGGAATCTACAAAAAAAGGCTGTACCAAATTCGTGCAAATTGCATTTGCACGAATGTGGTGCAAACTTTTTTTTCCAAAGCATTTATCATATCCTGAAATCTAGATTTAGTAGTCAATAAAATTTCGATCCACACAAGCTTTCGTGCAAGAGGAAGGTTGACCATTTGTACGAAATCGCAAAGTTTTTGGAAAAGACTGACGAAAACTTGTGGGACTTGTGTTCACCGTTATTTGAGATTCTGCGTCAAAGAAGAGTGGTTGTGTTCATGTGTGTGGCTGCGGTGGCGCACACCTCCCGGGTGTGCGCCATTAGTTTGTGTTCACGTCTATTGTTCTTGTCCGAATAACTCACAATGTCGTTTTGAATCACTGTTTGAATATTTCAGCAATGATTTTCAATGATATATGAGAGATTCAATGATATGCGAACCTCTAGATCAAGAGAAAACGTTTCAAAAATATAAAAACAACATTGTGGTTATCGGCAAAATGTGAGTTTTGTGACCGTGGTAACACCCTTTCTTCTCGTTGGTTTTCTCCCACACGTAGTGAGTTCTGGAGTTCCTTTACACCGTGGTAAGTTGCAGCTCAGCTCTGGCTAATCGTTCGTGTCCAATATTTATGCTCGTCGCTCGTTCATTACATGATTTTCTGTTAATTTTTCTTTTCCTTTCATATGGTATGTACAACGTAGACGTTACTTTGTCTTTTTCTTTGTGTTCGACACAAAAAGTTCGTCCTTTCGCATCAACCACACCATCACAATCTTGAGCGTTAACGTTGTCCTGAATCGTGATTTTAACAAAATGAACGTCAACCTCAAGTTATATTGTCCAGTAAACCACTCGGTTACGACGCTTTTCGATTCACAGTTCTATGTATCTGTGTGCGAGCGCGCGCGAGTGTGCTTTTAGTTGGAAGTATGCTTTTATCGCCTTTTTCAATCTGTCTTTGTTTTCTACCATTTACGAATATCCACTGATACGTAGACGACGAATCGTCTTTGGAGTAAAGAAATGACTTAGTTTGACATCATTCTGTAGTGCTAAGGTAGTATGTAACCCAGAAGTCTACAGATGTCTGGATCTGATTAACTCAAATATATATACATGTGGATCTGATTATATGTGGGTACATAGATTTGTGGCTAGGATATATATGTGACGTAATCTGAGATGATGAGATCTTAGGTGTCTTTTCCCAGATAGTGTCACATAATATAGAGATCTAAGTATTTTCGTTTTTCCGTTTTACGATACATTCATGCTGTGCTGCCTAGGTTCGATTATATATAAATCAATAGGTATTTGGATGTAATGAATTTAAGGTAGTCCTTACGGCTGTATGACTCAGAAGTCTATAGATATATAAGTGTCTAATCTAGATCATTTGGCTGAGTAGATATCTAGGTTTGATTATATTTGAATACATAGATTAGAAGATTTGAAGATAAGGATATATTTGGATTCGATCTTTTTGAGATAAATCACGTGGTGTCTTAATCATATAATATCCTAATCAGAAAGTAGTAAGATATATAATGAAATTGAGATACACTCTACAGCAATATAACCGAGAAATCTGTAGAAGTCTGTAGATATCTGAGTATCTGAGTATTACATATAGATTATCCGGCTGTGTAAAATTTATTTTATCCGGATACAAAGATATGTAGCTCAGGATGTACCTAGAGATTAAGGTATTTCGATTTTATCATGGTAAAGTACAATAAAATCATGGTGCTTTAATTAGAGTGTATCCAAATTTTTAAACGAAATTCATTTAAGGTGTTTCGATACCAAATCCCAAGATGTAACTTGCTAATATTTAGATGACTAAGTTTGGAATTCTTCTAAAAACAATTGAATGGTCATATCTGGAGAAAACGAACTTTGAATACCTTTGGATCGGTACTAGATATAATCTCATATAGAATTATAAATACATTTGAATTATTATCTAAATATTGGTTAAATAAATGCAATCATTAGCAAACACAATTAAATTTAGCTGCTTCGATATTATCACGTTCTTACATCTAGACATGATCAATTCAAGAGATTTGTGTATCAAATTTAAGTATCCATATTCGTGTATAAGATCTTTAAAACATATTTTGATGTTCAGTTTTCAAAGCAGAAAAGGCAGATACTTGATTTCTATGTATCTTAATGTTAAGATTGTAATGTATCTAGGTGCGAAGACATTTACATTCAGCCATTCGAGGTACGTTTGTATCTAAATTTCTAGATTGAATCATTTGAACATATTTAGCTAAAGTCACATCTTGATACTTCATATCTAGATATCCAGAATTTCTATCGTCAATCCATTATATTATGATAATTTCTCAATGTCTTGATCCAATGATTAACGTAATGGAATTCAGATATCTATATTATTTTTAGACGATCCTATTGAGTCCTAGATATGACTGAAGTGAATCTATATATTTAGAAACTATTCAGATACTGAGAGAATATGTTACATCGATACCTATACATCTATAAATAATCATATAAAGGTATTATTTATATACGTGATCGAATCCAGATGAATAGATTTATTAGTTTCGTACACGGAAAAAAGTAATGGGATCATGTGCTAGAAAGTGCCTCTAAAATAACCATAATTTACTGGAATGGGTGGACAACGTCAACTCACAGTATATATTTCCAAACATATGGTCAAAATCACTTGTGGGAATCGGGAATATTTACCGTGTTTTTACAAACTGTTACCAAAGATATGCTGTTCTACCTACGCAATATCTTCAAAATTATCAAACGAACCTGAGAAATTGAAAAAAAGCAGAAAGATTCATCACCCCCCCCCCCACCCAACCCCACCCTCCCCGCTCTTTCCTCTCCTTCCTCCCCCCTGTTGTATCGTCATTGGTGGCCTTGGGGTATTTTTGTCAATTTATTCCTGAATGGTTAGAATTTTTTTTTCCTCGAATCCCGGGAGACAGGCCGCTCTTCACAGCAGTGGCAGCCCCAAGTCACTGGCGCTTGGCTTTTGCGACTGATTGGTGGTTGGCGATGCAACAACTCCACGAGGTCCTTTACAATACGAGAGAGTTTTTGTGCTACTTAAAACACCCACGTACCACGTAACTTTTAGCTCGTTAATTTTTCCCAAACGTTTGGGAACATATTGTGCACTTACAGCAAATGGTAGGCATTTTAATATGAAATGATGCTACATCACTTTTTTTCCCATAATTATGGGACTTATAGAATTTCCTAGTAGTACGAAGGAATAAAGTTTCGTATTACCTACAGTAGGCTCAGGACAAAAATAGAAATTCGACCCTCGTCCTGCCATTCCAGTTTTTTATGGGAATTAGACCCGAGAATTTTTTCCGTGTAGTTATCTTACCTCAACATCTAAATATTGAAGTTTGACCATATTTGAACAAATTTATATAACCTTACCATCTAGTTAGTTTTTCACATTTTTCATATCCTTTAGAAACTCTGTGTGGAAACGTACAAGAGCACTATTATATAAAATACAGTATTTGATTTGTACCTCTACATGAAAACTACGACAAGAATTTTTGTTTATCATCGAATGTAACATAGAATTCGCAAATTTAGCAAACGTATTTGAATAAAATTAATATAAACAAACAACTTCTCGTCATCTATTTTCGATAGGTGAAATATTGTAGAAAAATGTATAGTTAGAGTTAATTTTTTTAATTCTTGTGTATAAAAGTACTTATAATAGTCCTTGGGTTCGTTTTGCACGAATAAAATTTTTGGATCTCGTAAAGAATGATTATTGTTGTAAATTTTAACATTGCTGGCTAGGTACGCCAGAATATTCTCGAAGCTTTATGCATTAGGAGATAGTCTAGCAAAATTATGGATAAATCGAGTTTCGCTTCAAATATTTGTAATTTTTTTGAAAGATTATCGTAAAGATAAATTAGTTTCTTTTACTATTATCTTTCTGATATAAAAAAGTATAGTAGGCTTCGTTTTATAAATTTGAGTACAAGAAGGCTAGATACTAAGGAGATATAACTCCCAGCAGGGGGTCGGTCTGAAATCCGTATCCCGATTTCCAGGAATCAAGCGGTGACACGCGTGCGCGTCTCGCTGCTTTACCGCGATTCCAAATTCCCAGCCAACGCTAACATCGAGATCAAAACCACGTGACAAGTGGCACATGCGCAGTACAGCGTTTTGCTTCGCATCGAGGATACGGCTTTCGGCCCTCTCGATTCTTTTGTTTAGCCCGCGAGTTATATCTCCTTAGTTTCTAGCCTTCTTGTTTGAGTACTACTAGACGAAAATTATAAAGTAACGAATAATGTTAAGTGAAGAATTACATAAAAAACTCAACCAGTTAGCACGTTTTTCAGTTTTTCAAAACTAACACATAGACAATCAAAAATCAAAAATCTGAACATGCCTACATTAAAAAATTTTTATATAGTTCGATGACTCAATGTGACGTGAATTTATTTTGAAAATTTATTGATGGTTCAGTAAAAAATTTTGCCGTATATGATGAATCAAGAAATAAATATAATCAGTGATTGATTGGGTACTCAGGCCAGCTGATTTAGTATATAAAAATAGTAGTATTACCAAAAAAAAGGAGTTTTGATTACTGGCAGAAATCGAATTTAACCTCACTTGTTAAGAGTATAACTTTTTCTTTACCGTAGTAAGCTTAAAAAAAATTTGGCACATATTTCGGATCTCGAAAATAATATATTTTTTTAATTAAAAGTTCAAAATATTAAGGCTGTTCAACTACAAAATTTCAATTCTAAAATTGCCATATTTAAAACCATGGATTTTAAAATATCGTAATTTTCAACTTTCTCAATTTTAGATACTTGGATGGAGACAAGTTTTCGGAAGGCAAAGACTTTCAAGAACTACTGAGAGATTAAATTCAATTTTCATGTTACATGATTGAATTTTCATGTGGACTGAAACTGAAGTTCAAAGTTGTGGATCTTTTGAAATTTCGATGATGAAAAAACTTGTAATTTTGTAAATTGAGTATGAACTCAGAAGCTATTCATTTTTTCATTCATTTCAAACAACTCGCAAAATTTAAAAGTGTTACTGAGATATGAAAATTTTGTGTCCGCATTTGACGCATAGCATTTATTTTAAATAAGAAATGCAAGCTTACGACCGAAAAAAATGCGCATCCCTCCCATTTTCAAGTTCGAAAAATGACAGCAAGGAAAAAAAGACAACTGTATTATAGATATAACATTATGTGTAGGGTTTGCAGGATAGTAAATTGTTTCTTAATAATGAAAAAAATACAAACTTTCATATTTGAAAAAGTTTTGTATACTTCGTATTAGTGAGTAGCTTTTTACTTTGCCGCTGCTCATTATTTACATACTAATAAATTGAAATTTGTCTACAGTTTTTACTCAACTCGAAGTTACCAGAATTAAAAAACGAAAATGCGGGCTTAGATGTCAGAGAAACTATAAGGACATTCGTTTTGATTGTTTTGGAACAGAAATTTTCCCCGAAAATTCTGCAAATCACTATAAAAAATGTAAAAAAAAAAACAGATATCAGAAGCAAAATTAATATTAGTTACGAAAAAATATGTAGAAAAGCAATTTTTGTCATATAATAAGAGTCTCGGCAGAATTAAAGATACTATTACTCTACTAATCTTTTCTCAGCCATATTCCTATTCATATAAGTACATTCCAGATCAAATGGTTGCAAATATTATGGGTCACAGTTTAACTACAAATACGTTGAGTCTGCTTGCTACTTTTGCCTGAATAATTTTTTATGTCAAAGTTTCTTCCTTTCAGACTCATAATAAAAAAAAAAATACTAAGAAAATTATTAAAGAATATATCAAAATACTACAATTACCAGTATTTTGATATTTCAACTCCAGTCGTTTACTAACATTTCTAGTATGTAATTTTAATGTACCTGACTTTTTCTGTTTTTTTCACACAAAACTCATCGTAAACTTGAAAAAAATTTCAGTGCAGGTATTGACCATCTGCCCATATTGTTTATAATTTCTTGAAGTATACAAAAACGAGGTAGTTCTGGGCTACGTTATAGATAGTTCTGGAATATTTCTAAAACGTTCCAAGCTGTGGCAAGACTGCAGCCCACGAATGTAGTACTCAATGGCGAATACAGGAGGATAGTAAAGGGGGCAACTCCCCATGATCAAAGTTTGGAAAAAGCGTATGATTTTATTGAATTTAACGCGTATATATATACAACATTTCCTAATGTAGAATCTTCAAGTTTTTAGTTTTGGAATGTACAGATTATTCTAACATTCTGCAATCCTGAATTACTTACTAATCACAAAATTAAGAGTTTTTAAAATTTGAATATGAATACAAGTAAATCTTTATTTTATGTCTGAAATGAAAAATAATCTAAATTTAATGTTTTGAATCCTTATCTTGCTAATTCTTGAATGTAGAATTCGAGACTCGCTACTTATTGGTAGCGAAATGCAGAATCAACACATATAATAGAGAATAATTCTTAATTATTCTTAATTATTCTCGAGTTGTGAATTTTCGAGTCGGCAGTTTTGGCATTTCAAATTCTACGATACATATTTTTGGGATTTCGATACTGAAAAGTTTTGATTCAATACTGCATGAAATATGCTGTAGAGTATCAAATTCCAGAAATCTTTATCGTAAAGTGCAGAATAAAAGGAATATTATTTTAAAGCATAAACGTCTAGAGTTTATCTTATAAAAAATATTTTCTAAGTTCACAATTCATCGAATTTCTAGACTATTGCATATGTCTATTGATTATGGAATCTTAAGTTGATGAATATGAGATTCTAAAAATCACAATAAAATTAGCAATTACAAAATTCAGAATTGTCAATACTAGAATAGAGTTTTGGGGTTCTATATTTACGAGTCTGGAATTCTGTCTTGAATTCTACGACTGACATCTGTAAGACTTTCATACTTGAAATTAATAATTTGATAGAATATGATTATCGGATTTTTTATCCTAGGCTATCATTCTCCAAAAACCTACACTATGAAGTGGATATTGCCAGGAGCACAATACGCTCTAACTTTCTACGTGATATTCGACACGTAAGCATATATTTGCCTGTGTGAAGGATACGTATGTGTAACGCGGTAGAATGCGTTAGGTTCTGCTGAGAATCGGCTTGTGTAGCTGTGGGAGTTATATCGATTCTCATAGGGAGGACACATGTTTGCAGGCACTTTAAAGTATATAGCGACAAGTAATACTTGTAACGTTCAGGATCATGTATACTTGTCAACTATACAAGATCCTAAACGTTACGATACACTCACAAGAATACGTGTATTGCCGTGATACGTATGTGAAATCATTCCCAGCAGAATCTGCCCAGGTTGTGTAAAAACTTGATATTATCGTTCCCAGCTGGATTAAATCGTCACAATGACAATATCCACTCACAGTGTATATATACTGTAGAGGGTGTAGAGTATAAAATTGGCGAATTTATATAATTCTTGATCTGAAGAGTGTGATATATGTATTTCTTGAACTTTTAATTGGAGATAGCTGGTGTTATAAATTCTACAAGATATAGCTCAGGGGATTTGAGACGTATCAAATTTTTACAAAGAATAAGTACTGACTATAAAAACCAGTAGTTTAAAGAAATTTCAGGATAACGAAATTCGAAATCTTGGATCCTGTAATTAAATGTTCTTTAGTTTTGTATTTATGAGTCTGGAAACCTGACATCTCAAATTTTGCAATATAGATATTTATGAGTATGATATATAGAATTACATAACTCAGACTTGTGAATTCTATAATAAAGAATTCTAGAGTCGTATATTTACGAGCCTGAAATTATGGTCTCTGAAATTCTACAATGTAGATTCTGACGATCCTGATACCGAGAAATCGAGAAATACGAATTTGTAAATATAGGATCATGAAATTGCGAATTTTCGAGTATTGAATTGTATGTAAAAATCTATAGATAGTCGAAAGATTTTAAGAATTCAATATTCAAAGAATGCGGAATATATTTCTAGAGTTCTTGATTGTAGAAAGCTGAAGTTCAAAATTCTACAAGATATTATTTTAAAAATTTTTGTAATAGAACATTTTTTCATAAAATCTTGAATAAATGGTTCCGTATAATAATATCTAAGATCAAAAGTTATAAGAGCGTTGATGAATTCAAACTCGTGCTGGCTCCTAGAGTAAAGAATTCTCTAGTTTCGTATTAACAGCTCTGTAATTTTGGCATCTTAAATTCTACAATGCAGATTATTTTGAATCTGTGTCCTAGAAATATAAATGAGAGAACATTCCAAAGTGAAGGGTCGGCGGTCAAAACCTGTTATGTGACATTTGTCATAAGGCTCATACTGTAACGAGATTCTATACAATAGTGAGCTTTATTGAAAGTGCTACTTAACAGGTTTTGACCGCCGGCCCTTCAAATATGATTTCGAATCCTGGACCAGCAAGCTCTAGAAATTTATACCATCAAGGTAAAAACACGTAATAAAAGATTTTGTCAGTTTTGATGGAACCAAAGAAAGAGAGATGGAGAAGTCATTGCTGGAAAAAAAAAATTATAAGAGATTAACTCTGCTGTTTTGATTTTTTAATTTCAAGCGTTTTTTATTTCAAGATGCAGAATTTCGTCGAAAAATCATTCGACATTAGTTACCAGATGAAAAATGCCTGTTAGATTGACAATTATGAAATTTAAAATGTTTCTGTGTAAAAATAGGAATTAAAAAAATATACATATAAGAGTAAATAGGTTGAATGTTCGATATTGGGAAAAAGTATAACATTTGAGACAAGCTGGGTCTTGAAAAATTAACCTCTTATAAAAACAAAACCGTAATAACCAATTAACCAATGATTCCAGAAATAGTTTTGTGCAAAAAATGTTGCAAAACTATTTTGTAGCAATTTATTTTTTCTCTTACGGATAACAAAAGAACTCAAACAATAGAATTAGTATATTATATTTTTCAAACTTCCTAGCATGCCAAACGTACTCCCTATACTTCCGGATATCGTTTTCTCTGTTTTTCTTCATTCATTCGAGTTTCTTACAAAACTTCATTACAACTAAATTTAGACGAAATTTTTCTAAGATTCCGTCAGTGGGTATAGACTTTCATTTTTAATTCTGGTCAAAAATTTTACTAATGTCTCTTCAATAAACTACCAATTAGACAGAAGTTTTTGAACTTCATGTTCTGCAAGAAAGTTTAAAAATTATGTCTCCTTATATAGGAGCTTTGTACAGTTTCATCTTTATGCTATGAAATTATTCAGTGTTCTTTAAAGTTTTTGCAATCATAAGAGGATGATTTGAAAGTTTTCGGCAAAATCCGTTCAAAATTTATGAAATTACCAATGAATTTATTTTTTGTCAGCTCGTTTAAGCCATCATACTACTTTTTTGTAATTGTTTCATAAATTTATTACTTGAATATTCACATCGCAGGTTTACACAGAGAAAGCAATTGCCCTACATCAAAGCTTGAGTTGCTTATTTTTGGCCTTTTTACCAGTAGGATAATTTCTCTGTTCCGCTCTATTAGTTTTATATGTTTTTGAGTCTATGCCCGGGTCTGACATGAAAAATCTGTAATTCGTCCGTTAAATTACAAAATTTATAGTGTACGACTGATTAAGTTACATTTTTTAGAACTCTTAAAATTTCATGTTTGCGAATGAAAATTCAGATTAAAATTGAGATATTCGCCTACATGGAAATCTCATGTTCTATTAAATCATTAAAACAATCGTATGAATATTTCTTCTTTTGTATAACATTAGAGAAAAAACTAAACACAAAAAAAAGTTCAATCCGCTACCTTGATTACATAGTCAGTACTATAATTTCACCAAAACAAGTCTAGTTTTTTCAAAATTCTGTCGCTGTTGAACAAATTATCATTGCTGCAATACTATTTTATTTTGTCTTGTATTGCGCGCTTACAACAGACGCGTTATCTCATTTAAAATAAAGTGCATCATCAGTTTGACTTGCCAGTCTCGTTATTGAAATACGATGATGACGATTTAAATACTAAAATTAATTGATTCTTAAAGATTGTGTTAAAACAGCACACAAAAGTGTGCCGTTCCGTAGGACTACGTCTTTATGTCACATACTAATATCAAATATACAATAACTACATTTGTTTTTATGAAGTTAAAAACTCTTTCCCGAAACATTTTCATGACACTCTATCTCCCTTCAGGCCCCCTTTCGTGGCACATTTTCATGACACTCTACCCCCTCCAGGCCCCCTTTCGTGACAAATTTTCGTACAATCTTCCCCCCTCCAGGCTCCTTTCGTGACACTTTTGACGTATAACTACGTCTTTCTCCTCGGTTTGGACCTATATACGGGGGTAGTAGAATGTCACGAAAAGATGTCACGAAGTGGAGGTCTGGAGGGCGGAAGGATGTCACGAAAATATGTCACTAAGGGGGGTCTGGAGAGGGGGGGGGGTTGAATGTCACAAAAATGTGTCACGAAGGGGAGGGGGTCTGGAGGGAAAGAAGGATGTAATGTTTCGTGACATTCTACCCTCCCCTCCAAACCCCCTTTCGTGAAATTTTTTCGTGATACATTCTACCTTCCCCTGCAAACCCCCTTTCAAGACATTTTTTCGTGATATTCTACCCCGTCTCCAGGCCTTCTTTCGTGACACATTTTCGTTACATTCCACCCCCCTCCAGACCCTCTTTCGTGACACATTTTCATGACATTCTACCCCCTTCCAGGCCTTCTTTCGTGACACATTTTCATGACATTCTACCCCTCTCCAGACCCTTTATTGAGAAACATTTTCGTGACATTCTACTACCCTCGTATACATGTCCTAACCGAGGAAAAAGACATAGTTCTACGTAAAAAAAAAATGAAATTTACATTTCTAGCATCCTCAATTACAGAACGTAAGGGTTACATATCATGCAAAACAGCATTCTGTAAGTCTGAGTTATACAATGCTCGTCTAATAAATCATTCATTCATAAATATGAAATCGAAGCCTCGTCTTGAAAATTCTGGAATTATCCATGTCAGACCTGTAGACCCTAGAATAATTAACTAAAAAACCTGAATACAGTAATGACGAATTCCTCACTCTAAATTTCAGGCTATGGAAGTATAGAATTCCACAATTTATAAATAAAATACTATGTTAAGGGGCTGTCCACATATAACGTCTACAGATTAGAAAGAGACACAAATACCATTTGATGTTAAAGAGAAAGAGACATATTATGTACGTAAAAAATAATGACGTAATATTATACAGCTCTTAAGTGATTGTAGAAACAAACGCTTCACGATTAGTAAAATTTAATGGTCTTTGAGAGCAATCATTTTTTAAGGTTAATAAAGAAATCCACTAATATATCTCGAGCTTTCGACTTCAGTGTATTCGTAGACCATATATTACATGGACTGATAATTCAATATGGCGGATTGAAGCCAACATATGAGGCGTTGCAAGTTTGACTTAGGCTAATTCCAATATGGCAGTCACGCACCTGAGAGTAGAAAACAAACAGTGACAAACAGCAAACAATGGTTGCTGTGTTTCGGAAAACTATAAATAATGGGTGAAAAAATCGTCAAAATACGCTGAAAATATGTTGTGTAAAAAAGGTTGCGTAAAAACTGTATTATAAGAGCACTTTTATCATATCTATCTATTTTTCTATTGACATAAACATAAAAAATATCGGCTCAGAGACCCCGTGAGTTGGGGGATGAGTACTGGGAATTTTCTAAAAAAAATAGAAAAAAAATATCTAATTCAGAAAATTTACGACGAATGTATGTGCTGATTAAATTATTTGCAACATGTCCATGAAATAATCAATAATATCATGTTATATTGCATCACTCTTCAAATCATTAGATTTTCTTTTTTCATTACCCCGGCCCCTAGTAACTTGGGTTTTTATAATATGCTATGAAATTTCGGTATTTTTTATGAAATTCCGCTTTTTACATAAAGTCAGTTTATGAAAAGAGCAATTTTTTATAAAGTTCTTACTGGTTTTTATAAAATCATTTTATAGAAAATTTATAAAATCTTTATAAAATGACAGAATAATTATTAATTGGATTTTAAGATCTACTTTTAAAAATGCTGTCATTTTTTAAAATTTTAATGAAGTGACTAGATAAAAACTCAATAAACCATTGCTCTTTTTATAAAGTCACTTCATGAAGAAAGCGGGATTTTATTTCAAAAACCCGAGATTTTATAAGGGTTTCATAAAAAGTTTATAAAAAACCAAGTTACTAGGGGTCGAAAAGTACCAGACGTGAGAAGCAAATTTCACTTCAAAATAACAAAGCATTTATTATGATCAATCACGTATAAATAACATTTTCTACGCCCTATCTAAGTCAGCTCCTTGTATGATCGCAGGGCGCTCGACAATGATATACGTCACTGGTTGGCCTAAGTCAAACTTGCATCGCTCCCATATATTTAATACTTATGTAATACTTAGTATTGCGTATATGATCGCTTCATATGTTGGCTTCAAACCCGACAATGGGAAATATAGGCGACGACCAGTCCATGTACATATGGTCTAAGAGTGTACCCCTCTTCAGGTGATATTTTTTAAATGCATACAATAAATTAGAAGAGATTTCTCATCATTGAAAAAATAAACCTTTAATTGTTCATAAAACTATGTCCAGAAGTCCCATCTTATCGATTTATAAAAATTTAACTTCCATACTATCATAAAAAATGATCTTGTTGTTAAAAATTAAATTTTCTAGTCAAATTTATGAAAAGAATTACATACTCTTCATCGGTCAAAGAGATTATACATCAAAACTTGTAAAAGCCGAAATAAAAAAGGTCATATCTATTCAATGGATTGAATAGATACTTTTTGATTACCTCAAAATATTTATCAGGAACAGGACTGAAAAACTCAGTACCTTCCTGTTTATTAAGGGGTTATATACCTTTTTATGCGGAGAAATTGAGGATGGTTTGGAGTATCTTTTAAGGTATGTAGCAATAATGTTATAAACTGATAAATATTTTGAGGTGATCAAACAGTATAATTATCAATCCATTCAATAGATATGACCTTTTGCATTTCGGCTTTTACAAGTTTTGATGTATTACCTCTTTGACCGACGCCGACGAAAAATATGTAATTCTTATCATAAATTTAACTTAAAGTTATTTTTTTATGAACTAATACTTCTTTATTCAAGTGAACGTAACGCTATTAAAAAACTATAACTTTGGTGTCATAACATTATTGCTACATACTTTAAAAGATACTTCAAACCAACCTCAATTTTTTAGCACAAAAGGTATATGACCCCTTAAACGTGTTCTTAGTATTTTTAGAAAAATCGTTTTCGATACTAATCTCTTTCATAATTACTCTCATTGCTTAATATTGTAGCATTAGGTATTCTATTTAAAATTACATTATATTGAAATTTATGTTAATTAGGCAGGATGATTTCTGGTTAATGTTAATGATTAGGAATTTTAGGGGATTGGAAAACACAATTATTTGACACTCTTAGAGGCAAAACGCAACAGATAATAGACAGCTATATGCATACCTTACATTTTTTTACCCATTTAAACGTCGCAAAAGATGTGATTTTTATTAATAATTTGAGTAAAAAATGTAATTTTTATGTAGAAGATGATTTTTTTATTTCTATAGATTATGGGAATCACATTTTCTTTGATGCAAATAAAAATCACAATTTTACAGATTAAGAATTCTTGTTATCATGAGGAACTGTTTTTATTTATTATATTTATACAAAACGATTCTGAATAGCGCTCCATGAAACCTGAAAGCCTGAGATATATTGATGGATGTATTTACTATTCCCAAAAAATATTTCTTCTCGGAAATCATTCAATTTCACGTGAAATGACCAGAAACCTCAATACCTGACAATCCATGGCAATACGGGACACGCTGGTAGCAAAAGGGATCTGAAAAAATGCCCGAAGAACGGTGGTAAAAAAGGGCGACCGCGCAAGCTGTAATAAGAAATACGGACAGCAAGATCGTGTCAAATAGGCGAGGAGAGCGATCCCCCACTTTTTTCCTGTTGTCTCGAGAAGCTGTTTACTTTTCTCCCATTCTCCCTTCGTTGGCTTCGTCACGTTTATGCAGCCTTGGTCCTCAGAAGAAATCTAATTCAGCGGTCTAATCCTAAACAACTTGTGCGGCAACAACGAACTATGATGTTTATGTTTGGTGTTGTAAATTATGACTTTTTGATAAATTTTGCAGTTTTAGAATTAATCTCAGTGTTGCAAATACGTTTTACGAATTCGAAATAATTTCACAAATTCTAATAAATCTTACGAATATAGGTAGATTTCACGAAACAAGGTATTTTTTGAGAATTAGAGTAATTTCAACAAGAAAAACTGAAAAAACTTTGCAAATTTAGGTAAATTTAACAATATCAAGCGAACTTCACGAGTTAAAGTTAATTTTTCAACTCCAACTAAATTTTATAGGTTTAAGTAAATTTTAGAAATTAATTCATATTTCAAAATTGTAACTCAATTTTAAAATTATATGTGAATTTCGAGAATGGTAGTACATGTACATAGGGGAGCATGGGGCATAACGGGGTAAGGGGCATAATGGGGTAAAATTAATATTTCTCCTACAATGTTGTGTCATCTGTCCAAATTTACAAGTACATAGTTGTACATTATATCTAATATTTTGGAAATAAATCCGGCATAATAGTTGTGTCAGTATATTTTTTATGACATGTGTGCTGTGTTTTACGGTCGAAATAAAATTTTCGAGGTTTTTTACATGCACGTTAGTAATATTTATCAATGTTATATAAAAATTAGAACTATAGTATGTTTTATCAGGTTTACATTGCATACTTGCGTTTTTCATTCAACGCGCTAGTTTATTTTTAGCGAGTGTAAATAAAAAAAGTGTTCCCGGGGGCATAACGGGAGGGGTGTAACGGAGAACTATCTACTGTAGTAAGCAAACTCCGAATGCAATTAACAATGGAAGCTGTTCTTCATTTACCCGTTTTGAAAAGTCAATATATTTATTTTTTGAGTAACTTATCACAAACCTAAAGATTCGAATCCAAAAACGAAGTGTAAAGAGATCCAAAAGAGCTTCAAGGTTTTTTTGGGGGAATTTATTATGATACGTCATTTTTTTTAATTGTTAAATATTAAAAATACCTTTTACGACAACTGACTGTGTTACTTATCAATAATCAATACCTCTAATGCAGTTATCAACGATAAAAATAAATGTTTTGACAAACAAAACGAAGTACCCCGTTATGCCCCATGCTCGGGGCATAACGAGGTAAAAATTTTTTTTTCCTTAACCATCAAAGAACACAATTCACTCACATTATATCTGAACTTCTACAGTTGTTTTCATTATAATATGAGTTACTTAATATTCCTGAAATGAAATTTAAACAATATTGACCTTTTTTATATGCGGAAAAAATTAAAATATAAAAATACCCCGTTATGCCCCATGCTCCTCTATTTGGGTGAATATTACTAGTTTGTGTGAATTTCATCAGATTTGTAAAATTCACTTAAATCTGTAAAAACTACTCAAGTTCGTAACATATTTACTGAAATTCGTGAAATTTACCTGAGTTCGTGAAATTCACTTAAAATCGTGACATTTACGTCCATCGAAATTCACCTATAATCGTAAAATTGTACTGACAATTGCAAGATGCGCATAAGTTTTTAAAATTGACTAAATTTGAAAATGTATTGAAACTCACAAAATTGCCTTGGATTCATGAATTTGGCAGTAAACTTGTAAAATTGATTTATATTTGCCAATATACTTGCACTTGGGCAATTTTCTATAGATTTTCTGAAAATCGAAGATATCTATATTGATATTGTAAGCAATCTATAGTAAAGATTTCATAGTTGCTTACCGCACTGATTTTTGAGTTATAATTTTTTGAAATGAACACGTACATAATGGGAAATCGTGCATTTTCGCTCATATTTCAGAAACTTTTTTATAATTCATTCTGAAAAAATTACTGAAAATTACTTTCATTATACAAAACAACTTCGAAAAATTTAAACAAGGGATTTATTTTTTGAGAAATCTACGAAAAAAAATTTACAACTGTCACTTTTCAACAGACAATGCAACTAAGGTGGTACGCTTGGCAACGCCACATTTTGACAGACGCAATGATGATATTTCCAACATATTCGTATCATTGAAAAATGAAAAATAAATTCACAAAAAACACTACATGTGTGAACTACAGCTACGGCTGCGCATGTAAACATGTTAACATACATTTAAATATTTACATACAATGAGCGAGATATAAAAAAACAGTTGCAATGTTGCCAAATCTACGAACAAAAATAACAAAGCTAAATGAAGTTGGCCTGGCAAGACTGTGTGACCAACTTCAATTTCTTTCAAGTGAAAGAACTACCTTAACTTGAAAAATTTTGTGAAATATGCGGAATGGACATAAATTTGCATGATTTACGTTTTTTTCTATAAAGTTTACTTCAATTTTCGAAACTTACTTAAATTTGTTCAAGGTACTTGCATTTTTCGAAATGTATCCGAAATCATAAAAGTTGCGTTTAATTTGTAACTTTTACCTGAAGTCGTAAAATCTGCTTAACCTAGTAAAATTGATTCAAATTCGTGAAATTCGCTTCAGTTTTTAACATGTAAAATATAACTTAATTTGTAGAATTTGCTTGAATTGTAAAATTGACTTAAATTTGCAAAATTAACATAACTTTGTAAGTTTCTATCAAAGAAATTATCACTCAGATCCAAAATCTTCTTGAATTTTCTTTATTTCTTCATAATAATTTCTTATATGAAATTATAATAAAGAAATAAAGAAAATTCAAACGGATATTGGATCGGAGTGATCATTTCTTCGATAGAAACTATTACACCAATCATAATCTGTACATATCATAACTTTGTGAGGTTTCGCTAAATTTCTGAAATAAACTTATATTTGTAAAATTTACTGAAATTTTTGAAGTATACACAAACTTGTAACATTCACCCAAATATGTACATTTACTACCATTTTCATAGTTCACCTATAATCGTAAAATTGAGTTAAAATTTAAAATTCATGTGCATCAATTTCTAGAATTTACTTAAGCCTGTAAAATTTTGTTAAACTCGGAAAATTAACTTCAACTTGTGAAGTTTGCTTTAAATTGTTATATATACCGAAATTTGTACAATTTTTTCACTTTTTCTTGTTGAAATCGCTTTCATTCTCAAACAATACCTTTTTTCGTAAAATTGACCTAAATTCGCAAGATTTTTTAAAATTTTTAAAATTATTTCGAATTTGTAAAACATATCTACAACAGTGAGATTCGTTCAAAAACTGCAGAATTCATTAAAAAGTCATAATTTACAACACCAAACATATACATAATAGTTCGCTGTTGCCGCACAAGTTGTTTAGGATTAGACCGCTGAATTAGATCTCTTCATAGGCCCAAGGCCGCATAAACGTGACGGCGCCAACGAAAAGAAAATGGGAGAATAGTAGAGAGCTCCTCGAGACAACAGGAAAAAATTGGGGAATCGCTCTCATCGCCTATTTGACACGATCTTGCTGTCCGTATTTCTTATTACAGCTTGCGCGGTCGCCCTTTTTTACCACCGTTCTTCCGGCATTTTTTAGATCGCTTTTGCTCTCAGCGTGTCGACTATGAATTCTATGGGATTTGTGATCGCACCCTCTGAAACGAGAACCTGTATCCGCCACTGATGATACATCGATTGCAGCTTTTTCAGCAGGACTAATGAGCAAACCATACAAATTGATGAAATTTAGCTGAGAAACATTCCCATTAAATATTCTTGGAGGTTTATCAGCCGGATCCGATATCCGCCAATGACTTCCGACCATTGCTATTCGATTCTTCGGCCGCAATCCTCTTAACAGTTGTGATGGGCTTACGGGACCTTCTCATCTCTCTCTTTTATCCCTCTCTATCTCCCTCGCGGGATTAGGTCCTTGAGCGAGGACAAAGTTGCGAGGCGGCACGGTTGCGTAAGCTCATCATTATGGATTACAAGATTACGCCATTCAGGAACGTGACTCGGCCTAAAGCTCGCGCTAGATGCCCGGGACTTTGTCATTTCGGGCGAGCCTCAGACGAGCCCTGGCTTACGCTGTGTTTACAGCGCGTTGTATCAGTTGGTAATCGAAACGCCCTGTCAAAAGTTACGGCAATTTCGTTAGCCTACGTCCGGGTGCAATGACGGGCCTGAAATGGTCATCCCATTGAAAGTCCAGTCCAATGGCTCGGAAACATTGAGTTTGGAAAATCCTTTTCGGGAAAATCCGTCGAAACTTTTGACAGGAACCCGTGGTTTTTTTTGTTCACGTTAATAGAAAAATTGTATATCGTCACGTCACATCTATGTTTTTGTATCGTCTTGTATTTTTGTCCGTTTAGTGCCAGTAACGTTGCTTCCCGTGTAACTAGAAGACATAGTTTTTGTGTTCCATTGGTTGTAGATGGAGGCCAACTCTAGAGTACTCTGTTGGCCTGACAAACAGAAAAGTTTGGACACTGAACACTTTTGGTGTTATTTTCTTTTTCTTGTAGTCTGAAATAGCCGACGAGTACCAATTCTAAAATGCTTAACATAAGTTTTCACGTCACACAGCCACCGAGATGAAATGATCCCGAATATTCCTGAACATCCAACCCTCTTGTCTGCGTCTTTACCACTGTCTAGTTTCTACCACAACTCTCCAACCTCTCAAAAAGTCCACGGTATAACCATGTGTTTGTCATTATCTCGTTTAACCACCCATCACTGTCCCCATGTTCGGTCCCTCTCCATCGCATCGATCCCATTACTTTTTCCCGTCTTCAATTTCCTTTTCATTCCAACAAAGAAAATATTCATATGCCAGTTATACTATTTGCTAATAATGACATGTCGAATAAGCTCACCATGTCGCAAGCGTTGAAAATTGAAGAATAACTTTCGGTCGAGTGAACTGACCTCTAGGGAATTTTTAAACTCTTCCGATAATCCTCTAATTTAATTTACACTCGATATTTTGTTGAATTCAATGAAAACTTAACACACTCGTGTTTGCACTCACACACAGATGTTGAAAAGTTCGGAAGACAACGATCCTGCTAATCGTTATCTTACAGACTTTTGAAAATGACGTGTGTACTCCAGCCTGTTAATAATTTTCGTTCTGAAAAAATAGTAGACTATCAAAGAAAACATCATTTGGAGGCTATAGGGAAACGATTTTTTTCTTCGCCTTTTCACTTTTTATGTACCCAGCACTTACGTGGTTGCTTTTCAAGTACATACATATGTGCTCAATGATTTCTCGACTTATCAGATACCCATTTACATGGATTTATTACATTATTTGAGTCCGTATACGTACACGATATGAATGCATGATATTCTACTTCATACGACTTTTGTATTAGACGATGCCTTCGAAATGCAATCACGTCGCATTTTTTGCTAAGCGAAAAATTTGACGGTTGATGCCTGTTGACTATCGCCTCGCGAGATATTTGAATTGGGAAAAGTTGTTTCAGCGTGTTTTACGTTTTTGAAAAAGAACTGCCGAATGCGGAAGTCAACGGGATTTCGGAGAATCTGAAATTTTTGTGCAGGAACAGGTTTAAATATTCTGAATTTGTGACAGCCGTGTCGCTGTAATGCGGGGTCAAGTCGTGACAGAGCAAGGCCTTGGGATTATAGGCATCCGCGTTTCAGTTGATAAAGAATCTCGCTTTGGATTCACATTGACCAGAGAAGGCGGATGGTAAGTGCAGTCAACGCTGAGAAAAAAATCTATTTATTTATATCTGGAGAAATTATACCTGGAAATGAACACTGTTAAAAAAAAATCTTCAATTCCATAGAATGTTCATGTGAAAGGTATTAAAAACTAGCTAAAATTCCACAGACCTTTCATTTTAAATATACATGCAGTAACTGAATATGAACTTGAGATGTTAATTTGATGGTTGTATATTTTTTGAAGCGATAATTAAATAGTTGTTTGCTTTTATGCATCTGGTATCTTGAGCTAAAGAGCACCTCTAATGTTTCAAATATTAAATACAAGACATTTTGGTATCAAAGAAATTTTAGATATATTGATTTCATCTTTTTTTAATGCATCGTTATGTGAAATTTGTATCATAAAGTTTACATTTTACATGATATAAAAATTTCCAACTGTGTAGGAAAGAAAGAACAGTCTGGAATATTTCGGTTTTTATTGACAATTCAATGAAATAAAGTATTGATCTAAAATATATTTATTGACAAACTGCTTTATCGCACTATGTTAATCTCATGAGTTTTTAATTCTTACAATATAATTTAGTTTTTGCTACACAGTCTTATGCTCTTACGCGTTTTCGTCTCATAGATTTTAACATACAATAGATTATTTATTGGAGATGGTAAATTTCGTTCAAACAATAAAAAGATATATAAAATCTTGCAGTTATTGATCCTTACTGTACAGTTGTTATTTGTTTAATTTATAGATTGACATATATTGTACATTTTTATACATAGATACAAAATGTAAGCGTGTAAAAAGATTTTCTACTATTCTGTCTCCTTAACATCCTCGTATTTTTTTGCATAATTATATTGATGAATTTCACATAAGACAGCAAATTTATGTTATATTTATAAATATTCGGAAGTTAAAGATATGTTAGCTGTAGCTACTAAAAGTTACGAATTCTGTTGAGATTTCTAAAAAGCATAGTAAAGAGTTTTACATGTTTTCTACTGCGAGTCTTTGAATTGTTTCAATTATTTAAATTTCTGATTCATACATTTTATTTATCATGCATTGTAATACAGGGTTGAATTTGAACATATATGTAAAAGGCAAAAAATTTATTATGTAATTTTTCCTCTGCTTTTTTGTACTGTTTAGTTTATTCAAATTTCATTTTCTCGTTGGGAATAAAAAAGTTTATTCAACATTTCGGTCAATACAGTAATATCTATATTGCAAATATACTTTTTTTCACTATAGAATTTTTCATTATTTTGTATAGTAATATTTCAGATATTCGTGTACTATATACCTATGAAAGACATAATAAGTATTTTATTGTACCTTAGTATTCACTATGCCGACCTTAATTTACTTTACATATCCATGTCGTTAATTAACTCGAGTATTATATTTTAGCTGGATTTCGAATATGTTTATTAATAAAAATTTCGTATTTTTTACGAATTGAAGTTTATATATTCTTATGTTTAAGAAAAATTGAAAGTTGCACACTTTGGTGAGAAATTAAAAAGTATGGTACACGTATCTTTTTCTGTTGGTTTTTACCTGTTTTTTGTTTATGAAAGATAAAATGCCTGTCACAAAAAGATTTTTCAAGTTCCGTGTAACTTTATAATCATATTTTATAGTCCCACATAATGTTTGTCATTGCAATAAAATATTAAAATTAAAACTTGGAGACATGTTAAATGATGTTTTTGATGTTACTCTGTATTCAACTACTCGTATTTGAAAGCTTTTTTTTTTGTATAAAATAATTTGATTTCTGATTTGAATTCAAAAAATTCATTTTTTAGTGTTACTTATGACTAAATTTTTGTATAGATTAGCATAATCTATTGTAGATTTTATGATATTTCATATTTTCAGAAGACATATTTTCTATATAAATTCGGGTACCTTAAGTTATTAATTTTTTTTTTAGTTTGTACCATACCGTGTTCTTTTATTTCCATAAATAATTTTTCTCGACGCGAGTATGGAAAATGGCGGCTTTCGTAGCCTCTAAGCCATCGCGAAAATGTCCATATGCAGCCCACTAACAAGTGACGATCGCTTAAGTTTACGTAACCGTCTAAAGTTCATTTTCACACCTACTTTCGCGTACCAAGGGGCGAAAATTTTTGCTTAAGTACGCGAAGGTAGGTACAAAAATGAATTTTTACAGATACGTAAACTTAAGCGCTCGTCACTTGTTAGTGGGCGCATTGACACTTTTGCGATGACTTATCGGCAACAAAAGCCGCCAAAATTCCATGCTCTTGTCGAGTAAAATACGGTACGCACCAGGGGACGGACCTCGTGATGCAAACTCGGGCTAATTTTAGCAGCCCTCGGGCGCTACGCACCTTCGTGCAGCCAAAACCGCCCTCGTCTGCATTCACTCGGTTTCGTCCCCTGGTATGTAATGTACTATTGCGTGCCTACTATAACAAATACAAAAATAAACATTGTCAAAACTTGCATACGTTGCATAGTTGACAGATCTGATAGCTAGATTTTATTATACAGTCTCGTATTGTTTTCCGAGAATGATCTTCTTTTTTCTGGATTCCATCAAGTGTTAATGATGTAAATTTTTGTGAAGAGAAAAGAGAATTCGAACGGCAAACTACTTTACTAAATTATTCACAGATATACTTGTAACCCTAAGCTCTTGAATGAAATCTTGTCACTTATGAAACACTACTTTTCCTATTTTTTAAATAAATCCAAAGAGGAAAATTTTGTATCCAGAATGATTATTTTATCTGTAACATCATTTTATATGAAACATACTTTTTGATTCTTCATTTTTTTCTTCACTCTGCATACTAAACTAATAATTGAAATGCCAACTAACAAAACTTTTCCTGGCGTTTTTAGTATTCATGTAGTAATATTTTCTATATTGTATTTTAAATTTGAATAAGACTATGTTGAAATTGAGGAAAGGCTATCCACGTCAAATATTGCAAAATTTTTCAATAACTTTTTTATTTTTTCTTTATGAAGCACAAATATATCTAGATTTTTTTCTCAGTGAGTAATGGAATATATTACACAGAAAGTGCAACACACAAAAATAAGTGTGATCGAAACTTTTGAATTCAAAAACTTTCTTCATAGGTTCGACGTATTGGTAAATGGCGGCGGCGCAGTAACCCTTCAATTCCAGAGGAGTCCTTTTGAACCTTTAACGAGAACCGTTTTCTCGCCTTGGAACCAAATTGTGGTTCTGCCCCCAATCGTCATGCCTCTCCAAAAAGGCAAAGACGTTTACAACTTTTTCAGAGCTCCTAGTCCAATTTTCGGTGAGTTAGTGATTCGAGAAGCATTCAGTCAATTTTAGTTCTTAAAAAATGTTTTTATACGTTCTTCTTCAGAAGTTTTATCGTACTTGATGCTCTCAAACATCCATATATTTGAAATCGACGCAATGAGCATACTATGTATAACTTTTCAGCTAATTTTTTTAGAAAATGTTCAAGATTTACATTACAGTTTTGCAGATAAGTCTGAAAATATTCACAGTTTCGATGTATAAATTTAGGATGCAAACGCAGTGATTTCTTATGATTCCGGAGACTCAATTAATTTCTCAGAAATTGAGCCACTTCGAAGAGTTGTCAATAATGTGTTTTTTTGTCGAAGAATAAAGCTTCTAAGGGTTGGTCTTACTGTTGATCGATAAAAGTTTTGCATGAACTTATTCTATAAGTTCATGCATTATGCTTGACAAATATGTATGCAATAATTATACTTAATGATATTTGGACCCCTTTTAAATTTGTGGAAAAAAATTAGTTTCAAAAATTTCTAATAGTTTGACTGATTTTTGGTATTAAACTGAGTTTGTTAATTCAAATGGTTCGTAAAATTTAAAGCACTTGTGTTTTTCCACAAAAAATGAGGAATTTCGTAGGTCTTTTTCAGCTCTTTTCTTATAATTTTCTAATTTTGTAAGCACTTCTCGTGTATTTGAAAAGAATATTGATCGTTTCATCAAAACCATGTACTTTAATAAAAACAGAAAGCCTTGAATAATGATGAAAAATCACGTGTTCCGAAATGTCTTTGAAAATTCAGGTAAATTTTTTGATTCATAAGCATCAACTTAATGACATCAACCATTAATTTTTTGTTGTTTTGAAAATGATTGAGATTCGAGTAAAATGACAATTTTCTACAGCTATGAGGGATTTCAATATTTTGTTATCAGATTTGTATTTTTTTTGATAATGTTTTATATCACAACTATCAATTGATTCCGGTATCTATAATACTTGATATGTTATATAAATTCTTGGACCTTCAAGAAACTATTCTTTATCTATCAGTATTTCATGAAGTTTGTAATAATTTATATGGATCATGAGAATAGATCTATAATAAATTTTCTAAATTGGATTTATTAGATTTTTTTGATATTTCTGAGTGAGAAATTTTGAATTGTGAGAATTGTTCCATTCAAGCTCTGTTCTTAGAATTCAAGAAAATGGTAATTTTATCCATTGTTTTTGGTAAATTTGGATTTCTTGAAAGTATGATTAATATACATTGTGATAATATTCTTTTTTTCATTTACAAGTATTTGATTTATTTAAAAAACTTGGTAAGTGGAGAAACTTACATATAACAAGAATTATAAAATGGTACAGGACATCGCAAAAAATGTATCAAATTTTCTGAAAACTCTCATAAATCAAGGTTATTATCTTTTTTAACCCTTTCTGTTGAAACGCTTTGAAAACAACTATTCTGACCGTATGATTAATGAACTCTAAAAAATTCATATGCAAGTTTCAAAGTACCTTTGTGTTTTTTAAGCTTTTACTTGCCTTCCCATTTTGTTCTATACACGACTTCTTATGAGCTTACAAAATATGAGCATTATATCAGTTGAGTGCTTCTTCATTGGGTGAGAAAAGTTATGTATCATTCAGCGTAGAGAGGTTTTAATGCTAACTTTCCGAATGCTTTACCAAAAATTACGAAGTTAAATGCTACAAATCAATATTGATGATGCAATAATATAAGACAAATTTGTTCAAGATCAATGAAAAAAGTCGTTACTAATGATTTTTTGTATAAAAAACATTGCAGAGCACTGTTGGCACTTTGATAATAGAACATCACATCACACAGTCCTACAAAAAAACACTTTTTTTAAAATGACGGGATGATTTCTTAAAAATGATGTAGCTTGAGTACAACTGAAGACATTTCTGAGAAAAATTTTTGCATGACACGTCATGTTTTGGAGCAGTAAATTTTTTTAATATAAATAAAACTACAAGCATAAAATCTACAATTTTTGTGCGATTTTGGTGGAAAAAAACTCGTTTTAGGGGTTTTCAAATGCTAGGAATTCATTTTTTAATAACTTTTGTAAAAAAACTCATTTTACAGTAATCTGAAAAAGCTATGAAAAAGCTAAGATCTTTTATTTCGAGGAATTGACATTTCTCGGCAAATAGTCAAGCCGGAACCAAAGTTCTCCTTTCAGAAATCTATTGTGGGGCCGGAGGAGACGATTCAAATGGTCCCCTAGGGACCGAGGCTTTCTGAGAAATGTGAATCCATTAAAATGAATGATCTCGATTTTATTATAGCTCATTTTAAATTATGGAAAAATGATTTTTTTTTTTTTTTGCAAAAATTATTCCACTAATGGGTTTGTTTCAGTCGAAAAACCCCGTATCAAGTTTAATTTCGCCAAAATCGGTCAATAACTGTAGATTTTACGCTTGTGATTTTATTTTAACTAAAACAATTTATAACCCGAAAACTGGACGTGTACATGCACAATCTTTTCCGTAGCTGTTTTAAGGGCATGTAAAATTGAATTTTTTTCTGAAAAGAACCGGTCATTTTTTTTTTTGTTGGACTGTGTTATTTATCAGTTATCATTTAAACTTCGATACTACTATTTTACAACCTTTTTCTGACCTTTTTTACATTAACACTGCCTTAATAATCAATAGTGCTAAATTATCCATAATCCACAAAAGTAGAGCTGTCAAATTTTGTCAACACTCTTAACTCGTTAGAGGAAATTTTTACTTTACGTCGAGTCAAAATACTGCGACTCAAATTTAGAGTGAGTTTTTAGTTTTTTAGAGTGAAAAAGTCACTTAAAAGTAGTGAAATTTCACTTCGCTGGAAGTGAAACGTGAATCATTTTGACGAGAGTAATTGAACTAGGATTTAAGAGTGCAATTCAAATACCATAAGAGTGACTATCAGTAACTCTTTTAGACTGACTTTACACTCAATAAGAGTGTATTTCCACTTCAAGTTTAAAGGGCAGTATTTTCACTTGATGTTGACTCAAAATTTACTCTAAGAAATGAAGAGATGAAATGATTATTAATGGGTATAAAGAGTGTTTATAAGTGTGAAACAATTTTAAAAAATATGACAAAAAATTATTGCATCTCGCTTTTAGTTAAAAGAAAAAACGTGGGCTTAATTTTTAGAATAGACCAGTTCTCAGTTTTCTGAAATGGCCGTCAACAATTTCAGCCTTTCAAATATGCTCGAGAAAACTCCCAAATCTTTCTATAAGTATTTTGGCACTTGTAAAACACTATCAAACCCTAATCTTCCGACTCGTATGTTGGATAATGTGAAAAAATTCTGCAATAGCGACGCTTTTTGCTGGATTTTCCGGAGATTCCATCACTGACAATGAGCCTTGTAAGGAACATGACCATGAAACTCTACGCCCCATCATCGTTGAAAGCTGGATGCCGGAAAAAATCGGCGGTTTGCCAGGCGAAAGCTTGATTTTTGCTGAAACTCAGGTGAGGTTTATGTTACTAAGAGAAAAATATTTTATGCGACTAGTAGGAGAAGAAGCAAATTCCACGAGCATTGAATGTGTCGTCATCTAATAATTACCTATATCATGGAATATTAAATTTTGAAGGTAGTTCAGAGAACGAGAGAATAGCAATAACTTCTTTTACTATGTAAATCCATAGATATTTCAATAAGTGCTACAACATGGGACCTGACTGTAGGAGAAGCAAGTACTTCTCCCACATTTACGTCATCGAACAAGTGGATTTTTCATTCTCCTACTCGTGGAAATTATTATCATACGTATTACATAAGTGCCATGGTAATCGTGGACCATCTGGGTACTGTGATAAAATTTACTATGGCCATAGCGAACAGTGCCATAATTATAGTAATTGGTGGTATGCTCCATATTAAAAATGACAATAATATCATTACTTTTAGTTATTCTTGACATGGAGCATACCACTAATTGCTATAATAATGGCACTGTTCGTTATAGCCATAATAAATTTCATCACAGTACCCAGATGGTCCACGATTCCTATGGTGCTTGTGTGTTACGTACCATAATAATTTTCCCGTGCACTCTCAGTAAAGCTCTAAAATAATCATTCCTCGTGAGAATCAAGTCAAGTCTCTTCTTTTTGGCACCAAATTTACTCATGATAATTCACGATCCAGATTGTGCAAGAATCGATCGCGATACCGGGCTCCAATCTTTACCTGATGTACAGAAGCAGCCAAGCAGCAGGTTACATGTCAATTGTGCGCATGCAACTGACAGAATCTTACATCCCAGAATCCTTGACACATGTCCACGTCCACGTTGAGATTGAAGGTTCCTTGCACACCAAAACTTATGAGGCAGATCCGAATCTGACCCACACTTTCGCGTGGAACAAACGAAATGTTTACAAACAAAAGGTGTACGGAATCGCCCTAGCGAAGATTTCCATAGGCTACCAGCACTCGACCTGCCGCAACATCATTTGGGAAACGCAAACAGCGACTCTCAAAGGCTTTGATGTGGATATCTCTTACATAGGAGGTTGGGGCTTGGACATACATCATCATTACAACTTCCACGAGGGGATTCTCCAGAAAGGCGATGGATCCACTTTGCATTTCAAACAGTATCCGAGAACTGTGAAAGTGGTCATGGGAACTGGTTTGCAGAGAAGTTTGGTGTGTGACAACTGTAATGGTCCTGCTAAGGATGCTCGACTCTTGACACCAGTCGCTTTGGCCAGTGGTCCAGATGGAAGCATTTACGTTGGTGACTTTAACCTCGTGCGGAGAATCACTCCTGAAGGAGAAGTGAAGACAGTTCTGATATTGAGGTAAGTTTACATGGTTTTCGGAGTAGTATTTATAGGTATATCAGACCGTTGGAGTGCGTTTTCACGAATTATGAATATACGAGTAAGGCTCTCTTTAAAAATGCACAACGTATCCAATGTTCAGTCTACATTTCATAGAATTAAAATAATGGCTTCTTTTCATCTCGTAGTAAGTCACATAGCTTCAATCTACTGCAATCTACAGTTTTCGAAAACGTCAATCTATAAATTAGAAACTCTAGAACAAGAAACTGGATTCTCATTGATTGAAAAAAAAAATTCATTTTAATCCATGATCGTGTCATCATCATCAATTTCATTTTAACCAGACTAAGAGTAAATTCATCATCTTCCAGTGCAACGCAAGTAGCTTATCAGTACTATTTGTGCGTTTCCCCGGCTGATGGGCATCTGTATATCTCCGATCCTGAAAAGCATCAAATTCTCCGAGCCCTAGAACTTGACAAAGTTGAAGATCCCAGTATTAATATGGAAGCCGTCGTGGGAAGCGGGGAACGTTGTATTCCCGGTGACGAAGGGCACTGCGGCGACAACGGGCCAGCGCGAGAGGCCAAATTGGCCCATCCGAAAGGTACGGCGAGTGATAATGAAAAATCGAATGCATACCATTCGAACTCGACAGGGAATGTATTCAAACTCGATTTCCTTGACTCCAGGGATTGCCATAGCAGCGGATAAAACGATGTACGTAGCGGACGGGACAAATATTCGCGCTGTGGACGCGCAGGGAATAATACACACTCTGGTGGGACATCACGGGCATCACAATCATTGGTCACCGGTCCCTTGCGTTGGTGCTGTGCCAGCCACGCAAGCACAGCTCCAGTGGCCGACGGGTAGGAAATATTCATGTCAATTTTCATTGTTCATATCCCATAACCTCTGTAAAAATGAATACTGCAAGAGCACTATCAAACATTTATAGGTTCAGAGGAATCCTATTGGGTCTTGGAGGCAGTACACTCGGAAAATTTGTTTTTGCAAATGGTTTCGAATGGAATTGAATGAATTTACCCTAGCAAAGAAGTCTTTACAATGAAACTGCTACTTCAAAGCAACTTACAATTTTTTGAAGATTCATTAAATCTAATAGGATGTAACTATGGTCATTGTTGTATTAGGTTTATCACTAAGTCCTCTGGATGGTTCTTTGCACTTCATCGATGACAGATTGGTTCTTAAACTGACAAGTGACATGAAAGTGCGTGTAGTGGCTGGGACACCTCTTCACTGCAGCAATAGTGCGGAGCCTCAGAAAACAAACTCCACAGCTTCAACGAGTATTAGAAAAACCAACGAAGTCCTTGGGTCCGTGCTGGCGATTGGCTTCAGTCCAACAGGTTCTATCACACGTTCAACTTTTGGAAGAACTTTCATTTTTATGACTTTTCGAGAAAATTCCTGAACTTGCTAGAGCTCCGTTTCGGTATCGAAAACTGTCTTTTGAACAGTTTTTTCTGCAACTATTAAATTTTTTTTCCCAGGTGAACTATACATCGCTGATAGTGACTCGCATCGAGCGAATTCGATCCGAGTGGTTGAATCCTCTGGAAAAATGTACCATTTCGCAGGCCAACGACGCGAATTGTCACGTGGCGTGTGCGAGTGCAACAATACGACACCCAGTACCAAAACCCTTGAACCGAGTTGTTCCTGCACAGAGGACACCTCAAGCACCGAAACTCTTCTATCCTCGAACGCGAAATTCATCGCGATTTCAGCTCTGACTGTGGCTCCGGACGGAGTTTTGCATATCGCGGATCAAGGAAGCTTGCATATCCTGGCTTTACAACCTTACCTACCTAATCACGACGAGGGTGGAGAGTTTCATATTCCGTACCCGCCGTCCAATGAAATTTACGTGTTCAATCGGTACGGTCAACACACTGCCACGAAAGATTTGACTTCTGGAAAGACGAGATACTCGTTTTTATACAGCAAGAACACAAGTTTTGGCAAGCTTTCTACTGTCAGTGATAGTGCTGGGAATAAAATACAGTTTTTGCGAGACTATAGCAGCGTCGTGAGTTCTATTGAGAACACCCAGGATTACAAGAGCGAGCTGAAAATTTCTGGAGTTGGGTTCTTGGAGAAGCTGACGGAGAAAGGAAGAGAAGAGATAACTCTTAATTATGATAGCACTACTGGATTATTGACAAGTAGATCAGGGGTAGGTATAAGTTTATTACTCCCCTAACGAAAATTATACTTAACTTCTCTTAGGGTTACATGCACTTGTTAATAATTATTCTTTCAATCTCACACATATTTAGCTTGTTCTCTGCAAGAACTCAATGTTTTACAATTTATTTCAAGTCATAGTTTCAACTGTTGAACCTTCTATATTCAAAAATCCATTTTCAGAACTTCACTTTTTAACTGTCCTTATCCTGCATCGATTTCAGGGTCGAGAAACGTACATGTACAATTATGACAGTCTGGGGAGAGTGATCGATGTCATACTTCCTACCGGTGAGAAGTTTCAACTGAGCTCGGATCTTTACGAACAAGAGAATTTAGCTGTTCAAGTCTTAGCTCCTCTTTTGGCTCTCAAAGTCGGTGATAAGCAGCGAACTATGGATTTCATCATGAAGAATGACAAGTCTCGGATTTTGGACATCACTAATGGTAGGTTCTTGTTTTAAGTAGCATGTTGGAACATGCTGGAGCTTGAGAAGGGGAATGGTGTTATTGTTGAATAAACTGTTCGGCCTTTCAGGTAGTAGATACAGATGGAGGTAACACGTGGCTTTCTAATTGTACATAATAATATTTGTACAATAATAAATATAATTTCATTCAACAGTAACAATACAGAACGATTGGTTTGAGGTTTTGTTTCTTTTTTTTTGCACATGTCGTGTAACTGTAAACCAAATGTCACCAACTATTATTTAAACACGAGTCAGTTTTAGTTGAGACGACGTAATGAGGTGATATGATAATTTTGAAGTAGACAATGATTATCAGATGAATTCATGCCTATTAGAACTTGTTTTTTTTTTTTTTTTTTTTTTTTTTTTTTGTCAAAGACACAATTTTCATGAAAAAAGTGAATGATACAACTCTGTAGGGCTTATTTTTTTGTAAGAAAACATTTTTTTGGGAATTTTCTTCAACATTAGAAGCATTAACCCTAATATTTACAAATTGATATCAGTATATTACATTTCATGCAAAATAATCTTCTAAAGGTCTTTTCGGCATGTATGTTTAGGTTGAAAAAATTCTTTCTTAAAAAAACACGAATATTCAATTAATTTTCTTGGAAGTAACAATATTTTAGCTTTCTTTTTAGAATTTTCTGTGATAGTCTCAGATATCGATGATAATAATTTACCATCACTTTCCAAGTTCTATTTCATTCTCGACTTATAAAAGCTATACTGAGAAAAACGCATGCATAATACACCCATAATAATGGGCAATTTTCGCCTACCAATTAATATGGGCTCTGCACCAATATGTATGAAGCAAGCACCTATTTTTATGGGTGCTTAGTCCATAAAATTAGGTAAAGCACTAAAGATGTAGGTGCAGCACCCATATCCCTACACTATGAATGAGCAGCACCCATATATGGTGCTGAGGCAGGCGCGGATCTACGGGAGGGACATCCCCTCCCCCCAACATGTCCCTCCCCCAAAATCTCAGCCTCAAAATTCGAATACGGATTTCTACCTTTTATGCAACAACGATAAATTTGTAACGTTTGATGAAATATGATAAATATTTACTGTTGACTGATTCCATTTCGATTCGATGAAGTTTTACGGTTCTACATTTTATTTTCGCTTCAAATTCATGTGCTTTGTACCTTTAACAGTTATTTATTTCATTTTCCCGCAGAAATTTTTTTTTGTCAGTTACAAGGTATTTGTCTAAGGCTGTCAAAATTGACTTTTTAGGTTACCGAATAGAAAAAATTTCATTTATCTCTACAGCTTCAACAAACGTTGACCGATTTTGATGATTTTTACATCGACATATATAACTGGACCGACCGTCGTTGCCTGCGCGGCTGTAACGCTCGTAGAAAGAAAAGGAGAGATCGTCCGTCTCTTGCCTTGGCCAGGATTGGCTGGTCAGGTGAGGTTACGGTCCTAGCAAGCCAATAAGAAAGCCCTGATGATGCTTTGAAAAAGAGAGCAATAACTCATGGGCTATTGCTCTCTCTTTTCATGGAGGAATGGATGCGCAGTAGCACACGCGCGGTCCAGTTATATATGTCGATTGATTTGTATGTCAAAATGCGTGGAAATGTTGAAAATGTTCAATAATTTCAAAATTGAGAATATATCTTAATATGACATTATTCAAATCGCGACAACGCAAACACTGAAAAAAATTTTCAAAATTTATTTCCTCAGAATGCCTTTTTTTCCGTGATGAATTTTTTTTTGTATGTAAGAACGATGTTTAAATTCCGTTTTGGAAAATTTCGGGTGAGTGAAAATTTTTTGTTTTAAGGGTATAAATTTTACAAGAAAATGTTCGATTTCTTCGTGTAACATCACCTGAGTTTACCCATTTTTGTCTTTAGTTTAATTTTTGCATCTCAAAATGACTTTTCTAACTGATTTTACCAAATTGAAATAAAAATAACGCTGCTGAAAATCAAAGTAATGCAAAAAATATACATAAGAAGGTCACGTAATTATAAAAAAAACAAACAAATAAATCATCTGTAAGAAATCGAACTTATAATCGCAAATAACATTGTCACTCATAAATCTATGAAATTCTACCTATTCATATTCAGATAGATTACATTTATCAATGTTAAGTCTTAACATTGATAAATTCACTGGATTTGATGTTACACCATTTTCAATTGGAAAATTCCACCTTATGCAGTTCTGGAATCGCAATTAATATGTGTATTTCTATTTTCTACGAGGAACAAAAAAGCCTAAGTAAGAAACTGTATGCAAGGAATTCGTTTGTATAAGGTTTTGAACGAATAAAGTATCATAAATCATTAATATATTCAAGGATGCAGCTAGATTTTCCGGAAATCATTTCATATGAACGAAAAAAAAGAGTACTGGAAGACAAATGAGATTTTTATTTGCCAGCGGTCACGGAAAAAAAGTATGGGATAGAATTGGAAAGTTTGTCAATTATTAAATATGACACACTATAATTTGACTAAAGAACCTTCAGAATATATTCAATCCAACAAAACAATTGTTGGGAAATATCAATCTTGTATACGAAAAAATCTAATCGATCTGTATCGATGTCAGATAGTTGGAGATTCCAGAAAAAAATTGAAAACGCATTGTAAAGAAACAAGAAGAGTATGTAATAGATATTCAAGAAAAGCATGATTGGAATTATTAAATTTTTAGCAAGAATTCTTGATGTTTTTATGGCTCGGACGAGTCGACATAAGTGCATAAAAGTTTGTTGAGTTAAAAGTTTGGTCATGCAGATTCTAATTTCTTCCGAGGAGATTATTAAATTGTTACGAAGAAATATTCTTTGCACATGTTTTGTTACCGTGGCTTTTATAGAAAATAGAAATGCATATAATTATTGCGAATCCACAACTGTATAAAGTGGAATTTTCCAATTGACAATGGTGTAACATCAAATACAGTTAATGTATCGATGTTAAGTAATCTATCTGAATATGAATAGGGAGAATTTCATACACAAGCACCTCGATTTTATTGGTATCGATTTTATTGGAGATAATTCACCGTGACGCGGATTAGTCACGAGCTCGAAGACCCTCCAGGACCCTACTCTCTCGATTAAGCTCTCGATAAAAAATGTTTCTTAGAAAACTTCCTCGAACCTAGGCGTACGGTCCCTTTAAATGTACAGGTCTGCGCCTACCGAGCTGGAGTTAATCGGATTGAACGTTCTCTCGATTTAGTTGGAGAGCCCCGAACCTCCAATAAAATCGAGGTATCTGTGTAGATTCATGATTGACAATGTTATTCATGATTATAAGTTCGATTTCTCCCAGCTGATTTAATTGTTTTATATATATATATATATATAATTACGTGACCTTCTTATGTATATTTTTTGCATTACGTTCATTCCCAGCAGCGCTCTTTTTATTTCAATTCAGTAAAATTTTACCAAAACTGTCTAACAGATAGTAATTGGTAACTTTTCCAATTAGAAAAGTCATTTCGAGACTAAATTGAATTAAAGACAAAAATGGGGAAGCTCAGATGATAATACACGAAGAAATCGAACATTTTTTTGTAAAATTCATATCTAGTCCAGGAACTAAAATCTTGCCGATATTGAATTTTTTTTTTATATTTATATAATGCCTCCTTTAAAAATGGTTCTGATTATCTGATTGAATGCTAAAAAAATTTTAAAACCGATACCCCCCCCCTCCCCAAATTTACCCCTAGATCCGCCAGTGTCTAGGGTATGGGTAGGTGAAAATTGTTCATTAGTATTCGTGGACTATGCATCCATTTCTCTCAATACGATTCGCTTCCACCCATTTTCCGGAACCCGTATTACGGAACATATATTTCCTGTAATTAGTGGAATCTGGAAACAATTGTACTGGTATTGAATTTCCAGAATGCTGCTATCTGGAACGACTTCTTTCCGGAGTCAATATTATACTAGTTTCATGAAAATGACATGATTTAGCATAGATTTTCCAAAAAATTGTATGGCAAATTTTCTGCAGCCCGTACTCATCATACGTGCAAAAATAAGCGTAATAAATAAAGGTTTAAGTATCATAAAATTTCATAAGTATAATAATTTTTCCTTATTTTTCGATTCTAATCATCCCCTGTTATTATTTTTTCATCTGAACAGGAATAAAGCAATTTTGTTATTCCGTGGTATTTTTGTATGATTTAATTTTATTTCCAAATCCGAACATCCTTGTATATTATTTTATTTTTCATATGAGCACGAAATAGGGAACTTTCTATTCTACAAATTGTAATCAATTTTTATTTTACCTATTTATTTTTAAAATATTATGTCCAATAGGTTAATACCCAATTATAGGACAACAAAGAAATTACAATAGTTAGATATGCAGGTGCACTCAAAAATGAGAAAAGACGAAGAATGAGAATTATAAATCATAAGTTATTATAAGTATAAGTAATTCGACCAGCCAAAAGTAATTTTACCGGCAATTTAAAGACTAAATCGAAGAGTAATTCAAGAGAAATTTAACTAGCATAAAAGTCCAACAAAAAAAAGAATAAGCTCCATAAACGCAAACATAGTTTTCATAACTTAAGAGAATAATAAGCGGACAATATTTACATTACAAATTACCTAAATAAGCTCTCATATTTTACGTAAACTCACTCGAAGAACCCAGTAACAAGTCAAAATCTCTCTCGTTTGTCACAACAAACTTACTGGATTTTAAACATATATGAAATAATGGAGATTGGTCGTCTTAAATCATAAATATATGATACATACTTAAGTCTAGTATTAGTACTACGCGGTACAAGAAATGGCAATGATGACAGCAGAAACTCCGAATCAATAATCCCTTCAGTAACTTGAAAAAAAAATATCAATTTCCCCAGATACCTTTATTTAAAACGTCATATCTCTTGCAAATTTCCCGATAATCAGATCCCGGCTCAGGATATCGCCCTGTTATAATGATAGTATAACTATTAGTAACTTTTTAATTTAAAAGTTAGCCTGCGGTAAATTTGATTAATTTAATTGTTTCTCTCTAATCGCTATTAGTTCCTTCGATTATTTTATTTCAATCGAAGGTTCAATCTAAGAATGAAATTTTACTCATTTTATTCTAATGGTTTCTTTGTATTATTTAATTTGGCTATTGAATTCTTTTTGTACCTGTGTAAAATGGTCACAAGGAGATCTTTATTTTACAATTTCAATGGTCTCTTTGTGTTATTTTATTTCATCTATCAATTTTAATTGCTACAAAAGTTATGCTATTTTATTCAAATTGAAATAAACTCAAAGTTTTATCTAATTGTAATGTTTCCTTCGTATCATTTTCTCCTACTTTTGATTCTGAATAATTCCTTCGTTTTTTTTTTATTGTTTTTTTTTATTTTGATTTCGCGAAATATAGGCAATCTTCATTATTCGATTCTTATGTTCTAATTAGATTATTTCGTTTTCTCCTTTAATTCGAATTGTCTCATTTTATAATTTTATTTCCCTTTGAAAGTAGATTAAGAAACTTTTATTCTCTAATCCTTATATTTTTTTGTTCTTTTTCGGAAAATGTCTGTTTTGGAAAACCGTTTCGTATCAAAACATGAGAGAATTTCGATTCCGGAAAAAAATGTCTGGAAAATGCTCGTTCCGGGTGAGGGATTCTGGAAAAAACATATATATTCCGAATCCTTCAGAAAGTAATTGTTTTTGAAGATCCGGTAGTCAAACGAGCTGCATCGTACGACAATGGAACTCTGGAAGTTCAACTGTCGGGTGGCGGACGAATTGTCAGCGCAGCTGTCGCGAAGCATCCACTTCTCGAAGCCGCTTTGCCCGTCGAAGCCGAAATGCTCCCAATGTGGAGCTACCAAGCAATGAGCCTTGGAGAATTCACTAACGTAATGGGCACGGTTTATAACCTTGTTGGAGACGTGAGCCACCTCCAACAAACATTGAATCGTGAGATTTGGGTCAACGAAAGTCGCGTGCTCGGTATTGAGTTCGACCAGGCCAACAACCGAGAAACTTTCTACGACAAAAATCGCACCCCATTGTTGACCATCACCTTCGATCAAGCTGGTTTGCCTTTGTCATATCAGCCCCATGAGCACGGGCACAATTTCACCATTACCTACGACAAGTTCAATCGTATCGAAGAGTGGCGTTGGGGACCAACTTCCGAGCTTTACGGGTACGATAGGAGGAGTCGATTGGCAGAGATAAGCAACGAACTTGATGGAACTAGGTAGATTTCAGTTTTACTTGGTTAAATATACCATTGTACTATCAGTCAAAATATTTTTTTTGAAATTAAAAAACATGGATGTCTAGTATCCATGACCGACATTTTCTGGACTGTGTATGGTCGTTTTTCAGACGGTTCACCTACAATGACTTCAACGTCCTCACGAAAATTACCCTGGCAAGTGACAGATACTTTACTTTGCAATACGATGACGATGGTGGTCTAAGGCATGTCATTCTCCCATCTTCAACGATGCATGGATTCTCGTGCCAAGCGTCCATTGGTTTTTTGCGAGTGACTTATACACCGCCGGGAAGTCAAAAATCGTACCTGCAGCATTACAGTCATGACGGAAAATTACTTCAAACTGTTTTCCCTGGAGATGGTGCAAGAATAGTTTACAGGTAGGAAACACAAGTTCGATCTTGCGTTAGTGACTTATTTTCAGCGTGTACTTAATCATTTTTCAAATGAAACGTTATTTGTTTTAAAAAGTATGATAAACTCTAAGTTGCTGAATCTCGAACCTCTCCAGCAGAAGAATTCCACTGTTCCAGTTTTCAAAACTCACTACAATGCATGAATGAATCGATAAATTAATGTCTATAGATACCACACAACTGGAAAATTGGCGGAAGTAGTGCACGGTGACGGGAAGAGCGAGATGAAATACGCGGAAACGGGTCTACCGGTCGAAGTAATACACGTGGAACGAGACATGGAGTACAAGTGGGATTATCAGTACAACGCCGGATTGCTCGTTGAAGAACGCATCGATTTCGGGGCTAAAGCGGGCTTAAGCAACGCCAAGTTCACCTTCGAGTACGATTCGAATTTCCGTTTGGTCGCTATCCAAGGTAGAATCGGGGGCCAAACTTTGCCGACACACGTCATGGCGTACAGTTCGAGGACTGGCATGCTCGAGCAAATCGGGCAATTCAAAATTTCCAAGCCCCAAGCTAATGAAACCGTCGTCTACGACGGCACCGCTATATTTTCCCGGATCTATGGTATGCGGTTCTTGGAGACACAGGTACGTTACGAGTAAATCGATACAGAGAAAAAAGCTTTAGTACAAGAAATGCTTAATTACTGTTCATGTGATAGACACATATTCGTACTTTATAATACTATTATCCTAAATACCGATAGAGTAAACTTGTTACAATTCTATATATTTAAAATATCGACTATGAATTAAATAAGATTGTATAGTAAAATATCGTATGACAATGTCCAAGACTTTACATACCAAGTTTTGCAAACTGTATAAAAAATGTTAAAATCAAGTGGCGTTTTCCAAGTATATTTGAAATGTAGTATAAGGATTCGTAAAAACACTATCTTGACAATATTCAAAATTTGATGATTTGTAGAAATAATCATTGTTCGGATACAAAAAAAAATCTATTTATATGTAAGCTTTCAGCTCTAATGAAGCCCTCTGTAGAAATTAAAAAAAACTACAAATTAAAAACTATTCCTCCTTGTCACTGAAATAAATCTTCAATTACTTACAAAACTATCCAGAATTTCCATCCTATAGATTTATAAAAATTTTATTTCCATAATCCAGAAAATCATACAAAATGATCATATCAAAGAAATTACATTTTTTTTCTCAAGGGGGAGATACACCAAAACGGCTAAAATCGTTCACAAACTTTGGGTGTAGATTGCGCGAAAACTATAAACGATAGGAACCATAAATTCAGCACAAATTGAGTTTTTTTAATATACTTCAAAGTGATGAATGTCATTTTGCATAAATGTTGACTCGATCACGAATCCAAGCTTTCAAAATCGGACCTGCACATTTTGCAGAGGCAAACGGTGGGACTTGTGCAGCTTCGGGAACTCAATATAAAAAAAAATTCATACAAATTTTTCAGGTATTTACGTCTTCTATAACTTTTATATTCTTTTATATTCTTGGTTTTTTGAATACAAATTTTTCAATTGAATAAAAGCAGAAAATGTGAAAAAGTTGAATTTTTTTTGTTGTTTTCTGCAAAAAAATGTTTAAACGAATTTTTTGTAGCAAAATCGGAAGATTTCGATTCTTGAAACATTGTTTTAGGTTGAATATAAAAAAAAATTATTAAAATCGGTCGAGCTGTTCTCTCTCTACTTGTCCCACCATTTAAAAAAAATGATTTTCGGAAAAACGCGCTTAAAGTTTCCGCGTAAAAAGAAGAAATTTTTTTAAACATACGTCTCATAGATGTTGGTACAAACTTTATTCGTGCAAAATTTGGGGTTCCTATCGTTTATAATTTTTCCGCGATTCACGCGCAAAATGTGTGACCGAATTGCAGCCATTTAAGTGCATCTCCCCCTTAAATTGATACAAAGAATCACATACTTCTCGACGTTCAAACAGGTAATGCATCAAAACTTCTAGAAGTCGAAATATGAAAATTCATGTAGTAGTCACGATGATCGGTTGAATTTCCATATTCCATGTAAAAGATGACTCAGATACTATTACAATTAATCATTTTTTTTTTATTATTTGATGAAAAGAAACATTTCTAAAGAGATCAAGAAAAATTTAAGAATCTTTAAATTTTATCGCAGTCATCATTTGTATGAAATATGAATATAAAAGGTCATATATAATTATGGGATTAGTAATCATGCTTTCTTATTCCTTGAAAATATTGAACATAAAAAGTTCTTCAACATTTGGTATCTTTCTGTTTATTGAACGTGATATTGAAATTCTTGATGAAAATAATTCCTGAAACTAATCTCATTTCATATTAACCCTTTTAACATTATGGAACATAGCAAGATTTACCCGAAGTGCCGTCCCTGGGCAGTAAATAAATTGCCACCTTTTTTATAAATGAATTTAAAAAAAAAAAAGTGAATAATTTTTCTCTTTTTTCCGCAAACAAGTCTTTTATCCAAGTAATATATTTCTGAAGAAAAAGATTCACTGAGAGAAAATTAAAAGTAAAATCAACTATGGGGAAAGTAATCTACGTGCATTCGCAGTAAAAAAGGAAGTGCGGCAAGACTTCTAGTAATTTGAGTTTTTATTAAGTTTTTAGAAAACACCTTATAAAATTTAGGTGTTTTTAAGAAAATTCTGCTTTTTCATAAAGTGCCTTTTTTAGAAGAGCGATGTTTTATACAATTTTTATTACTTTTTATAGAGTCACTTAAAAAAAACTTTATAAAATCTTTATTAAAGAACGGCATTCTTATATAGTGGATTTTCAATCCAAATTCATAAAAATGCCGTCATTTTATGAATTTTTTTAAAAGTGACTTTATAAAAACAAATAAAAACTTTATAAAACATTACTTTCTTTATAAAGCGACTTTAAAAAAAAGGCGGAATTTTATAGAAATTACCGAAATTTTATATAGAGTTTTATGAAAACTTTATGGAAACCCAAAATACTGGGGTTTTCCATTTTCTACTATATATGACAAAATACATAAATATTGCCGCAAATATTACTTTCTAAATGCGAATGCATGTAGATTACATTCTCCGTGGTAGAATTTACATTTATTTTTTCTCCGTGTTCCAACGAAATTGTTCCCAAAAATTTCGAAAGAACCAAATTAATGACCTCTGATTTCCTTTTTTTTAGAGTTCCGTCACACGTTCCAAAATTTTTCGCCCTGGGAAGTTGCCCATGTTGCCATTACTTCAATCCGGCCCCAGAGAAAATCATGATTATTTTTTTTCTATGTTGAGTTGAAAATGATTCCTGGATAAATGATGAATATCACTTTTATGTTCCAAAACTAATTCTGTAAATATCTTTTTGTCTATCCAACGTATTTGAAACCATAATCATTACATTAAATCGTATAAACTTTAATTAACTTTTTTTTATGATCACTTTATTTATTATGTTGTTTGTTCTATAAACTATTCAAAACACATACTTTGCAAATAAATTAGAAATCGTAACATAGTAAATTCTTAATATATTGTTAAACTAAATTTCTTTTCATTTTATTCTTTTTCTCCGTATTTCTCAAAGTCTGAAGTTCAAGAACTTCCTTCCTATTATTTATGTATTTTATATTGAACTCCATAGAATCAATAAATAACAATGTGTAAATTTTTTTCGAAACTTTACAATGAAATCGTTCATCAAATGATTCGAAAAATTATCAGCAAGACTGAAACTGAAACACTGCTTTCTTCTGATGTACCGGAAATTAGAAATATAAATTCATTTACTACTGCGATAAAGTTTGTTGAATAAACCAGTAAAAATTGACAGCATGGTCATTAATTCGCTCAATAGATATGACCTTTACGATGTGATTATTTTTATAAATTTGTTTAGAAAATGTTAATTCCATCAACAAAATCATTTTGTATGACGTTATGGCCGACTATAGGAATCACATTATCATGAATCTATAATATGGGATTTCAGGATAGTTTTGTAAGTGAATGAAGATTTGCGTATTTTATCATTTATTGCGTACAATGATAAATAATTTAAGAAAATGATAAATAGTTATTTCATTTTTACAATGATATTGTAAAAGACTTAACTTGAGTTTTTTAAAAATATTGTTTAACCCAAATCTATAACTACTCGATTCTGGTTTGTTATTGTATTTTAAAGCTCCTGAAATCTTGAAACATAATAATGGATTTTTCACTATTCCCAAAAAATTATAGCTTGCAAAAATCATTACATCCTACATCAAATGTAATCTTTTCCGAGTGTAGGTCACGGTAACGATCCACAATATGGAAATCTTCCGCATGGAATTCGCCCATGACTCGCAGGGTCGAATAAGTCAGACAAGAACTTACACTCGAAATGTAGGGGTGAACACGTATACGAACGTGAAGAATTTCACGTGGGACTCCGATGGCCAATTGATCGGCGTCGAAGCCCAAGAACCATGGAGTTTTACGTATGATTACAATGGCAATATGTTGTCATTGACTTACCGAGGAAATACTATTCCCATGGAGTACAATGTGATGGACAGAATCGTCAAATTTGGGGAAGGAAGTTACAAATACGACAATCGGGGTCTTGTCATTCAGAATGCGCGTGAGGAACGATTTATTTATAACGCCAAAGGCCTTTTGGTGCGGGCTACGAAAAGGGGCAGATTTGACGTGCGGTAAGTAAATTGCAATGAAAATGATGAATAACTGACATTTTTAACAGTTGAAAGTACGAATCAGGAATTTCCGTGAATTTGAGTATTGCTGTTCAGTATAAATATTACTGTACTATTAAATAAAGTAGTGTTTTTCAACAAAGGAAAACGATTTTTCAGGTACTACTACGACCATTTAGATCGTCTTGCAACTCGTAAAGACAATTACGGCAACGTGACGCAATTTTTCTACAATAACCAGAAAAGGCCCCGGGAAGTCAGTCAAATTTATAATCCACGTGACGGAAAACTTATGTCTTTGGTATACGATGACAGAGGACACTTAATTTTCGCTTCAGTTTATCGGCATAAATATTACATTGCTACTGACCAATGCGGAACACCAGTCATGATTTTCAACCAATATGGGGAAGGCATTCGAGAAATTATGCGTTCTCCTTATGGGCACATTGTTTACGACTCAAACCCTTATTTGTATCTCCCTGTAGATTTCTGTGGGGGATTGTTGGATCAGGTAATTATATTATCAGACTATTATTTACAAGCGTTTGATTACGAAATGAAAATATTTGTTTGTGTATGATTCTCATGCAATCCGAATAATAACGATTTTGAATGACAATTTTTTCGTTCCGTCATCATTTCATTCTAGAAAAACCAGGTGAAGAAACGTGAAATAAATCATTTTTTTATTGGATTGAAACTTGTGTCATATATAATGATTTATTATTATTATTATTATTATTATTATTATTATTATTATTATTATTATTATTATTATTATTATTATTATTATTATTATTATTATTATTACTGTAGTTATTATTATTATTATTATTATTTACTGCATTGATTGCAATATGCTAAATATTTTAACAATATGTTTACAAAAAAGAGAATTGAACAGTTGCTGAATAAAAAACTTGATCGCAAAATCTGTCAATGGTTGAAACATTTTAACATTTTCTTATGGAGGAAATTCAGTTTCTCAAAAGGTTTTTATGAGGTCACCTTATAAGAAATTTTAATCGTCTAAGAAGTTTCGTTTCCTTATAAGATTTTTATACAAGAATCATAGTAATTATTACTAGGGTAGATTTTTGTATTACGTAGAAGTTTTGGATTAAATCTTTACTGCTAAATGTGCGGATCATTCAAAAATACATGACTTTCGCTTGAATGTCTGAAATATCGATCAAAAAACTTTATTAATAAAGAATGACTGACTCAAACGATGGATTTCGAAAAATTATTTTTCTGTCATCATCATTGAAAATAATAAATAAAAGATGTAAACTTTCATTGACGTACTAAAATTATTAAATAATTATTAACTATCATGATAATGATTTCGAAGAAAGTGACCCTAAAAAATCATAATTTAACATTTTTGTGATCTCAAAACTTTTAACTTTTCAATATTTGAATTTACAAATATGAATATTTTTAATTCTTCATTTATATTTTTTTTTTTTTTTCAATATTATTTTTATGTTATTTCAAAAAGAAAATCAGCTTAAGAAATTCGTAATATATTATATGAAAGATTTATAAAGAATTCACCGTTAGTACTAATCCAAAATAAAGTCATCCCCCACAGGGACAATAATATTTGTTTCCAGCTAGTTTCAGTTAAAATAATATTTTTATTCCACAATCTGAATAAAATTTAATCTTCCGCAGATGACTACACTGCGTTCTTAAAGTTTAATTATTATTTGGATGCACTAGACCATTTTCATATAATTGAACGAAGAGTTACTTACCACCTATGTCTTTTTCATTTTCAAGGTCACATCATTGGTACACATGTCTAATGGCAAAGTATACGACCCTTTGATTGGTCAATGGATGACTCCACTATGGGAAAATGTGCTGGATAGGATACTCACGCCTACACATTTACATCTCTATCGGTTCAATGGAAACGATCCAATTGATGTTAGGAATAAAGAAAAAACAAAACATCCTACAGGTGATAACTTTTTAAGTCTTATCAATGATAACGCGATTCGTAACCACTAAATTGATTCGTTCATCCTTCGAATGCAATTATACAAGTTCATTTCTTGCAGCCATAAAAAAACTTACAAAGATCTTGAGGAAACGAACCATAATAAGAAGAAGTGTTTCAAAGATATATGTCACAAAATAGTAGAAGGATTAAAAAGAGTCTTTGAGAATTTCACGGAAAAACATAGAAATAAAAGAGTATCTTATATTCCAGACCATATATCTTGGCTGTCTCTGCTGGGTTACGACTTGAAGAGCATGGCCCCACAATTGTTCCCTGAAGAGCTACCAGATAGTTTGATTCCACCATCCCTGACACCGATGACGTCGATTTTCGGGAAAAAACGACGGGTCACGAATCTCGGGATACGTTCAGGTTTCTTGGCGCATGCCGCTCAACGACACTCGAGTGAAGCCGTCGGTTTATCTACTCCTCCTCGTTCTGCTTTGAAGAAAGACACGAACGAGCTGATCCCGGATCGACTCGGGGCTGCTGCGGATCCAACGTTCGGAAAAGGTAGTTATTTGATCATACTCTATCTTTATAAAATTTTGACACATTATTTCAACTTGAAGAACTTTTTTCTTTTCAAATTCACAATTTCTAGATTCAGGACTTGATCGCTTGATGGACGAATAGTTGACAAATTTGTAATTTCTAATGAAACGATTTAAAAATCAAGCGAATGAAAGAAATTGCATGGTTGGATAAAGAAATCGTAAGTTAGAGTTTTAAATTCAAAAATACACCTTTCAGTTTTCGACTATTTGAAAATGAGATACGAAATAGAAGTAAAAAAAAAGCAACGAATAAAAAGATTTAAAAAAATTTCAATCCTTATGGATTTAATTAATAAACGATTGATAATTCCAAATCAGGCAAATTTGTGATTTCGATACAGAATTTTTGTATCAAATTTACTGCAAAGTAAAAGATTTGCGAAAAATTGTGAAGTGAAGGAATATAAAAAGTAATAGGTATGGTTCAACTGATAAAAGACAAAACCTCCTTGTGAAAAAGGTTCATGTTCTTTTATTATTTTTGTTGGGATATTTTCAAATTATTACTTTTGGTTGCTTTTACAATAAAATGCGGTTTCGGATCAATAAATAAAATTTACTGCATATTCTTAGGCAGTTATAGTTGAAAGAGATAGAATTTTTGTCCTATAAAAGTTATGAACTAAAAATGTACTGAAAAACGTCTGAATGCAAAATCTTGAATACACTATTAAAAAGTTGAAGGAAAAACATTTATCGAAGGAGAATGTGTATTTAAATGGCCCAAATTAAAAAAATTATATAATATATATCATTAGGAAAAATGATAAGGCAAGTCTATATGTAATAAAGAGCTTAGAAAATGTTAGCTATCCACCCCTAGTCATTTTATTGGCTCAGTTTCAACAGACTTTTCGTCTGTGAATGAACAAACGGATTTAAAAATCAGAAATAAAATATAATGAACAAAACAAGTCAATACAAAACATGTATATTATTAAAAAATAAAATAAATATTCGGGAATGGAAGACAATAAGATGCAGTGGCGTAACTATCGCCGGTCTGACCGAACATATTGTCTGGGGCCCTGAAGCATCTAGGGGCCTCCGAAAGTAGTCGAGAGCCCCTAGCTGAAAAAAAAGTCAATGATCATACAGCTGCGAGACTGAAGCAAAAATACTTAAAACATTAGAGAAAAAGAAAATTGAACTTTCGAAATGTAGAGGACAAGGATATGACGGAGCTGCTTCAATGAGTGGAATTTACAACAGGGTTCAAAAAACAATTCTTGAAAAAGAAAATAAAAGCTGTTTACGTACATTGGGCGGAGCATAAGCTCAATTTTGTTCTGAATGATGCCTCGATGGGTGCAATACCGAAAGTTCAAAAGTTTTGTGAGTTGATTGAGCAGATTTACGTTTTTTTTTTTTTGCATACAGTATAAAAAGATGGGAGTTATTATCGCTTTTTTTACCATAAATTCTCAGATGCGATTAAAACAACTCTGTCCAACTCAATGGTCATCCCGAAATTACTCTTTGCAAGCTTTTGCATTTAGATTTTGTGATGTTTTAAAAGCGCTGTCTAAGATCATCTTATTAGCCATTAAAAAACTCAGGGAAACGAAGCAATTCATTTACGTAGAGAGATAGAAAATTTTGAATTCGTCGTTTCAGTTGTTTTGCACACAAAAGTTCTGACGACAATAAACGCAGTTACAAAAGCCCTTCAACGTCCAGACTTTGACCTTTCACAGGCAAATGTTTTACTTGAGAAAGCGCATCAAGAACTTCAAAAATTTCGCAATGACTAAGAGGGTGCCAAAGAACAGGCAATGCAACTGAGTGTTGGTTAGGGCGTTAAGAAGTTCTGAATTGCCCAGAGGGCAATAACCGTCACATTCAAGTGAGCTACGCAGGGCGCGTCTGGCCCATTGGGTATATCACCCTACGCAGCGGCCCCAGTATTGTGAGAGTGTCGTACCGGCAGAAAGGCGCTCCGGTACGATCGCCATCGCGCCCACCTACCGGTAGTCGCGTGACTGGGTCTATCCGCATGGGCGAAGGTAAATGTGTATACCAACACCCGGGACGCACCCCGATGAGTTAGACGAAAACTAGCTAGATTCATTACTCTGACACCGATCTGGGTATGAGTCCATGCATTGATTAGGCATGGCTCTGGGGACGCGTCCCTTTAACAGTATCGGTGTCAAGCGAGAGCTCTTTCTTAGCGTGACCCAGCCGCCACCACGTGGAGGTCAAGAGATCGCACATGTAACACGCGACTTCCAGGTTCGAACCGTCGCCGAGGCTAGGATTCTCTTCCCTTGATCGCATGTCCTTTAGGCGGCCGGTTGGGGCGTTGAGGTCGAGTTTTCCAATAAAATAATAAGGAAAACCACAATATATTTTGAAGAGTTATGTGAAGACGAAAGAATAACTGATGGAGAGGCACGATACAAAGTAAATATTTTTTATAAGTGTCCCAATATTATTAGTAATCAGTGAGTCAACCGCAGTCAAAAGTTTGAACGATGTAATCAAAACTTTTCACGTACTTCAATCCAAAGAACTGATTCAAATGATGGATCAAGTACTGCACAGGAAGCTGTAAAGCTTACAGATAATTATGCTGAAGACATAAGTGACAAATTTCCTTAACAGCTGTTATCCCTCCGATCGTGTCTCATAGATCAAATTAATGAACTGAGCTTCGTTGAGCAACTGGCGAATTTATTGATAATTGAAAATTCTGCTTTGTCTGCTGGTTCTCAAGAGGTTTGCACGGCTCTCATTTTTTTTTTAACGATTCTGATCACAGTCGCTACGGCTGAGAGATCATTTTTAAAATTGAAAATCATTAAAACTTATCTGCGAAATACTATAGCCCAGGAACGCTCAAGTTGTTTAAGTATTTTGTCCATCGAACATGAAGTAGCCGATGGTTTAAAGGGCAATCTCCATCAAATTATTAATATGTTTGCTGATGTAAAATTTAGGCATTTAAAGTTTTAACCTGGAAGACCGTAATTACTGAAAAAAAGCCTTGTTTTTTTAGTTGTTGAAAATGAATGTAATAGCTCTGAGATGAAAATTTTTATATGAACTACTTTTATCAGAACGTCTTCGTATCCATCCCTTGCATACATTCCTTTTAAATTAAAAATATTTATTATGATAAAGATAAAAGTGTCAACTGTAATATCCCTAATCATCGCATAACAATTCACATCTCGCTGTGTTTGTACGAGCTTGATTGTACTAAATTTCTGAATTGCAATTTGAAAAGCAAATAAAAATTTCTGAACTTCAAAAAAAAGGCCATATTAGGGTCCTCTGATAAAATATTGCCCGGGGCCCCCACATCTGTAGTTACGCCACTGATAAGATAATGAGCGGGGTAGATTTATTGAATAAATTGAAAAACGTGAGGAAGTAATTGGTCGATTTCCATATAAAGAAGTGATTAGTTGAAAGTAAAAAAACTTATTGAAAATTATAAACCTCTTGACAGCAATGTATAATAAATTGAGATTGGTAAAAGTGTAAATGGAAAATGACAGCTGAACGTTTTTAAAAAAAGTGATTGGTGTTGAAATATCCAAAGTTATGATTGTGAATTCTACATTGAAATACCTATTAACATGAAATTCCCTAAAATATATTTAAAAAAACACGAATTTTCCTGATCTCGATATTAATATCCTACGTTAAATAAATCCAGAACTATAATTTTCTATATTTTTATTTCTGACTTTTCTTTTTAACTCTTATTTTGTAGTTTATTACCCTAGTACTCGATTCCGGGGTATTTTCAGTTAGGCAGCTAGTTTCAATGGCTCTGAATTAGGCTACGCGAGCAGGAGAGCGTTGTGTGTGTGAGTCAGTGTGCTGCTACGAGCTCAAACCTCGAGACGTCGCGATATTGATAACGTCATTTTCCTATGTAAATTGAAAATATATACAACCTTTTACGGCAAAAAATCGTGTCGGTTGTGTCAGAACATTTTCTCTACAACGTTCGTGTGTGTTCCCAGTACGGGAGTACAGAAATTGGGTCAAGTGGACATTTTTCTGTTTCGGTGTGCGAAGTCCGGACATTTTTGGTTTCCCGATTTTCTTTTACGGGTCTTCCTGGCGTTTCCGAGGTGAGTTTCCGACTCACAGCCTGAACACCTAGTAATTTTCATCCTTGTAAAAACCTTATAACAAAACACTATATCTGATAGGAATTAAATTTATCATATGATGACCATACATACAAATTTCTTACGATTTTTCCAGTTTTTATAAAGTGACTTTATTCAAAGCTTATACGTAATCCAAATTTTTTCAAGAGAATCTATCGAAAAATTTGAAATAAATTTTTTTTCTTAAAAGCTTTTATTGATTAACTCTTGAAAAAAGTTTCAGTTTCTCATAAGCTTTTTATATGGTCATCTTATAAGAACTGGGAAACTTATAAGAACTTCGTAAGGGTACGTAATGAGAAATTGAATTCTTCCAAGAAACTTGGTATTTCTATAAGGTTCTTATGAGAATCAAAATTCAGTAGACTGCGGCAAGAAGGGGACGCAGTCTACTGAATTACCTAGGTGGGTAACAAAAAATTAATGTTAAAAATATTTTTGAACGATGCAAATCTGAATGATCGATTCATAATCAATAAATCAGTAGAAATTTTTCGGTTTGTCAGTACAAATTCACCCATTTCGCCATTTCTTGTAACGATCCAATATGAGATAAAAAAAACTTAATAGTAAATACTTTTGAAAAAAAGTTATTTGATGCATTTTAAAGTTATTGTATCCATAGACTACGTCTTTGGATAAATCCGCAATTGTGTAGATGACTCAATTATTCTCAATCTCTTGTGACATATCATTAACTTGCTTCAATACTCTCTTCAACAGGAATTCTCGTTTCTCGTTCATCCAACGGCGAAGCCGTGGTATCGAGCGTTCCAGCAGCAAACGCCATTTACAAAGACGTCTTCACGTCAGTGTTCAACAGGTCGCATTTCCTGCCATTCACATTCGTGATTCACAGCGCGCAACAGGACGCTTTTTACTTTGTTAAAAAAGAAACGTGGAAAGTCGCGGAAGACAGTGGTCAGATAAAACGTTTAGGGGGCCACGTGAATACCACGTTCCACGAGAGCTCTAACGTCAGCAACGGAACCGTGATGGACGTCAAAATGCACGGTGCAAATTACGTCATCAATTTGCGTTACGGAACAACCGCTGAAAAAGAGAAGCAGCGGCTTCTGCACCACGCGAGATCAAGTGCAATTAGAAAAGCTTGGCACCGCGAGCGCGAGGCGCTCAAGGCAAATGTACCGACCAGCGTGGATTGGCTACCTCCGGAGCAGGAAGAAATTTTGAAAAGTGGCCAAGCCTCGAATTACGAGGCAGAATACGTCCATGACGTTCAACTTTATCCAGAACTTGCTGAGGATCCTTACAATATTAAGTGAGTATATTTAAATAAAAATTATCTATTAACGATCCTTGGAGCCAGAAATGTATCAAGGAAATGGACCACACAGTGCTTATTTATTTATTCATTCAATTCACTGCACGGACTTAACGTCCTTTTATACAAAAAAAAGAAAGTATACAATTGTGTGTGTCCAAAACATCAAACACCGATTACAAGTACATGAACGAATTCGAGGAAAAAAAATAACAGTAAAAAAGAAAATTATAAAAAAATGGTAAGTGAAGGACATAAATATCACCAGACGGGCATTCGACGGGTATAAGAGAGAGAGGTCCCAAAAAAAATAACACCATCCGCAAAATCATTTCCCTCACAAGATAACCGATTCAAAGTATTATTGCTGGCGAATGATGTGCGAAAAGCATCAACATGAAAAACGTTCGCAGGTCTATGTCGAAGAGAGTACAGTGGTACATTCAAACCAATCAATGCTCCAAGCTCACTACATCCAGTCGAACCATTCACAATCTCATACAGAAAAATAAGATCATTGTACATCACTGATCATAGATCAGTGTTCCTATTTTAAGTATCAATTTTTATTCTTTCAAAGCTTTCGGCTCCAATATTCAGGTCCTCTTCAAAGATCAGCTTTACTTGAAAAATTCTTACCTGATAACAATTTTTGTATTAATCGCGTCAAACCCCATCGGATAACGTTACTTTTTTTCTCGTAAAAAGTGCGTTAAAAACCAATTAATCTGTGGACTTCATGTCAATTTATAATCTTGACCGTCGTTGATTTGTGATAACAATCTTTTTCTTTCCCGTGAACATGGTAACAATGACTTTATTACTAATTATTTCCAACTTCTTGACAATTATGATAATTTTGTCTAATTATGAAAGAGCAGATCATTGATGCTAATTTTTCAATATAAGATGATCTTTGAAGAGTACCCAAATTTTGTCGAAAGCATAGAAATAATTAAAATGGATATTTTCAATAAGAATACTCTGTCATCCATATTCATAAGGGGGAGACTCGTTTAAAATACTTAAAATTGAAAGGGATAGAAACGTTTGCGAGTGTAAAAATATTACAAAAGTCGATGAAGTTACCATACAGGTACAAACTAGAAGATAGAAACTGACAATAAAAATGTTTTTTACTGCTGTTGTTGAGAGTACTATGCTACTGGAAGACCTTCATTGCAGGAAAACAGTCGTAATTTAGATCTGAAACACTTAAACCGAAGAAACTTTTGATCTAAATAAAAATACCTTCTGTTTGAACTGGAAAAAAATTTTTTTCAATCCCGATATTTAAAAAAATTAGCGGCCTCTGAAAGGAAATAAACATGCAAAAAAAATTGTTTATTATTGATTTTTATTTAATTTTTTAAGTGATTAGTAAGCTTTTGCAAGCCATGGTTTGTTGAATATCGTCGATTAATATTGTTTTAATCACGCCCGTAGTTTTGCAAAATACTGTTTCGAGGAAAACAACTTCGAAGTTTTTTGAAGAAAAATAAACATTTTTAAAACTCACCGATTATAACAGGCTTATCAGCTACATATTCCCGGTTAATATACATAAAAGTCATTCAGACTTCTGAAAATACTTTTTTTAGCAAATTGACTGAACTAATTAAATACACTTAGTATACTCATTTAACTCAATTTATTTGCCTAGTGTAAATGTGTTGACTCGGAGGCTTCCACTCCAAAGGTATTTATAATTTCGATTTGAAATTTCATAAGAATATTTTTGGATATGCCTTCTAATGATGGAAACTATTTTGAAAAAATGAAATTTTTTTATTTTAAACGAATCTTCCTCTTGATACATTGCTGGCTCCGAGGGTCGTAAATGGAAAGTTATATTTAATACATTGTGTTGTAAAAATATTCGTTCGTTCAGTTTAAAACATGAAAGAAATCGGAAAATTGTTTTGTTTCAATTATGCTTTTCATTACGTAGCAGCAATAGTAGTTTGCACACTTTTTAAAAAATACTTTAAAAAAAATTTAAAGCAATAATATATTAAAATGCTATCAAGAAGAATTAAAAAAAACATTGCTATTAACAGTAATGAAATATTGTGATAGAGTCTATAATCGTATGCTAAAATATATAATTACTCTGGATACAATGGAGTTTTTTCAATGGTGAAATCAATGTTTGGCTCTGGGAAATCACTTAAATATTCCAGTACATTCATAATTTATTGTTAATTTTTCAATAACTATGATCATATAACAAATAAATTAACTGCCGCAATATTGTTTGTCAACTTTTTTGAAAAATTGTACCAGTGTGGTCAAATGAACATACACTCTAACGTTGCCTGCGGGGCGAAATACGCCAAGTGCATTGTATGAATATCAAACAACAAAAGCGCAAAAAGGTTTTTCCGATATCGTCGTTTGTTGTTTAAATACGAGGCCGCCAAATAGGCTAGTTTATAGGATACGTGTTTTTTCAATAAATCTTCCAGAGTCAACATACGAACGTATTTTCTTCAAAAGTCTTACACAAGCTATAATTTATTGAAAAAACACGTATTCTATAAACTGGCCTATTTGGCGGCCTCGTATTCAAACGACAAACGACGATATCGGAAAAACCTTTTTGCGCTTTTGTTGTTTGATATTCATACAACATTACTGCAAAATTTCAAGAAGTTCGGTGACATCAAATTTTTTTACCTGGTACATTTAGCGTCTTTCGCCCCATACATTACACTTTTCAAAAGTAAAAACGTATCAATAAAAGTTCTTTTCATTTTTTCACTAAGTAATCAAGAAAAATCGACTTACTTGAATACTATGAGCAAATATTTTTTATAATTTTGTACTGAGGACCTGAAGCGTGGCTTTCAGGGCGAGGACCAATTTATCAGCCGAGGCGCGCCCGAGGCTGATATTTTGGTCCGAGAACAAAGCCACGTCTCATGGTCCAAGGTGCAAACGATTCATTTTGCAAAATACTCAAGAAAAATGTACTTGGAGGACTTGTATGGTCGCATTGAATACGCCCATTTATGACCGGCAAATGCTTTAGTCCCTGGAGATACGTACTGGAGCAATGCTTCAGTGCGTAGTTTTTTGCTTCAGTGCGTGTTTTCAGGGACTGAAACATTTGCCGGTCGTAAATGTTTGTATTCGATGCGGCCATACAGGTCGTCGAAGTACATTTTTATTGCGTGTTTTGCAAAAATGATGTTTTAATGGCTTCAAAAACAACAAAATGATTCCAGGTTCACAAAAAAATCCTCGGTGTCAGCCAATAAAAAAAGACGCAGACGAAGGACAGCCTCGACGTCTCACATCATGAGATGGTGGGATAAATTTTGCTAGAAATAACTGAATGTCGTCTCCATGTTCAACTTGTTTTGTTCGACTATTGTTTACGATGCGCACACTGCGAGACGTTATTTTCGTGAAATTATCGCGTGCTGCAAAAATGGCAAACTGACGAAGATAAATCACACTGCCATCACGTTATGAAGAATTTTATACCAAAATCTATTTGTGTATTTCAAAGATGCCAAACTATTATGGTTATATTATATATAAATATATGAATGTGCAAACATACGTACGCGTCAGGGAACCCATCAATGGAAGTCACTGGAAGTATTATTTTTTCAGACTTGATTTTTCCTATTTCACACGAAAACTGACAGAAGACGTTTTTTTCCTACTATTAACTATTCTTAATTCCTTAAATGAAGAATCCTTCTATCAAAAAACTTCGATCAAATTGAGGGTAAAATCTTCAAGTTATAAGTTTTCTATAAAGAACCTATTCATCAAGGTTGAATAATCTACTATTGCTCAATATCCACGAAGAGTAAAGTACTCTGAAGACCTGAATGCTGAGAGAAAGGCAAATTTAATGATTTCCCCCACAGTAGCAAAACTTGGACCGCAGAATCATACAACAAAGTAGAATACTATTCGTGATTATTGAACTTCCTCCGCACAAAATACCATTACTATATAATTTACCGCGTACGTATTTTTGCGAAATGTATCGAAATAGGCTGTAAAAATAGATCTAAGTACACCGTGACTCGCGAATCGACGTTAACTATTTTCAAGATCAATCGCACTCGAAATTTAAGCTCATTCTAAGGGTGAATTTTTCCGTGAAAAGTTGGTATTTGCAGTTGAGACGAATCGATTATATGAAATATACGTATATAAAAGAAAATATCTGGTTGCTTATCGTGGAATTGCTGGAGCAAAAAGGGGAGACGAGTATTTTGTATGGGAGAAATTCTTCGAACTACGGAAATCTTCTGCGTTCGTCTAGATCATCTCGTTTCCTGATCTTCGTTCTGTTACAAAGAAAAGAATTGTATATATTTTTCAAAGGACTGACAAGGTAGTTTTCGCTAAAAGCAGAAAGTGAGTGTGCGTGAGAGAGAAAGAGAGAGTGCGCGAAGGATGAACGGAAAAATTCGAGGGAAATCAGGATTGTGCGAACAACGAAAAGTGACACAAAGGTTTCCCTTCTGAATTATCGACGTGGAATCAACCTAGTCAATATTTAGCTTTAACACCGTCTACGTCTAACTTATTACTAATCGAACTGGATAAAGGATGAGTGTCAGACCCAAAAAAAAACCAGCGTAGAAGCGAAGAAAAACTCGGAAAAGCTGGTGTGTTTCAGGATCCTTACGCATTTGCATGATCGATCAATGTACAATTAAATAAGGTCAAGGGTGTATGTAGTGAAGATTTTTGGGAGTTCTGGGGGGATTTTGTTTTCGAGCCATGTGTTTAATGTCTCCTAATTTTTACGATTTTGTATTCTCTTGCAGTTAATTATTTCATTCGTTTAATTTGTTAATTTTTTTGAAGTCTCGTTATTTTTAGATTTCAGAGAGACATGATTTCGATTTTCTACATATTTTGATATTTGGCTACGTTCAAGGTCAGACCATGCAACTTTATGGCATGTTTTTTAATAATTGTAATGATCATTCCAAATCTCAAAATTTGAAATATTTGTTCTGCCAGGTTTGAATAAACGTATTTTAGATTTTTATATAATACGTGATATTCTAGCTTCAAAGATTATAATTTTACATTTTTTTAAATTGAATTTTAAAGAATACAAAAATAAATTTTAGATTTTTTGCTTTCTAGAGTTCTAGTGTTTCATTCTTTATTAGTTAGTAAATTAATTTTTGTTTGGTACATACATTTTGAGATTTTTGTTTCGGAATTCCTAAACATGAATATTTTCGAGTTCTGTTTTTACCTGCTTGCAAATGAAATACTTTATTTAGTTTTTCTTCTAGAATAAACACTTTATGATGAAAATTTTTTGACTAAAAGCCTAAATTCTCTTATTTTGCAAATTGCAAAGTTGTATTGAATAATTTAAATTTTTGCGAATGAGTTCATGTTCCTCTGCAGTTTGTTTTCAAACAATAAATATAAAGTTTTATAAGTAATAATTTATGGATTTTCATATTTTCACCCTGAATTATTTTTTATAAACTTTTAGTTGCGAGGTTTCCAAACCTTATTCTTATTTTCAATATTTCATCAGTTGAATATATTGAATTCCCACCATTCTTCCAGCAATTTATGAATCATCAATTCATCACCGATTATTATATTTCCTTTTTTCAAATCCTGAATGGTAAAATTTATTGTGCCTCTAAAACTCAATTTATATTGAACAAACTGTTTAGTGTAAAATATTTCAATCGTTAGACTTCAAAACCCATATTTTTTAAGAATCATATCTAATTTTTCTCGGCGTTAATTTCAATTTTCACTATTCATTAAAAGGAAACTAATCGAGTTTTTTACTTACATAACTAACGTTTCCTATCCCTGGCGGTCCTGAAAGAACGTTTTTTTGCGTTCTCGTGCGTTCCCAAAAGTCGCAAAAAGAACGCTCGGAAATCGCATTTTAAACTACTTTCTTCAATGATTTGCTACATTCAATAATGTTTTTAGGTTGAAAAAAGATACTTTTGTTACATGGAAATGTTTTTAAAAGCTATAAATGTTTCCGGTCGAGTTAAATAAACCTGTAATAGTACATTACGTACCAGGAGACGAAACCGAGTGATTGCGGACAAGGGCGGTTTTGGCTGCACACGGACGCGTAGCACCCGAGTGCTGCTAAAATTAGCCCGAGTTTGCATCACGAGGTCCGTCCCCTGGTGCGTACCGTATTTTACTCGACAAGAGCACGAAATTTTGGCGGCTTTTGTGGCCGATAAGTCGTCGCAAAAGTGTCCATGCGCCCACTAACAAGTGACGATCGCTTAAGTTTACTTATCTGTCAAAATTCATTTTCGTACCTACCTTCGCGTACTTAAGCAAAAATTTTCGCCCTTGGTACGCGAAAGTAGGTGCGAAAATGAACTTTAGACGGTTACGTAAACTTAAACGATTGTCACTTGTTAGGGGGCTGCATGTGGACATTTTCGCGATCGCTTAGAGGTTACGAAAGCCGCTATTTTCCATGCTCGCGTCGAGTAAAAGTGCAATGAAAACTTGATTGGTAGCAGCTTCGGTGCATGCGCCATGAGTGAATTCCATTCGTGGCATGGCTACTGAAGTAGTTACCGGGGGACCTAGGGCGCTCTTGCATATTTGAATTTTGAATGTGAAATACAGTGGAAATTGGATACTAATTCAATAACAATATTAGTTATTATTTTCACTTTTTATATTTTTTTTTTAAATAATAATCTTTTGAATATGTAAGTATAATTCGTTTACAAAAAGTTTGATGTACCAAAATAGAAGTTTTTTTCTGTCATTCTTACACCTACCTTTAAGCTCATTTTCGGAGTATGTGATTTGCTTGAAGATCATAACTTAGCTGTGTTTGGGTTGTACGTTATGGCTGTTATGACGAACTATAAATATTTATAAAATATGTAAAATTGTTAACTTGCACAAAATACTCAACTATGATATCATTAATATTTATAGATTTTTTTATTATTATTTATACAAAGGTTATATTAATCAAATATGTATCATTATTTGTCATTTTTGTTATACTTCTAATCAAAATATAGATCGTGATAACGGTCATAACATACATCCCAAAAATAGCAAAGTTATGATCTTCAAGCAAATTACATATTCCCGAAATAAGTTTTAAGGTAGGTGTAAAAATGACAGAAAAAAACTTCTATTTTGGCACATCAAACTTTTCGTAAACAAATGATACTTACATATTCAAAAGATTTTTACTAAAAAAAATTAAAAAGTGAAGAAAAAGTAATTAACACTATTATTAAATTAGTATCCAAAGTTAATTGGATTTCACATTGAAAATTCAAATATGCAAGAGCGCCCTTGGGTCCCTCTGTAACTACTTCAGTGGCCATGCCGCGAATGGAATTTACTCATGGCACATGCGCCGAAGCTGCTCGCAACCAAGTTTTCATTGCACTTTTACAGGTTTATTTAACTCGACCGGAAACATTTATGATGTTATGATGTTTTATTATGTTATGAATTTTATTTATAATTTGATGGCGTACACTCATCTTTTTGGGTACAAATTGTTGACTTTTTTTAGGACGGAATCATTTTCGAATCAAAAACTATCCAATTTTGTCTTGTCATTAATTCAAACAAGTTACTTCACGATGTTTTATTTTGCAATTTTTGAGTCACTAAAATTACCTTTCTGTATTATTATATCGAAAAATTCAGTTTTTTATTCCACAGCCAAAGTTGTATGGAAAAACTTGAATCTTCATATAGTTTATCTAAAATCTCTTACATAATACAGTGTTATTTATTATAAACATTCTATTCTAAAGTTCTCACAGTCAAGATTACAATACTTTTCTGGATATCGTTATTTCAAAATTGCATCCTCTTAAAATGACACTCAACTACTAAAATTCTTCTGTTTTTTTGAACACGTTTTACATTGAAAATACTTGATAAATGAAAACCAATATTTCTCTAAGTTTTGCATTTTCAAGTTTATTGTATTTTAAGGATGGACATCAAACTTCTCGAGTCCAAAATTTCAAGATTTTAAGGTGATTACTTAGTGTTTAAACGATATAAAAAAGTTCCACCAGGGCGATTTGTAATAGAATATACTGAAAAAAATTTTCTATCCCCTCCCCCCCCCCTGAAACTCCTCGACCTGCGCCCCTGAGCAAGATACTGTGGATTTATACTACATGTGTTGATAAAAGTCTGTAAATAATGGATATCTATATATATTTATTGCTTATTAGAAAAGAAAAACGAGTGTGTACAATGTACATACATACTGGCCAAAATGGGCCCGAATATTCGCTTTGTTCCCACCTAGGTACCAAACGCCCATATCACGTGGGGTTACGTTACGTCGTTGTGAATATCTTTTTGTTACAATATTGCACCCGAACATGCTTTCGGGGTTCTCGCATTTTTACCGAGTGCAAAAATGGGACGTCGCTTTTGGAGTTTCACCGTGCACACATGTAAGAACCATAAATATGTAAAAAAAAAGGATCGAAAACCATGTCCTATTTTCGCAAGTCAATAGCGATTGCATCGCAAAGGCCAGGGAAGTGTGAATTGTTTTATTGTACTTTTCGACCCACATAGCGATATGTTATGTCAATCATTGTATCATAATTGAAGTTTATTACTTACAAAATGCGATGATTTGGAGAAAATTTTTATTAGAAATTTGACGGGTATAGTTTTTCAAACGTCAACAAACTGCGAGTTCGAACATTCTATTCGTTCAACGTTCTGACTCTCAGTGCGTGGTCTTAATCAAGGGATTAAAAACTGCTTACATTTTTCTTGGTCTCTCAGTAACTCGTAAATCATTATTCAAAGAAAAAAAAAAAAAAAATGATCATAAAGTTACTGTTAATCAATTGGAAAAATTTTATTGAATTATTATACAATGATCCAGCAAACAAAATAAATGACTAAAACTCCTTTAACTTCTTCTGTAATACAGATTTTACAGTTTCAGTCATTTCGATATTTATAGCATTTTTTTGAGAACTGCAAACATCTACAAAAATTTTGATTCTCATGAGATATTGATTCTTTTAGAGTGAGCTTGTTGAAAAAAATGATAATAGTTTTAAAAATTCTAATCAGTAATTTTTCTATAGAAAATCGGAAACAATAAATTATCATAGGAAACTTGAGCTTCTCTGTTCCTATAAAGTCATTTTAAAAGAAAAGAACGTTTAATGGGTGGTTTTATAAGAAATTGAGTTCTGATCAACAAATTCGAGTTTCTTAAAAGATTTCTCATGGAACAAAATTATAAGGAATTCGCATTGTAGGCAGAAAAATGTTTAAATACGAATCCCCTATGAAATTATTTGTACTTGTTCATAATTAATGAATTTGAAATCGATAACGATTGCATCCAAAAACAAAAAATGTTAGGTTCATAGTTTCTAGAGTTAAGGATCGTCAATTCAAATTCAAAAACTATATATTGCATATGATTTGAAAAACTTATAAGAGGAAATATTTCTAGAATGTACATGAATTCTGACAATTAAAAACCGTGCAAGATAACATTTAAAAACAAATTTTTTTAAATAACTGATTGTTAAACGAATTCAGACACATGAGATTGAATTGCATGAATTTTATATTTAAAGTTCTGAATCAATTGAATAATAGGAAATAAAATTCAATAATTTTTTTCTCGTTGTATACGTATAAATTCAAGAAAAATAAATGTACCGTATCGAACGTAAAAAAATCTGCAACAAGGCAAAAATTTTGAACCCTCACCACTTAAAATGTAACATTCAAGTATTATTACAAAATCTGCCCTCGTAAAGTCTAAGCAGAATTGAAGATACTGTAAAAGAAAAACGGAAATTATGTTGAAAAGAAAAAGGTCAAAATTACGTCAATACTCAAAATCATCTATTCATATCGAAAAGCTCTACCAAAAAATATATGTAATTATTAAAATCAGAGAATTAGAAGAAATTGTCGGAAATAAATAATAAATGAATGATTTAAACCAAGATTAAAAAATGAGACATTAAAAAATGGTGCAGATTTCATTTTAAATCATATTGAAAATAAAAATCCCTTTTTAATTCCAGACTGTTCTAAAAGCATTATGTCACTATTAATTTTAACTACCATAACACAATGAACAAGAAATTGTTAAATTTTTTCTATGACAACCATTGATAATTTTACATTATCTAGAAGCAGAAGAAAAAACGTTCATCTTAGATCAATTATATTTCAAAACTTCCATCAAAATTTCACCATGATCTACAAAAATGTAAAGATAAAATTTTGTTACACTGATTAAACAACCCGATGCACAATGTTTTTGATGTTACAATTATTCTGCAATGATTCCAACATCACATACTTGTGCGTCTGTTCGACAAAAAAATTAACTCTATCAAACGCTATGTGGGAGAGTATTAATTGTTTAACGAGAACGAGCAATTACGTGTAACTTAACGATGAGTGTGATATTATTTTTAAAGTTTTGTATTGCAGCGGAAAATAGTTTTCGGGTATAAATGCGTTTGATACCGCTACGAACACTATTGGAAATAATCTTTCGCGATCGTTGCTAAATGGATTCGAGGTAAGGTCAAGCATGAAAATTGGAGTGGGCGAGAAAAAGGCGAGATGCCCTTTGTGGACTGTTTTAATGCTTGAGCTGCGACTCTATATATATTTATCATTTGCGGATATCATGATATATTTTTTACTTTATGTAATTTGCTTCCTAATAAAACGAGTGTTTTCACGGATCAAGTTTGTGGTTTTTTCGAATGAACTTGGTTTCAGGTGATGAAGGGTGGATTTAGAGGCATTCTTCTTGATTTACTTCATTTTGTGATACGTTACTGATCTTTCCATTTCATTTTTACGATGTATTGTTCCTAAAAACGATTAGAAAATGGAATAACGGTTCGAGTATAGAAAAAAATGGATATTTTCCAAGAACTGCGCTGAGAAAAATATATAGCACGAATCGCTATATTTGTAAATTTATATGATGAAAATTACTTAAATATAGCATTTATTACTATATTTTAGTAAGTATTGCTCGAAAAATAACAATATTTGCTTAAGAGTATAGCGATAAGTATCATATAAACAATGTTATGTTACTAGCCTAGTGCAATAATAACTGCCGTTTGAGTCTAGCAAATGCAGCTTTATAAAAATATCAAAATTTGCTGAATGCTATATAGTAATAATCACCAGCCGTTAATAGCAAACATTACGCAGCTATCTATGGTGATATTCACTACAATTTATAATCGCTATTCTAAGATTCGTGGTTCTACCATTCCAGTATAGTAATAAGTGTTGCGAGAGATAAGAACACACTGCTTTTTTCATATGATAAAATTTGCGAGAAACTGTACAATAAAATTACTTGTCTGCATACAGTTGTTTTTATAATCTGAGAGAAAAGCGCAGAGAAGTTAAAAAAATCATTTAGATATATTTTTACGCTTGTATTAAGTATTAAATTTTCAGACTCGATCTGCGGTGCTACACGGAAAAAAATTCTCGGGTCAAATTCCCATAAAAAACTAGAATGGCAGGACGAGGGTCAAATTCCTATTTTTGTCCTTGACTTAGTGTAGGTAATACGGAATTTTATTCCTTTGTGCTATTAGAAAATGCTATACGTCCAATATTTATGGGAAAAAAGTAATTTAGCATCATCTCATATTTAAATGCCGATTATTTACTGTAAGCGCACGATGTTTTCCTACACGTTTGGTAAAAATTGACGAGCCAAAAGTCACGTGATACGTGGGTGTTTTAAGTGCCATTGTAACTCATCAGAATACTATAGGACCTCGTAGTGTTGTTGCATCGAGGCCGTCAATAAGTCGCCAAATTCAAGCTGCAGTAACTGGGGCCACAACTTGGACGGATCGGTGAGAGTGTGCGCTCTCTCGGATGCAAAGGAAAGAAAAATGTCTAGGACGCACCCTCAGCACAGGACAAAGATGACGAATATATCTAAAAGCCATCATCTGTCCCCAACGAAAAATTTTTTTCCGCGTAGACAAATATAGCGAATCGTGCCATACTTGTCTCTCAAAATTTACTATACTCGAATGCATTTACTATTATCTTATCAAGTACGGAGTACAATACGAAAACTTTAAGAAATATTACTTTAGTATGGCATTAAGTATTATATTCGCAGACTAAAGCTGCAATGCTAGACAAATATAGTAATAAGTACTTATCTTGACAAGTATGGAGTACAATAAGAAAACGTTAAGAAGTACTACTTTAGTATGGCATTAAGTATTATTTTCGCCCGCTAAAGCTGCAGTGCAAGACAAATATAGTAATACTCGCTATAAATTTCTCTCAGTGTGGGGAATTCGTAAATTGGAAAAAATTTGGTAATTACTTATTACTGAGTGAAGCGTATTTTCTTCAACTTGCAGTAATTTATGAAACTATGCAAAACTGTGGATTCATATTAATAATGAAAATTTTTATATCTGAGTGTTATCGAAGTTACTTCTTTTAATTTATGATCGTTACTTATCTATCCCCTGGCGGCGGCCAAAAACCCGAAGAAAACCAAGTATTGGTTTTTTGTGGTTTTTAGAAAAAAATAAACTTGGAAACGTCCAAAATAACGATAAATAAAGTCTAATGAGGTCGGGTAGAGCTGAAAATCGTTTCGTGACGATACAAAGATCTTTTCTTAAGGGGACTCGGAAGACGTTTTCTTTTCGTCCTCCTACCTCCCTGCCGGTTCCCCTTCTATTTGTCTTTCTCGCACTACAGTAGGTTCCGAGTCACCTTGAAATGATAAACTGAATTTTGTGATATTTATTTCTGAGGACGCATGAAGTTGGCTGCATGTCGATTGTTTTGTAAACAAACTGGAAAAAATTGCGAACTCGCTGTGAGAATGAGTAGTGATAAATTAATAATTGAAAAAAAATCTCAGCTCACGTCATGATGCTTGGTTTTTCTTCAATTTTGTTAGTAAATATCAAAAAATGACATGTGTTTGTTTGTGTGTGCATAATGAAATTTTGAGGCTAATGTAGATTTCGCGGTTGACGTTAGATGGAATGTCATCTCAAAAAATTTTTCGTGCTTGAAAAAAACAACATGAAGTGCTTTGAAAAAATAATGAATAATCATTGTTGCTTTTCTCGGAAAAATAAAATTTGCATGTTTGTTTATTTTTAGAATTTTTCAAAGTGGTGTTCAGCAATACGTCTTATTTTTTCAGTTTGTCGCATAAAAAATTGTTTTTTCAATTTCATTAATTTAAAAATGTACATTAAATTATACAAAAACTGTCGTTTTATTAAAATAATTTTTAAAATAAATGTTTAAAATTTGTAATTGAAAACTAAAATTTAAAGGATATAAACCCTAGCAAAGGCTCGGAGACGCAAAAGGCACGCAAAAAGCATGGAACTCCGTGCTCATTGCGTTCCAACTCCGTGCCTTTTCCGTCCTTCAATAAATTCTCCTAAATTTCAAACTGAAATGTCTTTTTTTATTAAATGTAATAAATAAAGTCAATTACTCCGTTATTATATAGTTGATAATTGTATTTTTACATGTATTAATTAAAAAAGTCGCAAATTAAATCCGTGGTCGCATGATAACTGTCAAGTAAAAAAGTCGGTAAGAAAGATTCCGGATAGATTTTTGTCAAGTCATTTTGGCAGAAAAAATTAAATTATTTATAAATTGTTAAGTTGAAATTGATTTTTTAGGATCATTACACTTCAAAAAGCAATTTCCGGGAAAAATGTATGGGATTTTGATGATAATTTCTGAGAAAACAGCATGGAACGGAAAAAGGACGGAAAAAGTACGGAACTCCGTCCCCGGGCCTTTGCAAGGAAAATAAACTTAAATATCGAAGTTTCCATATTAACATACAAAATCGATTCAAATTTCCATGAATTGTTTTTAAATAAAAATCAATCTTCACTGTTCAACATAATTGCACAAAATAATAGTCATAATCAATTTCAATTATTGATGTTGTATATATTTATGAAAAAATGAATAATTTTTTTTTTCGATACGAAAATTGAATCATTATTTATTTTACAATTGAAAATGATATATCGAATAAGAATTATTTGTTTTATTTTTTAAGTTTTATGAAGTTGTGATTCATAATTTTATTTTTTTTATTTATTTATTTATTTAAATTCTAATGACATAATCTCTAATCTGTTCACTTCAGTTATCAGTTATCAAAAAAACTTCGTTCGGAAAGAGTACTATACATTGAATCATCGATAATATAGTATGACATCATTTGAATTATGAATTCTGAATCATTTTTCTCAATATAATCAAATATTATTTCAATATTCTTAAAGATCTATTTGATAATTTAATTATCATTGAAAATTATTCCATGATTTTTTATCAAATTTGAGTACGATGAAGTATACATTTATGTATTAGAAGTTAAAAATGGATGTATGCATTTTTTATTAATTTGAAAAAATTCTACTTTCAGGATATCTTTTCAAAGATGAATTTTTTCAATTGAATTTCTAAATATTTGCAAATATTTTTTAAAGGAAATTACTCACAATATATTAAATGATAATACTTGATAACCTTGATCAATCATAGTACAGCCATATTATGAACAAACCAAAATTGGAGTAATTATAAGGAGAAAAAAAAAGTATTGAAATCATTAACTAACAAAAATGTAGCTATTTATTTTCAAAATAGCCATTTTTGTTCATGATCCAATAGTATCATTTTCCAGGCAGATTAACAAAAAGAAGTATCTATATAATAAAATACAGGCCCGTAGCCAGGGGGGAAAGGGGGCAAAAACCCCTTGAAGTTAATCGTTTGCCCCTCTGAGATTCATAGATAATCAAAATTTTTTCCAAAAGCAAGTGCGCGGTAAAATCTTATCGAGTTTTTCTTTGAAGCTAATTAAATGGAGCATAGTTTTTAGCTAATTTGTAACGTAAAAAAAAAAATTCATGAGAGTGTATTTAAAAAATTATAATAAATAATCTTTACTTCTTTCAAACTGCATTTTTGTCAATTGCTCGTTGAAAAAAATTTTGCCCCCTTAAAAATTATGTTTGCTCCCTCTAACGCACAGACCTGTCTACGGGCCTGATAAAATATCAAAAAGATAGAAAGAGGGTTTCTTTTTTTTTCATTCATCTCATTCATATTTCAGGTTCAGGTAAGGTAAAAAATTGTTAATGAATTTTTCCGAGGGTATCTTCTTTGTTGCTACACTGTAAAAGTTAGGTTAATTTTTCATGGAAGTATTTTGAAGTTTTTAACGTGTACCCTGAATGGAATTTTTCTTTATGATTTCTCTTGAAATTTTCTATACGTGATAGAAATTATTCCACAAATCTTGATAAAATTATAATAATTTGTTGTTTCTTCTATGTATATTGAAATAATGTAAAATCATTCTTTCACCATGATAAAATACGTGCCATATTAATTCCCAACAAAACAGCTCTGACAGATCTTATTTAATTTAAATTTTTTGGAAATAACAAATTATTAATTAATCATTAAATATTCATTTGGCAAACTCTTATTTGCGAAATCAATATCAGACTCTGTAATGCAATTTTTCATATTTGAAATGTAATCATCAGATTTTATTGAATGGTTTGATCGCTAATAAATTGCTTCCAAGCAAATCGACAACCTTTCGAGCAAAACTCAAGCGTGCTATAGGCAGATGAGATAAAATCAAATATTCTAATTTTTAGCAGCAAAATTTGTTCACTAACCAAACCAGATCGGTATGCTCGAAGCCGCTATTCGAGATTCAGTTATTTTGAAAGTTTATATACGTTTTTTAAATTATGTCCAAATGATGATTTTTGTATCGCGCGCTCTACGGGCGCACCAATTTGATCTAGTATAATAAAAAGCCCCTATACACACACTCTCCCATCTCAGCTGTTCCTCCACGAACCCTGTGACGAGCGAACCGCGAACAGCCAATGACGACAACGTATTGTAAAGTCTTTTTCTAATCCAACGTTAATTTACTTTCCTTTTATCCTTGGCCAATGGTCAATCCACAATTCGCTGTCCAGAAAAAGGATCCCAAACGAATACTCAGGCCGATGGGACCCTTGAAGGGATATCTAGGAACCCAGGTGATTCAAATGACAACAAGGACAAATTCAGTTTAACGCGGTTTTTATTACAAAATAAGTGCTACAATACAATTACATTTATTCGTATTTATTAAACATTTTCAATACTCGCACATGTATTTATTCTTCAAAGTAATTCGTATTTGTATTTATTCATATTTATTCTTCAAGATTTATATTCATTCACATTTATATTCATAATTATTCTCCAATATTCGCATTTATATTCATTCGTATTTAAATCTTCAATATTCACATTTATATTCATTCATAATTATTCTTCAATATTCGCATTAGTATTTGTATTTATATTAACATTTTCAGATAGTAGTATTCGTTATTCCGATAATTTCTTTTGGTTCCGACAACGCTCTAAAACCATAATTCGCCCATAATAATTCCTCTACCGAAGGCACTGCGGGAACAAAACGTTTATTCTGAATTCTAAATCCGATATCATTATTCATCATTTCTTTTTTTTTAGGAAAAGTTCTATAAATTGGCATCAGTATAAAAAAAAATTGTACTTGATATCATTCTATAATGACCTTCTACTATAATCTCAAATTCAGTGTTTTTCATATTGCTCTATTGTTTAAATTCATAGTATTTAAATCATTTAAATTTAAGGGGGTGTTCTCATGGATTTGCTGTTTTTCGAAGCGTTTTTTGCAATTTTACTGTGAGATAGGTGTTCATTTTGTTTCAATGCGGTTTTTTGATAAAGTTTTATGAACCCTTGGAAAACAAAACACAAAAAAATTTTATTCAAAAATTTGTCTTAGTTGGCCACTACACCCTTGTGAATAGAGGCGTTCGAAAAAAAGGTGGGTTGATGGTGCCCACGATATCTCGAAAATATCTAGTCTGAAACACACGTAGAAATTTTTTTCTTCATCTATGGTCGTGTGGCTATCGTCTGACGAAAGTTTTTTTTTTTTTATCAAAATTTTTTTTCAATTGGCAGACTTTAGAAATAAAAAACCGTTTTTTCACGGTTTTTTTTTCATTTATAAAATTCGTAAAACATTTATTATAAACAATAGAGAGAAAACGTTCGTCAGACGATAGCCAGTACATTTCCACACATTTGAAAAAAAAGTTTATCAAAATGTGTTCACTGGTTTATGAGAAATCGTAGGCACCAGTTTGGGAAAAGTGGTTTTGAGAACAACGCGTTTAAAGTTTTCTATTCAAAAAAGCGTCAATTAGGTTTCACTTTCTTGACATAAATTGACGTAGTTAAATAAGCCGTACATCTTTGAATCGTACTATACTTATGTATTAAAAGTCGCTCTACAAGATTCTGAAGTCGGAATAATTTTTTCCTAACTGGGTAATTAAATATGGCTAATAAGCGCCAGGCCCGAATATGCAGCGTCGCGGGAACTCCGTGGGAGCGTGGCAAAACGTGCCCAAAACCCATTTTCTTTTTCGAATCCATCAAAATCCTTTCGATATACTATTCTTGCACGTCTTAACTTTAAAAAAATGAAGAAAAAAAATAAAAATTTGATTTTATAAAACTGTTTGATGAGAACACCCCCTTAATGTAAATTCAATTTAAATCTCCCTTTGGATTTATATATTATTCTTTTTTTTTAAATGATTATATTTTCGATACTTAATGTTTCTAACATCACTAGAGTGCTGATAGTAGACTTTCCCCAGGTAAAACAATCAAATCAATTATGAATGCCCTGAAACGCGTTGCCCTTTTGTAACAGCTCAGTAAAGACGAGTCCCTTCCGCTCGAATCTTGGCTTAATATAATTTAATAATTTTCATTTCTTACTTTTTGACAATTTTTTTCTTTTATCCTCGTCCAAGTTGGTTTCTGGACCTGGAGTACAACTCCGGTTTTTACCTAAAGGGACTCGGTAGGTAATGATGGGGTCGAAAAGGTCGTCTTGAGGTCAGACTTTTATTTGGACCCGTCGGGGAGAGTTCCTTGTTCAGGACGTTCTTTTGGACTCAAGTGAGTTTTTGGAAACGTTTAAGGTTGGAATTTCTCCGATGTCCTGACCAAATTCATCGGTTTATATACTTTTTTCAGGTAAGGGGAAATTTGAGAGAAAGAAAAGAGGAGGTAAAATTCGGTTTCCGTTTTTGGCGTTTGCATCCTTTGATTTATACGAGTCGTTAAAAAGTTTGATAGTTGTTTCATTGTTCGAAGAAAAGATAATTGTTCATCATAAGATGATTCTCATAAGTCTATTGTTAAAAAGTCTAATCGTAGTTCATTATACGAAAAATTTACCCGTTTATCGTTTTTGCCTGAAAATCGTACTTTTGGAACGATTTTCATTCGTTTGTTTCTTGTCCGAAATTGGTTTTTGGTTATTACTCGTTAGCGTCATCAGCTTCTAGCGTCGGCGAAATCGTGACGATTTAGATATCGCCGCGCGTTATCTTAACGCTTAGGAAATATCTCCTTTTTAGAACTTTTTATTAAAGTAGAATTTATTTGTTTGAAAAAAAAAAAAAAAAATGTAAGTTTAAGACGAGTGGTTCAACCTTGCTCGTCACAAACCCAACTGCCGATAGAAGTGCTGTATCAACCAATCGACTTGTCTGATAGGCGTGCTGCCCCGTATGCAGGGCTCGTACACTCCCGTGTTAAAAGTTTGTCGCCCAGAATTCCACCGAGCGGAACGCCATCACCCGTTTCCGACAAGAACCCTAGAAGTATGTGTACGTGTGTGTACATGCGTGTGTAAGTGTGTGAGTAATTTGTTCACTAGCTTCCCAGTCGGAAACGGGCGATGGCGCTTAAGTCACACGACAATTTTTCCGATTAGAGTGTACGAGCCCTGCCCGCATGGAACTGTGCGTCCACGAGTGGGCCCGCCCTTAGAAACCTGTCCACCAGTTTCTCCAGGGTCTTAAGGAGAAAGTCCATCAGACTAATCGGCCTGAAGTCCTTAACATCCGAGTACCCCCTCTTCCCTGGCTTAGGTATGAATACCACCCGAGCCCTTCTCCGTACCTCCGGAGTCCATCCAACTGCCAGGCATCCTCTGAATAGCCCGACAAATGGCCCCAGTACTACATCCAGAACTTCCCTAAGGATCACCGGATATAGCCTATCGGGGCCTGGGGCCTTATACGGCTCAAAGGACCTTACCCTCCCTGACCCGCTCCACTTTAACCACCTTGGCCGCCAGGCCTCAGTACTTCTCAGCCCTTCCCCGACGGGTACTAGCCCCCACCTCGTTCAACACCGAGAAATCAGGGAAATTGCCCCTCAGTAGCAGCTCCATGCAGTGATAGGGGACCGGGTTTCGTTCGCGCAGCCTGGACCCTAGCAAACGCGGTGGTACCTTATAAGATACCAGTTAGGTACCCCTTAGGTACCAGTTAAGTACTTTTCCAAATATCTACTCCTTTTCATTGAAAATTGGTAAAACTTTTTTTTTATCTTGTAAATGAAGTGTTTTTCTTCATTTTCCAGTCGTAAAACATCCGAAAAAATAGTGCATTAATTTTAAAAAACGAAAATTAGAAACACTGATTGTCAGATAAGTGTAGATAACACACTTGTCATGCGTTAGATAACATTCAGATAATGCACTACGCGGGAAATTTGAAATCCGCCATCAATTCAGTTCTCCTCACAGGGGCGTACGTAGTCGGGGCACATCAGTCCGCGATTATTATTTTTTTGGATAGTTCTATCGCATTTCGAGTGTTCCCAGAGTTTTCGAACTTTATACACGATGTACATCAAAATTGGATTCAAATAATTTCAAGGTAAAATCAGATGTTAAACCCTTACCGCAAAGTGTCGATGATAATCGTGAATAGAAAACAGAAATATTTTACACCGTACACTTTTATACCTGTGACATTTCTAGCAATCGAAAAATTCTCAATGAATTTGAATAATTTGAAGGTAAAATTAGTCGTAAAAACCCTCAACACAAAATTTCGATGTTCATCGTGTATAAAGTTCGGGAAAACTTAAGCAAAAATTTTCCGAACGTTAACTATTATTACATCATTATGGCGAAGTTCGAAAACGCTGGAAATACTCGAAATGCAATAGAACTATCCAAAAAAATAATAATCGCGGACTGATGTGCCCCGACTACGTACGCCCCTGTGAGAACAACTGAGTTGATGGCGCATTTCAAATTTCCCGCGTAGCGCATTATCTGAATGCTATCAATCGCATGACAAGTGCGCTATCTACACTTATCTGACAATTAGTATTTCTAATTTTCGTTTTTTAAAATTAATGCACTATTTTTTCGGATATTTGACCACTGGAAAATGAAGAAAAACGCTTCATTTACAAGATAAAAATAAAGTTTTACGAATTTTCAATGAAAAGGAGTAGATATTTGGGAAAGTACTTAACTGGTACCTAAGGGGTACCTAATTGGTACCTTATAAGGTACCGCTTAAGTACCGATTAGGTACCCGGGTGTTTGCTAGGGGAGCACGAGTGGGGCAGCAACGTCACAGAAATCCCAGCTTTCCCGCTCGTCTCCGCGTACCCCGGTCCCTTGGGACCCTGGGCCCAAAATCACTTCTCTATGCATGATATCAGTGGTAAACACAGTGGTAAACATAGCTATTGATAGCTGTGAGTTCTGATTAGAGCGGAGCCTTTTCCAAACGTCACTTTGCCGATTGTCCTATTTACATATGATTGCGTAAATTCTCTTCAAGAAATGAATTCAAATATGATGTTATTCATAATTAATAACAAAAAATTCTCATAATGATCGCTGTGAATCCCTACATTATTTAAATTATTTATATGTATAATGTAGATTATGTTATACATGTATCGTTTATAAATATCATGTATCATTTTAATTATTTATGATAGAGAATCGTTTTGATTTTTAAAATCATTAGTACCAAATAATGTTTTTCAGAGTTGTAATCGGTAATATTTTAGATCAATTTTATCGAACGAAGCCTGAGCACAAATATATGAAAGTATCTTTGCTGGAAGATCGAAGTCATTAATTTATTCATTTATTCAACTTTCTATGAATTTTGCGTTGACTAATATTGTACACCTGAATTCAATGATAGTAACGAATAATTATACGAAAAAATTCGGTATGATTCACGAAATTGGACCATTCAGTTCTGGTTTCAAAATTCAATTTTTTCTGCATAGATGTTTATGCAGGAGAAAATCTGAAATGCTGTATTTCATTTAATTCGATTATATCTATCTAGATGTAGCTACTACGTTACATGTTATAAGTATCCGGTCACAAAATAATATTCTTAATAATATGATTCGTCTCCGTAACAGTACAAAAGTACTAGAATGTTGAATACAAGATTTTAATTTGAACTACTAGTTTTGTAATGACTGAATTTGTTTCCGATATTATTATTTTATTGAAGTGACCAAATTCCCTAACGATAAAAACGAATAAAAAGAATTTTATGCACTTATTTGAGATGATTATGCAAAATGAACATGAAATTCATATTGCAAAATTACCTTATCAGTTCAAGTAGGACCATCAGCGCAGGGGTGCTTGGGAAAGCATTATTTCAATTATAACTTATAATTAAGAACATTATTCTTACTAGATTTCGCACCAGCGAAAAATATTTTTAGTCACGAAATTTTATAGATCCTAACCCACTTGACAAAATATATTATATTGTTTTCAACTTCATTCCTATCTATTCTAACGAAAGAAAGAAAAATCCCGGAATGATATTTTGCCACCTTCTTTTAGCGTTTTCATATAATGTGGTACCTAATTTTTAAAAATTTATAATTATATATGATAGAAATATCACATGATTGCCTATAAGCGCGTTTTTATAAGTTTCATTGCTGAATGCAGTAGACTTGAGTATTTACTATTTGTTTGAATATCAATTTTTAATTCTGCGTTTGTGGGCATGAGGACATATATATTTATTTAATAAGTCAATATAGTTTCAGGTTTTATGGTGACAAAATTCTGAGTCGTATAAGGTGCTGCGTTTCAAAATTTTCAATTTTGTCAATTCGGATACTACATAATTTCACAATGTTCGCTTGAAGCCGTTATTAAATAATTTTACGTGGGATTTTTCAAATTTTTAAATTTCCATCCACTGCGTGATCGTGCATAATGGCGAATTTTGCAATTTTATGTACTGGATTTCAGATTTTTAAGTTGAGATAAAACACTCAAAACAGAATTTCGTGGGAAAAAATCTAACTTAATTTTTCTGTGATCGTGATAGTTTTATTTACAGAATCATTCGTTCAGATAAATAAATTTACCAGAAACTTGATATTTATAGGTGGATATAAATAATTATCAAAGATAATTATGCAAATCAACATAATGAACGTATATGTCACAATCATGCCTGGCAATCGTGATGCGACGTTAAACGTCGCCTGAAGGTCGCCACGAACGTCGCCTACGAAAATGACCTAAAAAAGCCTTTTCAAACCAAAATATGATATGGAAGAGTTATGTTGTGATATTTCAAAAGATATTTAGCAAAACAAACGAAAGAATTTGCCTTAATTTGTAATTTTGGATAGTTAACAATATGATTTTTTCTTAACTTGCTATTTAATAATTTAGGCGTGTATAAGCAGTTTGAAGGAAAAAAATATCTATCATGCCATAAGAGACATTCATTTTATAACTTGCAAAAGTTTTACAATGCCTAATTAGGTTTTTTAATAGTTAAGGAATTGCATTTCCGTGTATAATATCAATTGACTCATACCGGTCGAAAAATATTTCGGAATTAGATCGTCGCGTTATCGGCCAACGGAACAAGGCCGAGCCCGGGGCCCGGGCCCCGATGCAAAGTCTGTTTGGTAACGAGTGACGCCAGAGATGGCGCTAGTGAGAACTGAAGTATTGGACACCAAAGCTCATCTTTCAGGTTTATATAAAAATATCCTACTCGTGAATCCCTTCTGGGGGTGAGAGAAATGGGTATATAAAATGATAGACAGTGAAAGATGAGCTTTGGCGTCCAATATTTCAGTTCTCACTAGCGCCATCTCTGGCGTCACTCGTTACCAAACAGACTTTGCATCGGGGCCCGGGCCTCGGGCTCGGCCTTGTTCCGTAGGCCGGTAACGCGGCGATCTAATTCCAAAATATTTGTCGGCCGGTATGAGTCAATTGATATTATACACGGAAATGCTGCAATTCCTTAACTATTAAAAAACCTAATTAGGTATTGTATAACTTTTGCAAGTTATAAAATAAATGTCTTTTATGACAGGAGTAGGTGGGGCCGCACCCTCCTTCTCCGCCCTCTCCTTCTTCGCCCAGTACTTTTTCTGGATGGCTTTCCTTCTCTGAGCACCGCTCATCTTAACCCAGCCTCCATTCTTTGAAGACCCGGTTTCCTTTCCCTCCTCAACTTCCATTGATAAATCTCTGGATGTCGAGGCGGTCTCTTCCACAGCGGGTTCCAGCCCCTGCTGTTCTTTGTTTTAAATACTGAGGTCCGCTATTTTATCCCACGAGTACTTGGGGTGCATAAAAGACCACTTTCGCTCCCTCATGCGTAAGCTAGGCTTGCTGCCGAGTCTCATGAGCCTCAACAGCTACTGCAGGAGGTCGCCCGGTGTCCTGCAGAAACCGTCGTAAAACTCCCTACCCAGGAGTCATTTATCCCTCGGCACGGTACTCTGACACCTAGGATTGGGGGTGAAAGCCCGCCTCTGTAGGCCCCCAGAGAGCGGGCACCCGATCAAAGAGATCACCACTCTTACAAGGGGCACCCCCATGATGTATATCGCGGATTGAACTCAAATTTATACTACATGTTGCCCAATAATATCTATTCAAAGTACTTTCTCACTTTTCTTGATTAGGCTTTCGTTTCAGAGATATTAAATTTTAAAAATCCAGTCGCACTTATGGATTGAGTCTAATCGATCCGTAAGTGCAAGGATCTGCACACCTCAGTGGCACAATGGATCAAGTGGCCGCTCGTCATCCGCATGCCTCGGGGTTCAAATCCCGTCGGCACCCACATTTTTTTTTTTTTTCATTCCGTCATTTTAAGCTGATAATAAGAAACGTGAAAGAATATATATTTTACTCCATTTTACTATTCTAAAATAATAAATGGGAAAAGAAATTTCGCAAGGAATAGAACTGTAAATGAATTTTTTTATTTAATTCATAATCTCGGCAATTCTTCTCACAAACAAAAATTGTGTTTTTCACAATTTACGCATTTGTTTTCGTGCATACTCGAGGGTGATAGTCATCGTAGAAACATTTAAAACACAAAGTTCTTGCACACCACGAGCAGACAATGAACGAAACATTTTCGCAAATGAAACATTTTTTTTTCAAAAGGGACTGCGGAAAGCAAATGTCATTAACATTTTTGACGGGAGAGATGTCGGACACTTTGTACTTGACCCAACTATCTTTCAACCTTTGTTTGATCATTTCCTGTTTTTCTGGCGTAGAAAAACATTTTTTCGTCTATCTTCTGTTTGAGTAATGGTTATTTTGCATCGCTGTAAATTTTCCATTCATTAGTATACCTTTCGAAAAATCTGGTTTTTTTGTGCGATACAAGACTTTCCACCCGTCAGTCTTGAGCTAGCTTATCCGCGGGAAAGACTACATTTTCCAGTGCTAGAAAAGAAAATCGCGTAATAATGAACGTTGAGGAAGCTCCTTCAACGTCCAGTGATTCCGGTGGTGACGCAAAAGAAATTAGTGAATTTCGTGATGCATTTACGAATGCCTTGACAATAATGATGTCAATGTTCGAAGAAAAAAATATGCTAGCGGTAAATGCTCCAAAAAAGTTTTCAAGTGCATCTTACTGTATGGCGCAAGTTTTTTTCGATAAAATAATGGATGCTATTTCGGAGAATACAATTTCGAAAGAAGAAGATTTGATACTTTCCGATGATCTTGATGAGGAACATGAATATGAAACGGTAATTGATGTGTTAAAAAAATGTTTGTTCGGTTCATCTTACTCCTGAATATTGTTATAGTGTCACTCATAATTACTGAAAGTGTAAAAGTGATGTGAAACATGCAAAAAGTAGAAAATTTTGTCAAAGTTCTCTGAAAAAGATCAATATATTTCAAACTTCAAAAAGTATATGTAAAGAAAAAAAAATCTTATTTATATTATGAATATTAAAAAAATTTAACGCCATTGAATAACTTCTTACTTTTCTATACAATTTCACCTCTGAAAACTGTAGAATAAAAGTAAAAATGAAAATAATTCAAAAATGTATAAAGTGATCTCTACAAGTTTATGAACTTATTAACAAACTGGAAATCCTAAAATGTTTAAAAGTGATGTTCAGAAATATTTTTTCGCTAATCTATCTTGGGCAGAATTTCCAAATGAATCCATTTTTTTTTTATCAGTTCGTTCCGAAAAAACCTAAAATTGGCGAACTCGAATCAACTGCTTGTGAGGAACCTAGCCCTAACACACACGTTCCTCTTTCATACAAAGCCAAAGCTGTGGCTTTTGCATTTGATAATCCCAAAGCAAGTATAAAAACAATACAAACGAGATTTCCCAAATTGAAACACACGAGCGATTTCAGACGATGGAAAATGGACGTACAAAATGGAGGGACAAAATATGATAAATGGAAAATGATTGATGAGGAAACTTTTCAAAATTTTGAGGAAGCGAGAAAAAATCACGAGCAGGTTAATAAATCACTTTATTCTTCGTATAACAAGTGACATCGTTGTATGCTTCCTACAAGTAATAGTAAAATATAAAATATGTAATATGCATATACAGGTTACAACGCGAATGCTCCAACAATGGGCAATGTCCGCGGCCTTCCTGTACTTGTCGGAAAATTTTTCGTTCAACGCTGGCAAACATTGGGTTGATGAATTCAAAGTGAGGCACGGAATCAGACAAAGAAAAATCACGAAGTTTGTCAGCAAGAATGATGTATGTCAGTTAAAAGATACTGTTGAGCTAGCCGAAACTTTTCAAGTGCAAACCTCTCTATTAGTAAGGGAATACGAAAACAAAGATCTCGTTATTAATACAGATCAGACACAATGCGATTATCAAACTACTTACGACAGGTCATTAGATTATAAAGGCGCGAAAACTGTTTTCGTTAAAAAGCAGAATTTGAACAAAATAACACATTCCTACTCTGCACAATACAGCTTGACTGCATCGGGCAAGTTACTTCCGAAAGTATTTTTGTGCATGCAAGAAATTGGGAATTCATTTGGGCCGAGAGTTGCTAAAACGGTGGAAACACTGACACAAGAATACGGAAACATCGTTGTTACGTGTTCGAAATCAGGGAAACTGACCAAAGAATTATTTAAAGAATTCTTGGTAACAACTTTGAAACCTCATGTTCAAGAGAATAATTTTCTCTTGATTCTTAATTCGTGGGGAGGGCAAGTCGACGCTATCATGTATGACGAAATTTTCCACAAAAAAACCGGGGAAGTAACTTGCTCGATAAAAGTCATTCCACCAAAATGTACGCCTTTATGTCAACCATGCGATGTGTATTTCTATCGGCAGGTCAAAAACATCATAAAAAAATTGCAAAATGCGCCAGATATGTTAAAACAGCAACGCGAAATCGCCTCTCGAGAGGACAATTTGAAAATCCACGCACTGGTTCATAATCAAATAAGTGCACCAGCATTTTTTGAAATGTTGAAGTATGCTTGGGTAAAATCCAAATTACTTCCTTTGTCAGAAAAATGTCCCTTCAAAAATGTCAATGACATTTGCTTTCCGCAGTCCCTTTTGAAAAAAAAATGTTTCATTTGCGAAAATGTTTCGTTCATTGTCTGCTCGTGGTGTGCAAGAACTTTGTGTTTTAAATGTTTCTACGATGACTATCACCCTCGAGTATGCACGACAACAAATGCGTGAATTGTGAAAAACACAATTTTTGTTTGTGAGAAGAATTGCCGAGATTATGAATTAAATAAAAAAATTCATTTACAGTTCTATTCCGTGCAAAATTTCTTTTCCCATTTACTATTTTAGAATAATAAAATGGAGTAAAATATATATTCTTTCACGTTTCTTATTATCAGCTTAAAATGACGGAATGAAAAAAAAAAAAAATGTGGGTGCCGACGGGATTTGAACCCCGAGGCATGCGGATGACGAGCGGCCACTTGATCCATTGTGCCACTGAGGTGTGCAGATCCTTGCACTTACGGATCGATTAGACTCAATCCATAAGTGCGACTGGATTTTTAAAATTTAATATCTCCGAAACGAAAGCCTAATCAAGAAAAGTGAGAAAGTACTTTGAATAGATATTATTGGGCAACATGTAGTATAAATTTGAGTTCAATCCGCGATATACATCATGGGGGTGCCCCTTGTTAGGTCGGGGAACTACTTCTTGGTTGCTCCAGCAGCCTTAACACCCTCGAAGTCTGCCGAATGGGCAGGCCTCTCCAATTCCCATAATTCGAGTGGTGTGGTTCACTTTGGGTCCACCCGGCATCCATGCACCCTCATCTAGAGCGCTCCCGTTTATAGGGATTGCTCTCCATTCATACGCAGCGCCCGTTTATAGGGATGCCAGTCCACCTGATGCCGGGTTTATCCTCAGATCCCCTGGCCACCTTTGCACTTAAACCCCCGCATCAACTATAAGGTCTCTTGGTTTCTAGCGGGGGACCGTGGCCCCATAGAACCCGTAAATATATGTCAGCAGATTTGTGGATCGATATTATTCTGTATTTCGTTAAAGAAAGCAAACATGAACACCATAGTGGAATTGAACTTGTATTTTAAGTTTTTATATTTCAAGATGGTTTTCGAAATCCCTATAAAATGTAACTACGTGAATAATAGTAATATTGTAGTTTATAAACATGAACATCAAAATAAATCATTTACATTACCTATATATTATATAATATCTGTTATATTTTATACGTAAATGTATTGCATATTGATTATATAGTGTATATTATATATTATAAAATTATAATATAAAAATTTCTGGATTTTTTTCAAATCAATTAGAATCCAGTTTTTTGATAAAATTAGGTTAAGAGGCCTTCTACATATTACATCACTCATAAGGAGGAGGGGGTGTTATGTTTGATGACGGATAATGACGCAAGAAGGTAGGGGAGTTCAAAGATGATGACGTCACTCAAAAATAGCGTTTTGTTACAAAAACTTGTAAATCATATCTTTTTTGACTCTAAAAATCTTTATCACAAAAAATTTCTTTTCAAAAAATTATCTTTTATTTATATTTGTATCATTGGGTAAATAAATTGTTTTGTTTACTTTTTTATGCATGGTTTGGCCAGTTTTGACAAGAGTGATTTCTACAATATTTGAAGAAAAAAACCTTCAAACGAAAAGTGAAACAAAAATCTTTAGGGGAAGTGGAGGCGAATCGCCGCAGTTTCCATTTCTCAAGAACGGTTCTACAAAATGTCGGCCAGTCATTAGCAACGAGTTTCACCTTTATGTCGGTTATATTCACTTGCATAAAAGTGAAATTTTCTTTTCGATGCTGATTATCTATAGCATTAAACGTGTTAATCGATTCATGAAATTTTTTTTCTTGCATTTTTCGAATTTCAACTAAAATGCATAAAAATTAGTCTTTTCTTAAATTACCCTAGCAAAGGCGCGGATCGAAAAAGGATTGGAAAGGATCGTGCACGATCTTTTTCCAACCCTTTTTCAATGACTTTATAATCCGTTCTCGAAATCCGTGTTGAGTAGGGTCAAAATGCATTTGTTATCGTCATGATGTGAAATTTTAGATTTCTGTTGCATTTTGACGCAACTATCAATGGTTATTATTTATTTTATATCAATTTATTTATTTTATACTAACATTTGATTATTAACTAATTTGTACATAATAACTATCGATGATTGTGTCAAAATGCAAAGGGCATCTAAAATTTTACATCATGACGATAAAAATGCATTTTGACGCGATCCAAGCCGGATTTCGAGAATGGATTGTGAAGTCATTAAAAAGGATTGGAAAAGGATCGTGTTCAATCCGCGCCTTTGCTAGGGTATGATGAATGGATTTGTAGCTTATTCCGAGTACATACTTTCTGGTTCGTGTAAACAATGTTGAGTTAGGTGAGTGATATGCTGCTTATCTCGAAAATTTTGCTTTGGGGCTAACCGCGACACTGAGCAAATTGAGAACCAAGCTTCATAGAAGAAGCAGCAAGTAGGGCCGAGATCATAATAGCTAGCGATAGAAGACAATCCTCAGCTTCGTCCAGCAATCATCAGACTCAGATTATGAATGATACATAGGAAAACTCTCATTTTCGAAAAACATTGTCTCAGTCGCCATACATCCCTTGTAGAGAATCGGCTATAGAATGGCTATAATGATTTCATAGCCAAGCACAGCTATATGATAGCCAGTTTTCGAAGTTATTGAAAATCGTTATTTCAGTTTGATTTTCTCATTACAATATAAATCAGTCAAACGAGGTATTTAATTGACCGGAAAAAACGAGGAAAACGCAGAAATAAAATAAAAAACATAAGTTTTGGAGAATTGAGATTTTTAATTTTTCAGAGTTACGATTGTATTTGATTTTTGACTGAACTAGTGCGTTTTTGTTTTTCTATAACAATATAATATTTTTTCGAGAAACTTCGTAAATATTCTTGAAAATGTCAACAAAATGACGATTTTTTAGTAGAACCCTGGCAATCGGGACGCAACGTTAAACGTCACCTGAACGTCGCCATGAACGTCGCATACAAAAATAACTTGAAAAAAGCCTTTGCAAACCAAAAAACGATACGAAAGAGTTATATTGTGATATTTTAGGAGATATTTAGCAAAAAAAAAAAAAATGATAGGATTTGCGTTAATTTGTCATTTTGGATAGTTAACATGGATTTTTCCTTAACTTGCTATTTCATAATTTAGGCGTGTAAAAACAGTTTGAAGGGAAAAATACCAATCTTCTCATAAAAAACATTTATTTTCTTACTTAAAAAAGTTTTATAATTCCCAAATAGATTTTTTAACAGTCAAGGAATTGTAGGATTTCCTTGTATATATATAATGCTGATAATATTTTATGAAAATATTTATGAAAATAAAAATTTTCAATTTTTAGCTTACAGCTTCATTTACAATATTTTGGTAGAAATTATATAAAAATACATAATTTATATTCTTCCCTGCTTCGTTTCCATATTGTACAATTTTTGTTCGCGAAAATTCACTTTGTATAGTTTTGTATTTAACTAATACTGTAATTTTCGTAATTTGTCCTTTTTTTTTGTTTTATGATGATTTTCAATTTTCTAATGAAAGATTTTTATTGATATTAGAAAACAGAGAAACAATTGACAAATTTTTCAAGTAACCTTTTTTCATGTTTTTTTTTTGTTTTATAACAAATAATAAGTATCTTCTATTGCCAAAAAATTTTCAGGCTTATATTTTTCAGAAAATGTTCTAAATACTAATGAACTTTAATAAATTCACAAGAATTTTGAAAGTTTGAAAAAGCTGTTGAGTGTACTATAACTTCCAAAGAGAATAATATATCCATGGATAAAAAGTGTTTTGTTAAAAAAAGTAAAAATATTGATTTTCGAAAGGAGAAGACACCTGACTGAATCTTATATGTAAAGTAAGGGAAAACCGGCCTAGCTCATCTACTCGATACTAATTAAAAACAGTGCTATGGTAGGAGAATCGCCTTAGATGGCGGAGGGAGGATTGCGAGGATCAATTCAGGTCCAAGAGTCTTCGGAGCAAGAACGAACCTAGCTCATCTTCTAAATAATTTTGAAGAATGGTGCAACGGTAGAAAATGAGAATTTCATACAGTGAAACTTCTTATGATTGGTTCTTGGCTCAGCCGAGCAATTGCATTGCTCTGCTCGGTAAGCAGAGGAGCATTGGAATACACAACGAAGGGAAATGAAAGAATTTAGTGGGAAATCAGGGGATTTCACGGGAAATAACAGAAAACTACGGAAAATGACGGCATTTCAAGAAAAATGGCGGGATTTTACGGGAAATCACAGGAAATGATGTTATTTTACGGGAAATCACAGGATTTCACAGGAAATGACGGTATTTCATGGGAAATCAAAAGAAATCAAGGAGAGTCGGCGAAATTATTGCGGCGATGGTGGTGACAAGTTTTTTAGAATTTAGGGAGATATAGGATAAGATAATTAATTTTGATGTTCATGTTTATAAACTACAATATTACTACACTCATCTCTTCCGTTAAGGATGAAAAAATAACCTTGAAAACCTCGCGATAAGAACGTGATCGGAGTGGGGGCCCCCCCTCGGAATAGGAGCACGCGTGCGCAGCATGCATATGTTATGCTCAATGGAGAGCCATTCAGATTTTTGATTCCTTGTCCTTATTTTGAAGGAATTTCGTCCTTTACGGGAGGGAAATGTCGGTCCATAAACCGAGGTGTCATTATCGGGAAGGTCCTTAACGGGAGAGACGAGTGTATTATTGACGTATTTACATTTTTTAGTGATTTCAAAAACCATCTTGAAATATATAAAAATTAAATACGAGTTCAATTCCACTATTATTTTCATGTTCGCTTCATTTTAACGAAATACAGAATAATATTGATCCACTAATCTGCTGAAATATATTTACGAGTTATATGGGGCCTCAGTCAAATGTGAGTATATACGGAATTGAGATGTCTAACGGTACTCAGCGCGCGGAAAGCCGAGAGCAGCCGAAAGGGTCGACTAGAGTCGTTGACTGTTGTGTCCCACCTCGCGATTTTGTTTATTCATCATAGTCCAGTCAATCTAGACTAAAATACCCTGGAATTTCGGAAAAATTGAATGCATCATGAAATTTTCATCACAAGTTCTTGGTAGAAAGTTACTTAACATATGTAAAATGTAACAGCAAAAAAGTTGTGCTTCTCTCTTAAGAGGGGGGTCAAAGTTAGAAATCGCGTTTTTCCACATTCAGTAGCGGTTTGCGAAAAACCAGTAAATAATGCAAAAAAAAATTTTATTAAAAGTTATGAAGGATAAACTTTTCTAGCTAATGGTTTTTGGTCTGATCAAAAATCTCAATTTTAACGTTCGCAAATCAATTGTTAAGTGAAAAGTCACGATAATTTTTCAATAATTAATAGAACGTTGAGGAATAAAGATTTTCATGTAATAATATCTGGTAATAAGTCCTGGATTATAACGCAATGTAGAGTAATTTTTGCAGCTATAACAGTATTGTTGTTCGTCGACAATCCAATTGTTGATTTGTGAAATCACTTTCATTTCTATCAACGGCCGGCATCTATTGAAGAATCTCACATTGAATAGTATGTACACTTGAAATCGATAGGGGAGATCGTATAATATGTAATTCGGAATAAAAAAAGGGACCTACGGTTACAAAAAACGATTTCGAGTTTTCGACTTAAAAAAAAGTTTTAATAATTACCCATTTAGTGAGTTACGTCACGAGTTGCTACGATCAATAATGACCGTAGAATAAATTTTCAAAAAATATGAACACGCTGTTAAGGGGACGTTCACATATTACGTAATCACAAGTGGGGAGGGGGGGGGGGGGTCAAGCAATTATTGACAGATGATTACATGGTGGGAGAGGGTATAGGATTGTTGACGTAATCATTTTTGAACTTTTAAATGTATTGTTTTCACAGTTAACAAGAAAATTGTTTACTTCATCAATAGGGAATGGGTCATGAAATTGTTGACGTTTGATTACATGGGAGGGAGGGGGTCGAAAATGGTCTAAAAATTGATAACGTAATATGTGAACGTCCCCTAAGAATAGAGAAAGAAAAAGGTTTCTCTTCATATTCTCAATATTCTCGTTTGTAACCATAGGACTCTTTTCTGATTCCAAGCCACATATATAAAACAATCAAAAAAACTTGTTTTTTTGAAATTTATTACATGAATAATGTATTAAGCAACTAAGGTCCACTTTTGTAATGGCTGCAGATCAGTGAAAAAATTACGCATATCTTCAAAATTTGTAGTATTAAATGCTTTAATTTTCCCATCAATTTTAAGATACGTTTGATTTGTTTATAACTATGAGAAGCGGAGATATTAATTTTTTTTCAAAAATTAATATCTTAGCCTCTAATTGACATTTAGAGTTCGGATTTCAGCAGGTGGCAGAAGAGTGTTTGAAATTTCGGCAAATCTTTCTGACAATATTCATTGAGACTTATGTCACGAAAGTGATAACGAGTTGAAATGACCGTATTATCGCGCACCGCTGCCACGGTTGCGTCGGCGACAGCGGATGATGGAGAGGGGATGATGATTTCTTGCTTTCCGCTGTACGCTCGGAGACATGGTTTCGCGCAGTGGTGATTTTCAAATCAAATCTCTCGCGATCTCCGTGCATCGAAATTGATGATTGAACACTCAATTTAATACAACGCATCGAGAGAAACAAGAATTTGCACACAAATCAGCACTCACGTCATAAGTTCTCACTGTTTTTTGCAAATCAAAATTTTGATCATATTCCCTCTGGGATATTCTGTAATGGGTGTAATACCTATTAGACCTATTGCCCTAAAACTTTTTGTACAATGTACATGAAATTAAAAATTTTCTACCGAAAATTTTGAAAATGAGTAAACTTACAGAATTTTTCTGTATATTTCGTAACACAATATCAATATTTTTGAATCACTGTTTTACACTGGTAAAGTATTACAAAATTTCCCTTAGGGTTATTTTTGAATAAATGTTTAAGGAAAATTTTTCGCTCACAAATACAAACAGTGAAAATTCGTGATGAACTTCGCTGCAACATTAATTATGCAAATTTCATAACAACTGGAATAATCAATCGATAAACGTTTTATTAAATTTGTTATCTGATAATTTATTTTCGTCGTGTTTTTTCCACCAAAAATGATACGATTTGTCACAAATGTATCAGATTAACCCATATACACTCGTTCGCCGAACTTATGAACGCCGAATTTATGAACTGCCGCTTTTATGAACAGGAAAGTCGCCGAATTTATGAACACTTTCACCTCCGACCCGTTAGCCGCTCGGAGAGCACGCAACCGAAAGTCAGGCGCGTAACTAGCGTGGAGCAACCGGGACTGCTGGAGTAGCCTCTTTATAACAGCAACAATATAAAACGACCTTTTTTTTTTTGTAAACAATGCTGTTCAAAATGCTTGTTGTAGCATGCATATGTGACGAGGTTATCGAACGTGTCTAAAATGAAATATCTTTCTTTGCATCGATTCAAGTTATGATTTTATTTACTTGATAATTTCTACACATTATACGATCTATTTACAACAAACTCCATATAATTATAATTGTTTATAAAACATTTTTCTGGTGTACTTAAATATTTTTTCATATTATCAAAATGAAGTTAAACTCTTTCCATATGTTTTCAAATTCCATGTAATTATAATGTTGATTTGATTTTTCGTCAAGTATTTTTTTTTATTAGCATTTTATATTTTGCATAAAAAGTCAAGAACATTGATTTTATTGTTCATAATTATTGTTTTAAGTTTGCATTATTTATATATGTATTATATCTTTTTCAGAACTTAAAACGAGGAAATAAACATTCAGTTTTTTTATTCATTTCAATTAGAACATGAAAATTGATATATAGAGCATTACCACCATGATATGACATTAAAAAACATATACCTGAAAATATTTATTTATCGATATGAAACATTTGTATGAAAATATGGAATTTAAATATAAAAGTCAACGTGAACAAATAATATTTTTTTTTCTCGATAAAAAATCTTGCCAGGCAATCGAATTTAAATACTGCAGCTTGTCTATGTAGAAAAATTATTTATTTATCAGGTTCCGCTAACGCTGGAATAAATAAAAACAGAAAATACATTCAACAAACTACCAACCTATATGCTGTAAAAATATTTTCGAGATAACGTTGTAAAATTATCCTGGGATGTAATTGGATGTAGAGAATTAGAAAGTTTATGAATCAGAAATATGGAAAGGAACTTTAAATAGATCAAACAGTTTCGAATGGAACTTATAAATATTTTATTGCACACATCAAAAACATGTTTTTTACATTTTTGCACAATTTTTCTAATTTTTTAAAACATAATACAGGGTATTGTAAAAAAACTTCCAATTAGGATGTTTTTGAGTAGTCACTGCTCATCAGATCAAAAATGCTATTTCTAACTTCAACCAAGGCCGAACGTTGTAGCCCTGACAAATTCAAATTTGCTCGACTCCACGATAAAATTAGCTGTGCAGCTTTTAGGACAACACTCGCATCAGGTGGTTCCTCGGAGATGGTTTCTTCATCGTCGCTGCCATTTTCTTCGTTTGATAAATTGTTTTCCTCTGCTTCCGGAATTCCTGTAACGGGATCCACGATTTGCTTGTCGTTCAAGACTTAGAAACAGGACAGATGCTGCTCTCCGTCCAACCATTCTGCAACGTCTTGAGAAGAAATCTCGTTTGATCCGGGAACACTATTCAGTAGATGCTGAAGCTCTCTGTTGCAAGGAGACCTCACAGTGACCGATGTTGTTTTAGCCCAAGGCATCAATTTGTTCCAAGCATGCCGTAGAGTATTTTCTGTAAGGATACTCCAAGCTTCTTTCAAAACTCTCATGCAAGATAATACATCCCATGACTTGACAAACTTCAATGTAGCATTCTTCTCAGCGCAATTCTGATCTAAGACTGTATGCAGAAATTCGGTCTTATAATGCCTTTTGAGAGCTGATATAACTCCCTGATCCATTGGTTGGACGAGACTTGTAACATTTGGTGGGAGGTATATTATTTTGCAATTTTCATCAATAATATTTAATTTTTGCACCGGTGGATGAGTCGGAGCATTATCCAGAAGAAGGAGGATCTTGAAAAAATTCATCATTTGTTGTTTTCCCTTTTCTTAAAAGTTTATTAAGTTAAAATTAAGTTTAAGTTGAAACATACTTGGCGTTTGGATTTTCCTCCCTCACGTTTTTCAAAAATATATTGTTGAACCAATGGAAGAAAATTTCTTTGTTCATCCACGCCTTCGTCTGAGCAGTGTAGTCCATTGGAATCGGGTTGTTGCCGAGCTTTTGAAAACAACGAGGTTTCTTTGATTTCCCAATTACTAAGGGCGGGATTTTATGTGAGCCACTTGCATTTGCGCACACTATTACTGTCAGACGATCTTTTAGGGGCTTATGACCCGCAATTTCTACCTCATCTTTCAAAGCCAGAGTGCGATTTGGTAGACATCTGAATAACAAACCTGTTTCGTCGGCATTGTACACATTGTCAAGTTCATACTGATTATCAATTATTATCTGTTTGAATTCTTCAACGAATTCCTCGCTTCCATTTACATCAGCCGAAGCTTTTTCTCCTTTAACTTGCAGATTGCGGATTGAGTGCCTCTGATAAAAGTTTCTGAGCCAACCAGTGTTGGCTTTGAATTCAGGAGAATCAGCTGAAATCTCGCCTTTTTCTTTTAAAAGTTTATACATATCTTTCGCTTTTTCTAGCAGTAAAATGCCTGAAACAACCATTCCCATAGCTCGTTGTTGTCGAAACCACTGATACACAGCATCATCGAGGATTTTGATTTTTGTGGAGTAATGATTTTTTCTTTTCTTTGGATTGCCTTGAGCATTTTGAATCTCATCATTGAACTCTAGAATATTGTCTTTATTTTTCCATATCATTGAGATAGTGGAAGCATTAACTTTGTACTTGTTGCAGAGATCTTTGTTTGTAGACCCACTTGTCAATTTATTAATAATGTCAATTTTTTGCTCCACTGTCAATGATTTTCTTTTGCGTTTCTGAAAATAAATTAAAATGTAAGGATTTATGTTAATAATCTTGAAATAAATAATATTATTGTTGAATTCTACAGTTGACTAAAGAAAAATCAAACTTAAAAAATTTTAAATAGTCTTTTTGAATGAAATCAATGAATCACAGTTATTTTTTCGCTTAAACTTCAGTTGTTTAGTCGTAGAAAATCATAGGAATCTTATGTAAAAAGTTACTTTTTAATGATCGCAACATGTTTTTTAGTTACAACTGCAAATTTTTAGGATTGTAACAATTTTTTTCATTTTCGAGATAAAACTTTGTAAAAACTCCGATACTTCATTCGTCAAGTATAATTCCTCGCAAAAGTTATTTTCATGAAAAATTAGGTAAAATGTTTTCACTTGAAAATCTCGACAGTGCATCAGTATTGTTCCTTTGTATTTAGTATAACAAGTTAAAAATATAATTAGTTAGAAACATCATTAAGTATAATTCCTTATCAATTGAAATTCGTTGTCTGGTACCGATTCTTTGAAATGGAAGTGCTATTTTCATAGTGATGATTTTACTCTACTTTCTTGAAATTTTGACATTTCCCCAAAAATGGTTAGATTACATACATCTTCGTTTGACTTCATGTAGATGAAGGTAGTTTTGAAAAAAAAAAAAATTTGTTCAGAGCTCAGAAAATTTTGAAAAATTCTCTTGTTACAAGGTAGAGAACCTCCTTAATTTGCGTTTATAAGAAATAAAGTCCACTTGTTTTTCAAAAAATATAAATTTAAATTTTGACATAATTATTACGTGTTAAATAAGAAAATCTATCCACACATAGCTACCAAGCAAAAAAAAAAAAAAAAAAATTGCCCAGAGGATGATTTGAACTTGTGATGTTAAGATTGAAACGCCAGTGCGTTACCACTAGATCCAATTCAGTCTATCATTAGATTTTTTACTTTAATGATGATGCATCTTCGAATTTACAAGATTTTTGTACGTCATAATTTCACGCTATAATGGGAGTTTACGATAAAAATTAGCTGCCGTTTTTTTTTTAGTATACGCTTATGCAAACTTTAAAATAAGTCCTATTACGTAAATTAACTCAAATGACACTATGAACATGAGTTTCCTTTGTTAGACAAAATACACATTAAATGATTATTTCATTATTTCACCTTCGATATGATACATACCTGAAAATCAGTCGAATCCATTTTTCTATCTACACTAGCTATGTAGATAAATCCACAGTCAGAATTTTCTCAAAAAGGAAAACGCACCCGCATGTATCTACGTTACTGCGCGCCACACAATGCCAGTGGTCTCACAAGGCCACTGGCCACATGTACGCATTCATACACACGTGCTGGCGCTAAAAGTGAGGACCCCTCCCATGTTCATAAATTCGGCGATTCTGTATCCCGAGCTGTTCATAAGTTCGGCGAACGAGTGTATGTAATACTCCTATATGGCTAGTATATCTATTATATATTTGTCACGTGGTTTGTCGCGCATGCGCGTTGACACTATGATAATTCATTTCCATCTCTCTTGAATGGGGACCTCTCAAAGTATAGAGAACAAAGGACTCTGGCCATATAGGAGTATTACATATATGGATTAACCAAACCATTTTGTAAAATTACAATTTTTATAATAACCGCGCGATTTCAGCTCGCGTTTGGTAATCATTGCAATCATAACTGGCGGTAGTCAGCTAAAGGTGAGGGCTCGCCAGCGAGTTGCTACGCTCTTGGCGCTTGGACTGTCAAGCTATATTTATCTATATATCTATCACAATATAAAAAATAAATTTCTAATAATAGCGAAGAAATAAATGATTATGGAAAAAATAGAAAAAAAAAAAAATAAATTTGATACTATACTTTAAAAAGTGGAAAAAATTTACAAAATGGAACATGTTTATGACATTTATTAATTTGGGAATAAGGTATATCATACAGTAAAGTTGTTTTTAAGAAAAAACAATTAAAAAATTTACGTCATGGGAACTGTAAAAAAATCAAAATATTTTTATAAAAACCTCAATATATTTTTTCTAATTTTTGATGATAAATACATTCAGTTACATGATTTCAAACTAGGCAAAGGCCCGGGGACGGGATTCCGTGCTTTTTGCGTACTCTTTGCGTCCTTTTTCCGTTCCATGCTGTTTTTTCAGAAATCGTTATAAAAATCCCATAAATTTTTCCCGGAAATTACTTTTTGGAGTGTCATGATCCTAAAAAATCAATTTCAACTTAACAATTTATAAATAATTTAATTTTTGATGCCAAAACGACTTTACACAAATGCATCCAGAATCTTCCTTACCGATTTTTTTGCTTGACAGTTACCATGCAATCACGGATTTAATTTTTCGACTTTTTTAATTATTACATGTAAAAATACAATTATCAACTTTATAATAACGGAGAAATTGACTTGATTTATTAAATGTAATCAAAAACAAGACATTTCAGCGTGAACTTTAGAAAAATTTATCAAAGGACGGAAAAGGCACGGAGTTGGAACGCAATGAGCACGGAGTTCCGTGCTTTTTGCGTCTCCGAGCCTTTGCTAGGGTTATTAGCAAAAACTTTATAAAGTTTAATAATTACAAATTTTACGATCCTTCGAAGCAGACGTTATAGAAACTTTGTAATTACGAAGTTTTTATCATGTTTTATTTAACATTCATTACAATTAGTTGTTTTTTTCGAGTTTTCAGCTCCGGCCTCTGTTTCTATGATTTATGAAATCCTAAAAGTTTGACATTTACCCTGAAAAAAGAGGCTAGAATATAACCAGGGATTTCCAAAAAATTTTTACGTGATCAGAATAATTGAAAAACTCATTGGTTTCCTAAATACATGTGACCTTTACCAGCAATCACCTAAAATTGTCAACTGCTGAATTTAAAATGTCTGGTTTCCTTAGATTTTTGAATTCATGATTTCCAAATGTAGAACTTGAGGATATTAGCATTCAGTTTTACGAACATTATAGGTTTTTTTCAAAAGCTGGTGAGAAACATTTCAAATTTTCATATTGCAAAAAAATTTAGATTTTGGATTTCAGAAAAAAAAAATTGTTTAAATTTCTCTATATTGATAATTTTTTTATTCATTTTTTGTCTCTTGACAAAAAAAAATTATGCATTATAAAGTGCTGGAGAAATTTAATTTCAAATTCGGCAGTATTAAAAAAATAATTTCTGAAATATGCGTTGAATTTTCAACAATGGCAAAGTTTCTTGAAGTTTATAATTCATTTAATTATTTCAGCTACATACTACTAAAATTCATCTTGAATGAGTCTATTCAATCAAATCAGTTTTTAAAATAATTTTCTGCTGACTTTACTTATTTATTTCCTTTTCCTGTTATTCACAATTAACTTCAAAATATCAATATTCATTTTATATCAAGTGAATTTTCCTACATTTTTACTATTCTTATTTAATTATGAGTATCAGATTTCATGCAATAATCCTCAAATTTTCATTCTGTGGTGAAACCATAAATGAAATCCGAAAGAAATCAATTAAACGACCCCTGGAACGATTTTATGAACTACTAAAACTTTCTGACTTGCTCATAAAACTACGAAATTGAATTTCGACCTCCCAAAGTGTATTATGAGCTTCGCCCTAATCGGTAGTTCACGCACGTAGACACCACTGATATGAGAGAATTTCGTATGTTAAACTAGTAAATGACGCGTAAAAGCATACGCGTTATAAATGAGGTTCATCTCTGTTACGGATATGTACCTTCCACCACCTCCTCCGCCTTTTCATTTTGCATTGTACCTTGAGCTTCAGCGTTTGAAGTTTTGCTGAAAATTTGCATAATTTAAATTATGCAAAATTGCGGAAAGTTGACGGGAACAGTTTGAGCCGCGACTGGAGAATCGTGTTCTTGGGTTTGGAAATAAGCTCGCGTACTTATTAGGATTTTTCGCAGTTTTCGAAGGATTTCGGAAACTTTTTGAATTTTAGTGTAGGGAAGACTCGAATTTAAGGTTTGAAATCTTCGTGTACTAAGGCTTCAAATTTTCGAAAAATTCTGTGGATTTCTTGCCATAATTTAAAAGGGTTTTGAAATCTGAAATTTGAAAAGAAGGAACTAAAATATACGATTTTTCGGATACCACGAAAAAAAATTCAACTCGTATTTCAGAAATTTTTTAAATTTGGAAATACAGGCATTTGGACTTTAGTTCAGCAATTCTTGTGTTGTGAAATTTCGGGAGATAGAGGTACTTTGTTGAGTTTTAATAAAAGTTTTTTTGGGTGGCTTTTTTGGGTTTTGAAAGCTTACATAGTAGACATTGTAGCTTTTATTATGAGTTATAAATGCAATTTCTGTTACATTTAAAAAAAAAGTAAATATCTTCTTATTATTGAAACGCTAAATACGGACTTCTAATATAATCGATTCCAAAACTAACATTGGAATGAAAGATGTGAAACATCAAGGTTGAAAATTCAAAAATTTGTCAAGTGGGTTTCATTCAATCTTCCAAATTCAAATATGATAGTTTAAGAATTGAAGTACCTTCTAATTCGATACTGCTTCAAGACAGAAAAAAAAACTAATAACCATATTATTTTTGTTAAACATTTTCGACATGTTCATGGAATAGTTTGTAGAAAACGTGCGAAAAGTTTCACCTTTTTCACTGAAGCATCGCATCAAGTAAATACAAAACAGGAATTAAAATAAAAATTCAATGCGTTCAGTATCAAAATTTATGTTAAAAACACGTAAAAACGCAAAAAAAAAAAAAAAAATACAATTTCGAGATTTTCAAACTCTATTAACATCATTCATAAACTTTACTTCTAATGAAATGTTGAATTTATGGTGTTAATAGAATCGCAAGTTTTCAATGGTAATAATAAACAAAAATTTATGGCAAGTTATGTTCCTTCAATGATTTTTATTCAATCTACAATTTTTTTTTTATATTTTCGCGCTCGAATTCACAAACTTGGTAGTTTCTAAAGTGATCAAAACATATGTTTTACAATTAGCCCTTGAGAATGGGAATAAGAAAAAAATCCGCTTTAGCAAAAAAATTGCAGATCACCGTTACCAGATTTGCTAACTTCATTGAACACATTTGAAACTTCACATTGAACAGGAAAGTTTTATTCATAGGAAAAATTAAATTTTAAAAATGTTTAGGTTGAAGACACTATTATAAAAAGAAGTTCTCATCCTACATTAATTATATTTTTTATTTAAAGAAGTTTTAAAGGTCGTAATTTTTCCTGAGAAAATGCTAATCAAAACATTTACATAAGAAATTTAAGTTTCTCTTTTTTTTATATTGTACTGTTAAAAATCTAATTTATTTTAATGAACTTTCATGTATGAACGTGTATGAAAAATAATGAAGTGGCATATTAAGGTAGAATTAACCACTTACCACACACCTTGCCAATGTATAGGCGGGCCGTCGCTTTTGTGTGCCAACAAATACATTTTTCCCCTGAAGAAACTTTTTGTTTCTTCTATTATAAAAATTAACTTTAAAATCACTCATATGAAGGTTGTGATATCTAACAATTCATCGATTTTCAAATAAATATTGCACAAATGAAAGATGTGATATCCACAACGTCGCGTCGATCTATTCTTGTATGATCAACTTCTTTTTTTCGAAAAAAAAAAAAAAAAAAAAAAAAAAATTATTAAAAAAAAACAGGTTGACCGAAGTTTAGTATCATACCAGAAACTGATGATTTGATGTTCAAAGGCAAGCGACGGCCCGCTTCGGATACTGCTTTAAAACGGCCTTGCAAATTGATTATGATCATTTTTTCTAGAGAAGAATGTATTTTTGATTATTTTCCTTTGTGATACGTGCTGTTGCAATTAATGACCAGAAATTCAGACATGAATATACTTGCAGATGCTTTTAAGTTGAAATTGATGGCTTATGCGGGAAACCAGATATTGAACCTTGAATGACTATCAAAACAATATTCGATTTTACTTAGTGGAATGGTTTTTGATCATATGCGCTGCTCTTATTTTTGACGAAAATGTTGTGAATATGTGTTGGGCAAATTTTTAACAGAAAATTAGGCAGAATGATAGAGTAATTCTAGTAAAAACATATACTTATTATATACAATATATACTAATTGTATATTGTCATATATAATAAGTGCTAATTATATACAATATAAGTTTATAAATGAAAAGTTACCACGTTTTCCTTGCAATTTTTCTTATGAAAACGAATCGTTCAACACTTTTTGCCAAGTCACCTGCGTCAACCATCTACAGACAGCAATAACTTTTTTTCTTGTCAGTAAAATATCAAAGAAACGGTTACATGGTCCCTTTCGGATCGAAATCTTTTAAATGAGTATTTTTTTCAATAAGACTAATGACATTCCGATTCTGATGGTATGACAATTTAAGTCAAATGGAATATATTTTTTCAATGTGCATACATGTAGCTAGAACTTTTAGAATCTAGAATCCACGGTTGCTGATATTTGGAACTGTTTTCGTCAATTGATCAACAAATTATAAATAATATATTGCATAGCGAGTTTTGGTATTGGTTAAAGTCATAAAAATATATTAGATGCACATTCAAAGTGCAATCGATGGTCAATAAATATGAATACCCATCTAACTGCGTACGTCATCAAAGTTCTATACACTCAGATGATTCTTGGAGTAAATTTTCCCTATATATCGAGTTTAAATACTGTCACTCAAACAAGGAGTAAAAATTCATTTCCAGGAATTCAGAAAGTATATTTCGAATCATTTTAAGACAATGTAATAGTGAATATAAATCTTTTATGAATTGCGAAATTCTCATCAGGTGACCGTATAAAACATTTAATAGAAAATTAAATCCAGATAATTTTTTTTTAGAGTGGCCTTATACGGATCGAAATATTTCATATGTAAATTCGGATCGTTATATACTTCTTATAAGGATCACAGTCTTAAGTGTACATGTAGTTTGCACCTTCAGTAATAGGAAAGGTTAAGTTTGGAAAGGGTAAGATAAGATAATATCAAGTGCAAGCAAACAAGCTGAAGAGTTTTGTTTAGCCCATCTGAAAAAAATTAATGCTTAAAGCAAAAAAATTTTCTGAAAAATCAGAACATTTAACAAGGCTGAAACGTTTAATTGAAAAATCAATGTAAAGCAATAACTAGGCACTAAGTTGCTTTCACAAAAAACTCGCCAATACTGTCAAGTGATCATGTTTATAAAGTACATTCGGTTTTATGCGTCATCACAACGGAAAATAATAAAAAATACATTCTTGTCTAGAAAAAATCATCATAATCAATTTGCAACGCCGTTTTAAAGCAGTATTCGAAGCGGGCCGTCGCTTGCCTTTCAGCATCAAATCATCAGTTTCTGGTATGATATGGTACTAATACTTCGGTCAACTTGTTTTTTGAAAATATTTTTTTTTGTTTTTTTTTAAGAGAAGAAGTTGATCATAGAAGAATAGATCGACGCGACGTTGTGGATATCACATCTTTCATTTGTGCAATATTTATTTGAAAATCGATGAATTGTTAGATATCGCAACCTTCATATGAGTGATTTTAAAGTAAAGTTTCAAAATAGAAGAAACAAAAGGTATCTTCAAGGGAAAAATGGATTTGTTGGCGCACAAAAGCGACGGCCCGCCTTTACATTGGCAAGGTGTGTGTTAAGTGGTGGGAGGTGGCGATGGATATCACTTCGTTTACTGTGTTAATTGAGGAGCGTCATTTTTTTACACAAAAATAAAATGATTTGATTGTAATTCTTAATAATAAGAAACAATAAATCAAACATACAATTTTTTTTAAATCAAGGGAAAGGATTTATCACTGTCATTAGCGTTTTTTTATAAAAATTACTGCTAAGTAATATATAAAGCATTAATCAAAAAACTCCAAACGAAAAAAATGACTAATTAAGAAATGTCAACGTCGTGCTCGAAAATTTGTAATTAATAACAAAGATATAATTTACAAAATTTTTCAGAATATTACTGTCGAAACGAAACATTTACACAAACAACAATAATAAGTTGCTTCGTACCACTTGTAAATAATTTTTTTCAACTGATTCAAACTGTGCCATATATTCTTTCAATTTTTGTATAAAAATAAAGGTCATAAATATGTAAAACATAAAGTAAAAATTGGTGAATGCAAATAATGACACAAACGTAAAAATGTCGATAGATGTACTTCAAGATTTAGGACTGTTAACAAAGCTATATTGAAAAAAAAACAGCTAAAATATTACTATTTAGATACTGGAATAATTTTCTTAAACAATAAAAATTACTACAAAGTTGTTTGCTATTAGACTGAGAGAAATCAAGCGGAACCATTCCTCCTTAGACAGAAATGATTCCTGCGTGGAAAAAAGAAGGCCTTCGGGAGAAATCAGCAAAAATCAGGAAAAATGATGAATGTGTGGACAGAATAGGTTATATTTTGGAATAGACAGTTTCCCCCAAACAAAAACCTTATCTGTCCACGGAGTAGTCATTTTTCCTTGTCACTGTCATTCGTTTCAACAGGAATCATTTTTACCTAACAATAAGGAAGAATGTTCACTTCTCAGTTCTCTCAGTTTAATGAAACGAATAATTTTTTTTTAATAATTTAAAGCTGTTCCATAAACTTCTATTGAATTTTTTTTTGAAAATTACTATACAAAAACATAAAGCATTGTTTAAAAATTTCAAAGTAATGATAATGACAAATTCAAAATTTCTATGGCTATATTTGATTATTTGCTGATTTTCGATTCTCTACCAAGCTATAATACAAAATATACCGTTAAGTTGATCAAATGATTTCTACAAACAACAATGATATCAACGTTGCTGTATCAGTCACCAAATAATTGTTCCACAAAGAAGTAAACCGGTTCTATGAATTTGCAGAAAAAAGATTAAACAAATAAATTCTCCTAATCTGATGCTAGTTTCGTAATCAGCGTACGAAACAACTGCGAAAGGCATTTTAATCTAGAAAACAATCTATTTTTTCATGAACCTGAAGTCCTAAACATTTAAATTAGAACGAAAAGAAAAGTTACATAAATTTTTGATTTATAGTCAAAGGGAGGATTATGTTCAATACTTTGTTGGATAGCATAAAGTTTGTTGTTTTAACTGAAAATTCCTTGAAAGCAACAGGGAAATTTTTCTTTTTGAATACTTGTTTTTTTTTGCTCTTTTATCGTTTAATCTTAAACTTTCGGAACTTCATATAAATGTTTTTTCTCAAAATTTGTATAAACGAGTTGCAAGAATAATAAATCTTGCAAATAAAATAAAATAACTTTTTTAATTTTGAGTTTTTTGTAAAATGGCAAAGGAAAAAAAGTCTTTTATTTCATTAGGCATATCGTTTTTTTTTTTTCACGGTGAATAGGGTACACCCTGTACTTTATTAATTCTATTTTTCGTGGTTTTAACAAATGCCTTAATCGAAAAATTATATCATGTGTAAAAAAAGACAATGAATACATATTTAGCTTTCATGCGGTTATAACAAAGTTTTCTGTATAAAAATAATGTCATTTTTCGATTACGGGAATTGTAAAAATATAAAAAAAATACAAATACTATATCAAAGTTGAGTATAATCGTGTTTCATGAAAAAAAAAAAGAATTGCTTCTGCCGGGAATCGAACCCAGCGACCTCGTGCTTGTGAGCAGACATTATATCCATTACGCTGATGGTCATTTGAATAAGACGTACTTTATAAAGTGTGTAGCTCTGCCACATTTATTTTCATAAATATTCTACGCTAACTAATAGCCGTTTTGATGAAATATTTTGAGTGCATACTTGAAAGGGAAGATATATTTCATGTTAATGCAAAGCGTGGCCGTCATTTATATGATTCTACGTCCATATCCGACACGATGTATGGCCAGAGCGAAATGCGCGACATCGGGCTCAGTCGGGAAAGCTCGGCAAGGTTCGAGGCTCTTAGTGAACCCAACCTTTCCCGAGCCATGCGGTCGTAACAAAGTATAGATATAGCGATTGTACAGCGATCGTAGTGAAAACGGGCAAATCGCCGATTAGAAAGGGACAGAGAAAGCGCGCGGCTGTAGTGAGAGGGAGAAAGAGAAGTTGCTTGCGGTATGTTAAGAATCCGGACGACTTCGCTCGGGTCAGGGCCGTATATTACTAGCACCTGAATGAAATACTGTTTTTTTTTTTTTCATTGTTTATTTTTAAAAAGCGACCGCAAAGTCCTGCCGGACTTTGTGATCAACTTTCGTATTGGAAAAAATACACGTATATTCAAATCAATAGACAGTTTATTAAAAATGCTAAAGTTGTATATTGAATCCTAATCGCACACACTATGCTTAAAAAAACACTTTAATGTATGAAAGTATTCAAAAATTGATTCATTTTCGTAAGAATTCTATATACATAAACATAGGACTCATAAAGTTCTAGATTTCTTATAAGGACTTTATAAGGTTCTTATAAGGAGACAAGAACCGTATATGAGATCAGAATTCTTATACGGCAGTCTTATAAGGGATCAGATCTTATAAGACTGCCTTATAGGTCCTTATAAGAAATCTTAAATTTCAATAATGTCCTTATAAGGTCTACTTTTAAGAACCTTATAAGGTGCTTAAAAAAATCAAAGTTAGTAAGGATGTGACAATAACTCAGTTGTCAAAACGTATAGGCTAGTTAGCTTAGGTAAAAAAGTACTAGGTGCAAATCCTGCTTGAGGCGAAAAATTTGTCTGGAGTCATTTCAAAATTAAACCGCTGGAAAGCAGAACCGAGCGAGCGCTCGGGCTAGTAGGATAAAGGTGGGGCACCGCGACGAAGAGGAAGAGTCAAATGCCGGTAGCGAAAAATTTTAATAGATTTTTTAAAACGTTTACCGCGATATCTTCGAAACTAAAAGAGATTTGTTCATTAAATTTGGGCACAAAAATTTGTTAGGCTATAGCGATGCCATCAGTTTTAAAAAATATTGTTTTTTTTTTTTACGTAACAATAATTATTAATGAAACATGTACATTTTCGTCGAAAAATGGCCTAAAAATTCAGAATTTTTTCAAATAATTAACCGATAATTTTTTTATATAAGGGAATAGTTTTTGTTAAAATTTGATAATAATCGATCGATTATCATAACAATTACGTAAATAAATAATCAAACGAACCGCTGCCCGAGGACAAAACAAGCGTGAGTAATCGAAGTCGGGATAATAAAACAATCATAGTTATATCAAATATTTATTGATAATGTTCCTACTCTAAAATTCTTGTTAGAATATAATGTAAAACTTTAAAATACGGTGAACACTTAAATTATACGCTATACTTGGCATTGTTTTACGAGATATATGATAATCAAATAATCTCTAATTCTCACTCATTTTAATAGATGTAGTTTGTATTAAAAGATTTTTATTATTTATAATACATACTTAATTGCACATTTTGTCTTAAACATCCTTTTTTTGCAAATAATAGAGATCTTTTTAAGTTGAACTTTTTGTTTTCTCAAAACTAATTTTCCCAAACTGGTGCCTACGATTTCTCAGCAACAAGTGAAGGGATTTTGATGAAATTTTTTTCAAATGTGTGGAAATGTACTGGCTATCGTCTGACGAACGTTTTTTTCCTACTGTTTATAATAAATGTTTTACAAATTTTATAAATGAAAAAAAAAACCGTGAAAAAACGGTTTTTTATTTCTAAGGTCTGCCATTTGAAAAAAAAATTTTGATAAAAAAGAAAACTTCCGTCAGACGATAGCCACACGACCATAGATGAAGAAAAGAATGTCTACTTGTGTTTCAGACTAGCCATTTTCGAGATATCGTGGGCACTATCAACCACCCACCTTTTTTTCGAAGGCCTCTAGTCGCAAGGGTGTAGTGGCCAAACAAGACAAATTTTTGATTAAAATTTTATGGTGTTTTGTTGTCCGAGGGTTAATAAAACTATAGCAAAAAATCGCATTGAAAAAAAATGAACACCCATCCCACAGTAAAATTCTAAAAAACGCATCGAAAAACGGCCAATCCATGAGAACATCCCCTTCATGTAAAAAACTTCAGACACAAGTTTGGCACACGAGTACTTACGAGATTATTAGGCTTATTCTTCCGTTAAAGATCTGTTTGGGCCAACCTTCCGTGTAGGCTTTTGACGTGCCACTTTTCTATTCAAGAATTTAAGTTCACCTTTCCGTTGGAAAATTTTACGAGACCTGTTTTGAAGCACCATTTCGTTTTCAAGCCCGTCAATCATGTATCTCAAATAATTATAAACTCATAAAATAAATAACCTAGAATAACTCGTTACTACTTATGTTTTAGCAAAAAAAAAAAAAAAAAAAAAATCAACTAACAATACGCGAAAAAATTGGCATGTCATCATTGCAAGATTTCCAAACACGTTTGGAACTTCACATTCAAAAGAAAGGTTCAATTCATGAGTGTTTTATCGCGAACTTACCGCAGGTGGCAATGTCCGCGTTGTTTCGTTGCGAGGGGAAGGGTATTATTTTTAAAATAAAAACAAAAATTTTCAAGCCGATATGTTATATATTTTCGGCTCAAAGGCGGAAACCCCCGAAGGGAAAAAACCATCTTGAAAAATTAAACTACACAATCCGATTACATAAATTTTTCATAGTTGACTTAATTTAATTAGTTCTGATCGATTAACAAGCATGGTTATCGTTTCGATTTCGAAAGTGGGACTCGGCCCATTTATCGTTTCGATTTCGGAATTGGGACTCGGCCCATTTATCGTAGAGAGGATTCGACCTCCTCGACAGTTCGAAATCCCGCACGTCAACTTCGCGCCACCATCACGAATTTCAAAAAGGGGGAAATGCCCGAAACCGCTGATCGCGAGAACGACTCGGTCGCTCTTTCTGAACCAACTGATCATCGTCGTTACAAATTTTTCTAACACCACCGTTTTCCACACCCAGTCTCCGACTTGATAGTGCCCCCAGATTTTTTCTGTCCACCAATCCGGCGCGCGAGGCCTCGTAAAATTCGAAAACAGATGGACATCCGAGAAAAAATCAGGTCCCACGCTTTTACGCAAATCGACACCAGATGGGTCCCACGACCACGAAATCATTATCTGTGCACGCACCCACCCCCCGGTGCCCAAGTCTAAAAAAAACGTGTTACACATCTGCAAGAATATTACCGTCCAGAGTAACTCCATAAAACTCGACACGGTCATAGATTGAGATGTACTGAGACCCCGAGCCCTGGTCAAGGCCCCATTAGTCACGAAACTTCTTAACGAATTCCGCAATAAAATTGAACAACACTACGCGATACAAAAAAAGTCCAAAAATTTAACGTCACGTTTTAGACTCGAATGTCAGAGTTATGTAACTGGGCCGGAAACACGGTGAATAAGGCGAACACCTTCTGTTCTACAACAGAACAATGAGGAAAATTCTATTTTAAACTTTTTAATATTCAAGATATTTTTTGCAAAGATGTTCTCATTCAATATTCTTTTATAATAATAAACAATTTATTCAATTTTCATATTCATATTCTCGAACTACATCAAAAAACTATTAAATCATAAAATAAATAATCGATATTAGAAACTACTCGATATATATGTTTAAAACTTTTAAAATGAAAGCAATAAATAAACACAAAAGCAACAAAAGTAGCGAATCACGTAATTAAGGATTTTCAAATTTAATCAAACACTTTCTTATTTTTATTTGATTTATTATAATTCTTATTTTATAACTATCTTGAAAAAGTATCAAGTCTTCAAAAAAATAGCCCAGATTCGAAACTAAGCAACATTTATTTTTCAACCCTTAAGAAAAAAAAAATAAATGAATAGATAAAAATAAACTAACGATTCGCAAAGAAAAAATTTTTGAATCACCATTTAAAGATTACCAAACTCTATCAAACACGCTCAGAACTTCACATAAAAAAAATTGTGAATTTCATGGAGATATTAAATTCAAACGGTGTCAAGATTCAAGACACTATTCACGCTAAGAAGTTTTCATTTATTATTCTTTTATCACAATAAAAAATTTTGTACATTTTTGTACCTACACTTTCTGTCTTGAAAAATTATTAGATCTTGAAATAAATAATCCGGATTAAATGCTCATGAAAACAATAGAATCGTCAATAACCATCATAGGAAACTTTTCAAGGTGATTATTGTAAATCTATAAGTAAATAGCTATGAAAATCACAAATACTTATTTGTTCTCGTCGTAGTTTTCAAGTACGTTGGCCAAATGTTCATTGTCCCTAGGTTTTTTGAGTAATTTTCTTTTGTTGTTTGGTTTTTTCCGTTTAATCGGAACTGGCTTTTTCAGGCCGTGATCCTGCATCGATTTAATACCTTGTTTCTCCAAATACTCCTCAATTTTTTGATCGTCCATTGCATCAACGGGGATAGAGCGCCAAAGTTTCTGGAATTCTTCGTCCACCGGAAATTGCACCGTCTTGTCGTTGAGAAACAAGATCTTTTTTTTGTCCATTGGTCGCGTAATATACAATATATCGTTCTGCAAGTTCTGGAAATTCAATTCGATGGAATTTTATTTCCTCGTTTCAATTAATTTTTCTTGCATATATCTTAGTTCATTCTTAAACGAGAAAATTCAAATTTTTTTTAAAATGATTTTTTTTATTAAAATAATTTTTTTTTGTCAACCCTCCATTATATCTATTGTTTAAAACTTTCCAATTTAATTTTTGAAACATTTCAAGACTGCACTTCGGAATTTACTAATTTTGAATTCTTGCAAATGTGAATTCAGTAATAATTGTTAAATTTCTGTTCCTTTTTTTTTCACATTTTACACACTAAAACCTTGACACAGTTTTTACTTTTTTTTTCAGATTATTTTAATTATCAGAAAAAAAATCATTGAAATCTGCTATATTCTTAGATGAAAACAAATCAAATTTATTGTTTTATTCATACCTTCAAATGCTTCTCACAATTAGGCAAACTTTCTTGAATGTCCTCTAACATGATACCTCCAAGACCTTTTAAATCGTGTTGCCTTAACAATCTTAGAAGTGATTTTTTATCTTTCAATTTGTACATCGGTTTGAAGCAATATTTGTCTTCCTCAGCTTTTTCACCTTTTGAAACTTCAATTTTTGGATTGCTCACCAGAGCGTCTGTCTGCAGCCACATCTTTATCTGAAATTCATTTAATTTTCTTTTATCGTTTCAACATTAGAACTAACTTTTAAAAAAATGCAATTATGATATTCAAACAGCCGTTATTCATTTTAATACATTTTTTCTACAAAACATAATTTGCAGAGAATTACTAATCCAACAATATTCCAGATGTTGGAACGAATTATACATTTCAGATTTATTTTATTCATTCTTTTAAAAAAGAAGAAAATAAATAGCACCTTTGTTCCAGCATCCAACTGGTTTGTCTCGTCCAGAATTTCATCTAAAGTCAATGGATGATTTTCATTTTCCAGATGCCGCGTTTTCATGTGCTTTACAATTTTAGCCAAAACACTAAATTTGTATTGCGAACTTCCAGCCGTGGTTTTGTAACTGCTGATGTCCAACTTTGGAGCAGACGACGATGAGGAAGCTTTTGATTTTTTTCGAGGTTCATCTCGACTGGAATCTTTTTCTGGTTCTTTTTTCTTTTTTTCTATGCTGTAATAAAGCAATCGAAAGATTTGCTTATGTATATTAAATTCGGTTTTTCAAATTTGACGGTTGAACAAAATTTGTTTTGTCAAAAAATTCTAGGAAAATTTCGTGCTAAAAATATATTATCAAAATTTCGAAAAATACGATTCTCTTTGAGTTTTATGGAAAAGAATCAAACTTAAATAAAAAATCCCTTTTAAAAATCAGTAGAAATTTGGTATTATTGCGATTCTCATTTCTCTGACAAAGAGAATTTTTACCTATTTTTCGTTAGTAAAAAGTAACTCTTACGATTTTTAATTTTCTAACGTAACTTTTCTATGAACTATTAACAATTAGAAATATGAATTTCAAGCTTACGTATATTTCAATTTGTGTTTTTAATAAAAAATTCAATACCCTTTACCTAATAAATTGTAATTTTCACGTGAAATGTGAACATCATACTTATATTAGTATTTCATTGAATTTACAAAAATTCCAGAAAAAAAATTCCAGATTCAGAAACGAATCTTGAATTTGAATGGACTTATTTATCTAAAAAAGTTTTCCATCTTACACCTTTTTTGCCAAAGTGAAAAAGTCATTAAAAATTCAGAATCTTTCAAATTCTACAAAGTTTTGGTTCATTCTCTTTTTCTAGGCTTATGAAATGATAAATTTTTTTCTAAAAATGAATAGTTGAGAGTCACTAAATGACTCGAAAAAGTGAGAGACATTTCCCAAGATTTCTGTAGTTGATTTTAAAATTTCAGACGTTGAAAGTTTCGAAAAATTCATTTAAATCATTGCAGAAGTTTGAAAAATTATTTTTAAAATTTGCCACAATTAACTAAGTTGTAATAAATCATTGCAATCCTAAAGGACTGTAATTTGTTTTTTGTTTCAAGTAAAAGGTTGAGTAGACACGAAAAATTTCTCCCCAAAATCACTTGCGTATTCTGTATTATTGCGATTCTAATTTTTCTGAAGAACACAATCTTTGTGTATTTTTTCTCTAAGCCACTGTAATATATTTGATTTCGTAAAATAATTTCAAAAACATTTTTCGATTTCAAATTTGTAAGTATCTTACATATTTTGTGATGAATTGTAATTGAATCAAATATCTAAATCTCTTCACTCAAAAATTTGAAATTATATTAGTGTAAAATATAAACATCTTATTTAAATAGGGAACTTGACGATTTTTCAAAAGTATCATCATTGTAAAGAGCATGGTTCATTTAGTAAAAAATTTTCATCCAGCAATTCTTACTGCAAAATTGGCCTTCCAATAAATAAATTATATTCGAATTCATATTTCTCGCGCCGAATCGTCGCGACTGTATCGCGTGACCTTGTTCAACACGTGTGACATCACTGTCCATATACTTTCAAAACACCGCTACTGTTTTGTATACTGTTTACATTGGGAAATTGCAGCGTTGACATAAAAACAGTATAAAAAAAGCAAGAAAATGAACTTTCCGCGAAAAAAAAATATTCACGATGGTGTTTTATGCCTGTGCACAAATACAGAACGCAAAAATCCTGAAAAAGCGTTCGTGAGTGTACCTGAATCAGATGAAATAGGGAAAAGTGGTTGGGTGCCTCAAATCGGGTTTCAATTAGTTCAGGACAATTTAATATGATAAATTTATTATCATAAATTCATCTGAATAAATAAATATGGATAGCGACTTTTTAATAAATTAAATTCAACATTACCTCTGATAGAGAAATGTATTAATAATCGTAGAGAAAATTAGAAAATGTAACAAATATTTTAATGCAAAGTACATCAGTAATTCATACTCAAAAATTAAATAAAACGAAATAAATAAAAAACAAGAACATTGCGAGATATATTTTATTTTACGGATAAATTTTTGATACAAAAAATAATAAATGTATTAAGGAAAATAAAATTCATTGGTTGATGTTGTTTATGTAATTAGGTTTTAAATTTTTTATATTGATGTATTTTTTAGTTTTGAATTGGAAAATTTATTTAGAAATAAAATTTTATCATTTTTGTAAATGTTGATTGTATGCGGAATATTAATGTAATAATACAACAATTATGAGAGATGGTAAAAAATAACAAATGAAAATATTTATTAGTAAAAAAACCTTTTAGTCATGATCAAGATGAGAATGATTATACATGAGTAAATTATTCAAATATTGTTCGTTTATATTATTTTTTTGTTTCCATTATTATTGAATTTATTATGAATTACTGATTCAGATAAATTAATAAATGAATCTATATATATATATTTTTTTTTTAAACTTCAATTCAATATTAACTGATGTAAAAATTTATAATTGTCTTTGAAGTAATAATCGATGTATAAAAAAATTAATATGTAAAATATGACAATACTATTAAAAAAATATAAAATAAAATCAGTACAAATAAATTGTTATCTTATGATGAGATACAATAAATTATTATTGAATAATATTAACAAATCGATTAAAATTAGTATAATCATAAATATTTATTTTCATAGAGAAACAAGTATAAATTGGACATAATACTGCACGATTTTTTTTTAACAAATAATTTTCAAGCAAAACGATGCAATATTTACAATTGTTTTGGAATACATAAAATCACTTGGAATAATAAAGGAAAGGTTTTTAATTTTTTTCCTTGAAATGCTGCGCAATCTTCGCGCGTAGCATTTTCGATTTTTTCTGTTAGTGTCGACAATGACATTGACAACGTATCACAAAGTCCGGAAGGACTTTACCGTCGCTTTTTCAAAATAAACAATCTGAAAAAAAAAAAAATATTTCATCTCATGCAACATACGGCCCTGATCTGACGGGAGCGAAGTCGCCCGGACTCTTATTTACCGCAAGCATCGCGATCGCTTCTTCCCTTCTCTCTCTCTGACTAGGCATTCTTTCGCCTGTCTCTCTCTTTCTACTTGCCAAACTGTCGATTTCCAACAAATTTAGCATGGAAATGTATACCTATATATTTTCTTCATACCCCATAGCTCGGGGAAGGTTAGGTTCACTTAGGGCCCCGAACTTTGCCGAGCTTGCCCGACTCAGCCCGATATCGCGCATTTCGCTCTGGCCATACATCGTGTCGGATATGGACGTGGAATCATACATAAATGACGGCCACGCTTTCCATTTACATAAAATATATCTTTCCTTTCAAGTATGCACGTAAAATATTTCATCAAAACGGCCATTAGTAAGCGAAGGATATTTATAAAAATAAATGTGGCGGAGCTACATATTTTACAAAGTACGGCTCATCAAAAGGATCATCAGCGTAATGGATATATGGTCTGCGTCGTAAGCACGAGGTCGCTGGTTCGATTCCCCGGCAAAAGCAAATTTTTTTTGTTTTTATGAAACACGATTATACTCAACTTTGATATAGTATTTGTATCTTTTTTATATTTTTACGGTTACCTTCATCGAAAAATGACATGTTTTTTATATAGAAGACTTCCTTATAACGGCATGAAAGCTAAATATGTATTCATTGTCTTTTTTTTACACATAATATAGTTTTTCGATGAAGGCATTCATTAAAACCAAGAAAAATACAATTATTAAAGTACAGGGTGTATCCTATTCCCCGTGAAAAAAAAAAACCCCCCGATATGCCTTATGAAATTAAAGACTTTTTCCTCTTTGCCATTTTACAAAAAACTCAAAATTAGAAAAGTAATTTAAGCCAAAAATTTAAGCAATAAATGCCCTCTCCCGACGAGTGGGGGTCGCATTCACGGAAGCAAACTTTTTTCAAATTTTCTTTATATTTTTCTGAATAAAAAAGTTCTTTGCCACATTTCACAAAACTTAAAATCAAAAAAGAAATTCAAGGAACAAATTGAAGAAATCTGATTGGTTGAAACTTGTAACCCGAATAACTTTTTTGATTTTGAGTTTTGTAAAAAGTGGCAAAGGACTTTTTTACTCAGAAAAATATAAAGAAAATTTAGAAAAAGTTTGTTTCCGTGAATCCGATTCCTACTCGTTGGGAGAGGGCATTTATTGTTCAAATTTTTGGCTTAAATACCTTTTTTATTTTTGAGTTTTTTAAAAAATGGCAAAGGGAAAAAAGTCTTTGAATTTCATGAGGAATATCGGGTTTGTTTTTGGCACGGGGAATGATATAGTTTTGTAAAATTCTGTTCGAAAAAGAAAAAAAAAAAACAAAAAAAAAAAAACAAAAAAATTGCCGCAGTAAGGAATCGAACCCGCAATCCCCGGGTGACTTTTACAACAAATATTTGCAAAATTAAAGGTTTCCCAAGTCGCATTTCCTGCTTATGGTTTTCCGTGTCACTGACAATAAATTTGGTGGTAACTTTGCGAAATGAATTTATATTAACTATGTATGAGCTTTAGCGCACTATGTCAAGAAATTAAATCGTTCACAAAAGATGCATATGCTGGGGGGAAGGGGGGGGGGGGGGTGTGGAGAGGCCAGAATTCATTAATTTTTTTATTGAAAGTAAAATTTTTGTTTGGTTCGAAAAATTTCTTTGGTGAAAATTAGAGAGTTGTTCGTGGACTATAGAGGGACTATTCTTACTCTTCGTGTAGTCCCTCACGGAACAATGTAAAAACTATATAAGGGCTATAAGTTTCTGACTTCAATTTCAGCCAGAGATTGAAAAAATTACCGTCGGCTAATTACAAATTTTGAATTAGTGGTCACTCGGGAATTCTCTATTACTCAAATAATGTAATTTTATCACGTGTCATATTTGCAAGACTTATTATTCTTGCAACTCGTTTATACAAATTTTGAGAAAAAACATTTATATGAAGTTCCGAAAGTTTAAGATTAAACGATAAAAGAGCAAAAAAAAACAAGTATTCAAAAAGAAAAATTTCCCTGTTGCTTTCAAGGAATTTTCAGTTAAAACAACAAACTTTATGCTATCCAACAAAGTATTGAACATAATCCTCCCTTTGACTATAAATCAAAAATTTATGTAACTTTTCTTTTCGTTCTAATTTAAATGTTTAGGACTTCAGGTTCATGAAAAAATAGATTGTTTTCTAGATTAAAATGCCTTTCGCAGTTGTTTCGTACGCTGATTACGAAACTAGCATCAGATTAGGAGAATTTATTTGTTTAATCTTTTTTCTGCAAATTCATAGAACCGGTTTACTTCTTTGTGGAACAATTATTTGGTGACTGATACAGCAACGTTGATATCATTGTTGTTTGTAGAAATCATTTGATCAACTTAACGGTATATTTTGTATTATAGCTTGGTAGAGAATCGAAAATCAGCAAATAATCAAATATAGCCATAGAAATTTTGAATTTGTCATTATCATTACTTTGAAATTTTTAAACAATGCTTTATGTTTTTGTATAGTAATTTTCAAAAAAAAATTCAATAGAAGTTTATGGAACAGCTTTAAATTATTAAAAAAAAATTATTCGTTTCATTAAACTGAGAGAACTGAGAAGTGAACATTCTTCCTTATTGTTAGGTAAAAATGATTCCTGTTGAAACGAATGACAGTGACAAGGAAAAATGACTACTCCGTGGACAGATAAGGTTTTTGTTTGGGGGAAACTGTCTATTCCAAAATATAACCTATTCTGTCCACACATTCATCATTTTTCCTGATTTTTGCTGATTTCTCCCGAAGGCCTTCTTTTTTCCACGCAGGAATCATTTCTGTCTAAGGAGGAATGGTTCCGCTTGATTTCTCTCAGTCTAATAGCAAACAACTTTGTAGTAATTTTTATTGTTTAAGAAAATTATTCCAGTATCTAAATAGTAATATTTTAGCTGTTTTTTTTTCAATATAGCTTTGTTAACAGTCCTAAATCTTGAAGTACATCTATCGACATTTTTACGTTTGTGTCATTATTTGCATTCACCAATTTTTACTTTATGTTTTACATATTTATGACCTTTATTTTTATACAAAAATTGAAAGAATATATGGCACAGTTTGAATCAGTTGAAAAAAATTATTTACAAGTGGTACGAAGCAACTTATTATTGTTGTTTGTGTAAATGTTTCGTTTCGACAGTAATATTCTGAAAAATTTTGTAAATTATATCTTTGTTATTAATTACAAATTTTCGAGCACGACGTTGACATTTCTTAATTAGTCATTTTTTTCGTTTGGAGTTTTTTGATTAATGCTTTATATATTACTTAGCAGTAATTTTTATAAAAAAACGCTAATGACAGTGATAAATCTTTTCCCTTGATTTAAAAATGAATTGAAAATCAATTTCAATCAATCTTGAATCAAAAATTCATGTAACTTTTCTTTTCGTTCTAATCTAAATGTTTAGAACTTCAGGTTCATGAAAAAATAGATTGTTTTCTAGATTAAAATGCCTTTCGCAGTTGTTTCGTACGCTGATTACGAAACTAGCATCAGATTAGGAGAATTTATTTGTTTAATCTTTTTTCTGCAAATTCATCGAACCGGTTTACTTCTTTGTGGAAAAATTATTTGGTGACTGATATAGCAACGTTGATATCATTGTTGTTCCTAGAAATCATTTGATCAACTTAACAGTAATATTTCGTATTAATGCTTGGTAGAGAATCGAAAATTAGCAAATAATCAAATACAGCTATACACAAATCTCTCGATATAACGTAGTAATTGGGTAAGGAAGCTCTCTTTGAGACGAAGTCGAGAGGGGATCCCACCACTTCAGTTCTGGAATTAGTGAAAGTGCCTTGAAGTGCGTGTTTGCGTTTGCGTTAGTGCGTCCACGCGTGTATCCAGTGTATCCACGTGGTGCAGGAGCCCAGAACTGGTCCTCAATACAGCATTCCAGCCCAAACGTTCAACACAATGCGGGAAGGTTGACCACAAAAATCGAAAGTGTGTTACAAAAGTAAATACTTTATTCAAAACCGAATACTAGGTTACAGCGAAGGATCGTTTTCGTAGCGCGTGACAAAGACCGAGATAAGCGTTTGAGTAATGATGTTTTCGGGTACGGCTCTCGGAACGAATTAACTCCCTGAGTGGGCCTTGAGACCCATTATTTATACCCTTATTGATGGAATCTTCGGGAAATGGAATTCTCTAGATGAATGGGAAAATGCGAGAATGAATGGGAATGTCTAGAAGTTCGAGATGTGAATGAATGGAAGAATCTGGAAGGTTCGAAATGGTAATTAAGTAATAATTCGTTTCAAATATAATAGGTTCAAAGTCATTGTTAAATCGTAGAATAATTAACAAAATGAATCCTTAGTGCGTCGCCACATCACCCCCTTGCCAGTGATGAAATCACGAAATTTTACAAAATAAAACGTATTGAATAATGTTCAAGCTTGATAGCGCAGGGTAAATCTAACTTTTCTTCCGGAACGTGTCGTCGGGCTTTCGTGAGACGGGCTTCGTGGTGTATCAGGAGGGTTGCCATTCTCTTGCGTCAGTCGGCCAGGGTTTTCTCGTTGGTCGGCAGGTTCTTCGACGTCGGTGTAGGCGGGTTTCAATCGGTCGACAGAAACTGGTACCACTCGATTACGTATTTGGACGACGTAATGTCGAGGGTGCCGGGAGATGACTGGAAAAGGCCCCTCATATGGGTTTTCTAGGGGTCCTTTTGGCGCGTTGCGATAGATGAAAACGTGTGTTGATGCGGGTAGGTCTTTAAAAACGAAAGTTGGCCTGTTGCTGTGGTTCGAGGTCGGCTTGGGTTTGAGTTCTGCGAAGTATCGGCGGAGGCGGTTAACATATAGTGTCGGATCGTGCGATTTTGCAGATGTGCGTTCGGCGAGGAATTCTCCAGGTAATCGGATTGGTTCTCCAAAGACGAGTTCGGCTGCTGTTGTTTTTAGGTCGTCTTTCCAAGCCGCGCGTATACCCATGAGGACGACGGGAAGTTGTTCTACCCAATCCTCGGTTTCGTGGCACCTTAATGATGACTTGAGTTGTCGGTGTAGTCGTTCGATAAGGCCATTGGCTTCTGGATGCCGGGCTGTAGTTCGTAGGTGTTTTGAGCCTATGAGATCGGAGAGGGATTTGAAAATTTCACCTTCAAACTGGCGTCCTTGGTCGGTTGTAATTCGTAGCGGAACGCCGTATCGCGAGATCCAGCCGTTGAAGATGGTTTTCGCGACTGTGTCGACTGTCATATTTTCCATTGGGAAAGCTTCGGGCCAGCGGGAAAAGCGGTCGATGCATGTTAGCAGGTAGCGAAATCCTTGGCAATAAGGCAGCGGTCCTACGATGTCGACGTTGATATGCTCAAAACGAGAGCTGGCGAGCTCGAAATTCCCTGGGGGTGCGTGCGTGTGGCGATGGATCTTGCTCCTTTGACAAGTGATACATTCCTTGGCCCATGTTTTGCATTCCTTGTTAATTGATGGCCAGACAAATCGTTCAGTAATCAGTTTCGTCGTGGCACGTGCGCCGGGGTGTGACAATCCATGAAGGGACCGGAATACCTGCTTGCGGAAAGGCTGTGTCACAAATGGGCGCGCTCTTTTTGTTGACGTGTCGCAATAGATCATTTTCGTCGACCCCGGAATTAGTATTTGTTTGATTTGTAGTGGCCCGTTCGGTTTGAGGAATTTCTGAAGTTCTTTGTCGTTTTCTTGAGATGATGCAAGGTCGTCATAGTTAATTCCTTCGGAAATGGAGTCGATGCGGGACATGGCGTCGGCGACTATGTTGTCTTTTCCAGAAATGTGGCGTATATCGGTCGTAAACTGTGCGATGTAATATAGGTGTCGAAATTGGCGGGGCGAGCATTTTTCTGGTTTTTGACGAAAGGCGAAAGTGAGAGGTTTTTGATCAGTAAAAATGGTAAAATTGCGACCTTCAAGCATATGACGAAATTGACGAATCGATTTGTAGATTGCGAGTAGCTCTCGGTCGAATGCGCTGTATTTCGTTTGTGCGGGGCATAATTTACGAGAAAAGAATGCGAGTGGTTGCCATCCCTGGGTCGTGTGTTGTTGAAGTACTGCGCCGATGGTCACGTCGGAGGCGTCGGTGAAAAGTCCTAGGTGGAGTGCCGGGTCCGGGTGAGAGAGAAGAGTCGCATCGGCGAGAGCGCGCTTGCACTTTTCAAAGGCCTGGTCTCCTTCGGGCGTCCAAGGGATCGGCTTATTACCACGGGCGTCGTTGCTGCGCAGATAATCGTGTAGCGGTGACTGGATTTGGGCGGCTCTGGGGATAAATCGTCGGTAGAAATTTATCATCCCAAGAAACCTGCGTAGCGCCTTGATTGATTTCGGTTTTTCGTAATTTAGGATGTCTTCGACTTTCGACGCTGGTGGCCTGACTCCGGTGGCATCGACCTGGTATCCGAGAAATTCGATTTTGCGTGCCCCAAAAACACTTTTTGACGCGTTGATTATGAGGCCGTATTTTTCGAGTCTTTCAAAAACTTGACGGAGATGATTCTCGTGTTCGTCTTCGTTTTCTGATGCAATCATAATGTCGTCGATGTACGCGTAGGCGAAGTCGAGGCCCCGGAGAACTTCGTCGAGGAAACGTTGGAAAGTCTGCGCCGCGTTGCGGAGTCCGAAACTCATGAGCGGAAATTCGAACAATCCGAAGGGGGTCGTTATTGCGGTTTTTTTTATGTCATCTTCAGCCACAGGAATTTGATGATATGCGCGTATCAGGTCGATTTTCGAAAAAATCTTCTTTTTCGCGAGGCCTTGGGAAAAATCCTCTATGTGTGGAACTGGATAGCGGTCAGGGGTGGTGCGCGCATTCAGGGCCCTGTAGTCGCCGCACGGTCGCCATTCGTCAGCTTTTTTCGGTGCGAGGTGCAATGCCGAAGACCAGCTACTATCCGAGGGTCGTGCGATGCCCATTTTGACCATCATCTCAAATTCCTTTTTGGCGATTTTATACTTGTCAGGGGCGAGCCTTCGTGGTTTGCAGGAGACGGGTTGCCCGGGTGTCGTGTGAATATGGTGAACCGTGTTGTGCTTGACTTCGTTGGGTATTCCGCTGGGCCGTGTCAAACCAGGGTATTTTTGCAGGAGCTGGTGATAACGCGACCCACCCACGCACAGAACTTTTATTTGAGGCACTGTGCAGCTGTCGGCAGGTATGGCAGGCGTGATTAATGAAGTGCTGAGGTCGATGAGGCGCCGGTTTCGTAGGTCAACGAGAAGCCCGTAATGTCTGAGGAAATCCGCCCCTATTATTGGTTTCGATACGTCCGCGATAATGAAACGCCAGGGGAAGTCTCGTCGCAAACCGAGGTTCAGATTTAAGTTGACCCCTCCGTAAGTTGCGATCTCGGAACCGTTCGCGGCGCTTAGGGCGTATGTCGAGCGTTGAGGGCGTCCGGCGATGCGGGAGCGGGGAAAAACGCATAGGTCGGCGCCGGTGTCGATGAGGAATCGGAGTTTCGTGGTTGTGTCGTTTACAAACAGGCGGCTCGTTTTTTGGCTTCCGTCATTTTCTGCCGCGTCTAATGACTGCCCAGTTCGTTTCCCTGTTTGAATTTGCACGGCTCACGACACTTCCTTGCACGGTTGCCGTAGTTTTCGTGGTACCAGCAGAACTCGCTTTGAGATTGTTGCGAGGAACGAGGACGAGACGAGGAGCGTGAGCGATACCTTGCGCGGTCGGGGAAGTCGTTGCGATCTCTACTGCGAGAAACTCGGTCAGCGAGGGCCGAAATTTCCTGTCGTAGGCTGAGTGTGAGTTGAGCCATTTTGATATTCAGCAGGGCGTCGATCTGTGCGTTGATGTTCTGGGAGTTGCTGGTTTCGGCGATCTGAGGAGGCGAGCTTATGGCATCTGCGATGGCGTCGGCGAGTTCGGAGAGTTTGTCAAGGTCGGCGTCTTTTTGTACTGCTAGGGCGACTTGCATTGATTGCGGTAGGCGGCTTATCCAAATAGTTCGAAGCATTGAGTCAGGTACATTTTTTCCAGCGAGGTCCCGAATATACCTGAGGAACTGTGACGGCTTGCGGTCCCCAGGTGTTTCTTTTTCAAGAAGTTGGAGCGTCTTTTTTTCTTGAGAGGTGCTCAGTCGTTTTATTAACTGCGTCTTCAGCTGTGTATAGGCGTCTTGCTCGGGGGGGTTGAGGATGATGTCTCGAATTTCAACCTGGTATTTCTGGTCCAAAACGCCTAGCACATAACCGAATTTCGTGGCATCTTGCGTGATTTTTGATGCCTGGAAGCTCTTCTCCACGACGGCGAACCATAGCTCCGGGTCGTCCGCGTTGAAGGGTGGAATTCGCACTCCCACGGCGTGGATGCTCTGGTCGCTGGGGCCGGGCATTTCGTCTTCGTCGTCGGTTATGAGCGAGTTGTTGAGAAGTGAGGGGTCCAGGTTGCCGAAACAGGTGCACCCGGTCTAGGCACGCGAAAAAGGAACGTCGGGTTGCACTCGCGCACTGCACTTGTCGTCGAAATTTTCGCGCACTTGTTCACACGCGCTGCGAATCGCACTGAGCGATTTTTTCGAGGTCACGGTAGGAAATGTTCGCGGTCGCGTCGTCGAGCACCTTTTGCGATCACGTCGGGGTCACCAATTGCGGGAAGGTTGACCACAAAAATCGAAAGTGTGTTACAAAAGTAAATACTTTATTCAAAACCGAATACTAGGTTACAGCGAAGGATCGTTTTCGTAGCGCGTGACAAAGACCGAGATAAGCGTTTGAGTAATGATGTTTTCGGGTACGGCTCTCGGAACGAATTAACTCCCTGAGTGGGCCTTGAGACCCATTATTTATACCCTTATTGATGGAATCTTCGGGAAATGGAATTCTCTAGATGAATGGGAAAATGCGAGAATGAATGGGAATGTCTAGAAGTTCGAGATGTGAATGAATGGAAGAATCTGGAAGGTTCGAAATGGTAATTAAGTAATAATTCGTTTCAAATATAATAGGTTCAAAGTCATTGTTAAATCGTAGAATAATTAACAAAATGAATCCTTAGTGCGTCGCCACAACAACAATAAATGGTAAGTGATCGTTGTTATACATAACAAGTATTTTTTCGAGCATTTATCGTCATACAATTATTTCATGTTAAATTTCGGTAGGCACACAATAATTTTTTACCCCCTATATACAATGATTCCGTATTTTTCTCGATCGGCCACAACAGCGTAAAAAATAAAGCATAAATATGTGAAACTTCATCGGGTGCTTTTGGTACAAATATTGAATACATATAGAAAAAATGTCTGGTATGAAAATGAAACTCTTAATTTATAAAAATGAATTGATAATTGTTATGTTATAACTGTATGTATTGTGAATAATATAATAAGAAACTCTAACGAAAAAGCAAAAAATGATCTTAAAATGAAAAAAAAAAAATATTCATAACAATATAAATTAAAACTTTGAATGAAGTTAATAAAAACGGGGAAAACAAAACCTAAAAAAAAAAATCAAGGAACTTTTCTGAATCACAACCAAACAATTAAAGACAAGTTTTATATGTTTTTTGTATATGCATGAATAAAAAAAAAAATTCACAATAAAGATGAAGTATAAAATTTACAATATAACAGTGATCTCAGGAAGAATTTTGTCTTGTTTTAAAAAGTATTTCTTGAAAATAAAAATATTTAAAAGAAGGTACATCCATTTTAATTAATCGATCAACGCTTAGTAAAATGTACATGTAAGTACTTGAAAAAATGAAAATTCATAAAAGTGAAAATCAAAACATAATCTTTCATGAAGTACAAAAAAAGATGAAAAACCTTTTTTCAACACACACCTTATTGGCCTTCCATAGAGTAAAATGTACATGTATTTAAAAAAATCAAAATTTATGAGAGTGAAAATTGAAACATAATCCTCAATGAAAAACAAAAAAATCAGGAAAATCTTTTTTTCAAAAAAACTCTATCAGCCTCCCAGTGGACGGTCGCGGACGTTCCAAACGTTGATCGAGCTTATCATTAATTGTTCGTCAAAAAAGAAAAGGAAAACTATGTAATTTGCCAATTAAGGTCGCTCTGTAAGTTCTGGAACCAAATCACGCGAAAGATATTGAAAGATATTATTATGATAAAAATAATAGAATAACTTGTTTTTCCGTTCGTGTCAGTCGGTATACGCGTACGTGTCCGTGTACATGTTCTGAGACGGACGAAAAAAACAAGTAAATTGTAATATTTTATTATCATTTTATTTTTCAATATCTTTTGCCTGATATGGTTACAGAGCGACCCCGATTGACTAATTACATCATTTTCCTTTTCATTTCTTTTCGAACAATTAATGAAAAACTCGATGGACGTTCGGCACGTCCGCGAACGTCCATGGCAGGTCGATAAGGAATAAGTACGAATATTAAAAAATTAAAATAATACAGAATTATAAGAAACAAATAAAAAAGGTATCATCAGCCAAGTTTTTTCAGCAAATCCAAGAGTAAATCCTAGTAAAAACCAAAAAAAAAGTATATTATTGACCGTTTTTCGGAATGCCTTTTTTGACGAAACGAAAAATTGCAGCCCGAGGCGAAGCCGAGGGTTGTAATCGTATTATATGTAATGATACATATAATATGAAATATAATAATCAACAAATTATGAAAAAGTCTTACTAAATAAATAAAAAAAATAACATTAAATACATAAACAATGTAATTTTTTTTATATTTCGATTGTATATCAAAATTATTGGAATGTTTTCAGATTTTTATTGATACTGGATAATGCTCCTTCTCACCTATCAGCCGAGGAATTGAACGTGATTGATCCAAGGTGCACTGTGAAGTATCTACCCCCGAACGTGACAAGTTTATTGCAACCGATGGACCAGGGGGTGATCTCTTCTCTGAAAAGGCATTATACTCGAGAATATCTACGATAACTGCTTAGTCGAAACCAGTCGACATGCTCCGATGTCCTCAACTTCGTGAAAAAATGGGATGTCTTAAATTGTATGTACGCACTCGCAGATGCGTGGGCCATAGTGAGCCAAACAACACTTTCAAATGCTTGGAAAAAAATCTTGCCAAGTATTTCATTGCGCAGCGTTCTTCCTCAAGAAATGGCAAACGAGACAGGACTTTGCAACGATATAGCAAATCTCTCGAATAACGTTCCAGGAAGTGCACCATGTTCATCAAACGATGTGCGCCGCTGGTTTGAAGAAAATCAGCATTCAGAAGTACACGAAATAATGAGCGATGACCATTTATTGCGCCACTTTTGCGATATTCCATTACCGGCAGTCGTACCTTCTGGACAGGACGAAGCTTATGAAAGTGACAGTGATGATATCATCAAAGATGCGTCCAACGAAAATGAGAAAGAAGAGACCCCGCAGGAAATCTTGGAAATTTTGTCAAGAGTTCAAAAATGGGGTTTGCAGAGATCTGATTTCAACGATGAAACTCGTCGATCTCTAAACAAAGTTCGTGATTATGTTTTGAATTGCGTCTTCAGCTCAGAAAGTAATAATGTAGCGATTGTTGAGAAAAAAAAAGATATTGTTCGTCACTGAAAATGGATAAAACTTACGGTTTAGTTGATATAAGTGTCATTTGTTGATGTAAAATAATAATGTAGTGCATAAAGTAAATAAATATAATATACACATTTTTATGTGTATGTACATACTAGTATACATATATATGATTTATTTATATATAATAATCGTAGAGAATAAAGCAAATAAAAATCTCAAAATATAGCAATTATATTTTTACGAATTTCCGTTTCATAAACTTCTAGTAACATGTTCCAAACTATGGCATCCTATTGATCTGTAAAACTCTGAAAGAAAATACGATCAATCTATAAAGTTTTCAAAGTCTATCATCTAATGAGTTGTTATTTTGAAAACTGATTAAAATTTTCGTCTAATCGCACTTGATCCGTTCACTCATTTCTTCATTCTCTAACTGTCCTGCGCGCACATCGTGTTTTGCATTCCGCCCTCCCTACCCTTCATTTGAACGCACCACCAAACATCAGGCAAATGCTGAGAGTACACGGAGAAAAGTCGAAAGTAAATCTCACCAAAAACGCGCGAAAAATTACCAAACTGCTGGGAAACGCGGGATAAATTCCATGTTTGTGACAAAATGCTAAACGTTTGGTAAAAATGGAAGAGTAGACTTTATCTGTAGAAAGTAGGTAAAGTAGAACACTTTTCGCCAGACACATAATGATTTTTTTACCGTCAGGGTGTCAATAAAAATTACCAAACGTTCGGCAAAAACTACATGCTTCGAAACGTAATTATTACAATTCTTGCAATACTGTTTACTATAAAATAAAAGTAGAATCTTTTCTCTCTGTAGGATTGAAAATAAGGTGGTATTTTAAACAATGAAACTACATAATGCAAATGGTATACTTGTTTAAACATAGTTTCAGTTTATTAATATTAACAATTGTACAACGTTGAATACAAGTACACACTTACAAACCTAAATCCAAAGTTTGGATATGAAATTGTGCCCATTACTTAAAACATTTGTATAGCACACGATTGGGGATTTTATTTCTTCAAAATTTAAGACACACCAATCAAATTTTTGTTGTCTCCTATGGGGCTGTTTCTAGTTGTTTCAGAATCAATAGATGAAGCAGGAGACGTATCACCTTGTCTAAACGGTACGGTGTTGGGATTTTCAACGGATTTTAATATACCGTTTTCCTCGACATATACTTCGATGTTACACTGCAACACAATCGTTTTTAATAGACTTTGAAATTACCATTACTCTTTAATAGACTGATAATTTTTGAATAAAACTTTCATGTAAATTAACATTTTCATTAAATGTTATCACGGTATTTAATTTTACATTTGATCATTTTTTTAAATACTAGAACGTAGTTTCTAGTTTTTGAAAATGTTTATAAATCTTACTTCTATCAAAAATTCAGAAAAATACAAAACTGTTTTTCAAAAGGTAATATTTGGTTGCAAAAATAAAAAAACAAATCGAGGGAAACTTATTACACACGTTCTAAAAAAAAAAAAGAAAGAGAATAAAAGAAAAAGGAAAACAAAAGAGAAAGAAACAAAAAAGAAAAAAAAGATAAAAGGAAAAAGAAAGAATATTTTTAATAGAAGTAACTCTTGTAAACATATACCCCAATTTTTTCTCTAAGTATAAAATGCCAAACACCGAAATGACAGACTTAGAATTTTCACAAAAATATACATGGAATCAATTACATATGAAAATTTCTTTTTTCTTATAAAAAAAAAAATATAAAGATAAAAGAAAAAAAAAGAATATTTTTATTAGAAGTAACTCTTGTAAACATATACCCTAATTTTTTCTCTAAATATAAAATGACCAACGCCGAAATTCTAGACTTAGAATTTGGAAAAAAATATACATGAAATCAATTATATATAAAAATTCTTTTTTTCTAGAGAAAAAAAAAAGAATATTTTTAATAGAATTAACTCTTGTAAACATACACCCTAATTTTTTCTCTATTAATATAAAATGCAAAACATCAAAATTCCAGACTTAGAATTGTCACTAAAATATACATGAAATCAATTATATATAATAATTCCTTTTTGTTAGACACGAATTTTCAAAAAGCGATTAATAAATGATTCTTTCCGAAAAGAACGAAATTCATATTAAAAAAATCACATCACAAATTTACCAAATTTAAAAGTGCAAAATAGTTTCGATCGCAAAATGTATCAATAATTTTTAATACCACAAGTTTGAATTTTTTATCATTAACGTTGACGCCAACAAATTATTATTTATGCAACAATATATTTTTAACTTACTTCTCTGACGATACAAACATAACCTCAAATTTCATACCTCTATGTCCTCCATCGTTTTTTCTCAAAATTTGAATCCTCACTAGCGTGGATACAAAATACAGAGCTCTGCTCACGATTATGTTAAACTTTTGAGACTTCATAATATTCCTTCAGATTTTAACACAAAAAACAATCTCTTCACGCTTACCGTTTAAGCTGTCGAAGTCGAGTTGAAGTTGCTGATGTCAGTAAACAAACGCACTTTTCCACACTTTTAGGCGACTATTAATAGAATTCCGGCGCGCGCACTGACACTAACGCACATATACGTGTTGTAAAAGAAAAAGTGTAGTGAAAGAATGAGAATTCAGCCTTACGGCTAGAAATTTTTACCAAACGTTTGGTGAATAATACCTCTGTTACAATAGTATTCACTCTGAATTCCAGTAAAAAATGATAAATCGCCGTTTTACTGAACGTTGAGTAATATACGCCAATTTTAAGGCAATATATGTAAAAATTAACGGTACATATTCTTCTTTTTAGAATAATTCCTGCTGACACGCGGATTTATCCTGCGATTCCCAGCAGTTTGGTAATTTTTCGCGCGTTTTTGGTGAGATTTACTTTCGATTTTTCTCCGTGTACAGGGGAAGCGGCGCACAACGTTTCAGCAAGAGCTTCCACTACGTTACAAAGAGAGCGACGTTACATCGAAAAACGTTTTAACGAGAGATCTGTGTAGACACTTTTAGTTTGTCATAATCTTTACTTTGCGATTTTTAAACAATGCTTTATGTTTTTGTCTAGTAATTTTCATGAAAAATGCAATAGAAGTTTATGGAACAGCTTCAATTTCTTAAAAAAAAATTATTCGTTTCATTAAACTGAGAGAACTGAGAAGTAAACATTCTTCCTTATTGTTAGGTGAAAATGATTCCTGTTAAAACGAATGAAGGTGACAAGGAAAAATGACTACTCCATGGACAGATAAGGTTTTTGTTTAGGGGAAACTGTCAATTCCAAGATATAACCTTTTCTGTCCACACATTTATCATTTTTCCTGATTTTTGCTGATTTTTCCTGAACGCCTTCTTTTTTCCAGGCAGGAACCATTTCTGTCTAAGGAGGAATGCTTCCGCTTGATTTCACTCAGTCAAATAGGAAACAACTTTGTAAAGTTTATTTGGAGTTTTTTGATTAATGCTCCATATATTACTTAGCAGTAATTTTTAAAAAAAACGCCAAAGATATTCATGAAACACTTTTCATTGATTTAAAAAAAATTGTATGTTTGATTTACATGCCAAAGTAAAGGCGGACCGTCGCTTTTGTGTGCCAACAAATCCATTTTTCCCTCGAAGAAACCTTTTGTTTTATGTGTTATAAAACTTTACTTTAAAATCACTCATATGAAGGTTGTGATATCTAACAATTCATCGATTTTCAAATAAATATTGCACAAATGAAAGATGTGATATCCACAACGTCGCGTCGATCTATTCTTCTATGATCAACTTCTTTTCTTAAAAAAAAACAAAAAAAAATATTTTCAAAAAACAAGTTGACCGAGGTATTAATATCATACCAGAAACTGATGATTTGATGTTGAAAGGCAAGCGACGGCCCGCTTCGAATACTGCTTTAAAACGGCCTTGCAAATTGATTCTGATCATTTTTTCTAGACAAGAATGTATTTTTTATTATTTTCCGTTGTGATGATGCATAAAACCGAATGTGTTCTATGAACATGATCACTTGACAGTATTGGCGAGTTTTTTGTAAAAGCTACTTAGTGCCTAGTTATTGCTTAACATTGATTTTTCAATTAAAAGTTTCAGCCTTGTTAAATGTTGTGATTTTTCAGAAAATTTTTTTGCTTTAAGCATTAATTTTTTTCAGATGGGCTAAACAAAACTCTTCAGCTTGTTTGCTTGCACTTGATATTATCTTATCTTACCCTTTCCAAACTTAACCTTTCCTATTACTGAAGGTGCAAACTACATGTACACTTAAGACTGTGATCCTTATAAGAAGTATATAACGATTCGAATTTACATATGAAATATTTCGATCCGTATAAGGCCACTCTAAAAAAAAATGATCTGGATTTAATTATCTATTAAATGTTTCATACGGTCACCTGATGAGAACTTCGCAATTCATAAAAGATTTATATTCACTATTACATTGTCTTAAAATGATTTGAAATATACTTTTTGAATTCCTAGAAATGAATTTTTACTCTTTGTTTGAGAGACAGTAGTTAAACTCGATATATAGTGAAAATTTGCTCCAAGGAATCAACAGAGTATATAGAACTTTGATGAGGTACGCAGTTAGATGGGTATTTATATTTATTGACCATCGATTGCACTTTGAACGTGCATCTAATATATTGTTATGACTTAAACTAATACCAAAACTACCTATGCAATATATTATTTATAATTTGTTGAGCAATTGACGAAAACAGTTCCAAATATCAGCAACAGTGGAGTCAAGATTTTAAAAGTTCTAGCTACATGCATGCACATTAAAGAAATATATTCCATTTGACTAAAATTGTTATCCATCAAAACCGGAATGAAATTTTTCTTATTGAAAAAAATACTCATGTGCAAGATTTCGATCTAAAAGGGACTATGTAAGTTTTTCTTTGATATTTTACTGACAAGAAAAAAAGTTATTGCTATCCGTAGATGGTTGACGCAGGTGACTTGGCAAAAAGTGTTGAACGATTCGTTTCCATGAGAAAAATTTAAAGGCAAACGTGGTAACTTTTCATTCATAAAATTCTTATATTGTATATCATTAGCACTAATTATATATGAAATATATATAAATAGTATATATTGCATATAGTTAGTATATATTTTTACTAGAATTACTTATTATTCTGCCTAATTTTCTGTAAAAAATTTGCCCAACACATATTCACAACATTTTCGTCAAAAATAAGAGCAGCGCATATGATCAAAAACCATTCCACTAAGTAAAATCGAATATTGTTTTGATAGTCATTCAAGGTTCAATATCTGGTTTCCCGCATAAGCCATCAATTTCAACTTAAAAGCATCTGCAAGTATATTCATGTCTGAATTTCTGGTCATTTATTGCAACAGCACGTATCACAAAGGAAAATAATCAAAAATACATTCTTCTCTAGAAAAAATGATCATAATCAATTTGCAAGGCCGTTTTAAAGCAGTATCCGAAGCGGGCCGTCGCTTGCCTTTGAACATCAAATCATCAGTTTCTGGTATGATAGTAATACTTCGGTCAACTTGTTTTTTGAAAATATTTTTTTTTCGTTTTTTTGAAGAAAAAAAGTCGATCATACAAGCATAGACCGACGTGACGTTGTGGATATCACATCTTTCATTTGTGCAATATTTATTTGAAAATCGGTGAATTGTTAGATAGCCCAACCTTCATATCAGTGATTTTAAAGTAAAGTTTTATAATAGAAGAAACAAAAGGTTTCTTCAGGGGAAAAATGGATTTGTTGGCACACAAAAGCGACGGCCCGCCTTTACATTGGCAAGGGTTGTTGTTTTTTATACCTCAACCATCACCAGCGAGTTTTTCACCTTATGCACAGCAACGCGAAAATTTCACATTGTATTGGGCAATGTGTAAAGCACCTGCACAGGTCACCTGACTCAGACAAAAAAAGACGAAAAAGTAGCTGAAGCTACTTTTTCGCTTTTTTTGCCCTCGTCACGTGACCTGCGCATACGCTTTGCACGTCGCCCAACACAACCTGAAATTTTTTCGTTGCTTCGCATGAGGTAAACAACACGCTTTGTTGATGGTTTCGATAAAAAAAACTAGATATTTATCTCGGCGGAAAAGTTATGACGTTTCACGGAGACGCCAATATTTTCAAAACAAGGCTAAAATAACATCCTGCCTGTCGGCGCGACGTTACTTTAAATTGTAAAATTTTATCTAAATGAATTGAAAAGGAGTTTGAGCCCTCTTTCTCTTGATACACACATACACACGCATTATGTCAGCAAGCTCAAGCAAGTTACGGAAACTGTCTGTTCTGGTCACTTAAACAGGCTGTGTTCAGTAGTGTATGTAAAGAGAGAGCAGGGAATATCGGGAAGGCCTATCGTCTTTTCGCCTTTTCTGTCGCTTCTCTTTAAAAATCACCGTTCTGCGGCTCAGGTGTCTTTCCTCAGACCGCGTCACATATATCGAACGATAACGTAAAATATGAATAAATTTCGAAAAATTTTGTTACTTGTGTGTATATTCTTGTGAACTATTATAATAATTTCTATAAAATATCAAGAAGTGTAAATTTATGAAATTGAAATTCAAATTGTGTGATACTGTTTTTTTTGAAATTCTTCGATAATCAGTGCAAAAATCTTTAAATAAAGAAACCATCGAAAAAATCAATTAATACATACTTTGATTTGAATTTTTATTTTAAAAAATCAATTGTTCCATTGAGAAAAAACTATAAATTATTGCAAACATTCCTAGAAAAATCTCAAAAATCATTATTATTTCCTACGAAAAAAAGGCTTTTTATCAGAATTTTGATTGTATAACTTAGTTTTTTTGAAAAGTTTTTCCATCTAAAAATTTTTTGTGTTCAATCAAAAAAAACTACTCTGAATTTATTACAATTAAATTTCAATTTTGTTAATGAAAAATACGAAAGAAATCAACAGTAAAAAAAAATTTGAAATTGAGGAAAAATTTAATGTCATGAGAATAATTATGTAATTAATGTTTACTTTATTAAAAATTCACTTTTTATAGATTTATAATTGTGTAATTCATCAATTCGGACAAGTTTTTCAATCTTCCTGAAAATTATTTGTATATAAATATTATATGAATATATAATAAAAAACTTTTTAATGTTCATATACAAACATTCTGATTCAATATATCATGATTGAATTTTAAGTTCATTGATTAAAAATTAAAAAGAAATCTATATACATAGAAATTAATTTTTTATGTATTTCTTTGAAACCTTATAACTCGCTTACAGAGTGAGGGATTTTCAAAAAAAATTATTTTCCTGTTATTGTCTGTAGAAGGTTTTGGTTTATAATCACTTGAGCAATAAAACTGCAACCAGAAGAAAATTCGAGAGAGGATAAGACAGTTTAAACCAACTCGGTATTGTTTCTTCCATTTAGGTTTACAAAAACTATTACAGTTTTCTGAAATATATTTTAAATGGAAATTTAATTATTGTAAATTATTATCACACCACAATCATTGGTTTATTTAAAATGAATTGGAAAAGAAAATTTAAACTGATTTATCTATTTACAACTTCATACTTTAAATGACATTTTACTTTAAACCATTTCATGGTTTGTACTGTGAAAGGCTTGAGGAAAAAACTATAAATTACCAAGAAAAACGTTATTCGTCTCTTCGTTTTTTTATTTTATTATATGTACTTTTTGGCAGGACAATATCTGCCAGGTACAACTTGTCAACATATAAAATATAATATGAAATTTGGAAAAATTCAAATATAATTATTATAGAATAATTAATTATATATCTGTGGCTTCTCGCCATAACCAAGAGTCACTTGTGCCAAAAGGCGCAGTTGACATGATAATCTGATAAAATTTTAAATGTTATGGCATAAGTGACTTTTTTAGCCACAGATATATTTATTTATATGTGTCGTGGGATGAGAAAACGCAGCTTAGAGGCAAAGTTAGTAAGGTTCACTTGGGACTGACTCGAAATTTTGAGCTCAAAGTGCCCAAATCACCATATTGTGGGGTCACCTATTATGTTCAAGCACGATTATTTATTTTCGAGAAATTTTCAATCGTTTAGTATAAGCGCTGGAAGGAATTACGCTTACATTGGCTGAGTTTGTTAAAGCTCGAGCTCGAACACAATTACCCTCCCACAGCATGGTTTTTTAGGGCACTTGGAGCCCAAAAGATCGTGTTGATCCAATACAAACCTTACCAATTTTCTGCTAAGCTGCGTTTTCTCATCCTATGACACATAATTATGTGTACAAATAATTATACTTATAATTATATATATTATTATTCATAATAGTATAGAACGCTACGAGTAATGTTAGGGACGTCTTTACATGGCTGATGAAGTATGCTGAGACGTGTGAAGACCTGCCTAACGCTACGAGTTGCGTTCGATAGTTTATTCGTAGCAAGTGTTTACAGAGTCAGTAACGAGAACTTAAATATGAGTGTTGTGTGGTTCATGACCAGCTGCTAAACGTGTAAGCACTGCTGAGAGACGTTCTTCGTGTGTCATTTATGTGGCGCTTTTCGGAACTGATGACTTGTCTCTCAGTAGTGCTTACGTACTCAGTAGTTGGTTATGAGTCACGTAACATTTATATTCGAGGTGGCGTTATTGACTCCGAAAACGCTTGCTGCGAAAAAAGAAAATTTTTCTAGATTTTTTGTGTCTGTAACTCAATTATTTCCAAAAGTGTTTTTAATTAAAATATTTCTTAGTCTCATTGAAAAATGATTTCCATAAATTAAAAAATAATTCTAATGCTAAAATCTAGCTCAATAAGTGAATTTTTATTTTTTAAATCACAATATCAGGAAGAATTCGACATGTAAAAGAAAATAGGAAGTTGAGAAAAAAACAAAATTTCTGGATTAATCGCCACCTTCTCAATCAAAAGTTCTAATATACTGCAATAAACTAATAAAGACGCTCAGGGCAAAAGAGTAACTAGTGAAAGACAGATATGAATATGCAGATTTTCTATCTCCTACTTGGTTCACTTTTGCTTTGAGCGTCTCTCAATTATGAAGAAAAGAAGCGAAATGAAACAATAGATTTCTTTCCATAGTTCCAGGTTGCAACGAAATCTTGCTATTATTTACAATTTTTTTAAAACCAATTCCAAACATTTGTATGAAATCGTTTACATCAATTACAGAGAATGTTTTCAAAATACTTACGCTGGTGTAGACAAAGCTTTTTTTTTGAAAAGTTCACGTTCTCTGAGCAATGCAGGATCCATATGGTAATATTTTTTTTCACACAACTGCGAAAAACTGCGAAGCAAAAGCGAAATTTTTTTTGAATGAGGTTTTTTATTATTGTTTATTATTGCATATGCAAACAGCTGCAAACAGCAGGGAGCAGGGCTGAGCAGGAGACTACTGGACACCCGACAACCAGTGTTGCCAGATGTTCCAGAATAGAAATAGCCGTTGAGTGGCGCTAGAATCGCTCAAAATCGCCGCGCTACAATTTGAAATCGCCTAAAAAGTAACCTCCCTTTTTTCAAGTCGGAAACATAAATAAAATTCTTTTTTCTTTTAAAATAATGAATTTTTTTTTTAATGTACAGTCATAACATTTTTTAATAAAAAAAAGAAGGCCCAGCGTATAAAAATCAGTATTAAAACACAGTTTTTTTTTTTTTTGTAATGATAATTTCTTTTACGATTTGCTCACTAAATGGTAGTTGTAGGAAATAATCACTAATAAAAATTTTCATTGCACACATTTTTTTTTATTCTACTTGTCATTTTTTTAGAGGTTAATGTTAAATCTCTTTCTATACATTTTTTGAGTTGAAAATTGGAATACATAATATTGCACAACATTGCACATACAAACATCTTATTTGCTCACTGATTCATCTTATTGGTATTCGAGAGCATCATCGCTGCAAAAAAGCGTGACAGTTTCGAACAATTCATCGACCGACTTCGGGTCACTGGAATCACAAGTTTTTCCATTCGTCGCGTTTTTCTCGTCATAAATGAGGTTGAACAACCTCAACATTTGCGGGGTTGGCTTAAATTTAGTACAACAACTCCTAGCACTGACAGGTGGGTTCTGATGCGGACAATCGCATTCAACATTGGGATACTGAGATGATTGCGCTGTTTGGTTTTCACAGTATTCATTACACTGAAAACTCGCTCAACAACTGCATTGCTGATTGGCAAAGACAACACGCTCAAGGCAAAACTTGCGAGATTTTCAAAAATGATATCACCTTTTGCGTTTTAATAATGCTGAGCAATTTTATCCAAAATTCGCGGATATCAACGGACTCACTTTTCTGCCAATCGGGATCGATATTCTCTAGTTTGAGCGTGCCCAGGATACGCCATTGGCTTTCAATTTTGTCACGATCTGCGCTCTTTCCTTTTTGAAAAACAAAAAAAGTTAAGGAGAATATATGTTTTTTTTTTAGCAGAGCTGAAAGAAAAAATTTGTCTAAGTGCATTTTAAAATTTACCTGCAGTTAATTCCCAAGGCCAATTTTTCAAAACAAGAGGAGAGTGCTTATTTAAGCACGTTTCTGGAGATAAATTTCTGATTTTTTCGACAAGCTTCATGTTTTTTGGCATTCTTTCAATCAACTCTTTTGTCAAACGGACCAAAAATTTTAGAGCTCGTGACTTTATTACAATGATTACCTCTCTTTCTAGTTTTGTTTTCAAAGTTGCGTTTTCAAAATTTCCCCCAAAATCAATCGATTCATGAGGTAAACAAGAATTTTCAAATTCATGATCAACTTTTTTCAACGCTGCTACTACAGCGTCGACGTCTGTGTTGCCATAAACAACAAGATTTCCTTGTTGATTTTGAGCATTGAAATAAGATGGTTTGATGAATCTTTTGGCGGTGGACAACATAAGCATCCTAAGGTCCGTATAAAGTTGAGTTATGTCAGCATCAGACGCTTGGAATGCTTTGTTTAGGTTTGATATTTCGGTTAACACTGGTTGCAAAAATATCAAGTACAACAAATTCGAATCATCGTTGTACATGTCTGATAAAACTCGAGCTGAGTATTTTTCGACTCCAGGTTGGCCCTTGATCAAGTTGAAATACGCTCTCAAATCAGGATGCTGTCTGAGAATCTCAGAAACAGCACTGCAGAACGAGAGCCATCTTGTGGCTGCGATTGCGACCAATTTCAATGGTATTTTTCCATTGTTCATAGTTTCGTATAGCTCTTTGTATGAAGTCTGTAAAAAAAATTTAATTGATTCGCAGCTAATAAATATTTATTTGTTTATTACCTTTTAAAAATCAAATTCTACTTTTAAAAATCAAATCACGCATTTACAGGTCTAATAGAAATTTATTGAAAAAAATGTTAGAAAATTAGCTCTGAAGTATGATTTTTAGTGAAATCCAAAATTTAAATAATAAAAATTTCAGATATACATCTTACCATTCGCAAAGCACTTCGAGAAAACCAATTGTATGTTTCACGCAGCATATGTTCTAAATGAGATGGGAGCTCTTCGCATGCTTTTCCAGAACACAAATTCAATAAATGGCAAACGCACTGAAAAAGCTGGAGATCTGGCAATTCTTTTTTCAAAAGGGTAAACAACGAATGATTTTTCCTGACTAAATTGTTTGCACCATCTGTGCCAAGTGCCATTAGTTTTTCAAATTTTAGACCAGTTTCTTCAAAAAATTTTTTTAGGTTTTCAAGCAAGTCTTCAGCTCGAGTGCTACTAACTTCACTGAATCCAATAAAGTCAGTCACTAATTTTTTTTTTGTTGTCACTGTAGTAACGTACACAGTAGGCCATGTATTTTATTGTAGCACAGTCGGTTGACTCATCAACAATTAGAGAAAAATATCGATCGCCAATGTCATTGATTATTTCTTTCAGAAATGCAGGGGAAACCACGTTGAGTATGATTTTCGAGCATTTTGTCCTGTGTAATTTCATTTTTTCAAGGTCAGTCCCACACCCCAGAGATTTCAACATGTCAGATAGATGGTCTCAATACTTTGGATTGACCCATGAACTGCCGTATACAATGACAAAAGTATGTCGATTTCTTTTTCAGAATTAGAAATTTTCGGTTTGAAGCCTGAAACAAAAAAAGTTTGTATCTATTAATATAATGAAAAATTCATAAAGAAGTTTTTTTTTTCTTTTTTTATTTTTTAACTATGGATACTAAATATAAATTTCAATTTTTTTTTACCAAAAGTAGACAATTTTTTTGATTCAAAAGCGTTCGCTGCTGCCAAGTGTTTAGCAGTCCCGGCATGCTTCATTAAATCCGTTCGATGGGCTCGAAGAGGTACTCGGCAAAATTTGCACCAGGCTTCGTGGGCACCATTTTTTACCAATTTTTCTGAAATTGGTAGTAAAAAATCTGAAAATACACATTATCTTTTAAATTGTGAAGTGGGTAAAGTTTGTTTTTAATTAAGAAAACATAAAAATTCGCTCGTATATTTAAATTTTAGACATCAGAAACAAAAAGCACAAAGTTGATCATTATGAATCCACAACAAAATTAAATAAATTATAAATTTCTACATTTTGAACAATTATTCGTGAAAGTAATAGATTGAATTTTTGTATTAAATAGCTCAATTTTTCAATTGCTATGCTACAGAAAAGCGTTTTCTAGGTTCAGGAAAAAGTTATTGGATGAAAATTTATTTTACATTACGAAAAAATGTTAATAAAAAATGTTTGAGACAAGCAGCTGTTTTTGAAGGGTGATAATATTTTCATCAACGATTTAATTGTCATGTGAAAATGTAATGAAATAATTTCTTTCATTGTTTTGATTGCATTTACTCATCAAGATTTCGTGGTATGGTCATACATAACCTTCAAGCGTATTGTTTGTTTGGACACAAGTAATGCATTTAAGTTGTACCTATTGGATTAAATGCAGTAGTTACCTTTCAAACATGGATCCTTCTCCCAGACAGGGTTGTATTTTTTTGCGTATTTACTATAATTCACCATGTTTTTTTCTTCAAAAATTTGTCAAACAAAAATTGCGAAAACAATCACAACTGTCATTTGTCAATACGTGTGCTGTTAGCAGCTGTTAGCGACAGCAGTGTGGCCAGTGTTTAGTGCTATATTTAAAGACTGTCAATATGACAATCCAAAGAACTATAAACATCAGAAAAAATCAAATATAAAAATCATAACGTAAAAACCCTATACGTGTGCTAGCAATTTTATATTTTTACGGATGTTTATATTGGAAACTGTCAAAACATTATCGATAGGATACAATAGAATGCAATAGAATGCTATAGAATATCATGGAAGGACATAGAAAGGCACCAGAAGGTTCTAGAACGGTGTGGAGACATTGAGAATACAACTAGAAACTTCTGGAACAATCTAGGTTCTAAGATTACCCTATATAAGCAGTGGTAGGACTGCAAGCGGCAGTTCAGTTGGAATCGAATCGTAGTCGAGTGAACATCGATCGAGTCTCTAAGTGCGCGTGCGAGAGTAAGAGAAAGAGAGCAATATCGGTCGTAGCCGTTACTCTTGTTGCGTTATTTTACGGTCGGGGCCGTAAGAACTATTGTGCGCGAGTGAGAAGGTCTATTTGAATTGTATAACAAAAGTTTAACTTTGTAATTAAATAAAGTAGTTGACTTTGAGTTATATTCGTGTCGTCAATCAACCTCATCTGACCCATTAAAAAGAATAATTACGCTCTCAGTAAAAATTACTAACACGTGGTACACTAGCTATACTCGATATATATGCCTATTCGGCAAGTAGCTATAAGTAGCAACACTGTTAAGTAAAAATCGCCCAATCGGTGACTAGTCGCCTAATGCTAAAATCAGTAGCCGATCCATCACTCAAAATCGCCCAATTTGCGATAAGTAGCCTCATCTGGCAACACTGCCGACAACTACGGGTTTATTTCTTGTCATTACATGTCGGCTTACTGAGCACGAGTTTCTGCGCCACCTAGTGCCATAACCTTTTTTATCGATAACTCTTGAAACCTTGAAACTTTCTTATCTACTTTTTTCTACTTCAACCCCTTCAACCGCTTCAACCAACGACGTATAGTATGGAGATCGCTAATCTGACTGCGTGAGCATTTTGTTAGTTGAAAAGAAAGGAGATGGTATAGTAAGAGGTGAATAGGTCATTCTGACCTATCTGTTTCTTTCTACCCGTACATGCACTGTAAAAAATCACCTCGTAAGAAACCTAGCGGGTAGGAAATTTATATTAGTACTCAGTGTAGTCTATTTTACACGCGAGGTAGGAAAATAACGAGAGGCTCAGAAATCGACTACATTCAGTGTGGATAATAAAATTCCTGGTGGTAGATTAGCTACCAGATAGTAAAATATCGACTCTTAGTTAAGGAAACAATCCGAACTACGCTGAGTGTAGTTTTTTTACCATCCCTATCGGGCATCTTCTAATGTAAGAAGTGTTAGAACTATTGAAATTGCCGGTAAAGTAGAGCATTCACAAAATGTGAATCCTCTGGACGGATATCTTTACGCAGGGGCACGTTCGCTGACGCACTTCACAGCAAACGAGAAAATATTGGATGATCAAATCCTCAATTCAAACTCGATAACTTTGAATACTTTTCATGTCGACACTTTGATCTTTTATGGAAAGTATTCAAAGTCATCGCGAGTTTAAATTGAGGATTTGACCATCCAATATTTTCTCGTTTGCTGTGTTATATATATTTCATTTTTAATAATATTAATAATAAATTTTTAGGTTTACATAAATAAATAAATATTTATTCATTTATTTATAATAATATATAATAATATGTACTAATTATGTTCCAAAAACAGCGTAGAATAAAAGTACATCATTTTTCATATTAATGACAATCAAATGAGATTAATCATTTATTTTTACTATATCAGTGATTGGCTTTAATTATGATCATATTACACAAATTATTTTTAATGATTCTATAATCATTATTAGTTACAATATTGCATATGTAAGAGTAAATACTGGATATCGTTTTGAAAATACTTCACAAAACGAATTAAGTTTTGATTTATTACAATTTTTCCTTGTTGTGTTGATCAAAGCTAATAAGTAAATATTATAGATTTTATTCAAAAATTAAATATACATTTTTATCATTCTCAATGACTCGAAATATCTTAAATAATTTTTTTCAACATCATACCAAAAAATCGCTTGTAAAAATTACACTGAGAAAATTTTTTAGCGATTATTCCTATAGTTTATATGAATTTTGGTGTTCCGAGTATATTCATTTGTTTTTTCCTATAAACTTTTCATTAATGCCTATATACTGAGGAAAGACTGCTAGAACCAATATGAAACATTCCAATAAAAAGTCTTTATTATAAAAGACCTGGGAGTGCTTCTTATAGTTCTAGCAGTGTTTCCTCAGTGTATAGACATTAATGAAAAGTGTATAGGAAAAAACAAAAGAATATACTCAATTCACCAAACTTCATATAAAGTATAGGAATAATCGCTAAAAAATTTTCTCAGTGTAATTTTTACAAGCGATCTTTTGGTATGATGTAGAAAAAAATTATTTAAGATATTTCGAGTCATTGAGAATCATAAAAATGTATATTTAATTTTTGAATAAAATCTATAATATTTACTTATTGGCTTCAATCAACACAACAAGGAAAAGTTGTAATAAATCAAAACTTAATTCGTTTTGTGAAGTATTTTCAAAACGATATCCAGTATTTACTCTTACATATGCAATATTGTAACTAATAATGATTATAGTATCATTAAAAATAATTTGTTTAATGTGATCATAACTAAAGTCAATCATTGATATAGTAAAAATGATTGATTAATTTCATTTCATTGCCATTACTATGAAAAATGATGTTCTTTTATTCTACGCCGTTTTTGTAACAGAATTAGTACATATAATACATTATTATAAATAAATAAAAAAATATTTATTCATTCATATAAACCTAATAATTTATTATTAATATTATTAAAAATGAAATATATATAAGTGCGTAAGCGAACGTGCCCCTGCGTAAAGATATCTGTCCAGAGAATTCACATTTTGTGAATGCTCTACTTTAGCGGCAATTTCAATAGTTCTAATGCTTCTAATATTAGAAGATGCCCGATAGGCATGTCTAGAAAAATAACGATGTGTTCGTAAAAAAAAATAAGCCCAGTAAGCCAAGCGTGCACATCCAAATCAGCACAATGTCATGGCGTCAATATCATGCAGCTAGTTTGCCCCTATTATGCAGCTAAGAATATTCATATCCATTTTCATTCCTCAATCTTTGTGAAATGTTTGCAACAAAAATGGCCAATGTTTTGCCGTTATGAACAAACAATAATTGTGATGCAACTCCTGCAAATTTGGGTACAAACTGTTATAGCAAATGCGTAACTTCAAAATGACTGAAGTTTTTCGGAAATGTTTTTCGTATTAATATTTTTGTTTATCTGCTGCCAAGTTGAGGGCAAACTGTTAGTGATAAACATTCGGTCATAAACTGATTGAAATTTGTCGACAAAAATTTTCTTCAATCATAAATTTTTTTACAATAGAAAAATTATTAATTGTGTTTATATGGATAAATAAATGTGATCGTTTTGCAAAATGTGTCAAATAATTTAGTTAAATTATTATTTATCCATAACGAATTATTTATAACAAATTACAAACAATGAATTAACTAAAAATTGAAGGATTGGTTCATGATAACTGCTTACAAACGATTGTTTAAACAATTTTCTAGAAAGATGTGGGGGAGAGGTATCCTCTCCTTACGTAATAACTACAGTCAGCTGCAGTCAGCTGTGATTTTTGCGCGTTGACTGCACGGCAACGCTATTCGGAACACGTGAAAATTACTAATAATATGCATATATTTTTCGTGCTCGTTGCATTTATACATTTTTTTTTTATTTCTGTCATTGTTTATAAGTATGGCGCGTTGATTTGAGAGCAAGGTGCAAATATTAAGACCTCGCCACGTTGTGGTAGGTTAGATTTCCGTCCTCGTGTTTTTGTCTGACACTATATGGAATGATTGTCGGTAGTGCTTATTTTTAATCTTCTACGTTATGTTAGACACAACTTGAGTATAAATTTGCGCCATTTTATTTTTTCAGTTTATTATATTCTATATTTTATTATAATTATTGTACATTATATTATTATATTTACTTCAGGAGCATATAATTGCGACAATATGACGTTAAAATTAATATTTTTCTCATGGGCAGTAAAGGTATGACATTGAGCTAGCTTGCATCATATTTGTAGCTGTTTCGTTGTGACAAACGCTTGTCGACAAACTGCCGACCTATTGCATCTGCAACTGCTGCTAACTTTGCGCCATGCATGTCAAAGAGCATGCAGCAAATATGACCCAAAAATTGACTGCGTTTGGCTTTCTGGGTTAGTTATTCGCCTGTACCCGGTAGGATTTTTACTAACATCTTGTCGATTTACGACCCTCTCCCAGAAAGCCAAACGCAGTCAATTTTTGGGTCATATTTGCTGCATGCTGTTTGACATGCATGGCGCAAAGTTGGCAGCAGTTGCAGATGCAATAGGTCGGCAGTTTATCGACAAGCGTTTGTCACAACGAAACAGCTACAAATATGATGCAAGCTAGCTCAATGTCATACCTTTACTGCCCATGAGAAAAATATTAATTTTAACGTCATATTGTCGCAATTATATGCTCCTGAAGTAAATATAATAATATAATGTACAATAATTATAATAAAATATAGAATATAATAAACTGAAAAAATAAAATGGCGCAAATTTATACTCAAGTTGTGTCTAACATAACGTAGAAGATTAAAAATAAGCACTACCGACAATCATTCCATATAGTGTCAGACAAAAACACGAGGACGGAAATCTAACCTACCACAACGTGGCGAGGTCTTAATATTTGCACCTTGCTCTCAAATCAACGCGCCATACTTATAAACAATGACAGAAATAAAAAAAAAATGTATAAATGCAACGAGCACGAAAAATATATGCATATTATTAGTAATTTTCACGTGTTCCGAATAGCGTTGCCGTGCAGTCAACGCGCAAAAATCACAGCTGACTGCAGCTGACTGTAGTTATTACGTAAGGAGAGGATACCTCTCCCCCACATCTTTCTAGAAAATTGTTTAAACAATCGTTTGTAAGCAGTTATCATGAACCAATCCTTCAATTTTTAGTTAATTCATTGTTTGTAATTTGTTATAAATAATTCGTTATGGATAAATAATAATTTAACTAAATTATTTGACACATTTTGCAAAACGATCACATTTATTTATCCATATAAACACAATTAATAATTTTTCTATTGTAAAAAAATTTATGATTGAAGAAAATTTTTGTCGACAAATTTCAATCAGTTTATGACCGAATGTTTATCACTAACAGTTTGCCCTCAACTTGGCAGCAGATAAACAAAAATATTAATACGAAAAACATTTCCGAAAAACTTCAGTCATTTTGAAGTTACGCATTTGCTATAACAGTTTGTACCCAAATTTGCAGGAGTTGCATCACAATTATTGTTTGTTCATAACGGCAAAACATTGGCCATTTTTGTTGCAAACATTTCACAAAGATTGAGGAATGAAAATGGATATGAATATTCTTAGCTGCATGATATTGACGCCATGACATTGTGCTGATTTGGATGTACACGCTTGGCTTACTGGGAATCAAGTCAGTCAAAATGCTATCCGAACCCGGCTCATCCAGTGAGTGCGATGCAAGTGAGTGACAACCATATCAGTGACGACATGATAAAAACACGAATGTTATAATTTTTCTATATTCTCATAATGTTTTTTGAAATAATTTTTCAAGTAGGGAAATGTTACGTTTCGAAAAAATTTTGTAAACACCTCGAATGTGCAGCTCATAATGTCATTAACCATTTGCTTTGATTACAATTTATAGGTTATGCGTCACTCAACTATGTAAAAGGCATTTCGAATTTGTAATAAATCATGTCCATCGATTAACAGATCTGTGAATATTTGAAATTTTTATTTCTTCCTGCTGTCATTATTAATGATGTACTACCTGTAGAAAAACAATTCACATACGTATAAAAGTATAGTAAATTAACTACCCCCTAGTCAAAAACCTATCAGCTAGTCAAAGACATGTCCAGCAGGAATTTTCAGAGCCGCTCGTTAATTTCCTACCCTATCGTAAAATAACGATCTTGTTTCGGTATTTACGACACTCAGTGTAGGTCGGATTGTTTCCTAAACTCATTGTCGTTATTTTCCTATGAGAATTTTTACAGTGCGTAGCGTCCAATAAGGTGCAGGTTGACCGACTGGCTAGCTCCAGATGTTTTGCCACGAGAGAAACGAGCAAACAATAGCAAACAATAATAGCAGTCCATTGTTTTAATGTCTATGGCTTTCGTGCTCGTCGTCAAACTGTCACCAATCACTGATATAAATAATATGGATGGCGGATAGCCACCATCTTTGTGTACCTCTTATGGCGTTTTCGAGTGACCTGATCTTGAGCAGATCTGGAGCAATTTCTAGGCAGGTTTGAACAGATTTGAGCACGTATCAGCAGAAAAATCTGCTCCGGATCTGCTCCAGATCGGGTCATTCGAAAACGCCATTAGAAGCCATATTGAGTGCAATATTCGGGTAGCATGCAGTTACAGTGACAGGATCTATTCTTGACCAATCAGCAACGGTAGCGGCAGCAATGGCGTGCGTTGATTGGTCGAAAAAAGAAAGGAACGGAGCGGTTACAGCTAGTGTGATACGGGCATAATACGGGCATGCGTTTGTAAATAATGTAACATTATCAGTAAAATTATGATAATAATATACTCATTCCATTTTTATTCAACAAATTAATTTTATATTACAATGAAATAATAAATAAAATTTAAACATGCTATTTTTTATTTTCTAAACATGCAATCATAAATGAATTTTAAGTATTTTAGAAATTTATTCATATTTAGTAGAATTCATTACTGAAATATTACAAAAAATCCGACATTTACAGCGTTGGAAAAATTTTTTCATGCATTGGAAAATCCCAGACGCAAAAAAATGCACCCAATTTTTTCAACAATTCCTTCCATTCAATTACTGTGGCGATCTTTTATTATATATTTTGGTTTGCGTATAAAATTTTTCAACAAAATTCTATTTACACATTCCGCAATTAAAATAACATGATATATTTAGGTAATAACTGTTGTGATTGTCTACTGTAATTTGAATTTCGCGCTTAAATTCTACCCAAATACTGCACTCAATACAGCTCGTATTAGGTACACTTTTGAGTGCGTTGGAAATGGCTATCTGCCATCTACATTATACATATCAGTGGTCGCCAATGGTCCCTAAAGTATCACCAAAGTTTGGGGACAACGATGTTGCTAGGGTAAGTTTCGATACTGTAGCATCAATTTCTGAAAATCTATAAGGCGATCCAGAGAAATAATCGAAACATATAAAAATACCTAAAAACACTACAAAATTTGATGAATAATATACTATACGAAAATAATATAATGCAGAAAAAACTAAATCAAACATATAAATTTTTCAGAAGTTCGAGTCCTAGAGCATCGAATTTGAAAAAGATATATTAGAAACTTATATTACTTTATATCAGATTATCCTCGAAGTCATAGAAATACAAAAAGCATTAGTAAAAAAAATCGAGACCTCAGTTACTAATTGAAAATTACAAAAATCAAAGTCCATTATTGACGAATATGAAAAATGTACAACTCTGGATTCTAAAAGTTGTTCAACTTTTAAATTCCGAAACATAAAATATTTCAAAATCGCTCTCTTGTAACACATTGTCAAAAATTAAAAATTATGAACTCCCTAAGGAAAAATATTCTTTAGAAAAACACCTCTGGAAAATTTTTTTCTGCCTACGCCCCTGAGCAGTCTACAGTTGCTCAAGGTACACAATAAGAAACAAACCAAAACAAACGGAATAAAGCAACTTTACTGAATTAAAAGCACCGAAGTTAATATTTGTCAATGTTTGTAAACACCTGAAAAATAGTAATCAACAAGTGCCATCGCATTTTAGTAAATTTAAATTTCGCCTAAAATAATTCTGTGACTACCAGCCATAACCGAGAAAGTCACACATACCATAACGTTCACAATTTTATCAGAATTGGCGTTTTCGAGTGACCCGATCTGGACAGGGCCGGATTAACCCTCAACGAGGCCCTAGGCAACCATCAATTTGGGGACCCTTTTTTTACGTCCGTTCCCTTCTTTTTTCGATTAAAAAATACAAACTTATATCTTTCATAAAAATTTTATTGTCACAATGTAATAATATCAATAAAATTTCTATCTACATTTTAAACATGTCGTTTTCTACATTTGTTTTCGGCAAATTCATCAATTATATCATCAATATCGATTTTGTTCAATAAATCTGACTCAATGCAAAGTATACCTAACATCTCGAGTCGCTCTTGTCGCGTTGTAGCTCTTTCAGCAGCTTTGATTCTTTTTAATTGCGAGAAGGATCGTTCGGCAGAACAATTTGTGATCATTAATGTTAAAAAAATTCGAAGAGCTATTTCTGTGTTAGGAAATACTTCGGCCAATTGATCTTCCATTAGAATCTTATACAAATGACTATGATTTTTTTGTGCATCGATGTATCTGGAGTTCACGTAACTTTGGAATTGTTTCATTTCAATGAAAAATTCTTCCAAATCTCTAGGATAAAAACGAACTAAGTTATTTATAGCTTCGTGGAGGTCTCCATCACTTAGAGAAAAGTTGATGAGAAATGCAAATCTCTCTGAAACTTCCATATACACTTTCGCACGCCGTTTGATTTCACTGTGAAGATTGTCGATGATTTCGAGGAAACCTTTTGTTCTAAAATCATCGCGAGGCGAAAATTCTACTTCTGGAGCATTTCCGTCATTAGGTTGTTTTTTTCTACGACGAGTACGTTTTACGATTTCTGTATAACCTACACCAGGTAATAATCGTTTTGTTTTTTCCTCGAAATCATTGAACTTTTCACGGAATGAAGCTAAACTCTCTTCTAACGATCCGTACAAAGAAGCACACGTTTGCAAATCTGCTTTTTCACTTTGCAATGACTTACTCACTGAACGCATAGCAGTCAAAATAGAGTTCCATAAAATCAACATGAAACCAAATTCGAATTTTTGCATTTTATTCGCGATACACGTCGCCTCATAACGAGTATCAGTATTTTGTGATTCATCATCAGCAATGATTTCTAGAGCCTCTAATATGATATCAAATGAATCGTAAACTGCATTCGTCGCATTCGAATGTGCTTCCCAGCGTGTAGTTGACAATGTCTTCAAAGTTTTCTCAATGTTTATTTTATTTTTTAATACGCCCCAACGATAGGTGGAAGCGGAAAAAAAATTATATAATGTCTGCATAATAGCGAAAAAATCTACTGCATAAAAACAGCACTTCACAGCATGCTCTCCAACCAAATTAAGGGAATGCGCGGAACAGGGAACATAGATCGCATTCTCATTCAAACTCAATATTCTTGCTTGCACACCTTTATACTTTCCGGACATGTTGAATGCGTTGTCATATGATTGTCCTCTACAATTTTGAATATCTAAACCACAGTCTTCAGTAAGAAAGTTTAAAGTTTGATTCGCTAGACTTTCACCAGTATGACCTTCCAACTGAAGAAAAGTTATAAACCTTTCGACTGGTTGAAAATCGTTCGGAGAAACATATCTTAAAATAATAGACAATTGATCAACATGCGATACATCAGGAGTCGAATCGACAGATAAGCTAAAATACCTAGCCGAAGTAACCTCTTTTAAAATGTATGATCTGACTTTTTTACCCATAATGTTAATGAACTCCTCGCAGATCGTCTTCGATAAGTAAGAAGTTACACCTGTCCCAGCATTGCCGTATCTAACAATATGACCTTGCAGAAAAGGATCGAATTTCGCAACGAGTTCAAGTAACCCTAGATAATTTCCGTTGCCCGGCACCCCGAATTGCTCGTTCGAACCTCTGAATGACAAACCTCGCTCTGCTAATGTGGTAATGACAGCAACTACCCGTTTTAAAACGTCGCGCCAGTATTTTTTTTCACTTAGTAGTTCATTCTCGAGTAGTTCTGGCAGATTATTTTCGTCCTTTCGTTTTTGCCGGTAAATCAGCAAACACTCCCGATGTTTTGGATTTTTTTTCATGCTGTTGTAAATGACTTCCGATGTTTTTCCAGTCATCATATCCTTCACGAGAAAGTTTTATCGATTGGTCGGGTGGTAGAAATAGCTTGCAATAAAAACAATAGACAGACCCTGTGAATAAAAACCAAAAATTATTATTATCAATTACACTGTGTGCCTAAAAATAATTTTGAAAATTATAAAAAAACGAAACCTGTCTAGAATGGTTGGTAATGACCCCCTGAATACTTTCTTTACAGGTTTTTTTAATGTTAAGTCTATTTATTCGACCGGCTTTCCGGTTTTCTGTCATTTTCCGTTTTCTTTTCTCTGAATGTTTTTTCAAGGTCAGAGAATATAAAAAAAAGACTCATTGACCGCTATTTCAAATTTTTTCCCGTGCAGTTTTTGACCTATTTTATTCCAGAAACGTGATCAGGTTAATAAGAGGACACAACTAGTCTTTTGTTCGAAAAAAAGGACCAATATTACGTGATCAAAAGCATGCTTTTAAAAAAAATTAATTTAATGAGTAAATCGAAAACGAGGGCTAAATTTGAAAAAAAAATGTAATGGAAGTATTTAAAGAATCATCACCAGCCATTGTAGACAGGTTTCGTATTTTTTTTTTTTTTTTTTTTTTTGTAATTTTTGAGGTCACACAGTGTTACAAATTATGTGAATGATACACAAACTATGAATTAAGGGTGGGTGAGTTACTTTTTAAAAGAAACTTGTTGAGTTAATGTAACTTGTTTAAGTTAATGTAACTTGGTTATATTACAAGTTACTCATAAATTTTCAAGTAAGAAATTAGAAGTTACGTTTTAAGCGAATTCGTTTAACCTCAAGTTTTATTTTTTAAGGATTTTTTTTTCTTGCTAGAAAAAAACCTGATTCTTTCTCAAAAAATAGAGTGAATTTCGTGAAAGAAATTGATTCAAATCATACATCACCTTTCATTGGTGAATAAATAAGCCAATCTCGGTTTGTTTTTTCTCCATTTGGTTTAGTCCCAAAAAATACGTTGGGCGAAAAATATCTCGATGTTGATTCGTTTTCATACCAACGCTTAGATGATTCGAATGGTCCAGTCGAATTTTGACATGTGGATGGCCCATGTTCAATCCAAAATCTTACATCTTCACTAGTAAATTTTTCCCATTTTCCTGGATCGTTGGAACGGTTGGAAATTTCTACACCTTGATTTTTATGTACACTTTCGCCCACAAGAAATTGGTTTGAAGATTCAGGTGTTGAGTTGACTGGATCATCGTTCAATTCAGGACTAGTTGCAAGTCCTTGACTGCCTGATGAATTTGGTGTTTTTACGTTCCGATGAAAATAATTGTCGAGTTTTGGAACTTTTTCTAACACTGCACTTGTTCGTGATCGTTTTTCTTCGGCAACCTTTCTTTTTTGCGCACCACTTAAATATGAACGAGACATTTTTTTACAAAATAACAACTTAAGACACAAACGATGGTTTTAGTATTTACTAGTGTATTGCACTTAAACTATCACTCCCGAAAAATGATGGTCTCACTACGGTAAAGAGAAAAACGCGGACATTTACGAGATAATAACAAGGATATTTCATTCACTTATTCACTTTACACTATGTTATTGTTCACGGTGAGTATTCTCAGACGTGACTATCCCCGTACAGCGAATTCTTCGTCTTATATACAAATTCAAGTGTTCCAGAATATTACAGAAAATTCCAGTCATTTATTGTTCTCGAATATTCTCGACCTTTTCATTGATTTCTATTCTCGAACATTCACGAAAACGTATTTGTTAAATGATACCAAATGACAGGCTCAGAGGCAAAACGACACAAGAATTTCCAAGAAAGGATAAAAAATATGCTGACTCACATAAGTCGGTCTTTCTTTTGGGAATTCTTGTGTCGTTTTGCCTCTGAGCCTGTCAAATGATACATTAATTTATTTGTCATTTGTCATCCATCATTCACTCCTTCATCATTCACGTTGAAATTTCCGCTTGAAGGCTTCTATTCAAGTCAATTGTGATTTCACTTTGTTTGTTTTATTATTTCGTATTTTTTCAATTATTTTCAGTTCTGATTATATTTTTCTTTCACTCTCTAGAATTGTATGTTTGTAAGAAAATTTTAGAAGTCTTTTTCATTTTTCGGGGGCCCCCTAAAATCGGGGGCCCCAGGCAACTGCCTATTCTGCCTACTTGTTAATCCGGCCCTGGATCTGGAGCAGATCCGGAGCAGATTTTTCTGCTGATACGTGCTCAAATCTGCTCAAACCTGCCTAGAAATTGCTCCAGATCTGCTCCAGATCAGGTCACTTGAAAACGCTAATATCATGTAAACTGAGCCCCACGGCACGAGTGACTTTCTCGATTATGACGGGAAGCCTCAGAATTTATTTGGTTGAAGCCAACGACGTATAGTATGAATCGCTAATGTCGACTGCGCATCCACACTAAAAATCTCGTAGGAAAATAACGACACTGAGTTCAGGAAACAATCCGACCTACACAGCAAACGAGAAAATATTGGATGATCAAATCCTCAATTCAAACTCGATGACTTTTTATACTTTCGATAAAAGATCAAAGTGCCGACATGAGAAGTATTCAAAGTTATCGAGTTTGAATTGAGGATTTGATCATCCAATATTTTCTCGTTTGCTGTGTACTGAGTATCGTAAAAAACCGAAACAAGATCGTTATTTTACGATAGGGTAGGAAATTAACGAGCGGCTCTGAAAATTCCTGCTGGACATGTCTTTGACTAGCTGATAGGTTTTTGACTAGGGGGTAGTTAATTTACTATACTTTTATACGTATGTGAATTGTTTTTCTACAGGTAGTACATCATTAATAATGACAGCAGGAAGAAATAAAAATTTCAAATATTCACAGATCTGTTAATCGATGGACATGATTTATTGCAAATTCGAAATGCCTTTTACATAGTTGAGTGACGCATAACCTATAAATTGTAATCAAAGCAAATGGTTAATGACATTATGAGCTGCACATTCGAGGTGTTTACAAAATTTTTTCGAAACGTAACATTTCCCTACTTGAAAAATTATTTCAAAAAACATTATGAGAATATAGAAAAATTATAACATTCGTGTTTTTATCATGTCGTCACTGATATGGTTGTCACTCACTTGCATCGCACTCACTGGATGAGCCGGGTTCGGATAGCATTTTGACTGACTTGATTAGTTATTCACCTATACCCGGTAGGATTTTTACCAACCTATTGTTGATTTACGACCCTCTTATTTTTTTTTTACGAACTCATTGTTATTTTCGTAGACTTGGTAAAAAAACTACACTCAGCGTAGGTTGGATTGTTTCCTAAACTGAAAGTCGATATTTTACTATCTGGTAGCTAATCTACCCCCCATTTATTATCCACACTGAATGTAGTCGATTTCTGAGCCTCTCGTTATTTTCCTACCTCGTGTATGAAATACACTACACTGAGTACTAAAATAATTCCCCACCCGCTAGGTTTTTTACGAGGTGATTTTTTACAGTGTGTGCACGAAATTACAGTTACGTAGCTGGTACAGTTAAGGCCTCGGGCATAAATAAATTTTTGAGTTTTATTGTGAACAAATAAAATGTAGAATGAATTATTTTGAATGCTCTCGGGTACTATATCAATAATCTTAACAAAATATCGGACCGTTTTACTGTATTTACAGTAATCTGTTTACAGTAATTGAAAACCTGTGAAAACGTCCAGCCTGAATTTTCTGACATGCCTACTATATTTTAATGAGAAAAATGGAAAGAGATTGCGGTTAGACTCGATTTCATAATTACACTAGTCCCACAAAAAATGAAACAAATAGGCCTGACAACCTGCTTATTTGCTTCTGTATTACATTTTTACATTGAAAATCAGACTGCATTTTGTAAGTAATTCGTTTTTGTATCATAAGTTTATTTATGTCCTCGTATCCATATACAGGATGTTACATTCAAGGTTTTTACAGTCAGAGAGATACTAACAATTTATAATTTTTTGTCGCTAAAAATCAAAGAAACTTATCTATCTATATAATATACCGTAACGTCTGACTAACGAGCTTTTACTTGAATAGTTTGCAATAATTTTAAAAGAGTTTTAATCATGAATAAGCCTGCATGTTTATGCAAAACATCTTAAAAAACATTCTACAGAACGTCTTTTTTGAAAAACTTGTAACCTCTATAACCGTATTAAATCAGAAACTAAGAGATACTGATAGTCATCAAATAATAGAGTGAAAAGCCAGAAATGTGAATTTTTATTTTGCACAAAATATGTTAGAAGGAATGTATAACTTTCTCTAAAAGATATTTTTCGGTACTTTATTTCTATGTTATCGGTAATCATGAACGGTAATTTTCTGCAAAAAAAGCAGGTTGTCGGGCCTTTTTGTTACTTTTTTTGTGGGACTAGTGTAATTATGAAATCGAGTGTAACCGCAATCTCTTTCCATTTTTCTCATTAAAATATAGTAGGCATACCAGAAAATTCAGGCTGGAAATTGTCTGGTCTGGCCGACAATTTGATATCATTTTTTTTTGTCACGTGGCATTTTTTATTTGTTGTGATGGCCATCGAATTAATAGTCATATGCTTTTTCATGTCGACAAACTTTTAAAGACAAGTATAAAAAAATTTTTACTCGAAAATCGCACAGGCTTCAGGAGAATTAAATAGCAATATATTTTGTAAGGTTATACGCTTTTTATTTGTGAACTGCTGGAAAAAACATAACAAAGTCGTTTCGACTTTTTTCGTCCTGTATTAACCGACAACCTTTTTTTACTTTTTTGAAGTTTTTTTATAGGGATATCACTGTTTTTTGTAATATTACTCAATAAATAATAGTAATGTTCTCAATATCGCTCTTTATTATAATATTATGGTACAGGATGCAAGAAGACAGGGTACATATATTTTTCTAGAAAAAGATTATTTTTTAAGATATTTTGTGCAAGGCGGTATACGCACTTTTCAAACTGTATTTCTGTATTTTTTCAATCTTCTGTTTCTCCTTATTGAAATCCGTTACGAGAAGACGCAAGAGTATTATACATCCAGGTGAACCAATTTCTGTCATTTAATAAATTCCAATTTGTTTACATGAAGAGCATTTGGCGTCTTCAACTTTTTTTGATTTGAATAAATGAAAATAAACGAAAAATTAATAATGTCTTATTTACAATTTTCACAATTTTGTGGAAAATCTTGTAATTCATGTGAAAAATCTTGTAATTCATGAATTACAGACTACTACAACCGGCAGGGTAGATTCCGATTGTATCAGCTGATCATCCAAATCATTTCATTTGAATAACTACAAAATCACAGTGTTAGAGTTGAAGTTTTATATTGATCTTTCATAATTGTAATCACTGAAAGTACATTTAATACGTTGGATGCCAGAAAAATATAAATTATATATTTCGCGCCAAGAAATGATCAGGTTGATCAGCTGGTATAATAGGGATCAACCCTACCGGTTGTAATAGTTTTGTAATTCATGAATTACAGAATATTACAAGATTTTCCATAGGGACACAATATGTTGTTCTTGATTAATTTTTTTTTTTTGCGTAAGATTAACATTAAATTTTTTTTGTTAATTTATGATCTTAACAATTTTTTGTTTGCACGGAATACCAACATTGTTAATTCGCAGAAAAGATAATACAAATTTTTAAAATATTGCTAAGACTCAAAACGAATGTTTTCGGTTTTGAATCCGAAACAAATTACTATGGTAACTATTATTCTGCATTAACTTTTTTTTTTTTCTTTAATTTACTTTATCTGCTTAAATATTTCGCAAAACGTTAAAATTGTCAATTTTCAGAAAGAATAATACAAATTTTCAAAATATTGCTATAACTCAAAACATATTTTTGTGATTTTGAATCTTAAACGAATTATTACCCGGACAGCATTGATAATCCCAAGGAGGTCCGCGGGACGTTCCCGGGAAGCACCGAGGTACTTTCCGGGAACGTTCCGTAAACGTCCCAATTTGGTCCTAATGCCCGTTTTTAGTCAGCGAGTAGGACTTTTCCGGGATCTATAAGGGACTTTACAAGGATGTTTTTGGGACGTTCGTTTCAGAACCGACAATCGTCCACATCTGAACCGACGACGGTTCGGAACTCAAATAGGACTTTACCGGGAAGTTAATCGAACTTTAATGGGAAATTCATAAGATCTGAATGGGACTTTCGTACAATTTTTACGACAAACCGACGATCGCTCGAGACATAATAACTTCCACATTTTTTTTGTCGTGGCAATGTGATTGAAAATTTTTAGTAGTTTTGTTACAAACATTCCTGGAAAACATTGAAAACTCCTGAAAAACATTGAGAAATCCTGAAAAACATGAAAAAATCCTGAAAAACATGAAAATTCCTGAAAAACATAATAAAATTTTATCAAAATCAATGTTTATTTTCAAGATAAAACATGTCATGTACATGATATATTTTTAACTCGAGGTTCAAGCGCACAATAAAAATATCATTAAAAGTTCTCATTCAATCACTCTACATCACTGCGAAATCACTGAAAATCTAAATAATAGCCAATCCAAAACATTTCTTCATAGAAGGTAAAACCACTCTACACCGTCATTTTACACCATTTTACACCGTAAATCAAACTATTTTCGAGCACAATCGAACACTTCACAAAATTTGTCAATTGAGCCACTGTAAAATCACTGCCCGCGATCAATCTATACAATTGCTGCACACAATCACTACACATTCGTTACAAAATAGCAATCGGACAGCTATTTTTAACGAGATTTTTTGAAAACGCGACACTTCTTCGCACAACCATGACAAGAAGACCACGTCACCACACTGCCCAACACTGCCGGCCACTGACCATCACTTATTGAATTAGACTGAATGGAAAATGGAAATACCAGAACGCCGAGGTCGTTGAGACGCTGCTTTTCTAAACGGGTTCCACGAAAAACTTCCCTTCTCTTTTCAATATCACGAGGCGAGCGAGCTGTCATTTTCTAACACGTTCAAAGGCACGAGGCATCCCAAAGTTGCGTGGTGGGAGGCAGAGGAAGGCTGGGATATTGAATATATACCAGGTGTACTCCTAAGCAATTTCCGGTTTTTTCAATGGATGGCGTTCTGTTTTGTACCGCTATTGGTAACACATACCATATGTCATTTTGTTCAGTCATATTGAGTGCTTGAACTGCGTTGACATTTTCTCGAAAAAATCTTCCAGTAAGTTTTTATTGCGCTTCAAAAATGTCGAATTTTGTACCGAATTTTGAGCATATGCGCCATGCATTGCTTTTCATGTTCAATCAGGGGAAAAAAGTGTCCGAGAGCCACTGTGCGCTTGTGGAAGTTTATGGTGATCGTGCATTAACACTTCGAACATGTGAAACGTGGTTTCGACAGTTCAAAAATGGAGATTTCAACCTGAACGACGCCGCACGCTCCGGCAAGCGAAAATCGTTCGATGACGCCGAATTGCAAGCATTATTAGATGAAGACAACACGCAAACGCAACGACATCTTGCAGATGCGTTGGGAGTTCAACAGCAAGCAATTTCCAAACGTCTGCGAGCCATGGGAAAAATTCAGAAGTGTGGAAAGTGGGTGCCCCATTAACTGACCGAGAGACAAATGGAGAATCGAAAAGTGACCTGTGAAATGCTGCTTCAACGATAGAAAAGAAAGTCTTTCCTGCATCGTATTGTTACTGGTGATGAAAAGTGGATTTTCCTGGAGAACCCTAAGCGCAACAAATCGTGGGTGAGTCCAGGTGAAGCATCGACATCGACGGCACGGCCAAATCGTTACGGTCGGAAGGTCATGCTGTGTGTGTGGTGGGACCAGTCCGGTGTTATATACTTTGAACTGCTGAAACCTGGTGAAACTGTGAATGCCGTTCGCTACAAACAGCAAATGAAAGATTTGAGCCGAGCCATTGTGGAAAACCGACCAGAATATCAACAACGACAGAAGAAGGTGATTTTGCTCCACGACAATGCGCCGTCGCATAAGTCGAAAGTCGTTCGTGACACGCTGGAAAGGCTCAAGTGGGAAGTGCTTGATCATGCGGCTTACTCACCAGACCTGGCGCCCTCCGACTACCACCTCTTTGCCTCGTTGGGCCATGCCCTTTTTGAGCAGCGCTTCGACTCGTGCGAAAATGCACGAAAATGGCTCACCGAGTGGTTCACCTCCAAAGGCAATGATTTTTACTGGCGTGGTATCCACAATTTACCAGAAAGGTGGGAAAAATGTGTAGAAAGCGATGGAAATTACTTTGAATAAAATAAAGGTTACGGTTTTTTTGGAATGATGTGTTTTATTTGCAAAAAAACCGGAAATTAATTAGGAGTACACCTGGTAGGTATACAGTCGACACGGCCGAGATGTGAGGGTGGGAGGCTGGGATTTCGCATATATAGATATACAGTCGACCATATTCCAAATTCTAACAACACTGGTCGAGAAGAATTCCTTTCAGAGGTTTCAGAGAACTTTTCGTGAAGTAAAATCCATACACGAAGGAATATATTCCTTCGTCTATGGTGAAATCACTTACCTGTGACGTAATAAAAAAACTTTATAATAGCGTTATAAAAACGTTATAAAAACTAAATTTCCATTTCCTTTAAGCCTATTATAGAAAAAGCGGGCGAAGTTGCCAATAATTTTTTACAAAACTATTTTGTGAATCCCCAGCTGCAAAAAAAATGATAATAAATGATTATTTTTTGTAAAAATCAATGGCAACTTTGCCCGCTTTTTCTATAATAGGCTTAAAGGAAATGGAATTTTGTTTTTATAACGTTTTTTTTACGTCACAGGTAAGTGATTTCACCATAGATGAAAGAATATATTCCTTCGTTTATTAGTCCAAGAGCCGAGCCAACATTCCGTTCCCATTTGGCGACATATTTTAAAATCTACTCTACAAAGATGCTGTCGTTTTATAAAAGTTTACATACAGTGACTTTATAAAGAATAATAAAAACTTTATAAAACTTTTTTCTTTCTATGAAGTCACTTTATGAAAAAGCGGAATTTGAAGAAAATGTCTCTGTGCGTGTGATTTTTCTTTTTAAGAAAAGATATCATAAGGCAACATTTTTCGTACATCTCGTCATTAAACTCAACGAAATTTTCGTCAGACAAACCGCATAAAAAACATTTCATTTTCCAATGAAAATCGAAGCATGCCGAAACATACGTACAGCAGGAAAGATTGAAGCTTCAAAAATGAAGCTTGAAAGATTGAAATTTTAAAAATAATAGGAATCTTCGTCGAAACCGAAAATATGTGGCTTGGAATGAGGAAAGGAATGTACCCTTATCAGGTACACTTCTCGGCTCAAAAGGTCGATTATAAAGTAAACCCAAACAATTCAATGACTCTGCTGTTATGCCCAGGGGACAAAGAAGCGACGAAGACAGGAGATCATCGCGTGTGCTTATGTTTGACGAAAGCTTAAAAAATATATATATTTAATCGAGGCTGCTAATCGTGTCGATTTGTTTAAAAAAGGCACCCCAATTGGAAAATTCTTAGAATTTTACGGCGCATCGTGTGGTATATATTTCATGCTGTAACTAGATAGGTGCATTTTCCTTTGAAAACATGTGCAAAATACCGTGGCTGCACATTTTGTCGACAACTTTAGGGCTGGCACCCTATTGCCATTTAAAACGGTTGACAATCAACTATATTCTGACGCAGTATGAAACTGTACCTACGTAGGAGGAAAATTAAAACAAAAAGTGATTTTTATTAATTTTTTTAAGTGTTGCATTTAATCGTCGACAGATATAAAGGTTGCACCCTTGCTGTTTAAGCACTATAGATAATAAAAATAATAATTATTATTTCAATTTCACCTGTCGCCAAATAGGAACGGAATTTCGAGTTTTTCGAAATTCCGGAAATTTCGGAAATTCGAGTGTTTCGTACTGAACTCGAGTGATTCGCACTGAAGTTGAGTGATACGCACTAGACGTCCAGTGTGCACACTCGATATCCAGTGCGCTTACTCGATTTTCAAGTGATTCGCACTCGATGTTTCAGTGCGTGCTAAAACACTGTAACGAATGTACATATTATCGCGAAGTACATATTATGATGCACTCGACTCAGTTATTTAGTGCGCGCTCGAAGTTGAATAAGTGATTTTGCATTTAGTGTTCAGTGCGCGTATTCATCATTCCTAATGCTGCTATTAATCCAAATCAAAAGTGCGTGCAATTTCCAATTAAGTATTAATTTCGTACAAATATAGAACTTCAGTATCAATTAAAAACGTATATGCAATATCTGTGGCTTCCCGCCATTATAGACAAATTCATTTCTGCCATAAGGCTCATTTCACATAATATTCTGATGTAATTTGAAACGTTATGGCATGTGTGACTTTGTCTGTTATGGCGGGAAGCTACAGATATATTTTGCATTTAGTGTTGTTGTAAGGTAAATGTCCCTATTCGCGTCCGTGTACGTATTCGCGTCCTAGTCAAAAATTGACAAAATATATTATCAAAAGTGAAATGATTTGTTATAATCAGAAAGATTTTTTCGATTAAACTATCAATCTCCTACATGTTTTCACTTTTGATAATATATTTTGTCAATTTTTGACTAGGACGCGAATACGTACACGGACGCGAATAGGGACATTTACCTTAGTACACGGTTAAAATTCAATGTTAATGAAACACAAATCGTTTTTTTATACTATTGAAAACAAAGTTATTAAACAATGTCCATATGCATATGAATATTCGTGTTGAATTTTACACGATGAATTAACTGGGTTTTTGGAAAAAGATTTTGAAGTTTCTGTTTTTAAATTTACATTTTAAAAGTATGTATTTCATAACGAGAGTAAAGAAAAAATAATTATTTCTGCCTATTGCTTCCCTGACAACTTTAGTGCGACGCTATAGCGTCGCAGTACCGTCTCACTTGCGTCGCACTGTTTAACACGATGAGAAAAAGTTATCCAAGTATAAAATTGAAGGAAACCTTGCTGAATCAGTAGGTGGTACTTTTTTACACCTGTTATATTGCAAAACACGCCTGAACAATCGTCAATTTAGCGTTTTTCAGTCCAATAAACATCGCGCATTAAATATCGTTGACACGCATGTTCAAAGATGCTTTTTTGTATTGTACAGTGATAGAATAGTAGATTTCGCACCTAGGGAAAAACAAAATTTCTCGCGAGGGTGTAAGTTATATCCCGAGCCGAAGGCGAGGGATATATTCAACCGAGGGAGAAATTTATTTTTTCCCATGTTGCGAACGATTTTTTTCATCGTAGCGGGCGGAAAAGCCGTTTTTCGCTCGCGAAGCGGGCGAAAAAGTAGGCTTTTTTGCCCGCTATGATGAAAATACATTTATGAGGTATCGAAATCAATGGGAAAGTATTTTTATTTTCGTTTGTCATCAGCATTCACGTGAAATTCATTAATTGAGGGGTCTACAGAGGCGTTAAAGTATTTCATTTTTTGTGGCACAGCCTACATTTTTTTTTTCAAATTGAGAACTGCTGTCATCTGGTCAGCAAATCAGCGGATGAAGCCTTAGAGTCGTCTGCTTTGCCAATGCCACGCGTATGAACTTGGCGGGAATAATTTAAAATTCAAATATTTACTTCCCTTGAAGGATTTAATGAAATTGTTCTGTATTTCTGTACGGGAATGTGTACATACCTTACCAAACAATATTTTCCACTGTGCTTACAGTTCTCGTTTCGTGGATTTCGCGGAGTGTAAATTATAAAACTTAAAAATGCAGCCCAATAACAAAATAAAGTTTGTTCACCAAGATCGGCACGAAATCTACAATTCTGAAAACATGAGATGAATTTATTCGATGTCATTATGAAAAAAAATTGTTGCATGTCAATAAATCATAATAATATCAAATTTTTTTTTGTTAATAAAAATTATAACAAGAAAATTTTGTAAAGCATAATTTTTGACTTGATCTATGTCACTTTAAAGAAAAACCAGATACCCTGCATTGATATGCAAACGTGTTTCTGTCTTTCTGGAAAATTTTCTAAATTTGGATTCTTTTGCACTTAAGAATTCCTGATCACTTAAGCTCCCTGATCGGATCTGTTAACGGAGCGGCTCCACATCCCTGATTATAACCATTTTTTATGTAGTGAACTGTCATTTGATAATTAAAATGTTTTCTTATTATCACTCAAATAACACAGTAACAGGTATGGATGTGCGAATTTGGCGAAACGGGAATATAATGAAACGAGGCGAAGCAGAGGCCTGTTACCCGTTTTGCCAACGAGCAGATCCGTAATTGTTTAATTGATGCATTTTATGCCACTATAGCCGAAAAGTCACTTTCCAATTGTTACCAAAATGACTGGAAACAGAACAAAACCGTGTTAACTAAAGGAAACGTTAGAACTATCGTAATCCTTCAAACTGTCGAAATTTATTACCAACTGCCAACATGGCCAAAACTATTGTAAATCATTAGAGTTGTAAATATCACGAAAATTCTGTGATTGGCTCAACTGTTATGATTTTCAAAACAGAAAGACCTGTGATTTCACTGTAAAAACGTAAAAACTGTAATAATCTTTTAAACTATAAAAACTCTTGAAATTGATTATGAACTGTCTGCACTGCCAAAACTGTTGCAAACAATGTAAACGCCGTTTTTTTAAGCGTTTTTGGAATGTTGCTGAAGGAAAAGTATTCAATATTTTTCAATGCGGTTCTTTCCTAAAGTTAAGTTGGTCCTCGAAGTACAAAATAAAGTTATTACCTCTAAAAAAAGTGTTACACTGTGGTCACAGCACCCTCGCAAGATAAGGCTTTCTAAAAAAAGGTGGGTTGGTGGTACCCACGATTTTTGCACAAACTGTTCGTCTAAAATATGAGAGGAAATTTTTTTTATAATCTGTACACTTGCGAATATCGTATGGTAACTATTCACATTATTGTCTTAACAGTTGTTAAAATGGATCATTGAAAAAAAATCGTATTTTTCGGTTTTTTTTTGTAAGTTAAAACAATAATTCATCATTTGCTTATGATAATTGGGCGCTCAACTTGTACCGTACGATAGCCACAGCGTTTCCACACATTTGATCAAAAAATTATTGAAATCCGTCTACTGGTTCCTTAGAAATAGGGAACACTAGTTCGAAAAATGTGGTTCTAAGAAAAACGTTACTATACCGTTTGCGCCGAAAAAGACGTTTTTTAAGACACTTTTTGACCTTGAAGAACATGATGCAAGGTATTTGTATAAAAATAAAGCCAAAGAGTATCGAAGGTGAAATTTTATCTACTGTCAGAATCTGTTCTCATTTTTCCGATATAACGTGATCCAACATTGTTATAAGCCATTATATGGCAAGCCACGGGAACTCAGTGTAGAGCGTGACAAAACTTGCCTCGAAACATGTTATTTCCCTTTGGAATTCAGCAAAACCCTTTTTTTTAATCTTATTTTTAAATACCTAAGCTTGCAAAAAATGCAAAAAAAAACAAATGCATTTTTTGAAAGTGTTACATGGTAGGACTCCCTTAAAGCTAGCAATTACCAAAAAGACTGAAAGTAGAAAAAAATATTCCAAGTGTGAAAATCGTTGATCCCGCCATAATCTTCTAAACTGTGAAAACGTCAAAAATTGATAAGAAACTCTATCAAAAATGTTTTAATGGTCAAGAACCTTCTAAGGTCATCACACGTTAACCTTCAAAAATATCCATATCCCTTATAATAGAACTACTAAAATAACTTTTACTATTTTTTATCACGAAATTACTGTCCCTGATCAAAAAACCATCGTTAAAACTTTCCCAAAAAAACCATATAACACACTTTCCCAAAACCCTCCGAAAATCCCTCCAAGGCCAGTCAACCAACAGTCACATTAGTCACCTTATAGGGCGCTTTATAAGACGTCTTGTAAAAATCAGAGTATAACTGGGTACACGTTCCCAGGTACGTAATACGAAAACGTAGAAACCTCTTCTCAATAAAGGCAGCAGGAAAAAAGCAGCCGAGCCGTGAACTAGTAGTGCAGAGGTAGCTTTGGGCATCCATAATGGTGCGTCAGTCAGTATTCCCGAAAGGATCGCGCCTGCCTCATGACGTAATATGCGCGTTAAGCGTACGTCTCGGTCGTAGCGGAGTTTCCGAAGGGTAGGCGGAAGGGTGGGTGAAAGGGCCGCCAGGGTAGGGGTTGGGATGCTGGGCGGTTCAAAGTGGAGCCGGGGGTTCGCGTCAAGTAGAAAACGCCAGTTTGCGTCAGACCGTCGGGCAGGCAGGGGCGATGCGCCTTAAAGGCTCATCCACATCGCGATTGCGGCCGCGTCGCCTCGTTAACGTGCGGTTCGAGATGCGTTCGTTGTTGGTGATTTTTCTGTGCTACGTGTTGGTCGTCTCGCCGGTCTTCGGGGACAAAATAGCCATCGGTGAGTGTCAGCAACAGCCATTCGGCGTACGCGAAAATAACGCGGGGAAACGCGTATCATGGGACTGGGATTAAATCTCCATAGATCAATGCGTTCCCGTAGGACGCGTGAAGGATTTTTCAAGACTTCCGATGGGGTGTCGTGATGTACCCTTCATTTGATGGTCTTTAGAGGAAACCCTTGCGATTTGGCAGATCTTTTAAATGCGGCATTTAATAGTGGATATAATATCTGGCGTCTATAGAATTTTCGTGAATTCGTTACGAGATTCTAGAGATTAATGGGACATATAATAGTTTTAATGAACCTGCGATGGTGAGGGGAGTTTTTATGCTGGTAACGGAAACTTGGGATACGTTGAATGGTAGTTGATATGGAGAATGTCTTACGATCTTGGGTTTTTTTTGCTGTATCGTGGAAAGGGTGCCTCGGCTTTGGCTAGGGTTGAGAAGTTTACGTGAAATGGAATTTTTTGGTATGGGTAGGTAGTGTACTATTTTAGTTCAGCTGTGGGGTGTCTATGCTTAAATTGTTGGAAGTATGAGAGAAAATGAGGTTTTATCGGACTTTTTGAGAATTTTGATGGGGTTTTGTGGTTACCAGCGGTATTTTTAATAGTCTTTTTGGATTACTAAAGGATTTATGAGGCAGTCAGAGGAAAAAAACAACAGTCAAATAAAAAACAAAGTCATTTATAGATAGAGTAGCAACTCCATGTTATCTGGTTCTTACTAGTTCGTTTTTTCCTCTCAACGCCTCATATAGATAATTTGAGAGAATTTCATGGAACCATTGTTTAGTGTTTCGATCCTATTCAATTTTCTTGGGCTTTTTTGTAAGATCATGGGAGTCAACATTAATTAAACAGTGGCTATCATAAGGTTGATAAAGAAACTTTACAGAGACCTTAAAACAACCTTGTGAGAGACATGTAGATAATCTAAGTCAATTTTGTAGGCTATTTATGCAATCTCAAATGTGATTTGACTTGAAATAATTTTAAAATGTTTAAAATATTTATCTTCATATCTTTGCAACAGTGCTTGACTAGATTTTTTATAAGATTTATTGTTGTTTCTATAGAAAAACTAATGTAGCTTTATAGTACTTTTATACATCCTGCTTCGTTAGTAAACTTTAGAGCCTTTATAAGATATTGCCTTGTAGAATTTAGGTCCCCTGTTTAGGAATAATTCATGTTATATATATATATATATATCCGAAAAGTTTCAAACTAAACATAATGTTCTGGAATTATTAATACTTGAAAGATATTGTTTGATACATTTAACAATAGTTAGTTCTATTATCACGAATTTCAAAAGTTTCTTACGAACTACCAAAGAATAGCTGAATTGATAAATGAATTTTTTTTTAAATTCTTATAATGCAAACATTTGCCATAATGTTAACAATAATCGTAATTTTTTCATACATATGTACTGGAAATTTTCCTACATTGTATGGAAAACTCAGATATATGGAAAATGTCCCGTACGCGTATGGAATTCTATCAATAACTTGGTTACTTTTTCCCATAGTTGTCTAACAATTCCAATACACGTATGAAACTGACGTTTAAAATGGAAATTTTTAGTTTTTCGACATAAATTTCGGCAAAATAAATAAAAATTCGGCATGCTGGTCCCCAAAATCAAAAACAATGTTATTGGTTTTTTTTAGATATTCCCATGCGTCGTTACAAAATTCCCATACATGTATGTAACTTAGCCTCCGTATGAAAATTTTTTTAATTTTATAAGAATTTTTTAAATTCATTCAAATTCAGGCTTATTACCAAAAAAAGTCGCGTCGAAAAATGATTATCGAAAACGTGCGTGGAAAAGTGAAGATTAGGGAGAAGTTGAGATCGAGAATGTCCATGGAAAAACGATGGTCGAAAAGTTGCGTAGGAAATTGCAGATTAAGAGAGTGAGTTAAAAAGGTGAGCTCAATAAAGTCGAATTTTCATGATTCACTTTTTAAAACTTATTGTTTTTACAATCTACGGAAAAAATATATTTACAAAGATACATATGCTTTCCATGGTTTTCTAGGCCGCTCATCATGAATCGAAGGTCGAATTCGTAAAATTTAATTGTTTAAACAATTTGTTCCAACAAATTATAAAAAAAGTGTATATACTAAGATGCATGTGCTTTTCATGGTTATCTAAGCCGCTGTACATGAATCTAAGGTCATATTCGCAAAATATTATTTTTTAAACTATTTGTTTCGACAAATAATGAAAAAAAAATGTATTTACTAAGATGCATATGCTTCCAATGGTTGTTTAGGCCGCTGATTATAAATCTAAGGTCGAATTCACAGGATTTACTTCTTTAAACAATTTGTTCCGACAAATTAAAAAAAGCAATATAGTCGCTCTATCTTCTTTTACGACAAATAACTAGCTTAAAAAATAGATTCACTTGACGATAACCATTTTTTTCAGAGTTAAATTTCATAGTTGAAACAATTGAAATTTGCAGAACCTACCTTAAATTTATGATAAGCGGCTTAGATGACCATGAAAAGCATATGTAGCTTAGTAAATACATTTTTTTTTAATTTGTTGTAATAAATAATTTGAACAATCGATTTTTTCAAATTTGACCTTAGATTCATCATGAGTGGCCTTGAAAACGATGGGAACAATATGTACATATCTCAGAAAATATATTTTTTCCATAAATTGTTTGGACAATAGTTAAAACAAATTAATTTGGCAAATTCGACATTAGATTCCTTACCAGCGACTTGGATAACCATGAAAAACATAAGCATCTTAGTGAATACATTTTTGCATCTCGACCACTAAATAGGAGCGTTTCAAAACACGTTTCGACATAAACGAATGAAGTATTTAAGATGAACACGCAGGGTGTCGACAAATGACAATCGGCGAGGTGAAAGGCGGGCTCTTTTGGCTCCGTGGAAGCCCGGCGGGCCAAAAATAACCCCCTCTTACCCCTGCCAACTATCATTTTCTCCAGCCTCCGTGTCGACCTTCAATACTTCATTTGCTATGTCGAAACAGTTTTGATACGCTCATTTTTACTGTTTTCGAGGCAAAAAGTATCGTGTGTACCTCGGAGCAATAACAGCCGATTAGAACTCTTGTGATTTTGCTCCTAGCTACACAATGTACTATTTTTTCATAATTTGATAAAACGAATACTTAAAACAATTGAATTTTACAAATTCGGCCTGAGATTCATAATGAGTTGCCTAGAAAACCATGGAAATCTTATGTATCTTACAATAAGTAAATATATTTTGTTCACAAATTGTTTGAACGAATAGTTTAAACAAATAAACTAGGGATGATCGATTTTGGCAGCTACTCATGATGGTAAAAGAAAAAAACGATGATTAACAATACAAATTTCATTAAAAAAATGTTCCTATTTTTTTTCAATATGTATATTCAAATAACGGTATCGTTATTCACGTCAATTGGTCATCATCGATACGTCCAGTGAAGTGTCGATTGTCGATGTCGGAGTCGACAAAACTGAGGTCATTTTTCATGTCAACATGGTTTTTAGGGTGATTTATGTATGTATATGCAATGGAAAAACCAGATGCTTATCACTAAATTTATCGCATACCAGTAGTTTGAACTTTTCCATGCCACGTATAGGAAATTTCCAGTTCGTTTACTGAACTTTTCCCATGTTAGATTATGGAAAAAATGCAATTAATTTTCTTAACAGTGCAGGAAATAAACATAAAAATGAAAGCAATCACCAATTTAAAATTTTTACAAGTTCTTGTGTACATAACTTTGGAAATGTAATTTCTCAATCTAGAATTATGAAACTGTTGGATTTGAGCAACCTTAGAATTCAAAATGAATTCTTGAATTTGGAATGACTGGAAAGCTGTTGCATTAAAAATTTTTTGATTCGAATATAAACACGTTGATAACATATAATAATATATGTACTATTATTTCTTTCAAAATGTTTAATAACATTTGAATTTAATGAATTCTTGAGTCTCTATTTTGTTATATACGCAGGATTGTTTCTTGGTTTTTTTAAAATTTATTGGAAAATCAAAATGTACTTAAAATACGGTTCTAGCAATTTTCTTATTCTTGAACACCCAGGACATGAAATTCGGATTCCTAGTTCATCCCAAGTTCAATTTCCAATGATATTGAAATTAAAAGGTTTTTTATGTTTATATGAACATTGTAACATTTGTAAGGATAAAGAATGAATAATTATTAAGCAACTCGAAATGAAGACAGGAGATAAAAACTAACTTTGAAATTATTCAAGGGGGGGCTAAGGAGTTATGTTGGAAAAAATATTAAAAAATTTTAGTAACGACGAAATTTATATCTCTTAACCGGTGTAATTATAAAATAATACGTATTTATATACAAACATTAATTTGTTTAGGATAAAAAAAAGTATAAACTTCATATGATTCATTTCTGAAAGAACTTGTAATCAACAATGTTTTATGAAAGAAAGATTATTAACTGTGAAAGAAATCTGTAAAGGTGTTTGGGAATCTCGAAGATTCTCAAACATCGGTTAAACTTTGAGAAGTGATTTTTAAAAGGCGATAAAAAGTTTTTTTTTTGTATTGGTTGAAAAAATAGGTGTCTTTGAAGTTTCAGAGAGTAATCGTGTTTTTATATATTAACTTATTTGTAGACATGTTTTATGAAATAGATGTATTCAAGGAAATGCTAAAATTTTTTTGTTCATATATTCCGAGTCTAAATCATGTATGATTTAAAATTGATTATGAAAAAACTATACAAGATTTATGTTTGAATTATTCATAATTCTAAATTACATAAATGATTGTATGCAATAATTACAAATTGTTGTTATAAATTCATTTACAAATTGTTATTGTTTATAAATATTGTCAATATATCGTGCTTCCGGTAGTTCATCGATTATTTTTCTGCAATATCCTAAAACGCGAAATTAAAAATGTTTTTTTTTTTACACATCAGTATGCAGAGAATTTTAAATTTCCGCAAATATTTTTAAAGAAGAATATGTAAAATTATATATAGATTTAAAATATTTTCAGAGAATGTTTGATTAGGATCTAATGAAAGATATTAACTACAAAAATGAAAATAGGTATAGAAAACATGATAATATTCTTTTGAAGACAATATGCGTTCGAGACACAACAATATATTGGTATGTGAGAAGGTTAGGTATGAAAAATATTGATGAAATATCTTTACTCTTGAAATTCCTGTGAGTGGGAAGTTGGTGGACTCTCTGGGATATTTATGCATTTCCAAAGGGGTCCCATAACCACCCTATGGTTTCCATTTTTACCACGGTGTGATGCTCTCGTTGCGAGTTCACGTTCAAAGAGAGCGTGGCCAAAGCGAGTTACGAAACATCCCCGAGCCAGTCGGCAATTTCCCGTGCAGGTCGCGCAATCTTCGCTGGGAAATATTTTCCCGCGGCCCCTTGGATTTTCTTCTCGATTTTCCCCGAGATTACGCTTGTTTACGCTTCTCCCTTCAATTCAACTTCATCCGCGGCGTCGAAAAAATTTTACCTCGACCAGCCCGCGAATCGAAAAGTTAGTTTTTATTTTTTCTCCGTACCCCGGTGTAATTGTAACGCCGTCCTGCATATTTTATACAAATTGCGTAAATCTGCTTATTCGTAATTTCACGGCTGACGTATAATTTTCCCGCGGACGCGACGTGTTTACACGTGTATCAAATTTAAATAACGCCCTGAATATTCATGGCACGACGAAACTGAATATCTTTGTGTTCTCGTTTTTTTACTAGGAACTGATAAATTAGCTGTTGCGTGGACTCGTAATGGGAAAGGGGAAATTTTCAAAATAAATTTCGCAAGAAGAAGCAGAGTTTTCTTATCGCTGCAAGGAGAACTGCCGATTTTTTTTAAGATAGAAGATTTTTTTTAGAATTCGATTCTGAGTTTTTCAGCCTTTGTATAGTATAATAATATAAAAAAAACCTTTGAAATGCGAATCTTGTGAACAGTTGAAACCTTATTCGGTTCGAATATGAAACAGAGAGTCGGAAAAAAAAAAGAAAATTCTTCACTTTTTCTTTAGTATAAAATCATTTTTTTATCATCTTATATGTAAATCTACATTTTTATGCTCATGATAAGTGTTGTAGGTTTTTTGAAAGTACATGCAAACTCAAATTTTGAATATTATAGTTTTTTAGAACATAAAAAGAATCTGTTTAAAGAGCGAATCATGGCAAAAACGTATTACTTCTATAAAATCGCATTTATAAAAACACCTCTTTTTTTCTAATAACCTCTTTTTTCAAAACGTCATTGAACAATCTGTGCTTCAGATCAATTTTCGTGAATGTGACTAAGTCCTCTTTTCTATTTCAATATAAGTATTCGGCGAATTGAATCTCTAAACTCAAATAAGTATTTATTGGCTGAGAATAAATATTTTTTGGCTGAGATTAAATTCGCCGGATACTTAACCTGTGCATTATATTTAGATTTTTTTTTTTTGTCCAAAATGTTTGCATTAGGTGAAAAATTGTTTTTCAACCTTTGAATGTATGCTTTGTTTACACAAATCCATTCGTTCTATATGCGAATTTCGTAAGAAATGGACATATCATTTGTTTGGAAAAACAAATGTAGTGTCAAGAAAAATTACGATTACTTTCGTGTTTTCGTATTCTGAAATAAACTTTCTTATCAAAAATGTCGTGTCACATTATTTTAATTTTGATACTTTTGATAACTGTTGAATTTTTTTGGATGCAATGAATTTTTTATGAAGTTTCCAATTTTTGGTTTTTGTTTTCGTGAACAAATATTAGTTCCTCCAGTATATAAATTATGTAAAATTGAATCATTTTTTTGGTTAATTATCTCAATATCAACTGGGAACAAAATGAAATTTTTTTATTGTCCTTTGTGATTCTAAAACTACCTTTATTTGAAAAGAGTCTGTTGAAACGATTCGCAATTTGTTGAGAATTCCATAATGACATTTTAATCTTTTTTTGGTATACAAAAAAACATGTGATTTGATATGCCAATTTTGTACAGAATAGATGCATTATACGCTTTGAAAATAAGCCGAAAGTCCGAAAAAACATTAATTTCTTTGTTCTGCATTCTGTATATATTTTTCAAATCAAAAACCTCGTCTCAAACTTTATATTCTGATACTTATGAATGCTGCTGAGACTTTTTTTCTGCGGTTCACTGAGAATTTCATTTCTAATTTTAAATCATTGTTTTTGTGTACAAAGAAAGATTTTCTTTGATATGCGATTCATGAATGATGAACAAATTGTTCGTAACAAGTTTCAATAAAAAATGTAAATGAGAAAGAATGGCATTTTATGATTTGACCCGTGAAACTGTATCTTTTATCTTGTTTGAACCTTTCACCATCAGGTAAAAATGTCATTTTACGTTTTCAGCCTTTGTTTTGTATACATAAACAACGAATTAATTCGTTTGATATGCGAATGTCATAAATAATTACTTCAAATTCATTCAGCATCAAATTATAGAATGGAATTTCCTGTAATGAATTAAACATCATTTTTCTTTCTTTAATCTGAATTTATATTTTTGGATAAAAGTACAGAAATAATCTGGATTATAAGACCAAATATTGTGAATATTGCTTTCACTTTTCGCAATTAATAGAAAACTTCATTAAAATTTTGCAAAAAATTTTTTTTCATGGACAACAAATGAATTATTTTAACATGAGAATCTCATAAATAATTACCATATATTGTACAGCATTTCAGTATGAAATAAGAATTGAAAATTCATCGACTTTCTTTTTGTTTTTTATTATGAGGATCATGTGCAACCAGCGATGCGAATTGACAGGTCAGGAAAAATTCAGTCACCATGGTCATTTAGACCGTCATATGACCGTCGGTGACCGTAACAAATTAACGCTCCTGTATGTGAAATGACAGATCAATCAACATTTAATACTTTCGAAATTGTAAATGGTAATCCATTAGTACCTATTACTTAAAAAAAAAATGAAGCACGTGACGTTATTGCAAAGGCGTTTTTGATTGTTGTTTACGAAATTTTCTCGTGTATACTAATTTTAATCATTAAAGGTGCAAACTCTTAAGCAACATTAAAAAATTTTTGGTGAAATTGATCAAACCGAAACGCTGTATAACATAATTTATAGCATGTTAAAGTGTTAGTTAATATTTTTTTTAAATTTTTATTCATCACATTTTAGATTCAAGTGTTCTCAAGTGGGGCATCTAGAATCGAAACGTTTATTTGGAATTTGTTTTTTTTTTTCCTTTTGATTGTTTATAATGCCCTTAAAGCAATGCTAAAATCATTTCTCGAAATTTGCGTTTTTGCATTAGTTATTTAAAGCAAATATAACAAATCTATCAAAATATAAAAAAAGCCAGTACTTCTACTGACGATAGAAAGACCACCCTTCATAAAGCGTATAATGTATGCCTAATATATCAGTACATGTAGGTACTACACTGAGAGAAGGATATGTTTTATATTAAGTACGCATGTTAACTAAATATCAATATTTCGTATATTTGGTTATGTCAAAAGCAATATATAGTCACATGAAATAAATACTTAATTTGCATGGTATTTCAGACTCATTCTAGGTGAAAATCGATATGTTAATGGTTCACATATCGCACTTATAACCAAAAATTTGTATGTCCACGTAAATATCTTTAGAGCCGCTAGAACTTTTTAAGACTTTCAGACAGTTGTATCATTTTCTTCGAGAATGAGCTCAATCTTTCACGAAATGTAATCAAACATCACATAACTGAAACTACATATATAATTTTTAAACAAGACATCTTCTGAAATGAATCGAACATTAAAAGTAATATAGGAACGTAAGTAAATTAATAACGATCAACTCCTGATTCTAGACCAAATATGATCGTCTTGAAATGAAACATTTTAACATGAATCTCATTAAAAGTCATAGCCATATTTAGCTTTATTTGAAATATCATGATTTAAAGCGCAAGTAAAATAAATGCATTTATTTATTGTTTTTTTTTTTTTTTTTTTTTAATTTTATTCCATACTTCAGTGTCTTGCAAATAGTACATACATAATACAGCACGTATCTTGTAAAGTTACCGTATATTCTCGTACTTGATATTGAAAAAATTGCAATCAATTAAAATTAATTATAAAGTAAGTAAACTTTATCTCTTCTCGAGCTTACAGTTCGCCTGTCACTTGAAATATGAGCGAATATTGGTCGAAGAAAACATGAAGAATCGAATTTTAATAATTCATAAAAAGTTGCACGACGTACCTTAATTTAATACCCTATTGAAATTAATCCTGTAAATGAACCAAAGTTGAAATCATGAGCTATGAGTATACTAAAAACATGGAATAATATGACTTAACTACTTACCAATTAGTGTAGGGAACAAAAAACTGAGGCCCTAGCTGTCCACGATCTCTTCGAAATTCATTTTTCCAATCGAACTTTACTGTATATACAATATTTTCACTGCTTTTCACAAAGTGTCACCTTGTCGTTCTTGTCATTTCGCCCATACATAATGCGCACTATACTCACTATACTCACTATATTCACTGTTAATATATCATTTTAAATGGAATAATGGCATTGCTGAGCCAAACGTTTGCTAATATTTCATTCTATTTGACACTGTTTTCTACCATGTTCGCATTTGTATAAAACGAAGATAAATGTTTACTAAGAAATTTCAAACATATTTTATGGAAAACCATGGTTTCTACCTATTATGATGTATCAGTTTTGCGTAAAATCAGGGAAAAAAAAAGTTTGAAGTATACTTTTCTTTGGTTCTAAGATTCTTTTGCTTGTCTTAAAAAAAGTTGCTCAAATGTGCAGTGAACTTGCGGAAAATACTCTTAATACAGTTAGGATTGTCTGAGATCATACATATCTTAAAAGTTACCGTATTATGTTCAATATCAACTTATATTTATGAAATTACTCAACTCCATAGAGATAATAATACTCAACATTTTTTCCTCTCAGTGTACATATATAGGGACGTACTAACCGAACTCCACTGTATGAACTTTTCAAATTTGAGTTTTGTGACCCAATAAGACGCAAGACTATTTCGAATATTTATGCACGATTTCATTAGATTAAGTAATGCAAATTTACAACTGAAGTATTATAAAAACTATTACTTTCAAAGTATTTGTAGAATGTAGAACTGATGAATCTCTTTCGTCCATGTTAGTTTGACTGTCATGGATTATTCTAAAAAGTCAGGGTCAATTGACAAGATATTGACGAGCTCACCCTGCTGGTGACGATGATTAAATTGGATTAAAAAATTTTAATCCATTTCAATAGAGATTTATGTACCAGATTTTTCATATTGAATTGGATTGGTTTACTGTAATCGAATTCAATGCAGAAAATTTCGATTAAAAGTTAATGCAATTCAATCCGGATTCACTTTATTGGATATCAAATATTAATTATTATTTACAAAAATTTAATCAATTGTTTTAATTAGTTGCACGTAAATAATATTTTAGTTGTTGTTATCGGTGACACACTTGAAAAACGCATTTTAACTCTATCTTGAAAAAATCCTTGTCTCAGGCTGGTTTTGAAACTCGGGATCGCGGGCGTTGAAACTGGTCTACGCAACCACCTGAGCCATTTCGGTACCAATGATAGTAGTCAAATAAATGTTCTACGCCTTCTGCTGGCAACGGTGAATTGAAATGGATTGAAATAGATTGAAATTAAATTTATTTAAATCGAAATCAATCAATTCAATCTGAAAAAATTGGCTTTTGATCGGAATTTATAATCCATTAAAATATAAATTTATGTATGAGATTCATGGTATTGAATTTGATTTATTAACTATATCGAATTTAATGCAAAAAAATCTAGCTTATAATTTAATGCGTTCCAATCATAAAGTTCCTGATAGGAATAACATTTTTCAAGTAAAAAAATCAAGTTTCAATGCAATTCAATCCGAACATATTTCATTGGTTTAAATATGCAATATAATCAAACTATATATAATTAAATCGTATGCAGTTTTGATCTAAATAAGTGTGATATAAGTGAATCCCGTTGAATCCAATTATAATAAAAAACCAGTGACGATGCATGGAATTGGATTCATATATTTTTTTTCCATTTCGATAGAGATTTAGGTACAAGATTTTTCGTATTGAATTGCAATCCATGGATTCATTTACTAATATTGAATTTAATGCGTTTTTTTATGAATTTTTTAATAGAAATAGTATATTACAGACATTAAATTCGATAGCAGGAAATCAATTCAATTCAATACAGAAATTCCGGTACGTAAATCTCTATTGGAATGGATTAAAATGTCGTATCCAAAAGCAAATTTTTTTGGATTGGTTGGATTCCTTTTGATTCAAATGGATTCAATTATAATCCATTTCGATCCTTTTCAATCCACCGTCGCCAGTGGGGCAGTTTTGAAATATATTTGGATTAAATTGGATTCGGTTATATTGCACACATTTCGCATAAAACGGCAGTGGACTGAATGACATATAATTTGATTTAATTGGAATAAATCCAATGTAATACATTTGAACTGAATTGCATTGAAACTAAATTTTTCTACATTGAAAATTTCACTTCCATGAAAAATTTCACGAAAAAAACGAATTAGATTTTAATCTAGATTTCCCGCATTTGATTGGATATCAGTAAATCAATACAATTCAATACGAAAAATGTCCCACGTAAATTTCGATTGAAATGGATAAAAAAAATTGGAATCTAGTTGAATCCATCGTCAACAGTTTTGAAATAAATTTGGATTGAATTGAATTCAGTTCTCTCTTAGTTTGAATCTGTTGAATTCAACAGATTTCCAGTTATATTTAACAGATTCAATAAAATGAAATCTTAACAATGATAATCTGTTAAAAATAACAGATTGATTTAATCAAAATATTGCAACAGATTACCCTGTAGTTTTTTATAACAGACTAATCTGTTAGTTTTGACATGTCATTCCAGGAGCACACTTTTCTGCTCAACGAATTTCTAAGATAAGTGCTTTTAAAAGAGTTTTTGAGGTCGCTAATTTTGATTCTGACGTTACAATAGGTTATTTTTAAATTTGTGTAAACGGTTTTTTTAACCAATTCGTTTCAACAAATTATTGAAAAAATATATTTTCTGAGATGCATATGTTTTCCATGGTTTTTGGGCCACTGACCATGAATTCAGACTCGATTTTGCAAAATTATTGTGTTTAAGCAATTTGTTTGAACAAATTATGAAAGAAATATATTTTCTGAGATGCATATGCTTAGCCGGGTTTTTTAGGCCGCTAAATATGAATTCGGAGTCAAATTTTCAAAATTAATTTGTTTAAACAATTAGTTTCAACAAATTATAAAAAACATATATATTCTAAGATGCATATGTTTTCCATGATTTTTTAGGACGCTGATCATGAATCCAGAGTATATTTTGCAAAATTAATTTGTTTAAAGAATTTCTTTAAACAAATTATGAAACTAAATTATCTTTTCAAGATGCATATGCTTTCTTTAGTTTTTTTGGCTGCTGATTATAAATTCTGGGTCCAGTTTGTAAAATTATTCTGTTGTGAAAATTTGTTTCAACAAATTATGAAAAAAAATATATCTTTTGAGATGCATATGCTTTTTATCAGAAAACTGTGGAATGCATATACGTATCAGAAAATACAATTTTTTTCATAATTTGTTGAAGCAAATATTTTATTCAAATTAATTTTGCAAATGCGACTCTGAATTCATGATCACTGGCCCATAACACCATATAAAACATATGCATCTTAGAAAGTATAGTTTTTTTTATAAACTGTTGATAAAAATAGTTTAGGCAAACTACTTTTGCAGATTCGACTTTTTAGATTTATGATCAGCGGCCTAGGAAACCATGTAAAGTAGACATATTCTGTAGAATGTAGTATACATAATTTGTTAAAAACATAGTTCAAACGAATAGACGTTGCAAATTCAACTTCCGATTCATGATGAGCGTTCCAGAAAACCATGGAAAGCATATGCATCTCAGAATATATATTTTTTTCATAATTTGTTGAAGCAAATTGTTTGAACTAATTAATTTTGAAAAATGGACTCTGGATTCATGATCAGTGGCTCAAAAAACTATGGAAAACATATGCATTATAAAAAATATATATTTTTCATAATTTGTCATAATAAATTGTTTAAACAAATTAATTTCGCAAAATTGACTTTGAATTCATGATCAGCGGCCCAGAAAAAATAGAAAGCATAAGCATATTAGAAAATATGTTTTTTTTTTATAATTTGTTGAAATAAATAGTTGTAATAAACTTATTTTACAATTTAGACTTTGAATTTGTGTTCAGCGGTCTAAAAAATTTTCAAGTATGTACCTAATTTTTCAGAACCCGCTTTGAAAATCGCGAATTGTATTATAAAGGCGAACATATTAAGCGCATGCTCAAAAAAAATACAGAATTAATCTAATTATGGCAAAAGTAACAGATTCATCTGTAACAATATTTCTCAAAATTACAGATTGTTTCAATCAAAAATACCTTACAGATTCAATCTGGTAAGAATTCAACAGATTCAGAGAAAGAGAGTTGGATGCCACTTATTTCGAATAAAACTGCATTGGATTGAATGACATATACTTTGATTGAATTGCATTAATTCAATGAAATTCATTTGGATTGAAATGCATTGGAACTCGATTAAATTACTTGGAAATTTTGTTTCTATTAAAAATATCATAAATGAAACGCATTGAATTTCAATCATCTTTTTCTTAATGAAATTGGATAGCAGTAAATCAATCCAATTCATACTGAAAATCTGGTAAAGAAATCTCTATTGGAATGGATTAAAATGTCCTATACAAAAGCAAATCGTTTTGGATTGGTTGGATCTATTTTGATTCAAATGAATTCTATTTTAATCCATTTGAATCCATTTGAACCCGCCGTCACCAGCAGGGCACATCACTGTGTGCAACGTACCAAATGATTTTGACTTCATTCTTCCAAACATAAACCACTTAGTCAAAATACTTACCTTTTTTCTTGCAATACCATATTGTTTCCGTAGTTCCATGTTTAATTTTTTTTATGTAACTTATTTTTTTGAATAAATTTATAATGTCTAAAATATTGTGTTTATTGTTAACATATATTTCGGAACAAATACATTAAAGTCACAATCAATACTAAAACTTGTTTCCGTAGATTTTTTGTACGTTATCAATCATTAAATAATTACTACTGATTTTTTTTCACGTTTTTCGGCAACGTCCAAAAAGTTCGTTTTCTTCCTTATTTTCATACTGACATTATTTCAGAATGAATATATCATGAATATACAGCGAGACACCAAATTCTAATTAATTTTAGATTCTATTTAACGTAGTTTTTAATTTGTCAGAATTTTATATGTTAGTTCACTTACTAGATATGAAATAATCGTTTAGTCATTTTTCATTCAAGACGTTTTGAACTTCAAGCATCAGTTTCATTAGAGTTATTCAATTCAGGTTTCACCAATTCCAAATTCGTCCAAAAGATCTTTTAATCATGTATAGACTTCAAATTGTCTATTTTTTACACAGTTTAAAGAATAAATAATTGAAACCTTCTTCTCATGAATATATGCACATACGTCGCATGTACTTCATTTATACATTGTCATCAAATCACATTTTTGGAGGGACTGTACAAGGTGTTAATTAAATCTTAAGTAACGTCAATTTTTTGACGTCCGACGTGAATGCGGATTTTTCATGATTCGCGGAAAAAGGCAATTTAGTTGGCTTAGAATCTCGATGGGAATGAAAGAAGGGAAATGAGAAGATGCTGAACCGAGGTAGAATGAATATCTATAGAAATGTGAATGTCTCTCTCGCTCGCGCAAGCTCAGGTGGCGCGCGAGAGGAAGTTACATGGCCGTGGTTCAGGTGAATTCAGGCTTTCTTACTTTTAGTAGCGGATAAGATCGTTTATTCGTTGTACGGAAAAGGTAAATTTCTACGGAGCTTTATGGAAATCTCGCGACTGCCGTCATGGGGGCCAATGGCATTACAAAGAGGAGGGCCATTAGCATTTTCCACTTCCTTGTAAGTGGAAATCGCACGATCGATCAGGACCAAGGAATAAGAAAGAAATTTTTTTTTTCGTTCGATTCAATGGTGAAATCATTTTTATTTGCTATATGTAATGATAGATAACATTATGTTTTTTTTAGATAGATAAATCTTTTTTTTGGTGGTCAAATTAAACTGCAAGATAAGTTGGATAGATTTTATAAGAAACAATTCAATTGAAGTGAGAAAACATATTTGCTAATTTATATAACTGAGTATCGATATTAATAGATTCATCATAAAGAAATATCATGTTATAAAAAGAGAGTAAAATTTCATCAACCTAATTCATCGTGCAAAAGATCAAATGGAAACGTAATCAAGAACAAATATTTCTAAAAATTATTTTAAATCAAAGAAAATGAAGTTTGAAGTTCTGCTGACCTTGAAGTTTAGAACGTAAAAAGAAAATTTTATGAAAATAATACTTCCTGTGTGCAATTGCTTTTATGAGATGAAAAAACCTATCATCAGTTTATCAGAAAGAATTAAGAAAACTTAAAAATATGCTCTGAAATAATGAACTCCATCTTTAGAAATTTTACGAATAAAGAATTCTTAGTTCACGTTTAATATACACATGTATATAAATTTATGAGGAGTGTTAAGAAATTCTTCCTCTCAATTGTCAAGTTCAGATCCCTAAGATAGAACTTAAATAATAGTTTCTGAATTTCTGTACATTATTATCGAAATCGTTTTTAAATTATCCTTTGAATCTCATTATTGAACAGCAAGTTTGGTGAATTTATAGAATATAATGGGAAAAAAATTCAGCCATGGGTTCCTGTATAGAGTTTTCATTAAAATTCAGGGAATCGAATTTTTTTTTGAATTATGTAGATTATTTTCATTTTCATCAATAAGGTATTCAAAAATGTTCTTTAGTACTGTCGAAAATGAAATTCGAAAATCATTCATAAAATTGCTGATAAGGGCCATAAGTAATAAATTCCTTCAGAATTTTTTCTATTCATAATTTTCAAGTTTTTGTAAATTGTTTGATAATAATATTTAGTTTTTCCCAGATTTTTGTAATCAGCTTTAAATTAGTTTTTTTTTTCGATTGCGATAATATTCAAACCGAACATTTAGAAAGTTCATAAAAAGAACTTATATGATATAAATTTTCAAGATTTTTATTCACAATCATGAAAAACCTTGATATAAAAAAATGTGTGTTTTCAAAAAAACTTGTGCGATTGACTTCAATAATATGATACGCAAGATAAAAGGATATCAAGTGAAATGTTCCAAAATCAGGATTTTTTTATCGCGGCAAAAAAAATTTGTTGGATTCTGAAATCTTCAAATATAAATTAAATCAGGAGTAAAAAATTAGGTGGTCGTCAAATTCAAATTATTGCCAAGTTCGGAAAACCTCTATAGCGTTTCTATGTTGTTCTTATTTTAGTTTTATCCAATCAAACGATAAAGAGAAAATAAATCGAAAACTAATTGCTTACATTTTTCAACAATAAAGAATGTATGTATTTATTTAACAAGGGAGAAATAAATTCGCGCATGAAATTTATGCAAATTTTCTCATATATTTCTGAAGATATTAACAATAATGTGAAAATCAACGATTTTCATTTCAATAGTTTCGAAGACTTGAAAGTATGTAAAAATCATTTTGTCCAAGTATATTTACTCTCTTATTACATTATTTGAATTAGTTTTTTCAGGTACAATGAGGCACATTGAAAATTCCTGCACGTAAACTACGAATTTCCGTCATAATGGAATTGAAGTTTCAGCAGGTTGAATGCGATTACATTATAAACGTAATTATTTTCAAGTTTGCTGATAAAAGATCCGAATACATTGAATTTATGAAAGCAAACATTCACAACATTTTTTTAAAATCTATGAAAATTATGTTGAGCAATTGATGACAAACATTTTTGGTTATGAAAAATGTGCAATATCATTATTTAAGTTTTTACTAAACGTGTGTTTTGAAAATATAAGAAATTTGACGTTAGGAAAAATTTTTGCAAGGCCTTCGAATGTTTAGTTTTTTACACTATGAAAAATTGAGATTTTTGAAATATTTTATCATTTACAAGTACCTATGATGAAAATTAATATTCTGTCTTTCAAATTTACTTGTATACATTAACTATATAAAATTAGATATTTGATATTAAAACCCGCGATTGAGTCCAATACTACAATTTTCAGAATTGATTGGCTGAATATTTTTAATTTATTTTCCTTTTCATTATTTTTCTGCGGTTCCTTAAGTGTCCCTAAATTTTAAAAATTCAAGGCGACGCAAAAATAAAGAGAGAAACTGAAAACACTATAAAAAGCCACAAGCTTATATAAAAATAAAAAAAAAATAAGTTCTTTAAAATCAGAAAAAAATCAGTGAGCAGAAATTCTTTGATAAACAGCAAATTGAAAATAGGCCTTTAAGTTTAATCAAATATCCTAAATTATACTCTAAATTTGTAATAATTTTTTAAAATATGCAAGTATCTAAAAGCAGTATTAGAATCTACGTCTTACTAATAAAACTTGAAACCCCTGTTACGAAATTCCTGAATTTAAAGTTTTAAAACACAACTACATTTTATTTCAATTCAAATACCAAATGCCAAAATAATCTCTCATGTTGAAATCTATACAAACGATAATTAATCACAAAACATTACACTTCATCTGTATTTGACTGATAAACTTACATCAAAGGGTTTCAATCATTGGAAATTTTCGCACGTTGAGCGTCCATGGTAATAATTAATTCGATGATGATGGCGGTCTTCGTAGTTCGTAATGCATTTTGTTACAACCAACTAATAGCTTGTTTATAGCGTCAAACCCGGAACGAAATAAATTGATTGGTTAATTAGCATTTTCTTTCATCAAACACTTCTCGAAGCGTTACCTGTGCTTTTATGAAAGTTTGTCGATAGATTGATGAACAAAAAAAGTATAAAGCGCATTCATGGAGAATTAACACTGGTAATTATATTTTTTTTTCCTTTTTCATCTTTCTGTTTATTTTTACCTGTTCATTCAAAGTTGAATCGATTTTATTACGAGTTTGAAGTAATTAACGAGTTATTGCTATCGGAAAATTCGAGCTCACAAGCCCATGCATCATCAACGGAATAACAGATAACGAAAATAGTGCAATATTCTTGTGGATGTTGAGCGCTTTACAGATAATTTTTAAAATATTGTTTGGACTGTGGAATTGATCCAGAGAGGCGTAGGAAACCTATTGAAGTACATATGTGGAAAAATGGGGTCCTATATTTGTGAAAATATTTGACGTTATAAATAATTTAGAAAAATCTTATAAATGATTTATTTAACTCTTTTTTCCCCGCTGGTCTTGGATATCACTTTATAGAAATGGGTAACGACGTATACCAGTCAATTTGATTTATTTACTCCACTAAAATCTTTTTCCAACGTTTCGGCTCAGTAACTTTTTGACTCTCATCAGGGAATTATTATCAACCTTAAAATCAATACAAAAAGTTCAACAGCTTCATCAAATAAACGATTCAGCCGAAGATAAAAATCAAACACAACTTTTATTCAATAATGGGATCATCCCAAGTAATTCACGGGTCCAACATCCATAACTGCATATTGAAGGCAGTATACGATATTATAAAATTGGTTGTTCACAAAAGTCGTTATAGAACTAATGACTGAGAATATTCTTCCAAATTGTAATTCAGTGGCAAAGCACCAAGATAAAACTGGACCCAGTAAAAAGTAAATCTTAAAAATGTTAAGATATATCTTGGAAAATCAATGTAAACGTCAACGTAAATCTATTAGTTGAAAAATGATTCTCAAAAGTTTACAAAATAGGTTTGTGTCTGCGTAATTCATTCAAAAATTTTTTAAATGTTGTATGATAGGCCATTTTTATTGTCTTTGAAACTATTAACAGTGGAATGAACTGGAAAGTTTAGATTCGGGTCTCCATTATTTCTGAATACATACATGGGATTTGCGTACTTGATATCTAACAAAATTGCTTTGGATTTATGAGTAGAAAAAAAAATTCAAGAACAGAGCAGTCTAAAATACTTTTTGTTACAACGACTATAATAAAAGCCGGTGGAATTCTAAGTACTTAGACATCTTGGAAATCCAAAGTCAAAAATTCATCACTGGGGAGAATTCCATAAAATTGATAATTTGTAAACAAAATAGTTCATCTACAAATCAAAATGATTTAAAATAATAAATCAATCCTACAAATGTCACAGGATTTACAATTGTGACCTGTAAAATTTTCTGATCTTACCCTAAAAGTCTTGTATTTTTTATGAGTTAAAACCTCGAAACCAATGTATTCGATGAAAAAAATTGAGAGGATTCGAAAATAGCATGGTAATAAAATTGAACATTGCATGGACTGTCGAAAATATGTGAAGATTGTGATATCCCATTGATGTTCAATTAACATAAAAATGAAGGAACACTAGATACCGTTTGATGAAAAGAGAATAAAGAATAATATTGCACTTCGTTTACCTTGACATAGTAAAAACGAATTGTTTTTGATACAAATTTTGCAGAACTATCAATGAATTGATATTTTATGAAGAAATAGATATCTGTCGATCATGAGTTGTTATATATTGAATTTTTTTTTCAGAAACTGTCAAACGTTCTCAATTTTTTTGAAAAATTCTGAATAATTGACAATGTTTTTGATAAAAATTCTAATCGATACTTTCAGAGAACTATCAATACAGACATCTACATCTTATACAGACAACTTTGAAAAATTTGTTTGATATTTTTGTAAAATTATAAATAGTTCCTAAAACTTTGAAAAACTTTCGAAAATTATGTTTACTTTACGTGACGGGAGGTGGAGTGGGGGAGATCTAGAATCCCCATAGGTTACCTACCCATAACAACCAAATTGATGACAGTTATTATAATAATTATGGATTCAACATTATAACAGAGGGTGAAGAAGGCGTAAGGAAGGTTGGAGTGAGCCTTACTTTAACCTCATAAATACTGAAAGGAAAAAATGAACAATCTCCATGCATTTTCATGGAAATTTTCAAAATTTTCCCAAACATTGAGATTCACAATTTCTTTTATTGATAGATTTCCATACGGTCTCCAAAATTTACATCGTCGTATAAAAAATTTCCTAACATGAAAACTTTTCGTGCGTGTATCGAAACTGCCAATCGGAAATTGAAAATATTCATGTATGTGTATAGAAATATTCTCAAACATCGAGTTAATCTATTTTTGATTGATGAAATTTCCATACGGTCTCTACAATTTTATTTTGTGTACAAAACTTCCACTAGAGTATAGAAAATTTCCATACGTGGGAATTTTCCATGCCTGCGTTGAAAAAAGTCAAACGAAGGATGGAAATTTTCTATGCATTGGTATAGAAGTTTTCCTAAACATTGAGTTTTTCCATTTTCGATTAAATGAATTTCCATAAGATCTTAAAATTTTCGTTAGTGTACAGAAAATTTCACTGCACAAACACTGCAAGTCAGAAATGGAGAATCTCCATCCATATGTATAGAAATATTTCCAAAAATTGAGTTTTTCCTTCTTTTATAGAAAAAATTTTCATACAGTCTCTATATTTTTGTTCGTGTACAGAAAATTTCCATTGCAGTATTGAAAATTGAAAATTTCAAAACATCGGAATTTTCTATGCCCGTATTGAAACATCTTCAAGTAAGCAATGGAAAATCTTGATGCGTTTGAATCTAAATTTTCCTAAGAATTGAGTTTTTCTATTTTTGATTGAATAAATTTCTATACGAATTTTAAAATTTTCGTTCGATCGTGTACAAAAAATTCCGTGTGCAGTATGGAAAATTTTCAAACATAAGATTTTTTCATGCATTTATCGTAATACTGGACAATCAGAAATTGTAAATCTCCATGTATAAGTAAAGAAATATTTCCAAACATTAAGTTCTGCTATTTTTGTTTATTGCTAGATTGATTCCCACCCAGTCTCACGAATTGTCTAACTTATACTGAAAATTTTCATTGTAGTACGGATAATTTCAATACATGGATTTTTTCCATGCCAACACTAAAACTCTGCAAAAAAATAATGGAAAATCTCAATGCATATGTACAAAAACATTTCTATACATTGAGTTCTCCTACAGTTTTATAGATGGGTTTTCATATAATTTTGAAAATTTTCTTTCCAGTGCGAAAAGTTTTAGTCCAGGGAATCATTAATTAGTTATTCTGGAAAAAAAAATATTTTCATGCTTTCAAAAATTTCGGCACAACATCAATCCAGCCTTGGAAACGCGATACCCGCATGTGAAGATATAAAATTTCGAAGCTTTAGAGAAACCAGATAATACTAAAAATTATGCGATGTGATTTGCATGATATTAATTGTGAGTGAAAACATCACAGTTTCAATTTTCCCAATACGTGATAAAGGTTTCAGTTCCGAAACACTTGTCGATTGACGTAGTGTAATCCTAGCATATCATCTCACGTACAGTCCGATAGCGTAGTGGACTAAATATTAGCGAGCGTTTTAGGTGAATAGGTGCGTGCGAGGAACGAGGAGGAGGTCCTCGGTTCAAATCCAAACGAGTGCGAGATTTTTATGTTATGAGATATTTCTTTAAGTGTTTGAATAAGCACCTGCGTGTACATTAAAAACTTCCTCTGTTGAATAATAACGTTACGACATGTCAATTGACTCCGACGAAAACTAGGAACGAAATATTCAACATAACTTTTTTTTTATTTTATATGTATTTTATCATAGTAAAAAACATCACATGCATTGTAGGAAAACATTCATTTGTTTTTTAAAATAGTAATCGATAGTTGAGCCTCTTTTCAACTTCTTATGGTCTGGAAGGATTCAAAACGTAGACCTCAGCACAACCTCCATTGTTGTAAAACGCACGAGTACTACAGCTTTTGAGGCTGTACAAAGGTTAAGGCTGGATTAGAGGCGTGTGCAACTCTAGCCTCCTTTTCAGCCCCCTTTACGTTTAAGGTTGTACTGCAGCTACAGTTGTGCCGGAACGAAATTTTTTTTGAGGGGGGCCAAAAGTATTAGCCCAACCAAAATTTTTTGGGGATGACTTACTGCGCACGGTTCTCGTTCACGCGCCACGAGCGCGTGATAAACAGTGCTACATTGCCGCATTGCTCGAGTGCAAGCGTTGAATTTCGTGAATTCTCCGACGAAATGCACTATCCCTTTTTTCCCGCAGACACAATCTTTTTGAAACTTTGAATAGTAGTTTGAAAGGCTCCTATTTTATGATACACTCGTTTTTCGTGGCAATTTCATTTCTGCAAGTGGTTGTTTTTGGAGAAGAAAGGGTCAAAATTCACGCGCTCCCATAAGAGCCCATGTATTTTTTCTCAACTTTGATCCCCATCACTCGAAAACCTAGGACAAGATCACTTTGAAAATTTGTCGACGTGATGTAAGGTGCCATAAGCTACTTATATGTGAAATTTGATCGAATTCTCATTATTCGACCCTAGCTGCAGTACAACCTTAACGTGAGGCTGAAAAAGAGGTCTGATATTTCGACTCGGGTATTTCCATTAGGGAACTCTCAATCGACTTCAGGGTTGACTAACAAAAATACGGGTTAACCATGATTATCAAGAGTCAACTCTGAAGGTTTTTGAGGTTCTACCTTTAAATTGAGGGTCAGCCATGAAACTCGATTGCCTATCCCGAAAGTTAAGGAGTAACCCTGATGTCAATTGAGGGTTTAATATAAAAAGTTGAGGGTGATTTTCGTAAAAGGAGTGATCCAGATTTTGGGACAACTGTCAGAATAAATCTGTAACCCATTCTACTCTCAGTGCTCCATGAATGAGCTTATCGAAACGTATCGCTTCAGTCGTAAACAGCAACGATACTTTTAACATTCGATACCCCCAAGTTTTGAGCTCGTTAGGATTCGACGCAAAGTGAGCAACGCACGTAGACGTGGTAGATGTTGACGTTTATTGCTTGCATATCCACGTTTCAACGCCGCCGCACGACAGTCTAATGCGATTAACGGCACGGCTTGATGTGGTACTACAAGACTCTTGGGCGCCTTCTCCGACTGTTATCTGTCTTGTAACAGCACGAAGAATTTGCCTCGCACGTCCCGGGCTCTGTAAATATCGGACAAATCGAATTGGCATCTGATCGGAATTCCGAGTGGTCCGCGTTTCGTGCGAGCCCAAGACGTGTCTTTAAACGCCGCTGACCTCGTCATCGACTCCTTATTCCATTCCCTTTTGCCATTTCTGGAATGGAAACTATTTGCATTCCCAATTCTACTGTCAAATATTCACAGAAAGTTCGAAATGATATGTTACACTCGTGCGAATTGAAAGAGGAGATACTCATATAAAGAAGCATTTGTGAGAAGATTTTGCTATATTTATGTAATTTCATTCGATGTTCATTGATGTGTCGATTAAGGTGGCCCTTATTTGGGCAAAGTTGGAAAATGTTACAGGACCGGCCGGCAAATTTATCAAAGTATACAAAAATTTTTCTACCAAAGTTTTAACAAAATCGAACTATATAAACACGTGCCTCCAGGCGACTTAAAATTAAAATGGGAAGTACATGTATTTTCTCACTAAAAATAATCAAGGTTTTTTTGAGCCAACATAAATTTGTTTGAAAAATCTAAACTATGCTTTTACTGTTTTAATTATGTCAGGTTTTGACTGTAATTTTTCTAGACTATTCCGAAAATTATTTCCCTACTTAAAGCCGAGTAAATATGGTCCTGTCACACAATATTCTGAAGCCAGCTGTAATATCGTGGAAAAAAAGATAAAAATGACAAGAAACACTCGATTTCTAAGGATGTTGATGCACTACATGCAAATATGATTGGTTTTTCAAAAACTAGCTGCAGAAATAAACAACTGTTATAAACAATTGTTTTGTATATGCATTTTTTCCTATCAAAAGCGGATGGTAGTGAATAATTTTTCGAAGATGCTACTTTAGACCTCTATCTTTCACGGGACGAAGATGCTAGGGTTGAAAAAATTGGAATACTCGAAAACGCTTGAATTTGCGAAGTTCTTCCAAAACAAAATTTGTTTCAAAAAACTTTATTCTTCATGATCTTGATTCTTCTTTTTTTTTTGTCTCTAGGGATGAAATGCTATCATCTTTCAGCATTCGCATTCAGCTTTAAGATAAGATCTCGTACATCCAATTACAATGATTCAACTTACTTAATGGTAACTTACACGATTTTCATAGATTTCTCATGTTAAATCTACGGGGATCAGGCACATAAAGAAACGAATCATTGAGACTGGTTGAATCTGCATGGCGATGGGTATTACTAGAATCGTGAAATTTAGCACAAAAAAAAGGGGTAAAACTTTTTGTCAAAGTCCTATAACTCTGTCAAAAATAAAGTACTTTTAACAAATATTTGTTTGTTTGCAATGTTTGACACTTTCATTGATGTTTGTTACAAGGTTCACTCCTGATACAATTTAGAACTGTAAAAATGGCCATGAATTACAAAATTGTCAAAATACAAAACTGGCAAAAACCGTCGAAATAAAAAATGTTCAAATTCGAGAGGTAGTGCAAATTTGAAAACATGTTTTTAAAAAACTTTTGACATTGAAACTGACGGTTGCGCTTCGAAAGACTCACTCCTAGAAGACTGTTAAATCGTCAAAATAGATCAAAACGTCAAACTTTACATCAATTTCTAGAACTCTTACCTAGCTGTTTCGCTGTCAAAACTGGTCAAAAGTTGTAAAAATAAAAAATCTCCTAATTGATGACAGTTCTGAAAATTAAAACAAATTTTTCAGAAACCTTTTTGCGATTGAAACTGTAAGACAGTTTCCATCACATAAATTTATTTTTTGTTACTCTAGCCTCAAAACTGCTCAAAACTAACATTTCAAAGTGACTTTCTGGCTACCATAACAAAAAATGTTTTACCTAAACGTACTTTATACACTGTTGAGCTGCAGTGAAAACTCTCAAAAATGTTAATTATGTTAAAATGGACATCGAACTTACAACTGCTCTTTAACTATCTCGCTGTCAAAACTAGTAGACTCAGAATGCTCCAGCGCAGAGTTTAAAAAAGTAAGGGATTGCCGTTAATTGTCAGTGGGTCCATTCACGTTTAAACAAAAAAAAAATTTCTTTCCATTTAATGCCTAAGCATAAATGTAATTGTGTATAAGAAGTTGTAAAATTTGAAAATACCCAAATTCCAAATACGTATCTTACAGACTCCGTGAATATTTTTTTCGAAAACTCTTGGGATTAAAACTTCGAGCAAATTATTTTTCGAAACATCTACCCTCAGATTAGAGATCTGAAAAAAGTTGTTATTACGAAATTCTCCAGAAATTCCATTCCAACAAAATTAAGCTAGAAGAACTCGACAACCTTTTTCCCTCGAACAATACCCATGATGAAGTCTTTGTCTTTCCACTGGTAGGTAGTTTGTTCCCAATACGGTATGCCAGGGAGCGAACGATGTCCCGTACCGCGGCGTCCGTATCGTAAATCTGGTGTTTAACATACAAGTATCGCATTAATGCAGGTGAATCACGCTGAAAGCGAGCGTATCCTAGTGAAATTTGAGTTATAGAACGCGGAATTCGACGCGTCTGCAGATACACACGCACACGCCGCACAATTACATGCGCGATATGCTTTTGTCATTCTAATAGGGGACGATGCATCAATAAATTGTAGAAACAGAGACCGCGGTCCTATGCAATAGTCGGCCCCGTGTAACCTACCGATTGCCAGCGATTATGCGAATAATAAATTGTTCAACGTACCCGACCCGCGATACTTTACACCGCCGTTCCACGACGGATTCGAAAACACATTGTTCGCGGGACCATTGTTTTTGCGCCTTGTCCATTGTTCCCGTAGTGCCGCCGTCCCTAAAGATCTAATTAACTTCACTGGCCTGTATTTTTACAATGTTGTACGTATTTTCCAGTGAAAAAAGGTGGTAACGATGCGTGTCGGGAAGAGCTTTTGACGAGGGCGGAATAAAACGAGAGTTTTCGTATAATTGAAGGGCATCGAAAGGATTCAATTTGAGCAGTGATGGATCAGGGAGGGCAGGGGGTAAAAAGAAAAAGTTTCCGGGAGGGTTTTTACTGAAAAATATGTTTGCTCCAGGATTTCATTATTTTTTATATTCGACAGTATGGATACAAGAAAATGATTTTTCATACTTCGTACACAATTTTTTTAGTCCAGATTTGCACATTTTTCATGTTTGTATACATACATACTGTAATTCAATTTGTATGATTATCAATAAGTCACGTAGGCTAACAATATTTTCATTTTTTGTTTTGGTTTTTATAGAACCTATAGGATTTTTGATAATCCTACGAATTTACATTTGGCTTTGTAAAATTTGATGCTCTAGGAACCGAAGTTCTAAACAATGGAAATATTCTAGTAGATTTTTGAAAAAAATATAACTTAACAGATATTTAGTGGTTCAATGATTCTTCGAATTTTTGTGTTATTGTATAGTTCTGTCATAGTATTTTCTGGTATTTTTAAAAATTACTAGTATTTCTATAGACGCCCAATAGTATTCTAGAAATTGATTCTATAATGTTGACACTGAAAACGGCTTTGGCTATTTAGATTGATTTTTCTGAAAACAGTATCTTCCCTATCGATTACCAATACTTTTATTTCATATTTTTTTGGTATTCACACAATTAAGGTTAAGTTCAATTGAATAAATTATATTGCACTTATTGATATTGTTTTATATATATTGTATTTATAAAATAATTACTAGAATTATTTCAATTTTTTTTCTCTAGGATTCAAAGTTTGAGATAGTATCGTTTGTGCACAAACTTTTCGAGCACCGTATTTATTGTGCACTAGGCGATTGTGCACATTTTTATGAACTTGTACGCAGGTTGGTAGAAAATATATATTTCAGAGTATAATTTTGTAAATTTGTAAGTTTTTATTTTCGAATTCGTTGAGTATAGGGTCATAGTGATGAAAATCGTAAAAATGTGCTTAATCACCCAGTGCACAATCGATACCATCCCTAAAGGTTTATAAATTTTGAAAAAAAATAATATATATCATACAAGTTTTCATGTATTGCAAGATTTCTAGTATTTTTCGAATTTTCTTAGTAGATGCGAAACCTTGAATGATTTCTCATTATTTTTATAAAATTATAGTACTTTTGTTGATTGCTACAAAAATTTATAAGGTTAGATGTTCCAGAATGCAAATTTCGATATATTCTCGCATTTTTCATAGATTTATGAAAAAATAAGATTTATAGGTACCTATCGATTTCGCATGTTTTATCTAGTTCTTGTTTTTCGTAGTTTTTGAGTATTTGAAGGATTTTGTAGCGTTTTCTTGAATTTTGATATAGTACCTATAACTAAGGATTGCCATACCTATACGCTCTTTAGAATTTGATGCTCTAATATTCAGAAATACATAGATTTCTGTAGGCAGTTCTTGAAATTTTTATAAAAACAGTTTTTTCATATGATTCAATTAATTTTACTATTTTTTCAGAGTTCGCAAGATTCAAATGGTTTTCTAATACTTTCATATGGATTTATTACGGATTTATAAAATGTTGTTACCTATGAGATTCAAATTTTTTTAGGTTTTTAGCATTTTTGTAGATAAAAATTTTTTTTATTCTTCACCGGCAGTGTTTTCACAGGCCGTTTATTATTATCCTAAGCAGTTTTCGTTCAAGACTTCGACAGTTGCTTAGTTTGTAGGTAAAAAATTGTTTACTGTCCTTAATGTTAGCAATCCGTAATAGAAATCCTTACTACAGCAAGAAAAGGTGGGATGAATTTAATATTATTAGTTCACGAAAAAGCTATAATCGACTTTATATTTGTGACAAGTTAAGGATTTTCCAATTTTTTCCAGCATTTCTGGCAAAATAGAATGAGTCATATTTATTTTTAAATAAATTATTGAAAAACCATTTTTATCGATGATTTATCCTGCAAGTCTTTTACAGATTTTAAAAGTAAAATTGATCAATGTATGGGACATCATTTTTAACGATTTGCGACAAAGTTTATTTCATCGTTGATTGTTTTTACGAATATGCTGTATGTCATTTTGGTAAGATGTGATTGTAGGAAGAAATGGCACTGCATGAGATACGAAATCAGTGGATACGAGCTAAAGATGAAGGTTAATGATCGATTATTAAACAAGACGATTTTTGTTCCAATCGTCGATTACAACCTTATCATATTTAAATAAAATCGATTTTTAAATAATAAATTATTTTTCCAGTAATTGTTCATCCCTAGTAGTAACCCTTCGTAAACAAAGTTATAACGAGTCGATGGTATCACGTTGGTATAAACTATGTTTTATAAAAATGCAAATCCGTTCAATATTCTTTTAAAAAAGTTATTTAATTGATTCCCAACCTTTCTTAATTTTTTGTCTTCAATTCAAAGCCCTCAGATGTCTCAACTAACTTTTTTTTCCTTCGAAAAATCCCGTCCATCAAAAGTGAATAGGTGTTCCAATGTCAAAACAATCATTAACGGGAATATAAATTGTATTAGGAAGAGCTTGAGAAAGGTTTAATTGAAGAAAATCGGCTTCTATGAAAGAAAAGAAAATTTATGCTATTACGAACTTTTTTAGAATTTTTCACAGCTCATTCGTTTCTTTTAATAGTTAAAAAATTGGTGATTAATGATATTATAGTTTTGTCATTTTGTCAATTAAAAAATAAATGATTAAATCAAATTCGATTCAGAAGATGTTTTACAGTCGAAAAATTGAATCTAAATCTATGAAGATCTCCTTTTTTACTTGATTTGTAATCGTGGAACTAGGAAACGATATCTCTGAAGTTCCAAACAGTAAAAAATAAACCAGAACAAAAAAATTATTACACAACCTCTCCTAGTTAGGGTAGTAGATTATTAGTTATATTAGTTAGGGTGATTATTGATATTTGACAAACGTTATATAATGCTACAAACTATTTTTTACCTTACGCTTAGATGGAAATGGAAAATCCATTTTTGTTTTATTTCTTAAACGTTTGGAACTTCAGGCACATAGTAAAAGGTTGTTCGGTTCCAGCTCAATACAGCATCAATATCGTTGAAATAGGTTATATTCTCAAGAGATTTAACACCAAGGGCTGTTTAGCTCGTTCAGAGTAGCATTCATAACGATTTGTTTTCTAATCTTGTTGAGATTTCGGCGAGACCAGATTTTGGCAAAGAAACTTATCCGGTGGCGTGATTTTCAAGCGAATCTTGGCGAATCATGGCATGGCGCTCAAACAACCGAATCGCGGGGAATAATAGGACGTGGGACCATAAGGGGCGTTCGAGGAAACGAATCTTTTTTGCGTTCAAAGTTTTGCGAACGCTTTTGAATCACCCTGGTGGAAGGAACAAGGCGTCGTCGTGTGCAAGAAGAGCAAGCGTTCGTTCTGTTGTCGGTATCTGGCACGTGAAATATGAGGCTTAATGGGTCGAGGAGTCGATCCGCTTTACCACCTTCCGCCGTCGCCTCTTTACGAGCCTTTTTTCTATTCATCGTTGCGTGTACTCGATGCGCCAACGCCACGCCAGATCTGAAATACTATACGTCAGTATCTCAAATTCAAAGAATATTGACGAACAAGTAATGAACACTAAAAAACATCTTAACCATGGCTCGTATTATACATCTCATAGCGAAATATTGGATATCATTTCCACAATATTGCAGGCCTTGATGTACGTTAATTAAATGGTTTTGAATTATATTGTGATAATATTCTTGTGGGATGTTACGTTAGCTTTTTATATTTGAAGCAGTTTATAAACTATTGTTTAAACAGCTTGTTCCAATGAATAAACAGTTGTTTTCACTGTCTGGTCTGCTTTATTGACTGCTTTGGCACTTTTTTTCACTGTTCACCAAATTTTACCACGAAGAATGTAATCTACTTGCATTCGCTTAAAAGAATCTCTGACTTTAGAAACTGCAGTATTTACCGCCTAGAATAAAAAATCACTTTACACGACACAGTGGAGTAAATGCACATTTTATCCACTCCTGATTTTCGAAAATGCGCATTTACTCCACCTCGTTGTGTAAAATATATTCCTTAAATCGAGCAGAAGGGCTTTTTTAGATAACGTCAGGGGCTTAGGCACACGAAAATTTCGGAGGGGCTTTCCTAAAAAAATATTTTTATTTTTAAATTTCATAATTTTTAATCTCTGACAATATGTTTACAAGAGAGCGATGTTGAAATATTATACATTTAGGAATTTGAAAGTTATACAACTTTTGGAATCCGGAGTTGCACATTTTCCATGTTCGTTAATAATGGAATTCGATTTTTGTGATTTTCCATCAGTAACTGAGGTTTCAATTTTTTTACTAATACTTTTTGTATTCATACCACTTTTAGGATTATCTGATATCAAGTAATGTGGGTTTCCATAAAGCTTTCTAAAAGTCGATACTTTAAGAATCAAACTTCTAAAAAATTTATATATTTTAATTGATTTTTCAGACGTCAGTTTCTTTTATAAAGATTTTTCTATTGATTTTATATAAGAGGACTAACCTCTTGTTATATATTTTTTTTATTTTCCTACCATTAAAAGTATGTTCAATTGTACAAATTGTCTAAATTGAATAGGATTTACTTTTTTTTTGTTTTCTATATGAATTTCTAGACTGATTTCTAAAATTATATATAACTTTAGTATTATATTAATAAATATTCTTTAAGTCAGAAAATTTTATAAATGCCCATGAAAATTATTTCTATATAATTTTTCTGTATTGAAAGTTTTCTAGTAAACTATTAAGCTAGTAAACTAATAAACTGGTAGGCAAGCAAACTGGTAATCTAGCGAAATTATAAACGAGTTACCTAGTAAGCTGGAAAAAGAGTAAACTCTTAAACTCATAAGCTAGTCAACTACTAAACTAATTAACAAGTAAGCTAGTAAACTATTAGGCTAGTAAACTATCAAGCTAGTTAAGTAAAAACTAGTAAGCTAGTAAACCAGTTATTAAGTAAGCTATTAAGGTAGTAAACTAGTAAACAAGTAAGCTAGTAAACTAGTTAGATAGTAAAATTGTAAACGAGTAAATTATTAAGCTAGTAAACTAGTAAGCTAGTAAACTAGTAGACTTATTTATCAGGTTTTTATAGCATAATAAACGAAACCCTGGATGATTTTTAAGTATTTTCATAGATTACTTATATAATTGTAGATTGCTGCAGAGATTAGAAAAACTCCATGCTTTAAAATACGGATTTCGATCTATTATCAGTAATTTAAAGAATTAATGATGAAATAACATTCATTTAGATGTTTGATGTTTCATATCCTTATTCTTTTTTCGTATTTTTGAAATATTTGAAAGATTTTGTTGCATTTTCCAGAGTTTTTGTGAATTCATAATATATTTTGAATATGTGCTCTAGAAACCAAAATTTATAGATCGTAGAGGCATTTGTAGAGATTTTCCAGAAATCAGTTTTACCATAGAATTCAATTAATTTCATTATACTTGTAGATTTTGTTTTAATGTAAAGATTTTAAATACTATTATATGGATTTTGTACAGATTTCTAGAATTTGATCATCTAAGAATCAAAGTTTTGAAAATTTTTAGCATTTACGTAGATACTTATTTTTCTTGATTATTCACTGGGTTGCAATCATTTTTCTGATGCATATTTTCTACGTTATTCTACGTTTTGATAATTTTTTCTTTTTTATTAAATAAGTATATACTGCTAACGTTTTCATGAATTTTTTGTGAATTTTTTTTTTATTGTTTATCAATGTAACATTCTTCATTTTTACCTGAAATATTGATTGATTTTATCGGAATTTCGGGAGGGTTTTGAACCCCCAAAACCCCCATCTGCCTACGCGCCTGGCGAATATGATTACAAAACTCGCCTTTAGCTCGTCTTACAAACTTTACATTCGCTAAACAAGCTCATTCTGCACTCGAGATAAGTACCATTATTAACGGTTCTTTTTACCATTAAAAATAATATATTACGCAGCAGATACGGATGTGCAAATTTCGCTAAATGGATTAAAGACCGAGTCGAAGGCGAGGTTTGTAACCTATTTTGCCTATAAGCCTAACCGTACTTATTGTTTACGTGCGATATTTTTTATCACAATAACCGAAAAGTCACTTCAAAATATCATTTTTGAGGTTAGAGTGATGAAAAGTAATTTTCCACTCTAGGCGGTAAATACTACAGTGTCTCATCTATAATCGAAGATTGGCTTTTCAAGCATAGGCAAATACATTACATTGTTCATGGTAAAGTTTACTTTAATTTTTTTCTATATGTGAAACAAGCCTTCAATATTGTATTTTCGAAATTTTTTATAATATATTATTAACATTTTTAAATGATACTGCTGTGATAAATTTATGTTGTTGTTCAAAGTCCAAAATTTTTTGCATTTTATATATACTTTCGTTAACTTCATGAAGTATCATAATATGCTGTAGTAATTTATTGTATAATATTTTTTTCTAATTTTCCACATTTAAGAAAAAGTCATATAGTTTTCTCAATATTTCATACAGTTCTTGTACTGTACGGATCTATTCTTACAAATGTTCAAGAAATCGCAATAATTTATTAAAGTTTTATTCACGCAAGGTTCTATTTTTGTTTTCCATAAAAAAAATGTAGCACTATTCTCGGAAAAAAAATTAATTGTATTTACATATGTGCAATTATTGCATAAAGTTTGACTTTAAGTCCTTAGCAGCTCGTTGATAAGGAACAGGAGCATAGAAGTTTCACTTAAAAACAAAAAATTTTTTCGTTTTATTTTAAAGCAAATAATAAATACGAAAACTGCTGCGGCAGTCCATTTTACAGATTTTCTATGTAGGTACTGTTGATTTCAAAAATTTTGGATGCGATTTTTAAAAAAATGTTTAAAAATTTCTCCAACAGGAATGACTGTAATAAGTAATATATTCTTCATTATGAACTACGGTTGTATTTTTTAGGATTTTGTAACAAACTGGCCCTCTTTAAAAAAGTCGTTACTTTAATATCAACAAAATATTTGCACGAAAAAAGTGAGCAGTTTAATGTAAACATGTACGAAATATTACAGTTCCTTTCAATATACAATTATATATTATATATATTAAAATATTATATTATATATATTATTAATATACTTATTAATTTATTCCATTTTCTACTTTGATAAATTATCATTTTGGTCAACATAATAGTTTTAGTAATCTCTTGCACCTATGAATTTAAATTTCCTTTTCTTCGTACGTAATAAGTAATGTGCTCATAACGGTGCTCATATTTTATATGTATATCCATCTGCAATCAAACAAACGCTTCAGAACAACAGCAAATCTAATTATTAATAAACTTAAATAAAACTGTATGATGTTAATTATTTTGTAAGTTATCGCAACGTATCAGTGTATCCTCCAGAATGTAACATACTTTTCTCGAAGATGAGGTAAGAATAATATTTTAATGTTAGATTCTGATAAGAGATATAACATTATAAACAAAACGTAGTTGATGGCCCATACGAGGAGCCGCTAAGGACTTGAAAGCCAAACTTTATGCAATAATTGCACATATGTCAATGTAAATATGGGGATCAGAACCCCCCCCCCCTTGGTGGTCCTTGAAACAGTTTCGATATAACACCTAATATTGGGTTATCACCTGTGTTTGTATATTTTTGTTTAACTTTGATTTTTTTATTTCTTGTCTATACTAAATTCATTACGGTTAATAATCACAGATGGGATCTTATTTTACTTTGCTATTTTTTACATCACAACAACGCTATCGAAATTTCGTCAACGAATTGGGAAAATTTGTAAACAGATATATTTTTGTCTCTATCCCCAGAAGTCATAGTCAAAAAGTATTAGTTACAGGGTTTTTACACTCTAATTAGAGAAAAAAAGAATCTTGATTACATAATTCGTAATTTATTGAAAATAGGTTTTCTTGCAGTCAAGTTGTAAAGAACCCTTTTAATTGCAATATCGACAAATCGAGGAAAAAATACATCCATACCTAAATTTTCACAGTTCTGCTATGAAATTTAAACAATTTTTTATGGAATACGAAAATGATCAAAATGTGATTTACTCCCATCTCTAATTGTAATAATCGATTTCTATTTCAAACAATGTTCAGCGATTCAGACAGTTCTAAGGTTAATGTCCATTTTCAGTTTATCTGTGCAAGTAAATTTATTTACATCTCCTCATACATATAAAAGTCACTGTTAATCCAAACATAGATAATAGGATAGAGGGCGTCAAATTACTATATTTGACAGTCGCGACACACAGTGTTTTGATCCAGAAAGGTGGTGGAAGTGGTACAATCGTCTATGTCCATCAAGTTGATTTGTTGTAAGGGGCTATCCGCATATTACGTCATCATGTTCTATGCATGTGTCTTTTTCTCTTGAATTTCAAATGTTATGTGTCTGTTTCTAATCTGTTGAAGTCACATGTGGACAGCCCCTTGACTTGCGTGATTCTTACTATTATCCTTTTAAAACTTGTCGAATGCCAAAAGTTACTAATTAAGAGGATAACTCGTTTTCATTGTGTTCATGGAAAAATAACTTATTGATGCTTTTCCTGGTATTATGCGTATGTTTGAAATTTTTATTATCTTCCAAGTTTAAATAAAACAATCGAATAAAAATAAAATCAATCAAATAAATTATCGACGTAGTTAATAAAAAAAAACTAAATTATGACAATAATTGATTTGATATAATTTTTTTTAAAAATAAATTGCAAAATGAAAGTTTTTCTACATGCATATGTTTTCCATGGTTTTCAGGTGCGCTTATAATAAATATTTTGTCAGATTTGTTGAATTAATTTGTTTAATAAATTTTTTTTTAAATGCATATGATTTGCATGCTTTTCAGGGTGCGCTGCTGATGAATCTTTTGTCAGATTTGCAGAATTGATTTGTTTCAACTTTTTTTAACAATTAGTTGCAAAACTGAAGTTCTTCCAAGATTCATATGCGTCCCATTGTCTTCAGGTGCGCTAATAGTTAATCTTTTGTCAGGCTTGCGAAAATAATTTGTCCAAACTTTTTTTTAAAACAATTACTTGCAAAATCAAAGTTTTTTCAAGATTTATGTGCTTTCCATGGTTTTTAGGTGCCTTTATTATAAAACTCGCTTTTAATCATATAATTCATTTGTTAAACATTTTTTTAAACAAATACTCGTGAACTCGAAATTTGTGCAAGTTGTATATTCTTTCAATGGTTTTCTGATGCACTGATAATTAGTCTGGTGTCCAATTTACATAATCAATTTTTTCAATTCTATGTTTCTACAATCAATCAATCAAAATTACGTAAGTGACAAGATACCTGAAAACCTCGAAAACATATGTATCTTGAAAAAACTTCAATTTTGCAAGTAATTGTTAGCAAAAAGTTTAGACAAATTAATCTCACAAATCTGACAAAAGATTCATTACAAGCGCACCTAGAAACCATGGAAAACATATGCATGTAGAAAAAACTTCAATTTCGCAAGTAATTGTTCAAAAAGTTTAAAAAGCTCAATTTTTGTCATAATGAAGTTTTTTTTAATAAACTATCAGTTGAATGCCACAATGCGCATGCTCAGAAAGGGCCAGTGGCGTAGCCGTACCATGCGATTTTGTGCATTACAGCGCATTATACGCTATGACTTCATATGATTTCAGATGATTTCACGCGTTCACACGCGTTAGATCTCGTTTGGAGCGCGTTAAGCCAATGATTTCATTTTCGCTCGAAGAATTTACACGATTTCATCGCCTTTTTAGATACTTTGCGACTTCATGCCTTAGTTGACGATTACACGCTTAAGTGTTCACTGTTTCATCGTATCTTACAATTTCAATCAGAATACACGCGGATAACAAACGTTAAAAACCATTGACTTCGGAGTAAGATGCCCCTCGACGGCAAAAAATATATAATATATTTACTATAGATATTACGTCAATATTCCAGTTTTTGAGAAATATTTATGACACTTCTGCACTCGGATTTGAATGAATCTCGTGATTCGACAGACAAAAAGTAAGAAATAAACGTCATTTGGTGGTTTTTTTTTTTTTTTTTTTTTTGACGGAAATTTTTCCAAAATTGGAATCCCGATCAACATGAAATGCCGAAAATTAAAGAATATTCTTCAAATCTTATTAAACGTGTTGTTGCTAATAAATATCCTAAACAAATGATCCTTGATGATACTGTACGACAAAATTTAATCTTAGAAATTTGGAGCTGCTCTCATTATGATAAATCGATCGTATATGATCCCAAAAATACCCCTTTCACAGCATTCTGCAAAGTTGGCCCTTATTTGCGAGATATTAATTGTTTTAGTTCATAACTTTCGAGTCGCTTTTTTCCATGATAGTGATCGGATTTTCATGATTCAAAAACGACAATACCCGTATTTGACGTCAAGAAATCTATTCCCGCAATCAGATTTTTTAAAATCCTCGTCTCTCCAACGTTAACCTTCGGCCAAAAAAACCATTATTTTTGTCGGCGAAAAGGTGACCACTAGATCGTCTTTCCTATCACCGTTACTAGTACCTTGACTGTACCTTGGGTCCACGAGGCTTTCAAGCGGATACAATGGGCGAGGCAATCTAGTCATCACCTTTCCCCCGAAAAAAATAATGGTTTTTTCGCCTAAAAGTTAACTTAGGAAAGACGAGGTTTTTTAAAAATCTGATTACGCGAATAGATGCCTTGACGTCAAATATATACTGTCGTTTTTGAATCATGAAAATCCGATCACCATCATGGAAAATACGTGACTCGAAAATTATAAACAAAAACAATTAATATCTTGCCAACAAGAGCCAACTTTGCAAAATGCTGTGAAAGGGATATTTATGGGATCATATACGATCGATTTATCATAATAAGAGCCGATCCGAATTCCTAAGGTTAAATTTTGTCACGTAGTGTAATCAATAAAGATCATTGATTTTCGAAAAAATTTTTCAGTATTTAATATTGTATTGTAAATGATTAATAAAAAGATCAAAGTGTACAACGGTTCATTTAATTGTGGCGTGGACCGAGGAAACGTACCTTACAGAACCAAAAATCAAAAATGGGATTACCAATAATTCTGAATGGAGAAAACTTTGTCTATCGATTGAGCATACCCTCGAAATTGTAAGATTATTGTATTGCATAAAAATTTGAGCTTTAAAGTTGACCTGCTCGTGGAAATCATAGGGACTTTCTATTTTTAAACTCGTTTTTCTCTCAAAGCGCCCAGGTGCTGTAAGGTACCTTTCTTCGGTCCACGCCACAATTCGAGAATCTATGAATTAAATAAATATTAAATAAATATCAGTAATTTTTCATAAGTAATTATACCTTCATTTTTTATATATTAAATAAATTATTTCCTTTTTTTCATGAATATTTTTTGGTGCCCTGCCCATTATCTTCTTTTTTAAAATAATGAACCAAATTTATGTCAATCTCCAAAAAAGATTCTTTTCATTTATTTTACTCCCAATCAGTCATAACCCTTTACATATATATGTTACAGTTTTTTCCTGCAAGGCTGGTCCAAATATATACAATAAACTTCTGTATGTTTTTAGACAAAAAAGATAATAAATAATAACAAACTGCGTTTTGTAATACTGACTGTCTGTAATAACTGTGTTGGTGTTATAAAAATCGTTAGTAGTAAACTAACAAAAATGTTTTCTGGAACGAATAATTATTGTATAATTTCTTTAGATGTTCATTTATTTATGCATGAATAACCTGAATCACTGTAAACTTTCTACGTTCCGTCAAATCAATTCTAACCACAAATTTTCTTCGAGTACAATATCAAATTTGAACCCCCCTCCCATGACAGATTTCTGCGCACGGGCCTGGTTAGGGCACCTTCATTCCTCCAGAAGATTGAAGCCCAGAAACATAAAGATTCTAACATTACAATCAAAAAGAATTGCAACATTGGCTATAGTTGTAGCAATCACAAATATAATTAGCGAAAATGTTACAACAACCATACTGCTTATACTGTGCACTCAAACGCTATGTGAGTCACGTGGAAGGTAGTAAGGTCCATCAGATAAACAACGTTTCGAACTTAGAAAATTATCCGATGCTCTCGGAGTCGTTCTCACGCAAGTGCGATACGGAAGTTACCCAGGTAAAATAAGCCGACGAGCCAAGCGTACTCGTAGCCCTTATCAGCGATCATTCTTATCAGGAATAAGGTTAGGTAAGCTACGTGCTCTTTGGGTCTGATGCTTCGACTTCGTCGCGACGTCGACGAAACTCGCGAGGCAAAAGAAAATGACGAGACGAGAAGAGGCAGGTAATCCGATATTACTTGCCTGCTCTTTCCGTAAGATGCATTAAAGCTTCTCTTTTCTTGAAAGTCGCTCCGAGTCGGCATTCGTCTCCAGGTAATGTGTCTGCGAGAGCTTCGCCTCGCGGTCGAAACGCCATATTTGTCTGCGCCTTTTTTCTTTCGCATTATTCGCCTTTTCCTTCTGACATTGTGCGATATGAAAAGAGCATCCGCGCCCGATAGGACGAAGCTATTTCATGGGGCACGAATTCAATTTAACAGCTCGCAAAGTTGCGCTGCAGCCTTTTCAGCCAGGTATTTGGGATATTGCTGGGCGGGGATTAATATTTTCGGGTGATTGCAGCGCCGAGATGGCGTGATTGAGAGTTGGAAAGATGTGCGGAAGAATTTTACTCTCGCGCATGTCAGAAATCAGAAGATATCACGGATTATACGCGGAAAAAATTTATTTATTGAATGATTTTTTTGAAATATTGCAATCAAAAAGATAAAGACGGAGAATTTTTCCAGATACGTCCCAGTTTCCCCAGTAAACCAGTGAGCTCGCCGTGAGCTCACAATATCCGCTTTTAGGTGAGTGAAAAGTGAGCTCACAACGAGCATAAATAGAGATATATATATTTTTTAGTAAATACTGATGAATACTTAATACTTTTGGGCAGTCGATACTTCGGCGAGATTTTTTCAGCAGCACGAGACTAACTCTGAGCATAAGATGTGCCACGTAATATGTCAAGGTTTATTCTCTATTACCTGTTTTATTTTCAACTGTCTATATCTTATTAACACTCGTTAGTTATAATCTAGTTTATTGTTTTTTTTTTTTTTTTTTCATTTCTCTGCATCCGAATGTGATTCCTATTTTCTGGTGAATCACTTCATTAATCCTTTGTTTCGTTCAAATTCATTTTCAAATGATTCACTCCGAATAGTGAAAAATCTGCTAGTAAACAAGTCGTAAGCCAAAAGATTATTAATTTTTCGTGAAACATCTTTGTTTATCAGTTGTTTCCGAATTACTGATGCATCAGTAAACGGACTTCTCCTGATAATCATTCAAACCCGTTTATGTTTCAGATTGAGTGACTCAGTTTACATAGCACTCAATCCTCAGTTCTGAATGATAAAAGAAAAAAGCAATATCTGAGCTAAGAAAATTTTTCCTGGCAATGCTGTCAATTTCAGTAAAATCAAAATTTCATTGTATCGATTTTAACTTTGTGTTCCATCGAGCAAATTGCCGATATGATCATCTTTCTCTTACATATTACGTGGCACATCTTATGCTCAGAATTAGTCTCGTGATGCTGAAAAAATCTCGCCGAAGTATTGACTGCCCGAAAGTATTAAGTATTCATCAGTATTTACTAAAAAAAAAATCTCCATTTATGCTCGTTGTTAGCTCGCTGTGAGCTCACTGGTTTACTGGGTCTCAACGATTCTCTTCACTTTTCTTTGGTTAAAATGCGAAGTTCCAACTTTTTTCCTTGGCACAACTTCAGATTATTCAAATAACTTTAGTTCTTGTCAGTAATGTTTAGTCTGAACTAAGGTTGAATTTCAAATTCAATGTGTTTTTACAATAAATAAAATATTATTACTATACTGATTCCAATGTACAGATATAAATATTTTTTTGAAGAAATTCCCTTTTAAAATCATGATTAGTAATGGGAGGATGTAAAGATTTTGGATAAAAAAACCAACCTCAGAAAGAGGATGATATCAGAAATGATTTTAAGAATTTTGTCGATTATATTAAAACAAAACAGAGAATTTCTGGATCTCATTTTTAACATTCTGGTACCACTCAATTTTCTTTCAAATGTCAACTTTCAACCTCTTTTGTTACATAACTCGAAACGATAAAATTTAAATTACCGTTTTCAAATAAGATTTTGTTTTTGTAAATCAAGACAGTAGTTTTGAAAACCAACATTCTATTTGAACTTCAGTATATCCGTTATCCATTAATGGAAACAAATGAAAATAATATTGCTATGCCTGAAATACTAATTGGAATTTTCGAGAAGGAATACAGTTTCAGTTATATTGGCTTATGAAACTGTAATGTCACACAGCGACTTTTGTTACAGATTCATAGAAGTTCTTTTCCGTGCACCTAAACAAGAATCTAATCCAATCTATTCTAATTTATTGTCAGTGGGAAAGATAAAGCTGTTAGAAAGAGTTCTTTCTAGTTCCCTCGCAACTGATGACTTGGCTCGTCGTTACAATTGACGTCGCTTATTTCCAAGTGAACGCTTTCGTTCAAGAGTTTAAAGTAGTACGAAATTACATTTCCTTCTCAATTTTCAGAAAATTACAGTGTCTGACACACCCTCTGAGCAGTTCGCAAACTTTTTTAAGATCTTGTTTGATTGTTTCACGACTCATGCGAAATTGATCGAGCGTTCGTACTCCACTCTTTTTTTATACACATATATCTCTGAATGTCATGTTCGGGATAAAAGTTTTAAGTCGTTTCGAGTATACGAAAAACGGAAACGGTTTAAAGTAATACTGAAAATACGCATACAGGAACGAGAAAGAAATGTTGTTTGATCTTGATGCACAAAAACAATACTGAATACCACTTCATACACATTTCTTTGTAGTGAGTAAAATGAATTATAGAATTATGAATTACCTGAGTATAACTGAAAAACATATGTTCGTAAAAAATTTTCTTGATGATGGTCTCAACAGTTTATTGTGATAACAAAGTGTGAGCGCAAATTGTGTGCTTTTCGAAAATATAATGCAGTCTTTTTCCAAGGTTTCTAGATTTTTGAAACTTAGAAGAAAGTTTACAACGTTATAATGAATTAGAAATCATCGCCTTTCAATTGATGAAATAAATAAAATACTTATAAATGTTTTAAAATAACAGAAAAATTGAGAATTAAATCCCTGATTTAATGTTTTTTGTAAATTACTTCAACTGAAATAAAATCGTTGAATTTAGAAATGACTAGATTTCCGAATTTTTTTTTACCTTTCATTTCTTGAATATTTTGTATTATAAAAGGATTGCAAAGTTTTCGCATTATTATTTTTTTTTAGTTTGTCATCACTAGACATGCTGGAAACTCTTCAAATAATGATATTTTCGAAAATTTAAGGAAACGATATGAAACTTCAGGATTTTGTACTCACTTGTAAATGTAATGATTTCTCAATTCTGAAGTCAGGTAATGAATATTTTTATTGCCATTATTCGTTTTAGTAGTCCTTGAAAATGAGGAAATAATATCTTAGGTTTAATGAAATCCTGTGTATTAAGTAACTAGCCCCTTCTTTCCCTTCTTACGAAATATAGTTTTCCATGTTATAAAATTTGTTAATTAAAAATCATTCTGACATTCTAAGTTTGTACCTGAGTTGAAGGTAATTATATCAAGTAGAAAAACTTTTTGTTCGAGTTTGTTGAATTTTTATATTATTATTACAATTCTTTAGTGTATGAAAAATTTCAAAATTTTTTTTTCTATTATTAAACTTGTTAAAAAGAGTCTAAATAAGATGAAAAATTGCCACTGGTAAATTAACGAGTTTACAACTTTCTAATTTTTCATTTTTAACTTATTCTTATATTTTTAACTTGCATTCCGAGATATTAAGCCTTGTGTTCAAAACGTTAACCTTTTATTTTTGAAATTTGGTTCTCCGAAATAAAATCAAAATAAATTTATAAATTATCCTTGAAAGTTGTTGAAGGAAAAATTACGTCAACTGTTTGTTTGCATAGTTCTTTAGGGCCAAAAATAAACAGTTTAATGCTTTGAAAATTTTTAGAATCGACTTTAAAAATTTCAGAGTTTTAAGAGCTAACATAAAGTTCATATCTCAGAGAATATAATGTTCAAACTTTGCAATCCGAATTCTAAACTTGTACATTCTGTAACTGAACCATTATGCTATAGAACTTGTTTTCATATTTATACAAATTTTCAAGTTCGTATTTACATTCTGTCTAAGTTTTACTGTTAAAAAAAGGAACAAAATAATTTTTTTCTCAACGCAACCGCAGAACGTTTGGAACAAATTAGTGCTTTTAGTATAACTTACAATTTTGTCGGACTTCCAGAAATGATCAAACTGCCAACTAAATTAACTACCTCCAAATTGTTCTATTTCCATCACACAAAATCGTTTAAAATCCTCAGATACTTTACATTTTTATATATTTCTAAACCAAACAAAGAAATAAACAAAAAAAAAAAACCAACAAACAATTCCTTCAGCAAAATAATGATCCAAAAACGTCAGTGACTAACTGCTGCTTTTCGCAAATTATGCTAAAGCCACCCTCGTTTTCACCGCTTTCGTCATTTTAAATGTGACTCCTGTTCACCCCTTAGTATTGTGTGAGAGTAAAAACGAGCGCTTTCGTGCTCTGCAAGAAAATAGTCGGAAAACTGAGTAAATATGCGCAGAGATCGCGGAGGGCTGGGAAGCTTCTTCCTGCGCGTCGACCGCAAAACAGCAATGGCGATGAAATTCTGCTGTAATGCGGAGTTACGTTGACTTTTACCGCAGTTACCGAGGCCCCAAATTACAAGTGAAATATCAAGATTCTGCTAATTTTGCTCCAACAAAGCTTTAATGCAAAAACATTGCCTCTCTGTTTGCGGTCACTTTTATTGCGTCATTCAACTCGCAAAGTACACATATTTCCAGCTGAGCTGGATTTAGGGTTTTCTTAATGAAGGTCGGGTGTAGGTTTGTCCAAATGTCTCCATAGTATTTGACTGGACTGATGATTTTTGAAGATGTCTGAATGATTCTTGAGTTATTCCAAAATGAAAAATGGTACACTCAAATCTATGAAATACATTTTTCAAACCTGTAAGTTTTTTATTTCTCGTAATAATTACAATTTTCTGTTATCTGTAGGTTTTTGTAAATTTATATTTTGTTCATGGATATCAACAGATTCATGTAATTTAGAATATTTATGTACAACTAGAATCATGATAAATTATTAAAATATCATAAAGTATTGAAGAAGTGAAATATCGGTAAAAGAAATTTTTCATATTCATAAAAGTTGCATAGAACATTGGATGATTTTCTTACATAAGTATGAAGAAATTTTTAATATTTCTACAGTGCACATTTCAAAAGTTGTATTCGTTATATATTTTTTATATAAATAACAAGTTTATTATCAGCACATGATTTAAATTCACCTTTTGTTCGTTGACCGAATCAGATGTATGCAATTGGGAACAATCATCCAATATTACAATCACGATTTCGTGACAATATAAATTTGGCTTATTATACTCGTTTGGATTATTATGATAATATCAATGATTCTTTGTTAATGATATATGATGATTATAATGTGTTGTTTTCAAAGTTCACCACTCTTGATTGTACAGTCGAAAATGCCATAAGAGTATAGTTTACATACTGTGATTTTTAGATATTATGATGGCAGAATAAGATGATGGCAGATAAAATTATTTTAGATTTAATTATTCACTGTTGACAAACATTTAACAAATTTTCCATGAAAGTATTGTAAATTTTTGACTCGTATTCCGTATTGGATTTTTCTCATGAATGGATCTGGAAAATTTTCCGTACGCTTCAGGGACTCTCCCATAAATATGAAAAGTTTTCCACAGTTTATAGAGGGACTTTTATAGAATATGAAAAATTTTCCAGTTTAATTTATGAGAAAAATCCCATACAGAATATAGGTGTAAAACTTTTAAAACTTTAATGGAAAACTCAACAATTTTTTTAACAGTGTTTTAAATTGCACATAATCAATTTATGCATAAATCATTAGAGTATAACAGTCATATTTTGCAATGATAAAAAACTGAAAGCTTCATTTTAAGAATCGTGAAGTGAGAAACTTTAGCAAAGTGAATTTCTTCTTCTATGTATCGGAACTAAAAATTGTGAACGGCGAAAAACTTGAGGAGGAAGAATTATGTAAGCCTTTTGTGAAATTATAGAAATACATCATTTCAAATTTTTGGCTTTTTAACACGAAGAATTGTGGAACTGATAAATGAAAAAAAAACGTATAACGTGATGTTGATGATTCTTTTCTTCATCATCAGAATTTCGGAAAAGAATTATTGATATAAAATTGAAATTCGTACAAAATTCTTGCATACAAAATCAGCAGTAGAGTGAAACAAATTTTCACGTTGTTTATATGATAATTTGAAAGTTTACAAAAGTTGCAAGTGTTTTGACAGTTTCAAGAGTTTGAGGAATCCTCGCAGTTTTTACAGTTCCAAATTTAGCAGCTTATAACAATATCGGCAATCTCCACGATTTTTGTAGTTATTGATAAGTTTCGCCTTTTTCGGGTAGTTTTCAACATTTTTCATAGTGAAGAATGATTTTTTTGTATCTCCGAGTTCATTTGCATATTTTTGAGGTATAACGAAAAATCTTATAATAGGTTATGTACTTGGGAGCCAATTTCGCACTGAATATTATTTCTATAACACATTTTCAACGAAAAAAAAATTAAAATACAACATTTTCGATCAACACCGTTCTTGTCAAGATACAAAATTCATTTGACTTGAAAAAAAGAAATTTGATATATCAACAGCATTCATGTGACACGATAATTTTTACTGTTGAACTTTATCTAGCTAATAAGAATTCAAAAATTTTGAAAGAATAGGTACATTCTATCTTTCTTCAAATCGGCATTCAGATATTTCAGATAGGTAAACAATATTCTACTACTAATAATAAAAAATCTTTACCAAATTGTACACTTAAAGCAAATTTTGCATTTCTTAATTTGTTGAGAATAAAGTTGCTGTACCAAATTTTATGAACGAAATGTCAGAGTTCGAATTTTTTTCTGTGACATTCAACAAAGTTTGTGAAAAATCCTTTCTAAATAATATACGATTTTCATTGACTTACTAGAAATTTAAAAAGTGAACATAAATTAATTGACATGTAAAATTTCACTGTTGAAGTGCTTTCAATTATTAATAATTTTCAAATTCCAAAAGAATACTCATAATTATCAGAATTTTAATAAAGAGTTGCCAAAAGAAAAGTTGAACATTGTTATGCTTCAAATGATTATTTCCGTATACTTAGGTTCATCTGCATATTCTGTAGCTGGAATAAAAAACTCTATACCGAGGCATATACTTGGAGCAAATTTTGCGCTTAAGCTAGATTTCGCGCTTTCTCCGGTAATACCCGCGCGGGGTATTTTATCGCTCGGCGTGCGTGATATGGTGGACCATTAATCCTACCCTTTTTCAGGATGCTCTGTTGGACTGTCCTCAGCCGGAAAGATGATAACATACTATATACGGGGACACTTTGTTCTCGGCTCGAGAAATAATCTTCGATTATGCGCTCAATCCCGTCAATTACCGTCGTGCTATCGTGTTTCTCGCATGCGAATTACGAATTTTTTCTTTATTACGTGCTACTATATGCACAACCAAGCTTTTTGTTGATGCACTGAAAAAAACTCACAGAAAAAATTTTGCAAAAATATTCACAGGTAAACTTGGTTATTTTTCAAAATAACCGTCAAGTTTAAAATACAGGAGCTCAACATTACCTTTATTATTACGATGAAATGTACTTAACAAACCCGTGAAAAAAAGTACACAATATCACAGTAGAATAAAATGCACAACACCGAATAAAGAAACAGAAATAATAAACAGTCACAATTTTTTTCCGTTTCAGGTGAGTCCCTATGAAGATTGAACTGGGAATAAGATGACGTGAAATTGAAAAAAATGGTACACATGTGAACTGCAGTAGTACAGACTTTAAAGCTATAATGAAAAAATATCAAAGCAATGAAATCAGAGAGTATTATTGAAAAATGAAGAGCACGTGAAGAATACGAGAAAATATAAAGGAGAAGAAAATATATACGAGCTATGAGTCAGACGGAATGGGGAAAAATGAAAGAAGTGCAAGAAAAAGCCATGGAAAAAAACACAGGAAATTAATGGAACGTCGTGGCACGAACATGCATTTTTCATGATAAAAGCTAAAGAAAAAAGTTACCAACACTTTGGTGTATGAAAAAATTGATGAAATTAGTTTATCGAAAATTTTCTTCCAACAAAGTCAGTAAATTCAATCGAATTACCTTGGCGGGTTTTCAGGTACTGTCAAATTTTTCAATTCTCTTAATTAATTTAAGACACGCTGTCAACAGTGTCACAGTTAAGTAACAGTCCAAAGTGTTGAATTTAAATGAATTAAGAGAATTGTAGATTATATATTATATTTTCTATACATATATATATATATTACATATTATGCATAATAACTGATGCGTAATATTTAATATGTAAATTATTATGTATAATACATAATAATAAACTCTACACAAATATACATATACTATGTAATATTTGACTTGCAGCGAAAAAAGGTACGTTAAGAAGAAATTACGGATATTTATTATCGTTTTCAGAAAAAGTTTAAGTCGTCTTAACGCGTTTCTCTTAAACGTATCTTTCTTTGCGACAGGTCGCATACATTTTATACAATATGTAATAATACATATAACATTTTTACACTGTATAACAAAGTATGGGACATCGAAAATTACCGGGACGGAAATTTTTCAAAACAGCTAGACGAAAAAACTCTTGCAGCAGAGTTTCTCGATAAAGGGGGTGGTCTACCTTCGCGATATCGAAAAATCAATTTTTTTGGCTTATTTATAATCTAGACGTCATTAGGAATATGCTCAATGAAGGATTTATTCCGAGCTTTTTATGCCGTAACGTCGCCTATTATTCTTCACGGATAATGGCTATGAGGTCTTTGTGAAATGTTTATGACTGTTTTTACCATTTGCGAACCGGTAACATTTATTTGAAAAGTAAGAAGAGCTCTACGGCTTTTGGCATAGATGATTTAACTGTTAGTTTCAATTTTATGAATTAGTTCACTATTATAAGGCTTTAAACGCGTTTTTCCGAAAGTAGTGTTTTTTAAACGGTTGGCACGATTTTGACAAAATTTTAAAAGATATTGGAAAAATTTTTATTGATGCTTCTTTAAAAAACGTCTCTCTAATTGTAAGTCAGTACACGAGCTTTTCCGGAAATAATTTTTTTTTTCAGTGCACCTACAACTTTCTTCAGAGTTACTCTAAAACTTTAGGGGGACCATAGAGTTATTGACGGTTTACCCTCAAATATACTAGGCAAATTTGAAGGTTATATTCTTAAACTTCAAAGTGAATGAGGATTCGGATATTTTGTATAATTTTCCTCAAATCTAAAAATAGAAGGGGTCTTCAAAAAGTCAAATATAGCACTGATGACATTCAAATAATGACCGGTTCGATGTCAGTTTGACGAAGCTTTACGGGTCGATATTTTATTTTTGCTTGAAATTCATATATTTTAAACCTTACATTATTTTATACGACAATCGTTTTTTATTTTGCAGCAAAAAAATTTTTTCGCCAGTTTTAAGGTATTTGTCTGAGGCTGTCCAAACTGATTTTTCAGGTTACCCAATGGAAAATTTTTTTTAAATCCTTACAACTTTAACAAGTATTTAACGATTTTGATGATTTTTATGTCAAAATGCGTGGAAAAGTTTGAAATTTCCAATTATTTTAAAGCTTATAAAATACCTACGTATCGCTCCGTTCAAATTGTGACAACGTGAAGACTGAACGAAATTTTCAAAATTCATTTTCTCGAAATGCATTTTTTTTTTTGGTAAATTTTTTTTTGTATGTTAGAACAATGTTTGTACTCCATTTTGGAAAATTTCTGGGAAGCGAAAATTTTTGTTTCAAAGATATGAATTTCAGAAGAAAATGTTCGATTTCACCGTGCAACATCATCTGAGTTTACCCATTTTTGTCTTGAATTCAATTTTCGCTGTCTCAAAATGACTTTTATAATTGGAAAAGTTACAAAATACTATCTGCTAGGCAGTTCTGGTGAAATTTCATCGGATCGAAATAGAAAAAGCGCTGCTGAGAATTAACGGAATGCGTAAAATAAATATTAGAAAATCACGTTATTAAAAAAAAAATATACAAGCAAATCAGCAATAAGAAATCGAACTTGTACTCATAAATAACAGTGTCACTCATAAATCTATGAAATTTTACCTATTTTTATTCGAATGGATTATTTATCGTTGATATATTAAATGGATTTGATGTGACACAATTGTCTATTGGAAAATTCTACCTCATGCAGTTTGGGATTTGCAATTAATATGTGCATTTATATTTTATAGAAGGAACAAAAAAGCTTAGATAACGAACTATATGCAAAGAATGGGTTCAAATAAAGTTTTGAATGCAATTAAGCATCATAAATATTTTTAAGGACGCAGCTAGATATTCCAAAAATCGTTTCATATCAACGAAAAAAAATACCAGCAGAAAAATTAGATTTTTACTTGCAACGGGTGACGGAAAAAAATTGGGATGACATCGGAAGGCTTGCCAAGTATTACATAGTTAGACACTAAAATTCAACTGAAGAACCTTAAAAAAAAATTAAATCCAACAAATCAATTTTTGAAAAATATCAGTCTTGTATACGAAAAATCGAAATATTCTGTATCAATGTCAGATGATTGGAGATTTTCAGAGAAAAATTGAAAAAGTGTTGTGAACAATCAAAAAGTGTATGTAATAGAAGTTCGAGAGAAGCATGACTGGAAAAATAAAAATACGAAAAATTCGTGATGTTTTTATGGCTTCGACGAGGCAACACGAGTAAAAATTTGTTGATTTTAAAGTTTGGCCAGGTAGATTCTAATTTCTTCCGAGTAGCTTTTTAAATTGTTACAATAAAATATTCATTGCATATGGTTTGTTACTATAGCTTTTTTGTTCCTCATAGAAAATAGAAATAACATATTAATTGCAACTCCCGAACTGCGTATAGTAGATTTTTCCAATTGGCAATGGTGCAGCACCAATTTCAGTTAATATATCAATGATAACTCATCTATCTGAGTATCAATAATGGGGAGAATTTCATAGATTTATGAGTGACACTGTTATTTGTGGTTATGAGTTGGATTTTTTATTGATGATTTTGTATAATTTTTTTAAATTACGTAACTTTCTTATATACATTTTTTGCATTCCGTTGATTCTCAGCAGTGCTCTTTTTATTTCAATCCGGAGAAATTACACCAAAACCGACTAACATGTAGTATTTTGTAACTTTTCCAATTAGAAAAGTCATTTTGAGACTGCGAAAATTGAATTTAAGACAAAAATGGGTAAACTCAGATGAAGTTAGATGAAGAAATCGAATATTTTCTTCTGAAGTTTATATCTTTGAAACAAAAAAATTTTTCACTACTCCGAAATCCTCCAAAATGGAGTTCAAACATTGTTATAACATACAAAAAAAAAATTCATGGCCAAAAAAATAATGCATCTCGAGAAAATGAATTTTGAATATTTTGTTCAGTCTTTACGTTGTCACGTTTTAAACCGAGTGATATGTAGACATCATTAAAATTTTTAAATAATTGAAATTTTCTAACTTTTCTACGCATTTTGACATATAAATCATCAAAATCATTAAATATTTGTTAAAGTTGTAAGGATTAAAAAAAAAAATTCCATTGGGTAATCTGAAAAGTCAGTTTGGGCAGCCTCAGACAAATACCTTATAACTGGCGAACAAAATTTTTCTGCTGCAAGAAAAAAAACAATTATCGAATAAAATAATTTGAGGTACAAAATACGTGAATTTCAAGCGAAAATAAAACGTCGACCCGTAAAGCTTCCTCGAATCAAAATGGAATAAGTCTAATATAAATTTTTTGAATATGTTTTAAGTATGGTTATAAGAAAAAACTATGATGCGTAATATGATTGCTTACTTTGTAATTGTGTCAAAAAAGTGAGGAATCAGTTTTAAATGCAAAATATTCACTATGTAAAAAAAAGTTTGCCTAAATTTTATAATAAAAACAAAAATCATCATAAAAAAATTCATTTTGAAGACAATTCTTTATTTAATTGTTTATTTATTAATTTTTTTTATGCTCTTTATCGGCTAGAAAATTCTTCTATTCAATGTGATTGTCAAATTTTTTTATATCATGTTTAAAGAAAAATTATAAAAAAATATAAAAGTATTGCTAAAAACTAAAAAAACGGTTTAGGTTTTACATCCAAACCTTACGATTATGATTATTATTACTACTATTACTACTGTTATGTTTTATTATTATCAAAATGTTTTAATAATATAAAAATGTTTTGCCAAATTTGAGTTGTTAAATTAATGGCATAATTTTTAGACTAAACATTTTTTTGACAATGAATTCTACCAATATAAGTTTCCCGTAAATTATTTATGCAGGTTATACTCACTATTCTTTTTTTCCTTCATTGAAAAATTATCTGGCTGTTCCAGGGGCGAAAATATGCATAAATAGGCATAAAATGCATGATTTGATTTCTTATTTTATAATAAAATTTGTGGAAATTTAATGTTGACGAATTTTATGAATGGATCTTGAATTAGAAATTAACGCTTTGCTATGAATGAAAATATGACGCCCAAAGTTAATAATTAAAAAGAAAATAATCATAATGAATAATTTTCTATTTTATAATAATTTTATATTTAAATTTTTTTGACAATAAATTCCAACAGTAAAAGGTTACACTGTTATTAAATTATTCAAGTTTGACTTACCGTTTTGTTTTTCATTTGTTCTAAAATATCGTTCGGTAGTTCAGGGCCCAAAATGAAAGAATATTTTTCATATTATGTAAATATAAACTGACAAAAAAAATCCTGAAACAAAAGGAAAATTTTACCACAGAGTAAGCAAAGCCTAATATTAACAATCTTGCAATATGCGAATCAAAGAAATCAGTGTACTTATCTGAACTTTATCGGATAAATTCCTCGGTTTTTCTCGATTTCGTCCATGGCAAAACTCAATTGTCATAACTCGAACGTGTTTGTACACAACTGTCACCTGTCACTTTTCAGTATCTTCACCTGTAGCTTTCTGGGCTTTCTCTACATGTATACCCAGTGCACAGGCCTAAAGAGGTAGAAAGAAAGTAATCAAAATTGATAATTTTTTAATTTTTTTCAGTTTTTGACGTTTTTTAAAACTATTTGAACAATAATTTGAAAATTTTTACCCCGGGCCCGGATTTTCTCACTACGGCCCTCTCAGAACACTGCGAAACACCTTACGCCATCTGTTAGAAAACATTTTAGATGCACATTTTTTAGCCCCCGAAGAAAACCGAGTGAACTCGACGTATAATGTCAAAGGCCTGAATCGATGAAAACCGTGTCGTTCTCGCGCAGGAATTTAAAATACGCAACGCTCATTGGCTGCCGAACGTGAGAACAATGAGAGAGCGGGAAAAATCGACGCGAACCCTAAATATTACAGAAAAGAAAAGAGCTGACTTTCTCGTCATCGGGTATTACCCGACAAGAAAGTTCAACTGAACTTTTCGATAAATAGAAGTGAAGTTGTTTATGTAACAATGAAAAATGATATAACTGTTTATAGGACATGCAGAAAAAGTTTCCTAATCATTATTACATTAGCACATATTAGTCCTATAACAAAAATTCGTTACCTAACAAAAATTGTACAAATCCTTTTAGCAAAGGTTTCTGGATGACGATCCGATAAAATATGTTAGGATTGGCATCAAATTGTCATCGTATATTCATACAATATTAGAAAAATAGAAAATTATCAGACAACATATACTGACTTTCTTCGCATCGAAAATCATTCTTCAAATGCTTCGAGTAAATATAATGATAACCGTTAATTATTTACATTAGCGAAGCAATTTTATGCAAAAAATTACAATTTATTTATTGAATTCGATGTATCAACGCTATATAGCGTCGGAAAATAAAGTGAGCATTCTTATAGATGGACGCATAAAGCGAGTTGTCGGGCCTTTTTTGAACTTTTCTGCAAAGTTCTAGTGTAATACTTCTCTCACACGACACCATGTCCAAATTACACACTTAATTTGGAGCTCGAACGAATGTATCTACGAGGAACATTAAATGTCGGTTGGACATGAACTGAGCATGAACTGAATAGTTGTAACATCGATAGCGATTGGAGAAGGAATTTTTATTTTTTTCATTATATGTTCCAGAATCTTATTCTTATGAGCTTTTTATAATTATTTTTTAATATTATCTTTCGTAAACGAAAGTCGTCAACGTCAAACGATAATGAAAGCCTGTTATTATGGTATCAGAAGTTTTCTAACAAAAAATTTTTTGAATACAAAGATTTGAATTTTCCGTTACACCTAAGATTAGTTTGAGTTTTTTAAGATAATATACTAGACTAGCTAATGATCTTCTCTACTTGGAAAGCCGCCAAACTTTTTTTTTACTTTTTTAAAGTTTTTTTCATATGGATATATCATATATACCATAAAATCAAATTTAACAGTGTGGAAGCCCTGTATTCGATTTCGACTTGAACTGTGAATTTTCTATTATTAAAATTTTTGTATTATTTTTAAGTTAAAGCAATATATATTCTTCAATTCAAAAGTAATGACAGAAAAGGAAATAAGATTCGAATTTGTTCAAAATCGCGTATAAAACATAATGCGAAAACAAAACAAAAAGTAGCAACTTACGATAATCGATATAATTGGTATATGAGAATGAAAATCTTGCGTGTCTGTATTATATTATATATTTGTCATGTAACACATACATAATAGATATTACAAACAAATCATTTTACAAATGTTTGAATAATCTATAATTATTTATATATTTAGACGTATATAATAGTAGATATATATTTTCATAAATATATGACAGAAATTTTATACGTACATTCTTACGATTACGCAGATTATAATTAGAAATCAACTCAAAATGTCATAAATCAGGCGCGTAGGCAGAGGGGGTTTTATGAGTTCAAACTTCTCCCGAAATCTCATAAAATCAATTAATATTTCATGTAAAAATGAAAGAAGTTACATCGATAAACGATAAAAGTATAAGTTACAAAAAAACGCATGGAAACGTTAGCAGTATATGTGACTTGGAATCAGGAAATGGGGTTTAAGAGGTAAAGCCGTAAGGCACATTTCACTTTTCGATGCCTTCTCTGTCTTACTCACAGTAGAATAGGAAAGGTCTTCCGAGTATTCAAGTTTCAAAAAATACACGGCCGAAAGGTCGAGGGACAATAGAGTTATCCGTTGCATTAAAAATCTTACATTGATAGACTTTTTTCTTTTTTTTTCTTTTCTCAAGTCATTCTCCTTCATTTTATTTTTCATACCATTATACTTGTTCAAAAAATAAAGTCAAGGAAATGAATTACTTGAGAAAAAAAAGGAGAAAACAGGTTTATCTGGGTCTATCAATGTAAAATTTGTAATGCTACTAGTAACTGTATTGTCCCTCGGGCTCTGATCCGAATAATTTTCAAACTTTGATACCCATGCTTCCTTTCAAGAAGGAACTATCCTATTTTGCTGTAAGACAGAGTAGGCATCGAAAAGTGAAAAATGTGCCTTACGGCTTTACCTCTCTAACCCCATTTCCTGATTCCAAGTCACATATATTAAATAAAAAGGTAAAAATTATCATAACGTAGGATAACGTAGAAAATATGAATTAGAAAAATTGTTGAAACCCAGTGAATAATCAAGAAAAATGGAAATCCACGAAAATGCTAAAAATTCACAAAACATTGAATCTTAGATCATCAAATTCTATTAATCTATACGAAATCCATTTAAAAGTATCAAACACCTTCCGATTCATACAAACTCTGAAACAATAATGAAATTAATTTAATTCTATGAAAAAGAAGTTTCCTCAAAAATCTCGACAAATGCCTCTACGATCTATAAATTTTGGGATCTAGAGCATCAAATTTTAAATCTAATATAAATCTATAAAAATTCTTAAAAATGCAACAAAATAATGTAAATATTAAAAAAAAACGAAAAAAGGATAACGACATAAAACATAAAAAATCTCTATGAATGTGATTTTATCCTTAATTCTTGAAATTACTGAGAATAGATCGAAATTCACATTTTGAAGCATCGAGTTTTTTAAATCTGATTTATAAAAATACTTAAAAATCCTCCAGGCTTTCGTATATTGTACTAAAAAAATGTGAGAAATGAGTTAACTAGTCTACTAGCATGCTATTTTACTAGATTAATAATTTACTCGTTAACCAGTTAACTAGCTTACTAGATTACTAGTTTACTAGATCACTAGTTTACAAGCTTAATAGTTATGTATTGAGTTTACCAGTTTACCAGTTTACTATTACAAATTTGACAAGTTTAATAGTTTACTATTTCAAACTTTCACTCGTTCAATATTCTACTATTTTACGATTTCAGCAACTTACTGGTTAAATAGCTTACTTGTTCACTAGTTTAGTAGTTTGCTAACGTACTAGTCTGCTAGTTTACTCTTTTTCTAGCTTACTAGTTTACTACCTTACTAGTTTACTGGCTTGCCAGTTTACTTGCCTATCAGTTTACTAGTTTACTAGCTCCCTAGTTTAATGGAAATCTTTCGATACATAAAAATTATGAAAATCTAATATTCTTAGAATTTTTCAAAATCTTCTACCCTGGAGAATAATCATTAAATAATCCTATAATTATATATCATTTCAGAAATAAATCGAGAAATTCATGTAGAAAAGATAAAAATACATTAAATCAAATTTATACAATTTATACAATTGAACGTACTTTTGATTGTGAAAATACTAAAAAAATATGGAATGTAACTATTGAAAATCTTTATAAAAGAAACAGTCGTCTTAAATATCAATGTAAATTCTCAAAATCGTCGTAAGTTTCAATACTATAGTATCAATTTTTAAAAACATATTGAGCGATCCATAGAATAATTAGAAATATATCAAAATACTGGAAAATACTACAGAATCCAATGAATATTATACCACACGAAAAAAATATAAATTTATAATGTAGTACCTTTTATCGATGTGATTTTAATTCGCTTAAAAATCATTTCGAGTATATAAATTTTTTAGAAGTTTGATTCCAAGAGAGCATCGAATTCTTGAAAGCTCTATAGAAGGGTCATTATTTTCAAAATCAGTTTGGTCGTCACTGACCAAATCACTGATTTCTCTCAAATTTCGTAAATAGTCACGTAAACTAGTTTAAAAATATACATGTTTTTTATTTTGGGCTGAAAATTGGTTTTTGACGAGAAATTCAGATTTTAGATTTGGCTTTCAAATTCAGAGTAACCCCACTTTTGTCGAAAACTTTTTTTTAAATCCGTATTTCTCATCAGAAAATCTATGGACTTCAATGATTTTTGTATGAAAACTTTCGAAATTGTACGAAATTTATGAATAATGTATCAAAAATATTTCTTTTAGCGTTGTTGAATTGTTATAAGCGTAAATGAAAAAAGTGTAAAAAAGTTTTGAATAAATATTTTCCATATTGCATCATTTTATTTCCTCCAGTTTTTTTTTTTTTTATTAATTGGTAAAGGTATAAAGTACGTTCTGTAAAAACCGTTAAATGCCAAAACGTTTGTTCGTAAGTGAGAATTTTTTCCGATTTTCCAGCCTGTCATTAACAAGTGATTATGAAATTTCAATATATTTTCACTTTTCTTCATCTTAATACACTGCAATATGTTCCTTATAATGATTATACATATTCCAAACGAAAGTAATAAACAAAAAATTTCTGACTAGACGTTTAACGGCTCGGAATACAACTTGAAATCAAGCTTTCGCGTATATCACTAAACTGCTTTAATACTTATTATCACACTTAATTTCATGAGAGTACTTTCGTTCTCATTGCTCTGAAAAACTTTAATACATTTTTATGTTTATTTAGGAATATGAAGGTAGGTCTATTATGTATTGGAAAAATATTCAAGTGTGGAGTTATGCGATAATGTCATCAGTTTTTTTGTCCAATATTTTAAATTTTTGAAAAATTTCCTCACAATTTAAAGCAATATTTATACATTTAAAAACGACATTTTATGTTTGAGAAACGCTCATTTTTTTTCATACTAAATAAATTATTCAATATGTTCAACCTGCTTACGTGATAATGTTTTTTCGGTGAACAAAGGTACTTTTCGTCATTATACTATTTCGTTCAAATATGAATACATCGAATTACTTTAGAAAAGAATAGAAGATTTCTGTTGGAAATTCGATTTCAAATCTTCGCGCGTCCATGCATACGTGCGCAGACGGGCACATGTGCGCATCTTTATCATTTCATGTATGAGCTGTATCATTCTGTATTTATTAATTGCTTGACATTTTTTCTCCATGTGACTCAATAAATCGTGTGTGCCGTTTTTACCGAGTAGAATCGCGTTTCATTGACTTTCACCCGGATTCACAACAATTTCAATTTTTGCAATTTTATTTATGACATTTTTTGAAAAATTGATGTCATGTTATATCTCGAGTAATGAGTTACAAAAAAGTAAGTAAGTCTGTCATTAACAAGTAAATATGAAATTTCAATATATTTTGACTTTTATTGATCCTAAGACACTGTAGTATGTCTCATTCGATAATAATGTATATTTTCGATGAAAATTTCCTAAATTAATTTCTCATTACTCGGAATATAACGTGACTTCAATTTTTCGTGCATGTCTCTTACGGATAACGTTTACATGTATATTTACTTGCGTGGGCCTGGTTTGATTCTCATAGTTCTTTGCATATTGTTTATAGATAAAGATGACTAGATTAAGCTCATGTATGAAAATTATTAAAATGCATTTCAAACGCGAAGATATTCGAGAAACTGAATAATGGTTACACATCAGATATTAAACTTTATGATATCACACATAAAAAAATACTAAAATTCGAGAAGTTTCGCAAAGAAAATTCATATTTGAACGAAATAGTATAATGACGAAAAGTACCTTTGTTCACCGAAAAAACATTATCACGTAAGCAGGTTGAACATATTGAATAATTTATTTAGTATGAAATAAAATGAACGTTTCTCAAACATAAAATGTCGTTTTTAAATGTATAAATATTGCTTTAAATTGTGAGGAAATTTTTCAAAAATTTAAAATATTGGACAAAAAAACTGATGACATTAACGCATAACTCCACACTTGAATATTTTTCCAATACATAATAGACCTACCTTCATATTCCTAAATAAACATAAAAATGTATTAAAGTTTTTCAGAGCAATGAGAACGAAAGTACTCTCATGAAATTAAGTGTGATAATAAGTATTAAAGCAGTTTAGTGATATACGCGAAAGCTTGATTTCAACTTGTATTCCAAGCCGTTGAACGTCTAGTCAGAAATTTGTTGTTTATTACTTTCGTTTGGAATATGTATAATCATTATAAGGAACATATTGCAGTGTATTAAGATGAAGAAAAGTGAAAATATATTGAAATTTCATAATCACTTGTTAATGACAGGCTGGAAAATCGGAAAAAATTCTCACTTACGAACAAACGTTTTGGCATTTAACGGTTTTTACAGAACGTACTTTATACCTTTACCAATTAATAAAAAAAAAAAAAACTGGAGGAAATAAAATGATGCAATATGGAAAATATTTATTCAAAACTTTTTTACACTTTTTTCATTTACGCTTATAACAATTCAACAACGCTAAAAGAAATATTTTTGATACATTATTCATAAATTTCGTACAATTTCGAAAGTTTTCATACAAAAATCATTGAAATCCATAGATTTTCTGATGAGAAATACGGATTTAAAAAAAAGTTTTCGACAAAAGTGGGGTTACTCTGAATTTGACAGCCAAATCTAAAATCTGAATTTCTCGACAAAAACCAATTGTCAGCCCAAAATAAAAAATACGTATATTTTCAAACTAGTTTACGTAACTATTTACAAAATTTGAGAGAAATCGGTGATTTGGTCAGTGACGACAAAACTGAATTTGAAAATAATGACCCAGGAATTCATAAAACTTCAAATTAGATAATCCTTTATGTGGTAAAAATACAAAAAGTGTTGGTAAAAAAAAATTGAGACCTTAGTGACTTATTGAAAATAACAAAAATCGAACTCCATTATCGACGAACATGAAAAATGTGCAACCCTGGATTCCAAAAGTTGTATAACTTTAAAATTCCGAAATGTAAAATATTTCAAAATTCCTCTCTTGTAGCTAAATTGTCAAGGATTAGAAATTAATTCTGAAAGAAAAATGTTTTTCAGAAAAAAACCCTAGTGAAAATTTTTTCTGCCTAAGCCCTTGCCATACATGTATACTATAGATTATTATTCGATTATACAATAGTATAATACATACAATACCTGAATATACATAAATGTTTATATCATAAAATATATCTTATAAATAAATAAATATAATATAAACAATGATGACATACATTACATATACATAATCATGTGATATGCATTATGCAATAACTTAATAATGTAGGAAAATTATAAAGTGCAACATAATTATTAAAACGTTCATATATTCTTGTATGTAATGTTGATATTTATACTATATTCATATAAAAACAGTATTTTTTCATTTTTGTGTTTGTATACTGTAAATTTAGTATATAAAATTATCCATGGACTACACATATAACAAAACCTAATTATATTTATATGTTTTATTATAACAAAATTACATTTTGTAAGATATTATATAATTTTGTAAGATATTATGAGATATGGAATTTTTTTGAGATATTTTGATTCCTTATAAAGTTTTGATGATAGTTATAAATACAAGTGTATACACAAAATTAAAGATAATTCTTTGTCATTTGTACTATTTAAATGCATAATAGATAAACAGTATTCATCTTTACGTCCATCTATATACCATGAATGCATAAAGTATGTATAGTAAATGTTTTTTTGAAACAATCTTTATTCATACGAACACATTGAACGGAGAAAAAAATAATAAAATGCTCAAAAATCACAAATATCACACAAAAAGGCTGAAAAATATTACTTTCAAATCCAGTCGTGTTTTTCAGAAATAACTGAAAATGATAACTCTAAAATAACTATTTCCCATCGTCTTAGAATTCTATACATAAAACTTTCTATATTTTCTGTGGCTTTTGTGACACATATCATTCATTGTCAAAAATATCGTCGAGACATCTGGTTAGGTTTCTCGATGTATATGTAATATAACGTGCTATTGAGGTTCGATGTGTGAATAATAAAACGCTTCTTGAGTTGCTTCACATTGCCGAGCTGAAACACGAGTAACGTAGTATGTATCGGGTCGGAAATGGGACACGGGAACCTTTCGGCTGAGGCGTGCACATAGAAGATCCTCGTACATTTGCGTTGTTGCACGACGGCGGCGCCGAGCAATGAAAATGATTAAGCGACCCCTGAATCTTGGCGAAGCTACTGCAATTTGGTGCTAAAGGCAAAATAACTGCAACTTGGAGTTTCTTGTTTCACCCTTACGTTACAATAGCGAAATGCCCCGAAAGTATGTTCGATTTATTGGGCGTATTGTTCGTTTCGTTCCGGGGTGTGCACCCTCTAATCACCGAGAAGCAATTTACTCTTGGTAATAAAGGGATTTTGAATTTCGAAATTGATACTACAAGACCTCCTCCAAAATTCACGAGAATTAACGTTCAGTTTTCTACGTAAAATTCGGGAAATAGTTGATTGAAATTAAATGATTTTTACAATGACATGAAGTGTAAATATACATAAGATTTTCATTCATTTCTATAGTACACAGATCGTTTGTTCCAGCACTTGTGAAATTAAACATTTCTGTCGGATTTTCACGGAAAAAAATATGCAAAATTTTTTCCAACACTATGCAAACATGGTATTTCCATTTAAACCTTCACGAGATCACACACGAAAAAATCTCGTCACAGCGAAGAAACTGGAACGTCTCTTTGAGCTTTTTCACCGCTTCCTCATTGTAAATTATGATTTAACCTCTTTCAGTCTTGTTTTTGAACCTAATTAAAAGGCAAAGCAAGTTCTTTTTTGGTCCATATTCGTTCAAAGACAGTGACCTAAATATTGGAGTGACGTGGATGAAACTCGGCTTGTAACTATCGCAAACAACCTTCTGTAAATATAATAAGCGAAGCATCCAAAGGAAACTAAATCCACCGCGTGAGATATAAATGCACAAAGAACTGAGTGCGATAAGTAGCACAATTAGAAATTTCAAGAAACTCGTTTCTTGTGTGTGCTTCACATTTCGTACCTCCAGTCGAGTTTTTCAAAGGAAAATGTGAAGAGCAATTCTGGCTATTTCGACTCTTTGCTCGTTTTCTCTCACCGGATAATCGATGCATGAAGTGAATTCATGTAGACCTACTACAGATGAAATAAATTTTTCTTATACAAAATTGTTTCTGTTTTTTTTTTATGTAAAAAAATTTCCTCAAAATTATGGCAAATAGACAATCCTTGAAATCAGGAAATTAGGTTTTCATACAACATTAAATTTTACTTAATATTCGTAGAGCTGTTCAAAACAAAACTTGTCAAATGTAAATTTGAACTCATTTGATAGATAACGTTTTTTTTAAGTATCTGAAGTATTAAAGATTTATTAATAACTGTTTTCCGTTTCTAAAGTCATCAAAAATGATGCCAGTTTTGGGAAGTTTCATAGAAATTGAATAATTTTCGAATTTTAAATTCTATTTAGTTTTTTTATGATTCAATAGAATTTCATGTAAAATAACAATCATCTATGGTTTCATGGCATCAATGATTAGGAAGTTACATAGATTTGGTAAGTTTACGCACCGCTTTTCGGGTTTTTCGAAACATTAGAAAGTTTAGAACTTTTGTATCGAGTTATTGCAATTATCATTGTTAGTACATGAAACACATAGTAAATTGGTTTTTACCTAAATTCACTTGCTTTTTGAAGAAGTTCAAACATTCAAGCAGATGTTAGAAAAGTTATATGTGATTGAATACAATTTATTGTGTTTTTCAAAGCTCTTTGAAATATTTATTTATATTTTCTGCACAATCTGCACGTAAGCTGAATTCTTCATGTTAGGGCCATTTAAAATTATTTTGCCCTTTTACGATTCCTCCAAATTTGAAAATTTTCTGTTGAACAGAACGCTATTAAATATGAAACAATTTTTTGATGTTTACAGTCATTTTTTTCCAATTTTTGAAATCTAAAATCTTTTTAAGAACTCTGTCAGTTTTTGAACTTTCCTCATACCTAATTTTGTTTTTTTCATTTGTTGATGTTCTTAAAACATTCTGCAATAGGAAAATTTTCATATATCATTTTTAAATTTTACTGCGTGTTCGAAAATTAGAAGAAATATTGGGAGCAGTTCTTTAAATTTATGATATTTAGAGTTCTTCTTAGGATTCTTAGATTGTTTCTTCGTGCATCCGAATTTCAACAATATTTAACAATTGTTTTAGTATTTAAACAATTTCCACGTAGTTACTACACACTGAAAAATATCGTATCATTTATGTTTATTCATGATATTTTCAAGAAAAATCGCCAAGTCTGCAGAAAAGTTAAATAAATTTTTCATGAAACTTGAAAGTTTTCAAGATTTTTCAGTTTATAATACTAATATTGCATGCAATTTGGAAAAAATGTACTTATCTTTTTATGAAAACATTCATTCCATTTAAATCAATTACATCACAAAGTAAAATGAAACTGCTGGTATTTCTACGTTACTGTAAACTCAATCCGATGATTGAAATTTTTTATCATTCAATGCCGATTGGAAATTTTTTCTAGTCAATGTTTACTTTTCCAACAAACACAACTCCATGACTGTGACTGTTAAAAATTTTGGGATCTCATTATTGGAAATGGTTGTCAGCAACGTTTGAAATTGAAATAAATGTTGTATTTGTTCGCAAATAACAAATTTCCTTTTATTTTCATTGTCGAACAGTAATGAAAAAAATCTTGACTGGTCGGTTATTTGTTTCACAATAAAGGAAATTATTCTTTTATATGATATCAAAAGTGTGGTATCCAAAAATATTGTTACAAAAAAATCAAAAGCAACTTGTTTCTAAAAATATTAGGTATGATGGAAAACTATCAAAAAATTGATGCATTCGATATTTTTGATTACAAATATGTTCAGCGTATTCGTCTTTGCATTTTTCAAAAACAAATTTATACATTTTTGTATATTTATAAATGAAATACTTTAATAATTCATGTTTGAAAATTTCCAAAGCAGCTTATAAAATTATAACACGAATTGAAGAGTGGAAGCAGGCATAATTTCAGTAGTTCATATCAGCGTTTGGTCCGCCATCGATATTCAACTCGACGTATTGTTATGATCAGAAAACCTTACGATTTCTTCAGATGTAATGAATATTATGATAAACAATGCAGCTATTTATTTTTATCAGCAAATTGTTTTTACTCTCGTTTGTTAATTTGAGATTAAATATTTGAATAAAATAAAGTAAATATTTTATTTGATGGACTTTTTTAACTCCATTCATTTAAAGTGCAAATCCGTTTGTCATCATTCTTTCAAGTGCGAATTTATTTTTTTTACTGGTAAACGAATCTTTATCATTCTATTAGAAAAATGCAAAAGTCGATGTTTTTTAATTCTGAATCTCTGACCTCAGTATTATTTTATATCAAATAGAAACGATGGTTCGAAAAGTATGTGATCTAATAGATTTAGTTAATAATGAAACCATCCTCAATGAAAAAAGTGTTGAATGACAAACTGACTACAATATTGAATAGAAAACTTTCAAAAGACATTTTTTCGACTATAGGTTCAGTTTTTTGCTACATACCTTTTCGAACCTGGCCATGATAAAAAAACTCGACATATTTCAAGGTTCAAATAAAGTCAATCGTTTGTAAAATAAAAATAAATGATTAGAGATTTTTCTTTAATATACGATATTCCACAATATTTTCAAAAGTATTCAAATTCTTTTTTTATTAAATAATATTATTCTCTTTCGCCTTATCAGATGTTCATATAATCAAAAAAAGAAATCAAAACTTTATATATCCTGCATTTATTACTATATTCCGATTGCTTTTTTTAAATTTATTAAAAGAATTATTCGAAGACTGCCTGCCAACATCTTGAATAATATCTCTTAACATGTAAACATGAGACTGCGTTGAATCAACACGTTTTATTCCAGCCTCTTTCTCATGTACTTCTCAAAAAAAAAGAGCTTGAAACGTATTTCAAACTGATACGCATCGATCGATTGCAGCGAGAATGTACCGATTTTACAGAGGACGTTCTTTTGAATACACTTCATTTTAAACTACCGCAGAGATTTTTACATGCTACTGAATCCAGAGTGACTTAGGAGCTTTTCTGTGGATGCAAACGTAAGATGAATATTCCACACTTAAGCCGCATTAGAATCAGTGCTGAAGAAATACGGAGGCAAGGAATCCATCTGCATTTTCCCCGGAATTTCCTTAGCTTCTGCCATTCGTCATGCTAGTAGCCTGTGAGATTTTCTCTCAGGTATCATCATGAAGAGTGTTTTGTGACTATATTGATGATTTCTGTGTCATCACGCAGCTGGGTATTATTCATATTTCTTTTGTGTATACAATGAATAATATAACTATTTATTTAATTGTTTGTTGATTATTTTGAATTAATCGGTTTTTTTTTCAACTGTTTTCAAATTTCCGAAGAAACAAACGTAAAATTCAAAAACAGTTCATTTTCTGCACAAACAAAAGATGAAAACTGTGAGGAAAAAAGACGATTAAGAAAAACGTTGTTGACTATTGTTGAGTTTTTATCTCAGCTTTTAGCAAAAAAGCGACTGTTGGTTGGTTTGCACATCTAACTAAGAATCAGTCGAAATTAGATTTAGCTGCGTGTCAAATAGTGCTAATTCAAACGCAATGTTGAAATCTCGTGAACTACTGTACATTAACAAAATCACAAATTGACAAAGCAATGAGTAATTCGAAGATATAGCCGACAATGCAATATCTTTTGTTACTCGCGTGTGGCCTTTGAAAGACAATGTAACACAGTGCGATTTGTCGAGTTAAACGCTTTTAGCTTTATCTCGCTTGTAAGAGCTGCCGTAGGGCCAATGACATTTCTGTTTAATAACGTTGGCGTTGTAGTCTAGCGAATGTAGCGTTTGAACTCCCTTTTTACCTATTGGTATTGTAATTAACAGTGCCGCAGATAATACCAGAGAGTAAAGGTAAAAAGTTTCGTCACAAAGAATGGTAAAGACATTCTTTTTCAATTATCCTGTGTAATGTGAGCACCATCTATTCGAGCGTTAAGTGTTAGGTACGTATTTAATTGGTTCTGGGTTGTTAATAAAAAGGTTTTTTTATTACTATGATTTAGAATTTTGTGAAAACAAACTTGAAAATAATTGTTATTTAGGAATATTAAAGTTTGAATGATGTAAAACTGAGCGGAAAAGAGAATTTTATGATGATCAATAAGTTGAAATCAAACTTTGGCAAAAAAATAGTTACGGTTGTTTTGACTGCTCAAATAATTTTTTTTATACCTACGTAACTACTCCTCCCAATAAGCGAATTCAATATTAAAAATATAAAAGTGATATTCAATTATCCGTGCTAAGTGATATCATTCAATTTTAAAATTTTAGGTGCATGTATATTAGAAATTTTAATTAGTTTTGGTGGCTTTTAATTACGTGAGTAATTATTAAGTTTTTACTTAAATATTACGTCAGTAATAATTATTTAAGTTTTAACTATGGATAAAAAAGTACCTGTATTTTTCAAGTGAATTAAAAGTTTTTAATTTATTTGGGAAAACAAATTCTACGTTTTAAAATAGATTAAGACTATTTTAATGACTATCGTTACGTTTTCCCAAATCACTCATTTATCTGTAATCGAATATTCTGAATCTGAGTCATTTTTCCCAAATGGTCATTTTTTGGAAATAAAATTTTCTAAATTTTTTTTCCTGTATAATTATCTTCTAAAAAACTGATCTACTTATCATGTGATTTTTCCAAATCGAATATACCGACATTCCAAGTCATTTGCTCAGAACCAAATTTTACTAAATATTTTTCTTCATGAATATATGGATGAATTTCGTTGGGGGACAGAACTTCCAAACCAAAATATCTAAAATTTACCACATCCAATGTTCAAAACATCTACGTTAATTAACATCCAAAAACCAAAACCACCAGAACCAATAAGATTGAACAAATTTTTCGATTTTTTAAAATTTTCTTGCTTTTTTATGTTACAACCACTTTTTAGAAAATTTCAAACATTGTCTAAAACGTGGCAAAGTTTGAGTGTATAATGTTACATTTAAAACGAAAGTTTTATGGATTCCTCTATCGCTGTTATCTATGTTTTACGAGCGTCGAAAAAAGGCAAACATGCACCTCTTTGGTGCTTGTAAAACATAGATATTAACAGCGATAGGAAAATCCAGAAAAATACGGTTTTCAACGTAATATTATACATTCGAAATATGCATGGTTTCAAAAATTTATCATAATATTTTGAACAAGTTATGAATTTTTGAACAAAATGTGTGAAAAACTACATGTAAATCCCATGTAAAACTTCAGTGGTTTTGTAGAACGTGTTAATTATGTCCGATTTGCTTCAAACTTTACAAAAAAATTTTTTTAATATTTTGATTAATTTAAAGACACAGAATGGAATAAATTCTGACATCGCCAAAATAAGTGACACCCTAATGTATATACATATTTACATACGACCTTCACTTTCACAAAAGGTCAGAAATTTGCGGTCAAATTTCCAGCCAAAATAACCAGCCTATTAAAGATAGGCTTTTCGGAATCTTCAATCAGTGGAACGAGTACAAAACAGGAAACAATTAAATTGAGTACATAGAAAATAGATAATATAATTTGCCATGTGAAACCAATGTCACAAAGCAAATCAAAATAAAATCTACGATAAAATGTGACTCGCTTGAATTGTTGATACCGAATATACCATAATGGGGAAGAATATTGTAGAAAATCGCGAAAAAGCAAATAAAGAACTTTGGATAATCTCACTTTCTAGAAAATTACACAAAAAAGTGAGTCTGGATTTTTTGATGCTTCGGATTTTATAGTTTAGATTTTTTGGTTTTTGGATGATTTAGTTTAGATACTTTGTCCTTTAGAGAAAATGGAATTTGGATCTTCTATAGTTTGGATGTTTTGTCTTGGATGTTCTGGATTGGATGTTTTGTATCCCAATCAACAAAGCTACACACATTCAATATATTATTTTATGTATACAGAAATGTATTCATTCAAAACTATTGCAAAAAAAGTTATATTTCTAAAAAGAATAGCAAAAAATAGTAGTTAAGAGAATATGCACGTAAAAATAAATAACGTTAAGTCAGTGATTATTTTTCTTTTATTCTTTTTCGAAATATTACTTTTCTTGCTTTAGTTTTTAATATATACATTTATGTATACATACAAAAATATATTTAATTTGTTTCACTTTGTTATTTCCAATTTCTTAATAATAGTCATGTATGCCCTTGAAATTATTTCGTACCAACACATTTAAGCCAAAATTTTATTTTTTTTTCAGAACTCACCTGAAACTAGTAATAAACTTGAAAACACTAAAGACCTGCGTAATATTTCAAGTTTTTCAAATAACAGCTGTTGCTAAAGTAATGCTCGTTAAATTGATAAAAATTCTATTCATGGAATTTCAGATTATGATAAACAAAAATTTAAAAAAACATCCGTTTGTGAATCTTGATTTCCTCAAAATGGCAATTTTGTAAAAGATTGTTTGGGAAAAAGTATTCGGGAATTAAAATTTTCGGGAAAAGAAATAGTTTGAGTAAAGTGCATGAAGAAAATTCGATTCAGGGAATGGAAGAAAACTCCTAGAGTAAAGTCTTCCTAAACGAATTATTTATATGATCAGGAATGACATAAAAGAATAATATGTATTCAGGATATTAAACTCATCATGCTTTTATTAACTGCATACATGGTAAACCTAAGGAGTCACACAGGCCATTTTCTCTGCATTCTTCTTTTACTCATTTGTTTTTTGCTCTATGCGTCTTTCTCGCACTTCAGTAACCTCTGTGTCCCCTTAAGATTGATATACCTTGCCCTATCCAATTTCTTCAGTAGAAGTAGTATTTGAACGATGAAATGATTTATTAAAAATTATGCGGATATCTTTTCCCAAAAATTTGGCATTCAGACGGTTGAATTTGACGAATTTCAACAGAAAGAAGATAATATTCGTAAAAATTTCCACAAGCAGTTAAATATTCATAACCTATACCTATTTGATGCAAGAATATCTTTTGAGTACTCTTCATCATTTGAAATTTTTTTATCACCTGTATAGTGAGTACTTTACGATACATAGATAATACAGCCTGGAACTTACTTTGAGATCCCACGACAGAAACGAAAAAAATACTACAATACAAAGATCCTTATCCTTCCTGTATTTGAAAGAAAAATAACTTGAACCCGTGAAGTTTATGTACCGAACGCAGAATAAGTGCGCATTCACGAGCCTCTCGATTTATTCATGAGCATTTTACTCGATCCGAGGGTATGGAGAGTCGTTAAGCATGGTTGGGTGATGGCTAAATATCGATGCTTGTATACGAACGCGGAGCCCACAAAAGATTTCGAGCTGCTTATGATTCTCTCTACGTTTCGCTTGGTGGAAAACCCGGCTTCAAAGTTCATCAATCACTGTCGTACTTTAAACCTTTCGCATTTTCGAAAAAAAAGATCCTCCAGAAATTCGTGTTGGGATATTAAGTGTTGTAGTCAGAGATGTCAGAATGAAACTTTACGTGGAAAAAGGGAGAGGGTGCAAACTTTCAAAAAAAGTCAGTGAATGGTTGTAAACTAATACAAGAAATAGGTAACAATTAAGTGGAAATCAATATTTCATTCTAGAAGACAAATATTTGAACAGGGTGCCTTTTTGATTAAAAAAAAGGGATGGAGAAAAGTTCAGAAAATTTCTTAACAATATATGAATAAAATAAGAATTTAAGTTTGACTAATTATAAGAATAGGGTAATCCAATGAACGTATTGTCTATCGATCTTGAAAGCCATAAAATAATATTTAAAAATGCGGAAAATATTGTAACATAGAACTGAATTATCAAAATTTCTAGATTCTCTTAAGTTTCATTTAAAGATACTATCATCGAAAAAATAATGATAAATAATTACCTTCAATAATGCGCAAAAAAAATGTGAAACTTTAAGAGGGGGGAGGAAAGGTTAATCAAACGAGATAACAGCTTCTGAATTCTTGAAATTAAGCCTTTTGGAGATATCAAAATACTTAAAATTTTGGTAATAAAATTCACTACAGAACTATTTTCAATAATGCATTTTCAGTTCTAAGTGAATTCAGAAAAATTCATATGATGTTAATTGAATCACTATTGTATTATTAAAAATCAAATTTCAATAGCAATTTACATCTGTGAGTCGAAACAATTATATATTTTTTTTTATCTACTCCCATCTTGAATTTATAGCACATATTAGAATTTTTATCACGAGTTGAATACATTAACCAAATACAAACTTTCTGGTATCATAAGGTGAACCACAAAAAGCAGTTGCAAAGTTTGCCAACCCTTTATTCTCATTCTAACGAAGTATTAAAAATAAAATGATAAAAATCAACTTTTATGAAAGACAAGGCACTACCACGAGGTGGAAAAATACTTTTCTCACAAAATTATTAAATATTTTTTAAGATTTACTCTAAGGTATTGTTACATAAATATTTTTGTTTTTGTGTTCCTTATCTAATGTAATATATACGAATAATAATATATATTATCACAATATATAAAACCTAATATTTTAAATATTGTATTGCGAAATTAGTATGAAATATTGCACTCTAAGCAGGCTATTCTTCGTATGTGTTGTAAGTTGTAATACCTATTACATTGTTCGAATTGTCAAATGGTAGTGTAGCAGTAGTTACATAATTCCAAAACGTATTGAATTTTATACCATACTACTGTTGTACTTCTTGCAATATAATAACTACATATTGTTATTTCTAATAATCCACGTTTTGAAAAAAGCCATATAGTTTTCTGAGTATTTAATTTTTACCTTTTTTTGCCCAATGTGAGTGTTCTTTTTTGTATGCCATTAATGAAAATTTCCATTTATTTTTATTGCAAAAACATATTGTGGAATGATGAGTATAATATAAATGTTTTCCAAATGGTGATGGCATTATTGACAATGAGAAGTAAAGTACATAATTTATTCGATATTTCACTATACAAAGATATTCAATTCTAGGTACGAGTATAGTAGAATCAACGATTAATGTAGATATGATTTACATTCTGAAAATTTTAGTTTTTCTTATACCAAAAACTGCAAAAATACTTAAAAAACCTGATAGTTTTACAAATTGTCTGTAAATCTTGAATGTGCAGCTCTCCTTGCTCGTCCTTAGTTTTGGAAAAAAAGACTGAAGAAATTAAGTTAAGGATAATGAAAAACAGATATTTCAAACCCTTTTTATGTTTTTAAATGATATAAGTGACGATTTTTGGGTAAAAGAAATAACCATTGATTCAACTCTGCGTTTCTCTCTAAAGCTAGCTGTATTATAATATGACCATGTAGGAATACCTTGAAATATCTAAATATACGCTTTCAATACAGGAAACCTTATATGAGTCTTATACCGTAAAATATGTGTTTGCACAGTCATGGTTTGTAACGAGTCGCCCGCTATCGGGCCCACCTAGTTACCGTTGTTCCCGACGAGCCGCGTCAATCGCCGGAGAGGGGAGGGGAAAGGGGCAATCGAGGGTTTCCTGGGGGAGGGCGAGAAAAACACAAGAAATTTACATACAAAATCGACGCGTTTATTCAATGATCAAAAGAAAACACCGGGATAAACGTAATACATGAAATAAACCAAGGGGGGGGGGCACGCCACCCTCGCCCCAAACGCCACGAAATCATCCTTCCATTTCTTTCTACTACAATAAAAAAAAATGAAATAAAGACTGAAATTTCACGATCATCTCCCATACCTCGAGCTAGAAAAAAAACAAAAAATCTAAATTATCCCCCTTTGACGGTCCCGCACTTTCCCCGCTACTCACTACCTGGGGCCATCACCCCCGCCGACGCTGATGTAGCCGGGGCCGCCGCATTCTTCCCCGCGACGCCACGGTGCTCTTAGCCCGCCATCCGGGTCCCTCGATCCCCTGGCACGAGTCTGCCAGCCATCCTCACCTCTTTTTCGTCAATCCCAAAATCAAAAACAAGACTCTTCCCAACTCCTTGAAACTTTCTCTGTCGTCAACCCGCCCAAAACCCTGTCGTCAACTCGCCCAAAACCCTGTCGTCAACTCGCGAAAACCCTGTCGTCAACTCCGAGCTCTTCCCGTGGAGAAAACGACCCCCGCTCTCCCCACTCTTGCTTCCGAGGGCCTGGATTGGCCCGACAACCCACGACGATGCGACCAGCCAACGCCGGCAACCCCGCTCACAACGCGGCAACATCGCGCTTATTCTTAACCGTCATTCTCCCATACCCACGTTTCTCAGAATCCGAGCGTTTCTAGGACTTCTCTTATGTGACGGTTGGGAGGAAATATGAAATCCCCGAATCAACGACGTCGAAAAATAATCCAACCGTCACAGGTTTTCTATCGGAATTTCAATATTAGCTTGCCAATATGAATGTGATGATGACCCTATGAACAATCATCACATAGATACATGGAAAAAAATTCCAAGCTATTATAAGCTGGAGCAACGTCCGCTATCGTTGTATAGGAGATTCCTAGCTTCTAACGTATGAATCGTGCCGCTTATACTGTAACGAACAAATCATCCATAGGCCACGCTTGTGGTATCCAGGCGTCGCGTCTTTGTTTTCATGCTTTATTTCGGTGCTCGATTCCACCCTCTGAGTCCATGGAGCTCTCACAGTACGATAGCTTGGAATTTCTCCCCGTGTATACAACAGATATTTTTAGATGGATACTATCTATAGATAGAAGTTATGTTACCGGTATTCCAATATAAGACCAATTTTAGACCAGTCTTGAGTGGCGAACGTAAAAAAACCAAGTTATTGTCAATGTAGGTGCGACACTAATTATTATTGTCCAAGATAAAACTCCACTCAAGTATCGGCGATAAATAGTACATTTCGCATCTAGGGAAAAAAAAATTTTCTCACGAGGGAGAATAGTACATTTTTTACCGTGGCGCATTATTGCTGTTCCCAGAACAAGGACGATAATTTTTTGTCCAAGACGCTAGCCGAGGACAGGAAAATATCGTTCTTGTCCGAGGATGGCAAATGCGCCAAAGTTAACATAAGATTTTGTACGTCAACGGGTAAAAACGCGAGTTTGAGTAGAGTGAAAACGAGCGTTTTCTGCCCGGAGATGTACAAATTTATTTTTCCCATGCATGCAGAAAAAAAGCCACTTTTTTTCCGTGATACGCGGGAAGCCCTCTTTTTGGGGTATCGCTGCTCGCTTGGAGAGGGGGTTACTTTTACTCCCCCCGGAGCAATAACTCTTTGAAATCAGGGTTAAATGTTACTTTTTTCTCCCGTGCAAACGGGGAAAACGGAGGGGAAGTGGACGTAGACATTCAGTTGTTTTTTGCACTCGGCAAGTCCATGTCGATGACAGGTGACTCGAAAACAATTGAAACGCACGACTTTTCGTCGTAGAAAAATGTCATAAGCGTTTTTTCCCCAAAAAAGAGGGCTTTTCTCCCACGGATCGCGAAAAAAAGTGGCCTTTTTTTATACATGCATGGGAAAAAATATTGTATGCTACACGGGAATAATAGGCTGTTATCGATAAGTGTGATTTGCGCCCCTTCGGTCGGGCACAAACTTCACATTCGTCAAAAGCAACTTTTTATTCCCTTGTAGCATAAATACCTATTTTTCCATGGTGCAAACGATTTTTTTTATCGCAGCGGGAAAAAAAGCTGATTTTTGTTCACGAAGCGGACAAAAAAGTAGGCTTTTTAGACCGCTATGATAAAAAAAAAAATTGTAAAATTTTGTCCAACACTGATCATCTGTGAAGCTAGGTTCAACAAGAGTTAGAAAAAATATTGGCACTTATGGTTTTTCTGTTCTACTCATGACTTCTCACAATACCTCTGAAGTGGTGTAAATTTCAGTTCTCAGCATATCTGTTCTAACCTTCCCATTTTTAAGGACAATGTACCCGAAACAAACATAATGAAAGTACTTTGAAAATTAACTTTTTGGCACTAGTAATCAATTGGTTTTGAATATCTGACCAGAATAAAAATTAATAACATTATCAATACTGACATAATACAAGAATTAAATCTGCGAGCCTCTGAGACTATGCAAAATTACCAGCATTCATAATCTCGGAAACCTAACCTAATGACGAAAAATGGGCAACAGATTCGTATTCAGCGAGTAAAAATACGAGAAAAAACACGTTTGCCAGCCTGGGTCCAAAAATTTACCGAAATTTGTAAACCTGTGTAATAAATTGTTTGAATGAACAAAATATATTGAAATAAGAGGTATATTATTGTATCTTAAAATAACATATTCATGGGAATGATATTTACGAACAAAATGTAGAAATGCGTAAAATACAAAACATTGATAATTTCACAAAATTACAAACTCATTGTATATATGCGTTTCATAATCTTGTTCGTTGTTTTTGTTGTTGCTGTTGTTTTTGTTCTTGTTGTTAATGTGGTCATACAGAATATATATAATCATCGTGTTATAATGTAGCATGAAAATTCATGTCCCTATCGAGGAAAAAAAAAAGGTTTTTCGAATGGTAAATACTGATACAAATAATTATTATGCAAAATACAAAACTGAGAAGTGGAAATCGTCACGACGACAATATGTTTTCAATTTCTATTTAACACCTGACATAAGAATATATCTGCCTGTTACAAATATATGTATTCGTATCGGAACGAAATCATATTGTCTTGTAGGTATCATATTATCCTGGTAGGTATCTGATATCGTTCCTTGCAGCATCTGGCCAGATTTCTAGAGCAACTTAAAAGTATTGTCTATTGCAGTATCCCATCGTCACTATGACAATTTCAACTCACAGTGAAGAGATGCCATAGAATCATGTTTTTAAACCTAAATCTTTTGTAGCTGTCATATTATTCAACAGTATATCAGCATTCTTATTTATTTTGACAATCAATTGAGATCTTTGGTAGCCTGTTTTTATCATTCATTCACGAAGGGGAAATGAATTCTTAGGAATATTTGTTAGAATTATTCAGTATAAATGATATTTTTGTATGAACCATAGGGTATAGTTTGATTAGAATAATTGTGAAATTTTAAATTTTACTCTAATAATATTCCGCTGAATCGGAGAAATGCACGAAGACAAATTTGCACGGTAAATTGAGAAGATCAGTCAAAAATTGTCGAAAAACATTAATTTTCTCAAAAGTATACCAATAATTTCCATTAAACTCAATTTTCTCCGTCATGGTAGCGCGTGAAATATTTGTGAACTGTTTTGAAATTTTTTTTACGGTCAACTGCAACACTTGCCTATGATTTGACGTATCACAGATTTTTAAGACGTCTTATGTGCCCACAAAAAATTATAGACCCAGACAAAGACAAAATTCCATGTTATTTAAATGGGAAAAAGGAAGGCTCTATAGGTACGGGTTAACGTTGAGATAAAAATCAGAAAGCATTTTAAAATTATCGATTTAAAAAGTTTTGATTTTTCGAATCATTTGGGGCCGATCTAGGGGGCGTTACGGTTAAAATTTTACCAAAGCCGTTTTAAGGACCACCCTAGTAATGATGGTGTAAAAATTATAATGTTCTAGTAACTTCCACTATTAATATACCAATAATTACTAAATTTTTTTCTTAGCGTAAAAAATTGCTCTTTCAGTACTTTACAATATCAAAACTGTTTCCAACTTTTAGCAAAATAGAGAAAAAAGTTATGCAAAAGTATATTACGTAACAGGTACGGACGTGCGAATTAGACCAAACGGGAAAATAATAGACCGAGGCAAAGCCGAGGTTTACAATCACACGAGTGAATATAAAATTTCTGTCATAGTTACGTACGATGTTTAATGTACCGAGGGCTGGAAAACGTGTTTAGAGGTTTTTAACTGGACGAGAAATAAGCAGAGGTACGTAAACGACATTTTATTGCAGAAATATGCAGAAGTAAAGTCACACAGTCAAACGATTGAACAACAATAGCGTTTTAGCACAAAAATGTCTACTTACAGGATAAATATGTAAATCAATCCACTTTAAAATCACTTATCACTTTTATAATTACTGTAAAAATGTCTTTCATTGATCGATCATTATTGTTTTAAAACGAATTTCAATTCCACCGATTTGTCTTCACGTTCGAATCAGTTACGACAGCGTCCAATTCCACCCGTCGAGTTTTTACTATTTCATCGCTCTTTTTTGCACGATTGGGGCAAAAAAAGGCGATTTTTGTACACGTACCACCGAAGCGCTCGTTGAAAAGGAATTGCGTGGTAGAAAAAAAAACCCTCGACTTTCGAGTGCTTTCGACGAAACGATTATTCCGCGCAGTTCAATAACAAACAGATTTCGGAAATCACATCAGCCAAGCTCTCGAATGCTCGGACGCAAGTTGAACGTTGCGCGCAATAGGAAAATGCGTTGAAACAGAAGCGCCATAGCCAACAATAGCAACAGTCGTGGCAAACATTGCGTATTGTAAATACCAAGGGATGAGCTCGATGCACGCGGTCGTAGAAAACGTTGCAGTATCGAGTGAAAATCGATAACTCATTTTTCATGTCGTTTATTTCGCATTGCCTCATACACGTTCATCGAGGTACATTTTTTTTCGACCGCAAAACGCAAGTACCAGCACTGCAAAAAAAGGACAGCAGATCTTGTAAAATAATCGATGTCGGTATGAGAAATAAAAAATTTGTGAAAGAGCGGACGATTAGGCATGGAAAATTTGATGGTCCAGAGTTCAAAAGAAAGGACGATTTGGTATGATATTTTAAACGTCGAAATATCATTAATTCAAGGTTTTGAACAGTGATATTGTAAAATGTATCATAAAGAATGATAATTTTTTCGAAAACGAAAACTCACAAAAACTTCTGATTTTTTAATTTGGAATTGTTAGGTTCTGAGATTCGGGAGGTGTGATTTTGGAATTCTGGACAATTTGTTATTTCCAAATCCGAATTGTCTGGTTTTAACAGTTGTAATCTTGAAACCTTTCATCATAAAATTTAGAGTTCACAAACTTGTTATGTGTCAATGAGTAAACGCAGGGTTCAGATTTTAGAAATTTTAGAGTCGAGAATTACAGAGTTATGAATTCTGCAGTGTAGAATTTTAATTATTCATATTTTTATGAATCTTTTCCCTTTAATTCTTAATTCAATCATTGTTGTTACATCATCAAATGTTCAGTATAAAATTTGAAAAATCTATATTTCAAAGCATGAAATTGAATATTCCTCATTTTTCGAGTACAAAATTTTGGAGCAATGCTGCATGAAATATATTACCTTAGTTTCGAAATTTCTTCTGCATTCTACGGCAGACCTTATTTTCGGACTTTGATAAATTTTTCAATATCAATCAATTGAACTTTGAAACACTGAAATATTTATTTAATGATTCCAGTTAGATTTATTTTGAATTTCAAAGCCGTTAAATCCTAGAATAATTGATTTCTAGTAGTGAATTCTCAAGTATTATATTTTCAAATGTCTACGACTGCTACAAAACATACACTTATAATTATAAATTTGATTATGGATAATCCTGAAATTTTCATATCCAAAGTATTCAACTCGAAAAATTTATATTGCCAGTATATATACATAGTTGAAAATCTCTGATTGAAAGAGTATTTTATGAAATTTTATATAACTTTACAGAATATGAAACATATTTTGTATCTATAATTGTCTATTTCAAAAATTATATTTTTAAAATTCTATGTAATGTATGAATTTTATCATACTTTGGTGAGTTCGAGAATATGACTTGAAGAAATTTTGAATGAATAATATAAAATCTTAGGATCAGAGATAGATTTTTTCTACATATCACTAGTCCAGGTTTGTAAGTTCAAGAAAAGAACTGGTTCAGCCATTCAATTTTTTGCAAATTTTTTTTTGAAAAGGGGTCACACAAGGACTTTGAAATGTTGAAATAAAAGTGTGTAATTGTATTATCGATTCAAAATTTTGAATCCTTACATAAGAGAAAATATTATTCCATCGTTATCAGTTTTTAATATAAATTTGAGAATACAAAATTTTACGATACAAATAAAAAACAATCATTGTAGAAATTATCAATTCGATAAACTAAGAATTCTATAATTTTCATCTCTCATGCATTAAATCGAGAAAATTTGTATTGTACAGTAAAAAATTCAATGATCTTTGAATGTTCCATCAAGCTTTGATCATTTTTGTTTTTATGTTCATCCATGATACCTTGAATTTATACGTAAGACCTTCAAAGATTCATTAAAAAGAATAAGAATTCTTGACGTTTCAATCATTGCGTAGACATTTCTAAAGTTTTACCTTCTCAACTCTTAAATTCAAGTATGTCGAATTTTAGGTCGTACGGTTCTGAAATTTTTATACTGAGAGTTGTGATTTCAGTAATTTTTAAAGATAAAATTTTTAACTCTGCAGTTCTTACTAAGCAATCTTTATTTTCACAGAAAACAATTCTAGTGCTATACAATTTATGTACATTTATAGAATTAAAGACTCAATAAAGAAGAAGTTCTTATTTCAAAAGACATTATGCTACTGGGTTCTCGAATGTTTATCGAAATGCTGTTGAAGTAACTAATAAGTTATTCTAGAATCCAATGTAACGAAACTCTATTTAGTAATACTAAATCCGAAAAACGATTATTTTTGGGTCTTAAATACTGGTACTGTAAATTCTACAATATTGTCATACAATTCAAAGACCTTAAATTATTCATTCAGTAATATTCTATGATAAAGTACTTTATCAGAAACTCACTTCGCATACACTTTCAATTATTTAATGAATTTTCATACTTCGAGCTATGAGTTTAATAATGTAGATGGGTCATAATATTTTTAATTATAGAGTTTTAAACTAGAAAATCTATATTTTTCAATGTATAATTCTATAGCTATAAAATGTACTCTTTACTAGCCTAGAAAAAAAATGAAGAACTCTTAACATTACAATATAGACATACAGCTGAAAAGTTAAAAATGAATTTTTTCAATTTCCAACCATACCCAAAAAGAATTCCGACTTCTGCTAAATAGTGATTCCGAATTTCGATAGTTTCTAAAATAAATTCTTTCTCGTATCCCAAAATATTGAGATTATCAAATTTCAGAACCACACTTATAAATGCAAAAGTATGCAATGAAAAAATTTTGAATTCTGAAATAAAAAACGAAGTAACATAAAATTGAGTCTACTATAGAACTCCATCATCTCAAATGTTACCAAGTAAATATAACCCCTCTCCTCTAAACAAAGCAAATGCTTGAAAAAAACAAAGAATTTCTAGAAATTATGAAAGAAGCCATCATCAAAGATACTGAAAAAGATGCTTCGTGATCCTAAAACTCCGAATCTAAATTGTTAAAAATGTCGATAAATCTGAAATAGTTCATTTCAACCTACGAATTAAATTTTCTCAGTCAAAAAATAGTAAAACTTATGAAAGAGTAGTTCAATACTCGAGGTAGGCAAAGATAACTTTTAGAATGAGAAGTTGACATTATTAGCTATTGATGATTCTGAAAACACAAAAGTTAGACGCGGCTCTCGACATTTCGGAAGTGCATTACGCGAGATATGAAGTAGTTGTTAGCTGGTGAATAAGTGGGGCAGAGCTAGAAACGCAGTCCTCGGGGAGGCAGAGGTGTTCATGCTACTAAATGAAAGTAATTACAGTATAAGTTTTAACTGCAACCGCCAGTGGACAATGCGTTATCCTTCATTTTACACAGTTAAATATATTCCTCCCCCGAGCGTCCGACGACGAGGTAACATTGAAAATAATGCGGCCTCTCGCAACTTTTTTATACCCTTAATTCACGGCTGCGCTAACTTTAATGGGGAAATCGGGGCTGGAATCGTGAAAAGTGAGAACGGGAAACACGAACATTCAAAAATCTAGTGATAAACAAATGTTGATCATGATGGCAATGGTTTAAGGTGATATTTAGGCAAGATAATTTGATGACTTAGGAACTAGTTGGTTTTGTTATTGGGTTTTATTGCAATGCTTATGTTGATAAAGTGGAAGATGTTGTTTTTCACAACATATAGTTGGAAAATTCCATATGAAAGTATGGAATTATGGAAATTTGAAAATTTCGGGATTTTCATCAGTGATTTAGCGAGTTAGAATGAAGGGTATAAAAAAGTTCTATAGAAAAATGTTTTTTTACTTTTTCGTAAGACAGTAAAAATCACTGATAAAACCTCTACATGATTTTTGGAAAACAAAAGTTGTGCCAGTCACTGTTACAGCAAAAAGTTTTAAAAGTTTATAGTTTATCGGGTTACTAAAGTTTTTAAAAATCTTCTTGAAATCAAAGAGTAGACTCGAAAAGTTCTTGAACTTTTTCAATGTTGAGAGTCTAAAATAGTTACAGAATATTTTGGAAATATTTAACTTATAAAGCCCAATTTAAATTATATGTATAATTAATAACTAGTTTCAGTAATCTTTTAGGAAAAATGTGATTGATGCCACAGGTTTTCCTTATTTCTATAAAAAAATTAGGAATCATTCATGAAGAATGTTCACTTGATTTTCTTGGGATTGTTAAAAATGACAAAATATCAATACCCTCAAACTATTGGCCTTATGTACAAAATAGTCATGATTTCTATGATAATTTTTTTTATATTTTGAATATAAGCTACGTTTTAAATTTATTTCTAAAATAAACAATCTTGAAGATTTCAGAGACGTTCGGAAGATGTTTGAGGATTTTCAAAAAATTCGGACATTCTGTGCATTCTTGGAATTAGTCGAAATTTTTGAAGAAAATCCGTCATTTCTTTAATTTCCTTACATTATACACTACAAAATAATTATTTTTTATGGCCTTATGATTGAAAATTATTCTTCAGTTTCACAAATCTTTTAAATTTTGTCAGACTTAAGAGACAAATGCATTTTTAAAAATTTTTAATAATGTTGGTAGATTTATTGCGAACCATGTTGAATAGAAAAAAAATATTCAAAGGAATTTCAAACTTTCTCGATAATTGTCATGAGATACTAAAAATCTATAATAAGCTAGAGGTATTCTCAAAACTTTATAGTGAGCGCTCGATCCATTAAAATGAAAAAAAAAAAACTGGTGTGAGTTTCAAAACTCGTGAGAGAAGTGAAATTTCTCACGTCGAACTATTCCAAAAAAATTTTTTTTCAATTTTAAGAGAAACAACTAAAGAAACCATTTGAACCAATTAAAGCATGAATTGGGTTCAAAACTGTAGCTTCATTTACATTGATTTAATTAAAATCGGAATTTCAAACGAGTATATTAAAATCTAAATTTCAAATTTAAAGACAAAGTTTCACTTTTCTCCTACATTGCATGTGTATCATACGATTTGAGATGTGGAGGAAAAGTAAATCTTTGCCGTCGAATTTCAAATTTTGATTTGAAATCCACTCGTGCAAAATTCCGATCTTAATTTAATCAGTTTCAAGCAACAGTTTTAAACGCAGTTCATACTTTCGTTATAATGTTTTATTTAGTTGTTTTTCTCGAAAAATTTAACGAACTTCCTTTTTTATTTATTTTAATTTTCAGTTAGTTCACCGTGAGAAGTTTCACTTCTCTCGCAAGTTTTTTAACTCATACGAGTTTTGTTTTAAATTTTATCATGATGAAATAAGTGTAAAAAGATTAAACTCAAAATGTAAATTTTATGTTTTGAATTTAAAACACATCCATTCAAGACAGAGGATTTATATTCTTTTTTATTTCAGAATAATAACTTGATATTTTTATCAAGCTAATTATCCGCGAAAAAATTAGATATTTACTTTGATTTTTCGGACAGTAATTTTTTTCAAAAACAATATTTTCCGATGTCTGATTTGTGTGAAGCAACAAATTTCTATAATAATAACCATCATAAAATAGAGCAAAAAAAAGAACAAAATATATAGGTTTAATGTTGATCGTTTTTCTGAAATTCATTTTTGAATAAGCATTTTATATTCATTCTTATGTCACATTATCAAGTAAGTTTTTAAAAAAAGTATATAATATTGAATTTTACTTTCATTTGTCTGAAAATACTGTTTTCATTATATTTTTTTACTAGTATAAATTCAATAACAAATAATTTCTTTAGTTGTAATTTTTATGAAATAAGTCAAAAAGATTCTAACAATAAATACAACTGCAATAATAAATACAAATAACTACCACTAAAAATGTAGGATTTATATTCACTTTTTTCCTTAAATTCATGTAGGAACTAGCGTTTTAAATTTATTTTGTTTTCTCGATATCAAGTTGATTATTTAGAAACGTTTTCTTTACCATCCGCATTTCGCATTGTTATTAAATGATGCCCACATTAGAACATCCTCGCACAAGACACTAGGGCTTTGTTCCCAAGCCTTTGTTACGCTATCCTTTGTTACTCTCTCGAACGGATTTTACTCCAAACGAGCCATTAGAATTTTCACTTTAGAAGTTATGAATTCGTCTTAAAAATAATCGGTAATTTTAGTATAACAATGACTTATCTCTGAAACACATGAAAATAGTACATATAAATAAAATGCGCCACGTGGATGAATTTTCACTGTAAATCACGGCAAAATCACAGTTTTTGAGTCGCTCACGTTCGTGGCAACATAAATTTCTCGTGGCATCACAAACGCGTCTCGCAATCTGATCAGTCGGGTTTATGATGGCCGGACTTAAACTCTGGGAAGGGTCGCCGCGACAAAACTCGAGGCAGAAAAACCACTGACAAAATGTCGAAACGAGCGTTACGCACGCGTCCGGCCATCACGTTCGACGTTTTTCATTTCCGACTGGACGAACGCCCGGCAAAAAGAGGACTCACACATGTCACGTAAAACAACGAGCGTGATGAGGAAAGAACGAAACGCGCCGATTTTTGTCCGCGAGCGAGCGAATCCTGACACTTGGCTTCGCGACAGTTTTCGAGGAACCTAAAGTGGCGGCGAGGATTCTTTTCACGATGTACAAATAGCATTTTATCAAGTCAATTTTTAGTCTGTTTTAACAGGTTCACACTTGCTAACAGTTTTGACAGTTTTATGATGAGCTGCGACAGTTTAAAAAGAATATAGAACGGGCCTGATTGTTCTAACAATTATTTTCAACAGTTTATAATAATCTAGATTTTTTGGCCTATTTGTGACAATGAGAATCAATCTACAACAGCTGGAGAATTATTGATAGATTTTATTGATAAAAGTTCTCATGAGTTTTGTTCAGCATTAGACAATTATTTGGCCTGTCTTCGAAATGTATGAATTCTGATATTTTTTGGCAGCTTAGTTGGAATAGTACATTGTGTATCTAGGGACGACAACAGCCGGTTTCAACTCGTGCTAGGTTTGCCGCCTGAGCGAAGTGAAGGCGACAATCACACGAGTCAGAATTGGCTGTTTGAGTTCCATGATACACACGATAATTATCATCTCGGAAACATTGAAAATGAGCTTATATACAAATCTGTTTTGACGGAAGGGAAATGGTGGGCACGCGACAGGTGGGAAAAAGGCCCGTCAGGGCCTTACTTCATTTCCCATCCGTCAATACAGGTTTGGGTATGGCTCATTTTCGATGCTTGAGAGGTGAAAAACATGATTGTCAGCTTTTGACAGTTAAAAAATTTTTATTCCCGTTTTGACCTTATGCTAACTGTTTCGCGATTTTTATATATTTGACTTTTTTAATGGAATTCAGGCAATTTGGTATTCATACTCCAAAGTTTTGACTACTATTAGTTCTTGTCAACTTGATACAGTTGAACAAGCAATTTTTAATAGTTTTAGCAGTGATTTTCAATCAATTCAAGACATCCTTGACCGACAAGGGCTCAGTATGAGTTTTGATTTTTTTGGTAGTTTTCGTAAACTATTTTGACGTATTCATCACATTTTTTGTTAGTTTTTCAAATAGTTCATAGAGATTGAAACCAGAACAATATTCAGATTTTTACTTTAAAAGCCAAGAAGATTGGGAAAATTCGAAATAATTTAAACAGTTCAATGGCATACGGCGTACGCAGGATTCACATGAGAGGTGAGTAAACTTCACAAAAATTTAATATAAAAATTTATTTCTGCGTCTCCGGGTCGAAAACGCACGTTTTCGCTCCGCTCAAACTCGCGTTTTAACCCGTTGACGTACAAAATCTTATGTTAACCTTGGCGCATTCGCTATCCTCGAAGAAGGACGATATTTTCCTGTCCTTGTCCTCGGAACAGCAATAATGCGCAGCGGTAAACAATGTACTATTTACTATGATGTAATGTACATTCCAAATGCCCAATAAATGTAGTAAGTTATAAAATGGTAACATGAGGCTTATTTAAAATAAAAGATAGTAATATTTGATCTCTATAATAACTCATTCTGTTTTTCAAACGAAAAAGTTCTACAAATAATAACGTAATAGTATATTGTGTAGCTGGGAGCGGAAACAGCCGATTTAGAACTCGTGTGAGGCTAAGCCTGAGCGAAGCGAAGGCGGCAATCACACGAGTTCTAATCGGCTTTAATTGCTCCGAGGTACGCACCATACTTTTTGCCTCGAAAACAGTAAAAATGCGCGTATCAAAACTGTTTCGACATGGAATATGAAGTATTGCAGGTTAACACGGAGGCTGGAGAAAATGACAGTCAGCAGAGGAAAGAGAAGGGGGTTCTTTTTGGCCCGCTGGGTTTCCAAGGAGCCGAAAAAGCCCGCTTTTCACCTCGCCGATTGTCATTTGTCGACTCATTTGTTTACGTCAAAGCGTGTTTTGAAACGCTCCTTTTTAGTGTTTGAGAAGCAAAAAATGATTCATTCTGAATTTCATCCATCATAAAATTCGGAAGACAAATATAATCGAACTCAGTGCAAAAAAAGAGTTTAAAAAAGGCCATGATGAATACAGTTCAGAATGATTTTAATCATTGAATCAATTATTGAAAAATCAAAAATTTGAATTCAAAGAAAATCGTACATTTAAATGTTCTGAGTGAATTTTTAATAATCGATACTACAACAGTTAATGTTAATAATAACCAAGGGACAAGATAGTATAGACTGGCTGAGATTGTCAGTTACTAAAAAGGAGATTTCAAAGGCTGACAATGAACGCAAAATACGGATAAATGAGAGACAGCTATTGGAAATCTTATGTTTTTGTCTACTTGTCTGACTTTTGCATTCAGTTTTTCATTTATAGTTTTTTTGGTTCCCCTAAATAAGAATTTTTTATCCTACACCCCTAGAAATGAAAAATGGGCATTTGACTTTGACAGTGTACCAGTGGAATACAAAGAGAAAGCTTGTATTACTGTATGATTCAGAGATTAATATGATCGTAAGAGTAATATTGTTTTTTTCGTAAAGGGTCTTTTTGAGACGCTAAGTGACAGTGAAATTTAATATAATTTTTGTTTTTTGTTTTTTGTTTTCCTTAATATTGAAATAATTTCGGGTCAACAGACAACAGCTAATGCTATTTTGTGTAGGAATGTATAATTATTTGACGCCTTAAAAAAAAAATTCATTCACACAAATTTACTTTCTTCATCTATCATTTTTCTGAATGATATGTATGGAACTACTTTAGAATGCAATATTTTAATCACACATTTTTCTTTTCAGAATGTTTTCCGCTAGATTTTTAGTCATATCTGCAAAAATGTGCTATTTTCCAATGTTTCCGACATTTTGCAATAAGATTTCATCCAGAATTTGAAAATATATGCTAAAAAACTTCTCTTTTCACCAATAATCATCGCTTGAAAATTCAGATATAAATTTTTATTGACACCTATCCATTAATCATTGTGATGAAAACTCACTGCAAACAGAAAATTATTGGAAGACACAAAAGTTGATTCAAACGCACGGTATTCCAATACTTTGTGCGGGAGATTGCGTGAGATTAAAGGCGCCGACGCCAAAAAAGTATTAAAACGCAGTGAGTTTCAATCCTATTTTGTGTCTCCAATTATTTTCTATTTGCAGTGCAAGAATGTACAACTTTAGAAATTTTCAATAAAAAATATTAAGATTGAAAATCTTGCGGAATCCAAAATCTGAATTAATCATTATATTATTTATGTACATCAATTTTTCTTTCACTTATTTTTTCACTATTTCAGTTGTCTTCCTTTGAAAAATATTGTGTAGAAAAATTTTCATTAAGTTTTTTTTTTAATAATAATAAATTTTAATGAATTCAGGCAAATCGTTTTTCGATAAAAAATAAATACAATTTAAAATATTCATATAAAAAATATCGAAACACAAATTATTTTATCATAAAATTTCTATTTTGCACCAATGGAATTTATAACTTTAACTTTGGCCAATTTTTATATTTCTTGCATTTCCTTTTGATTTTGTTTGTGGTCAATTTGAAAAAAAAAAAAAATGAATTTATACAATTTTCAAATTTTAAATTTGAAGAATTTGATTTCCAATGAGTCAACAGCAGTAAGATGTAATTTTTTATTGATGAGTCCAAGTTCAAATTTTTTACTGTAACACTTTTTTTTATGCTCAGCTTTGAGGTTGTATCGTGAAAAACGCGGTAATTTAGGGGTGGGAATTTTTTATTTCTCACGAAAATTGCACTGACAGTTTTGTGTCAAGCTGTAGGAAAATTTTGAAAATTTAGACAGTTTTGTAGATGTTTTAGAGTTTACAAGAGTCTACAACAATTTGATACTAGATTTACTGTTCAATGTTTATGTTGTTCAGAAAAACTAGAATTTTTTCCTCAATTCAAGACAGTTTTGACTATTTAAAAGCTCAAAATCTCCGATTGTTTTATTAATTACTACTGAATTATAAACGTTCGAAAATGATTTTGATGACTTGAAGATTTGGAAAAGTTGACAGTTTGGGGCACTTTCATCATTTTTGAGTTTTCAGACAGCTTTCTCATTTACAAAAGTTTCTGAAGTATTAGAGAATCCCGAGAATTCAGGTAAGTTACCCTAGAGCACTTCAATTTTTGATGATTCCAGAGGCATCAGTTTCTCAAGGAAATGAGTCTTTTTTTGACAAAATCATTTTCCTGTTTTTATAAGTTTTTTATGAATATAGTCCCAGATTCTGCGAAGAATGAAAATTGTAATTGTTTCGAATTATTCTTACAGTAGAGTGAAAATTTTTACAGAATTTGTCAAACTCGATCATTTTCACTAGTTTCGTGTAATATATTCTAAAATTTTATAAAATTTTATGAAATGCAGAACAAAATGTCATAAATTTTTTATCTACCGAAAAAAAAAAAAAATGCGGTATATACTTCAACCTGAAGATTACATGATTTCCTGTTAAGAAATCGCCAAAAAAATGCGGAAATTTAGAGTATTCTAAAATTAACATTATGGTTATTAGAAGTATGATAATGGCATTATTTTGCCGAACAATATTAACATTTGATACGATTTTGAAGAATTTTTTGGGCAAATAAAAGCGTTTGCGCGAGTAGGTCAATTAAAAGAGTATTATTATCCTCATTTTATGAAATTTTGACAACATTCAATAAAGTACACCAAAATTATCTCACATAACTGACTCAAAAATTTTTCTCAAAAAGTGCAGTTCATTCTTCTACCTCAGCATTAATCTAATTTCACGTCGAAATACCTGAAAAATTCTATAAATTCAGTATCTCGAAACTGAACTGCATATTATGGTTGTCACATTCTTGAAAAAGGAGGATTTTGGATAGTAATATTGTTTTATAATAATATGTGATTCGAATTGAAAATAATAGTTTTGAATCACCTGATGTGAAAACTTGAAAAATAAGAGTAATTAAGTTCACCTACCTATCATTTTTCCTTTTCTAATCGCAAGTTGGTTTTCATGAGTCTTACGTTTCCCAACTGTACAAAGCAATACAGAACAAAATTTATGAAAAGCTTAGCCTAAATGAGATTTTTTTTTTAATTTATCTAGGTAGAAGTGCAAACCAATCTGCAGCATTACTAATTACTACTTGGTAGAATATTTGAAACAATGCTCCACATTGTCACGATCATAAACGTTTTGCTGTACTTGGTTAAGCACAACGAAGTAATCTAGGCCACGACGCTGAGAGACAAGCCGCGCTATTGCCACTCTTCCCAGTGTGATATTATGAAAAAAGGCTGAAAAAGCTTCGGAGGAAACAAGGAAATATCCATTTTATTAGATTTTCGCTTGACTTTCGTGTCTCGTGGGATTAAGATCTGCTGTTCTAATGTCAAAACAGAGAATCTCATTAAAATATGAAATTGCTAGAGCTCTTGCTCTTTCAAGTTTGTAATATCATTTCGTTGAAAATAACACAACATACTAAAATGTAACATTAACCCACGCTGCAAACAACGTAAAACGTAAGCCAAAGTGATAAATATATTAAATACACTACAAAGCATAAAAAAATAATTAATGCAATCTCAAAAGTAAAGTCACTGTAAATCGTTTCGTCGCAATTTTCGCTATAGGAAACGAAAAGTTTTCATATTATTCATGTTATTAATGTCACGACGTCGTATATTTTATTTAAATTTATCGAATCGAAGTTAAAACGTTCGACTGTCAGTGGTAATTGCTTATTTGAAAAATGTAAAAGTTTCCACGAGGCTTACTGATCAGAGGAATAGCTGACTTTATTCATGAGGCAAGAATATCGTTATTGGAACATTCCTATGAGACTCTTGAGGGTTGTATTGACGCGACATTTTGCATGCTAATGCGAAAACTGTTTGAACGCCGAGCTCTTGATGATACAGCCTCTTTCGGTGTACGTCACTGCTCCCGTTAGAAACGTCTTATCCAAGTGATGATACTAAACCTCGATGTTTTTTGTTGTCGGTGTCAATTTTGGAGTTACTTGATTTTGACACAAAGTACACCCAAAAAAAATCTAGAAGTGATTACAATTAATGAATTTTCTGTTCAATCAGTGTGAAATATTGTATTTCACGCTTTGTCTATTGCATTGTTAGTTACATTATATTCATAGCATTGTCAAATGAAAGGACAGTAGATATAATTATGTTGTTGTAGAAACTCCAAGATGTGATGCATTTTATAACATATACTTCTGCTGTACTTTCTGCAATTTCGTATTGTAATTCAAACTAATCAACATTTCAAATTAAGGCAAACAGATTGCCCAGTATTGAAATATGGAATTTTTTTCACTTTATTTTTGTGTTTTAGTAGATTCTAATTTTTATTTTTTGACTATGTAGTAGTATATTGTCTTTTTTAAATTTTACAATACTGTATGAATTCTTGTTGAAAGTTATTTGTTTACGAAAAACTCTATGATAGGAAATGAAGTCTTAAAGTGAAACAAAAAATAATTATAATATTTCAAGTTAGTATATGAGGCGTGAAACGACAAAAGGGACTTGGATCAAAACCGGTTGGGCACAGTATCCGACTCGGAAGCATTAGAAAGTAGGCCAAGAAGAGTTTTGTCCTTAGGTCCCTTTGTATATACATAGATTTTTCATTTTGTATACTTATATGGTAGAACATACGATATATGTATCAGGATATTATTACTAAATATTTCAAATTTCCCTTTGTAATGTTCAAAAAATTGGCACACAATACAGTAATTTTTTCAGTATAAAAATTTTTACTTTACCTACATTATTGCAAAAATTAGGATCAATATGACAAAATTTGCTAGTAATTTGTAAAACCTTCATAGAAATCGTAAATAAATGACAATATTTCAAGAAATTTCACCATAATTTTGTCAAAAAATATAATATTTTTTTAGACAAGTAAATGTGCCGTCTCTAGTTATAGTTTTGGACTAAAAAAAAAAAAACTCCCGCATATCACTCGTACTGAAACTGTAAAAAATTTCTTTAATTATTTATTACCTACACATTTGTTTTTAACTGCTCAAGAAGAAAATTTCTGTAAAATAGGGGAACTTGTGAATTTGTTACAGAACAGGTTTGACGTTAAATAATAATAAAATTTTCAAAAGATGTTTTAATTGAAAAATTTAAGGATTGATAAGATTTACTGGAAATAACTTACTGTGTATTAACAAACATAATCGATTTCACATTCATAAATTTTTTTCCCACGGTAAAAAGTGTTCCTTTAATCCTGTAAACAAACAAGAACTATCGTTACATAACCTAACTGATTTATGATAAGTATTTTAAGTTTTTTTAGGCGAGCATTAGCACACTAATTCATAGTATGTTTTTACATCATTATTCGCAAAACTACGTTTTTTTTTTACGAATGTCTTGATAATTAGTTGTCGCTTTTTTCCTCATAGGCCTAATGAATTTTCGTCTTATACTCTTACGGTGTCAATAATAGTTTTTACCTAATTTTTTTTTATCAAAATTTAGCTCTGAAACTATCATCGAATTCCATTTATCACTATTTTTCTCGATCTAACTTTTTCTCGCTCCATTTCGCTTTGACAAAAAAACAAACAAAAGAAAAATAGATTTTTTCTTTAATAGCTGCTGGTTGTTCACTTTCTCCTCATTTATGAAGTCCCGTTTTGAGCTTCATTATGTTTAATAAAGGAATAAGTAGGATCAGTGAAGAATAAAAATATTTTTTTAACGATGCATGCATTTTTATTTCTAACAGTAGGATATACAATAGAGTTGTAAGTCTCGGTGTGAATCTTTTCTTTTTATTTTCTATGATGCTTTCTTTTTTATTTTCACTTGCCCAAAGTTTCGTAAGACTTCTATCGCCACTTTAGTTTTATTCACCTGTTATTTTCCTGCATAACCAATCTCAATACTCAGCGTCATTAATTAAAATCTTTCAATCTATTTTTTTCTTTACCGCTACATTGACTTCTGGCCTTATCTTCTTTAGCCATTGCCTACTCCGTCCCATAAATATGACTTATTTTTCTTTTCTACTCAATTCCATCAGAACCACCAATAAAATCGGTCTCATCTTCTCCGTTTTCTAACTCACGAACTGTGACTGTTGGCTTTTTTCTTCTCTGCTCTTCATTCTTTATTGTTTCCCTTGCCAGGAGCCCGAAGTGTTTCAGATTGCGCGATAGCCATGCCATCTTCGCAGGATCTTTCATGCCTTCTTCTAAAATTCTCATATTGGCAAGACTATCTTTGTGGATCCTCTCTAATTCCTCAGTCTTCTCATCAATTTCTTTTTTCAGTCTAGCAATCTTAGCGTCATAGTCTTCATCGCTATCGTTTCCTGTTTTAATATCTGCTAGTCTATCTGATTAATTATTATCATTATAGTATAATATCAGATACGATCTATCTATCTATCTATATATATAAAGCAGAATGTCCGTTCGGTATTTGGAGTTACCGTCTACATTCCGCAACTGATCAACACAAAACTTTGCATAGTGCTTTCTTTTTGTTGCGCGGAGAAACTGCAAGTTGTTTGGGACGTTTATTTACTGTCGGTCGCTCACAATAAATAACAACTTATTTATCATGTTTCTATCTATCTATTCCATCTATCTATGATTCCATAACTCTTGAACCGATGAACCAAATTTGATGAAACTTAGCATTACGTATTCGTCTAGGTTCAAGGATGGTTTATAGCTATATATTGTCCTGTTTGCACTCCACTCACGCACCCACCTACGCATTAAGCGTATCTATCGAACCGTTCCACCAATTTTCCTCAAATCTTGAATAAAGTCTAATTAATCATAAAATTACATTTCTCACGATGAGTTAATTTAAAAAATTTTCATGTATTATTTCTTATTGCTAATTTTTAACATATTCGTTGCGAATGAATATGAATAAATAACAAATTTTATAGATTAAATAACAGATTAAAAGTATTATTTTCTCAAAACTTTTTTTATTAATTCACAAAGTACAATGTTAGTACATTAAATAACAGATCAAAAACATAATTTTTTTAAACTTTCTTTTTCAATTAATTCATAAGAATTCAATGGAGAATCATATCAATCGGATGGAAAGTATGGAGCAAAATAATCTTCGAAAACTGCATATTCTTCATCAACAATCCATTGGTCGATGCTCCTCATTAAATCATAATCTTCTAAATTGATAAAGAATAGATCGTCGATTTGTTTTAATATTTTGCTAGTAAAATTTTGCTAGTAAAAACATCGTTTATCCCGCAGCATTAAATCTATAACAATTTCATATTCTCCATATATTTTTATGTTATTTCTGTGTTATATTTTCTTTTGAACCTTATCCGTTTGAACAAATTAAAAGTTTGTGCAAGTATAATAATAATAAAAGAAAATCATACCAAAAAATTGGCATATAATAACTATGTTTACTTTATTGATTTGTGTACAACTATTCTCAATCCAAAAGCCAATCGAAGGCGAAACGGACTGAGGGCGAACTTGGAACTCGTGGGCAGAGCCCGCGGGTGACAGCTAGTATAGTATACAATTCAATGTAACAATATGCAATTTCAATAAAGAATCATGAATTGAATAATATGTATTATGGCATGTACTTATTATGGAAAAAAATTATTAATGCCAGTGTGAAGACAAAATTAAATGATTGAAAAAGATTCTTGCATAGTTATTATTTTTTAGAATTTGAACAAACTTTTCTAAATGTTAAGTGGGAATATCACTCCCAAAATAAAGGTTCTTTACAGAACATAATTAGTATATGTATGTAATATTATGAAATATACATTGACACAATCCTGAAGGACATCATCTGCTTGATCACCAAAAGTGTTGAAAACACAAGCACGTCTAATAATGTAGCTGAATGTAAGACAAATACTTGAAGAAATAAGTTTCTAGCTTTAACTTACAATATGTTGCTTTTTTTTTACTTTTCCTAAGAATTTCATCACTCGTATTCTTTTCCATCAGGTGCTTGAACACTGCCCCATTTTGAGTTACCTCTTCCTTGTTTGTTTTGACTTTTACAAATTCGTCCATAATTATGATCATTGGAACATTCCTCTCATGGATCATTCCTTTACCCTGATTCATGTAATTAATTGTTTCTTTCTGCTCTGCAATTTTAGCGTCATGGTTTTCTTCGGTACCTATTATCAAAAAGTTTCTCATTAGTACAAGCGAATCTATCAATCATCACAATACAAGTATTACCTAAATAAAATTTTTTTTCATAAGTATGATATTACAACGTACTATTTATTGTAAAAAATTATATTCTGTACTATCCTTTAATGTGCACCAATAAATTAATATAAAATTTAATAGTAAAAGAAATATTTAATATTTTTTCCGTTTCACGAAGTACCGCACACCAATAGCTTTCATCATCTTAAAAGCTTAGCCCACGAGACATAAACAAATGTATTATTATAATTTTAAAAAAAAGCATAAGAAACAACTCTTGTCAGTTCGATTTATAAGTTGCAGCGATTTTCATTGAGTAATTTGTAAAATTATAATTTTTGCTGAAAAAGAAATATTTTTTGTAATGTTAACAAACATGTATCTTTGAATAACAACTATTATTATTTGATGTGTTTCACAACCACTGACAGAAGAAAAATGATAGCTAAAAATAAGTTCTGAAATATACTAGCTTACTTTGCAACGGGTAATAAGTCTTTATTCTTAATGCTAAAGCCTCTGAGACTTGAACTAAAAAGCTCAAGAAAATCGACGCACGACAAAATGATAGTTCCGCTGATTTCCAAGTCAATTATAGTAAACATCACCAATGTATAAATCCTAGAATTAATAAAAATAGAGTATAATAATACCTACAAGAAAACTTCATGAAAAAAGTGAGATACAAAAGTATTAAAATCAGTACTGAATTAATGTATGAACAGGAAAAGTATTTAATGGTTATGCAATTTCCAAACGGCTAGAAGTAGTATGTTGAAGTGAAACGTCAATAAATCATAGCAAAAACAGGATCAGATTTTTTATGATACGCCATTATACTTGGGTGGTAAGCAAAACAAAAGAAAAAATTACTAAACTTTAGTTTGTACAGTTCTGCGTGGAATACAGATACGGTAAACTTTATAATAATTAAGTTTTGTGAAAATCTAATAGCCTCAGAAGTAAAAGTAGGTGAAAAAAATTAAATCGTGGGCTGCTATGCAAAAAACAATGTCTCATATGTTGATAGTAATATTTTGATAACAATATATTTCATAATAATAACCAAGCTTTTTTACTCAGCTGAGATTATTTATCTGTATTACTTTATTTATACTCATAACTGGCAGATAACTTGGAATCGAAATAAATAATGCAAAAATGTGACTTGATACAATTTTCCGTGGAAAATGATATCCAATACATAATTTGGCTTGAATAATGCGGACACCATGATCGTTGTATATACTTTTTGAAAGTTACGGACACGCTTTTTCTATTATTGAATGAGATTCAGTTTGCACAATACTGATTTAGTAACCGATTGTTGTTCTGAAATCATGTGTTTCTACTGCATTTTGAAGTAGTTTTGTGTGATACTTTTTGAAGTTCCAAGTTTTTAATTGATGAGATAAAAAAAAGGGGCAAAAGAAAAATTTGTAAAGTAAAAAGAAAATACAATTGCAATTGTTGCAACATTATGCATCTATTATATTGCGTATAAAACGGTACTTTTTATCAATCTTGACAGCAGCCCACGAATTAATTTTCACCTACTTTTACTTCTAAGGCTATTAGATTTTCACAAAACTTAATTTTTATAAAGTTTACCGTAACTGTATTCCACGCAGAACTGTAAAAACTAATGTTTTGTAATTTTTTGTTTTGTTTTGCTTACCACCCAAGTATAATGGCTTATCATAAAAAATCTGATCCTGTTTTTGCTATGATTTATTGACGTTTCACTTCAACATACTACTTCTAGCCGTTTGAAAATTGCATAACAATTAAATACTTTTCCTGTTCATACATTAATTCAGTACTGATTTTAATACTTTTGTATCTCACTTTTTTCATTAAGTTTTCTTGTAAGTACTATTATCATCTATTTTTATTATTTATAGGATTTAGGTATTAGATTTAGGATTTAGGTTCGGTAGGGGTGGTGGAGGGGGGGAGTGATTTCATTCATTTTTTCATTAATTTTATTATTCGTCTTCAATAAACGAATAATCTAAACCTGGCACTAGATTCATGACCAGTGACTTAAAAAGCTGGGGAAAGCATATTAATCTTACAAAAACTGCAATTTCACAAATAACATTGAAAAAACGTTCCAAAAAATCAATTTTTAATGTCTGATGCCATACTAGTGATCAAAGTACTAAATAAATTTAGAAAGCGTTTGCACATTCTAGAAAATATAATTTAAATGATTGATTTGTTTAAACAAATAGTTAATCACATAATTTTTTTAAATCTAAAGCCACAGATCGCCTGATAAATGCTCAGGGCATGGTGTAGAGCATGAATCTCAATTAAAATTAGTACTTTTCTTCTGTGAGGGTCTTAAAGCTTATAAAATATTACATTGAAATGGCCTATAATTTGCAAAAAATATTTATAAATGTAAGCGCGTTACTGTACGATGCTTCACATGGTTCCATTGTACCAGACGTATCGAATCGTAGCTAATAGCAAATTTCAATAGCTTTTATCGTTAAATTACATCCCATGTAAACAAAGATACTACAGGAATATTTAACTTTCATGCATTTCTAACGAAAATTTCCGTACACAAATGATGTAAATTTTTAATAGAATCAATCGTAGAAAAAAACTATAATATATATATATATATTATAGTTTTGTATAAGCATTGAATTTTTCGATAAAGAAAAAAAAAATTGTTCCTGAACTGGGATCGAACCAGGGACATCCGGAATGTGCGGCGGCATTCTCTCCTCTACGCCACTACTTCATTGGTAATTAAAATGTGAATTAAGTAATATACCTCGCCGTGCTTATCTATTTCCTGCGAAATCATGAAACTATGACCGTTTCGACTTTCGATACATAAGATGAACGCCAATGCATGCAAATGAACATGAGTAGTGATGTGTAGTTGTTTGTAGTAGCACAGTGACAGTCACTGTACCACTACTATAGATATAAATGTATGCGAGTGCGCGACATCGGGCGCGGTCGGGCAAGCTCGGAAAAGCTCGGGGTCCTTAGTGAACCTATAGGCAGTACATGTGTACTGCTGAGTACGCTTATACGCTATATGTATTATAGTGCCGTGGTGGCGCGTTGGCCGCGCCGCCTCGCGGCAGAAATCGGCGATACCATTCCTTGAGTGCTATAGTACGTGATAGCTAAACGCTACGGGTAACACATTAGGTACAATACGTGCTAATGCTGAAGGAAAATTGATAATCCACGCTCACGAGGGAGTTTTTGTATGTATAAGTCTCAGTTGACTTGGGCAGTAGTTTTGTTTTAGTTGTTTTTTTTATTAATTCTACTAATCTCAACTGAGATTATTGATACACAAGCTGCTACCCGTGGCTTTCGCCCGCAGTCAACAGCTAGTTGGCGGCGGCTTCGCCACCGCGACTGTGCTCTATATTTACTTTATGATGTAAACATAATACGTGGTTTGAAACGATAAAAGAGACTTAAGGACCAAACTCGTCTTAGCTTACTTTCTAATGCTTTCGGGTCAGATACGGTGCCTAACACAACAAGTATTATGTTATAGTATTTTTATTTCTGTACTATGCTTTTCTTATTAGTGCTTCGACTATGCTTTCAATATTTGTAATGGTGAAGTATTTTCGTCAAACTTGAAACATCCCATGTTCTACCTTTAAATTGGACTTGACGGAGGTACATGCGATACTAGGGACATACGATGCTAAGCTAACTTAAAAGTATAATTCAACCGAGCATTCTGTTAATGTATTATAAAGATTTATGAAAAACTTTCGAATTACGTCAATCAAACTTTCATTAAATTTCATGTTCAATAAAGTTTTTTTTTTTTTACTAATAATGCCATATACTAAGGCGGACTCGAATTGAGTGACCAACTCAAGGGATAAGATTTTTGATTTTTTTCCCCCTCTAAATTCACCGCCCCTCCGATCGCAGAATCGGCATGCCTCACCGAGATGGAAAATGGGATTACGGAGTTTGATGACTTTTCATTTTGGAACAATGGAATTATGAACCGGGGTTTTTTCAAGCAGAAGTATGTAAATTCTCTTCTATTCTACTTTCGCTTATCATGATTGAAGCTTCAAGTTTCAAGTTTAATGATAAGCGAAACATAATAGAAGAAAGATATTTCTGCATGGAAAAACTGGTTCAGGATACCATTATTCCCATTGTTTCGTAATGAAAAATTATCTAACTCCAGAATTCCATTTCCGCTTTGGTGAAGCTCGGTGAGGCACACCGATTTTGGGATCAGAGGGGCGGTGGAGGTAGAGGAGGAAAAAACTTAAAAATCATATCCCACGAGTTGGTCACCCCCGACTCGGTACTCCTAAACCCAATTACAAGATTGGAATGTTTTTCTCTTTAAACCTGTTTATCTCTCTGATGGGCGAAATATACCTACCCAGACTTATTTTTCAAGTGGGAATGGTAGAAAAGGTTCGAAGTTTGAACAGAGCTACTGGGCTTATCGCTTATCTATTCAGTGTAGGGTTACCAATTGGCTTGAGAGCAAATAAAGAACATCTTAAATTTAGCTCCTCCCCCCCCCCCCCCCGCCCTTCCTTAGTATTATTGATAGGAAAAAAAATGATTTCTTTGTATTTTTCAATTTTTTGCGAAAAAATTCATGAACTTTTTACAGTGCAAAAAAATGTAATCGCAAATAAATGAATGAAAAAATGAACGAAGACTTACAACTAGCAAAGTGATACACTCTTTCTTTCAACACACTTATTTTCAGTGCTACTTATTTTCTTAACAATTCGACCATTATTAGCATTAGGTTGCATCAGAAGTTGCTTGAATTTAAGACAGTTGTACTCTGAAAAATTAAATTCGACTCACAAAATCTGTCGCATGATTCAAACAGAAGTGCGATACATATCTCTCTTTTGTCAATTGTGCGTTCACGAGAGAGAAAACTCTTTCATAATTAGAGTTATGTACTGGAATTGCATAAGAAGATTAAGCGATTTTGAGTGATTTTTAAAAAGCAAATTCAAGAATTTGCACTTTTCCCATCTTTGAAAATTATCATTGTTCAAATTGATAACTTGATCAAATAGCTTCGAATCGTCGATATTAATGTCTCTTTTCAGCAAGTATTCGAAACAATCTTTAACACCTTTGTACTTTAAATTATTGCCTCTTTAAAAATATAAAATATAAAATATTTAGAATTCGGAGAAACTCTTCGTCCACGTTTTGAAATAGTCTACAGTTTCATGGGGTACACAATTTCAATCCGTGCTAAAAACTCATCGCACATTTAATCTTTTGATTATTTATGAGTTTTTTTAAAGTTGATTTGACTGTAAAAGGAAAGAAATTCTACTATTAAAAAAAATGACATTTGTAGCGGGATAAAGGACGTTTCTCAAGATCGACAAAATAAGGGACATGTCTTTAAAAAAAAGGACCATTGGTTACCCTAATTCAGTGAAAACAATAAGTATCGAGTTTTGTAATGGACCCGACCAATGCAGACCACGAGACCACTAAGTACGTATTTGACATTATAAAACCTTGTGTAATACTTTAATACGTCTTAAAATTAGTAAAAATATTATTATTTTCAAAGGTGATATACGATAAAGTTTCAAAAACAGAAAAATTTTAAAAATCCACTAACTGTATTTATGGGATGTATATAGAATCAGTGCTGGAATAAAATAAAAAAAAATTGAAATAAAGTTTGATTAATTCGAGTTTGGTCAATTTCAGGTCGATTGTTGTAACACATAGCTTTTAATTGGAAAAACGCCATTGTGCTTCTTTAGTGAGTAGCTCTCAGCACTTCAATAATTAATTCAAGGTGAACCTGCGTTGGATTCAGTAGGACCGTGTTGTTAATTGAATCTTGAATGCTTGAGCTTGAATTTTGAGTGCGTGTTGTATCGTGTCTGATTGCATCTGATCGTATCAAAACTTGCTGTCCTCTGAAGTAAAGGTCAAGGCTCATCTTCCAGTTTATATACTAATTCCCCACCCTTGAACCTCTTCCGGGGGTTAGGGAAATGGGTATATAAACTGAAAGATGAGCTTTGTCATTCCAGTACTTTAACTTTGTTTGCTTTTGTCTACCTTCGATGGGGGAGTAGCAGGGAGTTATTGGGACTATTGGGTTGGGAGCATGTTTTCTTACTGGTTGTAGGGAGATGGATAGTCGCCGGCCAATCAGGGGTACAAGCTGCCATAAGAACGACAAAAACTAATGGTTTTATGCACATAAGAAGTAACATAAATAAAAGAAAGGGGGGGGAGCAAATCAGGGGTAGCACTTTCTATGCTCTCTCATAGAAAGTTTCGTCGCGGATTTGGCCGCATTAATGCCAGATGGCTGAGAAAAATCCCACCAATTCCTGGAAACGGGACATCGACACTAGAAACCAGTATTGGTCACTCATCACTTTAAAAACGGGTCGTATACTGTCAGCTACGTGGTAGTGGGAGGAGCTTGTATCCTCATCAATTTTTTATTCTACCTATGTTATCTTTCACTTATGTGACCTGTTACCAACAAAGATAACATCCGGGGGAAATTCCTTTGGTCGATTATGATCTTTTTGTATTTCTACCTGATAAAGACCTACTTTCGAAAGTTTTTGTACTCTCTTGGGAGATAAAAGTAGGGATCTAATTGGTTTTACTTGGGCCCAGTGGTAAGGTATCGAAGTAGAGATATGAAAATCGACCAAAGCTCCTCCTACGTAGCTTACAGCATGGGTCTCGTTTTTTCGAGCCTTTTTTCGGGTGAGTGACCCATCCTGGTTTCTAGCATGTATGTAATACTTCTATATGGCCAGCGTCCCATCTTCCCTTGTTGCAAAGGAGCATCGTGATAGAAAGAGAAAGGAATAAGAAGACTCGCGTGGTACTCCGCATGCGCGACTCTCATACATTTGCTCAGTTCTTGGTATTGTTGCTCGCATACTACGATATGCGTTCACGTATTAACTCCAGTCAACTCCTGTGCGAGAGAGAAACGAATCGTCTACGCTCTTCTCTTCCCGATGCGCTTCTCTCTCAAGCTGGTCATAGAGTAGTATTACATATATGGTTTCTAGTATGTATGAAACGGGATGAGATATGACGGGGCAAAAAATGACAAAGCAAAAAACGAGAAGGCAAAAAAAGACGAGGCAAAAAATGTCGGGTTTGAAAATGGAGACGAAGTATCTCGAATTGACTAGAATTTTTACTAGGAAATTTCCTACTAGGAAACTACAATTTGTAGCTGTAGGCTGTATTAAGATCAGTGGGTCCATAAGTGACTTGAAGTCAGTTCAAGAACGGTCGCGAACGTTGGGTTGCGTTACTTGCGTTGGCCCTTCGCTCTCCCACCACGCTTTTCCGAGTATTCCTGAGTCAGAAATTCTCGGAAAAGCGTGGTAGGAGAGCGAGGGGCCAACGTAACCCAACGTTCGCGACCGTTCTTGAACTGACTTTAAGTCACTTATGGACACACTGATGAGGATACAAAGAAGTATTTTATCATTTGATGAAAATGGAAATATTGAAAATCAATGTTAACAAATGCTTGGTCTTCAAGACCAGCCAAACCAATTTATTTTCGCTCACCGCAAATTAACCAATGAAAAAAATTGAATGATTACGAACTTAGAGTGGTGCCGAAATAGATGTACAAATTTTCAGTAATTGCGAATTTCGGGAATTCACAGATTGAAAGTCACAATTTTCGAAAACAAGTTTTTTTTTATTAACATCTTCATCATATTTTATGTACGCCAACATAATTTATTTTAACATTATTGGACATTGCACGATTTCACAAATCTATTGAATAAATTTTTTGAGATACGAAATACCTTATTATTTCAAAGTCGAGCAACTTATCAGGAAAAATAATCGAATGTCAATCATTCTGTTCCCATTTTTTTACCCTTCAAATTGCTACTGTTCATTAATTCGTAATGTTCATCTGTTAAGGTAGTCGTTATGGTTGTCTCTTTGTGATTTTTCAAAACTAATTTGAAAACAATACTGTGAGACAAGTTTACGTTGGATAGCCTATTTATTTTGTCTGACTTTCTTTCACCATCGAAAAAATTCTCTCAGCATCGACATTCGAATGTGGGCAAGTACGAACAAATTCTGTCACTTTTCGTGTTCCTGGAAAAACATGTTTTCCTTTTTCACTTTTCTGTTGAGTGAGAGTCTGCCAGATACTATCAAAATTATATAAAGATAATTTTATTTTCGTTTATAATTTCAAATTTCCGATTCTTTCCCATTCATATCTCAAATTGTTAGAATTTTTAACATTGTATAATTTTGCAGTAAACTCCATAGACTCAAACGAGTTGTCAGAAAGACTGAAATATGCTTGAAAAAATCATTTTTTTGCAAGTCAAGGCGGCTGATTAAGTCTGTAATTGAAGTTACATAAAACTGCAAACAAGTCTTTCTGAAGATCTTCTCATCTTCAACTGAAAAATGGGTGTCGCGATTTTATTTAACTTTTCGTATATTTACATCATTGGGATCATTAACAGAATCTTTGTAGTTTCCTTCGCAGTACGCAGTAAAACTTGCATTTGACAAATTGCACTCAGTGTCCGAATTGGCAACAAAATACTCACAATCCACTTCGACCGCGGTGCATGAAAGGTTAAAATTAACTGCAACTAAATTCGACGAGAGAGTAATTCTAGGTTCAAGGAAATATGAAGCGAATTCTTTCATGAGTTTGATTGCTCGAGGAAAAACTTCTTGTATTTGCGTTTCTTTACATTGAAGAAATGCGTTAAATTTATTGAATCCGTTTATAGTAAATTGTAAAAATAATAAATAAGCTTTAAATGTGTCATGAGCAGGGTATTGGAACGGAGCGAGTTGAGTTCCGAGATCCTTTAGGGAAAGAACGGATGAAAATTCACAGCAGTGAAATCCAATCCAAAAAGGAACGGATGAAAATGGCATATACGCCTTCGATTCAGCCCGAAACGGATGAGTTGATCGCATATGTATCCTCCGACCTAAAAAGGAGCGGATGAAAAAACCATCCACTCATCCAATCCGGAACGGAACGGATAAGAGGATTGCCTCCAGAGCATCCATACGAAATGGATTGGATGAAAAAAAATCTCATCCGTTCCATTTTGGAGCGTAGTTCTCGAGAAGGATTCTCATCTATCCCGTTTAAGAGAGAATTTCTCAGGCAAAAACTCCATCCATTACTTTTCGGAGTGGAGTCGTTGAATTAGATTCTCATCCGTTCTTCTGAGCAAGGGATGGATTTGTGCGTTCCGGAACGCTTATCCTCATCCGTATGAATATCCTGGTTATCTTAGAGTGTATTTCTGTCTGTATCATTTAAATCCAAATCAGTCATCAGGAGTCCTCCAACTTTGAATTTTAAATGATCACTCAATGAAAATATGTATGAAATTTTTTTTAAATTTGAGTGGATTTCGGCATAGAAAGTTTTTTTGTTGACAGATTTTCCCTGATTACTAAACAGCTGTTTTATGGAAAAAAAAATATCCAATAATTATTTTCGTTAAAAAATGGTCTATGTTCAAATGTGGATTACTCTGAAAAACCTGCCTAAAGTTGGGTTTGAACTTGGGACCTTATGACATATATACTAACCTACTAAACTAACCGTTAGACAATCGAAATCTATTATCATAAGGAAAAAGGAATACAAGAGTCCAAGAGTCTTGTGGAAACAAAAGAAAGAAAATACGTGTTATTATTATCAGCAAAAAAAAAAAAAAAATACATAAAAGTATTGTGAAGATTTTCGATTGATCAATAATTAATAATTAATGTTAGACAACCAACGTCACTAATTAAAAGATTCCAGCGTAAGGGAAATTAATACATTTTCACGAAAAAATCATGAGTCATATCTATTTATGAATGCATTCGAGTGTAAAAAATTTTAACGACAGTATGGCCTAATAAGTTTTGTGAATACAAGCGTATGTGACGTTCACTCCTAAGTAATTTCCGGTTTTTTCAATGGATGGCGTTCTGTTTTGTACCGCTGTTGGTAACACATACCATATGTCATTTTGTTCAGTCATATCGAGTGCTTGAACTGCGTTGACATTTTCTCGAAAAAATCTTCCAGTAAGTTTTTATTGCGCTTCAAAAATGTCGAATTTTGTACCGAATTTTGAGCATATGCGCCATGCATTGCTTTTCATGTTCAATCAGGGGAAAAAAGTGTCCGAGAGCCTCTGTGCGCTTGTGGAAGTTTATGGTGATCGTGCATTAACACTTCGAACATGTGAAACGTGGTTTCGACAGTTCAAAAATGGAGATTTCAACCTAAACGGGAGTTCAACAGCAAGCAATTTCCAAACGTCTGCGAGCCATGGGAAAAATTCAGAAGTATGGAAAGTGGGTGCCCCATGAACTGACCGAGAGACAAATGGAGAATCGAAAAGTGACCTGTGAAATGCTGCTTCAACGATACAAAAGAAAGTCTTTCCTGCATCGTATTGTTACTGGTGATGAAAAGTGGATTTTCCTGGAGAACCCTAAGCGCAACAAATCGTGGGTGAGTCCAGGTGAAGCATCGACATCGACGGCACGGCCAAATCGTTACGGTCGGAAGGTCATGCTGTGTGTGTGGTGGGACCAGTCCGGTGTTATATACGTTGAACTGCTGAAACCTGGTGAAACTGTGAATGTCTTTCGCTACAAACAGCAAATGAAAGATTTGAGCCGAGCCATTGTGGAAAACCGACCAGAATATCAACAACGACAGAAGAAGGTGATTTTGCTCCACGACAAAGCGCCGTCGCATAAGTCGAAAGTTGTTCGTGACACGCTGGAAAGGTTCAAGTGGGAAGTGCTTGATCATGCGGCTTACTCACCAGACCTGGCGCCATCCGACTACCACCTCTTTGCCTCGTTGGGCCATGCCCTTTCTGAGCAGCGCTTCGACTCGTACGAAAATGTACGAAAATGGCTCACCGAGTGGTTCACCTCCAAAGGCAATGATTTTTACTGGCGTGGTATCCACAATTTACCAGAAAGGTGGGAAAAATGTGTAGAAAGTGATGGAAAATACTTTGAATAAAATAAAGGTTACGGTTTTTTTGGAATTATGTGTTTTATTTGCAAAAAAACTGGAAATTAATTAAGAGTACACCTGGTACTTATGTAAATTGAAAATTATTATTTTTTTGAAGAATTATATATTTTTCACCTGATATTAAATTTCCTCTTGAAATTGCATTTGATATTTCAAAGACACTTTCATGTATAATATTTGAAAATATATTCAACCTCGAAAATCGTTTCTGTCATCACATTATATAATTATGTAACACTTAACACTGTGAGCCCAAAAAAACTTTTGGAATTACAAAGAAACGAAACCTTTTGAAAGTCTTCAGCTATCACCTGCTTTGACACCCGAATTCGTCACACATTCTTCCTACTCGTGCAGTGATCTCTATTATAATCGACCCGTTTTCTGATTTTCTGTTATTCTCCGTTTTCTTTTCTTAAACAGTTCTTTCCAGCAGCTCAGAGATCCGAAAAATGAAGACTCATTGAGCCGACCTTAAGCGCGATTTAAAAATTTTTCGAGTGCAGTTGACACTTTTGGAGCCGAAAGTGTATAACAGGATATAAAGAACAGGGTATGTTCTTACGATGACGCGTTTTCGTTCAGTTCGCGCATACCTAGCAGCCGCCATGTTTTTTGTTTGTTTTGATTTTTTTTGATTGGCCCAAACCCAAATATGGCGTCCATTAGGTATAAGAAAGCTGCGCAGAACTGGCAAAGAACATACCCTGTTTTTTTTTATCCTGGTGTATAGCTTTAATTTTTCGAGCAGAACTGGACATCACGTTCTCAGAGCCAAAAGCGAACATGCAAATCTTTGAGCGATTTGCTCAGCTATTCTTTAGAGAGAAAGTTGAACCGGAAACGTTCGGAGCACACTTGGAACATCGCATGTCTAATTTGTGCTCTGAGCTATTGTTGCCCATTTTTGTATATCATAAATCTATTCACACCAGTGTGGCAGGATGACTCTGAGAAAAATCCCACAATTCGTGGAAACCAGACGAGATGACGAGGCAAAAAATTACTCTCAAAATTTTCTCTTCAAAATGAAGCAGGAATAAAAGGGTATTACGGTAAATTCTTGAAGTTTATTCATTCGAGAATAATGCCTGATAGACTTTTAGTCCTTTTAGTAAGTTCAGAGAGTGAATGGTTTGGGAAGAATTTTTTTCAGTTTTTGTCGTTTCTCGATTCCTGCATTGTTCTTGCTTTACTTTTCTATAAAATTATTCCTTATCAATTATGATCAAAAAAGTTCCCAATTTTTCCCCAACAATTACGTGAAAATTAGATGGATTAAATTAAATTTTACAATCTCTTTTCATATACAATTTGTCTCTGAGATTGAAATCCGTCATTTTTTATCGATTTTCATGAAATTAGAAATATTTATGGCTTTTCTAGGGCGATAAAATCAATCCTGTCATTATTTTCGCGACAAAAAAGATATTTTAAATTTTCAAATTTTCCCGACGTTATTAGACTTTATCATTTGTCACGCTCGCAACGTTATGAAGACCTTTCACTATTCAGATGCTGCTGGAACCGACTCGGAAATTTTGGCCTCCCCTTATTCCCGTTGCAAGCGTGACGAATGATGAAGACTTACAATTTCGGAAAAATTTGCAAATTTGAAGCATCGGGTTTTTTGCGAAAACAATGACGAGATTGGTTTTATTGCCTTGGAAAAGCCATAAAATACGTGTAATTTCATAGAAATCGGTAAAAAATAACGGATTTTGATCTCAGAGGCAAATAAAATGTTTAAAAAATTTATTACTGGATAACGCGAGCTTGTTTCGCGTTATCCAGTAATTGCTATATCACGTAAGAATAATACAAAATATTTTAGCAATAAATAAGAAAAATACACATCATAAGAAATAATGCAGGAAATAAGAAATAAGTAGAAAATAGAAATCATATCATAAAGTACATACTTACTGAAATCTTTAGAAAATAACAAATGGTTTCATGTAAGTACTCAAAGTTACCAATATTCAGGACCATCAATTTTTAAGCCTATGCAAATATAACAATGATTTTGGCCCCATAACAATTTTTTTCTTAAACGAAATTCTAATAATAAATGTTTGGTAAGGATAACGTAGTAAACACGAATTCGAAAAATTATTCAACCGTACAATGAAATTATACAGAAAAATTCGAATTCGCAAAAGTGTTCGAAATCTGGAAAAATTCGCACCTCGAAGCATTGAATTGTAGAAATCTACAATAAAAATCCAGGAGTATACATATTAAAAAATCTTTCAAATCTTACAAACTCTGAAGAAATACTAAAAATTAGAGTAAGTACTCCGCCACAGAATTCTATTCTAAATAATCTAGAAAATATTTAACTTTGAATTCGAGAGCATCAAAAAAGGAAAACGTACATACCTATTAATCTATGTAAATACTAGTATTCTAATAAAATGCAAAAAAATACAGAATCGTATAAATGCTATAGAAATGAAAATATAATAAATCCATAAATCATGAAATATCTATGTAGGTGTAATTTTCCCGAAAATCTTTGAAATGATTGAAAATCGATTAAAATTTTCATTCTAAAAACTCGAATAAATCCTCGAAACATAGATACTTTTTAAAAATGAAAAAATATACACACAAGCTATATACGGATTCATTAATTATATTTGAAAATTCTTCAAGTTTATATTTATAAAAGTACAAAAAAAATTATGAGAGATTCAGAAATTATTAAAAAAACGAATCTGAACCTTAGTGACTTGCATGAAAATCACAAAAATCGAATCCTATGTATACGAACATGAAAAATGCAATACTCAGGACTCCAAAAGTTGTAAGTTTGCAATTTTTAAATCCGAGAAATTGACATCCCGAATAAGAAAATACATTGTATTTTTCCGAAAAACTCCTCTCGACAATTTTTACTGCCTACGCCCCTGCTTTTTTGATTTATGAAACTTCAAGATTGGTTTATTAATATAGATTTCTATTAAGCTTTCTCGAATTCGATACCCTAGAATTGAACCGCTGGAAAGCAGAACCGAGCGAGCGCTCGGGCCAGTAGGATAGGGGTGGGGCACCGCGACGAGGAGGAAGAGGCAAACACCGATAGCGAAAATTTTTAATAGATTTTTTAAAACGTTCACCGCGATATCTTCGAAACTAAAAGAGATTTTTTCATGAAATTTGGGCACAAAAATTTGTTAGGCTACAGCGATGCCGTCAGTATTAAAAAATATTTTTTTTTTTTACGTAACAATAATTATTAATGAAACATTTACAATTTCGTCGAAAAATGCCCATTTAGAATTTTTTCAAATTATTTAACCGACTATTTTTTTTATACAAGGGAATAGTTTCTGCTAAAATTTGATAATAATCGATCGATTATCATAACAATTACGCAAATAAATAATCGAACGCACCGCTGCCCGAGGACAAAACATGCTTGAGTGACTAAAGTCGAGATAATAAAAAAATCATAGGTGAACCAAATATTTATAAATAATTTTCCTACGTTAAAATTCTTATTCAAATATAATGTGAAACTTCAAAATACGGTGAACAATTAAATTATACGCTGAACTTGGCATTGCTTTACGAGGTATATGATAATCAAATAATCTCTAATTCCCACTTATTTTAATAGATACATTTTGTATTGACAGATTTTTATTATTTATAATATATACTTCATTTCACACTTCGTCTTAAACATTCTTGTATTGCAAATTATAGAGATCTTTGTAAAATAAACTTTTTGTTTTCTCATATTTTCTAACTTTTTTTTTTTGATAAAAACAATTTGCAAATAACTCTCAAAATATTCTTTACTACTTTTAGACACATGAACCATTATATTCTCCAAGTCTTTTTTTTCTTTCGAAATTTCTTAACTTGCAGACTCCGTTGCAATTTTCAAATCTTCAAACGTGATTGATTTTTAATTAAAAAAATTTTCTGGAATTCCATTGTAGTCAGTAAATGCATCCACTTGTACGTTTTTTTTTTTTTTTTTTTTTTTTGCCTCATCAAGGCAGTTTGAACAGAACTTTCAAAATATTCTTTACTTCTTTCAGACCCATAAACCAATAAACTCTCCAAGTCTTTTTTTTTTCGAAAGTCCTAAACTTATAGGCTCCGTTGCCATCTTCAAATCTTCAAGTTTTTTTCTCACATTCGATGAGCATATATAGGATTCAACACAAATATTCTTCAGATGTTCAATAATAATATTGATCATGTGAATTACGTTTGACTTGCGGTTTTTCCGCACTTCTGTTTTCTCAAAGTGCCAGTTTCTGAAATTTTCTTTGTAATTCATATGCAATGAATATTTAATATATTCTGAATTTTGAAACATTGCTTTTGCAATTTCCAGTTAAGACATTTTGTTTTGATGAGATTTTTAGAGTAGGAATATTATTAATAAATATTTGATCCACCTATGATTGTTTTATTATCCATACTTCAGTCACTCAAGCTTGTTTTGTCCTCGGCAACGGTGCGTTCGATTATTTATTTACGTAATTGTTATGATAATCGATCGATTATTATCAAATTTTAACAGAATCTATTCCCTTATATGAAAAAATTATCGGATGATTAATTTGAAAAAAATTCTGAATGTTTGGGCCATTTTTCGACGTAATTGTAAATTTTTCATTAATAATTATCGTTACGTAAAAAAAAACAATATTTTTCAATACTGACGGCATCACTATAGACTAACCAATTTTTGTGCCCAAATTTCATGAAAAAATCTCTTTTAGTTCCGAAGATATCGCGGTAAACGTTTTAAAAAATCTATTAAAAATTTTCGCTATCTGCGTTTTTCTTCCTCTTTGTCGCGGTGCCCCACCCCTATCCTACTGGCCCGAGCGCTCGCTCGGTTCTGCTTTCCAGCGGTTCAATTCTAATTTCTGAAAGATTAAAATATTTTCATAGATTTTAGAGGAAATTACTACACGGACTCAAAGTACTTCATGAATTTATAAAATTTGCATATATAGTATGTTATTTATCAAATTCAGTAGTAGTTTCTGGTTTTTTATATTACATTCAGTATCTCTGTGGATCGCTTAGTAGATTTTGAAAAACTGATAATATTGTATTGAAGCTTATAACGATTTTGGAATATTTGAATTCATTTATCATAAAAGAGTATCTTTTTATATAGATTTCGAATATTTTTACTACATGTTTTTTGGTTTTTCCACAATTAGAAGCATGTACAATTGTAGAGATTGAATTGCATGTATTTAAACACATGCAATTGAAATGAAGTGTATTTTTTATTATTTCATTGTGTAGTTAAAAACAAATTTTATTGTTTTCGGTAATAATTTCTAGAATTATATCATTTTTACATTATTTATAGAACGTACTATTAGTATAAATAGTCTCTAGGACTAGAAGTTTTAAACATTTTTAAGACAATTATGTGTACATAGTTTTCACTATTAGAAGATTTCTAGTAGTAATTTTCGGATTTTTCTAGTATAATATACAAAATTCCAGAGAAGTTCTCAGTAGTTTTAAAGAATTCTTCAATTTTAGTATTATTTTACTACAATGATTAAAAAAACTCGATTCTCCAACATGTGGGTTTCGATCTATTCTCAGTATAATTTCATACATTTATGCGATAGTCAATTTAATAAAAATTTTTTATGCTTCATGGATTCTTGTTTTTTCGCATTTTTAAAATATTTAAAAGATTCGTCACGTTTTCTAAAATTTTTACAGTTTTAGTATATGATTCAGAATTCGATGCTCTAGAATTCCGAAGTTCATAGATCGTAGAGGCATACGTCGAGATTTTTCAGACAACAGTTTTTTCATGTAATTCAAAAACTGTTAGTATTTTTTCAAAGTTGACATGATTCTAGAGATTTTCTGATATGTACTTTTATTTGGATTTTATATAGATTTCGAGAATTCGATTCCAAGTTTTTTGAATTTTTTACATTTTCCTAGTGTAAAAACTTTTTGATTATTTACTGGGTTTCAACAATTTGTTTCAGTGGCTCATTTTTCCAAAAGTTATTATATTTGCTGTTACGAAAAAAAAATCGAGTTTTTCACTCGACCTGTCACATCGAATTCGGGCCTTTTCTCCTCTCCTTTTGCCTGTCACTGTCTATCCGCCTGAATAGAAGGAATTCCCTCAGGGAAAGATAAGATCGTGGGAATCACATGGCTTTATTCTTAATTGCTCGGTGACGTAACACATAGACGAAAAAGGGGAAACTAAATATTCCCATTGAGAATCCAAGGATTCCTCAGACCTAAAAAGGAGCGGATGAAAAAGTCATCCACTCATTCAATCCGGAACGCACCGGAACGGAACGGATGAGAGGATCGCCTCCGGAGCATCCATACGAAATGGATCGGATGGGAAAAAATCTCTTCCGTTCCATTTCGGAGCGGATTTCTCGAGAAGGATTCTCATCTATCCCATTAAGGAGGAGGATCTCTCACAATCAGGCAAAAACTCCATCCGTAACTTTTCGGAGCGGAGTCGTTGAATAAGATACTCATCCGTTCTTTTTCGAAGTGGATTCTTACGGCAAGATTTTCGTGCGTTACATTTTGGACCGGGTTCTCTCCGAGAGATATTTATCCGTTCTTTTAAACAAGGGATGGATTTATGCGTTTCAGAACGCTTTTCCTCATCCTTTTGTATACTCTGATTTATTTTGAATGAATTAAAAAAATTCGTCTGAAACATACACAACAATCGAGCATTCATCTACGAAACACATAAAAACTTCCTTTCACCGTTCTGTATTTTGAAATAATTATTTGACAGTTTCCAAAATTCGTAAGACCCTATCAAACATCTTATAATGTTAGAGCTATTAGAACTATTAGAATCGTGGGGGGAAAGCCAATGATCGAGCGGAGCGGTCCCTACCCTTAGGTCAGAGGCGTATAGGAATTCCATATCCCTCACGATTCTAATAGTTCTAATAGCTCTAATATTAGAGGATGCACAATAGGTGAATAATATTTATCTCGTTTTTGAATATTACTTGTATCCGTACTTTTCAAACTTTATTGTTTCTACTTGCCTTATGTTTATACTTTTTTTATACAATAAAACTTTAATTTTTCGTACTGGCTGCCCTGCTTGTTTCGTTTCGTGATCAGATCAGTATTTTACATTTGGTACAATTAGAAGCCTCTTGTCAAAATAAGAAACTGATTCATATGAATTACGAGAAATGTCAATCTTCAACAATATTTTTACTTTCTTGCTTTCGACCATAAATTAATCTATTTATTCAGTATACAAAGTTATACTATACCTATAATAATACAGGTTAATAAAAGAATATGATGAAATTTTAGATCCCTGACGGCGATTCCATATAAAGACCTGCAAACATCAAAACTGTTAATTGAAAGCTAGAAAAAAAGCTGTTTTGAATTGATATTTTTTTGTCATTCACGATCATTTTTAAAATCTAGTACTGCTAGGCATATTAGACGATTTTCAGGAGGTATCAAGGAATATTAAAGGAATTCAGTTTGCTACATCTAGAATGCATTTTAATATCTAGTAAAAGTATACAGTAGAGTTACAAGACTTTGCTTGAATCATTCTTTACCATGAAAGTAAAGAATCTTAATTAAACTTAAAAGTCGTATACAGAACATCAGAACGTAAATATTTCGATTGCAACAAAAATACAGGATGTAACTTAGAAAAAAAGAAGTAAAGTTCTTAACATTGTTATTTTTACGCTTGACTAACTGAGAGAATCTTTCTTATCTCCTCATTCTCTTCGCTTTAAACGCACGAACTGTCGCATCGGTTTCGGTTTCTTCCTTCGCTGTGGCTATTAAGATTTTTAGATTTAGAGCGGCCTTTGCTATTTTCATTGGGTTCTCTATATCTTTATCCAGTATTTTCATCTTGGCAACACTGTCGTTGTGGATGACATCTCTATTCCTATTCATTTCGCGAATTTGCTTTTTTAATATCTCAGTCTTATTACCATCGATTTCTTCGCTGTCTATTTCTTCCATCTTTATTTGCTTCACTCTCCCTGATAAATTATTATCATAATAACGTTAATTTACCTGATATACAGCCATAAGATATACATATATAGCCACAGAATATACTTGATTATACAGATGATATAAAGCCATAATGCATAATTTAAAAAACATGATACACTTATAATTACTTTGTCTACTTTTACAAACTTCACTATGTAATTTATCTTCAAGTTAAATTTGAAGGTACTCATGATAAATGAAAACAAAGAATACGGGTATGTTCGCGAAAAAATAAAATTCAATATTATTTTAGGTGTCGAACATTTCTTTTCAATCATTGCCAACAAATTCGAATTCAATCGGCAAAGTTGAAGCAAAAAATTAATTGTTAAACATTGAAATTTAACTGGCGTGGCTGAATATGTAAAGTATATTTTATATGGTACGTATAAATTTGTCTGCAACTTACAAAGCCTTGTATTTGGCTGATTTCTTTTTTGTTGGTCGTTCTTTATTCTCAACCCTTTTATGATTTTTAAGCCAAACATAATTTCAGTTGTCTGTGCCATGCTCAGTACATTACTCACGGTTTCTTCTAGGATCTTCATCATTGCAAAACTATCGTTCTGGGCTGTTTCGTTTTCCTCGTGCATTCGATCAATCTTTTTCTTAGGTTTCTCGATATTAACGTAATGGTTTTCCTTTTTATCTGTTTCCAAAAAATGTTTTTTTTTTTGTTCCAGTCCACCTAATAAATCATATTCACAATTATATAACCTTTTATATGGTACTGTATAGAATATTATACTACAAAATACAATGAACACAATTTTATTAAGTTACACAACATTTTTTGGCATGATACCCGATGTAGTACAACAAGATATATTACAGAAGTAGAACAATAATTGTAATGATTACAAAAACAAAGCAAAACAAAACAAACGAACCCCTGCTGGAAAAAAGTTAAAATCCGTTCGGGAATTCCGCCTCGAACGGATTTCGTCGTTTTTGACCGTGTATTTGTGACGTGCTTTCGCGAAATTTCGAACGTGTTTTCTCGACGTAAAACGATCGAGTTCTGAACGTGTTTTCACGGCGTAAAACGGTGGTGGAAAAAAAAATGTTTAAAATTTTTTAGAACCATTTATGTGATCATTTATCGTGACTGATATTTATTTGAACATAACTGTAAAAAGGAATTAATTAAGATAATTCGGTTCTATCACGACAATATTTATGAAAAATGTCAGTATAGTTGTCGGAGTGAAGATTGGAACCCGGGACTTCTTGTGACTCAGTGTTGTAGGTTTTCGAGCCTGTGAGCAAGACAGACGATCGCTCCGATTGCCTGTCTTGCTCGAATTTGTCGGCGTCTAACGTCCCGCAGCGTGGGCCTATTCAATCGCCGCTGATGGGTGCAATCTATCTGGCTGGTCCACTGGAAAAAGATGTGTAACTCGCGACATGAAAATAAATAAATATTTATGCCATTCGGAAAGCTTATTTTCAATGGAATAAGTGCTGATTATTTTTTTATCGAATTTTTTGATACGTCTTTTCCTTGATGAACACAGAAATATTGTGTTGAATATTATTTTGTAAAATCTTCTAAAAGTTATTTGTAAGACTTTCATGGTCGGCATTAGTTATATAAATAATCGAAAAGAATGATATTTTGACGCGTTTGGCTTAATCGGTCTTAACTACTTTCTTCTAGGTAGTCGGATACATATCTCGAACAAATATTTGACAATCGGTTTGAAACTTTGACTCAATATCCGAAATTACTATCTCTAACGACCTACGTAGAATTTTTTTATGTTAAAAAGTTTTTCTTTTATACACAAGTAAGTGATAATTTTTATATACAATCGCAATGTTTTTTTTTTTTTTTTTTTTTTCTTTAAGTTTACTATTTTATGGAAAATTATCACACGAAAAAATCGTACGTACGTCTTTTGTTATTGTTCTGAAGATTCGGAAAATCTTTGGCTTCTTGTTTTACATCGAAAATTGTGGGAGTTAGGTTTCCGGCAGTCAACTTCAGTGTTGCCAGATCAGTGGTTTTCCCACTAAATCTAGTTGTTTTTTGGGCTGTCAGTGGGAATTTTGGTGGGAAAAAATATTCAGTGGTTTTTTTGGTGAGCATTGCAATTGTAAATTACTTTAATTTCACGGCAAATTTCGGAAGATCCAATATTAATCTCTTAAAAATAAAAAAAAGGTTTTCAATTTTTCGGTAAAGAAAAATTTAGTGGGAAAAAATTTTTTTTAGTGGGATTTCAACAGAATTGACGAAAATATGGTGGGGAAAGGTTTAGACCATCTGGCAACACTGGTGAATTTTTTCGAAAAAAAATCGGGACATTGCTGCACATACGCCATTTTGTTGTTATAGTCGACAAACAATTTTTTTTGTTAGGTAAAATTAGAATTATAAATCTCATCATTCACGATTTCGATTTATTTACATATTGTGCCAAAAAAAATTACAAAAAAATGCCTTTTATATACTGCCTCACGAAGTTGTGTAGCCCCTTAAGGTGACTCGGAAGATGTTCTCTTTTCGTCTTCCTTCCTCTCGACCGGTTCCCTTTCTATTTGTCTTCTCGCATTACAGTAGGTTCCGAGTCACCTTAACAACGCGAATAATTGTTTACACATATAAAAATTTGTGGCCATCAACGCACTCGACTCTAATTTTCACATGCTGTATTAGGATATTGTAATTACAGAATAAATGATATCAAAATAAAAAAGAAGACTCTCAAAAGAGTAAGGCAAAGAGCTTGTTTTAAAAAATGGGCTGATATCCAAAAGTACTTTATGAAATAATTGTTATTTGATAAATATCTAAGGCGAAGAAAATTTCTTCGATAGTTATTTCAAAAGAATTGCTTGGTGGTTGAATAGAAAAATGGACTGTTCAGAAGAAAAATTAAATTTGGCCAATGAATTCAGGTGCTTGAGTTTTTTTTTTTTTTTCATTGTTCTTCCACATTGTTTGTAACAGTTTAAAACGTCTGGGAGTGAATTTTTTTCCCTAGTTTTCGATGAAAGTTTCGCCTTTGGCTTTATTGCAAGTTCAAAAAACGCAAATTGCATTCAACGTCCCTACCAACATTTTGTTTCTTTTACTTGTCATGACATCTGTTACAATTGAGAATATTCTCTCCACTTCAGCATTTGAGTGAGGTTAGGATCGAATTGATGTGCTCAGTTTTTTGAGATTTGGAAAAATCAGATCGCCCTGGTCATTTTTCAAACTTGAAATGAATGTCCATTTTTAGTCAAACGTTTTCGGGCGTACAGTTTTTTTGTCGGAATCTGAATGTTCAAAAAGTTATCTCTACTCTTCAAAAGACCTTTTTGTTGAAAAAATTCATCATCTGTGAATTATAATTTTTTTGCAATAAAAGAAACTAACTTGAACGAATCTATTGATTTCATTTTGTAATGAATAATTCTCAAAATATTGCAAGTATTTGAACAGTGAATTTGGATTTTTTAAATCTAATCTTTTTACAAAATCATTGAGTAGAAGTTTCGGAAATTCTGACTAATTGCATTCACATCATCATCATGCAAGCCTGATTCAGTGAAAAATTTTTTCCATTTTTCTCCCAAGTGCGTCACATTTTTCCAATTTTTCGGATCATTATTATTGATTTTTGAAAAATTGTCGAAATCATTTGTAGAATGATCGCGAATGAATTTTTTGCTGAAATTCATCACCAAATGACATGCTTTTGGAAAAATTTCATAATTAGCGGTTTCTTTGCGCTGAAAATATGCGTTGAACTGATTGAAATAATTCAAGTTTTCCTCGAGTGACAAGAGATGAATTTTTGTGATTGGGTTTAATACTGATTTTAAAAGTGATGTAGCTGTAACTTTGAGAGATAGTCATTTCGAATATTGAGTCAAAGTTTCAAACCGATTGTCAAATATTTGTTCGAGATATGTATCCGACTACCTAGAAGAAAGTAGTTAAGACCGATTAAGCCAAACGCGTCAAAATATCATTCTTTTCAATTATTTATATAACTAATGCCGACCATGAAAGTCTTACAAATAAACTTTTAGAAGATTTTACAAAATAATATTCAACACAATATTTCTGTGTTCATCAAGGAAAAGACGTATCAAAAAATTCGATAAAAAAATAATCAGCACTTATTCCATTGAAAATAAGCTTTCCGAATGGCATAAATATTTATTTATTTTCGTGTCGCGAGTTACACATCTTTTTCCAGTGGACCAGCCAGATAGATTGCACCCATCAGCGGCAATTGAATATACCCACGCTGCGGGACGTTAGACGCCGACGCGATGCGTGCGTGTGTGTGTGTGTGTGTGTGTGTGTGTGTGTGTGTGTGTGTCACATCGCGTCCACCTCTACTCACATTACTCTCGACTCGTATGAGGCTGCAGCCTGAAGTGGTCTGCTGTTTTCGGGATGCTCGGCTCCTTTCGATAGTGGTCGGCTCAATTCGGCTACGACCTATTCTATTCCCGTTCCGAATTTGTCTCGCGACTGCGGCTCGAGCACTCGAGCGCGCTAAAAAACTAATCATTACTAATCATCGTCAACTGCGCGAGCTGTTGACGATGTAGCCAGTCAATTTATATAAATTATTTTTATCTCAACGTTTCGGAGTCAATGTGTGAACCCCTTTTCAGAAAAAATTTAACAAACATTCAAGGATATAAAGTCGGAATAGAAATAATTTATCAGAATTACAATTGCACCGGTTTTTTTCCTAAACTTGCAAAATCCGGACCAGTGATTGAAAATCAAATAATTTTTTCAATTGGTTGATTTTTTCATCTTTTTCATTAAAAATGCGGCCGACCATAGCAATTTGGGTTTTTATAAAATTTTTATGAAACTCTTTATAAAATTTGGGCATTTTTATGAAATTTCACTTTTTTATAAAGTTACTTTCAAAGAAGAGCAATGTTTTATTAAGTTTTTATTAGTTTTTATAAAGTCACCTCTTAAAAACTTTATAAAATTTTTATAAAATGACGGCATTTCTATAAAGTCGTTTTTAAAAACTACTTTATTAAGATTCTGTTTTGTTATAAAAATTGTATAAAGTTTTTATGAAGCGACGTTATAACAAAAGCGGAATTTTATGAAAAAAACACCGTGATTTTATAAGGAGTTTCATGAAAACTTTAAAGAAACCCAAATTACTAGGGAAAACCTGGGGAAACCGTCAAAACAGCCGAAGCAGCTTGTTGTTCAAATATTTTTTAGCGTTAAGGGCATCATTGAGTTGATATTTTTTTTTCATAAAATTTGCCACGAATAGAAATGATTTTCTAAAAAAAATCCGTCAAGGAGTTGGCAAGCAATGATAAACTGAAAAAGATTTTACAAATTATATGAATTCCATATTCTTTATAAAAATACTAACAATATGTTATGAATAATAATATTGTCATATATATCTGTGACTTCTCGCCATAACAGAGAAAGTCACTTCTGCCATAAGGCTCATTTTACATGATATTCTGATAAAATTTCAAACGGTATGGCAAAAGTGACTCTCCCTGTTATGGCGGGAAGCCACAGATATATTTCAAATATATATATTTTTTCAAATCGTATAAATTTCTGAACTAAAACGATCAGTTTTTGAGATGTACACGACGAAAAACGTTCGATACCGTTCGAATATTATAGAAACACGATCACAACGATAAAAAACGATCGAGTTTCGACGGGTTTTTCCCAGCAGGGTCAGACAGAATACTGCCAGCAGTGCCAGTTTATGCAAAAGAGAACTGTTTCCATATGGTTGTTAGCACAGATATATTTTTTATAAAAATATGTTCAAGTATTTTGAATTCGTGAAAAGAAGCTGTATTTTAAAAATTTTTCAAGAACAGTTTTTATCTGAAGCAAAAATATCTTCATAGACCTTATTATCGTTAACATGGATAGAGTTTGTAACGAAGTATGTACTTTGTGTCATGTACCTAATTGTAATTATCCGATATAAATGTCAGCACACATGTTCGTCTAGCACTCACAAATTTTTGCGTCCCACATGCATCTTGTTACTCTTCCGAAATAAACCAGAATTTGAGCTGCCTGTACAATGTCTAATGGGTTGCTCACAGGTTCCTTGAGTATTACTGCACTATCTTTGTAGATAATTTCTCCTCCTTCATGCATTCGCTGCAAACTTTTTTTCAGTTCTAAGATCTTAGCGGAATCATTTTCCTCATTATACATTTCAAAGAGATTTTTGATTTGTTCCAGTATCCCTGATGAATTAAAATCTAAAAAACCAATACTCTGTATAGGAAAAACACTATTACATAATATGAAACTATGTAAAGTAACCGTAAAGAACATAGCATAAAATAATATACATATAGTTATACTAAGTTCAACATACAGTTTTGCGATTTTTTCTACTAGAAATGAATTGATCAGATCTGTAGAACTCTATGGCCAACCTTATACATTATCGTCTTATATAACATCACTTACTAACGAAATTCATATAAAAATCAATGAATCGCTATCATATAAAATTATTCCAGAAAGGTGCTGTTTTTTAAAGCTAAGTAATTTAACGTCTTTTACATTTCGTGTTTTCAACGAAAAGCAATAGCACTTTATAAGTCTTCGAACATTAACTGTGGCCCCATAAGCTGTTGTGCTATTATCAAGAACATGTGACCTTATCCGTTTAGTTTACTGGATGGTCGTGAAATCGCAGAAAATTTTAATTAAGTCTATGAATGTGTGCATCAGATCCAAACGATAAAAAAATTCAAGCAGATATAGTGCACAAATGTCATTGTTGAATTTTCAATTTTGTGACTTTACTCTTGTGTGCATACTAGATAAGAAGATGCATAATTATATTAAGTAATATCTATAAATAATGTTGGGAAAATGCATTTTTTTATCGATTGAGGCCAGTTCAAGAAAAAGAAAAAACGTCAGTAAAATATGAATGTATTACTATGAATAAATATTATTATGTGATGAGAAAAATAAAGTAAGCTGATAAGGGCGCCAAGAAAATATGTTCTAAATATTTTCTTCGGGAGTTTCACTGATTTTGAGACCTGTTACGATTATTATTGGTAGGTATTTCCAGAATATCACGATCGAAATTTACGTAGATGTCTAGTATGATATTGACAACATTTTCGAAATCATGAAAATGTAATTTTGAGACATTTTTGTTCATCATTGGGAAACATTATCGAAGCATTTTTAAATGTTAAGAATGTATAAATGATTGAGATTGTAACAAAGAGCCTTGAGTACTTGTGAAATCCATGCTATCTACCGCGTGATAGTTTTGTGTATATCGTCAAAAATGGTATAATTTTTCATTGATACCAACGTGATTTAACCAATAACTTAAGAAACATGGCAATGTAGAGAATATTATGAATTCTAATTATGAAATGAATAAAAATGAAATGAATGGCTAGTAAAATAAAACCATCATATTTTTTGCACAATTACAAAATTTATTCAGAACTGTAGTTCACAAGCAATTAGAAAAAAACGCAAATAAAATTACTAATCCTATTCTTCAAAATTATTTTTTTCAAGTATAAACCTATAGAGTTGCAAAATATATAAGATAAATGTAAATATCTTGTGTTACGAAAACTGTACGAGGTCAAACTTACATCAAAAGTCTTCAAATAAAAACAACTTGTTCATGTTAATAATTTTTTTTTAATTTTAACTTTTTGCCTCTTTCACTGCAAAAAAAAAAGTATTATTGCGTGAAACGTTCGTTTTATCCGAAATTTCAGTCAAAAATATCTAAATCGTCATGAAAACGAATTAATGTAGGTTTTATTATATGTGTCACGCTCTGAGAAAAGGGACTTTAGATCCAAAAAATGATTTTTGGAGATTATCATGATTTTGAGTAAAGGCGAAAAATATCTTTTAAAATATATAATTACTATTCTTAAACTTCAAAAATCGACGATTTTATGCATTTTTACAATTCAGCGTTACTGCACAAATCCCCATGCCGCGCGAACTTTAATAGTCTCTCCTGGAAACTTTCACTTTTGGATCTAAGATCCCTTTTGTAAGAGCGTGATACATATATAGGTTATAATATTAACTATGTATTGATATTATTTTTTCGAAATGTTACGTCATTATTCTACATAAAGAAAAGGAAATGACCTGAATAAATGTTCCAAAAACTCAATGAATTCTCGAATATTAAAAATTCAAAAAATCGTTCATAAATGAAATAAGCCGGGATCTGACAAAGTAAAGATAGCAACTGTGTATGAAATAGGATAGGATTAAATAGGATAGGTAGTAAAATACATTACTTCAATAAAAATAGTACAAAATAGAATAGGATAAAATAGGATAGGTAGTAAAATACATAACTTTAATAAAAATAAAGTAATTCAATTTGTTTAAACATACCTGTAAATTCATTAACAGATGTAACCCAATGTTCCTCTCTTTAGCCGGGAAACGAATGACGAACAAGCCGCAGTTCGAAGACTTTAAGACTCCAGAATGAATGTTGTGATTTGTGATAGTATGAACAAAGAACTGATAATAATGTTGAGTCCCTGAAAACCTTCCTCGTTCACGGATCTTGGAATCATTGTTTATATCGTGGCTTAAAAATTTTCCCTATATGTTCATTCTGAAAGCGTGTACGATAATTTGTATGCAAGTATTTGGTAACACTGACCAAGTTGTTGAAAATTTTATCATAGGACAGAAATGTATTCTTGCACCAATTTCGATACTTCTTCAGTAAGATAAAAAAACTTTTTTTTTTTTAGTTTTAAATAAATAAATTGAGTTTTATATATATAATTTGTTTTGATCAAACTTCTATAATTATTTAAAATAACCTCTACTTTACGCAGTTGCTCTTTTATCATGCAAAATTAAATAAATGTTGTCAATATGAACAGTCCACTCAACACTAATTATTGTCCTCATTTTCAAAAGGATTTTTTAAAAGATAAAAAGTAAGACTTATGATGCAGTGTACAGTTATTGGCTGTTTTTAAATTGTTTTATTTACACTTTTGATCTATTCAGATTACGCGGTACAGTAATAAACAGTCTAAACATTTGTCAAATTTTTTTTAATAAACATTTTTTCTCTTTTCAATTTGAAATAAATGCTGCCAATGAATTACAGATTACCAATATAATGTTCATTAACATGTGTTTAGAAATCCTAAAAGAATAAGAAGTTTATGTGCGGTTTTACATTGCGACATTTCACACGTTTTTCAATTGATTTTTATTTTTAAAATATATGAAAGACTAGGATATAAAAAACCATAGGAACAATGTTCGTGACGTCCACGAAAACTCACATATATGTTATTTGGTTATAATAATAGGACCGACAATGTATAGAGTAAAGGGATGGCTGAAAAAAAATATATACAAAAATAATTTGATGGAGTTGTAACTTCAAGAAATCATTTGAAGGTTATGTTAAAGGGTTATAATCGATTTTTCATAATACCGACACATTCTATTTTTGACTGTCGGGCATTGTTATTCAGTGTTAAAAATTTATTATTTTCAATAGAATTTATTGCAATGTAAAGTTAACAAAAAATGAAAAAAAAACAAAAAACAAATGATTTAAATTTAGAATAGTTGTTAATGAAATCATTAATCGTAAATAAATATTTCGGATTGAAACAGATTCGTGATATTAATATTTTAGATGTGGAGTTTGAAAAATTGTTAATTTTCGTTGTTGCTGGAAAAAAAACAATAAACTCTTTTCAAGTAACATAATTGAATTTTTTCTAAGGCAGTTATAATTTTATTAGAAAAAAAAAGTATTTACATTATAAATGATCTGGCATGAAACTTTCCTGAAAAATGTGTTGACTTTTCGAAAATGAAGTTTTTACTTGATGAATCAAAAATGAATCTTAAGATATTATTCGGTTAAAGATGTCATCTAAATTCTTAATTTTAGAAAGCTATTCAGCTTACATCGTTAAGAAAAATGATGAATACAGAATGTATATTTGTGTTGAACTATATAAAATTGTGAATAACGAATAACTGTCGTCATGTGTATCTAAACAAAACCGATACAACCTACCAGAAACACGTGAATCTCACATTTTTCTGATTTCAACGAATCGATGACTATATTTTTCTCGCTATTCTTTACAACCTTTATTGTAGCAAATCTGTTTAAAAAATTAGGTATCAAAATTCATGGCAAATTTATTTCAAATAAAAAACTCTTGCTTAATGAGTATAATTCCCAAGTTTATAAAAACAAATTCAACTACCTAATAATTTTTTCGAAAGGTTCGATTTTAGTTCACATTGTCTTATCATTAAATGCAGTATTTCGTAGCGAACACTGTTTCCAGTATCATATAAATTTCATATCTATCAGAAGAATTAAATTTTTCAAGTTTGTAATTCAGAATCGAATTAATCTCCTTAGTTGTGATGCCACTAAGACGTAAAATTTTGCGCTTGATTCAGAAGCGAGGAACGGAACTAGAGGAAATTCTTCCTCGGTTCTTTCATCAGCGTAGTCGAATACTCATGTCCTGGGCGAGGAACTTCGATTCCTTAAATCCTCGTCAGACCACTCGAGCAGTAAAAGACGATAGAGTACGGAGGCGGAAAAAAAGGTCCAGTAAAAGTTGGATCGAGTCAGGAAAGAAGCGAAGAGGAACGAACGGTCAGTTCTTGCCCAGACGATTATACTTTTGAAACCGATAATATATCAGCCCGGTAATGGCCCTACGGCCGCGATCCCGAGCACGGCCCAATAAAGCTAAACGCCGTGAGCACTTCGAGGATCGTGCGAAAAAAAAAAAAAAAACCGGATCTCGGCAAATCCTTCGCTACCGAAAATGTGCTTATCAGATTCTGTAATCATGGCCATTTCCGAGTGCTATCTGCTCGGTTTTTCCTTGTGGAAAATTGGAACGACTGTAAAAGTTTCACTGAAAGTCAATGTTTTCTGCTAGTACTTGGTATCTGATTCGACCTAAGGTGTATTTTTATTGGGCAGCTGTAGATTTCGTTTACGTTGAGGTGATTATTTGTTTAATTGATTTTTCAACTTACCTTAATGACTGTTTGAGAAACTTCTGAGTTGATAGAAAATTATCATCACACTTGTTGCAAAACGTGATACAATCTGTTATGATATGCAACGAAGTGTTAAGTGGCTTTATTCGGATAGTAGAAGGTTTTTGAATGTAAAGAAGAAAAGTTTTTGTTTATTAAGTAGGCATTGCAGTCATTTTTCAAGATGATCACTTAGAAATATGAGGTTCTTGGAGTAAAAAATACAGCAGGCTTAGGATTTTGAACAAAAGAAGACAAAAATTTGTGATTATGGAAATTAATACTAGAAAAAGTACAATAATTTGATGTAAACATGTAAGAATTAGGCATTTATCTTGTGTTACTTGAAAATGAAAAAATTTAATACGTCAACAATTAGAACTCAGCTCGCAAAATCAACAAGTTAGTCATAAAAATCTCGAAATTCGAAATTCAATATTTTGTAATTCAAGAGGGAATAATAACTTTTTACATTTAAAATTATGCATATATTCTCCATATTCTACTAATGAGTTATTTTAATTTTCAAATATTATAATTAACGTGTAAATATGATCGTTGAGAACTATTCTCGAGAAAGATTTCAAAATAAATTTTTAGAAAACATAATGAAATTGACATGTTTGACAAACAGAAAGAAATGAAATTGAGAAAAATATCAAATTGAGTAAAATGGTCTCAACGATATTACAATATTGAGTAAAATGGGTTTTACAAAACTTAGTGTAATAACTTTTTAATCTCATAATAATTGTTTACTTCAAAATGAACTAGAGCGAATCAAATATTTATCGTTCATGAATATTGAACGGATTGAATTTCCGCAAAAAATCAATTTGTTGCTTGTTTATTTTAAATTTGAAATTAAAATTGCAACAACGTAATTAAAAAAAAAAAAAAAAAACAATGAATTTCAAACATAACGGAATCAAAACACCCCATCGAAAATATGCACATAAAAAAATGAAATGACACATCATGGAGTCCATAAAAGCGTAATTGGTTCTTCGAAAATTTGAATACACGAAGACGCAAAAATGAAAACTTTTTTCTCCCCCTTTTTTCTCCAATATGTAAGTGTTTTAGCATATTCTTCCGAATAACACTCATTCGAATTTGCTGGGAAAAATTTTCAGATTACTTAACGTCAACTCAGTAAAATGTTTTATGTAACTGTGATATTACATTTCCACATTGGATGAATAAACATTAAAATTGAAACGAATGAATATTGAACATCCGTTTCTCCAAACTCTATATAATTACTTCTTTAAATCTCATAGCTTTCCATTTTGGCAATAAATCAAAGCAAATCAAATGTTCAACATTCATCAGTGCAGCAACCAATCGTTTAATTATTTTCAATAATTAAACAAAAATTGCATTGTCAAAGTTGGGCAATTAGGAAATAATGAATTTTAAACAGTAAAATCGAAATATTCGATCGAAAAAACTCACAAAGAAAATATCTCATTTTTCAATTGAGAACTCACCATTGTGAAAATTTCAATCTCTGAAGATATCAAAAAATAAAACGTCTGTTACACCTTTTTTTTTCACATTCCATAAACCGAGATTTATATGAATTTTGAATGAAAAAGTTTTCACACTCAACTACGTTAATTTAGATTTTTCTTCAAATACCCTTCATATTTCTCGCATTGGCACAACAGAAATCGAAAGCCAAAAAAATGAATATAACAAAACTTACAACACGAAACAAAATAATATCACTGTTTTCAATTTCATAACTGCTGTTATTTAAATAAATCGAGGTAAATAAAATGTTTAACGTTCAGAATTTAATCTATATATTCTTGATTATAGGTCGGAAACGAAAATGTAATACTGAAATTCTGCGAATAGTAAACAATGAATTGCATACGTAGCAAGATAAAAAAATCATATCGAAAAAACACCAAAACAGAACAAAAACATATGTTATTTTGTTTCGAGATTGCGAACATGGTATTTTGAAAATTTGGATTTTCGAGGAAATTGAAAAGAAAAAACTTAAGAATAATTTTTTTTCTAAAAAAAACTTTTTCTACATTCCACTAGCCAAGATTCCAATGAATTCGCCAGGAAAAATTTTCGGACTGCATAACGTGAACTCAGCAATGCCTCGCGTAACTTTCATATTCCCCGCATTGGCAATCTCCCTACTAAAAATGTAGAGGCCGGAACTCGATCGAGCCATTTTCAAACATTGCGTTCCGGCCATAATTTTCGTTCGCCGCTCCCTGTAGGAATCTGGACTTTTGATTTGTCGGATTCATGTCGTGTCGAAAATGGCTGGGAGGAAATTACATCCCCGATTGTTCTGGAAGACCGTGAGTGAACCAACAGACATGGTCCGCCATGACACATTTCGTGCCAGGGATGGTGTCTGAGAACGTGACTCGTTCGCAGACTACGTGTACAGTGCTCGAATCTAATTCAAATAATCGTTTGAAGAAAAAGAAGATCGATGATCTATTCTGATTATAATTTTGCAGCTGTATTATATAGAAGTCGTAAATCTTGGAACTTCCCAGAAAAGTCTTATGCACGTGAATAACGATAAATTTTGATTCATCGTACGAACTATATACTATTTTAATACCAATTTTTTCATTTAAGCTTTTGAGCATCTGGTTCCAGGTTATCTTCAAGAAATGAGACACAATTTTTTATGCACCTAATACTTACAATAAAAAAATGGCGATAAAACCAGATTTTCAAATCTCTGATAACTTAATCATCATAATATTTACCTTTCATTAGGTTCGTTCACAATCTCTTGTTTCTGATCTATTTTGTTTTTATTTCTTGAAGTCAAAAAAAATATAGGCACATGATACTATATAATATTTTGAATGTGTATGCAACAAATGTGGGAAAGACGATTGTCAACTTATTGTTTTAAATAAAGATTACGACATTCCAGATTGGTATTACGCCCTCAACCTTAAATCTTAGACCTAATAAAGATTCTAAAAAATTATATTGTGTTCATAATAAAAAAATTAAGATCATATTTTTTTGTAATACACTCTTATAATATTACAAAAAATAGCAAGCAAAAAAATACACATATTTATATTGTTATGTATAATCATCATTAATGATAGGAATATCTATAAAAAAATTTTTAGGTATTCCTATGACTAAATAAAATTTAGAATTAATTGTTAGATATAATAAAATTACGTGCAATAAGAAGGAATCATGGCAATTTATACGGATAGATAATAAAATCAAATGGTGGGTGATGCGTTGTGGCGAAATATTGTTATTCATCAGAATTATTGGTAATAATAGTGAGCGATCGTAAACCATGGAAAATAATAGGAAATCGTTGTCGATCATAGAAAATAATAGAATTTAGTAAAAAATCAAGGGTTTTCATAAAAAAAATAAAAAAATTTATGTGAATCATCGTTAATTTAATTCAAAAAAAATGGTCAACCACGAAAAATTATAAAATAATATTCAAGGTAATAGAAAATTATTAGAAGTATGGTCAATTACGTTAAAATAGTTTGATTGGCAATAGAAATAAAAATTAGTTTTATTGACATAAATTCATAGTAAATCGAGGTATAAAATGAGAAAGTATAGTAAACCATGGTCAATGTTGAGCAAACATTAGATATCATGGCAAACAATCATAAAAAAAAATCGAAAATTTTATCGAATGATAGGAAATCATACAAAATGATGAAAAATCACGAAAAATGGTATAAATTGAAAAAATTGTAATTACAAGGTCATAAAAAAAAACCAATTATAGTTATATTTTTAAATTTATTTTAAAAAACGATGAGTTTCAAAAAAATTACTGTTTGTAACGTTTATTACAAGAACAAAAAAATATAAAGAATCACAGGAAAAATGGATAATCCAGTATTAAGATAAAATTTTGTAGGAATTCAAGAGCAAAAGTCAGACAGAGCGGTTCTGTTGTTAGTTAAATAGTTTAACGTTAACCTGTTTAAATGTAGCTGAAGCAGCACTAAAAATTTTGAAATTCTGAGAAGTTTAAACTTACTACTAAGTACATAAAATATATTTTTAAATAGATCTCCACCAAACTCTTATAATTTTTTGTCATCTATTTATTATCAGATGATATACAATTATTGCGCTTCGAGGTCTAAAGAGCTGGTAGTTTATAAAAGTTATACTCAAAGAAAATATCCAAATTTATGTATTATGGGAAGGACAACAGTGTCATTTCAGAAACATTAAAACTCTGGCAAATTTAAATGACAATACTTACAACATTCTAAACCTAACATTTTAGAATTTGAATATACCTGAACATTTTATCACAAGTTCAGTTAGGTTACATCAGATCGGGTTGAGAATCGAAATTGCAGAATTGTGACAAATTTATTTGTCGCTAGTAACTTCAGTTAATTTTTGCGTGTATATTTCTTGTATAATCCAATAAGAAACTTTCATACATGAAATCTGGTTAAAAATTACTGCAAAATGATTAACGCAGGATCGAGTTCCATTATAAATTTCACTGTCAATACGATGCATTAATGATACAAGCGTTAATTACTTCATACTGTCATTTCACGAACATCCCAATGAGATAGTGCAGATCTGAATGGAGTGTAATTATTACAGCCTATGCATGAAGATCCATCGGATTATCGGGGAAATTTCATTTATATGTAGTTACATAATGAAGTGCTAATAGATAATATTGAATACACTCTGAGAACCTAATAGATTTTGAATCAACATGAAAATATTAAGGTCGAATTAACAGATTGCTTAATTTCGTAAAGTGAAAGAATTGAGCTGATAAAATGTGAATTCAGAATAGAATATTTTTAATGTATTATTCCAGTACCTTCATTTTCACAATTAAGAGGACTGTACACTTTTAAAAGAACAGTGAAGCTATTTTAGTGAAAGTTATTGATGATGCGAACATCAATTAACATTCATTGATCGAAACAATATTTCACATCAAGCGTCCTTTTTTAGTATAACTTTACTGATTCTTTTTTATCTAGTTTTTGGAACTATCAATTTTTAAACACCATTTTTCTGAAAAACTTGGCAATATTCCACTGTTTCAAACTTGGAGAGTAGCACTTTACCGAAAATCCGAGAAATACTGCTATGGCGTGTAGACCGCGTTATCGAGGAATCAGCTATATCGCAAAAGAGCGCTCGTTTTGAATATCGTGCATGTTGAAGGAAACGATCATGACATTGCTTCTAGCTGATACGAATTTCCGGGTCACACGTTAACGCTTATGTTCATCGATGGGGTAGAAGCTTTTTATTTTTCACTATAGCGAGCAACAGAAAATATGGACGTCAAAAACTTGAATAATCCGTTTTGTTATTCAGATGGAAAGAGCGAGATATCAGCATAAACGCAGAAATATTCATAAAATTCTTTCGCTTTCTTTTAGCTTCCCGACATTGAAAGAGATCGAAATAGTACAAAATGACTGACATGCGTATGTTGGTTTTTGCGTCACAATGCGAAAAATGGAAAAAGCTTTTCTTACTGTTGCAAAGTTTGTATGTCTGATCAGAAATTTTCATAAACGTTTGTCAACTTCAAAATGATAGTATCATTTACTCAAAAAAACTCATTTGAACAAAATTACAATATTTTTTTTTTTTTTTTAGAAACAGACCGAATGGTCTTGTTTCGTAGTAAAAGTCAGTGAAGTACGTTTGTGTACTTAACCTTTTCAACAGTTGCAACTAGAAAATTGATACAATTGTCATACCAGGAATTTAATGTAATTGTCGTTATTATAAATGTAGCCCACGGCAGCCAAGTTATACATGCATTCTACTTTCGCCGAACATTTCCGGATTGGAACTACTGTTACGTGGCTCCAACTTTGATTCCAACATGAGCAATTAGAAGCGAACGTGACTGGGATAATAATCGGTTTAATGAGTTGCTCAGTCTCTATTTCAGTTTTTGTTTTATAGTCTCCATGAAAAACCACTGTATATGTACAGTATTCTGTTACTCGAATTTTCTGAGGAACATTGTTTCGTTTTTCGTCAAGTTTTGGAATATTCGTTGACACATCAATGCAAATTTGAATTAGTTTAAAGTTAGTCAAATCGGATTATCATTAATGATGATTATTTGTATATTTATCGATAGCTTTTTCCGTATTGCTGATGGTCATTTTCCATTTCTGTTGAAAAACTACGAACTTTTTTCGTGTGGCACAATTTTATATTTGTTGTTTCTCGTTTATTATTTTGTTTAAGTTTTTGTTTTATCTTCTACATGAACAACTGCAATACGAAATTTTTAGTTATTTGAATTTTTGTACATCATTAGTATTGCTTTGTCATGTATACGAGAGGATTTACTTAAATATAAATTATTTTAAATATTGTGCACTCAATTATTTTCGATACATTGAGAAAAAAATCAAATTGGTCAAAAAATAGTTCAAGTTGACTTTCATTAATGGCAACGAATTATATTGACAAATGCTTTATCCGTGTTTTTTCGCATTCTCGAAGGTCTTCTTTGAGATTTTTGAAACTGACCTCAGTATAGAAGTGACAAAAATGTAAGATAATTAAATTCTATATTTCGTGACCTAAAGTTTTGACATCAAGAAAAAATCATGTATAATAGTACATGTACATAACATAAAAAAAATACATAAATCACAAATGTCAAATTAACCAATCAAGAATTGTTGATTTAAAAAGACAAAAAAAAATAACTTATGTTTTATTAGACCTTATAAAATAGCGATTGTTAAGAAATTCCAAACGCCAAAGTGTGACCTTACGGAAAAAAAGTTTTGAATAATGATGAGTATCGTTCGATTAAGAGTATGCAGAAAAAGATGTACATATTTTTTGGAAGAAAAACACCAACTTTAAAAAGCCGCTGTATAGAACATGTTCGAGAAGTTTCATTTCCATCCTAGCACGCCAACTTTTCAGTTTTCAAGGGATTAGGAAGCTTTAAGTACCAATGCCACTGGAAAAGAGTAGAAGTTAGCGAACAATAAATGAAGAAAATAAGCTTATTTTATAATTACAGTATTTAGAGATCAAATCATTGCTGTCAAATCAACACAAATGTACGAATCGCGAGATTCATCATCACATGAAATGAAAAAGTTTGGAAACTAAAAATAAACTGACGTTTAAAAAGCATCACAAAAAGTAGTGGAATATCATATTGAAATTTGTAACTTATTGAATTATGAACAATTTAAATGACCTATTTGAAATTTCAATAATCATATTTTACGAACACATCGATATAAAAAACAACATATTTCTGGAAAAATGGTTTTTCAAAAAAAATATATCATCATTCGAAATATCCAAATTTTATTTTTTCACTACCTTACCATACTTACAAAAATAAATGAAATCGTAAGTCAGGAGAAAAATTGAATTATATATGCTCTGAATCACAAAAAAATTTTATATCTGTCCAAGCACGCAAAATTTCACTGAATATTCCCGCGATTTCAAAGTTTTTCAAGCAACTTTCACAAACGAAAAATGTTGAGAGGAAATCGTCCAAGAGTAAGAATAAAATGATCGATCGACGCGAAATCGCGATAAGCAATTTTATCGGTGACAAAGTAACAATTTGACCCGCGTCGCCTTGGATTCCATCTTAGTTCCTCTAGCGATCGGGCCATCCATAGTAGACTCGTTTCCGATATCATCGGTTTTATGTGCAATAGCAAGTTTAACGAGCGATTCCGATACGACTACATCGCATTATCCGGAAGCAAGGAGCGACAACAGTGAAACATAAAAGTGAGAAAAGAGAGTCCTGCTTGATGACAACTCTTTCCAGGCGTGTTACCCTTTAGCTCGTTTCTTTAACGACGTTTCGGAATGGAGTAACTGAAAAAGCGCGATAAACCAGAGATTATCAAAAGTGTGATCGAAAGAATTTTTTCCCGCCATTATTTACGACGTTTGATATTTTGAACGAGGCTCGCTGGCTCGGTAATTCATAGTATTCAATTTTTCGTTGTTTGTTAAAACGAAGACTTCAATCCTTTGAAATTCGTAATTCCAGTTGTTTATGGTATCAGATGATAAAAATGTATTTTTAAATAAATGATGACATTTTCTGTTTGCTTTTGTAGAGATCAAAAATGAAATTTGACAGAATTATATTTTGATTATTCTTGGTTTTGAAATATTACAACATTAAAAGAGACATTTTTATCGAAACATAATTATTTGACAAAAAAAAAAAAGAAAATAGGTGTACAAGATACTTAGAGAGATTTTTCCGATTTAAATGGTAACCAGATGATACACCTACGGAAAATTTTCCCTACTCTTGGAAGAAAACTACATATTCTAACTCGGAAAATTTCCGAAACTTCTTTACTTATTGTAAAAGAGTTCAAATATTCTATAATCAAAAGATTTCATTGAGCATGGGGATTTGATTACTTTTTCCATGAAAAATGTTTAGTTTATTGTATAATGAATTATGTAGAAATTTCCTCAAAATCTTTTGTCTTTTTGAATCATAGAAACAATTTTTTTATCATAGTGGTCTAAAAAGCCTACTTTTTTGCCTGCTTCGCAAGCAAAAATCGGCTTTTTCTTCCTCTACGATAACAAAAATCGTTCGCACCATGGAAAAAAACAAATTTCTCACGAGGGTGTAAGTTATTTTTTCCCTAGATGCGTAATTTACTATTTTTTAAGTCTTGAATACTTTTTGCTGCGAAAGAAATATAACCTGAAGTTCGGCACATTATTTTTCAAAAAAAAAAAAAAAAAAAAAAAATTAGAATTGGATTATTGCCTGAGGTGAAATTGAAATAACGACTTTTGACATTCGTTTGTACACATTATTTATAGTAAATCCATGTTTTCCGTAATAAAAATCATGAAGAAATTTAAGCATAAGGAAACTTTGAGTAAAAAAATTAATTCAGATTTTTTTTTTCACTGTAATAAGAAATTTTGAAAATTTATTGACAATAGGCTCTAAGAGTTTCGACTGGGAAGTGAATCGTTCATGAAAAACGAAAATAAAAAATTTTGTAGTAGAAATATTTTTGATATCATTATACACATTTAGCAACAGATAGCTTTTTGACTCCAAAAAATTTAAGGTCTCTCGAAGAACGAATTTTAGCTGATAAATAATAATACTGAACATTGTATGTAAGCTATCTCCCGTAGAAAAAAAGTACATAAACAAAAAAATACCATTGCACCGTTCAAATTTGGGAGTAACAATACTTAATTTTTTTTTTAGGAAAAGCACCACAGAATGACAGTTTTTTGATAAAAAACTCATTGTAAAACTTTTTATAATTAAAAGAAACTTCACTTACGATATTGAAGCAAATTATAAGTCCTGAAGATTTTTTGTTTCGTCTATCTAATTCTAAAGAAAAACATGCTGAGAAAAATAACTTTTTAGTTGCCACATTAGACATTCCCCATGACGGAACAACTGATATTTGAATAAAGGAAAAAAAAAAAAAAATAGGATATCGATGTCATTGATTTTCAATAGGAATCAAATTTGTCAACTTTTTTTGAAAGGATATTCAACTGAATAATCTTATATTTATCAACTTAATAACCTTACATATTTTATTCATATTATAAGTCTTACATAAATGCAATAATTCAAACTACATATACTTACCTACATAATAAATCAATAGTTGAATAGGTTAAAATGACAAATGACGTTAAGATAATGTTTACTTCAAGAAAAATATTTTCCGACAATTGAAACTTAATTTGAAGAAATCGCCTTCTAACTCAAAAATATACACGTTTTTCTACTTAAACGTATTATTAATATGCATCCCATGTTTGATAGTAATGTTATCGAAAAATTGATAATATTAAACATTTTGACCGAAACGACCTAGACATTCGAAGTAAACAAACTGATTATTAAAAAAAAAAGCAAGCAAATAGGATTTTTATCATAAATAACAAGCATACCATTCAATAAACAGATAAATACGAAAAAATGGAACCCTAATCAATAGAAATTGTTGAAAAAAAGTTTTGAGCGTCTGATTTTTGTATGACCCTTTTAAAAATTTATTTAGAGAAAAGTAGGTGTTAGGAAAAGGGAACTCATATTAGTTAAAGAAAGTATGTGAATTTCATTGCAAATCTGATCAGTATTCGAACCACCCAATTATTAAAGAAACACCTTGTATTCGTTGACTGAAGATCGACTGAATCAGACACCACGTCAGAAAATTCTGCAATCATTAAAAATAAGTTTGGCTACAAAGAAAAATAAAATCTTCTCGACGAGAAACTTCGACGTCTTAAAACGCGAACAATCTTGAGTGGGGAGTGAATTTTGCGAAAATGAGCGTGATGAATAAGTTAATTGTTGTAGTAGCATTCTTATACGTACTAAAGAGTTTGCACTTTGAACAGGTGGACAAATAACGCCGGCTGGCAGTGCTATTATTTGCGGTGGCAGCTTTCTTTGACTCGATTGATGTACGGCGCTTTTCGTCTTTAATTAACGAGCTCGCGAGTTTTGCGCCTGGCGATTAAAGAATTTCACTCGCTGCGGGGTGACGCTAAAATACGACAGTTGAACGCCAAGTTCGGCAAGTTTCGCTCTTTGTACTTGCCGGGATTTTTTACTGTTTACTGGCTTCTGCACTAGTTGCGGAAAACATTTCGAGCGAATGAAAAAAAGGCCTCAGAGTCAGGTAAAAATCAGGGAAGTTTTTCGAGTTTATCTAAGTTATGATGCAATAAAAAAATGTTGTTCTCGGTTGGAGTTTGATGGCTCAGAGGAATCGTGAATTTTTTTAGAACATATGTGTTACGCTCTGAGAAAAGAGACCTTAGATCCAAGAAATGATTTTCGAGATTATCATGATTTTGGGTAAAGGAGAAAAAGATCTTTCGAATTATCTATTTAGTATTTTTTAACTTCAAAAATCGACGATTTTATGCATTTCTAAAATACACCGTTACTACACAAATCCCTATGCCGCGTGAACTTTAATCGCCTCTCCTGAAAACTTTTATTTTTGGATCTAAGGTCCCTTTTGTCAGAGCGCGACACATATAATATCATTTCGTATCTGGTATAAAGATTGTTATTGATATATCTGGAGTTTTTAACTCATATCAGCAAAAAAATATTGAGATATTTGCATCTTGTATGTTTTCATTCATGAAATTCAAGTCGTTATTAAAAACATAATTTTTTATCCAATAATCACTAATTTTTTTCAAAATTCGGGGAGTGTCTGTAATATTTTTGTGTAGTAATGATATTCGAAAAAAAAATTTTTCTACGACTTAAGTACAAAAGTCGTTTTATAATGGAACAATAAAATCCATAATATGAAGTATGTTTCTTAGCTTCAATATCACATGGCCAGAGACTGACTTTAATAAGACAAAGTGTATGATCGGCCTTATCAGAAAACTTGGTTTAATCAATCATGAAAAATCCCTATGAAACTTGGAGTTGAGAGAAAACTATTTATATTGGATTTCTTGGTATTCCACGAGTGGAAGGAAGTCGAAGGTACGAAACAAAGTCGGACCTCACATTTTGCTTCTCTCCATGGGCTATGGATTCAATGTGCAGTCGAGCTGAACAGCTAATTCGGAACGTGCGACGACTCGGAATGTTGAAACTTGAAGAATTCGACATTTTGGAAAATGCCTTGCCATTTAAAGTAGTTAAATGCCGGAAATTGAAAAAAGGAAGCCGAGGAACGTCTCCGTTTTTTATGGTTATGTTCTAGAGCAAAACACTTGGATGCTCACATTTGCTATAGATACGATTTCACGCTGAAAATCGTGAAATAAGTAACATTCAATGAGTTTTCCGGAGTGGAATTAGATTTTCGAGTTTTTCTTGTGCGCAGGGCAAGCATATTCGTTGTGTATCACGAAGCATACAAAGTAAAATCGGCGAATCGAAGACATTTTCTGTAAAATGCACGATTGGATTGGACATAGATAATATTGGTTGAAAAATTGTAGGAATAAAAAAATTGCTTTTTCTAGTCAATGATATTATTTGGACGTTGCCAATTTTCTCTATGGTTCTTTTTCACAAAAATGTTTCCATTTTCTAGGTGTCCGAAATTGTACAGTATTTTTTTAAAAATTTGGGAGAAAAAAAAAAGAAATGTAATATCAAAAATTATGTACATGAACTTTATACCTAATAGGCTAAAATTTTCGAAGTAAATAAGTCTAGAATTTGTAAATAATTTAAAAAAATATTTTCTTCTATTTTCTTTTATTTTATCATCTTGCGCAATCGAATTTTCATTCATGGATTCCATGGAATCTAATTATTTTTTCCAGTAATGTTATTCTCAGTCGAAAGTAATTCTGGTATTCAAAAAACTCATAACTATAGAATAAAACACTTAATTTCTGATTGCAGAGTTTCACTACTCTTCACAAATCTCTACTAAACCATACTGCATTCGAAATCTGATAAATCATACAATCTGGAAGGAAATTTCAATCTACTCATTTGAATAATCCAGAAATTTATAAACTGATACCGTAAAAAAATAAGTGAATTCTGAAAATTGAAAATAAATTTCTTAATCTTTAAGAACTACGTCAGCGAAAAAAATCAATGTCGAAAAAAGTATTTTCCTTATATTCTAAGCAGTTGTTATAAAATTCGAAATTCATGTTCATAATGTTTAGAATAATTCAGTAAAATTGTGTGAAGTTGAATTTTAAACTAAGTAAAAATTAATATAACCATCTTAAAATTCTTTTAAATAAAGAATAACATCGAAAACGAACAAAAATGTAAATAAATGCTGAAAATGTTAGGAAATACATACTATATTTTTGTAATGGGAAAATTTAAGACAAATGTTCGAAAATCCTTGAAAAAAATATTATTATTTTGTTAAATAATTAAAAGCGTTGAAAACTAACGAAAAAATTTCTCGAACTTCAAATGTCTATATTGTTAGAAAAAATTTTCCGGATTTCCCTGACATTATAAAAAAACATAATGAAAAAACAGTCTACTAGAAAAAATTTTATAAAGTAATTAAATCGATTTTCAAAAAAAAACCTATTTTTCACTAAATTTTCTGTAGTGAGGAAATCAAAAGACTTTTAAGGTCAAATATTTCTAGTAAAATTTTCTCATCCTATTATGTTAGTAGAAATAGTAAAGGATATTCATGTTAAAAGCGATGTTTTATTTTTTAGAAAATGTTCCATTCAAGAGCCAATTATAGAAAGCTAAAAAGTGTCATAGGATTCATGAAAAACGTACAAGAACTGTTCGGAATTAATGAAAAATTCACGGAAATGGTTTGAAGTTTCCATTAGTTTTCCAAGTAAATGATGGAAGATTACATCGTCCATCCCCATGGACGATACGTCTTCGTCGCATCTTCCGCTCAACGATAAAATACGATATTGCCAATTCAGTGGGCAATTTAGCTTTGAACGTATTTTCTCTGGAACAATCAAAACTGGAATTATTATAAGTCGCAAACATGACTGCTTTCAATACATAACAATTCGAAGCTATATTTTTTTCGTCCAACGAAATAAATTTTGAGATTGTCAATGTCAGAAAAAGAGAGATAATACGTTATTTCTCGTCTAAACTTCGATGATATCAAATATGGGAGTATGGGGCATGTTGGCCGAATCTTCATTCATGCATTTTTTAAAATTCACCTTTTTTGCTTTGAAAAATATTCTTTTTTCCTATTCCATAGCAACAAACCTTGGCTGAATATCGTAAAATTTGTATTGCCCTGAAATTATAATTGACATTTTGACAATTTTTTTAACACGTCGCAAAAAAACGACCTACGTGCCCCGATCCTGGGGTATCATCATGTTAACATCATGTTCCACAATCACCGAAACCACTCAATAGTTATTTTATTAGTGGAATACAAAAAATTGACGTGTTTTTCAAAGTACTTTTTCATAATGAAAAAAAATTTTGCGTTGATTATACTCTTAAAAAATTGAACTGACTCGTGGCAGTTTTCAAAGTCACCAAACTTTGCCATCTGACACATGATGATCTTTAACTAATGTATGAAAACATTTATGGATAATTTGTTGAATTACATGCGTATCAGAAGTATGATATCGTTATCTTGTTATTTGCTATAAATGAAAGTATATCGTAGTATTAAAAAAATTTTGAGTTTATGATTTTTTTTCTAAATATCTATTATTATTAAATGTTAGTGAGGGAGGTGGGTGGGTCGACTTGATGATTACACTTGATTACATGGGGTAACGGTCGAAAACAGCCAAAAACGTAAATAGGTATCAAATAGTTGGCCCTCAATTTCTGTTTACAACTCGACCAACGTGCCCCTATAAAATTCGGCCAACTTACCCCAGCCAGGCTTGAAGTAAATAAATCAGTATTCTATGACAATAACAATGGGTTAGAATTAGAAGGCACTTGACATAATGATTGTATATCATGAGACATGGCGAGGTAGAGAATCTTTGGAAAAACTCAAATTTCTTAACAATAACAACTCAAATTCTAAAAATTCATTATTTTACTTATGGTCATCAAAATAAACAAATCCACGTAACAATCAGAATATACGTGACTCAGTGATTGGTTTTCGTGAAAAAATTCGTATCTAGAAGGTGCATAACATATGTGGCAGAAGGTGCCAGTAACTGTTTTTTGACAAAGTTATGAGTTATGAGCACTCGGCCAACGTACCCTGCGGCCAACATGCCCTATGCTCCCCTCCCGTAACTCCGTTTTAAAAAAATATATTTTTCAGTTTAAGTATCAAGCTAGATGAAATTACATGAACTTCGCATCTACCTAACCTATATATCAATTTCCCTAAGAATAATCTAATACAGAAATCAACCTCATTAAAAGCTTCACAGCATTTTGTTAAGTGAAGTTTTTGTCAATTAGATGCATATGCATGCCATGTTTGAATTAATGTAGCATCACTGTGACATACAAAAAACAGTTCATCAAAATATTTTATCATTGTGCCACCGTTGCATCAAAAACAGTATGTTTTTGTTAATTTTCACATTTATTTATGTATTAGTTAATTATTTATTTATACATTTTTTCCTTTATTTTCTCAACAGGCAAAAATACCTAAACATACAAAAACTCTTAAAAACAAAGAGTACATGCAATCCCGATTCACCCAAAGACCATAAAAATTTATGAAGTAGATATAAACATAACATTTATGACAATCATGAAATATTATCTATCATAATCTGGTATTAAGCCACGCATTTACTTAATAAATTCAGCAAGGCTAAGTTTGAAGATTTTTATATCGATCATTTTATTTCCCAATCTAATCTTTTTAAGTATTGACGAGTTATAAGTAAATTCATTTTTATAATAAGTCTCAACAAAATTCGTAGCAGTACGCGAACTGTATTTTGATTTATTTAAAATGAAACAATCTCACAACTGTTCACAAGTTATAATGCCAGTGGGTATTTTAAATAAAATAGTAACATCTCTGATGCGTCTATTACATCGAAGTGAACAAGCATCTGTCATTTTAGAAATCTCAGTATAATCGTGAGTCACAGTTGGATTTGTGATTCTTACCTTGTAAGCTGAAAGTGATAAGAACTTATGTTGAATTCTTTTAATCCTTTTAACCCAAAAATCAGCCGAAGATGACCAAATCGTCGAACAATATATAAGCTTAGGAACAATCAACGATTTATACATATAGCCGTGTTATAGTGTGCAACGATTTAACTTTCTCGGCCTGTCTTTTCAGAAAACCTAACAATTTCAAGTGCTCATTGATAATCAATTCCTTGTGAGGTGCGCAAATCAGCTTCTCATCGATAATGATACTCAAATCTCTCACTTGTGTGATTCTATTTATTGCTGCCTCATTAATTGTATATTCGAAGGTATACTTCTCACGACTTCTTGAAACTGATATTACATTACATTTTCTCATATTTAAAGAAAGAATATTTATATCGCAATACATTGATAAAGAATGAATGTCCTCTTGTAACATGTAAGCATCAAGTTCATTTCTTATGATGCGCCAGAATTTACAATCATCAGCATGTAGTTAAAAAAAGGAATGCCTAAAAACCGGTTATATATCTATAGTGAATATTAGGAAAAGTGACGGTGCCAAATGAGATCCCTGTGAGATTTCCAAACGTAACAGAAATCGGAAAATATTCATAATTTTTGTACTTAACAACCTGACTTCTTTTTTCAAGGTAACCGATTAACTATATAATAGAAACGCGTTTGATGCCTATTTGACTTATATTAAATATTAGATGGTCAATATCAACGTCATTTATTTATGAAAAAAGAGTGTATTATGTATGCAAAACATATAAACTTTGTCATAAATGATACTAAATCATTTGCGATTTTAAAAGTTTCAGAAATAACATTCCGGTTTTTAATTAGAATTAAAACTGATATGATAAATATACTGAAACAAATTCAGTCTTTCCCGGCATATTTAATGTAACAAGCACTCAAATATTGTTAGTTTTACAAAACTATAGCGTGCATGTTAAACGATATTCGTTTTCATTTTCATTATATTACTGATTTTTAAATTTATATTACATTATTTACATATTATATAACTTGTATATACTCTAGCGATGTAGTTCTTTGATTGTATTATTTATTGTCAAAGAAAAAGACTTATCGATAAGCGATTTTAGATCTTGATACTTTTGAAAGCTCGGTAACCGACGATATGATGAAATTGGAGGGATATATGTAGGTACAAGTGGGTGACGATAACGCTGACGATGAGACCATTGAAACAGGAATAGGGACTCTCAAGGTGAAAATAGTACAAGATAGTAGGTAAGTGTTGGTGTGTGTTCAACGTGTTTCACGAAGCGAGTTGTAAGAGACCACGATACCAATCCTATAAGGTTGTTACCCACTCTGTTGTAGCATTGTCCGGCAGCTAGCCGCATTGCGACGTGCCGCCTCGCGGAGCTCGAGTTTTAACTCACCCCGTAGCTTGTTTATAACAAACTTCCTGTTTTTTCCTCGTTACTCCACACTTTCTCCAAGGAATTCTCTCTTGTTTCACGAAAAACCGCGTACCCAGAAATAGATTCTCACCACACAGCAAAATTGCTGTGTTTCAAGGGTGGAATAAACAGAGGTTCTAGCATGTTTCCAGAACGCGAGTTTGATACAACGAATGTTGGTATCAATTCCGTATTTGGATTTATTTGTGTTATGTGGAATTCGATTCGGATACTGAGAGAATCGGGGATTTTTCTTTGAGATCTAGTGTTTTTGATTCTTTTGATAGGGATTTTAAGAGGTCAATAATTTGTGAAGTAATTTGTGAAATATATTGATGGATACATAACTTCATGTTGCTGAATGGTTTATTTCTTTTTCTTTTCGTAAAAAAAGTTAGCTTGAAATTATAAAACTTATTTACAGACCTTTTTTATACTATTTAGCTCTCATTCAGGTTACTCAACAATTTAAAAAAATTGTTCGTTTCAGGAAATAAGAAAAGTTATTGCAATTTCATAAAAATCATGGAAGATATTGAACGTTTTTCAAGGCATTTATAAATATGATGATTTCTGTTATAATTTTATTGGATAACTTTCTACTTTTTTTTTTTTTAAGTTTGCATATTGACAAGGATGTATATTCTGAAGAAGAGTAGTCATGATTTGTATAATTTTTTTTTCATTTATTCAGGTGATTTCCTATGCTCTAAAAACTACTGGTGGTTTGAGATCGATAGAATTTCGTAAGAATAAATGTTTTTTTTTTGTTACTAATCTTTATATGAATGTGAAAATATCTTATTGATGTTAACCTACAAAAAATTTCAGGAAAACCAAAAAAAACCTGATAATAAATGGAATTCTGAGGCGAAATTTTCCCCGTTTAGAACGACCTTACGAAATTCTCCAAAGTTTCTCAGTTCTTAATCTCATTTCACGAAAGCCTCATAAGAAACTGAAAATTTGTATAAAAAATTTTGCCTAATATTTTTTAAATGTTCGTTACAATAAAAATTCATCCAAAAATTCTTTTATACAATTTTATGTTCTGAGCTTTTTTATGGTTATCTAATGAGGAATATGTAACTTACAAGAATCTTATAAGGTTACTTTAAAAAAAAACGAAATATCTTATATGAACATACGAAAATTTTTTATAATAATTTTCTGTAAGGTTTTTATTTGGTCTTTTCAACGTCTTCATCAAGAACAAAAAAGTTAAAAAAGTGTTAAAAAAAGTTCCTCTTTTTCTAAAAATCAAAAGAATCAACAAATAAAAATGTCCTCATTTTCCTATTATTTCAAGAACGACTTGAACATTTAATTCATTTATACGAATAATGATGTGTTACGTTTCTCAAAAAAATGAACAGAGAGCACAAAATCATGCGACTTTTGAAAATAAGAACATCATATTTTTTTCTCACTTTTCTTTGCGATTTAAAAATGCGAAAAGAGTAAGTTCATTAGTCAAATTCAATCTTAAAATGACAAGGGGATTTTGTTGAGTAACAGAAATAGCGATTTTTCGACTATTCAATTAAGATACTTTTAAAGGTTTGTTAATCAAAGTCAATCAATTAAACTCTTTTCAAGAAATCAAATTAAATGATCAAAGGCTGGTGATTTTCGATATTCAATAAAATACGTTTACATGATTGAATTGCGTTTATTACTTGACTCTATTAATAAATTTCAAAAAATTTGTTCTCACGTTGCTAGACTTGTAGGAACTGCAAAAATATAAATGCATGCATTCTAATTTATGAACTACTTAATTTCTAAAAAATACGAATTTGAGGAAAATGTATCGATTTCAGGTAATCTGTCATTGATGAAGAAAGTTTCTAAGAACTAGCGATAACTTATGAAATATGAATTAGTTATTTCTGAACCTAAAAAAAATGTGTAGAATCTCTAACTGACATAACATATTTATCGGGAATTCTAGAGAAAATAAAATTCAAGAAAAAACTGAACATGATGTTGGTGATAATTCATTTATCAAGAACCTTAATTGCGAAAAGTCTATTACATTTCGAAGATTGTATTATAAGCCAAAAGTATTAGTAATACACCAATCATATACTACAGTATATGACTGGTGTATTTATTTATTCATGCCAAAAGACAACAATTTATCTTCATTTCATTTTTTTTTGAAAAACAAATCTCAAATGAAAAAAGACTCATATTTGCATGGATCCATAATTGTAGGTGATTTAAAAACAATTTCAATTTCAGAATAATATTTATATAATTTCCCAAGAAGATCATCCACATTATACAATATTTAACTTCAGGCTTCATTCGAGGTTTTTCTTGGAATTTTCATATCGAATAAAATTTATTATTATAAAAATTTTAAAACGATAACTACGAGTGTTATCAAATAAACAATAATTTTTACGAAACTAATCACTGTTCGAAACTTATTTTAATTACTTTAATTCAAAAACAAAATGATTCAAATTAGGATGCTTTTTTGAAATGTTTCATTTTCATTTCCAACTGACTGTCTTATTCAAACGATATAAACCACAAATCGTAAAAGATTTATTTTCTTTTGTGGAGCCCAAGGAAATTTTTTTATTGACTCTACCCCCTGAACTGAGGTTAATGAAGAAGTTATCCATTTTTTTACACTTATGGGCATTTCTTATCCTTCCTACCCCTCCCACCTGGGCGATTGGAGAAACGGTGCAGTAATTTTCTCTTCGGGGCAGCCGGAATGTCGTCGACTTCTAGCCGCTCGTAATTCACTGCCTGCATCCGTAGTTTCCACCAATAAATCCGATATTGTTTGAACTTTCCTGCTTTTTACGAAAGCGTATAAAAAAGATTTGAAAAAATATAGACCTCTCGAACTGAAAATTTCGAGAAAATGGAAGAGTTCGGATTTATAATTTTATATCACTATTCAAGGACCGCATATTGGGCTGGTATTGGAAAAAGTAATAAATATTATTTGCAATTTTTTACGAAGTTAATAATAAGGTCGATTTTTCATCCATATATTATCTACACATTAGGTCTAGGGATGATTTTAGCATGATTTTAACGTAAAAAATTTTATTCGAGAAAGTCATAGAAAGAAACAAATTTGAATCAAATTCGCTGAAATTTGTGGAATTTATTTCTGCCGAGAAATAAATTTGGATTGGAAATTTTAGGAAATCTAAAACTTTTTTGACACATTCGTCATGTTCAGAATTATGTAGTAAAATACACTGAAATTCAGAACGATCTATAAGTTTCGAAATTGAAAAATATTTCAAAATCTTTATAGTTTGTTCAATTATTGGTATTATTGTAGATATAAGAGTAGGAATATAAAATATTCACAAATTTAGTTGTTTTACTCTATTTGATAGGTAAATGGTTCAATGTTTTTTAATCATGAAAAAAATTACTTTATGTTTGAGGAATTGGTAATTTTTTTATACAAAAAGGAAAAAGTTTCAACTACTGAAAACTCCTAAAATCCAACATTATACGTTTGTTTGGGTCCAAAATTTTTTATGTTTTTGAAAATTCTTCAAGAATTTTAAGAATTTATAAGACCTCATTATTTTGCAGGTCCTATTCTATTTGAATTTTTGTTTTAATAGTTCCATTACTATGATTGTATACCTAAAAAATGTTGGCAAATCATATCTTATCCACAAATGAAATTTTTAATTACCATTGAAAAATTATTTCACGTTTCGTCGATAACTATATACTATTGCTGAATAAAGTGAAAGGTTCCAAAATAATGCTATGGTGGTTCAAATGTCAGCGACACGAATAATTTCTTTAACTGCACAATAAATAACACTAGTGAGAAATTTTTATAAATGTTTTATTTTTTTCCTTATTCGCGTATTACATATTGATGACTTCCATGATTTTTATTGTAAAAAAAACGCAAGAAAAAAAAATACATCTGTATTTATATTTAATATATTCGAAAATTGTAGAATAGCGACTATCCAGAATCTATATTCGAGTTCAGAAAAATTATTTTTAGAATGTTGAATCGCTTGCTACTTCAAGATAAGATGGAAATAACGCTCAGGAAAATAAAGAATGAATCTAGTATCCCTGATATTTCATAAGTGCATCAAAGGATAATTATTCAGGCACACATAATTATAAAGATTCCAAAGAATCAATAACCTTTTGCACGTTTGAAAATGCAACACATTATAGTTGAACACAATATAGTTAAAGAACTTGTAATAAACATTTTTTCATGATGTGTATACATTTTTGAAAATTTTCAAAATTTAAAAATCGTTATGATGTAATAATAACAGATTCAAGAGTAGGGTAAGGTACAAGACTTCGATTTCTTCATTTAACTAATGAAGAATACTAAAACTTGTACTTCAAGACATGATCTAAACAACTCATAGATAATCATCTAGAACCCATTTTTTGGTATTGTATACAAGATTCATATGAAAAATAAGAGAATATTATTGAAATATCAATCGTTCTTAATAGAATGATAACACTCATTAATATTATAGTTTCATATTATTCTAAATGTTATTTTAAAAATCAATACAAAATATAAGATTATTACAATCTAAAACCAATCGTGAAATAATGATAGAACAATAAGGAAGCATTTCATAAAGACATATGAATAATTATAATTACTTCGACGATGACACGAAAAATTCTGAAATTCGATTACAGCAATATTTTCCAAATAATATTTATGTCTGTTTGGTTCGTATAAAATAATTAATTCCTTTATTAAGAACTATGATCAGAAAACCTTAAATCATATCGCATAAAATCTAACTTTTTTATAACATAAAAATTAAAGAAACTAGTGATTTCTCATCAGAATCTATAAGAGTCAAGGATTGATATTCCATGTTTTCCAACATTTACGGAAAATATGATTCAAGTTTTTGCAATATTCCATAGATACTTTGATTAAGCTTTGATGTATGAGTATGAGAAAAAAATGAGAAATCCTGATACCTCTGTACAATACATTCAATTTCGAAAACACGATGTTGTACATTCCATCCACTACTCATTTCATTTATTACCATCAGTTGCAGCACTAATGAAAACAAAATGAAACGATCCGAGAACGGACGAGTTTCATTTTAACCAGGGTTAAATTAGAGAGCAAGCACAGTAACCGTGAGAAATTGAATCGAAACATTGCTTGTTCGATCTTTGATGAAAGTACGGGTGATCAGCATTGGTATTTTTAATAACGATATAATTGCTTCCGTTGTAATGAATTTTGTTCCGCGATGCAATTATCTATCTTTGACTAAGAATTATGATCAATCAATTTACTGTTTCAAGAGCGCTGTCATGAAATATTTAATTAGCAAATATTTTACAATTACATTATTCTCAGGCCATATCGCATCTGTTGGCGCGTGCAAATATTTTCTCTTTTTTAATCATTATGAAATTTCAAAAACTTTTCAGCTTTGAGTAGCTTCAGCTTCTACTCCATATGAAATTTGTTTACAGTTTGAAAATTCCGCAATGGTAATAGATTGAAGATAAAAATTCAGAGGTTCGAGATGAAAAGTAAATACCGGGCTAATAAAGTTCGGAAATCCCTTTCTATGCTGGGCTTTTTTATTATCATCTCATTCAAGCATTCCGACATCAAAGACACTCGACCTGAGTTTTTCCCCGCACATATGGACTGAGCATTAGTCTCTCGAAACATTCCATGTGAAAAAATATGAAAAATTCATGCCGTAAAACGCTAACGCTCTCGCCATTTTTCTGTTTGATTTAATATTTTCGGTGGGAATTAAGAGGTACGTGGCGGAAAATTCGTTGATATTTTTTGCATTGTCAGATGCAGGAACGCAAGAAAGATACTGCAACATTTATATACAATAATAGAGTATACTCTTTACTCATTCCAAGTTAAGTTTATTTTTACAACTGACATATCCATTTGTAAAAAGTGCGATAATGAGTTAACATTTTTCAATTTATTTTAAAAAGGCTTTTACTCAAGTTTGACTTATGACGGAGTCTTGAAGGAAGAAAATTCTACGAGGGAAAGTTTGTACAATTTTTTTTTAATGATTGTCAAAGATCGAAAAAAGCTTGTTCGATGATTGAAACACTGCTACAACTGTTAAATAAAAAATTCGTTAAGTTTATTATTACTCTTGACTGATACTATGAGGGTGGAAATTTTTATTACGAAGTAAAATTATTAATTTCAATAGTCAATGGCTAGGATAAGTAAAAAAGTAGTAAGTGAATCATTATCTATTGATTTCCCGATTCGACTAGTTTTGCTGGTAAAAATGTTACTATGCAGCTGTGTAATCTCTTGATTATATAAGTCATAAAAAATGCAATTGAAAAAAGTAAATGAATAAAATTGAAATTTTTTCTTTTGACTTACTAGTGCAAAGATTACAATTATCAAATGCGTACTCTATAGCTTGGATATTCAATTCTGGCGATTTCAAAATGGAATTTTATTAACCTACTACGTGGAAAACCGGTTATCAGAAAATAGTGAAAAATAACTCTTTAAACTAGTCAGAGAAATGTCCTCGATTAAAAATATTTAAATTATACTAACGTAAATTCTAAATAGTAAGTTATTTCAAATAATCGATTTTACAATGTAACAGTTTAAGTTTTTCAATTTCAGTGATTTTGACTGACTCATATTGAACTTGATTAGTAAATAATGTGGAATGAGAAAAATTTCCATTTTTGCTTCTGAAAAATATAAATTTATAAAAATTTATGCTTTCTTGCACATCTTAAAGTAAGTAATAATAAATAGGTGAATAAGTTTCGAAAAAAGTGATTAGTTTTAGTATTGAAATAAGACGAATTTGAGACTTCAAAAAAATCTACGCTGCTTGATGAAAATGAAAATATAGAACATTTCTAAACAACTTTGTTTCGTAGCTTTATCGAGATTATCAAAAAATATTTTTGCCAAAAATATTTTTACTACAATCTGAAAAATATAAAATAAAAAAAGAGTTATTATCATACACGCTGTGAAAAAATATTCTAATTTATCGCCTGATATGACATTTGCAAGATTATCTGAAAAATTAAAAGTGAAAACATGCAGTTTGTAATTCTTTTTTTGCGCCATTTGATACTGAAAGTTATTTACTTCAAAACTGTTTGATTTCATTGCCACACAAAAAAAGAAGTATAATTTCCAAGAAAAAAACTGACTCATTGTAGTATATTTCGTAACAGGCACGGATGTGCGAATTTGGCGAAACGGGGAAATTACGGTCCGAGGCGAAGCCGAGGACTGTAACTCGTTTTTCCTATGAGCACATCCGTGCCTGTTACGAACGATATTTTATGTACCGAGGGCATAGAAAACGCGTTTTGAGATCTCGAGCTGGCATAGAAACGCCTTTTCTATGCCAGAGGTACATAAAATAGATTGTTTTGCTCCACATGTAATGATTGTATTTGAATTGAAATTCATGATCAGTAGTTACTCAAAAATTTTTTATTTCGAGAAAAACATTTATATGAGTTTTTCCCGTCATATTAATCCATGTTGCTTATTATAAATTTTGAAAAAAGAGCATAAAAATGAGAAAAAAAACATTTGGTTAATAAACCAACTTGGTAGAATATAATAATTGTTATCGAATATAAACAAAGTCTACAGCTTTAAGTATGATGCATCGCCTGTGTAAACTAAAATAATCGAATAATTAATTACCAGGACCTGGGCGTGTAAGTAAAAGAAAAGAGAAAAATTGGAGCGTGTTGAATCAACACGCGTTAGAAGTAAAACTTCTCATGATGCTTTCTTTTAGGTTCTGATGTATAGATTTTTATTGCTCTTGACTTTTTTAGTTCTAACAATTTTTGTGACGTGTGATACTGTGACATTTTGTATTTTTGGGACATTTTGTAATTTCGTAACATTTAGTAACTTTTTCCGATTTTTTGACGTGTGATGATGTGACATTTTGTAATTTTTGACATTTCGGGTTTTGCGACAAACGTGCTGCGAGAGTAATTTGTTGTCACTTTGTAGGTACATGATATTTTTGAATAAACATACCAGTTTCTGATAAATCCATTTGAAAATGTGACGATGAGAAATTTCGCAAATTAGATGAGTCACTGAAAACAATTCAAACAAAAAAAAAAATGCAAGAATACATTAGAAATATTCCGAGTACAAACGAAGCGAACATTCGATGTCAAAAACTACCGTCTTTTAAAGTGATTTGCATAACGTACGAAATTTACTTTTTTGAATACTGACACTCCCAGGATAAATGTTTCATTGTCAAACCTAAATACTTCCAAGCTTTCCATGATTGATTCATCCACGCAGTCACTGATTTCTTTACACTTTACACTGAATGATTGATCAAAAGAGTAAAAAACACAATCAAATGATGGTTTTTTTTAGAGACGAAGAGTATGATGTAATTAGTATGATCTAGGGTTTCGACATTTATATTCAATATAAGAAAATGTGAAAATCAGAAAACTGAACAACTATTTAAGAGTTGATAAATTACAAAAATTCTTGTTACCCTTGCACATCTGAACGAAAGTATTAATGATAATTTGCTATCACTGCAGTATCTTCTTTTTACATTTTTTTAAATTATAATATGTATAAATTTAGAAAATTTTCTCACTTTTCAGTCCGGAATAATATAAACCATTGAATATTTCCTAATAAATCCAGAGGTTACATGAAAATACGTACGAGATTTACTTTTCTCATGTTATTTAAATTCAATTCCATATCGGCAACGGTAAATAAAAACGTTCATGCTATGATTCCAAACATGCTAGAGCACGTATAAATTAGGTGTTATGGTTGTACCCTAATTCCTTCCTCCCTTATCGAGAAAGAACCCTGAAGCAATATGTTTCTCATAAAATTTAAATAAAATTCTGTCCGCGACTTTTTGCCAGTCAAAAAAAAATTTGATCCACGAGTGATTCAATGATTTTTTGTTCTGCAACCATTTGCATAATACACACATTCAGTTCACGTTATAGGAAAATTTTTTTATTACTTCTGTTGTTTAGAGAAGGTGCTTCATCAAAATATCAAGAACAAGTGTCTCAAGTTATGCTAAAGTTTGTCATTAACGAACTTTCAAAATAGTGAAAAGATTATTAAAATGATTTTTTGAAATCTCTCTGTCTCTAACACCAAATTAAGGAAGGGCATTGATTTGCAGGCTTAATTAGTGCTTTCCCAACTATAAAAAACACCTTCTGTACAGAAGTGTACGAAAAAAAATTTTTAATATAGTCTCAAAAAAAATGCACAATGTTGTGGAATTCGAATGAATTTGACTTGGGGTGGGCTCGAAATAACTAAACTCGTGATGCGGCAACGAGAGTCTTTATTACGATTGAAGTGAGTTGAAATAGAGACGGATGTGTAGTGTACTGAAAACAATTGAACTGAACTGGCCTGAGCCCGTCGGTCGACGACGCCGAGGCCCAAAAGCCCCTACCCCGGCCCAACTCCCACCCCTCCCACCCCCACTGTACCCACCTACTCAGTCCAGCAGGCACAGAGCGTGAGAGAGAAAAGAAGCCGGCCCAGCGATGGCGAGGAACAATGACGCGAGCGCAATGGTCGGCCGACCCGTTCTTACAATGACTTAAAGACTCAAGCTGTTGTATAACTAATTTTGTCACAAGATTCATTTTTTATACTTTTACAAATAGATTACAATTACCGTCTTAATGATTCTGTTTTCGACGATTTATCATCGAAATGACTTTTTGCTGAATTATTGTGCTATTATACATTTTTACTTTTATCATCGTAATGACTCTATTTTTTGCTGAATGATTGTGCAATTTTAGATTTTTACTTTTATCATCATAATGACTCTATTTTTTTGCTGAATGATTGTGCAATTTTAGATTTTTACTTTATCATCATAATGACTCTATTTTTTTGCTGAATGATTGTGCAATTTTAGATTTTTACTTTTATCATCATAATGACTCTATTTTTTTTGCTGAATGATTGTGCAATTTTAGATTTTTACTTTTATCATCATAACGATTCTATTTTTTTTGCTGAATGATTGTGCAATTCTAAATTTTTACTTTTATCATCGTAACGACTCTATTTTTTGTCGAATCACTGTATGATTGTAAATCTTTATCACTGCGAACATGGATATATATAGACTCACAGTGTGGGAGTTGGGAGAATAAGAGAAAAATTGTCTGTAGTAAAAAGTATTTTCTGTATTAGAGGATCTTGAAATTATACTTATATTATTGAAATCAGTTGGAGCATTTATTTAATTTGGTTGGAACATAAAAAAACACACAATGAACCGTTATTTTAATAATAGTTAATCCAGACTAATCTGACAAGAATCATTCAACAAAAATGTATTGTATAGTTAACAAAAATGTTTTTTAGAATAGATATAATGCAAGTAAAACTTTTGCGCCCACAATGTCTGACAAAAGGGATAACGATTAATTACTCTGGATTTGTTAAATTGTTATTTCTGAAAAATGATCAAAGAGAAGAAACTCAGAAGACGAACAAAATTACGGAAATACGTGAATGTAATTAAGAAATATTATGTATTTTATGATTTTTTTGACGATCGTGAGAATATATTTTCAAAAAAATCGACGCTGGCCATTTTCTTTGTCTGTCTTTAACTCAATTTACAGTGCTACGATTTACACAACTACATTTTATTACACGTTTTTTAACATTTTAAAATTCGATAACGTGCAGTTTTCAACACAACAGATATCAATGCAAAATGGCACGACCCTGCGGAGTGCTTTCTGCAAAAGTGATCCCGAAGATCCCGAAGGATCCTGTGGTTCAAGAGCTGCAGACCTAAATCTGGACATTTTGCAGGCTCTTCTGTAATAACTCCTTAATATTTTGTAGTTGTTTTTTCTCCACTTATCATAAATGATATATTTTTTAGTAACGATATGAATGAGTTAATATTTTATGTTTCCTTAGCCATCCCTTACATCTTGACTGTCAATTATTTCAGATTCCATACCCGGGTAGATTATAACCTCGTTTTCATGGTTTTTAGAAGATAGTGCTCGAGCAATATCCAAATGATAGAGAGGCCCAGGGTTCGAGTACTTGTACATAACCCTGAGTTGACAATCTTCTAATGTGTTCGGAAATTCCGTGAACTTCAGTGCAGCATCCTCAGTTTTCGAGAATGAAACAAAACGGTCCCCTGTTAAATATGCTGTAGTTTTCAAAAGATTTTCTACATCAGTTTTATTTCTAACTTCTCCTCGCCATTATGCATCGCCTCTTTTTATTTTATTATCTACCGTCATTTCATTGAAATCGAGCTTCAGATCGACATCATAATGTTGGAGCCTTTCTCCAATTGATATCAATGATCTTGCCATTTCGAAGGCTGCGTTTGGTAAATCTATTTCTCCGATAGTAGTTCGATATAAATGTTGGTCACTTAAGTATAAAAATAAATACAGTCCGAAGAACTCTCTAAAATTCATCGGTGGTTTCGCCAACCACCCGACAAGACTGTTAAACAATCTTAAGTATCGTTTCCAGGGTATGTCGTAGTTCTACCCTGTCAACCATTTCTATCATTTCTGTCGGCGAAAAATACTTTCTATAGATTGCACTGCTTCTTCATGATTCAATTGTTTAATCTTCTAGATGTCATATACTTCTTGTCCATGTGAATCGTCTGGGTCGAACAGTGTTTCTGGTTCATTATTATGGCTGCAAACTTTTTTTCAGAAAAAGATTGTCATCAATATGATGAAGATCACAGGCTTCATTATGATATCTGGTATCATTATATTCATTTTTATTTTGGAAAATTCCTTTCCAACTACTTGTCCAACTGATTGCAGACTTTCAGGCAACCATGCACATAAAAGAATTTAAAAAAAAAAGCATACAAAATTTGTTACATTTAAGCTTACAAAGAACATTTTATCAATATGAAATTAGCCGTGAAAATTGCCTTATCTACTATTACATGTTTTACGGGAAACGTATTTTACAGGAATTTCAGAATGTAATAAAGTATATTGTACAACAATTAGTTTATGAATAAGTGGAAAATAAAACATTTTCCCGGAAATACTATTATGAAATAAGTTATAAATCACACTTTAAGTTAGTGGACAAATTTTGAAATGTTAGATTTTTACACCACGAGAATATTAGTAATCATGAAGAGTGAAATTTACTGTGTTGCATGGAATCAGGAAAGTTACTATACATGGAATTTTCGAGTTAGTGGGAAATGAGTATGAAATCAGTTATTGTTTTGCACGAAATTCAGTTATTCTTTGAGTTAAAAACTCAATTCTTATGATTGAAAGTAAATATAATTCATACGTGTATTCGAAAAAAAAGTAATTACTGAAAAAAAAAGCATCAGGAGACACCTGTAAAATATTTTTAAATCAATTTAGGAATTAAATTAGAGGTATTCATCGTAATGTGAGTGCAATATTATCTGAAAAACAAAAACAGTCACGAAGATGAAAATAGGCAAATATGGAAATCCTTATTTTGTGCAGCATAAAAAGAAAAAAAATAAGCAAAATCGTATTCACAGTTCTAGCAATTCATAATACAAAAGTACATGTATGGTAACGAAATCAGTATAAAAATAATCTGATTCAATATGTCGTTTTTCGCCCAAAAGTAAAGAATGACGCACTGTATATACTGTAGTGTGTATCGAATCGCACTTCGGTATAAAAGATGCCTCGACCGTTTATATAAGGCATCAGTGTTAAAACAAATTAACTGTCAGAGATTATCAAGTTCATTAGGAATAATTTGAGGTATTTATAGAACTGAAAATTACTATTACATTCATAAAATAGATATCTAAACTTGAAAAAAATTGTTCGTTGCGACAAGAAATTCGAAAGCGGTATTTTGTTACAGCAGTTATAAATTTGTGAATAATAATACAATTTTTCCACCATCAAGATGACGTTTTTGTTCAATCAATTTGAATGAGTTATGAAAAAAACATTAATTTTTTCGAACAAACGTGGATCAATTCTTTCTCTAATCAGATACATGGATAGTTATTTTCTTACTCTTCACTGAAATTTTTCACTCGAATTTCGCAATTTGAACTCTAGAATGTAAGGTACAGGAGAAATGATTCACTGAACGAAGAATCTAAGAAAAATAGATACTTTAATAGTTGAACTCTTAAAAAATGGTGATTTTAGGTACTAGATAAGGATATATTTCGCAATCTATAGAATTTCACGAGGTTTGCAATCAACTTAAAAGTTGTATTTTTCGCTGTAAGCTTACTAAGTTTTAACTTCAAGATTTTTATACACATTTGTAGGCTCTCTAATTTTTTCTTGCAATTCAAATCATTATATTGTACTCTTTCGTTGTTGAAGTTTCCACGTCAATGTAGGTCAATATTAACTTTCTGTATATTCAATAGAATTCCTGCGAAGTAATTCCTAGTAGTAATTCAATAGAATTACTACTAGGGTTTTTGACGAGATATTATGGAAAACCAAAAAAAGAAGTATAAGATTCACGCACAATATTCATTCTAGAAATGTTTATTCAAATATCGACAGTTACGATGAGTACTCCCAGTAATTAATGCTCGGCTATTTCGCTAGTCGAAAATATCGACAATTCATAATAAGCCTAAAAACGATTGTTTAAATATTGGAATTCGACTATTGTTAGTAGTTACGTGAAAACGACTATTTGAGGAGTCGAAACATAAATGATATGTTTGAATAATCTAAATTTGACTATTTTCAAATAAAAGGGAAACTGAGTAACAAATTACAAATAATTCCTAAATTTGAATTTTTCTATAATGAGAGAACTGTTGTTGCACTTTTCAACATTTATTGCAGTACTGAATAAATTAACAGAAAGTTCGAACAAGGTTATATGAAAAGTGACATGAAAAGTTTTTTACAATTTTCTCTTAATTTCTTTACATATGTGAAGGTTTGTGATGAAATTGTGGAGCCGTGAAAATGTTTTTTTAATAATTTTATGCGCGTTTATGTGACGAAACTATGAGCAGTAATTTAATTACCCTGCCGTGTCTACTGCACTGTACATATCCCGCGGCTGTCTACATAATTATGTCGGTCGGGGGATATATATCTACTGCTCACTCGAGACACCACGTGACAAGCTAGAAAAGAGCTCTTTGTTTTCGAGCAGCATTTTTTCCCCTTTTGTGCATAAATATTTAGTTTTTCACAATGTACGTAATGGAAAGTTTATGTTATTTACTGTTAAAGTTATCAAACGAATAACAAAACTCAATTGATGTCACAATTTTTCATTCTTTCCTGACCCTGTTTTGTCCAAATTGAGAGTATGAAAAGTTTTCCTGGTTTCTTTTTGTTTTTACAGTTTTCGTGACATACTTCGAATAATGTTCAAATTTTACTGAAATTTAATTTGGATTCGAGGGTTTTGGAATTCAAAGATGTTCTCGTTTTGTAAACATCGTTCTTTTCACACGAGTTATTGGATTTTTAAGTGAAAAAGTGAAACTTTTGCTCCCTTAGTAAATGTAATTATATTTTTCATAGATTATTTTAATTTTTTTTTCGAAAATTTTTCATTGTAAAGTTTGTAATTTTATATACTACAGATTTTGGAATTTTTTTTCCTTTCATTGTCTTATTACTGATCTATATTATATCACATACGTTCATATTTCTTGTTCGACATTACTATCATTTGCTCAAGATTTTCAAAAAAAAAATATAAGTAGTTGTAAAAGCAAGTTTATTGAACAAAGAACGCTCTGTAAGATACTTGAAGTTTCGAAGGTTGCAATCTTTATTTAAAAATTTAAATTCTCACAACACATCATATTTGATGTGTAAATTTTTAAGGACATAATATATTTTAAAATATGCTTTAAGGAAAATAGTCCAATCAAATCACGGTATTCAATATTTTTACCTCAAATGTCACTACCACGTTATAATTTTTGTCAACCACGTGTGACACTGCAAGATGATTTACCTTAAAGTAAAATAACTTTTGTTTTATCACGAAGATTATTTAAGGAGAATAATTTTTATTTGGCTAAGGTACGGGGAACAATTTGTCGAAAATTAGAATATCCGTTTCAGGTATTGCTGTTCCCTTTACGCATTAGCATTAAAGATTTTATTTTTAAAACTTTCGAATAACGATTTTTCAATAGTTTTGAAAACTGGCTATAATATATGCTTGGCTATGAAACTATCATAGCCATTATATAGCCGACCTTTTGCGAGAGATGTAATAAAAATATTGAAATATAATTAGATTGTAGGAACAGTTATGTTTTTTTACATCAGTGTAAGATGAGAGAGTCAAATAATGAAAATTTAGGGTATGGCTGTTTTCCTCGTAAAGTGCGTCGATTCACCCCCAGATTTAGAATTTCGGGCCAACGGCAATATTTTGAAAAAGTGTAATCCAAAACGAAAAAGTTATTTTTTTTTACGATAGTTGCATATTGACATCACCTATCAAATGATATTGTTATATATTATAACAATTTTGATTCATGACTCGTACATAAAACGCTATTCCAATGATAATTATTAATAGAATGGAAATATCCGATAAGCGTCAGTATATTCATTTACCGAAAAGAACATTTTTAATTCTTATTTTCGATTTGAACAAAAACGGGATTCCCAAAGTGATTTCCAATGCTGATATTATACTAAGCACCGAGAAATATTACTTCTTACTGTTATGCATTATTACACAAATCTACAAAAAAATACATCTTAATTTCTTGTTTTCTATTTTACAAACAATGTAAAATCGGAATTTTTACTTTGCTTTTTCACGTCACAATCAATCTAGTAGAAAATTCTGGAAAATCATATGTTAGGGCAACAAAACCCCAGGTTTTTCCACGTTAAAGTAATGAAACAAAATATCACACACGTCATTCACACCGATGAACTGTCCACTCAATACAAGCAATTTACCCAAATCAAACAATCTACCATCGCAAAATATTTCCTGAATGGGAACCCTTTGACTTTGTCCTTTCACCCTCGTTTTTCTCGGATTTCATACTACACGCTATCGCGTGGATGCTGGAGGCAAAATTGACGCCTGGTAGTTGTAATTTTATTGGCTTCGCGAGGCGGTACCTTTCGTTTCGTGAAAGAATGGCTTTTCCGTGTCACAAGACCCAGTGGCCAGTCTTGCACGATTCTCGCAATTGTAGACTGGCGCGGAAAAATAAAAAGTAACGACAAGGGTTGGCCAAGGTAGTCTCCGGAGACACGGAGCAGCGAGTTTCAGTTACATGCCGCTGCATCGATTCTTCCAGCGTCGCGGCGACCCTGATGCCTGCAACTTTTCTTCGCGAAATTTTACTTTCTACACCCGAAACACTGGGATTCCCATAAAAACGACACACAAAGGAAATCCAACAACCTCTCATAGCCCCAAGTGCTGCAATTTCCCCCCAAAACTTGAATTTCATTTCACCTCGAGGGACTTCGCCCCTGGGATCCCCTGTGAAAGGCAGCACCCCCGGTTTAATAGTCTAAATAAAATACCTTGCTTTGGAAAAATCTGCGAAAACAGAAAAAAAAGTATTCAAAAGATTGGGGTACAAGTTCCTAACACTGAAAAGTCGAAATTTAAGCCAATAGTTGATAATTTTTCAATATCCAAATACTTTTCAAAGTAACAATACATATTCAATAATAGTGTTTAGTGACTCACTCATTGGGTTAGGTTTTGTGGAGTTGTAATAAGAAAGAAAACCTGTTCAGAAAAGAAAAAATATCGAGTTATTTCATTAAATTACTCCTTATTCACACAAATAGTATACAGAAAATAATTCAAGTCAAAATTTAAGTAACTCGATGAAAGTTTTACAATGTACTCACGTATTTTAAACAAAAACATGTACCAAATATTACTTTAATAATTATGATGAGTATTTTTTATATAAAAGAATAAGACTAAGGAAAAGGAATGAAAAAATAAATGATAAACTCTGTATAGTAATCAAAAATAAAATGGTAAGGAAATATTTATCTCAAGCTTCTGTCTAACAATAAGTTATTAAAATAGACTCGACTACTTGTGGACAGAATACTTCAAGAATTATCATGCGAAATCGCTTGCTAATTGAATACAAGACTTGCAGTGCTTAGTTCAAGTTGAAATCCAAGGTTGTTCATGAACAAATTTTAATATCATTCTCTAATTACAATAAATATCACAATGAATAAATCTTACGAAAAATAACTCTTCAATACCACGCAAAAATTCACATTAGAAGATGACAAGAAACTATAAAAATTTGATAATAAAAATTCAAATATTAGAAAATTGAAGAATAAAAAAACCAAAGTTATTTCTGGTCCATTTTTTAAAGAAAGAAGACATCTTCCAAAAAAACTACTTAAAGAATTTTAACGGAACATTGCTTTAAAAATAAATATTCGACAGTTCAAGTCAATTCATTGAAATTTTCAAAAAACATACATATTTCCATTATCCCCAAAATGATCGATTTTCTGGAGCCAATGTTTTTTTTTATATATTTTGGGTTTTGATCAAACAACATTTGATTTAAATTTTCGAGTATTCTCCTGTTTACTCACCTCTCATCAGGAAGAAAATTTCCATATAATTATAAGATCGATCATATTGGAAATTAAAACGAAATGGAGCGTTATCTGTTGTTAAAAATTTCCAATATTTTTTTCCATCATTACATAGTACAGCGATATGATATTTTTTTTAAAAATTCAAGATCTGCATAAAAAAAAAAGCAAACAAAAATACCAATTGATAGAAATAATGAATCGGAGAAAAACAAAAACTACACATAATGGAAAAATCTGCAACAGGAAAATGGTTTCAGCAAATTTCTTTAAATTTCGGGAAAATTTTTACAATCAAAAAAATGTGATCGGGCAATCGTCACCGGGAAAATAACGTCGGACATTTCCTAGCCTACCCTTGAAAATCCATGTGCTCGAAATGAAGAAGAAACTTGACTCGAAAGTTCCCACTCGAGTCAAACACGACGAGACTCAATTTTCGATGCAGATTGGATGCGAGGAAAGTTAATATAATCGAATACCCGGAGAGCGATGGATTCTCGATGGAGTTACTACAAGCTCGTTTTTCCTGAAAACAAGTTATAAGGGTCTGAGGAAATATACAATGACAGGTTTGATGTAGTGGACTTTGCTTGTGTGCTTGGTAAATATAAATGCGCGTCGTTGACTCAACCAGTTCTCGCGGATAGATTCAGCGAGCGCATGAGAAATTCATAATCTTACGACGTTTTAGCGTTTACGGGAATATCGAAAAGGGGCGGAGAACGCTGGCGCATGTACCAGCGGAACGCGCTATAAATGAAACGAGAAATTTGATTTGAAGTAGCAGGAGCATCAATCCGATGGGTGCTTCTCCTGCTCAGCTATGCTCCATTAGGAAATGCGGGACAAATAGATCGCCGAAGAAAAACATGTTTTTGTATTAACAACCGGTTTTTTTTACGGGATCGTATCTCTTCCACACGCCTGTGTGTGTAATCGAGTTTATTTAACTTTGTAAGTATACTGAAAATATTCCAGTAGCACCAGATGAAATGATCCAATTAGGTTACTTACATTTTACATTTGTGACGTCATACATTTTCTTTTCTTCTCAAAATTACTTTTGCAAAATTATCTTCTTTTAGTTCATCGACACCTAATAACTTTATTATCAGCTTCTCAAAATTACTTTTGCAAAATTATCTTCTTTTAGTTCATCGACACCCAATAACTGTATTATCAGCTTTGTAAATTTATCTTCTTTTTTTCTCACTATCAGCGTTTCAAAATTTCAAAAGACTTAGATTATTTCAGGAAAGAATAGTATATAAACCCCTGTACGAAACCAAAGTGGCAGAGAGATTTCTTGACTCTAGAGGTTGATACATACTCGTGAGTAAGTACTCTCTGTGTTAGCGAAACCGAGAAGTAGGATTCCAGAGGAGACAATCGTGGTTCGTAGAGTTCGCCTCTACCAGGTTTTGAATCCAGAACCAGAACCTGATTTCTCTTCGGGTAAACTACTCCTTGGAAAACCGTCTAAACTTCTCAAGAAAGGAATTGTTCCACTGTGGAGATTGTCAGGGTTGTAGAGTTCGCCTCTACAGGTTTTGAATCCAGAACCAAAACCCTCGACGAATTTTTCACTTGAACTATTCCCCAAACTATCTATTATCATTAGATGCGAATGAGAATTTTTTATTTGTATTTTTAATCGTGTCTAGTGGAAGATGCACTGGTCTCTAACATAGAAAATGTAGATTTCGAAACCTCTGAGGGACCGGAGGTTAGGAAAATCAAATAAGGATTGGAAAACATTGTAAATGAGATAGACCCAAAAAGGATAGAGAAAGACCTTATACAATCATGTATCAAAACTACCAGGAAGCTCGAGCGACTCCAGGTGCACAGAGATGTCGTCAAGGAATTTGAAGTCGAAATATCTAAAAAAGCTAAGAGGCAGATGGAAAAGAATCAAAGAAATCAGCGTAAGAAAATTGAAATATTGTTAAATAAATTAAAGAAAAAGGGGGTAAACATTAGGCTAACAGAGCAGAATCCAGTCAAATAACCTGCGATTGTAAAAAGGGAACCAATTATAATAAACCTAGATTAAAGAGAGAAATTACCGAGTTTATTGAACCCTGGATTACTCAGTCCCTTTAGGGTCGTAGGAAATAATACCTACGGTTCTATCTGATTACTCCCTCTCACTGAGGACGTAACACATTCCTATGTAAAATTTTTTAGTTTTATAAAACGTTTCGATTATAATAACATGTCTGCATGACGTTAAAGAATAATTGTGAATGTGAGAATTTGATTTGATGGTAATGATGAAATTAGAATCTCTAGCAAGTTTATAAAAACAGGTTTATCTCATAATTTCAAATACGTATTTTCCTCGACTCTGTACGAGAAGAATCAACAAGTTTTCATTTTCCAACCAGTCACATATTTAAACAGGTGCATGAAATTTTTAAACGTGTAAATGGAACTCGCTGAAATTTTCACAACTGTATCTCTAAGTGAATCTGCTCGTGAAAAAGAGTTATATGAATATTCTTTCTGAAGTGAATTCACATTCTGGCATTTTTACAAAAAACACATGATGGATACTACGAATCATGAGTCGTTTTTATGTTTAGTTTTAAAATGAATTCAAAGGTTGAAATGGAAGAAATTCAATGTAGCTTTTGGATTTTTGTGAAAAGCGAATATTTAATATGCATACAAAAACCTTTGAAGTAATAAGCACTGGATAATTATTGTGAAGCTTTTTTTGATAGTCTGAAGTTTTTAATGATATTAATATGAAGAAAAAAGTTGAAAGCTTGCAGTTTTTAAATGATTACCTATACTATCGGACTTCATACTACTTTAATACTTTTTGATAAAATGTAAAGACCTACATTCTAATTTGCTACCTAAGAGAAAATCCAAGAAAAAAATGCTAGGTTAGGGTTCTACTTAAAAAACAATTATTTGTTATGTGCATATTTTGGTACATTTGCATTTTGCCACATTGAATTTTCGTGTGAGTGAAACGAGTAAGCTTGTACTTTTCATAAATCTGAAAAATACCTCTTATTTCATAGAAAAACGAATTAAAATGTAATTTCTGTGGTACCGTAGCAACTTAATCATTTTTCACCCTGTTTTTATGAAAAAGTAATAATTTCAATCTAAAACATTTTTTTGTTTAATAACGATGGTAAACAGGTTGCTGCATGCTGGTCTTCTCCAAGTCTTCTTGTAAAAACACGCCTGCTTCTTTTTCAAATAAAAAATTTTTGTTTGTTTGTTTTGTTCACTCATTGTTTTATTGATTATCGTTTCTTGATGCAAAAAGAGCCAAAAATATTACAGCTGACTTAAGTTTTGTTTATTGTTTTTGGATCCTATAAAAGGAAATTATAAATTTGTAGTCTTGAGACATTTTTCGCGATCTTGGACGAGTAAAAATTTGATTATTAATTCCTTTAGCTTCTTAGGCTTCCAGATTTCAAATTGGATTTCATTTTCATTGATTTCGTTCTCGAGGAATTGAATATATGCTATAGATGATTATGAATACATTTTTTTAAATTTTGGTGTCAGTGACAAATTTTTTTAGGCTAAACATTTTCGGTTTTTCAGTTAATAACAGAAAATAATGCTAAATTGTTACGAAACGAATATTCGTGAGTATGAGAATTCGTAAATCATTTATATAATTATCAGGTTTCGTATTCAGGATCTTTAATAACAATAAGCCGGGTTAAAACTGAAAAAATATAAAAATTCATCAACTGAGAATTTATAAACATTCAGATTTGTTCTGCTGAAATAAATTACTCACGATTCGATGAATTTTATTCTGGGACATAAATTTTTGATAATTTCGAAGCCTCGGGTCATACAGTGGGTTATTTTAACCCATACGATTTTATTGATTCACCGTATTTACAATTCATGGCAACGTTGAAGCTCATTCAGTGTGTGTAAAAATTGTTTGACCCAACCATTTCATCATTTACCTTTTACTGGTTGAGCCATTGCAGTCGAATGGCTCACATCGGAAAATTTTTCAAATTTTTCGGGGGGTCAAAAGAACCCACGATATCAGATATGGCTGAAAACCCAAATCGAAGAAACATTCAAAATAAGATCAATTCCACTGCGCATTATCATTATATGAGGAACCGAAATTCTTTCCATAATGTATTCAGTAATTTTTCACAAAAATATATGTAAATGAAAAATTTCTCCTACTTTTTCAGAGCATCTTCAAACAGCAGACACAGAACTTTGTTGTTGACCCGCGAAGAGGCAAATTTTTTTTTGTTAATAAACTGCATCAAAACATAGTGAACGTTCATTTTCATCGTTATATGCAGAATATTCCGTACATTACCATCGTAAAAAAAAAACTATTTGTCATGGGAAATGTATTTAATGTTGTGAAAACATGACCATTTTCAAAGAACTGTAAAAAAACAGTTTTTTTGTACAACATCAAAAACTGGTATAAAGATCTTTACGTGCGACTTTTGAGCTTCACAATCTTCAAAGTAAATGAAATTTTATTCATTTTACGAACAGTTTTCAAAATTACTTGAAAAATTTGTTTTTTCGCGTTAGTTGCTACTGTTTATTCGAAAGATGATTTATGAACGTATAATTTTAATCGTCGATTGTGAATGGCTTATTTTAGCAGGCATTTAGGCAATTATTAGAAAAAGTATGAAGATGTATCAATCCATTTTAAGTAACACAATATTAAAATCATTTTGGGTGAAAAATAGCCACGATAGAGCACACTTTAAATTTCTAAACGGTAGGGTGTGAGGGGTGAAAATGTTTCACTTCAAATCTATATACAATGAAATAATTGTCAAAACATTCATTTTGTTAGGATATTTTTTTTTCTGTCCACTCAAAATGATCACATGAATTTAAACTACTGTTAAACATATTAGTTTTTCTTACCTGAAAAATTTCTAGACATCTTTGGAACTTGGTAGACAGAATGACTGTTGAGTTTTTTAAAAATTTTTCGAACTACAAGTTGTTAATAGTAATGAATGAACAAATATTTTTATATGGCAAGAAAATCATAAGAACATCATCATTATTAAATTCGTAATGTTTTTTTATCAAAAAATTTGAAACGGAAAAGAATCATTATTCAACTTTACTTCAAACTGCTTTATTATTTGATTGATTGATTTCTGTACCTGACACAACGTAGACACAAAAGCTTTCAATGACGTTTCCGAAAAGAAAAAAATTAATATGTATGTTTCCTCAAAAAATAGGATCTTACAATTTAATTTATAGTGATTCTATTGAAACAGCTTATAACTGCAAAGCATGTATTACAAAAAGTCCAATAAAATTTTGGATTCTTCAAGATAAATTACGAAAGAAAATGGTTACTTGATAACTGGAAATCCGCTATTGAATCTTCAATTCCCTTATCATAAGATGTACTGTCGAATAGTTGAAACGTCGCAGAAGTAAAAAAAAAAAAAAAAAAAAAAAAAAAATTCAATCTAACATATTCCGTGAAAAATGAGGGGTCCGCTTTTGGAACTTGGAAAATATTTCAAATTACAGAAGTAAGTGTAACTGTGATGATTAATGATAATATCTTTATTTGGGTAAATTTTAAATGTATTTATCTCAAAATTTGATTGTTATTACGGAAAAAAAACTATTAAAAATTTTTTTCTACAAAAAGTTTCAAGTTTCCAAATATATATAGTATATTACAACTATTTCAAAGTTTGAAAATTTTTTAATCATAGAAGGATAGAATTAGAAACGAGTTTAATAGATCCAGAAACCTTGAAATTGTTTCTATTAAAAATTAAGCAACAATTTTGCAATTTTTTAATTTCACAACAAGTTTTAATAAAGTGTCAAGGCTAGCGTTGTTCATGGTTAAGATACACAAGCAAATTATGAATAAGTTAAAATACAGGAAAGAAAAATGTTATTTAACCATTTTTCTACGAGAAACATAGGTTTTCTAAAAAGTTTTTCGAGCATAACATTTAAAACTTTTCACTGTTTAAAGTATTTTTCGACAATTGACGAATGTTTTTGAAGAAAGTTTTGAATTTTTTGCATTCTCAGAAAGAATCATTACCAGCGATTCTCAAACTTGAAATCATAGTTTGTGGAGTCACTGAGTAATTTATTAGAAATTTATTTGTTTTTTCTACCCAAATATTACTTGAAATGCTACATAAAAAATTATTTTGATGGAATCGTCAAGTCACGTCATTTTTTATTTTATTTTTCCTGAAAAAGCAAAATAAAGAAAATCATGAATAAAGGAAATTCGAATAAAATAACTTCATCGAAATTTTTTTCCATGCTTTCTTTCCTTTTCTTGACATTTCTGAAATTCCTTTTGCTGAAACATAAAACATCATCTAAACGGAAAAAATCAATATAATAAAGAATTCTGTAAGCTTTGAAGTTCATATCGTCTAGAAATTTATGAGTTTCAAATCCAGACTTATCAATTACACTCAAAAATTCTTCAAAATTGTTAATTTTATCATCTTGTAACGTTTTCTAGAGGTTGCTCTTGGAGTGCTCCGCATGCATATCTTTCCCTTTTTAATGCATCAGTCGACTGAGTAAAAAAAACTCTGAGAGTGCTCTTAGAGCGACCTCTCGAAAACGCTATTAGGGCAACAAACGCTGTGTAACGAAAGTCACAAGGAAATTTGTCAGTTTTAAAAATCACAAAAGAATTTAGACGGAAGAATAACAAAAATGAACTCAAATGGATACGTTCTTGAACACAACGAAACTAAGAATATTCTTTTTTACATATAAAAATTAAGACACACATTTTTGGGAACATAACAGAAAAAATTTTCATTTTTTTATTTTTGAAAGAAGTATTTTTTATCACCCATTGAAAAATATTCGTAAATGCAAAACCTGTTTTTTTATATTGAGTCAAATTCAAATCACGGAGGATTCACATAATTGTAAAAAAAAAAAAGAAATAGAATATATCAACATGCAGAATACGTGTAAAAATTTATATAATACAGAATTTGTAAAAAAAACCGAAAATTCACACAATTTCGCTAAATCTGTGTTTTCTCAAAATATTTGGATATGAAAAAACTTCGATTATTTTGGGAATACAATTTTTCTAGTACCTTTCAAATTGTTCCGAATTCTTGAGTTCCTAACATACCAGAAATACCATCAATAACCCTGCATCACTATAGATGCCTCCAATTTGTATAAAAACTCTCAAAATTCTTGTCAATATCTGGAAAGCCGTTACATCGAAAATCGCGAATCCACCTCAAAACAACAAACAAGCCTGGAATAGGAAGTAAAAATTCAGCGAGTTCTCGATCGGATGTTGGGTGAAGAATTTCAATGATTAAATCAATTGCTATTCCATTCTCAATCGCGCGATCTATCACGATTTCGGGACTTGCACGCTCCGTAACGAATTTTTTTCAGCGCTGCCATGATTACGGGTCGGTATAGATGGCGGGCGTCCGATTGCAATTGACACGTGTTTTGATTGTAAAATAGTGCATCGGGGGATTACGCGTTTCGCTCAGTTTCATAAGGGATCGGTGACGGGAAACATTGCAATTACGAATTAACCACAACGCAATTTATGAGGGACCCGACGTCTGCGCGTGTACGTCATATGTAATCGGGCGTACACTCGTGCTCGGTTCGCGTGTAGCTCGCGGTATTAGTTAATTACTTAACACAATCTAAATCGGCGAGAGATGCCTTCGTTGTATAGTTTTGACTGCTGCATAACAAATAAATGTAAACAACGGAGGCGTGTCTGTACGTGACTCTGATGGTTTCCTCAAATCGAGATTCAGAAAACGCTTTACACATTTCGGACTACATCCATCTGAGCTTGATAGATCGGGGTTTTAAGATTTGAAATTTTTGAGATACAGGTTCTATGGTTACTCAATCAGAGAATGAAAAAATGATGTAAACGCTTGTCTCAAATCAATGATTGTAAGCTAATATTCCAAACCGATTTGATTGAATCTAAAAACTGTTCAGTTGTTACTTGACAAACTAAATATTTGGTTCTGATAAACGTAATTGTCTATTAGAATAGCAAACTTCTGGCCTGTCAGTGGAATTTAAATTTTTGCTGTCCTGGGCAAAATGTTGTTTTAATGACAGTCAAATAGTGTACGGTAGAACCAGTTTGAAATATCGTACCTAGTTTTTGCCAGATATTTAATGCAGATTTGTTATGCTAACGTTATCAAATGATGGAATGCTCATATATCGTTGAGAAAACTCCAATATGTTTTGAATTTTGTACTACCCAGCAAGAAATTGCCGTAGTCTTGCCAATTGTGACGAACGGCCCAGTATTGGCGCAGCTTTGGCGTACGACCGTCGTCAGCCTATATGTGCCCAATATCGGCAAAACAGTCGAACCAGTGCGGGTTTGATTGTTTAGTGAGTGTCGGCGCGGAGTTCACCACCAGTATTAAGCCAACATTGGCAACTCAAGCGAACCAGTACCGGCTCGATGTTAAAGTAGAATGGCTGCCATTACAACCGTTGCCAGTGTTGGCCTAGTATTGACTGGCGTTATCATTTCAGTACTGCGCCATGTTCGAATGCCGACGGTCGAACAACGGCTGCCGTGATTGGCCCAGTATTGGCCCGGTCGTCAATTTCTTGCTGGGTATGCTCCTTTTGCACTGTCTGCAATATTATATTCTGATTCTCATTTATATCTCGATGAAGTTTTCTTAGTATTATAATTTGTGTAGCCCTATTCAGCTCATTTTATCTGTACTTTCTGATATGTGATTTTCCGATTTTGAATGAAAATGTAAAAATATATTTGAGATCTTAAAATAATCTCTTCTATATTTAAAAATCTGGCTTTACACAGAGTGTTAGCCGATATATCGAATGTATTTGGAATTTCATTCAATTACTAAGAATAAGTCATTTAACTGTAATTTTTTTTGCGACTCCCTACCTACGTTTATTGGAAATTGCGAATCATATTTTGATATTATATAAGGAGTCTTGAAATTTCGCTACTGAAATTTGACTACTAAAAATATATGCATTACCTATGTAGTCCTGTAATTGAGTCTTGATCTGTTGGAATTATGTATTTGATAAAGAAATAGTTAAATAAATGAATGAATAAATAAAATAAATAATTTAAAATAATTACTAAAATAATTAAATAAAAATAAATTAGAAAATAGGTCAATGAAGTAAAATATTAAAAAATAATCAATGATTGTTTCCCTATACTGATTGGTACCGTAATATTGTCCTTCATTAGGTATAATAGTATATTACGTTACAGGTATGGATGTACAACTTCGGCAGAACGGGGAAATAACAGACCGAGCCGAAGGCGAGCTCTTTTTGTACCCGTTTCGCCTATGAACACATCCGTACTTGTAGATATTTATAGATATTTCTAAGATATTTTTTATTATGATAGCCGAAAAGTCACTTCAAAGTGTAAGTTTTCAGGTAAGAATAAAGAAAAATATATAATTTCTACGAATTTGTTGGGTAAAATCTTTGCAATGTAGAATTCATGATTTTCAACTCTTAATTAGCAATTATCTTTTTACATAGTATAAAAATGAGTTTTATTATCAATATGTGTAACTTATCTTTTTTGGAGTAATAAACTTTCTTCGCTCTATGGTTGCTCACGTTTGACTTATTTAATCTTTTTGATTGATTTATTAATTTTTTCCCTCCTTTATGAAAACTTGTATTAATTTACTTATTTGATAAATTGTTTTTACCTAATCACGAGGTAGGGCCTTTTTTTGAAAAAAAATCACTTCAATATTTTCTAATCAATAGAACAAACACATCGCGAACTCCTCCCTATTTCATATTTTTCCATTTTTTCTCAACATTCATATCGAATCCATTCCATCGCATCAAAAGTTAATCAATAAACTTCATTGATATCAAAGAAAAAATGTTGTAAAAAGCTCAAACCAGTGATCAAAAGTTCCCGTATCAAAACATACACGACAATTTCAATAAATCAAACGAAAAACGGAACACGACACAAAATTTTTCCACGATATATATCTCGTTGTCAGTATAATCGATCCGTAAACTTTCGACGGTAAAATGCCATGTCTATGCCCTGCAGGAAAAACCGTTGAAAATTATTGGAGCAGCGCTTCTTTCATGTACTTTTAGAGGGGTATTACGTTATATTCTACGAGGCGCCGAGGATCGTTCACATTAACATAAAGTGGGGATATTGATAGGCGTGAAAAGTTAATTCAATTTCGTGATATATTCAAGAAAAGTGGTGCATTAGATCGCATTTCCTCAAAGGGACGTAAAAAGTAATCAATTTCTTTTTTCTATGGTAAAGAAATTATTTCGTAAAATTTATTCAGTAGTGATGTTTTATAAAGAATCGAAGATAGTTCATTCATAGAAAGAATTATTAATTCTCTGAAAAAAAGGTTATGAAGATATGTATTAAAGGGGGGACTCTATGAAATGCGACAAAAAAAAGTCAATTTTCTCCATTCAATTGTACAGAAACGGAAAAAGACAGGAAAATTCCATTTGAAATAAGGGTAGATATTAGTTTGAGGAAACAAAAAAAATTTTTTTATAAATAAGAAAAAGTAAAAATGGCGGACATATTGAGCATCTCCGGAAGTAATAAGACTTTTTCTCGTTCACACGATACCGTTTGAAGTTGAAGTCTCAAACATAAGAGAGAGTCGGGTAAAACGGGCCAGGCGGTTAAATAAAGAGGGAGCCCTCTTTATTTAAATAACTAGTGCTGCCACTAACCAGTGAAAATTTCGCCCTTATTGTGTGTAGCCTGAAAACTTTATTTTAATGTTTTAATTATTCATGATATGACATCTGTCAGTGACACATAACCAAAGATTTCCATCATTTCACCATCAATGTTCCAACTTTCTTTTATTGACTCGTTATATGGAGTTTGTTGCAGTAAGTGAATTATATTCCTAATAATGTAGGTCTTTACACGTACACTAGTCCCTCGCTATAACAAGTGCTTCTTCTCTTTCTATTCTGATCTGTTAGCATCAGAAATAAAGGACAGATAATGCTCGTTATAGCAAGGGACTAGTGTATTTTGACGTAAAAATCTCGAAAAACTCTCACGTATAAAAAAAAAAAAAATTAAAGCCGACAAAAAAAAGTTTGAGTTGGGAAAACGGGCCCTTTCTGGGTCGGATGAAATGGGATACTTTTATCAGGTACGGTAAGACCATGAATATCTACTTTATGATACGGTTAAAAATCAAAAAAGCACAATACTATAAAAAAGCAAGTTTTCCTATGTACAGACAATTATATGGAACATGTATCATATTTTTCAATGTTTTTGATGAAACAATCTTTTTTTCTTACATGCCGTCATTAATTAAAAAGTCTTGCAAAAATGACTGATGAGAAATAGTAGGTAAATGATACTTCATTTTAGTTTCAGATAATATTTATTTAAATTCTTTTATTCGAAAATTCAATCACTCGATAAATATTCAATTTCTCTCATTTGTTTCGAAACGAACAAGAGCGAGAGGGAAAACTGCAGTGCTGACGTCACCGGAGTACGTTACTGGATTAGAACGCAAATTTGATGAGTAAGAGTAGCGAAAAATAAAATTTCTTCTCACTAAACATAACAAAATGTCTTAAATTTTTTCTTTCTATCTTTCCTTTTTATAATTTTCAAATTTTCCTCTTACGTGAATTATACTGATTTCAAAGTTAACCGATTATTTTTTTTTCAGATGCAGTTGTATAGTTATTCTCGTGATTAGATGCATTCCAAAAACGAAACTACTATACATTTCACATTTCATTACCTGAAATACTTCAACCTATTACAAGACAAGACAAGAACGTTTCGAAGCTACGTACAAAATTTCATCTTTGCTGCAGCAATTACTGATTTTTCTACTCTAAACTTAAATTTTTTTAATATCATACTTATAATGTTTTTCAAGTTCATATAATTAGCGTTTAATTGGGCCGGTATCCAGATGAAGTCAAGTGTGGAAGCCGTGGATACGAGAGCTTTTCGAAAGCTCATTATGTATTAAGAGATTCATTAGATCTTCTAGCAGAATAAGCATCATTGAAATGTTCAATAAAGCGCTTGAAAATACCAATTTACAATGTAAAAGCTATAATAATTTTTTGGGTTCTTATCCACGAGCTTTGGTTGAGCTTGTAGAATAAAATCCAAGTTTTCTTTTACATTGAAATCATTCTTTCTTTGACTCTTCAGAGATTGCCAATCATAAACACTGTATTGAATATTTGAAATAGATGATATTTTCATTTGCGAGAAAACATCTTTTTTTTTAGTATCGGGAAAAAAGAGTAATATAAGTGGTTACTTATATATTTCCAGAAAAAAATGTAAGACTTACAATTTTAGTAAAATGAATTGGAAAAAAACAAGTTTAGTAGAATGAATTTTCAAAAAATGATTTCGTTTCTCGTTCAATAAAAAAAATTATTTACACAATCATATTCAGTAAATTTATGTATAAAGAATGAAAAGTCCTTTTTTAACTTCTGAAATTGAAGCCTTTGACAGTCGATATATATAATTTCCTGAGTCGATTGCAAATCATAATTTTTTGACTGAAATATAAAAAAGACAAATAAAGAAAAAATTCTTCATTTCGAAATAAACAAATATCAAGAACAAAAGGTGACTATCGCAATTCGCAAACGTTATTCCTAATATCGAAATCATTTTTCAGTTCAAATTTAGAAAAATCCAAGACATATTATTTTAACACATTGTTACGAGAAAAAAATACTGTTGCTATTAAGACAAGGTTTTTAAAACGACGGTTTGTTTGTGGAACGATTTTAATTGACGTTTATTTCCAAATAACAGCTATGTTTTCCATCAAATTATGAACGTTGCGTTGGATGAATAGGGTAGCAAAAAAAAGGGAGAGAAGGTTGTTGATGCCAAAATATGAGATTGAGATACTGAAAAAACTTCATCACTTTGTTACATCATTTGTAGGTATGTATTCTAATTTTCAATTCGAATAAATATTCAAACAATGGATTCTTCATCCGGAAAGTTTTCAGTAGATATACTTTAAATGTTGATATTGAGAAATATAATTAAAGATTGAAAGATGGATAAATTGGGAAGAATCAATTACATTGAGTACGCAAAGTATAATGTGTTAAGAAAAGATAATAAAAATGTTAAGTATTATTCGTAGACGGAAAATTTTGAATAAAAATAAAAAAGAACTCAAGTTCCATGATCTCAATGACTCGTAAATGAAAATTTGCTTCGATGAATTTCACAGGTTCATATGAAAAAAGGGATTCCTCATCAACTATACAGAGTCAAATGCAGTAAAAATTGATTGAATAAGTAATGGAAACAATGTGAATTTAGAAGGCCAGATAAATAATAACTAAAAGACCTATATGTAAATTTGAAAAAATTCTTGACATTGGAAGTGTTTCTGAAAACATAATTGTTCGTCATTTCTATTTCTGTAAAAGCCGCCATATAGCAACTAAAAAATATATTTTTAAAGAGTTATTTATTATTCAAAATCTACAAAAAGATCCAAATATATATTGCTATCAAAAAAATATAAAAAATTCAAAAACTCGATGTTTGTTATATAAGGTCCAACCTATAATATACGATGAATTTTAAAATTTATATCAATAATCTTAGTTGATGTTAAAGAATTAATAAAAAGTAAATAATAATAACCCTAAAATGAACTGTCAGAATCAACTGAGATTATTATACGTAAACTACAGCGTGTGTGTGGATATTCGAGTCCTGCGATCTTCAGCATTGCGCTGATCGTCGTCGTCGAAGTTTCCCAACTACAATTTTAACCGCGAGGTGGCGCGGCTGACGCGCCACAGCTGCAATGCCTAAGCCAAGGACGTCGCAACGAAATATTTCACAGGGGCAAACCCAAATGAGATATTTTTAAATTGCAAAAAAAACAGGGATTCGTACAAATGTTTTGGTCAATATGATCAATATTATTGCCTGTATCAATATTCTCAGTTGTTGCGAATCCAATTAGGTAGGTTGCTGATTTTAGATTATAACTGATGTAATTTAACTTTTTTCAAACAATTACTTGCAAAATTAAGGTTTTTAAAAGATGCATCTGCTTATTATAGTCTTTTAGTGTGCTGATAACGAATCTTTGTCAGATTTGCAAAATTCATTTGTTTAAACTATTTGTTAACAATAACTTGCAAAATTTAAGTTTCTGAAATACTTATATGTTTTCTATGGTTTTCAGGTGTGCTGATGATGAGTTCAGTGTTATTTCTGCAAAATAGATAAATTTAGACTTTTTAGTTTAAACGATTTCTTGCAAAATTAAAGTTTTTTGAAAGATGCAAATGCTTATAACAGTTTTTTAGTGTGCTGATTACGAATCTAGTGTCAGATTTACAAAATTAATTTTTTGAAAGTATTTTTTAACAATTACTTGCAAAATTAGAATGTTTGGATAATGCATATACTTTCTATGGTTTTTAGGTGCGCTGATAACGAATCTAGTGTTGGATTCGCAAAATAGATTTGTTTACATTTTTCTTAACAATCACTTTCAAAATTTAAGTTTTTGATAGATGCAAATGTTTTTCATAGTTTTTTAGTGTGCTGATCACGATTCTAGGGTCAGATTTGAAAAATCGACTTGTTCTTAACTTTTATCGAAAATAACTTGCAATATCGAATTTTTTCGAAAGATGCGAAAAAATTCGATATTGTTTTATAGCGCACTTTAAAACTATGTTTCCACATAGTTTTAAAGTGCGCTGATCATGAATCTAGTGCCAGTTTTCGCGAAATATTGCTTTGTTTTAACTTTTTTTCTGAAATTACTTACAAAACTGAAGTTTTTCGAAGTAGCATACGCTCTCCATGATTTTATAGTTTGCTGATCATAAATTTGATGTCAGATATGGATAATTTATTCATTTTAAAATTTGTTCCCTTGTGACTCGGGCTTCTAAAATTTTTTATAAAACCCCTTAAAAAATCTCAGGTTTTCTAAATAAAACATTTCTTTTTTTCTAAAGCGACTTGATAAAAACATTGCTCTTCATTTATAATCACTTTATTACATATGCGAAATTTTATAAAAAATACAGAGATTTTAGTTACTACGGTTTAAAGACATCACGTTTGATAATTATATTATTTATAGGTCCTTTTGTTTTCATAGTTGTTTTGTACGACGATTATTATGGATCTGGCTTTAAATTTGAGGATAAGTTTGTAAATGCTTTATTTGACAAATATTTGAAAAATTATTAAGTTTGTAGGCCGCATATGCTAATGCTCGTTATATAGGTCATTGATAATTAATTTGGTGTTAACATTGCACAAGTGTCTGCTTTAACTATTGGTCTCAATAAACTGATGTATAAAAATAGAACTGTGTTCGTATGATGCACTCGCTTTTTATGGTTTTTTTGGATACTAATTACGAATCCTGTACATAATTTTCAAAAATAATCCGTGTAGGCTTATATTTCTAACAGATAGTTTGGAATCGAATTCGTTAGAAGTTGCATATGGTCTTTTTTTTGAGTCGTTATAGAAGACTTTTTTGTCATCATTTTTTCAACATAAACTCAATGTTATTCTTAGTTGAAACGAATTAGCTTTGGGAACTAGATGACTGATTTCACTGATTCGTAATAAACAGACCAATCAAATTGCAGCAAGCATTTTATTGTTACGAAAAATATAATTTTTATATATAAATAATAATACATGTAGTGCAAACAAATACATTCTGTGAATCTGGCACCAGGTACATGATCAGTGATAGAAAGCAGAGAAAAAGTCATTGATGTTGCGAAAACTTCCATCTTGAAAATACGTGTTTAGAAAAACGCGTTGAAATAATAAATTCTTTACAACTGATGCAGGATTCAATTACATTTCATTAAATAAAAGCCCGTTCATCAGTTACTAGAATTTGTAATTTGTAACCATTCGTGTGCCATCATCAATAATGATAGTTCTCCTATAGTCTACCAAGAACTTTTATATTTCCGCACGGGACGCCAAGGAACTATTTCAAACCGAAAATAAAAGTTTTTTTTAATGAAAAAATAAATGAAATCCCGCTTCCCCTCCCCCTCTCACAGATCATCGCCAATGTATAAATGTTAGAATTAATAAAAACAGAAAATACAATTACAATCGCGAGTGAACCTAATGGAAAAAGTGAGATACAAGAGTATTGAAATCAGTATTGAATTAATATGCTAGGAAAGTATTTAACTGTTCATTATTAATCTTGAAACGGACGAAGAAAGTGTATAAGGTTTGAAAAATATTCTAATCTTTAATAGAAAAAAATCTAACATGTATATCAAGTATACTGAAAATATAATTTAAATTAATAATGTGATAAACAATTACATTTGAGTGATGAACAAAAAAATTTTTTAACGCCAGATTTTACTGTGAGTACATTTAATACGGACACGGTAAACTTTCTAAAATTAATGTTTTGTGAAAATGTAATATAGTCTCAGAAATAAGATTAGGTTAAAATTAATTCGTGGGCTGCTGTAAAAGAAATAAACTTTTTTATGCTTAAAATAATTTCGGTCAGAGTATTAACTTTCATAATATCTACTAAGCCTTATTACTGAGCTGTGATTATTGACCTGTGCCGTGTGTTATTTTATTATATATAGGTACTTGTAACTGGCAGATAACTTTGAATTGAGACAGGTAATGCCAAAGTTTGACTATGTACAGTTTTCTATGGAAAACTTAACCCAATAAAAAATTTCTCAAAAGATTCGATCACCACCAAAGTTACATACCAGTTGAAAGCTACTAAAAGTTTTTTGTATTATTAAATGAGATTTTTTTTGCATAACTCTGATAGACCAGCTGATTCTTGCTCTGAAATCAAGTGTTTCTACTTCATTTTCAAGTACTTCTGTCATTAGCCTTAAAGTAATAACTCCCTTAACTGAGAAAATTAATTTAAAATGAAACATAAATAAAGTATAACAGATGCGATAGCAATAGTGGCATCACTGTGCCTTTACTTATTGTGTGACATATATAACAGCAATTCTTTTCAATTTTGACAGAAGCACACGCATTAATTTTAACCTACTCTTATTTCTGAGACTATATTTCATTTTCTCAAAACATTAATTTTAGAAAGTTTCCCGTGTCCGTATTAAATGTACTCGCAGTAAAATCTGGCGTTGAAAAATTTTTTTGTTCATCACTCAAATGTAATTGTTTATCACATTATTAATTTAAATTATATTTTCGGTATACTTGATATACTTGTTAGATTTTTTTCTATTAAAGATAAGAATATTTTTCAAACCTTATACACTTTCTTCATCCGTTTCAAGATTAATAATTAACAGTTAAATACTTTCCTAGCATATTAATTCAATACTGATTTCAATACTTTTGTATCTCACTTTTTCCATCAGTTTCACTCGCGATTGTAATTGTATTTTCTGTTTTAATTAATTCTAACATTTATACATTGGCGATGTTCTGTGAGTGGGGAGGGGAATAGTTTTATACGAAATGTTGATAAATTGAAAAAAAATCTTCATATATTATTCTAACACAACGGTTCTCAAAATTTAATAAAAATTTGCTTGTCTAAACCTGTTTTCATAACCATAACATTCTCTTTTTTATGACTTGAATAATTTTTTATCCAAACATTTTTTTTTCCAAACCCTCAGTGACTCATTTTTTCTAAAAATTAAATTCAAACTAGAATTGAAACGGTAGAGTATTAAAAATTTGGAGATCAAACTCTATGTTTACGACGTAAATAAAAAAAAATTAAAAATAATTCACTGCTTAGATTTAAATATGAAAATAAAATTATTTTTAAGACAAGCTCAGAGTTTTCATAACTTCTAGATTTTCAAACTTCTTCATGTATACATGTATCTTCTTGCCCACGTTAAAAAATATCTAAAATAATCAAATCGTTATCCAATCAGTAAAAACTAAGAACTACGTAAACACCATATATGTAATATATGGTAAAAACATAGATTTCAGTACCGTTTGCATGTACGATTGATAATTTCAAATGCTCTACTTGAAATGTCAATTATGGCAATGCTAATAATATCTACCTCGAAATCTGTAATTTTCTTTGCCATGAACAAAGTAGAACAAAACGTTGTACAAAGTGCAAGATTTTTAGAATTTATTTTTTTCTTATTTTCCACGGTAACCAAATTCTGAACTCTACATCTTTCGAAAGTCTGGAAATAAAATTCTGCATTTCAAAAAAACTGACCAACTTAATATCACAACCTCTGTTTTGCAAATTCTTTTATCTGCGAATCATTTTCATTAGTGAAAATCTGAAACAGTAAAAAGTTATCCACTCATAAAAATCAGTGTGTTTTTTACTGATGTTCAGTGATTATTTTATTGATTTTTAGTTCACAATCACTTTTTCCAAGTAGTTTATTGGCCCATTGATTTACAAAAAAAAAAAAAAAAGATTTTCACTGACAATCAATGAAACCTCCTTGACTCAGATTCCTTTAGAGCCATAAGGCCACTGCAATTATTTAATAATACGAATAATTTAGTTCACAATTTACGAACATAATTTTAAAGGTGCACAAATATTAAGGTCAACATTCCAAAGATATGCTAAAATCAAACTACAAATTTTTCTTCTATGAAGTGAACCTAGTCATTAGGCCAAGAATTCGTCTTTCAATACTAGAATATCTATGTTTTAAACTATTTCTTCAATATATTATAACAGTTATCATCCTTTTGCTTTTTTCAATTCTGAAAATAATCCGCAATAAACTCTTATTGTTTACAATGACTACTATTCAAGAACATGATTTTTAATTTTATGGATTAAAAATAAGCAAACACAAATCCTCATCTTGGAAATATGCCGGACCGAAATTTTCGCAGTGTAAAGTCAAACAACAAAAAAAAAGAACTCTCGTTGATCCATTTGAAACTTAAAAACGAAATTTTCCTTTTCATAGATTTTACAGTTATAGTTCTCGAGAATTCCTTACATTTGAATTCCTTACAAACTCTTGAACTTTTTTTTCAGTTGACTTAAACTTCTAATCATCCAAAAACTACTAGACTGTTCTGAGACGAATTTCAATACATGCAAATTAAAAATGTGAATCCCCTACACACGGTGACGCAAAAAATAGGGTTTGGGGGGAGGGAGAAGGATAAGCGATAAAAAAACAATCACGGAAAGAGAAAAACAGCGGGGCAAGAAAATTAGAAGAGCTAAGAAAAATAAAGAGAATCGCGCGCTCGAACTGACGGAGGAAAATAAGCGCGTCGGAATATTGGAGGGCTAGAGCGCCGAGGCTCGCTGAATGGGAGTTTTGGAGGGGTAACTGAGTGCCAATCAATAGATGCGCGGCGGCGCCCCGACCTGTCAACGAACGCGAGATAAACGTAACTATGCACACGTGAATGGCAAAATGAAGTCACACGACGAGAGATGAATTGTCATCTGTCATAAAAATTTTCGTCACGTCATGGTCATGTGACTGTCACATCACTTTTCATTTGTATCCAGTGGCGTAGCCAAAAGAAGTTGAAGACAAATTTCTTTTTAAAATAGATTATCGTACGAAAATTTTTTTGTTTGAAGAATTCTCGATGAATTTTTCCTTTTTTTCATGTATAGTTGTCATAAAAATTCAACTAAAGTAAGTTGTGTTTATTAAAAGACCTGCTTATAAGTCAGGTGATCATCTACTACCATATAATTATAGGCCGATTTGAATTATATCAAAAAAAGCTAAGATTTATGAGAAACCTAATGAAACAAGAATGCTAAAATTTATGTATACACATAAGCTCATTAATAATCTACAATTTGGATTCAAGGGGGGTAAATCAGCGATTTATACACTTGCTCACGTCTCACAGATTGTTTATGACACAATAGATAGAACTAAACCATGCGTGGCTATTTTTTTGATCTAGCTAAGGCATTTGATACAGTAAATCATGAACTTCTATTAGAAAAATTAGAAAGAGCTGGTTTTATAGAAAATACTCTTAAGCTCTTTTCCAGTTACCTGCAGAACAGGGAACAAGTGGTCAAAGTAAATGGTACCCAAAAAAAACATTTCCAATATAAAACTTTGGAGGTGAGAGGTCGCGTCTAAAAAGCATACCAAAAAAAAACCAAATCTTCCCTATACGCTCAGTAAGGGCTAATATCCATTAGAGTGAGTAAAGTGATGTGGTTTCGCATAAAGATTTTTCTTTCAAGTTTCTTAAATTGAAATTATAACATGATCATACGTGGAAAATTTCATTTTCAGAAAATCTGGACTCGAGCATTTCCAGTCACTCCCCTGCCCGCTTTTATGACATTGTAAAGGCAATATACACTAGTTCCTTGATCTACTTTATTGTCATCTTGAATAGATCTTTTGCATGGATTTTGATTAATTTAGAAGTGCCACCCCATTCCTTCCTTTTCTTCTGCATCATAGTGTAATGATAAATACAATATTTTTTATCACAATTACAAATTATTAATTTTGAATCACTATCCTATTTCTCTTTCGCTCCTTGTCAAGGATAATAAAAAATACAATAATGTTTTTATGACTATAATTTTTGGAAAATTCACAAGCACCGCTAAATTCTTCCACTCACTTTTGGTTCACAATAGTTTAGAATAAAATATTATTGCTATCTGAGTGATAAGTGTACATGCTAATGAACTTTTTATGCTTCCCCTTGTTTCTGAAAACAATCATTCTGAATTCAACACTGAATAAAATCAAAATGGCAAATCCAATTTTTATCCGTATTTACAAGTTAAAATTTACAAGTTACGAAAAAACAACAAAGTTTGAAGATTACGATTTGTCAAGAAAAGCGGGCAGGTGAGTGACTGGAAATGCTTGAGTTCAGATTTTCTGAAAATGAAATTTGCCACGTAGGATCATGTTAAAATTTCAATTTAAGAAACTTGAAAGAAAAATCTTTATGCGAAACCACATCACTTTACTCACTCTAATGGATATTAGCCCTTACTGAGCGTATAGGGAAGATTTGGTTTTTTTTGGTATGCTTTTTAGACTCGACCCCTCAAAGTTTTACATTGGAAATGTTTTTTTTTGGGGATATGAATATTTTTTGACGAATCACTGTCAACTGCTACTGATTTACTTTAATTTTGAAGTTACTTAGCATTAATCCTTTCATCTTACAAAATCTTTTTTTTTCAACTTCCATAATTTCTGTTAGATAAAACATTTCTGTTTCTTTTAAAATACGTATCTAATATTGTGAAACCAACTAATGTATTCCTTTTCTTTTAGAAATATTTTTCAAATCAAATTCATCTGATCAATCAATTTTATTGAACTTGAAATTTTATTTAAATTGAATGAATAATTTTAAATGAACTGTAAAAAATAATTTTACATTTTATGAATTATCAATTTTCTTTAAATAAAAAATTGTAAAACTTGTTCACATCCGTTTATATTGGAAAATTTCAATTTAAAAAAAATATATATACATACATAAATATTCAAAGAATTTTCAGTCGTTTTCAAAATTGAACAGCTTTACCACTTTTTTAACATCAGTGTGTACAAATATTCCATGATAATTATCATAAAACACGTTGAATTTTGGAATCGCGAAAAGAAAAAATATTATTAACTAAACCTAGAACATAGATTTTGTAAAATCCAACAAATTTATTAAGTAATGTATCGATCAAACTTTGTAAAAATTAATGCACTGCACAAAATTCATGACAACTCTTATTTCAAATTATCATTTCAACTTAAACAATCAATTTTGCACTTCTGTATATTCATTTTTTACGTTTATGTAAACATAACCCAAAACAAAGCAAAAAAATATAAGCACAGTTGTTGGTAAGATAGGTATTTGCGAACTGCACACACCTGTTTTACCATACACCAGTCATTTTTTCATAAAATCCATACTTAAAAGTTCGTGAAATCCGCGGATTCAATTTTTCAACGATCGAATATGAATAATTGGCGGCTTTGCAAGTCACCAAAAAATGTTTTTGTGATTCATTGTTCATGTAGGAACTACCTGCAAAAAGGAATTTGTCAAATCTTGACCTTATTAAAAAGATGTAAGGAAAAAATGAACCTGTGACAATTCAAAACCAAGTGTTCTTTGTAAATATTACTGCTCGGTGCGAGAGTGTGGGGAACCCCTCACCTCTCGCTGACTACCGCCAACAATGATTTTACAAACAATGTGTCCAGTCGGTACTAAACAACGTTCCAGTCGGTACTTAACGTATTTGTATCGACGGAAGGTACGATTGGACCAAAGATTTAAGAAAAAAATTTCGTATACAAAAAGATTTATTCTTCATGTTTATTGAATATATGAAAGCAATTTTCAAGAAACGAAGGTAAGATTTGGATAGTTTATTATCCCAGGATATACAATATATCAATGGTTACAGGAATACTGCTATAATAAAGGTAATATACGGAAAAAAATTTTTCGATCACATGATATTTCAAGTTTTTTTTGTAAATATAGCGTGGCGTTGCAAGGGTGTAGCAACTATATATATATATGATTAACTGTTATTTAATGTTTCCGGAAATGTAGCTCTTTTTGCAAATGATAGCGAATTCTTGGCCGGAAATAGAGAGATATAGATATGGATATAAATAAAGCTAAGGATTAGTCAGACTATAATTGTCTGTCTATGAACTTGGAGAAGACTTTTTTTATCGCATTTGGTTCGTATAAGGATGGCACGCCAATGGACTTGATAATTAAAATACAGAACGGTCTATGCAGTTACGTGAACTGGGAAAGTTGTGTTTGTCCATGTATTCAGAGGGTCCGTAGTATAAAATATCTGGGTTTGATTATTGATGAGAGTATAAAGTGGGATGAGCATGTGGCGAGTGTTACTGATAGGACTAGATATCTACTGTATGTATTCTACAAACTTAGGCTAGTTTGAAATATAAGACAACTTCTGCAGATATGCTATGCTTTAGTTTGGTCTGTGGCTTCATATGGTTTGATATGTTGGGGTAGTGCAGACCATGCCACCATAAGACAGTTGGAAATAGTACATAAACATAATATAATAAAGAATATTTTTAGGAAAGGCGGAAAGTATCCATCATTATTATTATTTAGGGTGCAGCAGATTCCAAGCTTAAGGAAAGGATTCATAGAGAGAGTTATTCAATACTTCCACAATGATCTTAAGAATGTTTAAAAATGGTCAGATAATTTTCACAAGCGACAGAGAGGAACCAGTATACCACCCTGTAGAAAGATATTAGTCTGGAAATTATTTTCTTTTTTAAGACTTGAAATATTCTATCAGCTACTGAATGAACTGAAACTCTGGGAGGGAACCTATTCTAAGACCAGAATAAAGCATTGGATTCTTAATTTAAATGACGTGATTGTAGATAGTGTGGTTCATTTGATGATATCATTAAGGATATTATGGTTTCATATCGGGACTGAATCTATATGATGTATGTCTGAATCTACGTATATGGGGATTATGTGGAATTGATTCAGTATAGTTAGGCCCATGATTATTAAGTAGGTACTTTTTTAAATGTATATAGAATAACGTTATTGCGATAATACAAAGTGAATGTAATATTTACTATGACGGCCGTACTCGAAAATATTATTTTTCTTAATGGGGTTTGATGCATTAAATGTACACAAACATTGTAATTTTACAAATGTCGATAAGTTATTATTATTATTAATATTATTATTATTATTATTATTATTATTATTATTATTATTATTATTATTATTATTATTATTATTATTATTATTATTATTATTTTTTAGCGGTATTGCATCAGAATAAAATCAAAGTTTTGTTGTAGCAACATGGGAGATAGTTGGACTACTATACAATATGGTAGTATGAGCCAATAATATAGTTGGCGCCAATCTTACTGACCTCATAGTTGTCATCCACAACACGTAGTAACTGTGAAAAATGAAGTACTTAAAATGATCAAGGATGTTTTAAGATTGATTTCCTAAAATTTTGTGAATTGTTTCAAAGGCCAAATTGCCATGTGTACATGAATCCATGTCACGTTATGATCACGTGAACGTCACAGTAGTTTTTATATACGTATCCCGTGGCGAAGTCAGATGAATTTGGGGCAAAGCTCTTTTTTGTTAGAAAAAACAATATTAAGAATTTTCCGTTTGAAGAAGACTCTGGAGATTCTTTATTTTTAATATATGTTGTATATGTTTGTCATTAGCAAATCAGCGGTAGGATTCGCCCTAATTATATTAATGGTTGGTACAACTATATCCAAAGTATCTATTTTTCACCAATCGTAATGTGACAGGCACGTTATTTTGTGTTGTAGTAACTTTAAATAAAGTTTGACCACTTATGAATATGGCAGAATAAGCTATGTTGGGTTGGAGCGAATCTTACTGATTCTATATCTGTCATATGTATACCATTCATCAACTGTGCGAAACATAATGCTTTATATAAACTGAAATCGTTCGGAATCTGGGATTTAAAAGTTTTTGAAATATTCAAAAATATGAATCGTCATGTGTTATAAGAATCTATGTCACATTATAGTTATGTGACAGTCACATCACTTTTCATTTGTATACCAAGTAACGTAGCTAAAAAATACCAGGAATAGTTCTCCCTGCGAAAAAAAAATCTTAATCATTATCTAATTGTTTTATGAAATCTAGAAAAACTGTCTTTTTTTTCACATTTGGTTATTATACATATATAAATAGTAAGATTCATGCTCACTCTACTTTCATTCAAGATTTAGAACTGTAATTGACAGTAATGTAGTAAACACATTTTTTTACATTGCTGTAATTGGGGGTAAAGTTGAATGACTGATGATTGAATCGTCTTAGCCGTAAATTTACTTAGTGTGAATCTTACTACATTAATGATACTGTCTACCATTTCTTTAATCAAAATTCACTTGAATTCGAGTTATTTTGAAGGATTCTGTATTTTTCAAAAAATCAGAAGTTATGTCTGTCATAACTATGTAAATAGTCGAATTTCATTCGATCATATTTTTATGTTTGGTACGATAATCTTCGATATTTGTAATTATTTATTTACTGTTATGCGGCAACAGAAATGTTCAATTGAAAAGTAATTGACAAAAAATTTGACAAATCATCTATATGTTCATTACAACTATTAGGAAAATTGATATTAATGTAACAGATTTCATAGTTGTGGAAAATCTATCCTTTTCTTATTGCTAGATATTTTAGTGATCAGATCCTTTATGAATTTTTTTTTCCTAGTTAAATAGAACTTATATAATCAAGAAACCGTGATCAATTTATGAATAAACATAGTTGTATCAACTAAGAAAATAGTTATAGCAAATATTACATTATTTGGAACCGTGACAATTTTATATCAGTTTTAAAGCTGAAAAACAACTTTACAAAACTTTCATCAATTTTCCCGTAAATGAACCTAGATTCCACTAAATTGATGTTTCAAAATTCGAGCACCATGTTCGAAGTTTCATGTTATACATGCTTTGCGAACGAATTCGCGATGAAAAAACCACCGCATTCCAAGTTTAAATTTACAGTTTTGAAATAAAGTCGATCATTAGGTGCGAGAAACTGATGATGCAAATTTTATCTATATTACAGGTGCCATATTTGAAGAGGGTACTGATGAGGTCCAGGCAGCTTTCGAGTTTGCGATGCGCAACCACAATGAAAACACAACGGCTCGAAAGTTTGAGCTGCAAGCTTATGTTGATCGGATTCGAACAGCCGACGCGTTCAAATTATCTCGCTTGAGTAAGTATATTTTTGATCGCATTCTTGACTGTAACCTATATATTATAATAGAATCGAAATTCTTGGACGTTGTGTGCAATAAAATTCGCAAAGGAATTCGATAGATAAAAAAATATTCATTTTTCAATGTACGTTAACACTGGAAACAATTTTTCAGAACTTTATAATATAATTTTTTATTGGTAACAAGCGTATAGGCAGAGGAGGGTTTTGAAGGTTCGACCGCTACCGAAATTCAGATAAAATAAAAAATTGTTTCATGTGAGAATAAAACAAATAAGATCAATTAATAATAGAGGTACGATATAATATAATAAACAATATATTCAATGATAGTTGATCTTTTAAAGATTCCTAAAAAGGGGCTAAAAGCTCGAATATTTACAACTTTGCAATGTGTTCAAAAAGTTTCTTTTCCTTGTTTAACCATTATTTTGCTTCTTGATTCCGAATATATGGAACATTAATTATGCATATTTAGAACGTTTTTACATTTAATCATCCAAAGGTAGGATCACGTAGAAATAATACATTCGAGAAATTGTGTCATCCTAGTAAATAATAAAGAAAAATCGAAGTATACGAATTTGCTAAATATCTAAAAAACTTGGTACTCAAGATCATCAAAGTCGAGAAATCTAGATACTTATATAAAATTTATAGAAAATAACAAAATAATTCTTTGAATTATAGAAAATCTGCAGAAATATACGAAAAGCGAAAAAATTTTATGAAAAAATTGATTTTGGGAGAATCTTAAGAAATGCTTACAATCTATAAAATTTTGCATTGTAGAGCAATTAATTCTAAAATGCATATACAGCAATACATAGTTGTAGTATGGATCTATGAGAATGCTAGAAAATCGAACAAAACATTTCGTAAACTTTAAAAATAAGAAAATTAGAAGAACCTAAAAAAACATAAAATACTTATAAAAATGTGATCTTTTCAGAAATAAATGGAGTCACTGAGAGTACATAGATTCAAATCTGCATTCTACAGCATAAAACTTCTTAAATCAATTTAGCAATCTACAAAAAATATTTGAGGTTCATACAAACACTGCTAAATCCTTCAACGTTTCGTAAATGCTAAAAAAATGCAAAAAATACCAGAAGTCTTCAAATCCATAAAAAATATGAAATATAATTTTCTTACATACTAAAAAAATTTAGATATTAGAATATTCAAAGTATTATCATATGAATATATAACTTCTGGTTAATTTCAATTCTAGAAATATTTCTATAAATTTATATAAAACAATCAAAATACACCCAATTTAAATAATACCGTTGGTAAAATTTATTGAACATTCTCGCAATTGTATGAATAGTAAAATAAAATATTAAATTGAGGTTTTCGAAATCTATGTGAAAGATACTATTTTTTGCAAAATCAAATTAAATATTAAAAATCGCTGAAAGTTTGATTATTATAAATCATGAAACCTAGAAATCTACTGAGCAATCCATAGAAATATCGAAAATCTATAAAAAAAAACCAGAAAATATCACAAAATTTGATGAATAACATACTTACCATACGAAAATTTTAAAAACACATGAAATATATTAAATATTATTTTCTGAATATACTAATAAAATATATAAACATATAAATTTATTTGAACATTTACACCTAGAGCATCGAGTTCTAGAAAGCTATATAGAAATCCATATAAATATCAGAAAATCCTCCAAGTTGTAGGTATACGAAGTTGTAGGTTTGTATATGTATAAATACCAAAAGTATTAAAAAAAATATTAACGCCAATGACTTATTGAAAATCACAAAAATCGAATTGTGTTACATATGAAAATAAAAAAGTGACTCTGGACGCCAACATTCGTATGACTTCAAAATCCCGAAACAAGAAATATGAAAATATCGCTCGCCTGTAATTATTGAAGATTTAAAATAATCAAATTTCCTAAAAAATATATTTCTTATAAAAATCTCTCTCGAAAATTTTTACTTCCTAGGTCCCTGCTTCTGAATTTTAAGATCTGTATAATATTTATACTTTGCACAGGGTTCGCAAAAAACTTGAATAATAATAGCAACCAAGCTTATTAGAAAAGATAAATTTTTTATTACGTATATGTGGAACTCTAGATTTTTCGGATATGAGATTATGTATGAAATATTTATAAAACTCCAATTACATGCATGAATATATATCTATACATATAAAACGTAATAATTGAATAAGTGCAAAACAGAATTGATTGATCAAAATTCAATGTTCCATATATGATTTATTCGGAAATGAAAATAACATAACTGAAAATCAAAAAATTCAATTTCATGATCAAAGTATGTAAATGAAAGATATTAAAAAAGTAGAAAACTGCACTTCTAAATTTGAAAATGACTATAGCTTGTGCAAGGCTTCAAAATATTGAAAACTTGTCTTGTTTTTGAAACCCGATCGTAAGAGAAAAAAAGTTAAAATTAATAAAAATATTCATTTTTCTAATAAACACCAAAAATTTTTTCTCCTAACACTCATGATAAAAAGCTTCATGCTCAATATTACAAGTTCCTAAGGTTATGCTTGAGCCGCCATTTTAGATTGCACATGTGGAAAAGCCGTTTCCCGTGTTTTAGCGTTCGTAATACTCGTATGCGAAAAATGTTTTGCATAGAAGCTCCACAGAATAACGTGTGAAATATTTTTTCTAGCAACAGATATAGCAAAAATTAAATACCTTGCAGGTTGTAAAGGTAAAAAGTGAAGAAAGGATTATAGACCTAATTTTAGCTCTTCTTTAAAATAGATTGATGGTGGGGGTTCGTTGAAAATTTGTTCATCAACATTCTTTCGGTAGTTTTTACTATTTACCGATTCCAGACAGAGTAATGTTCATTTTTTCCAATCAAATTATTCTACCCAGAATTACTAGCCAGACATGTATTTTTGATTTCATTATCTGAGGAATTTTTAACAGCTTCATAATCTCATGAAGCTGTTAAAAAAATTTGTTCAATTTTGAACAAACCAAAGTATATTTTTGGGAAATAAAAATTTTTAATTGTGTACGATATAAATAAAGATATAAAAAAATTTCAGCAAAAAAAATTTATTCTCCAAACTATAAACATATAAAAAAATACGAGTTGCGAGGTTAACTTTTTTTTCAAAATGGAGCTCCAAGTTTACAAAAGGAAATAATTTATGTTTGCTACATCACTCACAATCAAAGTTCCGTAGATGTAAAAAACTAAACTTTGATTACTTTTCTTTTCAATTAAAATGGATTCCGACCAAAAAAGCCCGCGAAATTGGATACATGCTTCTGAGTGAATCTCGATCTTTTAGATTCTTCGGGTTAAAGTAACTTGCTGAAGAAGTGATTGCTTCAGACACTTGATATTGAATTGTCCGACGAGTTATCATTTCGTTCCCTGCGGTCGTGGAAATCTTTAGATGCTCCAAAATCGTTTCCAGAACTTCTTCCCAAATTCAATAATATATGCATTACGACGAATTTTCAACATTATTCTGAAACTTGTGATTTATTGGTCTCAGTAAAACGACAGGCATTAATAAAATGTTCATACAAAATTCAGTAGTAATTTCGAGAAAAAATTGTAACGTGAAATCTATTTGAAAACAAATTTTTATACTCATTATTGCATGCTTTATGATGTTAAATTGTTCACATTTCCGAATAAAATTATGTTAATAAATATACACATATGCTGTTGCTAAAACTCCAAGATGCATTACATTTTGTATCATATTTCTGTAGAATTTTTCGCGATGTCATAATATAATATATTGTAATTTCTACTACAGAACCGGCATTTTTAAAAAAATCACATATTTAGTATACTTCTCAAATCTGTATAACTTTTCGTGTAAGATTTTTGTGTACTCTATGATATACATTATAGTCACTTTAAATTATTGCCATTGTGAAGTAATATTGCAAGTAAAAATAAATAAATTTCCGATTATTAATGGTTTACACAGTTTTTTCTCTAAGTATATTATGAAAAAATATGTAGTAAAACTGGAAAAATAAATGATAGAAGGTTAAATCCAATTTATCATTCCTGTATAGCAGAATGTGTGATTCAAATTGTACAATTTGGATTTTAACAATTTAAATGTTTTCAACATTATCTTTCAAAACATGGCACAGATACATACAGTGATTTGTATAATATAATTTCGGTTGTACTATATTGTTGTTCTTGAAATAAATGTGATAATATCTGCAATAATAAAGTAAAACTCAAAATGCTCGATCAGTATTTTTTGCAATAAGTACATATGTTGAGAAGTGATACATTTTTATCTTAGTGAAAAAGAAAGTTATTCAGATATTCTCTAAATTTTATATTTATTTTATACATTACAAAATTGCTTAAGTATGTTGTTATGTATGATATGCTTACATATACTTAAGGAATTATTCCTCAGCACAAACATCAAAAAAATGTTTAAATAAATTTCATCAATGGAGTAATATATAAGGATACATTTTCCATTTCATTGATGTCAACGTTCGCATTACCAATACCAGTGATACTTTTAAAGAACTAATTTCACAATTCTAAATCAACACTATATCAGAAGATATTGAAAAACTAAATTCAAAAAATTATTATTTTATTGACGTATATGAATTCCACTTTTGACGATCACAAAAACGGTGTTTCATTTACTTTTACCATTTATTTATTTCACTTACAATAATGTAAGAAACAATAAAATTTGATAAAATATGATTATGAATGAGGCTTCTCTTTTTGTGATCATAATACAATTTTGTAATTGAAGTCCTTGTGAAGTGTAACGCATTAGTGGTAGTAACGTTGGCAATAATGAAGTAGTAAAAAATCATACTTCTTCTATGTAATAATGTATATATAAAAAGTTTCAAGGTCTTTTTATGTAATTGTGAAATTCGAAAAGAATTTTCAAAAATATTACATAGAGAATAACTTAACATCAATAAAACATATCACGAAAAAGATTATACAAACAAATAATACTTTTCTGTTGTGATGTTTGCTTTTCAAGAAAAATTGAATTTTAAATGATGCTACGGTGCAGAATTTCGGAAATTATAATTATTTTCATAGGTATGAAATATTACTTCAAATAACCTTTTCCTGATGTCATATGCTATCAAAATTGAATAAAACAAAAGTTGAGACAAATTCTTACTTCAAATATAGATGATTTGGAGAATTCCATTCAAGTTTTAGAAGCGTACGACTAAATGCATCAATATGAAAAAGTTTTTCAAACTCACTTTAATAACCAACAAAAAAAATCCAGTTAAACAATATAAACAATAAAAAAGTACCCACATTTTTCACAGTCTGAGAAAAAGGTATTTTCCGATTTTGCAATGCTTTGATAATCATAAATAATTAACTTTATTGGAAAAATTCTGTACTGATCAATACTCGAGCTTTCACCGATACGTAATCTTCTTTCTTTCTGACATTGTGTACAGTACTGCTAACTAGCTTCTTAGTTCTTACAACCGTTCGGAAAAATCCAATCTGCGAGTATTGACCATTGACTTCAAAGGCCTTTGAAGTCTATCACTCGATCCTTTCATTAGTTCATCATTCAAGGTAGAAAAAAAAGACGAAAACGAGGATCAGCTTGGATTCGTCGTAACTGAAATTGTCACTTACTCCCTTTGTGTGTGTGTTTTTTTTAGTGACTGAAGATACGTTGCACCTGAGAGTTTTCACCTGGCTTGAATTTCTCTATAATAAATTCATGTTTCAAGTGTAACAGTTTGTTTGTGTCTTATTCATCATTTTACATGAAATAGCTTTTCTTCGTACAAGAAATTCAGAGATGTTAAATAAAAATAAAGAAATTATCTTAATATTAACTTGAGAAATACAGAATTTCTTCCTCAACAACTTGTTGAAAAATCAACAAGCCTACATTGATTTACCTTTCGTTACTATTTTAACTTGTAGCAGAATGCAATTTTTACGTTTAGAACCCGCACTTAATACGCGATGAAACTTTTCCTTAACATCAATCATCTGCATCAGCAGAAAGTTTCACAGCGTTTGTTTCCGCATTGCTCTCTTCCTGCCAGAAATGTCTTCGTCCTGTAACATTTCTGATTAGGAAGTCTCAGTTGGGTGCGTTGTTCTGATATCAATAGTTGATTTCTATCTGCTCACCATGCAACTTTCACAGAAAATTGGATCAAGTCCAAGTTTTGAGGGGAAAGGCTACACGTAACAGTACTCAGTAAAGCCGAACTAATTACATTAATGCCAGTTGGTTCGTTTGGTTCAAGGTCTTAGGTATTACAATCCTATGCCAGATCCTATGCCATCATATTTTGCAATGACATGCAACATCTTTGAAACTTTTGAATGAACAGGCTCTAATGGAGTTGGATGAAGTCAGAGGCGGATTTAGGATCGCATTTATAGAAGAGCGAGGGGATAATGTTCTGGTAGATTCATTGGTTTTAAAAAGGGAATGAAAATTTTTCCAGAATGTGCAAGAAGATAGGACAATTTTTCAATGATGAAAAACATAAGAGAATATTTTATAATTTAAGCTCTTCATTGAAGTGTATATAACTTCTTTTAACTTGGAAAGAAAGTGGCTTCTATGTCTGCGAATTCACAAGTAAAGTAGAGAAAAGTGACACTGTTACGATGATGGAGAAAAATATATTATTGAGTCTGTCACTTGAACCCGTTTTTGAATAAACTAAAATAACTTAATATTTGTGATGCTACCCGATGCACTGCTTACGTTGATAATAATTAATTGTTCTTTATGTATATAGCGATTAACTTGGTTTAAGGTATTATGAGCGTGTATACAAAAATATGGTAATGTTTCTGAAAAAATCTCAATTTATCAATCAAACCTAAAAAAATGTGTATGCTCTATTGCAATTATTTTGCCTACTCAGTTTTTGAGAAAAAAAATCGAAAATATGAGTCGATTTACACGTGTTCTTAAGAATAAGAGAATTTTCGTTATACTTTTCCAGAATTCAATTTGTACATTTACAATCAAGTTTCAATTTACAAAACGAATTTCCACTATTCAGTTTTTCAAAAAAATATTTACAAACCTAATTTTCAAATAATTGTCGTTGCTTAATTTAACATTTAGCAATGCTAAATACTGCCGTACGCAGTTGCTGTTGTGTATGGAGTCTGTATGTATAATAAAACATGGCGATTTCTGGATAAAAAAAGTGTGTAATTTTTATATTTTTGATTGGATGGCAGACGGCTTTCACGGCTTTAAGCCATATTCAAAGTATTTCACTGCTCATAATACCTTAAGGTGAAGAGACATAAGCCAATCACTATTGGGAATATAACAGACATTATGAGCACTTAAACCACTACTTACAAATAATACATTAAAAAAATATAGCACTAATTATCCCTATTTATCAATATACAAAACATAGGACGAGACATTGGGTAACTCTGAATTACTTTTAAAAACACTACATAAGAAAGAGCGCTATCGATCACAACCGAAAACTAATGACACTATTGAAGTTTGAAGAGCAAAATCGACATGTTTCAAATGATTTAGACAAGTGCCATGGCAGAAGAGGGTTTCGGGGGTCCAAACTTCTTCCGAAATTTTTATAAAATCAATTATTTTTTAATGTACAATAAACCAAATATCATCAATAAAAATTTAATTAAAAAAAAAAATAATGAAAATGTTAGAATATTACAATTAACATAGTGAAATAAATTATTAAAACGTAAGATAACGTTGAAAACACAAATTTGAAAAATTGTTTCAACCCAGTGAGAAGTAAAGAAAAAAAAATCCATCAAAATGCTATAATTATAAAAAACTCTGAATCCTAAATCATGGAATTCTGGAAAACTATATAAAATCCATTGAAAATTGAAAATGTTAAAGAATCTTTCAAATCGAACGAAGCTGAAAAAAAACTGAAGGTGAGGGGTCGTTCATACATGAGGTCACGCAATTTTTGGTCATTTTTGACTCCCCCTCACCCTTTCTCACGCATACCCACATAAGATCTAACATGGTTAGTCACACTCAGACTGACCCCCCCCCTTCCACAAGAGAATGACGTCATACACGGATGACCTCTAATTGAATTTTATGTAAAAACCGTTTGTTATAACAATATAAACAAATGCCTACGATCTATAAAATTTCGGATTCTAGAACACTACATTCAAAAAAGCGTATACAGCGATAGGGGAAATCGAGGCATAGTGGGACAGTGATCATTTCTGATTTTTTTTTTATTTATCAAAAATTCACCGCGGATATTTAGAACAGTTATTAGTCTACAGGAAAATATTTTTTGAAGGCGAGACAACGTTATTCAACGAGTTTCAAAATTAATTTAGAAAAAAAAGCATTTCGTCCCGCTGTGCCCCACATACAGGGCAAAACGAGACGATTTTTGAAATGAACAATAAAATGTATGTTTTCTAGAAATAACTATAAAATATCATCAAATTACTACTGTGAGGATAACTTGAGCGAAATAATATTTTTTTGAAGAACTTAATAATACTTATTAATAATCAAGATTATTAATTCAGAACTGCTTTTTTACGTATTGATTTTTCTACTCGTATTTATTTATTCAACATTCGAACTAATGTATGATTACGATTTTCACTAGCAGTACTCGAATGTTTAAAAATAAGATAAACAGCAGCATGGAAAATCAATGTACGTTATACTATGTAGGATCTCGGGCGGCGACAATAAAAAATACTTGGCAGTATCATTCGTTTATTGCAATGGAAAGTGGAAAAATTGTGTGTAGAATGTTCTCGTCCTCTGAAGATTATGTGGAAACGAAAGTTGTGTAGTGCAATGTTTGTGAAAAAAATTCTGTATGAAAGTGTTTTTCATTTTGATAAATAAACACGAAAAAACTTCAAAAATTTCATGTGTGATGAAATTAAAGTAAATAGTCCTCAATCGGAAAAATGCTAAGGCGCGCGAACATGGCTGATGTATACTGACATTGTTTATTTAATCCTTTTGTCAATTTATGAGTGCAAAATTCTTTTAAAACGCTTTTTTTTTCAAATCGATGAAGAACTGAAATCGTTCATGAACTTCCAAAAATGACATGGATATCAAATTTTTTTTATCAATTTTTAAGCAACAATTGTTGTTAATTTATTAATTTTAAGCTCAACTTGATAGGAAAAATATCATGAAAAATTTCATTAGAAGTCGAAGAAATCGGTACAAAAATTTTACGAATCCGACAAGTAGTTGCTGAGATAAAATTTATTGAAAAAAAAGTTACCCAAAAATCCAATCGTTAATAACTCGCAAAAAAAAAATTTTTTTTTTCTTTCGCATAATTGATTTTTTCGCAAACGGAATCAAAAAATGCGTCCTATTTGGTGAAAATCGAAATTTTCACTTTTTGAAGTGATCCGTTTGAGAAATTCCGACCTAGCTGTCACCCGCGGACTCCACCCACCTGATATGCTTGCTTTTTTGTAATACTTTATTTTATTTAATATGTTCAAATGTTGAAAAGTCTTTATTCTCATTAAACTTTATATATTCTTAATTTACGTTTAATAATTCGATTCAATATCAACGAATTACTTTATAGTACGTTTTCTAAAAATACTGATTGTGAAATTGCACAAACGTTGAAAAGTCTGTATCCTCCTTGATTTACAGACGATAATCTTTCAATACGATTCCAATAATACGAATTGTAAATTTTGCACAAAAGCTTTAAACCTATGTATCTCATTAATTTATTATGTTGGTTACATTTGACATTACAGCCTATCTTTGAATACATTTTAACTTACTATTAATTGCAAATATGCCAACGGACGCCCTGAATCTTTTCGTTATAGTTGAGTTACACTTCACTGATGAAATCGTTTTCGCATATAATAAATGAGACCAACGTACGAAAAGAGTTGGAAGATAAATGATAATGTAAAATTCAAGTTGCCTTTCAACAAAACCCCTTACATTATGTCAATACGTATTAGAATAATATGTATTGTAAATTTGCACAAATAATAACATTTTAAACTTCATAAAGTTAGAAACCTGAAACATGACAAAAATTACTAAGTCATATTTTGAAACCATTTCAAATTGGACGGGAGGGGGGAATAGTATAATGCTAACATTTTGACCGTTTGTTTTAGAGATAAATACATAATTTTGGAAAAAAACCACCACTAACTGAAAAAAAGACATTGCGTTACTTACACTAAAATGTTAGCGCACTATTAGAAAATTCGTTTTTACCTCAAATAATATACAAACGTGTGGAAAAGCTAAACCCCCCCTCTCCTTAGGTTAGGTCTCTCTCTCTCTCTCTCTTGATCTTCATCTATCGAGTATCGATAGATAAACAGAGAATCGAAATTAGTCAAGATGGCGGCCTTGTCAAAATAAATAGGATGCGATAAATAAAAGCAATCATTTTACAACAATAATCGGAAATTAAGTGTTCTAAATACGCTTATGAAGCGTCCGAAAGCACCGAGAATGCGTGGGAAAAGTTTGATGACTAAAAAAAAAGGGACTTCATTTTATAGTTATAGATTAATTTCTGGAAATCGCTCTAAATATTTATATCGGCAATAATTAAAAGGCATCAGAATAAATTTGAACTATTTATACAATTCAACAACATTTTGATCCCTTCAATGCAAGGAAAATTTGAAATAGAAGTATCGAAAATCTAGATGAAAGGCACAGTTTTCCGAAAAGTCAATCTCAATACTCAAAATCGTTGAAAGTTTCAGTATTACAGCATCAAATTCTAGAAATCTATAGAACTATTCAAAAAAATAGAAACTATAAATCTATGTCAACACACGAAAATACTACAAAACGAAGTAAATAATATATTTGACATAATATTAAGAAATTTATGAATTACATTAAACCTGGATGATCATGATTTTCTAAAAAATCTGTTGACACTTTTCAGAGCTTTGATTCCTAGAGCATTGAACTCTCGAAAGCTGTATAGAAATCCAGAATAACATCAGAAAATCCTTCAAGTTGTATACATGCCGAAAGTATTAGTAAAAAATTAAAACCTCATAAAAATATTGAACAAATGCAGAAGTCGAGTTCAATTATATACAAACATAAAAAATATACGACTCTGGACTCAAAATTAGTATTTCTTTTTTATAACGAAATTTTTGAAAAATTGAAGATTGCTGTTCCGTTACGATACTGTCAGACATTTAAAATCATAAATACCAGAGCAAGGTATACTATTTTATAAAGTAATCATATTTCGTATATTTAGTATTTTTTCATCATAGCGATCTAAAGAGCCTACTTTTTTGTCTCTCTCGGGTAAATATATCCCTCGTGAGAAATTTATTTTTTCCCTAGATGCGAAATGTACTATTGTTTATTAAACCCTCTCGAAAATTTTTCGTCTCTACACTCCTGGGTTTAGACTTAGGAAGCGAGTTTCGTCTATTGCATATTGAGATAAATTGAACAAAAAAGATTCCAATCAATGAAATCAATCCAAAAGATCGACGAAAATATTTGAATACTTTTTATCCGAAGGGGTACCCTATTATTTCCTCAACACGTGTTTTTTCGAACATTGTTTTGGCTTTGAACCTTTTTTGTTTCGAGGCTAATGAACTGGACAATTGATGAAGGGCTGTTTTCTCTTTTATTCGCATTCTTTGCCAGATTGTTGCATCTCTGTGAGCAGGTCGAGTTGCTTTCAGCAGCAGATATTCTAGGCTATCAGGCTATGGAGCTCGTCCAGTATCTCTCTGAACGAGAGATTTGCCTTGTTAATCTTCTGATTTGTCCGGTCGATCTATTCAGTCTTTGACCAGTGCCTTTTCATTATCTCATTCTTGCTGCTTTGCCATGGGAAATAGAACACCCATTGCGAATTCTTGACTTGAAGAGGGATGTGAACTTCGTGAAACTTTGAAATTAAAAAATAAGAAGAGAATAAAAATTTTCAAGTTTGCAAGAGGGTCAGTTTTTGTGGATTAGAGGTCAATATCGAAAAAAACAATAAATTTTTTGTTAAAAAAGTAAGTAATAAATTTCTAAATTTGATAAAAGGATTTTTGTGTATAGAAAAGAGAAATCAATGTTTTCATACACAACTTCGAGATATGATTTTGCAGATATGGGATAGCTAAAATTTCGTGTGTATGAAAAAAACGTTGCATAATTGCAAGTTATAGAATATGTGTGAAAAATTTAATTTCAAAGCTTTTGCAAATTAGCATGTTTTTGAGAGATTCTTTACGGATAGGAGAAAGTTATCAAAATTCTTTGAGAAACTACGTAAACTTCTCAAAATATTGAGTATTTTTCGTTGGTAAATGGAGAAAAATTATGCTTTTTTCTCTAATGAAAACGTATTTGTTTTGACAACTTTCTTTTCAAAATTATTGAGTATTTTGCAAAAATACGTTTATTCATAAAGAAACGGCTATGTTCGTGATTTCAAAATTGTGAATGAAAAGAATACGATGTTTCGAAAACATGTATCGATATATAGATTGCTACTTATAAAAATTTTACAATTTCGCGGCATCGCTTAGAATTCTGTTGGAATTTCAATATGCAGGATTTTTATCCATATAAAAGCCTGTCATGCTTTATTAGAAGAAAAAAAAATGTCGTTGGAATATGTGACATTATTCAAAAATTTATCATGATGAATTGAGTAGTATTTGTGTAAAAAAGTTTTATCGACTTGAGAGAAAAATATGGTTATTTAGAGGTAAATAATTTATCTAAAATAAAGTTGTTCTTTTGGAATTTCATTTTTTCTATATTCGTTTGTGAAATTTTTTACTTTTGACGTAAGTATTTTAATATTAGTGAAAATTTCTAATACATTTTCATATTTTCTACTCTTTTATGTGGTCTCTCGATAATTAAACAAGTTTCAAACATGCGTTGGACTGAAATTAGGGACAAAAAATGATACGTTTTCCATATCGTTCATTGACATTTTCATAATGCAAAAAAAAAAAAAACGAACAATAATTTACAAACAGATCAGTGACAAAATTTTTCTTCTACTTTATTCGTCACTTGATTGAAAATAAAAATTGAGCAGAAAATTCAAGGGCTAGCCTTTTTCCAACTTCATCATTTTTTTTTGAAAAATTGAGAAAAGTATCTTCTTTTACTATATAACTGTGAAAAGTCAAAACTTTAACCAGGGTACAAATTCACATTTCGCGTTCGATCGTCATGAAATTTCCCATACATATTATGCATGCTCCTGGACGCGTCAATGTGATATTCATTAGTCATAATTTCGCATGATTTTTTTTTATAATAATCAATCAAAGTTTCCATGTTAAATACATTGTGCAATAAATATGGCGGACGGTATTGACAAGCACACAATCGATATATCGATTATTGTTAAGGTACTCTATCGATTGTCCGTGATTTGTAGAATGTAAACAAATGTACAGAGCAACAGAGATACATAACATACGTAACATAATATTATTAGTTTTATAATTATTATCAATGATTATTGATTATTGACAATTGATCATTAATTGATAATCTATGGATCATGGATCATTGTTAAAAAAAAAGTGCAATTTTGTAGTGGAATTCAGTTGAATATCAAATTTGAAACTGCCAGCAGTAAATGAAATTAACTTTTTTGTTCTTTATCTTTATCTTCTAATATTAGAGCTATTAGAACTATTAGAATCGTGGAGGAAAGGGAATTCCTATTCGCCTCTGACCTAAGGGTGGGGACGGCTCCGCTCGATCATTGGCTTTCCTCCCACGATTGTAATAGTTCTAATAGCTCTAATATTAGAAGATGCACGATAGGGTGGTTATACTTATGAGTGCTTGAGTGTAACGGCTTTTCTAAGAAACGAACTGAAAACAAATTTTTTTTTTAATTTGACGTAAATCAGCATAAAATTTAAAAAATAATTGAGAGAAATTGCCGAAATTGATGCAATTTGTTTAAAAACAATGCAAAAGTTGTCAAGTGACAGATGCAAAGTTTGTACGTAAATCAACAAAAATCTGTTAAAATGAAGGACCTACGGTAGTGATATTGAAGTGTGACGTTCGTTGCATCAATTTTTGAAGTAAGGAGGTTATTTAATGCATAGTAATAAAGAATTTTATGTTAACAAAAAAATACCAAAAGTAGGGTTAGGTGTATCTCTTGTGATGACTCTTTGAGTGAATTAGTGACATTTAATGAGTATTTTTGAGTATTTATCTGAAAGGAGATCGGAGATGTTCGTTGAACCTCGAGTATGCTCGGGTACGTTCGTGAGGGAGTTCTGATAAATAATGCACTGTGATTCCCTAATTAAAGGATTTACGTTTTTGGTGGTATCGAGTGAAATATCAAAAAATCACATTCTTCTACAAAGTTTTTAAAGACTGAAATTGATTAGAGTCTGCTGTAATTCTCTTTTCATTATCAAATTTTGGTACAAAGTTGAAGGATGTCATGTTCGAATATGTATGAATTTACTGCCATATGTACATGGCAAAAATTCCTTTACTTTTTTATAAATTATTTAATTTTTTTTTTTTTTGAATAATACATAAAAGTATGTTTCTTATCTTTTGTAAATATGTTTATAGATATACATGAATAGTTTCTTGATTTCACACTATTGTTAGGTCATTAAGTTTCACAAGATTCATACGAGAAAAGACTGTTAGACGTTAAGGTCTTCATTAAGTTAAGTTCACTCAAAGGAAGATTACTGGATCTCATTTTTTTCCCAAGTTGAATACGAGCCTTTGAAGCGATTTCTTCAAATATTATGAAAAATGTAATCATATATTAGGATAAAAACACTTGAAAATAATGCGCTGTGATTATCGAAATACGAGGTCGACGTTTACTGTGTTATGAAGTGCAATGTCAAATCGGGACATCTTTTTACAAAGTTCCTTGAAAATGAAGTTGATTTAGGTTAGTTAGTATTTCAGTGAAATAATTTTTTAAGCCATACACGAAAAGACTGTTACGAGTTAAGGATTTCACATAGTCAAATAAACATAAAATTATTACTGGAAAGATCTTCTTTATTACTACGCTTCCCCTTTTCCAACTATCGTCTTGACAGATGATAAAAATCAATTCAATAAAGATATAAAAATGCTAATCAATATACAAATGACCAAACCCATACCGAGTGTAAACGCGGAGCAAATTGATCTCGGAGTAACTCTTATATGATATTTTTGAAAAAAAAGGAATAAATAAACAAATAAACGATTCCAGTATACGTGAACATGTAAAGTTCCACAGAAAAATATTTGAGTTTATAGATGTTGACATCAAAAAATATATAATTTTCGTGATTATGTCATACCAGTGTTTTTCAAAAATGAAAAATCTTATTCTCAGCACCGCTAATGACGCTTAAAGCTGTGCATTAAAATATTTAGGTTCACTATTTTTCATAAGTAAATATTCACATTCATTCTTCTAGTTATTGGAGGTACACATGAGTCTGAAATAGAGTTTTTAATGTAAATGGCTTTTATGTAATTATTTCTCTGCTTTTTGAATCAGTTAGGTTTCAGAAACTTCAAAACTTGCAAAATTTAGTTCTTGATGACAAAAACCCGGAAGTTTGAAAATATAGGTTTAAATTTATGATTCGAATCATAAATCTTCACAATATTCTGGTACTATATGCTTGATATATTTACATAATTTTTTTGTAAAATTAAAAATCAAAGATCCCAGGATGATATTCTTCCCGACTCGATGTTTCGATAAGCTGTTTTTTAGGAACTTGAACTACATATTTTAGACATTCTTACTCAATCAGGATTCGTAGATCTAATTACAAATTTTTTCTCTTGCTGCATGCCTTATTTATTGTACTTTTAATCGATTTTCGTGAAGCTTGTAATGTTATTTCACAAAATCTAAACGCTTTAGTATTTTACTTTAGGCATTTCCGAAACACTTTATTTCGTATCTCTAAAGTATTTATTAACTTCGTTTTTAAGAAAAGCTTCTATCTTAATACTTGTGTCTTTGATTAAAAAATGAAATCAACTTGCTTTCAACGTTGCAGACGAAAATCAGTAAATATTTGATAATAAAATCTGCGAAGAACGCGATTTTTACTTAACACCAACTTGATTATCAATTTTTTATATTCTATCGTGTGTACTTCTCAGAATTAAATTCAACAAAAAAAACAAGATATTTTTCATGTTGTCAGTTGAATACAATTTTATATTCGAAACTATTAATTTGCTCAATTTCCCTTTCACCTGCAACTTCGTCGCGTCGCGTAATCATGAAAAGAATTGGTAGTTTCCAACCTTTACACACGAGAAAACATTTCTGGGCGGATACTGCATTCTTATGCGAGAGGAATAAACAAAAATAAAACATAATGCACAATTTCCCGGAGAAACGTTCTCCCTCACATATAGTCTTTCTTCATTTTAAAGTTACCGGAAATGTATATGAGCACCATGTTGCCAACTAGAGACCCTATAAATCCGTGAAGACTCCCACGAGAATTTCCCTTCTTTTCGACTTCCTTATCTTATGTCTCGTATAGAAAGACGCGAGATGAATTTCTAGCTCGAATTTTGGTTACATGGAACGTTCTAAGGTGCATTAAATGTTGATGCAGCAGTTTTTTGAATGTTACGCAGAAATTTCGTGTTTGGCTTGAATAAATATGAGGATGTAATTGGTGTTTGCTTTGGTAGCGAAAAAAGGATTGACAAAAAGTGTTTTGTCGAGCCAAGAAGATGAAGAATACCTAAGGTATAACATTAAAAAAGCAGATAACAGAATATTCTCCTGCAATTATTCATGAAAAAAAATGTTGTTACAAAATAATTTTGTGTGAATACGTATATTATCGATACGATTCGCGAATACACAATATAGGTACATGTTGCGATTTTTCAAGAATCTTCTTTTACTTTTATTATTTCAAAAGACTTAATTTTATTAAACCAAAAATTTATTTTTTTCATCAATCTAAGTCTTTGATGAAATCGTAGAAAGAGTTGAATAACTTCATCATTTCATACAAATTTATACCTTTGGAATCCGAATTGAAAATTGAACAATGCTGAAAGGCATATTTGTCTCATATTGCAATTAAAATTATGAGAAAAAGATTTCCTGGCGTTCAATTAAAACATTATTTTTTATTATGATTAAAACGTTTCAGAGAATCCATAAGTTTAGAATCAAAATCCTTCTTAACAGTATTAAGCTTTTTATAAAATTTTACAATTTATCAAAAGTAAGACGAAGTTGTTAGATTTTCGGAGATGTACAGTCATTTTCTTTCTTTCTGAAGATGTTTCAGATCATCGATATAGATATCACGTGAAAATGATTCAAAATTGTATTTTTTGTCACTTAGAAAGAATTGAAAGAAGTTTTCAAGAATTTCAAATTTTCAGTGGTTTTGAGATTTTTGATGAATAGCGTAAAACATTTAGATAAATATAGGAATTTTGCAGCAAAGATAGAAAAATTCATGACATCTTTAGACGTCTGCAAAAAGTTCGCAGAATTTCAACAAAGTTTGAGAAAATATTCCAGAATTTTCAAAAAATCGACCAATACTGTTCGATTCTTGATTTTGAAGTAAATATACAGGTTTTAAAAAAATTTCGATTTGAAGTTTTACCAGGCACCTTAAAAATGATTTTTTATTTGGATATTAATATTTCGTGTTTTTTTGCAGATTCTTTAAGTGAATTGCATCAAAACCTAAAAATTGCAAAAATTATAACCAATCTGACACTTATGAACTTCGAAAAATGTTTAGATTTTTCAAATTTCCGAAATGTATGCATTACTTTATTTTTGTGTTGCCTCCATCTTCAAACTCTCGTCAAAGTGCATTTTGTGCATGTGTTTCAAAGTTTTTGAGTTTGCAGAAAATGTAAGAATTCTTCTTGATTTATGAATTATTCCGAAAAATATGGCACAAACTATGTTTTGAACAATTTTTCATACACTTTCATATTTGTCTCAATTAAAATAGATTTAAAATAAAAACGTAGGTTACGTTATCATTTCTTACGATTCGGAAATTCACTTGATATTCGAATTTTTCTGAAGGAAGTGTCTATTTACACTTGCGTGCAACGTGTGCACATGTACGTGCACACGTAAAGCTACACGTTTCGGGGTTTTTCGGGCATGCTCGGCTGTGCTCGGCAGTTTGTCATGTGCTCACGTGTGAATACGAATAGCCCACACGTAAATACGGTAAATACTAAACAGTACTAAACGTGCACATGCAAGCCAATATGTCGGCCAATAGCGGCCGACATATTATTTATATTCGAAGGATTCAAAGTTCGGTACGTTCTGGTCGTGTTTGCAATTAAAAAATCACTTATAAATGAAAGAAACGAGTGTAAAGAACGCGTGAGTAGTAAAAAAGGTAGCAAGTGAAAATTGAAATATGAGGTGGGAAAAAAAATGTCAAAGTTTCAAATCGGGATTTTGTTTTGAATTTTGTAAACTGAAGTAATGTAAATAAAAAAAATTGATTTATGTTTACAATATTTTTGTTATGAAAAAAACCCTGAAATTTGAAATTTATTCGAAAATGCAGTCATTCGTGGAGTTCTGCATGTTGACATTCTGCAGGTAGTTTTTAATGTGGCTTGAAACTTATAAAATTAAAAAAAAAAAAAATTCTTTAACCCTATTAAAATACATTCATAGTTTATGAAAATTTTCGGCAAACGGTTTTTTTTAACAATTTATTGTGAATATTTCATTACTTTCGAAAAAATCAAATAAAATGCTCTTCTGAATTCATATTTAACCTCGATGATTTACGTTGTGAAAAAATATTGTAATTCCGTAGAAGAAAAAAGAGAAATCATTGTTTACTATCGAAATTTTTTTTAATTATTTGAACATCAAATAACTCACTTGAATTTTTCATGTGCTTTCAAACTTCAAAAATGTAGAACTTGAATTTTTCCACAGAATTTAAACATTCTGAAACATTTTCCTGATGCATTTTTATTATATTGAAATTCTTTACAAGTAATATTTTAAAAATTCTGTTGCGAACATTTAATACGTTGCCTAAAAAAAATAAAATTGGATGTTTGTAATTATAAATATTCGAACATTTAATTTTCCACATTTTACAAGTTTGGAGCCAAATTGAAAATTTCTATGAGAAATAATTCAACATGGTCAAAGGATTTTAATTTTTCCAAAAGTTAGCTATAATGTTTAGTTTTCCATTTAACATATTTGCAATATTTCCTTTAAAATACATATCGTCTGAGATAAAATGTGAACTTCTAAGGAACACAGAATTTTGCTTTTCCATATGTAGTCAGAGCAAGATTTAAAATTAATTTGTGAAAAAACATTTGTGAAAAATTTTATCAAAAGATGAATAATGTATTCAAATGATGTTTCAGAATTTTTGTAAAATTTATTTCCCAAATTTTTTAATTTCTATTCTAAATGTAAATTTCCATGAAAAGTTATAAATCATGATCAAATGATTAAAAATTTTTTTAAAGTCAACTGCACAGTTTAATTTTACATCTTACATAATTGCAATATTTCCTTTAAAATACATATCGTCTGAGATACAATGTGAACTGCTAAGTAACACTGAAATTTGCTTTTGCATATGTAGTCAGAGCAAGATTCAAAGTCAATTTTTAAAAAAATATTTTTGAAAAATTTTATCAAAAGATGAATAATGTATCCAAATGATGTTTTACAATTTTTATAAAAGTTATTTCCCAAATTTTATAATTTTAAGTCTGAATAATATTTCCATGAAAAATAATAAGTCATGATCAGATGATTACAAATTATTAACAATAGAATTTTTTAAATATTACTTATGTAATATTTCCATACAGAGAAAATTTTATTAGAATATCTTAGAAAGTTTTAAATTATGTAGCAAAATTCATGTTCTGAATTCCTCAAATTTCAAAGCACATGCAAAATTTCAAGTGAAAAACTCTATATTCAAATATTTAAAAAAATGTTTGATAGTGAACTCTAATTCCTCTTTTAACTTTTACATAATTTTACCTCAGATTATATAAATGGAGAAAAATATTTTAATTATGTATGATGTGAAACCAAACTATTTGGATGAATTTAAAAAAATTTATTCGGACTAGTAACTTATAAAATTTGGAGAATAAATTTTACAAAAACTTCTGAAACATCATTTGAATACATTTGTCATCTATTGATAAAATTTTTCACTGATCACATACACAAAACGAACATTCAATGTTATTTAGCAGTTCTCATTCTATCCCAGACGATTTCACTATGAAGGGAATATTTTGTAATTATGTGAGAAGTAAAACTTAACCATGCAGTTGATTTTTAATGAGTTTAAAATCATTTGATCATGATTTAATTTTTTTATTTGTAAAATTGATTGAGACTTGAAATTATCAAATTTGGGAAATAAATTTTACAAAAATTGTGAAACATCATTTGGATACATTATTGATCTTTTGATAAAATTTTTCACAAACATATTTTCAGAAATTGACTTTGAATCTTGCATTGACTACATATGCAAAAGCAAAATTTAGTGTTACTTAGCAGTTCACATTGTATCTTAGACGATATGTATTTTAAAGGAAATATTGCAATTATGTAAGATGTAAAATTAAACTGTGCAGTTGACTTTAAAGAAATTTAAAATCATTTGATCATGATTTATTATTTTTCATAAAAATTTTTATTCAGAATTGAAATTATAAAATTTGGAAAACAAATTTTACGAAAATTCTGAAACATCATTTGAATACATTATTCATCTTTTGATAAAATTTTTCACAAATATTTTTTCAAAAATTGACTTATAATCTTGTACTGACTACATATGCAAAAGCAAAATTCAGTGTTCCTTAGCAGTTCACATTTTATCTCAGACGATATGTATTTTAAAAGAAATATTGCGAATATGTTAAATGGAAAACTAAACATTATAGCTGACTTTTGGAAAAAGTAAAACCCATTGACCGTGTTAAATTATTTCTCATAGAAATTTTCAATCTGACTTGAAACTTGTAAAATTTGGAAAATAAAATTTCAAATATTTATAATTACAAACATCTGATTTTATTTTTTGTCAGGCAACGTATTAAATATTCGCAATAGAATTTCTTAAATATTACTTGTAAAGAATTTCGATATGATAAAAATGTTTCAGAATTTTTAAATTCTGTGGAAAAATGTACGTTCTAAATTTCTTAAGGTAGTTGTAGCGACATTCAATTTTCTATACGATTCTTTTGAAATATTGTACACTGAATTTCTATTGTTGCGAAAGCTTATATGCAATAAATCAGGAAAATCGACTGTGCCTATTAATTATAAAAAATATTGGAAATAACATGGGCTCTTATGGAAGCGGTTGCATTTTCCGTTGTAGCAAAGGCATTTTATATCATAAAAATAAGAAAAAAATCTAGCTAGATGGCGTAACCCATGTAGTTTTGATATTTTCAAAGCACAGGACTTGATACTGACAAAATTTTTCAAAAAAACAAAAAATCCACTGAACTGTCACTTTGTATTGTGACTTTTGAGAAATATGGCAACAGTGTGCTGCAGCAGACAGCAATTTATATATATATTGCGGGTGTGTGAATGGGTGCACATGGAAAAAAACAAGGTGGTAGGTGAGGTTGACAAATCACTTGAAATATCTGCCCTATAGTCTGAACTAAGCTGCGACAAATAACCCAAACAGTCTGAAATTGCAAACGCTACAACTACCTTAAGTTTGAAAGCACATGAAAAATTCAAGTGAGTTATTTGATGTTCAAATAATTAAAAAAAATTTCGATAGTAAACTATGATTTCTCTTTTTTCTTCTACATAATTACAATATTTTTTCACAACTTGAATCATCGAGGTAAAATATGAACTCAGAAGAGCATTCAATTTGACTTTTTCAAAAGTAATGAAATATTCACAATAAATTGTTAAAAAAACCATTTGCTGAAAATTTTTATAAACTATGAATGTGTTTTGATAGTGTTGAAGAATTTTCTTTTAAATTAATTTTTCCAATTTTATCAGTTTAAAGCCACATTCAAAATTACCTGCACAATGTCAACATTCAGAACTCCACGAATAAATGCTTTTTTGTATAAATTTTAAATTTCAGGATTTTTTGCATAACAACAAGATTGTAAACTTGAATTAATTTTTTTTTATTTATATTACTTCAGTTTACAAAATTCAAAGCAAAATCCCGATTTGACACTTCGTCATTTTTTCCCCCACCTCATATTTCTCACTTTAACCTAACAATAATTTTCACTTACCACTTTTTTCACTACACACGCGATCTTTACACTCGTTTCTTTTATTTATGAGTGATTTTCAGATTGCAAACACGACCCGAACGTACCGAACTCTGAATCCTTCGAATGTAAATAATACAATTGAGGATGTCGGCGCAACAACCGCGTTTGACGCTCGAAAGTATCATGAGCCCCTTTCACTTTCGGAAGAAATCTTATTCAAAAAAAAAATAATAATAACGGGACAGTGGCGAGCGTCAGAGGCGGTTGTTGCACCGACTAGTGATGGGCGATACAGTATCAATACCTTAAAGTATCGATACTTTTGAACTGATACTCCGATATTTAGTATCGATACTTTGATACCAGATATTTCTTAGCATCGATGCGCGCAGGCTGTATCGATACACTAGGGTTATACACTGATTGGCTGTGGCTCCCTATACTATAAAGGTGCCTTTTATGTGGGCGATTTTTTCTCTTCGCTAGAACTGTAGTGATGTGATATAGGAAAAACAACCGAAAAACAACAACAACTGACGTGCTGCTGGTTACCCACATATAATTCTTATAGTCTCTAGTAAACGCGGTGGTACCTTATAAGGTACCAGTTAGGTACCCCTTAGGTACCAGTTGAGTACTTTCCCAAATATCTACTCCTTTTCATTGAAAATAGGTAAAACTTTTTTTTATCTTGTAAATGAAGTGTTTTTCTTCATTTTCCAGTGGGCAAACATCCGAAAAAAAGTGCATTAATTTTAAAAAACGAAAATTAGAAACACTAATTGTCAGATAGGTGTAGATAACACACTTGTCATGCGGTAGATAACATTCAGATAATGCACTACGCGGGAAATTTGAAATGCGCCATCAACTCAGTTTTCCTCACAGGGGCGTACGTAGTCGGGGCATATCAGTCCGCGATTATTTTTTCTTTTTTATAGTTCTATTGCATTTCGAGTGTTCCCAGAGTTTTCGAACTTTATACAAGATGTACATCGAAATTGGATTCAAATAATTTCAAGGTAAAATCAGATGTTAAACCCCTACCGCAAAATGTCGATGATAATCGTGAATAAAAAACAGAAATATTTTACACCGTACTTTTTTACACCTGTGACATTTCTAGCAATTAAAAAATTCTCAAAGAATTTGAATAATTTGAAGGTAAAATTAGTCGTAAAAACCCTCAACACAAAATTTCGATGTTCATCGTGTATAAAGTTCGGGAAAACTTGAGCAAAAATTTTCCGAATGTTAACTATTATTACATCATTATGGCGAAGTTCGAAAACGCTAGAAATACTCGAAATGTAATAGAACTATCCAAAAAAATAATAATCGCGGACTGATGTGCCCCGACTACGTACGCCCCTGTGAGAACAATTGAGTTGATGGCGCATTTCAAATTTCCCGCGTAGCGCATTATCTGAATGTTATCTACCGCATGACAAGTGCGCTATCTACTCTTATCTGACAATTAGTGTTTCTAATTTTCGTTTTTTAAAATTAATACACTATTTTTTCGGATATTTGACCACTGGAAAATGAAGAAAAACACTTCATTTACAAGATAAAAAAAAAGTTTTACGAATTTTCAATGAAAAGGAGTAGATATTTGGGAAAGTACTTAACTGGTACCTAAGGGGTACCTAATTGGTACCTTATAAGGTACCGCTTAAATACCGATTAGGTACCGGGGTGTTTGCTAGGGGTTAGTCTGGTTTACTTTTATCATAATATTATTTTGAATGAGAGTTTTTAAATATTGACAAGAGACCTCTATCGTTTATTATTAACAATTAGTTGATAGTTTGGTTATAATTATCAATATTAGAAAGTAGAGAAGAAAAGTGAAGGGCTTTAAGTAAAGGAGAGAAGAATGAGCAATACTACAGTACTCTTACTGAGTAGTGCCGCGGTTGTCCTTTTTTAACCCATGGATGTGACGTCACGGCTTATGAGAATGACGAAGAAAACCGCGGCACTATTCAGAAAGAGTACTGAAGTATTATTGAGGCCTTAAATAAGAGTTTAGAAGACTGGAGAGTAAGAACCAAATGCGACGCATATTGCACACGGAGAAAAAAGCGCAGCTCTGACAACCGCGCGCCATAGCTCTGAGAGACGCGCACGGAAAAAATGGAAAAAAAACTTCCAGCGCAGCTCTCAGCGCTGCGGTTGCGATAAGGCCACCGCGCTGCGTGGTTGTCAGGGCCGCTACCGCAGTCCTGAGCGCTGCGGTGAAAGTTTTTTTCCCATTTTTTCCGTGCGCGTCTCTCAGAGCTACGGCGCGTGGTCGTCAGAGCTGCGCTTTTTCTCCGTGCACAGTATTATTAGACTATGAGCGTAAAAAAAAAAGATTCATATTTCATGTTCTTTGGTAAAATGTTATAATATAAAACTGAATAAAATATATGATTTGTTTGCAACTAAAGTATCTCACATTTCTTGCTGATTTGCCTGAAATAATCATTTGAAAAAAAAATGTTTTTACATGATATATTGTGGAAGTATTGAGACATAGAAATAGTTGAAGGAGAAATTCTCAATATTTATTCGAAATCTGTAACTGAGATGATTACATTCTTAACTACAAAAAATTTGAACAGTGAATCTACTAATGAAAAATTTTCGATTGTTTCACGAGGAAAAATATTTAAATTTCAATTTTGATATCATGATTCCAATTCTTATAATAATATTTTAAAAATCGAAAGTTATTAATTACATGATATGAAAAGATTTTGCGAATATCAGTAAGATAAGGTAAAAAAACATTTATTAAAAAAATTAAAAAATATTTGAGTTCGCATATGACTCACCGTGAGACCGAAAATGCACTATAGCTCATTTAAATACATTGGCTATAGTGCATTTCTGCTCTGAGCAATACCTATGTAATAAGGACATTTTACCGATACGAATGTATCGATGCTTTGATTCGATTTTTCTATGGTATTGATACAAACGTTGCCGATACGTATCAATACGAAATATCGATACATTTTTATGTATCGCCCATCACTAGTACGGACACACTCAATTGGCCGCAATTGGCCGACATATTAGCTTGCGTGTGCCCGTTTAGTATTGTTTAGTATTTACGTGTGGGCGATTAGAATTCACACGTAAGCACATCCCTAGCGGAAACGTCGAGACATTGTACGGTCTTGACACGGTCTCAACACCGTCTTGACACCGTCTCGACAATGCGTTAAAATATAAGACCCGTTATATTGACGTTCAACTCCCAAAATTTGATGCGAACGAGGTAATTTATAATAAAATATTGATAGTCTGGTAATTTTAGATACATACATCAAAATATAAGCAACAATAAAATATTTTTTAGTTTAAAAGATAGTAACGTTTCTCAATGGATTATTTGAATTTTGTATTGGCACAACTGCTCTTTGGGCGAGCCAGCTGCGCCATATTGTTTGAACCGCGGATATATTGCGATGCATAAGAGATTGTTATAAAAACGAATATCAGTGAACAAACATGTGGAAAACTTTTTTTTTTGCATTAAAATCTTCAATAAATTGAAGAGAAGCTTTTTGATAATGCCATTCATGATTATATTACTGCAAAGTGGTTTAAAATATAAAAAAGTAAACACTGTCTTGACACCGTCCGCGTCAAGACGGTGTTCAGACAATACACCGTCTTGACACGGTCTCGACACTGTCTTGACATTTCCGCTAGGGATGACACGCTGCCGAGCACAGCCGAGCATGCCCGAAAAACCCCGAAACGTGCACACATTGCCCGTGAGTGCAAATAGACAGTTCTTTTTCTTAAATACCTTCAAATATATTCAAACTTAACAAATATAAAAGTTCGAAAGAATTCGACAAAGTTTTTGACAATTTTTAAAGTTTTAGAAAAAATAAACAATATATCCGCAATCATGATTTCTTTTTTCTTTTACAAACCGCGTTCTAATGAATTATTCTCATTGACTTCATCATATTAATCTGTTGCTTATATAATGTCTTCAGGTTACTCTGATCATCTACAATAATTTTTAAATATTTGCTGGAAATCCCCATTTTACAAAAAAATTTTTGAAACCAGTCAAACTTGAAAAATTTCAAAGCTTAAACGATTTAGACAATTTTTTCGGATATCTTCGGAAGTTTCAGAAAAATTAACCGATATCTTAGGACTAATGAATTTTGAATTTATTTGGAAAATCTTCTACTTTACGATTTGCCCCAGAATTATCATTAATGAATAAATTTAAATGTTAGGTTTTTGATTTACGCTCTTATTCTTCTAAATTCCATGCAAATTTTTTTACGACTTACATGATGGAAAAATTTGCAAAGATATATATATATATATATATATATTCAAAATATTAGTAATTTTCATAAATTTGTAATTTTGAGAGCATATCAAAAACATCAAAATCACAATAGATATTTTCCAATAATTGGTTGCGATGGAGCTTAAAAAACATTTCTTTAAGTTTTGAGAAGGTCACAATATTTCAAATATAACTAAAAATTATTATTCCAGGAATCATTTTTCCTGTTTATCATTATTTCACTTGAATCCTGTGTCTTACAAGTTTTCCAGATATTTTTTTACTTTTTTTTCAGAATTGAGGTAAGAAAAATTCTAACAGTTTCATTATCAACCACAAAAAAAGCCTTCGTCTTTTTAAACCACGTTGAACGAAGAACGTTATCCATGAATTAAATGTAAAAATGTTTCTACACTTTATATTCAGAGTGACAGTAGTATCTTTTCTTTTTTCAATTCTTTCTCGTCATTACTTTTTTTATTCTCCGTTGTTTCCACTTGACAAATTCGAGCAACCTTTTTACGGCGGGTCATTAAGAAGCGAGCCGCAAATGTCTCCGCATGAATCCTAATGTCCGAATACAAGCAACTATGTTAATCCAACTATGTTTTCATTGTCCTTTTCCGAAAATTCATGACTATACGAGTTATTCTCGACCACATGTTTCGCACTGTGGGATTATCAAGTTTATAGTGAAATTGAAATGTTACTGTTGTTTTTGTTCACCGATGAACATAATAGATTTAATTTAATATTGAAGTTATTCATCGTTATTTACATAATATAAAAGTTTAAATTTCTAAAATCATGATTATATATCATGATTAAAATTGAACCGCTCTCATGCTTTCTTTCGAATAACTAAAAGTTAAATAAGATTACTCCAATTTCTAAATTATTTAGGTTCATCCAAAAGAGAACACAAATAAATTGTTTGAATTTGAATGACTGCAGAATTGGATTCCAATCCCCACCCCTTTCACAAAAAATCAGTTTTTACTATAAATCGTGGCATCTGATTGACAGAAAAAATTGCATAATTCATAAGTCCCACAAAAATTAATATCGTTCCTCTTAAAACAGTAACAAAATGTAGGTCATTTCAATTATAAGCTCGCCTCTAACAATCGACTCCTTCGGAATTGGAAACTTGATTTTTTCATCAAATATCCATATTTTTTCAACTTTTCGCTGAAAAGAAAAATTTCTCAATCCAAATGATACAAGCGTTCCCCGAATCTATATCCAAGTTCGAATGAGGGCCCCAGGGCAGGTAAAAAGTTTTCCTCTTTAAATCAAAGAGCGCACGGGGTGCTTCTTTGAGTGCACTTCTAGCTCTTCTAGCCGCTTACGAGAGAGCGAAATTAAAACTTTGGAAGAAGTTTTCAGACGCAATCGGCGTCCAGTTTTAGAATAGAAGATTTTGCTATACGCTTCTGTTCTCTCGCTCATTTTTTCCCCCTAAGGAATCGCGATTAAAAAAATTGCGTGAGTTGATAATTCGTCGTGTTTCTTTAGTTTTAGTCAAAACGTCAGCTTTTTCAGTCAAAATTTGCATGTTTACATTCGGAAGTTCAAAAAGTTTAAATTGGAATAAATGAGTTTTTAAAGTTTTCGTTTTTATATGTGATAATTAAAAAAATTGATACACGATGTGACGAGCGAACTTTAGTCAACCAACGACGTAGTTGTAGAATCTTGATCGAGTCTAGCGTTGACTTGTTCTTGGTTTCCTTTATTTGACAGTTGCACTTAAAATTCGCCTGTACCAGAGAGGACCCTAATGAAGACTCTGCCTAAGAGGACCCTTGAGGGATATTTAGGGATTTGGAATGCTTCAAGGGTAAATCAAAAGAGATAAGATTTAGTTTAATATCGTATTATTACAAACATCATTTCGTACAACTCAAGTTACAATATCTAATTTTGGTGATTCGCTGTCAATTCTCAGACACTTCTTCACGTATTTAACAATGCTTTTGGATGGTCCTGACAGCGTTCTAGAACCATAACTCTCCCATATCTGCTAAGTCTTGTATTAAAGACAATTGGGAGGTGTCAATCTTATTTTCGAGTATTTTTATTTCATTAGGTGTAGTCGGATTCGGAAATTTAGACGTTTCTTCTGATTTTGTCAAATTGTTTAATTCCCGGTAGACGGGATCTAACTTCAAACTATTCGTCTGCTGTTGTCTACAATGCTTACAAATTGTTGTGATCCGTTTTTCAAGAGTTACTAACGTGACTCTGAAATGTTAGGAGGCTTCCTTCGCTAACTGGTTATCTAGTTCCTCCCAGGAGAATGGGGTTTTTCGGGGCAATTTCTTAAGTATTCGTAATCGGTTATATAAATTCAATGCCCCCCTTTTTTTGAACACATATCTATTCTCACTGGGCTTTATTCTTCTCCTTCTGATCACACTTTTAATGGCCCACATTAGTTCCTCTACCGAAGGCACTGCAAGAACGAGAAGTGTTTATCCTAAATTCTAAATTCAATATCATCATTCGTTATTTCCCATTATAACCCCATGATCTAGTATACAATTTCTCTTACATTGCCCTATAAATCCGATAGTTGGCATCTTTATTAAGTAGTGCACTTCATATCATTCTATTATTTCTTTCTACTATAATCTTTATTCTCGAATTCAATGGTTTTTTTATTTATATCGCTCTATTATTTAGTTATTATTTAAATTCAATGTTTCCATGTGCTTATATTATTTATTTAAATAATACGTTTTTCATATCGTTGTATTATTATTTAAATTCAAATTCAATGCCTCTTTAGATTCATGTTTTTATATCATTCTTTTATTAAAATTTATTATTTTCAATACTTAGTGTTTCCAACATCACTGCCATAACGTTTTCTAAAAGAGTAATCTGTATATGTATTGGAGAAAGAAAAGGTTGAGGAGAATAATTGGATTGCCTTGAAACGAGTTGCCCTAGAGTAACAGCTCAGTCGGGACAAGTCCCTTCCGCTCGATTCTTGGCTGTACAATATTCTATAATTTTAAGAATTCTGTTTGCTTACTTTTAAGGTGTTTTTATCCTCGTGCAAATTGGTTTCGGGACCTGGAGTACAACTCCGGTTTTTACCAAAGGGCACTTGGTAGGTAATGATGGGGTCCAAAAGGTCGTCGTGATGTCGGACCTTTATTCGGACCCGTCGGGGATAATTCTAAAGTTCAGGACGTTTTGGACTCGGACGAGTTTTGGACGTTTAACGTAAGAATTGATCCGCTGTTCTGACCAAATTCACCGGGTTATATACTATTCTAGGGAGAGAAGAAATTTGAGAGGAAGAAAAAAAGGAGTAAAATTCGTTTTCCGTTTCGTGCGTTTTGGATGTTTTTCGGGCGTTTGCATCCGTTGTAGATAGCATAGGTAATTGGAAGTTTCATTGAAAAAGCCTAATCGTAGTTCATTAACCTGCTTATCGTCTTTGCTTGAAAATCGCATTTACGGAACGTTTTTCGTTAGTTTGTTTCCTTTATATTGAGTGTCATCAACTTTTAGCGTCGGCTAAATCGTCGCGATTTAGATATCACCGCGTGTTATCTTAACGATTGGAAAAGCAACTTCTTTTTAAAACTTTTTATAAAAGCAGAATTTATTTGTTTGAAAAAAAAAAAATAAATAAAATTTAAGACGAGTGGGTAAACCTCGCTCGTCACAACAATGTTTACCTTTAGTTTTTACAAGCAGAAAAAAATTCGAAATTTTTTTGAATATTATCTTCAACGTTATCTAATTGAAAATCATCGAAAAAAATTTTGCACTACCTGAAAATTTTATACGCAAGAATGTTTTTATTTTTAAAAATAATTTTTTCCTTCCATTTTTTTTATGCTTTGAATCGTTAAGATATATTTTCATAATTTTTCGTATTTTTATTCGTCAAAATTGTTATCATCAAATTTCTATGATACAAAATAAACTTTAAAAGAATATTTTGTTACATATAATGTTATTTCGTTCTCCTTTCTTTTACAAATTTTCAACGGCCTATATTATTCAGCAACAGCCAAAGCCGGACAATTTTTCAAAATCCTATTTATTTACCAAAGCTTGAAATTTTCAAGGTCAATATTCCAATTATCATTATTTTTATTATTTATTATTAGATCTACAATTATTACATATTTTCGTTTCTGCCTTTGGGCGAGGACACTGTCAATCGATTTGTTCTTCAGCAATTTGATTTCATATTGTAAATAGCATTGACTAGATTTTTGCATGAAAATATTATAGTCATTATATTTATAACTAATAATTAAAATCTCGATCTTGAAAATGTTCTCGATGGAAGAACGAAGCGTTGGTGAATAAATAGGGTTTTGAGAAATCGTTCGTCTTTGGCTGTTGTTAAATTATTGAAGCTGTTGAAAATTTTACAATATTATAATATTATAAACTAGAAAATGTTGCTGAAATGTGTATATTTATGATTATTCAGAAAATTCTGAAACCTTCAAATTTCGGATAAGTGTGTTATTACAATAAAATTTCAAATTTTCTAGTATCTTTAGAGACAAAATTTGTAAAAATGTGATAAGAAGAAAATTTTTCACAATTTTATGCCAAAAAAACTTCCAGAGTTATTATTATTTATAATCTTTCAATCGTTGCAATCTGAAATATAGTTCCTCTTGAAAGGAAGTCAACAAAATTTTATGTGATATACTCAATTTTAAGTCATGCTTTAAACAATGAAACTACAAAAATTCAAGAACGTATATCTGCCTTTTACACTAGACCATTATTAAAATATTGATGAAGTAGATGGATGCAGATTGCTAATTTTTCAAAATCATTCCAAAACCTTCCCTCTCAATTTCCATTTTCAATTCAAAAGCAAATTCTGTATACACCCATAAAAAACATGTACTTCCCAGGTACCGCAACCAGCCACATTTACCAACGACCATAAAATAAGTTCGATAAGGAACGAAAAACATCCTGCACCATTAAGCAGCAAAAAAAAATTTACCCAACCTAGAACAAAAAAGATGGAAATCTTGGGAAAAATAATGTTTCGTTATCGTGCGACGACTAATCGGGCCTGGACCAAAGTCGGTGAACGAAAATCGAACGTAAGGGATGTAGAGGAAATTCTGGGTGTTGGGGGGGGGGAACGCTTTTCCAATAGGATTAAGCCTCGTTTACCAGATCCTTTTACTGTTGAAGCAAATCCTCACGGGTCGCTAAAGAGGGAGGTGCTTTATTCGGACTTCCATAATGTCCGGCCACAAAGACCATGGTAATGTTTCACACCCTGATATTTCGGAGTCTCGGATCGTTTACCTCTGTTCCGCAACCCTTTTCAAGAACAGTAGTGTAAATGAGTTCAAAAACGATTATTTCAAATGAGTTGTCATCCATTTCAAAGAAAGCTTCGCTCAAAATCCAAATTATCATCATTTCTCAAACATTCCAAGAAAGACACTTTACGAGAACTCAGTGTATAAGAAATCCGAGAAAGTTCTTTCTAACTTCTGTCTCAGAAAAGCTCACTGATGATCATCGCTCAAGTCTCAGTCTTTTCAAGCCCCAACCAAACCAAGAAACCATTATTACACTCGAACCTCTTTCTATTCCTCAAGACACTCGTATACTCATGAGAAATCAAAATGACAGCATAGTCAACTCCCAGTAACTGAATATTCGATCACACATGAAATATTTGCTCCAATTCGCAAAGAGCAAACAACGATCCGCAGACATCCCAAGCGGGTCTTGTGGGAAAAATTTCCCATGCATGGCTCTCGAGCGTCGAGAAAAATTACTATTTACACGTTCGATCTTTGCGAAAAATCGTAAAAAAAAAGGACACTTTTGGCGTACTAGATTGTAAAATATTACACTCGGGATATCTGATGTCCTGCGGTGAAAAGGGGTGGTTGGGGGAGGGGGTGGTGAGACAGGGTAGGGGAAAGAGAGGAGGGGGGGTGAGATCGGTGGGATGAGCGAGAAGAGCGGAGAAAAAGCGTCTTGTTCCCCGGGTTCGCGGCGTTATTACGTGCGACGCCCATATCGCCCTGGAAGAATAATGTTCCCACCCTGTCCCAAGTCGGGATGAAAAGTTCTCGGTGCAGAAGCTCGTCCGTGTCGGTGGGTGGAGTGAGTCAGCCAGCTAGCGAGCCAGCCAGCAGCGAAGTCGTCGAACCCCAAGTCATAAAAATGCACCGTGGCGAAAGTGAAATCTTCGCGGTCATATCCAGATAAATGGATCTATAATCCCGTAGGATCTTCAACGCGTTCTTGCCCCGTGGAATATTAATATGCTAAATTCTTGATCCTTCTTTTCTCCCGGGGCTTCCGGGACTTATTATCGCGTCAAGATTTCTTGTTCGAGCTTGTTGTCGAGTCGGCGAAGATAGAAAGGTCAGGACGGATTTTTTTCTTAGTGACATTGTCTGAACTTGTCCTCTCTTGGTTCTTGTTGAAGGGCTGATGTGTGATTTCATGGCAGCTAAGTCGTGTCTAAGTTGTAATTGATTGTAAGTTTCGAATGAGAAGTACTTTAATTGATATAGAGGCTCGTCTAAATCGCGCATTAATCGTACTTGAGTGGTGTCTAATAATTAAAAGACATGTCTTAGTTGTTTCTGAGGCATGTCTGAGTATTGTCTGACTGATTTATGATGTCTGTCTGAGACGTTTCTCAAAAGTACTTGTTTGATGTTTGAAATGTGTCCGAGTTATATTCTAGTATTTTTAAACTTATATTAAAGGTTCTTGTCATTTTTGAGGCCTGCTTGAGTCATGTCTAGGATATGTCTAAATGATTCATAAATCCAACCTGCGCAATTTATCAGTCATGCCGAAGTCATTTTCAAGTCATGTATAAGCTACTTCTGAGTCATTTTTGAAATTCATGTAAATCATTTCTGAGTCTTGCTTGGGTCCTGTTTGCCGTACTTTAGTCATATCTGGACTGTGCTTAACTCATCATCGATTCAAAACCAAAAGATTACTCAGTAATGCATAAGTCATGTTAAATCCAAATATGAGACATTACTAAGTCATTTTCAAGATTTATTTGAGTCATTTTTATAAAGTGCCCGAGTAGTGTCAGTAATGTCAGAGTAAGTTATGGTCAAGTCATATCTCGGCTGTGCCTTAATCATACTTACGTCAGATTTTAATGATTTTTAAGTTTTTTCTAAGTCATTTCAAAGTTATTTGCGAGGTCGATTTTAGTTATTTTTGAGTATCGTTTAAATTATGCTCAAATTATAACTGGGATGTGCCTTAGTTATCCCTTACTCAAACTTGAGTAATTTTTCTGCCATGCTTGAGTCATTTCTGAAACATTCTTGAGTCGTGACTAACATGTAACTGAGTCTTGTCTGAGTGCTTTCTAAGATTTTTTAAGACACGTCTATACAATGTTTTAAGGGAGAAGATACACTTGAACGGCTGAAATTAGTCACAAACTTTGCACGTGGATTACGGGAAAACTATAAACGACAGGAACCCCAAATTTAGCACAAATGAAGTTTATTCAATAAACTACAAAGGGATGAATTTTATTTTGCAAAAATGTCGTCACGTTCGTGAATCCACGCCTTAAAAACCGCACCTGCACATTCTACAGAGGCAAACAGTGAGACTTTTACAGCTTCGGGAACTCGATTTATAATAACATATTGTGTAGCTAGGAGCAAAAACAGCCGATTTAGAACTCGTGTGAGGTACACGCGATACTTTTGGCCTCGAAAACAGTCAAAATGAGCGTATCAAAACTGTTTCGACCTGGCAAATGAAGTATTGAAGGTCGACACGGAGACTGGAGAAAATGACAGTTAGCAGGGGAAAGGGGGTCTCCTTTTTGGCCCGCTGGGTTTCCAAGGAGCCGAAAGAGCCCCGCCTTTCACCTCGCTGTGTGCCATAGTCGACAGCCTGCGTGTTGGCCTGAAATACTTCATTTGCTTAGGTCAAAACGTGTTTTGAAACGCTTATTTTAAGTGCTTCAGAGGCAAAAAAAATGTATCTACAAATTTTTAGATAATTACATCTTCTATAACTTGACATTCTTGGTTTAAAAAAATATTTCTCATCAAATCGTAGCAAAAATTGTAAAAAAGTTTTATTTTTTTGGTCGTTTTTTTCAAAAAATTGTTCAAAGAAATATTTTTTATAAAATCGGAAAATATTAATTTATGGAGCATTGTTTTAGGTGCAATACAAAAAAAATTTTGAAAAACGGTCTAGCTATTCTCTCTATACTTGTCCTACAATTTTCAAAACACGGTTTTCGGTAAAACGCATTTCAAGTTTTCGCGAAAAAAAAGATAATTTTTCAGACTTACGTTTCATGGATGTTGGCATAAATCTCATTTGTGCTAAACTTGCAGTTCCTATCGTTTATAGATTTACCGCAATCCACGCAAAAAGTTTGTGACCGATTTCAGCCGTTTAGCCGTTTATCTCTCTTCTTTATAATGGCTTAGTATGTTTTGAACTATACCTGAGTTATTTTCAAGTCATGTCTGAATCTCCTCTAAGCTGTAACTGAGTCCTGCCTGGCTTTGCCTGAGTTCTGTCTAATACATTTTTGAAATATTTGTGAATAATTTGTAAAAAGTTTCTGAGTAATACTCAAGTCATTTTTACGTCATGTCGTAATAGTCATTTCTGAGTAGTCTTGAAGGTTTTTCTGAGACTTTTCTGAGTCACATCTAACTTGTGACTGAGTCATGTCTGAGTTCTGTGTGAGCTGTTTTTAAGACACGTCTTATAAACTCATGAATAGTCGCATGTTAGTTTAGAGCCATGCCTGAATTTTTGCAACATGCCCGAGTCTTCTCTGAATAAATTGTAACTGTGTCGTCTCTATTTTTTGTCTGATTTCTGTCTGACACGTTTATAAAACGTCCCTAAATAATGGGTGGAAAGTGTCTCAGTTGTGCATAAGTCATTTTTGAGTCATGTCTTAGTAATTTATGAGTCATCTTCAAGATTTTCCTGGATTATTTCTGGGGTTGCCTTCGTCATGTCTAAGTCATGTCCAAGCTGTGTCTGGGATGTGCCTGAATCATCCTCAACAAATCAGATCAAATGTTAACCGTTGTATTTTCTGGGAAAACAACTACAGAAACAGTACATGACCGAAGTGCACCACTACAAACCACTACATACTACTTTAACCAGACGTGTCGTGGTCTAAATTAGTGTAGATAAATATTCATTGATTATGAGATACATTGTTTTTTTAGTATAATACATTTTATTGGCAATTAGTTTTGTGAAGTTTTGTCGTTGATTAGTCACACTAACAGTAATGGACTTATTCGCAAACAATAGAAGATATAATAATTGTTTTTTTATCATTCCATCGTGTTGTGCATGATTTTTTACACATGATACTTATCTTTTTTTTTTTCAATATTTTCTCAACTCTAAGAGCAAATCATGCGGAAATAAATGATGAGAACTCATAATAAAAAATTTTTTATTTTTGTAGAAATTTTATGTATGCGAATATCATAATTTTAATATGATAGAAAAGAATATTTCATTTATACACTCAGGTTTTCCTTTAAATTTTAATTCCCAACTTAGTTTCGACTGTATTTATTATTTATTATTTGATGGTGTCTTTTTCAACAGTGGATTTTGTTTTTGCAAAGTCTTTAGCTCTTACGTGTGCTCTATCAAGAATATGACAATCTCAAGACTTATTTATTTTCACAACATCAGTGTAACAACTTTTCAACAATGTTAGGCTGAATATATTTCAAATAAAGTAACAGATTTCGCAAATTTTATTATTTCATAGTTGTTGATTCCCAAATTGGCTTGTGAAATACGACCGAAAGCTTGAAAATATACTGTCATCTGTGATTCTGTATGATCATAACTTGTTTAAATGCAATTTAATGTGAGGATCGTAAGAATATTTTTAAATTTAATTGATTGAACTTATGCATATTTAAATTCAGCTTATCAATTCGTGTTATACAACAATGTCCATAGTTTCATGTTTTTAATTTGTGTACATCCATCATCGAGAGTATTTGCATAAAACTCAACTTCATCTCCGTATGAAAAATCAGAGATCTTTATACCGCGTGTGTGGATCCGTAAAGTTCCCAACTGCGAGCACTTGGGCAATCTCGCGAGAGCGCGAAAATATAAAAACGTTAAAATACGAGGAGAAACGTACGCCGCAGTTTTAAGAGAATTAAGAACACTTTTCTCTGTCATAAACTGAGCAACTTTCGTCACAGCTGTGCTTTGGAGTATATTGCGTATACAGCGAAGGGACACGGACGCAGGTGGCAGATGGTCTGAGAATTATCGGCTCTATATTGGCGCTCGCTAAACGAGTTATCGCCATTGTATCGACGTTTCATAGACTTGGGAATTTTTTTCGGCCTCGACGACCTCCAGTAATCACCTAAATACGTTATATCGGGTCCAATTTCCGTCAAGCATCAAGTGTCTAATCAGATCCGACGTTAGACTGCGATTAGTTGAACGCGCGACGTTGTTAGTTTCAACTTTGAGAAAAGTGCAGAAAGCTTGGTTCAAGTGTAGGGTCGAAAGTAATTATGAGGTAGGAAATTTAGTTGGGTGCGATAGGAAACGGTGAAATATCCTTTTTGTATTTTCGAGAAGTAGGTTTTGTTGGTAATAAGTTTTGTTTGAGGTAAAAAAAACCACAGAATAAAATTTTTAGTATATTGAGAAAGTTCAAATTATTACGAGATCGTAACTGAGGACTATAATTCAAAGAAGCAAAAAAAATATGACGTAGACTTGTGCCCGAAACGTTAGTTTTCTTTGTTAACGCCAAAACTATTGTGAACCAATGTGAATATTTCGGAAAAAGTCATCTTTATTCCCCGACCGTAGCATGAAGATAACTTTTCGTGAAAGCATCTTTCGAAATAACTTTGACGTTTTATACGTCTTGACAAAGCACGATTCAAAAATGTATTGACAGTTTCCATTGTCTGACACGATTTGTACGAGTCGATGAAACAAGCTGACAAGACGAGACAGGAACTTTTTGTGAACTCAATGTTGAATTTTTTGGCCGGAGGAAGTAAATGTGCATTTCTCGTAACTCGATTTTATCGATGCGTCCTACATAGACGTTTGTAATATGACGAACATGGATTTTGTACACAATGGAACCACGATACTGAAAATAAAACTTTCTCGTGTTTTCAGATTGTATGACAAATTCTGGTCACGATGAAAAGTAAACTTTGATTTTTCAGTTGAGCAGAAAAGAATCAACAAGTGCAAGATAATATGAGGGCTTTGTAAGTTTTTGGAATTATTGGGAGTGATGTTCAAAAAAGTTTAATAAGCTTAGGTAGGAAACTATTGTAGTTTATTCCGACTGTTATTAGTCATAGACTTTCTTCACCAATTAAATATTCATTTTTTTGGCTTATCGATTCACTTGTTTTCAACTATAGACAATTATATTATATAAACGAAAAACCCCTCTGTTTAAAACTGCTAGTTATTGGTAAACCTCATAAAATTTTTCTGCAAAATGAAACGAACTCGCAAAAAACAGAAGTTTACGAAAACCACCACATTTGGTTAGAGATTCTCGGATGAATTCAGTGTACTTTAATTTACTTTGGGAAATTGATTTATGGATCGACCGCGGTCATTTCGATGGAGTGATTTATTCCAGCTCTATGTACGTGAAAAGAGCTTTCACATGCTATCGAGGCATAACGTGATTATTACGGAAGTGACCTACAATGGATCTACTCTAGTGATAAAGATATTTTTGTATCTTTCTTTTTAAGTTGATAAACGAACGATTGTCATTAACAATAAGATGAGATATGTATGGAAGATTGATTCAAAGTATAATTATGGGGAGGCAAGAAAATCTTTGATAATACAGTTACGTTCGGGAAACTGCAATCGTTATACAAATTTTCAAATTATATTTTTCTCCAAATGTTAAAAATAAATTAACAAATAATATTCAGTAGCTTGTACATTATAAAGTAGAAAGATTACGAATATCAAACTCAAATTATCAGAACAAATACACATTCCTAAGCATTTTGAAACTGAAAAAATAGTGACTTTATTTTTAATGCTACGTTTTTTCGTAGATATTTCAAAATATTCATTTCAGAAAAAGGTTGAAAAATTTTTCATTTCGACTTGTTTAGTTTCAAGATAGAAAAGCTCTTTGGAGTTGATTCAAATACATTCAAGACAACTTGGGAAATTCTGTTCTCATAATTGCTTGAAACTGGGAATGTAATATACTGAATTCTCACATGTGATCGGGACCGAAAGAAGAGATAAGGGCAGCGAAGATATTTATAACGTAAACGCGCTACCTTCGAAGACAAACGGGCTCGCGTGATAGGATAAGTTTCAAAGTTAAATGGATCATGAAGCTAATAGTCAGAACTAGTTGTTTTCGAGTCGTTGTTTGTATCTATGATATTTTCAAGTTTGTGACATTTTTCAGAGAAAATTTCTGTAAATTTTTCAGGTATGAATTATATTATTATTTTTAGTTTGGTTCAATATCTGTAGTTTTTTACTACCAGAAAAGAATACCTATTTTTTGTATTGTTATCATTATCGTTAAATATTTTACGAGAATCTTGTTATGTGCTTTAATTACATATATTATGAGATAATTTTGTTGCGGATAATGTTTTTCATAAAATTTGCTCGAACTTTTTTTTTTTACAAAAACACATATTCGGCCATAATTTCCTCCCAGTTAATGCAAAAACATTGTTTGCAATTCAAAAAAACTTCCCGACCAAAAGGTGACTTATAAAATAATTCATGACCAAAGAACTTTATAATAAATTACATCAACTCTTTGTTTCAAGCAGTACAATAAACTTGATTTAAATACTACTCCACACTTTTCAAACTTTAGCCTTCAATCAACAACTTACTCAAGCATTAAAAATCTGCTTCATAGTTGTTGCTTTCGATGCAGTTTCGGACACTTCTGAGACGTTGAAGTATTTTATTATAGTTTTATAAACGCGTACAATGTACAGTTCCTTGTTGTCGACAAAAGCGGCTAACGGATAAAAAAGTTCGCCCGAGTCGCAATTCAGCCGCCAGCGTGCCTGCCAAAAAAAAATGAGAATAACAAGAGAGCTTTGTCATGGTAATTTACAGTACTTGAAGATCTTATCTATTTTTGTGTAATGTTTTGCTTTTGCAGTTTGCACCCATTTCAGCCGAAAGGTATTTTCGATGGTTGGAGCTGTCAGTCCTGATTCTTTCGACACCCTTCACTCTTACAGCAACACTTTCCAGATGCCGTTTGTCACGCCTTGGTTTCCTGAGAAGGTAAATGAAATTCAATTCAATAATAAGTCATATCGTTCATTAATATTATCCAAACGTATTTTATAAACAATTGTTGAAAAATTTATGTACTCTCATATATCCATGCATTACACTGAGTTCAAACAACTCATTAATTACATATGAATTCTCACGTATGAATTCTCACGTAGAAATTTCATGAGAGGAATCATTGACTGGGAAATCGAATAAATAGGATCATCCCTATAAAAAAAACTTCAAAATATAAAAAAAGGTTTTGAGCTAATACAGAACAAAACTAATGTCAATAAAAAAACATGATTGGTATCATGGTGACCGAAGAAGTATTATAAACAATTGTGTAACAAAAATTATTGATATCCAATTGTCGGCCAAACCCTAAAATTTTAAAGCAAAAATTTATGTTGCCATGCCTACTAAAATGCCATAAAAGACAGAGAGGCATAGTGTTATAGCTAAAATTCATATTTACATTAGTCCTACACAAAAAAGTAACAAAGGGACCCGAAAACCTGCTCATTTTCTTGATTTTACATTTTTATTGGCTATTAAGAAAGTATTTTCGTGCAGAAATAGGTAAGTGAATTAAACCTACTTATTTCTGCACGATAATGCATTCGCATTATACTGATAAGAATATGAGCATTCGTTGCTATCGTGATTATGCAGATGCGTCGAAAAAATCTATAGAACTTTTTTGTGATATTTTCCAAAATATTTTTGATATAAAATACATCACTCTCGATTTCATATTGAATCATCAATTATCATGTGCATTATTCTTGTTATCAGAATGCTACTGATATCTTAATACTGCTTATTAGGCAAAGTCGGTAGAATTTACTTTGGTAGGTCACTATTAATTGCAACATTTTACTATTCTAATTTTAGACAGATGAGTTGACACCGTAACATCTGTATAAAGTTAAATTTGCATGAATCGCTACTATGAATTCGTCTGCATGTACATAGTGCATATGGACTTATTTAAACAAACTCTTTACAAGAGCATGATTCTAAAGTTTCCACGAAATTTTCACGAAAATCGGGCCCTACCTTGAATCGCTTTATGTACGCTTGCAAGCACATCTTTTCAACCACAATTTTTGTATATTATAATTTATTGTAAAAGGTTATTGCTGTTAATCAGAGCAGGTTGTCGGGTCTTTTTGTTACTTTTTTGTGTAGGACTAATGTAAATATGAATTCGAGCTATACCACTATGTCTCTCTGTCTTTTATGACATTTTAGTAGGCATGGCAATATAAATTTTTGCTTTAAAATTTTAGGGTTTGGCCGACAATTGGATATCAATAATTTTTGTTACACAATTGTTTATAATACTTCTTCGGTCACCATGATACCAATCATGTTTTTTTATTGACATTAGTTTTGTTTTGTATTAGCCGAAAACCTTTTTTTATATTTTGAAGTTTTTTTATAGGTATATCACTTCTTTTTGTAAGAATGGATAATTTAACATGTCACCTTGAATTCTTTCACAAATTTTTAATCATGCTGATACGGACGGTGAAGATATAAACCGACTAAATAGTTATTTGAAAACAAATTTATTTACTACGATTTATTAGCTTTTCGAGAGTAAAGGTGCATATATATATACGACTTTCACAAATATCGACTAGGATACTTGATTACTTGAATAAAAAAATTCGCATTTTTCAATTCATAATAATTAAAAATTTTCTTGCTCACAATATCTGGTTAACTTGTGTAAAACTTACATTAAATAATATAATGGTCTGGGCAATTTTTCGCTCGAATGGAATATTACACAAAATAAAGAAAATTTTTAATGAATTAAGAAATCAGACTTCAGGAATTTTTTCGAAATTTTTTTCATAAAGTTTGAAAATATCAAGTACTCCAATAACTATTTTTATGTACCTCTGGCATAGAAAACGCGTTTCTATGCCAGCTCGAGATCTTTAAACGCGTTTTCTATGCCCTCGGTACATAAAATATCGTTCGTAACAGGCACTGATGTGCTCATAGGCAAAACGGGTTACAGTCCTTGGCTTCGCCTCGGACCGTAATTTCCCCGTTTCGCCAAATTCGCACATCAGTGCCTGTTACGAAATATACTATTATCACATTATTAAACGTAATCTGCAGCATCCTTTACTTTTTTCGTTGACAAACGTTTTGCCTCATCTGCCTGTAACAGATAATAATATGAATAAATACCTCAGATTTTGCATTCAGATCTTTGCATTCTTCAACATTAGTTTTTTTTTTTTATTCGAGTCCGAGTTAAATAATAAGAAAAAACTATGATGCGTAATTTGATTGCTTATTTTGTAATTGTGTCAAAAAAGCGAGGAATCAGTTTTGAATGAAAAATATTTGCTGTGTAAAAAAAAATTTGCCGAAATTTTATAATAAAAACAAAAATCATGATCAAAAAATTTATGTTGAAATCAATTATTTATTTATTTATTTTTTTATATACTCTTTATCGGCTAAAAAATTCTTCTTTTCGATGTGATTCTCAAATTTTTTAATGTCATATTTAAAAAAAAATTATAAAAAATATGAAAGTATTGCTAAAAACTAAAAAAACGGTTTAGTTTTTCCATCCGAACCTTACGATTATGATTATTATTACTACTATTACTATATTATGTTTTATTATTAAAATTTTTTTTAAAAATATAAAAATATTTTGTCGAATTCGAGTTGTTCAATTAATGGCATTATTTTTAGAATTAACATTTTTTCGACATTAAATTTCAACAATATAAGTTTACCGTAAATCATTTATTCAGGTTATATTTACTATTTTTTTTTCCTTTATTGAAAAAATTATCTGGCAGTTCAGGGCGAAAATATGCATAAATAGGCAAAAAATACATGATTTGATTTCTTATTTTATAATAAAATTTGTGAAAAATAAATGTTGACAAATTTTATAAATAGATCTTAAATTTAAAATTAACGCTTTGCTATGAATGGAAATATGCTGCCGAAAGTTAATAAATAAAAAGAAAATATTCATGTATAATAATTTTATATTTCAATCAATTTCTCATTTTATTTTTAAATATTTATTTTTTTTTTCGTATTTTCTTTATTTGTGAAAATATTGTCGATACTGAAATTGTGTTTCGCTGTTCAAATAAGATAAAGAATAAAATTTATTCAATATTTCTTAAAACCTTAAATCAACTATATTTTGCATCTAAACTTTGTTATCATTACTTATTATTATTATTATTATTATTATTATTATTATTATTATTATTATTATTATTATTATTATTATTATTATTATTAATTAACTTTTCTAACATATATATTTTTTAATATAAAAATATTTTCACGAATGCGAGTTTATAAACTACTGACAATTTTTTTTTGGTTAAAATTTTTTTGACAATAAATTCCAACAGTAAAAGGTTACACTGTTATTAAATTTTTAAAGTTTGACTTACCGCTTTGTTTTTCATTTGTTCTAAAATATCGTTCGGTAGTTCAGGGCTCAAAATAGAAGAATATTTTTCATATAATTTTAATATAAACTGACAAAAAAATCCTGAAACACAAAGAAAATTTGACCACAGAGTGAACAAAGCCGAATATTAATTATCTTGCAATATGAGATTCAAAGAAATCAGTGTACTTATCTGAACTTTATCGGAGAAGTTCCTTGGTTTTTCTCGATTTCGTCCATGGCAAAACTCAATTGTCATAACTCGAACGTATTTGTAAACAACTGTCACCTGTCACTTTTCAGAATCTTCACCTGTGGCTTTCTGGGCTTTCTTTACATGTATACCCAGTGCACAGGCATAAAGAGGTAGAAAGAAAGTAATAAAAATTGATGATTTTTTAATTTTTTTCAGTTGTTGACGTTTTTGAGAAATTTTTAAAAAATAATTTGTAAATTTTTACCCCGAGCCCGGATTTTTTTACTACGGCCCTCTCAGAACACTGCGAAACACCTTTCGCCATCTTTTAGAAAACATTTCAGATGCACATTTTTTAGCGCCCGAAGATAACCGAGTGAATCCGAAGTATAATGTAAAACGCCGAAATAGAAGAAAATCATGACGCTCTTGCGTCGAATTTCAAAATACGCGGCGCTCATTGGCTGCTGAACGTGAGAACAAAGAGAGTGCGGGAAAAATCGACGTGAACCCTGAATATTACAGAAAAGAAAAGAGCTGACTTTCTCGTCCTGTATTACCCGACAAGAAAGTTCAACTGAACTTTTCGATTAATGAAAATTTACTCTTATTTTTAAATTGTCAGTGGTATCAGTTTCTTTTTTTTAATCATACTTATTACCAGATTTATTGAAAATGTAGTTTGTCCCATAATATTGAACCCATAGGGTCATTGCATCTCGAATCATTCAGATGATTCCTGTATTTTGGGAAAAAATTTTTGTGTAGGGTGAAAGCGGATAATACGAGATTGCGGGTATTATAGGTCACTCGCTCTTATGTTCTAGATACTTGCTTTTTGGACAGTAAAAATTGCCGTTGTGAATTTATCTTTCAAGTTCACTGAAAAAGTCTGTGTAACTGTTTTATTGCTAAACTTTTTTTTTTTTTTTTTCGTTTGCGTAGGAAAAAATTTGAATAAGTTACGTTTTTTTAAAGTTAATTACAAACAGCTTTCATATAATTTTCGGGTAATATAAGATAATTCCTTGCAACTAATATGAGACGCTTGAAAATTTATTCCTGGAGCACTTTTTACTGCTTAGTGTGATTAATTTTTACTTATAAAGAAATAATTGCCGATTCACATCAATCGTCTGCAGTCTTTGTTTATAAAAGTGAAATTTTCTTTGTACGTCTCCGGTCAGAAAATCTCATGTTAACCTTGGCTCATTTGCCATCGTCGGACAAGGACGATATTTTCCTGTCCTCGGCTAGCATCTCGGACGAAAAATTGTCGTCCTTATCCTCAGAACAGCATTAATGCGCCGCAGTAAACAATATACTTTTTTTTTTTCATTGTTAAGTATTCTTTTTTTTTTTATTACTATTTATCGTTTCATGTATAAAGCACTATATACTATACATGCTTCATTTTCATTAGAGTGTCTACTAGATAAATACTATATTGAATATACAGTCGTTTTTAAAAAGTGTCTTATAATACACACAAATTTTTGCGAAATCTTTACATCTTCCACTTTTTTTAGAGTGTCTAGTAAAAATCAAACGTATGGAATCATTGCCAATAATAATCTTAATATCATCCTACAGGCTTTATGCAAGCATTTAGAAATTTCAATGGATTTTTTTTCTGAATAAGCGCAAAATCAGAAGTAATTTAAACAAAAGTGTCCCTTATCACCCGCCCTTACCCTATATTTTATCTATTTTGAAACTGATGATTAACGTTTTTTTATCTTCTCTCTAAAAATTTAGTTACTTGGTCACCTGCAATTCTGAAAATAATCTCTGACACCAAGACTTTTCTTAATTCCCACATGTAAATTGTGCATAAAATTTAATTTCGAAGACGGGAATAATCCAAAGTAATAGTTTTCATATTATTTTGTATAAAATAAAGATTCATCTAAACAGAAAAAATTTTAAACTTCAGATTTTGGAAGTACTATTTTCAATCGCAATTTCAAGAGAAAAATTTTAATAAAAATTTTGGACATTGGATAAATTTTTTCCTCCATTTTCATTTTTTACGTATTTAAAAAAATTTTTATTGTGTATGAATTTATCAAAATCCCAAATTCAATAATTTATTATTCTACGATTACGGAAATAAAATTAAATAGTATTCATTATTTATTTACATTCATCAGTAACTATTTACTTTTGAATGAAAAAATTACAGAGTTCAATAAATTTTCAAAATTTCTTTGATTATTGCAAGTAAATTTTTTTTTTCTTTTCGAAGACTGATTTTTTTCAAATTTAACCAGTGATTTTCTTTTATTCTCAAAAAACAAGTTTATATGTGACTGCACAACATTTAGTACCTACATTAACTTCTATTTGGCTAAATTCTTTGTTTAGTAATTTCGATTTTTGAAAGTGATAATGCCATTTTTGCATTTATTTTTATGCTTTGTTTTCTCACAATTTTATAATTTAGCTAAAAATTACTTGATGATGAGAGATAACAGATAACTATATTGATCAGTTCTTTCAGCGGAAAAAAAACGTTTGATAGTTCATGAAATTTCGAAATCGAATTAACAACTATAAAAAAAAAATTAAATTTTTTTACTGAGAAGTTGAGACATTGCGTGAGTATTCTTTTCTCATAATTTTTTTTAACGGAAAATATCTTGTTTGTTACGAAAATTTATGAATGCATTTCTTGAGCATTATGTAACTCCGATTCCATCGTATATACATTTTATTTTTTTTTTTTTAAATCGTGATGTACTAATTGTAAGCATGGAGTTATGTTTCTTGATAAATCTTCAACTAACATTCATATGATGTTGATAGTATTCAAAAGCTGAAAATATATTGTTCCTATAGTTCAAAATACAATTATACGTTTTGAAAAGACTTAAAAATAATACATTAGAAATATACAAGAACATTTTCATAAAGCAAGGAATAAAAACTTAATGTGATTTTGAAATTTTTCAGTAGAGAAATTGTTGTCTTTTTCTCAATTAAAGGAATCTGAAAAATATACATAAATTACAAAAAAGTTTTTCTAAGAATGTCGAATTATTACAGACGAATGTAAACAGAAATTCCTACACTTAAACAATTTTTTGTGCGATTCTATGGATAACAAAATTACACCTAAAAAGTAAATATAACAGGGAGTTATGGCTTGACGAAAGAATGGGTTTTAATTTGAAAGAATGAAGTGAGAAAACCGATGCACTCTCAAAATTTGTAGGTAAAACATTTTTCGATTTCTTTCTAACAATCACTTATCCAAGAAGACTTCTTTCGAAAAATATAAGTAGTAATTTATCAGTTAGGGTATAACATCACATACAAATGGAGAAACATTTATAACGATGATGCAATTTTTAGGCAGGTTATTAAATTCTGTAAAAAAATTATGCGTAGCGATTTGGGAAAATGTACTTTTTAGCTACGAAATTTCATAAGTTATTCCTTCCGTCGCAACAACTAGAATTCAAGCAAAAAGAAAAAAAAAGATCATATCGATTTTGATGGAGCTGCTTTAGAAATATTTCCACGCAAAAAAAACCTAACCTGAATCACATAGAAAATTCGAGACAAAATGATCTTTTAGTAATATGAGTCGTAGTACACAAAATTACATGCAAATTTGGCAGTTCGTGAAAGAAGTGTTTTTTAGATTTACTTTCTGTAGCTGTTAAGGTAGAGGGTTTAAAGTTGAAAAAAATGTACATTGTTACAGTCTTTTCGGAAGCAGCAAAGGTTTTTGTTTGTACTTTTTTCGATTTTCAACATATATCACTCATAAACTACTATTTCGAATCACAAGAACAGCATATCGCCTTGAAGCAAAAGGGTTGAAAATTTTATGTTCCATTACAATCAGTTATTCTTGATATTTCTAGAGGTAAATGAAAAAAGGCGCGAATCATGTTTTTTGCTTATATTTTGAAAAATATCAATGACAGTTATTTTTCCATCCAATGGCCCCAAATTAGTCTAAAAAACTCTTTTCTTGCTGAGGCAGTTGCAGTTATAGAAAAGTCTGTGAACCAGTGTTACCTAGGTATAATATATTTTGTTGTTTTATGTTTCTTGATCATTGAACCATGTGGTTATAAATTATAATTTCATGTCCCTCTCTTTTTGTCTACACATTCAATTGTGGATTCATTTACGTAGAAACGTCAAATATATTTCTATGTTTCTTTAAAGGTCCTTACACCATCTTCGGGCCATCTCGACTACGCCATAAGCATGAGGCCGGACTACCACCGCGCTATCATCGATACCGTGCGCTACTACGGCTGGAAGAAAATCATCTATCTATACGACTCCCACGACGGTAAGTTCGACGGCTCATACATTTCTCATTTTACGCGGGATCTCGATATTTTTGCATCAGCGCGTCCAACTTCGACCCCACCCCCACTGTGATAGGACATACCACCGACGCCCTTGCCCTTATCGCTCTTCATCGCCAGCCCTGTTAATCCATTCGATAGGAACGGGAAAACCATCCCAAGTCGCAGGCTTAAATAAGACATTACGTCCTTGGAGAAGGTTTCTTGAGTCGTTTTTCAATTGAAATTATACTTGGAACGCATTTCTCCCGGTTTTTTCTTCAGCTTTTCTGCATTACTTCTTTTGTTGATATAAGCAAGGGAGCTTTCATGAATGATATCACAGTTTTTGGAATGTATTGGCGAAACCTTTCTTACTTTTTTGTGTATTGCTACAGTTCGTACTTTGAAAAGAAATGCTAATCTTGGTTGATAATTTATCATTTATCGTAATGAATAATTTCTCTGCCTATATTGTTTCGTTTTTGATGATCTTCATTTGCAATTAAATATTCAAGGGCTTATAATTCCTAGAATAGTAAAATTTTAAATTTAATTTTATTGTAAAAAGTGGAGTTAAGATTATTCCAGTAGGTTACTTACGATCTGACTACTCAAAACATGGGTTTTAGCGTAATTAACTAATAACGGTCGAGTTGTACTATTTCAATAGTCGCATTTGATTATCAACGTCTTTGACTACTTAATCAGTCAAACAAAAACTGTTGTAATTCTTCATTACATCTTGTACTATTTTAAAAGTCATTTCTAGCGCAATGGCTGTTATAACAAGAATCTTGTATTTTTTTATTTATATCTCATAAGAAACAAAGAGTTCTACTCTGCCGAAATTCGATGAAAAACACAAAAAGGAAATTTGAATGACGATAAGAACATTCTCATCAAAAATATGACATTACAAATAAAAAAAAAAAATAAAAAAAAATTATGTAAATTTGAAATGGACAAAAAAAAACAGTTTACTTGACAATCCACGAATTACAATCGAGCAATTAAAAATAAAGCTCAGTAAAATTCGGATACATAGTGACCTTCCGCCAGTTTACAATAAAACTATGAATGTATAAAAATATGAAAATTCCTTGGAAACCAGATTTACAAGAAAGGAAAAATGTCGAACAAGTCACCAGTTTTCCATATACCAAAGAGGTTTAAATAATACAGTGTAAAAAATGATGGCAATTTTTCTATACTTGTGTATGGAAAAACTTAGTTAATTTTCCATAAAAGTATTGAGAGTTTTTAACCCATATTATGTATGGGATTTTCCCCATAAATAGATCTGGAAAATTTTTCATAAACTATGGGAATTCTTTCATAATTTTGGAAGTTTCTCTATAATTAATGAAAGAATTCCTACAGCGTATGGAAAAATTTCCAGATCGATTTATAGGAAAAACTCTATACAGAATATGGGGTAGAAACCTCTAATACTTTTTTGGAAGTTTTTTAACAGTGTAAATCATTATTGACAATATAATAATATGAATATAATCATGTTTAAAATATGAACAAAATACTCGAGATAACATAAAAATTTATAAAATATTATTATCAATCAATATGAAAATGCGTACAATAAATCTACATAGACTCCGTTGTGCAAAAATCTGTAGAAATAGTGAAAATCATCATAACGTTCAAGTTGATGACATCGAGTAATTGAAATATCCATCGAAATTCATAAGAATTATAAAAATATTTTGTAATTTGTTAATTTGTACGGAATAAATTTAAAAAACTCACCAAGTACAAGTAGTATCTGAATGTTAGATATTGATGAAGATATATCTGTTTTTAAAAATTTATCGAATATTGAATATACATATCAATTTTATCTCAATGGAATTTCGGATAATCGATTCCTGCAAATTTGTAAAGTAACCTACCAAAAAATTCGAAATCGATAGAAATCCATTAGTACTAAAAATTTTACCCATCGCATCAACTTTCGACCAAATCGATCAAAATAACTTTTTTGGATCGTAAGTTTTTTATCATTGATAAGTTCAATGGACCATACCGAAAATATAAATTTTGACTAACTCATTAAGTAGGGATGAACAATTTCAATAAGTTAGCAATTATCATTGATTAACAGTTTTTTTCGTTAATATAAAAAAAACTTTTCTTTTCTATATGTAAACAATTAAAATTTAATTCATATGAAAAGATTAAAACCGACTTCCTTGAAAAGTATGTTTTCAACTACAATAAGTCCAAATGAATGTTTGAAATCATAAATCTTCAACTTCTAACTTCCATTGAGTGAAATAATTTATACAGGGTGTCCCTAAGTCACGTTTACAAAAAAAAAACCCTTGGATTATTGTTCACTTTTAAGTCTTTGACAACTTTTTATAAAACTAAGAATTCAAAAAGTTATTCAATCCTAAAATTTCAACAATAATTGCGTCCTCTCGACAAGAGGGGGTCGAAATTACAAACCAAACTCGACTAAAAATCTCCTTCTTATTTTCCTGAGTCGAAAAGTGCACTGCCATTTTTCAAAAAACTCAAAATCAAAAAAGATATTCGAGTCTTGAATCTAAAAATCTGATTGGTTAAAACTTGTCGCCCGAACATCTTTTCTCATTTTGAGTTTTGTGAAAAATGGCAAAGGACTTTTTGACTCAGAAAAATAATTTTGAGTTGAGTTTGGTTTGAATTCGACCACTACTTGTCGAGAGAGCGCAATTGTTGTTTAAATTTTAGGCTTCAATAATTTTTTGAATTTTGAGTTTTATTAAAAGCAGTAAAGGACTTTCCGACTTCGAATTGAGTAAGGAATCCGAAGTTTTTTTTTTTTTTGTATATGTGACTTTGGGACACCCTGTGCATTTGAAAGCATAAAATTTCTATCATTCACGATAGCAGCATGTAGGTATTTATTTCTAGAAGAGAACGTTTTTTGACTAGTTAATAATGTAAAAAAAGTCCTTTTTGACTATTTACTGATTACCATCTTTATGCTAGGTGAATAACTTAAATTTTACTACAGATAGTCAGAATCGACAGTATCAGATTGAAAAAGTGGATATATGAAATGAACAATTTAGTTCTTAAATTTTTATCAACCAACAGATTTTGAAAATACGTTTTCCATATTATTATATTCATTGACTTTTTGTCTTTGACATCTGTATAAAACTTTATCGTTTATAGACTAAATTTTTATTGTTTTTTGAAATTATGAAAAGGTAGATTCTTTAAAAACCTGGAATCTTTTGAACGAGGAAATTTCCAAAATTCTTCGGATCTTGTTAACTTTTTAATAAAAATTTTCTATATCTTTTCAAAAATTTGATTCATTAAAAATGAATTTGTTTACTTCAAAAATTTATCAAACCCTTCCAAATTTCGTTATTGAATTAGAGTATTCTTAAGTCAAATGGACTTTTATGATTACTACGTGTGATGGAATGTCAAATAATTTCAATATTTGAGGATACATATGACATAGCTTTTTATCTACAAAAAAAAGACTTACATTAACATACTCTACAGAATATAAAATGGAAATCCGATGGAAATATTTCTTATATTTGGCTTTTATTGTTCGTTTTAATCTTAAAATCCGTCTATGTATGTGTTCAATCTACTATAAAGGTGAAATTCCACAAAATATTAAACTCACAAGTTTTGCTGTCGAAAAATTCATCAAGTCGTTAAAAAATCATCCAAGTCCTCGAAGATAGATAATGCTGCCCTTCAGAGAGCGTGTGTATTCCAATTCAAGGTCTCGCTTTGATACTCAACTTTCAAACTACGAGAAACTTGTTTTAATCTCCAGCGGATCTAATTTCGTCTGTTTGAACTCATACTTAATTACAAACCAGTAGCTCTCCAGATTTCGTGTTTAACATGCAAATTGGGATAAAGTGCAATTAAGGCCATTCGTTTGATGAAAACATATACAAACAATTGTGAGCAATCAACGGAGATAATGGAATCTTATAATTTTATGACTGCAAACACGAAAATTTTAACTGCCATTTTTGAGTCTGGATTAAATTTTCAGGATTTTCCAGCTCTTTGCTCATGTTTAATTGAAAGGAAAACATTGACTCATGTTTTTGATGAACAAATTTTCCAAAATTTTGAAAATCAAGGCTTATGCTGAATTGATGAGTAGAAATAAAAATTTATCGAAAATTATTACTTATGATAAATATTCATATTTGTCAGAGCAGCATCAGAAAAGACAAGAAGTGTTTCTTAGAATGTTGAAGAAATAGTTAAAGTGGGGGTTTAATGCAAATATGACAACTCCTCTGAATCACTCAGTCTGTGTTCAATCGCAAGAATCGCAAGATCGGTTGTTGATTATATAATCAGTTACTCGTAATCGAGAAGCGAATCGAAGACAATCGACTGAAAAAATCTGCAGAAAGTTATCTACTGGAACTTTCGTAGGTATCAAAATACGAATCAGGAAAATTCCAAATTTTTTTTTTTTAATCAGCTGTCAAATTTCGACCACTTTTTATATCTAGAATTAGTTTAAATGAAAGTTTAAAATTTTCCGATTCAAATGAAGCGTTAAATGAAATCAACTTGGAAATATGTAAATGTATGGACTACGTTTAAAATTCCGTTGGCAATTTTTTCAACAATAATCAGGTAGACATAAAAATATTATTTATAATTATGATACTGTGCTAATCGTCTGCGAGATGTTACTGAAAATTCAAATGTCAATAATTAGTTTGATGGGAGTATGTAATTTTTTTTAAGATTCCATAATTTTTTTTGTTTTAAGCATCAATCAAATGATAAATCGTACAGTTTAGTAAAATTATAAATAAAGAAGGTCGTTAAGTTAAGGCATCTAATGATTCAGATCATTTTTTGCATTTTGAATTTTTTTCGCAATAAAGGTTGGAATTTGAAAAAAACTGTTTATATAATAACTGTCAAGATATGTGAAAAAGTTGGATTTTATTCTTGATTTTGATTGACGTTTCGTCTTTTGAAAAAAATCAGTATTCAGAAACAAAATAATGTACGTATGTTGCAAGGTGATCTCTTTAAGATTTTAAGAAGTTAATAACCGGTCCATGAAAATATAAAATTATTTAAATTCGATGTTTTTTTTGTCATTTCACTTGTATCAATTAAGGAATAATTTTACTAATAAACAGAATTCAAAGAATTTGAGGGTTACTGAGCTATTTTTAGAAAAAAATTTTTATCATTTTGACTGCAGTTCACAACTGGTCAAAAATATTAAAATCATTTCAAAAAATCTTTTTAGCTTATTCGCAAAAATATGGATTCTTCTATTCTACTAAAAAACTTTGTTTACAAAAACTTTTCGTATTTTTCAGAATAATTTTTGTTTTCAAACGATTTGAATAAATGGGTGAATACTATAAAGAAGTATAACAATGTGTACATTTCGTACTTCAGTTTACATAGTTTTTTTAGTAGATAATTCTGAAACATTGAGAAATGTTTCGTTAGTTTGTCTGATATCCATAATTATACTATAAATTCATACTTCATGATTCATATTCGTTTTTACTTTTGTTCTCTAACCCAAGTAAATTTGTAGCGTTAGATTTATTTATTTGACAGACAAATTAAAAAGAAAAAAAAACCTTTTAACTACTTTCACGTTAAGATCAATTTTTTTCTGATGCTTGATTTTTAAATAACTGCCATGCTCTAGAAATTGTCATCTGTATAACTGAAACTATCCTTCGTGGATCTACATCATTCAACTATCAGCTTCGAATCAGTCTTTGGCTTGGAAAAAAAAAGTAATTCATCCCAATTATGCATAATTGTATGAATTCCACAAAAATTTTAAATCATGTCTCTTACATACTACAAGAAAAAAATTTTTTTCGCGTACTGTCATTGTTTTTTTCAAGCTACTCTTGTCTCATATCAATGTATTGATTTATTTTTCAATTAACCCAATTTCACCTTATTTCCCTACCTATGAAAACATTGCAATTTGTAACATCTACAATTAGAAACCGTGATGAAAAAATCGTCGAAAATTAATCGCTGTACGAGACAAACTCGCAATACTATACGAATTCACATTGTTTTCAATCGCTCGAACAAATGTACTCCAAGTTGATAATTATCGCTCTCGTAACAATTTTCATAGTCAGCACAATGACGTTCGAGGCAATTTCACGTTTCGGGTTTCGATGAATGTAATTAGCTCTTTGATATTTGCTTTACCTAGAGGTATTCAATTTCATTTGTGATTATATGTATATTGGTTCTTTGTTAGAGAGTATACAATCACGAAAATGTATAAGAAATAGGGTAATGAAATATAAATCATGCGATATGAAGTTTCCTGCTTGCAAGTCCGGTATTGATATGATTTTCATAAACGATTTCTGTTTAAAACTGGGGCGGAAGTGATCAGAATATAATGCTCACAATTATTATTTTCTTTCACTATATGATTGTATGGGAATTTTGTGTATTGTATTATACATATATTTTATCTTCTGGTACACAAAGCAACTTCAATGATTTTTTTTCAGCCAAAAGTTATTTAAAAAATTGGAATAATATCATGGTATATATTTTTTACTTTTTTGTTTGCAGAAAAATTGAGCACTGATCTATTTGAAAGTTATAAGGAAACTTGATTTTGATATTCCGTTCACTAAGCCACATATTTTATTAATAGTACGTATTGTTACATTTCCTAGAAAACTGTCGTCGAAAAATGAATGCTGGGAGGAATAGCGAGGTTCTGAAAATATTGAAAATAATATTCAAATCTAATACAAGTTTACAACATTATTCAAATTTTGCAATAAAAGCACGCACAACGTATCAAATCGTCCGTCATACCTAGTCATTACACAATTTGGTATGCAAATGACAGAATAAAATCACTGGTAAACAGAATAATTACAATTTTCGCTTCCTCGAAAATAATGCGATAAATTATTATTTATCGATTCCGATGTTTCATAAAGTGAGTTGATCATCTCGTGGAAAATGTTGATTAAGATAAATGACCTTTCATTTCCTGCAAGAAAGGTCGCGAGGCGACATACTTTTGCGGGCACATGCAAAGAGTCATCGGTATATTGTTAATTATGCGGTAAAACGCAACTCACTGATTTTCATCGTCGTATCCTTGCGTGGCGCTCTTAGAACCTTGGCATATTTCAAGGAAAAATTTATAAGTAAGCATTTATTTCGTTCACCAATAAAATATTTGCCCATGTTGTGGAAGCGGGCAAAAATCGGCTTTTCCACCCACTACGGTAAAAATAAAGTTTTGGTCACCAATAAATGACGTGAAAAATTGCTGGCACTTTTTTCAGCGATGCACCTAACAAATCTGAAGTAAATTCACATTGAATAATAAGAATAATGTGGTGGGCTCTCGAATTTTCTATATTGTGGTAAAGATCTATCAATACGGAGAAAACGAGCTCAATTAAAAAATTATTTTCATAATCATATGAAAATTATCTTGGTAGCCATATACTATTACATACATTATTTAAATAAAAAATTCATATTATTTTATCCATGAAATTTATATGATATTTTTGATGTTTTACATCATATTTTTATAATTATATTATACAACTTAATGATATGATATAATACTTTAAATATATACTTCTCATTAATACTTGCAACAAACTTTTGATCTTGTTCGTAAGATTGCAGAAAATCTGAAGAATGTTGCGAATAGTAAAATTTTGCAAAATATGAAACTCAAAAAATGATTGATATCGAGAAACTCGTGGGACAACTATATAAATTGTGACTAACAGCGGAACCGTAAAAAAAGTATTGTAATGCGAAAAAATGTTGAAAATTGTCAAAATTTCCCGAACATAGAAAACAGACAAAAATGCTTTATACAAACATAAAAACTGTTAAGTGAAAGATAGTACGAAGATTGATAAAAAATTATCTCACTTTCTCAACTTTTCATATTTCAAAACTGATGTCTTAAATATTGAAACCAATCTATTTCAAAGATTTTATATATTTGTACAAATCATTGAAAGTTTATTTATAGTTTACGTGCCAGGGCTAAAGATAATGTTTTAAAAAAAGCACTGAAAAAGGTTTTTTTAATTCTTAAAAGCCATTAAAAAAATGTTAAAATTTAGAAACTTTGAAAGTATTAAGAAAGTGACTATTCGTCTAAATAAAACAGACTCTTATAAACAGTGTAACAAATGAAATTCTGGCGTACTATCATAATGTTGAAAATGCGAAAATCTCAGTTATCACCTGAAATGTGTAATAATTCTGACGCTTTTATGTTGAAAAATCTGTTTTTACTGTTCGAAATAATCACAGTCAAATAACTTTTGATAAATTTTTGTAAATGAAAAAAACCCATTTAAAATATTGAATTATAAACCCGTTCAAACAATTAAATGCTCTAGAGTTTAGTAAAATAAGTTCTAATTGTAAAAATTTCAAAGCTGTTGCTACTATGTAATAATTAGAAAATGTCATAAATTATTGACGTGTCAAATATGTTAAATACTTTGTAAACTGATCGAGTAACTATCAAAAATGTAAAACTGTTAGGAATTATTCGGACGGGAAAAACGTAAGAAGTATTACCAAACTGCATGCATTTGTATCATCTTCATGACCGGTAAAACAGAAAAAATTCTCATCAATTTTTAAACATTCTTTGTAACTTTCAGTCAGAGAACTAGCCCATAGTTTCTTTCCACTGAAATCTGCCCTCCAACATTTTCATTTTATTTATACTCGGCGGAATAATATAACTTATTATTTGAAATTTGTTTCTCCTTCAAATAACCTCTTTAAAAAAGTGATTTTAAATCAAATATCAACTTTTTCTATCACCATTTTGAATTATTTTCTTTTCCGGATATCACCTTTTTTGTTTGCGAAAAACCAGTAGACGGAGTAAAAACCAAACAACAAAACCCTTTGATCTCTTTCGAGCCGTCTAGAAAGTACCTTTCCAAAGATTCTGAAGCACCCGAAAAATACCATCCAAGTCAGAAAAAATTTTCGTTCTGCTCCATCATCGTTTATGTCGCGTTAATTCCGATTGAATCGGATTATTTCCCGTCCTGAAAAAAGTCAATCGCTTTGAACACAGCTTTTAACGTGTTCCGGGAAACATGAAAAAGAGGAAAAGAAAAAAATTATTGTGCAAAAATGAACAGATCGTATTGATTTTCCCGGCTTCACGCTCGAACGGGCAAAACTTTTCGCGGCAGTGATGCGCGGCCGAAGCTTATGCCGGTTATGGCCCGATCATTTAACAACGATATGCCTGCAACACGTGCAGGAGCTCATTCACGCTCCAATGAACCCAAACATGCGCACAGCGTGTCAATGTTTATGTCTTTTCTCAGCTGTTATGAATGGGCATGAATATATGCAAGCCACGGGCTTGATGATTTATACTCACTTCAATATCATGGTTTTCGAATACCCAATACACATGTTCGACATGTATTACAACGATCCTCATTATACGAAGTTGCTCGTCAAACATTGGGGCTTTCACAGTCAATAGGAAATGACTTTATGACTTTCGAGATTGATTCGGCTTCGTAATGTACTCCCACGTCGCGATCCTCGTTGAGCAGTTTTTCTTTATGTCGCGAAATTTACAGAAACTATTAATTCACATCAAGGGGCCTATTATCAAAAAGTTTCTCGTACGAGAAATCGTGAAATTTCGTACTTTGTTACGTACCAACAAAACAAGCTTAAAACCCCCAAATTTCCCTATTCGTCGTACGAGAAAAATTTCAAGAATAGGCCCCTAGTAGTTGACTTAATTCGTGTACTGGTACAAGAAATTGTTGAATTATCCTGAATTTTGCTAGAAGAAAAACTTTTTTTACCACTAAGAAAATTGATTTTGTATTGGACTATTTGTTTCTTGGTTTCAGGAACTGTGTTGTTGATCTCAGAACTAAAAAGTTGATGAAGGCTCAGGTTGTTATAGCTTAACTTGAAACAATACACTATCAATTCATGGAATGTATAAAATATCAATCGTATTTGAAATAATATTAATGATAATTCTACACATAAATAATTTTAAATTTATAAAATACCTTTAATAAATACAAGTTTATATTTATAAAAGAGGGTGTTTTCCAGTATCAGAGAAAGTATAGTTTTAAAGTTAAGGTTTCTGAAAATTGCATAATGTCGAATTCAGGGTACGGAAATTATATATTGGAATCATGAATTCTTGAATTTAGTTCTGTATTCAAAAATTTACGATTACATTATTCTTCATCATAGGATTCATGAAATTAAAATTTCAATCTCTATATTTTTTATTTCTTTTAATTTATAATTACATTCTACCGAATCATATTTCAGGGTTGAAAGTTTCAGGAGCCTGTCTTTATAAGTTTAGAACTCCTGTTTTCTGAAATTAAGAATAATAGGAAAATGTTCCTTTTTATATCACACAAAAAAAGATTTCATTTGTGTAATAATATTATGAATTGAAAGAATTACCTGTACTGTTCTCAAAAAAAAAAAAAAAAAAAACAAAAAAAAAACAAATAAACAAACAAAAACCTAAAGAAAAAAACTTTTTTAGCCTATGAGAAAATTACTTGGGTGTATGGATCGAAGACTTTTTAGTTCCAGCAACCACACTTTGGTTTAATTCAAAAGTTTATAGAGGCTACGGTTGTTACAACCTAAATTAAAATTTGGACATAGGAATTTATTTCAGGGAAGAGGGGCAAACAGGTACCTTTTCGGTGCTTATAAAACATAGATAACAGCAATAGAAAATTCCAGAAATTTTTTGTTCTTGTACGTAACATTCGATACTTAAACTATGCCAAGTTATGAACATTCATTATAAGTTTTGCACAAGTTATGAATTTTAGAACTAAATGTTTGCAAAACTACATGTGGATTCTATTTAAAACTTAAGTCGTTTTGTGGCATGTGTTAATCATATCCGATTTGCTTTGAATTTCGCAAAAAAATTTTTGTAATATTTTGATTGATTTAGAACCCCGGAATTGGAAAAATTCCGACATCGCCAAAATAAGTGACACCATAATAATTACACAACTACAACCACAAACTGTTTGAAGTCTTTTTTTTACTGACGCATATTGTAATTTCTATCAATAAACAAAAAAAAAAAAAAACGAAAGTAAAAGATGTTTAAGATTTTCCCTCGCTCTAATGACTGTGTATCAACTCTGACGTTTCGATTATTACGTAAATTTTTGATTCGTAAAAGTGGATGTTAGCTACTTTGCATTAGGATAGGTAACGGATTTAGATAGATATATTTTTGTCGCTTAAAACGTAAAAATTGTATGAATTGAATACACAAATTCCAGTCACTACAAGAAAAGTCCTAAATATTTATCTTTTTGCTAGTTGGTTTAGTTGACTGGAGATATTTTAAAAATGATGTAGAATATGTTTGAGTTCCCAGCTTTTTTTAATATTGCTTATCTTTTTTAACAGAATGATTTTGTAAAAGAATGTGGTTTCAGATTAAAAAATACATATATTCTGAAACATTTAAGAGAAATTTTCATATCATGTTAAATATGTGCGAACAAGGTTCGTTTTATAATGAAAAAATATCTTATCCCTTATGAAAAAAACAGTCAAGTTGACTGTTTAAAGTCAAATTGACTGTAATTTTGTTCAGTCGATTGACTTTTTACAGTCTAATGCACTGCCTACAGTTAATTTGCACAGAAATGTCACATTGCACAATTATTATTGTAATTTTATTTCATTGTGTTGTATACTTTTTGGATAAAACTTTTTTTTCTCGACAGTCTTGACTGTTCGTCTAAGATTCGTCATTAAGGTCTTGTATATTCCATCCAGTACTTCGGGAATCTCGGTTGCTGGAACTGTTTTTTCCGTTAGGGATTGTTGGATTTTTTTCCGTTATGTTGAAAAAAAAAAAACTCAAAAAAAGATCACCCACGAATGGTTAAAACGTAGGATGCATAGTATAAAAATTGATGGGAATCGATATAATTGCATTTCCTTTTTCATTAATAACGTAAATTTATTATATTTTATGTTCCTTCTTTTTCTCATCTGATCAAAATACTGTATACATGTACTAAAGCAAACCTTACAGAAACTTGTATAACAGTAATCAATCGTAATTTGAGTGTACTGAATTATCACAATAGATTATACGAATTGAAGTCTATGTTGATTTCACGTAGCCCATATAAATTTCCGTGTTAAAAAAAAGTCTGGAAAAATAAAGTTTCGAACGATGCATCATCATTACAGAAGCACCCAGAAACAAGAGAGTATGTATAGCATGGTAAATACCGTCGTAAATCTGTATTAGGACAGTCTCGAGTTAGAAAAGATTAGTTAGGACAGTGCACATAGCGTACCCTTAGCGAAAGCTGGTATACAATGTGATGTAAAACAGGAGATGCGTGCATAGGTGAGATAGTTGTGCGATTTTCGTACATATGACTTGGTCAAACGTTACTTTTGCTATGAATTGTTACGTCGATTTAGTGCCCTTACCAAAAAATTATTGAGTAGAAAGAAAAACTTGAAATATGGATTGAAAAGTCGATCAATAAATACGTGATAACGAACTATATACTAAAAATAAGTTATTTATCTCGCTAATTTATACTAATTACAATTTAATGTCAAATTTGGTATATCAGTATATTTTTTGTTCTTTTAAGAGAATCAAAAATAATTTTAGTGTCAGTCTAAAACTTTTGAAGAAGTTGGTTTTGAAACCAGACTCTTTTTGAATGTACATTAGCCAGTGAGAAAAAACAAAGAATTTTCAATTGAAATTCGTTTTGTTTATACAGTTTTTGAAAAATATTTTTTGAGGTTACTCTAGCCTCATAACTGACTTTTGAAGTGACTTTCTGATAACAATAATATTGTAACAAAAAATATAAACTATTACCATTATAATTATTAACAAACTCAATTTATATGCTCTGTTACTTGTTTCAAAAACCGATTATGACTCATAAGAGAAAAGTGATAGAAACAGACGTTTAAAAAAAAAGTATTTGGTAAAAGTAACACTCATTAAAAATCTGTAACTTTTTGAACTTGTATTAGAATATACTTTAAGTTTTATCCTTACAGATTACAAGAGAATGATAGTTTGACAGTTCATTAAAAAGTTCGAATTTTGAGTTTAATTTAAATTTTGAGTTGCACACATTTTTATTTATCAAAATAGGAGGATGTAGTTTTATATTTTCCACAAAGTTTTTCCATTATATTATTTTATTACATTTACTTTGCATCATATAATTTGAACACTACTTTAAATGATATAAAAAACTATACTATTAATTATGAAAAACTTTACTTCTATCAATAATACATGATAAACTGTAAAAAAACACTATAACAAAATTATCATTTGTCTAGTTGACAAGTAAATAATGATAGTTTGTTTTTATGCGTTGGAAATAGTAGACCGAGGCAGTTTTCAACCGCATTCAATGCTGATTAAGTTTTCCTGTCCCCGGGAGAGGAGATGAAATTACACTCTGAGATTATCTTAACTTAAATCGGGTGCATTGTGCTACGTAGCGTTCGAAGAGTACGGATAAAATTACGTCATGAACCGAAGTGTCTTTCGACAGTTTCTCGTCGCAGTCATTTGTAAGTATTGATTTTGCAATTTTCAATTTGTCTTTTGTCGTACCTTAAATTTGTCCAAAAAACTTTTGTTGGGTTCCATTGAAGTGGGGGAAAAACAATGTAAGTTTCCTGTTATTGTTTCAAATTTTCTGTTTCTCGTATTGATCGACTTTGAAACTTTTGATGTGTTTCTTGTTGAATCTCAGGGTTGATCAAAAAACTTCTTTAAGGTTTCATTTTTGTGGTGAATTGGGAAGGTCTTTTTCCTGAAATTGAATTAAATATTTTGTTTGCTAGTGTTTTTGAAAACTGATGTTTAAATCTTTAAATTTGGAAAAACCATACGTTTGCATCTTCGCATAAAAGCTTGAAGAATGAAGAACTCAGAAATGTCAAACTTATAAGTATTCTGAATAGTATACAGATAATTTTTCATTCATAATAATAAATTTTCTTTTCATCTATCATTTACGAGAGTATAGATCTAAAATTTGTATTCGAATCCCTCCATGGACTTTAATACAGAGAAATAAATCGCATTAATTATTATTCTCACGAAAGTTACGTTGCTGTTATATTTCCAACCAGAATATCCATGTTCTCGGAGCTCTAAGGGCTTACTTAGCAAGTTTCAGTCCAGTAAAGGCATAAACTTGGAAATCATATTTGATAACGGTCACTTTGATTCATTGAATTTTTAAGCGAAAGTTATTAATTAACGATTTGTTGCACAGATAATATCCAAACTAATGGCCATTTCTTTCAGTCCACAAAAATAAATTATAAAATATTCACAAGTTTACTTCATATATAATTTCTTATAAAAATGGATATTATTTCATACACGTCTTTTGCTGGAATCACCATTTTTAAATCTTTTGTGTACAAAATCTTTCGCGGAACAAACGCTCGGATTTTAAAATTATTTTTAATTTATAGAAAAATGCTGAGACAAATTCTTAGCACAAATCTCTCTTTCGTAAAACAGATTTCTTCCCTTTCTTTTTTTACAAAGCAACGAACAATAGAACATTTTTTTTGTTACAAGAGTTGTACTATCAGTATGAAAATTCCAATTCGAATGATGATTATATTCTACAGCTTAGTTAGCAAAAATTATGTGTTTATTATTTTTAAATTTTTAGCCATTGTTTTGACAAATTTTGAATAAAAATCTCGTATTGAAGTTATACGTGACCCTTCCATTTTTTTCATATAGCAACTCACAACAGTTCTTTTTTCATAGCAAAAGTTACACGAATGAAAGACAAATTGTAACTCACATCATTCTGGTGATTCCACTAGGTTCCAAAAATGAGGATGATTTTGTAATTTTTTATTTATAGACATTATTTTGGAAAGTTTATCTCAGGAATTTTCGATTCAAAAAATATGTAAGCCCACTCGACACAAAATATTCTAGGAATATACTGGGGATATTTCAAAAAATATTCTCACAATATACTAATGTCCAAGTAATTTCCCGTAAGGACGATATTAGAAGGAATATCCCGAGAATATCCTCTCATAATACTTTAGAGTATTCTTGAGAATATTATCCGTACGTTTCGTTCAACTTTATCCTGATGTCACTACTTGGACAACTATATACTACACCATAAAAATATTCTGTGAGTATTTTTGAGAGAATATTCTTGTTAAAATCCAATAAAATTATGTATTAAAAGGGATTCATTTATTTTCTTTTTTATAAAACAGTAAACGACAGCATATTCTTCATAATCAACTATGTCGGATTATTATTCTCATTTTAATTGAAAGAAATATACGCATTCTACTCATAAGTTTGTGAAATTGAGATGACTCAATAATTTTGGATTTCTTGATGAATTTTCAGGAAAATTTCGAACAGAAATCAAACAATTCGAAAATATATTATTCTTCAATTTTTTTCGAAAAAGAATAATTAGTAGTTTTTTTTCTACAACGAGCTATAAATTATTAAGTGTGAGTTAAAATACTTATACAAATTTCACAAAAAAAATTCATGAAATAATGAAGAATTTATGATTCAGGTTACTAAAGCAAATTTTCAGACGTTTTTCGAACAATAAACTCGCATCAAAACATGTGATTCTTCCATTTTTCCATCAACCAACGAAATACACTCCATTTCTCATTACGAAAAATGTAGCATCAATATTAGGAAACAAATACACTCATTGACTAGCATATTACCGAACCTTGATTGTTCAATCCTGAAATCCATAACTCCATGTTCACGACTATAACCATTCAAAGATTAAATTCATCAAGTGGTAACAATTTTAATACCTATAATTACCAAAAAGTCATTGTCAAACTGTAAATTCTGCTCTGACATCTTCGCAGTAACTTCACTGGAGCTTTAAATACACAGATATTATCATCCTCTAGTTCGTGTTTTGTCAAAGTATATAATATAGAGTAGGTGGCCATTTCACAGACTCCGATTTTTCAGCCAAAAAAAAAATCATTCTTATTGTTAGTTTAAGAACATAAAAAAATAAGAAAAACAGTATATGACAGAAATCAACATAGGTACAGTGATGTGTTTTATCTGTGTCTAAATCGATCAGATAAGAATATTCAAAGCAATTCGAAAAAGCAAGATAATGATTCTATAAAAGTGAGTTTATTCAGCCAAATTTTTAAATGAAATTATCAAAACATAATAATGTTTATTAAAAATTGTTTTAGACTCATTTCAAAACATATTTTCAGTCACATCTTTCTTTCAATCCAGAAAAGGATGACCCGAGCTCAATAACCAATGAAATATTCCGCTTTGACCGATTTAGGCAAAGAATAATTAAATAAATCACTACATTCGTTTTGATCATAGCTAAAAACTGTTTTTAAAAGTTTTTTATGTTTTTGAACTCTCAATAATTATTTTTTTGCTAAAACTTCGTGTTGCATGCAATCTCTCCATATACCAGTTTACTTTGACAGGGCACAAAATGTATGATAATAACTCATGACTCCGAAAATCCTGAAAAACACTTAAATCATTAAAAGCCATTTTATGAGAGAAAACTTCTTGATCGTAAACAAACTCCACAGGTGATTTGTTGATAATAGACAGCGGTTTCCACGAAGGCTGGAGTACGCCAATGTTGCGAAAATTCGGTCGCGAGGATCCAATAACGGTGACTTCCGGACAGGAAGCGCTGGTCATAAATTTGCTGTACGTCGGCACGGGCTTAGGCTCCGTGGCGACGCTGTTTTTGATGAACAGCATCGGCCGCAAATTCACGCTCCTCGTGACCGCATTGCCCCGAATCGCGAGTTGGATACTTTACGCGTCCGCCAGGGACGCCCTGGCACTCTACGTGGGCAGGTTCTTGGCAGGTATCAGCAACGGCATCACCTACTCCGTGCTTCCCATGTACCTGGCTGAAATAACGAGCAAGCAACTCCGTGGTCTTGTGGGAGCCCTTATTTCCGAACTCATCAACTGCGGAGTTCTTATCGTATACGCGATCGGACTCTCGACGAACAGGTTGAATTGAAACTTTTGCTTTTTTATTCGCACGTGCAACTTCTAATTCCACGTTCGCGCGTAAAAATGAAATAAGCGAACCTCGCGGCGATTAAAATTTGTGGCCTGCAAGTTTTTTATGGAAAAGGTGATCGGGAAGAGGTGATCGGGGTTTGAGGTTATGTCCTGATAGGTTTGAGAGAGGAAGTTTTCTTCGTTGACGTGATATTGTGGGATTTAATAAAGGTGCACGTTTGTGTCAAGTTTGTGTTAACAGTTGAGGTAATTCGAATTTTTTCGGAACAATTATTCTTATTGATTATTCCATTTGATTTTTGTAGAAAAAAATGTAGCATTCAATGATTTTAAATTTTATATGCAGTCACACTTGAAACCGGTCAGAACGTTCAACTACTTTGACATGTACCTTAATTGGTAATTTGCTAATAATTAGACTTTTGGACATAGATTGTTTGCAAACTGTGAATAAATAGTATATTTTGTACCGAGGACCTGAGGCGTGGCTTTTAGGACGAGGACCAATTTATCTGCCGAGGCGCAGCCGATGCTGATATTTGGTCCGAGGACAAAGCCACGTCCACGGTCCGAGGTGCAAACGATACTTTTTGCAAAACACGCGAAAAAATTGTACTTGGAGGACTTGTACGGCCGCGTCGAATACGCCCATATGCCGAATACACGGCATATGCTTCAGTCCCTGGAGACACGTGCTGGAGCAATGCGTCACTGCGTGTGTTTTTGCTTCAGTGCGTATATTCAGGGAGTGAAGCGTTTGTCGGGCGAAAATGGTTGTGTTCGATGCGGCGATTCAGGTCCTCGAAGTACAACTTTTTTGCCTGTTTTGCAAAAATACTATTTTTACGAACTAGTGCATTCAAGTGAGACTTTTTCTAATAATGCCAAAACTCTGGAAATTTACATAAACGGTCGTGCATAATGTGTATAGTTTATTGCAATACAATTTTACTTGGTCATATGATCTGATAATTTCATATTTTTGATGAAAATAGAATATAAATCAAAACAGTAAATGCTTATGGGATGATCTAGTTTATAATAATATAAAGTGAATAATGTAATAATTTAACATGAAATACTAACAAAGATCTTTACTTAAAATCAAAGACGAAATATGGAGTTTTTACCCAGTTCTTCAGCTAAAGTTTAAAAATGATATTTCATGTAATTGAAATATGTAATTGCAAAGATTTTCTAATTGGCAATCAAAAACTCAATTTAAGTTTTTTGAAAAAAAAATTTTTTTCCAACGCAGTTTTCGATTGAAGTTGAGACATAGGATGTTAGCCATTGCAGATTCTAATTAGAAAAACTTTTCCAGAATACTAAAAATGATAAGCCAGAATACTACATAGTTTCTTCTAATAAGCCACGACCAATTCGATTTCTTTAATAAATTTGTACAGCTTAGCTCAAAACCGTGAGAACTATTTTTTTGTTGTACATCTGTTACTTCCCGCCATAACTGAGAAAGTCACTTGTGCCATAACGTTTAAAATTTTACCAGAATATCATGTGAACTGAGCCTTATGGCACAAGTGACTTTCTTGGTTATGGCGGGGAGCCACAGATATGTATCCAAGCTTCACCACAATCTTTAAAAAAAAGTTTTTAAAATGTGACAGCTAAGAAAATTATCGTAGTGTTTTCATTGCTCGTCATTATTATTTATTTTCACTTTCAGGAATGACTTAACAATTATATCAACAACAACATAAGTATTGTGTATAAGCTCACTATGAACTAACTTAAAAATAACATAAAACCTTGCACTGACCTTACTAACAACTAGAAAATAGCGACCTCACGCTGAGAAAAAAATTCGGTGATTATTGCGATTTAATATTTCACTCTGGAATCAGCCAGAAATATTGTATTTGAGATAGTCATTTGTTGAATTTTCTCTTGTATAATACAACATGGACACGTATGAAAAACAATAATTGGAAAAAAGTAATATATCCCTGACAAAATTTCCTTTTTTTTGCAATGAAAAAAACGGTTATACTTAAATTCATTACCATTAAGGAAAAATTAAAAAATTATAAGGTTTTTCCAATATAACTGAGAGATAGTTATAAACTAGAAGATGAATGTTTTAAAACTACAACCTTACGTACAAGGTTTTGTCACTAATTGTCTTGGTGACTCGCTTGAAACATTGAAAATTTTTTAGAAGAATTTTCGATTTGTCGAAATCAGTTCGAAAGAATAACTTCAAATAAAAATGTTCTGAATAAACAACTATCATTTTTGATAATTTCGATAAAATATTAGGAAGATCATGAAAACCAACAGCGCACTGTACTAATGGTATGCATTCAATGCATTACTATATTAAAATGCGAGTCAATAATTATCTGTAAGGTTCTCAGTTTTACAACTTTTATCATCCAGTTTATAACTCTCTCTTGGTTACAAACCAAAAATTTTGATATCTGTTATTTTGTCCTAAATGGTAATAAACATCGATTTCACTATTTTTTGCATAGCAGAAAAAGGAAATATTTTTTAAGAGGTACATTATTCTTCTTCGATTACTGTTTGTCATACATGTCAATGTTTTTTTGATGAATTGAAAATAAATCAAAATCCTTGAATCATATTGAATGCTCACTCTAATTTTTATATTCAGGTTTCGCTGTATTCTAGTGTACAGAGATATATTTCATACTAATTTTGAATTTTTGACATTGTAAAAGCATATCAAAAAGTTGATACTATAATTTTAATTTTTGCTGAATACTGATTGATACAGTATTTTTTCTTAGTATATGAAAAATCATATTGTATGGAGTTGAATCATATACGATAAAAAGTAAAATAAGCAAATCAGTGTTTCACGGTATGAAAACAAACTTCTGTGTACTCGTATGGTAAAACGCAAGATTTAAGTAGTACGAATAGCGTTATGAATATTTTAACTTTCCTTATACATTCTATAAAAACCATGCATCCATGCAGTAATTTCTACAATACTATAATTTTTACTATTTAAGATAAAGAAGATAAAAATGACAGAAACTGCAATAACAACGTACTAATATAGTAAGAATATTCTCTTACCTTCTACAATAGAAATATCGAGAAAAAGGAAAATTTTTCTCAGTGCACTTCATCACCTTCTTTGCACGTAACATTATTCCGCATTTGAATGATAAAATAAGTCCATTATGATGTTAACTAATCTTCTACACTGTCAAAAAAAATTTGAAATTTGAAACATCTTTTATTTCATGGATACATGTATGAAAAGGATTTCAAAGAAATTTATATCGAATTTGCTGTTGTTATATGAGATATATCAATTTCAATATTTTTTATTATTATCTTACACTAAGACACTACATGTTTGAAAATTTTAAAATATCTTTTGCATACTATCGAATATACAGCATAATTTTTGTTATACAATGTATATCCCATACAATATAAATTTTTTGTTTCAATCAAATAGCTGTTGATAAATAAGAGAAAATCTGCTCCAAAACAATTTATTTGCGTTCATAACTTGAATAGAAGTTGCGTTCATAACTTGAATAGAAAATTTCATAGGCAGTATGGAAAATCTGCTTCAAAGACAGCCTCTCAAATTTAACAGAGAAATGTCTCAGAACCGAAACTTACTCAAAAATTGTAGATTCGCGATGTCATTGATCGCTCTGTGCGTCCCTTTACTGTTCTCCTTGACCTTCGTGTGGTGTCCTGAAAGCGCCTTTTTCCTCGTGCGTAAAAACCGATTGACGAAAGCAGAAAACACGCTGAAATGGACACTTTATCAAGACGACGTGAGCAAAGAGCTCGACGAGATACGTCGGATCGTTTCGATAGAGGACGAATACAACAAAGCCACAGCTTGGGACGTTTGCCGGAACTCGGTCCTCAAGAGGGAAAACCGTCGTGCTTGGGGCATTGCGTTCATCCTTTTGACTGCTATGACGTGGACTGGCGCGACGCCCCTTCTTGCCTATCAGTCCTACATTTACGAACGTGCTGGCTTCAAGCTGTCCCCGGATGTCAGCATTTTGATGACAGGCAGGGTAGATTTTCATGACAATATTTAAGGGGCCGTTTCCAAAGTACGTCGTACACTCACATCGAACAAGTGATGAATTGCCTCCTTTGTCATTGTCGGGAAGTGTGACCAAACGCCTGTATTTACACGGAAATATCTGCCACGTTACAATTGGGGTACAATTTATCGGGACATTTTTGCAGCATCTGATGCGCACAGATTTCACGAATGTTTGGTTTAACTACTAGCTCTTAATCAATCAGTCTACTTATCAATAACTCGAAAATTACATAATTTCACTCAAATTACTAAAAAATTACTACTACATCACGAATTTTGATATTTATTCTATGTTTTAGGTGGTAAATCAGTTACGATAGAAGATTTCCGTAAAAATATCTGTGGCTTCCCGCCATAATCGAGAAAGTCACTTGTGCCATAAGGCTCAGTTCACACGATATTCTGATAAAATTTAGAACGTTATGGCATGTGTGACTTTCTCGGTTATGGCTGAAAGCCACAGATATATTGAAAGATATATTCAAGTTCATCACTTTGTACTTAAAAAATTATGATGATTTCAAATCGATTTCCAAAAATGTTTTCTTACGGAAAATTAAATTCTAATAATCATTTTAAAAAAAAAACAGGTACTGCAAACATCTTGGCAGGGATAGCTTGCATGACTACAATCAAATGGCTTGGAAAAAGAACTCTCCTTCTGATTTCATTGCCGATAATGACTGGATCTTTACTTGTCCTCTCTATTTTTTTCTCGATGTTAGGACAAGTTGATGTGAGCTATTTTCGGTGAGAATAAACAAAATTTGTTCATTGTACTTGTTCATTGAAAAACTAAGAAAATTTTTGTCATTCCCATTACATAAATTTTCATATCTTCTAGGATCTTAAAATCGATAAAAAAAAACACCTTGAAGCATTCTTCATGTTCAATAGGGTTTAAACGGGGTTGAAGTAAATTTTCAAAGCGTCGACTCTAAAACGCCTCTAAAATATTAAAACAAATCCCTGAATTTTTTGAGATTTTTAGAAAAAAACATTTATTCGTGCTAGTAGAGTCATTTTTTTTCAATTCAAAGATTAGGAGATTCTGTCGAACATATATTGACATGTTTTTTAAAGACACAAAAGATACTTTAAACACCAGTCTCACGCAAAAAATATTGTTTATACTCGTGGTATGATGCGAGTAAGATGTGTAACTAAGTCAATTTTAATTTCGTTAGCCTGAAGTCAAAATGACAAAAAATAGTGTTTGGCATCGTGTAAAATATGTTTAAAGAAAGTCATTTTTGCCCCCAGATATATTCTTCATGATTTTATATTTATAGCTCCTAGCATACTCACTGTTTTGAAAATTTTATTTACAGTATTGACAAAATTTACAGAATATACTAGGTCCTCAGGAGCTTTTTTTTACGAATTAACGTTAGTGTAATTCAAAACGACCTAATGAATTACTATCTTGTTAACATTGGTATCAATAACACTAAGAATGAACATTCTTATAAAATTCATTTTAGTAAAAAATACAATTTTTTTTTCGTAAAATCAACAAAGGAACCTCAGGATATTTACATTATAACTATTATATTCTTTGGCACGATTTTGATCCTCATACAAAAAAATTTGCTTTGTTAATAATAAAAAATACAGTTGCTATCATAATGATAATTATGATAAGAAAATTCATTGTTCAAATAATTATAAAATGATACTCTGTATCTTAATGCAGAAAACAGCCTTTCCTGGTTTAAAGAACCAGGGACTTATAGTTTAAAAATGAAATGAAAACCACTATAAATCAAACAAAATTACTATAACGTTCACCAATGACTTATTGTTTGATCTGTCAACTTTTTTCTACAATTCAAATAACATCTTATTTTTAATACATTAGTAGGAATTTGAATTATTTCATAATTGTATCTCTTTTTTTTTTTTTTAGATTACAAATATCATGTACATTACTTTTTTTTTCAGATTACAAAATATTTCATGTGAATATATTTCATGATGTTTCATTCATACTTTGTAATATTAAAAGTTGATTTTATAATATTTAATTTTTTTTAAAGATATGTCATAAATTTATGGAAATAATTTAATTTGTATATTCTTCTCGTTTTTCAAATATTGGTAAGTTGTTATAGTACAGATTATAGTCTATTTTTATGTGTGCGTATTCAGTCTGCAATATACAATGTAGGATAGCAATTTTTTGATGACTTACAACCCAACAATTTTATGCATCCCATTCATGAAGCAATAACATACTTGAGATGCTGAAATTTTTCTATTCCAGATGATACGTTTAATTGTAAATCATCTGCTTATCATACAAATTACATACGCATGATATAAATATTATTATACCATATCACATTTCACGTTCATTGATAATTTTTGTACTGCCTTCAGGATTGCTATTATTGTTGTTATAGATTCACGACAAAAAAAATTTGAATGAGTGGAATCAAAAGTCGAAGAAACTCGTTATAAGAACTTGAGTTTTTTGCTAATTTAGTAATTTTGTCAAAAATACATTGCAAATTGTCGGAACTATATTAATCTACATGGTTCCGAATTAAATTATGTTCTATAGCTATATTATAGGTATATATATACTAAATTTAATCTATCCGATTATAGCTATAATCATGTGTAATAAAAAAAAGTTTGTTTTGATGTTCATCGTTGTTTTGGCTTTGACCTCTGAAGAAATGTTGATTCAGCTGACAAAATTCTTGCTATATGCCATAGCTATAAGCAATAATTTTCTGTTACAGGCTGGTTATTAAAAGTTTTTGTTTATAAGACTATTGACTACATGTAAATGAAACTTTTGATTATTTGAATGAAAAAAAAATACTTCGCATGCATGAGTGAAATCTGAGAAGTAGTGGATTTATTTACATGATTAAGAATCGATCAAGAAAACTACTTTAACTTGTTCCACTGTAAGCATTCAAAAAATAAGTTAAATGTACAAATACACTTCAAAACAAAACTGAAATCAAATAACGCAACGTATCTTAAAAAACTTATCACTTTCTGTTATTTTTCAATATCCGTCCAGAAAAATCTTTTTTAATATAAAGTTGCTGAATAAATTATGTTTTTACAAGACACGAATAATTAACATCTTAATTGGAATAAACTCACAAAACGATTTTCAAAGTTAGAATCACAGAAATTAAGTTATTTCAGATGGGTCCCTACAGTATTCGTTCTACTTTTCGTCGCAGCTTACGGTTACGCCGTAAATCCTTTGACCTTCGCGTACATTAGCGAAATTTTCGTCTATGAAATGAAAGCTCCTGCCGGAATATGCACTGCCATTTACTACTCCATTTCTTGTGTAGGCGCCGTAGAGTTTTATCAGGTCACTATTTTATTTTTAGTTTAAAACGTCAATAAATCAATGAACTAGATTGAGAGCATTCCAATAATAAACATGATAGTGAGTCTTATTCTGTTTATATTATTTAACTCATGATGTAAACGTTTTTAGGTGCTGCAAGCAAAGTACGGTATATACGTGCCTTTATGGTTTTTTACCGGCATCACAGCGTTATTGTGGCTTTTGATGTACATATACGTTCCTGAAACAGAGGGTAAAAGTTTGGAAGAAGTTCTTTTGGCATTGCGAGGAGAAAAGCCTGTCAGGAAAAGTGAAGCAGAGAAAACTACAAGTACAAAATAATGTAGGGAGACTTGATGAAGACAGTATTTCACAATTCATTGAGGATTAAGGGGTTTCGCCTCCTGAACCCCTCGTGGAAACATTTTGCTGTACGTGATGAACAAAAGTACTCATTTTTAGTATGGAGTGTCTCTAATCTACTATTTAGAATTACCGTTGTGTGGATGACTTTATCGGAAAAATTTTGAAATGTTTGTTCGAAAACGTTGATTAGAGATATTAGTAAATTCAAGACGTTGATTTGTATTTCAGTTTTATACTTTGTATCTTTTTTATACATAGTGAATAGTTGTTTTTTTTTTTGATACAACCCATGACGTGAAAACTTGTTTGAAAAATTGTTAGAAAAAGGAATTTTGAAACTCATTTTTTGTTTGTGTTATGTTCCAGCAAAATTGTATTTTCTGTAAAAAGTTATATAGTCTTTTGACTAGCGTGAATTTGCACGAAAACGAGTTTCATTTTCCTGCGTTTCTAACACATTGTCGGTAAATTATTTAATCCTAATTCTTTTGAAGAATTCATACTAAAACGAGTAAGGGTACAGTCTTCGTGACAGTGTGATTATTAATTCAAAACATTGTACAATTTTGCACTGTATACACTTTTTACGTTATTTTGATGACAGTATCCTTGTAAATGAATTATGAAGAATCTTCTGCATGTACTGCAAAACTCGTATTACCAACAAATGTTAAATAAATGAAAGGTATGACAGTGTTCGAAGTCTGGCTTTTTACAATAACTGTGAGAATTTTATTAAGGATTAGCCATAAGCTCAGACGACGATTAAAATTTCTGAGAACATGATACTTGAACTTTTAAGCAGATCATGAAATTTTAGAGAAAAATTCAGGATGTTGGACACTTCGTTACAATTGTTGAGTAATTTTAATTTATATTTTAAAAATATTGTTTTCATTTTAACTTGAAATAACTTTAGTAAATATTGATTTCAATTTTTTTGTAAGAGGTTATAAGAATAATGTTATTTTTTAGAAATCGCAAATATAAATCCAGCTTTCGAAAAATTCATTCATTATTTTTAGTCAGGATATATTACATGCAATCGTATAATATTTTAGTAGCCTCGAGCTATGATAAATTTTGTAAAACTTACACTTTTTATAAAGAACATTTTTCATGAATGGTGACTTTTTTTTAAACAATCTTTTTGACATAAAAAAATGTTCTACAGATTTTGAATTGACGATCGTTTAATAAATCAATCCCTCGAACACCAATTTTCCAGCAAGTCTGGATATTTAATTATCAGAAAATTTGTACGACAAGACTACAGTCATAAAAATTCATTGATTTTTTGCTCAGATAATTTTCAGTAACTGAGAAAGACAACATTTTTTTTTTTTTTTTGAAAAATTTTCAGAGGCAACAATTAATGGCATTCTAAAAATATCTGTATTGTGAGGCGATCCGAGAAAAGGGACCTACTATCCAAAAAGCAAATTTTACAGGACGGGTGATTGAATGAATCAAAATACACAACGGTAAATGGGATGAAAGATATTTAAAAATTCATAGCTTGCAAAAAAATCAAAGTTAGTAAATTCTGATTGCACATAATTGAAGATTGGATTAAGAACTTAAAGAATCACTCATAATCGGAAAAACGATTTTTTGGATAGTAGGTCCCTTTTCTCGGATCACCTCACATATATGGTTTCTTAAAGTCTAGTTCACAGTAACTATTTATTATTATTTTTTTAAGAAGCATCACTGATAATACAGTATATCAATCTTTCCAGCGGAAAAGTAATAACAAAATTTTGTGATGCTATTTCGTTGAATATTTCCACGATCTTCAATTGAATTACCGTCTTAAGCTTATGAAATTTACAACTCTCAATAAAATTTTACAACAGTTAGACCATTGAACTGCATCAATTTTTATCTTCACTTCTGTATGTTTTTACGTCAGAAATAGGAGACGATCTTGATGAGTGGCAAAATATTGATATCTCGTTTTTTTATTAATTTATTTTTTTTTTTGTGAATACTACAAAGAGTTCACCGTATACAGCGAATATAAAAGAATATAACTTAAAATAGGAAAAAATGAAGTCAAATGGACAAAAAACTAAAATTTACCAACTGATGAAAAAAGATTACATTTCGATCGAGTATGGTTTTTTAGAAAAAAAAACACAATTATAAAAGCTTTATGAATAAGTTTGCTCAGTACAATATATTTTATTGCCATGCAGAGTTGACATCCGGAAATTATGTGTAAAAAACATTTGCGTTCGTTTATGATACTTCAAATTTGATGAATGATTGAAAAAAAACGAGTTATTTACAAGAAAGGTGACAGTTCATCGTTGGCAGACATTTAATTTATTATGAACGCATTGTGAGTTATTAATCACCAGAATAAAGTTCGTACGTTAGGAGTTAGGTATTTTATAGTAAAATGATAAGATTATGAATTATATATGTATATAAATAAATATATATATATATATATATATATATATATATATATATATATATATATATATATATATATATATAAAAATATATATATATATAAAGCCATAGATAAAACGTATATTCGCAATATCTAAGGAACTTTTTAAAATTTGTTTGATTAACAAATAAATAATATTTCAAAAAGTTTTAGGTTCTTATAAAAAAAATAATTTTTTTTACGTAAATTTTGATGAAATCTATCATGTACAGAAGGAAATGGTTTTAAATCATGCAAGTTTTATAAAATTTAAGAAGGTGAAAAATCGTTTGTACTTCCAAAAGTGTATTTCAAAGTTACAATAATTGATTTTGGAGTAATGTAGCTCATTATTGTTTTCTTTGAACATTCTAAATTTCAGAAGGTAGAAATTATGGATCATTTCCTAAAATTTACCAATTTTTTAAATTCCGCCGGATTATTAAGAATCATTAGAGTTTTTTATGATTGTTATTGTTTTTAATTGTATACTGTGGAACATTTTACAAAATATTGTATACCCTTTCAATGTTATTATAATTTGTTCAAGTGATAAGGATTTTCTGTAAATTCTTAATACTTGTCAAGTTATTAAGATTCTGATTCGAAAATAAAAAACCTTTGAAAATTCAGAGGTAATTTTTTTTGCAATCCTCTACATTTTCGAAACATAATACAGATAATTCAAAATCTTCTAAATTGTAATAAAAGCTACCTGATTTATGAGGATTATTCGTATTTTCCAATGGTTTTCCTATTTACAATTTTTTTTTTTTTCGAAAAAAGATAAAAAAGTTTATCAAAAACAAACAAATAATGATAGTTAAGACTATCAACAATATTTTTAATTATTTTCTGACATTTTACATATTTTCTGAATTTTTTTGGACAACTCAATGGCCGAATAAAATTGACTATCTACAGATTACTGAATGTGTTGTCATGTTTGAAATTGTCTAAGTTCAAAACTTGCTTCAGCATAACTGAAACTTGCAAGATTTTGAAAAATTTGTCTGACTGAATAAGTTTTTTCGTAATATCCTAATGCTTTCCAAGTTTTTGATATTTTTCTTGAAAATCGATACAAGAAATAAGTGTGATCATGCATATTATAAATTATATAAAATCTCAATGGTACCTATGTACTTCTTGTTTCAATTTGTATGAATAAACATCCTAAACAATATCATACTACCATCCCTGATACTAAACAACTTTTATTTTTAACCATACTCTCAATGTTACATAGAATTTTCTGGCGATTAAGCAAATTTACGTTATTGATCGGGAATTATTCGCAATAACGTTCGAATTCTCTCTTCATATCAAAAATAAAATCAAAATGGAAATTTTAAAAATTTTCAACTCTCATAAGCATCTTTATAAGTTGAAATGAAAAAAAAAAAAAAATAATGTGAATAATATCTCAAAAATGACAATGCAAAAAAGACTCGAAAAATTTACAAATAGTCTCACACTGTTGCAACTAGTTGCAGCAAAAGCTACATTTCCAAGAAAATACATTAATTGTTGAATATTCTTACGATATCAAGAAAAATTTTGCAGTTCAGTAATTTTCCGAACTCACCTTCTCTGACTTTCCACAAAACATGAACTACAATCCAGAAAATTTCTTTCAATTAGGCATGATGTATAATGTGCAGAGGGAGAGAATAATACAGGAATTAGACATTTATCTTTAACGTTTTAGAGTGTTCGAAAATAATTCCGACCTCAATATACAAGAACCTAGAACACTTCCACAAGTCGCTGTACAAATACTGTAAGGTGTATAAAAAAAGCCACTCGACTTTTAAAAATAGTAAAAATTTTTCCGTATTTAAACCTTAGAGAGTATTTAAATACCTTCACTTACGCTATTCTTCAAATCCATTATCATTTTTCTGCAAAAAGGTCGTTCGAACAATTACTTCTTATCTGCACGAAACGTGCATTCAAGTTCACTCTACTTCTACTGACCTTGCCAGTTTCATTACTTGCCTATTGTCGCATTTATCCACAAAATGCGGAAAACATCTTTCAAATCTTTCATCGCAAACGTAAATGTCCAAACATGCAAGTGTAAGTTTTTCGAAGATCCTGAATTTATTGTCCATTAATTTCGGAGTTTATGCTTTTCGGGAAAATAAATCGAAAGCGATCGGATAGTGCGGAATACGGTTAATGAGTAGTCTAATCAATTCCTGTTTGAGTGCTTACAACCTTGATTACTCCGAAGCTTGTCTCGTCCAATCTCATTTTTACGATTGCATCAACGATTACCTAATCTGCGGATTAAATTATCCTGCGATAAAGCCCAATGACGTTCAGGCAATTGTCGTCAGGCAAATCTGTCGCGAAACATAGTCAGCGGCTCATTGCGCGGGATCTGCTCGACGCCGGCTAACTTCTTTCTAAACGAAAGCGTAAATCTGCGAAAGTGTTTTTCAAAATTTTACAAAATGTTTTGGAAAGTAGATAAGAGTTTGTTGCGACAGTTTTCGGTGGCACTGATAAGTAAGTTGATTCGTTTTTTTTCATGGGAAACATCGTCTGGTTATGAGAGAAAGACATTAAAAATCAAGAATTTTTTATCTGATATTTTGAGTTGGACATTCGGAATTTGATGCTTGAGAATTTGAAATGTACTTCGATTGTATGAAATTTTTGGACTGGTAATGATGTTGCTTTTTGTGAAATACGTTATCGTTTTTGAGAATCTTGAATAATCTGCAACCATTGTTGAAACTTCAGGGACTTTTGATAATCAGAGGAATTTCGTATTTTCTTTGAATTGAATTCGCAGTATTTATAGAGTGAAAATTTGTTTTGAGAAAGTAGGGGAATTCGAAGACATTTTATACTCTGAGATACTTACTGTTTGTTTCAAATAAATTAATGGCATTTGAGGAGATTTTTTGTGCTTATATTTTTTTAGTGGTAGAAAGTGAATTTATTAGTATTTTGAAAATAACTTTGAAGGTAATGAAACAATTTTTGTAATTCAGAATGGAAATCGGCTTTTTTTTAGCATCGAATAAAAATAATATCCCTGAAAATATATAATTGATAATGGTTTTGCAATACCAGCTTTCATTTTCTCCTTCTACAGATTTGGAAAATATGAGGGTATTGAAAATTTTTTAATAATTCACGGCAACAAAAACAAAATATAATGCAATTTCAGAAATGTAAACAATATAACGCACGAGTACTTTTAATGGAAAAATTTTTTTAAACTTCGAAACTTCTAAGAAACTTTTTGTGGCGTGAGGACAATGTGAAATTTCAAACAAAGGTCAATGTTTTTTTAACTTTTTGAAAATGCAGTAAAATTTTAAATAGATATACAGAATACATACTACTTGCTGTAATAGAAGTTCTCAAATTAAATATCCATTGCATGTAACTTGTTATAAAAAATCAATATTTTTGTAAAATGCTAAATCGAGAACAACAACAAAAAACAAAAACACAAAATATATATTGTTTATGTACAAAACTCTTACAAAAAAATGTGTGCAATTGATAATATGGAGCATACTGTTTTTTTTTCAGTGATGTAAGGGTAATTGACACAGAATTTTTTTTTATTTGGAGTACCTCTAAACATTTCGTTTGAAATGCAATACACAAATTTCAATTGTTGAATGTATACTTCAAGTGTATTTTTTTTTTTTTTTTTTTTTGAGTTTTAGAGGCCAGTGATAACACATGAAAAAATCAAATTTTCTATTAACCTTTATTTTCTCAAGTTGACATCTTGAAACATACATTAAAGAATTCTTGGTTTTCATTAGACGAAATTGGAAATATGACTTCTTTGTGATATTTTATTTTTAAATACAATATCCGAAATTTTATATTTTCTTTTCTTCATGTTGATTCAAGTGTGTAGACCTTTTTCCCAAGTATACACTTTCTACAAAATGGTATTTTATTCTAGTGCGTAGACCTGCAGAATATGTAATAAAAGATGTTACACTGGGTGCACTCAAATCTTATTAAAATTAAGAAAAGTTTATCATACCAAAAATTTGAGCAATCAATGTGCCCTCTCGAGAAAATGGTGTCAAATTTTTTTCATATTTTCTGAGTCAAAAAGTCCTTCGCCATTTTTTACAAAACTTCAAATCAAAAAAGTTCTTCGGATCACCAGTTTTAACCAATCAGGTTTCTTAGGTTTGAGGCTAGGATAGGTATCTTTTTCGATTTCGAGGGTTGTGAAAAGTGACAAAGGACTTTTCGACTCAGAAAAATATGAAAAAAATTTGGATCAAGTTTGGTCCGTGAATTAAACCCTTAATATTTAAGAAAGCACATTTATTGTTGATATTATATGTTCGAATAACTTCTTAAATATTGTGTTTAAAAAAGAAGTGGTAAAGGACCTATTGATTCAAAATTTGAAGAAATTGGGCTATTTCTTGGCGCAGGGATTTTGGTACACCTTGATACAAGATGATTATATCAATATTTTCTAATAGCATAATCTTATGTCCAATAACGTCTCTTACACATGATAATATAACTCTTCTAATCCAATAATTATCTGAATTCCTTTATCACGTAATATTTCAAGCCATTTTTTATGTTCCGTCTAGTATCCAGTATACATAGGTATGTATTTTATTTGCGCTGTCATAGAACTAGAAATTATGTATTAAAGTAGACAAATACATCCATAAAAAATTGTCTTCTCACTAATTTCAAAATATCCTTTTTCACAAAAATGGAGTACGCTAATTTCACATTCAATTTATTACCAAAAATTTTGGACACCAATAATCACTTATCAAATTTAATTTTACAAACGAACCCCAATCAACATAAAAATCATGTATAAATTGAATTCAAAATGATGTCATCGCAGAATTAAAATACTGTAACATCGATAATATAGTAGTTGCACATCTTCCTCTCCTTACTTTCTTCAATTTGCCACGAATGCATAACTCTACCTGCTGAATCAATTTTCAAATAACTTCACCTTCCAAACTCAAAAATCACGTCCCTTGCTCTGCTGGAAAAAATTGAAAATTTATTAATATCATAGAAACAACTTCAAAAATCTCAAAATCTAGGTGACCTGCTAATAATCGACAATGGCCTCCACGAAGGCTGGCCGGCGCCGATGCTACCTAAATTCGGCAAATCCGACCCCATCGAAATCACCCCCCGCCAAGCCGCGATCATTGTCAACATGATCTACATCGGTACCGGGGTCGGATCCCTGTTCCTCCTCCTCTTCATGAACCGCTTTGGCAGAAAGACCATCCTCTTCGCTTCCGCCCTACCGAAAATCGCTGCCTGGTTCCTGCTCATCTTCGCCAAAACCGTTCCAACCATCTATGTGGCCCGTTTCTTCGGTGGCCTCAGCCACGGCATCATCTTCACTCTCCTCTCCGTCTACCAATGCGAACTCGCCAGCAAACAGATTCGCGGCGTCCTCGGAGCCATTATGTCCGAGCTCATCAACATCAGCGTCCTGGTCATGTATGGCCTCGGAATCTGGCTCTCCAGGCCCACAGTCTCCATAGTCGCTCTTTGCGTCCAGGCCCTCTTCTGTTTCAGCTTCATCTTCTGCCCGGAGAGTAGCTACTTCTTGGTACGTAAAAACAAGCTGCGCAAGGCCGAAGGAACTCTTCAATGGATTCTGGACCGGAAGGACGTCACTAAAGAGCTGGAAGAGGTAAAACGGATCGTTGCCATTGAGGACGCAGCTAGTGGCACCAGTTTCACCGTCTGGGCCAAAGAGGCAATGTCCAAAAGGGAGAACCGTCGAGCATCTCTTGTGGGCTTCATTCTGGCGACGTCCTTGAGCTTCTCTGGATGTGGGCCCATCCTCGCCTACCAGTCCGACATCTTCAAGGTCGCTGATTTTTCCCTGGACAAGGATCTTAGCATGCTAAGTACAGGATTCGCCAACATCGTCGGTGGGATAGTCTGCATCCTGGTGGTCAAGCAATTAGGGAAGAGGATGATCATGATGATCGCCGCCCCGATGGTGTCTTTTTCCTTGATGGCCGTCGCCGCGTTTTTTTCCGCTCTCGAGGGTGGCTGGGACGTCACGTATTTCCGGTGGATCCCAACGGTGTTTTTGTTCGTCTACATGTTCGCTTACGGGTTCGCTTTGTACCCTGTGGTCTACACCTATGTAGGGGAGATTTTCTCGTACGAGATGAAGAAGTTCGCCGCTACGGCGTTTGCCCTGCATTTTTCCGTTTTCTCAGTAGCCACTGTCGAGTTTTATCAGGTAATTTGAGCAGAGGGGTTTTTTTATTTTGCTTTTGGTACTTGGGATCTTTGTTCAGAGTTAGTGGAAAAAAGGGAAACAGGGATGGGTTGCTTATAGACGTCTCTGAGGGTTTTGTCAAGTGATTTGCTTTTACTCGGTTCGAATGAGCAGGGAATTCACTACACTCGTTTTATTAAGGTTTTATTTAAAACTGTAAGGTTCGAAATTCATATTGTCGATATAAATAATATTTTCCTAGAAAATTTTCTGTCAAGAACACTTTTTGGAATGTAGTAGAAATTTTCGCTTATTTTATAGCTCACTTCCAAGAGTTAGGAAATGACAGTACAAGGAATGTTTATTGTAGAGGAAACCAATCATTCTGATGTCCAGAGTCATTATATAATTATGATTTGAGAAACTGCAATTGTACACTATATGAAAGTTTGTAAGAATAACTAAAAAAAATGTCTATTCTTTCATGTAAATCAAAACTGTCATTTCAAATTCGAAACTTTGTTTTCAACTGAAATTAATTCGATGAAATAATGACATCGACAATGTAATTCCACCGCAATTTTAACAAAATCTGTCAGTTACTTGTACATTTGTCAGTGATCGCACATTTGATATACATTGTTTCGACTTCTTATTTCAAAGTGTCGTTATGCAATGCTTCATGAATGACTGCAGATTTCTAATTCAAGAAAGATTATTCTTTTTTTATTTGCCTTGTGTAGCGAGAATCATAGATAATAATCTTTTAACAACGTGTAAGCAATTCATCAATCAGTTTGATGTGATACATTAATTATAGTGCAAGGCTCAGATTCAATTACGATAGCACAAATGTTTATGATGGTGGAATTTATATTTAATAGTTCAATTATTTCATAGTCATTTAAATAGTAAAACAATTTTTTCCAAACCCAGTTCGATTTTGAAATGTCCAATTGTTGAAACAAATTTATTTGATGCAATTTATGAATAATTGTTTTTCAAATTTTTTCGCGTTTTTTAGAGTTAGAAGTTTAATTTATAGAAGCATCCATGTACTTATTAAATAATGAATCATTCAAATTTTTAATTTTTACATTTTTTACAATTTTCTCTACTCAAAAATGTATTGAAATAAATGATCGACTTTGCTCTCATACCGAAATTAAAAATTAAGTGTTTTATTTGACAAAAATCAAATAGAACTGAACTCAAAAAAAAGAGACTCTAAATCATCTAACGATTTCAACTCATGCCCACTGATTATCTCACCTCAAATTCTCATTTCTCGTACCAAAAACGCTGCTTAGCATACACGAGAAGATCTCAATCTGCAAATATCTTTTTTTAGTTCTTGTACGAAAAATACGGGATCTACATGCCATTCTGGTGTTTTTCCGCAATCACAATTGTTCTGTGGCTGTTGATGTACGTTTACGTCCCCGAAACGGAAGGGAAAAGTTTAGAGGAGATTCTAATCGAGCTGCGGGGTATAAAGGGAAATGATGAATTACCACAGAGAGAGAAAAACTCGAGATCCTAGAGGATTTTCTATCTTGTGTTTCATTGTTTTTTGCCTCTCCTGGACCAGGTAATTAAATCCCTTGCCCGATTTTTCATTCAGGATGATTTATCTTTTTGATTGCTTTTAATTACGTTGACACAACGTTGAGAATTTTCTATGGAATGTATTTGTAGCGAGGACAAATTATGTTGGATGAAAGTAAAAGTATCTGTCGTATCAAAGACTTGAGGCAAGCGTTTTCATACGTAGAGTTGTGATTATACTTTTTTTCATGAGGGTTTCGAGCTCTTTTGTTGTTTTTACCTATGCAAGTAAACTTTTTCACGTTTGGAAACGGCCTAAATATAAAATAATCATATTTTGCAACACATACATAATTAGAATAATATTTTATACCCATTTATTTTATTGCAGATGTTATAACAAACTTTTTTCGCCTTGTTATGATATTCAAATTATCAATAAAATAAATCAGTCATAAAAATACGTTTAAAAAAAATTATTTAAGAATTTTTTTCATGATAAAATGTCATATTATTATAAGATATCTCCTACGTTGATTTAATTGCATGACCATCTTATTCATGATTTCATTAATTTATTTCTAGACCCTCGTATTTTTTTTCTCAAAAATATACCTCATTATTCATTTGAAACCGTTTATTTTCTACCTTTCGCTTTTTCTGTTTATTACCTTTTTTTTTTCAATTCACCCATCAATTGATCTACTCTCAAGATACTGAGCTTTTGAGTCGATTGCCAAGACACTTGAGATTTTGAAAAGCACAATGCTGAAAATATAATATGCAAATAAATATTGATAATATTTAATTGCATTTTCCATGGGAACTCTGAACGATAGCCAGGGAATAGCATTCAGGGAATCGTTACGTCAGGAGGCGGCGCGATTACGCTTGTCTTCGGTGGGTGCCGATTACGGTATCACAATAGTAATCGGGAGCTGGATGAGGGATGAACATCAGTAAGGATAATGGAGCGAACAAACAGACAATGGTTCAGTGCGATCGCGCAGTCATAGCTTCGGCGATCCATTGAACACCACGTCTAAATGTACTGGCATTCGAAATCTCAAACTGCCGAAAATCTACCACGAACACGTGGTCGTAAATTCACAACCCGAAATTCTTCGTAAAATATTTAACTTCGGATTGTAAAATTACAGTCGACGATGCGAGATGAGATGGAAACGAGAATTTATAAAACAAAAAAGAGTCCGAGGTACAAATTATGTAGAAATAATTGTAATATTTTATTTGTATAGCTGTATATACTGTATTAACTGTACTTAATTTTCAGTTCTTGTGATACAAAAAAATTTTTTTTATTCATTTAGTATTATTCTCATAAAGAGTGATTGAATTAAAAACGAAAATTTGATTCTTTAAGGGGGGAATACCAATTAGATAGAAAAAACGGTCACTTGGCTTCGAGCGAGGATAGCAAAAAAAACTATCAATACTAGTAATCTTTAAATTGCTTACGCATGCAGTATGTTATGTTTACAACAATATAAAAAAATGTTGTTTCAAAATTCGCATCTAGCCTGTAGTTACAGGCGTGCAAAAAAAGAGTCTGCAAATTTGCGGTGTGACAGATAGGGCCTCAGGAAATTTTTCTATAGCAAAAAAGTGTGAATAAAATAGTTTTGTTATGACATATACTTGTCCTTGACGTTTTCAGATTTTGCAAAAAAAACCTTGTTTCGTTAATAAACATAAATAATCATTTTACTAATTGTTTTGTTTTTGATTTGCGAACTTTTATGGAAAAACAAAGCACTTTTTGCAAAAAAATCATTCGTCAAGGGCAGCATATTTGTTTCCTATGTAATTGGCGAAAAAAATTATGCAAATTAGTTTAACCGTAGATTAGCAATTTGTCACACCGCAAATTTGGGGTACTCTTTTTTTCGCGACTCTAACTAGAAAGTAAATGCGAATTTCGCAAAAATTTTTTTCTATATTGCTAGTTAATATAACACGCAACCTACGTACAAAATTTTACATAACGCGTAATAACAGTTTTTTCTCTATCCACGCCCAAAGTCAAGTGACATTTTTTTTCATTTAATTGGTATTCCCCCCTTAAATTTTTATAGAACAGTATTAATCACATACAAGGAATAGTATGCATATTAGTTCTGCTCTATTTATGTACGATATGTTATGCACCGAGAGCTGGAAAACAAGTCTACAATTTTTGAAGTGGACGAGGAACGAGTTTTCTATGCCAAAGATACAGAAAGTAAAATTACTTGATTTATACTTTGAGATAAATTCAGGCGTTGAAGTGTCAGAGAAGATTGTTCCCAAATCCTAAAAAAAAAGCAATATTCTTCTTGTTTTTTATACCGGAAACCATATTTTATCCTTTTTGGGATAATGTACTTTATTATTGTGCAGAAATTTTACTTTTTTAATGTGAATTTTCATAAGAAACTGAAGGCAAATGTTGCAATCGAAAATTTTGGTAGCTTGATATTTTATAGTGTTAAAGTTGCCTAAAAAACCTTTAAATTTCCAAAGGTACTTTTAAAATATTCCAAACTCAAAAACTTAGAGTTTTTTTACGCAATACATAGTTTACAATTAATAATATCAATATAAAAAAATTAAAAGTGAGTTTCTTACACAGTTATCATTTTATGATGTATTCAGAAAAACATTTAAATTCAATCAAGGATTACAATTGTCGAGGTATTTGAGAACAACACATAATTCAGGTGTTTAGAAAATGGTCGACCGAATTCAAAGCATCGGTAAAAAGCTAGTAAACGATTTTCGTTTCTGATAATAATTATTTGTAGCTCCAGATTTTTAGGGTATTTTGAGGCCTCGAAATTGCTCCACAAAACGTTTGAATTTTACCTACTGATTCTCAACATTTCATGACTTGAAATCGTTTCGTTTCATCACCTTAAAATCTGCATGCCGCAAAATTCGAAAGTGTGAAAATTCTGGCCTTGATATTCTTAAAAAGTGGTGAATTGTCTTACTTATCGCTTCGAAATTAAAGAAAAGGCACATCACGATATGTACAGATATCGTTAGTCATAAATTCTTTTCTCAATCAATCATAAATCATGAATTTTTGGCTGTTGAAGTTTCAGTTATAACTCAAAATTATCTTTTCGAGTATGATAACAAATTTTGAAGTACTTGGATAATAATTATTTGTTGAATAATTCAAAATTATTTTAATATATTCAACAAATATCAAAACATAGAAATTAGAAAAGTACAAGTTAAAACTAAAATTTTTTTTTGATTTTTGATTAATCAAAAGAATAAATTTCTAATTTTTGTGAAGCAGTAGAAATTCTGCAAAAATTATTCATTACGTTGAAAAATCGCACTTTGGTTTTAGATTTTGTGTCACAAAATGTTATACATACTGAAATACAAATCAAATAATTCCATCGAAAATGAGAATAAGTTAAGCTTAGAAATTATTCAAATTAAGTATAAATTAAAATCTATGAGAAGTTTTGTACATTTCTTATTGTTTTTACCAATGACAAAAAGATGCACTCACTTCAATCAGTCCATATAAAAGAGGTTAAGTTCATATTAAAGTTTGTCTCCAAAAATATAGTCACTGATGCATGTAAACTTTGTACGAAAATGATATAAAATTATAAAACAGTTTTTCACATTGAGTTTACGTGAAGATGTCCATGAAAATATAGAGAATAACTTATTTTATGTAAATATTACTGGTGAACAAATTTTGGATGTACAAGTAATATTATTACACTTTTTTCCCGCTGATTAACCCATATCATTTCTTTGGAATTCAAACCCTTATCATACACACCAACGTTTATTTTGAAATAGTTAACAACTTTCCTCAGTATAAAAATTTAAAAACAACCTGAGACTCAACAAGAAAATACAGTCAAATAAAAAACAACAGCAGAGAAAATTACCAAAAAATACATTGATGAAAACCTAAAATTTAAGAATACTCACGAAAAACGTGAGTATTTAATACGGAATACACAAAATATAGGTCAATATCTTTTGAAAACTCCGGTAAAGAACTACAAATTTCCAAACATATAAAGATTTTAAGTTGTTTTTGTAGGTACTTTCATGTTTAACATAAATGTTGGATAAATTTTTTATTCGTCATAAGAATCAATAAGAAACGCGTAAAAAATGTCGTTAAAACTGCACTTGGGTTAACTGCGGGACCACGTATGCCATCAAGTGAATTTTTACAATAAAACATTTGAAAGAAGAATAATAAAAAAATATGAGAGCTTCCAACTCTCAAGTTAACTGCAAACAGTTGTGTCAACTATCAATAAAAAAAATGCTGACTGAATTCGCAGATATTTCACTGCAAAATTTTAAAGTTGTATCAATAAAAAAATAAAAGGTTGTGGTATTCGAAACTACAAGTTTTTGTAAAATATCCTCTTATTAAAGTTTTGCATGGCACAACAACTTTTTTTTGTAAGTATTAATTGAGTGTTTTAATCGTCTTACATTCCAGGAAAACTTTTGTACGCACGTTAGGAAATTTTATGTACATAGATAAAACAATGTAGCGTTATCTTATCCCCTTTTTCTAGACAGTGTTATAATTTTTCCATGTAAGGTCATTTGAGTTTTTTGTAAATAAACCATTTTTCAATCGATATACTGCGTTTCACTTTCATTATTGCATAAATTGCTGCAAGGAAACTGTTGTAAACTTTGATAAAGGACTATGACAAATTTTTAAGGTTATTGGGAAACCTATGGTAAATTATTCACGTGATTGGTAGTATGCATTGGATTTCTCGTGATTTTTCGAAACTATTCGAAAATAAAGCTCAAGATTGGTAAATATTTGTTATAAGAGAAATAACTTTCGGTTATTTAAGTGCGTAATATGTGACAAGTTACGAGTACTAATTTTCAACTATTCATTCGAACCATCTATCCGCTAAGCAAATCAGTAAAATTTCATAGCGAAATTTCGAGTACATGATGTAACTAACAGTTTCCCATCCTCAAACTTTCCCTTATCGAAATCGAGGATCAATCATCATTATAACACATGTGTCTTCATCTTATCACCACAAAACTCATTCGATCGAATGATACGTGACTTATTCTCTGAAGATGACTTTTTCCCGCGATGTGACCGTATCCGGAAACGCGTTGGGGTAAACTTGATACAATTTCAAGACCAGGGATTATTACGTCGTTACAAAAGTATCGATGCAACCGTGAAATTAATTGGCCTATTTATCAAGAGCGCGTGTAGCATGCGCCATACAATTTGCCTATCCCAGTGCACAAGCAGCACTCTGTTCGAGTAGCCTGCTGCAGCATGTTCTAATCCGAATCGCTTAATACACAAGATCGGCTGACCCGCTCTTGATCTGCCGGTGGCACGGGGATTAAGATTGATACTGTGCGAGGCACTGCATCTACTTATACCCGCATTATCTCGATGAAATTTCACCTGGTAACGCTGTTTTCTTATCAATTAACAAGGTTTCCATAGACACGAAATATTTTTCGAGAATGCAAATAACTGCGCAGGTTTATAGGCAGGGAGAGGTTTCTGGGGTTCAAACCCTTCCCGAAATTCTAAAGAAATCAGTTATTTGTGCAAAATACAAAAAATGACATCAATGAGTCACAGGCGCGTAGGCAGAGGGGGGTTTTGGGGGTTGAAACCCCTCCCGAAATTCTGATAAAATCAATCAATGTTTCATGTAAAACTGAAAACAATTACATCGATAGACAATAAAAATATAAGTTACAAATAAATTCATGAAAATGATAGCAGTATATATTTAATAAAAAAGTAAGAATAATTAAAAAGTAGGATTACATAGAAAATATGAATCAGAATAATTGTTGAAACCTAGTGAATAACCAAGAAAAATAAAAATCTACGAAAATGCTTAAAATTTACAAAAATTCGAATCGTAGATCATCAAAATCTGGAAACTATATAAAATCCGTGAAAAATTATCAAAATTCTTTTGATTCTTACAAACTCTAAAAAATGATAAAATGAATTTAATTCTCTAAAAAAAACCGTTTTTTAAAAAATTTCGAGAAATGCCCCTACGGTCTATGAATTTTGAGATTCTAGATCATCAAATTCTAAATATATTATAAATCTATGAAAATTCTGGAGAACGTAACAATATCTTCTGAATATTTCAAAAATACGAAAAAAGAATAACGATATAAAACATGAAAAATCTGTACGAATGTAATTTCATCATTAATTCTTGAAATTGTTGATAATAGATCGAAATTCGCATTTTAAAGCATCGAGTTTTAAAAATCTATGTAGGAATCTACAAAAATATAAGTAATCTTTGAAAATACTCAGAAATTCTCCAGGGTTCGATATATTACATATATAATATTAAAAAAATGTGAAAAAGAAGTTTACTAGTTTACTAGCTAACTAGTTTACTAGATAACTTGGTTACTAATTTACAAGTTAACCAGTTTACTAGTTTACTAGCTTCATAGTACTGTGGCTTCCCGCCATAACAGAGAAAGTCACTAATGCCATAAGGCTCATTTTACATGAGATTCTGATGAAATTTTGAACGTTATGGGATGTGCGACTTTCTTTGTTATGGCGGGAAGCCACAGAGTTTATTCGTTTACTACTTTACTAGCTAACTAGTTTACTAGATAACTTATTTACTAATTTACTGGTTCACTAGTTTACTTGTTTACTAGTTTACTAGTTTACTAGTTAACTAGCTTACCAGTTTTTAGTTTAATTAGCTTACTACTTCACAAGCTTAATATTACAAATTTGACAAGTTTACTAGTTTACTCATTAACTAATTTACTTCTTAACGAGTTTGCTAGTTTGCTATGTGACTTTTTTACTTGTTTACTATTTTACTATTTTGCAATTTCAGTAGTTTACTAGTTTACCAGGTTACTCATTTACCAGTTCAGTACATAGTTTACTAGCTTCCTAGTTTACTAGCTTATCAGTTTACTATAAATCTTTAAATACATAAAAATTAATTTCCTTAGAAATTGATAAGACTTTCTGTCCCGAAGCATATTTAATAATATAATACAAAAATTCCATACCTATAACTTTAGGAATTATTCTAGAAACTCGTATAGAAAACAATAAAAATTTATTTATGTTAATGCGAGGTTCCGAGGGTGGCGAAATTCAGAATAAAGAGTGCGATAATATGAGTGCTGTATTTTTACAAAGGCTTGATACAGACTGACGCGTTGAACATACTTTGAGTTTGACGAAAACAACTCGTCAGTAATGATTAAAAATATATGAGACTGTACATGGCTCACAGAACGTTAAAAGATAGTAATCAATAGTAGTCATGTAGGGCTCGTTTAACAAACATCTCACGACATTGACAATCTAATGACGTGACATTAAGACAAAGCGTTTACTAATATCTGACTTGTCCTTGTGACTAACATTGCGAGAATTGTACGTTCCAACAATTTAATTCAATATATACATTTTATACAATCGAGCATACTTTCAACTGTAGAAGAACTAAAAAAATATGGAATAAAAGCATTGAAAACATTCATAAAAAAAATTGTTGTCTGACGAATTAATTTTAATTTTTAAAATCGTTGTAAGCTTTAATACAATAGCATTAATTTCTAAAAATCTATTGAATGATCCATAGAAATATTAAAAATATATAAAAATAACAGGAAATACTACAAAATTTGATAAATAATATACCATCCGAAAATAATATAAGTTTATGATGTACCTTTTATCTGTGTGGTGAAAATTTGCTTAAAAATTAATTCAGCTATATAAATTTTTTAGACGTTTGATTCCTACAGCATTGAATTTCTAAAAAGCTCTATAAAAACTCATATTAATTAATATCGGATAATCCTTAAAATGGTATGAATACAAAAAGTGTCAGTCGAAAAAAATTGAAACTTTAGTTAGCAATTGAAAATTACAAAAATCGATTTCCATTATTTACGAAAAAGAAAAATGTACAACTATGGATTCCAAAAGTTGTATAACTTTTAAATTACGAAATGTAAAATATTTTAGAATTCCTCTCTTGCAACATGTTGTCAAAGATTAAAATTATGATATCCCGAAGGAAAAATATTTTTCAGAAAAACCCCTTCCGAAAATTCTTTCTGCCTACGCCTCTGATGAGTCATAAAAATACAAGTTATGAAAAATCATGCATGAAAACGTTACAGAGTTATGAGAAAGTTAAACGTATCAAAAAGTAAAAATACGTAGAAAATACAAATTCGAACATTTTTCTAACCCACTAGTGAATAAAAGAAAGAAATTGGTATTTTACGAAAATGCTAGAAATGTAAAAAACTTTATAGAAATAGATCACGACTCATACAAGTTCAATTTGATTTATCTTTTCTATTAACATATTTTCCCATCGTTTCAGCTCAGTAACTTTCTGTCCCTTATCCAGGAATAATTATGTGAATAAAAATAAATACAAAACGTTAAACAGCTTTATCAAATAAATAATTCGGACAAGAAAAACACAACCCCTACTTAATAATAGAGATGTTCAAGTAATTCCCACGTCCAACATCCACAGTTCCATATTAAAGGCAGTATATTCTTTTGAATTATAATTCAGTGGTAAGCACCAAGAGAAACTGGACCCAGTAATGTCCAAAGTCTAAAAAACAGATCACAATTCATCGTCAATTCAAAACTCAATCAAGAATCATAATTATGAGAGTTTCACAGTGTGTAATATGAGACGTAACAAATCAGAATGACTACTCGGAAAAATATGTTAATAGAATAAACAAATTGTATTTAGTTTCTATGCGTCGTGATAAAGTGATACCCAAGACCAGCCAGGAGATGAGTTAAGGAAATAGATCTTTAAAACTTGAAATCTAAGATTATATAATTCTAGAAGTCGCAAAACACAATTTATATGAAAGTAATAGATAAATCATTCGAATCATACAAACTTTTATATACTCAAAGTGATTGAATTATGTAGAAAAAATATCAATGTTTTTCTGTTTAGTTAGAGTTTTCGAGCAAAAAAATTTGAAACATAATTCCACGATCTTTATAATACAATAAGAAAGTTTTGATCCTGGGAATAAAAAAATTGTATTGCAAAACTGGGTGTTTATATTTTGTGTATCATAATTTTCATATCTTTTAAGAATAATACTAGTCATAGTTAAAATGAAGATTTTCAAACATTGTTCTTTATAACGCTTCATTTTATACACTTCATTATTTATTTTTCAGCCTTAATACCGTATATATTTTTTCTTAAATTCATACTTTGTATTTTCGAATAAACGAATTTTTAAATAATAACTGGAAAATATTAGCATTAACTCACAGAGTTTTTCGAATTCATGATTGAATTATTTCCTCAATTTCAGTGAACATTAAAATTTTTTTTCATATCCGATAACACTCCTATTTCCTTAGTCAACAATTCCAGAAAAAACGATTCTTCGGAGCCAATATAATAATTTTGGGTTTTATTAACAAAAGACCATTGCAGCAACTACTTCAAGCTTTCGGCTATTCATTTTAGCCCTCATAAGGAACAATATAATACGATAAACAATCTTTCAACATTGAAGCAACTAAAACTCAATCCATACAATACCTTCTACTTACAGAGAATCCGGTTTTATAAATTTACTGATACTGGATTCTCTGTAAGTATGAGGTATTATATTGATTGAGTTTTAATTGTTTGAATGTTAAAAAATTGTTTGTCGTACTATATAGTTCCTGATGAGGGCTGAAATAAATAGCAGAAAGCTTGAAGTAGTTAATGAAATGGTGTTTTAGTAATTCAACCAAAGATTATTCTATTGGCTCCGAAAAAACGTTTTTCTGGAATTGTATTCAAATTTTTGCTATGCCACAACTAAACATCGGCAAAAGAGTACGTCTCTTTTTAATGGAAATACTATTTTTGAATGTTACCATATTTCATTATTTTATTACTAATATATGATTGTATTCAACTAATATTTACATTTGCAGTATATTATTATATTATTTCTTATCTCCCCACCCATACTATTATTTTGATTGCTTATAATTAGAGTAAGAGTAATTAATAATCGATTAAGAGACTTATAACTTTTTCATCGCGAATCTCGAACAATTTAATATTAACCATCAAAAATCATCATTTTATTTTTTTTCTTCTCTTTTTGGCATTACCGAAAATCATCAAAAAATTACCAGCCCTTTTAAAGTTTTTTACCCGAAAATAAATTTATCGAAGCTTCTCAATAACTGTTTAATCATGAATCTAAAGTTAAATTGCAAGTTATACTTCACCAAAATATGCATATATTTTTTAACTTTTCTCAAATTTGTGTTTCAAATTTCATATGAATCAAGCACGAAACACATGAACAATCTTGATGCTATCCAAACGAGACAAACTTTATTTGTCATTGATTTTCCAGCAAATTTAGCTAATGTGCATTCTGAAATAGTTCGTACAATCATGCAAATATTTCAGCTGATCAATCGTTATATTTATAACACACTAAATTCCTCTGCGGAGTAATTATCTAACATTCCAATTTTTTAAAATACATTCTGCTTTTCAACGATCATTGATCAATTATTTTTGGAATTGAGGTACCATGATTTAAAACTAATGTTGTTTATGATAACCAAAGATTTAAAAAAAATTATAGCAAAATCTGGAATCCTGATCATTCTCATTCTTTTGAAGAAGTTTTTTCAATTAAAAACGTAGAAGGGATACGTCAAAAAAAGTGCAAATTTTAGTTACTTGAAAGGTAAAACAGAAAGTTTTAATAACAAGAAAAATACATTTTTTTTATTAATGTTGAGAAGTGACAAAAGGAGAATCAAAATATGTTGAATTTTTTCTTCTTAATTGAATATTGTCATGAAATTGATCATTTCTTTCATGATTTTTGAACCGATTAGAGATGAAGGGAGAGCTGTCATTCTTCAATTAATCTAGTGGTTAAAATAAGGAATAGAGGTAATTAACGAAATTCAACTCTTGAACAAAAAAATTAGTATAATATCAGATAAAATGTTCAAAATTTTACTTGAAGACTCTTTTCATTTTGAGTCACTAATTTTCCTCAAACTTCATAATTACGTAAGGAACATTACTGTTTTCATTCTTAATTTAAAAGTAAGAAAATAGTAGTAACTTTATAAAATACTGAAATCCTTTCTCAGAATTTTCAGGAGATCATTTCTAGCAACTCCAGTTTCCTTCAAAATCATTTTATTTGTATTCTTCTATCGCGCAGATAAAAATTGTTTGTGGTTACCCTGGAAGACATGCAATTTTCAGGAAAAATTTCAGGTTTTTATAAACATCGAAATAACCAAACCCGCTTCTGGAAGGAAGCATCAGAAACAGATACATTATTCGACCTAATTTACCCCCTTACTGTGACACACATTAGTACACGTTTACCTTATTCCCCTCGACAATTCATCATTATATCGACAATCACACGATATGGACGAATAGTTTCACAACGCGTGATAATAGAGAGAAATTCGCAACGATGACCAGGTGTAATGGATATTAGGGAACCGTGGATGCATAGTTTCGCAGCAGCAATATTGCAAATGCACCAAGTATGAAAGGACAACGTCACTATAGCTGTCTATGTCTGATCTTGTAATTAGTGTTGGGTTTCCATTAGAGTTTCGTCGGAAGTTTCAGAGAGCGGTGAAATTGTTTCATTGACTAGGCTCCTTTAAATGGAAACAATGAAGTTACAAAAAAGGCAAGTGTTTCACGTCGTCGAAATAATGACTAGAAAATCCTCCAGGGGAGAATAAATTTCGCTTTGAACATTTTCACAGCAACTCTTAAACAGCTAAAAATTGCTATGAAACTCGAAGTTCATCGTCCTCAAGTTTGAAATTCGATAAAGCCTTCAAGTTTGACTTTCAACTATGAAGTTTCTCTTCTAGAATGAGTTGGATTGATTTCATTGGTAGCCGAATTCAACTTGTTAAAACAGGGGTTTTTCCTAATCTTCAAATTAGACTAGAATGCAGAATAACATGTAGAAAATGAAGTAACATGTGAAAAAACGTAGACACAGAAATCGGAAATTAGTTTTATTTTTTTTAACGAACTATTCACTGTATTTTTAAAGTAGCTCATAATTTTGGATCAGCAATTTTCGAAAAATCATAATGATTCTTGATACAATGAAAAATTGAGCATTGAAAAGATATTATTAAGCAAATTTTAAAAATATTGCACCCTGAGAAAAGTATACCGCATTTGCTAGGGGTGCAAAAAAATTTTTTTGTCATTACCGCAATGAGTAATTACTGTATTGACAGTACTCAGTCAGGTTATGAAAAAAAAAAAAAATTTCCCCCGTAACCGATGCGGTACATATTTATTTGTCAGTGTACAGTCCTTATTTTTTATATGCTTTTTAAATTTTGATTTTTCATTATACGTAATTTACTTGGTTGGGAACAAAGTAGTTCTAAGTCAGAGCTAAAAACTTTAAATTTTACTACTTGAGTATGCAACAAATATAAAACTATTAGATAAAAAATTTAAGAATAAGTATTTGGTAGAAATTTTAATATTGACTGTTGCAAAGTCTTCCCGGGATGAAAAATCAAGTCTCCCGTTAAGTCTTCTGAGTCTCCCAAGTCTCCCGATTAGTTTCCCGAGTCTCCCGAGTCTCATCAAGAGAGACTGGTAGTCTCAGAATGGGAGACTCAGCTCATTTACATTTTTTTTTCGGGAGACGTATGCCAATTTCCTGGATCTTTCGAAAGACTTAAGTCTCTTGTCAGGAGACAACAGTCTCTAAGAAATTTGAGTCTACGTACGGGAGACTTAAGTCTCCCAAACATCATTCGTAAAAAAAGAAGGAAATTCCAGATGGATATTGAAGAAATAAGCTTAGCAAATTTCAAGATTATATGGAATGAATAAACTTGGAAAAATGTAAGGATGTTTTACCAAACAATATGATTCAGGAATATTTTAGAGTATTTTGAAATTTAAAGACGATGTGTAATTTAAAATAATTTTTTTAGGAATGAATTATGGAAGTAATAACAAGTCCTGTTAACTATATAAATTTTTTATTGGTGTACTTACTTCCATACATGCAATGTCACGCTTTTAAAGTTATCTTTCATCAAATTATTGTCAAATGTTTTAGAAAATCAAAATTAGAAATGTATAATAATAGATGAACGAATATTGATATCACTTCTATATCTTACTTCAACTTCCCTAGTAATTTTGAACCTAATAAAAACCTTATAAGAAAATGTAATTTTTTATAAGAATTTAGTTTCTTATACGTTGGGCCTTGCAAAAACCTTATAAGAACTCAAGTTCTTATGAGGTGACTTTAAAAAAACCTTATATAAAACTGAAATTTCTTATAAGAATATATTTGATAAAATCTCATAGGAAAAGTACTTGAAAAATTTTTTTGATCAATTCTTTATAGGTAATTTCAGTTTCTTATGAAGTTTTTTTAAGGTCACCTCATAAGATGTTAAGTTCTTATAAGACTTTTATAATGATCAAAATAACTAGGGTTTCGAACAAGAAAATAATAATCATCACCTGCTTTGATTTATCCTAAATCATTTGAATCTGAATTAACTCTATCAAAAGTAAGCGAGGTTCTTTATGTCCTAGACACCGTAAATAAATTAGTTTACACAGTTTACAAAACATATTACATATTTACGCATTATTATACGAAATATTTTCTTTTTATAAAAGAAAGAAAAAAAGAAAACTATAGTTTTATGCTGATTATAATTTATAAATAGTATTGATTTATTCTAATTAAGAATTGATTTATCATCAATAATATATGAACATCATCAAACAGTCCAATGAAATTTTCAGAAATTATTATCTCTACGTAAATAAATTCATACTGCATAAGTGCATTTTAAATTCCTGAAACACATTGTCGAATGAAAAAAAATATAGTTTACTTACGAAAATGAACAGTTAATAAAAACTTTGATTTTAACCATTTCACATATAAATTTTTTCCAATTACCATACATTTCTTATTCTTCGTATTTTTGAAATTTTTTTTTGTCATTTCAAGAAAATGCGTGAGAATTAAAAAAAAACACGATAATGTGACGCTATGAGACACAATGAAAAACAATGATCAGAAGGACCGTGTGCTTTGCAGATATTGAGGAAGTCTGATATTTTGGGGTCCGGACCAGCCCCCTGGGTCCGTCCCTGAAAACCATTATTAAAGATTGTAATAATTTCATCGAATGATATAAATTTATAACTGTGTATTGTTACTACCTGTTCATTAAGATTTGCAATATTAAAATTAAGTACGCCAGGATTAGATGTGAGTTAAATAAACTAAAACTTTTCAATTTAGACCAAAGAAAACCTTTTTATTTGTATTATCTTGAAAATAGGATGATCTATATTTCAATCACCTGAAAAACACGAAATCAGTTATTAGGATTAAAATATGTAAATGAAAAGTGACAAAAATCAATAATGTGGATCTCTTAACTCAAAAAGATTTTGAAAACTTTTTATTTTGAAAGAATTTGATAACTCAAGAAAATCAAAGACTGGAAGTGTTATTCTTTTGTAAAGAGATTGTTCTGAATAAAAATACTAAAAGTCTGAAAAAGAATCGCCCAACTTGTAAGTAGTCCAAAATCAATTGTTTTACTACGAAAGAATGTATATATAGATCACGGTTCACAATACTAAAATTGAAATATGAAATTGCTTAAAAGTAATAAAAATAACCAGATAAAAATCTTAAAGGATGTGCATACTATATTCTGAGTTTCAAGTACGGTATGATATGAACGACGAATTAATTTTCAATACATGATAGAACTTTATACTTAATATTCAATACTATACATAAACTTTATACTACTGAATATTATATTCAATGAAATGTCATTTCATAATTTGTGCAAAACGACGTCGAAAAATTGACTCTACCGATTATTGAATTCTACTATATCTAATTTATGTTGTCATAATAGCAATTATATTTCAGTTACAAATTTAATCTTACAGAATAAATTTTATCAGAACATAACTTGTATAGTAGTAGAATTCAACAATTTCTTAGAGTTATAGATAGAAAAAAATGTTTACGGCCTTGAAAACAATGGACAGTTATTAAAAAGAACAAATTTCGACAAAACAAAAATGAAAATTCTAGCAAGGATAGCTGAAAAAATTGCGTTGAATAATTGAAAAGCAGCCCCTAGGTTGGGAAATTTCGAGACGTCGTTTCACTCGCTTTTTTCGCAGCCGAAACATCGAGAACGTTTTTTTCAGATTTCAGGACAATGCGCAATTTACTTGGGACGTCGAGTAATCTCGACTTCTACTCCATGCGAAATTCAAAATTTCACGCGGCTGTCGGGAAAGACGACACACGTGTAACCACGAAACCTATATGCTCAGTGATGGACGTGAAATTTTCGCATACACCGAACTTGGTATTTGTCTCCTAAGTGTCTAGGGGCTGTTTCTACTCGCATTCGCGCCACGTGAAACATATGATTGCTTCAGGCGAGCGAGAACCGTATTTGCGAAAGCAAAGTTATGTACGAGCTCAGATGGGAAAAAAAGTAATGAGTGACTGTTGGCATTTTGACTAGTGGAGAAATTCAGCAAATGGCTAAAGATGTTTAACAGCAATACTATAATTTAGCCACTTTGAGTACTTAAACTTACAATAAATACTTGTTCTCCGACTGAAAAAAGAATAATATTAAGTTATGAAAGTCTAATTAGCTGATGAGAGCAATAAAATTTACTCGTCGACTTACAAGCTAAAGAACGGCAATGCACTAAATCTCATGACGAATCAGACTCTGCTATCAACTACCTAAATGATTGCCAATTTCACTGTTTCAATTTCAGAGATTCCCACTGAAGTAAAAAAACGTTTCTACAATTGATCGCATTCTCCAAAGCGAATTTAGCATCGTACGTATGCTGTCTTTGTGCTGTTGTACGTTCGCGTACGATGTGGAGCGAGCTATAATTCATCGACAGGCAGTGTTCGTACCTCGTCGCAAGTACCGAACGTTCACGACGCAAATATAGAGACGCATCTCGAAGAACCAATGCAGAATTCAATTTAATTTGCAGACAGTACACAATACGGTCCCCGGAATTTTCATTACATCACCGCTCCAGAAATTGATAATAATTTACGTGAGTTCCTGGCGCGTTGCGTATATAAATTCTCAAGGGATCTATACACTACTCATAGGGGCATATCTTTGTTTAAGGTATTATCTTTGTAGATAATGATTTTAAAAAGAAATAAAACGATGTTCTATGAACACTTTCTGAAGAGGTAAATTGTTTTCATGGAGTAATTTATGGTCTTTTGTTGAACTATATATAGTGTTATTTCTTCTCAAAACATATAAGTCATTCAGATGAGTCCTTTCTTTTGTAAAAAAATTCACATCCAAAATTCAAATTAACTTGCATTTTATTTGTTTTGTCGTAAGAAATTTAAGAATACTTACGAAAAAATGATGTTTTATAACTACTACGTGCCACAATTCAATGACACAGCTAGAAATTGCCTATTTATTCTTATTTTTCGATATTTTGTGTGTTAAGTTTCATTCCAACAGAAACAATGCCTAACTTTATTTTTGGAAGAAAATATTCTTGTAATCGTAATTTGTATATAAAAATAGCAAATTTTATACTTAGAAATGTTGTCATTAAATCAGTTTTCTCTTTTATCATATTTATAAGATACGAGTTTGTTATACGTAATCAAAATTTGAAATTATTCTCTATAGGTCAATATTTGTTGTCCGAGCAGTACAATCTTTTAAAGTCAAAATGCAATTTTTTTAATCATTCCAATACTTCATTTTCTCGAAATACTGAAATTCCATCAAAACTGTACGATCATCATGGTACTAATTTCTATTAATCAGTAGGCATTAGAATAAAAAAAAATTGTTGAGCATAATGAATTTTGAAAACATCCTTTTAAATGTAAAAAAAACTGTAAATGTTTCTTGACTCAAGATTAATTATATTGCATGTGTTTGATAATATATAGCCATTGAATGCAAAAAATTTCATTTAAGTCTGAAAAGTATATTTATTGTGGCGTTCAAAATATCATCACTTATTTTAATCAAATCAAACGGTAATACATTTACCATTAACAAAACCTTGTTAAGAAGAAATAGGTAAACTGATATGGTTTAAAAACTTTCGAATTGATGAAGTTTTCGATTGTTTTGGACAATAAGAAAGAAATTCAAAATTTTCATCAAGTTTTAATTTTTTTTTTTTAAATAAATCTTTTACCAAAATAAATATCATGATCTGACCATTTTTTCCAAAACTATAGAATTAAAAAAAAAGTTTACAAATAACGTTCAAAATTGCCCTCAAAGCCTAAAAATGGAAGTTTCTTAACATAGAATTAGATAATAAAGGTAAACTACAAAATACATATTTTACTAACTTGTTTAAAAAAATTAAGGGAATATAACAACAAACTCGCAAATAGTTTAAGGGGAGACGAAATGTCCGCCCCTGCCCTTGTCACCTCGAAAAGTAATAATAATGCTAAATCTCTAATTAACAATATTTGTCGAAACCCTTTTACAGGAACAATGAGTAGATGTGAATGAATGGCGCTCTAGTCATTTTTTCCGAAGAAAACGTTTTTTTTTTTTCGATTGTAATAAATGATTTTTGAAATTGGCAGTTTCCTACTGTTACCACGATAAAAAAAACCTTTTTTTCTGAAAAAAATGACTCGAGTGCCATTCATTCACATCTACACATTGTTCCTGCGAAAGAGCTTTGCCAAAAATTGTTAATCAGAGATTTGGCATTATTATTACTTTTTGAGGTGACGAGGGCAGGGACGGACATTGCGTCTTCATAATACTGCATAACACATAGCGACACAGCTGACGCGCTTATTGACCGTTACGACCTTGAAAACGACCGTTTTCAATTTAAAACAGCCTATACGTTTTTGTATGGGTTATGCACCCAGTGTAACGCTCCGGCGTCCGGTAGAGAGCTACGAGTCGTTTTCTAAAGATACTGACGGAGCCTATAACGGCTATTTTGAAGATTTATCTAACATGAGCCGTTGAAAATCGTAATTCAGACATGTATTTTAATATACGAATATTATCACAAATTAGATGCATTTGCCCTATTGTTTCAAAACAATTCAGAAAAACGGCAATTCTTTCAAGGCTCCAGGTAGAGTGTCCCCTCTAGAAATTTTATTAAATCCACTGAATATAAAAATGTACTGATAATATACAAGAGAATATTCAAAATTTTTTTCCTGGCAAAAACGTCGAAATATTCAAAGCACCTCGAGTTCTTCAAAACTCGAGTTTCACTGATATTTTTATTCTTCACCTAAGTTCTTTCTTAAACCCTTTCCCAGATCCACTCCTAGTCGAAACGCATGCCTCTGTTTCCCTCGAAAAGAAAAACCTCTTTTATGAGGAAATCGTATAAACTTCACCCGGGACCTCCATTTCACCCAGCGCCCGAAACATTGTCAGTTGAAATTACACTCGCCTCTCATTTCCACCCTTCACCGTCGCAAAGCCAGAAATCCCAAAAAAAGCCGGCCGTCGAGCGCGATGGAAACTAAGCACGTCACATTGATTTTTTAACGAAGTGTGAACTAGTTTTACAGTGTTTTTCCCATGTTGCGTGGCATTACTCGACGCGTCGAAAAAGCGTTGATTACGAAACACGGCCGTCTGAGGTCGACTGCAAAAAGTGAAAAAAAAGGTCGACCTTTCACCCCATGTACACTCGACTGTTGTCCTGTCGACGTTTAAGCTTTTTGTGTGTGAAACTGATGCCCCGGACTTGACGAGCTACAATTTTCGTTTGTGCACGCGGAACAAAAGACCCCTACAACTGCGTACGCTCGGAAAATGCAAAAAGTACCCGCGATATAAATAAAAAGAAAGGAAATTATCCGCTGAAACGAGCGATGAAAAATCCTTTTACCGGGGCTCTTTCCGGTTGCGTTTCAGGATTTCATCGCGTCATTTGTGGATTTTTTGCATATTGGAGGGAACCGGAGGAGGAAATTTTTCTTTGATACTTTTTTTTACGGCGCGGAACGGGTTATAGGAAGAAATATGAGAAAATGTGCGTTTTTTTGTTGCAGGTCTGTTGAGACTACAGCAAATTTATCAGGCTTTGAGGCCAGGGAACGAGTCTTTCAAAGTGGAAACTGTCAAAAGGGTGCAGAACATGACAGAGGCTATCGATTTTTTACGCACTTTGGAAGAATTGGATCGGTCAGTCCTTCGTGTATTTTTTCTGTGGTATAAAATGTAGAAATGTTGTTTCACCTCCTTGTCACATGTACGACTTCAAACAAAAAAAATGCTTATTTGGTTTTAAAAAAACGTAAGGCCTACTCCGATTTTGGGACCAGTTTTTACGTGTGGCAAAATCGAAAAACTTTTTTGACATATTCGAAAATTGATTAAAAATTTTAAAAAATCATTTTCAATGGTACCATAGGTTGGAGTTGACTGGTAACGAATAATGAACCTCATGATTTTCTTCGTAAACCTTGTTTCAATTTTTTAAAATATTATGTTTCTGTCTGTAATAAAACGAATTTAACTTAAAACATCTTTAAAGCATTAATAGTAATCGTCTTAACAGCAGAAAAGTCATTATGTTTCGTTTGAATTATTAGAAATCAGCAATAATGAAAAAAAGAATGTATTGAAAAGTTTTTTTTTTTTATATTGAAGATCGCAAAACTATTTTCACGGTTTTAAAAAACACGATGATTAGGACCAACAAATAAAAACTAATGATTATTCGTAGAATAATCATAAGATATATTTTGATGTTCTAAACCATTTAGTTTCATGAAAGGTATATTGATTGTGCCACAGTTAAAAGTGACTAAAAAAGTAGAATAGTCCCTATGATTTTTAAACTTAGTTCCGTTTATTTTTTGAGGTTTACATGTATCATATATTTATTTATAAATGAAAAAATGTCAATTGAATCTTACTACAATCTCATTAGAAATCGCTTTATAAGTAAGTAAAAAACTGTTGACTACAGTAGTGAAGACTTCAAAAATTTAAAAAAAAAGTGAATTTTCTATGAGAGTTTGCCACTCTACGATTTGTTAACCTATGATGCTAAACAAAAATAATCGATGAGCAGCAATATTAGTAGGTAGTGTGACCAGATGACCTTATCCAGAAAATTAGGAACTTGATCTCTGAAGAAACCTAATTGAAAAGCGATGAACCACAAACTTGGTAGAAAGATTACTTCGATTCGACGGAAAAGAAATTTCTCGAGGTCGAGTGTGCTTGGATTCATTTTTTTTACAATTTCGGAAGTTGCCATATCTACTCAGATAGATATTGAATGGTATAAAATAACTGAATCTTTAATGGGCAGTCAATTTCGCATTAATTGTAATATTCTTGATAAAAACAATATGAAACAGTCGCGTAGTTGTAGAGGTTTAAATAGATTTTAAAATTGAAGTAAAATTTAAAAAAGTCAAAAGTGTACACACTGAAATCTTCTCGAATCTTGTTTGTCAATTTTAAACATAACAATAATTTTTACATGCCTCCGTGACGTCACTTTGGACAGCAAAACCAATATTCTCGTCCTAGGGCGACAAAAATGACGCCCATGGAAGCATGTACAGTATCGTGTGCACCTTTTGGAGGAATTTCGCAGTATTATACTTATTGGGAAACAAAGAATAAAATTGAAATATTTGGGGAATTATTGAGTGATTCATATCGAATATTTTATTTTCTGAATCTGCAAGTTTGGGAATTCCGAACGTAATAATTGCACAAGCTACATACAACTTTGGAAAATTTATCAAAATTCAAAATTCTTGATTTCACTGACCCAAAACTATCGATAAATAATTTAGTCAGCTCAATAATTATAAGTCGAATTCCATAATTTTAATGTAGAAATGAAAAATGACAAATTAAAAATCTGCAACTCTCAACTTCGAAATTTCTATATCTTGATAATTTAAAGATTCGGAAGAATAGCAATATGATCGAACTTTTGAAATCAGACCATCGAAGATTCAATGTTTGAGATTATGTATCGAAGAAAATATTTTTTTTTAATACTCCTGCAGGAATTTTTCCTACCTACGCCCTTGTTATGACAGTTTTTTCGTCAATGTTTTTTCTATATTATTACTAAATTTTCTTTTTGCAAATAATCTTGATTTTGAGTATTTGCTAGATATTCTTTTAAGTAAACGTCTAGTTTAGAGTTATTTCAGTTAACAAAATAAAAAAAAAATCGATATGGTTCTCGAAAACGTTTTATATCAAATTTCTAATAAACCATTAAACTTCGATTTTCAAAAAAATCATGAGTCTCAAAAGTGTCAAATTCAAGATATTTATTGACTGTACCTTTGCAGTATTTGGCAACATTTCGTTTTTTAAATTATCGCAGAAGAAAAACTATCAATCGTTTTGCCAGACATACAATATTGATAAAGAATTTAGTCGCTGGAAAAGTTCTCAGAAAAAGTCAATAAGGCTTTTAAAAACTGACTCTTGTTGATGAAAATTCTTCAAAATCTGCATTTTTCCTATGAATACTATTTTTTCAAGTAAACTTACTTAAACCAGAAGTCTTCGAATTCGATGCTGTAATTACATAACTGAAGTTTTTAACATTTTATGTCATGTTTTCTCTCACAAAGAGCAGAAAAAGAAAAACTGCAAACTCTATTACTTCAAATAAGCGAGAATAAATGACTTCCAGAGTTCGACTCGACTGTAAGTAATTAACGAAAATTTTTCTAGCAAGCTTTAATTGCTTCCAATCTGGATAAAAGGGTTCAGAAATGTAAGAAGTTCGGTTTTTTTTACAATGGGATACATTCGATTCGAAAGAAGTAATTCTACTGGAAAATGCTGATATTCAAAATTTTCGTCGTTCAAATATTTGAGAACCATCAGATTACTGCAATATTGATTGATCTAAAAAATGAAAATTCAAAATTATATAGAATATCTATAGTTAGAAAATTAAGATGTAAGAAGTTGTCATATGATTTCGTGAACTTTTAGATGCTTCGATCCTGAAAGTTTGAATATTCATAGAAAATGAATAATAAAGTATGATATGTTGAATGTTACATCAAAGAATCTGGAAAATGATTTTTCCCAACAATTTAAATTCATTATACGTAATTAATCATGGACTAACTTTTCGATAGTTAGTTAAAAATAATGCGAGATGTAAATATCCAACATATTTTCAAATCTCTGTTTTTTATTATTTAAGTCAAGAATCAGTTTCAATGGCTTAGACATGGGGTGTTTTGATGGGTTTAATTTACTTTCATACCTTAAATCTACAGGACTAAATATTTTGAACTGAAGAATTCGATGTGACTTGTAAAAATGAAAAACTTTGGGATCGTAATTCTGGAATCGGTAATTAATCACATAATCGTGATTTCCAATGAATAAGTGAAAATGTGGGTTTAGAGAAGACAAAGTATTTTTTCACTTACAATTAATAAACTTGACATTTAAAAACTTTTTTAAAAAATTATTTTTAATGAAGATCTCTTATTTTATATGATTATTAAGATTTGGTAACTTTGAAATTTAAATCGCAAGAAATTCGAATGTAAAAATATATAAATATATAATGTCAAAGAATATAAGAGTGCATGATTCTTCGATTGAAAAAATTTATTATGAAAATGAGTAATTCCAATATTGGATGATTCACATTTCCAGAAAGAAAAACTGTCGAGCTCTTAATTTTTCGGTATAAAATCGAAAACGTTTTAAAATTAATTATGATTCGTAAAAATTAAACTTTCACACTATAATTTCATAGGATATGATAATTTCAAAGTTACCACAACATATGTTTTTTATTGATTTTTTAACGGTACAAGCTTCTGAATCCTTCATGTAACAAACTCGCTGACACTTTTCTATGAATCAGTGTTATGTAAATCACTTAAATTGAATTCCATGAAAAAAAAATATTGAATAATAATGTAAAAATTAAGAATGTGCTATTATCAACTCCAAATGTTTAATTTATTTTCATTCCAAAGATTCTGGAAATTGAAAAATTCTGCTCTTGAAATAGAGCCGTGGAATGATAAAGTTTCAAAACCTTTAGACATGTTTTTTCAATAAATCCCTCTTCGAAAACTTTTATCTCTCAGTCCCTGTTCCCAACTAATAAAAGCTTTTTTCAGTTATGTAAAATAACTTGAAATTTGAATCACAAAATTGTACAGTTTCTCGAGATGATATCACATTGAGAAGACCTATGATATAGGTTTTCTGGATTTTAAAATATGTCCAAAATTTAGAATAATTACTTGAAACTTGTATAAAGTTTTCTGTTAATTGTTATGATGCATTTGAAATTATTTATACACAGATTTTCATGGCTAATTTTCCATCAAGCTTACGCAGATTACAAGATAATTTTTTTTATTTTATTACCAGTTACTCAAGTCACGATTTTTCTAACGACTTTGAAAAACGAAATTCCAGGTGGGGCTACAAATACATTGTCCTCGATTGTCCGACTGAAATGGCCAAGGAAATTGTCGTTAATCACGTCAGGAACGTTGCACTGGGAAAAAGGACTTATCACTACCTACTCAGTGGCTTGGTAAAATTAGAAAATATTTTCTCAAGATTTTTTTCCGTTATCTACGGATTGAGAAGTTTTTTTGTGCATGATTTCTACTGAAAAAAAATCGTCAAACTGGACATAGCAAAAAAAGTTATACCTTTTACAAAAAATATTGCATTTCATGTAACAGTTTGCAGAAATTATTTTGATGACTTGGAATGAATGAGATATTCCAATTATTGACAAAAGCAAAAAAGAAATACATGAGAAAGGAAGGAATGAATTATTAGACTGTACTGCTAATTTTCTTTGGTAGAATTATACATTACACAGAATATTTCTTGTATACTGATAGATTTCTAAATAGCATTTTCTCATAAAGGTAAAATACAATGCTGGTCTTTCGCATTGAGTATAAATAAATGAGAACTTCATAAACTCTGAAGAAAAAGTAGAAGAACAAAAAATCTGAAGCTTTACCTTGTACAATGGTCTTGACATTTCATCCCCCAGCACTGAAAATGAATTTTAGTTTCAAAAACCTTCATTACTTTTTCTTCTCCTATCTTATTGAATCTTTAAATTTGATCCAATATTATTTTCTATGAGGAAAGCTTTGTTTCATGCTCAACATAATGTACAGAGATGGGCGCCAACTACATTTAGCTCCTTTTCACATTGCAAAAAAAACTATCTTAATTTCGTCACAGAACTGTGAAAACTTGTGAGTAAATGTATTTTTTCTTACGCTTTTCAGACAACAGAGAAAAACATGCGTTATAGGATTTGCTGCACCTTAATTACAAAAAAACCACCTAAAGTGACACATTTTGTAATTTAAAATTGGTTTTTCGATAATAAACCTAATAAATCATACTTTTTTACTGTAGTTCTGAAATTCGTAGGAAAAATACATCTACTGACAAATTTTAATAGTTCTATAATGAAATTCAGATAGTTTTTTGCGATGTGAAAATGTGATTGGCGTCCATCTCTTGACATAATCAGCTAGTATTCAATTTCTACAGGCAAAGATTTCAAAATTTTCAACCTCAAACATCAGAACGATGTGTTTTGTACAATCTTCATGTGACTCATTTGACCATTTAAATCATCCATCAAAATACTGTTTTTTGCTGCTGTTATAAACAATCAAACTTTTTTTTAAGCCTTGATTAAATAACTCATAGCTCTCAAACAATGCAATATAATCAAATAAACTTTTTTTCCTGTTTTTGTATTATCAGCAAAAAAAGCATTTAATAGTCGTTCAAACAAATAATTGTAATAATAATTTTTTTATAAACAATTGAATTTTTCAACGCTTTCTCAACGCAAAAAATTCAATTTTTTAACTCTATAATACGGAAAACGTTTACCTTCAATAAGAATCCATGAATAGAATTTTGTCGCTTTTTTTCCATTCCAGAGATATAAATTTTTTTGTTTCTCAATTCACCATCTCCGGGCTCGACACGTTCCGCAACATTGCGATTACAGCGTCCAGTTTTGCCTTTTGCACCCGATTTTACAAACCGATTGAGATGAATTGAAGAATAGATATCTGCAGAACTCAAAATTACAATAAAATATCAATTCTCATTGCATTTGCATACATTGACCATGTCAACATCAGAGCATGCATGTTGAACAAACCATAATATGTGTATATTCAATTTTTTATCTCAAACAAACACTTTTATTCAATTAATACGTCAATTTTTTATTGAGTTGACAACGTCAATATTCAAATTTGTAAGTATTTTTCTAGGACTACACGAATGGTTGGAAACGAAACTAGGAGCGGATACAGGGGTTTGAGGGGGGGATCGCTCCCCCCCTCAGGGTTGCAAAATTCCAAGTTAATGTTTGATTTTCAAAGTCATTCAATAAGTTTGAACATTAATAAGGTAAGCCTGATGCTCGCAGTTCATGTAGTTTGTTTTTCAACATTTCGACTCGCCTGTTGATGGTGTTGTTCGCCTATTTAGTTCAAACTTATGACAACTCAGCCCTAACCGCCCTCTCACCGGCCTTAAATATAGCTCTATATCCGCCCCTGGACGAAACTTCGAAGGGGAAAAATGTACATATATAGGCCCTCAACTATTTCAAAGAAAACGCCGGTTACATACTCTTTGAAGTAAAAATTGGCCAAGCTTTTTATTGTGTTACTAACAATATAATAATATAATAATTTTATACTGAATTCATGTATGATTATTCAATATTTATAAATAATATTTAACAATTATTTTATGAATTCTTTATATAATATATTCATTTGCGTGAAAAATCCTAGTCGAGTTTTACATCGTAAGAGACTTATACGCGCCTCACGTACGAACTTCAATTCCTTGAAGTTTTGTTTTCAACCATACACATTACAATGAAAAAGATGAGGGTATTGCATAGTTACTCATAAGAAAGTGTAACGACTAATTTGAATATATTATATTTCAACTTATCTAATATTAGAAACATACTTATTTGAGAATTGACGTTTTTAAATGAATAAAAAAATTTTCCTTGTGAATTTAACAAATGAGTTTATTTGCGATCAAAATTTGAATATACACGCATGGTTGTTTGACATGCACGCGCCGATGTTGACATTATTTATGTATGCATGAAAATTATTATTTAATTGTAATGTTCAGTCCCACAGTTATCTATTCTTCAATTCATCTCAATCGATATGTAAGATCAGTTCCAAAAGGCAAAATTAGACGTATTATTGAGTTAAAAAATTAAAATGTTTGGCATTAGGAAAGCGTTGAAAAATCCAATTGTTAATAAGAAATTATTATAACGAGGATTTTTTTAAACAATTGGTAAATGCTTGTTCGCTTATAATACAAAACACACTCATACAAAAACGGGAAAAAAATTTTATTTGATTATATTGAGTTGTTTTGGAGCTATGAGTTTTTCAATCAAGGATTCAATAAAAGTTTGATTGTTCATAACAGCAACGAGTAACAATCTTTTGACGAATTATTGAAATTGTATGATAAGTCACATGAAGACTATAAAAAACACTTTTTTTTCAAAATTTTGTGATGCAGTGGAATTTTCGTGACACACTTGACGTGTTTTGACTCATTTACTAAGAATTTCAAGTTATACCTCTAAATCATCCACTATACTACCTATGCAAATTTTCCAATCGCTGAATCCCAGTTCACGTATTGAAATACTTGATTCCACGAAAATTCACATCGTATATCCTTAAGGGGACACAGAGGCCGTTTTCTCCGCCTCCTCCTTCCACTCATTTGTTTTCCGTTCTATGCGTCTTTGTCGCACTTCAGCAGCCTCTGTGTCCATTTAATGTCCTTACAAGAGAACTTAAAATAAGGGCCATCAAATTCGAGCGCTCCGCATATTATTGACAAAGGGGAGCTTTTCTGAAAATACTCCAAACCAGAATATTACCTCCTCTCTACACGAGATATAGTTTGTTGTCGCCAAATTTGTCGGTCCTATGTAATCAGATAATGGACGACCGATGGGAAACTGAGATGATCGAGTACGGGGCCATTAACATCACAGGGTTTCGTATCGTGGACAGCACTCGACGGCCCGTCAAGGAGTTCCTGAAAAGCTGGCGCCGCGCTAACTCTACCCTGGTTCAAAGCACGGCCCGCGAATCCATTTCCGTGAGTAAATTTATACATGTGCATGAAGCACTTGACACTTTTCGCCAACTCCCGCGCTACGCGGTGGCGTCTTGGTCAAGTATCGGCTTCTCCTCAAGTTTTCGTGAGCGACAAGCGTGAAAATATACAACGAGCAATTTACTTTCGCAATGTGTTCTTTTTTTTATCATATTGGGTTCGTACTAAAATTAACGATTCAAGGTGTGAAGTTTTATTTTGAAAGCAGCATCCCCCCCCCCCTTATTTGTTTTATTAAATTTAAAATATTAAGTGAATTTTTTTAGTATTCAACATCCAAAACGCTCCCATTTCTATTTCCTATTGCCACTCAAGAATCGATCAACAAGGAGCCATCATTTTAAGAAGTATATTTCAAATAATTACATCCATCGATTGTTTCAAGTGTTAAATAAACAGGAGGACACAAAGTTTCTTGCTTCTCTTTTACTATAAAACATTATTATTTTTTCATAATAATACCTTCTGCGAAATTCGTTCATAAAATTGTAAGACCAGACTTAGAGGGACGTTTACTCTGTGAATTTAAAGAATTTCATTTTCTCAAACCTTATAATACACGTTCGTGGAAAAGCACGTGCAATTAAAATTCATATTGAAATAAGAAGTATGAACGTGGCTTTTCTCTGTAGGCACAAGCAGCTTTGATGTACGACGCGGTTTTCGTACTAGTCGAAGCGTTTAATAAGTTTCTCCGTAAGAAGCCGGATCGCAACAACCAAAGGCGCACAGGAATTCCTGTGAGCAACCAGCAACCGAACACCACTCAGTCGCTGGATTGCTATGCCAATGCCACGCAGGGATGGGTATCGCGTTGGGAAGACGGGGAAAAAATTTCGAAATTTTTGCGCAAGGTACGCCAGTGATCCTTTGCCGCGAATCCAAAATCAATCATAAGTTTCTCCTTTATACTGATCGTGTAATTTACTTTCATAGGAGTGATATTTTTATATCGTAGGCTTGACTTTGTTTTATTTAACATTTTTTTTTTACAATCATGTTTCGTGTTGATGGAATGTTCGGAGTGATGAAATCATATATTTTTCATAAGATTCTTGAACGGAAATACTTATTTTTACTGATGTGGATTCTTGAAAAATTTCCGAAGTGTAAAAAAATGTGATCTTGAGATATCGTTTCGAAGATTTCGAGAAATTCGATTTTTGTTTTCAGAGGATTCTACAATTTGCATTTGAAAATCATCTCGATCTGTCATGATTTTAGAGTGTTTAGAAAAAATTTTCGAATTCAAAGGGCAGACGATGTATTTTTTTAAATTTCAAAGTTGTTAAGATTTTATAAATTTTTCAGGATTTTGCCATAAATTTTGCAGTTCAAACATTACTCTTCTTCTCTTGAATGTCTTTTTTGCATTTTGATGTGTCTGAAGATCACGAAGTTCGAAACGATTTCCAAAAAAAACATACAATGCTCTTTGATTCCGAAAAATAAGAAAGAAGAACATATTTCCGAACCACCAGTGGAGGCCATAAAATTCTTATTAATGATTGTTATTATTTAAAATCTTTTATTCAGGCTCAATTATTATTCATGAAGATTCCATGTCGTTTCTTATAATCAGTTACATGAAAAGAAATAGATTTAGAAGTCAGGTCGATTCTTTGGACTTCTATATTATATTCTTGTACAAGGCCCTAATCCTAGAAAAATAAATTTTACACTTTCATACATAAGAATATTGGAGAGTTGATGATTATTGGAATCTGAGATTCTAGAATTTTCCTGCCAGAAATCAAGAATTTTTAAAATCTCTATTCATCAATTTATGCTACTACATTTTTCCGTTGAAAAATTAGAAAGTCTGTACTCCAAATTTTCTGTTATAGACTGAAGATTTTATTGATATATACTCTGAATCGCAGAATTCGGTAGCACTACGTTGCGGAAATAAGAATTCTTGAATTTTTCGAAATTCTACTTATACTGTAAAAATCGAAATCTGTCAATTTACAATCAACAATATATATTCTTGAAATTGTACATTCTGAGGTAAAATATTTTGTGATTCTATGTCATTGAATTATAAGCATCGATGTGTATTATGAAAAACTGAATCGTAAAATTGAGGATTCAAAAATATCAGAGTTGAGAAATCATAGCTCTAGAATCATTTATTCTCTAATGCTCAATAGTGGAAATTTTCATCAAAATGAACAATTCCAAGATTTGTTGTATTAAAGACCTTAAATTCGTCCACTTTTATTTTTTAATCGTCTAAATTAATTTGAATTCAACACTGTGGATGTTCCACATTAATTTAATTTCCACAGTGTTAAATTTAAATTAATTCAGACAATTCAAAGATTTTCGAAGAAAAAATAAGGAACCATTTTTTTATAAATTAAAATATTAAATGAACTCTTGTATGATTATTAACACTGATATTCTAGTATATTTATGTAATAGTGTCATCGAATTGAGAATTATGGAATAATAGATTCTTGATCTATCATCTTTTAGGATCTAAATAAAAAATTAAGAGGTTTTCTATGATTACTATTTTCTAATTTTACACAACTCAGGGAAGAAAATGCTCACTGTCTTTCCTCCTGATTTTCGAAAATGTGCATTTTCTTTACCTCGTTATGTAAAATACAGTCCTCAACTTGTGCAGAAAGGTTTTTTTATCGAATGTGATTGCAAAACTGGCCTTCGGATAATCTTAAAAACTTCACATTCACTGGACAAGCTCATTCTACACTCGTTGAGAAATATACTATCAATTTTGAATTTCTCAAAAATCAAATTTTCAGTGACAACAATTGAGAATCATGGAATAAAATGCCTTGAATGATGTTTGTTACAATATTTGAAATCCTCAAATTTTTCTTGTTTTATAGATGTTAAGAAATGGATACTTTGCAGTTTAGAATTTTAACGTCGTATGTTTGAAAATTAGTTTAGCAAGGAAAAATTTTTAAATAACTGAAAATTTCAATCCGTAAAATTTCAGAAGTTCAGAGACAAAAAATTGACACATTAAGATTTTCTATTACAAAAGCTCAATTTTCCATTAGTTTTCGTCCAAATAATAAAAATTATAAGTTTTACATTGAGGAAATAATTTTTTAAGTTGAATTTTTTGTTTTGGAAGTATGAAACATTTATATCATTCAATTGCAATTTTTTTTAATCGATCTCTTATAATTCGAATATTTTTGATCAAAAATCGTATTCTCTGAAGCTTTAGAATCTTTAATGCCGCACTTAAATGTTGGTAGTTTTTAAACTCCAACTTGACACATTCAAATTTATCGAGATCTACTAATTGCAACTTATGAATCATAAGTCCAAATTCGAAGAATTATCAAGGTCTTTCACTTTATGATTGTCAAAATTTTAAATTATTCAATACTTTATTCTGTACACGATTTCCTTGGTATTCTCAATCACTCATGAATTATATTTTCGTCAAAAACTTTTGAAAAATAAAAGCATTATCTATAAATATTTACAATATTTTTCACAACACTCAGAAATAAAAATTGAATCATTTTTTTTGTGGACTATGCCGTAAAGGTGACCACTCTTATCGCCATCCCTTTTCTGTACTTACCCTTTCAATGTCGCTCAAACCCTATAAATTAGATATACCATTTTTAAAACGGTGACCTGATTCAGCACAAATCCCGAATTCCCTTCCCAATTAGAATAAACGTGACAAGGGATTGATAATAATTATGTTCCTGCAGCCTGATATCAAAATTTAGTTAAGTGACAATTCGATATTCTGATTCGGCGGATTAAAAGATTAACTTGGGAATTAGTTCAGGCTTAATGAAGATTTCACGTGATTCAGGTGGAAACGGAAGGGCTGACTGGCGAAATTCGTTTCAACGACGATGGTCGCCGGCACAATTATACCCTTCATGTCGTCGAGATGACGGTTAATAGCGCCATCATCAAAGTGAGCGTACATTACTAATGATTCATACATTATTGATTAACGTGTACTTACATTTTGCTTCATAAGAAGATTACTTTAAGCCCTATGAGTTATTTATTATTGAACTCATCAAACATTCCAAAAGTTTTTTCATTTGATTTGATCGCTCTTGGCTAGAAAAATGCATATCTATTTTTAGAAAATAACACTGTAAAAAAAAAATATAAATTGGAGCTTTCATCTCGAATTTTATGCATTTTCAGGAAAAATAAATACAGAAATGTGAAGAAAATTTATTTTCTTGAATGACCATGGAAATAAAAAATTAATGATTTGGATTCTATGGTGCCACTAATATTTGATTTGAGATGAAACGACGATACTCTTCTTATTTCCTAAAACTGAAAATATTCGCTATCACAAGTCTAACAAACTTTAACTCTTCCGAAAATTGTAGAGCTTTTTTGAAAGCCTTAACTAGGATTGCAGTTCGTGATTCATTTCATATGATAAAATAACAAGATCTCGTACAGATTCAAGTATTATTGACTGAAAATTTTTTTTCATTCATTGAGAAAATTTGAACGTTAATGCAGTGTTGCTACAATTGTTATTGCTTGGAATTTCATGTTACTCTGAAGGTTATCCCGTAAATTTTTCAGTTTTGAAAAATTCTTATGAATCTTTGCACAGTTCGAATTTTTCCTGCGTTTACGGTGATCTTTGAAAACTTTCACTGAAGTTATTAGACTTTAAAAACTTTGATGAAATTAGAATTCTTCGAAGGTTTTAAGAATTTTACAAACATTTTTATCGTTCTGACTACATTTTGTTTGATGTGATTTTTCTTTAAGCATGAAACATATTTTTGTCAATATCCAACCTATATATTTTTCATCTGTAAAGGTTGCCGAATACAGTGATATTACTGGATTCAAAGCAACACCAGCAAGATACGTTCGCCTGCCGATAAACAGCGAAATAGAAACAAATAAAACTTACATCGTCACAACTATAATTGTAAGTTCAATTCATTTGTATTGAGGTCCAAAATAACTTCAAGAGTTAAAATATTTTACCCAACTCTTGGTTTGCCTTTCGTAAACTCTAATAGAATGATTAATGTTACGCTCAATTAAACTCAATTTTTGAATAAGACGTATGTATTCCTAAAATATTCATTTTTCAATAAAAACCTACTTTCGTTTCCTGAAGCAATGTAAACTTCGTGAAAACAGTTGCTCTTTTTAGCAAACTTATTGATGTATATGAAAACTATTGTAAAACCATTTGTAAGAATGAGTGCATAATTCAGTTGTTTTTTTTTTTTATTATAATAATAACATAAGTGTATATGCAGAGATCTTCAATGTATTCACTGCTCGAGTATAATAATTTTTAATCTTCCTCAAAGATGCTTTTTGAACTTTTCTATTACATATGTGAATAATTGTACACTGTCTTAGAATAATATCCCAAACATTATTAAGTATTCATTATTCTGGGTACTTATATTTTTATCAACATCTGTTAACAACTGCTTTAACATCTTAAACTCTTGAAAAACAATCTTTAATTACCGCTACAATGGAAAATTTTTCTTCGTTTTGAAATTTGTAATTGTTCATGAATTATCGTCAGTTCTCACAGATTTTCCCTATATTCCATAGTCTGACTTTATATATTTTACTCAGCAGTTTACTTTCCTTTGTTTTACCATTTTTATTTTTAACTTTCGTTTGACCTCAAACAACGAGTAAGGAAGAGATAAAATTGCTAAGAATTCTTTAACTCTCTAGATGTTGCTTTTTTTAGTCAAAATCTTGCTTTCAATCAAATTTATTGAAGTTGATACATTATCTACTGTGTATATATTTTCCCTAATACTTTTTCATTTTTGAGGGTATCAATGACAATAATTCAAATTTTCATTTTTCGATTTTCTATACCGTAAATGTCCAGTAAAAAAGTTATATTAAACGCTTTTTACTTTTAAAATGGTTTGAAAATAATTATCTATTTACACAAGGTCCGATCTCGTAATTTTATAAGCATATCATATTTATTTATCTTATAAATATTTTTGTATATAAGATTATTATTAATCAAAATTATCGCGGCATTGGATGCTATGGTTCTATGAAACGTTTTTTGTTTCATCAGGAAGAACCTTACGTAATGTATAAAAAACCTGAAAGAGGAAAACCACTCATTGGAAACGACAATTATGAAGGGTTTTGCAAGGATCTGGCAGATCTTGTTGCCAAAGATCTCGGCATTACATGTGAGTAATAATTTTCGAAAAAGGGATTCAAAAATTCGTAAACGGTACAATCCTCAAGATTGATTTTTCTCATTGCATTCATCTCAGCTTTTTAATCCCTTATTTTACAGTAAAGTTAGGCCATTGTTGAAATTTCCAGGAAGAAAACACATATTTCATGACAATTACATATTTTATGACAAAGATTTCACCTTAACCACATTCAAGTCTTCTCGTCAAAATTTCAAGCGAGGAATCTCTAAATATTTCAACATAAGGACAGTAGTTTGCGTTGGAGTTTTCATCACTGGCACTTTCAATAATTAAATTGAAATGCTCTTTTTCCCGGAACGGTTATCGTCCAATTTCTAGCTATTGAAAACATTCACGAGAAAAAGAACATATTACCTTGGAGGCAACAAATTTTTTTTGCCCTTAAAATATCAGTCAACTAAAAAAATTTACCATGCAGTTTGAGAGAAAAGTTGAAAATCACATAAGGGTGTGATTGGTAACGTCGCCTAAATATTCCCTACTGACTTATAATCGTACGTAGTATTTCTCATGAAAATTGCAAAATATATGTATATAATTTTTAAACCCTGTTGAAATGGATACAAGAAAATCACGAGTTTTAGGCACCTTCAAAGTGAGAGAAGTAAGCATTTCTCCCACAATACGCCGGAACATGTAAAAATATATACATTTTGCCCCACGTGAAAACTTCACGTTTGAAAAAATAATTTACTGAACAAAAACTTGCAAATAATGAGAGAAGTACTTAATTCTCCTACACGTTTGCCATCGATCAGATAAGCTATAATTTCTTTCGTATCTTTTTGAAATCTCTATATTAATAATTGATGCAATGTTCTCACGTGAAAACCATTTGTGAGGTTTTGAAACACTTCTGCTACAATGATTTTTTTAGATACATATTAGGAAAATGTGCATTTCTCCAACATGAAACTCATTGTTCGAGAATTCAGTACCTTTTCTTTCTAAACAATGAAATACGTGTAATGTTGGAGCCTGATGAGAATATCGGAAAAAAAATCACACGTCATTCAATTATCTGCAATATTAGAGTGGGAGAAATAAGCATTCCTTTCTCAGTATGTTTGAAGCTTGTAGAAAAAATGTCTTCTTCTCCCACCTATAAAATTCCAATATTAAAAGTAATGACTACCTCTGTGGAATTTATAAACCTTTGAGAAAAGTACTGACTTTTCCTAAACGTACGTCATCGATTAAAAAGTTTATAATTCTCTTATACCTCATCAGCATCACTAAATTACGCACGTCATGACCATTTGTCAGATGAAACGATTTTCAAGTTATGAGTGTTTTAGATAGAAAAATTTCTGAGTGTGTCAGAAATATATCCACTTTGCCCACCTGAAACTCGCTGTTGGAGAAGTTAGCATCTTTTTTCAGTAAGCTTTCCTAAAGAAAACTACGAATTACATGTAATTTTAAAGCTTCTGAGAAAATTGAAAAAAATTACGCACTACCAAATAATTTGCTATTATTTACGGGTATTTACACAATTTACAAGATGAGGAAGTAAGTGTTTCTTTTCTAATATGCTTGAAACTTGTCAGAAAAACATTTACTACTCTGAAATAAAGTTTTTTCGTGAGTAAAAATTATCGCTTTCTCCAGAAAGCTTTAAACCAGTAGAGAACGTATCTATATCTTCAACACCTGCGTCCTCGATCAGAAGATTTATAATGTTTTTTTTGACATCGGGGTTTCTGAGTTCTGCATTTACACGCATTTCACGCGTTGAAACTATCTGTGAGATAAGTTTGCCCTTTTATTACAGTCATTTTGAAATGAATGAGGTAAATGCATTTCTCGCTCATGGAACTCTCTATTAGAAAAGTCATCAATTTTGTTTTTACGTTCTAAAGCAATAAGAAAGTATGCATTTTTCCCACACTGGAGTCATCAATCATAAAACATTTTCCTATTACATAATACATCATACGTTTTGACCTTATTAACATTAAAAGCATGTCAAATGTATTTCTCTAACCTGAAAAAACATCTGAGAGAAACAATATGTTTCTCTCGAAATATTATTCTTTTCCCTCTGTAAAACTCCTTTTACCTAAACGCATGTGGAAAGTCTGTACTTCACCAACGTAAAAATAGTTAGCCGTTTTTCACACTACGTTCTCAACCCATGGGAAAAATATGAGTTTCTCTCACGTCTACGTAATTGATCAGAAAACATATAATTCGCCCTCATCTCATCAGTACCTTGTAATAACGCATTTTCCTCGTTCACTGAATAAATATCGTTTCGCCCGACTGCTCGAAAATCGTTGCCCGGGCTCTCAATTTTTTCTTTCGGCGCAAATTGGTGTAACGAGACGAGGAGCTGAATCGGAATTTCCATTTGCAGACGAGATTCGGATAGTGAAGGACGGACAATACGGAACGGAAAGCTCGAACGCAGCAGGCGGCTGGGACGGAATGGTCGGGGAATTGATACGGAGGGTACATAATTTCATGCTATTAATCAATTATTGCTCGTTAAAAAGTATCCTACGCGCTAAAGAGATCAATTAAGCGTCGTCACTTTGATCCTTCCGGAAATTGATGATAACATTATCTCGCTGGGTTTTTTTTGTCGACCGTTAATGGATTTTTCGGCGGGTCCTTTGCAAGCTCGGGTTCCGTGCTTTTCGATGCTATTTTGTTATGACCGAAAATTCTCGGGCTAAAGGTCAATAGCTCCAAGAGTTGGAAAATATTGATCGCGAGGCGAGCTTGCAGGCGAAACTGCTTTACCGTTTGTTAGAGTCGTCTTTGAGGCTTTTTGCAGCAGAGGACACTAATTATTTGAGAACTTTGGGTCGTATCGATGATTTATTGTTATTGTTGTGATTGGGAGGTTTTTATTGTTGTTGCATTTGGCTTTATTGTTTGTGGGGAGTAAGTAAACTTTATGGGAATGGAGCTTGATTGGTATTGAGTTTGAGTTTTTCTGTGGTATTTGGGTTTGAACAAAATTTGCATGATTTGATGTAGTTTTTAAGGAAGTGCTTGGGCTGTTTGTCCAATGATATAATGATTTACAGGACCAATGGCGAATAGAAATGAAACATTTTCATCTATCGATTGTAGAGTTTATTTACATACGTTTTTACACAACAAGTTTACATACTCATGTATTACTATCTTAATATTATTCACATGTTCACGTTTATTATTTACATTCGCATATATTCGGATGATTTTAGATTTCAGCTTATATTAGAAAGGAGTTATTGTTCGTATAGACTGAGTTGGGTTTGGACATATATTTTTTTCATACATACACGGAAATGGCCACTTTATCAACACGATTTGCGAGATCATTGTCCTCTTTTTAAGATACCCGTGATAGGATTTCTCAGTCCCTAGACACACAATATACTCATATCTAGATGAAATCAAACCGAGCTTTTGTAAAAAAATTATACTTCAAAAAACAACTATGCCTTAAATGTTAAATTAAAATCAGTTTAATTCTTTATACGAGGACAATTAATAACTCGCAAATACATTTTGAGTTTTTCAGTAAATTATGAGAATTTTAACTTTCAAACTTATATATAACTGATCTTTTTTCAAAAATTTGTATTGCCTTCGTCCAAAGCTTCAGTTATTCAGAAAAATAGTAATTAGTATCACCATATGATACTTCAGGTATTTATGACTTTTTTTATAAATGGTGTTTACTTATTTTTCACATCCTAATATCAACACCCTAAAATATCCTGTTTTGGAAAATTCATATTTTATTAATTCTTTTGTTCCAGTTCCTAAATCTAAAAAAAAGTAAGCAAGAGTTAGAAAGTTTCAATAAAAATTTTCTAATGAAAAAAATTAAATATCACAAAGAAAAAAAAAAAAAATATTAATAATAAATGCCAAAAAACGTAAATGTCTGAAAAGTATAAAAAGTAAAAAGATCAGACTGCAATAAATTATAGAAAACAAATAAACTCAATGATACTTCAAAAAGGTTGGAAATGCTAATGTAAAATACTACTGAAATTAGAAGAAAATAGACGAAAAAATATAGAAATGGCAAATAAGTATTAACGTACAAGCTATAGAATATACAATTAAAGTAATGTGGAACATGAAAACTAAAACAACGCACAAGATTTAAGATGAACTTAAGATGATATAGAAAATTGGAAGAAAAAATCGCATGAACTACCATAAAGTTCTACGAAATACCAAAATATTCTTCACTTTGTATGAAAAATTTTGTGTAATTCAATGTACCTACCAACATTTCATATATATCTAGTAAAATGTTATTCATCATTGCGCTTTTTTTGTTCTTTTTTAGTTTTCTTGTATAATTCTTCTGTAGTTTTTTATCATTTTCCCACAGTGCCTTTGCAACTTTTTTATGTGTTTGTAATGTAACTATGCATATATGCATCAATAATGTATTACTATACACTACCAAAGTTCTCAAATTTCAGTTTCAAAAAATGATGGATTCATTGAAAGTACAGATCGACAGCTCGAATTTTTGTGTGATTCACGCTAGATTCGATGGTTCTTTTCTGAAATATACGAGGAATTTTTCAATAGCTCAGCAGACTTCCCCGAGTGCATGAATATTCTTTAAAAAAAATTTGTTTATCATAGTTTTGAGCCACATATAGCAACAAAAGTTACGTGGAAATCACAACTGTTTTTGAGAATATCATTTAAATACCTTATACTCTAGTTTTCATGAGTTTTTATAATTCATGCACTCAAGGGAATTTCGCCGAAACACACAAAAAGTCCCTTTTATGTTCCAAATAAGAACTTTCAACTTCAGCGTGTACTGATGCGCAAAAACAATCTGCCGCGAGCTGTCATACTGGATTTTGAATCAACCCACCATTTTAAATCATTAGTTTATGAAACAATGTCTTTTTCATAGTCTAAACATGTACCTAAATATATGCAAAAGATGATTCACGTGTGTTGCTGTTTTTTGAGTAAGAACAATCGTCAAGAACCACCATTTTTTGACGCGTTACAAGGAGTGCCCCTCTGAACTTTGAATTTTTTTCATTACAATATATGTTTTTTCTGTTGTTTCTATAGTAATTCGTTCATATTTCAAGGCTATTCCGAAAAAAAAAATTTTTTTTCAGCGATTACATTACTTAATAAACAGTTTTTTCATAATTAACGTTTGCCGTTTAAAAATGTCCTAATACTTCTTCTGAATTTCGTATCTAATGTAGCATGCTTCGAAAATTCTGTCATCAGTTGAAATTTGTATATATGAACTCAGATAATCAAAACTGAAATAATTGTTATTGATCAAAGATAGTTATAAAATTACATAATTTTTTCAATCTTGGGATCAGTTATATTATTTTATTCACCCTTTGTAAGTTTAAATGCATTCAGAATCAATGACAATTCTAGAATTTTCTATGATAATACTCATTAAGTTTCCAACAATAAAAAAAAAAAAGAAATTTCCCTCTATTATTGCTTCCACCTCTGAATGTCTGGCAATCACAAAAGTTAGTTCAACTTGTCCCAGTTGGCAACCAAAAGGTTAGAAAAAGTTTCGGAAACATTCCCAAAATTTCCATATGTTCGGTTTCAAATAACAGAAAGCTTGTTCCCAAAAAGTAATAGAATTTTCGTTAAACTGTATCCTTGAAATTTTTCCTTACTTTATCTACCAAAAATTGCTTTGGAAATGTTTAAAAAATGTTTTTAACATTTTTTCTGCAACACATGCACAAGTTTCTAAAAAAATTGCAGGAATGTGCTAAGAGTTTAAAAAGAGTTTTCATTTGGTTTAAAAAAAAACGCTTTATATTTTTTTTAAATTTTCTTATTCTTGGATTACTTCGAGCTAATTTCTTTTTCTTCTGGGTTCAATTATTCCATACAGTCTTGTGAAAAAACCTTTATATTTTTTAAACTCTCGGCCGCAATTTGAAAAATATAAGGGTTTCCTTCAAAATTGTATGGATTAATTGAACCCAGAAAAAAAATAAGTTCCAAGTGATCAAAGAATTATGAAATTCATTTAGTGTATTGATTGCAAGAATATTAACAAGACGATAGTATATAATAATTATTCAAAAATTTTTTCCAACGTATTAATTAGGAACTCTCAATTTTTTAGTATTAAACTTAAACTTACTCAATGAATTGATAAATATTACATAAAAATTAACTATATTATTACCTAGTAACAATGATTATATAATTATATTAATTAAAAAACGAGTAAATAGAAATTTGTTTTGTCATTAATTGGGAAGTTCAAGTTTTATGGATCGGGATGAACATTGAATTGAATATTCTATTGAATTAACAGCCGACCATATTACGGTTTCTCATTAATGTTCTCATAATCAAAATAAGTCTCCAAAAAAATTCTGTATCCATCACATCAAGATCCATTTTATTATCAACACGCTATTTCCATACTGATTCTCAACGAATTACCATACATAAAAAATCACGATAAGATTCATGATACTAGAACGTAAAAGAAGTCGTCATAGAAATACATACTGAAATGAAAGCCAAAACATTTTTCAGGAAGCTGACATTGGAATAGCACCAATCACCATAACCTCTGAGCGCGAACGCGTTATCGACTTCAGCAAGCCTTTCATGTCTTTGGGAATAAGCATCATGATAAAAAAGCCATTGAAGCAGAAACCCGGAGTTTTCAGTTTCCTGGATCCTCTTAGCAAAGAAATTTGGGTCTGCGTACTTTTCTCTCTTATCGGCGTCTCCATCGTTCTTTTCATTGTCTCACGGTAATCATTTTTATTGCTCCAAACCATTTGAACTCTTAAATCAAACTTATTCACTTTAAGACTCTTGAATTTTTATATACCATTTTTCCACATTACACAATGACATCATTCTATGAAGGTTAAAAGAATCAAGAGCTCTTATTTTTAGTGTTAAGAATGGTTTGAAAGCATCTGAAAAAAATAGGGAGAATCAAAATATAAATCAGTTTATTCCATTTTTTTCTTATCATTGAGGATGGTCCAAATATGTGGATCAAGAAAAGCCCAATTTCAGTTCAATTATCCTGCATCATAAGCTACAATGATTGCCCGAGGATTGTACATTCATTGCTGTAAAGGTTATTTACCCACTGGTTATTTGCCCACTAAATGCCAGTACTTGCAGGTTCTCACCTTACGAATGGCGAGTTTTGTCCCTGGGGAGTGGCTCGGAACCCAGTTTATCGAGCAGGGTCGATCCATCGATGCAACATCCGCACGGACCGCAAATCTCGCCGCATCTCCAGCATTCCAGCGTGGCCAATGATTTCACGATTCTCAATAGCATTTGGTTTTCCATAGCTGCGTTCATGCAACAAGGATGTGACATCTCACCGAGGTAATTCATTCCTGATCTACCGGAATTTGTATTCCTGCCGTAGTTTCCTTAGATTGTATTATTAAAAGACAGAGCAATAATTTTTTATGACAAAAAGGTTTTACCAAAAATAGATAGTGGTACACCGTTGAACGGAAATTTGGAAATATTTGGCTTTTTTTTGTTTCATTTTCGAGATATTAACAATATCATTTGCTCTCTGAATCTGAATCCGTCAAATTTGAGATATTTTTAGTCGAATTTGACAGATTAGATTGAAAGGAATCCGACAACAGTGATCTGTCAAACGTGGCTGACGAAATTCTGTTCAATTCATTTTGACAAAATAAATGTGTCAAAATTACAAATTAATCTATTAATTATCGTATTGGTATATTCTGACTGATTCCTCTGTTAAATTTTAACGTTCCTGTGACCTGCGTAATTGCAATAGATTTTTTTTCGAAAATTTCCGAAAAATACGGAGTAAATTTTTGACCAGGTAAAAACATAATTTTTTTTATGGAAAACTATTTTTTTAGCTCAATTTCTGACAATTTTTGGAGAAAGCTAGCAATTTGTCTGTAGATAATTTATAAATTGGAAAGTAAACAAAACAATTTAGCCTAACCTACAAAACTTGAGTACTCATCACATTGAGGTGAAAAGATCAGACTGATATTTTTGAATTTATTATCTAAATAACGATTATCTAAACTTCCTCGCAGAATTATTCCACTCAAAAAAAAGTTTTTTTTTTTTTTGCTACGAAGAATTCAAAATCGGCTGATTCACCTGTTACTGCACGGAAAAAACTGTATGGTAATGATGTACCTAATTGTGGTTACCATAACCACAAAAAATAGTAAAATAGGCCCTAACCACAAATTTTGCCATGACAAACACAACGATGGTGTTGTAAATATGTAGTCGCAACACAACTATCTTGTGGGTATGACAACCACACATACATAGTAACCAAAACTGCTTTTTTGTGGATATTACAATCAGAGATTAATAGTAACTAGGTAATTATCGTGTAAGTGCGGTAACCATTCGGAGCTAGAATGTTTTTCAATACAGTATGATCATAGTAACCACACACCTTTGCTACATCGGCGATTCCCGACTGGTCCCGAAACGCCAGGAAGTTTTCCGTGCAAATTTTACTGGCGTTTTTCAACCTGTCAAGAAACGCCGAGTTAGTTTAACAAGGGCACATACAGGAACAACATAGATTTTATCTCAAGATACAATTTTACAACATTAACGTCTCATTTGACAATGTAACCTCACTTTTCACCGGACGACGAAATAACTTTGAATGTTAATACAAACGATTTGCAATTTAACTTATCAGTTTTTATCACATATCGTTGATTTCACATGCCTGAAATACATTTTCTTTAGCCATTATTTACACTATTTTCTTCAAGATTACACTTCACAAAAGCTCGGACACAGACGCCAGATCGAGACACGAGATACTAAACGTAATTAACATAATACTTGTTGCGGTACGTTGGTGTAACTTTTTAAGGTTGCAACCACATCCATAGAATGTGGTTAACTCAACCACAGAATGTAGCAAAAACAAATGTAGATGATGCGACCACGTGTCATGGTAAAAATATTCTTTAACATAGTTCTTGCAACTACTAGCAAGCAAACTCCTCATACATACGCACTTCATTGAGAGGATTACTTTTAAAAGTGAATGCAGACAGAATAAAAGTAATGACACAAAATTTTCTAGTTGCAATGACTATTTTTTTTGTAAACAGTTTATTTTAGGTAGTACGGCACCAGCAGTTCTTTCCGTGTGCAAGTCACTTTGTCACCACTTTGTCGCAATAACAGATTCGTACCTGTTCGTACCAAATTCCGAAAAATTTACATTTTCAAGTGCATGTCAGCGCATGCACAAAATACGACGAATGGCAGACAAATCCGTCCGTGAGGAAAAACAACAGATTCGTCTTTTAAATCATGATTGACAGATTCAATCTGTTATTATTTGACTGATTTATATTTAGAAAGTAGGTAATTTGCATATCACTTATTTTCTGAAAAAGAAAGCTTAATGCAATCTTTTGATGGAAACGATCTCAACTATAGTTTTCATCAAATTATTTCTTTTACTAGAGTAAAAACTTGAGAACATCTATGATTGTTATATTGTCTATGTAAATTACTTTTACACTGGTATCTGAAAAAAATTTTTTAATAAAAATTCAGAAACACGATGAAAGTTGCCTTTTGACAAAAATAAGGATACGTAAATATTCCTTTCCCGATACCGCAAAAGTAAGTGAAAATACTGCAAAAATAATACACCTATGTTTTCAGTACGTGAACTTCTATACGCTTTTAACTGAAATTGCTTGATCACGAAACATTTTTGAAATAAAGCAGTTCATTTAAATGTCGAACAGTTTTCCTCTGGAAAGTTTTTCACAGTTTTCGATGGCTAGTTACTTCTCACTATTGTGATATTTTTGAGATTTTTGAAAATAGTGGTATATCTCATTGATAATTTTTTCTTAGTTTATGACAATTATGACAGCTATGGCAGTTAAACACAGTTTTTGATGGGTCAGCTGTTAGTTTTTTTCCTTTTTTAAACCTTAAAAGTTTAGAACGATTTTTGGAATATCAACAATGGAGCTGCATTTGACATATCTATTACCAGTTTTCACAGTCATCAGCCGTTTACACTAATTTCAAAACCTATAATTTTTTGCAAAAGTTTCACCAGTTGCTCAAAATTTTGAGTACTGCATTATTCCAAGTTTTCACTGTTTTCCTTAATTTATTGAGTTTATTTTTGTAGATGGTTACCGTGAACAAACTTTAGAAATTTTTTTTCTTTTTTTTTTTAGCACTGCTTAACAGTTTGAAACTATTTGGAGAACTTTGCACAGTTTGTAACGTTTTTTTACAGATTTCATGATTTTATACTTTTTGACACCTTTAAGCAGCCTTTTGGCTAGCTTCGAAAGTTCAAAGGTAATGGAAGTTTGTTTTTTTATGAAAGATCCGACATTACGAAAGTTTTTCGAAATTGTAAATCACCAAAACTAAAAATTTATTTCTATATTTACGAGTATGATGTTTGTAGACCAAGGTGAAGCCGAGCTTTACAATCACACGAGTGAATATAAAATTTTTGTCCTAGTTACGTATGGTATTTTATGTACAGAGGGCTGGAAAACGAGTTTAAAAATTTTAAACTGGACGAGAAACGAGTTTTCAATCAAAAAATTTTACGCCATTTTAACCTCAAAACTGACATTTTAACGTGACTTCTCGGTTATCGTGACGGAAAATACCTCACGTAATAGGCACGGATGTGCTCCATGGCAAAACGGCTAACAGACCTCAGCTTCGCTTTAGTCCATTATTTTGCCGTTTCGCCAAATTCGCACATCTGTACCTGGGACGTAATGTACTATTTCTTAATTGAGAAGCAACTTGTTTTATGAATCGAAGGCTGAAAAAACATTATTTTTTTTCTTATACGATTATTCAGGATTCTCCATTTAGGTTTCATATTTTTTTTAAATTAATATAAAAAAAGTATTTAAAATTTTTAATATTTTTAGCTCAAAAAAGTTTTTTTAACAAATTTTGTACAGTATTGAAACACATGATTTGATGTTATTAATTTTTTGCAGCCTCTTCCAATAGAAAAAATTCGTTTACAAAAGAAAATTTTGACAGGTTTTTTTTTTAACTTTCTACATAATTTCGTATTACAAGTATAAGGTATTCAAAAACTCACGAATAATTTTTAAAGCTCACTCCTTTTTTAGTTCACTCTAAAGTCAAGATACATTTGTCAGAAATTTTTCAGAATAATAATCACAAAGAATCTTCTTTTTTGTATTATTATGTTTCATCTGTTTTGAAAAAATTATTTTTCTGACTTTATGCCTCTGATTGTAAAAAATTAATAACTATACAGTCAGCTATGCAGAGACGCATACGCACATGCCCGCTTACATACTCTGCACGCTATGTCCTTTTCTGGCGCGCATTTCGAATTCAGAGCTTTAGAAGGTCGCTCTTCCGAGGTCGAAATCACTGTCGGCCTTGACCTTCGGCAACGCTCTCGCAAGTCGGCCGGATATTTTTTAAAAGGTGATTCGAACACCTTTCAATCGATACCAATTTTGTCCATAGGAGAGATGAACCCAAAAGCCAAATATTTATAAAAGTTCATAATTTGTTATAAGTCACACCGGGAACGATATGGATTATGCAGACATACTTTCTTTGTTAACCTACTTTCGACTTTACTTTTTGGGCAAAATTCAGCTATAGGACAAATAGACCTAAAAATTTGCAGTAGGCTCCCGGACTATTACGTATTCCCATCGCAGGGATTTTATTGTCTGAGCTAGGATGTGTTATTCATTTCACAATCAAAGTCGAATCGTGTGTTAGCTAGAGAATCAGAAAATAACGTAGCTTTATGCCGACGCATCTTTGTATGTTTTTGAAACAATCACCGGTTGAATTGTGAGTGTGCTATGAATGAGCATTTTTTCAGGGCAAAAATGCGTTCCTCGCAATGCGGTGCTTAAAAGCGTCATCAATACAACATCACGAACCAGCGTTCAACTTCCAAAAACTGCGTCGCAATCAATGCAACATAAAAGTAGCATCATAAACTAGCATTCAAATTTTCAAAACGATGCTGACACCAGTGCTGTTTTTTTCGTTACTAAACCATTTCACATTTATTCCGTCTCACGACAGACTTTTCAGTTTGAATTTAAGTTCTTTGTTAAATGCATACTAACATCGATAGCTATCGTCGTGTATCGATATTTTCACAGCTGTTTCCAGATGTTTCTGCTGTTTGTCCATCCATGTATTTTATTGTATTTATTTTGTTAATGAATATAGTGAAGTGTGCGTGGTAAAGTGCGTGAAGTGCAGTGAAGAAATAATGAAGTGTTATTAAGGTGAAATTGGTACCTTTTACCCTCAGTTATCAAAAAAGTGCAATCATGCAAGTCAAATAATGTACTGCGATGACAAAAATAACAGAAAAAATACCTAAAACGACTCTGTTTGATTCCTTATGATCTAACCCAATGTAAAGTTAATTTTGCTTTGAGGCATTCCTGCCAGGTACGTATTTTTAAATGTTATTCAACAATCATGCGTGATAACAATAATATAGTTTAGGTAAGCTATAATATTCTGGCACGTGATGACAAAATGAGCGACAATTCATTCTTCAATCGGTGGGTTAATATTGATGCTGCGTTAATTGCTTGAAGATGTTGACATGTTTTAACTTGATAAGGCTGCGCTACGATGTTGCATTGAATGCGCAATGATTCTGTTGAAACGTTCGTCTCGCGAGCGCTCATTCTCATTCGTCAGTGATGCTGCGATGTTGACAAGATAACAAAGCACACTTGTGATGTACACAAAAACGTAGGATTTTGCCGATTCATGCTGCAATTTCGGTCGATCATGATGCACTATTGAATGTCAAATGATGTCTGCGACAGTGCTATCTGGGGTTTAAGATATTAAGTTTACTTTTCTATTCAGCCACTCAATAGTATGTATATTAGTGATGTTTAAAAAATTTCAATGAACTTTAGATCGAATATTTTATTTTTAATTTTCCTACATATCGAAGTCAAAAATTACAACGATCAGTAAACTATAATATCTCTTTGGTAAAAAAATCAAAATGAAAATCTTAAATGTGTTATTGCTAATTGAAAAAACCCATGAAATTATTTGGCCAATATTTAAAAAAAAAGGAAATATTGAGTTTTATACTGTTAGTTCTACTTAACGATTAAATTTCAAAACTGAATTTCAACACTGCGGTTAAATGCATCAACAATTAAAATTCCCGAAATGGTTCACACAAAAAAATTAAGAATTAAATCATTAAATCGCAGTTCTTTAATCGAATTACAAACCATTATTGACTATTAGTGTTTCCAATTGTAAACTTCATACTTATAACCTCCCTTTGAAAAACTACTCTGAAAGCTCCATATTTTTTCCAATCGTTCATAATTCAGTGGAGTGTTAAATAGGATTTATTCAGTTGAAAAATTATTTTCAAATTCAGCTTGACTCTGAGAATCGCAGAGCAAGTAATCTAAAAAAACGTAACATGCACGAAGATCTGATCAAATACATTTGACAAGAAAATACAAAGCTGACGTCAATCATCACTTTTACAACAATTATATAAAAAAAAATTCACTTCAAACGACACGAAATTCAATGCAGAAAATTCACGCTCGAAATAGTCTATTTACTCGGGAACTTTTTCACGTGCTTGGTTAGACCAAAGTGAACTCCAGCTAGTTTCCTTTGGTTCTCTCTTGGCCCTGGGAAGTGCGTCTTTTGATTAATGGTTTCAATACACGACGTCCCATGAATTGTAAATTTCGCGGTACTTTTTCCCCCAGCGTCGTGGGTAAGAAATTTCACCCTAATTTTCATTATTAAACGACGCCCTCAACTACGCGATATTGTTCTTGCCGGCGCGAATCCGAACTTTCTGTGGACAGTTTTCGCGCTGGAAATCCGGTATCGTGAATTAATGCATGAATATTTCAAACGAGCAATACATGGAGTGTCTGGCGGATTCGCTCTTTTATGAATTATTGATTTGGCAGAATTTTTCGTTTCTAGTTTCTACGGGCAAGAAGGAAAAGTTCTGTTGGTTTTGGGTAATGCAAGAACTCCAGAGGGTTATTTCTCCAGTATTTATTTTAAGTTCTGAGGGTAAGTTAAATTATATGATTTGCACAAGGACATGGGAAAAAAATTCTATCTTTATTGTAGGTTTACGGAAGTAACAAGTGTCAATAAATAAATTATCGAGTATAGGAAAAAGCAAATTTTATACGTTATTAGGTTGGATAACCTTATTATGAGAACTGTGAAAACTGCGTGATAATATAATTGAAAAATGCAATACGTTGTAGGTGAAAAATACAAAATTATATTATGTTATTACGTGTAATGGTAGTATCGAAAATTTTTATTAATTTATCTCCTATTATGTCTCTATAAAAGCAATATGTAATTATAGTTTCGAGACAGTGACTGACAATACTTAAAGAAACCAGAAACAGAATAAGTTATTATTCTGTCTTATTTTATAATTTCTTTACAACCAGTAGGGAAAATTGGAAAAAAAAAAAAAATAATCATGGTTTTTATGTTTTTATGGTGAAAATGAATCCATGGAAAAGTAACTTATCCGAGTAAAAAAATTTTAAATTTTAAAGTTCAGAATTCTTTTTCTATAAAGACTCGTCCGTATTTTTAAAAATCTTGACATTTTTCAATTTCAAAAATAAAAATCTATTAATAAACCTTCGAACAAAATTATTCAATTCAACACATTTTTGAAAACTAGGAAAATTTAAATAAATTGTTCAATAAATATAATACATCTATGATCGTCGAAAAAAACTGAAGAGATTTACACTGGAAAAACGGTAGCTTCGAAATCTAAGATATACTATAACAATGTTGGAAAATGTTTCATAAGACAACGTGTTTTCTGAAACTCTCATCATTTGTACAATGTTAAGTGAATCATAAAAAATGTCTTACGTGGTTTTTACATTGTGTTTTGATTTTTCAGGTCCATGTCCGGTCGCATAGTTGGCAGTGTTTGGTGGTTTTTCACCTTGATTTTGATATCATCATACACAGCGAATCTTACTGCTTTTCTGACGGTGGAACGTTTAGTCACGCCAATAAACTCTGCAGAAGATTTAGCATCTCAAATTGACGTCAAATATGGTACCATGCTGAATGGAGCAACTTACGACTTTTTTAGGGTAAAAAAAATTTACTTCATATAAAAATTTCTCGTTGGAAATCACAGTTCACACCTGCTATTATCAGAAAATTTAAAATATGTAGAGTTTTTCGAAACTTGAAAATAACCGAACTGTGACATTTATTATTTATGATTTCAAAAACTTTTTTCTTTTAAAATATACAGTCAATAATTGTATTTTCGAAAGACATTAGTTTTCAAGTAAATACAACAAAAATTGCGTATATTTATTTGGGAGAGTTTTTGAGGGTTCTAATCAATTGGGATATTGCAATCGTTTCTACAAATTATTCTTGTCATCTCAAACTGCTCAATTATTGACGTGTATGATGGATGTCAGTGATTTTCTTGATTACGAAATTGCTCTATCAAATGGTTGGAAATTTTTTTAATTACTATGCCAATACAATAATTTTGGGTTTTAATAACAAAACCCCATTTCAGCAACTACTTCAAGCTTTCGGCTATTTACTTCAGCCCTCATCAATAAAGAAAATCCGCTTTCATTTATTATATTGTATATCAATTATTATATTGGCTCCGAAAAATCGTTTTTTTTTTTTTGGAATTGTTGACAAAGGAAATAGGAGCGCTATCGTATACGAAAAAAATTAATCAATATATCTTCTGTAACAATATTTTTTATTCCGAAATTCCAGTTTAAGTTTGAAGTATAATGTATGAAATTATATTGATTATCTTGCAAGTAATTTTCTTAATTATCAAGGATTGAGATAATTGAAATTCAAATGTTCCAGTTTTTAGAGTTAAAAGTCATTTACACTTGTAGTTCAGAGTGTTTAGTGTAGATTTTGACTATTTTTTTTTTTTTTTTCATCGTTCAGAAATAAAAGGTTAAAGTGATTCTAATTCTTTAAGTTTGAGAGTTCGAAGATTTTATAAAGATTCCTATTATTTTTAAGTTATATGTTTCTAGAGTGTTGATTTTCCGACATTTAAACAACGTTTTAAACTAGATCATATGTTTCTAGAATCCCGATTCTCAAATATGCAAAAATTTTGGAGATCCTAAAGTTATGATTGGAAATCGCAAACTTTTTGAGCTTGGAGTAATGAATTCTTTAATTTAGTAGCATCAAAGTAGTCATTTAATCTAATAAAAAAAAAAAAACAATTCATTAACTTTCCTGCGCTGAAAAGAATCAAGTTCGCTATCAGTCAAATCGTCCAATGTTTCGAAGCTTCAAAGCTCCTTATTTTGAGTTCATCGTGTCAAAATTGTATACATTAAAATTCTTACAGCGTAAATTTCAAAAGGTTTTCAATTTGACAGTTCTGAGGTTACGTGTATAAAAATTACACATTCATAAATTTTAAATGTGTTAAGTTGAAATCATTCGAGTAACGAAAGTATAAAAGTCCTTCATTTCAATTCATCTCTTTGAATATTTTTTCATAACTCTGTTAATAGAGCCAAAATATTTTTTTACTTTGAATTTTACTGTATCGAGTTTTTTCCGAATTTCCAAAGTTACTTTGTTCAATTTTTTCGAATGTTTTTAGGTTTCTAAGTTTTAAATATCAAAGTCAAAAAGTGGCAATGTCACTGTTTCTTGTTTTTCGAAATCTTAGAGTCACGATCTTTTTAATCTTCCAAGTTTGAAGTTTGAGGAATTGAAAAAGAGGTTTTAAAAAACATTCAACATCCAAAAAACGTTATTTTGACTATAAATTTTTTTTAACAATATTTAAAGTTCCAAAATATTTATTACCAAAGACTACTGATAAAAAATTCCAAAAGATTAGAAGTCACATAGTTCTATTTTTTTAAATCTCGATGAATAATATGATAAATTTCATGTTTTTCAAGGTTGTCAAGTTAAGAGCTTTTTGAAGTCTAAATACTTTAGCATTTAGAATATGTTTAATTATATTTAATAATTCAAAGGTATCAAAAGCGTAAAACCTTCAGCTTTCGACGCTTTCTCAAGTTCTCAGGTTTCGAGGTCTTAAAATTTACAATGTTTTAAATTTCTATACCTCAAGTTCTCAAGTGTAAAATATTTTCCATTAAAACTTCTTCGAATTCGAAAATACCCCACTGTCAAAAAAAAAAAAATAATAATATTAATAATCATCATTGTTCTATGTTCTCTTTCAGTCTCCCAAAGTAACTATTTTTTTAATGCACCTGAATTACAAATGATCGAGATTCATGAATCTCAAGTCAATAACTTAATGAAATTTTCATGTTTCCATTTTGGGCAATCCCAAAGTCACAACCTCCTAACGACCTAAGGTCTTAGGGTTAGGTTTCATATATAAGTAAATTAATTTGCTTCTCGATCCACTAATATTTGAAAATACATACTACAAATCTATATGATACAGATAAAAAATTAATTTTGTATAATTTTCATGTTCACAGAAGTCGCAATTAGGACTCCACCGTAAAATGTGGGACTTTATGGACTCCCACAGAGACGTTTTTGTGAAATCATATGACGAGGGTATTTATCGAGTTCGTAAAAGTAAAGGAAAATACGCTCTTTTGATAGAAAGCCCAAAAAACGATTACGTTAATGAAAGGGAACCATGCGACACGATGAAAGTCGGCCAGAATCTGGATTCGAAGGGGTTCGGTATTGCTACGCCACTCAATTCGCCTCTCAGGTAACGTAATTACAGATTCTCTTTAATGCACAAAATCGTTTGTGTAACTTGAAATTTAATTACTTGCGTTAGCTATATCTTTTTCCAAACAAGAAGTACATTTTCATACCTTTAATCAACAATACCTAACAAGCAAAAGTAAATTTACCGATTTATTTCAGGAAGGTCATAAACATGCGAAATGAAAATTTGTGTTTTTTCGTATAATAATGAATATTAGGCATTACTATGATTTGCACTTAAATTTTTCTTGTAAGTTTATACTGCACTCATGATTTTGTACAGTTGAAAAATCAGAGAAACAAAAAATTGAAACGTTATTACAGAACCAGGATTTAAGATGGTTCAAATATTTGTTTTTCTGAAGATTTGGAAACATTTTGAATCATTGAAACTCGAAGTATTCAGAAATTCACTAATTATTTTTGTAAACTTTTATGCTTCATTTTTAACAGGCTTCTAACAGTTATTATAATTTCGAATCCTAAAAGGATGTGAAGTAAAACATCCAAAAATACATGTTCAATGACTCAAATATCATAAAATGTTAAAACTGTTACTTCAACGAATTTCAATGAGAGTTCGATACAATTCTTTGAAAATAAAAATAATCTGTTCAATACCAAGTTTATTAATTTACATAGTGTAACCTTCATGAACTTTACCTGTACATTCGAAAAAAAAATCCTTTTTCTACTTTTGGTTTCAGGGAGAAAATAAATTTGGCAGTTTTGTCGTTAAAAGAAAATGGCGAATTGACGAAACTTATAAACAAGTGGTGGTTCGACCGAACTGAGTGTCGCCACGGCGACAAGCAAGATATGTCTCACAGCGAATTATTGCTTAGCAACGTCGCAGGAGTATTCTATATTCTAATCGGAGGACTTCTGCTGGCTCTTGCTGTCGCGCTTATTGAGTTTTGTTACAAATCTCACAGTGACGCGACTAGAGCGAAGGTAACTTAATTTCCCTAACATAAGAAATTGAATTCATTTCAGGACCTTTAACGTTATCGAAGAAAATCAGGTTTGAAGAACGATATGATTTTTAATCAAGAAAAGTAAATCATAGACTTAAAAGATTTTTAACTTGTTTTCCCAAATAATTGTACAAATTTCATTTTTACGCTTTAAACTCATATTTTGCCAGAACTTTGCAGTTACTAAGGGAAGAAAAATGTGATTTCAGAATGAATTCTGCATTTTGATTTGTCATAGTTTTAATATTTAGATATAGATTACACACAATCTGGATCTTTAGATTTATGGCGGATATTCGAAGTTTTGAATCTTCAAGGAGCTATTTTTGGAAGAGATCTGATCATTTGGGATCAATATATTTATAAATTTTAATTAATTTCAATTCAAATTACTAAGAATGAAGATATACAGATACTTCCATCTACATTTTTTTAAGCAAGTTGATGAATGATTATTATTATAAATTGATTGCTTTTATTTATCACATCCTATTTGTTTTGACAAGGCCACCATTTTGACTCATTTCGATTCTCTATCTGTCTATCGATTCTCGGTAGATTAAGATCAAGAGAGAGAGAGAGAGAGCGAGAGTTTTCATTTGTGCAAATTTACAATATATATAATTGGAATACGTAACAAAATAATATAAGGCGTTTTGTTGAAGGCAACTTGAATTTTGTCAATCATATTTAGTTTTCAACTCTTTTCGTACATTGGTCTCATTTATTATATGCGAAAATGATTTCTTTAATAAAGAGTAACTCAACTATGACAAAAAGATTCAGGACGTCTAAGCATATTTGCAATTAGTCGTAAAAAAAATGTGTTCAAAAATTGGCTCTAATGTCAAATGTAATTAACATTATAAATGAATGAGATAAGTAGGTTTAAGGCTTTTATGCAAAATTCACAATTGGTATCATTTCTCTCAGTCTTTCATATAATCTTATTCACCTGGATATTGTTATTTTTCGTCTCTCAAACATCGGAAATGAGCATTTTCAGGCCTGTTTCGAGAGACAAAAATTGCGTATTCCAGGCAGATGGGTGGCAAAGTTGATGCGCATGCGCAGTGGTCAGTGCCTGCGGAAAATTCCTTTTATTACTTGCAACCGGGAAGTAATGATCGGGAAAAAATGAAAGACCAAGCATTACAATATTGATAAATCACGTGTCAAGTTGGTAGCAATATAGTTTCTAACTTCACATAGATATCGATTAACATCAACATATCGATATCAGTGTCATTAACATCATGGCCGTTATGGCCGCCTGTCATAATAAATAGTAATGATGTGGCGGCACGAAGCGGTGCAAATCGAACAAAAACGATAATGTAAAGTGAAGTTTTATTACAGCGAATTTACTATTGCTGTGCGGGATCGCCAGTATCCCGAATATTCTCGATTCCCGCAGCCGGGACGGGACGGGAAAGGCCTCGAGACGAGATAAATTTGCCGTTTGCCGAAAAAAATTCGGGATCCCGAAGTTTCAGGAATTCCCGGGACATTTCAGTAATTCCCTAGACAATTTCGGGAATTCCCGAACTTTTCGAGATCCTGAAACATTCAGGATCGCATCCTCAACTAGTAGAAAAATTCCCGTCCCAGCCCTTAAAATTCCCTTTCTCGCACACTACAGTATGATAATGAAACAAATAAATAAACAAATGAAGAAACGATAAAATTTTTTCAAACAATAGTTTGGTTTGATTAAATTCGTGTGATTGCTGCGTTCGCTTTGCTCAGGCGGCAAACTTCACACTCATTCCAATCGGCTGTTATCGCTCCGTACCACACAATGTACTATCAATATCAATTTAAAAGGATAGAGATCTTAAAATGTGATTCTCCTTACTTTTAAACTTCATGAAACTATTCAGAAATAATATTTGAGTCTCGTTTGTAATTCAAATGGTGGAATATAGAGATAGGAATTTTTCGAAAATATATTACAGCATTATTGTTTATTGTGTTTTCATCTACATCTTGTTCAACAAAGTGCAACATATACCTGCAGTTATTGAGTTGTAATCCGAAATTCGGGATTTCCCGAAAAGTTCAGGATATGCCAGAAATTTCGGGAAATCCCAAGTTCGGGACGGGATATCCTTAACTCGGGATTTGCCAAAGTTTTCAAGAAACGGCGTTTTCCATCCATAGTATTTTCCCGTCCTGTCCCTAGTTCGGGATTCTCAAAATGTCGGAATCCCGCGCACCTCTAGTTTTAAGTAGTATAGTCCTACATTTGGTCAGCCGCGAAACTTTTGTTTCTGACCCCCCCCCCCCCACCACCCCTACCGAACATTACGAATGTATTAATCCTAGAATTAATAAAAATTGAGTATAATAGTACGTACAAGAAAACTTCATGAAAAAAGTGAGATACAAAAGTATTGAAATCAGTACTGAATTAATGTACGAACAGGAAAAGTATTTGTTATGCAATTTTCAAACGGCTAGAAGTAGTATGTTGAACTGTAAAGTCGATAAATCATAGCAAAAACAGGGTCAGATTTTTTATATGATACGCCATTATACTTGAGTAGTAAGCAAAACAAAACAAAAAATTACAAAAAATTAGTTTTTTACAGTTCTGTATGGAATACAGATACGGCAAACTTTATGGAAATTAAGTTGTGTAAAAATCTAATAGCCTCAGAGGTAAAAGTAGGTGAAAATTAATTCGTGGGCTGCTGTGCAAAAAACAACGTCTCATATGTTGATAGTAATTTTGTGATGAGAATATATTTCATAATAATAACCAAGCTTTATTACTCAGCTGAGATTATATATCTGTATTACTTTATTTATACTCATAACTGGCAGATAACTTGGAATCAAAATAAATAAGTAATGCAAAAATGTGAGTTGATAGAATTTTCCGTGGAAAATGATATCCAATACTAAATTTGGCTTGAATAATGCGGACACCATGAACGTTGTATATACTTTTTCGCCTTTGAAACATCGAAAATGAGCATTTTCAGGCATGTTTCGAGAGACGAAAGTTGCGTATTCCAGGCAGTTGGGTTGGGAAAGTTGATGAGCATGCGCAGTGGTCAGTACCAGTGGAAAATTTCTTTCATGACTGCCCTAAGTAAGTAATGGCCGGGAAGAAATGAAAGATCAAGGACGACAATATTGAAAATCACGTATTTGTCAATATTGTAGCTATTGTATATATATTGTCAAGTTGGCACACTTAAGCTGCTAACTTCACACAGATATCGATCAACATCAACATATCGATATCAGTGTCATCAACTTCAATCAACATCATGGCCGCGATGGCCGCCTGTTATAACAAACAATAATGAAGCGGAAGCACTGGGCTGCACGAAGCCGTGCAACATGAACGAAAACAGTGATGAATTCTCCAAGTGAAGTGTTATTACAGTGTACGAATGGTGCGCGGGAACGCCGAGATCCCGACTATTCTCGATTCCCGAAGCTGGAACCGCTGGTACGTGACAGGAATGACAGTTTGCCGAAAAAATTCGAACCCCGAATTTCCTGGAATTCCCGGAACATTTCGGTAATTCCCAAGACAATTTCGGGAATTCCCGAACTTTTCGGGTTCCTGAAACACTCGGGATCGCGTCTTAACTCAGTGGGAAAATCCCCGTCTCGTCCCGGCAATCAAAATTCTCTTTCCCGCATACCACTACACTGGAATAATAAGCTGAATATGGAAATGGTAAATAAAAAAATGATGGATAATGATTTTACAATTAAATGTTTCGTTTTCTGACGTTTTCTTCGCCTTCGCTTCGCTCAGGCGCCAAACATCACACTCATTCCAATCGGCTGTTTGTGCTCCTTAATAAACAATGTACTATTTAATAGTTACGGACACGCTTTTTCCATTATTGAATGAGATTCAGTTTGCACAATACTGATTTAGTTACCGATTGTTGTTCCCAAATCATGTGTTTCTACTGCATTTTGAAGTAGTTTTGTGCCATACTTTTTAAAGTTACAACTTTTAATTGATGGAATATAAAAAAAATCAGTAAAAAGAAACATTCGTAAAGGAAAAACGAAATACAATTGCAATTGTTGCAACTCTATGTATCTATTATTCAGCGTATAAAACGGTACTTTTTATCAATCTTGACAGCAGCCTACGAATTAATTTTCACCTACTTTTACTTCTGAGGCTATTAGATTTTTACAAAACTTAATTTTCATAAAGTTTGCCGTATCTGTATTCCATACAGAACTGTAAAAAACTAATTTTTTGTAATTTTTTGTTTTGTTTTGCTTACTACTCAAGTATAATGGCGTATCATATAAAAAATCTGACCCTGTTTTTGCTATGATTTATCGACTTTACAGTTCAACATACTACTTCTAGCCGTTTGAAAATTGCATAACAAATACTTTTCCTGTTCGTACATTAATTCAGTACTGATTTCAATACTTTTGTATCTCACTTTTTTCATGAAGTTTTCTTGTAAGAACTATTATACTCTATTTTTATTAATTCTAGAATTTATGCATTGGTAATGTTTAGTGGGGGGTGTTGGGGGGGGGGGGTTGGATGATCTCAGTCATTTTTTCATTAATATTATTATTCGTATCTTTCTTTATTTTTACAATTGTTTTTGTCGGAAAATTGTATCATATTATGATATGTAAAAAACATACTTAAGGAAAATTCAACTTTAATGCGGTTCTAACGAAACTTTCCGTATACAAATGATGTCAGTTTTCGAAAGAATCAATCGTAAAAATTAAAGAAAAAATACGAATAATATATTTATTGCAGTTTCGTACAATCATGCTTGAAAAAAAAAAAGTTTTCCGATGGCGGGGACCGGACCAGCGACGTGGGCGATTGCGAGGCAGGCACTCTCTCCGCTACAGTACTAATCCCTTCAGAAGACGGGCGTGTATGAAGTATTACACCGCGCCGCGCATATTTATTTTGATTTATTTTTCGTGAAATCGTCAAGTGTCGTCAAGTCATGATCATTTTAATAAATGAACGTGTGCAGTAGCACTGTACCGTATTACTGTGTACTACAGTGTTGAGTTGCGTATGTACAGTGCTCGACAATCGAACTCGCTAAATTTAAATACAGTGCAGTGCAGTACAGTTGAGAACAATGACAGAACGAGTTGCATAAAGCAGCGTACAGTGCTCGACAGTCGCGTTCAGTAGTCAGAGTCATATTGAACTCGCTCAATTTAAATTTGGCGCGGCTGCCATTTAAAGGTTTGTACATCTGGCCATTTCCAGCTTGCCTTGGGTGGCACGCTGGCCGCGCCGCCTCACGGTGAGAATTGGCTAAAGTAATTTTCTGTGAGTGTGTGCGTGCGTACCGTGGCCCGTGTGTGTGATGATACTGATAGAGACTGGACTCAAAAATCCACGCTTGCGAAAGAGTTTATGTAATATACTCTTAGTTGACTTTGATTGACAATTGTTTTTTTTTCCAGGCATTTTTTTTATTAATTCTTTATTCTCAACTGAGATTATTGATAAAGTAATATGTTTTGGTTCTCCTGTACTAAACACTAAAAAACGTTGTTTTTTTTACGGTTTTTCAGTAGTATATACCTACATTTATTCAGCCATAAAAAGTTTTTTTCTAATGAAGCAATATACTTTGGTTTTCTTGTACGGAATGCTGATTTAGACAAGAGTTCATTTGAATTATTTTCAGTAGTACAATCCTATATTTGATAAGTCATACGACATTTTTTTTATGCAGCAATATATTTTGATTGTCTTGTACTGAAAACTGAGGGTAGCTAATTTAAACTGGATTTTAGTAGTATAACCTATGTTTGGTCAGCCATAAAATTTTGGATTTAGAAATGAGAAGCGATATTTTATGTCTGTCTTGTACTAAAAACTGAACATCGTTGTTTTTCGTCGTTTTTGAGTAGTATATTCCTACGTTTAGTCAGCCACGAAACCTTTGTTTTCTGATGAAGTTATATATTTCGTTTGTCTTGTACTGAATACTGAAATGATTTCATTTGAAACATTTTCAATATTACGATCCTACATTTGATCAGTCATAAAACATTTTTTTCATCATGAAGCAATATTTTTCGATTGTCTGGTAATGAAAACTAAGAATCATTCATTTTTTTGTGGTTTTAAACAAAGGTGGGCGGAAAGACAAATTTGTTCAGTCGGGACAGGACGTGAAATTTCTTGATGTTTTGGGACAAGATCTCGAATCAGAAACGGGAAATCCCGGATTTGAGACGGGATTTCCCGAAGTTTTCGGGAAACGGCAGTTCCCGCCCCGAGTATTTTCCCATCCCGTCCCAAGTTTGGCATTCCCGAAATTTCGGAATCCCACACATCTCTAGTTGATGAAGATTTTTTATAGTTTGAATTTCAGAAATATTGATCTCTTTAATCTTAAAATATTCAGAATTTTTTTTGAAAAATGTATGTATTTTGAGACTCGGAATTTTAGTAAGGTATTTGCATAGATTAGATCAATATATTTCAGAATTAGGATTTTCGAGTGTCACATTTAAAAAATTTTCGAATCGGAAACAAATGACTTATATTGTTAGACAAGAAAGACAAAAAGTAACGATCAACGACCGAATGAACTTATTTTCTACAAAACTGTATAAATAATCTATTATGCTTGTGGCTAAAGAGAAATTGTACAAGCGCAATGAGTGAAAAATGGATATTATGAAATTTGGTACTCATCACATTCGAATACTTCAAACTCGATGTAACAGAATCTAGATCTTGAGAAATGATAATAATTTTCAAAATTTACAATGATAAGCTATTTTCGGAAAGCATAAGTACTGTAAGTGATTTAGATATTTAGAAAAAATTTTCTGAAATCTGTATCTTCCAGCATCCAAATTTTCTTGAATAAGGATTGACATAAAATTGAATTTGAAAACTGCATATTTTACCCAATTGCGTTAGAAATAGAGAGAAGTACATATAAAAAAACAATCAATAACTGACCTAGTTCAGTACTGTGAAAATATACTAATAAGCATCTAATTAAGGGAGAGAAGTGCATGACAAACATAGATTTCAAGTTTTTAGTATTCTGACGACCTGATTTCCTAATTCACAGATGTACAATGAACCTTTTTAAATCTTCAGAGACATAAGTTCATTACACCTTGATTTTGGAGAAGCCATTTTTAATAATAATGAATATTTCGAGGAGTGGATATTTTATCATTTGAATTTCACAATACCTTAATTTACCAGAATTATTATTTACTTTTATAGAGAAGTAAATATAAATTTAACTAGTGGAATATTAGACAGAAAGAACTGTAAGAAAAAGAAAAAACTTCAGAAAAACAATGTATGATTAACAAAAATTATTTCTGTAAACCAGTTTAAGTATACTATGAATCAAACATATGGAAAAAAAATTATGACCATAGATTCAGAAGTCAAAAAATTATGTGATGTGATTGAAATCATGTAATAGATCTTACAAAGTAGATTAAGCGTAATCTAGATCTTGAAAAATACAGACCTTTCACGTCCTGAATTTCTGAAAGCTATTCTTTAAGATTATCTATATCGGTTGAGATCTTCACATTACATTTCAATTTTGCATCTTTTAAAACTGCATCAAAGTAAAATTGTAACTTACATGTTTTTCCATTCAAACTGCATATTCCAAATTCAGATCCTTTCAGGTCTTCTCTTTGAGACATAAATTTATTGATAAAATGATCTTTTTTGCAAAACACGCAAAAAAGTTGTACTTCGAGGACCTGTATGGCCGCATCGAACACAACCATTTCCGCCCGATAAACGCTTCACTCCCTGAATACACGCACTGAAGCAAAAACACACGCAGTGACGCATTGCTCCAGCACGTGTCTCCAGGGACTGAAGCATCTGCCGATCGGAAATGGGCGTATTCGACGCGGCCGTACAAGTCCTCCAAGTACAATTTTTTCGCGTGTTTTGCAAAAAATATTGTTTGCACCTCGGACCGTGGACGTGGCTTTGTCCTCGGACCAAATATCAGCCTCGGCGCGCCTCGGCAGATAAATTGGTCCTCGTCCTAAAAGCCACGCCTCAGGTCCTCGGTACAAAATATACTATTTTGCGGAACCTAGACCTTTTACGATTTAACTTGTCAGAGATTTAGATTTTTAGGATCCAGATTATATAAAACTGTGATTATCATTACAATTCTATCAATAGTATCAAAGAACCCATCATCATTGCAGATTCCTTTGTCGGACGCGATGAAGGCGAAAGCGCGACTCACGATAGGTGGACGTGATTTTGACAATGGACGGGTAAGTCCAACGAAAAAACAATAATCATCAAAATATTCGTCGGAAAAAACATTTGAATGAAAAAACAAATGAATGCGAAAAAGTTATTTTTTTACTTCAAACGCAGAAATTGTACAAAGAAAAAGAGTTGACGAATTTCGAAGGAGCATCTCAGTGTATCTACATGTATAGAGAGCGCTTGGCATGCAATTAGTGAACGAGATAAAAGAGTTGAAATGACGAGGAAAGAGTTAACAATTAGGATAATGCGAAAATACTGGCTGTACGTTGCGTACCATAGTTACCTTTCGTTACATTTTTTATCTCTGTAAATATTTTTTGCCGTGTACGAAGCTACTCGTAGAGCTGTGCTATTGTTTCGTTCTACTTTTTGTTTCTTGTCTCTAGTGGTACGGACTTCACAGTTAGGCGGAGGGTGCATGCGCCTTGCCCGGGACCATATGTGAGTACTTGCCTTGTGATATGCAAAATATAGAAGTTTTGGTTTTGGATTGTTTAGCTTGGATTGGACTTGTTAAATATTTATTTGGCATATTAATAAGGTATTTTGATTTTCTTTGATAAAACAGTTTCATGGACGTCGCATGTGAGAATATTCAAGCATAAAAAAAACAAACAAGCAAAGAAAAAAGAAACAATATTACATTTCGCACCTATGGAAGAAATAAATTTCTCACCACGGATATATTCACCCGAGGGGGAAATTTTTTTCTTCATGCTGCGAACGATTTTTTTTTATCGTGGCGGGAGAAAAAGCCGATTTTTGTCGGCGAAACGGGCAAAAAAGTAGGCTTTTTAGACCGCTATGATAAAATAGTACATTTTGTACCGAGGACCTAAAGCGTGGCTTTTAGGGCGAGGACCAATTTTTATTAATTTTATTTAACTGTGGTGAATGTTTCTCATATTACCGAATGATAGCGAATCAAACTTTAAGGATGAAATTTTATTGTTGAGCACTCGTCATCCAATCTTAAACAAACTTATTTTGTTGATTTACATAGTAAGATTTGGAATATTCTAATCATGGTTCCTAATTATTTTGAATTGAAAGAAAGGTATTCATAAGTTAAAAAGTGGTGAAAAAACAAATTTTGAAGATTCTTAATAAAACATCTAGAAATAATGTAACTTAAGTGCTCCGATGTTAATATGCATATTCTGCAAGATAAAATAAATTTTTCATTTTCTTCTCCATTTCAATACCAGGAAAATAATTTGAAGTTACAATTTATTGAAAGGTACACAAACTAAAACAGTGATTTTAGTATTTCTCAGGGTAAGCACAGTCATTCATTGATGAATCTCATTAGTAATATAGTTATAAATATAAATATAAATTATAAGTACCTATATAAAATTAAATATGAATATTAATAGTTGGAAATAATATATTCATTATTATCAACATCAATAATTATATCAATACGTAACAAATCAAACGAAAAAAGAATTTTTTTTCTTTATTTCAATCATTTGTTCAGAAGGATATTGTTACAAAATTTTATTTTGTGGCATCTTTCAGTTATGTCACTTCAATATTTCCATACTCAGGTACGTGTTTCGCAATGTCCAAGTAAATTAATGACAGAAACTTTTTTCAATTACATGAATCATAAATTATTCATTTTTTTTGCCGAGAGAAATTCAAAAGTGTATTTTAAATATGTATATGCCTCCACTCAATATTTTGTGAATTCAGAAGACTTACTTGACTGATTAACAAAAAATAGGCCAAACAGGGGAGTAAAAGTATCAGTGTAGGATTTTGGAAAAAAAAATATTTTGCTTTAGTTTGTTCTTTCTGTATTATTTAAACTACAAGTATAGATTTCTTCATAATCCGGAATCTATATCACGATTTTCAGTTAAGGGAAGATTATTTTTTCTACTTCGGTAGTCTTCAAGTATAGTCACTTTTATTTCCTTAAATTCAAAAAGGTATTCTGCACATTTCCGATCGTGAAACTATCATTTTTTTCAATCTTTTCGGCTTCCTAACATGTAATCTTTCCTAGCTTTACTTCCGAAATATCTGAAACCGAGATCAACTCAATAAATATCCAACTAAATGAATCTGTAGCATCAATACGTAATACAATTGATGATATAAAAATATTTCGACAATACAATTAAAATTATAATTCGTTATAAGAATAGTTAAGGAAAAATTCCGCGAAAAAAAAACAAGTATATTAAATTTTTACACCTAGTCATACGTAAAGATTAATAAACCTTCACAAAATCAGATGTACAAAATTTATGAAAAATTCATAATTTTTGATAAACATATTTAAATCATGAAAATTATTTTTCAGAGGATATAAAAGCTAAGCATGCCAAAAACTGCATGATAGTTTTTTAGTTTTAAAACACTATTAAAACTTCCATAGTCATTTTATTATGTTAAAAAATGTCCAAATGCCATAAATTGCATGAGAAATATAAAAATATGTAATTGAAAGTAATAATGAACATAAAAAAATTACTGCATTCGAAAAATGCGAATCAAAAATAGGTGAATAAACGTTAAAAAAATGTTATTTCTTTTCTAACTGTGCAAAAAAGAAGACGTGTTAATTTAGTTCTTCATATATAGAAATCATATTTCTTTCCGTACTTAGAACAAATCTGAAATGTTTGAAACACCTATTTTGTTAATATTCGACGTTCCCGTTGATTCAACTTTGAATACATATATAATTCCTGGAATTATTTTGCTCGTTAAAAATTTTCCTCGAGTGCATGTTTCTGTGGCAATTAATGTTGTCAAAGCGAATGGCTTGTGAATGAAAATGAAATGAATAGATAAAATCCACGGAATAAAAGTTATGAAACGTACTGCTCAAAATGTTATATAAAGAATCACAATCAAATACAGTTGCATTTAATAACCCAAAAAAGAAATATTAAATTTGTTTTCAGTTTTTAACACGTACATAACTTCTTATTATTTTACAACCAATTTCGTTTCATTTTGATATATGAAATAATTTTTCTACGTGTTGAACGATTTTGAAATGTGAATTTCGCTGAGAAAAAATTGTTGTATTGATTGTTTAATATTCCAAATCAGCTTTGAATTTCAATGTACTGTTTCGAGAATTGATTGGTCAGTTTGTTTTTGCGTATGTCATACTCTTGATGTTCTACATGAATACGTATTTCAGTACCTTGTTTGTTTCCGTAAGTTTTTTTCATATTGAGTACTTTTCATCAATGTAACACACTCGGGTTAACACAGTAATGAAAAAATCGACAGTATATTGTAAAGTTTTTTTTTTTATATATATATTCTGAATACGTCTTATTATTATTTTTTTTTATATACCACTTTTCTTTAAATAATGAAATTTACTGTACAAATTCAGGATGCTAAAAATGAAGTTATTTTATTTTAAATAAGAGGGGAAAATGCCTTCGAGCAATCACACTACGCCACAGTCAACAAAAATAGGATATAACGTCCTATACAAAGGCATAGTAAATCAATCATCATTAAATCACATCAACTTTCAAACCGTAAAACTATTACAGAACTTATTTATGTACATCATATCTACATTAAAATGTACGTATGTTTCTTGTAAACATGCAGGACATTCTCTTTCTCAAAAGATTTCTACAATTTAAAAAAACTTTTCAGAACATTCGAAATGTTCATAATTTATACAGTGATACAAAAATATTGACTATATGAACAGTTTTCCTTGACAATTTAGAATTTTTAAAATTTTTTGACAGCCCATAAAACCAGTAAAGAAATAAAAAAGTATAATAAATAAAAGAGTGAAAGTAAGACAATATGTTGATTTATGATACATTTGAACATATTTAATACAATCTTTAGATAATTTTTTGACAGTTTTCGACACAGATTCAATGGTTTTTGCAATGCTTTACAGTATTTAGGATTCTGAAAGTTACAACTGTTTTTAATGATTGAAAACGCGTGAAATTTTTTATTCTATTCACATGTTAACAGTGGCTGTTCTAGGGGTAAATTTGGAGGAGGGAGGACATTGGTTTTTAAATTTTTTCAGCATACAAATTTGCGACTTCCCTGCATAACCAACAAAGTCACAAATGCCATAACGTTCAAAATTCAATCAGAATACCATGTAGAATGAACCTTATGGCAAGTGTGACTTTGTCCGTTATGCCGGTAAGCCACAGAATTAGAAAATCAGATCCAGTTTTAAAGGAGATATTATATAAATATAAAAGGGAAATTCAATTTGAATACTCATGAATTCAATAAAAAAATTTTTTCAAGTTATGATACTAAATTCGGTTGAAAACCTTATTTGAACGTATGCTTTGCATATAGTTTGTTACCTAGCCTTTTTTGTACCTCGTAGAAAATATGAATACACATTTCCATTGCAAATACAGAACTGCATAAGGTGAAATTTCCTGATTGAGAATGGTGTAACATCAAATCCAATTAATATATCAATGATTAGTAATTTACCTAACTGTGAATAGGTAGAATTTCATAGATTTATGAGTGGCACTGTTATTTGTGATTGTAAGTTCGATTTCTTATTGCTAATATAGTACTTCGTAACTTTCTTAATTAGAAAAATCATTTTGTGACTGCGAAAATTGAGTTGAAAAAGACAAAAATGGGTACTCAGGTGATGTTAGACGAAGAAATCGAATATTTCTTTCTAGAATTCATATATTTGAAACAAACAATTTCCGCTTCCCCAAAAATTTCAAAATGAAATTTAAACATTGTTTTTACATAAAAAAAAAAAATCTATAACGAAAAAAATGCATTCCGAGAAAATGAACTTCGAAAAATTTTTTCAGTTTTGGCTTTGTCACGATTTAAACGAGGTAATATCCAAATATCTTATACACATCAGAATTATTAATAATTCAAACTTATCCACTCATTTTGACATCAAAATCATCAAAATCGGTCAATATTTGTTAAAGCTGCAGAAAACTTAAAACAATTTTATCATAGAAAAAATTTTCATTCGATACTAAATATTACTGGAAATTTAAACCTTTCCTCGTATTATGACATGAAAATCATCAAAATCGGCCAACATTTGTTAAAACTGTAAAGATGTAAAAAAAATTTTCCATAGAGTAACCTGAAAAATAAATTCTGACAGAACTGAAGAAAAAACTTTTCTGCGGAAAATAAAATATACTTGTCGAATAAAATTATTAACGGTACAAAATACATGAATTTCAAGCGGGAATAAAATGTCGACCTGCAAAGCTTCATCGAATCGAAATGAAATCGGTCAACAGTAAATATTTATCAAATTTTATCGAATTTTACAAGTTTTTTGTGGTTAAATTGTTGAATGAAAAGTAAAAATCCGCATTTGAATTTCGTGGCCAAGATTTATAAGGGGGGGGGGCATGTCCCGGATGCCCCCCCCCCCGAAGATCCGTGCCTGCATGTTAATAATATTTATGTTTTCAAACAGTTGTGACAGAATAATTCGTTACGTTTTCGACCGGCCTAGCAGAAATATAGCTTACAACAATTTGGATTGTTGTAACAGTTTATCTATTACAAGATTATGCTAGTTTGGACGGTTTAGACAGCTACGCATTTCATAAAAGTTCTGACATTTTTGAGATCTCTTCATACAGTTTTCAAGTTTGTAATACAGCTGTGGTATTTACATATGTAATGACAGTTTTTATAGTATTTTCAGTAACAAATGATCTAAAAAATTTTTGCAATTTTTTCAAATATAAGGAAAGTGTTAGAAAAATTTACAAGTTTTCCAAAAGTGCAGATTGTATTGAAAAGTTCTGATATTTTTTATTATTGACGAGCTAAGAATGAGAGCTGAAAAAAAACAAAGTCAAATATATGCAGGGCTGTATGTATTCTGTCTCTACTTGTTCACGTTTGACTTAAAGCTTATCAATTCATAAGATTTTCAATGGTTGAAGAGCTAAACATCAAAAGCTGCTGAGTGGCATTTGAAGAATTCCACAGTTCGACGAAAAAACTTCCGTATATCGACATTTTTCAGCATTTATAATTCAAAAAATTTTTCAGTGATAGTTCTTCACTTGTCATGTACGAACAAAAATTATTTTTGAGTATATAATGGCAGTCAAGAAATAACACATAAAAACAAATAGAAGCTGCTACATCTCCAGAGGGTACTGAACATCAAAAGCTACTGAGCGCCAAAGTTTCTGTCGCTCAACGTCAAAGCTCAATGTTCCTTTGCGTTAACGATTATTCTGAACACGACGATTAAATCGAGTGCAACGAATTACTATATCCATTCATTTCCATTTGACGCATGTTGCCGTTTACTAATTAACATGTACGCTATAAAAAAAAACTTTTGAATAAAATAATAATACGACCACGTTATTTCAGTGTCGAAAATAAAAGCTATAATGACATCAACGATACATGTTGATCCAAATCGGCTGCTGTCAATTAGCAAATACTCTACAGTACTTACTGATGACAAACGGGGATGTCACAAGTTTCTCCGAACTTGGTTGGTGCGAAAGTAGAAAAACGTGTTTCAATGTAATTAAATGGGGAGTTTTTGGTGTTCAGTGACCGCTGGAGATAGCAAAACGTGAATTTCGGAAATTCATATGAAAAAAACCATAAATTATTTCGAAGAATAATCAGTTGCCTTTTCATTGCAGTAACTAAGAGAACATTAAAAAGAAAAAATCGTTTTTGTTTAAAATGCCGCTTAGCAGGTTTTGATATTTGGATCTTTCGTTAAGACATTTAAAATCGTGTATGGTAGTTTAAACTATTTAAAATGTAATCGTTACAACATTTTGTATCCATCACTTCAAAAATTTTTGACATTCATGTCCGTTTTGATAGTCCTTGTGGACATGTAGACAGACTAACAGCAGCTCTCAACTATCTGAACAGTTTTTTAATAAATGATTTATTCAGCCCTTTTAACTATTTCCAAAATATTGAAGGTTATATTGTAAAGTATACTCAAAATTTAAATATTTCATTATATAATGAAACTTACAACGAACAAGTTGAAGTAGAAAAAGATCATTTTATCTGTTCTCCAGACCGTGATAGTTTTTTTTACTGCATCAAAACATAATGTAAATTGTTAAAAATTTACGAATGAGTATTTCCTAACAGCTCAAAAAAGTTTTTTTACAACCTGCGATACGTTTTTTCTACATTCTTTCAGTCACTAATGCATTTTTCTCGTTTGTTTACATCCCGACTTCTTATCATTCATAAGCATATTCCGTAAATATTCGTAAGGTTTCCTCAATTTTCGAGCAAGTAGTTTGTACAATAAATTAATCATGTTGAATCAGTGTAAACGAATTCCAGAACTTCACAACTTTACAATCGTAATATGAAAAAATTGAACGAAATTTATTAAAAGAAAAGAATTATTATCGGTAACTCGTGCGCTCAAACTAAATACCATACTCCATATGGATAAACAAACGTTAACTTACACAAACTCAAAAACTCTAGCCAAAATTCACAAAAACGTCTAAACCTAAGATCAACTTGCCTTCATACGTCACAAAATGTCAAAACTACAACAAAAATTCTACGCACTAAAAAACTTGACGCAATCCGAGTAAATTTTATCCGACTATCATGTCATCTCAATGATTCCTCGGCTTTTTTTTCCACCGATACATATCATGATCGTTTCCACAGTTTGGAAATTTTCTGAAGAGGCGTAAGGACTTCTAAACTTATATTTATCAATTACTTATTCACCCTTATCACATTCTCCAACGATCTTCACGTTCGCACTGAAACTCTGTATATGAAAAAGGTAACGCGAAGAAGGATTTTGAGGAATCTGTTAATGCTACGTTTCAGTATTATACCCCGGCCAATGCGATAGGCAATGCCGAGGCCGACCAAGTGCACAGCAACACCCACACTCAGGTGTAAATCTACCAGGTGTATCACCAGCGATTTCGGTGCCCACGCCGCCGCCGCCGCCCCAGCGTTCGCTTACACGACGCAGTGTAACGTTCGCCGATTCAGCCCCTGGGAGTTCTCGGCTAGAAAATCTCGAGAGCCTCGACGTCGCGGTACCCTGGACCCCGGTTTCGCCCGGACACCTTTTCAAACGAGAATCCATCGATCCTGAGTACGTCACATGATCAAAGATCAGCGACTCTCGAGCACTGCGTCAAGTTTTTCTCGCCAAATTTTTCAGCGATTGACGAGTCTAATGCGATTTAAAGTTTCTTCAATAAAACCTTAACCTTGAAATGCACCTTTTTAACTGTTTTAGACAGATTCACAAGTGCTGAAGACGAACCTTGATACCTTAAGTAGTAATGAGAAAAAGCCTTCAAAACTTGAGAATGCACGTTTGACTTTCAGATAAAATAAAATCAACAGGTATCCCTTCACTATTTAAGTTAATCTCTACTTTTTCAAGGCAGAATCTAAAAGATTATGATATTAAACTCTTGAATGTTCAATCGGAACTTTAAATATGTTTTAAAAACTGAAAAATTGTTTATTTTAAAAATAGAGGACCAACATTTTTAGGTTTTTACTTTTGATCACCAGAGATGACCTCCAATCGATCAAGGTAAACCTTGCATTCTGGAGGATGACTTTACAAAATTTTCTGGTGGTTTTTACAATATTGAATGTAAAACCTAGTGCAAAGTGAACCTTTAAATGTTGCTGGTCACCTTCAGTATGTTAACAAATGATTTAAGTAAAAAAATCTTGATCATTTAGGATCAAGTCTTAAATTTTCATAGTATATACATAGCTGCCATAGATTGACCATTCAATATTGAAAGTTTGACCTTTGACCCGAAGGTAAGGTGTAACTTTTCAGAGTATTTAGATTTTCTCTGGTTTTCTAGACAAAACTTAATCACTGACGGGAAGGTATCATCTTTTCCAAATATATCTTCAGCTGGAAAAGATTCAACGTCCTGTGTTCGTAGTTAAACCTACAAACTTTAAATATTTATAATTCAGAATTGGTAAAACCTAACTGTCAAGGATAAACTTTTTATCTTTGAAATATAGCTATAAATTTTCACGAGGTAACCTGAAATGTCAAAGGTCAAAGCTAGAACTCTGAGAGTTAAGTTTCAAGAATTTGAGCTCAGTTTCAAATTGCTAAAATAAATTTTAATTTATCTGAGTGTACAGCTCTAAGTTTCATGGTGAATATTGTTCAACGTAAGTTTCCTTATGTTTCATTATTCATCTTCATCATCCAAGTAAAACTTCTATTAAAAAAGACTGGAATTTTGAATTTAGAATGGATTTCTATTAACAGCAATGATTTCTTAACTGAGTTATTTAAATCATTCTCACTAAAGCTCCAATAGACAGAAATCTCCCAATTTCATTGCTTTGAATGATATTATTTCCAACCATTTCTCGGAAGCCCACTTTAAATAAATTGAGGTAGAATAAACATACGAATGTGAACTTAAAAATTAAAAAAATCAAATGACAACAAGTTTTTTTCTTCATAATTTCTCATGCTCCAAAAGACTGATAGAATATAAAATAGCCACTATTAATTACTCGCTGGTGCCAAAATTGTGCTCGAGAGTCGTCAAACGTGTTGCCGATTCTAATGTACGCTAAGGTAGAAACATAAGATAACTCGAAACTCCTGAAATCTGAAACAATGAGATACCACTGAATTTCAGAAACTATTTTTCAGTTCTTCCATTAGGCAATGAATTTGTCAAGTATCCCTTCCTCCTGGAAAACTACGTGAATTAATCGAAATTCACTGGGGCAGTACGGGAAATTTCATTGTTTCAGATTCAGAATAAACGACATTTTTACTTGTATATTGTAAATAAAAAAAATTCATGTTTTCCACAAAGCAAGCAAATTTCAACCCCAACGAGAAAGGCGCATGCGAATTCATAGTTTACACGATAAAAACAGTAACAATAATTGCAACTTGCCAAAACAATTTGGGATACGATTTTCCCAAAACGAAAGATTACAGCGTATTCTTGTTACGTTGGACGACAATTATGTAATAATTATTATGGGTTGAGACGAAGAGTTGTGTATAAAAAAGGATATGGAATTTCGAGTGGTACTTCATATAAGTTTTAAATTCTTGCTTGAGAAGATCCTTTTAAGCGTATATAAAAACTTTTGAATTTAATAAGGGTTTTTCATATGCACTCATGTATACTCATTGGGAAAGTTGGCATTTCTGAGAAAGTTCGAGAAATTCAAGCATGAATAAATTGACCTACTCAAAAAAGACTATTAAACATAGTTTCGATTTTCAATTTCATTGTCAATTTTTATTTCTAGACAGGTTGAAAGATTGATCAATTAGTCAACACAATTAAATGGGTCTTTTACAGCAAGGAATAAACGTACGAATGATTGCTATACAGATATTCATTGAAGGTTATGAATGAGAATGTTCCGAATGCTGATGCGTCAAAACGCTGACAAAGCTCGTGCAACGATTGCACGAATTTCGGCAGAAAGTAGTTTTATCGAGATGTTACCACCATAACAAAACCTGATTCTTCTTGAATCGTATCGAACATTGAATTTTTTCACAATTGTTCTGTAATTTCCCCAACCGCAGTTTTTGAGACAATCCAAAAATTGACAAAGAAGCAGTGTAAATACCGAAAAACGCTACATTCGTTTCGGATTTCGAAAAACGTCAATTCGATTGATAAACATTTGTTTTGTAACAAAGAAAATTTTTTCAAAGTTCGACATTTTGCCGGAATGAAAGAGTCAAATATTAGGAAAAGCAAATCTATCATATCGTCGACGAATTTTTTCATATGGTATTAGTCTTACATATAAATATTGAAAAGTAATTAATATAAAGATACATGTGATGAACACGCTAAAAGATATCTCGAAAATAAAAAAAAAACTTGACGGGCGTAATAAAAAAATGTATACTATTATTCACTTTTTCAATTTATAACAGTTTCTATTTTCAGAATATGTTTCTGAAATCAGATGATCGGATCGTTTTGTATATGGGAGAAAAAATTTGTTGAATTTTCGTAAGAATTTTTTTTACATGTTTGATAGATCGCTTTAAGATTTATACGACGATATTTGTTTTTCATCAAACAATGCTCAGTGTTTTTATTTTTTACATTAATGTAACGGTCGAAAAGCAGAAAACTGCGAATTTTATAGGAAATCCTTTGAAACATTTTACCTGTGAATTGATATACTATAAACGTAAATGGTTAACAATAAAAAATAGTTGTGTACGTAAGAGCAGTCTAATTACGAGATACTATGAAAGCGTGAGTGTGACGAATATGAAATTATATGAACCTGAAGTTATATATACGTCGTGTGAGCGCGGTTTGTTCCTGCGAATTTCTGACATAATAATATCGAACAGTGAATTATTGTTTAAAATAGATTTGATGATAAATGGTAAAACTCAGCAAACTGTTATTAGGAATTTGTTTTGACGAAATGGTTGTGAGCAGTAGACTCGAAATCATGAAAACGAAAAAGAAATATTAGACATATATTGTGTAACAACAGTTTTTTTTTTTTACAAATTTACTGGAAAATAAGGTATGTTGAAGAATTTTTTTTTATTTGAGGCATTAAATTTCTCACTATATCCCAAAAAACTTGATGAATTTTCGTGAATTTTGTTCTTTCAAAACTAGTTTAAATTTTTTTTATTGATCCTGGACAATCTGAAATTGATATATTGACAATTTGATTGGTGCTAGAATATGTTAAAAATATAACTAACCCTAAAAACTTTTAAAAATATACACTAATATTTTTTGAAATTTTAGCAAGATTTTGAAAGTGCATGACAGAAAAAAAAATCATTTTATCTTGCGCCTGGAAGGAAAAACACTGACAATGATTTTTTTGATGTTTAATTTTTTTTGTAAAGTTCAGACCTTCATGTGTTTGTTTGAGAAGCACATGAAATAGTTCGAAATTTCCTAAAATCCATGCGTTTTTTTTTATTATTTGTTTTATCTTGGATCGTCTGAAAATTTTTTGAAATATAAAAATTAATGAAAATCACAGAAATGTTATCATTTTTTCAGATATAAGCCACATGTAAGTCACTTGATTTATAATATCAAATTATCCTTAGATTATGATTTATAATTATCAATAACAAAAAAAAAAGTTCTGAGGATGATTACAAAAATAAATATTAATAACATTCGGCGGTAAATGAGAAAATTCTACGTCGTAATTTTTATTGAAATGTGTTTCAACATTATAAGTGCCAATTTCATTAGCATTGCCTGCACATATCATTATCTATTGCAGAACGTACACACAAAAAGGAACATTCGTTGAAAAAAAATCCATACATGTTTTTGAGTATGTTTTATGAGAAGAAAAGCTTCAAAGCAATTAAAAATATTCCCCTCACTAAAATTTTAACGAGGTTGTAATTTCACAGGGATCATAAGTTTATCAAAAAACATCTTTATCATTTGTTTAGTATACATCTTTCACCACGAAAATTTTTCAAATGGCAGTTGAAAATTCATCCTAATTACATAATTTCATGTAAAAACAAAACAAAAAAAAAAAAAAAAAAACAATAAAAATCTATGTACAATTACTTATAGAACTATCAGGTATTATTATTCAGATTTTGCAAAACTAGAAATTCTTTGATTTTTTAAAACATGAAAGTAAGTAGCAAATAAGATCAATATCAAGTTTACTCAGTTTTACCATAGATGATAAATCGTAAAAAATTGATTTTGTGCGTCTCCGGGTCGAAAACGCTCGTTTTTGCTCCGCTGAAACTCGCGTTTTAACCCGTTGACGTACAAAATTTCATATTAACCTTGGCGCATTTGCTATCCTCTGACAAGGACGATATTTTCCTGTCCTCGGCTAGCTCCTCGGACGAAAAATTATTGTCCTTGTCCTCGGAACAGCAATAATGCGCAGCGGTAAACAATGTACTGTTATTCTAAATTTTGTAGAACGTATAGATTTTCTTTAAAATTACGAAAAGTGTTTAGTTATATTTCTATAAGACAAACTTTCTGAGTTCAAACGCAAAACTTCCAATTCACAGTAGCACTAAATTATTATTGAAAATATTTTTTAGCGTTTGTTTTTGATCTGAACATGAAAAAAATGATAACGAAGTGAACATTGATATTCGAAACGATCACGACTTTTTACCAACAGTGATTTTTATAAACACATAGAATTCATCCGCGTAACACCGACACGCGTATACTTCTGTAAACAGGATCAAGTTAACAACAATGTATAATAAACGTTTTTTTCCACGAATGAAGTGATTTTTACCATTTATTCCATCCAAATTAAGTGTGTCTGATTCTAAGCTCAAGCAGCTGTGAAATGTTTATGTTTTCTTGTTTTTCTTATTATTTGCTATTTTTTTTCAGTTGGAATAACTCACGGTTTGTTGTTAGTCGAAATTTTGATTCATTTATAAATTTTTAGGTTTTTACTTGCTTTATTTATAATTGGTTTTTGCTAGTTATGAGTTTTCAGAATTTTCAGTTTCAATTATTCCATACATTATGGAATGATGATAATTTTAAACTCTTATTTCGAATTGTGTATTATCATGAAAGAATATTTAAATAGACTCGATATCTAAAAACATCATTTTTTCAGTGGCGGATCCAGGATTTTAAGAGGGGGAGGGGGAATTCAAAATTCTTGAAAGGGAGGACGGTTTGGATTTTCGCTTGAAAAGAAAATATGTAGTTATAAATAAGTTCATATTAGTGTAATATGTAGAATTTTCCTAGAAATTTTGTTTAGTTGACCCACATGAGTTGGAAGATTTAAATTCCAGAACATAAACCCAAATAAATTTTGAGTCACAGTGTGTTAAAAATAAGTTCAGATAAAAGTTTTCCAAAAAAAAACTCGTTATGTATGAAATGTTCAAACTTCCAATTTTTCCAGTTGTAATTTATTTATTCTGTTATACGAGTAAATGAGCTCGGTTTGAAAACTTGACAAGAGTACAGTAACTATAAATTCTCAAAATCCTAATTTTTTTGCAAGAAATGTTGCAAGCCATGGAATAATTTATTTAGTGAGTTTTAATTTTTTATATTTAGAGTAACCCTTTGTACATTTTATTCTTTTTTCATTCAAGCATGAAAAAAAATTCTTCAAGTCTTCTTCGAATTAAATTTCACTGATCCAACTGTATGGACTCATAGTTTTTTTTTTTTATTTCGAAAGTATTTGTTTTACTCGAATTTAAGTTCGATTCGCAGAAATCGAAATCAGATTTATAAATAATTATCTCATTGAGTGTTGTTTTTTTTCAATATCAATGGATAAGGCTAGACAAGCTCAATTTTTGACTCCACAAATATTATTTCATCAGTTATTCTCCGATGAAATTATTCATCTCTGAAAAATGCATATCTTACAAATATTATTCACCAGAAAACACGATAAAGTTGTGTTTGTTTTAAAGTGGAGGGAAATATGAAATTTTTAAAATGCATCAAATTTAAAATTTATGTGACATGTTGTTACATTTTTTGAACATAGATTGACGTAATTTTAAAATTCGAGTTCGTGAAGAATTATCACTTTTTTTCTGAAACTCAGAAACCTTTTGAATCAAAGTCTCAACACATTGAGAAGAAAAAAATGTTTCCCATAAAAAGATGATAACAGCGATCAAAAGCATCATTTCATTTTATTATCAAGTGCTCAAGCTTTCGGCTGATTACATCCAGCACTTATCAAGACCAACTTATTATAACGATTTCCGAACACTCATCATCAATCGCACAAAAAAATACAAAATAACAACATTGAACTATAAAAAAAAATGTTCTTGTTTTTAAATTTCTCATTGATGTTTCAATTTAAGATTACTAGATTCCAAAATTCTTCAATATCGAAAACCATAAACAGACAATACTCGGTTTCGTACCGTTGAAATTCTTTAACATTTAATGTAGAAATTCTTTCTTATTTATTTTAGAAACTCTTTTACCTTTATTTAAGATATTAATTTTTTCCCTTCGTGTAAAGAGACCATAGAAAAACACGAAAATTTAGAGAATCTATAACTCTTTGATGTCTTTATTTCTCTTATTTAGGATTTTATTGAAAACTTTCCAAGTAGCAGGATACAAAAGTTATAAAATTTATTTATGATAACTGCTTATTTATACGAGGTAAGTATGTTCATTATGCATGCCCTATATAATGTGAATGATTGGATGCAAGTTTTTATAGGATTCTGAAATATTAGAGTTGTCAATGTTCTATGTAAAGGAAAATACTAGGGTACAAGACTTATGAGAATTTCCCATTTTTGAATCTTTGTGAAAAATTGATGCCTCACTAGGATGAATTATTCAAAAGATCATCTATTCATCTTGTTTCAAGAAGAATAAGAAAAATCATCGAATTATCTCATACTGATCCGGATGAATCATTTATATTATGTTAAGAGCCTAATGTATTCAAGAAAGCAAATTTTATAATAATCATTTCTAAGAAAAAATCAAGGTCTGAAAAAAGATAAATTTATCTGAAAAAAATTAACTGAAAAGCAATTATTGTTTCTACCAATTCACCACCGAAGCATTTATTATTAATATACTTAATATCATACTAAGAACATTACATTTTCCTCGGTTTTTTTTCAAATTAATTTGAATTGTCAAATTTAAACTTTTTAGTATTCATTAAGAAATTAGTTCTTCACTGCTCTAGCTGATGCGGCATTTTTTTCCAAACTTAATTCTTGCATCCAGCATTTTCAACCAATCGATGAAAAAAGCTGACCTGAATTTTTACTTATAAAATATACACTTCTATGTAGCTTCTTATAATTTTATTGTAACATAATGTAATCGATTCATTTTTTTTAACTGCAAGTTTTCTCATCAGAATCTGTTCATCGATTTTTCGTTTCAATTCGCTGAATTGTCGAGTTAAAAAAACAAAAGGATGTCGTCAAACATTTATTCATGATGCTAGAGAGATTCTGTGTTTTACTAATTGCAATGCATTTCTCGACGTGCTAAAATTGTTATCAACTAACTGGCGCGGTGCGTAAATATTGAAACTGTGGTCCTCGTTGATTGACGCGCTTGCCATTCAAAATTGTGCCGCAACGCGACAAACTGTGTGCAATGTACGAAAAAAATATTGTCAATCAAATGAACGTGTCTATTGATCGATCAGAGCAAATGCTAATAAATCATGACAAAAAGATCGACGTCACTGGACGAATTCGAATTATTAGATTAACTAGTATGAAAAACTTAAGCATTAGATTTTATTCAGTGTTTAAGTTTTCTAACTTTTTTTTTTAAGGAATCGTTTCTAAAATTTTTTGTAAATGAAAATTGCGCTCTACACAACTTCGAAAATTTCTGAATTATGAATTGAGTCATTAACGCATTGAATATACATAAGGAAACAAACATTTTCGGTTTTTTTTTATGTTGTTTGTTTGTTTTTGTGATTTACAACACTAAAAGGTACAATTAAAGAGTTAAAAAAAAATAAATTTTTAGGCAGTTTTTTGTTTATTTGATAACTTCAAAGAATTTTCGTGAGATTTTGAATTTTGAAGAGCATGAAGGAACTTTTATGTTACCAAAAAAATATATATATCTATATATATATACAACAAAGACAGGAAGATACAATTTTTAACACATTTACGCTTCCAGTTTTTGATGTAGAAAATAAAATACTAAAAAAAAAGTAGTAATAGTTATGTAATCATTTTGCAGTTTTTGAATGTTTCGAGTATGTGCAAAAGAGTTCAAATTTGCAATAGATTCGTGAATATTTAGCAGGATTCCGTTCTTTTACGATATTTTTACACTAAACAAATATTTGCTTCATTTTTACTAACAATAACATCCAAATTGTCACTAAAAATATGACATTATTTCAAAACAATTGAAAAAACTTTATTTACTGAAACATTTTCTGACTTTTTCAGTAGTAGAATGTTAGTTAACAGAAAATTGTTTTTTGCTTCGAAGTGTGCATTGTAATTAAAATCATTTTTTTCAGACATTGATGTCTGAAAAAAATTTCAGACATCAATGTCCTTCATTTTATTATTTTTTTACTTTCTGAAAATGATATATTTTAATAATTGTAAGAACGTTTATTCATTTTACTTACTTGAGAATAAACGAATCATTATTAGTAACATGAGAATCTACTATTTTAGAAGTAGAATGATAGTAAAATAACAAATAAAAAACAGATAAATAATAAATAGAAGAACTACTAAATTAATCTTCACACAATGATCATGTGTATTACAAACAGAACGGAAAAAAGACAGTATCGATTTTCAAAATAGCAAAAAAATTTCTTTCATACTTTTGTATAAAACTAATGAGAGCAATGCAAGAGGAAATGTTGATGAAGTACAGAAAATCGGACTGCAAAAACGGATTTTTACTATTCTTCGGGGTCGTTAGTAGACGAGCGTCAATAAAACACACATATATAAATTCATCTAGAAATAGATGAAAAAAAATTTTTTTTATCATTTCCACTAATACCGAATTTTTGAAATCATTTAGATTCACCACCAATTTTACAAATCATTAGATCATGTAAAAGTGCCCTTAATGAAATTTTTCTGAATTTAGAACCACCTTAAACATTAAAAATGAAACGAATAATTTTTCAGATTCGACACTATAAATTGAAACTTCTCTCTGATAACATCAAACTCAGCAACACTCTTAAAAATAGGACACGAAAATTATGCCATGTGAGTTGGACGACGTGCAATTTTTTCACGTATGCGATTGACATTTCGTGATTTTTAGGGTAAGGAAAATCAGCTCAGGTCAGGGTACTAAATGAAAATTCACAGCGTGTCGACCCAAAGATGCAAGCAAAGCTTCGAAAGCAACTCTTTTGAACGTGACAGGCATTTTTAGCAGTATATTTTAAATTTAATTTTCTTCGTTGGGGTGTTTTCAGATAGCATTTTCATGACGCCGTACGTTTCGTGAATTGATGTCAGGAGACGATAACAAATAAATACAGAATGTTATGAGCTTGCACTTCTAGAAAGTGTTGATGAAATAGTAAACCAACCTGAAAAACTACTTGGGATCTTTAAAAAACAAGGAGCAGCTCATCACTACGTAAGTAAAAGAATAGTTTGAATAATTTTTGAAAGTTCAAATTTGTTACATTGATGATTTGGCTACACTTGGAATTTCGGTAATAAACACTTCAAAGAAACATTTGCATGTATAAAAAATACTTATATAAAAAAAGTAATCAACCCCCGAAAAATTCTCTCTTGGTTTTTCAATGGAAAAAAAAAAAACAGTGGAATCAATGTTTATTTCTATTTGGAGAAAATTTACACCCACTAACTTCAATCATCTGTATGCCCCATTTTTCGTAAATTGAAATGAATGAAATGTCTATGATCTCTCAGAGCCACATTTAAATTTTTTCTTGAATATATATATTCCATCAATTTTTCGACCTCCTATAGAGTCCTTACCAGGGAGGTATTAGCCCTTGAAGAAAGAGGGATTCTACATCGAACGCGGTAGAACGCGGTAAAAAGCGAACAAAAAATGTTGTTTTCTACTCGTTCTTATTCGTTCGACGAGTTTTTCGCGTTCTATCCCGTTCTACACATTCTACACTATTCGCGCAGTTCTACAGTCTTTCTTCTTTGTACTATTCGCGATTTTCAAAGCAGGTTATGAAAATTATGTATATTCGAAGGTATTGAATATTTTCATCCCACTTAATTGTATTGAATATACCTTGACGTTTCAGGCATGATAAAATTTTTATTTTACAATATACAACAATTAGGAAAAATCATATTCCTATCGAGATGCATATGTTGTTTATGGTTTTCTGGGCCGCAGATTATGAATCTGAGGTTGTTTATAGAAAATAAATTTGTTCAAACTATTTGTTTGAAGCATATGCATCTAAGTTAATATTTTTCTTTAGTTATTTGTCGAAACAAATAGTTTTAACAAAGTAATTTTGCAAATTCGACTTCAGATTCATGATCAGTAACCCAGAATACCATAAACAGCATGGTATAGATCTTAGTAAATATTTTTTCCTGGTACTTTGCTTAAACAAATAGTTAAAATAATGTAATTTTGCAAAAACGACCTCAGATTCATGATCAGCGACCCAGAAAACCATAAAAAGCATATGCATCTTAGTAAATATTTTTTTTTAGTAATTTGCTTAAACAAATAATTAAAACAAAGTGATTTTGCAAAAACAGCCCCAGATTCATGATCAGCGGCCCAAAAAACCATAGAAAACATATACATGTCGGGAGTAATATGATGTTTCTTAATTTTTGTAAAAAGTAAAATAAAAATTCTGTCATACTTGAAACGTCCAGGTATATTTATTACAGTTATTATTTAAGTTGGATGAAAATATTCAATACCATCAAATATACCTACCTAATTTTTCATAACCCGCTTCGAAAATCGCGAATAATACAAAGTAGAAAGACTGTAGAACTGCGCGAACAGTGTAGAATGTGTACACTGGGAAAAAAAATCCCGTCGTACCAAACGTAAAATCCGGTTGTGCCAACGTTGAATCAAACCGTGACTTTTTCAACGTTAGGTTGGCGTTGCTGGCCATGGTGCATTCCCCGTGTCAATCCAGCCCTGGTGGCCACGGGGAAGCAACGGGAATCCAACGCTGGAACGACCAAATATGATATATATATATAGTGATACAACGGTCAAAGCACATCTGACCATCAGGTCAGTATTGGCAGCACACGGGGATTCCCCGTAGCCATGGGGCTGGATTGACGTGAAAGCAGTAACGTATAGCGGCCACGTTGAATCGCCGGGATTTTTTCCCAGTGTAGAACGGGATAGAACGCGAAGAATTCGTCGAACGAACAATGGTGCCGAAATGCTGCGACCCCCTGTAGTTTCACTCCGATTCTCGCTTCGCTATTGGTGGAGAGTCGAAGAGAGTAAGCAACATTGATTCCAGCGAGTTAGAGAGAGAAGCGAAGAATTGTGAAGAACTTGATCGCTCTCGGCTGCTTTTAGCCCGGCCTAAAGACGAGTCTTGGGACTTGCGTGCCTGGATGCGTTTGTTTGTTTAGGCGAATGATGATACGGGACCTTTTTTGAAACTCGAAACATGATTTTTCGTATTTTCTTCACCTTCCTCATACCGAAATTTTTCGAACAGCTTGAACGAGTTTTGAGATAACGAAGATTGCAGAAATAGGTTGATGCTCTTATTTAACGCATCGAAAGAGGAGCGAAAAAATTTTTTCGAAAATTTAACAAGAAAAACTTATTAAGATTTCCTAATAAATATTAAGAATTTTTTTGGAAATTTCCCGATCTTAAAAATATTTTTTACATTGATACGAATTTAGTAAAAATAAAAAAAAGTATAATTCCGAAAAATCTTTCCCAAAGTATAAAGATAAAAAAAAATTTTTAATACAAAATTTTGTTTCCATCCGTTAATATCTAATGTTTTAAACCCTATTTTGCAGTGAAATTGATAACAAAACAACTTCGTCAAAAATTCATGCATTTAAGCAATTGTACAGTTATTGTAAGAAAAAATTTCCTTATCTATCAACACATATTTGAATGAATGAAGCCAATGCAATTTTTTGTTGCAAAATTTTGATTATTTTTCAAATTTTGTCGCTCCGATATTTCAGGATATTCCAATCCAAATTCATAATGAAGAATTTGAAAGATTTATAACAATAATAAATTGCAATACTATATTGAAACGAAATTCTCATCACAGCAAACGAGAAAATATTGAGCATACTCGAAGTTCGCGTCGTTTAATACAGCTCCATTACGAATTTGTCACTTTTTGATTCACCGTTCGTGAGTTTGAATATTTTGCTATGGCAATACTCGGCCACATCATATTTATCAGAAGTCTTTGAATATTCTGTGGAGTATAGAACAGTATAGAAAGTCGCAACGCTAGGTTTTGACTATAAACACCTTCCAGCGGTATTAACGAGCCAATACTCACCACGAGTGTTGGCCGACAACGTAGCTGAATGTCACATATTTGGTGTCTGCTGAAGGTGTTCAAACGTTACTCCGATAAATCTTTTCTCGACGATGTTGAATTAGCAGCCACACAAAGTATTCGATTGCTGTTATAGTGAATACAGTTTCATCAATGTTATACGAAGAGATGTTCATGGCGAGTTGAAATGAATATAAATTTTTCTTAGAAGATTTTTATAAATTAGGTCGATCTTATGAAAATTTTTATAAGAAAATTTTTATTATTAGGTTTTTATAAGGTTCTAAATCACTAGGGCCACTACAAGAATTCAACTAGTTTAAACTGCCAAAAAGTTTTCAGCTTTCGAATACTCCGGCAGGTATTCAATGACCAAAAGTTTCAATATGAGGCCTAATACTTGCCACAGGGATTCAGACTTTGACTTCAAAGTAACTTCGTTTGAATACGTTCAATATTTTCTCGTTTGCTGTGATGTATATCTCGAGATTTTTTCATCTGTCATTTTCAAAAATGTTAAGAGCAATTCAACTTGAAGGATATCCAAACTGAATTACGGTGACCACAAACCTTTTCATAAATTGAAAAAAAAAAAAAAACAATGCATTCGTTTCTTTCAATTTATGTTTGAAAATGAATGAGGTCAAATTTTCAACTCATTTCCACACTACCGTTGGGGTAAAGTTTTTAGCGCATTTTTTTAACATGGTTTCCCCTGGAGGCCTAAGTCCAGGCTTTCAAGTATCAAACAAAGCAATTCGAATATTTTTTAAAAATGTATGTATTTTGAATTTTTCCAGTCTTCTTACATTCAATAGGATTTCCTGGCATATATAATAATTCATTTATGAATTGCTATTGGGATCTTATTCAATAAATGCTCTAGAATTTAGTCTTACATTGGTTATTACGTTATTGGTAATGTACGTATTAGAAAATTCAGAAAATATTATCATTATAAATTTATTTTACCTTTTATGTTTTATATGTTGTTTTAGAATGCATAATAATATTCGTGATATTTTGTTGTACACTACTGAACGGATTTGTACCATAGTAATTTTAAACCTTATAAAAACCTTATAAGAAACTGAAATTTCTTATTAGAATGTATGTGATACAATTTTATAAAAAAAAAACCTTATAAAATTTTTTAGACCCATTATTTATAAGAAATTTAAGTTTCTTATAAGGTTTTTATAATGTGTACCTTATAAGAAATTGAATTCTTATAAAAAATTACTTTTTCTTATAAGGTTTTCATAAGGTTCAAAATCACTAGGGTACTACAATTTGCAGAGCCTGATGCCGTAGATTCTAAGTTAACAAGCCGAATGGAAGTTATAGCAATTCAAAGAAATGAGTGGTTTTATGTACATCTTAATGTTTTTCCTAAATTTTTCCGCTAGTTAAATAATTTTTTGAGTTCATTTTTCATGTATTGGCAAATTCTATGATTTTCTTTCAATTTCTGTCAAAATTATTTACCTTATCTTGGTGTTAATAATTGTTATATAAATTGTGCCATTCTGCTCGCAATTCACTTTCTTCAAATGAATCTAATTTAAATGCAATGTTCCAGGCTGATGTACAAGTTTTATATCTTTTAGATTCGAAAAGCGCATTTTTTGATTAGAAAACTGAAAGGTTCTTATAAAATGAATCGAAATTTACTTTTACCCTTCTTATGATTTCAGTACTGGCTGTGATGTAAAACAACTTGCACTTACTCCTTATTTCAAAAGTATCATGATCGGTTAAATTTTTTTTTCCACTGTGAGGTAGGCTTCGCATTCTTCCCTCAAAATAACTTCATTCCTATACAGTGAACTGCCGGAAAAATCTATGTTTTCTAAATTTTTTGACAACTGGTACTCCGGTACAAGTGATTTTTTCCCAAAATATTCAAGAAAATTGTTCGATTCCGAGTAAATATCTTGAATTAAAGTTTCTCTGCTTTGAAAAGTTGCATTCATTACATTGAAAACTGACAAAACGTCTTTTAAGAATTATAAATACTCTCTCGCTATTGGACTGGAATATCACCTGTACAAATTTTCACTTAAAACTTTTGACAGTTCGTATTCTTAAAGCATTAGATTGTGAAGATCTCTTCACAAAAATCAAAATATATGCCAGGAAATCCTATTGAATGTAAGAAGACTGGAAAAATTCGAAATACATACATTTTTAAAAAATATTCGAATTACGTTGTTTGATACTTGATACCCTGAACTTAGGCCTCCAGGGGAAACCACGTTAAAAAAATGCGCTAAAAACTCTACCCCAACGGTGGTATGGAAATGAGTTGAAAATTTGACCTCATTCATTTTTAAACATAAATTGAAAGGAACGAATGCATTGTATCAAAAAGTGACAAACTTGTAATAGAGCTGTATTAAACGACGCGAACTTCGAATATGCTCAATATTTTCTCGTTTGCTGTGATGGGAATTTCGTTTCAATATAGTATTGCAATTTAGTATTGTTATAAATCTTTCAAATTCTTCATTATGAATTTGGATTGGAATATCCTGAAATATCGGAGCGACAAAATTTGAAAAATAATCAAAATTTTGCAACAAAAAATTACATTGGCTTCATTTATTCAAATATGTGTTGATAGATAAGGAAATTTTGTCTTACAATAACTGTACAATTGCTTAAATTCATGAATTTTCGACGAAGTTGTTTTGTTACTAATTTTACTGCAAAATAGAGTTTAAAACATTAGATATCAACGAATGGAAACAAAACTTTGTATTAAAAATTTTTTTTCATCTTTATACTTTGGGAAAGATTTTTCGGAATTATACTTTTTTTTATTTTTTTTTAAATTCGTATCAATGTAAAGAATATTTCTAAAATCGGGAAATTTCCAAAAAAATTATTAATATTTATTAGGAAATCTTAATAAGTTTTTCTTGTTAAATTTTCGAAAAATTTTTTTCGCTCCTCTTTCGATGCGTTAAATAAGAGCATCAACCTATTTCTGCAATCTTCATTATCTCAAAACTCGTTCAAGCTGTTCGAAAATCTCCGGTATGAGGAAAGTGAAGAAAATAAGAAAAATCAGGTTTCGAGTTTCAAAAAAGGTCTCGTATCATCATTTGCCTAAACAAACAAACGCATCCGGGCACGCAAGTCCCAAGACTCGTCCTTGGGCCGGGCCGAAAGCAGCCGAGAGTGATCAAGTTCTTCACAATTCTTCGCTTCTCTCTCTAACTCGCTGGAATCAATGCTGCTTACTCTCTTCGACTCTCCACCAATAGCGAAGCGAGAATCGGAGTGAAACTACAGGGGGTCGCAGCAGTTCGGCACCACTGCGAACGAATAGGAACGATTAGCAAACGAAACATTTTTGTTCGCTTTCTACTGCATTTTACCTCGTTCGACGTAGAATCCCTCTTTCTTCAAGTGCTAATAGCCCGTCAGGATAATTACAAATATTCTTTTCTTTAAAAAATTGTGATCCGAAAAATCAGGCTTGAACCAACCATGATTAAAACTTTTTATAACTGAAAAACGATCATAATTAATTCATCATTTTTTCAAAATAATAAATATTCATACATAAAAGTGTGTCTATATTCTTTATAATAACTTGCACAAGTAGTCGACGACGAATAAATGTCATTTGTACGTCTCTGGGTAGAAAACGCTTGTTTTCGCTCCGCTCAAATTCGCGTTTTTACCCGTTGACGTGCAAAATCTTATGTTAACATAGGCGCATTTGCCATCCTCGGACCAGGACGATATTTTCCTGTCTTCGGCTAGCGCCTCGGACGAAAAATTATCGTCCTAGTCCACGGAAACGCAATAACGCGCCGCGGTAAACAATGTACTATTATTTACCTTAATCAATTTAGCGTCATCTGCCAAAAGAAACAATTGCGAGTAGCTCATAACCTTCGGTAGATCATTGACGTAGATAACAAATAGAAGGAGACCCAAATGAGACCCTTGTGGAGCATGGGAGGTTGAAGTGTATGAATATGACGGAGTATTATTCACAAAAACAACCATATTGCGACTATTCAAGTATGAATCAAACCACTTGAGAATGGAACTCCCAACGACTATAGACTTCAGTTTACTAGGAAGTAACAAGTGGTCAACTTCATCAAAAGCCATAGAAAAGTCCAAGTATACAACATCAACCTGAACCGACTGATCAAATGCCTCCACTATCATATTATTCATTGTTAGCAGGTTAGAGATGAAAGATTTTTTCATGACAAAGCCATGTTGAGAAGGTGTAATTATGTCCTTAGTCACAATAGTAAGTTAACATGTAACAATCCCTTCAAAAAGTTTCGGAATATAATTAATCTTGGAAATAGCCTTATAGTTCTCAATATTGTCATGCGTACAATATTTATGAATGAGGGTTACTCAGGAGGTCTTCCAGACTGTAGGAGCAAAACCTTGCTGAAGGGAAGCATTGGAAAGAAGGCGTTAGTTAACGCATATTGACAATCCTTAATGGGACCAATACCTATAGACAGCGTTTTTTGCGACGCAACTTTACGCGTATGAAAAAAAAAAAAATGTTTCTCGTAGAAACATGAAATTAAAAGTGTTTTTATTGCTAGATCTACTTAAAAATAAAAAGTAAATTGTTTGTCCAAAGTCGGTGTCAGTGTTGAGATCTGAGCAGTCAAAGTGGACTATGCTGTTTTAGTTTGTGTACATCAAAGCTCAAAAATGGTTTGACCGATATTCATAAAACTTTTACCGTATTAAAGAGGATGCAATTTTCAAGGAAAGACTGAAGCCGAAAATAATAGAAAAAATTTTTTTTCTAATTTTTTTTCTCAAAACAAAAATCAAAAAGACTGATTTTTTTGGGAAAAATGTAGTAGTAATAGAATAAAAAAAAAAAAAAGCGAGACGGTGTTTCTTTAATGATAAGGAAACGCAATGTTTTAGACTTTTTGTTTTGAAATCAATGACGAAAGCTGTAGAATATACACAAAATGCCCTCTCTAAACCAGAATGGTCAACTTTGACCACTCACATCTCAATCTTGAGACCGACTTTCAACAAACGAATTACTTTGTATTTTTTGGTAGATCTAAAAATACAAATACTCCAAATTTTATGTTTCTACGAGCAAGAGTTTTTTTTAAATCCATGCGCAAGGTTGCGTCGCGAAAAACGCTGTTTAAAGGTATTGGTCTCCTTAAGCAAGAGATTAGGCAATCCGTCTGGGCCAAGACCAGTCTTGGATGAAAGGTCAGAAATCGCAAAGAAAACATCCTCAGAGTAATTGAAAGAGAAGTGATACCCAGATCAGCAGATTCCCTGAGACCGTAAGTGACATGAGAATCATGAGAAAACGTGGATTCAAAGAATGAGGCAAATCCATTGGCTATAGTCACAGGAGTATCAAAGGAGATGCCTCCAAGTGCCATTTGGGATGATAGCGAACGGCCCGTCTTCAAGTCATTCATATGTCTGTAAAAGGAAGACCTATTCTTCTGCAAAAAGTGTTTTAGTTTCCGGGGTAGACTAAAACTAAAAATTGTAGGGTCTAAGGTAGAATATGGAGTGTCTAAGTCATTATTTTTAAATCAGAGTAAACTCAAAATTTGTAGTGTCCAAGTCTGTAGTGTCCTTAGAAAAATTATCTACACGTCTGAGCGAAATCGAAGTTATGTAGTGTCAAAGTTTGTAGTGTTCGAGGAAAATTTTATTTCTAACTTAGAATGAAATAAAAATCTGTATTGTCCAAGTCTGTAGTGTCTGAAGAAGAAAGTAATAAAAGTTCAAATTCCTGTGGTAAAATAAAATCAAAAATTGTAGTGTCCTAGGTAAAAACTGTAGTGTCCAAGTTATTATTTTCACATCAGAGTAAAATCAAAATTTGTTGTGTCCAAGTATCAATGTATGTAGGGTCCTTAGAGAAATTGTATACCCGCGCCTGAGTGAAATCAAAATCAACTAGGGTTCAAAAATTTTGTGTCGGAGGGAAAATTTCATCTCCACATGCCTGAGTTGAATCAAAATTATCTAGGGTCCAAGAACTTAGTGTTGGAGGAAAAATTTCATCTCCACCCTCTCTACCTCGGATTGAAATCAAAACGTGTAGTGTCCAAATTTGTAGTGCCCGAAAAAAAATTGTACCTACCTGAACGTTAAATCACAATCTGTAGTATGCAAGTCTCTATTATCCGAATCGTTAGTTTCTATTAGTTTCTATGCAAAAATTTTTACGATTGAGTAAAGTAAAACGTATATTTTCTAAATAAAAATCTCAACGGCTGAGTGAAACGTAAATCTCCAATGCCGAAAGGGAAGGTTCAAGAAGGAAAAAAACAAAACCTATATTCTTCAATAAAAAATCACACTATTAGAGGTGAACCATAATTTGTAAGGTTGAGGAAAATATCGCTGCAGTGAATTAAAACCTACGTATGTAGTACAATGGGTGATCGAAAAGAAAATCTGCAATGTCGAAGGGGAAAGTTTCAAAGTATACTGAAACAACATCTGTACTATAAAAAAGAAATCTTGCTGTTTGAGGAAAACTATAATTCTATGGTTAAGGGAAATTTGGCCACATTAAATTGAAAGTGGGTGACAAGATCTTCATTTTGAATTAAAATATTGATATCTACATAGAAAAAGAAGCAAGTGATTTTCAAACTCAAATGAAATGTACAGCGTACAACCTTGTATTGAAATCATGTTTTTGTATTTCAACACCTCAATAAACCTATTCAAACCCAAATACGAGGATCCAATGTGATGAATAAACAAATTGCAATACTTAATAGTCCATATATATAAAATTGAAATTTCAATATTTTATATAACAAAATTCAATGCTGAATATGAGATCGAACAAAATTCAAATAAAATAATGTATCGGTCGAAATTCAATATTCAATATTGTATGGAACAAAATTCAATATTGAATCTTCTGTATGACAAAATGTACTTTTCAATATTCTGTAGAACAAAATTTAGTGTGATGAAATTTTATACAGGCGTAGTATATTGTAATGGGAGTGGGTATGTTCACCATCTTGCTATAGTTTTCGAGAAAGGATCAAAAATATCTATTGGTACTAGGCTATGAAAGTCACGCGATTTTTTTTTTTTTTTTTTTTCACCAAAGAGTTTTCTTCAACGTGAAATCACTAAATTACCTCTATTTATTCAAAATTTAACCAAAAAACAAAACATCATAACTACTTGAAAAATCTGTGTCTGATATTTACACATCCTAGGACGAGTGCCTGAACTCTCTGATTTATTTAAAAAAGTACAAGTTTGGATTCCTTTCTGAATTTTCCACAAATTTTTCGAAATTTTTCTGAAATAGCATAAAAAACCAGGCCCCCTCAAAAACACCGGGCCCGGGGGAAATACCCCGCTACCCCCTCCCATTGTCGTCAGGGCTGCAGGGGGTACAAACTCCCATAAACCCTGTGTACAAATGATTGATCTACAAGCCCTCTGGCACGAACTAAAAATCGGTTCCCTGTGAGAGCGTAGCTTGTGTGCGTACGTGTATAGGCGTACACAAGCATCGATCTTCTTTTTCTTTCTAGCGCGATACATATATCAACCTGTCCTTTTTTTAATAACAACACGCGTGCAGTCACCAAAGCATCACGAACAATCACGAAGTTGCACGAAGAGTCAAGTTTATAAACAATCGACATAAATCGACATTTTGCGTTACATACAAAAAAATTTTTGCATCATTTTTACAAAAAAATTGAGAAAAGACGAAATGCCTCATACGTGCAGTGTCGCAAAAAAAACACCAGAACATGACAGCTGATGACAGCTACACAGGCACTAAATATGCATTTTGCTGTGTTGCAGTGTTGGGCTACTAACACATGTAAAGCTCTCACACGGAACCGACTTTGGCGTTTCCCCTGATTTCCCCCCTCTCTACTCTTGCAGCTTTCTGGCCGTCTTTGTACCCCCTGATTCTGGTAATAGAGCCTAAGATTAGCCGATGAGAGGCCCCCGGGGCCTACTCGTTTTTTTTTTCACATTCGTCGACTCCCCTCTCACGAAATAATTAGTCATTATTAGTCAAATTTGCCTCACCAGCCAGAACACGCGCGTCCATTTTCCCCTCAGCGAACTCAAATACCCTGCTGAGCTGGATTATTGAAACTGAAAAATTTTTTCTGAAATATTACGTGCGGCACACTGTTCATCAATTAGATAAACCGATTTTTCAGGATTCCTTGATACTTCCTTTTCTTATGTCTGTGTCACAAGCTGTCAAGTCGGCTCTACCCCCACCCCCTCCCTGCTAAGATGGGGGATACCATTATCCCTAATGTAATCGATGAAAATCGACGACATTGTATAATTTGGAATACCCGTTAATTAAACTAAAATGAAATAAACTTTTGTACACTGTACGATGTAACAATATTGGCGTATTTTATTTGAAATAGCAATAAAAATTAATATTCCTCACATTAAGCAGGGGCAGTCCCAGAAACGATTCTTGGGAGGGGGATGCACAAAAAATCAGGCTGATGACTTTTTTTTAGAAAACACTGTGAATCAAGACCGGATATATCCTGCTCTGGGGGGGGGGCGGAATTTCCCTCATCCCCTCCCCTCTGGGAAGGCCACTGCATTAAGTAATAATCAGCAAACACAAGTAATGTGATAAATTTTTTTTACTTGAAGGAAAGGAAAATCATCATATACTACAATATTTTCAATTATCAAATTTTTTAATGTTATTCATCTAATTGAACAACAATATGCCATAAAAGAAAAACCACACACGAAGAATATTTCGTGATATTTTAGAATTCACGAGTTATGAAAGTTTGAAATCCGATTTCATAAGTTCAATATCGTGTTAAAGAATTGAAATTCGACCGCTTTAATTCCCACAGTGTTAAAATTAAACTAAATAAGACAAATAATATGTTCAAGTTGGTTATTTTGATTCTAATTTCGACTCAGGCAAATATACCAAGCCAATAGGATGGGTTGGATGACCATTTTAAGAAACCATTCCTCACCACTTCTTTTTAGGATCACTTCTTTTGGAGACAAATTATGCCTTCCTCTTCCGCACGAAAACAACGCAACAACAGACCGACGAAAAATTTTTAAAAACTGCATCAAAAACTGCTAGCGATGGTTAAGCCTGGATTTATAGTGACTAGATTTGCTTTTTTTTTGAGAAATACTAGAAAGGGGTAAAGATAGTAACCATAAATAACACTAAGTAATAGTATACAGATTATCAAGCCAATATGAATTTTAATGATTTTCAAAAAAATTTCAGGTGTGAAAATTCGTTCTTTATAAACGCACAAGCACGAGCGTACGTAAGGTGGCAGTGGCACATGCACGCAGCAGGAGCCAATCTCAATGAAAATTTTTACGGTGATGTTTACTTTCGCAATTCCTAAGAATATTTGTGTAATTACACGCGGTCGTGTGAAACCCAGGTGGGAGAAACGTCACGTCCCGAATACGTGACATCTTGTGTTGAGATATAATCACCTATTTCAACCTTGCAGCCGCACGATAACCAATAATTGTGACAAAAAAATGCCACTTATTGTCAGCATGAAATTTATCTTCTGATTCAGCTACTAGCATGATTTTTTAGCTTGGATCTCCGAGGGGCCACGCTACCCAATCCTACAGAGAAGTTCGTTAAAGATACATTTAAATTACTACAGATGAAAAGAAAAAAATTAATACGGATGTAATTTACAAGAACCTAATAAATTCAATCAATTTTATTAAGAAATAAACTGCCTGACACCTCCGTGTTGAAAATTTGTCGAAAAAGATCAAAGCGCCACTATGCGGTGGGCACGGTTATTCCGTCGAAGGTTCCACTTTTGAGGTGTCAGTCCTCTGAAAAAAATTATTAAAATGAAAATTCGTTTTAGATTCTAATATACATTGGTGTCCAAAGGCTTTTTAATAGCAGTGTAAGGTAAGAAAGTACTTCAAAATTTAGTCTCTATATAGAAAGCTAACTATTTACGCCTTCAACGTGAAGATCAGGACCTGGTACGTAAGCTATTATAGACATAAAAATTATTTCGGTCTAGTGCAAATCACGGTCATTTGTTTGTAATCAATAATCACAGCTTTCTGAAAGATAAGAAATATAGAGTGATTTACTCCATTGGCAGTTCTTAGTTTTCATATTTTGAATGATTTGAATAAACTTCGACAGTCTCAATTTAATTATGCTGCTGTGAATTGAAATTTGTATTACTTTCTAATACATATGGAAGAAAAAAAGAAAAGAAAAAACTCTAAGACATCAGTTTTTTGTATTTCAAAGTAAGAGTTTTTTTAATATATAATTTCAACTTCACCATTCGTAGTGAAAATAAATGTGAAAATTTTTTTCAACAATAATCCTCTAAACTTCTTCCTGTGTACACGTCCACAAAATCAACGTTTATCACGTATGAAAATTGACATATCTATACCATTGTGATTATATCAAACATGTTTCCAGCCAAGAAAATTACTTACCGATATGTTAATTGTCCAACAACGTTTCCAGAATATTAATTTTCATCACAACTATGATTCTCTTCATAATTTCGTTCCGGAGAGCACGTCATTGAGTGCTAGAAGCGTGCTAGAGGGTAAGCATATTTCACCATAAGCTATTTTGATTCAATGTTTCATGCCCTCAAGGAAAGTATACAACAGTACACAATAGGGCGTTCTATGTTTATTCATCACAGTATCGATATTGGTTGTGCATAAATTGCGTCATGTTTCATTAAACAGGAAATTCAGGACAAAATCAATAAGCGGTTGCCAAATTAGTGGTTTTTACAAAAAAGCAGAATTCTGTTCACAGTTGGCTATCGGGAAGAAAATTTTTGAGCATGGGAATATGAAAAACGTTTCCACTACAGTAATGTGGCATTTGATTTAATTTTAAAATTGGTATAAAAATAAATAATAGTAAGTGAAGTATTAGCTTGCCATTCTTAAATTATTATCACACTACTAGCATTATCTGCATGGATGATCAAATCTTGTAAGCAAAAATTCTGCAAGTAAATATTTCAGAAAAGTTGTCTACATCAACTATACAAAACTTGCAAATTCTTATCACATTTATTACAAAACCTAATATGTCAATTCGGTGAAGAAAGTGCTCAGTTTTCCCACGCTGAAAATTGTATTATCCAATAATCTAGAATAATTTTATCTCAACTTATCCAATAACGACGCTTGCTTTCAGCTCGTGTTGCAACATTGAAATTTGAAAAACTAACTTTTCTTCCCCAGGAAGTCAACAAACTATTCCTTCACCATTAAATTCAGCAAAAAACATACACCACGTAAAAAAATAATTAAAAAGTCGATTCGGCACTTAGTATATCAAATAGTATATTCCACATACTAATATGAACTTAGTAGATTTCTCTACTCGTATTATTCCTTGAGCATCAGTTTACGGAAATAACCTTCTGTATTTCAGCTAACATTTTTCGACGATACGAAATAACTTTATTTACCGCAAATCCTAGTGGATCTCTTGAAAAAACGATCAGAGATTAAAGTCAGGTGAAAATAGGTGAAATGGAAAAATTGTGAGCGGCGAGAAAATAGCTAGAAAGAATCTAAATATAGCCAGGGTTGCCAGGTTGCAGAGAAACAGCCACCGCCCCTTTAACCCATGGGTTCTTGGATGCAGGGGGGGGGGGTAACGGCAGCGTCAGCAAGGTCGCGCGTCATTGATCGTGAGGCTGATGACGCGTTTGTGACGTCATCTTCAAGAGCACACCAGCGCTGCTTTCGAGAGCGATACCTAATCATGAAAATGGTCCTCAGTATTTCAAAAATGGCCGATTTTGCAAATAATCTAATAATGATCTCTCGAGTATATTCATTTATTTTCCCACTAGGCACAAAAAAGCATACAATTTATTAACGAGAACACATTAATTTTTTTAAGAATGAAGAACTAATATTATTACAAACACAAAGAAGAACTAATAGTTTTCTTCCAAGATAGAATTTTTTTGATAGTGAATAATCTACAAGGTATTGTCAAATTTATAGTTAACCTTAGGCTTCTGGAACTAGCTGTAGTTTTCACTGATTCATAATTGTAAACTTTATTTAATATCAATATGTGACGAAAAATGTTTTTATAAATAGGAGTTTATATGAGTCATAGAATTCTCAACACTTCAGATAATGACAGTTTTCGAAACTATTTTGCTTTCGAAAAGTTTGCAATTTTTTCAATGTAATATGGAGAACGTTTTCAACATTTTTAGAAGTGGGAAAGAGATTATTTTTTCATTTTATTAGAGAAAGCATGTACTTTTTCTTACTATGGCAAAAAACGGATCATTTTTAGGATAGTTAAAGTATGAAAAAATGAAAGTCTTCGAGAACTCTTGAAAAAGTATCGAAAAAAACGTTAAAAAAACTCAATGTGTGATTTGAGTGATAGTCACCATCGCTGTATTCAAGATGATTAACTGTATACTCATTGAGAATATGTCACCACGCGCTGTTACATCGTGCTACTAAAAATATTTTTTACTGCAGAAAAGATAAAGCTCTCACAATCAGATATATATTTCAAAGTCGTTAAATAATATAAAACTCAATGCTGATCGAAAAAGTAACATAGTATCTTGCCTTGGATAAGACTGCATTTAAGGAGATATTGTTTTTGAGGATGCGAGAATAAATTATACTGAAAAATATGATCATGATGACAAATATGCACTGTGTTGAAAAAAGGTTGGGTTCATATAGAACATGTAGGGTACTCTTTTTCGTTTCACACATGTTTCATTGTTCATTCATTTCTGATTGTATATGATCGATTGAAACTGTTACGATCGTATGTAAATTAACCGTTTAAATAGTACCAGGCCTGGGACATATATTGTTATATCTTGCCGGGGGTTATTTTGTAATTACTTTGTGAACATTATACCTGCATAAAATTATTATGATTATAATTTCTTTTATCTAAGATTGCTGGAGGGATTGATTCTTGAAATATGAAAAGTATAAAATATTTGTATGAAAAAATCATTGCATCTTAAACCCGACAGACCATGACGAGCCGATGGACGAGTTAAATGGCGAAATCGTTATCGGAACCTAGACGACCTGTCGGACGAGACGTCAAGATGTCGTCAGTAACCTGTCAGACGTGTCGCCTGACGACTCGCTGACGTGTTGTCTGAAGACCTCGCTTACGCGTCGTCTGACGACCTTAATGATGGGTCGTTTATGACGAGCCCAATGATGTGTCTCGTCATCGAAACCTGAACGACCTGTCAGACAGGACGTCAAGACGTCGTCAGACGACATCTTCACAATACCCAAAAAAAAGCAAAATATTTTTTAATGTGAACTTTATAATAATTCAATGATATATTTAATGTTATAATAAAAGAACTTCTTTTCACAGAACTGAAAACATTAATTTAATAATTAAAAAATCCTGCCCTACACTAGGAATCGAACCATGGACCTCTTACTAACTAAACGTACGCAACCTAACCACGCTAGCCACTACGCTAAACTCAATACCAATAGTCGTTGTGGTTTTTGACCTTTCTTATTTTGCCGATCTTACATGTTTTCAGAACTGAAATGTTCACCCCTAAAAATTTTATGTGTCGGGTTTCCACATTATCTGTTTTTTTTTTTTTTTTTTTATTTATCCTTCAAAACATATTCTGAGTTGCCTAGAAATCTTGAAATTAGATTCCTTCACGAAAAATGTGTATGAAATTTGAAAAAAAAAAAAAACATTTGACTCAAAGGATCTTGGTGACTTCTCGAATTGCAAAATTTTCGATGATTTTTGTGACGGGTAGTAACGAGTTGTTTGACGAGTTAGCTGAAACTTATTGCTTAAATGCCAAAAATGTAACTGCAGTCAAAATTTACGAGTTTTTAAACATAATATTATTGTCAGTGGTAAGGAGAGTGCGCGATCATTTTTACAATTTAGATTTTTCAGGTAACTACCGACTGATGAGCCGAATGACGGGCTCAATGACGACTTGAACTTTAAAATGTTCAAGGCTCGTCATAACGGTTTTTCGGAGTGCAGGCCTAAATTCTCTATAATCAAAGCCCAAAGTAAATACATACATTGATGAAATTAACGCGTTTCAAAACGTTATATTGTTTGTATTGTTAAATAGCTGGCGATTTTCTTCGATAATTAGATTCTTCAGGTGACTGACCCGACTGCTCTGCGGCTCACGTCTCAAATGACGAGCTCGTTGATGACCTCTTGAACTTTTGAATTTTTCAGGCTCGTCATGACAAGTCGTTCAACGAGTTGGACTTAATTTATTACGCAAAGCCCCAAAATAAACGTGATAGCGCGTCAGTAAAATAAAAGCGTTTTGAAACATAATATTTGCTGTAGAGTTAGGTAGAGTGCAATCACATTCAAAAATAATATTGTATGGCTGTGGCGATCAAATGACGACTCAAATGACGAGCTCGATGGCGACCTGCTGGACGTGCTGTACATTTTCGAGGCTCGTTATATGATAAGTAATTTGACGTGTTGATCTTGACCAAAAAGGCAAAAATTTCAATGTATAAACAAATATGTTTACAGTGATGCAAAGAAGAATCTTCTATCATAACAATATGAAGAACAACGTGTAACAAAATTTGTTTATTATAGACATTTTATAAACAATTTACTTTTTTTGATGTTGTGACGATGTCGTCTGACGATGTACACTGAACTCTCATTTATATCCTCTCTCTCTTTGACACTCTACCATACTCTCAGTTATATCCTCGATTTCAATTGATTTTTCGGATATAACTGAGAGTAGAGTGATTCAGAGAGTTCAGTGTATTTGACGTGTCGTCAGACGAGCTGTAAATTGACCAATGACGAGTCTTGTAATTCGAGTCGTCATGACGATGTCGTCACCGAGTCGTATGACGACGTCTTTTACGTGTCGTCCGACGGGTCATAAAATGACCGATGACGAGTCTCGTCACTCGAATCGTTATGACGATGTCGTCACGGGCTCGTCAGAATACGTTTTTGACGTCTCGTCCGAAAGGTCGTCTAGGTTCCGATTACGAGTCTCGTCATTCAGCTCGTAAATACACTCGTCATGGTTAGTCAAGCAATAACAAACTAGCATAAACGATAGTTAGTGCGACACTATGATGCAAATTTTTTTACAAGACGTAGATTTTGCTATTAAAATGTAGCATCTTAGGTTATTTTTGGTAATTTCTTTATTATAAGTGACGACCTAGATGACGACCTGAATGACGACCTGAATGACGACCTAAATGACGAGCTCGTCATGGTTTGTCGGGAACAAAATTTATGACTACTCTAATTTGTAAGGTTAGACAAACATTTAAAATTGGTTGTCCTTATAGGATATTGATCTTATGAATGTGAATGTTTAAAAATATGTGAATAAATGACATTGAAAAATTTTAGGTTAAGTAAAAAGAGAATCTTATTATTCCATTCGCAAGGTTTTGCGTTTTCAAAATTAGTATAATTGTCGTTTGACCAATTCGATGGACAATCATGTTTAACCTGTGATTTTCTCGATCTTCCGATAGTCTATCATTAAAAGTAGAATAAATAAATCAAACTGGAAGTTATAGATTGGTAGACTAAATCTTAGTAGAAAAAAGGCTAATTTTTAAAGTGAGAACGTACATACCTTACGTACATATTACAAGTATGTTAGTTTGCCATGCACTGTAACGTTTGACATTAAAAATTGTTTTCTATTATTTAGAAATAACGTGCGCAGTTGTATACATCTTGTATGATATTGATTTTATCTTTGTAAATGTAGGTACGTAGATATTCTTTAAATTCATCAAGAACATTCTTCACAGTAGATCTACTTGTATCAATTTTTCATAAAAGATCGAAATATATATACGAAGATCCATGAAGTTCATATAGATTTAATGCCTATTTTCTTTACTAATTCGCAATCAGACGTAAATATACATAAATCTTCAGTAGATCTTCGTAGATCTTTATTATATTTACAAAGATCTATGTAAATCTACTTTTCTAGGCTAGATCTTTAAAATTTAGTTTTCCATCTACCCCCTGAAAAATTGACTAAAATTTGCAGAATTCCTTTTTTTCTATGTATCAATTTTCGATTCAATGTTACTTATTACACGTATACTTTCGATTCATGAAAATTGCCATACGTTGAAGATCCGCTTCAGCAGTGTGCTTCACAATAAACCCAACAGCTTTTTTTCCGATTTAGAAAACGCACCGTGTATATCGTTCCACGACCTTACCATTCACTTCATTCATCGCAATGTGAAGCGTTTGCGGAGCGACAAGATTCGTTCAAGTATCGAAATGTTACGCGTGGCGCATTCAATGCCGAGCACGTATATCCTTATTGCGTCAAAGTGTCGCGCGTCGTTTCGTTCGTCAGCCGAGGCTGGTCTCGCAGAGTGCCGTGTCAGAAACCTCTATCGTATGAATAATAAGTGAGCAGTGGGTACTTTACTGCACTGCAGGCACACGGATGACGAACCGTAAAATCATGCTCTCTTTACACCCTGCAAAACGAAGTGTTTGTCGGAACAGGAGTTGGCCAAATTAGGTTACGTCTCTGCAACGCGGTATTTTTGTTCGCTTCAGCGTTAAAAAAGTGTCCTCAAATCGAGAGGATTCCGTAAATGCGCTAGAGTTCAGTAATTGAAGGGGTTTGTGGGATTTTGCTTTATTGGAAATCAGGCTGTTTATTTTTCCCCGCATTTTTATTTAAACTGCGAAATTCGATCGAGATTTTATGAGTGATGGATTATGCTGTGAGGCTAATTTCGGGTCGAGATCTCGTGATGAATTGCTGGGGCGTAAACTGGATTTGGAAAATGATCATAATCCTTCCTGAAAGAATATTTTCAGATTTTCTGCGATATTTGAAGAAATCGATTATTAGCTAATGTCATTTTTTATCAGTGTAATGTTGAATTAAGTGTCTCAACTTCCGATGCAAACGCAGAAAACGGTTTTAAAATTGTAAAAAATCAGATATGAATATGTCATTTTGTTGCAGTTTAGGCATGTCTCTAGGTGAAGTTTTTGCATACTTTATGACCGAGAAATATTTTATGCAAAACTGCTACTGCAAGCTATAATTATCTTCCAGCCCCATCAAACATTTATGTTATTATCACGCAGAAAACCTTCTGTCTTGCTTAATGATCGATGACCAATCCGAGACTTTTTCCCGCTTTCAGATGTAAAAGCATGGATGTAAAAGCAAAGTCTCAAAACTTGTTCGATGAAAGCGGTTTGTGGAGATTGATTGATCGGCGTGCCAAGTTTTTATCGGGAACGAAATATGTACTAAACAATTTTTTCTCGCTTGGTTAGGGTTGAATGGAAGATAATAAATAAAAAAAATTGAGTTTTTTGAAACAAGAATATTACATTCAATATCTGAAGAATCATATTTACAAAGAAACAACGTAATTGAGATAGAAAGGACGTAAACATGAAAAAAACATTATTTTAGTTTGATCTAATCATTTTTCATTATTTATTTCTATGACATTCATAAAATTTTATGTAGGAATACAGGTAGTTTCAGAAGAATTTATGATATACACAAACTCAGATAAGTTGGTTTCAAAATGAAATACATTTGTTCTGCTTGAAATTGAGCTGTGACTCGATTAAAGCAATCATGAAAATCATAAAATGTGGAGGAACTGTGAAGTGTAATAACATAAAACAGTACACAACATGGTATATGATTGAATACAAAACTCCAAACTGCAACGAAAATCGATTTTATGACTTCAGAAGTCGTACATTTAAATTCGCATTGTGCCATTTAATAGCTACAGTAGAATTTTTGAGCGAAAATTTATCGTGCCGAGGGCAGTAAATGGCATTGTCTTCCGGAAGTGACTCCGCCATTGCGTCGAATAGGCGGAATCTAGGCCAGTATCATTGCTGTATCTCTATATTGGATTATTAAATTTCTGGGCTCCGCGGGATCAATTAGTTGCCGGCGCCGGTGTAACGCAAATCCGACGAACAGATAGGAATTGATAGTCCATAAATATTCGTGCGAAACATTAACGAATTCATTTTTTTCACGAAATTTTGATGAGATATGCAAATTTTGTTTGCGTATCAAAACGCGTGGAAATACATTGTATGTAGATGTTTACGGACACAAATTCAGAACTGACCAATGCTTTGGGAGAGAATGCAAAGTGCGACGAGAAATAACGTGATATGTTTCTGCGTAAACAAAATGGTGATGTTACAAAATGAATGTTATGAAGTACATTTTTAATTGGGGAAAGCAGAATACTTATTTTGCCTGACTACTTATGAACACGGTAGATAAATTTTTTTAGCAGCAACTTATCAAGGATTTCAATAAAAAGTTACTTAATATTTTTTATTCATTTTTTGTTATGTGACAACTTTCACAATTCGAAAGTATGTACTGAGTCTGAAGATGACAGTCGCACAAATTTTATTGATAGAAACTCAAAAATTATTTCAATAAATGCATGTAATTTGTAATCGAATTTTCAGATTCTTCTTGTGACTGAAAAAATGTTATTGAACTATATGGTACAAGGAAAACTAATCAATCATAGAATTATATACTAGATTTGAGGTTGTTCAGTTTTTTTCTTGCTAAGCTCATCAATAAAATTTGATTATATGAAAGGAAATGCGTGGAGGCTTCCAGAGCAAATCCTTTACATTTCATGAGATCATGTGAAACTTACATTCCATAATCCACAGTTTTAAAGAACAAAGTATAGAAATGATGGGGCAGTATATAAATTTCTGAAGTATATATAGCGTTATACATATTGTGTTGTATTGGGGTACTAGGTAGCCATACAGAGATTAGCTAAAAAATAAAGAAATTGCGTTACATGCTAGAAATCTTGCACAAAAACAAAAAAATTTTAGAAACATGCGTAAAAACTAGATAACTCTACAAAGTTTCATAAAGACTAAAAAATATAAAAAGTGGTAATTATATAAAAAGAAATTGATATAAAGGAATATATTTCAATGAAATTTTCTGAAAAATCTATTTGATCACTTTAGAAGTCAAAATTAGAAATCAATATGCACTTTATTTGAGAAAAATAACTAGAAAGCCATAAAAAAATAGCATGTTTGGCTCTTATCTTATAAAATATAGAAATATAATATTTCCATGTATGTCACTGATATTTCTTTATAACTTTCATATTTCTTTACAAAATAATATAGAGAAATCTGTGATATGTTATATAAAGAAGTATATTAAAAAGTAAAAATGAAAAAAAAAAATTATTAAAAATTTCCAAAAGTAAATTAAATTTATGATGTATCAATTACATCATCTAATTCTGAGTAATCAAATGGCGATCTACAATAGAACTATGAAATCATACAAAATTTTATATTTTTTTTAATGCTTTAAAATACAAAAAATACTAGAACTCCTTAAACACACGAGATCTGGAAAGATGAAGTTCAGAGTAAAATAAATGAAATTACTAAACATTACTTGAGATTAATAATCCTTGTGCATTTGATTTTGTAGAATGATATAGAATTCTACACAAAAATCTAGAACAGCTTTGCATTAGGTATGTTCTGGAAAATACGAAAAAAAATCAAAATTACAAGATATACATGGGGATATCGTGGTATCGAAATTATTAAATGCTGGAAATGTCTAGATTTTGTAAATATAGAGAATAAATTTTTTACTCTACGTATCAATTAATAAAAGTATCAATATTCAATTAGGAACTTAGTAAGGTATAGAAAATTCCTGAGAATTCTGAAAAATTCAATTAAGAATAATTGAAACCTTTGAGTTATTAATATTGTATGTAAATATGGTCTCTTCTAAATTTCAGAAAAATACCTACTCAAAATCCATAAAACTTGTTATCCTAGAGTAGCCAATCTTTCAAATCTACGGGAAATTTTTAAAATACCAGGAAATCCATGACATTTTTGTAATTTTGAATAAATATAAAATAAATCTAAATTTCTAGAAATCTATGACATATGGTTTCTTAGTTGAGCGTAGAGGCTCAACTATTGAGCGTCTACGCTCAAATTTGAAACGTTATTTTTCGAGCGTTATTTTGTACGCTCAACTTGGGAGTAATCTCAGTTGGAGCGTATACTCTTAACTTGAGAGTAATGTAATCCTGTCATTAAAATATAGATTTTTGATATAGCAGATATATTCCTAATCAATCAGAAGCTGTTTCAATAATAAAATAAACTGTTTCAAAATTTTTTTACAAAAAAAAAAAAAAAAAAGTTCCACGGTTATTTCTCGATAAGTCTGAAGAACTTGCCTAGAAAGGGATTTAGACTCGGGGCCTATTATTTACTAACCTAGCTACCTTACTAATAGACTAACGGAACCTAACACTGGTGGATGTGAATTACAAGAGTCTAGTAAAAATAAAAGGAAGAACTTATTATTACCTAATTACTATAAGATACTCGTGAAGATATTTATTGAAACTTCTTAGTGTGGCACGTGTGGCAAAAGTAGTATAATGCCTATTAGTCAATGTATTAGTTGAGCCGTAGCTGCATACATAATTTTCATGTTGCTCCAATATGTAACCCGACCTTTACGAAAAAAACTTAATTATTGAGCGTATACGCTCAAAGTTTATCATCATTTCAAACGCTCAAGGTTGATCGTATACTGTCAAGTTAAGCATAATGTGTAACATTGAGCGTGTACGGTCTAATTGAGCGTTTGAAATAATGCTCAACGTTGAGCTTATACGGTAAAGTTGAGCATAACGCTTAACGTTGTGCGTGTATGGTAAAGTTATGCATGTACGGTAAAGTTGAGCGTTGAAATGAAGCTCAACGTTGAGCGTATTCAGTAAATTTGGGCGTGTACTCTTGGCTGTACAAAGTTTACGTTCATATTTGAGCGTATATGCTTAACGCTGAGCATAAATGCTCAACAGTTAGGCGTGTACTCTCAACTGTTCAGCGTTTATATTCAACGTTCGACGTAAATGCTCAACGTTAAGCATCAACGCTAAATAGTTGAGCGAGCACTTCCAACTGTTCAGCGTTTACACTCATCTACGCTGAATGTTGAGCATCAATGCTGTATAGTTTGGCGTGTAATCCCAACTGTTTAGTGTTGATATTTAAAGTTCAGTGTAGATGCTAAATGTTGAACGTAAACGCTGAATAGTTGAGCGTGCACTCTCAACCGTTCAGCGTCTGCGTTCAATGTTTAGCATATACACTCAAATGTTTAGCGTATATACTGAAGGTTTGAGATTAAACGCTCAATATGGGACATATGTACTGAAAATAAAACAGATATTCTCAAAATTTGGCGTAAACGCCCAATAGTTCAGATTTTTTTTCATAAGGGTAGAAATCTCTAGAGAGACTGTTGTCTTGAAAATTTACTGAAGAACTTTTTGTCTCTTTAACTTTAGAATAAAGAGCACCGTACTCTAGGAATCCATGTAGAAATACATAAAAATTTTAGAAAATCCTTTAAATCATTCAAATACTTGAAAAAGACAATAATACTCAAAGCACAACAAACTCGAAAGATACTTTATATTTTGAAATGAACTTTTTCTTCAAAATGTAGTAAAATACCTGAAATCTAACGAAACTTAAATTCTAATGCATCGGATTCTAAAATACATATAAAAGTCTTCAAACATGATCTAAGTCTCTTCAAAAACTAAAATATATTACCCAATGTTTTGTATAGTATTAAATACATAAAACCCTTTTACAAAGTACTAGCAAACCATGGAATACCTGAACTTTTTACAACTTTTTTTTCTTCATAATCTATGGAAATAACGAAAAACAATAAAACTTCTAATACTGTAGCATCAAAATTCACATATCTATATAAATATCCGTAGAAATACGAGGTAATTCTTTAAATGTCACAAATATGGAAAAGATTCAACCAATGGACATTAAAAGTAAGACATTTTTATTATACATAGACACTAATACAGTAAAAAAAAAAAAAAATAAAATAAAACATATCTCAAGCTTGGAAGCCTATTTCTGGAATTTAATGGTTCACGAACTTACATTTATTAGTACCTTCCAAAAAATATTCATGAAGATTAATTCTTTTGATATTTGAGTTTGCCTTCTCTCAATGGGAATTTCGTCATAACTATCCTGGATTTTGTATTATTCTGAATAATCACCATGGCCAGAAAACTGTTCTCTGGTATCAATAGGTAGTCACTTAATAATTAATGAAATTTATCTGTACTTGAAAATTAATAAAATTATAGTATACTATCCACACTGTTCTAGCAAGTCAGATCAAATCTAGATAAAATTCACTGTAACATTGCAATAATAAACTTAAAACAGTATGCTGCCGCCTACTGCATGGTTCAAATTCCATATTTACCGATGGTACGATTTCTCGAACGATCATCCGAGAACAATACGTAGGTTAATATTGATCCTCTCGATATTTCTTCGAGTTGACGCGAATATTCGTGACTGTGGCAAAAGTATTCTTTTTCAAGGGTCATCACTTGTAACTTTTCGAGAGCCATCAAGCGCTAGTGCCTACGATTGGCCAAAGCTCGTATCGGCGCGTTCAGAGCGTCCTGAGGGATGGTTTGAATCACACGCCTTTCGAAATTAGCGAGTAGACTTAAATGGCAAGAAAGGTATCATGGAAAAAAAAATCCGAGAGCTTGGAGCTGGCTCGATTCCAGGCCTGTTGAATCTCGTTCTCGGGAGAAAACGCGACGGAAAGGTGAAGCTGAAACGTCTCTGTAATTTCATCCAGGTGTCAATCGCCACCACGTCAAGCCTGTTGCTCCACATTAAAATCTTTTCAGCTAAGAACGTCGGAATACGTACTCTCGGAAGAGAGATTTCCGATACTAACTTTACATACACAATGCGTTAAATAATGGAAATGGTTATGTTAATTATGTGAGTATCTTAGAGTTTCAAAGAAGATATTTTGAATCGTGCAAAATATTGTTATGTCATAATATAGGTAGTATGAAAATTCGCTTTTCTCATTTTGCATGGTATAAATTTGTTGATAGTTTGCGAATTGAAATTCGGCGAGAAGAGTTATTTCCTTCTTTCTTTTTATTACACAGATCAACTTTGCGCGCCCGTAAGGCGCGCGATACAAGAATCATCATTTGGACAGAATTTTAAAAAAGTATATAAACTTTCAAAGTAACTGACTGTTGAATAGAGGTTTCGTTCGGTTAGTGTGCAAACGTTGCAGCTAACAATTAGAAAAATTTATTTTATATCATCTGCGTAGAGCGCGCTTGAGTTTTGCTCGAGAGGTTGTCGATTTGCTTGGAAGCATCATTTAATTTATTAGCGATCGAACCATACAATAAAATCTGATGATTGCATTCAAAATATGGCAAAGTTGCATTACAGAGTCTGAAATTGATTTCGCAAATAAGTGTTATCCGAGTAAATATTTAATGATCAATTAATAATTTGTTATTTCCACAGAATTTAAATTAAATAAGATCTGTCAAAGCTGTTTTGTTGGGAATTAATATGGCTCGTATTTTGTCATGGTGAAAGAATGATTCAACATTTTCCAATATACAAAACACAAACAGCAAATTATTATAATTTTACCAAGATTCGTGGAATAATTTCTATCACGTATAGAAAATTTCAAGAGCAATCATTGGGAAAAATTCCATTCAGGGTACATATTAGAACCTTCAATATACTTTCATGGAAAATTTATCGTACTTTTACAGTGTAGCAACAAATAAGATGCCCTTGAGAAAATTTGTTAACAATTTTTTACCTTACCTCAACCTGAAAAATGTATGAGATGAATGAAAAAAAAACTCTTTCTATCTTTTCAATATTTTATTATATAGAAACGTCTTTTTTCCATTCTTCCTGTGTAATGATACTTTTGGATCATAGAGAAAAATGGCTATTTTGAAATTAACTTGCTATTATTTCTTAGTCAGTGATTTCAATACTTTTTTTTTCTCGTTATAATCATTCAAATTTTGGATTGATCACTTATTATGTATTTTTCAGTGGTCAATTTTAAACATGATTTTTTTCTACGCTGGGAAGAATTTTTGAAAAATTTTAAATTAACAAATTTCGGAACAATTAAATGTAAAGTAAACTTTTTATTGTCTTCAATAATATGGCTCTACGATGATTGATCAAGGGTATTAGGTAAAAGCATTTAATATATTGTGAGTAATTTCTTTCAAAAAATTTTACCATACATTTCAAAATTTAATTGACAAAATTCATCATTGAAAAGATATCCTGGAAGTAGAATTTTTCCAAATTAATAAAAAATTCATGTATCCATTTTTCACTTCTAACACATATGTGTACGTCACCGTGCTCGATCAGAGAATAATGAAATAACTTGTAATTATTATTAGAATATTAAATTAATCTTTGAAATTATTAAAATATTATTTGATTATATCGAGGAAAATGATTCGGAATTCATAATTCAAATAATGTAGTACTATATTATCAATGATTCGATGAATAGTATAATTACAAATTATATTTTATTTGATAACTGGTAACTGAAGTGAACTAATTAGGGATTATGTCATTGAAAATAAATAAATAAAATAGAATAATAAAACACAACTTCCACAAACTTATGACATAAAACAAATAATTCTTATCTAATTGAATATTTTTGATTATTTAATATTTAATGATTGAATTTTCGTAAAAAAAAATATAATAAACGATTTTTCCAAAAATATAAAATATGAATTTAATATTATTTTGTGCAATTATGTTGAGCAGTAAAAATTGATTTTGATTAAAAAAAGATTTATAGAATTTTTAATCGATTTTGCATGTAATTATAGAAATTTCGAAATTCAAGTTTAGTTTTAATATCCTTGAAATTTAAGTTTTGGTTAACAAATTTTAAACGTTTAATTTTAAAAATTATTAAAAAAAAGACAGTTTTTGTATAATAGTATATAAATTTTCAAATTTATGAAATTGAAAACACAATTTTTTATGTGACAAACTGAAAAAATAAGACGTATTGCTGAACATCACTTAAAAAAATTCAAAAAGTAGGCAAACATGGGAGTTTGGTTTTTCCGAGAAAAACAACAAAGATTATTCATTGTTTTTTTTTCAAAGCACTTCATATTGTATTTTCTCCAAGCACAAAAATTTTTTTAAGATGCCCTGGCGATCCAAGTGCGACTGAACTTCGTTCGCTCTTCGGTCGCTGTTTGGTCAGTTTGGACCCTCTTCGGTCCCTTTTAGGTCGCTTTTCGGTCGAACTCAAAACGTCACTCATGTACAAGATTTTTGGGAGCGTTAGGAGTAAAAAAGGAGCTGTAGAGCACTGTAGAGGACCAATGCAGACCAATGAGTCCCGAAATTTTCGCGAGCTTCAGATCGAGAAATCGACCGCGGACATCAGCTGATAGTTTGGCGTGCATAAGTGGTTATGTTGTTGTAAACAAAAACATAAACATCAATGTTCGCGATATTCAGACGTATTTTAGCGAGTGTTAAATTTAAATGTGAAAAAATGTAATTTAAACTAATTACCCTAGTGATTTGGGTTTTTATAGAGTTTTCATAAAATTCTTTATAAAATTTCGATATTTTCTATAAATTTCCGCTTTTTTTTATGAAGTTACTTCATGAAAACATTATTAGATTTTTATAAAAAAGACAGAATCTTCATAAAGTAGATTTTAAAATCCACTTTATAAGGATGCCGCCTTTTTATAAAGATTTAATAAAGTTTTTATACAGTGACTTCATAAAAACTAATGAAAACTTCATGAAACTTTCCTCTTTTTATAAAGTGACTATAAAAAAAAGCTGAAATTTATAGAAAATACTGAAATTTTATAAGGAGTTTTATAAAAACTCTATAAAAACCCAAATTAGTTTTTAGTTAGTAATTAGTTTGAATTACATTCTTTCACATTTAAATTAAACACTCGCTAAAATACGTCTGAATATCGCGAACATTGGTGTTTATGTTTTTGTTTACAACAACATAACCGCTAATGCACGCCAAACTATTAGCTGACGTCCGCGGTCGACTTCTCGAGCAGAAGCTCGCGAAAATTTCGGGACCTATTGGTCCCCTGCAGTGCTCTAGTCTTTTTTTTTACTCCTAACGCTCCTAAAAATCTTGTACATGAGTGCACATTAGTGACGTTCTGAGTTTGACCAAAAAGCGATCCAAAAAGGACCGAAGAAGGACCAAACTGGCCAAACAGCGACCAAAGAGCGACCGAATTCCGGTCCATCTTCGGTCCCTCTTGGATCGCCAGGGTGACACTACATACATCACACGTCAACCGTGGAATCTATATTAGACTTAATATTTCATTATGCAAACACAAACAATAGCATGTCTTTTTTCGATATTTACTAACAAAATTGAAGAAAAAAAACCATCATGACGTGAGCGGGTTTTTTTTTTTATTTATTCATTTATCACTACTCATTTTCACAGCGGGTTCGCAATTTTTCCAATTTGTTTACAAAACAATCGACAAGGAGCCAACTTCATGCGTCCTTAGAAATAAATGTCAAAAATTCAGTTCATCATTTAAAGATAAGACAATATCTTGCTTTTATATGAAAGAGAAGCTTAAGAATTTCGGGAATGTAAACAGTATTCTTCAGTTATAAACCACACCCGATTGTGAAAACAGTTTCTAAATTATATACTAAGAAGTTTCTGTTTCCTTTATTATGATGGAATGAAAAACATTCAGTTTTTTTATGAAGAACAGTAAGATTTCATCTGCTGAAAATAATTTTTCGTTGATGAACCAAGAATCCTTGCTAAACAAAATATTCTTGACGAAAGACGAAAAACCATCGACATGAAGCGTTGACAAACCATGTGATAAAGACCTAGAAAACTGCTTATAAAGAAGGCATAGTCCCCGAACTAACGTCCAAGACATCACGCCATTGTTCTAACAATAATAGGTTTCCCAACCGCGTAATGTGTATTTTCAATCTCGACAAGTTCACACTCGAGAAATCTCAAATGGCTTCACAGAAATGCAAGGAGTCGCTAATCCAAATACAAGGGGCTAGTAATTTTCCGGAAAGATTACCTAGTTTCCATTCTAGTTTCCATATAATGTCGATCATTAAATAATGCGATTCTCGACATGAAATAACATATCAATAACTTTTAGGTAATAGCATGGGTAGTTGTATGTCATGTAGATGGTTTCTCTAATATTTAGTTATTCAGTGATTCTGAAAGCCAAAATTTGATTAACGCGGTTTTATAAGCGTATCGAAGATATTTCGTATGCCTACGACGTTTGCTAACTGATAATTGTTGAAAATACATTTCTTTGAGATATGCCGAATTTATCGAAACACTGGCTTGCTTTCAATAAGCGAAGTTTATAAAAACATACATAATTCGACTCGGAATTTTTTCTCGCCCTATTTACTTTTATTCGCTATCTAAGGAGAGATGGACGGATCTCTTTCGAAAAAGACATCGACTTTTTATTTTCCTGTTTCCTGCTATGCTTCGTTATAAATTTTTCACCTAAAAAGTCAATGACGAAAGTTTATGAGTAAATCGTAAGCAGTTTCGAAAAAAAACAAAATAAAAATGATATGTTGACAAAAAAACAATCACAAAAACTCAAGAACACATCAAGTATCCGTTGGGTGCAAAGATTTTTTCAATGACAATCCATTTCATTGCAAACGATTAGTTCATTAAATAGACCTCCAAAAGACAATATTAGAACATTATTGAGCGAAAACTTTATTTTTACCAACGTTTATTGATGATTATTCAACGTCGTCCATATCTCTTTATCAAATCCATATGTCCTCCATTTTTTTTTTGGAATTCAATAAAAGTTATACTCATGTATCTGATTTTGATAACTGTAGCAATGCATGGTTTTGATCAAAAGGCTTCAAATTAAAACTAACACTTATATGTTAGCACTATCTATATAAATAAGATAGTTTAGATAGTTATATAATAAGATCGTTTTAATAGTGTTAACACTGTCAACACTATTAAAACTAAGACTAAAACAAAACTAACTAAAAAATCGTCCATCTTTCCTCCGCTTACCGTACTAATTTTTTCCTTATAATTTTCGGTCACTCGTAGATCTACGTAGATCTACTTTTTTTACTTGTGTAGTCAATACTGTTAAGTTGCTAACATGTATCCCAACGTGTATGCTAACACACATCGAATCAGCAATAGGTATATATACATCTGTTTAACAAATTTCCATTCCATTATTTACAATAACAATAATATATATCTTTCTGAGGATGTTTCAGATCTACTTAATGTACATCTACATAGATCTGGTTAAAATGCATGATATTTGTTTTTCTTAGTGTTTATTGGGTATCACGTTTTTTGTTCAATTATTCCATTCTTGAAATACCAGTCAACTGCACATTTCCAACCGTATTGGAAAACACTGTTATAAAAGTTTTATTAAATTATTTTAAAAAAACGTACGTCTTGCCATCACTTGTTTTGTTTTTTTGAGTATCACGTGCGCACTGTCAACGACTTATTATGGAAAATTTTAATCGAGTTGTCCAAGAGTTGTCAAAGCCTTTTTTCAAAACCTGAAATGGAACCTTCAACTAACATTAAAAATAACTGTGAAACTACACTTAACAATGAGTAGAATATTATGACCTTTACGAGCAATCATTTTTTAGATATAATTAAAAAATCCACCAATATATCCATTTCTTCCAGCATTAAAAAATCCCCCATAAGAGCTCTTTTTTTAATTAATTCAATAATAAACGATTTCTTTTAGTCTCAACAATAGATTTTAATCGCTTCCAGAACCATCCACAAGTCCCATTCTATTGACTTATATACAGCGTGGCCATAATTCTATGGCCAATAATCAAGCCTAATTTTTACATATTTTTCTAAGTTGAAAATTTCTCTGCCTTTTTTTACAAAACTCAAAAACAAAAAAGATATTTAAGCCACGAGTTTTAACCACGATAAACGCGCTCCTTTGGCAAGTGAGAAAAACCTGGAAACGAAAATAACTAATATTTTCTCTATATTTTGCTGAATAAAAAAGTCCTTTGCCACTTTTCTTAAAACTTAAAACCAAAAAAGATATTCAAGGGACAATTTGAACAAATCGAAATAAACAAACCTGTCCCTCGAATATCTTTTTTGATTTCAAGTTTCAAGAAAAGTAGCAGAAAACTTTTTTATTCAGAAAAATGTGGAGGAAACCATAGTTAATTTTGTCCTAAGGTTTCTTTCACTTTTTTGTCGAAGGAACGCGTTTATTGGTGAAAACTTGTAGCTTACATATCTTTTTGTTTTTGAGTTTAGTGAAAAGTGGCAGAGGTCTTTTTGACTCAGAAAAATATGAAAAAAATTTGGTTAAATGATCAGTAGTGGAGTTACGGCCACCTTGTATATATTTTAATGGATCACTCTATAGATTTTTGGAATTGGATGCTATCGTATTAAAACTTACCACAATATTGAGTATTTACATTGATTTTTCAGGAAATATCTTCCGTGTCGATTGCCAATATTTCCATTTCAAAATTTTTTAGTATTTCTACGATCGAAAAAATTTCCGATTCCATAAATAGTGGGTATGATTTGAAAAGCGTGTATTTTTAACGTTTTCTATATGAGTTTCCAAAATGAAATCTAGAATTCGATGTAATTGTATACATACCTATACTCAACATTATCATGTGATATACTTGTAGTCTAGGACTTAAAGTTTCAGGAATTTGAAAGGAAAATATATCTACATTGTGGCATTCCAGACTTCGGTCGTCCCAAACTCTGATGCCCAAAAATATATACATGAATACAAATAAAAATAAAGTCCTCCGTCCCCTTTCTTTTTCTTCTTCTTCTTATCGACTCGTGCAGGATTTGGTAAGATTGGGTTCAAAGAAAATTCAACCAATTGAAAACCGTACAAAAAAAATATAAATATAAAAAATCAATTTAATTCTTTGCCCCGTTTTCCAATTAAAACATAAATCCTTCTGACGTAGCTTATTATCTAACTTCAATAAAAAATTGATCCTTCTCACTCAAAACACAAAAAATATACCTGTGTACAAAACGTCAAGCAAATAATATAATAAATCCGCCTTTAGTAGCGCAGAAATTAACTTTATAACAAAATCATATACCGGAAACCCTTCAATCCAACTCAATCATAAATCAATTATATACCATCAGAGATCAATAATATTAGAAATCCCAAAAAATCACTACGAAATCCTTAAATCAAAATCGATTAGAAATAATTCACAATTATTAAATATCATCAATATGAAAAATCACATCCATATATATATATATATATATCACAAATCCCTCAATCAAAATCTGATTACCAATTAATCATAATCAGTAAGTATCACCAACAAAAAAATAATAATAACCAAAAAATATCATAGATTGAAATTCTCCAATCAAAGATCAACAAATGCAACAATGCAATTGCACATAGATGCAAAAAAAAATCGTATTCAGCCCTGTACAAAATCATACCAAAATAAAAATAAGATCATACTTCATATATACAAAAAAAATATTTCACAAAAAATGTACATCAATATCAATCACAGCGCATCAAATAAATGAAATCCCTTTTACAATCAATCAATTTCCCTCTTCAAAAAAAAATTAACTCTCACTTTCACAATAAATCAAATCTCCCTCTTAAAAAAAATCAACTTCCACTTCCACAATAAACCAAATTCCCTGATAATGAAATATAAATGTATACAGAACCAACAATCCTTTTCGCTCCTTCAAAAATAAATTACAACAGGGACTCCCTGAACGTCCAATGATATTTGAAAATAATTAGAGAAGAAATCGGCAGATGGATTTCAAGGATCCTGACGATCGCCAACTGCTAGGCACCAGTCCCATGAACATCCAAATTCCAAAACTAATCTGTCCCTCTTCACCGCATCTCAGAATCGAATATTTCCCTTTCTGGGTACACAGCGTCCCGCTTCTAACAACCATAAACAAAAAATACGTCACTACAATCCTAACCTCATATAATACGACCCAAAAGCAAATATCAATCCTTTAAAAAAATGCACCCCGGAATACTTGAACAAAATCCTTCGAAACTCACTTCTACAGCGGGATCACTGCTTTGCCTCCGCAAAAAGTCACGAGAATCTTCAAAATTCCCAAAATGGCCGAACTTGTCGATGGCGTCCGTGTATCAAAAATGAAATACGTGGTATCGCCAATATGGCGTATCCTCGTCGATCGCGTCAGTAAAATAAGAAAAAAGAATCCGGGTATTGCCAAATTGGCGGTGCCTTTCCGAATCTTTCAAAACACCCACGGAAACCACGCTGACCTATTCACGAACCCAAAATACACCCAACATCGACAGAACTTCAACTCAAAAAAAAAAATGCCCGCATCGACAATTCTCCATAAACCTTAGCGTCACTTTCAATCTGGAATGAACAAGAAGAAATGCGCGCATGCGCCACCAATCGATATCGATTCCTGATATCCATCGACCATTCATCAATCGATATGTCTAGTGACCCCGCGCCACAAGCCCCCTTTCACGACAACAATATGGCGATCTTGCCAAATGTCATGTTACAACATAGTGTTTATGTATGAAAAATTTGTATTATATATTCGCATTTTTCTATTACACATGAAACCCCTCAGGACTTTTTAGACTTCTCAGTATTTTTATTAATGTCTCATTTCTTCGTAGATTTCTAGATAGATTTTTGAAAAATAAATACTCTGGATTGCAAATTTTGATCTAGTATCGATTATTTCATAAATTTTTGAGAATATGATATTCATACAGATTTTGCATGTTTTATTAGGTTCTTGTTTTTTCGTATTTTTGGGATTAAGAATATTTTTTCACGTTTTCTCAATTGTTATAGATTTAAGGTTTAACTTCGTAAATATATGTATACCCTATTTAGTATTTATTGATGCTCTAGAATCCGGAACTTTACAGAATGTAACTATGTGTTGAAATATTTAAGAAAACATTTTTCTCATAAAATTCAATAACCTTCATTTCTTTCTCAGAGTTCGTATGGTTTGAATAGTTTGTAGCAAAAGACAAACGGAAAATGGCACTTATAATTCAAAAAATCATGATTCTTTGTAAACGAAATTGGGTGTATGTAAAATTCTTTTGAAGATCGTCTATATATAATACTAATCGAAAACAGAAATCAAGATGGAAATATCGTTGCAATGCCAAAATTTTCAGCTTGGAAATTTCCTAATTTTTTATGTATATTTTAAAGACGATTATGAAAAAAGTTCGGAAAATTTGCTGGACTTTGTGATTCTCTCTTCTAGAATGAACCTTTAACTGTTAACAGAAGAAAGAACATAACGATTGAGCCACTTTTGGCAATATGACAGCATTTCTTATTAATGAAGTTTAAAATAACTGGATAATTGACACTTTAATTTTCAAAAATTCTTCACGACAAAAGAACGCTCAATCAAGAAAAAAAGAAAAAATACGCAATCCATTGATTTCGCTGTAGAAACTATGAAAAAAATTTCATGCAAAAAAAAGATCTGACCCCTACCACCTGGACGATTTGAGATAAAATGACCCATTCGCAATATGTTAAAATATCTACGCATCATACAGCTGTCAGCTTAACATAGTACAATTCAGTCTTACATTATTAATGCTCAGCGTTTTTTGAGTTCATTTACATTATTTTATGTATAACATTCTTTTTAACTTACATTCAACAAAAAATATTGTATTATTTATTTTAATTAACAAAAATTTTCAAAAAAATTGTCAATTGTTATAATTTAGTTCCTAAAGAGGACCCTACATTAAGGGTTGAAAGGTCCGGAAGAAGAAAGAAAAACATATGACTGGGATATTACCGAAGATTTATTTCTTAAATTCAATGTGAATTAGCAAGTAACAAAGTACTAAAATTGCTGAATGATAATGTTTTTCAGATTATTAGAATATTTGTTGTCAAAATTTTCTCTTTTTAATCATTTAGTTTAAAAGATTTCTCAAATTCTTATTTTCTACGTTTTTTACGCATTTTTTATTTTTGTGGTACACTCGCGCCACGCTATAGAAGCCTTTGAGTTTTTCTACTCAACTCATTCTTTTTCATCCTACGTACTTTTTCCCATTTTTCTCCGTTATTTATATATATTCTGTATTTCTCCTCTCTTCTTCGTGTCCCATATATGCGGTCATAGCCGATTTTATAACAAACTACTTCGTTTTGATTTCAACTTTGGCTTTTTCGCCCTCTATCGACCTACAGGTAATCATGAAAAACCCCGCAGCAAGTAAGGCACTAAAAACATGGGTATTCGCATCCGCCGTCATTTTGTGTCCTGGTGTTTGTTGGTGTGGTTGGTGTTGTGTTGGTGTTCATTGTGTTTACAAACTAACACTTGTCACCAGGACCCAAAATGGCGGCAGATGCGGATACCTATGTTTTCTAGTGCCCTACAGCAAGTGTACAGTTATGAGTTTCAGGATCAGATGTGTGTCGTGGAACGACAAAAGGACCTTTGGACCAAAACCGATTTGGCACAGCATCCGACTCGATAGCATTTAAAAGTAAGCCAAGACTGGCCAAGACGAGTTTGGTCCTTAGGTCTCTTTGGTCGTTCCATGCCACATATGGTTCTGGCAGACTTCTCAACTGAGCCCTCCGGTTGACAATTTCATGAAAGAGCAGGGAGGTTCGATTCTCGTCCTAAAGGATCCCTTCGAAAACAGTTCCCAAATTTTTATCTTTTCCGTTTCTTCTGCGGTGATTGTCATCTTTCAAGATTTTTCCGGTTTTACATGAAAAATAGTTGATTGTATCAGAATTTTGGAAAGAATTTGAACCCCTGAAAACCTACTTTGCCTATACGCCTGCATAAATTCCATTCATGTTTCAAAACTCTAGTGTTTAAAGAGTCTTATTATTTTTCAAAGCTTGAGACACATTAGTGGTTTCCTTTACTATTCCCAGATCAAGGATGTATCCTTACCCCATATAATGATTCTCCTAAAGATCATTGAATTGTTCATCATAAAACATTATTATCTATCAAGGCTTCATAAGAGTTCATTTTATTTGAACGATTTTTACGCTATGCGCTGTGAAATGAGTTCAATTGTAAATAGTTCTGTTGCAAATGTTATGTTCAATTTAATATTCGGTTATATTTGGAAAAAATTTGACTTGATGAGTTAAGAAACGGATGTTTTTGTTATCTGTAACGTTTTGGAACATACCGAGAGTCAGTGCGTATTTCGGTCTACCGTTAGCATTCTAAGCGCGCTACGAGCGCACACCGAATAATTCATATCTCAGCTTCTATTAAGCTTCCCACTCTAATCATACCTTATTTTAAAGGTAAAAAACCAGGCTTCCAGAATACTGAAATTTGAAAAAAATCAAAATGGCCGAACTTTACTAAAAATTCGATCAAAGCTGAAAACTCGATTTCAACGAGCTAAAATTATTTTCCGGCTGTTGTAAATATTTTTATCTGAAAGTACGGAAAAAATTCTTTATGAAAATACCTGAGTTAATGTTCGTCCGATTTAATATCTTGCAGCATAAAATACGCAATAAAGAAACCGCATAAAATGATCAATTTTTTGTGCTCCTGTGCAACAGCAACCGCTGAGTATATCAACCCCTTGATACGCATAATAAAAAGTCTTCTATACAGCAACATTTCTACAAAGTTAGGTGGCAATCGAAGACTATACATTTCAAGATGGGATTTTTGGCGAGTTTTGCCCCATATATCTTAGCTATATTTGATATAATGAGTATCAGCCGAGAATTAGATGGTAGTAGATGATCACCTGATTTAAAAGCTGGTTGAACTTACGCTTTCTTTACTAATTCCGGCCAAACTCCATCCAATATTGATTTCTTGAATACATTTGCCAATGGTTCAACAAAATCAGAGAGTGCAGGCACTCATCCTAGGATGTGTAAACATCGTACACAGATTTTTCAAGTCGTTATGATGTTTCGCTTTTCGGTTGAATTTTGAATGAATAGAGGTCATTCAGTGAATTCATCTAGAAGAAAACTCTTTATTTATTGAAAAAAAAAAAAAAATTGTGTGGCGTTCATAATCTACCATCAATAGATATTTTCGATCCTTACCAAACACTTTAGAAAGATGGTAAACATATTCATTGCTATTACGATGAACTACGTATGCATAACATTTTTTTACACAAAATTTTGTAATACCTACAGAATATTGAAAATCAAATTTTGTCATACAGAAGATTTAATATTGAATTTTGCTCGATACAGTATAAAATATTCAATTTCATTATATGGACTATTGAATATTGCATTTTTTTACATAAGATTCTTCTATTCGAGTTTTGATAAGTTCATTGAAGTGATATTATACTAATATGATCTCAATACAAGGTTGTACATTAATTGGAACTCCACTTGCAGTGGAGCCACCATGGTCCTGGCGGTGAGGAGCGTCAGTGTGGGACTGCCCGACTTGATATGAGCTTCCACGTAGATGCCAGCGGCGTAAGCCGCAGAGCTGGCGTCGGCGAAGCCGTGGAGGGTGATCGGACACTCTGCCCGGAGTCCGACCCAGCGTGGCACCCTGAGCTCATTGAGGCACTCCAAGGTTGACCAAAACTTGGTCCATTCGGCGTCGAGCTCGCGGGGAAGCGGTTGCTCCTAATTCAAGCCCGCTGTCCATAGGCGTTGGGTGAAGATCTTTCCCTAGACCGTGACCGGGGCCACCAAGCCTGTCGGGTCGAAGAGTTGGGCCACTTCTCGCAGCACTGTGCGTTTGGTGGATGTGCCCCTGGTCGAGGGCGCGCCTACTCGGAAGAAGAGTTCATCTTGTATTGAGTCCCACCGCAGTCCTAGAACCGACGTCGTGTTTCAATCGATGACCAGCTCTGTAGTGGCGAAGAGATTTGGGGCGAGAACTCGAAGAACTTCTGTGCTACTTGAGTTCCACTTCCACAGAGGAAGCTGCCCGGCTGCCAAAACCGTGCTGACGGCCTTCCCCATGGAGATAGCGCTGGCTTCATCCTCCCAGCTATGAAGGAAGTCGTCCACGTGGAATGTCCGCTTTATCACGGTGCGAACCTCGTCCTGGAGGGGCCCTGCGGGAGAGCACATGTCGTCGGCGCACCTGTTCAAGGTTCTGACTGCGAGAAATGGGCTCGCCACCATGCCGTAGGTGATTGCGTTGAGTCTGTATACCTGCACGGACTCATCAGGGGAGGCTCGTCACAAGATCCGCTGCCAGTCTTGCTGGGTGGGGGAGATCAAAACCTGCCGGAACATCTTCTTCACATCTGCTGCAATGGCCACCCAGAATCTGACGCTGACGAAATTCCAGAAAATTGCCTACTTGACTACTATTTTGGAATCTGTTAACTGTTGCCAAAATGAGTAGGCTTAACTTAAATTTAACAATGTGCATGAGCTGAGTCGGTGCCGGAATGAAGACCATCCCCGAAAGAAAAAAAAAAATTATTTTTCGGGTATTGATAACAGCAAGAATTTGAAGATGAAAAAAAGTAAGAACCAAAGTGATAAGTTTAATTGAAAGAGCAATAGTCTTACTGATTTTATGATGGTTTGAATGCAAATACATAGTTTAAAAACTATTTACTCTAGACATTTTTATAGAATAATAATGTTCAATATTAACTGAAAAAAGATCCACGTTTTTTTGTTGTGAAATAAATCAAAGTGAAACATCTAATGCCTTGTTGGCAGTAAAATCCGTTCGCGAGTGGAACCAGCTTTGTTGCACTCTGTAACGGATTCGACTCCCAACGAGCCATTAGAGGTGTACTTCAAAAATAAAAGGCTCGAACCTTTAAACCGATACAGTTGCGTGAAACGTTTTTGAACGATTCGACTGCAAAATTATTTGTTTTGATGGCTTTTATTTGAAGAGTCGAGGTGGACATTCATTCAGGATCCCTATTTTTAAACACGAGAAAAATAAGAAATTAGCACTGTAGTGTCAGAAATACTATAAATCTTATACTCTGTTATTCTATTTAGAGTCGCTCAAATCTCCAATGGGGACAAAAATACTTGATAAGAATGCAGAGCCAAAAAATATTGTTCTCAAGTTGATATGGAACTCCAGGGATCAAGAAACGACAAGCGGTGTAGATGTGAGTACCGATAATGTAAATGATATTTTAAAGTATGCCCAATAAGGTGAACATTTGACCTTGGTCTTACCTGCATTTTATTAGGGAATCATCAGCTGGAGCAATCGAGCATAAAATTGCGATAATTTTCAATGGAAAGGCCACTCCAAAAAAACTAAGTGGCAGCCATCAACAAAAGCCAAGCCAAGGAAAGCCAGGCTAACAACAGCCAAGAGCCAAGGACTTAAATTGTCTAAGCAGAATCATTGTTGTTAGTTTCACTTTTCTCATCTACACCATCGTTATTGCTAGTAACACTATTTTTACTCTTCCTTCTCACTGTACTCCATAAGGAGATAACATGGATGTGTGACAGCATTTGATGATAAGGTGCGTCAGTTCGTCGTTGTTTCTTAGTACCGTAGCACTGTCCATTATAATGTTGCTCGTCCAATTTTTGGTTTTTATTTTTATAAATCCCTGACTACTTCCCCATTTTTTGTTACCTTATGAAATTTTTGGGGTTGTTTTCCTTTTTACCTGATGACAGAATGTATTCTTTGAAATGGACGTGTTTTTGAATTTTAGAACGGTAACTTTGTAAGTGTTTTTCTCCTGATTTTTATTTGGTGAGGTTAAGTATAGACTTACTTTTTTCTAGATGATTTTTTAAAAAAAATTGTAGACTCCTGATGAGGGCCTCGAACAAAGACCGAAAGCTAGAGGAATGTTTTAAACGAATAAAAAGAGGCTTTAAATAAGGAGAAGTCGTTTAATTTAGAATTTGGTTCCGAGAGACTATACGAGGGGGGACCCAAAAGTAACGGGAATTGTGTTACAACTTTTTTATTGACAAATTTTTTCACACACAATTTTTATCACCTTCAAAGTAACCCCCATTGACTGTAATACACTTGTTCAATCTTTTTTTCCAGTGTTCAAAACAGTTCTGAAATTCATTTTTTTCAATGTTTTTTAAACCTTCCAGCGATTTTTGTTTCACCTCTTCTACAGTCCCAAAACGTTTTCCTTTCATGTCCCTTTTGAGTCTAGGGAACAAAAAAAAGTCACAGGGGGCAAGGTCCGGTGAATAGGGGGGGGTGAACAATCGGTGTCATGCCGTTTTTGGTCAAAAATTTCTTCACGGACAGCGCTGTGTGGGCAGGTGCATTGTCGTGGTGGAAGAAACAATCTCCTGTGCGCCAAAGATCCGCTCTTTTCTTCCGGATGTTCTCCCTCAACCTTTTCAAAACCTCCAAGTAGAAGTGTTGGTTGACCGTTTGGCCTGGAGGAACAAATTCTGCGTGCACAATACCTCTGCAATCGAAGAAACAAATGAGCAATGTCTTGATGTTGGACTTCACTTGGCGAGCCTTTTTTGGACGAGGCGAGAGAGGTGTCTTCCATTGGCTTGATTGCTGCTTTGTTTCGGGGTCGTAGCCATAGCACCATGATTCATCGCCAGTTATAACCTTGAGAAAAAAATCTGGGTCTTCATTCAACTGATTTTGCAGCTCAAGACAGGCCTGAAGTCGACGCTCCTTTTGATCGTCGGAGAGAAGGCGAGGAACAAATTTGGCTGCAATCCTCCTCATGCTTAAATCTTCAGTTAAAATCCTCTGAATTGAACTCCATGACAATCCAGACATCTCACAAATTCGATCGATGGTTCGGCGACGGTCTTCATGAACAAGAGTGTTGATTTTTTCAATGTTTTCGTCCGTTCTTGAAGTCGAGGGGCGCCCAGAACGAGGTTGGTCTTCTATTGACATCTCTCCATTCTTGAAACGCGAAAACCAGTCGTACACACGCGTTTTACTCAAAGCATTATCCCCATAAGCTGTTTTCAGCATCACAAGGGTTTCCGCGGGTGTTTTTCCTAACAAAAAACAAAATTTTACAGCCGCGCGTTGCTCTCCGCACTCAGCCATTTCACGTTTTCGCCGAAACGGAAAAAGTCGTTTCACTAGAAAAATTCTTACGGACGAACGAATGCACTCACAGCAAATGAACTTTGCACACTGACTTGGGAGAGTAGCAGCTTGGAAGAGAACCAGTGGAGAACCCGATCCCCCCCTCCGCGGTCCCCCCACCACCTAATTCCCGTTACTTTTGGGTCCCCCCTCGTATTACTATTAATTTTTTACAACATTTATTAATGAATTTTTGGTTCGATCGCGCTTTTATAGAAAATAAATTTTATTCTACATCGTGTGAATGAAAAGAAACTGCATACTCGTCGACGTTCAGTTTATATCATGTATCATCTATAACTGGTTTAAAATTTCATCAATTACATAAAAAGAATAAAAATGTTTGTAATTACGGAATACGTAACTTCTATGTAAAACTGGATACACTGATGATGAACATTACAATTTTATGCCAATTCAATAAATTATCCTAATCTGCAGTACATTCGTAACAAGATTTTTTTCCAACTATCGCTTAGCTTGGAAACATTTTTGCAAATTTATCACTCTTTTACGTAAAAGCTCGTGTACATTCCAGATCAGGACTTAAATTGTCTAGAAAAAATAATTATTGTTATTTTAACTTTACTCGTCTTCATCATCGTTATAGCAATTATTATTATTTTTAACTATCCTTTCTTTCTCATTTTTGGATATATCGTGATTCCATGGTTGGTGAATTCTATATTGAGTCACGTGATTCATTGCAAACTTTATACTTGTTAACGACGTAGAGCTCATATTCTAGTTACGCCATGTACATACCATTATGAACTGCTTTTTCAATTTCATCAAAATTCAAAAATATTTTTTGGAATCTCAGGGATTGTAGCTTCTATGTCAAACTGGAGAAGATGATGATGTTAGTTAGAAGTACACTAGGGAGGTTCTTATTTAGGTCATTTTTGAAAATTGATGCAAGCGCCTTCATAAAAGTTTTGAAACGCCAAAAAAATGCGAATGTCAAAATTCCAACGAGATTGATGCATACTAACCCCTGCCGCAAAAAGGGTAAACTTTTGAAAAATCGACCTTTTTACAACAAAATTTTATTTTTTTCTAAATCCCTACTTGCTTCTGATTGGTCTATTTGTCCTAATGTTTTTGTAAATTGACTCGTAAACGATACCCGAAATTCAAAAAAAATTTTCAGGTTTCTACATTCAGTACATACAGTTCAATTCATTGATGAAATAGAGGGTCATTCCCACTCGAGAGCAAGAAGTTCTGTAAAAAAACGAATTTAAGAAAAAATTCGTAGTCCCTCTATTCCATGAGTAATCCATTAAAATTTTTCCAAAACCTTGTTCTCTAGTGCTTGCCCTTGGAGAAGCAAAAAACTTTCTTTAAAAATCTCTAACCAATTTCAAGTTCTACTCGGTCAAACATGATTAAAAAGTCACATTTTCAAGCAAAAACGCACTATAGAATTGACAATCGGATCATTTTTTTTTTTTTCAATTTACTTTCATCGTTTTCATCGCAAATAGTGAGATGGCATTGATATAAGCTTATTTAAGCGTACACAGGACTCTCCCTATAACGTCCGCGCGCGTGCTCGAACCATTCTCCACAACGGCCGGAAAAAGGGGAGCGAACTACTCCTCACGACTCCCCACTCTCAGCTGACCTTGAGGGCCAGTTGATGTCGGGCGGGTCACCTGATCTACGGGGCAGACGAAAGTCGCGCAGTTTTCACAATGTTTACATGCTTTCGCGAAAATCGCGAGAGATGGCGAGAGAGATTGTCTCAAGCGGTGGGAAAAAAGTAGGCGGGCTATCCCGCCGTAAAGCGGAACGATTTTTCGCCGCAATAGAGAGCGGACGTAGAAGAGAAGGACGTTATAGGGAATTTCCAGTGTATTTGAATTTATCCCTCATTCCCTCGCCCCGGCGTTTCGTTAAATTTAAAAGTTTTCTGGATTCAATTTATCTCAATAGCGTTTTATTGTAGAGGAAATCTTGCTGAACGGAGATTGTTCAAGGAACACTTTTTCATATTTTTGTTATTGGATCGATGCCCTAGGACAAAATACAAGAAACATAGATGGCCCTCAAGTTTCAAAAAGCGTTTATACTCTTTCAAACTTCGGAAAAATGATATATTTACATTTCTGATGAAACTACAGAAATAATGGTTGCCGCGTTCAAGAATGAAAATCCTTCGGAAAATGAGAATTGCAGCAAACACATCATTGTTCGACCTGAGTAGATCACAGAACGAGAGTCGACTGATCTTGAAAGTTTCCTGACTGAGGAGACAAAGCTATTTTTCGAACGTTTTGAACTTGACTTAGACTTTCTACCATTTCCTCCATCAACTTGGAATGATAATGATTCTTTAAAATCAGCCCTAAAAATTGTTCAAAATATCGAAGTTGTCAACGACACAGCAGAAAGCGCAGTTAAGGGGGGAGTCTGGTGTACAAGTCTGAAGAAAAGAGTGATTCCGAAGGTTTGTATCAAAGATAAGACAAAAATTCATCTCATCGACACTTGCAGTATATGTAAGTCTATCAATATTGTACACAAAATTGTTTTTGCAAAACTCGCTGAACAAAAAATACTTGTTTTGTAAGAGCAGATGTGTAATCTTTCTCGCTGAGAGAAGCAAAACGACGAGAACTATGCCTTTCAAGAAAATAGTCTAAAGCCAAAAGACCAAAAAATTTTTTTTTAAGATTATGCTTGCATCTAGACTATGAACCTCTAAAAAGTGAAAAAAATTCGATATTTTTTTAAAAATAGTAGATACACTGCTGAAGACGTCATTTTTGGCCTAAAATTTTACCTTTTTTTTTAATATAGTAGTTAAACAAAATATTCATCCAGGTTTCAAAGGTTCATGTACTAAGAAATCATATAAACTATCCAGTTACACAAGAAGAAGTTAATCAGACCAATAGTTTTTTAAATATTCCCGCCAATTCAGAAAACGTGGTTTTGAGAAAAACATTCTATAAATTTTGTATGAAAAAAAGTATCGAAAAAGTTATAGACGACAATTATCATCTTAAATGGCAATGAAGAGATGGAAAACAACTTACCTGACCACCTAATAACCTACTATGATTGAAGTTTCGAAAAAAAAATTTTTTCGGCCGTTTGTTACCAATACTAGGACGTTTGGTGGAACGAGCACCTGGCGCTGGAGTAATAACGCACAAGCAACTTAAGACTCTGTAGCACAACAGAAGTTAGGAATGGCCATGAAAACTTCGAAAAATTTTTCAAGACACCTTAAATTAGCATCCTGGCTACAAAACAAAGAAATGATTTTTTTGACCTCCTACGCGAGACTCCCCCCTAAGTTGATGGAAGATTTTTATAAAAAAAATTACCCATAACGAAACTCAGAAATAATATCTACTTTAAGTTATAAGTGTTTACAAAAAGCGATTTCCAGACGCCAGAAAACAGACTGTACATAAAAATATCTGGAAACGATATATATAAGATCTTAATGCTAATAGTCATACTGTAAATTTTGTCACCGACATAATATTTAGATCAAATTAACTCTGAGTGTATTCCATTGGCATCCAAAATTTTTATTATTGTAAATGTTATTGCAAATAACAAAAAAGAGAAAAAAATTTTCTGATCTAATCATAATACAATACATAATCTTAACTTCATCTTATGACTAGGTTTTTTCTGTTTTCCACCATAATCATGTCAAAAAATCATAATAATGAAATAAATTACAATGATGTCATGATACTTAAATGTTATAACAATAGAATAATTTCATAAGTACATTAACTATATAACATTTGTTCGAAGCTTGACAGAGTAAAAACGCTTTTTGAAACTGAAGGGCCATCTATATTTCTCGTATTTCCTCATAGGGCATCGATCCAATAACAAAAATATGAAAAAGTGTACCTTGAACAATCTCCGTTCAGGAAGATTTCCTCTACAATGAAACGCTATTGAGATAAATTGAATCCAGAAAACTTTTCAGTTTTACCAAACGCCAGGGCGAGGGAGGGAGGGATAGATTCAAATATGCTAAAATAAACTTATATCAATGCCTTCTCGCCATTCGCGATCAAAACGATGAAGGTAAATTGAAAAAAAAATATGATCCGATTGTCACTTCTATAGTACATTTTCGCCTGAAAATGTGACTTTTTAATCATGTTTGACTAAGCAGAACTCAAACTCGGTTAGAAATTTTTGAAAAAAGTTTTTTGTTCCTCCGAGGGCAAGCACTAGAGAACAAGGTTTTGGAAAATTTTGAGTAGATTACTCATGGAATAGAGGGACTACGAATTTTTTTCTTAAATTCGTCATTTAACAGAACTTCTTGCTCTCGAGTGAAAATGGAATAATGAATTGAACTCTATGTACTAAATGTAGAAATCTGAAAATTTTTTTCTAATTTCGGATATTGCTTACAAGTAAATTCATAAAAACATTAGGACAAACAGACCAATCAGAAGAGAGTAGGGATTTAAAAGAAAAAAAAAAAAAAATTTCGTTGTAAAAAGTGCGATTTCCAAAAGTTTACCCTTCTTGCGGCACGGGTTAATATGCATCAATCTCGATGAAATTTTTACGTTCGCATTTTTTTGGCATTTGAAAACTTTTATGAGGGCGCTTGCATCAATTTTCAAAAATAACTCAAATAAGGACCAGCCTATTATTCATACACTAAAAAATTATGCTTTTATAAGGAATTCGACGTGCATGTTCATATATTTCAAAAAACATGTTTATTGATAATAAATTCTTACAGAAATTGATAGATTGTAATTTACTTTCATACATGGAAGTCTATTAAATTGAAGCATAGTGTGTGAATCGGGATCAAATATGCAACTCCAGCATTTTTAATAAACTGTCTATAGATTTTGATGTACATGAATTTTTTTATTACAAAAGTTTATTAATTCTACTTCAACATACCAGTTTATTCATTTTCATACAACCTTTATATATGAAAGTTTATTAATATCAATGAAATTTTTAACACTGCAGTTTTTTTTATGTAATGATGTACTGAAAAATTATGCTTGTCTCATGAATTCGACATACATGTTTCTAAATTTCAAAGAAAATGTTCATTGATATGAAATTCTTACAGAAGTGAATCGAATGTAATATACTTTTATACATTCAAGTGCATTCAATTTAAGCATACTGTGTGCAATTGTAATTCAATATACAACTTTAGCATTTTTTAAAAACTGTCTATAAATTTCAATAAACTTGTATTTTTTCTAAAACAAAGTTTATTAATACTACTTTAGCATACCAGTTCATTATTTTTATATAACCTTAATGTATGGAAGTTTATTAAAATAAATAACAATTTTGACAGTATAGTTTTTTTCAGATGAAATATATACTAAAAAAATATGCTTGTATTTGTAATCATGTTAAACATGTCCATAAATCCTAAAGAAAATGTTTATGCTAAAAAGTTTTTACAGAAATAAAACGATTTTATTCAGCTTCCATACATTAAGGCATATTAAACTTAAACGTAGTGTGTGCAATTGGGATTCAGTATACAACTTTAGCATTCTTAATAAACTGTCTATAGATATTAATGTACGTCTATTTTTTTATTAAAGAAGTGTTTTAATTCTACTTCAACATACCAGTTTATTAATTTTCATACGACCTTATTATATGAAAGTTTATTGAAATAACAACATTTTTAACAGTGTACGCTGTTCCATACGACATGGTTCAATATCAGCTGTGAATTAGGTGCCCATAATTTGCCGTCCCCCGGTGAAGTGATTCCTCGTCGATTTTATTATGAAGGAAGGTCGTGGAAAGAAAAGGAGTCCGCGAGAGAGAGCAGAGGGTGGCTGGGGTGTAGCATCGCGTGGAAGGGTAGCTTCGGGGGCGCGTGCGCCATCCGCGTGTCCGGGCGCAGAGCGTCGGGCGCCACTCCCGAGCGCGGCTTTTGCGCGGGTGGTACCGTCCCGAAGAGATGTTCAGGAAAGGCAGGTGCACAGGAGCAAAGAAAAAGAGGAGCGCCCTGCGTCTCGGCGCTATCCGTGCTGACCTAGAGCACGCCCTGGCGATCTCGTAGGAAGAGGACCTCATCGCTGGAGCCAGCCTTGTCCCCAGCCCCCGGGACCTCCAGCTCCCAGGTTCGTAATCTCCATTAACCCAGCCCATGTTATCGTTTTCCTCGAAACACGCTTTTCCAAATGCTTTCACGAGTTTTTCAGCAAATTTGGTTCATCGATTCATGCTACTTTTTTTTGTCTTTGAAACTTTTTGCGTTTGTTTCTCGCGAGCTTTTTTTTTTCTTTTTTTTTTACTGAGATATGTGTGATAGGTTGTAGGATCGTTGGAATTTTGTGGGAGTTTAGTTAGTTTAAGTTTTTTGAGAGAGCTCACACTTTGGAGACAATAAAGTTTAGGGAGGTTTCGTACTTTACATAAAAAAAAAACTTAATTTATTTGTGCCAGTCAGTATCATACATGTTTTTGATCCAGTGAATTATCACCCTATATCTTTTCAATTTTGAAATGTTTTTTAATACTGGAGTATTTTTTCAGAAAAATTGAGTGAAACTAGTTTTGTGGACATTCGCTTTCATTTTGGTGAAACCAAAAGTTCAACTGGATATTTCTATAATTTTGAGCTCATTGCGAAGGAAAATAAAGGGAACTTTTTCAGTTTTAGGTTCTTTCGTCTGTAAGTATTGTTATTGTATGATTTTCGTAGGTTTTCTTTATAAATTTAATGAATTCCAGTGAAGTTTTACCCTCCTTGCAGCTTTGAGTAATAGCGTTTTTGAACTTATAGTTTTCTTCTTCTTTATCACATATTGTTTTATGTATCCAGACAATGAGCTAATGTTAGATCTAGCCTATAATGATTTTTAGGGTAAACTAATATATCATAAAAACGAAATTTGAAAAAGTAATGGATTTTCTTTTCGTCTTCATGTTCCAATCATTTTCTTTGTTCGAAAGAATTTCAACTGTCTCAAAATTGTCTCACCCTTTAAGTACGTGGAAATTCAAGTTTGGTAATCATCGATCATTGTCTTTGTGAAATCATTTACCTGTATGATTTTTTTAACACAATTCACTTTTTCTGATTTGTATTTGATACATTTGAAGATTTTTGCTGTGACAATATAATTCTTAGTTTCGTAAATTTTTTATTACTTTTTCCAATCACTTATTCATTTAAAGTTTCAAAAAATTTTAAAGCATGTCTTCATTTGTCATTTGTTGTAAGGTTAAAGAATATATTTGATTTGAGTGTTTATCCTTTGCCCGGTTCTGTATTAACATATTTCCTTTTGTTGTAAGCTGTTTCAATTTCAACATTTTTTTCTTTGAAGTTACAGAAATGTGTTGGATTTATAAGTAGCTATTGAATTCCCATGAGTACTTTTTTTGTTGTGATTCTTCTACATTTTGTGTGAAAACTGCAATCTTCTTATAGTTTCTTGGCTCTTACTATTCAGTGTGACAAACCTAGCTTTGCAGTATGAAAAGGGAAATTTTTTATACAACGGAATTTTATTGTTACATGATTGGTATAATTATCAGTCATTTGTGTATATATAATCACATTATATGTTTTCCAGATTTAGTTATACAAAAGTTCACATATTTAATTAATGAAATTCGTCATATCATGAAACTACACTCTGAAATCAGGTAGTGTGGAAACACTCATTATTTGTGAATTAATCATACTGCAAGCCATTTGTTTTGAAATATAATTCTTACCTAACATTTTCTCTAATTTTTTAAACAAAGTTGACAGTTAGACTGCATTTTGTTATCTATTTCTGCATTTTTCGTTCTAAAGTATCTTCCATATTTTTTCAATCTGGAAGCAATCATGTCATTCTGCAGAAAAAAAAATTATATTTTTTTTTAAATCTGTTACTTCCATATCCCTTAAGTTCATTGTTCTTGGGTATTCATAATTAAAAAATGCAGTTCAAATTAATTTTTTTAGTTTCCGAGTCAAGTCGAAATTAGATTATTAGATAACGAATAGCATTTCTCCGCGATTTCACTTGTTTTTCTAAATATTTAAAAAAGTTCCAGTTAAAAAGTTGCAGAGATGTTCTCGTAGAAAAATTCATTCCCAAACTTGATTTCTCAGTCAGTCCTTTACTGATGTAATAACCACTCAAATTATTGAAACAGTGAATAGTTTAGACTAAGTAAAACAAAATAAGACTCAAAATTTCTTCTAACACAAATTTAAACCACCATTTTCTCAAGTAACACCATAATTTCTACAATCATTCTGATGTCTCCTATATTATCAATTATCAATAGTAAAACATAATCAAAATCTATTTTTTCTACAAAATATTTACGCAGAAACTAAATCACTTACTATCCAGAACTCTTTTTCATAAACTTTCAAAATTCAAGGAAAGGTAGACTTGAAGGAAATCTTAAATCGAATCAATAACTCAATTCGCTGCTCAATTCACTATTTTCCTTGTAGCACACCTTGAAATTTCACGCAAATCACGAAATCCAAATTTCAACCGAGAACATAAAATTTTCTTCTTCTTAGACTCCGCATCAAATTCACGAAAATCAAGCTCTCTCTCAATACACGATAAAACCCGAATCGCCTTCACTTCCAAACTCGTTTCTCGAGGAATTCCACGATTCTCTACTTTTCTTTTTTCGTTTTCTTTTTCTAGCATCTTGGTTTCGTTTCACCTCTGTAACATCCGGATCAATAGAATAAACGCGAATGAAAATGTTGAAAATCCTGCAGGAGACGCACGGTCCTCTTCCTACGCTGAGTGGAGAGACGAAGAAGGAAGGAGTGTCATCATCGCGTAGCGGAGAACGTCGACCTCCTCGCGTCGGTTCTGCTTTGAAAATATGACGCGCGTTTTTCGATTGTGGTGAACGGGTTTTAAAGCAAAAGTAGTGTTTGTGAGACGATTGGGGTTTTTAAGTGCCGATTTTCGAGATTCGAAAAGCCCAAGCCGGACACTATGGATTCGCGGCGTGTCGTAAGGCCGCGTCCGTCCTCCGCAGCTTCGTGGAGCTTTGCCATTCTCACGACTGCCATCGCTCTCTTCCCCGCAACGCAACGCTATTTCTTTGCACACGCTGCGTGAGTACTTTTTGATGCATTTTTTTCATACTCCACTCAGAAAAAAATTCTTCTGTTTTCTTTTATCCAACTAGATTTAACACTTGGATACTTTTTGAAACCTAGTTAACGGATAGAATGCAGGTGCTCAGACTCAATAGGAACACGAATAGAGAACAAATATTAATATGTGGATTGCCCCAAGGGACTATTCGAGGCCCCATACTTTTCAAAATTTATGTAAACGATTTGCTTAAAGTAATGCAAGAAAGGAAAATGACGGTCTTAGCAGATGATATAGCGATTGTTATTGTTGAAGACACTCAGGCGAAAGTAATTAAGATGGCTGAAATTAAACTGAGGAAAGTGAAGACATGGTTAGATTATAATTATTTGACACTGAATATGGATAAGACAGTCTTTATTGCTTTTGCTTTTTACGCAGACGGTTGCCCTAAATGAATACAGATTGGGGTTCACTGTGATCATTGCAGGGATGCAAATCGGTTAAATTGTGATTGTGAAAATATACGTAGAGTATATAGTACGCGACATCATGTAAATAACATGACTGAGAGAGTTAGATATCTCATTCACGTTTTCTACAGGTTGCGTTAAAGTTCAAATAGAAGTCAATTACTTACGGTATATTTTGCATTATTTTGGTCAATAGTGTCATATGGATTTGTGGTTCTGAGAGGCGCTAATAAGGGGTCACGAGTCATTTATGTAGTATCAAAAAACATATTGTTGAAATAATCTTTGATAAGAAAAGACGCTATTCATCCACCCTTCTTTATGATGAGTTTAAAATCTTGAACTTGGGTAAGGGTTATGTTCTGAAGACAATTTTACACTTCTCTAGGACATTGCAGAAAGAATGTCAGGAATGAAGCAGAATCACATCGCGTAGGAAGTTAAAAATAGAACCAAAATTTAACAATAAAATATATAGGAAGTCATTTCACTGCACCAAATATAGTACATTCAATGAATTTCCAGTGGATATAAGTTTCAATGGGCATGTTCATAATACGGCAACGGCCAGGATAAAGAGATGGGTATTTGCCTAGGATGAAACTGTTATTAAGCAGATATTGTTTTTGTAGATGCAGGAATGAATATCATGATGTAAAATATGCACTGTTTTAAAAAAAGGTTAGATTCATGTAATACATATAGAGTTATCTTTTTCGTTTCACAGATGTTTCATTGTATATCCATTTCTGATTGTATGTTATTGATTTAATCTGTTACGATCGAATGTAAATTAGTCGTTTAGGAAGTATCAAGCTTGCGACAGAACTCGATACATCTTGCGGGGTATAATTTTGTAATTATTACACTTAAATAAAATTATTATTATTATTATTATTTCACTTGAAATAGTTATCATTCAAAATGTGAGTCATGCAGGCAGATTTTTCGGTCACTCCTACTGGATTAAAGTTATCACCGTTGAATGAGAAATCTTTGTGTTGTGGCCATTTTAGATTATACAGGACTACAATGGATATTTTTATTTGATATAGCTGAATTATTCATGGATGACGATGTTATATCTAGATAGTTTAGTTGCGCCATTTCTAACTTTTGTTTTAGTGAAAATGATAGCATTCTTCAGTTGTAGCAGACGAAGATTTCCGTGACGTCAATTTTTTCGTCTTCTATTCGAAAAAACGCAGTTCAAATCCGTACTGTCAACTTTTGTGCTACCTTAAGTTTCAAATAATAAAAAAATTTCCCTATGTATTTCCCTCGAAGATAGTATTTTAATTAATTTGAGTGTGCTGAATTTGGATCTGAAAATATTTTCTGAATATTTGAAGTCATTTTTGATGCAATTATAAGTCAAGCAAATAATGTCACTTCGAGTGAAGTGCTTAAGACCTCGTAAGGGATGAAAATAAAATAGTTTTACATTTTTTTTTTTTTTTTTTTTTTGATAGAAAAGTTGCTACATGAACAAAAGGCAAGGAAACAAAGACTCAATAGAACGAAACAAAATTTTTCTGGTCAGTAAAATCAAGATGAACTGTTGAATTTTATCTGTATGTTTGTATTAGGGATACTTTTCAACGAAAACACGCGTTTTTCTGAAATTCACCATTTCACATTCTTCAAAGTTCTCTACTAAGCTCAAAAATTAGTTTTAGTAGACACGAAAAACTTTTTAATACTCAGTCCTAACCAAAGAACATTTCATATTACCTTGAGGCCGAAATTTGGAAAAATTTTAGTTTCAAAAACAAAATATGAAAATTATTTTTTCAGCATACAAAAGAATAGATATTTCATATGTAAATTATAATGATCGATTCACCTACAAGATGCATGTGTTGATATGTACGTGCTGAATTATGAAGTGCCCTGGACGAAACCATTTAAAAAATGTAACCTTTAGTTTCACTCTCCTATACAATGAACAAAAAATGATATTTTTTGACATATTTATGGTAAATATCACAAGAACATTATTAAATTTACAGTATTACAGCGGGTTATATAACTACATACGATTTTTTTTTAAATCTAGATCAGTGGGAATCACAGTATGGTATTTCAGAGAGAACAACAGATGTATGGTATGAAACTTATTAATCTTGGAGTATTTACAACATATTTTTACTAGTAAAGTATCATTTTGCAATGCCAACAATAAAATATAACATAATATGCTATAAATAATTAGCAAAAAATACGATCTTTCATGCTCACTCCCTTGAATGGTTTATTATTAAAAAGACTAAAATTATTCTTCTAGTGGAATAGTTCATTCGTATGTTGCTTGATTCCAACTTTCAGAAAATCATTTCCAAAGCTTTTAAAAATACCCTAATCCGTTATAAAATTATCGGTTTATATGAAAAGCTTTTACAGAATTTCTACAATACAGGCTGTTCTAAAAAAAAATCATTGCATGAAATTTTCATAAAATCTTCCTATAATCACCATAAAGTCCGGTAAAGTTTTATAAATGTGGTTACAAAAATTGTTATATTTTAAAGTACACTCTCATGTATACTTGAAAAAGTTTTAATAAGAACATTTATAAAATTTTGCTTAACTCTAAAAATATTGTAGAAAAATTGTTAAAAGATATTCGAAAGTTTTTTTTTTCAATAATTTACTAAACAACAGAAATTTTTCTTGAAAAATTCTAACATTGAATAATGATTGTGTAACAAGCAATTTTTCCGTCCATAGAACTCATCTCCACTGACATTTTATACATACTTAATATTCCAGCTAACAGAAATTCAGCAATCTAAATTTTAAATTTCATTACTGCATCTCAGACAAGCAAAATCATATTAGAATTTGAGATATTCCAATAATTCTTGATAGAAGGAGAACTAAGTAATAGAAAATCTGAAGAAAAATTTTTATAAAAAGCCAGTGTCACCTTTTCCAACAAATTTTTGCTATCATTGCACAGTTCTTTTAAACCAGACAGAAATTTTAGAAACGATAGATAGTCTTACGTTCCGAAAATAAATTGCAATTTTCATCGAGGCACCATTAGATAACACATTTTCTAAAACACAAGAACCAAAGACTGACGACTTTTGCGAATTATTTTATATTCAACTTGAAGAGAACTTTTTCAACTATAGAAAATCTAGATAGCTCTCAACAAGTGCACAATTTTTTGAATTCTTTATACTAGAAAAATACGAATTATATCTTTACCTAAAAAAAATTTGGCAGGACATATTTCATGATATATCGTCAAAATGAAATTGATGACCAACTACAAAAACTTTCCATTAAGACAACAAACTTTGCGACTAACAACCCCAATGACAAAAAGATTCGTCCCGAAATTTCTAAGGTTGTTCTTTCTCATATCGAACAATCAAAACAGTTTGTCAAGTCATTAATCTGAACTATCTCGGAAAAGATATCGACCGAGGGAAACTAAAAGGTTGAAACTTGTGCTGGTTCTAAGTTTAAAGCACTTTAGCTGTGTCAGAAAATAAGAAAAATGACATCCCCCATAGAGACGAGCACGATTTTTAACGAAAAGATCGCTTGTAAAAAAATTGCACTCCTTCGGATCAGATAGAATGTCATAAAAAATGTATCGATTTTGTTGACCTTACCTTCTTAATGTCTAAGGTCAGCAAAATTATACACCAGTATGAAACCTTTTAATCGTTGCTTAAATTTTCGTGAGGGCAACTTTTTTGCTTTATGATAAATTGAGTAAGTAATGTTCTTAAGAATCACTACAGACATATTGCAGTCAAGAAATTCTGAAAAAAAAAAACAATTGTTTCTGTCCTAAACCATTAAACACTAAAGTTTTAATTCACGAGTCCAAAGATAAATATCAAAATAATAAAAATTTTATTTACACATAAGGAACTTGAATAAAATAAAAAAATCATAAAAATTTCTATCATTTGATGAGAAACGACAAAGGTTCTTAGAATTTCATGAATTTTTATATTAAGTTATGTAAAAAAATACACAAAATAAAATGTGAAAAAAGTGATAATTGCCTGAAAAATTTACAAGAAATATCTACCCTTAAAAACGTGATTTTGAGGATTATTAGGTACCGAAAATTTGACTTAACGTAACGTGACTCGCCCTTAAAAATAGTGAACTTTTCTCATTGACATTCACGAAAGAATAATGTAGTTCCCAACAATGTATGTTCATATTTCAGGAAAAGTTAGGTCGAGTCTAAACGACATATATGCAATGTTTACTTGTCACTTTGCGATTTCGAATAGTTTGAAGTTATGACGTGAATTCGCATGAGTATACGGATACTGTACAGTACTTGTACTTTTGCGTTATAATGACGCATTATGTTATACTCCAAAGCATAAGACTCCAAATTCTCATTAGACGATGCACGAAATATTTTTACTATATTTTTCGTCAGTTTCGAAGTATCAATGTTTTATTTAAAATCGGCCCAGAATATTAAAAAGCGTTTATTTTGGAATGAGTAACATTATCACACTCAAATTAGAAAAATTATTTTGGGAACGGATATGCTTCAAAAATCCTAGGTTTTTCTATACGTAGCACAAAATCTGAACATTTCTTACCACCATTTTCCTTCGGATTTGAAATTTTTATTCCCCGCTGAAAGCAACCTCTTACTTTTTATGAATCCATTTGTCTTTGAACTCAAGGGAGCTCTGAAGGCGAAGATTCGTTCCTGACATTTTTTTCTTCAATCAAGGAGAGACATATTTTCAACTACTATTTCAAATTTCAGTGAAACAGAGCTCTCATTTATTTATTCGACCCTTGGACCGTGCATCTGCATTGATTAATCTATGACCATTGTTTCGAAAAATTGTTGATCTGTCATAGTAATATATATACCTATATGTATATAATTCATTTTTTATTGAATATATATGTTTCCTAAGAATTTTTATTCACTTACATACCCTGTGATGAAACTTATATACAGGAGATTTACGAATACTTCTAAATTTTTTGTCTTCGAAGGATGTTTTTATAACCTTACTATTTTTTGATCATAAAAAAAAATAAATTACGGAAGTGGGTGAAAAGCGTTATGAACCTTCGATTTTTTTATGTCTGACTCCCATTGCATATTAAAAATGGCTGTTGAATTTGACTTTAAAAATAAAATTTACTGTTTGCTGTCGTTTTCGATAAAGGCAAAAAATTGAGATTCAGCAGCTCTGGTATAAACTATCTCGTTTCTACTAAATTAAATAATTATCTTTTTAACATCTCAATGTTTTCTAAAAACTTGGGAAATTGCAAAAAAAGTATCTCTGTATAAATTTTTCTAATGTAGCGCCCCAGCAAACAGTGTGACACTTAGTATAATGTTACATTGACCTCTAGGGAAGGGGTCACGTGTCTCTCGGTTGGATTCAACCTACTTGACTGACACGGAGTGCATAAACGTGCATACAACGAATATTTCGTATAAATATATACGAGCCTAGTTGTATTGACGTGACTTTTCTGAACGTACTTAGGATCGTAACTTTTTTTCAAGAGCAAGAACAATATTGCCGTGAATTACGACTCTCCTGATGGTTAAAAGTCTTTCTTTGGGTGTTACGAAAAAAAAGCCCCATAAATTTTTCTGTTTAAAAAAGTGTCTTTAAAGTGTAACTTCAATAATCTATTAAATATGTAGATGATTTTGTGTGTTAGAATAATGTTTAGGTAATCATTTGTCACAATCAATTCTTGTAATAGATTGATGAAATGTATATTTTAAAAGATCTGTGAACGCTTATGAGATAACTTTTTGATTTAATATACGAAACTGATAAGTAATCTGTGAATGTAATACTTATGTTATTGTAAAAAAATTTAATTTTAAGTACATAAGTCTCTTTAAAATTCCCCGATTCCCTTCTTTAGTTTCAAAAATGAGGAAATCACTTTTCTAAATTGAGTTCTTTTTCATCTCAGTTTTTAAAATATTCAGTGGTTTGTATTTTGTTCAAATTCGTATTATTCTGTTTTTGACAGAAATAATATGATTTTCGAATTTGTAATTTTGTAGGAAATATTCAAATCTCTTATGTTCAATTCATTGCATTCGAATTTAGCATTTTTCCTAACATAAAAAATGAAATTTTCAGATTTAAAAGAACTGTCTACGTTTAACCAGTATAACATGATTATAATTAAAAAAAAAAAATAAAAAAAAATTATGAAAATAAGCTTCAATTCCACGTTCGCGAAATTGTAGACAGAAAGCCATTTTCGAGGAAAAAAACTGCACATTTTAAAATTGTAGTTTTCCATATAGAAATGATTCCATCTCTTTATGTTTCTCCTTCTACAAAAAAACGCCTATGAGACTGAAAACTCTGAATTTATTTCCGTTTAACTTGCATCTAATATTTTACTGATGTATCACGATTTCTATTTTCAAACACATGTGTGTCATCCTACATTCCAGAAAAATGGCATTCATCTAGCTTTAGATAATTGATCACCAGACTAAAACTTTTCTGGACTTTAAAAATTTCCAAATTCAAAAATTAAGCCTTTCTAATCTTTTTCGTAAATTTCCATAATTATTTTTCCTAGGTATAAAACTTCTTAGGTATAAAAAATTCCTTTCACCTAAATAACATTTAAAAGAATTTGAAGTTTGTGTTCCATGTTTTATTGATAGGTTTAAATCACCGATGATGCTAATTGCACGTCGAGACCACTTGAACAGTCTGACTATAAAGGGAGTTCTTCCCTTAGAAGAGGCCGGTTACCACTCGCAGTATCGAACTACTGAAGAACTAATTCATCCTTACATAACATAGCTACTTTGATGTCCATGCAATCCTCACTTTATTCAACATTCTTTTACATGGAATAACGAATGTAATCTACAACCATTGCAAAACAATTGTTTGTATTTGTCGAGTTCAACAAAGAGAATCATAGATTATCGTTATTTTCCTTATTTCTGAAAAGTCTGACAAAAAACAACGTTATTGTTAATGTCAAAATATTGATTGCATAAGATTTGAAAAAAGCACTTAAACTTGTAAATATAAGCATGTTTTTCCATTTACGTGCATAAATATCGGAAGTTTATTTCGAAAAAAATATTTTTTTTTTATAATTGTTTTTCTTTGTCACTGGTTAAATATGTGTAATATTCAACGAAAAATTACTTCCTCGATTTTCAGTCATTGCAATAGTCACCTCGCTACGCTCGGGGTAACTGACCTCAAGTCATTCAAAATCTGTCGCTTTTTTCAACTTGTAGTGCAACATACTGTTGCAATCCAATGAAACTGTATTTCATACTTTTTAACTGTACTGTAGCAATAATTCACGGTAAAATTTTTGTGGAATTTCAATCTGTCACGTAGATCCTGCATTATCGTGCGAAAAAAACCGAATGTAATGAATCTCGGAGATTGTTTTTTTCTGACCGATGGAATCGATTTTCTCGGCTGTTGCAGCCCCGAGCGACGCGAATACTAACATGAACGCGCGTGCTGAAAAATTTTTGCGTGTGTGATTGAGAACGTTTCACCGCCGATGATTAATTAATGAGGATTTCTAGAAGGAACATTTTTCGAATCACGTTTTCGGAATTTTATTTTTCGAGCAAATTGTTTAATTGTCAAAATCGTATACTGAATAATTATGTAGTTTGGAATGTCTTAGGAGAACACTGAGGGAATCGAAATTCTTTAATAGATTTTGAAAATAAAGAGAGGTCCTTGAAAATTGTTTTATCCTTTGATAATAATTTGACAACAGTTAAAATGTTTTTTATTTGTTTAAAGAAATGCTTTACTTTGGAGAACAGGTTGTTCATTCAAGAAATTATCAGAAATGTAGAAAAATGCAAAGAATTGAAATTGCATAAATAGTTATTTCATGTGCAGTGCTGAAGAAATAACAAAATGATTTTGATGAAAAAATTTTTAAACGCTTTTACAAAGAAACTATACATGGTTTTTGAAACGTTCACGTAATATATACAAAATTAGAACTTCAGAAAATCATTCAACAGAGACAATCAAAAAGCATCGAAAATTTTACTGGTTGTCAATATTTTTTCAAAAAATTTTAGAAATTTGTGGAAATTTAGTAAATTGTGAGGAATTTCGTTGATAGTGGGATATATTGTAAATACTCCTCGAAACGAAAGAAACTGTGAAATATTCTTCAAGTTTTGAAAAGTCAAAGAATTTTTTATCCTCAAGGGACGGATTTAACGAAATCATCTATAAATCCAAACATGGCGAGTTGAATCTAGGAATTTCAAAAATTATGAAAAATTGAAAAACATTGATAAATTCATGGATCACTTGAACTAAAGAAAAGAAGTTTTCAAAAAACTCCACGTAATGATAGTAAAATTTTGCATTATCGGAAATTCCGGAAATCCTGTAAGACAACAGGAAATGTGTAATAAACTTCGAATTAAAAAAAAAAAAAAAAAAAAAAAAAAAATATTGTAACATCGCAAAAGATTTATTTTTAAGTAAGAAATATCAAGAATATTTTTAAAGAACGACGTGGCAATCGATTCTGGGAGAAGAATATTTATTACGAAACTAAATCCTTTAGCGTAATTAATCAAACTATAGAACAGAGGTATTGATTTCGGTAGAATAATTTCAAATTACCGCTGACTGTATTTCCGCAAATAGTGTAATAGCTTACAGTCTGTCTACAATTCCGAAGCTTATTGGGTAGCATTAATTTGTCCGTGATGTGTGTACCATGCCAATTATGGAATGATTATTCTTGTATTTGCATTATATGCAAACATTGTGCTAAATTTATTCTTGTAATTTCTTTTTCTTTGTGGACAAAAAACTTCCAGTAATAAAAATTCAAAGGATACCGAAGAAAATTATCGAACATCATCAAAAATGATTTTTTCGATCAATTTTTTTATCTTTTAGAACCAATTTTTTGTTTATAATTAAACAGTAAGATGTCAATTAAACATAAGATAAGTATGTAAACATATAAAAATTAACATAATAAAGTCGGCACACGAGATTAATGAACGGCCCCTTCATTTATTACAGGATATTGTTCGGATGTTTTTTTTCGGAAATCCATGGCTGCTTCTTTCAAAACTTTCACTTCCTCTATAGAATTTAACTGCCCCGACCCGACTTCGTGCTCATCACTATAATCTGCTGCGAGTTCCAGAATTCGTGTGTTACAGAAAAAAATCTCCCAAATTTTCTGTTATAAACAGAGTCTACTGTATAGTAACATTTTCATATTTAAAGAATAACACATTGAAATAATTTTGAGTTTTTTAAAATTTTAGTTATTCAATAAATAATTATATTAGAAATAAACTACTTCAAAAAATGAACAATTAAATAGATAAAGTTATCAAAAAGTGTAAAAAAATTCTATACTTATAGAATATAAAAATTCAATACGATTAAGGAAAAAAAAGTTGCCTATTTGATTGGTAACGATGAAATTTATTTTATTTATAATGAAAAAAAAAAAAAAACATTGACACCCAAATACTAACGTTACTTTTACATTCTTATTGCAAATACCATTATTACTATAACTTTATTGTTAACATGAATATCATATTTATGACATGCATCATAGTAAAATTTAATTTTCTATACATACAATGCTATAAAAATCAATATTAAAGTTTGGAAAAAATGAATATATTGCGGCTCATGTCAGAAAAGGACAGAAATACGAATAATGTAGTGGAAAGCTTCGAGGTTAAAAGAAGTACAATACATATATTCATCAAGCAGGTTAAGGAACTAGTCTGAATTGCTTAATTGAAACTTTTCGATTAAGGAACCATAAAGTTGACGAATTCATGGATGAAAAGATATGAGAGTGAATTATATAAAATGTGATTGTTTATATTTTTCTGGTATGGTTTTTATAGTATATTTAATTATATTAGATTAATTGGGGTTACTTATAATGTAAAATAATATCTAATGCTCAACAACTTACATTTGTGAGACTCAAATACAAGTCCTCACGTACAATAACTAATAGATCATATTTTGTTTCTAAATTCCGAAACTTGGCACGTATCGAGCACCTCACGTCTTGATAGCCCTTCAGCAATCGCTGATATTGCACTTTAGACCCTCGATGCACTTACCCATTCAAGAATGCTCCAGGAAAATGAGAAACGAGGAGTTGGCCTTAAACAAACAAACAGAAAGGGGCGATATTGATAATATAATAGGTTAACGCGAGAGGTGAATCAGGGCTCGTGTAATGCAGGGAATTGGCAATCCCGTGTTGGGTTTGAGGCTGGCAAAATCGAATTCCAGGCGTTAATTGGGGACAGGACGTATCACGGCGTGGTATCGATTAGCGTCGTTGATTCGCGGAATGGAGTTCAACTCCAGTGCCGTTGATAGCTTCATTTCCCGAAAGTCCTCGTGTTATAAAAGCTAATCTTCGCCAGACGTGTCGAATAAACCGCGTATTTTTTGTTGGAGCGATTTTCAGCCGTTTATTCCTTTTTAACACATAAAATTTCCGGATTCCGTTTGGGGTCGAGAGCAATCAACATCTCGAAAGTTCCACCAAATCGTGAGGGATCATTGAAAAATTATTTTCGCCTTTTTTTTAAACGAATGGTGTGCGCTATACGTGTTTATATTCATGATAAGTTTTTTCAATTTATGACATATCTCCATGAACAAAAAACAAGTCAATTTGTATTGTCAAACCTAGAAAAAAAACTATTTATAAATTAAAACGCGTTTCATTCTAAATTTCATTTTTTATGAATTTCAAAAGCCGATTTTTTAATCGAATGCACCATAGAATAAAAATTAAAAAAAAAGGAAGAAGTAAAAGAGGAAAAAAATTTCTTCATCTGAAAATTAATGACTTTATTATTATTGGTGAATATAGGTTATTCAGTCATTATAACAGTTAATTATTAATCATAATTGTTTTTTTTTCACCCAAATTCACATTATTTATACGATTTCATTTACTATGTGAAGACAATAATATTTTACAAAAAATGTTCAACCACACAAAATCTAGGGAAGGGCATTTTTCGTTAGATTATTCAGTCATTTAAACAAAAACTTGCTATCTTCAAAAAGTCCACACTATTTGCAGTAATGTGAAATCGAAAACTCAGACATCATGGAAACTTTCTTTTTCTCTTTATCTAACTGCCGGAAAATGCAACAAATTTTGTTTATCGATTCAAATACAATGTTTCTTTGATTAGTCGAAAAATAAACGATTTCAAAAACTTGTGAATCGGAATATCGAGATGAATTGCTTTTTCAAATCAGGAATTTTCATATTTTATTGGCTAAATCTATAGTTTTCACAATTTTTCGTCAGTTTCTTTTGCCACTATTTTGAAATCCTCTACTTACACTGCAGTAATTGTGTTAAATTAATAATAATTCCTGATAATGAATTCCTAATACTGAAAAAAGAATGTCAGAACAAATTCGTTTACTCATCTACACAAACTTATGATAATGCAGTCAATTTGGTTTTTTTTTATCCAAAATTTTGTACCTCAATAAAGATTTTTTCTGATTTTGTATCGTCCTTTTTCATGTATAATTTCTAGAACAATTATTATTATTTTTTTTTATATCATCGAGTTATTTCCAATTTACATTATTGATTGATAATTTTCAAAAAAATTATTTAAAATTACCTAATTGATTCAAAATACATAATAATAAATTTTCGATAAGTTGACAGAAGTAAGGCTTTTTCTTTTTTTTTTTTTTTATTATTTAAAAGTCTAAATCATGATTTATTTATTTGAACATATATTGACTGAATTGTTAGTTTTCTGAAATGTAATGTGAGATTTTGACATTCTTGAACTTTTTATGTATTTTGCAATCCAGTTTATAATTAATATTTGTAAGATTTGAAACCTTTTATGTTGGAATAATAGATTTTAGAATCGAAGTATTTTACGAAAAATCCAGTAAATAATAATAATCGATGGATGATTAGATATTTATTTAAATTTTGATCCATCATCAGACCATTTTATAGATAATTCAAATCTCTCTAACTAATTGAACGACCACTCATTTCTTTGCTCTTTTTTGAAGGGGAAAATTGGCGTATTATCACTATCAGCATGTTCTAATTTTCTACAATTAGTTAAATAAAATAGCGATTTATTATGACTTATATACAAGTTTGTATGTAGGTGACGAAAATTTCTGTCATGGCACACATTGGGCAAATGTATGATTTTTAACATTTTTCAATAATGTGTATTTATCCGTTAAACAATATAGAACTCTTTATTATGAAATGGATGTAATATTGCTTCGTATATGATATAAAGCAATATATTAGAAACAGATATCTTTAGATTTGATTTATAATATCATTATCATTGTTATTATAATCATTCGAATAAAATTTTTATCACAATATGGGATCATTAAAATTTGTATGCATACTATACATAAATTATCATGTTATATGATTTCAAATTCTGATAATCACAGCATGTAAGTAGTTTTAATATAAAATATCTATCAAATTCTTTAAAAACCTGTTTCGGTCACTGTTATATAACTTGCTCTTTTTTCCTATTGATCCGCAAATAAATTTTTTGTATAAATTAAGTAACGTCTTTCATGATTTTCCATAAAACTTCTCATGGAAGATTTCAAAAACAAACATCAACGATCGGTCTGAAAAGCACCGTGACCTGGCAAGAGTCGGGGAGCTTCGAACAAATCCTTCCAAAACAGCGAAACTCTGAAACTGCTCCCGCATCAACGTCGCCAAAGTTTCCACTGGAACTTTGTGTCACGTTTGCACTAGGGACGAGTTCCATATATTGACATCGCCTTTGCGATTTCAGCATTCCATCAATAATTACTTCGTGTAAACGATGGGAAACGAATTAGTTTCGGTTTTCGGATTTCAAAAACGAACGAAAACAAGATGCGACATCCTTATTTTATCGGTAGAGCTTAAATGGTCTGCTCTGTGAATACAAAATAGGAGACAAACAGAATTGGAACTTCATGAAAATCAAATTTCGAGAAGTTGAGTTTAGTCAGAAAAGTCAATGAAAAAAAAAAAAAACTTTTAAAAACGGAGTTGTATCTGAACTCAAGTAAAAAATCTCAGGATATGGTCAGACAGTTTTATTCGAGCAAGCTATGAATCTTTGATTACTAACATTTACAATACTCGTATTTCGAAAGTGTGATCTATCGAAATAAGATCATTCTTGGTAGTGTAATGTATAAATTTCGTGAAATGAGAGATATTTGAAAAAAAAAAGTTTCGTTATTATACCAGATACCTGTTTTTCCTAAAGCTGTGTGAAATATTGATGTAATCACAACATTTTTGTACCATAAAGAACACTCGATTGAATCTTTTTTCCTGCGTACCCGGTAAATTGATTCCGAAGATTTTCTGAAATGTAGAACAAGGTGTAGAGCACGTCTACCTTGGCCTATGTGTCGACGTTTTGCCTTATGATCAATAACGACCTGAGAAGTAGGTAAAACGTTCAAATACACACTATGCGATTTTTCGCGAGCGTATCTTAATATTTTCCCCCGCAAATGGTGATTTCCTGGTAATCTTCCATCGCTTTTCGACACGTGATGTTGATTTCGTGACAACTTTTGCGTTTAGACCAACTCGTTAAAGAGCGAATTTCATGACGTGATGTTTTACGTATTGACGTTAGCATTAACGACGAATGATTGTTTTCTTATGCACTCGGAATTATTTCTAACATTCTAATCGAAGGTTCAATAATGCGTTATGTAACCAAGGGTTGGGGGGTGAGAAAGTGTAACAATAGGAGAAAAAAGATTTTCTTTCGTATCTATAATGGTTTTTCGTAATATTGTCAAATAATCCGGTATTATTTTAAAATACAGCTAATTTTCTATAAATTGTATGTCAAAAGTTTAGGACTTGGTATTTGTGTTTGACTTGACTCAAACATATACTGAAAATATCAAAGAATTATTCAATTTTTGTAGCTAAGGAGTTTCTTCGTGCCACTGTGTCCAAATGATATTTTGGAAATCCTGGCATCTCCGACTATTTGGATGAAAATCATATTTTCAAACGATTTCAAGAGTTAAAAAAATTGTTTTTTCTTTCAAGATTTTATGCAAAAAAAAAATTGATTTTTGGCTTTATCCATTTTAACGCTTCTGACGATTTCTTTGATGAACAAATGACAAGCTTATGATTTTAATAGAGTTACACTTCAAAATTAATTGATTTGGCTTTCAAATACGTTCAGTTGTTATTTGATCTATTCAATATCTTGTTAAAATGAAGAAATTTTCTATACCTTACAATTGACTTCCATTAACTTATTTATAACCCTAGTTGAAAAAAAGAGGTTCACATTTCCGTTTACTAGAATTATCCTTAACCAAAAATATTATATAGCAAAAAAAATTTGTATGCCTGAATCAGAAATTTTTACAAATTTAAAGTCAAACAAATGGTTGAGCTAACTGAATTGATTTTTCAATGTGAAATTTCAAATTCGTTCAAATTGTTTAAAAATCAACAAGGGCTTTAAGCTTTCAAAGCTGCAGTGAACTTTGGAGCTAACAAAACTATCAGAAACAGCTATCAATTTCAAAACTTCCTCAAACTGTTGCAAATGTTTGAAATTTGAGTGTTATCATCGCTATTGGTGGCGTGGAAATATGATACTACTTACAATTAGTCGACTGAGCACAAAATATATATCACAATTTATGATCTACAATTTTTTGCTAGCTGACTATCAGGTCATGCGCAAAGTTATTCTTTCGTGTGTAAAGAAAATGAAATTGCAATAAAAAAGATCACAGTCAGCAGTTTCGTAACCAATGAAATAAGGGTAAAAATATTCCACAAATGCAAGCGTAACGTGCAACAATTATCGCTTTCTGAGAATCAAGTAGTTAAGTGCAATCAAATATTTATTCTAAAATTATGGAAACAGTTTAATTTTTTCCAATTCATAAACGTTCGAAAAATAGTTGAATTTTATGCCCGAAGAAGACAAAAGTTTTTTGCCTCTCAAACACTAAAAAGGAGCGTTTCCAAACACGTTTCGACAGTGACTAATGAAGTATTCCAGGCCAACACGCAGGCTGTCGACAAATGACAATCGGCGAGGTGAAAGGCGGGCTCTTTTGGCTCCTTTGGAAATCCAACGGGCCAAAAATGACCCCCCCCCCTTCCCCTGCTGACTGTCATTTTCTCCAGCCTCTACGTCGACCTTCAATACTTCATTTGCCAGGTTGAAACAGTTTTGATACGCTCATTGTTACTGTTTTCGAGGCAAAAAGTATCGTGCGTACCTTGGAGCAATATACTATTTCATTCTTCAAGAAAAAACGTACAAAATGTACCTACTTTTTTTTAACTTTTTTTTTAACTTTCACTAATTTTTGTTCATTAATGAAAATGGTAACTCTTATGGAAAAAAATTTGTTTTGCAGAACTGAAAATGTTTCGAAGCTTAACAATATTAGTTAGCCTGAATGAAAAATTTATCCAAACATTCTATACTTCCAAATAACGACTAAATATAAGAATAAACTTGAGTAAAATGATTAGATTCCACAGTGCACATTGAAACAGCAAAGTTTCAAATTTTTGTAATGGTATACTCTCGCTTCACTCAAGATAACAGACCTAACACTCATTTTCAATTCGTTGCTTTTTCAACTTGCAGCATAGTACACTACTCAAGCTTTACTTTTTGCTTAACTATACAGTCACATGACGTGCTCGCGTTAGGTTGAGACCGTGATACAGGTCAGTTTCCCTATCAGAAAAGAAAATTATCGACCACTCAACGTCAATGACGTACGTTTAGTTGCGGATTAGCTTCCCGGACGCAAAAAGATAACATTCCTTCACTGAAAATGCCAATTCTAGTAATCCTTTAAGTCGATTTGACGAGTTTTTTCGCGTGCACGGTTTACTGACCAAACGAGAATCAGTTTTGTTTCTAACATGTGGTTATCTACTCGAGAAAAAGAGTTTTCAGCTGTGAATTTATTACAAAAAAATGATTAGGTAATGTAAAATTATTTTATAAGTATCATTAGAAAATTTTGAAGATTTCTAAACAACGTAACTGAAATAACTGGCATTTTAACGAGAGTAGTTAGAATAAAAAAATGAAGGTAATGTGAAAATAATACAATTTTGAAAATATGAAATTCGAAGTGGTAGACTGTGAAATCATTGATTATAACAACGAGTCGGTAATGAGATAGCTATCATATATGCATAAAAAAAAAGTGTGAAAGTTGAAGGAAGCAGTAGTGTACCAAGTACAAAAATTTAAGAGTAGTAAAAAGTAAACTAGAAATTTAATTTTCAGATTTTCCCTATTTCGACATTTTTCGTAAAAATTTATGCAAACAAAAATTGAAACTCCAAATAAAAACCTCAACCTTTTCTATTGTTGAAAAAAAACAACGAATCTGACATTTTCTTTTTCCGTTTATTTCAATGCACGATATTTGTCGTAAAAAATCACAAAAACTCCGAATAAAATATATGCTACCCCGAGTCCACTTCTCATGGCTTTGCCCGAAACCTTTTACATAAAGCGCGAACAATCTACAAAAGGAGTTCCTTGACTACTCAATTTTTCTTATTTCCAGCTTCGTAAAATATGGCAAGATCAAAGCCTGACGGCAGAAATCCGAACATTATTTTACACTCTCCAGATATTCGTGAAAGCAATGACTACGCTCTTTCTGAAATCTTTTGTTGACGTTATTCTTATTAAGTCGAGAAATTTTCTTCAAACGGATTCATACGAAACCGAGAGTCAAATCTTAATAAAGTAGTGAAATTGGAAACAAAATATTTGAAAGAATACCCTCATTTTCGGGGAAATTTCAACAGTCTAAAAAATCGCGGTTCGAGCTTTGGAAAATTCTGTAACATTCTAGATTATTATAATTTATGCGAACCACACAGAAGTTTGATAGTATGCGGAAATATTTATACATGTTGAAAAATTTACAATGATCTGCAACTATTTTAAATCGACTAAAATTGAAGGAGTATCTACTCATTTTTCCAAAAATGTATCAAGTGATTGACAGAATTCCGAAGAAAACTTAAACGATCAAAAATTGTTATAAAAATAGCGATAGTTGTTTGAATCACATTCATTTCTAAAAAATAATAGAATCTATGTTGCCTAATGCATTGATAAAAGTCAAACGATCGAGAATTGTGTGAATTCCAGAAACACGAAAAGTAAGTTTTTTTAAAACAACACTGTTGTATTAGATTTTGCGCATTTTTGTTTTACTATGATTATTGTAAATCAAGAACCTTTTATCTTATTCAACAAACTTTTATGGTAATAAAATTTATTTTTTTTGTTAAAAAATGTGTAAATAATGTAAAATTCAAAATATCTAAAAATATCCAGTAAATTTAAAATCCATTTTTTCCTTTCTTCAAAAAATTTTAGGCAATTTTTTGGTACACCGAACTATTCAACTTCAAAAAACTTTTTTAAATACATTATATATTTATACTTTCTTCATCTAAAATATGCTTATCAATTGTTTGAAAATTATCTGTAGCTTGCATCGGTTACTTTCATTTCCAGAAATATCCAAATTTTTCCAAAATTATCAAAAATTATTAAACTTTTGAAATCTTGGAGCATTTCAGAATCGAACTTGTTTTATGTCCAAAGCAAGTTCTCTAATTTTATGTTCAGAAAAATCGCTTTTTTTATCCGACCCTTCATATTTTTTGCAATCAAGTATCTGAAATTAAAGAGGTGAATTCATCTTTTATTACTTTCGGTCCTTGGTGATTATTAAGGTGATAGTCTAGCCTCGGTTGACATGACCACTTATGGTCCAAGGTTTACTCGTGAGCGTAATTATAATTACAAGAGACCACTTAAGCTTGTTATATCACGCTCATTAACTCTTTAACGTAGCTTGTTCAATTCGCGTTATCGTTTTCGATTATTATTTACATAATAACCATCCAAGATAAGAGAAATAAGGGCACAGAAATTATTTATTATTTTTTGGATTTTTATGCTTTTTATAAATATGCCTGTACAGTTATTTTCTACTTAATTCAATCAATTTTGTGTATGTTTTGAAAGATGCAAACTGCTGTTCAATAAAGTTACTTGGGTAACTGTACTTTTTCAAGTCAAGTTAGTTAGGTTTTTTGAGTGAGGTCGAATTCAGTTTCACTGTCATAAAATTTGGGCCTTACTTGAAAATTTTTGCTGTATGTTTAATTTTTCGAGAAAAATTTCTTCTTCTGACGATTAAATATGTATAAGATGTAAGATAATAATTTTACTGGTGGTTCACATTACTTTTATTATTTTGAAACGTGATTATCATTTCGGCCAATTGTTACTGAACATACCAAAAATTACTTTTTGTTAGTATAGATAGCTAGCAATCCGGTTTCAAAATGGTAAATTAGATAAGATTGTCAACGAATTTTGGGAATTTGATATTGTGTCTTTTATTGCCTAGAATTCAAACTGTTTGGAATACTGATTGAAATATTTTGTAGAAATAGAATCCCAAATCGTTTCAACCCATGAAATAGTCCTAAGTGTTGGATTTTGAAGGTTTTGAAGAGAAAGGAACTGAAATGCAACTTCTGGGGCCGGATTTGCGTTTCACTGGCACGCGGCTAACCGAGTTGTGTCGGTTGGAGGTCCCATTGATTTCTCGGTTCATGTCAAGGCTGCGCGTAAAGATCCCCAACCGCTTTTCTACCCTCTTTCTTTAATCTAAAACGCGCCTATTGTATCGATGTAACAAGACTTCTTTCAAGAAGTTCTCGATCTAAAAACAACTTATTTCTACTGCTATAGAGAAATTGAACACAAATAACTCACTGACATGAATGAAAATGTATTTAAAAATGAACAAATCGTAATTGAATGAATTTAAATACATGGAGCATGATTTTAGGAGAAGTTACAAATTTGAAAATTTTGTTTATATCATTTTTAAATAGGTACAGTAAAATTGTTGTTATTCCAATTCAAGGAGTCGCGATTCTTCTAAACTTTCAAGGCAATACCTGAAATATTAAAATTATTGTTATTGTTAAAAAAACCAATACATTAGAAGTATAGAACATGAATGCCAACAAAATTTAATTAATTAAATTATATTGTTTTCTTGGTTTATTTTTTGTCACAAAAGTAATAAGAGCTTGAAATCATGGAAATTTTCAACCTGCACTAGATCATGACGATTACCAGAAAACTTCATCTAAAAACAACATGAATAATGTAGAATGTGACAATTCATGTTTCGTTGTTTGGATTCAACTTTCTTCAACTATATTTTTTCATTACCAAATTATATAATTTATAATAAATAATATGATTTCGATAACTTAAAATCAAGGAGTAGATGCAATACGAAAAAAATAGCCAACATAGCACTTCGAAAGATGAAAATTTCAAATTTCTAAATTCAATTGACTTAACGAGATTTCACTTTTAAATTAATGAAACTAATATTTCACTTGTATTCTTAATAACATACAATTAATTTATTTCTAAACACGATTCGATTGCAAACGCAATTTCTAAATTCACTGTTTATGATTCCAAAAAAGAATTATCTTAATGACATTAGCTACGGAAAAAATCTCCCCTCCCTCCTTTCATTATAAGTGGGATCAAGACGTATGACTTCATGATTACATTATTATTAAAATGTTATCAACATTTCTGTGAAAAACTTACTTGTTATGAATAAATGTTGATACACTGCCATTCAGAAACTTTGTAAAACTCATACGAAATAAGATCAAAGGCCTAATTTTCATTTTATTCTATCGTTTACTCTTTGAAAAACACTTTAGGTAACTCGTTAACTGTAAACAATCTTGATTTTCTATCAATGTTACAAATTAACATTTAACAGTTATATTTATAATAAATAAAATAAACAAAAAACATATTATGTCAAATTATCATAGCAACACATAAGATTCGTAATATTTCCAAAAAAATACATATGTATTTTGTTTATAATAAATACCAGTTGCAAAATGCAAATTTTCATGTTTTATTGCTTTTTGTATCTTTAGTTACTTCAAATTCTTTATTATAGTTTCCTAGAATCATCATGCCTGCATTTTTTTTTACAATTTTAATAAATTGAACCATACAACTTCTGTTTATTTCTAAACTGTACCAATTCGTTGTATCGCTATCAAATAAAGGTATTTTCAATGAAAAAAAGTGTAGAGTTAAGGAGGTAAAAAAGGTAGAAAAAATTGTGATTTGATTTATAAAATGAATGAATATAAATTTTTAAATAACGCAGTTCGACAAAATTTGGCTTTCGGAGAATTTCTCGAGAAGTTTTTGAAAAAATAACAACCTTAGATCATCAATAAATAAACTACAAAAGGATGTTTTAAGTTTGCATTGATTCTCTGAGATATTACCAGTAAATATAAATTGAAAAATCACTAAAATACGTCTTATTTCAGAAAATAAAAACATCATAATGATTGCTTGACGCGAGGAATTCATTTCTACAATTCTTTCCGTGCAAAAATGATTATTTCTATCAGTCACCTTGGGCTTGATTGATTTGCGAGTAACGCACCGTTATTTTCATGACGGGGCAGCCTTCCTGAATGGTCAGAATGTATTTAGTCTATTCGAAAGGGTCTATTTTCAAATTATAACAAATAGAACAAATTATAAAAAGTATAAAACAAACAGAAAACTATGAATCCTAAAATCTGAAGATTGTTTTTCTTGTAACGAGCCCACAATTTTAGAAGATAAAGAAATAGAAAGGTTGAAATATAAAACATCAAAATCGGATGGTTTATATGAGAGTTCAAAGCAATGAAAGGATAAACAAATAAGTGTGAAAATTCATCATTACAAGGAGTGTCATTACTAAAGCAGAGTATTGTAAAACCATAAACTCTAAAATACAAAACATCAGAATTATGAATGGCCTAGAACAAAATTAAAAATTTCAATCCCGCTGTTGATATTAAATATTTTTTGCATTCATACCTCCCCCCTCTCCCAAAGAAATCCTCTATCCTCTCCTGAATCGTCCAACTAAATCTTCAATCACATCTTAATTGAAATGGCATAGTGACACAAAAGATAAATAAGCCGAACAAAAGATGGTCGAAGAAAAGCGAATTTTCATTTGGCTCCGTACCCGACCTCCTTTCGTCGACGGAAAATCCTTCTAATCCTTTTAGCCGTTACGGTATTTGCAGACCATACGAAAACTTACCGCTCGCCTTTACGGTCTTTTTATCCGCAAAGTCGCGGTGAAGCCAATTAAATATTTTAATAAATTCCTGCCCCTCGGCAAAGCCCGATAGATTTGCCTCGTGATCCGTTGAGGATTTTAATGGCTGGCACTTTCGCGAAGCCCCGGATTAACGGGTCGAAAGTACCTTCATTAACTAGCCGCCCGGCCTTTGGGAAGTACGAGCCAACTCAAAATATGTATCCGCGACACGATGTTCAATTAACTCATTCCTCCAGAATTTCATTCAAAGTTAAATAATGAGCCTTTTGTAATATCGGGCATCATGTCGAGGGACCTTTTTCAACGTAGTTGTTTGTTTCATCAAGTTCGGAATATTATTTTTGAGCAAAAACGTCCCAAATAGGATGTCTAAGGGGGACCCTAGGAATTCTGACAAGGACGGTAGGTTAACGAGTTACAAGTATATTTATCTTGTAACAGGTCATCAAACGTTTTGTTTATTAGGTAGCTGAATATTTCGATTAATCTTTTTTTCAATGTGAGATTCATGGAACACGAAAGTGCTAATTAAGCCTTAAGATAACAGTCAAAGAAATCGATAGGAAACTCTAAAATTACTCCAAACCGAAATTTCACGTTTTTTATGAGACTAACAAATTCAAATCACTAGACATTTGGTTACGATGTAACTTTCTTTAGCTCAATAAAACTTTGAAGTTAAAGAATGAGTCGATGATATTCCTGAGTGAATCCTCGAAGTTATCGGAAATTTTCATAAAAGATTAAATTTCATATTAATATGTAGAAAAAATTCAGGAGAAAGTATACGTATAATGTAAAAAAGTAATGGAAATGTATATACAATTATACTCATCTAATTCGATAGAGTGAATATAAAATGAATATAAAATGATTTTAGAAATCCATGTTAGACGCAAAAAACTTACTGAAAATCAGCAAAAACTGGAGAACATCACAAAATATCATACATGCTGCGAAATACAGACAACGGTGTAAATACAAAAAGAATCAACAATATTTTAATGAATGTGTATAAAATTTTCTCAAAAATACATGTAATCCCAAAAAATATGCAAAACTATCTTTCTTGAGGTATTGAATTACATTAGTAAAGATAATGTGACTCCATAATAATTACAAGGTAATGAAATAATATGCATTCTGGTAAAATACGCAATATTCTCGAAGCACTAGAAATTTATAAAGCTACTGTTTCCTGGGAAATTCAGTAAAGTTGATATTCTAGAGCATAGAATTTTACATAATGCGTAACTATCAGTTCGCGACATAACAATAAAATCATTTGGAATTTTATGTATGCTGAAAAATACGAAAAATACGGGGTATCTATGAACACGCAGAATCTACGAGAATTAAGTTTTTTTCGAAAATCTATTAAATTACCGAAAATTTTTCAAGACCTTGAATAATTCTTTCAGAATCAAATTCTCAAAATTTAAATAGAAATCTATGAAAATCTCAGAAAATCATAAGCCTTATAGAAATACTGAAAAGTACCAAAATACTGAACTCTCTAGGTATCTATTCGAATCCTGCATCCTGACGGATCTTTTAGAATTCTGAAATTATTTAAAACGTCAAAGTTTGGAGCATCGAATTCTTAAACTTTACGTAAACGTCACTGAGAGTATCAAAAAATCATAATTAATACTAGCTAAAACAGCGAAATTTCTTAACTCTGAGGAATAAAAAGAGAACAAAAAATAAATAACTGTTATTTCATTATTATGAATATTCAATAAAGATATCGTTTCCTGAACAGTTCATGAGAATGCTAAAAACCTTTGACAACCATAAAACTACATGAAAGTATTCAACTCTGAAAATCTTTGTATGAATATATGAAGATACATCTATATCTGTAAAGTTTTGTAAGTAGGTACTGAAAATATGTAAGATACATTTCAAGAACAAAAAATCAATTCAATTCTAGAAATTGATACTCTTTTCAAAAAATCTTTTGAAATATTCAGGATTTTTCTAACTCTATATTCTAGAGCACAGAATTAAGAAATATATACAAAAATTAACCAAAATACCAGACATTAGTAAATATAATAAAATAATATAAAATTGTGTATAAGTGCCTCAAGTTCATAAAGAGGCCAGAAAATCTCTACTACAAAAATATGAAAAATTTAAAAATAGTAAAAGAAATCTATTAAGTAGCAGACCTTTCTGGAAAAAATGTTCCTGGAAAATTCATCGAAAAATGGGAAATACGATAAACATGAATTTCTCGAGCATAAAATCTTTAAAATTTACATGGAAATCCAAAAAATTCCAGAAATGTAGCACAATCATTAAAATGAACATCTAAAATTTTATTAACAGTATAACTTATCAAAAATAAGCCAGAATACTAGCAGTCCATGAAATACTTTCAATATATCCAGACAGCACTCTCTCAAACACATATAGATAAACAAAAAATAAAAATTTGAATATTAGACCTTTAACAATTAAAAGTTCATGTATTCTACACTTGAACGGTGGTATATTTTGTTTTCTGTCGAGAATTATATATTTTCGAAAGTAATAGCTTAACCTCGCAAGTCTATTTGTTAGATCTCATCGTGGTACAATTTATAATCATCGATCATAAAAAAGTTAGAAAGATAAAATTTCATATGTGCTAACCCTTCTGATGTGAGTTTTAGTTTTCCCCAGCCCCATGAAAAATTTCGTTACAATCAAAAACCCTAATTACTAGGGAACAAAAACCTCTATAATTTTTCACCCAGTGGCGTCGCAACTAAAGGGTCCTTTATACATATGGCTGTTCTCTTGAGTGATGATGATACTTGGGACAATCTGTATCTATTCCTCTTTTCTTCCTGAACTATAGATTGTTTGGTGTTTATTTCTTGCTTTGGCAAGGCATCGCAATGATATCGTTCACGTTGATGTTCCCGGCCGGGTATAGCGATTAAAATTCGAGAACTCTTTACACTTGGCAGCCATTTCCGCGTTCTTCTGCTTTCACAAAGAAAACGACCTCTCGATTCCAAGTAGTTCGCGGCTCCGCAAAAGTTTCGCGAGATTGCCTTACTTGACAAGCTTGAAATAAAAGACCCTGGCAATAATACAAAGTGGAAAATTCGAGGGAAAAGTTACAGGGGTTGCGCAAGTTTTCCAATTTCCACGGGGAAACTTTTTCGCCGCATTTTCGGCTACAAAATTCGCTTGAAAAAAAGTGAACTTAACCTTGTGGCTCGTAGAATTTACCTCGAGATCGTAATCTTTTTGGCTGAAGTGTAGCGTGCTGCGAATAGAACGAACGATAGCGGTCTTTGCTTTCGTTTCTGTTTTTGTTTGTGTTATTCAATGTGTTATCAGATATGACGTTTGGGTTGAGATTGCTGTTAGAGGAGGTAGGGTTTCCTTTAGGATACAATTTTTTGAGTAAAGAAAAGTTTTCAGGTAAAATTACTTGATTTTTTGGAATACTTTAAAAGTTGAAGTTCATGTATTGATACTTGTGAGGTTAAAGAATATAAAATTGTAAATTTACAGGAGGTTTTCACATTTTGTGAGCAAAACGTCGAGGTGTTATAGGACAACATATTTAGAAATATAAAAAAATCGATCAGAAGTGACATACTATACTTAAAAAGTAAAACTATATATACTCTGAAATATAAAGGGACAAAGAAAAGTCGTGAGCTCTAAATGTATAATTCAAAAGAGCTGTTAAATTCGATAAATTTATAATGAATAAGTTTTCCCACCGACGGAAAATATTCCTACGTGCATTTCTGAAGAAACGTGAAGTATCAAAAAACAGTCTTTTAATAATTGAGTTTATATTCTGGATGATTTTTAATTATTTAAGAAAATTCCAAATGCTGTATTGCTGGTTTAAATAATTACCAACATTTGAGTATTTTTTAAAAACTGTATGGATCGTCCAGACTGTTACTTTTCTGTCTGGACTGTTGGATAAAACCTTTATTTAATTAGTTGTATTGTTGTTGTAATGTAAAAATTACATGCAGCATGTTGGTATTGGTCACCGAAACACGTGTGCAAAAGGATTCTGAAATTCATAGGGGAATTTGCGAATAAAAAAAGTTTACAGACTTTAAAATGTAAAAAATCTCAATTCTTCATTTTTCATGCTATTTTAATAATTAAAAAACTTTTTTTTATGTTTTTTCACACAGAATTCCAAAATATTTACAAAATAGCGATCAAATAAATATTTTTACGTGCAAATTTCCTGACGAAATTTATTTTTTTCCTCCTCGTTCTTTCCCTTTAAACCGTATCGAATGATGTCTCGGACCTAATGACTTAGACACAATAGACTAGATGACGACAAAAGATGCCCGAATGATGGTAGAAGAAATAAATCTTCACGTTTCTCAAAGAATAAAAGAAAAAAAATATATATATATATACGAGGAGCATTTTCAGACAGATAAATCACAAGTCAATGAATCGGAGACAAATGACAAGAAAACAATAAATTTCATGAGGGAATTCGCGCTCTGAAATATAAATGCAATCGCGATTTCGTAAACATTTTTGAATTCTGTACCAAAAGACAGAAAAAATGTTTTTTTTTAATTTTTAGAATAGGAAGAAAAACAAGTTTTTTGCATTACCATACTTTCACATATTTATAATTTGCAAATTTTACTATGAATTTCGAAATCCTTTTGCATACGTGTTTCAGTGACCTATACCTACCTGTGACATGAAGAAAAAATATTGGGATTTGACAAAACCCAAATTTTGTTCCACAGTGTTATTTGTGTCTCTAATTTGTATATTATCTGCATTATTTACATCTACTTTTCAACTAAAAGTTGTAGCGCTTATTCTATTAACGTGTAAATTGTTTTATTTCACGTCGAATATAGTGACCTTTCGTGCCCCCAGCTTTTAAAAATATCGGAAAAAAGTACCTTTACCTTATGGGATTTATCTTGCGAAATAGCTAGCCAGACATAAATTCAGTATGGCTAAAATGTTCCCAAAGGAGTAACCTTTCCAACACGTGCCTATTTATCAAAATCGGTGCAAAACAGCATTGCGCGACTTCTCTAAAAAAACCAACCTCTTTAACTCTCCCCTCCTACTCTACATATTGGAGTTTTGAAAATGTCTAAACTTGAAGAAACTTTACAATTTGAGAGCTTCTTGAATTCTAAAAGCAGGAAAGAGTGACAAAAAATCATTTATGGAAATTTATGGAAAAAATTTAAAAAATGTAAGAAAACACTTAAAAAAAGATAACTAATTATCAGATCGTAAATTTACGAAAAAGAGAAACATTAAAAAATATCAAAAATTCAATGAACTAATAGGAAAAAAATAAAATTGTTCGAACGAAGTTAAAAAACACTAAAATTTTTTATACTTGTCAAGGCAATATTAAATCTGAAAATTGTAGAAAGTCTTCTATTGTCAGAACTATAAGGAGTTCTTGAAATTATCATCAGCTGTATAAAGAATGAAATCGTCAATGACCGGTAAAAGCTGTAGTGAACCTTCAAAACTGTTAAGAAATACCAATAATTTTATAATCGAACAAGCGTATCAAAATTTTCTAATTTAATCATCATCTGCTTCAAAATTACAACTTTACACTAGAACTGTAGCAGGGAAAAATTTTAAAAAAGGTCTGTAATTTTAAAAGTATCGGCACAGTTTAAAACAAGTGAGCTTGTTTAATTATTGTGAACCTTTTAAAATGCGGAAAACTGCCAGTCAAATTTTAAACCAACAAACATACAATATATTATTATCTTCTACATTATTCAAACTACTAGAATTATGTCAAAAAAAAAAAAAAAAAAAAAACCAAACACTGACTAAAATTCGAAAACATCAACAATGCTTCAAAAATATGAGCTATAAAAACACGCAAAGAAATAAAAAATTTGTCATACTCTTACTACTGTAATTGTTTAAAACTGTTCAATATTTAATCATTTTCGATAAACTATCAAATTTATAAAAATTTGATAATAGTTCTCAGCTGCAAAACAACAGTGGCAAATACCTATTGGTCTTGGTCAGTTCGAAAAAACCATGGAGTATTATAACTTATTATTATTTCAATGGAATTTGATAAAAGAGTTTTTACTTTGAAATTTTGAATGGCAATTTTATTTTGGATCTTCATTCCAAAAATTTGATTTAGAACTACAATTAGAATCTTTTGGAATTTTCTTTTTCTTTTTGAAGTTGCAGATCCTAGTTTCCAATTAAGTACTTCATTTTCCAACTCCATTTCAAAATAAGCTTGATAACTCAATATAATTTTCCAACTAGCTGTTGGAAAAGCTGTTTGAAACTACTAAAGTGTAACTAACAAAAAATTCTTCAAAAAACTTTTAGAAATCAAAAAATAATAAGTGTTCTCAAAAAGCTGTTAAAATTGTCAAGATGGAAGTATTCTGAAGTTTTGTACAAATTTTTTTTACTTATAGGAATATTGTTTTCATTACGTATGAAAATATTCCTCGAGAGAGGGAGAGTTTTTCATATTATCATAAATCTATGAAAAAAAAAAGAGAGATCTTTCTTACCTTCTCGAATGTCATTCATATTTTCATACTCACATACAAATTCAAAAAGGAAAAAAAATAACTTCAGTTTATTTTCTTTTATTTCACCTAATTATCAAGAGACACTGAGAAACAAAAAATGAAAAAATAAATAACAAAGAGTTATCTGGCTCTATTTTGAAGCCAAGCTTTGAAATGCAGTTCCCAATTCAATTTCTACATCTGGGGAATTTTTTTATTGAATAACGTATTTTACCGAACTTTTTATATTCCTGCACAATGATTTCTGTTATCGACGAATTTTATTTCACCGACATTTTGATATTACTGAAGGCCCCTTTTTTTCTTTATAATTCAAAAATCAAATCGTATAAAAAGTTGCATTGTCTGCCTGCCATTCAATCGACCACATTTAATAAAAAAAACCTCCAAACCAACAAAAAGATAGAATAGAGCAATCAAAACTGAATTTTGGGAGTTTTGATTTTGATATAATTTCCCTCGAGCGCAATAGCTGTTGAACCGTCGAAAGCTTTGCAAGAAAATCCGCGATACCTCATGTATTAGGTATTCCCGATGTGGCTCGCAGTATCGCGCTTTAACGCTTATGGTTCAACTTCAATCGACTCTAAACACTCGCGTTTACATAAAACGTTTGTCGGTGCCGCGATGCAGTCAAATTCATTCCCGGAAACTTCCCCAGTACGATTCTAAATTAATGCGCAAAGTTTTGTATCGAATCTTTTCCATCAGCATATCAAACTTCGCGGGCGATAATTTACTGGAAATAGAGTAATCAGGAAGTTTTCGACCTAATTTTTTTTTCATTGATTATACAGTCTAGACTACAGAAATGGAAAAGCAATAAAAATTACTTATTGGGAATCAATTAGAGTTAAAAAAATAAACATGATGAAGAGAGATTTTTCTAAATTCGCAAAATTTATCTACATTCCTTTTTAAAATGAAACTGTCGCCTGATTACTCACACGAAATATACAAAAATAAATTGCTTTAATCATGCTATTTTTCACGACTTTTTGTCTAGGTTTTTCAGCATGATTATAAGTTTTTTTCCTACTGCAACTGTACGTAAGAGCATTTAAGTAGAAAGTTCAGCGTGTCCGATTAACTGAAATAATGCGAAAGCACAACTTTATTTGAGCGCTGAATATTCAGAAGCACGGCTACGTCCGGCGTTCAGTCCATTTGGGCAGTGCACATTTCCGGCTAAAGAGAAAGATGACTTTGCTCAACTGAGTGAGCTAAATTGTCGTTAACGAACAAAGGGAATCAGCATGAAATTTCACAAAGGAATTGCGGCATGCTGGATGAATTCAGTATGTGCAGAATATACAAAAAATACGGGCCAATGTTCTCAGCACAATTCGGTTTGTACTCTTTATTGCCTTTACAACACAAAAAAAAAAACAATTTGAGAAACTACTAATTTTTTATGTGTGAATGCCTGCTGATGATATTTAACATGGTTTTTAAACAAATTTGCAGTTATTAATTATTAATATATAATAATTAATAACAAATATATTATTATATAATAATAATAAATAATAATATAATTTTAATTATATTAATGAAAATAATATAATTAATAATAAGCCAATGCTTTATCTTGGTCTGGGCATTAGGTCTTAGGAAAAAATGGTTCAATTTTTTTAGCTCATTCGGTAATTTATTAAAATTTGGTATTTCACGCAACAAAAAGATCTTCTAGAAAGTGATTTTGTGAATGATGGTGTTGGTAATATTATTGTTCTATAAAACTTTTCGTCTAACTGGTCTAATTCCTTCTGTAAGTCCGAATAGTAAAAAACAAATAGTATAAAGTAATTTTATAGGTATGAATATGATAGGTATAAATATTATAGTGATGTATTTATTGGAACAAGGAAAAATATCTCTAAATCGTTGTTTTCACTAAGCAGTTTCAGAATCAGTGACAACTTCATTGTTTGATGTATGAAAAAAAAGTCTTTCAGCCCGCATTAAGGGTGCACCAAAGGTACCGTTTACGCCGAGTAGTCGCGTAATCAGGTCTACTCCCGCGGATATTTAAATGCGGGCTAGAGAAAAGCGCTCGCGAAAGAAGTAAGCTCACAAATCTTTGCCAGCTACCGTCGTGGAAACGGCGTTCGATGTTTCCAAATGAATGCACCCGGCGCAGACGATATTTCTACAGAAAATACTTCCACTTCCACCATAAATCACCGAACATACCCTGAGCTACCCGGAACGAGCCCCAATTTTCACATCCGACGTACTTGCAGCTGCGCCGAGTCCATTTTTAAGTATTCCGCAGTGACCCCCTAGCCCCTCTTATCAAGATTCGATGGGGTAAATCGTGATCGTTTTTTGCATTTTGGGGTCGTGAATTAATTGATCGAAATTTATAGGAGATAGATGTGGATTATGTGCTGATTGTGTATTGATCAATGGGAACTATTTAGAACCTACAATTTCAAACACAGGATAGAACATTATTTTTTAAACTTTCAATGTTGAAGGAGCAGGTAAGGTAAAATGGAAAAAATTTTTCTGAATTTCAAAATTCGGAAAAAATTTATTCTTCTCTCATACATATTCCAAACTTCAATGATTAAGAGAATTATATGAACTTTGATTTATCAATCAAGCACTTTTTTGAAGCACTGAATTTCACAATATTCATTCTAAGAATTTCTGTTGGTATAATAGATTAATCCATAATTCGCTAAACTCTAATTCTATACATGTGATCTTAAAATAGAGAATTACGGTACACTACATTTCAATGACATTTTCAAACTCTTCATTTCAGATATTTCAATTTAAAAATTCTCAATTTGAAAAATGAGTTTAACCCAATCTTGAAGTCTGTAATACCCCCTACTTCTTGTTGTAAATACAGGTATATACAACACTAATATTACCTTTTTCTGATTTGATAAGAAAATCGATGTTGTTCATTTACTTACTTTGAGTTTGAAAATGTAAGTTCATTATTTTATTTCTTCTTTTATTTTCGATGAAACAAGTTTTTTCCCATCGAAAGCTACTTTACATCGCGCAAAATAAACTCGCAATTAAAGCTCAGCGTTCTTCCGCTTGCTACCTTGTGCGCTCATCTGGTATTCAACTGATTCAATTCCATGGCTGACTTGACGATGGATAGCTCCACTGGCACAGCAACATTCTACCTACAATCTATGCCTCGCGTCGCGATGCATCTTCTTTGAACGACAAAGTTCAACTCCGTAAATAGATTATGACTGAAAACTCAGAAGTAACTTACTTGCTATTCACTGATTAATGCCAAATACCCTGGGAAAGGTTTGATTAGATATGTTTGATCGTGTTTCAAAGACATTTTCACGGTTGAAATGATATTTATTAAGGTAAAAGGTATTACTCTAGGGAAGAACTGTTATTAATCGAAGTTAATAGACTTTTGAAGTGTAAAATAATGAAAAGATTTAGGTTTGTCAAAAATCAAAAGAAATTTTTTTACTTTTCTTACATAAGTCACAATTTTAAATAAATTAACTTAGTCCAATCAGTAGCTTTCTGAGATCTTGTCATTCACACATTCGTCTTTTTTTGAAATAGTGAAATATCAAAATAAACAGTAGAATCATGTTATTTTTAACCATTATCACTATTTTTTCGACAGTTGGAATAATTTTTCTTTTTTCAAAATTGTTTAAATAAGAATCATGATTCGTATAAATTTTCCAACTTGCTATAAAGTTTCTCGAGTTATTTGAGGATAAAAAAGTATTTTGCTTTAAAACCAGAGACAATTCATAAAAATCGACAAGATTTCGATAAAATTATGAACTTTGGTATTAAGACTCTCGAGTAAGATTAGCCCAAAATTATGAGACGTCACGAAAATGATCATTTGTAAGAGCAAAAGAAAAGCAGATATCTTCAGTTTTTTTTTCTATAAATTTCAAAATATAAAACAATGATTTTTATAGAAATCAGATCAACTATTCAAATTTTAGAAAAAGAAAAAAAATACAGCTGAGAACATTTTTGAAAACTTCTGAAATGTACACGAATCTTTAAAAAATGTAAAAAAAAAACTAAGAGATTGGGATAACTTTTTATCAGTTTCAAAATAGCTGTACTACTCAAAATTGGAAAACAATTTACTTGAAACTTCAAAAACTCAAAATCACTGGAAAATTTCTCTTAAAATGCAAAAAAAAATGTTATTTTCAAGAAGCTGTTAAAAGATTTATAAAATGATCCACACAACTTGATAGTTTTCATACTGTCCATCAAACACAATTTTCTAAAAAAAATGCCATATTTATATTTACTTCTATTATAGACTTGTAACGATTTTGTAACCAAAATATTCGACATGTGTAAAGTTGACAAATCATGAAGAAGAAAAAATAAAAGCTGCAGCAACTTTCGGTAAAATTCAAAAAGTAGAATATTTTCTGTGACTCATAATATTTCTCTCAAATAACGAGAAACGAAATAAATAAGAATGTATGATAATATATTTTTTAATTTGTGATTGACTTAGATCGCTTAGAAAATAAAAATATCCAGAAGGTATGAATTAATTTGTCTTTTTGCATTTTCAGAGTGAGAAAATAAACAAAATATGACAAATTTAAAATGTATACTTCAACTTAGATAAGCTTCCTTAAGTTATCAAGTGCTAGAAATACATTTTCAAAACATCTACGATTTAGAAAATTTTTTCAAAATTCAGGAAAACTAATCGAAATTCGACGAAATCTTTAAGTTCTTTCAAAACTTACTTACACACGTTTCAAAATTTCACTGTACTTTTATAAATTTCAAAAACTCTTACCATATCTAAATAAACCAACTACAATTACAAATACAATTGTGAACCGCAAGAAAATTTTTAGGGATTTTCGAAAAGTTTCTAAACACTCAATATTATTTGCACCGCCTACTTTCCATCAAAAACGAATTTTTCATAAGATTTCACCGTATTTGAGTTGATTTTATAAATTAATTGCCTAATAACTTTCTTCTAATCAAAACTTTCGTTACTTAACAAGTCCTTAAATCATGTGATAAAAAATACTGGCAGCAATTCAATGTAGTATAGAATCATTATCATGATATTATCAATTTGTAGAAAAAGTGTCGAAAAAAACTTAAAATTGGTTGAAATCATTAATTATGAAACGATTTTAGGATAAGTGCTACTTAAGTATGCAAAAAATATCAAAAGTCATTTACCAGGTGTACTCCTAAGTAATTTCCTGTTTTTTCAATGGATGGCGTTCTGTTTTGTACCGCTGTTGGTAACACATACCATATGTCATTTTGTTCAGTCATATCGAGTGCTTGAACTGCGTTGACATTTTCTCGAAAAAATCTTCCAGTAAGTTTTTATTGCGCTTCAAAAATGTCGAATTTTGTACCGAATTTTGAGCATATGCGCCATGCATTGCTTTTCATGTTCAATCAGGGGAAAAAAGTGTCCGAGAGCCACTGTGCGCTTGTGGAAGTTAATGGTGATCGTGCATCAACACTTTGAACATGTGAAACGTGGTTTCGACAGTTCAAAAATGGAGATTTCGACCTGAACGACGCCGCACGCTCCGGCAAGCGAAAATCGTTCGATGACGCCGAATTGCAAGCATTATTAGATGAAGACAACACGCAAACGCAACGACAGCTTGCAGATGCGTTGGGAGTTCAACAGCAAGCAATTTCCAAACGTCTGCGAGCCATGGGAAAAATTCAGAAGTGTGGAAAGTGGGTGCCCCATGAACTGACCGAAAGACAAATGGAGAATCGAAAAGTGACCTGTGAAATGCTGCTTCAACGATACAAAAGAAAATCTTTCCTGCATCGTATTGTTACTGGTGATGAAAAGTGGATTTTCCTGGAGAACCCTAAGCGCAACAAATCGTGGGTGAGTCCAGGTGAAGCATCGACATCGACGGCACGGCCAAATCGTTACGGTCGGAAGGTCATGCTGTGTGTGTGGTGGGACCAGTCCGGTGTTATATACTTTGAACTGCTGAAACCTGGTGAAACTGTGAATGCCGTTCGCTACAAACAGCAAATGAAAGATTTGAGCCGAGCCATTGTGGAAAACCAACCAGAATATCAACAACGACAGAAGAAGGTGATTTTGCTCCACGACAATGCGCCGTCGTCGCATAAGTCGAAAGTCGTTCGTGACACGCTGGAAAGGCTCAAGTGGGAAGTGCTTGATCATGCGGCTTACTCACCAGACCTGGCGCCATCCGACTACCACCTCTTTGCCTCGTTGGGCCATGCCCTTTCTGAGCAGCGCTTCGACTCGTACGAAAATGTACGAAAATGGCTCACCGAGTGGTTCACCTCCAAAGGCAATGATTTTTACTGGCGTGGTATCCACAATTTACCAGAAAGGTGGGAAAAATGTGTAGAAAGCGATGGAAAATACTTTGAATAAAATAAAGGTTACGGTTTTTTTGGAATTATGTGTTTAATTTGCAAAAAAACCGGAAATTAATTAGGAGTACACCTGGTAAGATCAAAATGAAGTTGAATTTTTATTATCAGAACAAAGAAGTAAACAAAATCTAAGAAGTTGTGAATGTTTTTTTAAATGATTGAAAATCTTTACTAAAAAATGCATGAGATAAAATAGGAACATCTAAAAAATTACAAAATTCCTTTATTTCCAAACTGTACGTTCTTTTTTTTTAAATTTCAATAACAAAAATGAAAATTCAATAATTCAGAATCACTCAAGATTCAAACCAGACAAATATCTTCCTTAAAATTCTCAAAAATTCACTAGCTTACCAAAGTTCAGCGGAATTAACAGAATTGAAAACAAATCACCATCCTTCCCGTAACTTTTACAGACCTTTCAAATTTAAAATTTTCCTTAAATCTTTAATACTCAAAATAATCCTCAATGAGCCATTTTGACCAACAAGATGGATCCGAAATCCCAGGACGTAGCTCAAATATTTCCGAAATAATCCACAACTCTCGAGAATTTTCGTCCTTGTGAAGCCCATAGGTCATAAATATTCCAGGCGAAGGTATTGGAAGGAGCTGAAACACCGAAGATGCCTATGATTTATTCAACCACGACGAGGCAAGCGGAATTAAACCAGTTGTACAAGCACACAATGGTCAATTCCAGAGCAAACATGATAGGAGAGAAATAACTTTAATCACATCGGTTTGGTAGTATTACATATAGGTCAATGTGAGATATTAACGACGTTTATGCAGGTAACACCTGCTCGCTGTTGCGTTCGAGGATCCAATGGTGTCGTAAACTTTGGCAGTTAATTCCAAAAGGACAAGCAAATAGCATTGTGACAAAAACAAGATGCATCGATGTTTTTTGAGATCTATCATGGATCGACATCACGGTTCACTAGGTCAATTTGATCGTAAATCAGAACTATATGCAAATGGTTTTACAATTGTTGTGGTAACATTGTGAAATCAACGATGACAGGTATGTATTCAAATTTTGAGTTTTCAGAGTATCTGAAATTTAATTAAAGATGTTTACAGCACTACATTTTCTGATGCATACTTAACAAGTTTAAAATTTAGAGATCGTTTACTACAAATTATAATAAAATTTATTTATGGCATTCAGCTACCATGATTCATAAAAGTACGAAATTTTGAAATTCACACAAAATAAAAAAACATCTATCAAAGTCTGTGTTTTTTAAACCTTCTCGTGAGTGCATTAGAATTTGTTATAAACAATATCGGAAGTCGAGATTGCAATGAATCCAAAAAATATGTTCAATTTCTGACATTCTTTGAGGCAATCAAAAAATTTTTATATTAAAAATTATTAAATTTCCTGATTTTCATAATTACGATACAATCCATTTTATTCCCCTTCCTAAATAAATAATTAGATTCACTTCCACCAAGGTCTCAAACAAATTATAAAAAAACCTCTGAATTACAATCGAGAGTTTGCTGTATTAAGAAGACACCTAACCAGTTTTAACAGTGTTAAAAGAGCATATTTTAAATTTTCGCTGAATTTGCAAGTCGGTAACCATAAATTGACTTTCTCTAGAAAAACTAACTACACGAAACGTTTGACAAAGAGTCAATAATTTGAAATGACACATATTAAGAGTCAACTGTATTCGAAGAATTTGCTGCTTGGATGAAAGGAACTTGTTTTGAATTCATCTTTTATGAATATGACACTTTTCAGAATTCTCCTGTATAAAAAAAATTAATTTCATGATCCAAATATTCCTGAGTAACACATAAGAAGTTCACTGTATGCATAAACATTAATAACTAGAATGAGCTGTATTTACATCAGGCTGCACCTATATCAATAGTTTATCGCAAACAAGAAACTACTCTTCAAAACGTTGTTAAATCGAAGACGATCACAAGAATTCTGTTCCTTCAAAAGCAAGTTATTAAGAGTCATCTGTAATACAGTGACATATCTTGATTGTTTACTTTTTATACCGGTAAATCGTATCGAAAAAACATACTACACATAAAGAGTTATCTGTATTTTAAGTAAGTAGATCAAGACTGCAGCTTATTGAAACAACAAATAATCATATTTGACTGTATTTGAGTTTGAGAAACACATATTGACATGATATTGATGTTATAATGCATTTTAATGAAGCATGCTGAAACCTTCATGTTACATCGAAACACTAGTTGATAATTGCTGAAATTTAATCAATAATGGAGCTGAACAAGCCAGTTTTGCTCAACTGCCGATTCTAGAGCCTTTTCTAGATATTTCAAGAGCCAATCCAGAAAATCGTCGGAACTATTTCGTATCAGTCTAATGGTTCACTCAGGTTCCCTCAAGACCATTCGCAACGTTGACAGATTGATCACTCAAGCTGAAAAAAAGCATTTTAGGGCTGTGATAAGAAGCTCAGGAACATGAGGATTTTATTGCATTAATAAAGATAGTTATAATTATTCATTTAAAATACATATCTCGAGTATACTAAATCTTCAATTATTCTTAACGCAAATTATCAGTATGCACCGTTTATTTTTATTCAACAAAGTAAAAAATTGGAAATGATCACTCCGAGCTAAATTTGTTTTTCATGTTCTAAATTTTTCTTCCTCATTAATATTTTGACCATCTATTGGGTAGTCAGCAGGATGATTACAAAGATTCTCTTACTTCAATTTTTCGTCGTCATTTTCATGTGAAAATTTTGTTTTAATATTAAAGACTTACTTGTGATCGTGTCTCAGTTGTAGAAAGTTTGAGCGATGGCTGGTGTTGACCTAATTTTCTCCGATCACAATTTTTGAATAAGAGAATCTTTGTTATCATCCTGATGAGGACTGATGATGGTCGAAATATTCATGAGAAAAATTATTTAATAATCAAAAGAAAAAATTTGGCTCCGAGTGATCATTTCCGATTCTTCGCGCTATTCAATGACTATTATTCAGGTACATTTATATATACTCACTGTACTAATATCAAAAATATATCTATATTTGGCAAACGAGTATAAGAAGTTAACTGTATTCAAAAATACTGTATTGAAGGAGGTCATATGTAAAGGACTCATACCGAAATTAAAGTTTACTTAGAATTAAAAAACAAATATTGAATGTTGACAATACTTTAAGAGCTGAAACCTAGAGCAAATAGTTAATAGCTAATGTTTATCAAAAACATTGTAATTCAAAGACACAATTTTAAGAAAGCGTATGCATAAAGTAAACATAAAATTGATATTTATGGCCAGGAATTTCAGTATTTAGCTACGTAAAAAGATTATGCAGAATAAATACAGAGTTTACTTGATTCGAAAGATATATGTGGCTTCTTGGAATAAGAAAAGGGTCCTATGGTTACAAACGAGAGTCTTGAGAAAATAAAGAGAAACCTTTCTCTCTCTCTATTCGTGACGGCTTGTTCGTATGTTTTAAAAATTTGTTCTACGCACATCAATGATTGTGGAGACTCGTGACGTAGCTCATTAAATAGGGAATTTTTCAAACTATTTTTTAAAGTGGAAAACTTAAAAACGATTTTCGTGACCATTGGTCCCTTTTCTTATTCTACGTCATACATGACAAAAGTTAACTGAAGTTTTTATAACCCTAAGTGAAATTCCATTCATAGACAGCACTTCTATCAAAAGTATAGTGTAATTGGGAAGATTATCAAGAATCTCGAAATACATACAACTTTCAAAAATAAAGTATTCAAGTAAACTTCCTCCAGAAAGTTTTTTTTTGAGGCTGAAATATACTTCAAGGATAAATATCAAAAGTTAACAATATTGAAAAACCTTACAACAAGAGGATACTGTAAATAGTTCACTAGTTTCGCTTGATAACTGTTTTCAAAAACATAATATCAAAGTTATTTGTTTCGAAAGTTGTATTAGAATATGATTTTCCAGGTTTTCCTGCAACCAGAGAACCCGTATGTAAATTTTACTGTATTTTAAGTACTGTACTTGTCACAAACATACACATTAGGAAAAATGTGTTAATTATTACAATTATATATTTTACTGTCAAAAAAATATAAAATGTTGATATTTTTGCTGGATCTTTATTTTATTTTCGTTATATTGGGTTGTTGATCTTGTTAAATGATATTAAAATATCAGACATATGTTGAAGAAACTGCAAGATGTACTGCACTGTACACCATTTTTTTGTTATACGTTCTTTAATGTCATAAAATAATTCTTGCTCATCCTCATTTCGAAAAAAAAAGTGCAGTTTTGTCAGTATTTGGATCTATACAACTCATTTCGCTATATTTCTGTGGTTTCTAACATACTTTTTATGTCTCTTCTTTTAATTATTGACACTGTGGAGGTAAAAAGAAAATCGTCCTATTCCAGAAATTGTCGCAAAAAACTTAATGACATAATATGTTCACTAGGTAAACGACTAGAAATGCAAAATGACCGTCATTTTTTTGTTTTTGTTTTTTTTGGTCAATTGACAGTCATTTTTTAGAATATGAGTAATAATATGCTAAAAATTGACCATCAATTGACGAAAAAAAACTACGGTCATTCTTTATCTCTGTATATATTACTAATTATCTGATACAAACTGGGCACATGAGTAATCAAAGGTAAAATAATTATATTATCATTGAAATAGACAAGGATATTGAATCATGTACCTATAGTACAATGTACAATTCCTTAAGTAAGATTTTAAAAATTAACAATTCAACTCTTTCTGTACCATCTATTAAGAACTCTCAAACATACAATTATTAATGCAGAATAATAATTTTTTATATACAGTATTCCGAGAAGTACAATAAAAATGGCAAAATCTGCAACGTTACCCTAGAACCGTATTAATATTAGGAAAGTTACAGAAATCGAAAACTTCTTACAATTATTATCTCGAAAAGTAATAGATTTTTTTCTTAGTGTGTATAGCTTGATTCGACAAAACCTGAGCACAAACGAAATTAGGATTCCTTTGGTAAATATGTAAATTATTTACGTAATCAGGTAATGTTGTGTCACCTTTTACCTATGTATATATAGCCATTGAGTATTTTTATCGCTAGTCTTTCCCATGGTACACAATTTATATTTATACTTCCTATAAAACCGAGGAAAAGACCTTCAATTTACTTTATATCCACTTTTAGAGAATTTTTCGAGAGCCAATCCAACAAATTGCTGGGATAGGAAAGTTTCGTATTCGCCTAATGGTTCACTTAAGACCGGTCGCGACATTGCCAGATTGATCACTCAGGGCAAAGGAAAAAGGCGCGAGAGGGTTGTAAAAAGGGTTTCAGGGATACATCGCGTGTCTTTTCTTCAGCGGTGCCGATAAAACGCGGAAATAGTCGTTGATTTGCTGGCGTAAATTCTCTCGTCGCCTTTAATATTCGTATAGCTCTGTCATTCCTCAGCGAGATTCTTGAGCCGTTGACGGAAGACTTTCCGTGTCTACTGAATGGAATTTCCATCTTCCCGAATCGTCTCCGCGCTGAAGCGAATATTGCTGTCGTAAATCAAGATTCCTTTTCAGCAACCGCGTTACGCGAAAATATATCCGTTATGGGACAGTATCACGCGGTTCATCTTCATCTTCATCGCATTCTGGTGTTTTGATGGCATGAGTAAACTTAAAACATGTGTCTTTTAATTGCTTTGTATAGAGTATTTCAAATTCTAAAGTTAAGAATGTATTAATTAAAAGTTTACATGTAAGGTATGTCTAAAGGTGAACTGCGGAATTGAAAATTATCTCAAATTTTGTAGGTGGAGAAATTAAGAGGAAGAATTCGGTAAATTTTTCCAGTTTTGAGTTCAATTTACTTTATTGTTGTTGAATAGATTGGAGATCATGTACATATATCAGATAACTTTGAAAGTGTATATGTGTAGTTCAATTGATACTTTCAAAATACAAAAATAAATTACTAATGTGCAGCATACAAATGACATGAATGGGATAATGAGACATTTTCAGTGAATGTGTGCCAGAAAAACTGGTTAAGTGAGACTTAATAGTCATTTTATTTTAAATCGTGCAGGTAATTGAGGGTGAGTCTGTTTTTTGCATGAAAATTCTGATAACATTTTATCGAAATTGGTAAAACATTTTTTTTTTTGCTTCAATTTTGATTGTTTTGTCGTAGCAAATTATCGAAATATCAGCTGAAATGTTGATTTTCAACAATTTCCAGATGTTGCTCACCATTCTATTCTAGCAATTTAGCCAAAAATTGCGAGATGATTAGAATTTTTTGTAGTGTCAAAGTTCTATCGTTAGAAAAAATATTCCTAATTTTATTCTTCTGTAAACTTCTCTGGAATCGTGGTAGAAAAAAAAGAAGTGTAGTACAAAAAATGGTAACACCGCATCAGTTTTTTTTTTCTTAGTTTCATTGAACAAGTTAGTTCAGCTAACAACATTCAGGGGAAATTCACTATTTGGGGATTACTACTTTTTTTGTCAGATCGCCATTAATCCAGGTATTTTTATACTTTACTGTGTTGAAATTCTCTAATTTGAACGAAAATGGTCCATTTGAAAATTTGGAGCGTAAGACTTTTCCTATTTTAGTATCATATTCACAATAGTAGGAAAATTTTTTTGTTTTTATATTATAAAGAAACATTTACATGGAGCATTATAAAAAATTCAATTTTATTGTTGATTTTTCGAAAATTTTCTCTAGCGAAACAATTCAAATTCAAGCGAGAAGAAAAAATACATGTCTTATCGATTACTATAGAAATTATTTTAGGAATTTCTGCGCGAAAAAAAAAGCCAAATCTGAACCTCCCAAACTCTTCAAAATGTAATGACTCATAATCATCTATATAGTTTACAGATATGCGGACTTCGTGACATTCATATAGATCCAAACATAATGTTTCAAGGGTTTTATTCATATTTCATGATTATTTCATATGAATCACATTCAACCCTTGCTGATATGTACGTACATATCGCATTCTTAGATACTAAGATTACTATTGCTTATAAAACTCAGCCCTAAATCGTGACAATTTGAGCATACATACTAAGAAAAAAAAATCACTATCCCAAAACGCAAGTCCACATTGCACAATACTTAACGACATTTAAAACTCATTACATTTTCCTTAATTTCCTTTCCAAATACACATTTCTTCTAAATCATTGGAACATCGACTGCTAATTGCAACCACTGAAGTATACATTTTTTAATTTGTAATCTTTAAGCTTTTATTCTAACTACATCGCAGAACGTAAGTTCACATTGGAAAATATTTCATTTTTTATTTTACCAAGGAAAAGTATCAAATTTTCTACTCAGTTCCTTTTCTTCGAAACGGATTCCTTCAGAATCATTAAAAAATCAACTCAAACAGCAAAAGTGCACAATTTTTATTTCATTATCAACAAATTTTAATTCCGTCTGCCTCCCGAAACATAATTTGACATTGAAAAATATTTAACTTCTTATTTCACAAAAGAAAAACATCAGGTTCTCCCTCATTTCCTTTCCTAATGAACGCATTTCTTTTAAATCATCGAAACATCAACTTACACCACAGACGTGCACAATTTCTTATTTACAGTCTATAAATTTTGATTCGGCCTGCATTCAATTGACGAAAAACTACCTCAATAAGCTCGTAACCCGTTCTCCCGATCTTCATGAGTAACTCTATTCGCGTACGTTGAAGTTGCATGTATCTCGAGGTAGCATATTTTTTTTACGATCCAATATCATCCCACGCCAAGTGCGTCTTGAAACTGGATTGCGCGAGTAGTCGTGAAGGTACCGCTCGTCTCATTAAACATCGGCTACAGCATAAGAAGAAGGGAGCTCGCGAAAGCAGCGTAGGAATAGTTGGGTAAACACAAAAAAGCATATGTCTTCGCTGAGCGCGGGCATTTATTATTCAATGATACTGCAACGGAGCTTTTGTGAGGCTGTATACATGCCTACATTGTGCGCCACGTCGGCTCCTTTCCAGTTATCCGTATACATTAGCCAGAGAGTCTGCGAGCGATGTTACACAAGAACGTTACGTACAGGTATTAAATGACCGGAAATGAAGTTCTGAAGCCGCGTGAGATTGAATTAAAAGCGGCTCGTCATTCGAGGACGGTCTAATGCAAACCGGAACTTTGAATTTGCGCCCCATCATGTGGAAGGATTTTAAAAAAGAGGAAGGATGCTAGCGTGGCAAAAATGTGGAATTGATGAAATAGATTACTTTTGGTTGATGAGCTTGATGGCAGAATAAGTGTGAATGAAACTTTCAGCTAAAAAAGTCAGAGTTTGCTATAGACACTATGGCGATGATGTGTGAAATTGGAAACATAGTAAGTGATTATTTGGGTGTATTGATTGAGACTCGTGCAACGAGGTAAGGGAGAGGTTCATCATAAGATTTCTTTAAAATTTGATGGTAATGGTTTTTTTTTTATCTGAATCAAAATCTGAATAACTTTGATTTATTTCAAATCTAGCTACAATAAATATCAGTGAGTTGTATGATTTTCTCAATGATTAAAGAAGTTTAATTGACTGTATGATGTTTAGACATTGAAAAATGTTGCAAATTGAAAAAAACAAACTAAAGTACGTGGAGGATACATAGTAATTTTTGAAAATATAAAAACTGCAGAGTTTCTGAGATTTTTCATAATGTTTGGAAATTGTGTTTATCATTACCTTTCTCCAGAATATACGTATTGAAGTAAAAACCTCAATGACATAAAAAATTTTTTATTCGCTTACGAAAAATCTCGGTTGGTTGGTATAGTTTTTGTAGATTTTACGAGTTTCTAGAAGCTTTGAAATAACTGCAAGTTCTGAAAATTGTTTGTACTTTGAAAAAAAAAAACTATTTTTGAGTAGAACTTCGAAAAATTTCTATAAACTTTGTGTAGGTATTGTATTTCTGACTATGTTCCTACAAAATATGCATGACATTCTTCTTCCATTTTTTCCATCGAAAACCGCAAAATCTTTCGAAGTTTTCATTAATTGCGAAAAATCAACGTAGTTTGAAAGGTTTCAAAGCTTTCAATCGCTTGTCTTATGTTTGGAATTTGGATAATGGGAGTAGTTCAATTTCACTAGAAACTATAAATAACGTAAATTATTCGAACTTTTTGTGAAATTTTCTAAAGTTTATACACACGACACACAGGATGTGTTTTTCGTCATATTTCTTTGTGTAATGTACGATATTATTTTACATTTTTAATGAAAATCTAATACACTTGTAGATAATTACAAAATTTGAACAAATTCTAGTCAGTCTGACAAATTTTGGTAATGTTTGGAGAGTTTTCAAAAGTTCATTTAATGTTCGAAATTTAGAAAACATTAAAAATTGAAATTCATCCTCTATTTTCAATATTGTCAATAACTCTGAAAGTAAAAAATAAGTAGCATTTTCAAAGATGTTTACAATTTATAGAAATAGTGTTTTCTATCAAATATTATTGTTAAATGCATTGGAATATTTCTTCATTTTTTTATAGAATTCGAGAATCTTGGAAATAATTAAAAAAATATCAATATATAATATGAGTGAGGAAAATGTATTCTGACTAAGAAATTTTTGAATTGAGTTTGTTTGGTCTGAATGTTTCAGAATTTTGAGATAATCAAATATTTTAATATAAGATTTTTCGCCAACTATCCCAGAAAATCAAAAATATAAGTAGAATTCAAAAAAAATGTTAGTACATTCTGGACATTTTAAGATATTTCGAATATTTTTTCAACTGCAGTAATTGTCATCTGTCTGAAAAATTTCACAAATAAAAAAATTATTTTGTTTTTCGTAATAGTGTTGATAATTTTATAATGTCAATAAAAAAACTAGAATGTTAGAAAAAGTAGAAAAATTGTGAATACTACTTCATATTTTACATACAAGATTTTCCTAGTGCTTAATACTACATATCATCCCCATATTTTCGTTCTCTCCTAATGTCGCATTAGTTTTAGAGAAACTGAAACATATAAGTCATTTACTTGTACTTTTTTTTATCGCATCCGTTCTTCGCTAAATAGAAAAAGAAAATCTCTCAGCAATCAACATCTAGTAATATGCCAATTTTTGTCTTTTCAAAGAAGCACCATTGCTCTCATGATATAACAAAAGCATAAACTATCTTCATGATAATAGAAAAAATTAGTCTAAAATATTATTACAAGAAAATTATAAAATGAAGAATGATATATAATAAATGTCTGAATAAATTTGGGAATAGTTATCTTACGTGAGCTATGCTAACTATCAAAATAAATTAATGTATGAAAATACATATTTTGAAGACCTTACAAATAATAAATTTTAATACACAGAAATCATGTGCGAATGCCTATTACCTAGAACGTGAAGTAAATCAAAAAATAATTGCTTAGTGATTAAATAAAAAATATAGAACAATATGCATATGATATACCACTTCTGTAATATTCTCTGCAAAAACTTTTTCTCCAGCTTCAGAAAAACTGTGTCATAGCAAAGACATCAAATAATTTTCTTAGCCTACTGATTCATCGATAAAAATCTTCCCTAGATTTTTCTTACTTTTAAACCATCTTTTCCCAACGAAAAAAAGTGAAAACCAAAAAAGGAATCCAAAACCGGAGCTCGGAATCCTCATTATATCCCGGCAATTTCAAGATTTTCGCAGACGCATTTTATGGCGTAGCGTCGGCGGAGCCGATCAATATTTTCCCTCTCACGAGCAGAGATAAGAAGTTATAATTCTAGCGGAGTTATCACGCTCGGGATGAGTCTCGAGCGGTGCTTCGTTAAGCAATCATTTTCGGCTCTTGCTCGTACACGACGAGCGACGACGTAGGGATATTCCTAAAATGATTTTCTTTCGGGAATTACGGACGGCGCGGAGACGCTGACGGAACGATTTCACGAGCAATTACGTTCTCGGATAAAGTTAAATTTTCATGGAGAACTGTACTCGAGAGGCAGAATTGCGATTGTCCACGAAAGTAATAGAACTTGGAATGGCTTCTCTGGAGGCGACGTAAAGACGCTTACCTCGATTTTAGACTGTTTATTTTTAACTATGATAGATGTAAATGTAAGAAGGTGAAAATCACGGGGCGCCTTCCTGTATTTTTAGGGAACGTACTTTTGCTAGAGTTTTCGAAGTTAGTCAAAAAATTGCAGGGTGTTACGTGACTTTTACTTAGTATTAATAACATTTTAGCTTTTTCTAGTAAAAATTTCATTATCACATAAAAAAAACGGGACAAACTGTATTACAGCAACCTCACGTTTTTTATCACTCTAACAACTTTTGCATTTTGTAACTCTTTGTATTATTAGTACGAACAGTTGTATCATAATTCGTTAATTTTAGTTTTGAAAATTCATGTGCTGTCAAATAAGTAAAAGCTGTTTGAAAGCAATCCTCATTGCCATAAACGTCTAAAATAAAAATTATCAGATAATCTTGAACTTTTGAATTTGGTGTAAATAAAAGCTATATTGTTCTATGCTGTTGAGTTGTTACAAAAGTAAAAGGTTGTTGAGATAGTCAGAACTGTTGAAAGATTACTTTCAATGTTTATCAACTAGAAAATATTATTGAAACTGTCATGAGCTGTCAGGATACTCGAAAATATGAACAAATTATATGGTTTTTAAAAATTACAACCTCAATAACTGCAGAATTCATAAATGCTGTAAAAATGCTGTGGAGATTATTAAAAACGAGGAAAGTTTGAAACTTTTAGCTTAAACTGTGTCTGACCTCGAAATTAGTCATAACTGTTAAAAGCTGTCAAAACTGTCAAAACTAGTAATCCGTCAAATATTTAAAACTTGTGTTCTAAAGACAAAGTAAGGCTCCAAAAAAATCAAATCTGTTAGCGTACATTTTATAAATAAATCATTGAAAATTCTTCTAACTTGTAGTATCATAAAATTTCTCTGAAAAAGCTTAATAATCATACAGATTTCGAAACATAGAACATTAGAAATAGAAATACTCACAAAATCTGTAAACCCGAAATTTAACCATTTTCACATTCAGAATACAATCTTTCAAATATCATCAATTCCGAGTTCCTGAAAATATTTTGTATTTATTACTCCTTAAAGTATCCAAAATATCTTTAACGAACTGGAAATTTTCTTTATAAATCTGTAATATCTTGAATCAACTGTAATCGTCAGAACACAACTTTAATGATGATGGTCTTTTCACTCGTCTCACCCACATAGTCTTCCATTAGGTACGGAAATTGGGGAGAACATATGACTTGTCCTATGGGAATCATCATCATGTTCTCGTATACATATATTGAGAGCTTTCACGACGGTAATCCAATTCTCTCGATGCTTGCATTAATCGATAATTACTCCCTCATTTACAATGTTGTGCTCAATAAGCTTAAAAGATACTAAGTAGTGGTGATCGTATTGGGTAAGAGAAGAAATAAAGTTTGACTTCAGTTGAACTGGTATTACTAGATCGTTCGAAGATAAAAATTAAGAAATCCTCTTTCAGCAAGATTCAATTTCTCGATTACGTATTTTCCGAAGATTGAGTCTGAGTTCTTATAAGAAACAAGACTGGGTTTTTTAGAAGCCCGATGTGTAAGTTTCTCGATAGAAGATTTTTGTGGAAACTTTATGAAAAAGGAAAATTTAGTAGTCAGGTCTAGAATTAATAATTTGAGTTTGCATCTTTGTAGTATGAGTGATATTATTGACAACTCTTTGAAATTAGTTATAAACTCTTAAGCTTTTTGCAATATTATAAAATTTTTTATAACCTTAGATGTCCAAGTGAAACAAATATGCATAAATAATGAAGGCTCTCGAAACGTTAGATATGTCACTGACTCAACTCACGTTCCATTATTGCCGAATAATGCAGTCGCAGTTAAGCATAATGCTGGTGAAATCTGTATGCATTAGATGATGGAATGAAGGTACAATAGTTGTCATTACATTGCGGTGTGGACAATGGTAATAATGCATATAAAGGTCAAGACAGTCTGACCTGATACATTTCGAATTGAAATTTCAATCAAGAAAAATCGATTGACTCTTTCAGATTTTGTAGTCAAACAATTAGTATGACCTTGAAGTAATAGAATCCTACTGTTGCAGGATTCGACATGATTTGATATTTTGTTATGTTCAGTCCTATTAAGTCTAAAGCCGCATTTTTCTTTACTCATATGGGCCATTTCATCTCAAATCGTCCAGGCAGCGAGGGTAAGGTCTTCTTTTTGTATGAAATTTTTATTTATAGTTTCTACATCGAAATCGATGAAACATGTATTTTTCTTTTAAGCTTGGCTTTGGATAGTTTTGTCGTAGAGAATTCGTAAAAATGCGTCTGAAAACGCAATTTTATTCGATTGACGATTAATTTTATTTCCAAATGTGACAACTCTGCGAAAAAATGACCGATCTTTAAAACCTTTTTTTCTGTTTGAAGTTAAAAGGTCCTCTGATAGAAAAACGTATTAAACATGGAATATATAAAATAATTCTTTGACGTCTTGATTTAAAAAAAAATCCGAAAAATTTGTCACTTTTCAAAATTTAAATTGCAACACTTATGCCTGCTTTACAGTACACTGACAATATGTTCATTGATCAATATGTGTGGTTTACAAAGGTCAGAGTTTTTTTCGAATTTCATAATTAATGTTTGCACAATCACAAAATGTAAGTAGATACTTAAATGAAGGTAATAATAAACAATCCGCATTGTCAACTTCCCTGATGATAATCTCTTTCCTAAAATTCAATCATTGCATCTGGAACCAAAAATTCTATCGAATTTTCGTCAAACGAATGCTATTTTTAGGTTAAGTTCCATCAAAATGATAGTACCCAAATACGTCAACTTCATCCAAAGTGATGATAAATTGTAACGCTAATCTAATATACTAGGATAAGAATGACGGTCACTTTGGTAATGATTAAATGTTTGTTTTTGATATCATTTCGATGTCATCATATTGTATGAGCGATTGATATCATTATGTTTTTGATTCGATATTTTTACTGACCATAACAACTTTGTGTAATAATAACGCTATATTTTGTTTTCCATTCGTTCAATCAAAAACTTCCTGATAGCTTATACAATCAAAAACGTTATGTACTGAAAAGGAGAAAGTGATTATCAGTAATAAATGGATAAAATTAATAAAACTTCAAAGATAAAACTTGAGGTTTTTATTAGATGACGAATCGTCAATAAAGATTCATTTCACAATGAAAAAATGTAATATTAGCTTTCAGAATTAAATGACAGGGAAAGATCTTTTTGTTGTGCCCTTCCTTATTTTTTTAATCTTGATTTGTTGGCAAAAATTTTTTTTAGCTTTTCAGAGAATTTCATGTATATGATTCACCCCCTGCTTGATTTTTTGCTCTTCAGGGAATTTGCTGGTACCAAGGTTTTTTACTGCATTCGATTTCTTCCCGTTTCGCAAAATTATTCATCGTAAAAATATGTGGAGTCAACCAGAATTAATGAAATTCCTAATGTTAATGTAAGATGAGTTTACTCCTGGCACTTTTCCTTTTTTTCTGACTGAAACTTTCTTTAAAATTCTTTTTTCAGTTCTTGCTGCTTTTTTATTTTACTATTTGGATATTTTCACACAATTTTCTGCAATTTTATTCTTACTTCTGTTTCGTTTCTGTTATACTTATTATTTAAGCTAGTTAACATTGAATATAATGTTTCTCATTTTATCATATTCGTTACTATTATGTTCTATTATCAACTCATGCATTTTGCAATAATTGATTCTAGTACCAAACAGCCGTGGCTTCTGTTTATAGTTAACTCCTCAATACTTCAAGAGCAACTTCGTGTTTTTTGGTTATACTACTGATCATAGCGCCATTTCAAATCTTATCCAGCGCAATCTGTACGTTGTTTTCGAACAGTTTGAATGTTTTTCACCTATTGTTACCGGGTGTGATATTTCAATTGGATCTTCATTAAATTTGCTGCATTTTGTTGATTGGTTATTTTACCCAACTACTATTTGGTTATTTTCCCCTAAGCCACTTTTTTTAGTAACAGTCTAATAATTTTTTGAACAACAAGAATATCGACAAACACAATACCTATTAATGTTCATCGTGAATCCCTACTTCCATGAAACACTTACTTCACTTCTCCAACGTCAATTTTGACTATTTTTAACAACTCAAAAGTGTCGTTGAATATCGCTCATGCCTTGCTCAAAAACCTTTAATTGCTATATAAAAGGTGAGGATTTAGTACGGCGCCAAAAAAATGGAAAAAAGTTGTATCTTTCTGATAAGCATATACATTAACTGATAAATGATATTTTAATTTATTAAAATAAGTGATGCAAATGGTTGTTTTGCCCCGTGGTGATTTTATGCCATCTTACCCTATCAATGCTGAATTTTTCTTTTTTATAATTCATAACAAGAATTTAAGAAACCTTCACATTCTTTTAGCATTATAACTTAAATAATTCATTCACATAACAGAAAAAGCATGAAAAAGAAAATTATCAATATGAATAACATAATCAACAATATAAACTCGAATGCTTTAACTGAAATGGAAAAGAATGAAAAATCCATGGACAAAAATTTAAAATAATTTTAAATAAGCTAGATCGAAGGAAACATGCACAAAGTGCTCAAACATGAAAAAAATCAAATCGCATCATACGCAAATTCTAATCGGCTCTGCTAATTACACAATTCAATGCCAAAATAACGAGCTTCGATATTACGTGAAAAATTTCTGTTCTATTCACAACCTCCCGTGGATCCTCATATGACCCAAACGAAATCCTAAAAACGAGCTTCTCTCAAAACAAAGCAACAGACCCGATGGAAAACGCCTTCATTATTTCTCTCGCAAAAAACTGCCCGGACGCACGGCCCGATAAGCCCCCGGATCCTTCATCAATTATTTCACGGCTGTCAAAGAAAATCCCCCCTCCTCGATCGGATGAAAGCGCATCAAATATTTATTCTGACAAACACGGTCCCACAAAGACAGTTTGCGCTTCCCAACCGTGAAACTTGAATAAACCGCGCCCGAAACAACCGAGTTTTACGACTAAATGAAAATTTCATTCGCGACAAAGGTCAGCCGGGGGGGGGTGGCGGTGGAGGGGTACGGTGGAAAGCAGGAGCAGCCTTGTTCCTTGTGGTGCGTTCCATAAAAGAGCCCGGTCGCTTTCACGATGTCGCGAAATCCCCGACGGTGGTTTCATATCGGGCAATATCCAGCCCCCCTTTCCTCGGGAGCTCTGCGCACACACGGGGAGAAAACGAGCCCTGCCGCCGCGCGCGGTGCAACGCTCCCGAAGATTATGAATGCAGGGCTAAAGCCTGGCTGCAAGGGTGGCACCTGCGTCATAACCTACATAGAGGCCGTCACACCACGGGATTTCGGTGACGTCAGAGAGCCGCGCACATATATTCGACGGTGCCCAACACGTACAAAACAAGTTTGGAGCCGGTGCATGCGCGTCCCAGTTCGCGGATGCTGGGGAGATTCGTTTCGTCATAGTCACTAGGGTGAGAGCGTGTTTGTAACGGTCATTCCCGGCTCCATCGAGATTTCCCCGTGCTGTTCTCGGTTGTCGTCTGGACCAAACGGCACCTGACCTCATAGGATATATATTGGCCTGAGGTTCACATAAAGGTGGTTTAGGAGGTTTGAACATCTTCCGGGATTCCAAACAATCGATTTTTTGAATGAAATGAACAGCCAAAATATGAATAGACCGAAAATAGAACTTGACATTGAAGTAAAAGAGTTTTCTCTTTAGAGTCCGAATTTCTCTTCTTTCAGTAAATTCATATCTTCCATCAACAACTACACAGGTTTACGAATTTCGATAAATTTTTGGACGCAGATAGGCAAACATGTTTTTTCATGTTTGCCTAATGCTGGTAATGTTTCGTTCTCGCAGATTCTAATTCTAGCATCATGACAACATTGATTATGTTATTTATTTTTAATCTGGTCAGCTCTTCAAAACCATTGATGAAAGTGCCATAAAGTTCATTTAAAGTCAATCAAAGTAGTTTTATTATGATCGTTTCGGGTACATTGTTCTTAAAAATAGGGAGGTTTGAACAAATATGATGAGAAAAGAATATTTACGCTCTTTCGGGGGTATGGTGGAAAGTCATGAGTAGTACAGAAAAACCACAAGTGTCAACATTCTTTTTAAACGCTTGTTGAACCTTGCTTTACAGATGATCAATGTTAGACAAAATTTAAAATTTTTTTTATCGCTGATACCCGAGTGGCGTTATATCTTGTCCCATACGAATGAGTGTCGTACCCACATTGATAATAACTTGGTTTTTTTCACATGGGCCACACAATACTGGCTGAAAATTGGTCTGGTATTGGAATACCGAAAATATAATTTCTAATGGAAGATGGCATCTATATAAGAATGTCTGTGGTGCACCAATATGATTATTGTTCATAGGGTCAACATGATATTTTCAAGCTAGTATTGAAATTTCGATAGAAAACAATGACTGTGCATACACATATTAATCGTGACTCATATTAATTCAGAACATAAAAAAGCTCAAAAGGTCTCGAAATATCCATTTTTCACTACCCCTAACTGGATTTCTTTTCTGTCTTTTTTTTCAAAACCAGGAACGAGCAAGGAGAGCTGAACATTCAAGACCTACAGACAATCTAGAAAAACCATAAGTGTTTTTAAAATTCAAGAATTATCCGTGAATACTGTTGGTCTTTTATACATTCAGCAAAACGTAATGATGATAAATAACTCAGTTGCATTGCACTACGTTTCAAATTTCGTTATTCAATAAAATTAAATTACATGGTCAAAATTGAAAAAAAAAACTGAATCATGTATTTCAAAAATATGACCTGTTTGAATGAAACGGACTACTGATTTGTGATCAGCACCAAAAACGACTTTGAAATCTTCATTGAGCTGCTTGGGTCCTAAACCGTGTAAACCTGTGCTATTGGCAAATATACTCATCAATCATGTAAAATTGAGCATATTCAAAAATGCAAAATCATGAATGTAAAACTCCAACGTATCCAATATTTTTAATCCACAAATTTCAACAGTTAAATAGAAATTTAAGAGCAGTAGAATTTAAAAATTTTCTTTTATAGCCAAAATTTCCAGTGAATCAGTGGATGTCAACTGAGGGTATACATTTTTTAACGTAGGAAGAATAAGTAAATAGCATGTAGGTATGGAAAACTACTGATTTTTCTGTACTTTTGTATTATTCCTTTGATATCATTATACCGTATACATCAATTGATTACTATGTAGCTATATTTATTAAATATTTAATTGTATGATCGTGTATGGGTCTATATTATATCTAAATTAAATTACATAATTGCAGAGAATTATTCACAGAATTGCGTTTAATTTGTACATTTATGATAACAAATCAATAACGACAGTGAATTATTATTTTTAGCGAAAATCATTGGTGCTTAAACCGGAGATGGGTACTTGCCACCTCACTTTTTAATTAATAAGAGTAAAGACACTTTTATGCAGCCACAATTTTTGAGACACAGAAAAAATATATATATATTTTTATAATTGAAATATTTTTGGTATCGTTAAATATTTAATGTCCGAATAAAAATTCTATACTGTACTATGCAAAGTGAAAGTTAAAGGATAAAAATTTGCCATCAATAAATAATTTAAAAGAACGTCTGAATTCTAAGAATGATGTAAAATTAAAAGGTTGATTGACAATATGTATCGATGAAGATATTTTATGGGCTTGTAAGCATCAAAAATGTATGCATTCGAAAATGAACAGATATACCCTGTGCAAAAACATTTTAAATAAGCTGAGTAATTTAATATTGTTTTCAATTAACTGTTCAAGGCGAACTTCATATGCACTTTTTAAGGTTATATATTTTATAATAATTGAGCATTTTACTGAATTTTCATGTACATCTTGGGGCACATTAATTTTCTAGCGTTTCACAGTTTTACTTTTTATCATACTGTAAGCAGGAGCAACAATAACCAAAAGTTAATTCTTGCAAAAATAACTGAAGTTTGTGAAATATTTGATGATATGATGGAAATTATGTACCTAAATGACATTTATATTCAATTTCTGTAATATTGTGAAAAAAATGTGTCAAAAAATGGAAATTCCCAAAGAAAATCACCAAGAAAAATGCGCTAGGTCTGCCGCCTGGGGGTTGCATAGGTCACTACTTTGAATTTAAGGAAATAAATTTGAATTATTTTTATAGGTAAAACACATTTTTGAACTTTTTCTTCAAAGGTTTCATTATTTTCTTCTTTCATTTGTTTCTTTGTCATTTTTCTACGTGAATGGAGTCAGAGGTTACCTTTTATTATTTGTGTTCCTAATTTTTATATTATCTAGATAGTATTTCTATCCACTTTTCAAATAAAAGTTGTGCCTTTTATTTTCCTAAAGTGTTCATTGTTTTAGTTCACCTTGAATATAGCGCCCTATCGTGCTCTCATATTTTAAAAATATCGAAAAAAATGCCTTCGTTTTATTGAATTTAGCTTGCAACATATTTAGCCAGACAGAAATTCAGTATGGCCAAAATGTTGCTACATAAGTAATCTTCCGAATGCGTGCTTATTTTTAGAAATCAGTGCAAAAACACCATGTCACGAGCTTTGTAAAAAAAAATCGACCTATTTGACCCAACTACACTCAATAATTGAAAATCTTAAAGACTAATTACTCTACTTTTCCGATTCAAAAAAGTAGACTATTTAAAGTTGATTGAAAGATATTCTTTCCTATGATAATCATATGAAATAAAGTAATATTATCACAATTTGTTTACTTCTACATAAAAAAATCAGGTTTTGTTATCGACGAACCTCACTTACAGAGTTACAATCGAGCAATAAAAAAAACTTTATTTTGATCTGAAGGAACACTTGAATCCGTCGCAGGGCTAGGGTTCAAGGGGAGAAAAAAGCAGTAAAAATCCCCTTCAAGTAGAAGGAATGATAGCCGTAGTATAAACATAATCCCATTCCAAGAGAGAAGTCGTTGTGGTGTTAGGGGAACCCTTAATAGTTTGTTAATGTCAGATTAGAGATATCCAAACAGCATAACTTTGTATACACTCACCCAGGGGTTGATTGAATGCCAACACACTTGAATTTCGATTCACCATCTCTTAATGCTGTTTCGCACGGAAAAGGAAAAAAATTAGGGCAAAGTCAAACGTAGGCGACTAACACCTCAAATTATCTACATTGTGTATCTAATAATATATATGGTGTAAGTTACGATTAAGATAACTGTAATGATTGTCTACAATTAATAAAGTATTAATTACCTGAGTTAATTGCAAGAGCGAGTTGAAAAAAAAGAATATGGTGTTACTACTTTCGCAAACGTCAGGCTTGGTAAAAAAATACAAAATTTGTTTATTATATTCATTCTCAACAACTTTCCAGAATGTTGTACAGGATTATATTGTTGAAAATTATGTAATGGCCAAGATACTGGAAAATTTTTCTATTAAAACTTTTGAAACGTTAGGAATCATCAATATTTTTTTAAAACTGTTGAACCTTTTAATATCACCACGTAAGAGAAGAGTCCAAACTATTTTCATAATCGCATAAGTAATTATCATGAAAATAATCTAATGGTCTTTATTGACTTGCACACACTTCGTATGCTCGGTACAAGGCAACTCTTCCACATTTTCAAGACGGTTAAACAGGTTAATTCGATCAACTTTACAACCTTGGTCGAACGCTATAAACTCGGTCTTGTACGAATGAATTTTTCATCAGCGGCTTCAATTTTCGAAACACGGCTCCCGTGACGACGTAAAAAAGTCACGACAAAAGGGACTCATTTGGGCACCGCTGTTACTCAGCAGGACTTTTGTCGTAAAAGAAAAACAGTCAGTACAAGGAACAGCTGCTTGAGATATTCTTGTCTGAAAACGGCAGCGCTCGACTTTGATAAGTTCCATTAGCTGCGCTATCTCAGTTATTTTACACTCGAACGTGGCCGTTTAAACTTGTACAACGTTGTTTCTGGAATCCGGGTTGTTACCTTTATCAGCCACGGTATTTGCATATCTAGCCTAATGGGGGAAAAACTTCGGGGACGGGTAATTAGACTTGGAATGGAATGGTTTTGTGCGTTAAATACTGATTCACGGTGCTATTCAGAAACCAGCCGAATATTAAAGGACCGTGATTATATTTCAAGTCATAAGTTTGCTCAGAAACTAATTGAATTAGATGCTTGATTTTGAAGACATAGTTTAATTTTTTGAATCCAAGGCAATAAAATCATGTTTGACATTCGTTCAGAATAACCTCTCAAATTTTTTGAGCCCTCTCACTTATCGTTAGCTTTATGTTATGCACTGAGAAAAGGTTATAGTAATAATGAAAATAAAATACTGTGCGTTTTTTACAGGTGACTATTTTACATTTTTAGTTGTATTTTATCGTTGATGTTGTTGTAAAAACTCCAATATGCATGGTACTTTAAACTATAAGTCTATTGCATCTGTCACACAATAATATCTGGGATATTATTTTTATGTATGTATGAAGAACTGACGAAATTTTTCTCCTAAAAAGATGACCATGTTCATCTAAAATCAATATCAAAGTTTCACGGAGTTCTGCCGAAGTAAGGTAGCGTAATTAATTAATATCTGACTTTACAACTCCTGCCTGAATTGCATGAAGAAGCCTTTTTCTTAAGGCGACAAGGAAGGCATGAGTAAATGGAACATTTTTGAAATAAGTTAATGGATTCTGTGAAGAATTCTCTTGTAAATATAGTTGCGTTCACTAAAAGTCTGATCAATATTGGCATATTCAAATCGTAAATTTGTGTGAATAATATCTTTTATGGTCGAAAATTTGAACTAAACACTCTTCGAATATATAATGAAACATTTTTAGAATTAAATATGATGAAGTGTTAACACAAAAAATTTTTTTTCACAAAACAATTACAACCCTCGGCTTCGCCTCAGGCTGCAATTTTTTGTTTCGTCAAACCAGGCATCATCAAAAACTGTCAATAATATACTACTATAATCAAAAATCAAAATCAGTTTATAGATTTATAAAGGTTGAGCGAAATTTCTATTGATAATCTATAGATTCATTGATATGTAATTAATATTTTCTGTACTCACTGCAATAAACCACATTTCTGCACAGATGTAATCGCAGTAATATTTTAGAATCAAACAATATCTTGATCAAGAAAATTATTTTAAAATGTGTGCATGGTTGAAAAACATCAGTTTTTGGAATGAACGATTTGAATTTTCAGCAAATAGAAATATGTTTCATCAAGCGCGTAGCCAGGGGGGGTTTGGGGGGTTGAAACCCTCCCCCCCTCCAAAATTCCTGAACATATGTATATCTTTTTAAACCCTTTTTCAGAAATATGATTTTCAGCAAAAATGATAAAGCATTCGAATTTTTGAAAAAAACTGTGCTTTTTCTTTCAGATACGTTTTGTTTCTACATACTTAAAGAAAATTTTTGTGTTCATAATCTTAGCGATCGTAGCAATCAAAACTGCCTACATTATTTACATGTTTCAAGCAATTGGAATTTCCTTCGACAATATCCAGGGTTGAAAAGTTTTGTTTATTTCAATATCTTTACGGAATTGTAGAATTTTCTCTAAATATTTTCCCACCGGAATTCCTCAATTAGCACGTGAGTCTGAAACATCTGCTAATAAGATGAATGCAGCCCAGGCTCTCTCTAAGCTGTTTTTACTCTAGATTCTAACTGCTTACCAAAACTTATCTTCTGACTTGAGCGAGAGTTAAAACTAAAAGGGCTTTCGGATGCCTCTGTACTAAGTTTTATAGCAGTCTTATCTCTTTCTATAAGTTTTTTTAAAGGTAAAAAGTTATTTTCGAAATGATACCTTTGTTTTTCTTGCGGTCATAACTTGATTTTTTACGTGAAATTCGAATTTACAAAAAGTTTTTATGATTTTTTTCAAGTATTTATTTAAAATTGAAATTATGATTCGTTCAAAATTAGGGTAAAAATCGCAATGATTCCTCGCTTTAAAGATATACATACTTCCGAATATTTCGAAGATTGATATCATTTCACAGTTCACGACACTGTAAATATAAGACGAAAATTCTGCCAAAAATTTGGTTTGAAGAATAATGCTTTAACATATGCTGAAGAACGGCATTCTAAAATCTCAAATATAAATATTATTGTATACATAAATACATAAAAATCTAAGATTTCAAACATGTTACAGTATTCACCCTCAATCACTAAAACTTCCACATTTCCTATCATTTTCTGGGTCCTACAGGACCCACTGTACTAATTGATAGTTGATTTACTTTTCAAGATCTCAGATTTTCTAAGATATATTCTTCAACTTCAAAACAACTCCACCTTGATGCCTCGGAGCAAAAATAACAACAAATCTTTCTCTCGAATTCTTTTATACTTTTTTACATTCCTTTTCTTTTTAAAAGAAAGGTAAGGTAAGAAATGTAAAGAAAATATAATGGAATTAGAGAGAAAAATTTGTTGTTATTTTTGCTCCGAGGGATCAAGGTGAAGTTGTTTTGTAAATTAAAAGAAACGGAGCGTCTCAAAGTTTATCATGGAATATACTCTTCAACTTTTCCAAATCTCGAATTCTCTAGTATTCTTAAAGCTTTTTTTACCTCGAATTTTCCTGAATAAATGAAGATGTTAAAATTCAGATTTCTCAAAATTACCGAATATTTTGAAATAGCAAATGTGCATGGATTCCCGTATTCTCGGAATTCCGAATCTCCCGAATTTTCCCGAAGACAGAGAAACCATAATGTAAATGTATGCATCTTGCAAAGAAATAAATTTTTATGCATAGTGTGTTTCGGTGAATATTTTACATGTAAGGTTTGCCAATTAGACACTCGCTTCATGATCAGCAGCAGACAAAACCATAAAAAGCAGATGCATCTTGCGAAAACTTCAGTTTACCAATAAGTGGGTGAAAAAATTGAATCAAATTAATTTTTAAAATCTAACGCAAGATCTGTTATAATCATAACAAACAACTAAGAGAAGCATATGTAGTTTCCAAACAATACAATTTTTGTACATAATCATTTGAAGTAATAGTTGATAAAAATGAATGTTATGATTTTAAATATATCATACCAAATTCACGATCATCAGTCCAGAAATTTACAGACAGCGCCATTTATCTTTCTAAAACTCAAATTGCGCAAATATTTGTTGAAAATAAGGTTGACATAAATAATTTTTCCGAATCTAATGCCAGATTCGTAATGAGCCTACCAAACAATCATAGAAACTATTTGAGTTTTTTGCAAATAATTGAAGTTTAATTCAAAATTCATTATAACAAAAATATTCCGAAATATTAATCTTGCAAATATGTGTCGTGGAATGACAAGAGACCTATCGATCAAACCGGTAAGGCACAGTATCCGACTCGAAAGCATCAAAAAGTAAGCCAAGACGAGTTTGGTCCTTAGGTTCCTTTTGTCGTTCCATGCCACATGTAATTTCAAATTTGTCATCAGGAACACTGAAAACCATGTAAAGGATATGTATCTTGCAGAAATAATAATTCTATAAGTATCTATTAGAAAAAAAGTTTCAACAAGCTACTGACACAAAAAAGCATCAAGTATTAAATAGAACTTGCAATGAAGTATATGCACATGTGGTATTAAATTTTCATACTCTCAACTAGTTCTAGCACATAGAGAGTTTTAATACTGAACGATGTGTTTCAGTAAAGAACTATTTAAGCGAAGATTGAAAGTCTGTAAAACTGCATATTAGTTAAAAGTCAGTTAAGACAGACGCACGTGATCTCTTAACTCCATCAATCAAGAGCCAGACTCAAGAAGAAGCGATGAAAGAATAAAATTACACTTGAGTGTAGTTTAGAGTAAAGACTTCTACAAGAGCTAGTTAAGAGACAACTGTGCTGCGCAGGGATGCCACAAGCCATCTTTTAAACATCTTTCGACGAGATGTATAGAAGCGACGCGCGATGAAATCTTGGATAAAATGTCTAAGTCATCGAGAAGGATGGGCATTCTTTCATAATTTGCACATGAGGACATTCACATATTTTTCTTATATATTGTTAAATGAATAAAAAAATTATCATTAAGAAACTAGTTTGTTCAAGTTAGCTTGAAAAAAAACAATAGATCATAAAAGATGTGTAGGAAAAACATAACATACCCATACTGAATACTTACAACTAGTAACACCTTCAGGAAACCCCCCCCCCCAAAAAAAAAAAAATTTTTCTGACTACGCGCCTGTGTTTGATCAAAAACTCGTGTCTTTTACTTTGAAGTAAAAAATATACCTCATTGTTACCCAATAATAAAAATCAGTTTTTAAAAATTATACGTAGAATGAATTTTATTTGCTTACATTCTTCATTAAATCAATTGCAAAACAAAAGCTAAAATTAAAGCCAGAAACAAAAAAAAAAAAAAAACATCGTTCATGGCGATAACTTTCTTCCGTTATTGAAGATATATGTTTTCATAATAAATATTCAAAGCAAATAATTTTTGTTTTCGATGACTATGTTTTTAATCGAAAATGAGTGCAAAGTAAAAATTAAAAAAAAAAATCAAGTAACAAACAATTGAATTAAATGTTTAGGTACAGTTTCAACTATTGAAAAATAAAAGTATCCTTCCGGAAAAGGTTTATTATTTTACTATTTTGGATAATAATTTTTTTTATTTCGTCAATTATTTCATTAGCAAATCTGCATCAATCAATAAAACTCACAACATTCATAGGAGTTATAAATGGGGAAAAAATTGGTTGCTCTATATATGTGCTGATACGAATTTCTTGCAAAATGTGTAAATGACAAAACATTAATTTGAGCTTGACTTGTTTAAAATACAACGAAAAACGATCTTTGAAAATGAATGTGCCTTTAATACATTAATTAATATAAAAATATTCAAAGGAGATAATGAAGGTAAATAATTAAAAAAGAAGGTAAATTTGTGTTAGGTATACTTTTTTAAAACGTAAATGATTCATTTATCTTATAACGTCGATATAAAAAAAAAATACTCCAAGTATCAAAATTACGAGTATTCCCAATGAAATTTCTTTTTTCTAACACTTAAAACTATTACTACACATTTTCTGGGATTCTTATACTCCTGGTCCGCATTTTTATTCTTGTTTCGTAAGAATTTTTAAGTAGAAAAAAAGCGTGTCAAATTCATGACATATAAAACTCTACTAGATTTTTACTTGAATAGTGAAATTTTTTCGATTTCTTCATATAAATAAATTACAATCCTTTTTTCGAAACTACAAAGTATTAGCTCTAAAAACATATCTCTGGATAAGTATAACACTGCTTGAATCTAAAACAGTGGAATACCACTAACAAACAGTTAAAAAGGCACCACTAAAAATCAGTGTAATGCCTTAACTAAAGAAAAAAGACACTTAACTACAGAAACAAACCAGACGCCCGAAATTCAACTGGTTTTTCAGTGGAAAAGGCGCCACTGTCAAATCAGTGTAACTACACTGAATGTTATCAATACATTTAAAATAGTGTTTATGAATTCGGTATGAAGTTTAACTTGAGATATATAATTTGAAAAAAAAATATTTATTTCAGGCAAACAAATACTTCACAGGACTTCTCACAGTCTCCCAAAAAAATACTGCGAAATGAATTTCTTGGTTATGGTCCTATGATATTGTTTGTCTCGGTAAAATGATGCTTACGTCACTGCTGCGTGGGCTAGTAACTTAAAATTAGAAGAGCACAACGACTATCTAAGGGTCGGCAACGGAAATCTTCCATCGGGCTCACGATAAAAATGTCGGTTATACCTGTATCCATGAAATGGCCAAAAATGCGCCTTACCTGCTAACGCGGCAGTGACCGGAAGAGCTCTCTCCCAAATTTATGACTTCCTCCCTGGCAGCAGTAGTACATCGCGAAGGCAATGAAATTAGCGTAAATCACGAGTAGTGCGCATTTCCTCTCTTTATATTATCCCTATTCACGCCTTTCTCAGACACGACTTGAGAATCGCTAAAAAAATCCCTGCTTTTAAGACCTTTAAATTTGAGCAATTTTTTGCAATTCTTTCCTATACACAGTTGTTTCTGAAAAATTACGAAAAAAAGGAAGCAACAAAAAAACAGAGTTCCTTAGCATTTACATGAATTTTAACATTTTTATTGAAATAAGAAGCCTTATATTTTCGTTCCCTTGTTTCAGCAAAAACGAAAAAAAAAAAAACAAAACAAACAAACAAACAAGCAAACAAACTAACAATCCTACTTTATCCCGAGAACAGTGTTTTTATTATACTTTACAATAAAAAACTTGTCTTATTATTTTACAAAATTAACAAGACTGAATTCTGCAGCCAGCAAACATTTTTAAGGTAATATCTTGAAAAGAAACATTTCTCTTCCAGAGCGATCAAAAAACGGCGGAATAATGGAAAAAAAGCTTTGCCTGACACAATAATAATTATACACCCCTCAGTAAAGTTTTTTTTCCCAGGAAAACTTCATCTCAGAATGGATCATCCAGCAAGAAAAAGTTCTTTCAAAAACTAATTGCGATTCTTCTTTTAATGAAGAATGATTATTCACGCGGTGAGATAAGTCCTCGAAAATTTTCTAGATTGCCACTTTTCGATGAAGAAGAGCGGTTGAATATCAGATACCTACTCGTGGAGCTGGCGCACTCGAGATCTGACTTGAGATTTGCATAATAAAAAAGCACCCTCTTCGTACAGTCACGACGACTTTCGATCGGCAAACAAATCATCTGAAGGAAAATGTTGATGTTCCATCAATCAAGTATGATAAATTCACTCTTCACGGAAAAGACTGATTTCGCCTGTTCTTGCTACTTTCGATGGAAATGTTGGCTAGAAAACATCATCGATTTTTGTAATTCTTTGAATTCAGGCATTTTCTCGTTCCCGCAGTGTTTATCATAAATATTCTGATGACATGAATGAAAATCGATGGAACATTCATAAAATCCCTATTTTTCAGCTGAATTTTCATGTTGTTCAATTACATAATAACCCTACGAATACAGGCCTGTAGCCAGAACTTTGGTTTGGAGGGGGCCTAAAATGTAAATATAAATTAAGAGGGGGGGGGGGGGGGTGGAGATGGTTGAGGGATGTCTTGCATGGATGTTTGTTATCAAAGTAGGACTCATTAGTGAAAAACTGCTTTATTATTATCATCAATATCTTCACTGTAGTTTTAGTTGTCAATCACGCACATGCATATCAACTGTCAAACAAAAGCGTCAATTTTAGTAGACAAAATTTACAATTTCACGATTGCCTTGCTGCCATAATCTCGAGAACCTCATTCGGATCGACACCTAAGTTTCCATGAATTGACAGTACAGCGAGTGCACTGAGTCTTTCATTGCCCCTTGAGTTACATAATTAAGTTTTGATTCTTTCCAGTATTGAAAATTACCTTTCCACTCTCGCCATTGTCACCGGAAGAGTTTCCAAAACTGTTAAAAGATATTTGATTGTTGGAAATCCACTCGGGTCACAAAAAACTTATTCATGTAAAACCCCGGTATCTTTCTCGAGTCCCGATAATTTCTCACACCACAATTTCTACTCTGCTCTTACAGCGGATTCTGAAAGTCGATTATCAAAATATGGCGAAAGATGATGCAAGTCATCTACTTTTTCGATTGCAGAAAATCCAGGGAAAAGTATCGGTAAGCTTGATAAGATTCTTGCGATCTCATAAAGAAATTCGTCTGACAAATTCTGAATCAGCGTATCGCACCGCAAAGAGACAATTGTTGGAGGAAACAAAATAGCATTTAAACTAACTGCGTTTCAATACTTGTGGTGTCGGTGCCTTTAATCTCCCGAACAAAGTATTGAAATGCTGTGCGTTTGAATCCTATTTTGTGTCCTTCAATAATTTTCTGCTTGCAGTGCGGGGCAAGGAATAGAAACAGCAGACCGAAAGTTTGATTCAACAGAGTCTGTTTGATAATGAGAACGAGTTATTTGCTTCAAGGTAAGTCTCGGAACTCTCAGCTCCATATTGAATGTCGCTTTTGCAAGCTTTTCAGCTGCTATAAAAATTTTGCTGAACGATACTTCTGCAGTTTTTCGTTCTTCTTGAAGCATATTCACGATTTCGGGAACATGCTTTATTGCTGATACCAAAGCATATGACTTTTCTTGCAGTTGAACTGACAAAGGGAGCGTTAAGCTGAAAATTTTGTTACAAACCAAGAGATTGACCAGAAACTTGTTTTCCTGAACTGCTGCAAGTAAGCAGGCCGCAGTTTACGAAATAGTCCAAGATTTTTCTGAAACTTTTTTTGATCCAATGTGGATGATCTAGAAGAATTTTCGTTGCATATGAGTATTTTCTAAACAAGTTTACGACATCGTTCACAATATCAAGACAATTCCGAACAGGTGGGACTGATATGGCATTTGACAATGCGAGGTTCTAACGATGGCTATAAACAATGAACGTACATCATCAATGAGTACAGATTCTTCTTTTTCCCATGGAAGCCACTGCCATGTCCAGACGTGTTATGAGCTCCACCGTAACATTGATCAATGCATTTTTACATTTTGAGGCTCAACTCTTTACAACTTTTCTGGAGAGCTTCAGTTATTTTTTCAGAATTCTGGTTGTAAATCGGTACAAATCCGACAAAATCTTCACGCATAATCAGTTTTCGCATGTCTTCGTAGAAGTAGAGGTCCTGGCAGAGGCACGGGGACCTCCTTTTTGCGTGCTTTTTGCGTCCTTTTTCTGTTCCATGCTGTTTTCTCAGCAGTTATGATAAAAATCCTAGAAATTTTCCCCTGAAATGGCTCTTTGTGGTGTTATGTTCATAAAGAAACAGTTTTGAGTTAATAATTTAAGACTGATTCAATTTTTCATGTCAAAATATACATGTAAGAATAAAATTGTCAACTATATAAGAACGACAAAATCGACTTTTTTCATGATATATAATAAAAAACAAGATACTTCAGCATTAAATTTGAGAGAACCCATCAAAGGATTTTTTTTTTCTTAAAGTGTTTTATACTTCAAAAATAATGTGTTTAGTTTGTTGAAAGAAAAAGATTAAATTTATTTAAAAATATATATATTTTGGTAACTAAGTCTGAAATATTGAACTTTTTATTAAAACGAATATTTTTTTATTATAAAATCATGTATCGTGAAAAAACGATTGGTTATTCAAAAAATTATCTTATCTTCAGTAAAACTATTTTGTAACTGATTTTTTTTTCACAGCTTTTTAACAAAGTTTTTTCACAAAATTCTTACAACATTTTTTTTCCACAATATTTTACAATATTTTAGGATTCACGCATTTTTTGGGGCGGGGGGCTGGCCCGTCGGCTGGCTACGGGCCTAGAATGGGAAAACGAAGTTTTTGACGTAACTAAACTTGAAAATTTTTTTATTGCTACGTTCTACAATCGTAGAATAAATCCCTTGCCGTCAAATGTTGATACGAGATTACAGGGACAAAAGTTACAATCTCAATTTCAATTTTTTCATATTCTGACTACAATGAATCCCTCTTCAGGGATAACATAAAATTCAATAAAGTATGCAAAATGTTACAACAGTGGAACTTGGAAGACAATAATAAAAAGAAATAATTGAAAATATTGTAACTGTTGCAACTTTTACTATTTTTGCAGATTTTAGAATTTTTATCTAACTTATCACAATATTGTTCAGTAAAAATAATAATAATAATTTATTATGTACATGAGTTTTGGATGGATATAATTTAGGAAGTTAAAACATCCAGAATGCTAACTTTCCTGTACACTATACACAATCATATATTGTAGTACACTGGAAATTCCCTACAACGTCCTTCTCTTCTACGTCCGCTCTCTATTGCGGCGAAAAATCGTTCCACTTTACGGCGGGATAGCCCGCCTACTTTATTCCCACCGCTTGAGACAATCTCTCTCGCCATCTCTCGCGATTTTCGCGAAAGCATGTAAACATTGTGAAAACTGCGCGACTTTCGTCTGCCCCGTAGATCAGGTGACCCGCCCGACATCAACTGGCCCTCAAGGTCAGCTGAGAGTGGGGAGTCGTGAGGAGTAGTTCGCTCCCCTTTTTCCGGCCATTATAGAGAATGGCTCGAGCACGCGCGCGGACGTTATAGGGAGAGTCCTGTGTACTATATCACTACACAGAACTAAACAAAATTTTCGAGTAAAATATTGATTGAAATATATAATTTTTACAATTCATAGTTTTTCTAGTTCGTTCGATAATATTTTTCATAGATTCACAGAATAGATAAGCAATCAGAATTTAATAAAAACTGATTGAATATTATAGAATCTACAATATATTTTTACATTGGTAATAATTTCAAGTCACAATAAAATATACCATAAAGTACACGCAAATACAGCAAAATGAAGCACACAGATTTAACAACTGAGATCACTTTAAAGTTCTTACAATGCGATTAAGTAAGAAAAAGAATATGATATTGCAGAAAGTACAACAAAAGTAGAGTATGAATTGCACTGCAATTAGGATTTTTACAAAAACAAATATCTTCTTACTTGATATTGCTGAAAAATGTGTATTGTTACGTCCCTGTGACAGTAACATTACGTTAATAACATGAGTCGTTGCGAAATCATCAAAATTATATATTAATTATTGAAATCTATCACAGGATGTTAGAGGTGTGCGGGATCCCGACATTTCGGGAATCCCGGACTCTGGACAGGACGGGAAAAGAGTCGGGACGGGAAATGCTATTTCCCGAAAACTTCGGGAAATCCCGAGTCCGGGATATCCCGTCCCGAGTATAAGCAATCCCGAGTCCGGGATATCCCGTCCCGAGTATAAGGAATCCCGAGTCCGGGATATCCCGTCCCGAGTACAAGAAAATCCCAGTTTCGGGATATCTCGACCCGAGTTCGGGATTAACCGAGTCCAAGAAACTTCGCCTGGAATTCGAAAAATGCTGACTTCACTATGACACTTGAGTGATACAATGAACCGGATGTGTCCGATAATTAATTATTTCGTTTCGTTCCATTCTCATGAATCGATTAGGAAAGCGTCAGAAAAAAGAATATTTTTCAAAGAAAAGAAAAGTCATGACTACGATCAAAAGCCAGACTGATCAATTTTATTGAAATATCGAATACGGAAATGCATCTGGACAAAAATGGATTTGAGCTTTTGAATTTTCAAGATAAATGAGTTTCCAAAACAGGGATATCTTAAATCTTGGGCATAGTCGGAGAAAAATTTTTTCCTTGGTTCAGTGCAGTTCAGTGCAGTATTTCCTTCGGGCCACTGTAGCATTACAAACGAAAATCTGTTTTCTCCGGTTCGCGAAGTACTTTTTTCTTTTTGAATGTTCCCCTACACTTTTTTTAACAGTTTTTTTACGTAGTGAATGATGTCGCAGTTTCAATCAAATTCAAGTGCTGAAGAAACAGTCAATCCCGATGTTACCGAAGATGTGAGCGAATCGCGATCGACTGATTCGGGATTGAAAAGTAAAACGCGACATTTTTATGAAAAATTAAACGATACACAATCAAAGTGCAAACAGTGCGGAGTGATTATTAAAACTGTGAATGGCACTACGTCGGGCTTAAAGCGGCATTTAAGCAGGCATCCAAAACTTCTGCAACTTCTTCAAGAAAAATCTCAACCGGCATCGTCGAAAAATACGGCAGCAAAAACAATTGTGGATGCATTTGTGAGGCAACAAACGCTTAGCAAAGACTCGCCAAAAGCCATTAAAATCACGAAGGCTATCACGCGGATGATCGTCCTGGATCTCCAACCCTACAGCATCGTTGAAGATATTGGATTTAAAACGACTCGCAAGACCTTCTCCTTTCGTCCTTCTTTCTTTCAATTGAATCCCGTTCTAGGCGTCTTTCTCGCACTACAGTAGGTTGCGAGTCGTCTTAAGGAGGTACTACACGCAGCCGAGCCGCGTTACCAAATTCCATGTCGAACTAAATTTTCTCGTGAGATCGTTCCCAAAATGTTCCAAGATCAGAGGAGTCGCATAAAAAAAATTATAGAAGAAGACATCGAACAAGGTAAGATAATAAAAACCGACTATAGTTGTAATTTAGCCATTTTCAAGGTCTAAAATTGATTATAAAAAAATTTTTTGATATCTTTTTTTTTATGTTTTAGTTAATATTGCATTGAAGAGATGAATGATATTTTGTTAAATATGCATTGAAGAGATCGAATGAGATGGTGATGAATATGTGTAAAAAAATAATTGTTATAAGTCATAGTCAAACTTTTATTGCTATATTTAATGACGATATTTTTCTATTTTGATTATTTTAAAGTATACTCTCTAAATTTCTTCTAGTGATAGTTTCACTCGAATCGAGTGAATTTCCTGCAAATCAAACTCGAGTGAAATTTCACTCAAATAGAGTGCAATTTTCACTCGAGAAAAATGAGTGACTTTTTCACTCACTCTTTTTGAGTGAAATCACACTCGAATAAGGGTGGAATCCCTTGTAACTTGGAACCTTATAAAATCCTTATAAAACGTTTTATAAAGTGACCTTTTAAAAATTTTATAAGGATTTTAATGATTTTATAAGGTCTAAGGTCGCCTTATAAAATCCTTATAAGAAACTTCAAATTTTATAAGGAAATGGAAACTTTATAAGGGTTTTGAAATGTTATAAGGATTTTTCCTTATAAGAATTTTATAAAGTCACCTTATTAAATCCTTATAAAGATTTTGAATCCTTATAAAAATTTTATAAGGTTGCCTTATGAAAATCGAAAATTTTATAAGGAAACTAAAATTTTTATAAGGATTTTATAAGGTTCCAAGTTACAAGAGATTTCACTCGAGAGTTTGATTTGCAGGATTCTCACTCGAAGGAATTTACAAAGTAGTAATTTTTTTATTTCTCAGACATTTTTAGGATCAGATCTCGTTTCTCGAATTTCTTAAAAAAAAAAAAAAATTGACTCATTAAATTTCCGCTTTACATAAGCTTTTGCAACAGGGGAGACTGGAGCAAATCCTGCACATTTATCAATCCTGTATTAATTTACTTATCTGATAATAATGAATTGCAAAAAAGGAAATTACATTTTTTTAGCAGAACAAAATATATGACGTGTAGGGATATACCCTTAGCCACATAATACACTTTTTTTAATTAATAAATTTTTAGTACGAATTAAAAGTTTGAAGTCTGAGAAACCTAATCTACTCAAAAATCTCGAAGCGAATCCAGCACTTTTAGTTATTTGTGAAAGTAATGTGTTGACGAATGAATAGCAAGCTTTTTTCACTTTAAAAGGTCTTTATAATTATTTAAGATTTTAAAAATGCTTCAGTTACTGTCAGAAAACATCAGTTTATCTTTTTTTGACCTCGGAATTGTTTTTTTCAATCTTACGCCGTCTACTGGCTCCCTTTTTCGTTTTTAGTTCCAAACCATAATGCTATTTCCAAGGGCATATCAATAAAATAATTTTTGGGGGGTTTACTCGAAATATTTATGTATAATGTTTTTTAAATTCAAGTTTTTTGAAAGAAACTTACATTATGTTGTTGTCGAAAACTGATATTTTTTTGAAATATGCATAACGTTTTTCTTTGTTTGAAGAAAAACTGAAAAACTTCAAAAAATTGAAAAATAAGAACAATGTGAATGAGTCACAAAAATAATAATAATATAAGTGAGTTTTGAATAGTTCGAATTATGTAAGCTTATGGGTTTAGAGAATTTCGAAAAATTAACAAAAATTGATTATTTCAAAGATTGTCAATAATTTTATAAAATTCGAAAAACTTGTTAATTTTCAGATAATGTTCATAAATTTTGCAGATCACGTTTTTTATCGTATTCGTTAGGAGAAAGTATGACAGTGTTTTTTTATTTTCGCGTGAAAATCTAAAAAATTCAAAAACTATTAAAAAAACACGAGTAATTTTGATGAGTTGGAAATTTGGCAATTTTTGAGAATTTTTATTATTGTTCCAAATTCTGAAAATTGGAAATTCTAAATAACATTGCAAATTTATCTGTAAAAATCGAAGGATTTTTAAAATATTAGAGAAGGCTCATAAATTCCGAAGATTTTAGTTATTAGAACATTTTTTCAAAATGTGGAAGATGTTTTCTTTATTTATTGATAAAAATCTAAAATACATGAAAATTGATTGAAAGTTACAAAAGAAAGAAAAAATTAATTCGACAAACTTTTATGAAGTTTTGAGTTATTTTAGTTGATGTTTGTAGATAATTTCAAAGATTTAGGATAGAAATTGAAAAACATACATTAAGGATTATTGATAATTCAATGATTTTCGAAAAAATTCTAGAATTGTAGAATAGTTCTAGAAATTTTGTGGCTAGAGTACATTACATTTATTCATTGAAATAAGTGTAATAATGTTTTTCTATTTTGTAATGAAGATGTGAAAATGTCAAGTTTTGAAAATTACGAAAAATTCTGATGAGTTGGACAAGTATACATCAAATCTGGAAATTTTCGAATATTTTAAAGTATTTTTCAAATTTGGAAACCAGGAATAAGAGAAGAACATCCAAAATATTGAAGATTATTAACAACTTAAAAAATTTGTAAAATTAAATAAAATATTCACAGATCTTGTGACTTGTGTTTATAATATGATTTCTTAGAAATAAGCATAATGATTTTTCATTTTAATAAATATCTGAAAAAATATAAAAATTGTTGATTTGGGAAAAGTTTTTGTGATTCTGAGAAGTTTTTATTAGGTTCAGAAAATTTTCAGAAGTTTGTATGATTTTCGGAAACGCCAAGGTATTCTGGCTATTTAGTAGGTAAATTTCTTATTCCACAGGAGTGAAATCATTGGCTGTGACCACGGACGGATGGACCTCAAGGGCAGTCAACAGCTACCTAACTATAACGGTGCATTACATGACGGGAAATTTCGAGCAAAGAAATTTTTTGTTAAACTTACGCCGTTTCGAAGAAAGGCATACCGGTGAAAACTTGGAGGAGTTTTTGAGAGAAACGCTCGATGAATGGGGCCTGATTTTAGATGATGTCACCTTATCCTTTGTCACAGATAATGCTCGCAACATGATGCGAGCAATATTTTTAAATGAAAATTGGATTCGTGTACCATGCTTTGCGCATACACTCCAGCTTGTAATCAAACGTGCAGTCGATAAATCTTCCAACTTTGCTCAAATGATGACAAAAGAAAAATCAATTGTAGGGCACTTTTCTCGAAGTGCAACATCTACAGCTGTTTTGAGCAAGATACAGCTGGAAAAACAACCTTCAGAGAAACCGTTGCATTTAATTCAAAATGTAGAAACCCGGTGGAATTCTGAATTTCTAATGTTCCAGAGATATAAGCGATTGAAACCAACTCTGCACGACACACTGGCTATCCCTGATATGCCAGACAATTTCTCCAATAAGCAGTGGGAGTACATTGACTCATACGTGGAAGTCCTCGGACCGAGGCAACAGATCTCATGTCAGCGGATTCATACCCGACAATCTCAATGTACATTCCAACTGTACACGCTTTGAAACAGTCAATGGACGAGTTGATCAAGAAAAACCAAAAAAATGCTGAGTTGGGAAAAAATTTGCACACTGAACTGGACAGTAGATTTGAAGAAATTCTTCACAATGAAACAGTCGTCATCGCCATGCTACTGGATCCTCGCTACAAAAACCGACTTTTGACTGAAGAAGAAAAATCCAGCACTGTAGAACGCTTGATGAAAATCGTCGAAGAAGCATGGTATCTTCCAAGCTCGATCGAAACTATGGAGTTTGAGGGAACTGGACAACAAGCTGTTGGTAAATGATTATTATCAGTATTTTAACCTTTTTGAAATTCTTTTGTTTTGATTTTTTTTTTCTCATTTTCAGAAAAACCTTCCAGTCTCATGTCTTTTTTCGAAAAGATTGCTTCAAACGATCGCCAAGATGACAACTTTTGCACATCTGGAGTCATCGAGGCTGAGGTCAAAAGCTACATGACTGTTGCAGTAGTTCACCCAAAAACCGATGTCAAGTCATGGTGGAGGAGCAATAACAATGGGTATCCCAAAATCGCGCGAGTTGTTCCGAAATATCTTTGTATTCCAGCCACTCAAGTTCCAAGTGAAAGAGCTTTTTCATCGGTGGGTGATATTGTTACTCCGTTAAGAGCAAATTTGCTCACAGAAAATGTTGAGCAGTTGGCTTTTTTACATGGAAACCTTAAGTTTTTGGAAACGCTTAAATAAACTTTGATTTCGACAAAAATTCTGGTTTTATTACTTCCATAAACCATAAGCTTGTTTTACAATTAAGTTAATGCAATAACATTGACTGTGGATGCTAATTTGATTGACATCCTGTGTGACAACAAATATTTTTTTGTTTACTTACTGTATATAAGTGAACACTTTTCAAATGACTGATAATCGTATTGAAGTAACTTGTATGAAACGCAAGGAACTATAAAATTTGCTTTCAATCTTTAAAATCTGTGAAAAAATGATTGAAAATTTCTTTTCTGAACCTAATTTTATTTTGAAAAAATGATAAGAAATAGATAACATCCATATTTTCTTGACATCTTATTTCCAAGTCTGCTTTATTTTCATTAATTTTTTACATCGCCGGCGCGGGACAACGCAAATTATGCACTTGTGTTTATGTAAGAAACTGCACGAAATCCAGGTAATTTTCATGCAAAAGTAATTCAAAAACTTATACGTACTTTATCATGTATTTTTTGGTACGTTTGTACGAACCATGCGTGTAACTTTTTCCACACTAATCAGTGCTAAATCGAAAAAAAAAAAGAAAGATTTACTTCCTTCTTTAAAAAAATCTGTTTGCTCTGAGAACAATAACAAATTTTCTTTCTAGCATGTACGATTCTTTTCTTTGGTTTCGATTAATAAGTACAGCAGCTACGCTTTCCCTAAGATTTCCCGTATCTCAAAAAATATTATTTGAGGAATATTTTAGACAATAACTTTTCGAGTACAAAACTTTTCAGGAATTTTCCAAATTTTTTATCAATAAATATTTTTTAACTGTTTGATTTCTTAGTTTCCCACAAATTCCTAGAATGTAATTAGTTTTTATGAATTTTTAAAAACATTCATTTTTCACATTTCCTAGTGACTTCGCGAAATCACTCTGATATTTTCATATAATTTATGCTTTTTGGTATTCACCGATTTTTCGCACATTTCTCAAATTTACTTGGATAGCTTCAAAATTTCACAAATATTTGGTGATATTCGATCTTTTAAGAATTTCCCGAATTTCGAATTTTTCATGATTTCCCAAATCCGGAATTTCCTGAAATTACTGGATACATCCTAAACTTTTCAAGGTTTCCCGAACTTGGGATGTCCTGAACTTTCCGGGATTTCCCGAAATTTCCGGGATTTCCCGAAATTCCCGGGATTTCCCGAAATTCCCGGGATTTCCCGAAATTCCCGGGATTTCCCGAAATTCCCGGGATTTCCGAAATTCCCGGGATTTCTGAAATTCCCGGGATCTCCCGAAATTTCCGGGATATCCCGAAATTTTCGGGAAATCACGGATTTCGGGATCCCGTCCCGGAGCATCGAGAAATTTCCCGTCCCGTCCCGACTGATCAAATATTGCTTCCCGCACACCTCTACAGGATGTTCTTTAGATACTGCAATAGTTATCACGTTATCACAGGATGTTCTTTAGATACTACAATAGTTATCACAGGATGTTCTTAGATACTACAATAGTTATCACGTTATCACAGGATGCTCATTTGAATTATTGTAAACTATCACCAGATGCTTATTTGAATTTCAAAGAATTATTGTTAATTATTCTTTACGTATCAAAGATAGTTATCGCGTTATCACAGGATGTTCAATATCATAGGATGTAAAGTCAATAACGGCAAACAAATTTTGATTTTAGTTTTTCTATGCAGTCTTCTTAGTATATAAGCTTGGGCATTTTTCGTGCCCCGGGCCTGCCTGTCAGCCTGCTGCTGTTGCGTTCTGTTCTGTCGTACGAGTCTGTTTTCGCGCTACTGTGTTTTTACGTGTGTTTTCGCGCCCTGTGTTCTTGCGTGTTGTACATTCTTGAACGAAATAAACGAGATTTGTCCGATAAAGTGTTGTGTTTTACTCTGCAAATGCCGGTTCGAACTCATGATCTCCTGTCAGCTCTAGGACAAGGAAAATAAAAATTATTACATGTATATTATAAGTACGACGAAAAAATCAAATTCTAACTTGAGAAAGTGAAATTTTATAGACAGATTGTACAGTTTAATATTTTATTGGAATATTCATTTTATTTGTTTCTTTGAGTATAAAGGTATATTGTAGATTATGTAATATTTTATAATTTCTGTCAATTCGTACAGTTATTCCTCTAAATGTATGAAAAATGACATTGTAAGAACTAAAAATTCATTAAAAATGCAAAATGATTGAATCATTACGTTTACACCAAGAATGATTCATAATTTTTCTCTTAGCTCGTATTGTAGAATATATAATTTTTTATAGTTCACTTTGCAGATTACCGTCCATTTTCCCGAATGCAAAAAAATGAAATTTTTTCGTAAAGTTCCAATCAAATTGGACATTATTAACCCGTGCCACAAAACGACTGAAGTTTTAAATGAGATTAACGTGTAGTTTTTTATACATTTTGTTTGAAAACTCAAACCTTGTGCAAAACGTATGATAAATGTTTGAAACCTGAGATGGTTTGGGTGTATAATGTTGCGTTCAAGATCAAGTTTTTCTGAATTTTTCTATCGCTGTTATCTATGTTTCACAAGCACCGAAAAAAGGCAAATATGCACTTTTTTTGCATTATCTATTTTAAACCGTCAAACGTTGAGTGATATGTTTATTGAGTACTAGTACATACTTGCTTATGTAAGTACTGGATATTCACTTAAGTTAGGTAATAATAACTGAACATGATTATAAATTCAAATATATGAATTATAAATACATAATAAGTAATATAATATATATAAAAGTAATGTAATATATAATATAATATATATAAATTCAAATTTATGTATTATGAATACGTAATTGAGTAATATAATATATTACTGGATTTATAATATAAATATGTATTATAAATTCAGTAATACATACAAATATTGCAAAAAAAAAAAATTATTCAGATTTTAATACAGAGGAAACTATGTGGTTTTTTGAATGTGTATTAGTAGTAACGACGGCATCATATTGCAGGAATCACAACAGAAGTAATTGTATGGTTAAAATGCAATACATTTTGGAATGAACGATAAACATATTATATCTATTACTTTACCAGTATTTGACTATGTCAACAACATGATACAACAAAAATACAAAAAAAAAAGCAAAAAAATACAGTACTTAAGACTGATTGCACAGTACAGTATTTCATTGTAACAATCACTAGATCAGCATTCTTGCACCTATAAAATTTTGTGGAAGATTGTAAACGTGGAATAAATTATTATTATTCTATCAATCTTCTAGATGTAACAATTCATTACTATTATAATAATCTACAACAGATATTTCTCACTGTTTTTGTCGCTTTTCGTAATTTTATCACAGACATTTCCGGAACTCCTCCATTCTTCCATCGTCTCTCAACAAATTCCATTTGTATACTCTCCTTCATTCGGCACATCACATCGATAATTTTTACAACACATGTTACTGATTTAATATCATCAAATTATTTTCATTAATCACCCCATACATTCTTGAACTTCTCATACAAAAAAACCAAAATCACCTCCTATCATCCATTTTCGTCAGACCCAACCTAATCGCGCCCTACATATTTTCCACCGCCATTTCAGCACTTAATTTATCACCGTGACAGGTTAATTACGCCTTACAATTTTCGGAATAATTACCGATATTATTTATCTCGAGCTAAACTCGAGATAAAAAAAACCCTCAACCAATTAGCCCGGCATCGAACGAGCACCGTTTTAATCTGATCCCGTTTAACGAGTCGTTGTTTGTTCGCCGTAAGAGCATAAAGTTTCTCGCGTACGTTTCGCGAGCGAAACGTCTGTTCGAGCACGACAGAAAGCATTTGTCACTTGGGGCTACGATGTAATCGTCGCGTTTAAATGCAGGACTGATAAAGCTTTAAGAAAGCTCGTACAGCGAGAGTTAAGTCAATAATTTCGCAGCCGCGGAATTCGTTATTCATGATGCTAATGCGGCTTTTCCGTGCTACTTAATGCCTTTCCGCCTTATCCTTTGGCGCAACACTTAACTTAAACACCTCGGTGTCGGTATCGTAAATAACCCTTAAGGTAATTAGGCATAGCCTTTCTGCTAAAAGGTACATCGCGCAGGTTTATCGATTTTGTTAAATGGAACTGATGACAGAAATGAAATACTGTCTTAAAGTCGAACAAGAGGAATGTTCTAAATATTATTTTTTTCTTCTGATAATAACACTACATTTAATGGCATTTTGTCAACAGTTTTCACAGGTACAAAGAAACAAATAAATAATAGAATTATAGTTCGAATTTTTTACGTCCTTAGTTTCTGCAAACATTTTGAAGCTATATAATCACTAGAGCGTAGGCAAAAAAACATTTTGAGTGTGGTTCATATGAAGAGATGTTTTTTAGCATCTTATAATTTTATCAATTTTTGACTACTTTGTTTAAATTTTTGATATCATCCAACTTATGCAGTGGGAAGGTACATATTTTTCAATCTCAAATTTTGGTTTTTGGATTGAATTGAATCGATTGAGATTTTTTCAAACGCAGGTCAGATGGGTTGTTTAAAGGTAAATTTTCAAGTAATTGTAATAAAAATTACAAAATTTCTTCTTATTTTACATTTTAGCATACAATGTTTCTTATTATGATGTTGAAAATCTTGAATTAATATAAAAATAAAATAGTCGAATATAAATATAATACATGAATATAAATTTAATAAATATTCACGTAACATATAATAATGTAAATGAAAAATAGTAAAATTTTTGAGTTATTGTGATAAAAAATTACGAATTTTCTTCTCATTTTACATATTAGAATAAGATTTTTCTGATTATGATGTTAAACATCTTCAATATTTGAGTGTGCAAGTATGGAATATCACATAAACCTCCATTCTAAATTTCCGAAATTTCATTTCAATATTATTTTCATTTTCGAAAATTGATTTTAATTTATAATAGAGCTTTTCATTTTTGCAATTTACATTGTTAAGTTATTAAAATTCCTCATTTCCAATAGTCAACCCTGAAAGATTTGTAATGAAATCTCGAAGAGTTTCTAGTTTTCTATCCATATATTCTAATTAGGGACGATGTGCACTTTTTTCTATCTGATGAATATTACTTATAACGTCTAAAAAAGAAGAATCATGTTTGCAGGGTTCATTTAAGAAGGGTTCAAACTTTCAGAAAAGAAAGGGTGTTGAATGAAAACCATGCCCAAGAATTTTTAAAAATTCGTATTAAAAACGTGTCTCGAAATGCCCTGGCCTCTTTTGTGTTTTATTCTTGAAAATATGTACTTAGAGTCATAAGCATATGAAACTCTTTTAGCATGGAATCATCTTTTTTCCATTCTTGTAATTTTACATTTATTACATTTTGAGAAGCTCTGAGTTTATTGGCATTCAATGAATATGAAAATTAATAAAATATAATTAGGAAAATTATGTTTCGCAGTATTTTAGTAACTTACGAGTATATGTTTAATCCCCTCCATGCTTAAATTAAGACTCTTATACAATAAATTTTCGTTTGTCGAAACTCGCAGTTTTAAAATTGTTCATCAATAACAATAATGTCATATTTTCAAGTCCAGAACAGTTGGTACTTCTGAATGTCAGTCTTAATTTTTCTAGATATTTCAACATATTGGCTTTAAAAAACCATTATTTTCACTGGATAAAACATGACGCTTTTCCATATATGAAACTTATGTCACTGGATCTTTATCATTTAAAATGTTCGATGCCAGAACAATGGATTTTGTACCCATCAAAACATTGCTACTTTTTGTTCACTTTGTGCATAATATAATATTATTTCTTTCATTGCAGACCCGCTGGCGGAAGTATGTTGGGCGACGTCAACATCTCGGCAATTTTAGACTCCTTCTCCGTCAGTTACGATAAAAGAGTAAGGCCGAACTACGGAGGTGAGTGTCAACATTTTTCTTCCTAAAAAGCTCGACTTGACAAAAATTGCATATAATCCCAGCGTTTCACAACCCTCCGAAAAGCTCTCAAAGAGTGCATCGAAACATCAGCCACCGTTAATGTTATGAATATCAAACACAAGTGCTATATAAAGAGTGGAAGTACAAAAAGTCCTTGATATGGTTCATACAAAGGTCGTTTTTCTATCAGTGGGACGAAAAAAACGTTATGAAAAATACTTTCAGCTCTTTTTTAATTCTAGTTCTTTATATAGACCTATGCTGCTGAAAGAATTGACGATCGAAAAAGAACTGGGAATAAATAACTCAGTTCGATTTAACGCTGATGTTCAATCATAGCTTCGTTAATCAAGCATTTCTCGTAGTGAAGAAAATAAAGTTTTCTGTCACAAACAGAAGGTTTTAAAGTCATAATCTTGATGTGATGTACCTTATTTATATTTTTCTCGTGTACATAGTAAATGAACATTCAGATTGGTAGTCTACCGAAAACCTTAGATCTTGTATACGAAGGAAACGGTATATTTGTCACAATTATGATGCAAGTTGAATTTTTACTATTCTAATGTTTATTACAGCTATTCCTATAAATTTTTATCCTAATTGACAGTCATATGACAAACTTATGCTTTTACGTATACAATTATGAAAATACTGCAGTTCCTTTACATTTGGTGGTTCCAACTGTAAACATGTAAGCATAAATGTATCAAATAATTATAAGGTATTACGAAATAGTTAAAAGTCATACAAACTATAAATATAGTTTTTTCACTCTATAGACATAACTGCAACCATATGTGTTCGAGAGAGATATATTATGATATAGTTTATATCTATTTGCATAAATACTTATAGCCACTATATATATATATGTGTACCAACCATGAACATAATTGTCCCACACATCAAAATAGTTATAATACCCGTAAGTGAAATTGCGACAACTATAGATACAGCAGTAACAAATTTAAATATAGATGAAAAAAATAACGATTTATACGTCGGTAACAAGCATATAATTTTCTTCATAAAAATTATTTGACTACGTTCGGTTTGAGGAAAATGGTATGCATAGTTAACGCTGGAACGTAAAAAATTTTCAGAGGATATCATTATTCTTGTAAAATCTAGATTAAAATTTGAAATTATTGTAACAAGGGCCTAACATATGTAGATTATCATGACTACGTTAATCACGATAAAATTGAGAACAGTCATTTTTCTTCAATAAAAAAATTTTTTACCTGCAATTGTCTATTATACTACAGTGTGTCCCATATTTATAGGGCCACCCTATTTTTTAAGGATAATTTTTTTTCTATTGGAACAAAATGCACCAAATTTTTTGAGTGAATAAATGAGTCGAATTAACGATTTTTCCTAAAATATGGAGCTCGCAATTCCATTCGTTCGTTTATTTGGACATTTTTTCGAAAAAATCGGTGTCCCAAATTAATAGGGCCACTAAAAAAAAATTCAATTTTTTTGAAGAATAATAAATAATTCGTAAAGTAATGTAATTTAAAATATATAATATTAAAATTTAACTTGTTACATGTCATAAAATATATGTACTAACTATATGTACAAAATAAATATTGTGCGTGAATTCCCAAAGTAATTTACAGTTGTGTTTTTCTTTTAATTTAAATTTGTCCCAAGGAATTTTTACATACGTACCTTTCCACATTCTTTATAGAGATTATCGACGTATTTTCCCTATTTTAAAAGTGCACATTCCCACAATATGTTCGAAATAAATATTTCTCCTATTTTTATTGCGGGGATTCCCGTAAGTAGCGGGAGTTCCCGGGTTTTTCCCGCTTTACCTGGCATGTATAAACAGGCTTCCGAACGCATTTTTGGCCAGTTCAATTGTGCTTGTGCGTTAATAACATTCGAGGAACTAAAACAAATATGGGAAGAGGGAAAGCATTGTCTGCAGAAGAAAAGGCGTCAATTGATGCGTATGAAAAATGTGGGAAATCACAACGTGAAATAGCGAAGCTTATAAACCGATCGAGAAATGCTATTTACATGTATGTAAAGAATAGAAGTAATGAAATAGTTAAGAAGAAACGTGGACCACGGCCAAAGCTCTCAGATCGTGACAAACGAAAAATAGTTGCCGCCGCCTCGCAAACAACTAAGGGGTGCAAAAGAATAAAAAATGAAGTAGCTCCTCAAGTGTCCAAAAGTACAGTGCATCGAGTATTGAAGGATTCCCCAAATTTAGTATGTAAAAAATGCAAAAAGCGCCTAAACTGAAACCTCATCATATGCAGGCACGCTACAATTTTGCAGAAGAGAAGCTGCATTGGACGCACGAATGGTCGAAGGTACATAGTGCATTTTTTCTCATAATAAATAATTAGTTCCTTCAAGCCTATGTAATTAAAGCTTGGGTCTTTTACTTGCTTTTCAGATTATCTGGTCTGACGAGAAGAAATTTAATTTAGATGGTCCAGACGGAATGCGTTATTATTGGCGTGATCTGAGACATGAACCTCGTTATTTTTCAACCCGAAACTTTGAAGGCGGTTCCGTCATGGTATGGGGGGCATACAGCGGTTTCGGAAAAGTGGCCTTAGCTTTTATTTCTCATAAAATGAAAAGCGAAGATTACCAGGCAGTGCTAGAAGAACATCTCAAGCCCTACCTTCGACGTTTCCGCTCTGCAAAATTGACTTTCCAACAGGACAACGCAGCCATACATGCGAGCAAGTCTACGAAGGATTGGTTGGCAAAGTCAAAGATCCCCGTACTCGCGTGGCCAGCGGTTTCTCCAGACCTTAACCCAATGGAAAATGTTTGGGGCATGATGGTACGCGATGTGTATGACAACGGAAAGCAGTACACAACGGTCGCAGAGCTAAAGGAAGCGATCAAATCGGCATGGAACAACGTCACCGCGAAAAGTCTCGAAAATCTTAATAAATCGATGGTTAAGCGAATGAAAATGGTATTCAAAAATGACGGAAATACTATTAATTACTAATTATGTGAATAAAATCTTTTTGTATGTATGTACTTTGTTGAATAAATTGAATTCTTTCGGAAAAATTGAATTTTTTTTAGTGGCCCTATTAATTTGGGACACCGATTTTTTCGAAAAAATGTCCAAATAAACGAACGAATGGAATTGCGAGCTCCATATTTTAGGAAAAATCGTTAATTCGACTCATTTATTCACTCAAAAAATTTGGTGCATTTTGTTCCAATAGAAAAAAAATTATCCTTAAAAAATAGGGTGGCCCTATAAATATGGGACACACTGTATATTATCAAATCTTGATCACACAGAGCCAAACTAAGGTCGTTATAACAAACCTCAGTAAAACACAACAATAGTGGGAAAAAACAATCCTTTTCTATATTTCGGTCTAATATTTGGGCCCTCTTCAGGAAAATTTGTACATCATAACTCAACAAATAAGTGATCATGTATCCTAATAATTGTCAAAAAACTTCTTTAGGCTCGAGATGACCCTTGTAAAAAAAATACACATTTTAATCACTGTCAAAATTAACTTTTATAAACAATGTGAACCAAAAAAAGCCAAAGAAACATGTTAAAAAACAAAAACCGTCAGAAAGTTTCAACCAATCAGATTTCTTAGATTTTATGCTCGAATATCTATTTTGATTTTGAGTTTCGTGAAAAGTGGTAAAAGACTTTTCAACTCGGAAAAATATGTAGAAAATGTAGAAAAAATTTGGTCTGTGAAATCTACAGCCACTTGTCGTGGAAGCGCAATTATTGTTTAAATTTCAGGCTTCAATAATGACTTTTTAAATTTTGAGTTTTAGAAAAAGTGGGAAAAGACTTTTCGATTCGAAATTGGATGAGGAATATTGGGTTTCTTTTTGGCGCGGGGAGTTTGGTACACCCTGTATGGATACGTCTGTTTTTTATTCTGCCTGTATAATAATACTTTTGGATCATGAACAAAAATGGCTACATTGAAAATAAATAGCTACATTTTTGTCAGTTAGTGATTTCAATACTTTTTTTTCTCGTTATAATCATTCAAATTTTGGTTTGTTCACATGTCATGTATTTTCAGCGGTCCATTTTAAACACCATTTTTTTCTACACTCGAAACAATTTTCGAAAAATTTTAAATTTACAAATTTTGGAACTATAAAAAGTGAAGTAAAGTATTCATATTTCTCCAATAATATGGCTCTGCTATGATTGATCAAGGGTATTGAGTATTGACATCTAATATATATTGTGAGTAATTTCCTTTGAAAAATATTTACATACATTTTTAAATTTAAAAGACAAAATTTATCTTTGAAAGGATATCCTGAAAGTAGAATTTTTACAAATCAATAAAAATTGCATATATCCATTTTTCACTTCTAATGCATCCAATGTATACGTTATCATTCTCAAATTTGATAAAAAAATAATGAAATAATTTTCAATCATAATTGAATTATTGAATTGATCTTTGAATTTATTGAAACATTATATGATTATATCGAGGAAAATGATTCGGAATTCATAATTCAAATAATGTTATACTATATTATCAATGATATGATGTATAGTAACATTACTAATTGAATTTTTTTTGATAACTGATAACTGAAGTGAATAAATAAGGGATTCTACCATTGAAAATAAATAAATAAGAAAAATAATAAACTTCGACTTCACTCAACTTAATATGTAAAACAAATAATTCTTATCTAATTTACTATTTTCAATTATTCAATATTTTAAGATTTAATTTTCGTATTAAAAAAAAAAATAATAATTAAAAAAAAAATATAGAGGATTGAAATTATTCGTTATTATTATTTTGAGTAATTATTTTCAGCATTAAAAATTGATTTTTATTAAAAAACAATTTCTAGAATTTTTAATTGATTTTGTATGTCAATATAGAATTTTCAAAATTCAAGTTTATTTTATATCCTTCAAATTCAAGTTTTGGATTACAAATTTAAAACATTTAATTTTAAAAATTATATGAAAAAAAACGACAGTTTTTGTATAATTTTATGTAACTTTATAAATAAATGAAATTAAAAAAGCAATTTTTTATGCGACAAACTGAAAAAATGAGACTATTGCTGAACATCACTGAAAAACTCAAAAAGGTTAAAAACATCCAAGTTACGCTTTTCCGAGAAAAATAACAATGATTATTGATAATTTTTTTTTCTAAGCACTTCATATTGTATTTTCTTCAAGCACGAAAAATTTTTTAAGATGATATTTCATTAAATGTCAACCGCGGAATCGATATTAGCCTTAAAATTTCATTATGCACACACAGACAATAACTTGTCATTTTTCAATATTTACTAACAAATTGAAGAAAAACCAAGCATCATGACGTGAGCTGAGGTTTTTTTTCGTTTATTAATTACCACTACTCATTCTTACAGCGAGTTCGCAATTTTTTCAGTTTGTTTACAAAACAATCGACATGAAGCAAACTTCATGCGTCCTCAGAAATAAATGTCACAAAATTCAGTTCATCATTTTAAAAAAGGACCCTTGGGAACAATCTAGATATTTTTGTTCCAGCCGGAAGAGTTTTTTCTTTTCGTTGCTACCAGGACTCTACAAATCGTTAGAAATGTGACAAGAGCTTGTTAAAAAATATATCTGGATAATATCTTTCTTTGACAACGCAATGGCAATCGAACAGAACCATTTTCACAGGATATGAAAGAATTTATTTTTCAAAAGTTACATAGTGTTCTAGGAAAGCTAGCTGAGATTTTTGAATCTCACTTCGTTGTCCATGCTATGGACATTAGCAGATAATCGATGATCTTGTTGTTAAAAAGTTGTACAAGTCTCGAAAAATTGCCATGCTTCCCACTTTCACTTGTACCCTTGGGTACAATCTCAACATTGATGTTCCTGCTAGAAGATCTTTTCCTTTCATCGTTACGTGCTACCAAGATACAATAAATCGTTTGAAAAACACTGAAAACTTGTCGAACAATATATTTCTTGTATAAAATGATAACAACGAAACAAAAACATTTGCACAAGATATGGCTAAAGTTACTTTTCAAAAGTACCACAGTGTTCTCAAAGATGTCTGAATTTCACTTCATTGCCAAGGCTATGTATATTAAAATATCACTTATTTTGATAATGTAGGAATTTTGTTCATTCTGGGCCTATCAGTCAATCGAAATACCTAAAAAAACTATCGGTAAAGTTTCGAGTCAATTTGACTTGATTAACCCGTGCCACAAAGGGACCGAAGTTATAAATGGAAATTATATGTAATTTTTATACATTTTGCTCAAATATTCATAACTCTTTCAAAGCAATTCTTGCAATTCATAACTCTTGCAAAGCATTCTTGAAACTTTATAGAGTTTAGGTACATGATGTATTATTCAAGATCAAATTTTTATGGATTTTTTTATCGCTGTTATCTATACTTTTCAAACGATAAAAAGTAGGTACACGTTTTTCTTAATTTCATGTATCCCTTAATTTGTTTCCTTTACTTACTATTTGTAACTTCTAAAAAACTTATGATAGACTTTTGAACTTTGGCAGAATTTGAAGACAGAATGTAACGTTGAATACCAAAGTTTTTAGAATTTTATTTTTCCATTGCTGTAATCTATGCATGTTTGACGAACACATAAACTTACATGTTTGCCTTAATTTCATATATTCCTTCATTTTTTTCCTCTCACATATTTACAACTCGTAAAAAACTTGTGGAAGACTTTTGAAATTCAGCAGAGTTGGAGCTTACAACGTTTTAAATACATAATGAACATTTTCATAATATCATACAAAAATATATTATATAATTGAAAACACAAAATAAAGTATTCTGGACTAGTTCATTATATTCTTCTAGTTTATCGAAAAAGCTAGGAAAATTACGCAGTTTGCACGCACTTCTGAAGTATGGATAGTTGTATGAAAAATTCGCGAAAATTTGGACTGTGAACATAACTTGATTATCTAAAACTGTGTTACGTTTCAAAAGAATATCTTAAGTTTCTTAAAAGTGACAAATATGTGGGACAAATGAATTAGAAATACATATATAAATTAACGGAGAACATGGACTATTCAAGAACTTGTAAATATGTATAGATTACAGCAATGGAAAAATCCGAAAAAAATATGGTGTTTAACGTAAAACTATGCCGTCGAATTTCGCCAAATTTCAAAAATCAATCATAAGTTTTTTAGAAGCCATTAATATGTAAAGGAAACAAATTAAGCAATACATGAAATTAAGGTAAACGTGTACTTTTCATTGCTTGTAATATATAGATAAAAGCGATAGAAAAATTCTGAAAAATTTTTCTCAACTTTGCATTATGTACTCAAACCCTGCCAAGTTTCAAGCATAAATTATTTGTTTTGAAAGAGTTATGAGTATTTGAGAAAAATGTATGAAAAATTACACGTAATAACCTATTTAAATTTCAGTCACTTTGTGGCAGGGGCGATCGCAGAAGTGATTCTTAAAGGGACAAATCAACATCAAAAATCAGGCTACTGACCTTTTTTTAGAAAGCTTCCAGTGATAATGTCGCAATTTTTTCACTTTTTTTGAACACCCTCCACCCCCCCTGTCACAATTATGAAATGCATAAAAAAGACCATGACTTTTTAATCAACATGTTTTTCATGAATTTATTTGTATGTTTTATATAAGGTACTGAATGAACCATAGACAATATAATCTATTGCAATTAATTAAAAGTGTACGGAAATATTATATTACTTATCACGAAAGCAAACCCTCATTTGAAGGCCCAGTACTGAGAAAAACTTGGCTGAGGACGTCAAAGGGTTTGCTTTCGCGTTATTTAAGATATTTTATACAAAGTCGGGTGCTTGTCGAGTTTTGTCGACGGTAGAGTGGACGCGCAAATATATCTTTGTTGTTACGATAAAACGTCCATACTTAGCACCGCTGTCTGCTGAATCAGCTGACTGTGAATACGTGTCACGCGCATGCTCACACGCAGTAAAAATATACTTTTACTGCTGCTAAGAATTTTACGACGCATCACGGGATACGTACCGCAAAGATATCTTTGCGCGTCCAATTTACCGTCGACAAAAACCGAAAAGCGTTCGACTCTGCATAAGAGGTTATTTTTATCATAGCTGTATAAAAAGCCTACTTTTTTGCCAAAATGGCAAAAATCGGTTTTTCATCCCGTCACGATAGATAAAATCGTTCACACCATAGAAAAAAAAAATTTCTCCTTCAAGTGAATACATCCCTCGCCTTCGGCTCGGAATATAACTTACACCCTTGTGAGAAATTTATTTTTTTCCTAGATGCGAAATGTACTATTTTAGGGGCCTTCCCAGTTTTTCTTGAATCACCAACAAGCTTGAAAGTACAAAACCGAGAATTAATAAAAAATTCTGGAAATTTTTTCACTGAAACATTTTTCCATTCGAAGAAAAATTTGTGACATCCTATAATCGAGAACCCCCTACCTCCCTGTGTCACAAACTGTCACAGATGCTATCACCCCCCCCCCCCCAGGACCGTGACATCTTAAATGGAAGCTCCCTTAGAATGCACTGTCAAGCAATTCGTTGTATCCTTCGAAATTACTAATGATCAGGCAGATCCCAAAAAATTTGTAAGTCGTGAAGCTCTTAGGTGGGTAATTATCCTTCTAAACTACTGAATAATGAGGCAAATATCAAAAATTCGTAAGTCCTTAAGCTCTTGAGAAAGGGGGGAGGGGAATTTTCCCCAATCCCTCCACCCTTCGTACTGTCTCTGCTTTGTGGCACTAGTTAATACTGTCCGATTCGCATCAAACTTGGCAGAAAATTGTTTTTCATGGCCACGAAATTCCTCATTTCGAGCGTGAATGTTGGAAGCAACTGAAAAGTCACTCTTTCGATTATACTCGTGCGATTATATTCCTCAGCTTCGCCTGTGACTATAACTCTCGCACTCGAACTTCAAACATACACGACTCATGAAAATCTAAAATATATTCATGTCATGATTTGAGACCTATTCAATATATGTAGACATTCTCCTTGTCCTGAAAATACTTACTTCTTTGGCCAGACAAACAATGTACAATTAGTATTTTGATTGATTTCAACGCCTGGAATAAAAAAAATTCTAACATTGACAAAGTGACACCCGAATAGACTGCAGCAGATATTCGATCATCTTGTTGTCAAAGGGTTGTACAGGTCTCAACGGATTGTCAAGCTTTCCATTTCCACTTGTACCCTTGGGTACAATCTAAACATTGATGTTCCTGTTGGAAGAGTCTCCTCTTTTTTTCCTCGCTACCGAGACACCATAAATCGTTGGAAAAATGCGAAAAACTCGCTTCGTCGCAATTTCGTCGGTCGAAGATTAACGACATTGGCCAGGGCGAGGTGCCACAGGTCGCCGCGTCGGAACCGAGATTCCTTGTCCTCGTGGGAGCCCACCCGGAGTCCGGGAACAGCAGGGTCGGCCTGCCTGCGGGACCGGGAATGCCGGTAACAGGTAACCCATGGCAACGAGCGTCGTCCCGGCATCGATCCAAGCGTTACCGAACACGTCCAAGCCCCGCCCAACCCTGAAACGACGACGCGAAATTTTCTCGCCGGGTTCACTGAACACCTGAGCTCAGAGAACACCTGATACAACGTTTAAGGTCACACCGGCATAGCACACCGGACCATGTACTTCCGTAAACGTTGGAGCACGAAATAGGTCGCGTTACATCGAGCTCGTTACTTCTTGCATCGGCCACGCTCGGTTAAACGCGAATTGATGTCTGTTTGGGAAAACAATGGACAAGTTTTGATACATTTTCCACGCGTTTTGTTCGAGGGAAAAGCTCATTCGGCGCAACGACGTATCGGATTTCGATACTTTCGGTTCCCGGACAGGGGCGTACACCAGGTATTGTTTTCGGGCGTTTCGTCCTTGGGGATTCTAGGTACTGATCGTCTTCATGAAAAGGGAATGAAAATTGTAGATGCACAATTGAGAGGAAGAATTTTTTCTTGGAATTCAAAGGATGGAAAAAAAAGGACTCTATGTGTGATATAAAATTCTGTTTAAAGCAAATTTGCTTAACACTTTAAGGGGGGCTTAAACCTAGTAAGCCAATTTTGAAAGCCAATTTTCGAGAATTAATTGTGAAAAAACTAGAAAAGATTTTCTTTTCTAGTTACTGCATTTTGAACAGAAACTTCAAAATGCAGTAAATCTAAATTTCTTAAAAATGAACGATCAGAATATAGCCAAGAGTTTTCTGGAACAAATTTTTAAGAATGTAAGCCAATACGTTGAGTTGTTCTCCTGTAATCGTGTACGCCAGTTTGACCTTTCACTTTTGAGGCGGGGGCTGTCAATGTCTCCTCAAAGTCAACATGACTGTGGGAAAAAAATCTTGAGCGATATTCTATTGTTTTACAATTAAATGAAAAAAAGTTCCAAATGAAAATTGTTTCTCGTTTCTTTACAATAAATTCTCGAAAATTGGCTTACGAAATTGGCTTACAAGGTATAAGTCCCCCCTTATACTTACTTTGTTATGATGGATCATAAGTTTGGTTCTGTATCAGTTTTTGATTCAAAAATAAGACCTGTTCCTCTAGTCTTCTCATGTTTTTTAAGGGTTTCGACTATAGATGTACACTATCTGGCAAGAAACGTTGAGGATATAAAACGCATGGTTTAAAAATAGTAAGTTTCGCAACAATGGGAAAAATTTCTAGCGAGAGATATATTTGCCAGAGAGGGAAATTTATCTAGGCCTATGGTAAAAGCTGTATTATATTTTTTCAGAGGGTTTCAATAAATGTGTTATATCCGCATTTATCACCCGAAATTTCTCTTTTCAGCCAGTTGCAATGATAAAGTGATTGTTTGTTCCCATAACTGTATTTCCTTTTTTTAGCATGAAATGAAATTACAAAAAAACTGAACTCTTACTTATTCGTAGTTATATAAGAATGAAGAAAAGATGAATTTTGGTCATAAAAAATTTCCCCTCCGTACAAATTAGAGAAAACTTTTTTTTTTGCAAATACTGACGTCTGGGCAGCTATAGCGTTTTTTCTCCTCCGCTGCATGTGCCATATTGTTTCTTCTGCCCTGTTCAGGCTGATATATTTTTTTTCTGCTCTTCTGATGAGGCTTTATTTTTTTCCATGTTCCTCTTGGAAACTTTTCAACCAATTTCCACAAAGTTTATATACTCAGATTCCAATGCACTCGGAAAAAAAAAACCCGGTACTTTTCGTCATAACTATGGTAAAAGTACTTGAATATTGTAACATATAGGAAATTATTGCATATTTTGACATTATTACGCCGCTTTTTACAAAATTATATAGTGCAAATTGTAATATTGTACTACATTTACAAAGTGTAATATTGTACTGCAAATTTGCCATTTCTTCGCAGGTAATACAATAAAAGTTGAAATATTCAGAATTTAAATATCATATGTATTCCTCAATGCCAGTATTCAGAAAGTAATTTCTTTATATAGTGAACAGTTAATTTTAATATCACACGTTCTATTATTTCTGTTCCTGGTTAATTCAGCATAAATTTTTCAGGTAGCAATACAAAAAACTTAACTAATGAATAATAAGCAAAATGCATCTACTCTATATTGCAGAATTCACGAAACAAAATAATAACTTGACGATGTAAGTGAGTTAAAAAAAAAACAATATTATTTCACTACAAAGTGCACAAAAAAAAGCAAAATGAACTTAACCAATTTGAGCACTGTGAAAATTATATTATGTTTTTTTTTTCAGATGTTGATAAGTATGAATTACTAAACGATTTAGAGAAAGTACAACAGAAGTATAGTATAAAATGCAATACATCTCGGAGTTTTTACAACAAAAAATATCTACTACTACAATATAACTTAACATAGAGTTAAGAATAGTACATTACGTTCCTGGTACGGATGTACGAATTTGGCGAAACGGCGAAATAATGGACCGAAGCGAAGCTGAGGTCTGTTAGCCGTTTAGCCAAGGAGCACATCCGTGCCTGTTACGTGAGGTAGTTTACGTTATGATAAACGAGAAGTCACGTCAAAATGTCAGTTTTAAGGCTAAAATGACGTAAAAAAATATTTTATTAAATTAATGAATATCCAAGATATTGTATGAAAATGATTTATTAAACTAACTATACAATATTTGATTAGGTTATTCAATATATTTCATCTCAATGTAGCGTGTGACAAATTACAAGTGCAATGATAAAGAAAATTCAAATCTCGTATTTTTCAATTCCTTTGTGAATTTACTTGTCAATATTAAAGCTATTACAAGCTTCTCTGTTTCTTGTATATCTTAAGAAGTCAAGAAAATATTCAAAATGAAAATGATAATGGAGGTTTTTAATGTAAGGAAAATATCAGAGAATTCAGTGACGGGCTTGCAAGAAACTTTTCGTGCAAGCCCGTTATCTTACTTGTTATATCCGCCTCGACGTATACATTGTCGACTGTCAGAGTAACAGAAATAAATAATTTGAGTGACTGTTCAGCATACTAAGAAAAAATTTCAGAGTTTTCGAAATGAAAATAAGATTGTCTGCTTTTCTGCGAACTTTATCAATATTTTATGCTTGACTCTGTATTATATGGAAAGTATCGTGCTTTTTGACTGCTACAGTTTTTTCCCTTTTGAATCTTGATTTCTACAAGTATTGCAAGACTTTTTTCAATTCGTTTTTCTGAGTAGTACCCAGCATTGACGATTTTTCAAATTTTCTCCGATAGCTGAGAATCCTCTGACATTTTCTAAGTGTTTGTAAGAACATCAATTGCATCACTCTGATATTGGATATACAATCACTATCTGAAATTTTTATTTTCTAGAAAACCGTGTGTCAAAAAAGGAAATAATTTTTTTTAATTAAATGCAGCTTAGGAATCATAGGATACATACATGTGTTGTTTTTTTTTCATTTTCGTACGATTTTGTTCATTTTTAATTGTTCAAAGCTACAATATTTGCACTCAAAGTAAAAAATTAAAAGAAAGCGTCGTGCAAAGGTCATTTCTCCAAGATTTTTATCCATTGGGTCAGGGGTGCACGAAGGACGCCGTCACACTATTCGGTACACAATAGTGGAGTATGCGCGTGCACTATCTTGACGGTAAAGATCGATGAAACTAGTTTTATTGTTTGACACGTCTCAGGAGTATGCTAAAAAATGACAAAATTACCATGGAAATCCTTAAATCATTTAAATAGTGAACCATTTAGAACATTATATTTTTATTGAAGCGTTAGAAGGTACGAAAAACCGTTGTAATAGGAGAAGATTTTTCATGCCTGAATGTTGCGTTCGGAACGAAAACGTTTGATTTTTTTTCATTTTTGGGAGATTAATCTTTTGAATAAGATCAAGTGAACAATCAATGAAACTTTGAAAAATATTTTATCTTTTTGACTTGCAAAAAGAACAATGAAGCTTTTCAGTTGATTGAAAATATTTGTAATGATTTTGTTTACAAACTGTGATTTTAATATTGAACAAAGCAAAGCATCAGCACAATAATTGTTAGAGAAAGAGAAAGAGAGTTTATTTTATGAATAAAAGAAATTACGAAGGAGATATTCTTAACCTCCCTAGCAAACGCGGTGCTATCATGAATTTTAAATGATTATAATTAAAACATAACGATAAAATCCATAGTAATGTAGGTTTGTATCATTTTGAAGATAATTTACCATTTTCAATTTTTGAACAATGAGTTGCCTTGCTTACAATTGAAAATGATGAATTCAATTGACCGTAATTCTATATTAATACATTTCTTCACCTAATTTCAATTTATCTGTCATAGTCATCAATGTTCCTTAAATTCATTATTTCTTATTCGTATCATCATAGTAGAGATAAATTCATTACTTATTGATATGAGAGTAGAAAAATCAAATTTCTATAAAATGCGAAGTTGAAATTACCATGAAACTTTCCCTAAATGAGAAAAATTATTTGTACGTTACTCTACTTCGATGAAACATCTGCTCTCCCATATCCAATAACAACGATAGTTCATTAAATCAAAATCAACAATCAAAATATTGAATTATCTACGTATCATAGCAAAGTAAACACTCGCAGTATTGTATACATATGTAACCAGCTCTATCAAATCAGAACGTTGTAATCCATGCATGAATTAATCTTTAATTGCATAAGAAATGTTTATTCACCAAATCGGAAATTGAACTAAATTTGTTCAATTCCAAAATTTTGGAAGAATGTTTCCCAAAGTAACATTCATACATGGGAATTCACACAGATTTGTACATTATCATTCTACCACATTTTGTCATGTGTTTAATACAATTTTCAATAACGATCATTCAAATATTCAACGAACTACATTCTACTCGCGTTCGTCAATATAACTGTTATAAATATTAACTTTCTGCCAATTTGTCTCTAAAGCTGTACAAACAAAAATCGCGCTCCGACATTTTTTATAGAACCTGTACAAAAAGTCAACCCCATGTTCCATCCATGTTCCAAGTTTAAGTTCTTCTGATTGCTGCAGTGAATCAGCTTTCGAAAACATCGAGTTTTTGCCATGTCAAACTGATGAGCTTGGAAACTTTTTTCGCATAGACGAAGAATGATCGAACCACGTTGGGATAGATCAGTTCGAGTTCGATCCTATTTAAAGGTGATTCATAACGGCGTTCAGTGGATATATCGCACGTTGTAAAATGCAGCACGCGATGTAAGAGGGAAGGCGAGCAGAGATTGACGTGATGATGAAGATTGTATTCAGTACATTCCTTATAATTCGCTTTGGCGACGTGGGTAGTAGATGCATATCAGTCAGGCCAGACAAACAACCACGCACGTAGTTATGGAAGTTTACCGACACACATTTTCATGCAGGAAGGTTCATGTAATTAAGCCATTGTCATTCATCATCTCGAGGGTGGCAAAAAACGTCGAGTAGAATATGTACTTTTGTGGAATCGCCATAACTAGAAATACCATTTGTCTACCTTGTTAAAAAGCTGCATTTTCAGGATGCTTTAGAAGAGTAATGTTTTAGAAAAAGATATTGAGGTTTTCATTTCGCTGTATTTTAACAGTAATACACATCTCATAATATTAAAACGGCAATAATCAATTAAGTGACTTTTCCTAATATATATTCCTCGTTTCCTTTATAAAAACATTATTAAATTATGAAGCTGTCGAGGAAGAATATGAATTTGTTGTTCATGACGTAAAATTGACTGGCAGGAACCGTGATTTACATTTCATAGAAATATTGATGTTTGTTAATGTTTCAATATTTACAGTTAATTTCGTGCTTTCGAATTCTTGTTTTCCAACATACGCTCTCAATACCAAAACTTTATATGACTCTCAAATAAACATCTGAAATCTCCACTATAATTTGGGAGCAAAAAAAGGATTGTAAAAAAAAATTTTCCTAGACGTTTTCTTATCGGGGAAACTTTCGCTCGCCCGGTGGAATAATGTGATTAAATGCAGCCAACAACACTTGACAGTGCTCGAACTTTGCTGACGGGATTTCGGGACATATCAAATCAAGCACAGGAAGCAAACTCCGAAATCAATATCGTCAATAAACCACAACTTCATATCTGTAGTTGTGGAAGAAACCATCGTGCCCAACGTGCATGGAACTCTGAACTGTAAATCGCTTGTAACGTGTGACGCGAGTTCGTGCCGGAATTAACTAAATCGAAGGATAATGAAAACACGTCACAAACAATCAGCAACACGGAGGGAAATGACATGGACGTAGTACCTATATTTGTTTTGAAACTGCTACTTTGGTGAGACAACCTGAAATCGGCTTTTACTTGAATTTTTATTGGCATAAGGGTTTTGATGAGTATTCAATTATAATTAGGGTAAGTGATATAGTCATTAGACACTTAAGGAAAATTTTATTTTGACTATTGATCGTGATCAGAATGATAGAAGGTAATTATGAATATTTTATTGTCTTCACATCGACTCAAATTTTGAACATATACTTTATTTGCAACACTAATTAAATTATGGTCAAAAATTATAATTATTAATGATCAGTAGAAAACTTGAAAACGCAGTTATTTTCTATGACTAACAAATGTTTTCCGAAGGTTTTCGTTGAAAATTTAATTTTATCAACTTTCGAAAATCATAAATAATGGTTTTTAATAATTTTGTAACTATACCTCATAATGTACTTAACTAATTTTTATAATTTATTTGTATGTATATAGTAAACTTATACAATAAAAAAAAATAAATAAACACAATTTAAAATTCATATTTTTCAAAATTAAATATTGATTTTTTTTTAAAGTTTACATTTAATTAGAGGTGTACTATTTTTATGAAAATTTTTGATTGAGAAAAATATGAACATTGAAAGTTTTTATATTGTTAAATGAATATAGTTATTCTAATATTAATTTCAATATTATAACGTTTTTTTTTCCGAAAAAAATTTATTTAATTTTTGAAAAATTTATTTGTTTTATTGTTTATTATTGTTTTTTTTGATTCTTCACTAAACGAGTTTTTTTTTAATAATATGAAATAAGATCAATGCGGCCAATAACTAAATTCTATAAAATTCAAGAACTAAACATGACAACTGACAAATAATACCGAAATTAAAATCCTGTTTAGTGGGCTTAAAAGTAACCGATTTTCTAAGATTTTGTTGAGGATGAAGAAGATAACGAATTTTTTCAAAACTTTTGTGGTTTATTAGGCTGACTTCGAAGTACAAAAATATTTTTTTTTTTGGTTTGATGAATAAATAACATTACGATTAATAAGCTCTTATGTGCAACGTCTCTAAAAATGTTACACCAAACTGCCCGATTTGTAGCTCCTTGACTTGAAAATAATTTTCAAGTCAAGGTTGGTCGGTGAACAGTGGCGTAACCAATGCCAAATGCGGGGGGGGGGGGCAGCAAGTCATAGGCGCCTGTATGCTGATGAGCATAGGTGGTAAATTTTTTAATGTTTTACACTATTGTCGAGGGATGATCAAGTTTTGCATATTATAATCAAATAATGATGCTACAAGAATGAAGTTCATGAGTCCATTTATTTAACGTGTGCAATTGATTGAATTGACAGTTTCTCGTGTGATTCAACAAGTAGTTAATAAAATAAATGATTTTCCATTGTTTAGACAAATAAATGTTGCGAGATATTGGATTCGAGTGAACAACCAAAAAAAATAACTATGCCAATCCTTTTCATCTTGCGAAAATTCGATGATGTCAATTCTTTGAACAATTTTTTAAAAAAATATTCATGATGTAAATTTGAAATTACTTTGTAAGTTGCAAATTACGAAAATCACAAAGAACTTATGCATTTTCAAAATATCGAAATATTTCGATGATTTGTTTGAAAAAGTTAATGTTGTAAATTCGATATTGCATTCGCGGTCAGCGTTCGAAAATTTTTTATCAAAATACAAATACAATACAAAATAAAATACAGATAATGAAATTCATTACTTAATTATTAACTTTCGAAGTTACACCAATCCATGTATCTTGATATTTTCCAACTCCAAGATACTCAGTTAGATGTACTTGAGTATTTTCAGTCTCCAAAATACTCCATTACTTTTAACTTTCTATCTCGGCGTCGTGAATTTCCCAAATACATAGATCAAGATGTTTCGACGATCCCATAAATACATATAGCTGAGTATTTTCTGCCTCTGAATTACTTCGTTACATTTAACTTTGTATTTCAGCGTTCAAAAAAATCCAATTACATTTAACAAGATACATTGAGAATTACAAAAATGCATGTAATTGAGTATTTTTCGACTCCGAAATAATCAGTTACATATAACTTTGTATTTTGGTGTCGAAAAATACCAAGTTTAATGTATTTTAGTAGTTATGGAAGTACTTCGTTACACGTATTTGTATTTGAGTAATTATGAAGTACAATTTTGCCCATCTCTGAATATATATAATAGATTACAAGCTCTTCTCGAAGAAATTTCGCATAACGCTGATTTTGTTTATTGCAGTGGTCATAACTTGAAGCTTGAACTACAAAATTACATTAAAGAAGTGCTAGAATTCAAAAGTTTTCACAGAAAAATGAAAAGTATACACGTTTATTTCAGCAAAAGCTTGCCAATTGGACAATCTTCTATAAATCCGTGTTAACGATGAGAATCTTGTGGGTAAGAAAACTTTAAGAAAATTGTCCTCGACAAGGTGGGCTTCTTGGTATGTTTCATTAAATTTTGCTCCTTTCGAACTGCATTTTACGTCAGTCATAAACGCATTATCCAAAATGATTTTGTCATCAAAGAGAAAGGTTGAAATCGGACAAGCATAAAATATTCAAAACATGTTTAATTACTTTGAGATTATTGCTCTACTTGATTTCCAATGCAAATTCGTACACAGTGAAAATTTAGCCTTGACAAGTTTAAAAAAAATTTCAATTAGGTTAGAAGATGCTTGTAATAAAATACTTGAAAAAGTGAAGATCAATTTCATTTTTTTACGAACACATTACAATGAAATGGAATTTGAAGATATTGCTACGAATTGGTAGTTTTGAGTTTCTTTCTCTCATGCGGCCATTCTCGAAAGGTGAAGAAATATCGAGAGGAGCTCTATAATGATCATATATTTTTTTGGCAAAAAACAGGAACATCTGATCGCTCAGAGCCAGTGTTGTAGAAAAACATTTATTTATTCCATGCTGATCAATATTTCGACTCTAATTGAGTCCTCATCAGGACCCTTACAAAAACCTTTCTCTCTTAGACAATATATTTACATGAAATAATTCAAAACAACACTATTTAAATTTACTTACGATAATAAATTCTTCATTTCTTCAAAAAAACGCGATAGAGGAGAGCCAAGTCATAATTAACCGTGGTCAAAATTTCTCTTCATCACAATCAAAATACCAACGGTTGCTATTCGTCATACTTCCTTCAAAAATAATAAATATCAGCGAAATCAACTAATCATTAACGTTAGTAACAAAACCTACTTACAAATACAGAAAAATTCTCCTCTTTTTGAAAAACCGTGACTCGAACAAACTATGTCAAAATGACCATCGTTGAAATTCAACCGATCAAACAAAATCGAAGTCACAATATCAAACTATCACGTATCTTTTTAAAAAATTGTATGTATAGAAAAATTTTTTTAATTTTTTTTAATTATGACTTGGCTCTCCTCTATCGCGTTTTTTTGAAGAAATGAAGAATTTATTATTGTGAGTAAATTTAAATAGTTTTGTTTTGAATTATTTCATGTAAATATATTGTCTAAGAGAGAAAGGTTTTTTTGTAAGGATCCTGACGATGACTCAATTAGAGTCGAAATATTGATCAGCATGGAATGAATAAATGTTTTTCTACAACACTGGCTCTGAGCGATCAGATTTTCCTGTTTTTGGCCGAAGAAGTTAAACAGAGCATATAGATAGTGGTATTGATCATATATTTGTTGATTTATTTTAAAAATATAAGACTTCTGTTTTCTTTGCATCTTTGGATGTTAAACTTACTCGAATCAAGAATTGCTTTGCAGGAGTGGAAAAAATTAAAAACAATAAGAGGTTTCTCAATCCGGAAAAACACTTTCCTATAGGTAATGACGAAGAAACTTCTGAATATGTCAAAAAATTATGTAATAAATACGAAAAAAATTTGAAAAATTTTTGAGTAGATGAAGTCATTTGTTTTGAGAAAAAAAGACAAATCCTTTATCGATTTCAGATGCAGCCTGAATGATGTTTGTTGACTATCAAATATTAGCATAAAATTCACGAAATTTATGCACGGCTTTCTGTTCATATTTTAAACACTACCGAAATCTTTTCTTGAGCCAAACGTTTTTTTTTTTTTCAAAAGAGAAATTTATAAATACATTTTAACGTACTACTAATGAGTGAAAAGCATTCAAGTCATCAATCTATTCTGAGTATTGAACGTGAATTGCTAGTAGAATTTATTAAAATAAAATAGTAACGTATAATGTTGGCGATAAAAAACGTTGTGGTTTTTTCAACTCGTAGTTCGCTATCAATATAAATAGGAAACCTATGAAAAAACGATGGTTGAAACCAGTACATATTCTAAAAAATTAAATACTCTAGATTTCGCCCAAAACTCATACAGCTTAAAAGGACGATGCGTTTTACAAACAATGTAAATTAAAACTTTCTGAAAAAATTCATACTAATCTATGTGTATGTTTTTAAGGGGTAGAAAAAATCATGAAATAGTAAAAACTGTAACATGAATTCCCAGTTACTAAAAACAATATAACTAGCTGTCTAAAGATGAACCTTTTCAATTTGAAGTTTAAAAAAAAGTCACCGTCAAAATGTTGCGTGGGAGCGCACGCTTGCTTGGTTACGCCTCTGTCAGTGAACCAAAAAAATTAAAAAAAAATCAATATTATACACAATAACCGTTAGTTGAACAAAAACCGGATTTTAAAAGACATATTTTAGTTCCAATTCGTTGAACGAAAATTGTTTGAAACAATTTATTCTAGTCTTGAAGGGTTCACCGACCAAATTTGGAACCTAATTTTAAAAAAAGTGTTGAATATATTGTTTCAGACATTTGTGTGACGAGCTACAAATTGGGCAAATTTTTTTGATACATTGCACGTAAGAGCATATTAATAGTTCAGTAAATTATCTATCAAACCTACGAAATTAATTTTTGTACTCAAAAGTAATCATAATAAACCGAAAAAGTTTTAGAAAAATTTGTTATCTTCTTCATCCTCAAAAAAGTTCTCGGCAAATCGGTTACTTTTCAGGCTGATAAACGGGATTCCCCCTTAAAAAAAACTGTTTTGTGATTTTGAAAAATATAAATACTTAAAAAATGAAGAGTACAATGAAAAAGCCTCCACTTGCTTGCTCTTGGCAAAAATTGGTGGTTCTTAAAATATGAAAGGGAAGTTCATATATTCAGAATGAATATCGTTCTATATCAATGTTACATTCAACTGTACTATAGTATGCAGAATTAAATATCCAAAAATGCAGTGGAATATCAGTGAAATTATAGTTCCTTTATTATTCATATTTTCATTACGCACGAAATGATTTTTATATAAAAAAAGAAAATACCATACCAAATCAGTATTTGGCAGATAATTCGATAATATTGCAATGCTTGCAGTTAACTTTTTTGATGTCAATATTAGAAACTCATTGTCAGAATAAAATTTAGAAGAGAGTCAAAAAATATTGCAAAAAAACAATACAAGTTCCAACACTAGAGAAAATATTTGACTTTTGTTGAATTGGGGATTAGTAGAAACTACAGTACGATACTGCGGGAATCGCAAAAAAAAGTATAATTAAAAATACGATACATTTTGTAGTTCTTACAACAACATTCATATACTACTGATTGGGGTACAAAACATCGAATCCATAACATTCAAGACAAAACATATAAACTAATACGTCCAAACTCTAGAAGATCCAAATTCAATTTATTCCAAAGAACAAAATATCCAATCTGAATCATGCAAAAATCAACAAATCAAAACTAAAAATTCCAAAGCATCTAAACATCCAGACTAAGGTTTTTGTGTAGTTATCAACAAAGTGAGATTTCGTAAACTTCTACAAAGTGAGATTTTGTAACGGTTTTGAAAAATTACAATAAGTATAACAAGTCAAATTTGAAAACCTACTAAACAAAAATAAATTTTCGTCCATGTACCATTATATGATCTGACGTACGGAAATCTGTTGACATGTATATACGACATTTCCCCTTTTTCTCGCTCCATTGATCAAGACCGGTTCGCTTAAAAAAAAAATTTTCAACCAGCAAATTTTGAACCACATGATAGAAGTAAACGAAAAGTGAAGTTGGTGTGTAACTATATATACGAATATGTAAATCAACGTTCTGATGACTTGTTATCTTTGAAAAAGTGATTGTGACATTCAAAAAGCAAGAAAATTTTAAAAAAACGAAATTTTTTTTGATCTTACTAATTCAGGGAGTTGTAAGTTTTAGATGTTAATAAAGTTGATGTTTTGAACATTGAATGATGTAAGTTTTTGATGTTTTGGATTAGATTTCAAGTTCAGAAGTTCTGTCTCAAAAGAAAAGAACAGTTTATGAAGTACAATTTTCATTCTGTAGATATAAGATTTTCCGAAATGATCTGGTCAAAACTGAAATGCCTATTGCAATTAGTGCAATGTATAAATTTTTACTATATAATATTGTATTAATCAAATAACAATGACAAAATTTGCAATGATACTGTGAAACCTGCATAAATATTGCAAAACTTGAAATGTAATTGCAACACTCACAATATTCTATTACTTTTTACTGAATGAATGTGTGTCAGAGAAAACTAGATTTTTTACTCTGTCTATTTTGCAAGCATGTGTAAATTTAAAAAAAAATTATTTTTTGAAAGATTGAACATGAGTGGCATATTACTTTGATGAAGGAAACAACTTTCTCATTCTATCGAAACTGAACAACAGAATGAAATTTTGTTTAATAACCCCATAATTCGATAGTAATTGGCCATCATAATTAATTGTATTGCATAAGTTTTCGAAAAGTATAATTCTAAAGGGTGCTATTCTTTCCGATTTTAAAAACTAAAAAATTGTGTGAAACTAGTTCCCTTATCAAATGCAGAAAAAAATATATTTTTCTCAAACCTTATATTAATTTCCGGTATTCCGTGTTCCCAGAATTTTTCGATCGTCAAATATCATAAGACGATGGCATACTTTCGATGCTCTTCACGAGCATTGACGTTGGCTCATGCCATAAACTTGTCCGCGTAACTTCGTGCGTTGGTCGCATTGGTTCACTGCGAAATAATTCCAAATCACGAAAATTGCATGAAATGGTGTTTTTCGAAAATCGTGCGCGATTTGTTGATCGGCCTTTCTTACGGTCGACTCAGTGTGCTAACCTTCATTGCAGGTCCTCCCGTCGAGGTGGGCGTAACCATGTACGTGTTGAGTATCAGCTCGCTATCCGAGGTCAAAATGGTACTATTTAGGTCTTATGCAGTTTATCAGCTCGAAATCTACAATAATCGCGCACCCCGAACTTAATTTTTTACACCTCCTTTGCAAACTTTTGTCGACGTTCCCGACCTTACTTTTATCATGGCCGTATTTTAGCAACAATGAGCCCTACAACTGATACCAACATGTGTTTTTTGCAACACTACTATTATTCATTTCAGTTCGTTTTTTCCGCATGTTCGCTCAGATGATTCAAAGGTGTATGGATTTTGAAAAACTGGGTCTTGTGAATAAATTTGGAAATTTGATGGAAAAGCTTAGGGATTTTTTTTTAGTACATGATTGTACATTCAAATACATACGAAAAGTTAAAATTATGATAGTGCAGTGATACAGACATTATTTTATGATTTATGAATGATTGAGATACATTTTTTCAACTGGAAATGAAAATTATTGATAAATCGAGAAATTTTTCTCTGGTGCACTGTGAAGTGGATATTGCGATGAGTACAATACGCTCCAACTTTCTACGTGATTCCGGATGAAAGTATATATTTGCCTTTGTGAAGGATACATATGCGTGACGCAGCGGAATGCGTTTGGTTCCGTTGATAATCGGCTTGCATACCTTTGGGAATTATACGAATTCCCATAGGGAGGACACGAATGTTCGCAGGCACTTTAAAGTCTATTAGTGACAAGTATACAAGATCCTGAACGTCACGATACGCTCGCAAGAATACGTGTATTGCCGTGACCCGTATGTGAAATCATTCCCAGCAGAATCACCCCAGATTGTGTGTGCAACTTGATATTATCGTTCCCAGCAGGATTTTATCGTCACATTCACAATATCCACTCACAGTGTGGTAAAAGACTTTTAATAGTATTTAAACAGTACGTTGAAATTCAAGTAAATGTCGTGTAATAGTGGATCCATACAAATGCAAAGTATATAAAATAATCAAAGTTTGATAGAGTATGTTTTTTATACTGCACTCTTTGTCTACAGTTCGGTCGAAGTATACGTAAACATATGAGAAATTACACGTTACGTAAAATTCTGACTCTACCCAAAATCAGTAAAAAATTACTATCGTATAAGGGAATAATTTTCGTATATATAAATTACATGAAGTCATTTTTACCGAAAAATATCGAAATTATATGACAATATTTTTCTCCATTCAATTTTTTTCTGTCTAGAATTAAAAAAACTTAAAAAAGAAAAAACGTTCAAAGGTTCAAAAGAACATTATTTAATGTTGGAGAAATTTTATTTTAAAGGTGATTTTTTCACATTGCTGCACATTTAAATGCATACAAAGTTACATGGAAAATTTCGTTTCTTGTACACAGTACTTTACGGGACAAACATGCCACATATGTATATGTTACATTAATACGAAACGTGTGTTGGTTAAATCACGATAAAATCGTATGCACGTAAACTGTGCTTGTATGAATCAAAAACGTTTTCTGCATGCAAGTGAAACACGTGATTTTCCATATAATATATGAAAGTTATAGTCAACTTAGAATAACAAAATAATTTCAAATGTTTATATTCAGATTCATTTGTTATTTTCATGATGAAATCAGAAGTTTATCAAAATACGTAATTCCGAATATCACAATGTACACAAAAAATTACACTTCGAGCACAAAAGTTAAATAATTGTTAATTTGTAATCAATGAATTGCTAATTTAGTAACATAGACGACATTGATATTAGAAAGCGAGAAATTTCAGTGAATACTTTTTTATACTGTAAGCATACAGTAAATTTTTTTCCTCAAAAATCCTTAATGAATACATATAAAATTACGTATGATTATCTTTCCAAAAAACAGTAAAATTATCGTTTCTTATTTAAATTGAAAAATTCTGAGTTCATGACAAAATCAACGAATAAACGAAGACTTTTAAAAACTGAAAACATAAAAATTTAAAGATGATTATTTCATGGTCGTTCATCAAAATAACTATAATTAAGTTTCAATAGCCCGGGATAAAAAATCAGAGTATCGTTACATCGAGTCTCCAAGAGTATTCAAGAGTATCGAAGGAGTCTCCGAGAGTATACAAAATTTTAAAAAAAGGTGACTGTGAGTCTCCGAGAGTAAACTAATTTTTTTACGAATCTCCAAAAGTCTCCTAAAGTCACTTTTGATCTCTGATTTGAATACTCTATTTCTTGAAAGCAACAACAACAGTATCTTTTGAGTCTCAAGAGTATCTTGAGTATTCTATTTTGCCAAACGGAATACTCGTTTGGAGACTATTGAAGACTTGAGTATTCTATTCGGAGATTCGAGTCTCCAACAGTCTCCGAATGAGTATTCCGTTTTGCTAAACGGAATACTCTTTATGTTTAATTTTGAGACTCAAAATACTCTTGAAACTAAAGGATACTCTGATTTTTTATCCCGGGATAATAAACTAAAGTAGAAACTTCACCGCGTTTATTTATTGCAACAAAGTAAAAATTTGCGTATGCTGATATTATTTTTTTAAAAAAAAAAAAAAAACATCATATAAGTACTTACGAACCAACAAATTGTTTCTCATATAAATGCTAAGAAAAATATTCGTAATGCAAATTGTCAGCGTAATCCAGAATACTATCGTCACCAAATTTTTTTGTTCACTATTTAAAATTGATAGAACCGGAAAATTTATGACATGTTTTAATTTTTAACATTATAATAAAAAAAAGTGAATAAATATAGTGGAAAAATTACCTTGTGAGCTTAAATGATATAAATTTTTAAACAATTATCTAACAAGTACTCAAGGCATAATTTTGGCTGTAAGGAAAGTTAACAAATTAACCAAATCTATTTTTCAACAAAAATTCTCAAACTTTGGTCAGTTTTGTAATGAAGTCACCATGAAATTCTCACATAATAAAATCACATACACCAAATAAACTCTGACGAAATAATCACGTAAAAATTCAAGCACAATCTCCATTTTTACACATTTTCTTAACGATGCCTGCATCTAGAATCTAAAAATCTCTTGACAAGCATGAATTTGCATTAATTTTTCATAAAGCCGAACGAACATTTTAAATTAATACATGCCCCAATTTCCACCTAGATTTTTATCATAGATTTTATTTATTCATAAAAATCCAACATCGAAATTCATACACCAACGCGTTAGCTGAATCCAGATCGTAGCAGCATCAAGAATGTATGTTTTCCAGATATCCTAGACGACGGTTCAGCACCATGCTAATAAAAACACAAAACCTACAAAAACATCGCCTACAAAAACAGGGCCGTCCCATGCTCAAATTAGGCTCCACATTGTAAAAAAAATTTTAATCTTTCAAATCTCCACCTTTCCTACACAAATCAACGTCAAGTAATATGTCTTCAATCAAAATTAAACCCAAAAATTTTATCATGTTCTCTGAAATAAGAAATTTTTTAGGGGACGGTCCTGTCCACAAATCCAAACAAATCCTCTAGCACTTGTTTCGAATCAATTGGGAAAATTCGCGACCCGTCGTGCACTGATTTTCCGGCTGGAAAAAACCGATAAGCCATATTTCGCGTAAGGTCGTTTTTGATAACAGTTTAAGGTGAAAATGAGCCTTATGAATCGTAGAGTGGTTTATCGAGTTTTGACCAGACGCCATTTAAATGTGCCTCCGACACAATTTCACCTGGATTTTTCATCGGGTTCTTCGTAGCTGTTAATTGTCTCTTGTAGCGCACGAAATATTTGCCCCCGGGAACGGCGCGCACGTGCTAGTGACAAGTGACAGAGCGAACAACATTACCGCAAAACGAGCGAGGATATATCATACGACCACTCGGGACGATTTTTTTCCGACTCGAATTAACAAGTACGAACGCTTTCAGACGGTCACTCGGGAATTCGGTCTTTTGGCGAAAAAAAATCAGTTTTTTTTTTTAAGCAAGGATTTGGTTGAAAATATTAACTGATTGGAAAAGTTATTTTTTCATTGACTTTTAAGAGATGTGATTTGAATAGTTGTGAGTGGAATATCAGGATTGTGATAATTTCATATGAGGATTGTTGGTTTTAAAAATTTTTAAACAAACTTTGAAAAGACTGGGTAATTATCACGTTTTTCGATAGATAATTAGGATTTTGCAGATGTTTCAGAATTTGGGAGGAATTGAGAAACTTTAAGTTGAATTAAAATAGGTTTCCAAGCAATAATGAAAAATGAAAGGAAGAACTTTTAACAATATTTTTATCTCTGAAAAATATAACGATGGTGAAAAATTTCAATAACTACATATTTTTCTTTATTACTCTGATGAGAGTAAAGGAAAATTTTTGCGTATGAAATACGGTTTTTCGAAAATGAAATTGGGGTGCCAACATTTCAGAAAACGAAGTTTTTTGAGGATCATGCGAAATCTATCACACTGTAGTCAAATTTATCGAATTCGAAATGTTAGTGAAGAAATGTTTGTAATAAAATATTAATCATGAAAAATTTATTGCACGGTGTAAACGTCGTTTAAATGCTGTACAGAGTACTTTCGAATATTGTGAGAGAAATTCTAATTGCCATTGTTAATTTTCCACAACATGTAGGTTTCTGAATTTGGTGCAAAGTATATTAATAATCTTAAAACCTCTTTTTATATGGAAATATGTCTCTGAAAATAATGAAGCCTAACTTTATTTTCTTCAGCAAATCGTAGGTAGAACAAAAATAATTAAAAGCTATGATTTTGATAAAAAATGACCTAAACATATTTTGTTGATAACCTACATAACTCATGTTATGTAGTTCAAATGCGGTTAAAATTCCGTTTTTGTAATTAACTGTAGAAATGATCTAAAACATAGCGCCATGAGTATCTTTGAAAAGTTCTTCCGAAGTTATCAGTAATGAGTGCAATTTTTTTTAATTTCAATCATAACTTCAATTTTTTTATTTCTAGAAGAAATATGCATGCTTTGACTAACTTTATCATCATAATTTTGGAATAAAAAAATATTTTTGATCGATTTAAAATTACCGTCTCAGAATTACCCTTTTGTAAAATCCGATTCATTCAAATGTTTATCATTAAATTTTTCTGGTAGTCATATAATGATATATGATCCCCAAGTTTGTATAAATTTATCAAATGTCTACAAAATGCGATGTTCGCGAATCAAAAACAAGTTAATTTTCAATCAGAAACCAATGCAAAACAAGAAAATTCAAATAATCCGAAGGAACACAAATGCACTAAAATTTAAGAACTGTATCCTAAACCAATTTCGAAAATCTAACTTTCGAAAATTATTCAAAAATGTTATATAAAAAAACAAAGTTTTCGAAACCACCCTCATTGAAATATTTTAATTGATTCTAAAAAATGAAACTACTCCAAAAACATATAAACATTGTATATATGGAACAAAAGACGGTTTCATTTTATTGGCTTTTATCGGAAAAAAATTATTATATATTTGTGCATCTTAGATGTAAAGAAATAGAACCTTCTTTGTTGGAATTTAAAGAATTAAACTATATCTTGAGAAAATTTCAAAGAATAATAACTTGTGCTCTACGCCTCTGAAAATCTTTATCTAAAAAGTAATTACTCATTTCTTTATAAAACAAAATCTGTATGATCTGTTACCAACTTGAGAAAAATTATGTCCAAAAATAAGAAAAACAATCTAAATCAAAAACACCGAACTTTAAACTAATTTCTATTAAAAATACATTAATATTTACAAAACCTTAAAACGTAATAAAGATTTTCGAACAAATTCTCAAAGTTTGAAAAAATCTTATAACTGCAGGATAAATGAAGAAGAACAAAATATCAAAGGTCCTAGAATACCTTCCAATTTTTTCAATCATTACTTGTTATCATTTGGAAATTGCAATTGAAACATACGGTATTTTTCTAACAACGAATATTTGAATCTTACTGATCTTTCAGCGAGGTTAATTTTCATACGACACAACAAGAAAAATGAACGTTAACGCTTTGAAACCTCGTAAACTTTGATATTTCACTCACAATTTTCACTACTCCCATTTTTTTCATTTTGATGTATTTCTCTGTTATTTATTACTAATTTCCCCCTTTGAAATATTGATGACAAAAACGCGAAAACTCTTTCACGAGCATTTCGCCAGCTCCGATTAAATTTTTCTCATTTTCATGTATATGCATTAATACAATGCATACCGGGACATGAACAGCAAGACCTAAAGGGACGTTAGCGAATTGGAATTTACACGTTCGTTGAAACAATAATTGACAATATATCCATGAAACCGAAAAACATGTAGTTTTCTCGAGAGCCATCATGTTATTTCCAATTCTCTCATCCGCGGAAAAATTCAACATTCGTTTGTTTGTGCAATAACGTTCGATCCGATTATGTAGACTCCCGACCCGGCGTATTTTTATAATTTGCTTTCTCACCCTCGTTTGCGCATCAATTTAATGATCCATCAAAAGTTATATGATTTGCCACGAACATCTCCGAAAAAAATATATCCCGACCAAAAATGCAACGCAACCCACAAAATAATCTCTGGCTAGTTACTAGCTGCTGTGCTGCTCGCTGCCATCACTGATAATAGAAAACTGCGATGAAAAATTGGTTATTACTACCCGAAGCCTCGCGGGTCTTTCGATAAATCCACGACAATATTGGAGGTCGTTTTTCACTTGGCAGGGAAAATTCTGACAAGACGATAGCACAGGGAAATAAGTTTTTCTTGGGATATAAGAAGTCTTGTTGATTTGGTTCCGTGCAGGGTGCGAATATTTCAATCTAAGAAAACTAGAATAGTGAGATAGTTGAAATCAGTACATAATTTTGCAGGTCTAGACGAAAATCGTCACTTTTTCATCAATCACTGGAAATAATGATTTTTGGTGACATATTTTGAGTTGTATAGTTGCTTTTTGATGTGTAACATCTTTACGCGCGGATAGGAAAAAAAATCTGTAACACTCTAGCATGCCATACGCCGTTTTGACTGCCTGCTAATTCTACATTCACACAGAATACTTCTGATTACAATAATAACAATTTTCATAAATTAAAGGTATTCAATTAATAAACGAACGTTTCCTATTTTCAGAAATCTCAGTTTTTATTTTCCTATAACACAAAAATGAACAAATACTTGTTTCCGATCTAAATTTAACGTCACTCGACAGTTTTCTGTTTCATAAAAAATCATTATATTATTATAAGTGATGTAATTAGTCGTAATATTTTTATTTAATTTCCTGCTTGTTTTATAATTTTCTGTTGATTGATTTATTTTTTAAATTCAAAAAAAAAAAAAACTTGAAAAAAGTGGTTTCACAACTCTAGCTTTCAACAATCTTATAACTTATAGGTTGAGAAATGTAGTTCATATATAAATTATACTCATATTTCTCTAGATGAATTTAGAAAATAACCTGATCAGTGCATTTATAAAAATAAATCTCTACAGTTAAGAGGTTATATATCTTTTTGTGCGGAAAAATTAAGGATGGTTTGAAGTCACTTGGGTTTGACGTAATTAGGGCATGTAGGCTACATGATGTAACAATAATGCTATGTCACAAAAGTTATAGTTTTTTAATAGTGTATTGCTCACTGGAAAAAACAAGTATTTGTTCATAAAAGAATATCAACAATTGGTGGAGTTTAGGCCCTTTCCCCGAAACAACTTTTTTTTTGAAGTCGCTTGCGGTGACCACGATGCAAGTCAAACAAATCAAGCTGAATCGGAAAATCCAAAAAAATTTATTAGTCTTGGAGTATATCTAGTTCCTGAACGATCGCTTTTGTATACAACAGTTTTTGTTATGCAGATAAGAATTTTTTTATAAAATTTTCAGAGATCAAAAATCTAAATCTCGAGGAAAACGTTCTTGCATACAGAAAAAATGTACTATGTATTTATTTTTTCAATCGTTGAAGAACTAGATACATTCCTTAGCTAATGGAATTTTTGTATTTTCTAATTAAACTTGACCTTTTCGACTTGCATCGTGGTCACCGCAAGCCTCTTCAAAAAAAAGTTGTTTCGGGTAAAGGGTTATAACTCCGCCAATTGGAGATATTTTTTTATGAACAAATACTTGTTTTCTCAAGTGGACAATACGCTACTGAAAAACAACAACTTTAGTTTATTGCTACATACTTTAAAAGATACTCTAAACCATCCTCAATCCATCCGCAAAAAAAGGTATATAACCCCTCAAGGATAAGTATGAAAATGAAAAACAGAAAAAAAAATAAGATTCTAATGTAATAATCATAAATAAGGAAATAATGTAAAAGAAAAATAAAAAAAAACTCACATAATAGATATTGATATGAGTTATTGATTACTTTTTTTTAAATGTAACAAGAGTAAGAAACTCGCAACATGAAATTCTTCTACATAAACATTACAACATGATATATTTTAATTTAAGTTAGACATATTCTTCATTATAAATTTTTTATGCAAGCAAACGGTATTCTGCAAATGTACTGAACAAAATAGTAAAATTTGTTTCGTCGAGACTTTCAATTATAATACACATCTAAACATTGCTCATTTCTAAGAGTTATACCGCATAAACAAGATTAAGATGTTACATATCAACTCTACACGAGTACCAGGCATTCCCCCACCCCCCAATTTTTTTTCTAGAATATAGTCTAAAAAAGTTCGTTTTCTAATTATTATCTCACCTAGTTAACTTTGATTTTCATAGAAACTACTCAAAAAATTACCATTGATTTCAAAATCAATAATTCAACAATTCTTTGAGCAACATATGACAAAGAAACGCGTCAAGTTCGTTTTATTCGTCAGATTATAACAAAATCACCCGTATGAAATTCGCCTATCTTTTTTTGTGAAAATCGACGTTACAAGGGGGAGGTAGAAGAAATTGTTTCATAGTTGGAAAAATTTAGCAAGGGTATACCATGCTGCACATGGCGTAAAAAATACGAGCGAGAGAGTGAAAAAATTTCCAAAGTGCGAAATAAAGGCACCAAGGGGCTTTTGCAATTACTGTTTACAGGTCCGCCCGTGGAGGTCGGCGTCACCATGTACGTCCTCAGCATCAGCTCCGTATCGGAGGTGATGATGGTACGGTACAATAATGCTCAAGAAGCTTGTGATTTATCATATGTGTCGTCATTTCGCGTTTCATGTTTCACATGTATGACACCAACACTTGAGACACGATCGTTCATCTTCTTCCAATTTCTTTAATACTCTTCTACTTCAATTCTAATTGGTACGAAAAGATACTGGGTGCATTATGGAACCTTCGATGACTTTCAAAATCTATGAGATCGGAGAGTCTGAAATTTCGCTGATCATGAAAATTATTTTCCTGCTGCGTAATGGAAATTGAATATCGATCAATTCTATTGTTGATATAAATATTTTATCGATATGTTTGAACTATGAACTTAAAAACTTTATTACGTTTAGAGCGACATCTTTTAGATTCGACTTGAAGTTAAAAATTATAATAAAAAAATAATGATGTAGCCTTAATTTTTATTTCCAAGATCAATTTATCTTTGCGAATTCTTCAAATTGCACGTAATACTTTTAAAAAACTGGGATCAAGAATGTTCATCCTGGGAGTTGAAACGATCGTGTCTAGCACGAGTGTAACTCAAAGTCGTAATTCTTTAGTAAAACAGTGTCACCAAGCTTGCGGAATCTTCGTTTCGGAATTGCTCGTAAAAAAAGGTCTTGGCTTGAGTTTCGGGGTTCCGGTCACTACACCGACATCGTGCACCGGAAAGGCCTATTGACTGTTTTCTAGCTCGTCACAGATACGTTTTGTCGGCCAAAAACTGTGAAAAGGGAACCTTGCGACGTTCCGCAGTCATCGCAAGACCACGATTGCGATGTTCTTGTTTGCATGGCCCCTTTCGCGAGGTTCGAGCTGCGGATTAAACACGGTAGATAATTCTGACCCTTCAATCCAAAACAGTGAAACTCTGCTGAGTTTCAGTAAATTGTTACAGATGCAAGAACTCAAACTATCTAATCAAGTAAAATTTTTATGTCAACATCAGTTCCTGTAAATGAAAAATATTCTGACTGAAGCATTGAAAGTTACAGGGTTTTCTTTTAAGTTATGAAATTACCTTATCTATGAGTATTACTGCATGAAACAGTAAAAAATAGTAAAAAGTTAAAAAACTTCACGTTTTTTCCAATTTGAGAAATTTTACCGTTTGAATAAGTGTAAGCATGATTATAAAGGAATTTTCGAAATTGTTACAGCTTACAGCCCTATAAGAAAATAAATAAATAAGTTGAGTTTGTGATCTTTCGATTTATAAACAGAATTTTATTATTTCAAGAGTGAGTTCCTTCATCAATACCAACATATGCAATATTCATAATTACATTAAAACTTAAACCTGACTCATTAACTCAACAACTAAATAATCAAGCCTACTAAATTTCTCAGCAATGTTATGACATCCTTTTTTTAATTCACCCATGGAATATCAATTAATTTGAAAATTCGCAGCCTAATTTCTTATTTGGAAATCAATTACAATTCAATAATAAATTTATTCGCAAGTTTGTCAATCTATACATTTTAAAACAGTAATGATTCCATTTTCGGCAGAATTTTTTTATCAAAATCATTCTTTCCAATTGAGCTATTAAAGCGAGAAAGATTTTTACTTTTTTGGGTTTCGATAGGGGCGGAAATCTTTGAAACTGAACGTGCCGTGTTTACAGTAGCGCAAACGTCGCCGGTTTTACTGTGATTTATACGGGAGCCTTGATATTTTGCTGGCATTTACGACCGTGTGGTATAAATGTGTGTATTTTGTGGCGATGGGGAATTTCAAGAGAAAAGGTTATTGATAACTGTGGATATATATTCGATGTATATCGATTGGATTGTTGAAAGTCCATCGTAAATAAGTGCTGAATTTTCTTGCAAACGTATTTAAAAAAAATACAAACTGTATTCGGTAGTCTGTAAATTTTTAATGGGTAATTTTCATCAACCGTGATACTCGTTAACACTTTTGATTGACGTAAAGTGGAATAAAAATTAAATTTCTGAAATATACAGAATCGAACAGGTGGTGACTTTGAGTATTAGAATTCATAAGTTCCTTTAGATAGGAAGGAGTACTTTGAAATTTTCTATTTCACTAATCAACATAATATCATGAATTGATATTAGGTTCAACTTTAAGTAAACCTACATCTTTTTCACAATGAAAATGCTTTTTTGCAAAATTTCTATTTCACACCCATCAGATACTACTATTTTACAGTCATGAAGAGCTTTTAAAATTTTGTTCAATAATATGATATCTCAGTGTTTTAGTTTTGCCTGAAAGGAATACTTTTTTAGAATAAGAGTGTAAGTATTTTTCGAGTTTTGAACTTTTCATTTTGTTTGCAAAATTCATAAACTCGTCAAGTTTTGAATAACATATTTCTCGACAAGTTTTATTATGATTATTAATGAGTTTCTGGATCTTATATACATTACGATTCGTATATGTTTTCAAAATAAACGTTTTCAATTTTTTTCTCAATGAATGTCCAAGCCGAAATATTAGATTTTCGTAGTGGAAAACCTTTTGATTTTATCCTTTTCATTGAAATATAATGAACATTGATTTCATCACCCTTAATATATGAAACAGGTCATCTTCCCATATAGATTTTACAACTTTTTTGATGATAATTATAATAATTTCTTTTTATGTTTTTGAAGTTTGAGATTTCAATACTTACGAATTAGGAACGTTTCATTTGAAATGTTTTATCGAGTCTGAACTTTATGATACACATTGTGAAAACGACTATTTTGCTGGTAGCAGGTTATTATGATTAAACACTTGTAAATACCTATTTTTGAGTTTTACGAAATGAAGTAAAAATTTTGAAACAAAAAAGAAAATTTTTTTCGAATTTTAATGTAACGAAATGTTGTAACATAGAATTTACGTATAATACGAACTGAAATTCTTACAATCTTCATTATCTTTCACTGATTGTATTTTATTTTAGTTGAATGACACAATACAGTTATTGAAGTTTTTTTTTAGTAACTTGACTTAATCATATAAAAACTGTAGCAATTTTCAAGTCCTCAAAAACTTCTTAATTCGATGATTGGTTACTGTAAGTTATTCATAAATGAAGTCATGATAACATTACTGTAATAATATTATTTAAAATGATAAGAGTAATTATCAAAAAAATGTTTATTAATTTTACAATAACTACATTTTATTTCACGACGACATAAAATAAAAATTTATTGGTCGATTTGTTAGGTAAATAAAATTTCACTTTATTTCATTGTTTAAAGTTTTCAAATAGACTCATCCCCGAAATATGAAGTATGCGATAGTTAATATTTAAATTAATCCTTTTCAAAATTCATAGAATTCCTAATTCTAGTTTATGTCAAGTATTGACAGGTATATATTCGAGAATAAAAATTATAAGCATAAATATTCAAGGTTACTTTCCCTTATAACCTTTGTCTGTAATTTTTTCAAGTCTTATTAGTTCAACCACGTGCTCTAATTACTACCATAATACTTGCTTTCAATATTGGCGTTTTTTTTTCAATTTTTTTTTATTCCCAATTTTTTCGATATTTTCATACCTAAATTTTCTAGAGTAAGTTCCATTATTCTTGAATTTTTCTCATCAATTAACGTTTTTTTGTATGAATATCAACATATTCCCATAATCTAGTATTCAAGAAATAGGATAATTAATTTTTAACAAATATAAATATACATTCTTTAACGAAACTCATTATTAAAATTCACCTACAACAATATCAACATTAAGAACCTGGACAAACTTGTAGTAATAACTTTTCCGATCGAAAAACATCCTCAATTATCGATTACGATTTTCCCATCTCTTGTACTTCAACAGCAGTCTTATCTCTCTAATGGTTAACTATCGCTCCGGTCAGCGTACATTCAGATTCGGATTTTGATAACGTGCATTTCTGCAAAAAAAAATGTGTACAGTAGAACCTCTACAGATTTCAGTTCCTTTTACCAACATATATTTTATGTTGAGTAGGCTCGCAAAGAAAGTTTTAACTCGAAAAACCTAAAGAAAGTTTTACCTTTTCTCCCTTTTACTGCTACAATGATAAAAAAAAGAACACTGAAATTTATATTTAAACTAACCGCACTAGAATAAAATTCCACTAAAAGTCATTCGTTCAGACACTTCTTACATTATCCAGTTGAACTAGCTCGAATCAGCTTAGCAAAGAGTTACATTTTAACGAGGTTCTACTGTAAGTGTAATATTTAAACGAAAAGTACACTATACTTTTGAAATCTGTCTGTAATTGGATGTACACGACTGGACCCCAGGTGTTGAGCCCTGTGCGGAAACCAAATCAAGTCGACACTGTCACCTGGAACGTGACGCGTGATTTTACACGACCCTCGTAACCCGAGAACGAGCTACGAGAGTGGTATCCTTTGTCTCCATTGCCAACTTTCTCTATATTCTATTCTCTCCCCATTCACTTGCATATTCACGACCAATTTACAAATGGGGTCCAAGAGCGAAGCCCCCGCTCAGGGGTTTAGGAGGGTGGAGCCCCCATGTGGGGGTTTGCAGAGCGGAGCCCCTGATTATTAGTAAAAAACATTTTTGAATGGGGTATGAAATACAGATCTGGTTTATACCAAATTTTTGTTATTCGTTATAGACTATTCTACAATTGTTTTTGGCGCCTGTCAAAAATGAGCAACTGGAATATACAGTAGAAAAAAAAACGAGGAAAATAATTTACAAATGACAGAGTTGAGGAGTTTATCGTTGAGTTTCTATCTCGATACCTGTCGACCCGTATAGCGAAAGTTCATGAAAGAGCCATTTTCTGAGGTGGAAATTATCGGGAAAGTTCGATGCGCGCTGAATATTGTACCCGATCATTTCGCAACCTTTTCCTTTCGATTCTGCCTCCTGTTGCAAAAACAACACGAGCCCATAAGACAATGAAGGCGAACATATTGGCCAGAAGAAGCTTTTGAAAGCTGCCACATTCATAAGATCGATAATGAAGTGCGAATAAGGTACGCTTGCGAGCTTTCGATAGAAATTCGATCCATCTCAGATGCAACCGAGCGATGCTCGTTCGACCCGAAAAACGACGTGAATTTCATTCCGAAATTCACGTCGATAAATAAATAAATAAGTATGAAGGTGCCTCACCGTTTTCGATTCTCATACTCGTAAAGAATTGTTTTTTTAGAGAATAGGGTTTTTGGGCTTTTGCGAAAGATTTTTTAGGTCTTATCAATATTTCTTATAGAAAACCATAAATTCATGCAAATTGCAAGGTCTACATATTTTTGATTTATTCAGGATTATATCGTGATTTAAAAAAAATAACAAAGTGGGTGAATTATTATTGACGAAATGAATGTTTTCCACGTATCAATTAAAAAAAGCATTTTAAAATTTCTTTTATGAATTTGTGAAGCCGATTTTTCTCATTACAAATTTTCCTACAAAATAATATTCAAGAGAAAAGCTAGAAATAAATGAGTGAAAAAAATGCTAAACATGAATTTGATTCTTCCAAAATAGGAATGTCAGTATCAAAATCATTTTTATATCGATATTATAGATTAAATTTTTAGAAATTCATGTGTTGTACTTAAAAATCTTTCCTGACATAAAAATTGATATATAAATTTTTGATAGAACAACACAAATCAATGTTTTCCATTTATCATTTCCTCTATGATAACAAAATAATGATTTACTGAAAGTAATTGTTTATGTAACATTTTCGTTATGATATGTTTATCGTTCGACTTTTCAATCAGTTGAGCGAAAATTTGCAAATTGTAATTTATTTTATAATTTTTAGGTAAAATTTTGATCTAAAGCTTAAAATAATAATAATAAGTGTAATATTACATTATGATAAGATGTATTACATACATGATGATAAAAAATAATAAACATAATAAATGCTCCATTTCATCAAATAATATCTGCTTAAACATGCAGTGAATTATACTGTTGGATGCAAATATTATTTATGCGAAAAACTTAAAAATATATTATAAATAAATAAATAATAAAAACACTGAAACATTTTCAAATATCAATTTTTTCTATTATTTAACTAGAAACGAGAATATTGCAGTCATTTTAGTTTGATAATGCACAATACATACAATTTCTTAAAATTACCATGAAAAATTTCCAAATTCTTAGTTTGAAATTTTTCGTTCTCAAAACGTCTATTTTTCATTCATTGTATCCATAAATAAAACTTGAAAATAATTTTTTTTCCTTCTTTTATTATACTTTTGTGTTGCACTGAATCGGATGAAAAAATAATTATAAAAATTAAAAAATATCCTAAAAGTGAAATGACTGCTTACCAATTCAACTGCAATACATAGGTGTCTTCCATTATATCAATATCTGAGTTATAATTATTTATTAAAACAGAACATACATTCCTAATATTTTGCCCTTCTAAATTTGAACAATTGGTAGTCAATTTTTTATTCCAAAAATATTAAATTTTTAAATTCTTCACGTTGAAATTATAGGCAGCTATAAAAAATGCTATAAATAACGAATAGTAAAATATAAAGTAACAATGGACAGATCACATAGTTTTTCAACGAATTCTGATTTTCGATACTTAAAATGATTGACCTAGAGTTCCTTCAGCTATTGTTTATATAGGGAAATAAACAATAAATCATTATTTACATTGAAAAGACCCAAGTACACTTCATAGCATCAAAAACCTTTTTCAAATGCCAATTCAATTAAAATAATTGAATTAACTTGAATTCAATGCGATGCAATGACGTTTTCAAAGAGGGTTTCACCCCCGAACCCCACCGTTAAATTGGTCGTGCGTATCAGTGTCCCAAACTGTCGCCATTTTTATCCAGAGGCGGGAAAACTTAAAATGACGAGCGGAGACCTTGTGTTTCGTACCCTGGCTAATGAGAATCGCAAATTGATTTGCGATAATTGGAATTAATACGGCCTTTGACGTCGGTCTTTACACCATTGTCAGTGTGTGCAGTACGCTTCTTGTCCCCGTGTCGTAATCACGCTTTTACGTGCCTACGCAATATTTTGTGTACACCTACTTATTTAACTTATCGATACGCAGCTGTGTCCACAGCGGCGTACACCTAACACCCGATTTATGGTGCTTTTACGCTTACCGCTTTGCACGCTTCACTGTAAGTAACTAAAGGTCGCTTTATGTTGGTGCTTCAACACTCGAGCACGTTCGATACTTTCTTACTCATGTCATGAAATTTTCTAGCTATTTATGCCAAGATTGTTTAATATTCAAAGGTTGCTAAGAGCTGTTTTTTTTTAATTTGAATGTAATAAAAACTGTGTTTCAAAGGCTAAGTATATATTTGCAAGGTGCTGAGTGACATTTTTTCATGTTGATTCATATTTTTTTACCAAGTTTTACCGTGAAAAACATGTGTGAAGGGTTGGAATTCAAAAGGTGGTGAGGGTAGGTATACTTCGATTACTATTTGTGAATATACGTGACATTTTTTATTTTAATCTATTTTTTTTACTTGGATACAGAATAAAAAATTTATCTGATAGTTGTCGTCTAAAAAATGGTAAGTGTTAGTTGAAATGAAATAAAATCGTAAAAAAAAATAAAATTGCGTTTTTTTCATCACATTTTTCTAAAAGAAGTTTCATATGTTTCTAGAAAATGACAAAGTATTTTTGTATGAAAATCACACAATAATTTTTAATAGTATGTGACTCCTGAAAAATGTGAGAATCATTGTACTTTGCTTTATTACATCTCATGCAGCGGATTTTACATAATTTCGGAAACGATATGCTATGTTATGCAAACGAAAATAGTATGATTAAACAGAAAGAACTGTATGTACTTTTCCATTTATTCAGTTATCATGGTAAAATTTCTGTAATAAAATCACAGAAATGAAAGAAAATATTGATATCATAATCCAGAACCACAAGGGGATGATTGATAAAAAAGTACCCTCGAACGGAATTTGTAATTAAATTTCTGTCCAATTTTGAGAAAAAACTTTTTAGAAATTTCCTGATCTTTTTCATGAAGAACTCAAACTTCAGCGTTGTTTTTAACCTAATTAAAGGATGAATTAACTTTTTACAAAGGAGTATTAACAATGCTTTAACGTTGATAAATTTGTGCGAGGTGGAAATTTTTAGTTATTATTGGCTTATTAAAAATTTCTTTATAGAGCTCAGTTCCATTTACAAGTTCTCAATTATAAGAAAAAGTTCACAAAGGAAGGCATAGCAGTTGTTCATGTAAATGAACAACTGCTATGAACAACAAAATGTTTTTCGAACTATCGAACTATCATGGGTTTTAAACAAATGTTTGAGATGAACGCATTAAAAGTTTTTGGTGTTTGTGTTTACACTATGTGCTTGAATTATTATATTTTTCATTAGACAATAAGTTACATGAAGGATTCAGATAATTCATTTAATTTTTTGTTAGACATTAAATTTTGTATATGGTTAGTTGTTAGTTCTCGAAAAAGAAAGAAAGATTAAGAAAAAAATTCAGCTATTCTACAATTATATATATTTTTTGTATTTTTCTATCAGAGTGTAATGTTAGTTTAGGTGAATCTGATCTGACCAAGCCTAGCAAAAACAATTTTTTTTTTCTAGTAATTTTATAATGCATTTACGATTACGAAAATAAAATTTTTCAGAGCAAAAACGATAATCATCTACGATTTTGACGAATTTCGAATGAAGCTGGAGAAAATTGAAAATCACAGATCACAGAAAAGTTTTAAGTCCAACAGATGTTGAACTATTCATAAGGTTTCTTCTATTTTCTGAAACTTCTAAAGAAATTTTATTATCATTTCGTAAATAAAAACTTACGTTGAGGAATTATCGAGGAGCTGAAGAAAAAACATGAAATACATTCACAAGGAGTGCACAAAAAATTTCAGCGTTTCAAATTTTTTCATCCGACTGAACCTTGAATCATATACAAAAAAAGTATATTTTTTTTGTAATTTTCGAAGTCCTGATGAATTTTTCAATTGTATGAGTGTTCGAAATTGGATGAATTGTTGACAACTCACTTCTTATTAGTTTGTTTCAAGGGGTTATATACACTTAGAAAAAAATGCGATTTCACAATTTTCTTTTTGGAAAAACAACACAATATTTTTTGGGAAACTTATTGCCTATTCATTTATCAATGTCATAAGGAATTTTAGAAATTTTTTCAGAATGAAATTTTCATAATTGGGTGTACTACGGCAATTATGCCAGAATCCGATGTTTTTTCGCGGTCAGCACAGTTTCTCGAAAACCATTTATCTGAACAGTCTCGATTTTTTAAATCTTGTTTATAATTATAAAAGCCTCTGCGTGAACGCAGGATTTTTCATTTGAAGCAAAACTTTTTTTTCTTGCTGCAAAAACCGAAATCCCAGACGTTAAAAAATAAAATATTTTAGAAAAATGACCACTATTTTTGTAAAAATATTAATGTAACGAAACCCTTCGTTCACGCAAAGCGTAAAGGTATGAAATAGAAACGCAAGTGTATATAACACCTTAAAAAAATTATTAGTAAGGAGTTTTTGTTATTTTGAAATTTTGTTCCAATTGTGGCAATGATGATCATTGTTATTGCAATTAAAATAATCTTCAGGAAATCGAAAGCTAAATTACTTTCTAAGTTTTCAAAACTTTTTTGTAACTATGCATATTGCTAAATATTATCTGCAAAAATTTCGATATTCAAATATAAAAATGATTATTAGTATAAGAATTTGAAAACATGTTTTAATGCGTCAACAAAAAAATTAAACTATCAATAAGAAAAATTGGCAATGTAACGAGTGCAAATATTTAAAACAAATATAGTAACAAAATCTCTGATGCCAAACAATGTTCGTGTATTTTTTTTTAGAGTATAGAAGCTAACATGTAAATGTGTAAAGAAATTTTTCTAAATATTTTATACATGTGACAGTAATTATCTTTTAATTGTAACTGTACGTTGTAGATATCAATATTATTTCGAATCAAAACCCATATCACAATTCAGAAAAATTTATCAGTGTATCATCAATTTTCGTTCTGAGAACTCATCGTGGTTTCAGATCAGGCGTTCTTTCATATATCTTTGAAACTCCGAATTCGTGACATGGCGCAAAGATTTTCGCTCGCTTACATGTCCGCGCGGTAACTCTTTTTTCCAAGCGTGAGCTGTCACTTTTCGGGTGCCCCTGCAGGTTTCGCCCGATCCACTAACGACGCGTATCTTAGCTCCCTTGGCTTCACTCCAGGCGCACTGCGGCCCCGTTCTGTCTCACGACCCCGAAGAGCCACTATTATCATATCCACCCGTTTTACTCTTGCACTCTGTTTTCCAAGTTTCTCCACCGAACCTGCGTGCTTAGGAAAACATAAAAAAAAAGTACCAGGACTTCTAATGGATACTTTAACCTAGGGTACAACACACTTAAAAAAAAAGTTGTACTTCTCGCCATGTAAATGGTAAAAAACAGGGTTTTGAAGTGACGCGTTACTTATAACGTGTTACTCTAAAACGTTACATTTGTTACTCTAGCGATAACGTAATGCGTTACTTTAAGTAAGAAGTAACGATAACAGGTACGAGTCACTTTTTTTCGTTAACGTGTAACGAAAATCCCGTTATTTTACGTTAGTTTTATCTGTCTCGTTAGGTTCTTAACACAATTTGAAACTTTTTAAGGAATGTTCTAAAACCGAGATATAAGTAATTTTTAACTTACTCATTTTTAGATTTGAATACACGCAAAACTTAATGGCTTTTTTTGGAAAGTAGTTTATTATTAAATACATAATTTTGCAGTAAGTACAAAACAAAAATGTTTTCAAACGCAATGCTTTATAAGGTCTTACAACAACATATATCTACTTCTATCATTATATCATTTAACGATGTTAAAAATATAATACAATAAAATACATTATGAACAACCAAAAAGCACAATTTTTGAGACTGATTTCACAGTACAATATTTTATCGCAATAATGCACTAGATTTTTTTCTCAGTGTATGTTCCCAAGATTCTACCATAGTCTTGATTGCGCATTGAGAAAACGGAAAACTATTAGAGCTTTTAGTTTTTTTCCAGAAATATAATCAATGTTAAAGGTTTACTGAATATTTGAGGTATGTTTTCTCAAAGTTTAAACGAGGTTGAAAAAATTATCGCTTATCTTAATCGCATGATTATAATTATATTAAGTTTTGTCAAGAAAAAGAATATCCTATTTTCATTCAGAGGATCTATGAGAATATTTTTTGTTCAAGAAAATCATTCGATTATCAAGAAAAAGGTTTTTATGAAAAAATGCTTCTTGTAAAAGATAATTTTTGCATTTACTCTCTGATTTTCATCAACTTATTTCTAAAATATCAGTGCATTATTTTATTATCTATATTTGTTTATTTTTCAATTTGTCTAAAAATCTAGTAGAAATTGAGTCTGTTATGACAGAAACTTTGATTCAAAATTTGTACGCTAATTCCGCTCTATTTCTAGAGAGCAAAAACATTTATTTTATAACTTCAAATCACTTCGAAACCTTCAATGCTTGATTGAAATTCTTTAAAATCTACAGACCATAATCTTTCAATTAATCCATTTACTCGAAGATGAAGTATACGAAAACCAAAAAAAGGGAGTAAAAAAATCCCGAATAACCTAGTTCATTTTCTTCTCTACTATCGTGAAAAAAAAAAAAACAGCGATATCATCAGAGCCCTGGGAACTTTTCACATATAATCGTTTATTGTCCAAGCAATTTTACCACACGTGGGCTATTGTCGCGTTGAAAAGAGCACAGGATTTATGCTCGGCTTTCTACGAAATTTCCGGCTTTCGCGTCACTCGGAAGATGCGAAAATAATGTTGATGCTCGTTCTTGACTGCAATTTGCATCAGTTTCCAGACGTTTTTTTGTGTGTCCCAGAGTGGTGCTACGGAACATCTGGAGACTTGCCATAATTTATCCGAGTGCTTGAACTGCATGTGCACTCGCGATTCGAATAGTTTGGCCGTTTGCGCACATCTTTAGTGATTTTTTTCGATTTCGTGCAAGTTTTTTTCAAACGTTAACTCGAAATTTACGATTAATGTTTTCTACATATTTTCAATACAGAATTATTTTATGTCGTGATAGTGAAAAAGACACTGGAAATTTATATTCGGTTAAGGTCTGAGGGTTGTATAGAACAATTTTCACAAAAATACGGTCTAAAATAAACCATTTCCATGCTGTTCCACGAAAATTTAGAATTTATGATTCAAGAGTCGATTCTTCATACAAACTTTATGGATCCATAAAAAATTTTTAACATTAGTATATTTCATTTTCCGTCATTTTTTTTTTTTTAACATTTTACATTGTTACGTGAAAAATCACAAACTTATTTTCTCTGGTTCCATATCGTTTTTCCAGATTTTCCAGCAAACCATCTTCTTCCGAAAATTCCAATTTTCTCAGGTCATCCCCAGACGATTTCCACGCATGGAATGTCTTGCGCATTTTCGCGCGAAACACAAACTGCTCATTTTTATTTTCGTGTTGAAACAAAGCACAACGTTTTTGTTTTATCGCGAGTATAGGGAGGGGGCGTCGTCTTCTCCTTTGTACATGAATTTGAGCCTGAAAGTCAAGCACTCCGTGAGATATTTCGATTTGCTTTTCCACAAAGGCGACCTGTTTTTTTTTCCTGACGAGCTTATATATCCTTAAGGCACGATTTGCGAGGCGCGATTAAGTCACGGGAAATTCGGAAGAAAAAGCGATATCGCCAAAAAGTCGGCCATCGCTTTCAGCGTCACGCCGAATTTTAGCTGGGACGGTTAAAAAGTGTTTGTGAAATTTTATGATCGCTGCATTGTTTCGAGAGCGAACTTTTTATGCTCTCGTGTCAAGACTTTTACCATTTTCGGGTGCTGGATATTTATAGTATTTTTTTCAATGTTTAGTTCTGGGAAACAGTGTCAAGCACTTATTCGGAGATTGCATAATTTTTTTAGGGGAAAGAGTGGTACATGAAAATGTGAGAATCTTTAAAAATTTAATTTGATTTTGGGAAAATTATTATGTTGATTGAAATTTCAGGGATTTTTATACTTTGAAACTATTTTACTAATGTACTTCATTTAAAAACAGTAATTTATTTATTTCAAACTGTGCCATATGATGAACATTTAGAAAATTTCAAAACTAAACATTCATTTTTATTTGTAAGTTTCATTGAAATCAGATTTTTCTTTTCAAAGAATTTGACCAATTCTGCAATGACTGTCGAAAATTCAAAACTTTTTTAGAACCACTACAATGTAATTCAATTATGATTATATTTGAATTACATTATCAATATAGAATTCTAAAAATTATAACTTATTAGGTATGCATGAATGAATATAAATATAGAATGAATGTAATAAAGTGGCTTTTATACAGGAAAATCAACTCATCAATATGGGAATTAATTAATGTTTCAAGAATGATTCTGGAAAATTTATAGCAACAAATATCGCTTGATTCTGAAAAATTTTCCATTAACAAAATTTTCTAATTGTTATTAAAAAAAAATTGACATTGAAATTCATACATGTGTGAATTTATCATATAAATAGTAAATTTCGTAAACACAATCATTTGGACAGTTTTTCAGCGTGATATCTAATCAGATTCAAAATGTAAAACAATTTATTTGGATGAAGCCAGAGTAATAACGCTGTGCACCACAGTTAGTTTATCCTGTATGCATATTAATGCGAGCAATCAAGAATTCAAGGGAATTTCCTGATATTTACTCTATGCTTTACTTCAGCTCTGCGATGTTTCAAGGTGATGTCGAATTCCGAATTTAACTGGGTTTATATAATATAATGATAGTCAATTATAGTTATAAAAATAATTTGAAAAAATTATTCATCATTCGTATGTTTAGGTTGATGGAAAAAGTCATACATATTACATAAGTATTTTACTGTCAGTATGTATAGTTAATTTAAAAACAAATACATCACTTGTTTCAATATAGATATAAAAAATCAAGATAAATATAATATTTATTACATTTATCAAACTTCAAATTTTTTTTATGTTTTAATACATCTCAATTATATGTAATAGGTATATTTCATGGAATTTTATATTTTATTAACTTCATCATGAATTTACCTTAATAATACGAATAAAGGTAATTTCATTAATGAAAATTTAGTAACGAATTTCGTCAGAAAACATAATCAAAGACCAATCCATTTTACTGTTATAACAATCGTACATAAACTCGATTTTCAAACAAACGTTTTGTTTATGTAAAAATGCAATGTGCATGATGTAATACGTAATATATAGGAAATGGAAACATCACATAATCAATCAAAAATAGACACATGAAATCGTAAAATAAACAACTCTGTAAAAAATTTATAGAATGAAATAATAGACTCATAAATAATTATACTCATGTAGTTATTATAGTTATAAATAAATGTATGGATATAATCTTTGAAAAACAATAGTTATTGATAAATAATTTATAACTCATAAATCTGCTATGATATTATCTATAAAAGAAATATGTTTTTTTTTTTATAACAGTACAATAAATTGGATGTAATACATTTTAATATAATATACATACTCGATCGAGAATGTCTGAAAAATAAATTTCACTTTTTTCTGCATTGAATAAAAAAATTAACATAATCATTCATAATAAATTAGGAAATATATTATTATTTAATAATGTCAATTATACAACATTTCAATTTTAATCATCATTATATAATTTTTTTATCATTTTCAATAATTACAAGAAAAAGAAACATTCAATTATCTTTGATGTACAGTGAGGATAACTATCAATGAAATTGTTATATGATCATTTTTAGACATTCATCTGTTTTATTTACTTGTGTCATATGTTACAGAAAATGTTAGGAGAACCTAAACACCTTTAGAATTACTGCCCTTCATTGACGAATCAATCTCATTATTTTATTATGTAAGAAATTTTTTTTCAAGGCTGGAAAAGTTTTATACAGCACTAAAATAAGGTTATTCACAAATATATATACTTTTCTTCTCCTCTTCCCGTTGTCTACAGTACTTTCTCTGTAAGCGTAAAAGTAGCATAGCCTGGCAACCATCTCTCATAACAAACCTATCTAAAGGCGCTATGTAAGTCATGAACAGCCTGTTGTATTTTTTTGTAATAAGAAGAGTAAAATACGAAGAAAGGGAACTTATAGCAGCCCTTTAGATACACAATAAACTAATTTATTCAATATTTCTCTTCACTTGTTTCAAGTAGATCATAGACGAATAACTATTTATATACACATAATATGAAGACATAAGCTTCTGCTGCATGTTGCACGATTTTCTCAAAACCTACGTTCATATTCCTTACACGTATAGTTCGCTTAATTTTTTTTCTGATCATCGAAAAATCGTTGTGTGTGTAAAAATTTCAAAATTTTCTTGAAGATGGAATAAGTACATTTTATGTTGAAAAATGAATTGGACTCGAAACTTCGGAAAATGCAGAGATCGTTATCCATTTATCTGTGGAAGTTGTATCATTTGATAGAAATTTTTGGCATTAATAAAATGAGGGTTTCCGGAACTGTAAAATATTTTTTGCAGTTCTTTACAGATTGGAAAATTGATCTGAAATCGGATGTTGGTCTGATATTGAATTACATCGAGATGGCAAAAGGAGCGTTAGATTGCATCGGTTCATCGGGGATTCCTTAATGATGCAATTGCACATGATCGCTCGAGAGTCACATTATAATTTCCGTGCCAAGTAGTTTGTGCGTGATTTATGCGTTTCATGAATCTATGTGAGAATTAAAATTTCCTTCCTGATTTCGAAATTATGGGAGTTATGAGGGGTTATTATAGCCTATAAAATATTTGAGGTTGGGTGATAACTCTAAAGAGAATTAAAACTGAAGTTGGAAGAACAATTATGGAAAATTCGAAGTGACATGAACTTCATAGGGATTCACAAAGAAATCTATGTTAAATACTGAAGTTTCTACAAAATATCATAGCAATCCTGAAATCAAAGGCTGGAGGATAAAAGTTTGAAAGTCACTCTTAAAAAATTAAATATGTCATCTTCAGCAAGCCAAAGATACCATGAAATTTACATTTTTATCCTGAGAAATACAAGTTTTTTATCCTGAAATGAGTAATTCAGTCTATTTGGAATCAGAGAAGTATTGAAATTGAAAATTCAGATTTCGAAGTTAAAGAATAATCCTGAAAAAATTGTATCTTGTATCACTCAACGTATTAGTTTCATCCGGAAATTGAAGAACGCTGTATGAGAAGAGTTTCCACGAATTTGTCGAAAACCTCTTGAAAAATGTTGAGTTTGAACCTAAAACTAAATTTTCTCCCTAAAATATAAACGAATACTTTTTACTTATAGTAAAAATATTGAAAAATTGGTAATATTTTAAAGTTTATTTCCTTCAGATCTATAATTTTACTAACGTAGCGATTACTTGGAAGCACTTTTTATATTCATAAGTCACAGTTATAAGTTATAATATTATTTTCTTGAAAATATCATGCATCTATCTTAAATATTCTTCGAACTTTTGAACACGACAAAAATGATATTGTCATATAATAATCAATACAGTTTTGATCTTTTCATGATTCGATACAAGGAAGTGAACTCACCAATAATGAGAATACTATTTTTTTTTTGTTTTTATTTATGTGTACATATTTGGTAAAGTGATAAGTCATGAAAGAAGTCTTATTCCCTTTCTTTTATTTTTATATTCAATATTATTTCTATCAGTTCGCATGTAATTCTTTTAACAAACAGCACAAGCAGCTAATTATTATCTGCAGAATTTTTGTCTAGAGTGGTTTATCCCTTGAAAAAAAAATCTTAAATCATGCACTTTAAAGTTATGTAGAAAAATACGTCAAAAAATAGCTATACGCTAGAATTTTATTTCAAGTAAAAAACATTTCTGTAACTTGGAAATAAATGTCATAAAAATATCTCACGCTTACAAAAAGTTTTCCCTCATTTTTTAATAATCTGCATTCCACCTGTACGTGTAAGCTGATTTTTTTAACAAATTTTTTTTACTTTCCATAAACATGATTTCTGCATTAATCCTTCCGAAAACATTAATCATTTAAAGATTAGTTACTACCGTGTAAGTGAGTTTTGGAGATGTTGTATATCTATATATATTGTATATCTCAAGTATCTTTATCCATGTTGTTATTATTCTATTTGCGTGAACTGCTGCACAACATCAAAAGTAAATGAAAACTTGTTCCACACCTATTAACACAATCAAATTTATATAAAAAAAACGAAGGAAATAACATAATACTTATGTATAACTGGAAAACTCACTTACTCAAATTTTATATCATGAATGAAATCCTCTTTTTCAAAAATACAATTATACGAAACTTTTTTTTTACTTCTTCATTAGATTGTTAGTTGATATTGGAATCGGTATTTGATACTCGAAAGCTCGAAGAACATTAAAGATGTGATAGAATATAATTATTTATTACCATATTTATCACCATGAAAAATCTATACCAATAGATCACGAAGTTTCAAAAAATTATTAAAAAATCGTTAATTACACCCTGCAACATAATATTATCTACCTAAAGTCCCACTGAAATTCAAGCCTTTCTTTCGCAAGTTTAAGAGCAACCCTGGAGAAAATTCCAGTCTTTACCATAACAATTGCCCTGGAAAAGGGTATTTCAGCTTGTTATTCATCGGATAAACATACAGAAATAAAGCGAAAAAGTTGGATGAGGAAACTTTCACGAGAATATCTAAATCAGCTCAAGTTATTTCACATTAACTCGTATGAAAAGGCTTTTATAGCAGGGTTCGGTAACTTACAGGTCGCTCCTTATGCGCGAGCGTGTTATACGTGCCTCGCGATCTCCCAGTTACATTACGAGCTCTTCATGTTCGCTCAAGACGCCCCGAGCTAAGCTTCCGAATCGATGGCGTCTTGATTTGCGAGCGCCCTCTTTTCTAAAGTCGTCGGACCATTACCTAGATCGTAAAAGCCCTCGTTATTTACGACAAGAAGCAATAAATACCCTCGAAGAACAGTTTGGGACATCGGCAATTTTTCGCAACTTGAGGGTTTAACTTCCACGTAGGACTGTAAAATGTGGGCACTTTTAAGGGCACAATTTCTAATCAGGAAATCTCAACTTCCTTTCTTACTTCAAAACTTTTTAACACACCCTATCATCGTTTATGATATGATTAACCATTTTGTAACTCTAAATTCAATTCGTGACTAATGTTAGGAATTTCTGTGGTAAAATCACAGTAGAGAATCTCAGTACCGGAACGCTCGGGACACTTAAACAAACATTCACGGACTTACTACAGTGTCTCCAGATGAAGAAAAATGAAAATGTATTGAAATTTCATATTCACTTGGAAATTCGAAAAATTACTCCGGTGACTCAGCGGTGGCACAACGAGTAGAATTTCAATAATGCAAAATTTCAGAAGGACAATAACTTAATGACTAAATCGTGACTTAACATTTTCGGTGAGCTCTGGAAATGTCGAAAGCCCAATCAAGCATATCTAATTTTTCTTCCTATCTATTGAGATTTACGTTCCTTCGGATCCCGGTACTAAGACGCTGTACTCTAATACTGAAACAATTTTCAAAAAGTTTACGATTTTCCCAAGTTTCGAGTCCAACCTCTAAAAAGTTACTGTAAACTGCAACAATTGGCTGTAAAATGCAAGATCTCGTCATCGGGAGAGGTCATGTGGCAACGTCAGATTTAAATGACGGATCCGAAATTGTACTTCACTATACTTTATTGTATGAATTTCTAAGATGATTTTGGGGGAAAATGCAGGACTTCACGCTGGATTTCTACTTCCGACAATTTTGGACGGATCCGCGATTGGCGTTCAAAAAGCGTCCGGGCGTCGAGACGCTGAGCGTCGGTTCCGAATTCATCAAGAATATCTGGGTGCCGGACACGTTTTTCGTCAATGAAAAGCAGTCGTATTTTCATATAGCAACCACCAGCAACGAGTTCATCCGCATTCATCATTCGGGCAGTATAACAAGAAGCATACGGTGAGTGCATACTTACAAAAAAATCTTCCATGTCTGTATATAAATATGAACGTATATATACGCACTTATGTACTGAAGATGTATGGCCATATGATATTCACAATGATTTTTAGTACGTCATTATATACTCACATTATTCAGAAATGTATTCATACATATTTTTCTCGTATTGTTATGTCTAAACAACTTGTTCGTACATCTATTTACAGTGTGTCATATGTGCATGTGTAAAAATTTTTTCTCTTATATACATTATAAATTAACATGAATTCCAAATATATACATTTGAATACATGCACTGTCTATATAAAGACATGCTTATGCAGTACATACACGAACTGTCTGGAATTTTTGTGTACAAATTTTTTTTTATAGAGAAGTCCCAAATTCGGTGGCTTGTTGAATTGCAGTTTTTTACAATTTTTCAAAGTTTTTCCCACAGCACAATTTTCATGTTTTTATAATGTTTCATACATTTTAATTACTTTCCGTACTTTTGAATTTTCTTTCAGGTTTAAAAAATACAAAGGATTTTCTTGTTTCTTTGTAAACTTATTTGTAAATTTCAAGAGTTAGATGCTTTGATGTTCGAAGTTTGACAGATTTTTTGTATTCTTCATGATTCTCGAGCAAATTACACTTTTACATATTTTCGATATTTCAGAGTTATTAAAAATGTATCGTATTTTACGGTATTTCGAAAGTATTTTATAATTTTTTAGTACTTTATCGAATTTCAAGTAGTTTTATATTTCGCTTAACAAAATTTTTGATTTAAATGCAAGATGATAAAAGGTAGAAAATATTTTCCGTCATCAAATGACAGTATCTTACAAGGTTTTTTATATGCCATAGATTCTCAGTTTTTTTAGAACAGTTTTCATTCTTTGTGTGTTCTTAGAATTCCGGAGGATTTTCTAATATTTTCATTGACTTTTTGTATATCAATGAATAAATGTATGGATTTTGAGAATTCTACCTCTTCACCTCCTCCACAAGAATTCAGAGTTTGATAATTTATAGTATTTCATAGTGGTTTTTACAGGAAACACTATTTTTATTGATTTTAAGTACATATCTTGAAGTTTCTTGCACTTGAAGTATTTTTAATTTTTTTTTTTTTTTTTTTTTTTTTTTTTATGTAGCATTGATACAGTTACATTCATCTTCTCGTATTTTCATGAATTTTTATATAAAATATGCATCGACAAAATATAAATTAATTTTATAAAATTCATCCATTTAAGTTTTGACAAACCCAATGGATTTTATTTATTCATCCTAAGTCCAAAAGGTCAAATGACCCTCAAACAGGACTACATACAGTATAATAATGAGATGCAAGTGAAAGAGCAACAAATAATACCATTAATACTAAATATCATCGCTGTATATATTGAACGGTATCGAAGTATTTAACAGTGTTATGAATGAATCCATCAATAGAATCAAAAAATAAATCGCAAATATAATGAATGCTCCGTGCGCATGCATTAAAATCACTGCACAGGCGATAAATTGGAGAACAATTCCCTGGAAAGTCAGACGACTGAATGTAGAAGGTATCAGTACGACGAACCGAATGCCAAGGAACATGAAACGGAAGAACTGATAATAAAAATGGAGAGTTGACTAATTGTCGAATAATTTTGTACAAAAATAATAACCCAATATAAGATCATCGGTTTTCCAATGTCCAAAATCTGAACCTTCTACATAGGTCGCCATAATCGGAACCTCTCGGCGGATAAATTCCGCAATCTCGCCATGCCAAAAATTTCAAGAATCTTTTCTGGCATTTTTCAAGCGCATTTATATATTTCGCAACTCTCGGAGACCAAATGACAGCAGCATACTCAAATCTAGACGCAATCAACGTTTTGTAAAGTTAAAGTTGTAAAAGTAATCGTTTTTCGATCCCGAAAATCACGGCAAATTCTAACGAGAAAGCCAAGGCACTTGTTAGCAGACCGAACGAGGTCATCAATATGAAAAGCAAAACAAAGTTTATCACTATAACTTATCCCGAGATCCTTAATCACATTTACACGCTCCAAGAATGTATCACCAATAGCATAATCATATCTGAGAGTATGAGATCGTCTAGTAATAGTAAGTACTCTACATTTGGTTGGATGTAAAGGTAATCTGTTGTGTGTACTCCATTTGTCAAATTTATTCAAATTGTCTTGCAATGCTAAACAGTCACTAATGTCAGACACCGGCATAAACATTTCAAGTCATCTGCAAACATTAAATAGAAACAAGTAAGTTCAGCTCCAATATCCTTTATTAAGATAGAAAAAAGCAATGGACCTAAATTGGAACCTTGTGGAACACCGGAGGTTGTATAAATCAATTCTGAAACATAATTATTGATCTTGACAGTCTGAAATCGCTTATGTAAATATGAACGGAGTAGTGCCAAGATACTACTAGACAAACCTAAAGTTGACAGCTTACTCATCAAAATCCCGTGATCAACTACATCAAAAGCTTTTCTGAAATCGGTATAAATAATATCGACCTGATTGTGGGTGTGTAACGCATTTGAAACCAACTGAAAGAACGTCGCAAGATTTGTGACAGTAGACCTTCGCAAACAGAAACCATGTTAATTCGGCGATAAAATGGTCCTGAACTTCTCAAAAATAGTGTCATATAGTAATTTCTCAAATACTTTAGAAAAGCCGTTCAATATAGATATAGGTCTATAATTGCAAATCAGAGAGAAATCACCATTCTTGAACACAGGACAAACTCGTGCACGTTTCCAAATATTTGGAAAAGTGCCACAAAGCAGAGCCTTATTGTAAATTATCATTAAAGGAATCAAAAAAATATTCGAAAATCTTTTCAACACGGAACTAGGGATCTCATCCAATCCTGTAGATAATTCATCAGGAAGACATCTTAATTTTGCAAAAACTTCATTAGAAGAAAAACTGATGATGTCGCCCATCCTTGAACCTTAAGTCGCAGTATTTACAATAGAATCATGTACAGAAGAAGATGCAGTATAGACCGATGAAAACTAACGTGCAAACGCATTTACAATATCACACGCCTTGTAAAATTCCTCATCATCGTATCTTATGATACTTGGAATCCTCGATTTCCCCTTTTTACTATTTACAAAGTTCCAAAAACTGCCAGGATCACGCAAAATCGAAGATTCAATCCCAGAGACATACTTCTCGTAAGCATATTTTATCAACCTCTTCGTGTGAGCTCGAGTTTCACAAAAATAATCAAAATCAGATTCAATTCTGTACTTTCGATATGAAGTTCTAAACTTGTCTTTGATAGTAATTGATTTAATTATATCGCTAGTATACCAATTCGGGTACTTTCTAGGAATTTTCCTGCACACATGTAATGGAACAGCTTGATCAATAATTGCGTAAAATGTATCGTAGAATTCAGTAACTATCTGATCAATATCATTGAAATTCGTGAGGAAATTTTAATCCTGATGAATCAATAGATCCTCCAGCAAAAGAAAATCTGATCGCTCAAAATTGTAATTTCTGGACATAGGCGCATGAAAGTTCCTAATGTTATCAATTCCAGAAGTATCACATAAATCAATATAAAGCATCAATGGCGGATGATGTTTATCATCGGTAACTGTAATTTCAAGCGATCGTACAACTCGACAGATAATATTAAATAAAACCAAATCTAGCCAGCGATTATTACAATTACCTATATGATTGTATTGTTTTAAATTGTAGAATTCCAGAACTGAATTGAGAATAGAAGCTTTCACATTCGTTCCTTGATCAATTTCAAATGCAGTATAAAAAGGAATATTAAAATCACCAAGAATAATCATTTTCTGATCAAAAAGTAACTGCAGGTCAAGTAAAGCATCAGCTAAGTAGGAATAATGTAATGTCGAACAATGTGGAGGAATATACAGTAGTATAATATAAAAATATCGTGTAGTAACAACAATTTTCGTGCATATAATATCAATCTCAGGAATCCCCACGAATAAATTATACAAATTGACAGGAACGACCCTATGACGTCGGTTAATTGCTAATAATACGCCTCCTCCACGCTTATCAAGTTTACGATCGCAACGGTAAACTACAAACTGATCTAAATCAAACAATTCTGCTGAAAAAACTTGAGTTGTCAACCTGTTCTGAGTTAATGCAATAATATCAGTATGAAGTAGAATATCAGATAATGAAAACTCAGATATTTTAGAATTTAACCCACGAACATTTTGATAATCAAGAGATAAAAAAAAGAATCAGACGGTGATATAATATTACCCGAAGATTCTATCGAGCAGTGGGTGATCTGTTGGTGTAGCCAGTTTGGATGATGGTGGGGTGGCCGTTTCGATAAGCGACTCGCAAGTTCTTTTCCCCCTTCTCCAAACGCTCCTGTAAATCGGCTCTGACTTTCCTGAGCTGTTGTTGTTGTTGCGGCGTCCGATCGAGGGACATTCCAAGTGTGTTGAGTGGCGTTGGGAGATCGTATTTGTTTTGTCACTTCGATGACAAATATGCCTCCCAAAGTAGCGATGCCATCGGTGTTGACATGAAATTTTCACCGGTCGAGGCCTCACTGACGCACGTGAGACTTTTCCCAGTCTCTTCGAGTAATGAGCGGGAACTGGATATCTCGGGACTAGAATCTTCCATACATCGGAAAATATGGTTTCAATGTTATCATCGCCGGGAGTTTCTGGTTCGGGAATGCTACATAATAAAATATTTCTCTTTCGAGCTTCGCGCTCCTCGATTTCCTCTAGTAAGGCATTTGCTGAGCTGGCATCGACTTGTGAAGATACAGAACTGTCGTTTTGTTAGCAGTTAATCTCCACTTCAATGTTGACAATTTTTGACGCCAAGTAGTCTGCTCTATTCTCAACAACTTCTAGTCGTGTTGTTAAACTGGATAAAGAATCGTCGATTTTATCAAGTTTGTTTTCAACACCAGAAAGCTTAGCGTCAATTTTGGCATCGAAGACCGAGGTCAGCTGTTTATTTTGTTCAGCAAACATGGCCTTTAAGTCTTTTTTCGAGAAACCTGCCGAAGATTGTTCGTGAAACGTAGCACCACAACATTTAATGTAGGCACCATTTGGTAACTTTTTCAGTTTGACAGTACATCCATTATGGTAAGGCGCATTGCAGTCTGTACAGCGCAAAATCCTGTCATCGGTAACAACATTGTTCGAACATACGCGGCACTTCCGATCACTGCCAGAGACCTTATCACAAGCGTCATTAACCCCGGCCATTTTGGAACAAGCACAATGAGCGAGAATCAGTAGTTTTGATTCATCTATAATTCACCACAGACATGGCATTAAAGCTAAAAAGAAAATACTACCAGTTAGAAGAAAAAGTCAATCAAAATTGCTGAAGAATCTCGAAACAGCGAAAACAGCGAGCACGCAAGCACAGAGCGCGGAGCGATACAAAACACGTCCACTCGAGTTCGTTGCTCAGTCACGACAAACCCAATGGATTTTGAATATTTTAAGTACCTTTTTGTATGTTTCAAAAATGTCCTGTGATATTTTATTCTTATTATATATTTGAACAAGTTGTATATTTTTCTTAACATATTTTTATCATTCACTTATATTTAATCTTGCAAATTTTACTCTTTTAAGTAATTTTTCAAGCAACAGAATGTCAATTGATTTCTGACATAATAATAGGCTTTGAGTTATTTTAACTACTTTCTTTTTTAAAAATATCAAGTTCTGTAAGTTTTTCGAGAATCTTAATTAATTTCTATTAATCCTTCGAATTCTTAAATAGGTTTTTAGAATGCAATGCTATATAATCTTATATTCACAGATCATTCGTATTCTTAGGAATTTCTAAAAATACAGTATATTCTTAAATCTAAAAAATTTTTACATTTTATCCACTTTTTTAGTATTCCTAATGATTTCCCTACCTCTGGATTTCGATGCTCTTTAAGATTCAAAGTTTCAGAGATTTTCATTACTTCTATAGATTTTCGAGGAAATCATATCTACATAGATTTTTGAAAAGCCCTGAATTTTGATATTTTCAACGTTTTTCCTTTTTTTATGATAGAAAATGATACAGTATATTTTTACATTTAAAAAAAAATTTTATATTTTGATAAACTGATATGTTTCTAAAACTCCAGGCTAATTTTTTTCTACCCTTTAGTATAACTCACTTTTAACAGCTCAACCTAAAGAAATTGAAAAAAAGGACTCTTCTACATTCAAATAATCATTCGAGAATAATAAAAAATCGAAGTTAATAATCTTCTCAAAATAGTTTAAAAACTGATGGAGAAATATAAATTAGTCAATAGTACACACTACTTTTTGTTTTTTTAAAACGATACAAAAAATTTTTTCACTGCTATGTGTTCCAATTAGATAGTCGGAGTAAAAAAAGGGTAACCCTTAAGCTTCTTTTTTTTTTTCACAAAATACTACGCCTTACAGATATCATTTTATTTTATTTCAATAAAAAGTTAGTCAATGTACTTCAAATAATAACCTTATGACTGAAAAAAAATATAACTCGTAAGGGTATATAACAACGTTATAAAAAAAATGAAAAGTCAAATAAATAATAGATGTTTTAACAGTATTTTAAATACGATATTTTTAGGCGGTGAAAATGTATAAACTATTGAAGTTTAAAAACCTAACACTGAATGTCACGTAACTAGTCAAAAGTAAATGAGAATATGAAACCTCTATGAATCTCAGTATCGGGTTGGCGCATTGTTTCATTTCGATTAACGACTGTATCAATAAATACGCTGGATAATATATTTGATTTCAGGAAATTTGTTCTTGAGCAGTCTCAACGAAATAAAAATGGAAAATGAAAAAAAATGTTTATTTTGAAAAATGTGTCACTTTGCTCTTTTTTTTGTTTTAGATCCTTCACATACACACTCCTCGTTTATAAAAATGTATAAAAAATTTCGCATGTACTGTAAGTACATTGACGTAAACATTGTCTACACAATGATGTTTATGTTGATATAGAAGGATTCACTGTTTTTATATAGATACATAAATACGAGCACTGTATATACCTGAAGTACAGACACACGTACATACTTGTGATTATTTCATATTTTTCGTATTACTAAGACACATGCTTTATCACGTCATGTAGAAAATTTTCATAACATCATGGTCCCCTCAAGATATTATTTCTAAAATTTCTCCTAAACATGAATTTCGCTGATTCACTTATTCATACGCAACTTTTCGTTAAAGTTGCAGTTTTCTCGACATAAGGTCTAATAAACCGTCCAATTTTCCGTGATGCTCGAGAACTTGCAGCTTCACAGCGATTTACGACCCGGACGTGTATCTTACTTAGCCAATGCCATGCCATTCAAATATTACGCGACGCAAAAAACGGATTTCATGTAATGTCCCAGAACAACGAGATAAGCCGATTTCCGTGTTTACGCTGTTCGCCCGTTTGCGTCATTTCCGGGCCCATTACCGTGACATGATTCCGGATTAATTTGCGAAAAAATTCCAGAAAAAGTATACAAAACTCGAAAGTGCACGAAAAAGTTCATTTATCCGATGAAAAACAAGTTTTTACTTTGAACATTGAATCACGAACGCGTTCGTTTTTCCTTTAATCAGAATCGTAAAAACTTATTCTGTTTTTGGTACAGAGAGTAAAATGGAACACATAAATTTCGAGCTTTTTCTTCATATCTTTATCAAAATTCCACCTTCATTATCGACTTTTCAAAAACTCGCACAATATCAGTTCATCAGCGAACTTGTTTCTCGGCAAAAAAGGTTGACCTCCCAATCAGTCGCCTCTGGATAAAAAGTGACTCTTATTTCTCGGATATTCGATACGCGAACACCAACAAAAAACTGATATATTACAAAATGCCAGCAGGGCTTACTTCCAGAGGCACGTAGTGTGACTGAATGTGCACCTGATGGCGATTTCATCTAACTCCCCGGATTACTGTGTCATCAGCTGGTAAAAAATGCTTATTGCGAAAAGAAAGGTCTCGTCGAAGTAAAATAAAGCTGCGAGTTCCTGGGGGACGAAGCATGCAGCAGAAAGCTACGATCAAAATAGTTTACTTTTTTTGTAATTTCTTCAAAGTTGCAAATAGGTCAACAGTAAAATTAGTTTTATTTTCATAATGTACAAACAACATTACGTATTTATTGTTTAAAACGATTTTTGTTGTTGGAAGATATACAATATTGCGAAAGTGTATTTCGCATTTCAGACCGAATTTGAGGTTTACCTTGTACACACCTTTTTTAAATACTGTAGTTCAGGTAAAGTGTTTTTTTTTAGGGGGGAGGTGGTGGGATTTTATTACGACTATTTATTATAATCGGCGAGACACTTTTTTTCTTTCTTCCTGCTTAAATTACAGTTATTTAGGTGGAGACGATTTTTAAAATATTAGATGATGAGGTAATTTTTATCCATTGCCACATTTTCCCTTTACAGTTCCATAACTCAAACAAAATTTCCAATTGTCATAATTTTTTTGACATTCTTCACGAAAAAATTGATTCTTATGAAAACAACGTCTTACGCATTTTTAAATAATTTCATTTTAATTATATAAAAAAAAGTTCAATAGTCAAAGTTTTAGTTCTAGTTTATCAGTCAAAATTTATTCTCAATGAAGAAAAATCTTAGCAACTTATAAATTTTGAAATATTTTTATTCGTAATGTATATATATGTATATTTGTAAAAAAAAAACTTGAAATTTCTCGACTCCGTAGATTTATTATACTATGTTAATATGTTTATTATCTCATTTCTTTGGAAAACTTGTTTTTATTTGCTCAGGTACTTGTATAACTTATCTTAAATCGTACGATTATGTAAAAATATTATATTTTTGTGTCTTGAATGTTATGTATCAGCAGCGTAAGTTGTTGAAAAAATAAAACACAAAGTTAAGCACAACATTTCAAATAAACAAGAAAATCATTATTGCAAAATGAAGTTCGATTCACGTCTTTGGAATTTTGTTGGTACACATTCGTAACGAACAAAAAATTTTTTGTTCAGCAACTAGTGGAAAAGCCTAATGCATTATGACGAATTTCGAGTCAAAAAATTTGTTACTCGTTCCCATGATAATCAAAGAAATGTTCAAAATTTGTTTTTATAAAAATTTATAACCGGGATTGATTCTTACCTACGAAATTTAACGAAAATTATCGTAATCGGACCGTTTGGGTGGAATTACAGATTCAAACGAAGAAAAATCATGACAGTGACTTTCAAAAACCGTAGTTACCAAAGAACAAATTTCACTGTTTGAAATGAATACTAAAAATTTATACACGATCTTGTTATCAAAAGAATAGAAAAAAACTTTTGCCACATTATAATTTTTTAGTGCAAATTTATCTGATTCTACTATATAAATCGTAATTGCAAGACAATTGAATTCCAAAAATTAAGTCTCCAAAATTTCCCCCGTTAAAATAAAACTTTACTTTTTATAAAATGATGAATACTTCTAACAAGTGGACAATTTTTGGCCTACTTATTGAATAATTTTTCAGAAACATTGTACATAGTTATAGAAAAACAGAACCTTTTAGCATATAGTTCAAAAATTCCCTGTGACGAAATGACTAAGATTAAAACGAAAAAAAAACTTTTCTCATCAGCTTCGAGTTCAGTAAGAAAACTTTAAAAATTTTCAAGCAAAAAAATACGTACCCTGAATCTCCGAGACAGTTGGAGATGACAGGATTGAATGATTTTTTTGCAATTCTGTAGTTATAAGCAAATAGTTTAAAGCAATTTAATCAAAACCAGAGGGAGAACATTTGTCACAGTCAGGCGCGTAGGCAGAGGAAGGTTTTGAGGGTTCAAACCTCTCTAAAAATTCCAATAAAATTAATCAATATTTCATGTAAAAATGAAAAAAGTTCAATCAATAAACAATAGAAATATGAGTTACAAAAAAAATGCATGAAAAAATTAGCAGTATACATTTAATAAAAAGGAAAAATAGTCAAAACGTAAGAATACGTAGAAAATATGAATCACAAAAATTGTTGCAACCCAGTGAATAATCAAGAAAAATAAAAATCTACTGGAACTTTTCAAAACTTTATGATTCTTTATGATTCACTTTATGAACTTTATGATTAGATCCATATAAAAGTATTAAAAATCTTTCGATTCTTAGAAACTCTAAAAAGATAATAAAATAAATTGAATTCCCTAAAAAAACTGTTTTCTGCAAAATCTCAACAAATGCCTCTACGATCTATAAATTTTGGGATTCTAGAGCATCAAATTCTAAATATATTATGGATCTATAACAATTGTAGAAAAAGCAACATTATCTTTTAAATATTTTAAGAATACGAAAAAAAACAACGATATGAAACATGGAAAATCTATGTCAATGGGATTTTATCATTAATTCTTGAAATTACTGAGAATAGATCAAAATTCGCATTTTGAAGCATCGAGTTTTTTAAATCTATGTAGCAATCTACAAAAATATATTAGTTATCTATAAAAATACTTGTAAATCTTCCGAGAATTCAGATATTGTACTAGATAAATGTGAAAAATGAGTTTAGTAGATAAATAATTTACTGGTTTACTATTTTACTAGCTTACTAGTTCACTAGCTTACTAGCTTACTAGCTTACTAGATTATTAGCATACTATTTTACTAGAGTACAAGTTTAACAATTTACTATTATAAAATTAACAAGTTTTCTAGTTTACTGATAAACTAATTTACTTGTTAATGAGTTTGCTTAGAAAACTTTGCTGGTTTACTTTTTGACTTTTTCACTTGTTTACTATTTTACGATTTAAGTAATTTACTAGTGTACTAGCTTACTTGTTTACTAATTTAGTATTTAACTAACGTACTAGCCTACTAGTTTACTAGCCTCCCAGTATACTAGAAATCTTTCAATACATGAAAATTATGTACATAGAATTTTTTTAGAAACTTATAAAACTTTCTACTTTTTAGCATATTTATTAATATAATACTACAAGTATCTATGATTTTAGATATTGTTCTCTTAATTCATATAGAAGACGAAAATAATACATTTGATTTATTCATACAATGTATACAATTAAACATAATTTTGATTCAAAAAATACTGAAAAAATATGGAATAAAAGTATTGGAAAATCTTCATCTATCGTCCGTAAAATCAATTTAAATTCTCAAAATCGTTAAAATTTTCAATATTATAACATCAATTTCTCAAAATCTATCGAGTGATCCATAGAAATATTAGAAATATATAAAAATACCAGAAAATACTACAGAAATTGCATTAATAATATACAATACAAAAATAACATAAATTTATGATGTCTCTTTTATCTGTGCGGTTAAAATTTGCTTAAAAATCAATTCGAATGTAAATATTTTTCAGAAGAAGTCTGATTCCTAGAGCGTCAAATTTTAAAAAGTTCTATAGGAACCCATATTATTAAATATCAGATAATCCTTAAAGCGGTATAAATACAAAAAGTATTTGTAAAAAAATTGAAACCTCAGATACTAATTAAAAATCGCAAGAATTAAACTCCATTTTTCACGAACGTGAAAAATGTGCAACTCTGGATTCTAAAAGTTGTGTAACTTTTCAATTCCAAAATGCAAAATATTTCAAAATCGCTCTCTTGTAACCGTATTGTCGAAAATTAAAAATCATGAAATCCCGAAAGAAATAGTATATTTCTCAACGAGTGCATAATGAGCTTGTTTGGCGAATGTGAAGTTTGCAAGACGAGCAGAAGGCGAGTTTTGCAATCACATTCGCTAAAAAAGCCCTTCTGCACAAGTTGAGGACTATATTTTTTCCAACTTACAATTAGTGGAGGAAATGCGATTTTCGACGAATCAAGCCGTGGAGAAAAACGCATTTTCTCCACCTGTTGGGAAATAGTATATTTCGTAACAGGCACGGATGTGCTCATAGGCAAAACGGGTTACAGTCCTCGGCTTCGCCTCGGACCGTAATTTCCCCGTTTCACCAAATTCGCATATCCGTGCCTGTTACGAACGATATTTTATGTACCGAGGGCATAGAAAACGCGTTTAGAGATCTCGAGCTGGCATAGAAACGCGTTTTCTATGCCAGAGGTACATAAAATATTTTTCAGAAAAACTACTCCCGAAAATTTTGTCTGCCTACGCCTCTGGCCATAATGGCGTTAGACTTTCCTTGCAAATACAGCAATGCGTCGAACATTTTTGTAACTATCCAATTATGAAACCTTTTTCGCAAGGATGTGAAACCTGTAAAAGTTCTTCTTGAATTCTATACAAATTTTCATTGCTCCTCAAGTTCGACGAGGTTTCTGAAAATTTCCATAAAATTTCTCATATTTTCTCTTTCAAACGAAACTACAAAGGTCATCATGGATGCATAAATTTCTTCACAGAGAGCAATTGAACTCAAACTTTTTTCACCGATCGGAAATCGATCATTTAACGGAAAAAAGGTGCGAAACGTGACTTTTACGCTATACTGGGCGATAATGAGGTTCCCGCACGCGACTTTAGTGCACTCAAGAGTCTCCGTGTACACTCCACGATCATGCATCATATTAAATTTGTTTCAGAAAATCCCTTCTCCCACTTCATTAAAAATTCATCTTTTTCTCAAATTGTTTGCGAAGACTATAATTTATTCCGGAAAGATCCGACCGTGTTTACCATGAAAACAATTTCCGCAAGGAAATTTGAATCGACTTAATGCGGAACTTGCTTTGTTCGGGAAAATCTTGTCGTAAACAAAACTCAGAATTTTTACGAATTTTGAAGAAAATACGCTTCGGGGAAATAATACTGAATTTTTAAATGCGAGGGCATAATATGGAAATTTTTGATGGCAATCTAAATGTAGTGAAATTTTGTTTGAGAGGAAAAAAAGGTTTACTAAACTGATTTAGGAAAATATTTTGATCATAATTTTTTTGTACATTTGATCATTTTTGTCCAAAAAATTCAATTTTTAAGTAGGACAAGTTTCTTCCAAATTTTTCGTATTTCTTGTATGTTTTGAAACAGTTTTGGGGAAAGTAAAATAAGAAAATCTTAACTATGGTCTTTTTATTGAATTTAAAATCTGTTGGCTTGAAATTTTATGAATTATGAAAAAAAAAGTACTGTGAATAACAGTAACGATTGTAATTGTTACGAGGATTCAACATCACATTTATCGAATTTTTTCGTGTAAGCTTTAGTATTACGTACATTTCCGTAAGACTATTGTACTCAGTTCTTGTTTACAAATGAAACATGAAACGATTTCAAACGCAGAATCGTGAGAAAAATTCAAACTTTTTTGGAATCATGGGTAAAAACGAATTCAGTTCTTTCAAAATGAAATGATTGAAATAAAGGCCTTATTTTTAGCGTAAAAAATGTAATAAGATTCAGATTTTCGAAAAATTGTTTTATTAAATATGGAAAATCGAATCATTGACTTTCAAGTGATTCACGCATTAGTCATTTCAGTGATCATGTGATAAGAAAACTTAAATATTGACTTGTAATATTTTCATATTACAAATTATTATATGAGTAATTATTTAAACATTCCTAAATTTTTTTAAAAGAACAACCACAATCTTGAAGCAATGCAATTACATATTTCGATTCTATTTGTGAAGACAAATATATAATTCTGAATTTCAAAAACTTTTTGAGTCTTACCTTCAATTTTTTTAATTGAAAAATCATGAATACGTACAATTTCTTACGTCAAGAATTAATTGAAATTTATTCTGTAAATCTAAAAGATCTTTTTATATTTATTTTTAGCTTCTTAAATGACGCGCTCCGGGCAAAAACGTTACAAGTAGAGACAGAAAATATGGAGTTTCGCATTTATCTGTCTCTTACTTGTAATATTTTTGCCCGGAACGCGTCAAATGTTGATCATAAAATATGAGGCAGAGAATGTCTCTGGATAATCAATTTTTCAATTTACAACTTGCATTTGCCGAATGGAATTTTTTTAATATCTTAAGGACTAAGATTTTCAGTTTCAACGGTTTATATTAAGTTCCTATAACATAACATTCAAATGAATCTAATTCTTGCCTTTTTTTATTCAGCAATCATAAAAAATTACTTTTCATTTTTGTCCGTTCAAATGTTTGACTGGTGAGTGACAAGTACAATATTCCCATTCAAAAGTAAGAAAATTAGTTTTTAAATACATTGATCGATTGCCTAATAACTATTTCTTTAATTTTATTAAAGTAATCAATTCCCCATTCTTCAGTTTCTGGTTTTTTTCTAAACTTCGCTTGCCTACTTTGTGACGGATGCAAAAAAATTCCAATATTCTTTCTAAAGATAATTTTTTTCTTCATTTTTTTTTACGTTTCTTATAGACAATTGCTATTTGAATGTTAATTGATTCAAAAGTCAACATTTAAGTCGAAAAAAGATTTCTTGATTCAAATTATCGAGTCCCTAAGAAATGTCTCATTTTTCGAGGGAAATTTATAAAAATATTTCGATAGAAATAGAAATATACTATAAACCCTTCGTACTTTTTAGAGTTCGAAAAATTAGAAGATTTAGAAAGTGTGAAATCTTAAAATCCTGTCAAGTTCATCCACTGAAAAATCAGTAGTTTATGTAAGGTATTTGTATCATTTTAAAAAAAAAAAAAAATTATCATAAATAAGACTTTTAACATCTACAATTATGGTTATTTGAAATTCAAAAATACCTTTCTTAATCGTAATTAATAAACTATTTTTTCGATTCCAAATTGCAAGAAGTGGGAAAATCAATTATCAGGTATAAAATACTTAACCCTACTACTGATTGATAAAAATTTCTAAATGACTAAAGCATGATCGATATTCATTGATTTCAAGTCTCTAGGTTTGATTTTCAAATTACTTCGATCACCAAAACTTCAATAATTTCTACCTTCAAGAACAATTAAATTATCTTAGTCCCAAGTGTCGTAATTTGTTTTAAATCACAGACTCTGGAGAACTTCTTACGAACTTTTTTCGGCGCACGCCACGGCGATCGTTGATATGAAACCTGAATATCATGCGCTGCATATCGATTGATCGAGAGTTGCCCGATAAAGTTTAACTACCGGAACGACCTGATAGGATCAGAAACGCGTGATTCGAGGCTTTCGGCAGAAATAATTACTACGGTCCATTACACGCCAATGCTCACGATGCTGGCGAGTCATTAAGTCTGATAACCTTGGTGATTCGATGAAATATTAGCGAAGGTTTGATAGGCAGCCCGGGATAATGAGTCAAAAATCATTACGCAAAATTCGCGAGAGCGCACTTCTTGATTATCCGAATCCCTTCAAATTCGTTGAGGCGAATTCACTTGATCGTGATCAGAATCCATTACATGAGATTGTTCTGATTGAAACATCACGAAAGTCTTTTTTTTTTCAAGTTCGAATAATGAAGTATTTATTCTCAAGTTTAATACAAAGTTGATAATTTTCACTGATTGAAAGATAAGATATAAAAAAAAATTTTTCCTAATTCCCCGTACAATTTTATTAAAACGTTTTCAACTACTTCGTCGGAGAATTTCTATATATGTTAAGATATATTGTTTTTGCAAAATACGCAAGAAAAATGTACTTCGAGGACATGTATGGCCGTATTGAATACAACCATTTACGACTGGCGAATGCTTCAGTTCCTGAAAACACGCACTGAAGCAAAAAACTACGCACTGAAGCATCGCTCCAGTACGTGTTTCCAGGGACTGAAGCATTTGCCGGTCGTAAATGGGCGTATTCAATGCGACCATAGAAGTCCTCCAAGTACATTTTTCTTGAGTGTTTTGCAAAAAGTATCGTTTGCACCTTGGACCAAATATCCGCCTCGGCTGCGCCTCGGCAGATAAATTGCTCCTCGCCCTAAAAGCCACGCTTCAGGTCCACAGTACAAAATATACTATTCATTTCAAATAACGTTTTTTAATCAGAATCAAAGAGCGTTTTTCTAGTTTGTTGATGGGCAACTTTTATTTCGTTCCAAGCAACTTCTACTGTGGAACAGAAGTCTCTGTCATAATGCAAGTTCCTAATAGAGTAGAAAAAAGTAGAAGGTACGAAAAAGAAACTTTTCTTCTCGGTAATGCATGAAAGTGGATCATCACCACTCCCTTCACTTGGCGATGTAAAAGTAACCCGTTACTCCAAGTAACGCACAGCTTCAAAGGACGTGTTACTTCCAAACCCAGCATCATCATTGATTGACCCTCTGCCCTCTCTCCTTCCGCTACCCCCACCCCTCCTTCACTGATGACGTAATTAATGGATAACCTGTGACGCAAACGAGAAAGATACCCGTGCCGAAGCTATTAAAGCGTTAACAAACTTATGGTCGGAACGATGAGCCGGTCGAATATTTACGTCGCCCATGAAATCGCTCGTGTTCCATCTCGTCTCGACTGAGATTTACGGGAGCATGTTGCAAACGAATGCATTTAACGCCCCGCGCTCGGAATCGCGGATTATAATTATTGCCAATTATTTATACGCCGCGCACCATGATCCGGGTATTAATTAAGCGCGCCAATTCGAAAAATAACGAAGCACGATTCGCGCTCCCTGCTAATGACGTTTATCGCGTTATTACTTTTTACCGAGTGGCAATTTACCCGGGAATCAGCGTATTTCGAACTCAAAGTCAATACCGAATGGATTCGTGGAATGAAATTCAGCTCAAAATGTCAGAAATCTCGGTGAATCTTTCGAGTTTTCCACCCTAATAACGGAGACCATCTGAAATGAAGTGTTGGAAGATATTTCGAGTATTTTTCAATAACCAGTAAGATGCGTTGATAAATAGTCTACAGTATCTGGAAATTTTTTATTAAATTTCTATGTGAAAAAGTAGTGGAGAAAGGACGAATAATTTTTTTTTATTTTAATTTGTTCAATAGCTATTAGATGCTTGATAAAAATTTTCATTTAAAATCTATGATTAAACGATTGTTATACAGTGTGTACTAGATTTCGTACAATTTCCTACATTTTCTAAAAGGTATGATTGTTTTTTTAAAAATTTTTCAATTATACAGTATGAAGATTGTAATTTGAATTGCAAAATGTTCCAATAGTTATGAAGTATTCAATTTTTGATTACATTTTCCTAGAATCATACAATTGGATAAATGTATGTTTATGATAGATGAAGAACGGATGGATGAAATGGATGAAGAAATCGTGACTCAGACTAAAAATTAAAAAGTTGAGCCCACCGCCTTAGATCTCTTCAAAATTATTGATATAAAATTTTAAATCTTTATTTTTTTTTTAGATTCTTTCTTCTTATCAACTATCGAATAGAAGTAATGTAGAAAGATAAGAATTTTAGAGAATTGAGAAAAAGTACTGTGTCAGATTCAATTTCTAAAGAATGGCAATTTTTGAGATCAGAAAAATTGTCAATCAAAATTTTTAAAATTTTGATGAGTAAATTTTCTAAATTGTTATTTTTTTGCATTGTAAGACTTAATTGGCTGCATTCTCAGAAACTTGTGTTGATACTTGAAGAAATTTCATAACATCATCATTTTTAGTGTTTTGAATTCATTAATATTATGAGAATTTAGAATCCAATTTCTCTGGAAAGTAGAGATATTCGAAAAATTTAGAAAATAACGAAATTAAAAAAGTTACTCATAGTCGTAGTTTCAACTTATGACGAACGGCAATTCTGGTTTCAAAATTTTGTGTAATCTTGATATTTTAAAGGAGTTACGTAAACTGTTTTATTTTGTTTTGTATTGTTCTATTTTTTTTTCTTTTTGTAAATCAAACAAATAGTGAATAATAATGAATCGATAACTTTTACTCCATTTTGTGATAGTTTTAATTCGGAAAAACAAAATAAGTATATCATAACAAATTCTGAATTAAAACTCTGCTGCAAAATGTGCAAATCATATAGGAAAATAGCGAATTATTACCTTAATGATAAAAATATTACACAAAAAACATTCTGTAAATGAAAATGTGTGAGTAAAGCATAACTTCAGAAAATTATTCAAAAAATATTGTTACGGAAAATGATACATAAAAAAAGGTAGATTTCTGTAAGCACATACCAATGATCATTTTCTGACGTAATATTGAATTGAACAAACTTCACCAAAACATTATCATCACAAATTTCTTTAATTTTAAGATTCGTTTTTCTCATTCGCAAAATTCATAACTATGCATTAAGATTTCCAACTATTTTTAACCTTTTTCTACTCTTATTTTTCGTAGTAAATTATATGGAATACAAAAAGGTCAGAATTTATAACTTAAAAAATGTAAAATATTTGAATTTCCATGAATAAATGACAAAACTTTTAGGTTAAGCAATAAAAATTTATCTAATCAATTATTTTTCTACAATACGATATTTTTCCAAGTAACTTGTCATTGACTGTGTGTAGTATGCAATTTTAAAGTAAAAAATTGTCGAAACTGATGCACCATGTCATGAATGTTTTGTCAAAAGTTTCTCACTGACAAAGGGGCATAGAATAAATTTCCGTATCCATTGCAGTATCGTATGTTTCTTGAAAAAACAAGTATCTTTGATTTACATCAAATAAATCTCATGAAGAATATCACAGTTTTGTTACCCTTTTTAACGCCCTTTATCTTTCTAACTCCAAGTTCTACAACTTCGTAACCCCCCCCCCCCCCCTTTCAATCTTGAATGACCTGAGTATTGACAAAGCATTTATCAATATTTTATGTATAATATTTTTCATGCCTATCACATTATATTTGAGTAGATAATGCTAAGAAAAATAAAAAAACAGCAATAATTAAAATAATGAAAAAAAATTTTTTGATAATGCTAATGATAATATAGACAACAATAATTCTGATAGCATTCAAGTTCTTTTGCATAATGTCATAAAATATGATTGATTAGGAATTAGGAATTTATTATCTGTAATAAACATACGTAGTCGTAGAAAAATGTTTAGACACCAATTTTTATTGGAATTTCGAAAGTATTCAGCTCAAAATTATGAATATTGTATAGAATATACAAAAATAATTTATAAATATGTTTTATTTCTAATTCCGATTAAAACCACATACTCGCCATATAAATATAAAAATTAAGAATATCTATTTTCCTTAATCAAGTAATTGTAATTTTTCCAAGGTTTTCAGTATTATTTCGTTTATTGAAAATCGATGTTTTGCTGTTTTTTTCACAGTTTGACGATCACGGCGTCTTGCCCCATGAATCTCCAGTACTTCCCGATGGATCGACAATTGTGTCACATAGAGATCGAAAGCTGTGAGTATAAATGGTCTATGTTTGGTCAGACGTGCGAAATTTTTAGGTTTAAAATAAATCCATTTGAATTGTTTTATTTTGTAATCATGAGTGAAAACTTGTTTTTGACGATTGCGAGTGTTTCAGCACGAGGTGAAGTCGAGAGATACAATTGCATGTATCTGGAACGTTAAGAAACGCGATTTTTGCCTTGTGGTGTAAAAATGAAATATATAAATCGTGCGATGTTCCACTACGAAATCGTTAAAATCATTACTGAATAAATATTCGCGAGTCGTAAAGCAAAAATAAACACTCCATGTAACGGAAAATCATGCATTATTATATTAAACTCATTATATTTCGTAAAAATGTGACATTAGGAAAGTTCATGTAGAACTTCTGTTTTTGAATCTTGAAAATTTCTGTATCATCCAATTCACAAAATATTATAAGTTTTGTGTGTGGGTAGTACATAAATTTTGAGTCACAGTTTATAAAATCATTGAACATAACATTTTAAATAAATACAAAAATTTGCATTATCTTTTAATCAATTTATAAGAATGTGCGTGAATTGTGCATTAAAATTTTTTTCAAAGCTCTTGATACATGTAATAAAAAATAAATTCAGGTAACCGACTGGCTCTAATTACATATAACCATTATATCCGCATATTCAAACTATCCAAAAGTTACGGAATGAATTTATTCCAAACTTTGAATTTTCATAAGTCATCGAACCTTCGGTTCTCTCAACCAATTCATGTATGCTAAGACCCTGCGATCGAAATTCATCCGGTCAAGTAGCGGAACATCGTACGAGAGATTCGACTTTTTAGGTCAGCGAAAAAATAACACCGCCGCTTTCAAATAACGTGGAAAATTCTAATCTTTGCTTAAGTCGTTACTAGACGTTCCAACGAAATGTTCTCATTGACATTACTTTCAATTATCATTTAACAGTCACGTGACACTGATGTGATAAAAATGTTCTCTACATTCTTGTTCTGTCCTCCACTGTTTTCTGTCTGTCCTACAACGATTGCAGTGTGCAGCCAAAAGCACCAAACAAGCTTTCTCGCCAAGACGTCACCGAAGCGTGATGCCACAGCATAACAAACCCGCAAGGAATACTCGATTTAACGAGTACGTCGTAAATCAATGCGGGAACGCTTAACTTTTCACTTGCTTTGGAGGTTGCGCGAAACAAGCTACGAAATTCTCAGTTTTACATGAAAATAGATTTTAAAAATCTTTGCGTTCAAGTACATTCGTACTTTCTTGAAAATAAAGAAGTCGAAACAATTAAATTCAGAGAATATTAGCAGTGGAATGTCATTGATTTGAACAGTGTATTTGTACTGATTCAAACAGTTGCCACATACAACGAGAAAATCAGTCGTTTTACAAGGAGCTTAGTTTTATCTTACTAAGGTGTGAAAAGTATTAAATTTGTACATTCTTTATTTTTTTGTTTTGACAAAAAATGCTGGATATGATGTTCAGGTACTCTTCGATATTTGTTTTAAAATATATTGAGATTTGATGGTTTTTTATTTTATAAAGTTTCCGCTGTTTGAACAGTATTTGACTTTCTTGAAATTTTATGACGAATATTCTGCAAGTTTTACGAATATTTTTCTTTATACAGATACACAGCTTATACAACTTTTAAAATGTTGAATAATGATACATTTTTTGAACTTTTCTCAAAGTTCTAAAACTTGATGAACTGATTCTTTCTTTTTTCAACAGAAAAAAAATTTTAAGCTTTGTTCAACATGTTTGAAACCTTACAAATTCCTAACGATTTTGAAAATTCAGTGTTCAACTGCATTGACAGTTGTTGGCAGAAATGATGATTTGAAAGGTTCTTATATAGTTTCCCTTCCAAAATCATTTTGCTAATATTCGAGATATTCAACATTATCAAGATTACAATATTCTATATAAATGTTGACATAGTTCATAACAGAATAAAAATATGTGATTTTTTTTTGTGTGACATTTTTTGCAATTATAACTACGCACTATGATAGACTTTTTTAATAATAATTGCAATGTTGTTTCGTCAATGATACAATTAATAGTTATAATAATTTTTCATAAACTTCAACATTGTTGAGCTTTTTATCACATTTGAAAATTATGAGAAATTGATTTAAGTTTAGAACAGTGCTAACCTATTTTTACAGTTCGTAACTAATTTTATTATTTTGGAATTTTTTCAACAGGATTATATAGTTCAACTAAATTGGCAGTTTTTGTACTTCTGGGTTTTTACGCAGTGTAAAACATAATAATTTACTCAAAAACTTTGAAAACAATTTCTGCTATTTTGACAGGTCTGAATAGTTTTGACCATTTCCGACCAATTTACCGATTTTGACAGTATTTTGACTCCAGATAATTTTGATTCTTAAATGTGTTTTTATAACTTATTTAAGTAATTTGACATTTTTTGAACATATTTCTTAGTATTGTTAGTTTGAACAGTTTTTAGAACGATACATGATTCCTCTAAACATAATACGTTTTTACACGAATCACGATTTTATTAGTTTCTTTCCATTTAAAAAATTTTCGATGGTTTCTCGAAGAATTCGATAATTCTCCGATAATTTTTGCTATAAAGTGTTCTCACACTGCAATTTGAATGTTCCAACATCCCATTTAAAAATGAATAACTTGATAGTTTTTCCATAAGTTCGACATTTCTCAAGATTTTGAACTGATTTGAAATGTTTTGTAATTTCAAGTTTTTTGCAACAATATTGATAGTTCATAACAGGTTCGATTATTTTGACAGTTAGTACTTTTCATTGTTAATCATTTTTTTATTTTTACAGTTTATCGTATTTGACGATTCTGACAGTTCCTTGAAAGGTTTTAAAATTTGCACAGTTAATTCTATTGTTGGATTTTTATTGAAAACAGATTTTACAAACCTCTGCCAGATTCCTTAGTATTAGCATTGTTGGTAGCTTTGACAGTTCTTAAGAGTGTCGAAACGTTTATCGTAGTTTTTAACAATATGAACACTTTTCCGTTGAATTAACACTTTCGTATTATAAATACTGTCAAGCATATTTTAAAACTATCAATCTTCTGCTAGAAATTGTAGAGTATTTTTCAAAATATGGAGCCAAAATACCTGTCAAAATGGAAAATGTGTTGAGAAACTTTCCACACTACGAAATTGATCAATCTCTTCCAAAATAACAGCTCGTTGTGAAAAATGATAGAAACTGAAAGCATGTACTCTAACTAAAAACTGTCAGAATGCCGATGCTATCAAGAAATTTGCTTAGTTTTGGAATAAACTACAAACTGTAAGTCAAAATAATAAGGCGACTGTTAGCACTTGAAGAAACAATCAAAATTATCGACTGTTATGAGTTATCGATACATCTTATAATTACCTGAATGTTGTAAAGTTTTCACGTTTCTAAGCCTTACAAACCATCAAAATAAAAAAAGTTTATAAAAATCTTAAAAGAGTCGATACGATTTAAACCTGTAAAACTCGTCGATTAACCGTCTAATTTATTCATTATGTGTGAAAAGTTTGCACACAAGAAAAAAAAGGGAGTTCACTGTAAACCGACTGATTCACTCGTTGAAATATAACATTCCGTTTCAGTGAATTAACACAGCAATAATCACTCTCAGATTCTTAATTTCCAAATGTTTCACGTGTAAACCACAATTTTACGTAACTCAGAAAGCACCGTTTTTCCACTTAAATTCACAAAACTCACTGCTTGAACAGTGACTCAAATTTTGCTGTGATCATTAGTTTCATCGATTTAGAAAACAAGCGTCATTTTCAACTTGTCATTTTCTGATGGATTCTGAAGATTAGAAGCTTTTTTTTTCGACGACGCTTCAAATCGCTAAAATCAATAGCACTCGATAAATGTTTGAACAAATATCATGTAAATCGATGGATGGGGTAACAAAATGGCAGAGAAATGGCCCTTTAACGCGTAGCCTCGAACACTCGAAAGGTACTCGTACACCATGTATACGAATGCGAGAAGCACTCGTCAAACTCCAAAAGTATAGTCAACAGTTTGCAGTGGGATCGACGTAGAATTATCGCTTTCGATACTTGTGACATATTTCTCGTATTTGACAATTCGTTGGAAGAAAAACAGACGGAAAAGTTGTGGCTGGGATTTTGTTTTTTCGATTTGGCACGTGAAACTCGAGTGACGTGATGATTGGGAGAATAGGTTTTTAGTGAAAACGCTGATTTTACGGTTTAAAACATTTTCTTTTGAAAAAAAAAAACAAACATTGATGATTTCTTTATATCAACTTGCAATTGTTCAGTTTTTTGCTCTCATAGTTCTGACTGTCGAATTTCTCTGTCTGACATTTCAGGTTCATGGAAGACTTTTTCAATTGAAAAATTCGAGATGATTGTTATTCAAGATTAAGGTTAAAAAATCAATCAATGTTGAATTTAATATGTGTAATTATTTGTATTCAAGATTTTTGAACATATTCATTAGGAAATTGGAATTTTCATAGAAAATTTTGTATTCCGTGTAATGCGTGGGATACGAAATTTTCAAATTTTTAACAATTAGTTAGTGATTAAAATAATCGAAAAATTTTGAATTATTTTACGCACATGATTTTATAACTGAAATATTAGTGAAGTTTGTATTATGAAGAGAAATCTTAATTGAGAAACGGAAAAATTCTAGACGTTTAGAAATAATAAAATTGTGAAAACGAAAATCATAAATAAGATGTATTCCCTATATATATATATAGAAATATATATATATATATATATATATATATATATATATATATATAGGGAATACATATATATATATATATATATATATATATATATATATATATATATATATATATATATATATATAATTCTATTGATTTTTAAGAATTGTAGGTTTCATACTTTTTTGAATGACAAATTTGAAAGGGAGGAAAACTAAAATTTTTTATCATGCGATTTAGAATTGCAAGGTATCCAAAATCTACTCAGATTTAAGAAAATACCTACATGTAACTCCATTTTCTAAATTAAAACTTGTGGATTGTCGTTTTTTCCTACATATCTCAAATTTTAAATAAAAGTAATACTCAAATACGAGAACTCGGAATTATAATTATCAGAAAATGATGAGGTTGAGCATGTTATAGGTTTTCTGTAATTTTTCAAAGAAATAAACCGTTAAAAAAATTGATACTTGATTTTGTGGTAAGGATTCAAAAAAATTCTCTGAAAACTACTTCAATTCGTGCAATTTTCCTAAGAAAAAATCGACCATTTTTCCATTTCTTTCTTCCACAGATCCAAAGTATATAAATTCAGATACTCGAATCCTCAACATCATAAATCCGAAAACAATTTTTCGAGTCGCTGAAAATTTCCACATTGCAAAATTTACTATAAAAAGAATCCAAGACTTCGCATACCACAAAAATGTAAACTACGATCCCATAAACTTTCACGACCGAAACATTCCAGACTTCCTGAATTCAGTCATTTGGAAACAAAACTCAAATATAAACCTCAAAAAACTGTCTCCATATTCCGACCTACACTTTTTTTCGTTCACTCCTGTAACTATTTCGAAATCAGTATCCACTCGACAGGCATGATTGACAAAAAATTAACTGATTCAAACGCTATGTTGGAAGTTTTTCTCCATTCTGCAGTTTCATTCGAATCCGAGAAAAAACTTATGAGTTATAATTAATGATTCACGTAATGAGAAATTCGAGCAACATCGATTACTCAGCGTTTAATCTCCCGCGAGCATTAGCGTCGAGATTTCGAAGGGTTGAAAGGTAAAAAGCCGGCGTCACTCGCGCTTCACGGGGTCATATTTTGGAGTCGAATACACTACGACTTTTTCACATTGGCAAGATGCCAAAAGCGTATGCACTCGCTAACTCCGAAGGGTCTCCACTGAACGATGCCAGTATATTTTCAATGACAATGCAATTTCCATTATTCGCGCATGTATTCGTTCGGAGCCACAAATCTTTTATTTCGCCGCTGAAAATACATAAATTTCATGCGTTTGAAAATCCGTCTTCGTTATGTAACCGACGATGTATTTCAATGAAAAAATGTGGAAATTACATTGTACATATGGAATTGGGGTTGTCGATGTTCTTTCGATGTATCGATTACTAGGTTCATCGATATTTTACTTGGAATTGCACTTTTTCCTCATTTTAAAGATCATCCAATATGAGACTGTTTTTTTTTGCTGGGATGATAAGGTTGTTGCGTGTATGAGTTCAATTTAAAAAAAATTTCAAGATTTTTGTTTCAGAGTTTAATAGAATTTAAATATTGACGCAATTAAACATGAATGAATTTTTTTTGTCATCAGAATGTAGGTCATAATGTAGGAAATACTTAATTTTTGCTCGTTAAAGTAAAAGCATTTCTATAATCAGATATTTCAAATTATTAGAATATTTGTATGTAAGTTTTAAGAATGAAATTTTAGAAATATTAAGGATCTAGATTTAGCCAAAACTTGAGTTTTTTATTGAGTTTGCTGAGAGTTTATTTCATTTTTGTGGGCATAAGATAGTTTTTGATTATCAATACGACAGAAACATGATTAACAATTTATGCTTCGATGAGTTGAGAAAAGCGTATTTAAAATATGCGAAATTCAACATGGAATGCAAGAAAATTGAATGATAATTCAAGAATTCAGGACGCTGTTCTTCAGTTATCACAAACTACTTGTATTTTTGGTAAAATTACAGAAATATATCTTTTTGAGCTAAACTTCCAATTATTAACTAGTTCGAATATAAATAAATTCATATCATTATCGAGCTAAAGATTATAATATGGATTATATAGAACTTCTTCTCATTGAAATAGAAAAATTGCTTAAATCAAAATATTTTATCAATTTGAGTGTAAATTGAACGTTTTTTCGTAGAGAATTAAAAATTTATTAAAGGAATCGGGTTTCAGAAATTAAAGGGTATTCTATTTGATTCTACCACAGTCGATTACAGGTTTTCGAAACTTGAATTTTCGTCATTCTGACAGAAGTCATAATTTTCAGTAACAGATTAGTGGCTTTTAAACTCGGAAAATGGACCTACATATGGAATATTCAACAAAGCGGCATAAAAAAAACAAAAACTTACAAAAAATCAAGAATTTATCGATATCCATTTTTTCAACAAGTTTTGTAGATATATCGATTCATTTATTCCTATAAATCTCTACGCATAATAAGTTTAAAACATTTCCATTCGAATTTCAGTAAATTTTTTTACATTTTTGATATTTGCCTGTATTACTATGAAATTTTTCCTGTCACTTTCAGAATAGGATAAAATTTCTTTTAAATTTCAAAATTTTTCATCAATGTACATCTTCAAACACTAAATGTTTAATGTTTGAAAATTAAAATTTTTTTTTCATTCAAAAGTTAAAAGATTTAATAATTAAAAATTACTACGGATTATTGTAGAAAGTTTTTTAATTTTTGAGTTTCTTTAAACAGAATCTCCCTATCAAATTACATACTTCTACATAAATATGATTACATACACTTAAAATATTAAAAACAATAACTCCATGAGATCAAATATTTGTATCAAACTGTTAAGATGGTACCTAAGATGTTGACAGAGTTGAGTCTTCTGTTTTTCTCATGCTTCCTCATTTCCAAACAAATTTCGCAATTCTAAATTCTTCTTTCTTTTTAACGTATTTTAAGGGGGCTGATATAATACTGATATAAAATGCATGGAAAAGAAAATCATTTCATCTTTCATTACATGAGCAATTTATTTCTCAAATTATATACAAATTATTACAACCAAAGAGTTAGTTCATATACATATGCACTTTATCAACAATATACAAATATAAACATAAAATTTTACTCTCAATAATTGTCTCCTGATTTATTTCACCAATACTCGTAATAATGAAAAACCTTATTTGGAACTCATACATTTCCCAATTGATCATTTTCCCAAAACACTTTTCAGGAGAGAATTTCGGTACACTAAAAAACCATTACCCTCAACTATTAACCAAGCTGTAAATATCCTCAACTTATCCAAAAATTTTATCATTCATTTTTCAATCTTTACTTCATATTAGAGAAAAATATACTGACAAAACGTCGTCATCTTCACCTAAAAAAAAAAAAAAAAAAAAAAAACAAAGAACAATGTAATCTACATCAACAAAACTATCGACAACCCTAAATAGGATATCCGAGCAGCCGAGTAGAGAGTATTTTTCTGAGCAAAGTTCTGCCATTTCGAATCTCATGTCTTGTCTTATTTTTCATTATGATTTGCCGTCTGATGCGACACATGAAAGCCTCCGACACAGAGCACTGAGCCTCGTGCCCGGGGACGAGACCATGTGCGGCCCGCCCTGAGGAGGTTGCGCTGAAACAAAAACGTACCATCTCAAGACCGAAATCTTACGCATTGTGCATCTAGCCAATCAGCGCATGCGTTTCTTTCAAGAATCCTTGTGATGAAAATTCGGAGCTTCATCGAGGCTCAAAAAGGCTTGAGCTCGGTTAGAATATTCTTATGTTAGAATAGTCGAGACACGTAGGAAGAAATGAGTCTTGAAGTTCAAAGACCAAAACTGTAGAGGCTCTAGAAGAAGAATGTTAAAAGTAGAAATATAGATAAAAAATTTCGTTTATCATGTCATAATGAGTATGGTTTTAATATACATACATATATATCCCTACTTGAGCCTAAACTTAAAGAAATACAGGCTCAACTCAGGCTTGCACAAAAGCTGGTATGAATTCTCAAAAAAAATAATTTGATATTGTGAAACCTTGAAACCTAAGCTACATGTAAGACTTGACCTTTCAAGTGCAGAATGAAGGCTTCTTGGAATTTTGAAGAAAGCTTCTCAATTTGAAAAAAAAAACATGATTCAGCCTTATAATCTTTTTTAGCTACGTAAATGCATTGAGAAAATGTCACAGGAAGAACTAAATTGTGGAAAGATAATATCCAAGCCTTTTAACCAGAAAAAAAGCTGCTTATAAGTAATAATTTAGCCTTTAAGCTTCAGAATAAAAATTTCAAAAACATTCATTATTAGGCCTTTTAGGCTTTTTGAGAATTATGAACTCATTGTGAAGATGTGACTAGAAAGCCAAGGCTTAAAAATCATCGAACTGAAGCCTTCAAACACGCAAATAATATTTATAAAAGCCCCATCAAAGTGTTTAAGATAAGTTTAATCCAAACTATAGACCTGTGAAAAATGTATAATGTCAAGCTACAAGCTCTATTTTCCTCAGTCTTGAGCTTTCAGCCTTTTCGAGTCTCCTCGAAACTCAATGAGCCTCATTAGGCCCATCGAAGCTCGTTGAAGCCACGAAATTTTTATCCTAGGTCAGGTGGATCAAGTTTTTCAACCCAAGTCTCGAGCCGAGGCTACATTTTTTCTCATCGTTGTTATCCAATTTGGTTTACGTTGCCCGAGTATCCTCGCCGAAATACGTGATGGAAATTGCTCTTATCGTAGACCAAACTTTTTGTTTCCTTAGTTTGACTTAGTTTGCTTCGTTGATTGGCATGAGTAGAACGTGGCATGACGGTAGACCTAGAATCTCGTTCAGAATCATACTTGTATGTTTCGGGTTCAAGAATTTTATCCGCTTGAGTTTCTTTAAGTTTTTTGCCTTGTACCAGTCGGCCAGTTTAATACAGGAAAAATGGACGTTTCTTCATTTTTTATTTTGAAAGAAGAAAGATGTTGTTATTTTCATTTGAATTTTCTTTGAAGGTATCTAGATATGTGTTGATCAAGGATATTAAGTCAGAATTTGATTTTTTTTGTAGTGTCTTGTGCCAGAGTCTGATGTTACAGTGCATAAATCTTTTGTTAGGAGGAATCGAATTTAAATCCGAATTTTCAGAATGAGTAAATCGTGCGAAAAGATTTATGTATGCATGAAAAACTTCAATAATGTTTTGATTTGAACAGAAATTGCAAAATGAGAGATCATACTGTTAGTAAAAGTTCAGACTTTCTTTTGGGGATTCTGGAATTACGAGAATCAAAAATGTGGAAGTTAACATTTTCAAATCAGAAATTTTTGGTGTAAAATTATTTTGAATGTTGCTTATTTCCATTTCCGATTGAATTTTCATTTAGTTCCTATATGTTTCAGATTGTTTTAAAAGAATCTAGAAAATACATTTATTATCCAGATATTTAAAAATTTAAGAATTGGGAATTCTTCAATTTGAATTGAATGTCAGTTATAAGAAGAATAAAACTTCTGATTTAAAGCATATAATTCTCGGGTCTGGATGCCAAAATATTTCGAAGGGAATTTTGAAAAAAAATTTATTATGATACTTATTTGTAATTTTATGAAGTCCCTAAATAGAAAAAAAATTAGAACGTTTTGAAATGACAATTAACATTGTTCAATGTTTAAATACTTATAATTAGGTTTTTTATTCTTAAATATAAGTAATACTCAAAAAACTGCATTAATAATAATAAAGTAAACATATAAAAAAATTGAATTGAAGTCTCTATATAAAAAATAAATAAAACAAAATCGATTCTTATGAAAAAATTTTTAATACTACGAATTATATCATTTTTTCAAACAAGTTTGTTTAAGAAAAAAGTTGAAATAGTAGTTATTCTTCAATTCTCAATGCTCGTTTCTTGATGATTTAAGACTATATTTATTTAGAATTTGTAATAATAACTACTAAATTTCGTTGCTTCATTATGAGGTTTTTTATATTTCCAAACATAAAAATCCTTAAACTTTGCTGAATTCATGATTTTAAATTTGGTTTTTGCAAGACAAGAATTGAAAATTTGCTAATTATGAAATTTTCATTTTCTATTTTATACAATTTTTTTCATTTTTTATATTGAGAAATAAAAAACAAAACAGTTCATAAATTTGGAATCTCAATAAGACTGTTTGAATTTCTTTCATTTCCGGTATTGATGTTTAAGTAAATTTATAAGTGCAGGTTATAAAATTCGAAGCCACCTAGAATTCAATTTTTTTTACAAAAGCACAAACAAATCCAAATGTCTCCACATGATCTCAGATTTTCACCGAATTTCCACGTATTTTTCCTGGAATTACGAGGAAAAACTTTTCAAGAGTTCTATTTCAACTTTTCATAAGAGATGATTGTGCCAAAAATGTTCAGTGTCTAATTAAACAGATTTGTCTCCAAGCATAGGGCGCACTTTTCTTATGATACTTGCCCTCATACATTTAGGGGAAAAAAGCACAACAAACATTTTCCTGCAGTGCGGATTTTTCACTACTTTCCTCTTTCTACGTCGGAATCGCAGCTTTGTAATTAACCCGTTTCCCGTTGCAACAAAGAGCTGACAAGTACGAACTTTTGCAAATAAAAAATTTTTCTGTCATTAATTCAAGAATGGTTATTTGGAAGGTGCAAAGTGATGTTTCATTTTATTTCTTTTTATAGTTGTTTCGCTATAAAATGAACTTCGACAAAATAGGACTCAGCAACCATCGTTACTTATTTTATTATGTTTATCATCATGGTTTTTTTTGTGGAGGGAATTTTTATAACTTGTCACAGTCAACTTATTTATATGTAGGGAAAAAAGTTCCTGGGCTTGGACGTGAGCCCAAAACTACAATAACCGAACGCTTTACCATTCACGTTACATAAAATTTTTATTTTTTATTTTATAGTTTGCAGTTGATTTAGTAAAATCAATGAAATGAAAAAAAAATTAATTAATACATTTTTTATTCAGCCAGTATATACTTTGAATATTTGCGAATTCAGCTATGAATTGAGCCCCGGATGCAATAATTCGCCGAGCGCTCGAAAACGCTTAAAAGTATTGTCCGCGCGGTGATGTCACGAGTCAGAATCAAAATCCGAATTTAGAAAAATGAAAAATATTACTCGATAGCTTTTGAAAAATGAATGTTAGTCAACGTTTAAACTTTTTTTGTAAACGTCATAGTTTTAGTTGAAAAAATAAAAAACGACGATTTTTGAATCGAAAAATCAATGTTTTTAAAAACTTACATCGCCGTTGAGCATTCACTTTTCAAGGTATTTACATAACCTTTGTATACTTTTGTTCGGGAAGGTCTAGCAATGATCACAGTATCAAAATATTTATAAAAAGTTATTAACAATTGACTTTTTTTTTAATCCGACTGAAAAACCATGTTTTTTGACGTTCGCATTAAAAATGTATCGAGGGAATTTTCGTTCTTAACGGGGTTTTTAAGCTTGTCATAATTTTAAGTGTATTGTCGAACTTTTTGGAAAGTTTCAGCTCTCTAAAACTATTATTTGTAGAAAAGCTAGCAGGTTGAACACAACGCGCAGCACGATGTGATTGAATTTTACGCTTTCGAGCTCCGTGATTAGTCCTACCAGCGAAAAATTCAAGCATATCGCGCTGCGCGTTGTGTTCAACCTGCTAGCTTTTCTATAAATAACAGTTTTGGAGTGCTCAAACTTTCCAAAAAGTTCGACAGTACACTTAAAATTATGAGAAGCTTAAAAACCTCGTTAAAAACGAAAATTCCCTCGATACATTTTCAATGCGAACGTCAAAAAACATGGTTTTTCAGTCGGATAAAAAAAAAAGTCAGTTGTTAAGGCGACACGGAGGCCGTTTTCTTCGTCTCCTTCTTCCCCTCATTCGCTTTCCGTTCTGTACGTCTCTCTCGCACTTCAGCAGCCTCTGTGTCCCCTTAATAACTTTTTATAAATATTTTGATACTGTGATCAATGCTAGACCTTCCCGAACAAAAGTTTACAAAGGTTATGTAAATACCTTGAAAAATGAATGCTCAGTGGCGATGTAAGTTTTTAAAAACATTGATTTTTCGATTCAAAAATCGCCGTTTTTTATTTTTTTCAACTAAAACTATGACGTTTACAAAAAAAGTTTAGACGTAGACTAACATTCATTTTTCAAAAGCTATCTAGTAGTATTTTTCATTTTTCTAAATTCGGATTTTGATTTTGACTCGTGACATCACCGCGCGGACAATACTTTGAAGCGTTTTCGAGCGCTCGGCGAGTTATTGCATCCGGGGGCTCAATTATCATCAATGGCCTCGAACTTTTTTAAACCAATTTGGAGTATTTAATGAATGTGTTCCATCATGAAGAAATAACTGTATACCAAAATATCACTGTAATTAGACGTAAGGAATTATATAAGCAACGGAAAAAAGCCCGACTTTCTTCAAGAGAATGCATGATTCGAGGTCGTTAAATGCCGTTAAGAGAACGTCCATTGCAGCATATTTCTGGATTTGTATAATTACAAGGACTCAAACGCGTCGCATAACGACGGAAAACGCACTTGACCACTTAACAAAAATTATCGTTACTTGGAAGGAAAAAATTTGCTTGATAATTTGCATGCGAGCTTTTCACCGGAACGCTTAATGTTTGCACGCTTATTGCACGAGTTTCATGATTTGTTTGAGTATTTTGTGTTTGTGAGTGGAGGATCTAGGAATATTGTTGGAGAAAGAGGCAAGGATAGAAAAAGTTTCGATTATTTTTTTGACGTTATTGACAAAGTTTTGACATTGAGAATATTTGAAATAAATTTAATTAATTCTGGAAAATATTTGAGAAAAAGTTTTTGAAATCTTTCACCTAAAAACATTGAACACTTAGGAAAGTAGATAAGAATTGAGAAATTAATCATTGAAAAATCAAAAATTCAATTTGTTAAAAAACTATAAAACTTTGGATGAAAGTTCGTATCGCAAAAGTATCTATTTATCGATCATTATTATGTAGAAGCTTCATTTACTATAAATAGAAACATTTTTAGAAAATTATTATTACAATAAGTAGTATTCCAGTTATTACGATCTCTAAATTGAAAACTTGTTCGCAAGCATTTAAATGGTTGGAATTTTTTTTATTAAATCGATTTATTCTTGATTAAAAATAATCATACAGATAAAAATATGTATATATTTATAAAGAAATCATGATTTACGCTTTCACATTATTAACCATCGATATCGATATCGAAATATCGATCAGCGTTTTCAATTCTTATGTTTTCAATGACAATATTTTCGAATTTACTGTAAAGTGGAAAAGTGAAACTAAATTGAGAAAAATAAATTGAATAGTGTAGGTAAAGATTCAACTAATAATAAAAAAAAATTCTTGAATTCATAAAGATTAGTGATTATAATATTTAGAATGTGTAATGCTCAAAATTGGAAATTTTCGCTAAAATTTGAATAAATAGTACATTTGCATCAATAAATATAGAATTTGTTTCATCCATAAGCACTCATATCTATTGATAGAATTTTTCATTACATGAATTTTTTGCAATAAAACTTTACCAATACACAGTACAAATGTATTAGTCATTCAAAACCAACACAGTGTTACTAAAATGTTTGTTAATCAAATTGAAAACATTTTTCAAAAAATATTTTGTGATTTACGTAATAATTCAAAAAAATTATTTTGTAAGCATGAAGGCAAATGATCAAAGTACAACATTAATTTCTATTAGCAACTACCATTTTTATCAATCATAAACTATTACAATGACAATTCATACAAAATATCACAAAAACATGAAAATTACACATTTTAATCATTATACATTTTATTTTTTTTATAACATTAATCTATAAGATTAAATATAAATGATTCTTTTACTTTGAGGCTATATTTTTTTTCTTCAATTTTTTAGCACGTTTGGTGAAGAAGTAACGTACAACATTCATGAAAGATGAAATTTCAAATAATTGATAATTAACAAGTATGGATTTTTCGATTGTCATTACGGATTCACCGCATTTCATTTTTCTCTTCAACGGTATGATGTATATGGAAGTTTAAAAAACTTACAATTAAAGGCAGGTGCACGTTTCGTGCGTAACTTTTTGTTTTTTTGTTCAAGAAAAAAATTTTCGAAGTCTTTGAGCATTATTTAAGAAATTCTATCATTCTAGCATATTTGATGAAAAAAAAAAAACTATAATAATGAATAGATTGTAACGATTGAAGTAAATCATATTAATTACATTTTTTTCTGCATCAAATGATAATGAAACAATTGAAATTGTACAGGGTTTGAAAATATACTTATTAATCTTTTTTTTTCTAATTTCATCCTCGTATCGAGCAGTATTTGAATTCCTTAGAATAATATTACTTTAATCTGAAGAAGTACGCCACATCCTGTAACTATTAATTTTGTATTCATTATATGTTATCAAACTGCTTAAAAAAAATGATTTTCTTCGCTTTCTCTTGTTTTGTCGTAGACCCACCACTGGCAATCTTCTAGTTTGCATGTTCCATTTTCAATGGACTTCATTTTCCGCTTACGAACGTATGAAAAAATTCCACTCCCCCCACTTCAATATTTTACGACATCTAAAAATTTTTTTTTCATTCCAACGCTCATATCCATATCATAGAAACACAATTATCATCCAAGTGAATCGTAACGTTGCTGTAATTGAATTATTTCTTAGAGGAAACATAAAAATAAGCAAAAAAGATGCAATCTAAATACTTGTAAATAAGCGCATTTCGAATTTTTTCAATAATGAAACTCTTTAGGGGAAAAAGTCGAGACAAAATGCGCCAAGTGCGGAAATCGTGGTATTTGTTCTTTGTTTGAAATACTCAAATTCAATCCTTTTATCAAACGATGTTAAAAAGTGATGCAGACATTTGAAACAAAAATTTTAAAAACTTGTGCTCTAATTACTAGACCAGGTTACATCGTGTAACAAATAGTAGGTAGTTGCAAATATATTATTTTTACGAAAACGGTTCAATTTCAACTATTTCAAACAGAGAGAATCCGTATTCAAACCTAGCTGGAATGTTCCACAACGCAAAAAGCGACCTTCATCTGTCTCGTGAGCCACGGAAACAGCTCGAAGAATGCTTTCGGTATTCGTTCCCTAAAATAATATTGTAGAGCTCAAAAGTGTGTTAGAGGAGACTCGCGAGTAATGTGATAGCTTTCCGCGTGGCCTGGAACATTTCCGGCCAACACATTCTACAGTCTACGCCGAGGGGCTATTCACTTCCCCAGGATGTACTTACAAAAGATTTTCAATATTACGGATTCTATAATCGCATTTGCTAATCCCGAAGATGAAGAACTTGTTGGTGAATTGCCCCTAGGCTTCAGGCTGCGTCGCTCATTTCCTCCTTTTATTCTCAGAAAGCCACTTTGCTGTTTTTTTTTTATATATATATTTTGGAATCTGGTCATTGTGTCTGTCTTTTTTTTTGCAGTTACTGTATTTTGTAAACGTCGACTTGGAGTGAATTTAAATTCATTCGGAAATGTAGAACGTCGAATGATTTTTGTTTATAGGGGACTATGTTTTTCTAACAGTTTTCAAGAAATATGTTTCATATTTTTATTGTTTTTTTCGATGACACAATTTGGAAATCTCTCTTGCTAATGTATTGAAGTTAAGAAATTTTGTGACACATTCATAAAGATTTCTTTGTCTATTTTTTTAACTACATAAATTTACAAATAAAAAGCTGGAATTTTCGACGGGACACGTAATCTGATAGATTTTGAGTGGTCAGTGGAAATAGCACTTCCCTGAAAAAATCCATGAAAGAGAAAATCTTCACTTAAGTTTATGAATGAAGTAGAATCAGTAGAAAAAAATGAAAAATTGGTCAAAAATAGTTAAACTGAAAATTTGTAACTATTGAAGCATCTTACGCTTAGGAAAAAAATCTAGTTATTGTCACAAATAAAAAATGAAAGTGAAATCAGACTAAACATAGAGTAGGTTTTGCTGCTTTTTTATTGAGTTATTGTTATATAATGTTCAAAACAATGTCAAACAATGTTAGGGTGGTATGTATGAATAGTTATAAAAACTCCAATATTCATTATATTATATAACATACCTCCTTCTGTTTCACTTTTGCAATATCATATTGAAATGTGTAATAATCCACATTTCAAAAATAGCTATAGTGTTTTTACAGTATTCGAATGTGTATAGTTATTTTTGATATAATTTTGTGTACTTTCCAGTATATCCCATTGATTTTTTCATGATTAATATTCTTAAATTATACTTTAGATTTTTAAATTAAATATTAATTTTAAATGGATACAGAACTTTCTCTAGTCTACAAAAAATTATATTGTACGAACTGTAAAAACATTTTTAATAAAAGCTAAAACTTTTATTCATAAAAATTCAATTGATAAAAATGCAATTTGACTGGGAAGCTCGTAATATATTTTGCCTTGAATTTGACGCTAGCTTACTGAATATGGAATATTACTGAAGATGGACAAAACGATGAACATGATATTTTATTGTTATAGCTTGTTTTCCTACATTTTCCATAGTTCTTAACTAATAACTTAACATAGAAATTACACGCATCTCGTCAACAGTTTTTTCTGGCGCGGTGCAATAACATTTCTGATTTATACGAGAAATGAGTCACATCGACGAAAACACCCTAATAATATGATAAATAAAATTTTCTTGTAATTTAATTGAAGAAATTCATGAAAAGCGACGTTTCACGATCCCCAACTCCATGTAATCAGTCGACTTTGATGTTAATTAGAGCAGCGATTTTCTTGTGTTCTCGTTCTTTCCCGGCAGTTGGATACACAATGCGTGATATTCGGTACAAATGGAATTCCGGTCTGCAGTCAGTTGGCATTTCGAATGAAGTGGAACTGCCGCAGTTTATCGTGCTCGGGCACAGGCAACGACAGAGAACTATACACCTGTCCACAGGTAGATATCCTTTGTTCATTGCCCTTTGACTTTTCTCTCTCGCTCACTATTCGATTTCTGTCTCTCCAACATATGAAAAACGACACGCCTTATCTGCACCTACGTCCACGGGCGTGGGTATAGGTATAACACACGGGTACAAAACATGAACCGGATAACTCTTCACCGCATTTTTCGTACTTTCCCGCACTCTTTGCACCATCGGCCATCGTTTCTCCGTCATGCGAAATAAACTACTCCCCCCCCCCCCAACCTTACTTAACTTTTTTTCGTCGTCTTTGCGAAAACTTGACGAAAGATGCGATCAACTTGTTCGCGAGCTCCGCACGTGTAATTCGAGCCCTTAGGGATTCACGTACCAGATCCTTGTAAGACGACTGGGACACCAGACGCAGAGAGACGAACGCTTCACGGTCACATGCGCACGGAAACGAATTTCGTGGCTCTGCCAAGAGAGAATGGAATTCAATTTACACGAATCGAATAACCGTGCGACGAGAAACTATTTGTGTTTTCGAATCTGATTGCGACTCATTTTGTTGGGGGCGGTTTCCAGCGACAGAACATGACTTGACTTTTTTTAACGACAGAAAGCAGACAGATGCTTGGCATGGAAAAACGTGGTGTTTAGTATGAAAAGATTCAATCTGGATTGGAGATTGTCCGTGTATGTACATCGAATCGTAGATTGAATGAAACAGCCAAGTCAATTCATTTTTCAAATAGACATGCCAAATGGAACTCGAATCGAGTTTAAATGATTTAGAGGTCTTGAGTGTTGTCTTGCAGAATTTGGATTGATTAATCTTCAAAGGCTGAAAATGAAAGACAAATACTTAGCTCTACTTGGAAATACAAAGTTTAATTTTAAAAATGAGATACGTTCTGGATTGGTGCAATCTTAAAGATACGTAAATTTAACATGAGATTGACTGGTCCTCTTTGGAAAAAGTATATAAATAATCTGTTTAAAAGATGATATAAAGTAGGAACGAGATGTGTCGGGCGTTTTGAATAGATTTCCGCGTAAATGAGAAGGAACTGTACATTTTGGTGATCGCTGTCCAATATGTATGGGTCATTCTGTTTCGGACCGTACTGATTTTTGATGTCGATATCAACAATTTCTCATAAATTCCTAAATATGTACTTGGATAGTCGTTGAAAGGGCTTGGGTGAAATTGGGATAGCGTCACCCCTTTATCAGTTCAAAAAAATTCTTGAATTTTTACAGATTTTTGAAACGACGTTAAACCCTGCCCGTAAAGTCGTCTTTTTTGCCATTTGAATGTGTAACATAGGATTTTGTTCACAAAACAGTCTATAATTTGCTTCTAACACGAAAATCACTCTAAAAATCAGTTGAATAACATAGGTATTGTTAATAGTAATGACAAACTGCAAAACAACTATCAAGGCCCTATATCAATTCTGTGTCTGTGCATTTGAAGTAGTAAAACCAAAAATCATAGAAATAAAGCATTTTTCCAATACATACAATGGAGGATTTAAACATAAAATCGTCTAGTATTGAATAAAGTATGTGTAGAAAAATTATTTTCAACCTTTCCGAATATTCTTGATCATTATTAGATAATTGTGGATAATTAAAACTCACGTGTTTGTCATCTTAAACATATACATCATAGTGAAGACAAAATTTACCATGAATAAACAAAGTCGTAAGAAGCTGTTCCTTACAAAAAGTTCACTGTGTCTTAATCCCTTACAATTTTATGAAGACTTTTATATTTCACAATAATATAAATAATATTTATAAGTTAGGATTATTGAAAACAAAAAGATTTCATTTATGAATAATAATGTGTTATATTTTTTATTCTATTACATACTAAAAACGATGTGCATTGATGTATTATTATTATTATTATTATTATTATTATTATTATTATTATTATTATTATTATTATTATTATTATTATTATTATTATTATTATCATCATTATTATCATCATCATCATCATCATCATCATCATCATCATCATCATCATCATCATCATCATCATCATCATCATCATCATCATCATCATTATCATCATCATCATCATCATTATTATTATTATTATTAATATCGAGTTTGATCCTCGGAACCAATATTCAAGAAAAAAAGAATGATGGTTATTTTTCCTCATTCCTTTATTAATTCTCTTTCTTTCAAGCTTTTGACCTTATGATTTTTGGTCCTCATCAGGAATCTTGATATAAACAAAAATCTTTTTCCAATTTTATTATTAACAATATTATGATAAATTAAAACCAGATTTCCAATTATTACTCAACTTACATAATTGCAGCACAAGCATATCTACACCAATTCTATTGGCAAGTCAATTTCATCATTTGAATTTTACTTCAATGTTTCAAATAATTCACTAAACTGTCAACTTTCCTCTTTTTTCAATTCCATCATGAATAGTATATGAGATTTTCGTCTTATCTTTTCCCTCTTGTTTAACTACTTTCCGCCGTCAAACTTGCCAATTAATCAAATCAATTACATATGTCTGTGGCAATGAACAAGACAAGACTAATCTGGAAATTCTCGAAGTTTCTATAAATATCTGTTATTACTACTAAGGTAGAGAAAGGGACGAACCAATAGGAAAAACTCATGCAAACACGATAATTATTCTTATTATAAAATTCTATTTATCAATTTATCATAATTAGCGTTTAAATTTATCGTGTCTAGTTGTTTGTTAATACTGTTTTTCTTCGATTTAATAAAAATCATTTCAGCTATTTGACGTTTAAAATAATTTCTCTCAAAATTCAAGATTATTCCAATCCAAGTCATGATTCATCTGTATACGATGATTGGTAACTACATTATATGTTGATTTCATATGTCATATTGTTCTCATGTTCTTTTATCCTTGTTTTCAATTTTCTCTTGGTCTCTCCTATACATATACTATTACAATCCTTACATTTTAATTCATAAACTAAGCCCGGGTTATCTTCCTTTTTAAGTCTATCCTTGCCCTTTTTTATAATCCCTGAATTAATCTTATTTTGAGTTCTAAAGACAGTTCTCATTCTGTATTTCCTGTTAATTCTTGATAAAATCTCAGATGATTTTTCTATGTATGATAAAGATATGAAATTATTAACTCTTCCTTTTATGGTATTCGTACTTCTTTCATCATTGTATCTTATGCTATTTAATCTTTTTTTTATTTGCTTATTAACAATTTCCTCAATGTAGTCACTTTTATCCAAAATTGTTCTGACTATGTCCAAGTTCTTTTCATAAAAGGTGATGTCAGATAATCCTACTGCTTTATCTACTAAATTCCATATTACCTGTATCTTCTGAGATAATGGATGATATGATATGAAATTAAAATATCTATCAAAAGCCTTCACTTTTCTATACCAGTCAAATTCCAAGGTCATGTCATTCTTACGAAAAATTTTTAACTCCGAAAAGTTAAAGATACCTTTATTCTCGATTTCACATGTGAATTTAATTCTATTATGATAAGAGTTGAAAACTTCCATACAACTTGTGATTTTATTTTTGGGAACGATTGCTATTATGTGATCAACGTATCTACCATAAAAAAATAATTTAAAATCCAAATTCTTTATGCATTCCTCCTCTGCGTCCTGCATTACTAATTATTTTTTTTCTTGAATATTGGCTCCGAGGATCAAACTCGATATTATTTACAACTCCACGGAGCGATTTATTCTCTAATTACACTCATTTTTATTCAACAAAGAGGAATTAAATTATTATTATTTTTACTATTATTATTATTATGACTATTATTATTATTATTATTACTATAATTGTTATTGTTATTATAATTATTATTATTATTATTCTCCTCAGGGGTAAGTCTCTCAAGGTTGGCACAAATCTTTTAAACAATTGTAGAATCCTAACAACATTACATATCTTGTACAATTATATATTTTATGAAACCTTACTTCATTAACTAACTATTTATGAAACACAATTTTAATATCATCAAAAACACTATAATTTCAGATGATTTTAAAAAAAGGCGAAAATTTTGACTTTAAAAAAAGGTCCCCCAAGGTGGACACTTTGGTGTAATCCACTTCAAAAATTGGAAAAATAATCCGAAAATTCACGTGTTAATCATTTTTATCAATCTTCAATGTTTGCTCTCGAAATGACATCAAATGTTAGCGAAGAAAAACTATTTTTTTAAGAAATGAAAGCCAAGCGTTCAATAGCAAAAAAAAAGGTTTCAATCGGAACAATCGGAGTTACACCGAGGAAAAAAGTACGCGAAGTGTGCAGCAAATTTTAACCTATTTTATAGTGCACGTCTCTATTACATTCATTGCACGCAATCAAATTGAATTTCTATAAGAAAAGCAAATATCCACCTTGTGGCAAAAAAAGTGTCCACCTTAGGGTTATTACGCATTGAATGTCAGTATTTTGAATATTTTTTTAAATAAATAGAAGTACAGACCAGATTCTCAGAATTAGTTTTTTTTTTTTTTTTTTTTTTTAATTAAAAAATTCGATTTTCCGCCGTCAGATTAGTTAATAATTCTTATCTGGAAATAAACCGTAACAAGCCAAATACGTTATTATTTCGAAAAATTATACAATATTTTATAATGTGTAATTTTATAGTTTTATGAATAAATTGAATTAAATCGGTTAGGGAATTTTCAAAAAAGTTACTTCAAGGGTAAGCACTAGAGAACAAGATTTTAGAAAAATTGAAGATGATTACTTATAAAATAGAGAAACTGCTAATTTTTTTCTTAAACTCGTCATTTTACAGAACTTCTTGCTTTCGTCTGGAAATGACCCTCATATTCATTCGTGAATGAAACTCTACGTACTAAATGTGAACACTTGAAAATTTTTGTAGAAGTTCAGGTATTACTTACGAGTGAAATCATAGAAATATTGGGTCAAACAGACCATTAAGAAGAAGGTAGGATTTTTCGAAAAAAAAAAAAAAATGTTTTTTTGTAAAAATGATGATTTTTCGAAACTTTGCCCTTCTTGCGGCACGGGTTAATTTGCATCAATCACGATGAAACTTTTACAGTCGCATTTTTTTTGGCATTTCGAAACTTTAAGGAGGGTACGTCCATCGATTTTCAAAAATGATTCAAATATAAACTACCCTTATGAATATATATGTACATTAGAAAATGAGAAATTGATTAACATATAAGTGTCGTTCATGTATATGAACGTATAAGATATTTTTGAATCGAAAATTGAATTTTTCTTATAAAGTAATACCAACATTCACGATCAAAAAAGAATAATGATTCAGAAACAATGGGAAGACCATTAGAAATGACAAAATGTCAATAAATAAAATTAAAAAATTAACATTTCCTATTTTGGTTATTATAAGCCTTTAGTAAAATTTATACCCTCTTCCTAGGCTGGTCGATGTTAGATCTACCAATTCGTTAATATTGTACGAACATACATTTAGACGGTTATTTGTGTGATATACACTAACTCCGACAAGTTTTAATGAAACAAATGAAACAAATAAATACAATCAATACTTGCTACTCATACATTTTCATTATTATTACTGTAAGTAATACAAATCTTTTCTTAGCGGGCTCATTTTCAAACGTCCCGAACGGGAGAATATTAATTTATTTTCTTGACGGTTGTACAAAATGTGCGTACGGTATCAGTACATCAAACCCGAAAGAGAAACTACGTTTCTATCGACGGCTGCCAAGATATAAAAGAAATTTTCTACGAAAATGAAACTTAAGGATGAAATGAAAATAAAAAAATATTTTTATGAACTTCTCCGTGATTAGCTTGAAAAGAATAAAACGCAATATTGGGAACGCTTTTTTGTTATCTTATTTCTTTTACTGATATCATTTCGTTATTTTAATTTTTTTCCGATATCATTAGACATCTTCGAATACAATACGGTGTTCCACTTCAACCGTGTGTCCTACGAAATACACCAAATTTTTTTTATTGAATTATGTCAGATTCAACACAAATTTTTTCTACACTATTATGTTAATGTTCAAGAAGACAAGCACGTGAGTGTTACTTATACGAAAATGGTCAAGAATACTCAAAGTGGCTAGAAGTTATTTTCGTGAACATATTTTACACAATCCCAGTCGAGTTTCTGCTGAAAATCTTGCATTATATTAAAAAACTGCCTTTTTTCCATGATTTGTGCTTTTTCGACATGGAATTCACAGACAAGGTAATGATGTATGTCCTTCATAATTTTTTTACAGTTCTTCATAACTGTAAATAATAACTTCCAGTGTCAAATGGTTTGTGAGGAGCTTTTTGTGTCCGTAAAAAAATATAAACTGTACTTTGGACAAAGTCCCATGTTATTAAAATGATAAAAAAGACGACTCTGCAGGCACAGGTTAACATTTTTAAAATATTTAGAAACGATTAAGGCGCGGCGCCATAAACATTTTACCGAACTTCTTTGAATGACATTTTTCAATTTTTAAATTACAGTCTTTTATCAATTTTTCCAATTTATCAGTCAAAATCATTCATATCTTGTGTGCAAGTCACTTATACATTTTATGGATAACCCAAAACAACTTTGACACCCTAGCACAGAATCATATATGACTCGATTTAAACATGTGACAGACCAACAATGATAAGGATTCTGACAGTGGACTCTTTAATAGACTCACTCCCACACGAAAAACCCTTAGAACATTTTCAAATAAAGTTTTGGAGGTGCCATTCCAAGATCTCCGACATAATGTACTTGATACGGTACGGGTGTAAATGGACGTAATGAAAAAGACAAACATGAAATGAGATGAAGAATGGCAGGTGAGTGGAGGTCCCCTCAGAGCCTGTGGGACTCGCAGGATCGGCAAGGCTCGCACCAACCGCTGGGGGGTCTCTTTATTTTCAGTCGGATACACCATGAGAGACATCCGGTACAAGTGGAACGAAGGTCCGAACAGCGTCGGAGTGAGCAACGAGGTCTCCCTGCCCCAGTTCAAGGTCCTGGGACACCGACAACGCGCCATGGAAATAAGTCTCACTACCGGTAATGTATGACTTACGTAGACCACAAAAATAAAACGTGGCATTTGCTTTTGCGTAGTCGCCGTGAGTATTATACCATATTACCGCGATTCCGAACTTTCAATCCAACGCGATTTCGGATTAACACCTTCCGATATCACGTTCCCAATACACAATGTTCCGAGACTCAGAGCTGCAAATTGGTAAAGGATCTTAATGATGAGGAATCGTCTTCCGGTCATTACTTTCCAGGTTTTGAATATGTGGACTTTCACTTATCTGAACTGAATTCTGTCATTTATTTAGAGGGAAAAGCTCCTCTTCAAATCACGTGGTATAGTAGGGGTCCAAACTCTAAATAGCTGAACTTTTATGTTCTGTATTAGTGCAAGTCTGTTATAGAAAAAAGTGCTATCCTGTATGTGACATCCGACAGTGAATGCACGTCATTCAAACACACAAGATTAGCTTTCGATGTTTTAGCCGGAATTGTTTAAAATAGTGGAGGTGTTCGGGGTAGCAACAAAATTTGACATGGAGGAGTGAGCTCAAATTCCGAAAGAGTATTTATTTGTTTCATAACAAATGAAATGAATCATAACATCGCAAAAATAAGTTTATAATTTCTCAATATATATCACTTGCCATGGGAAATCCAAAAATCCCATTTCGAATGTCTTTCAGTACTTATCTTTTACATATTTGTACTATCTTACGGACTATTTTGTACTTCGATGGATTCTTGCATAAATTTTTGAAATATAATGCTCCAGGGTACAGAGTTAAATGGATTTTTGATATTTTTATAGATTTTGGAACGATCAAATTTGTATATATTGATTGAGGGTATTTTATATACTGCTGATATTTTCATGATTCTCAGTATTTATTATTATATTGATGAAATTTCTAGGATGTTGAAATATTTTTACGGATTTCGAGCACTTTTGTCGATTGTCATGAAGATTCTAAGAATTCTCTGATTTGTAATTTGAGTTTTATTTGGTTTTCACTATGTTAAAGAATTTTCCATAAAATATCCAACAATATCTTTTATTTCATATCTTTGCAGAACATTAGGTATCATTCTTATTTTTGCAGTATTTGTGCAGTGTTTGAAAATTTTCTGAAATCTTTATGGATTTTTATATTAAATTTCTGGAGTTCAATGCCTAGTGATTCAAGATTTTACAAATTGTTATTAATAATAAATTTTTCAGAAAATAGTAGCTTCATTGATTTTCAGGCATTCATAAAATTTCAGAAATTTCAGTAATGTTTAGTATATATATTATGTAGTTTTTTCATGTTAATGAAATCTGATTTTCTGAAACTTTTATGGATTTCTTTACAAATTTTGAAAACCATTGAAACTCTTAGATTGAAAATTACATAAAATTTTTAGTACTCCCTATAAATTTAAGAGAATATATTTCTAAAATACCAGTATTCTTTTAACTCCTGACTGTCATTAGCAGTTTTTCTTTTCTTTTTCGACATGCAGAAAATTGGGAAGTATTTTATATTTTCTTTCAGATTTTTATTCTTTTTATTGAATGCTATATTATGAATTTTTAGGATTCGATGAGCTAAAGGTTGAAGCTTCATAGATTCTTTGTATTTTTAATGGTTTTCCAAAACACAGTTTTTTGCAGATTGATATTTTGTTTGATAGATTTCTGGTAATTTTAAAATATATTCTATCTTTTTTATATTCTGATAATTTTGAAAATATAGTACAATTATTATGAATCAATAAATATAAATTTTCAAATAAATTAAATACTTTACAGTCGAAAATTTTACTGGTTTCAGGTGATTGAAAGGACATTCTAGAAATTTTCATTTTTATTTATTTCATGTTATATAGTACATATATGTAGATTCCTTGCACTTTATTGTTTTTCAACATAAGTGAAATTTCGTATGATAAATATACTTCTTTCATCAAATGCTACATTATTCTCTAAAAATCACAGTTTGATGTATTTTTAGTATTTGAATGTATTTTTCGAAGAACAGTATCTTCATAATTATCATCACTTTCAGTATTGTACGTATTTTTTCAAAGGGCATACAACTGAAAGATCTTTTTAGTATATTATGAAATTCGACAGAGGTGGATAAAAATCAATGTCCTAGGATTTAAGTATTAAGGTATTCTAAAAAACCTATATATTTTTGAAAATAGACATCAGTAACGAAGATTTCTATCATTTACAATAATCTTTATTTTTTTAAGTATCCGAATTCGTGAAAATTCTTTCGTTTTTTCAGAAGTTTCAAGCATTGTTACTTCTATCTGCAATTCTACATAGATATGTATAAAATTTGACGCTCTATAAACATTTTTCTTCGAAACTACTTATTACTCGCCTCTTTCAACACTATACAATTACTTAATATACGTTCCCATTCATCGTTTGAAATATCTTCTGATCTTTATACTTTGCATAAAAATCTTTATTACAATGTAACCAAATTGTTACCAGATAGCATTAAATGTTGTTGATTTATTTCACCTTTATTCTCCAATTTTCTTACAATTTTTAACGAGCTCAGAAAAAAAGTAACTCAACGATAAAAAATCAATTATATTACATGAATTTTCATAGAACGTAATAGTTGAATAACATTTTCTCTAGCTTGAAAAAAAAAATGTAAAAATCTGAACAAAAATTTATTCTGTATTTTTAATTGTATTCGGAATTTCCATGATTTTGTTGACTTTAATCTTCAGACTCAGTCCACATTGTCAAATCGTAATGATTGTCACGTTTAGAAAAAAAAAACCTGAAATTTTCAGCAGGCTCGTTGCCAAAGAAGAGCAAAGGGGGTAAAAACCCCCCTAAGTTCATCGTTTGCCCCCTCTGAGATTAACAGATATTAAAATTTTCCAATAGCAAGTGCGTAGTAAAATTATATCGAATTTTTCTTTAAAGCTTTGGAATGGAGCATAATTTTCAGCTGATTTGTGCAATAAAAAAATTAGATTTTATAAAAGTATGTTTGAAAATACGTAATAAATCATCTTTTCTTCCCTCAAATAGCATTTTTTTCAATCGGGTGTTGTGAGAAATGATTCTATTAAGATTATGCCTGCTTCCAAATTATTTTTGCGCCCTCTAACGTACAGACCTAGCTACGGGCCGGATTTGCAGTTACGTACTCGTCAGAATATTTGCCATGTTGCTACATATCAAATACAATAATGGTCCACAAACAGGGATGCAAAAAAAATCAGCCTTTCCCCCTTGTGACGTTCCAATATAGTATTCTTGTTCTCTTTATTTACTGTTGCATGCCTTAAATAGACTCGTCAGGTTCATCATAACGCCAAAGCTCATCCCAAAACAAGCCCTTTCGGTGCACGCTGAACAGTCGGCAAATTTCCTGATCGACGCTGACGAACTAAGCTCACTTTCTTTCATTTCCGAGTTTTTTTCCGATCCGATATCCGGTGTAATGAAGAATGTGAGGAAGGAACTAAGCGCAATCGAAGAATTGGTTTTTTTTCGCCTGATAGAAAAACGTGCGATGAATGCGGAAGCAAATAGGGTTCACGCCGTGGAAGCGGCAAGGTAGAAAAGTAATATGCCACCTGCTCTGATTTATCCCCCCCCCCCTTCCTCCCCCGCACCTCTACGTTTCGCTAGTCATCGATTACCTCGCGATTCTTTAAACGATTTCATGCTGTATCAAAGGAGTTTGAGGAACCGGATCCGAAATGGCATTTTCATCTTGATCTTCGTCAAAACCGTTCTCAGGGATCGCGTAATCGGATCTTGCCGAGTCGACGGTGCGATGGATCTAAGACTTTGTTTACCGGGTAGCTATTTTTGGTTCGTAGGATAATTGATTCGAATGCACTTCGACCTGCCCCTCGATTGTTTCTCTTGATCCATGATGAGGGAACGTCTTACTCCATTTAAAGGAATGAATACGGAAAACAGTGCGCGCATCTATCGCCGGCTCTAATCTGTTTCGTTCGGCAGACATATCGAGCGGACTGAATTTCATTTGGGTTTACTGCGTCGGCTCTTCTGCCACCTCACGGAGAGCGTTGCATTTGTAAGCGCAAACAGAACGAATGGAGTTGATTGTTCAGGTATACACAACACCGTGATTGACACTCAGATGTGTGTCCGTTCACAAATATGCGATGTTCGATCGCATTAGTCTGTCCGAACGGAGCCACGAGATCCAAAGCAAACACAAACGTAGGAATATTTTAGGTCATTTAGGTGTTGGAATTTTGAAGGAGTTTGTGGGTTTTGAGAGTTCGAGAGACGTTGTAGGATATGTGATCTGGAAGGAGGGACAAAGTTTTTGCCAAGAACATAACTTCCAAACCAAAACATCTTATCTAAAACATCGAAAACTTACAACATCCAATTTTCAAAACATCCACGTTAATTAACATCCAAAACTCAAAACCTCTAGAACTAATAAGATCCAAAAAATTTTTTGTCGGTTTTCTAAAATCTTTTTGTTTTTTTATGTTACTATCACGTTTTCAAAAATTTCAAACATTTTTTAAAACGTGGAAAAGTTTGAGTGTATAGTGTTACATCGAAAACCATAATATTCTAGATTTTTCTATCGCTGTTATCTATGTTTTACAACTGTCTAAAAAAGGAAAACATGTACTTTTTTGGTGCTTGTCAAACATAGATGTTAACAGCCACAGGAAAATCCAAAAAAACTCGGTTTTGAACGTAACATAACACACTCAAGGTATGCCAAGTTTCAAACAATTATTGTAAGTTTTCCTGAAGTTATGGATTTTTGAACAAGATGTATAAAAAACTACAGTAAATCCCATTAAAAACTTTAGTGGTTTTGTGGTACATGTTAATCATGTCCAATTTGCTTCAAAATTTACAAAAAGAACTTTTGAAATATTTTTATTAATTTAAGGCCCCGGAATGGAATAAATTCCGACATCGCCAAAATAAGTACATTCATATTTACATATGACCTTCACTTTTACAAAAAATCAGAAATTTGCCGTCAAATTATTACCAGTCTATTGACGATAGGCTTTCAGTACAACGAGTCCGAAACCGGGAACAATGTTATTGAGTACATAGAAAATATAGGATATCATTTGCATTTTTAAAACCAATGTCACAAAGAAAATCTAGTAAAATCTACGATGAAGTGTGACTTGCTCTAAGTATTGATATTCAATATACCATGGTGGAGAAAAATATTGCAGAAAATAACGAAAAAATTAAAAAAGAATTGTTTAAAATCTCACTTTGTAGAAAACTACACAAAAAACCTAATCTGGATGTTTTGATGCTTTGGAGTTTTTAGTTTGGATTTATAGGTTTTTAGATGATTGAGTTTGGATATTTTGTTCTTTGCAAAAAAATGAAATTTGAATCTTCTATAGCTAGAATGTTTTGTACTTAGGATGTTATAATTTGAATGTTTTGTCTATGATGTTCTGGATTGGATGTTTTGTACCTCAATCTTCCAGATCATATGTGTATGATAAATTTTAAATTATTGTCGAGAATTGCGTTCCTAATCATTTTTCTGAAAAACCTTTTTCTTTACCTAGTATTTAGGGAGTTACTTTTCTGAGAACAATATACCATCTTTGATTTTCTGTAAATGAATTTTCTTGTTACCATTTCTGAGTACTATTTATTTTCCGCTTTCAATCTTCAGGAACACTAATTTCCCAATTTTTAATTTGTAGAACGCTAATGTTCTATGATTATGAACAAAAATTTCTATTATAGTTTGTTTGTTGTATCTTAACTCATTTCGTAACATTTGCAACAATAATAGAAAACATTTTAGCTATACTTATCGAATGGTACTGAAAAAAAGTACAACAAAAGTATGATATTAGAGATAATTAATCTTAGAGTTTTTCAACATAAACATAGTAATTTTATAGTTTGAAGATCTTAGCAATATAATGTAACGAAACCTGCAATAAGTAGCTGACAAAATTACAATATTTTACTCTTATTCAATTATTAAATATTTTCATTGTGATGATTTTCAGATTTATGTCTAAAAGTAGCGAGAAATCATTTTTGATGAAAAAAAAAAAATTAATAAAACACTCCTTCAAAAACAGTGAAAAGTTCCACAAAGGAAGGTGATATTCCGCTTATTTAACCCAAGTAGTTTTTTGAAAAAGTTTGGAACTAAATATTTGCTCCAGTATTCTGTTACTCTATGCATAATTAATAATTTGATCAAAATACAATAATTCATGAATATCGCATAAGATATTTTATATAATTTTGTAAGAAATAATTTTGAAATATCATTATATTCTACTTTGTTATTCTTTTCATCATTTTGTATTGAAGTAGGGGAGAGTCCCGCAAGGTGGACACTTTGGTGAAATCCACTTCAAAAGTTGGAAAAATAATCCGAAAATTCATGTTCAAATCATTTTTATCAATCTTCAATGTTTTCTCTCAAAATGATATTAAATGTCGATGAAAAAAAATTGCTAGAAAAAAAAATGAATACTGAGCGTAACATACCAAAATAAAAGGTTTCAATCGGAACCATCGGAGTTACACTGATGACAAGTGTACCAAGAGCCGTGAATTTTAGCCTATTTTTAGTGCACGTCTTTTTTACATTCGTTGCACGTAATCAAATTGAATTTCTATCAGGAAAGTAAGTTTCCACGTTGTGGTAAAAAAAGTATCCATCTTGAAGTTATTACATGATTTCAGTGGCAAAAACGAAAAAATATTTTCACTCGCCATATTATGCAAATCTGTTTGTAATGTGTTAGTTTGGTACGTAAACAGGGTCAAAAGTGTATTTATCTTTTCGGAATCACTGATTTCGATAATTGTATCCCTGTTATACAAAGCGTCCTCAAAACTTTGAGGGTGACTTTTTCGTAATGAGTGGCACAGCGGAAAAACAGCCATAACTTGCTACTTCATGATATAACTAAAAACTGCGTATTCACAAACTATAATATGTACTGATATGAAGCGCACAGTGCTATCACCTAAATGCAAAAAAAAATTTCCCAAGGTGTACACCTTAAGGTAATGTCCACCTTAGGGGACTCTCCCCTACAATATTGAAAATTGAAATATATTATAAGACGCTATGCAGTAATTATTAAAGAATACTTTACGATTCCTTGTTCAATAATATCATATGTAAATATTAAGGGCTTCTAAAAATTCTTCAAAATGTTTCGAAAAGAACAATGCCAAACTAGATAGTCGCTTAGTATTCTGTTGTTTCGCATTACATTTTCAATAACATTTCAGAAGAGAATTAAATTATAAGTTTTTGAAGAAATCTGAAAAAATACACGTAGGTGGGAGTTTTTTAAAACAGCTGAAAAGATTCTCAATTATCGATGAAATGTGTTGTTCTTCAAATTTTCTAAACGTTAAAAGCTAAAAAAAATTTCTGCTAGTTTTTCATATCTCTTCTATTATCTGATGACTCGAAATTCTTTGAATTAATTTTTGTGCAAAATCCTTCTTTTTTTACATCTTCACACGATATTTTAAGAATTTATGTGTTTTGTCTGTATTACTAGCGATATTAAAGGAATAAGATGAATCGCTGGAATAGGAGTGAATCATCTTTCTGGATAAACATTTTAAAAATTTTAAGATTAGTAAAAACGGAAGAATCTTATTGTACGTTTCGAAGATGATGAAAATCCTCAAGACAATTAGGAAAAGGGAGTTGAGCGCTTATCAAAATATTCATACACTCAAAACAGCGTGTGGTACTATGCAATGACACGTTCAATAAACCCTCAAGCGAATTTTCAACGTTAAAACACTTGACACTTGCGTGAGTGCTTTCATTTATGACATTGCAGCGGCTTACCGCTAAAAAACATTGTAAAAAGATGATAGTATACTTACAAGGACTTGGTTTTAAAAGTAATAAAATTTTTCGGTAATAATTGGTCATTCTTAATGAGATTCTGAAAAATATTAGGTCAAGTTTGAATTTTTTTTTTATTTTTGGTAATTTTCGCATTCTTCTTTACAACTGTATTATGGTGCAAATTTAAACTATGTCACACATTTTTTAAGTATGCAAATTTTTTCAGTAATTATTGTAATCAACTGTGAAGTATTTTTTCGGGATTTTTGCTCATTTTTGGATTATGAACAATTATATTTATAAAAAAATATAATTTCTGAAATAGGTGATATCCATCGCATTCCTGAGAATAAAAAATGGAATTCTTACTTTGGAACCATGAAATTAATTTTAACTCTTTTTTTTAAACATTTATTCAATCAACCTCTGATCTTTTTTCTATCTTCATGTAAATCAGAATGTACTTACGACACTAAAAAACCTAAGAAAAGTTCAGAATTTTATTATACAGTAGGCAGAACCAAAAAAATGCTGAACACATAAACGTACGTATTCCACACTCTTTAAAAAAGAATTAAAAGTAGTTCGAATAAAAATTACTTGGGAATGGGAACGATGAAAATTTTTCAAAACAATCGCATCATTCGTTCATTCGGCTACAAGTCTTTCAACCTCTAACAACTTTACAATTGAATTTTTGAAACACCGAGTTGGAACATGGTTTTGAATTATTTTCGAGAGCGGCGTGCTGTGCTCGGCGCCGCGTACGTACAATAATTCATGGCAACGAAGCACCGCTATCAAAAGAAACGTCAGTTTTCATACGAAACGAGAACATTCGTGGCAGGAAAATAGAACATAAACGTGAATTCCCGGCAACGAAAAATACAGGAATCATTTTTTAACCATGGGAATCTTCCCATCCAAGTTTTCTAGTAACTTGGAAATACATATGCTTTTCACTTAAACATAGTTTTCGGTAAATAAACTTTTTCGGTGAATCCTCAATTGTTTGGGATACAAAGCATATTTTTGTTCATTCTAAAAAAATAGTTGGTCATTATTCGACATTTTTCATAACCATAAATCTTATGTAAACTTTTTTTTTCTGTGTAACATTTCTATGTGAGTGCAAGAATGACTGGGAAATGGATGGAAATTTACAATATGTTACCACGCATCTCCTAAATATTTTTTAGAAATCAAATAGAATTTTATATAGAAATATTTTTTATTATTATATTATATCTAAATATTTTTTAGAAATCAAATAGAATTTTACATAGAAATTTCCATAGAATTTCAGACAAGCATTTCTATAATTTTTTCAACATATATTTGAAAATTCCAAAAATTCTGGATTTCTTGTAATTTTTTCCTCCAATTTGCAATCATTTTCTCAAAAACAAAAAGAAATAAAAAAATATAGTTTCGCGATTTCCAGACACATACCTTCCTAATTTTGTATTAAATGCTAAGAAAGTCGGTAACGTGCATTGAAAATTCCGAATAGTCCGAAATTCAATAACTGAATATATAAATATTCGCGGTAATCATGTTGACAGTAACCAGTCGACGCTTTACTGCCTGAAGCTTTCGTAATATTTGCGCAAAATGCACTGAGAAAAAAATCTGGTAATTATTTGTATACAATATTTTACTGTTGATTTAATCCTCATATATATATGAGGAAGAAGATAATTCCGACGAGTGTGTAGTTTCTGACCGAGCGGAGTGAGTTCACAAAACACACAAGTTGGAATCACTTACTCCTATGTTAAATACATATTGTTTTTTTTTTTTAGATATATCTCAACGTGAAATTTGGAGGTGAAGGCTCTAGTCTGATAAAGTTACCAAAAAAAAACCAAATATTTCTCATGCTCTTCGTGAGAGCAAATCATCATTATAAATTGTTATGTTATAAGGTTAAACATGAAAATGTTTCTTTTACAGGTTTTATACATTGAAATTACTACATGATCATACGTACCATTTCACTTTTAGTAAATCTGGACTCGAGCCTTTCCAGTCGCTCACCTGCCTGGCTTTATGACTTGCAATAACGGCGCATTGCAATGTTCATAATGAAGGCTTTGCATAAATCTTAATAATTATTCCAGACGCACCACCTCTTCCCTCTCCTTGTTTCTGTTTACTAGTACTTATTTCAATATATATATTATTATAATATATTACAATATTATTTCCATTGCTATAAATTACAAATAAAATATACTATATATACGACTTCATAACTCCCTTAACTTCTGATGAACAGTTATTTTGTGTATGATATTATAAGAAAAATTATCAAATAATATGCGTAATTTAAGGTTTGAAAATATTGGTTTGTCAGAAAACCGGGCAGGTGAGTGATTGGGAAGGCTCGAGTCCAGATTTACTAAAAGTGAAATGGTACGTATGATCATGTAGTAGTTTCAATGTATGAAACCTGTATAAGAAGCATGTTCATGTTTAGCCTAATAACATGACTCATTATAATGATGATTTGCCCTCACGAAGAGCATGCGAAATATTTGGTTTTTTTTTGGTAGCTTTATTAGACTAGAGCCCTTATCTCCAAATTTTACGTTGAGAATGTTTTTTAGGGGAATATTACCAATTCTTATTTTTCAATTTATAGGAAATTCATGGTGATTTTTAACAATAGGACGTAAATTTTAATGACCGATTTCATCAAAAGTTTTTTCATTTTCCGCAAAAGTATTTTCAAACTATATTTCGATATACATGATTTTCGAATGATGGCAGAAGTGATCAACGCAACAATAAATATATTACTTTCTTTGTAAACATGATGTTTACAATTCTTGAGCATCATAAGGCCATAGTTTTTTCTTGACTACATCATCATCTACTTTTATCGAACCCATGGGCTGTCTTTAATAGAAAAATAATTACCTGTCAATATTTCCTTTGCTCTTGTGTGAAAAATTGCACTTGTAACTTTATAAAAACTACCTCCAAATTTATTTACAGTATTTGGAATGCACTTCACTGCACATTTCTCAATTTTTTCTAATAGACTAAAACTAGTACATCGATGTACCATGAGTTGGACTACTGGAATCAATGGAACGGATTCCACCTTAATTCGCAGAAATTTATGTTTTTGATCTGCACTGTGCTATGAGATTATATACTTTTTTTTTTATTTTTTTATTTTTTCTTCCCTACCAACTAGTTAGAATTCACCAGTTAACGATCTATTATCTTTAATATACATTCTGATCTAAACTTGCTGGTTATAAGCTAAATTATTAAAATTATGTAACTTAATGGATATATCATCAAAGGTCTTAAAAAATATATTCATATTATCGTTTTTTATGAACGTGAATTTTTTGAAGTTTCAGTGACATGATTTTTTTTTTTTTTTTTTCTTCAAAACAACTTTACTGTATGTTATACTCCATTCCCAAAAATATAAATGTTATAAACATGTTTCATTTTTGTCCCTAGAACATCTAAAACGGGTTACCCGAATAAACCTGAAATGAAAGTAGGAAACGGAAAAAAACTTTTCCGATGACGTCACGTTTTGGATAGTATTTGTAAATATAGCTTGGCAGTCCAAGAGCCAAGAACGTAGCTACTCGCTGGCGAGCCCTCACCTCTAGCTGACTACCGCCAGCTATGATTGCATTTTTTGTTGCATTATATTATTTACATTGTGGAATTATATTGTATTTGATATGTATGTTGCAAAATAACAAGAATTATTGCATTTTATGACATTCTTCTATTGTTATTACTACAAAAGCAAACTGTTATCCTTCTAATCCACATTTTAAAATATGCCATACAGTTCTCCAAATATTCAAATCTAATCGAAACTTTTTGCTTTTTAGGTAGAATAATAGAAATGATATATCACTATACACGAATAATAATTTCCGTGTACTAGTATACCTACTATAATTTACGATTTATAAAGTGCTATTTTCATTCTGAAGACTCCAACATGACTTAGGTATATAATTTATTCATGAAAAATCGACATTCATTTAATTATTTTTGAAATATAGCAATTTCTATCATCTTATATGTAATAGATAAGATTCAAATGACAAATCTGCCACAATATTGTAACACCTGCAATAACACTATAAAAGGTACAATATTTAATTACTTTTCGTCATAATTGTATCGAAAAATGTAAGATTTTTTTCTCAGTGTGGTAGATGCTAGGTTGAATGTTTTTACCTGTAAACTGGGTCTAATGTCTTTCTTTATAATTCAAGGACTTTAAGAGCCAACAAAAACGCCTGAAGAAGTTCGGAAGAAGACTCCTCTGTGGACGAGGGACTTTTCCAAAGCCATTTTCTGTTGCAAATTTGCCGCAGTATTGACATACATTATGAATAAAACAATTTTTCCACAGAAATTTACAGGTGGCCATTTAAACAATGAAATTAACAAACAAAAACCAAATATACTACTCAGTAGAATAAATCATTCTAAAAATATATTTGTGTAATAATAATTTCAAATATGATGAGAGAAGTAGAAAACTAAATTTCAAAGTTAATACACCATTTTGAATAATTTTTTGATAGGTTAATCGAATATTTTCACGGTTCGAAAATATTTCACGACCGTTGCTCATGCAGAAGTTAATTTTTAAAACATGAAGGTCGTTTAGTCGAAAACGAATAACCTACTTTTTACATGGATGTCGTTATTTAAACATCTCTATTACGACTTGAGTTAAATAGGAAAGATATGAATGTGTTATGAGGGTTTGGCTGTACAACCCTGTAGATTTTTACGATTCATAAAGAATTTTTCACAGCACTGATTTGAGACTTTTTTTACGCCTTTCTAAATAGGTCTGTTCAGTATACTGAATACAAATATAAATTTTTAATTTAAATACTGTATCATTTTCGAATAATGTTAAATGTCATAAAGAAATTTTATTCAAAGTCCACATTTTCTAAAGTTGTAACAAACTTAAGGGATTCATGATATTTGAGTGAAATTTCAAGGACTTCGGTAATAAAGTTAAGAATGTGTATCGATATTTGATAAAAAATTGAATTTTTGAACAGATCCTGTTTTTTTTAAATCAATATTTGTTGATAAAAGGAGACAACTTTTCCTGCAATTATCACAATACCCTACAGTAAATACTTTGAAAATGCACAATTTTTTCACTAGGAATTACACATTTTCATGATCTGTAAAAAAAATTTGGTGTAAAAATAATAACAATCATTATTGAATAACTCCTTCAATTTATGGAACCATTTCAAAAGTTTTTTTTTACAATGAAGAATTGTTCGCAAAATAGTTTTAGATTTATTGATTATTTGTTGATATTTCAGAACTGCAAAAAAAATTTATTAGGAGTTTAATGTCATTGTTGCTTTTTTTGACTTCTATTAATGTTAAAAGAAAAAAATTGCTTTTCCATGAAACAGAAACAGATTATAGCCAAATTGGGTAACCAAAAAATCTAAAAATATGATTTTGATAAAAATTTTTAAGTGCTTACATGTATTCTATTTCTTTTAGTCGTTTGAAAAAAATAATTTTTTTTTCCAATTTTATCCATGTATAAATACATATTTTCCTTTATTCATCGAACCTTTGACAATATCTGTCACAAATAAAATTTGATTACATCAAGTTATTTCTATAACTGCCGAAATGGCAAAATTCTGATGGATCTCAATTAATTAAAGGCATTTTTGTTGGCCGATTATAGATAATAAATCTTTTTAAAACTTAGAAATTTTTTGTCAATTCAAAGGGTTTCAAAACAAATCTCATAGACAACAGAAAAATTACTTTGTTTTTATTTAATAAAATTCCTTATTTTTATTTAATGTTTTTTTACAACAGAATGTAACAAGATTTCTGATGTATTGTTTTCTCAAAAAATATTCTTCATAAATTATTCACGATACACGATATCTGCCCAATTTTTTATTCTACAGAAAGTCACGAAAAGTTGCAGCGATTATCAAAAAATACGACAGAGATTGCTAAAGAATTTTTTCAATTTGTACATTACCAAGTGTTTTTTTCCAAAAAAGTGTGATTTATCAGAAAAAAATTTTCAACAAATATGGAAATGCAACATTGACCTCCGGAAAATTTGATAAACTTCTATCAGATAATGAAAATTATTTCATTAGCTAGTCCAATTTGTACTTATTTCGACCAAGCTTAATTAAATTAAAAGAATTGTTAAAAAAAGCGTAAGAGCTCACTAGTTTCGAAATCATCCTAATTTATCCCAATTATCAAGTTCTTCGATGTAATTTTTCCAAGTTCCGGAAAAAGTTCCAAAAATTTACTCTTCTGTTGCAACTATACCTAAATCAATAAAACTCTTCTACTACAAAAAATTGCCAAAATCCAAAATCTAATAAAACCCTATTCAATGAAATCATTTTGTATAAACCTTTAAATCTGTTAAAAAATTTGAGAACAACCCTGCGAAAATTTCAAAAATTGCTCTGAAACAACCCAAAAAATTGTTCTCAAACTTGAAAAGTGCCACAGATTCTTATAGAAAAATGAACTCTTAATTTCATAGAAAATTTTCCCTTATTTTGAGAAACGCTGTAAAAAAATGTTCTGAAACATTTTCGTAGAGACAGTAACTAAATTGAAAAAAAAAATTCCTTTACTATTTAGAGAAACCTCCCGAAAACATAGTACTCCATCTCATTTTTCCTAAAATAACTAACCTCACAACCTCGAACTAAATTTTGATTTCTTTCCTCTTTCAACCACAACCACCCGACCCTCACAAAATCTCAAAAACCTTTGAACTCACCTTTAAGTACCAAAACTTTCTGTGTCAAGTTATGGACATAAAAACCCCCTCCAAAAAATTAAAAAATTTTTTTCGTGTGACCTAACTTTACAACAAACAACAGCTAAAATGCTCTTACACCTCTCATCACAAAAAAAAAACCAAACCATAAAACAAAAAAATGAAGGTGATATCGGTCGGTGTAATCAGCATCTCGCGAAAGAAAAAAACGAGCTGGAAGAAAGGTGTCGTGTGAGCCCAAGCCAGACAGAGCCTGTAGAGTTTCAGGGATAATGGCGGAGAAACCCGGGGTTTTGAGGAAGGTCCACGGGAACGAAGGTGGACCAAGCTTGTCTTTTTTCACAGGGAATTACTCGCGCCTGGCCTGCGAGATCCAGTTCGTCCGTTCGATGGGCTACTACCTAATCCAGATCTACATTCCCTCGGGACTGATCGTGATTATCTCCTGGGTGAGCTTTTGGCTAAACCGAAATGCGACCCCCGCTCGGGTGGCCCTCGGAGTAACCACTGTGCTCACCATGACAACCCTTATGTCCTCGACCAATGCGGCCCTTCCCAAAATCTCCTACGTCAAATCCATCGACGTCTACCTGGGCACCTGTTTCGTCATGGTGTTTGCCTCGCTACTCGGTAAGTCCCAAATTCAATCCATTACTGCCAGTGAGCAAGGGCGTAAGCAGAGGGAGTTTTGGGGGTTCAAATTCTTTCCCTAATTTGGACGAAATGGCTATTTTTTTATGTTTAAGTAAAAAAAAGTAATGAAATTCAAATTACTTAAATTTAGCAATAATGATATGAGCAATATATGAAATGTAAAAAGATCCGCAATAATAAAAATGAGTGGAAATTATCAAAAATGTCATTACAGAAATCTTCAAGATATTGATTTCATGTAAGTTCTGAAAGTTGAACCAAGTTGAAGATTATCAATAACGCTTAGAAAAAAAGTTCCGACTTCAAAGGAACTTCTTTTCGGACATCATTCAAATTATAAAATTTTGAGGGATGAGGTATAAAATAAAAATTTTTAAAAGTATTCTCACTAAGAATCATTATATTTCCATTTAAAGACAAAAAAAATATTTCAATTTTTTAAAATTATGAACCCTTGAGGATTTATTTCTAGGAATTGACTTTAAAAACTATTTCAATACCTTCAAATTTTTTGAATTATACAAATACTGAAGAAAGACTGAAAGTTTAATAGTTCTATAAATTTTCCGTTTTTTGGAATACATAAACAAATACTCAAAATGTATAAAATTTCGAATATCGGAATATCAATTATAAAAGACATGTATGAAATCTACTAGAAATCTATAAAAATAAAAGAAAAATATACAAAATCTAATAATAACGAAAAAAAAATAATCAAAAATCTGAAAACACTTGGAATTCATGTAGGTGTAATATTCTCATAAATCCACCAAAATACTGAACATCCATCGACATTCAATTCGAAAGCATCAAGCCCGGGATATATATATATATATAGCAATCTTCAAAATTACTCAAATTAATAGATAAACATAATATTCTTCAAAATTGCGTGAATACTAAGAGAATAGAAAAAATACAAGTAATCTCTTAATGCCTAAAAAAAGGGTAGGTACAAATTTTACGAAAATTCCTAAAACTTTGAATCTTTGAGCGGGTAATTCTAATATTCTATAATAAAACTCGAAAATACAATGAAAATTGCATCAAATCGTAAGAGTATTGTTAGAAAGCGATGAATAAACAAAACTCGAGGAAATTCTTTTTAATAAAAAGGAACTGCATTCTGATAAACTATTTAAAATATTTTCAATATTGTTTTATTTTTATGGAATACTATACAATCGAATTCTATAAACCTTCAGAATGATCCATAGAAATACAATAAATTTAGAATACTACAAAAGAATGCTAAAAAAGTGTATAAATGACATAGACTGTGAAAATCCTACAAATCTTTGAAATAATCCAAAATGTGTTAATACTATTTTCTGAAGAAACTTTAGAAATATTCAAAATTTAGAAAACTCTGGTTCCAGACAATCGAGTTTTGAAACTCATGAAAAATCCTCTACAATTTAAAAAAATCCTTCAAGTTGTAAAAAATCTAAAGACATGTGAAAGATACTTAAAATATTGGAAAAAAAATATTAACGTCAAAGATTCACAAATTACGTAAATCAAAATCTCATTAAAATAAATACGTTATAAATAATGTACGACTCTGCGCTCCAAAAGTTATGCGACTGAAAAGCCCCAAAATTTTGAAAATTATAAAATCGTATGTACTTCCTTCAACAGATCATCAAAGATTAAAAATTATATAATCCACAAGAAAACATATTTTCTCAAATAAGCACCTCCTACAATTTTTTCTGCTTACACCCCTGCCAGTAAGTATAGGCATCAACCATGGTGAATAGTTTTTTTTTTCACAATTTCTAAATGAGCTTTGGGGTGAAACGTTTTCCATGGTGTTGGAGAAAATTTTCAGTTTTTCGGTATTATATAGCTATTGCTAGTTGCTATGCAAATTATATATTGAAGTTTCATATTTAAACAAAGTCTAAAAAAAATTTTAATGATTCTGGTATATGCTACAAAAATTTTTGTATGGCATCGGATATTTCTTCAAACCATTCTTTTGCCAACTGTAAAGAATGAAGTGAATCAGATCTCTTGAATTTCCTGGCCACTCTTTCAACTATTTACTCTTAAGTCAAAGTTCATGCTGTAAATCATTCTCCCAATTTTGTAAAGTATACTTGAAGTTCATATTATATGATTTGATAGAGGATTGATATTTTTTCCAACTTGGCGTTTTTTCAAATGATTGAAAAAATATGTGGAACCTGAAATAATCCATATAGTGATATAAATAAATAGAAGAATTCATAAAAACATTTTTTGTTATAACTGAATTCTGTCGAGCTGCTCGAGGTTTTTTTAAGTACTTATGAATTACCATTCTTGTAAAATCTATAAATTTTTTATGAAACTTTTAAAGGTCTATTTAGATATTTCAAAAAATACTTCAACCCCTAAAAAAATTCAATTATCAATCCCAAGTATCCTACTTAAGATATTAGTACATGATAACTTTATTGGAAATTATTATCTAACCATTGATACTAAACGTTAATCATAAGTTATTGTTCGATTATCTGAGTTATGATTTAATTAATACAATTTTTCAGCTATTGAGGAATTTATATTTCATAATTTGAAAGTATCTGTGACTCTAATGAAAGAATCAAGAAATACTCGTTTGGAAAAAAGTTGAAACCAACTTCATGTAACATCAGTTCAATAGCTTATAAAATGTGTGGTTCCCATGCTTGAAAATAAAAGAAAACAGTAAGGTTCAAAAGTAGTGATATCAAGGGAAGCGTCGCAGATTCTTAAGTATACCAAGTAATTATCAATTAACACCTACTTTATTTGTCATGTTTACTCAAACAAAAAACTCTGTTTCATCGCTTCACGACACACGCTACCAAATTTATCATTGGATTTTCCATTCGATGCTTTCGCTCCACTTACTTTTAAACACGAACGTTACGCATTTCGATATTGATGCGTTCAAAAGCGATCGACGGCGCGCTATGATGAAAAACAATAACTAAAAGTTATGACTTTTGTAATAATATCGTAAAAAATGATTTCTAACTGGCTTTCAATCGCACATCTGGTCTATTGAAATCATCGTGTGCTAATAGAAGAGCTCGTAGTCACGTAAGTTAAGTTAAAAGGCAGTCTTATTAGACCATTCTATTTTATTACCACATACTACAAAGTCAAACAAAATTATTTTTACAATGTACAATCTTTGTGGTCTATGCTTTCGACTTTTCTCATATGAAACAAGTGGTCTTCTGCAAAGGCATTACTGACATGGGTTGCACATATGTAATGCTGCATCTCATCCCTAGCATTCAACTCATATTAATCTTACTGCTAGCAGCATTTTTTTGTGAGTATCGTAGAATTTCTAAATTTTAAGGAAAGAATCTTTTCAAAAAACGAGAATACCGTACATACGTTTCAATCAATATTTAAATGACTGAGTAAGCTGTAACGGAAGAAAATAGCAGGTAATTCGAAAATATAAATGATTGATTCAAAATATAACATCAAGCGGACCTCCGATCGCTTTTGAACGCATCAATATCGAAATGCGCAACATTCGTGTTTAAAAGTAAGTGGAGCGAAAGCATCGAATGGAAAATCCAATGATAAATTTTGTAACATGTGTCGTGAAGCGATGAAACAGAGTTTTTTGTTTGAGTAAACATGACAAATAAAGTGGGTGATAATTGATAATTACTTGGTATACTGAAGAAACTGCGACGCTTCGCTTGATATCACTACTTTTGAATCTTACTTTTTTCTTTCATTTTCAAGCGTCGGAACCACACACGATTACGACGGCGGGCTTTACATTGGCAATGTCAGTTAGAAGGATTGGGGGGGGGGGGGGCTCATAATGATAAAGAAAATGATTTTGACAAATTATAAATTTTCGAAAAAGTAGAAACCACCAGTAATAATTGTATTTGTATGAACAGAATAATGCATTCTTAAAAAAAGTGTTGGTTAGTAATATTCTCCTGAAGCCTGAAATAAAATATCTTCGTTATCAGACTTTGATGAGAAAATAGTTTTTTCAGCTGCTTTAGTTCATCTGGAAAAAAGTTTCACTCCAAACGCGTGTCATATTACGACACAACACATTCTTCACCAAATAAACCCCCTTGATAATATTTTCCTCATAATCTCCAAAATATGGAGAAAAGATGTGTAATGTTATTTTGTCATTTTTCTAAATTGGTAATTTTTAATACAAAATATCGATGACGTAATTTTATGATTTATCGAAAGCTTGACTCATCAATTTCATTCAAGCTGATGATTCATTCGAAAATAAGTTTTTTGTACTCGAAAAAAAAAGAATCATTGACATAAAACAAAAACGAAAAAACAATGAGATAACCAAGAAATAATGATATTCAAAATGGCTTCATAATCATTGATGTTATAAAACTTTATCTAAAGGAATTTTCATTAACTCTTATTTGTGCATGTAGAGGCGTTCGCAAAAATTGATTTCGGTGTTCAAGCCTTTTCCAAAGTCTGAAAATATCGATTGAAATAAAACTCGAGTACAAAGTTCAAAGAAACTGAACTTCATTTTGAAAATTATCTATAATTTAACTACCACTTAATATAGCTTGTAGAATTCAGGAATCGAAGTTACATGATGGTATTAAAAAAACTCTCAAGAATATACAAATGAAAGAAACTTCGAAAAAAAAAAACATATTCCAATTTACGAAAAATCTATAACATATAAGGTGAAATCTCGAGTGTTCAGTTTACAAATTTCAGAATTCAAAATTATCGTCGTAAAAGAAAAAAACACAAACAAAAAAATATTAAAGGTAAACAAAATTCATAATGAAGACTCTGATTGTTCAATTCCTGAAAATCAATATTCTCAAAAATGAATTAGAATTACCATCAATCTGAACTCGAATATCAGAAATTTTAATTTGAATTCTCAAAAGCGAAGACTCGAGGAAATTCTGAATAATTATCAATTGAAGACATGAAAACTTTATCAATTAAAGTACTTTTTCATTGTTTGAAAAATGAAAAAAAAAAAAAAAAAAAAAACACTTTTGTTAATTTCTAATAGTGGAAAATTTTTTGCGTACGCCTCTATACAGTACACAATTTTATTTTGATATTTTTAATTAAAAACCACAACCATCCTCCCGAAAGGATCCGAATTCAAAATAAAATTATGAAAAATGTTGCTTTGATAAACTATCATCATGGTGTGCACTGAGCTTGATTGCGAGTGGTGGCTGCACGAAAGAGTGACACTCAAACCATAACGTACAACAAAATGTACTTTATTCTTCCCAAAAAGCACGCACTTTTGCCATAGCTGAATTGACTAATTTTTGAATAAAAAGGAAGAACGAGCGTCCTCGCGAAACTTGCATAAAGATGTTCCCGACTGCGAACATCTGTGTATTCCTTATTTTTTATTCAAGCATTCCTCTCTTCAGCCCGAAAAACTTCTATATGGTCCATAAGTGGCACTTCTACGCGCAATCATCAAGCACAATGAATCTTTTTGCATCGCTGCCTATTCTTCTTACGTTTTATGTAGAAATTTTCCTTCCTCAAAAAAATTCCGCTTTGGATGCATTCCAAAAAATGCGAGGTTCAACGAGGGTAGCAGTGTTGCCAGATCGATCATTTTCGTCAAATAAAATAGCAAATATAACTTAATGCATCATTTATTTAACTCTAAAAAAAATCTACAAATGACGTTTCATAGAAAAATCATTTTAAAAAATATCACAGACAAAAATAAATCTTTGCCATATTTCTCAAATTAACGATGAACTTAGTATACGAAAATCAATAGTGTGAATGATAATGAAATTGAAATTTTGAGATTTATGAATAATTTGGTGAAGTCATTAATAACATTTCTGAAATCTGGCTACATTGGTTACGACGAGCCTAGACCCAAAATTGACATAAAAAGAAGAAATACGCCGCGGAACAACTGACGTTTTCTGCGACCGTAACAGTAATATTTACCACTTGACCTCCTTCACAAGTAAAAAGCAATATGGAACCTTTTTGCGCGCTGTTACAAACTACGGAGCTTCTTGCTCTGCACAAGGTATAAAGTTATAACCAAACTTGGGAAGTATTATTTACGGCCCTGCCGAAGCTCGAGTGTGACACCTTTCAGCATTTTTCGTCGCCTGTAATTTCACATAGAACTGATGAAATGACGCAATAAACCTGCGAAGTAAAGTTGGCATAAAAACTTTGTAAATACTATGTAAAGTGTTGACATGCAATTCATATTTTTTTATGAGTTATTGATTACTTGTGACATTCTGAATTTAACGGATAATTCATTCAAGCAGACGAAATACCATACTAGTAAACAAAGTTTTACATTACTGTACTACCAAATATCAATTCCATTTATATTTCTTTTTATTCTTTCACTTTTCAATTAGCACAATATGCCTGTTCAAAATACTAAGAGAAAATACTGTATGAATTAGTTTTAGCTCGAAATCTATATAATATTGTAAATACTACAGTTAACTTTTACAATGTCGGTAATTCATAATTACTATATACTATACAGGAAAATATACAAAAATACACATAGATATATACTTGAAAAACTTGAAAGCTTTTTATGAAATGTGGATGAGTGGAAATCACAATACATATGATGACGCAGAAAGTAGAATAAAAGTATGATAACATATCGATATAATGTGATACATCTTGGAGTTTCAACTGTATAAATATAATACGCCAGTATTATTTGCCAATGGTACCAATGAAAGTTAGTAACATATCGTCAAAAAAAACAACTAACAAAAATAACAATACATATTTCAGACTGATTACACCGTACAATATTTTATTGCAATAATAGCTCAAGCTTTCTAAGGGTGTAAAAGAACATATCAGGTTGTACAAAATTAGATGAATGTTTGCTTGGTAATCTTATTTTTTTAGTATACATAAGTATAACATTATGTATGCTAGAAAAGTAGAATATATGATTTATGTAGTACTATTTGCATTTAAAATATTCTAACTTTTTTTAAATTACGCACCCAAAACTGGCATGCGTATTGTAACTTGTATGAAGAAAAAATTTCTTCTATCGTATTGTAATCAGCTAGATAGAATGACAAAATTTTAGTTTAATAATATAACAGTCACAATATTCTGGTACTTTTGGCCATAAATATGTCTAACAGTAATAGGTTTTTACTCATTAGAATGTAGATAATAAATATTTTAAAACAGTTTACTAAAAAATACATCGAAATACAGAAAAAATTACAACATATATTTGTTTACGGCAAAAATTATATTATTTTTTTTTGAAATATGTGTTAGTGGGAATGATAATATGGTTTTGCAAAAATTACAACAGAACTATAACTACAACAGTATTATTTGATAATTTTAACAGTGTAATGTGATGAAAAATTCCATTAACAACAAGCAGATAGTACCATGTATACAATTTTTTCTTGGAATAATCACTTAATTTTTTGGTAAGTTTAAAACATGGTTCGAGTTTAATTTGGAGCATACAAATAAAATTACGAAAAAATCATGTAATGTAGGACACATGAAATTTCATAACACATTATGATAATAAAATAAATAATTAGTACTGCTTCTTTCTTCAACCTTATACACAAACCTTTCAATATTTACATCAATTTGAGACATAAGAAAAAGTTGAAAAAGGGATCAACATATGATTTCCCATATTATACAAAGTTCAAATGACGTTCAGACATAAAAAATGTTACCATTGGCTGCAATCATAATAAATACTAATTTACTCGATATTTACGTAAAATTTCTCAAAAATCTTCATCACATTTAACTTTTACAAACACCTGGTTTGTTACTGTAAACATATACTTTTTATACGAAGTCTACATGAAATTCAAGTACAATCTGCAGAAACTATTATAATAGACTTTGATAATGGAATTCACAAGAAGTATTTAACATAAAATCTGCCAAGAAATCTACGTAAACGTGTCTGCAAGGATATTGTCACTTGGAAATTGAATGCCAAGTCGGTTGAAAAGCAATGTCCTGACGGATGCAAAAAAATGTATTTCGGCTTGTCGGCTGTGCGATGATAAAATTCTCGGCCGATCTGTCGCTACAAGCCAACCGAGAGATTTCACGCTCCGATACGCGTCGTAAATAACCCTCTTCTTTACGTCACTGTCACCCCGCGTTTCGCCTTTGATTATTATTATATTTATATAATCTGTGCCATCGTGTAATATGCTTCTAAAAAAAAGTCGCTAAAAGGTCAGCATTCATTTTATAAGCTCAATTAACTTTTCACGTTTAATTTATTGTTCTACATAAAGTGGTGTTTTAAATAATGGGCTATTAAAAATAATTATTGGGAAAACACGTTTCAGTAAAATATATGTAAACTTTTTAAAAACAGCTTATGTGAAATGATTACGCAATGTGTTTTCACGATGTTTAAACATCGGGTTTAAATTTGTATCGCGTATGAAAATCATTTACTGGAAATTATTAAAAAAATATTTACAACTGTCAACCAGTATATGTGATTATTAATTATGTTTGAAAAGTACGTATTTCCGTCAACTTAAAAATGCATAAATTTTTCTAGATTAATTTTCAATTTCAATTGATAGAATTCTTTTATTGGATTTTGAACTGAAGCGTATTTTTTTATTGGGATATTGACTTTTACAAAAAAAAATCTACCTAAATTCAGAATATTTTAATAGGAACTGGAAATAATAATGGCAGATTATCTTAGACATCTATAAATTATTCAATCCTATCTCAACTCTTAAAAAACAAAGAACCAAAATCCAGTTTTCGTTGCATCTCGAAAACGATCGGAAATGTTTTCTTCCTGAACTCAAAGCTATATTGAAAAATCGTTCAATCCGATGATTCTTGATTTATTCAACCTTGGAAAAGGGGAAAGAACTCGGTGAAATACAGTTGGAAGGATTAATGTAGTTGTTGAAATCAATGAGATAAAGGAGATTGGATATCGATCCGGACTAAAAGTCTTTTCTCGAGACAAAACATATTAGTTCGAATAGTTTCGTTCAAACGGTGAATTTTTAGTTAGTACAAGTTTTTTACTACACCTTGATAGACCATTGATTTTATGATTTATAGTATAAGTATTTGTAGTTAAGTATTTTCTACAAATATATGTGAAATATTTTTTTTTTCCACAGTATATTTTTTCTAATAATTTTCAAAGTTTGATATGAATTATCAAATTTATGAGATATGTTTTCAAAAAAATTATACAAAAAACATTTTCCTATCTTCTTATATCTCAGAGACTAATCAAATAATTTGTTTTTAAAAATATTTTTTCATAATGCTTGAAATTATGATTCGCATGATTTTTGAAAATCCTACAGTCATCGTAAATACTTTATCATCGTCATTCGCCAGGTTTTTATGAAGCCTATCCCTTCTCATATTTTATATTGATTACATCGCTTACTTGCATCAACATTCTTTGCAATGAGTTTTCATCGAAATCGCCATACATTATTGCGTTATTTTACGGACCCTGATTTCATTATATTTGAAACGAAAATCAAATATTTATTATTGCCTTTTTTATAAGGAGCGATGTAAAATAAAATTTATTTATTAGTAAATAATATGTAAAACAAACTTTTGTAAACAAACATTAATAAATAATTTGATATAATATAAGATACAGTGCCGTAGCAACCTAGGGGCTGGGGGGGGGGCTTTTCCACCCCACGCGTTCGTATCCAAGGTAAATATGAATTTTTAATTTGCGCGCTTACAAATTTTAGTGTCTGACGTGCATTTTTTTTTTAAGAGACGTGATTTCTCTTTTTTAACTGGTAGTGTTTATTGCAGAAAATTTTTTGGATCTCAAAAAAAAAAAGTTCAACAAGTTATAACCTACAATTTTTGCCCCCCTACTCAGAACATAATTGCTACGGCGCTGATAATATATTAGATATTTTTTCACCATTTTCAATCTTTGGGTTAAGAAACATTTATGTATATTTTACAATAAATTCATATAAAAAAACAAAATTAAAGTTACAAAAAAAAGAAAAGTTAAACAAACGTATATTTTAACTGTTTGCATATTACGTTTGGTATTGTCAGTGCATTTCTTATCAATAGAATATAATTATATTATTGTTACGATTAAAAATATCAACTCAATGGAATGCTACGTAGGGTAGTACTCAGTGAACCAGACTTCTCAAATTGAGCTCATACAATACTAATTTTGTAGATCATTATTATCTTTATCGTACAACTTTTCGTTTTTCTGTTGTGAGCACAGCGACAATTAGAAATTTTGTCGATTTTTTAATTATTCAAAATAGTTTTAAATTATGAAAATTAACAATTAGTACAATTTTTTAAGAATTCGACAATTTTAACACTTCTGGTAATAATTTGGACAGTTCTCGACCATTGAAACAGTTTTGTAATATCAAAAACGTGGAAAAAACGTTCGAATTATGAAAATTTCTACAACCGTTACATTTTGGCAACAAATTGGTCAACCTCTCATACTCTGGCTAACATTAAAAACTGATTAAATTTTTAAAAATCATCGACACTGTCGGAAAAAATTTCGAATCTTAATAATTTGTAAAATATTGTTCCCTCTGAAAATATTAAAAACATTGCTGAATTAGTCATGAGTCCTTGGACAATTAACATTGTCGGCAAATTTAAAAACTATAGAAACTGTCATAACTATTGAAAAAATACCAAAAAAGCGAAAATATTGATTGCTGTTGTAAACAATGCGAAAATTTCGAATTTTCCAAATATTTTTAAAAATTACAAAACCATAAAAAAAATTCGGGACTTTTCGAAAACAATTACAATTGCTGGTGTATCATAACTGAAAAATAATTCTCAAAATTTCATTCATTATTTAGCTTATGACCGTCAAAACAATTTTTTAAGTTGTAATTTTTTCAATCCTGTTAGTTTATACAGATTTTACGATTTGTAGCAGTTCCAGTTGTTTTATCAGTTAATCAAATTTATAAAATCAAGAAAGTCCTTATTTTTTCTACAAAAATTACGCACATCACTTTTTGTAACTTTTATTTAATGTAGATACTGTCACAACTGTTCAAAACTTTGGGAAAATCTGTCAAGACTGTAAAAACCGTAAATTTGTCAAATCTCTTCAAAACTGTCGTATTTGAGACGCTGATACCAAAAGCGATCTAAAAAAAATGCCCGGAGAACGGTGGTAAAAAATGGCGACCGAGCAAGCTGTACTACATAATTGTAAGAAATACGGACAGCAAGATCGTGTCAAATAAGCGAGGAGAGCGATCCTCCATTTTTTTCCTGTTGTCTGTTAACATAAACATAATAATAAGTTATTATGTTTATGTTAAGTGTTGTAAATTATGACTTGTTGATAAATTTTGCAGTTTTTGAATGAATCTCACTGTTGTAGATTCGTTTTACAAATCGGAAATAATTTTACAAATTGGAATGAATCTCACGAATTGAGGTGAATTTCACGAAATGAGGTATTTTTTAAGAATTAAAGCGAATTCAGAAAGAAAGAGTAAAAGAATTTCGCAAATTTAGGTAAATGTAACAAGTTGCAGCCATTTTACGAGTTCAAGTTAATTTTCCAAGTTTAACAAACTTTAACAAGTTGAAGTAAATTTTAGGAATTGATGCATATTCGAAAATTTTAACTCAATTTTACGATTTTAGGTGAATTTCGAAAAATGGTAGTTAATTTACATATTTGGGTGAATTTGTCAAGTTTGTGTAGATTTCACGAATTTCAGTAAATTTCACGAATATAAGTTTATTTTTTAAATTAAGATAGACCTTACAAAGTTATGTAAATTTCGCAAATTTAAGTCAATTTTACAATTCAAGCAAATTTTACAGATTAGGGTACATTTTACATGTGTAAGAAAATTTTCTACATTTTTGTGAATTTCCCAAATTAACAGTACATATCACATCTAGGGAAAAAATAAATTTATTACGAGGGTGTAAGTTATATCTCGAGCTAAAGGCGAGGGGTATATATTTACCCGAGAGAGAAATTTTTTTTTCCTTTGTGCGACATATTTTTTTTATCATAGCGGGAGAAAAAGCCGCGAAGCGGGCAAAAAAGTAGGCTATTCAGACCACTGCGTATATTAATTTAATTTAGGTAAATTTTACAAGTTACAGTGAATTATGCAAATTTTAGTAAATTTTGCAAGTTACAATATATTTCACGAGTTGAAGTTAATTTTACAAGTTTGAGTGTACTTGAGAAATTTATGTAAATATTACGAATCGTACTCAATTTCACGATTTTATGCGAATTCCGAAAAAAAGCTATTAGAAAATATATTTATTTGGGTGAATTTTATAAATTCAAGTAAATTTTATAAATTTGAGTGTATTCCACAAATTTTAGTAAACGTCACAAATACAATAACGCTTTAAAAAATTTGTTAAATTATATAAAGTTATGCAAATTTTACTAAGGGCAGTAAACTTTAAGAGTTAATGTAAATATTGCAAATTTGAGTCAATTTTACGAGTTAAAGGAAATTTCACGAATTGAGAGTAATTTAATTAATTTCAATGAATTCCACATACTCGAGTAAATTTTAGAAATTTAAGTGTACCTTGTCAATTTATTTAATAGTACGACTTTGAGTTTGTTTTGAAAAAAGTAAGTTAATTTCACAAATTCCAGTACAATTTTAGATTTGACAAAATTTTACGATTCTTAATAAATTTTATGAATTTTAGTGAATTTTACAGGTTGAAGCAAATTTAACGAATTTAGGTACATTTAATAAGTTTAATAAGGGAATTACTTAAATTTTGGTAGATTTAGCAATTTCACTCGATTTTCATAATTTAAGGTATATTTCAAAAAAAGCAAGTTAATTTTACAAATGCAAGTATGTAAATTTTACAAACTCAAGTGAACTTAACAAATTCAAGTTTAGGTTTACGAATTTCAGTAATTTTTTGAAATTCAAGTATATTTCAAAAATTTGTGTGAATATCACGAGTATAAGTAATTTTTTTAAGTTTCGGTTAATTTTACAAGTTAAAGTCAATTTTATTGTACGAATAGAGGTTAACATTACAAGCTTAAGTATATCTTCTAAGTTTGAGTGACCTTCCGAAAATTAAGAAAGTTTTACAAATTTAACGTTATGTTCACGATTAGACGTAAATTTTGAAAGAACGCAAGTAAATTCAACAAATTCACGTATCTTTCACAAAAGTATGGTTGAATTTTGCAAATGTAAGTAAATTTTACGAAGTTAAGGTAATTTCACAAGTTCAAGTAAATTTTGTGTACTTTGGTCAATTTTACAAGTTGAAACTAACTGCAGAATATAAAATTAATAAATTAATCTCGCAAATTCCAGTGATTATCCGAAAGTTCATAAGTAAATTTTACCAATTGAACTTAATTTTTACGATGTATCGTAAATTATGAAAAAAACGAATAAATTTCACATATTTAAATAAATTTTACAAGTATAAGTGATTTTTGCAAATGTGGAAGTAAATTTCACAGTTAAAATTACGAGCTTGGGTTGATTTCACAAGTACAAGTAAATTTCACAAATTTAGGGAAATTTGACGAATTTGACTCAATTTTTACGATTAACGGTAAACTTTGAAAACTGTAAGTAGCTTTCGCATATTGAAGTAAATTAAATGAATTTGAGTTAATGTTACTAATTGGAATTAATTTTATGGAGTCAAGTAAATTTCACAAATCAAGAAAATAGAACGAATTTAAGTGAGTTGCACAAAATTAGGTAGATTTTACGAATTCAAATAAATTTCAAGTACGTTAGTGAATCATATTATATACCTTAAATTATAAAAATTAAATGAAATTCGCTAAATTTACGAAAATCCCAGAAATTCCCTTATAAAATTTGTAAAATGTACCTAAATTCGATGAATTCGCTTCAACTAGTAAATTTGACTAAAATTTGCAAAATTTACTTAGACTTGTAAAATTTACTGAAATTTGCTCATATACTTGCAAAATTCACTAAAATTTGTGAAATTACTAAATTTATAATATTACTCAAATTTGTATAATTAACACGCTTTCTTCGAAACTGAATATCGTACAAATTGAGTTACATTCGTTAAAATTACTTTAATGTGAAAAATTGACTTGAATTTGGGAAATTTACTCAAATGTAGAAAATTTTCTTAAACATGTAAAATGTACCTTAATCTGTAAAATTTGCTTAAATTGTGAAATTGACTTAAATTTGCGAAATTTACATAACTTTGTAAGGTTTAGGTAAATTTATAAAATAAACTTATATTTGTGAAATTTACTGAAATTCGTGAAATCTACACAAACTTGTCCAATTCACCCAAATATGTAATTTAGCTACCATTTTTCGAAATTCACCTAAAATCGTAAAATTGAGTTAAAATTTTCGAATATGCATCAATTCCTAAAATTTACTTCAACTTGTTAAAGTTTGTTAAACCTGGAAAATTAACTTGAACTCGTAAAATAGCTGTAACTTGTTACACTTACCTAAATTTGCGAAATTCTTTTACTCTTTCTTTCCGAATTCGCTTTAATTCTTAAAAAATACCTCTGTAACGAGCGAGATCAGGAATAACTTATTATTATAATATACTTTCCCCTTTTTGTTTATCTTGTTAGGCTATACGCCTAGGAATTATTATTATTCCTTAATCTCGTCGAAAAGGAAAGGACCTTCCATTGACAACGGCCTATGGCGACCCTTTATTCGACTTTTAAAGGGAGTCGAGAAAATTGGCTAAGGACTAAAATAATAACGCACTAAATACTGTTAAACGTCGCAGAGCGACATTATTATTATGCTTTCCTTCTTACAAGTGGCTAATTTTAAATGCTATGTTTCTCAGGCCAAGTTCTGCTCGCTGATTTCTTTCCTTATCGCGCGAAGTTCTTTGACATATAGCTCTGGCAAGTCATCTTCAGAATCTGCATTATAGAAATAACTCTTTTCTAAAGAATCGTAAAAATCTTGGTCAGCTAAATTTGATTCTCTTGTATTTGAACGTTTGGCCTTGATTTCCTTATCTATCGGGGTTTGTTCTAGCTTTAATTTTTGGATTCCCCCACACGCCTGACATCGAAAAGTGATCGTGCTTTCGGGAGAAACTAGAACTATTCCGTAGTCCTTGGACGCCGCGTGAGCTATTCTTTTGTCTACTTCCTCTAGAGAAATCACCAAGTCAGAAGGGAGAGTCTTCAAAATCTTAAACCGATGATAAACGCTTAAAATACCCTTTCTTTCATAATCGCGTTTCCACGCACTAGGCTTAAGGCGGTGTTGCCTAACTACACTCCTCAAATTCCAAGTTAAATCTTGTACGGTATGCACTAAAAGGAATCGAAATCTATTATATCAGAATCTCGAGATGGTCGTAAAAAAAAGGCATATTAATATTCATTAATTAAATCTATTCTGTAGTTGGCAAATTCGATCGTGATTTGAATTTATTTTTATTTAAGTAGATTCTCACTTACTTTACTTTGTTATTCATAAATCATTAAACAAGTTGGGCCTGGAACTTGCCCTGCCAAGACCAGGTCTCGACACTCATTACAATGATAATGAATATTTTGCAAAGAAAAATGGTCGAGATATATTATTATTATTTATACGTGACAAAGGGCTTACTATTAGACTTGCTTTTAAGTACCATAGGGCCTCAAATAGAATTCGGGCTAGGTTCGCTTAATTGCAAGTAGGGTTAAGGAAGAGTCAGTTTCGGCCGTCTTGAGGTTGGGCTTTCGGACTCAGGAGGGGCGGAAAGGAAAAGGCGGCTTTTTGCTCTAGAACAATTGGACCCCTAGAGGTGCTTGCGGTTCTACGAGCGGGTAGCAACTCCGATGTTCTCCGTAAAGCTCGGGTTTTTATACCATTTCAAAATAGGGGAGGTTTAGAAAGAGGGAAGAGAGGAGGTAAAATGAGTCATATAAGTCGCATTATTTCGAAGAGTTAAATTATATAAAAAAAAGAGGTAATCGTAAATAGAGTCATTACACAAATCGTCTTGTTACTGCTTACTCATTCCAGTCTAATTTACTTGAAAGAAAATGGTTTTATCTTCTGCATTGAATTATTAAAGAAGGCGAAAATAAAATCGTGAATGAAATTTTTCTTTTATATTTTTGAAGCGAATAATGTTGAAGTATTTAGATAACAGGTTAATAACTTCCAATATTTCATTATCGGAGCATTGGAAATTCCAAAGAAAATGATTCTCGATATCTAAGTTTCATGCTACCGTTATCTCCTGCGCGTTAAATCTAACTCGAAATATTTTATGAAATAAAATGTTTTGAAATAAGACGAGCGAAAATACCTCACTCGTCACACCTCATTTCGTGAAATTCACCTCAATTCGTATGATTCATTCCAATTTATAAAATTATTTCCGATTTGTAAAACGTATCTACAACAGTGAGATTCATTCAAAAACTGCAAAATTTATGAAAAAGTCATAATTTACAATACTTAACATAAACATAATAATACGATGTTGCCGCACAAGCTGTTTAGCATTAGATGGCTGAATTCGAAACGAAAAGGAATCGCAGATTTTTTCTCAGGCCCAAGGCCGCATAAACGTGACGAAGCGAGCGAAGGGAGAATGGGAGAACAGTAGAGAGTTCCTCGAGACAACAGGAAAAAAGTGGGGGATCACTCTACTCGCTTATTTGACACAATTTTGCTGTCCGTATTTCTTACAATTAGTACAGCTTGCGCGGTCGCCCTTTTTTACCACCGTTCTCCAGGCAGTTTTTTTTAGATCGCTTTTGCTATCAGCGTGTCATTTGTCAAACTCGCTTTATTGCTGTTTTCGCATAAAGTCAATATACCATTAAAAAATTTACCAAAAACATGAATATCACAGCCCTTCTTTTATTCGACTTTTGGGAAGATAATCGTGAACTCACAAAAAATCAACTGCTTAACTGAATACTTGAAAGTAAATCAATCTTCCCAGTTATTTACGTCATCCGTTTGGTTTTTCATATATTTGGGTTTCACAAATGATCAATTCCACCTATCATCGCTCACTTGTATAGATTATTTGAAATTTTTGATGATTTACCACTTCCCTACATAAAGCCATCACTCAAAAAACACGTTGTCAAGAAAGTGCGGTATTCAATAATTTACATCTACTTTAGAATACGCCACAGTCGGCTACATGGCGAAAAGAATCCAAATGAGGAAGAATCGCTTCCAGAAAATAGCCGAGAGTATGAAAGCTGCCAGAGAAAATCCAGGCCCACCTGGGATACCCGGAGATCATGGGGATCACGTACCGAAGCAAACTGTGAGTAACGTTAGCTGAAACACGAGCTGTCTTACATAAAGCTCTTTTTTTCCTTGCCCCTCAAAGATGATTCAACATTTTTTAAACTTATGACTTGTCCGAATATTTATGTACAATGGCATATCTGCAGATAGTATTTTCAGGGTTGAACCTACCCCAACCTTCTCCTTAGAGTAGCGGGCACAAGTATTCATTTGAAGGGAGTCGATTACAAATATAAAATTAGAATCATTCTACTTCTCTCAATATAGATATTGGAATGAGACGGATTGACAATGATATTTGTTCACATATATAATTAATCATAGATCTAGTAGTTTTAGGTTAAGGGAACTTGGAATTTCATTAGTACAAATTGAAATTCAAGGGTTCTGTAATGTTTTCAATTTTCAATTCTGCAATTCTTTAAGACATGGCTCAAAACTATGGAATTCAGAAATTTGATATTTATGGACTTAAGAACGTCATAATAACTTTTAAAATACTTATGAAGCTGCTTATTCTACTTTGTTAAAAACCTTAAAGAAATGCCTAAGATATTAGCGATGTTTCAAGTTTGCAAGAACGTAAATTTTGTTAAGGAAAAATTCTGAAAATTTTAAGAAATCAAAAAAATGTTGGAAAACGTACAATATTTTTTCGGTAGTCTTTTTGATTCCATAGAATATAGAACATTGGTTGAAGATCACAAATAGTATAAAACTTGAATCTTTATCATTTGTTATCCATAGATAACAAAATATGCAGTCAGAATGATGGTTAATAATTATTTTGCAAATAGTGTATTACTAATAAACTCAATGGTTTTGAAATTGCAAGATATATCCGGATATAGGCGTGGACTGAAGAAAGGATACTAACAGCACCAAAAATCGAATTCAAGATAGTCAGTGATTCTGAATATAGAAATCTTACTCTATCAAACGAGTTTACTCTTAAAAATATATGATTTTTTTATTTAATAAAAAATTGAGGTACAAAATTGGACGGTCCATGCTACGCTTAGGGACTTTCTCTTTTCAATCTCGTTTTTCTCGAAAAGCGGCGAGGTGCTGTTAGTACCCTTTCTTCAGTCCACGCCACATATCTTGAATTTCATGAATGCAATTGAAAATTCGATTATGATATACACTGGATTAGGGAATTTCTAAATTTTCAATCATAGAATTCACTATCCCACCGCTCTTTACTCTTAGGCTGAAAATTCTGTAATTCTAAAATTTATATAGAATTTCCTGAGATAGTCATAATTTTTCAACTTTGTTATAATACCACATTTTTTCGAGTAAATATTTCTGGCAAATTTGGACAGATAAGAGAAATGTTCTAAAACGTACAGGAGTTTTTCGAGAGTTTTTTTTTTCATTTCATCGAATACAGAACATTGTGTCTGGGTATGACTAATTTTATGAAAATTTTTTATATAATAAATGGTTTATTGAATAATAATCAGAAGAAGGTGAAATACTAGAGTTCATGACTTCAAAATTCCGAACTCTACAATTCTTAATCTTTGAATTTTTGTTCACATAATGTAACAAGTGTCAGATAGTAAATTCTTCAAATCGAAATTTTACAAAACAGAAATTTCTATATGAAGTTTTTCCAAGAATTTATAACAATATTATGATTTTTTAAATCCCACATTTTTATTCAGAAACTTTTAATTTTTCATTTGCAAAATTTATGATTCTAGAATTCACCTTATAGAGCTAAAATCTCTATCACTTTATATCGAACATAGAAAGTTTTAGGGTTGTTTTTCCAAATCGATTTTTTTAGATTCTCTATAGTGAAGCTCATTTTTATTTTATTCAGAGGTCGAAAAGTCATAGTCGTTTAGTCATGTGTTTCGTAATATAAAAAGTCATTTTATTTTACATTTTTTTTTTATATTCTATTCTGAATACCGAAAATCTAAGAATTTTACCAAAAACTCATTCGAACCTTCAAAATGTTCTATCTATTCAAGTAAATTTTAAATGGCAAAATACTTGAAACGCAATAAAGATGAAACAATTAGTTTTAAAAATAATGGAGCAAATATTTTGTATAAGCAATTAATAACTTGCATATTTTTTATGTCTAAGAAAATTTTCGGAAGAATATTTATAAATCCCGTCATTTGTTACTTTTTGTCAAAAGTCTATACTTTTTCAAGTTAGATAGTAATGTTGCAAATTCCGTTCATGATAAAATTATAAATATGCTTCGCGATTTTTATTCCTTTCCATAACAAGGTAAAACTTACAGTTTTACGATTCGAAAACTACACTCGAAAAAAGTTTCAATATGCAATTTAATTACTTCCAGCACGCAAACATAATTCCTTTTGTCTTTTAATTTCAAGAGCAGGTTTGACCTACAAAACCTTTTTCAGTGTGCACGATTGGTGTTTTGCATAATAACATTAGGGAATAAAAAAATAATAACAAAAGAAAATCCCTCCAATTTTCACTATAAATTCACTGTTTCTCTTACTTTGCAAAGTTTTGCAGATTAAACTATCTAAAAAGGAGCCTGAAATTTCACTCAGTAATAAGATTATAGATAATTTACCGTCACAAAACATTCCAGCTTCGAGTTGAGAAATTGGTTAATTAAGTTTAAATAATTAAACCGCTTCTCATCTTCCTGCCGCATTCGTCGAAATTGTTCTCGTTGGAGTCGGTCGACCTAAATTACTCTGAAAAGTCATAGTGACGAAAAACTTTTATTTGTCTTTATCCGAAAGCAAAGTTGTTCCCTGAGTTTGAGAAATTTGGACTTGGAGTTTTTTTGTGTACAATTGTGTAAGTAAAACAAATTTTAAGGAAGGGTTTTGTGAAAGCTATCTCTAAATGTTTCCAAAATCCAAATTTGCATTTTCTTGAAATAGAAATCAAATCTCTTGTCTTTTTACATGACATTACATTTTTTTCTCATCTATTCACTTTTTTTGTGGGTTACAACATCTCAAGTTCATTTACTTATCACTTAATGCATATATTTTTCTGTCTCAAAAAAATTTTAATTAGTTTTCACTAAAAGATGTTCATATCATTCTCATGATAATGAATTTAAAAAACCAGTTCTTCAATACCAGACGTAAATCTTTATTTTTTTCATTAATGGGATTTCAACTTTTTCAATGTATGATTCACGAAATTTCAAAATTAACTAAAACATATTTTCAGCTATCAGATTTTTCAAGAAATCTTTTTCATCTTCTAATTTCAAGAAGGTCTTGAAAACGTTCTACACTCTCAGGTCTTCAAAACGTTCTACACTCTTCCGATATTTTCAGCTAATTTATCAAATTCATTAAATATTGAAAAAAAAGTGCCTCGGGTGAATGCAAAAATTTTTTTTGTTCCCAGAACAAAATTTTCTAATAAGGTACCTTTTGAAAATTTTCGAAAAAATTTCAATAACGTTTGAATACACCCAAAAATTTTCCACAAATCTTGTAAATTTTGTCGAATCTGCAACATTTGGTCTTACTGTCCAAGAGCTTCAAATTTTTAATATTGTTAGATAACATCTTATACAAATAATAAAATTTTCCAGAAGTTTTGACAAATGGCAAATGAGTTTTTCAATACCTCGAAAATCGCTGTTTTTTCAAACATAAAGGAATTTTATTCTAACATTACAACATTCCTGAAGAAGGTCCAGGAACTAGAAATTTTTCGAATTTTCCCAAAATTCCGAAAAGTTGAAAAATTTTATTACGTGTAATGGAATGTCTTATTTTGAACGATATAAAATGAAATGAAATACCGATCAATTCATAAAATTTGGATCAATGAAATGAATCCAAAATTTCAATGGAAAGTAACAATCACGAGTCCTTTTTTTTGTCACTTAATCTTAAAATTAAACAAAATTTGTAACTCTCTTGATTCGTAATCATTTTATCTCAACGTACTCCCAACATTCATTCATTTTTTCTCCCTTACTCCAATACTTCTAAATTCCAATAAAAATTCTCTATCGCCATCATTCCAAACTGCAACCCAATTTTCATCTGACTCATAAAAAAGAGCATCAATTTTCCAAATCCTGCAATTCATGAAGTAAAATATTCCAACAGAAGAAAAAGTAATCCAATAATCCTCAAAAAAAGCGTGACGTCTTTTTTGGAAAGTTCTCTGTATGAATTCGTTCAAGATTTTTTCCAATTAACTTTTTTCGTCGCCACCAAATTCGATGAAGTGAAATCCACACCCCGAAAATGAAACAGATACCATGTTATGGAAAAGGCAATATCGTTCAACTTTGTCATAAGGCGCTCGCCTTGGGATTACGAAAAAGTATCGCGACTTTTGCGCTCACATCCAAGTTTACGTTTTTTCGAGCCTTCTCCCGCAAAAACAATCTGCGAGATTAAAAGAAAATGCGCGGCGCACATTGCCGCATTTCATTGCGTGTTGCATCGTGCATGCAAAAGAGATTTCGTTTTTCCGAGCTTTTAGCCGCTGACCTCTCTTCAGGAATTCTCTGTGTTACAGAGTTTTTCTTTTTTTTATATTAAAATGTAACGCCAGGGTTTTCAATTCAATGTGTAGCAGGGATTCTTGTTGATCGACTATGAACATATTGAATGGGTCGAATTACAAACGGGGAGCTCGTTTCTATTCAAATTAACTGAATAAAGTGTTCGTGGAAATAAGAATATTCAAGTGTGCGTACAAAAATGATTTTCCTGATTTAAAATCTTTCATTTCCCTTATTAGATTTTAATTGTTATATGTAAGAGGGTACAATATGATTTTCATAAGGGGTAGATCCTTGAATAAAGGACGCCCTAGAGCGAACTGCCGTGTCTCTTGTAAGTGGTTCCGTGTTGTCCAGGAGGTGCGTTTCAAGGTCCACGACCCCAAGGCACATAGTAAAGGTGGCACCCTCGAAAACACCATAAATGGACGTGCGGACGAGGAAGCACCACCGCCCCCACAACATTTTATACATCCTGGTAAAGATATCAGCAAACTCTATGGTAAGCATTTTCTTATAACTTTACGTTTATGCATAAGTTGTCATGCAGTCGAAGAAGATTTTGAATTCACCAGATACTTCATAAAAATATAAGATTAAAGGGATTAGTACTTTTTTTGAATTTCGAAAGGAAATCGAGCAAATTTACGAATCAGGCAAGTATGTGTGACCCACAGTTACACTGAGAAAAAATCCCGTACTTTTCGAAAAATTAAAATAAACATTACTAGAATATTGGTAATTGCAATACTCTTATAGGAATTTCGTATATTTTGTCTGACCTCGTACAATAGTGTATAGTAAAAATAGAGTACTTTATTAATTACAATAAATACCAGTTTCAAACAGATGTTTACATCAAAAAAAGAAGTTCAAATGCTCAGAAAGCAAATTGGACTAAAGATATCGTTTACTCTACTGTACAATTACACAGAATTGTATATCCATGTGCAGTAGAATGTATACCTATTTATTCAACCTTTTTTCCGTTATTGCTTCTAGTTTGTACAGTATGATTTTTCATGTACTAAAAAAAATTTCAGTACTAACTAGTATCAAGCGGAAATTTATTTGACTTTGTCAAACTTACAATATACTTTTTATGAAGTGACGTAATAAGCTTTATTCTACATACTTACTAATTCACAAAATATCACTGATATTTGTGACGTTTTACAATTTTGTCGATTATTTTCGCGCTTTTCATGATTATTATAAAAGCGAAAAAGCTTCGAAAAATGTTAATAAAGGTACATTCCTAGATAACAAAAAGATCATCATTTACAGGCGGTACCTTTGGTTTAAAGATTGATCAAATTACGTCCTGAAAACTGACCCGAAACAATTTATTTTTTGTTGCCACCAAGGAGAGTAACTTTATTTACAATCTGCTAATAATCAGACCTTCTGACGTGAATTATTGAACAAATTGTGAATTTCAAATTGTTTTTTGAATACTGGATATTGCTTTTTTTGACGGAACGATAATAGTCTTCAGCTTTGCATCGACCGTAAACCTTCGTCCTGTCAAAACAATCATAACGAAAATTTGCTATATAATTCCATTTTCGCTTTTAGCTATGAGTCGTTGTTCCTCTTTTTTTTACTAGAGAGGTATACTTTTTCTAGTGATTTCCGAATTATTTAAAAAAATTTCTAATTTAACTGCTTTAGGTACAGTTAAAATGGCCAGAAAAGGTATACTTTCGAAAAATGACTCATTTTCTAGAAAATTTGAGTTAAACTATATTTTCCAATAAGAAACTGAAATCTTGATGCAACTAAAATCTTTTGAGCCATTTTAGCTTAGTAAAATGATTTGTTTTAATTTTACAGTATTTTCCAGAATTCTAGAAATTTCTCTCCAAAAACACTTTCAAAAAATGTCTCAATCTACTTTGAATGTTACTCAAAATTATTAAGATTCGCAAAACTTCGTTTGCGAATTTTGGCTATTTTGATTTTCAAGTAGGAAACACTGCCTGACTTGATACACATCTGTACTACTTAGGTGCATGGAAACGAGATGTTGAAGAGATAAATATGCCAAACCTCTGACAATTGTTGATAATTTTTTTCAAATAAAACTGATCTCTGTGGCACCTCCATGTTCAAATTCAATTCGAAATTTTTTATAAGTCGACAGTTGTCCATTTTTGTCGTTCTGAAAGTAAAAATGCGAGTTTCTGACTGTATATGCATTTGCTCTACTTAAACACAATGAAATGCGAGATTCGAAGAACTTTCATGCTGAATTTATGAAAGTTGTGTTCAAAACCTTCCAGAAAATGTAATAATTGTGTGATTAAAAAATTTAAATAACCTTAAGGGAGGGTCCTACTATGTTGGGTCAAAAAATTTGATTATTTTTGTTTGTTTTATCGTATAGATAAATGTATGAAGAGTGTCTTCATGGAATGAATAGTCAAAATCTTTCGAATCACAAAAGTAATACAACGTTTCAAAGCTTTAGCCAAAGACGCGCTGCAGCGGCGAAAACCAGATTCGGCAATAGTCACCGTTTTACATTTTCCGATAAAATCACAATAATTTTGTTTATTATATTTTGTAAAGTGACCTTGAAAGAATACCTGTGTAAAGTTTCAAATATGTACGTTATGTTTAACTACCTCAACTACATCAGTAAAGTCATGCTTTATTTTTCAGTCCTTTGATCCTTACTAGGTTAAAAACTTGAAATGCATTTATCTCAAAACCACGTTTTTCGAACTTACGGAAGTGATTCAAGACGTTGTAATCAACCAATCGTCACCAAATCTGGCACAAATGTGTATCAGGGTTGTGTGCAGAAAGTGAACTACGATCATCAAAATAGAATCACAATTACTCGTTTTGCACAACAATTTGTGAAAAAAAATTTGAAAAAAATCGAGTTTTTTTTTATTAATGCATTATTGTTTAATTTTTCATGATTTTTCCATAATCCTAATTCATTTTATGCAGAAATCGTTACAAATGAATAATATTTCGGGTTTTTGTCTTTTAAATCATCCGTTCTGGCTAAATTACTTCCGCTAGCGAGACATCTCTTCGAGGATATATCGCCATTGATCGACGTCCCCCCTCAGCCCTTTTTCATTTAGCCAGTGAAAAAAATTTTAATTTGCAGAATAAATGTTTTTTGATAACCATGCCAAATATAAAAATTCGATCTTTAATAGTTTACTTAAAACGGATACCTAAAAAAATTACCGATTTTCGGGTCAACAAAGTAGAACCCTCCCTTAAATATTTCTAAGCAATTTTTTATATCTTTAAGAATATCAGTGAGATGTCAGCGATTTCTGGACTGCAGTCCAGTTTTATTCGAAATTGTTAAATATTTTGCTAGTATTTTCATATGTGCTCCAGTAATGTCGTTGAACAATTCAACGTTCGTTAAGCTTGAACTCGTACAAAAAATCTCTATACACAGCAAAATCTTAAACGTTTTGGAGACTAGTGAAAAATCGACGCATTTTAAAAACAATTCCTCTATTTCCAAAAGCTTCTCTATGTTTTGGGTCAGCGTTTGCAAGATTTTTAGAAATGCTGGAGAAGTAAGAAATATCCAAGTGTTTTCAGTAATTTTACATTGTGGTATCTGAAGATTTGATAAAATTCTTCGTTGAGTATCTTAAATGTTTTTATTAACCTAATAAATTTAATACAGCTATTGTAAAATCATCAGTTGTTAGAAGTTATCAAGTTGTTCTTGTTAATTTGCTGTATGATCGTTTTTATGCAGAGTAACATAATTTCAAACATCAGAAAAACGTTTGAAAAATATTTGAAACATCTATAAAATTGCATAAAATTTAGGAATTCAAACAAAATGTAATTTTTAAACATGCTGACACCCGAATTTCGTAACAAAAGAGAAAGTATATTTATATTTTTTTCGTCAATAGTAAAATATAGTAAATTTCAAATCGCAGTATAACAACTGAAAAAATAAACAAAAAGTTTATGTTCCAGAATTCACATTATTCTCAAGATCTTTCAAAAACTGCTTTGAATTTTCAATCTTACCGAAATTTGATAATTGTTTGACAATTATATTAGTGCCTTTTTTTCTAAGAAGAAAAACTTCCTACATTTTATCATTTGAATCGTATGTAAACAAATTTTTTTTTCTTTTCTCCATTACTAAGTAAAAAAATGTCCTATCCAAAGTTTGAACAATGGACAGAGACCGTAGTTTAATATGCACCCAGTAGTGAAGAATAATGGCAGAAAGAATTACAGTACTAGATAATATTTTTGTCAGTCACTTTCAGTCAAAATATTCCGAATAAATTTTCTCTCGAACCGTATATTCCTGTTAAGGATCGCAGGAAATATGAATGAATGGAAGTTTGAAATTCCTTTAGATGGATGGAATGTTCAATGAGCCACACATGAATAATTCTGTGGCTTTTCGGCGGAACGTCTTGGGTTCAATTCAAACTTTGGTTGATATGAAAGCATAAAATTGCAGCAAATCTTTTCGTATATAAAAATCACATTTTTTGAAGTTGATGTTGATTTGAGAAACATCTATTTCTCCTGCCACATATAAAACGTTTTGAGTTTTCATAATCTTCAAAGTCCTTAGTTTGAAGTGCTCGTAAAACCTGACCTTAAGAACGTAACAATCAATACCATCTTTGCGAAATTGATATTGCTCCGGAGAATAATTACAATGAAATCTGCCCCACTTTGAGAGTAAAACTAGTCACGTGTTATTATGCTGTAGGTAATATAGGGACATGACCTAACAACATTCAGTAACTATGTGCGGTCGATTAGTAGTTGATAAAAAGTTTATAAGAGTAGTGTAAAGTAATTATCATCATGATATAGTTACCAATTAGTCCCATGTATCTACGTTATCGACCACAGTCGGTAAATTTTTCGAATAACGTCCTTACTTTATCGACCCCACCATGCAAACATGTTGCAGCTAGCTTATTGTTCTTGATGATTCTTCACTGGCATTTATTCAATTCAAGGTGTGGATGAAAAGATGACCCTGCCAGTCAATATTTTTTAATGTGTTAAAAACACTATGTTTTAGAAAACTGTATTTTGTCCCTTATCAAGTGCCTAAGCAAATTACAAAGATTGTTAAAAAGTATGAAACTAATACATAAATAACGCATATAATGTCACAATTACCAGAATCACGTTGTTAGATGTAAAATATAACAGTCTCATCTTCTATTGAATGTAAAACTTAGTTATTACGTAACATTAAACTATAAAGATTAATTGTTATAATTAACTGATGATAGGACTACATATATTCTTCTTAAGAAAAACTTAATCTTGACAATGCAATTGTACCTAGGTTAATTGTTGAGAAGGTGGGGATGTAAAGGCATGATTGATGAAACTGAGTATAGAGTTCTCAATTGTCCAGTAGGTAATGCAAATTTACTAAGATGCTATGGTTTATCCAAAATTCATAAGAAAGGTATGTGCAACCTTCTTATAGTTTAGAAAAAGTTACATTTAATTCTGGAAGATGTTATTGAGAAACCAGATTCACTTATCAAAGACAGTTAGATGTTTGTTGACAAGATCAGGAATTTAGTTTGCCCTAGGGTGTATATAATGATTTCTTTAGATGTGAAAGCTTTGTTTAGAAACACTGCTTATTAATTAGTTTATTCTGGAATTGAAATGAGATGAGAAGATAAAAAAAAAACTGATCTTTGACTTGAAGAATTCCGTATAGGAGTCAACTTAATACTACCTAAAACTAGTTTCTCTTTTAATAATGATTACTATGAACAAACGTATAGTAGTCTTATGGGTTCACTTTTATCGCCGATACTGGTTAATAATGTAATTCAGGATCTGGATAATTCATGTTTACGGACGTACGGTGGCAAATCAATTGTTTTTTACCGTTATATTGATGATACTTTTATGATTATTTTGGAGGAGGACCTGCAGACTGTGCTTAAAATTTTTAACTTTTTTCACTCGAGACTTCAATTCACTTTGAGAAGGAGAATAATGACTCGTTAATGTTCTTAGATGTGAGACACCATAAGCAACATGATGGTACAATCATTACTAATTGGTATAGGAAACCTGCAGCTTCTACCAGATACATAATTTTTACTCTAAACATCCGATGGAGTATAAAATTAGTACACATCTTGGTTTGGTCGATCGTGCTAGTCGTCTTTCTGACAGATCATATTGGGAAGATAATCTTAGAACTGTTGAGAATATTCTGCTTGAAAATAACTTTCCCCGAGAATTGATCAACAGAAAAATTTCTAAGAGAGTAAATTTTTTTAATGAATAATGCCCAAAATGTTAGGGATGGGAACGTTGACTCAGTTTCTACTGAAAGGATGTTTTTACCTTTACCGTTCAATGAGGAAATCACTCCTTTTCTTAAGAGGACTATTGTGGAGTATAATATAACAGTTGTTGATAGGATATCCAATAAAATAAAGTACATTATTTAAAAAGGTAAAGATCGATTGGATTCTTTGAAAATAACTAACGCTGTATATAAAATTTAATGTAGTGAGCCTTCTTGCAAAAAGACATGTGTTGAAAAAACAATAATATAACTGGAAAAAAGGAGATCAGAACATCAGAAAGATATCAATAAACAGAATGGAGAACTTTCCGTAGTTAGTTTACATCGTACTGAAAATTATCATGACATGGATTGGAACAATATCATGATTCTGGACAGGGAAGCTGATTATAAGAAAAAATTGGTTTCTAAGATTTTTTTATTAAGAAGGAAGGTGATAGATTTATTAATGAACAGAAGAATACTTAGAATTTCAGTTCTACGTATGATAGAGTTTTAAACAGGTTATAGAATATCTTTATGGATTGGAAATTTGAAATGGGGTCTTTCGAAATTTCCACTCAAATGAATCAAAGAAATAGTTTTACTGAAAATATTTTTTCCCAACAAGTGAAGAAAATGCGTTTTTCTTCACGGCTTGATTCGTCGAAAATCGCATTTCCTCCACTTAATTGGAAAAAATATAGTCCTCAACTTGTGCAGAAGGGCTTTTTTAGCGAATGTGAAGTTTGCAAGACGAGCCGAAGGCGAGTTTTGCAAACTTCACATTCGCCAAACAAGCTCATTCTGCACTCGTTGAGAAATATAGTATGCTTTGGATCGTTCACTGCGGTACTGATATCACCGATTGTCAGTCACGCCCCGGATGTCAGTACATATAGACGTTTGGTTGTTTCTGTCTCGACTCAATGTTACATTATAACTAAGTCTTACATTTAATAAGAGATGGGACTGAAACATTGTATATTTAACATCTCACAATGTAATTCTGGTAACTGTGACAACCTATTAGTTATCTATGTATTAGTTTCATATTTAATAACAATCTTTGTGATTTGCTTAGCCACTTGATAAGGGACAAGAAACTGTTTTCTGAAACGTAGTGTTTTCAACACAATAAATTTCATTGACTGGCAAAGTCGTCTTTTTATTCACACCTTGAATCTTCTACCTAACCGTTTTAAAACTTAGACAACGTATTTTTTTCTCCAACTTTTTCAGAATACACATACCATCGTCGGATTTCACATTATAATCATTTTATCAAACGTGTTTCAGGCATCACGCCATCGGATATCGACAAATACTCTCGTATCGTGTTCCCAGTATGCTTCATCTGCTTCAACCTGATGTACTGGATAATCTACTTGCACATAAGCGACGTCGTTGCCGACGACCTGGTGCTCCTCGAGGACGCGAAATGAAGGGAATTGAGATCCAAGTGCACTAAAAACCCTGAATCAACGTGCTGTGAGCGTCACGACTTTCGGGCGTTTGTACAAAAACTCTTTGGGCCCTTGGAAGGAAAAATTGGGCAGTTTGGGAGGGGGGAAATGTTGGCGGAAAGGGCCCGCCGGTGCGCGAAAGAAGTCTTCCCGTGCATGTGTATGCGTTGGTACGAAAATCCCATGTATGTAATACCTCCCCCACGCGTATTACGTATATGGAAAATCCACTCATGCATCACGTATGTGTATGTGCATACGTCACTCGCGTATGTATGTACATACGTATGTCGCGTGCGCGTGTCCCGGGACGACGGGCAGTTTTTACAATGTCGCAAAGCTCGTAAAGCATTTACTTCGTTTAGGCAAACCGCCGTCCCGCGACACCCGCGACCGGTATTAGAAATTATACATTGCGATCATAGGCGTATGAAGCTACTTGAAAAAAGCGACTCGAACACGTCAATTTAGTGATAGTCGATTAAGGATGTCGTGTGTATCGTTGGGAGGAAGAGAATAATGAACACTTTCGTTCCTTTCCCTCTAAATTCAAGGCATTGACGACATTTATTAGTGTTTTTTTTCTTTTGTTTTTCTATTAATATCGAGACTCTTTTTAGTTTTCGAGGCATCCCTTGAATCGTTGAGAGATTTAAGTGACGTAAAAACCGCCAAAAACAAGGACAAGCTTACGTTTTGTTTGAAGCTAGACAGTGAAAAAAACCGCTACGTGGTAGCCCTGCGTACACTAAAAATTTTCTTTCATGACATGCTCTTGTTTGATCACTCTTTCATTTGTTGATGAAAATTTCCCCTCAGGGAGCCAAGTACACTCAAAAACCGTTTTGGTTAGCTCAAACAAACGTTCGGTCGATATATGACAAAACAAAAATTTGTTTGACTCGAAAAAATGTTTGGTAAAGGTAAACAAATTTTATTGGACTCGAAGAAACTTTGGTTCAGTCAAATAGATACGTATGACTTTTAAATATAATGTGTTTGTCCTTACCAAAAATATATTAGAGCCCACCAAAACTTGTTTGCTCGAACCAAATATTTGTGACTTGAAATCAAGAAAGAAGGTTAACAGTCGTTTGCCGTAAGGCCCATTTTGTCTTCTCCCTCTTTTCTGTCTCCTCGCAGTCAGATACATAGGAATATCAGGGAAAGTCGCGTAGAGACGATCGGTAGCTCATTTCAAATGAGTGTACATGGGGGATTTAGATGCCCTGTGGCGTGAATAAATTATGTATGGAATATGCCCCGTTTTTTTTTGCATTCACTCGTTCTGGTGTATATACTTGGATATCGGATTCCCAAATTCGTTTTATAGATGCTTATCCTGCAACTTGCAAGTTTGCGACTTCCAATCCCATATAGATGTTTTTTTCCATTGTTTTTATTGGACTAATTTTAAGCTACACTATTCGAAATAAATTTTTCACAAAAATCCATTTTTTACAAGATTTCACCACTCCCTAATTTATTATAAAAATCCACTTTTTTACAAGATTTAATTATTTTTAATTTTTTCGAACATGTTCAGATCCTTTAATACTTAATTTGAGAAGAGATGTATCTTTGAGGAGAACGGTGTAGACTCCCTTCTCAAGTTGCTCTGAAAATTTTGAAAACGCTCAAGTTCATTGAATTTTTCTCAATGAATATAACATTAAAAAAGTACTCATTTGGTGTTGTATGACAACACACATTTTTTTTTTTTTTCAAACTTTTATATTAGTCGAGATGTCTATAAACTCAAGTTTTTTTGCGATTGCAGGAAATATCTGCAGGTAATTTTCTTTTTACTTCTGAAGATCTCGAAAGTGTCTTTCAATCAAAGTGTACTTCAATATAATAAAAAAGTTCTTTTGCCTAATCATAACTGCCTCAAAATGTAGTATATTGTATTTGTTGTTTCGGATTTACAATTTATTCTAACAAGTAAATAAATTCATTTTTTTTTTTTTGAAAATTCGTCATACACAAGTGGTTGAATCGTTATTTATAAGCAACGTTTGTTCATTTTTTTTCTCAATTTTTTCACTCATTTATTTTGCAGTATATTCCAGTAGAAAATCTTGATGAAAAACCTATGAAAAATAGTGATAGAAAGATATTCTTATATTTTTCAAAACGAATACATGAAAATGCAGTCTATTTGGTATTTCGATGCTGAATATTTACTTATATTCTAAAAATTACTAAGTTTTATTCATCGAATTCATATCTACCGTTACTTCCATTTCTTTTTTTATTTGATAAAAAAATCGTCTGAAAGCATCAATAAAATGAAAAATTTAAAGGTATTTTTTTTGAGTAAGTCGATAAAAATAAAGTGTATTTCAAATTCAAAACTGTACATAAGGATTCCCGTATTGAAACATAAATTTTTTTCGATTGTTTGATTTTTAAATTGTTTAATCTAAATTTTGAAATTTCTTTAGATATTCACCTATTTTGAGATAATATTTTCGCTAGTCCGTGAAATTTTTATACTTATCATTGTTTTGTTTATCTCATATCTTCTACCTAATACAAAAATAAAGTCGAGGAACAAAAGTGGCCGGTTAATACTAAACCAAGCGGCAACCGAGACAGGTTCCAGTGTACTATTCAAGGTAGCCTCAAATTTCAATAAATTATTTCTTCCAGAAATTTCGCAAACTATGAAAATGAACGTCTTCTCTTATAAATTAAAAATAATGAAAATTCACTGAACTTATCCTTGTTTTTTGTTTTTACGCAATCACTCAACAGTAATGATTATTTTAAATTACGTTCCAAATTGTGACCATCCATTTGAGTCGAAATATATGTGTACTTTACGTATGAAAATTTCCTCGCAATTCCAGGGATGCCATATTCGAGAGCTTCGTAAAATCGTAAATTGATGGATGCATTTTTGAAACGTTGCAAATTTGCCAAAAATGATGGGAGTGGTTGGAGCGAAGCGAGGTGGCACGTTTCGAGAACGCATGGTTGAATTGTTGGAGACTGAAATATTTAAGTAGAGATATATAACGTAAACTAAGCCGCGATCAAGCCGATTCAAGAAAGTTATGGTTTTTTTTGTTTATTATTTTGTTTCCGCTGTCGAAGTAAGAGCGAGACAATGGTGAAGCGAACTCGCCACTCGGGATATCGACCAGGCACACCCACCGAATATGATACCCGTCAGACCTAGGCAAAAAGCGACAGAGTCTCGACTTTTTTATCCTCATTTTCATCGAAATTGATTCCTCGAGTACACTAGAAACGGTGCTCGGTGAAATTCGGGGAGAAACAATCTGAAATCACGATATTGTTTGGATGTTTGCGCGGAAACAACAAAAATGACATTTTACCGTTGTTTGTCTTCGAGACATATTGGCATTTTGACGGTTTCAACAAATGCAGATTTCGGGTTATGAAATTTTCATTGCGATTGATTGAAATATTTTAACGACAGTGACTTTTGAATTCATGAGACCTTATAGTAGTCTTATGAAAATGTGATGAGATTTGATAGAAGAAATGTAAGGAAAACTTTAAAACATTTCCGCAAGGTTTGACTTTTCAGACCTCATCTAAACCTCATGAAAAAAGTGAGGTGAAAAAAACATTTAAAGATATTTATTGTAAAGGCGGTTCATTTCATCCTTTCAAATATCTCGCAACGTTTTCTATCTTTTAAAGACTTAGGACGTCAACTTTTTGAAAAGTGCACTTTTTATAAGGAAATGACGAAAATATGGTTGTGATAAAAAGTTTCCATCAATTTCGCTTTTTTTCGAAATCCGCTAATTTTTATAATGGCCCAAAACAACGGTAGCAGATATTTTTTCATGTACAAAAGTATTTTTAAATGAATTGTGCTTCAGTTCATTGTTTAAATGTCGGTACTTTCAATGGAAAATAAATTTTGAACAAGCCCCGAATTTCCCGAAACACGTAGGTGATACCCAATCAATAATTTTGATTTCGATCGCGACTACACCGAAGAATTTCCAATGAAGAGAGCAAAGAAGCCCGCTCGTTATCTGCATGTATGTCTGTCTGTCACTGGCTGTGAGCTCGAACTATCACGCACTCAACAATTCCGACTCTTAGAACTCGAAAGTGCATCGTGCATTAAATCGTAATCTTTATACACATTACCGTACTTTCATTCCTTGATTTTATACGCGAAGAGTAAGAAAATGAAGTACACCGCAAAAGAAGATGAAGCTATGTAAGATAAGAAAGGTACATTAAGATGACACGGGAGCTATCACAGATTCCCGTAAATGAGCCATTTCACGTGATATCTACGAACATTCACAGTTTATGTCGAATTTTTATTGAAATTTTAGATAAGAAGAAATTTTTTGGTGATAATAAAGGTGAGATAATAACAAAAAAATAATATATTCTGAAAAATCAAAAAATTTTGAATACTGAAACTTAAAGAAGATACGAGAAAAAATCGGATTCGTTAAGTGTTTTTTAACTTGAACTATATACGTACATCAAAATTCATTATTGAGGCATATTGACAAAATAAGATTTCGTGAGATTGAGCTTTTACCTTCGAAAGTCATTCCTATTAAATTCATCAAGTAAAATTCATGAATAGTGTCGGTCTATAGAAAATTGACGAATTCTGGCAGAAGAAGCTAACACTACTGAGAAATTTTCAGTTATCCAAAATTTATTGGCCGTCGGAAATTAATCAGTAATTTACAAAGTTCAGCACAGAAGATAAAGGTTCTGTGAAAATTAAACTGTCGTTTTCAAATACATATTAAAAATGCTGAAAATAGTAAATAAAACCAGAAACACTGATGTTTACCATTGAGTAAACAAACTTTTTTTCATTTTAAAAAAATATTCGTGTTGTATTAAAGTACGAATAGAGTAAAATTCAGGCTCCAGATGCAAGAACCTGTCGAGCGCTCAAGAACGGGTAAAAGTATTGTCCATTGTGCAATCCAAGACGAAAAAAAAATTCCAGAGAAACGTTTAACAAAAAATACTCTTATGTTCAGCCCGACAAGGAGCATTTTTTTGGTGATGAACATTTTTTTCCTGTTTATTTTTTTTTTTCATCCACTAAAAATAAACAATAGGTTTTTTCACATTTTCGAAAATCATTGCCGTTTGGAACTAAATCTGCTGAAACTCATCGAATACTCCACCGATTTCGTTGAAATTTATTTTGCCGGAATTCTATGAAGCTGGACTTACCACCACAGTCAATGAATATCCGAAAAATATTAAACTTTTATTGTGAATAGTTGATTTGTTAGCAGTGGCTGAAAACAATTCACCTTTTTTTTTGACATGCGAGGAAGTTTTTTCCTATTAACGTTAGGAAAAACCTCTAGCGGAGAAGTTGATTGGGACCTTTGAAGAAGTTTTTGGAAAAAAAATTAAATTTATTGGAGCAATAGTTCATGATATATCAACGTTTCATTGACGGTGCGGAACGCATTTCGACGCGCGCGCTTAACAAAATCGCTCACGCGCCTGTTCTTCTCATGCCCGTGTATGAAAAATTAACTTATGATGCATGAAATTGAACGATGGGTGCATGAAACTAATTTAAAAAATTTGGAATGCATTTATTAGTAAGTTTCATTTGTCTGGATATCATTGAAACTTATCTTTACTTACTTATAATCTTTATTACATCTGACATTGGCAAATTCGAATCAGAAGTTGGAAAATTGGCAGAAGTAATAGCTTTTTTCTATTCAGGAGACTCTAGCGACGCGTATCGAACAAAAAAAAAACGATTAAAAATGCAATGTTAATAAACAATATATTAATAAAAACGAACAAACCATGTTGTTCGTTATTCGGGAGAAAAAGAGTCGAGGAAAGTTTCGATTTAAAAAAATTTAATCGACGAAGTTTCTCAGTGGGTTTGAAGGAAACCTTTTGAGAATTTTTACGAAGATTTTTTCATAAATACTGACCTACCGACAATATGTTTATAAGGCTGCGTCGCGTTTCCAAGCCGTTCAAGCGTGCGAAGGGAGCATGATAATTTATTTTTTACTATACCAGAGTTTTTGCAACGCAATTTTTCTTGCTTTTTGCAAATGTTCAAAATAAATGAATATTTTTTCAGAGGAAGTTTGATAACAAAAAAATTCGTCACTTTCTGCAGAAAAAAGGCTGAGTTACTAGCGTTTTGAAAAAACGTCATTCATTTACATGTCAATAAGTTATAAGTTTTTACGAATTTTAAGCTTAACAAAGCGTTTTAAAACAATTAGAAACAAAAAAATGTATTTTGATATCAAAGTACAGATAATTCAAAATAATTAGTTAAGAATTTTAGGAATTTATTTTTTTTCCCAGTGCCGCTCTTTTTAAAAACGCACATTAGGTTTTTTCTAAAAATATTTTGCTGAATATCTGGCAGTTATGAGCATAGCAATATTCCTACGATTAACGAGACAGAATTTTTTTATACTTCATCAATCAAGTTGAAATGATTTAGCCTTTCTCAGCTCTTGCTAATATTGATTCGTTATTAGTTTATAAACAATCTTCATAAAATTCTCAAAAAGTTTCCTTCAACCCCACTGAGAAACTTCGTCGATTAAAGTTTTTTCAAATCCAAACTTTCCTCGACTCTTTTTCTCCCGAATAACGAACAACATGGTTTGCTCGTTTTTATTAATATATTGTTTATTAACATTGCATTTTTAATCGTTTTTTTTTGTTCGATACGCGTCGCTAGAGTCTCCTGAATAGAAAAAAGCTATTACTTTTGCCAATTTTCCAACTTCTGATTCGAATTTGCCAATGTCAGATGTTGTGAAAAAAAGATTATAAGTAAAAAAAGATAAGTTTCAATGGTATCCAGAAAAATGAAACTTACTAATAAATGCATTCCCAATTTTTTAAATTAATTTCATGCACCCATCGTTCAATTTCATGCATCATAAGTTAATTTTTCATACACGGGCATGAGAAGAACAGGCGCGTGAGCGATTTTGTTAAGCGCGCGCGTCGAAATGCGTTCCGCGCCGCCAATGAAACGTTAACATACTATTAACTATTGCTCCAATTAATTTAATTTTTTTTCCAAAAACTTCTACAAAGGTCCCTATCAACTTCTCCACTGGCAGTTTTTTCTAACGTCAATAGGAAAAACCTTCCTCGCGTGTATCTTTATTTTTAAGTGTGATATTTTTCTTCTTACTGCGGCCGTAGGCAGAGACTTAGTTTCTGCACGGATTTGTTTACAGTATCCTGTATGCAAATTTTTGTAAAAAAACAGTATGAAAAAATGTTGTTGTAAATGTTGTAAATGTCGAAAAAAAGGTGAATTGTTTTCAGCTGTTGCTAACAAATCAACTATTTACTATAAAAGTTTAATATTTTTCGGATATTTATTGGTTCTGGCGGTAAGTACAGCTTCATGGAATTCCGGCAAAATAAATTTCAACGAAATCGGTGGAGTATTCGATGAGTTTCAGCAGATTTAGTTCCAAACGACAATGATTTTCGAAAATGTTAAAACACCTATTGTTTATTTTTAGCGGATGAAAGAATAAAAAGGAAAAAAATATTTTATGTACCTCTGGCATAGAAAACGCATTTCTATGCCAGATCGAGATCTCTAAACGCGTTTTCTATGCCCTGGATACATAAAATATCGTTCGTAACAGGCACGGATGTGCTCATATGCAAAACGGGTTACAGTCCTCGGCTTCGCCTCGGACCGCAATTTCCCCGTTTCGCCAAATTCGCACATCCGTGCCTGTTACGAAATATACTACATCGCAAAAAAGATGCGCCTTTTCGAGCTGAACATGACAGTATTTTTTGTTCAACGTTTCTCTGAAATTTTTTTTTTTCGCCTCGGATTGCACAATAGACAATCATTTTACCCGTTCTTGAGCGCTCGACAGGTTCTTGCAACTGGAGCCTCAATTATTTTTACATAGAAGAGACCTTTCACATAAAATTGACAAACACTGTTTGGTTGGTATCAACATCGTTATTGAATGAAATTGAGTAATCGTTAGATTTAATGAATTTTATGAATGACAAGTGTTTTCAAAGTTGTAGCTTTTTACATATTTTATAAATGCAGCAAAATATTAAAAACTACATTTTGTTTACTGAAATTGTATACAATGAAAAAAGGTAAGATAAAAAGTGAAATATTTTTTTTGTTTTATTTTTTTTTGTTAACGTTTATAAGAGTCAAGTTGACGATATTAAAAAAAAAAACGCAAAAAATTAACTTATACCCATGAATTTTTGATGAATATTTTTGTTGTATTTTTTTCGATGACAGTTGAAAATCGAACTTTTCACTCGATTCTAAGTGTCGGACAAATTACAGTTTTCATGCTCAAGATTTTGACTTTCGAAAATCCATTAGCGGATTCATATGTAATTTTATCGAAATTTGAGGCTGCGCATTCTGTAACGTCCTGAACGCTCGAAAATACGGAGAAGTATTGTCCACACAGTGACGTTACGAGACTAAATCAGAAGTGCGAATTCGAAAAAACAAAAAAAACTGTTCGAAAGCTATTGAAAAATGGACGTTAGTTCCCGTTTAAACTTAATTCGTAAACATCATAGTTCTTTAAAAAAAAAAAAAAAAAAAAAACTGATGCTTTTTAAATCGAAAAACCAATGTTTTTTACAACTTACATCGCCGCTGAGCATTCATTTTCCAAAGGAATTTCATAACTCTTGTATACTTTTGTTCGGAAAGGTCTAGCGAAGAACACAGTATCAATATATTTATAAAAACTTTTCAAAAACTGATTTTTTTAATCTGACTGAAAAACCATTTTTTCTGACGTTTGCATTAAAAATGTATCGGGGGAGTTTTCGTTTTTAACGGGGTTTTCACACTCGTCATAATTTTAAGTGTATTGTCGAACTTTTTGTAAAGTTTGAGCTCTCTAAACCTTTTATTAATGCAAACGTCAGAAAGCATGGTTTTCCAGTCAGATTAAAAAAAAAGTCAGTTTCTAATAAGTTTTTATAAATATTTTGATACTGTGTTCTTCGCTAGACCTTCCTGAACAAAAGTATAGAAAAGTTATGTAAATGCGTTGGAAAATGAATGCTCAGGGGCGATGTAAGTTGTAAAAAACATTGATTTTTCGATTCAAAAAGCATCAGTTTTTAGTATTTTTTTTTAACAAAAACTATAATGCTTATAAATAAATTTTAAACGGGGACTAACGTTCATTTTTCAATAGCTATCGAACAGTATTTTTTGTTTTTCCATATGCGGACTTTTGATTGTGTCTCGTAATGTCACCGTGCGGACAATACTTCTCCGTATTTTCGAGCGTTCAGGACGTTACAGAATTCGCGGCCTCATTTGTAAACAAGCCTTTTTTTTCAATTAATGATCTGCAACAAATTTTCAAGAAAACGTATATATAACTCCATGCTTATAATTTTCTATTGTATATTTTCAAAATCTGTTGAAATAACCTTTTCGAAATCGACATATCACAGGAAAACCAAAAGTTAAACTAGAATCTTTTAAGAAAATTAAATCTTCGATTAATGCAGGGGTAACTTTTCGCATAAATGACACAACTTTCTCTGACTGCTAATCTCTCATTCAAATTTATTGATATAAGATGATGTACTACAAAATCAAAAAATAAATCTTTTATAACTTTTTCTTCCCCAAGCCTACCGTGTCGTCTTAATTCGGTGCAAATTAGTCAGCAGAACAAAAAAACTAGCGTTTCATCGTTGTGATAAATATATATTATATATATATATATATATATATATATATTTATATATGGTAAAATATAGAAGTTTTTGGTTTCTCTACCGACCAATAGTTTTTTACTTTTTCCACATATGCTCATTCTACTAAGATTTCTTTTTTCGTGGGTAAAAATTTTTTCTGAGTGTATCAGAGGGCGTTCAAGTAGTACACAACGTACTAAGAGAAGGCGAGATTTTACGTCATGAACCATGAAAATCGATTTATATCTGAATATTCAAATCCTATGACCACAAAATGCACTGCCATCGCTGTCAGCAAAGTAAATTGAATTTCGTACAGAACAATAGTGCAAAATGTTTATATGCGTGTGAAAAATTATATATTCCTTTAAATTCGGGTTTCAGTTGGCATACTCTGGTACTCGATGTAATTTATCTTATTTTGAAGTTTTCAAGTGCTCAGAATGAACTCAAAAAATACGACACCAATACTTTAGATATACAGTTTATATTGATTTCATGGGTACTGTTGATAAAATTCCACGTTAAATTCAAATAAAAATGATGAAAACAGTTTACATGAATTTGGATCCATAGACGCATGTAAGCTCAATGAGATGTGTAATACTTGAAAGCCTGCTCATCCGCGTAAAAGACTTGAAGTTGCATCGTTTTGTTGACTTGATTCAGAAATTTCGAAGGATCATGCGGAATTACACACATATATGTCCTCTGATAGGATTTTATGTTTCAATAACGAGCATGATACTGCGTAAAACAATTTAGGTAAAAAAAAAGATAAATTATGATATATTGTTAACCGATGAAAGCGTCGGTTGAAGGAAACAGCCGCGTCGAGTGCTCGGTCCTGTCACTCGATAAAATTACCTTGTACATACGAGTTTTATACAGAACATTGTATTCATTACATTACCGTAAAGTAACGAAGTATGATATGCATATACATAATTATGAATATAAATACAAATAGGCGAATTACGTAATTTCGGAAATGAGTTGAAGTATCAGAACTGTTGATTATACCTCACGCTCGATTTTTTCATCGTATTATACTTACTGCCCAAGAGCACATTATTGTTGATAATTTGAAGGAAAATTTGTATATAATGGTGTGGGGTATTTCTTCCGCCGTTAGAAGGATAACGCACTAGTCGTTTCCTTTTGAATATGCCCAGCAGAGTTCGGGCGCATACGACGAATGGTTATTTGTTGAATGACAAAACATAAACACAAAGAAAGCTTTTTTCTCAAGAAGAAAAATTCATTTTAAGAAAAAAATTTATAAATAAAATGTTTATCTTTTCTTTTCTTAGGTCTGAATCTATAAATTGTTTTAATTTATAAATTTGCGGATATCAGAGTAAATAAGCAATGGATTTATCTTTTTATTCATATACAGTTTTCTGAAATAATTAAATAATTTATATCAGTGATGCATCCTAATCAAGTCAATTGTCCATGTAAATCAACATTGTGTTTATCCATGCAACGGTGTGAGGTATTACCCCTATCCTACATTGATCGTTGAGTTGCTTTCAGCATGTTAAGAATTCGTTATCGTTGTAGATAAATCATTATAAAAGTTTTTATTCATGTAAAATTTTATGCATAGGGAAAAATTTTACGAAATGTTAAGTTGCTATGATGGATGATTTGAAAAAAACTGAGGAAATAGTTTAACGAAAATTACAATGTTATCGAAGAAAGAAACTGTAGGGCACATAACACGTGATTGTTCGCACATATTTAGATACAAAATAATTTTAAGAAAGAGAACGTTCGAGTGAATCGCGAGAACTTAGATAATTTCAACACGACCGAAACCGGTGGCTTAATTTTCGAAAACTTTCCCGCTTTTGCATTCTCGTTTTCAGTCAAGTAGAATAGTACGGAGAGATCGGAGCTTTACTTTGGACAATGAGTTTGAAAATACGTCAATTATCATTTTTTTCTTCAGTTCGTTAACAGGAATTGAGAAAGCAGCAATGTCACTTACGAAATGCACTTCGCAAAAACTTGCCAATGCTTCCAGAAGACATGTTCAAAATCAATCCATGTCCGCCAATTTGAATAAAAGCACGGATCGATTTAGTTACTAACTGTAGAAACTCTCAAGCAATTCCGAGCGACGGCTCACGAAAAATAACGGTTATATAGCGCAAATAATCAATACAGCTAATTCGCACAGAAATTTTAAACGTCAAGTGACAAATATGTGAAATCGACATACTTTGAGCCTGATGAAAAACCGCTCATTCGTACTTATCAGATGTGTTCTGGGCTGAATCAAACGATTGAAAAAAAAACCTTTTTAATGATTTTTGAAATTTCGATGTGAAAAAGCGAAAAATCCTAAATCAATGAAAAAATTTATTTACAAATATAAGTGCAAGATACTTTCGGTTCACCGAGTCTCTCTCATTTGATCATTTAATAACTTAAAATAATTAACATAGACAAATTCAACAAACAAACGCTTTCTTCAGGATATATGAGTATTTCATGAACTGTATGAAAGGTCTTGTTCGATACTTCACAAAACATTTCATGAAACGATGAAAGAGAGCATTTCTAGAAAGTTTCAATTGAAAAAGGATTTCCACACATTAGCATGGAAAATTTCCGAATCTTTCTGCGTTAAGTAGCAATCTAAAATTTTTGAATCTCGATGATCATGAATATTTTATGATAATTCTGAGATTCTGATATTGTGTACTTATAAGTGTTCCGGAAAATTGTGTACTCTACATCTTATATTTTCGAATATCCTTTACCGAATTTCAGAAACATTCTTTTTTATTTTTATGTTCGAAACATGAATTAATTGAATATAACAGTAGCTGTGAGGGAAAGAAGTGAAAGTTTCAAAATTCGTTCGTTTGTTTGTTTTTTTATTTTTTTCATTTATTTACTTTTTCTTTTTTTTTTTGCATTTTCAAGATCGCCTATATTGTTATTTTTCTTTATAGAGTTCAAAGAAGATTTTAAAATTTGAGGAACGACTTTCCGCTTCAAAATTAATGATTTAAATTCTTAATCAATCGCTGATGGTAAACTAAAATTGTAGTTTGTGATTTTTGAAATGATAAATTTCATAGTGAGTTTTTGCTGAAATTCACAAGTTTTTTCAAGTTTTGGACGAAGAAGCCACTTTCAATTTTTTTCAAGTTACAAATTCTCTACGGAATCAAAATAAAGAAAAATACGATACTGGAGAATTTTTCCTATGGAGGTTTCTATTTCGAGGCTGAAAATCGTGAGGTTTTCAATTGTAATTCAAATATAAATATATTGGCGTTGAAATTTCACAATTACAAATAACAAATTTACGGTTTTGAAATCGACAAATTTCAACAATCTCAAGGATAAAATGTACATTACAGATTTTGAATTCTTGAATTTCGAAATCGGAACTGCTTGTATGTTTTCAAAATATAACATTTTTTCAAGAAACATTTTTTCCAAATTTGAGGTTTATTTTTAATTTACCTTGAACCTGTATTCAAATTCTAGATAAAGGTTTTCCTCTTCAATCATAGAAGTACCAAAATTGACTTTTTTATTTCAAATTCTGGAGACAAACATTTTTTTTATGCAATCTAAATAGATGAATCATACTTTCACGACAAAATTGACGAATGCATACTCTATTTCAAATTCATGAATGAGATAAATGTACCAGTAACTAACCAGTGCCTAGTTGTTGGAGACTTACACTGTTAGTATTTTTATTAAGCTTTTTTTACCAAGTAGAGTGCTTTTTACCCTCGGAATACATTGTAGAATGAAAAATCAACTGTGATCAAAAAAGGTCCCACTGAATCACAAAGCCCTATGCTGCGTTTATGACATTCGCTGAGAAAAAAATTTCATTTGTAAGGTTACAGCATCGTTATTATTTACTATGTCATGGTTCATGATACAGTACCGCAATTGACATAGTATTTGCCATTATTGCAGAAAAAATTGTCTAAATGTTTATTTAAACGAAAATATTAGCATGTCCACTTATTAGTACACGAAAAAATGCTATCTGCTAAGTTACTGGCCAGCCGCGCAGGTACTGAGCAGCCCCTGAAATATGAGTGTACCGAAAACTGGACAGCTGATGCAGTAAAATAAGGTGCAGTGTTTTAAACGTTTTGACCTCATTAATTATCAGCAAAAAAGCACTCAACATCCATTTCACACATAATTTCTTTAAAAAAAAATTTTGTGACACTCTTATAAAACTGCAGCATATCCTTTACATAATTCAGTTAGACGTAAAGGTTATCGTGGTGAAGCGGAGAGAGTGCTGGGTTAACATGCGGGCGTTCTAAGTCTAAATTTCAGGATGGCCAATTTTTTTTTTCCAAAACACATAATTTTACAATTAAAAAACCTGTGATCATTATGAATTCAATTTTAATTTCAGTTTTATCATGATATAAAAATAATTACCCTTATTAAACACTTACTAAAAAATATTGAAAAAGAGTATTTAAAAAAAATTAAAAAATCATTAAAAACATAATCAAAAAATATAAAAGTTAAATTATGTACAACATATTACCAATTATATTATGATATCCACATTACACTGTTTTTTACTTAATTTAAATTTCATGATTATTATTAATTATATTTATTTTACAATAGCGAAACCTATGATCATATTACCATTCCTAATCATTTTTTCATTCATTACTTCATGGTGAAGTTACCATACGGCATGTGTAATGCGGTGTTCGAAATCTGAAAAGATTGCTGTCCAGGAACTAGGACAGCGCAATCTGGACACAGGTACATTTCATTTTAACGTTGTCCAACTACTGGGACAATACAGTACGTTGAGATTTTAATAATTATGATGAAATGGCTCTAAAATGTATAAAATACACTTCTTTTCTATGGAAGAATGATTGATTGAACTTACAAAAACAGATTTACCCACCATTTATACAAATTTAATGCTTTTTTTCAAAGTTCCGAGGAAAAGTATTACTAATTGGCCAGTTACTGGGATATTTACCCTATACTTTTCTAGGTTTAAATTGAACTCAGATTGAAAAATTGTTAGTACAGTTCATCTTTTGATGAGATACTCAAAAATTGCAGCAATCGATACTGTGTAAAGATTGGTATTAGTTATTATACTGTTACTATGATTTTGAGAATTCACCTACATAATTACCATATGGTGACTGTATGGTAACCATTCACTTCGTCAATTTTATTATATATTATTATTTACAGTTACTATATAGTATCTAAAAATGCAATAACTAGGACTCTGTACAAAAACTGTACAGTAGTTTCACTACTAAACCTCCTTTTGTTATTCTTGTACAGTAGCTGTTTGATTAACTGCTGAAACAGTAACTCACATAATGGCAAGAACACTACATAATGAGACATGACTGTCTTGTATGCAGTAGAGAAAAAAGAAAAAAGTTATTAATAATAAAACTTTCTTTTTTGTTGATGTAACGGACTCTTGTATGTTCAATAAGTGAAAGATCATAACTCTTCAGTGGCATTATTCTCTGTTTTGATGAACGATTTTCCACAAATCAAGTCATTTTTTACTGATGATTAGTGATTTTCTCGAAAATTTTTTAATAGTTATTCAACTAAAGTGATTGGCAAACAAATAAGTACCACAATTACTAATGAATTACAGATCACGAGTGAAACTCACTCATTTTTCACACTAAGTGCATATTTATTTTGATAAATAAGGATAAGGGTGCCACTTATTCATGATCTGTCACTAATTATCAATCATTTTCTACTGATTCAACCCAAGAGAGCCCAGAAATGAATCAAAATCATTTTATCCAGCGCAGAACGCATTAGGAGCATTTCAAGTGTACCGAAAAATCACCCTTCAAACGCATCATCACGAGTCATACGAAGGAGAGTATAAAATTCTAAACAGTATTCAATATTATCGTGCATAAAAAAAAAGTAACAACCCTCCTAGACCGGACACCACAATTATTAGGTTACGTGAATGGTTGTTTGTACAGAGTGCATGGTTCACCGGTAAAAGTCAAAAAGCGATCGGTGCCGTGCGTCGGCATAAATTTAAGCGTCCATCAATCATTTCCCAATCGTCATCGAACAATGATAATCTCCGTAGGGGACGGCGATCGATACCGGCGTTTTTTGCATTAGGATAACGAATAAATTAGCGTTGAAGCGAGCGAGTGCAAGTGCCGACTGCGTTATTACTCAAGTGTGGAGTCTGTATTTTATGGAAGTTCCTTATCCTCGAAGAAAAAAAAAACCGACCGATTTTGTAGATTACTTCTTGGGTCGGCCGAGACTTTCCGGTGATTCTCCCGCACTATAATACTCGCCTAGGCGAATACGCTCAAGTTGAAAGTGCATATATATGTATATATATATGACGTTACATTTTTGGCCACCTTTACGAAAACATTAAAAAAGGAATACGAACAGTGTCACCAGCAACGGAAACCGGGAAGTCTCGGAGGGCTTTCGATCAACATGTGCTAAGGTCGTTTTTGTAATATCCGATTAAAGTGCATAGTCCACGATTTGATCTACTTGTTTTATTATTTTACCTTGTATTGGGTTATACAAAAATCTTATTCATGGGCAGCAGAAGATGTGGGGATCGTAGCAGCACTTTACCTACACTAAGAAAAAAATCTAGAATTGTATGACATATTTTCTAGCAAAAACATTTTCCAATGAAAATAATGAAGTTGAGGGTTTCGTTTGTCACTGCAATTAACAAAAATGACCAAATCAGCTCAAGCCAAACCCATGCGCTTAAGTGAGTTAAATTAATTAAGTCTATATCAGCAGGTCTATGATTCGAGTTGTGTGAAAAAATTTGCAAATTACTCTAATACTTCGAACAAAAATTTTCAAAATGTGTAACTGCCTTAATCTCTGCTTTTTCTGCATTACAGTACTTTCTGAATTTAATTTTTTCTTATGCGGGCATTTTCAATTACTCACCTTCCTGCTTTTATGAAATTAAAGTTTGAAAACAAATTTTTTTAATGTTATTCCTTTCTCATCACTTATGTAAGGTACATTAATTACATTCTGATGAAAATATTTTCTAACACAAAATATCTTGAGTTCATGTTTCAGCCTCTGACCATTTTCTTTGTGACAAGCATTTTAAAAAAATGCTTGTTTTTTACATTTATTTGCAATCCCCTTCTGATTTTTTTTCAAGAGTTTTTTTGAAATATTTTGATTTTAAATTTTTCTGCGATGGCGGTGCTAATTGGTGGTTGAAAATTATTGAAAATCTAGAAATTCAGTGAATTGTATCGATTAGCTATAAACAATACTTATAACTTTAAATTAAGAAAATTGATACTAATAAAAAAACAATAGTACATATATGGACAGTTTATGAAGGACGAAATGTAACTCGCATAATCTCTAGCGATCCCGCGGGGATACCCCCGGATATCCCCGACGGGGACACCTTGAAATCGTTCAATTCTTCAATCAAACTTTTTTTAGAGTGCCTAAGAATGATGAAAATAGCATGAAAATGACTCGCTTATGTGAATTTTTTCGTTTTTGAAATAAACAAATAATTAGCCAATACACATATCATGTGCCATGTCCATTATACTTGTGATACATATTGTGATACTGCTGCATAGACCTTATAGTATACATGAAGTGAGCTCTCAGGCTCGGAAAGTGTGCCAACATGATTTGGCCATACTGCTAAAACAAAAATGGCGTCCTCCGTGGTATGAGCTGTGTTTATCTTATAAAAATGTAATAAAGTCGTTTTCAAATGTGAAAAAAATGTGACTGCAAAAAGGGGGAAAAACCAATAATTTTTAATGTTAGAATTTGTGAAAGTATAAAAAAGAAGCCAGAGGAAATATTTTCATCACACAGGTACAGTGGCGGACTCAGTACTTGTAAGGCCCGGGGCGGTCCTGACACATAAAGGTTCGGAAAAAACGCATTTAAAATATTGTTACCTATTATTAATATTGTTACTAATGTTTTGTGACTATTTATTGATCGAACATGTACTTTTCTAAAAAAAAACTTATCAATTTATCGCCGTACCTGAATGACGCAGGGCGTGGACGGTAACCTGCCGGTCCTGGTTAGCATTATGACCAAATAATTTTGACACATTTTCGTCAATGGAACAAGATAGGCAGAGCTCAGTCCATGTATATTTATCAGGTCTATGTACACTGAGGAGCATTAGATCGCTTTTGAATTTAGGGGATTCAAGCTTGTTCTGTTGGACCGGTCCAACAAAACAAGCTTAAATCCCCTCAATTCAGAAGCGATCTAATGCTCCTCGGTGTACTGCTGTCGAATGTTCTTGTATTGGCATCATTGGGCACATCGTGGACATTATTAATTATGATGATTTACTGATGATTTACGCTTTCAATGTTCATCAATATTGATGTTCATTCAATTGAGTTGACGATCGTTTGTTTGTTTGTTTGCTTTTTTTTTTATTTTACTTGACAGTCCACGATGTGCCTAATGATGCCAATACAAGAACAGTTGACAGCGGTATCACAATATGTATCACAAGTATATTAGCTAATAATTTATTGATTTAAAAAACGAAAAAATTCACATTAGCGAGTCATTTTTATGCTATTTTTATGATCATCAGGCACTCTAAAAAAGCTTGATTCCAAAATTGAACGATTTCAAGGTAACCCTGTCGGGGATATTCCGGGATATCCCCGCGCCCAGATAGCAAAATGAAGTTCAATATGAGTTCACTGTGAGCTCACGCGTGCGATATCGATCGCACGCGTGATCTCATATACCCACGCAAATGCGACCTCAATACGTCACGCATATGGGTCTCACACGACTGCAGTACCTCACGCATATGGGTCGCACGCGTGCATTCAAGAAAAAATTTGCGTTCCACATGCATGAACATATCAGTTATGAAAAAAGGGTTAATGCTTCTTATATATGTGTGTGTATATATGTACAATAATAACTTTATAAATAAAATCTGTCCATTGGATACATTTTTTATTGTGAGGCGATTCAAACATAAAAAACTATAAATTTTACATATATACACAATTTTCATTCAAAGTCACTTGAATCTGATGACTGAGATTCTTTGTCTGCCTCAAAACATTCTTCGCTTTTTTTGTGTTTAACAAAAGATTTATACAACTTTTTGAATTCCATTTCTTTGTCCTCGTCGTTTTGCTGTTGACTACGTTGAGTCGGAGGACTTGGAATCGATTTCAATGTTTTACTTTTGCTTTTGTTTTTGTTTCTTTTTCAAGTTTCTTAGCCGTTGTTTCACGGCGCGGAAAACTTCAAGGACCTCATATTCTTAAATTTTTCTTTTGTTGATGGTCCATTAAAACAAATGGAGTTCTTCGCGGCCATTGCGATAAAAAAAAGTGTTATTGTTCCTTATTAGCTTTGATGGTTCAAGTAATAAAATGAGCCCTTGCGGTACAAGAGGTTGCAAAACTAATAATGTGCACGATGTGCCCAATGATGCCAATACAAGAACATTCGACAGCAGTACACCGAGGAGCATTAGATCGCTTCTGAATTGAGGGGATTTAAGCTTGTTTTGTTGGACCGGTCCAACAGAACAAGCTTAAATCCCCTAAATTCAAAAGCGATCTAATGCTCCTCAGCGTACATAGACCTGATAAATATACATGGACTGAGCTCTGCCTATCTTGTTCCATTGACGAGAATGTGTCAAAATTATTTGGTCACAATGCTAACCAGGACCGGCAGGTTACCGTCCACGCCCTGCATCATTCAGGTACGGCGATAAATTGATAAGTTTTTTTTTAGAAAAGTACATGTTCGATGAATAAATAGTCACAAAATATTAGTAACAATATTAATAATAGGTAACAATATTTTAAATGCGTTTTTTCCGAACCTTTATGTGTCTCCCGGAATGCCGTATTCTCCCTCGACCCATCCCACGTGAAATTTTCCACCAAGTCATCCGTCATGCTTTGTTTGAATGCTATGTGTAGGAAGTCCAGGGCTCGTACACTCTCGTGTTAAAAGTTTGCCGCCCAGAATTCCACCGAGCGCAACGCCATCACCCGTTTCCGACAAAAACCCTAGAAGTATGTGTACGTGTGTGTGTATGCGTGTGCAAGTGTGTGAGTAATTTGTTCACTAGCTTCCCAGTCGGAAACGGGTGATGGCGTTGAAGTCACACAACAATTTTTCCCATTAGAGTGTACGAGGCCTGAGGAAGTCCCTTACTTTCAAGCCTCCATTGTTCAACAAGTGAGTATACTAGAAAACAGAAAAAATCATGTTAAAGGCAGTTCAAAAATAATTCAACGCTTCTGTGATGAGGATGCGTCCGGCTTGATAAAATAGTTTTCTATATGTAATGGAAGAGCGCTAAGCAGAGTGTGACATAAGAAATATTTTATATTCTAATATTTTTATGAAAATATCATGAAAAGTTCACCACTTTTCTTTAATGCTATTTAAGATTGTAAAATAGTAAAAAAATTTTTTTTATGTATGATACGATTATAAATTCGTACGAATTTCATACTTTACGACCTAGAATTTCAGTAATTTATTTTCAAATCTTGAAAATGGAACAAACTATGCAAATAATAATTAAGGATTTCGAATTTTTACAAAACTTAAATAATCACATTCTGTTTGCGAGAAAATAGTAATCGAAATTAAATAACAAAACAGAAAATGTATAAATATGATTCACAAAGAAATTTTCTACACCTCTGTCATACAAAAATCGTTTTTAAAAAAAAATGTTTGTAAAAAAAGTTACTGTGAATTGCAAAAAAATCATTCACGTGAACGGTTTCATACACAACACACAAGACTACGAATGAAGTAACTTTGACCGATACGTATGCATTCCTTGCAAGATTAATCCAAACCTATTTTATTTTTTCACATACCCCAAAAAAAGTAGAGTATTTTAAATACATCTACAGAATGCTCCAACATGAGAATAGATCCTATAAATCACAAGCTTTTCATTTCACACATTGCCATTATTTTTATGTCTGATTTAGAATAATGACCGTTTATGTTATGAAGCATAGAGTCAATGATTCTTTAGAACTGTGAGCTGTGTATTGTAAAAAATATGTTCCAAAGAACTACCGCTCTGTACGATATATCGACGCATATACTGATTAATTGCTGAAAACGATTTTCCAAGTTGTGTTATCAAATATAGTATCTTACTTTCCTTGTTTGCTGCAACTGTATTTAAGGAGGGATTATCATGTATGGACAGTCGAAATCATTCAGTCCTTGCACGTGTTGAAAAAAAAGTTTGCAACTTAAAGGCTTGGTATTTCGAACATATTCTAGACTTGATTATAAGATATAATTTTTTTTTCGTTAAAATATTTTCGCTCATTCAGGAGATATAGATGCTCAAAGTCAACTATGCGCTCAATGAAAATGTAAAGAGAGTCCCAGACTGCAAGAAAACAGCTTGATCGATTTTTACGATATATAATATCAAATCGAAGGAAATTCGAAGCTCTTCAATTTAAACCATAATAAACGAATTTGAACTACCTTTAAACAAACTGGAGCAGGGTATGTAAAAGTCAGTATTTTTTCTCTTTAATTTTCAGCAAAAAATTGTTAAAAAACATTTATTCTTAATTATGAAGGTCACAATACAAAGCTCAAAATCGTCTTCAATTTGATATAAATCTCATGAAAATCAATCAAGTTGTTCTCTTGCACTCTGGCACGCCGTTTACCTCTTTATGGTTGACTTTGAGCGTAAATATCTCCTGAATGGGAGAAAACATTTCAACAGAAAGAATGTAATATGTTAGGATAAAAAGTATTCAATATGTACTAAATTTTGAGCCTTTAACTTTTGACTACGAAAAATCGTTTTTTTTTTTTTAACCATACGCAAAGATATTGTATGATTCTATATTCTGTCTTCTTCATAATAATCCTCTCTCGAATGCTGAAACTATAATTTTTTAATCTGATTAATATAATTTCGAGATAAATTTATTTAACTGATCACATAGTTTTTCTTGACGATGAAAGGAGTCATAATAATTTTGTATAATATTTTATTTTAATGAATACTTACCGAAGAATGTTCGCAGCAGTCACAGTAGACATCGTGTAACATACTCATAAAATTACAAGCTGCTATACAAATAGCATAAAAATGTGAAAATCGGAGCATAATACTGATATGATATTTTACACTTCGCCATAGCCCAATACATGATAACAAAAATTGCATTATAACTAAAGATTTGCGATTAAACTTTGAGGCAATGCTAACACAAAGAAAATTTTATTCACAATAATGCTACAAAATTGTTTTATTGCTATATCAGTCAAGCAATAAACAGGAACGTATGAGTTTCAACAAGTGCTTCTGCGAAGTTATGAATCTGGGTCTTATACTTTTATTCTGAAGTATTGTGTTGTCTATGTTACGATGTAACAACATGAACCCATGATATTTGGCCTTCCGTAGAACAATAATGAAACATGAATTTTTCAAGAAGCAATGAAAAGTTTTTCTTCTGCCACACATTGTACAAATCGATGAACATTCTTTCAATATCAATAGGCCAATTGGTTTCCAAGAATGCTTTTTCTCGTGCTTTATGTAACCAGCAAATTTGATGAAAAACCGCTGAATGAATAACACATTTCATATTCCATACAATTCTACATATTTGGAAAACTTTAAAATCGATTGGAAATGTAATTTTTTCGATAATAATATCCTGAAGGTTCTCCGCGAGCTCTAAGATTTATGAATATTTTACAAATTTGCAAGCGTAGTGATTTTTCGAAGTTCAACTAGAAAATTTTGATGGTTAATCGCTTATCTTCATGACTCAATTATTTATTCAGTTAATTTTCTTTTACACAGAAAAAAGTAATGTAAAAAACTTTTAAACTTTTTTTAGGATAAAAAATGGTCAATATTCAAAAAAATTTTTTCGTCTATAAACTACAAGTGAAAAAATTTTAATCTTACAATATTTAAAATACTCAAACGTGTTATTTCGAACACGATGTTTCCGAAACGTCATGATCAATTACAGTTCTCGCATAAACGCATTATTTGACAGAATTTGTAAGTCATTACTTTTAACAAGAGAAACGAATATTGCTAAGTTCTTGTACTTTAAAACTCTTCTGCTTTAATTTTTTGAGAACTTGAACTAACATAATAATCAGACGTAATTTTCAATTAGAAATTAGGAATTTTGTTTGACTATTAGTCTCGTTTTCTGAAACTATTACAGTAAGGTTGTTTCATATTAGGCTTTTAAATTTCATAAATCAAATGTCGATAGTCAAGATGATATACAATCTTTAGTGTGGAATAATGTCAAATAAAAAGTTAACGAATGCATATTCAATAGAGTGTTTGCCCTTGATGAATAAATGATATATTTGAAGAATTTCACGGATACCTCGAATTTACGCACATAATTTGTTTTAACTAATTTCAACATGTATTTGCAAAATGGAAGTTTCTGAAACACGCGAGTACTTTAGTATTTTTCTAATCGTAAGTCAACACGTTTCAATCCCAATATGTAACCGTTAATTTTCAAAGTTTCATCATTGTAAGAATGTTTTCAACAAATCAACAAACAACTGTTCACGAGCTGAACTGCATCACGATGAATATCACTTTTGTTTATACTCATATGAAATTTTTGCCTGAGGATCTCGAAGTTACAAAAAGTGTAGTCAAATATTTTGCGCCTTTTATAAGATGTGTTTTATGCATTTTTATTATGTGCCTTTTACAAGATGTATTTCATGTATCTTGTAGGAACTTTGATTTTCTAGTAATCTTCTAAAAATTAAGGCTTAGACAAATTAGCTTCGTGATTATAGTGCAAGATTCGCAATCAGCAGACCGGGAGTGGATCAGGGTCAGTAGACTCGGGCCTTTTCTTCCCATCGCATTGGGGACATCCCCGACCGGTAGAGGCACTGATGGCGCTCACTCAAGGTGCAATCGAAGCGCAACCAGTGGTGCCGAACTGCTGCGACCCCCTGTATTTTCACTCCGATTCTCGCTTCGCTATTGGTGGAGAGTCGAAGAGAGTAAGCAACATTGATTGCAGTGAGTTAGAGAGAGAAGCGAAGAATTGTGAAGAACTTGATCGCTCTCGGCTGCTTTCGGCCCGGCCCAAGGACGAGTCTTGGGACTCGCGTGCCCGGATGCGTTTGTTTGTTTAGGCAAATGATGATACGGGACCTTTTTTGAAACTCGAAACCTGATTTTTCGTATTTTCTTCACTTTCCTCATACCGGAGATTTTTGAACAGCTTGAACGAGTTTTGAAATAATGAAGATTGCAGAAATAGGTTGATGCTCTTATTTAACGCATCGAAAGAGGAGCGAAAAAAATTTTTCGAATATTCAACAAGAAATAGTACATTATGTAGCAAGGGGCAGAAGTAACCTTTTTACGGCGAAGGCTGATGGGTGCATTCCGAGGTGGAGTCGAGGAATGCACCCATCGGCCCGAGACGTGAAAAGGTTTCTGCCCCGAGCTGCATATACTATTTTTTGTGAAAATAGCTTGAAAAACCGTTTTCACGCCTGTGAAGCAAACATAAAGGGGCCCATTATTGAGTCGGTGAAATTATCCACCTAGCTGTCTATTATTTCCAATTGGCTGCGCTTGACTCGCTTTCACGAGACCTATTGTACCCTTATCTTACAGTTCCAAAAGTATTATCTGGCGACGTCCGGCTGTATTTTGGAAGAAATACAAAGCAATAAACAATATACCGTGGGAAAAATGAAAAGAGAGCGATTTGAAATCATAAGAATTTTATTTTCACATCCCTTTTAGTTGTTATAGTTTATTGTAACATTACAGTTGGTGGATGAAAACATTTTTCCGTCGGGTTTTTCATTCGTGTCTGACGGAGGATGTTTTTGGATCTCAATTGTTGAGGTTGAAGTTGATGGAACGTTGATTTTGGAGGGTATCAAGTCACTTGTTTCCATTTTGTTGGTGATTGTATTGGACACATAACCCTAGGCTACCGCGTTCGATTTCCACCCACCATGGTTTTGTAAGCTGTGTAGGCTTCTGGATTTTCAATTTCCAGAAATTCGGCTATTTCTCTCGGCATTCTAGCGATTTTGTTTTTTCCAATAAACTGGGATCCCATCATTGTAGCGCACGAATAATCTCTTCGAACTCAGATTTTTGGGCCTCAAATTCAAATATTTTTGTATAATATCGTGGAATTTGGGGTCGATCGTGAAGCTTCTTGCTGTATCGGTTTTCGATGGTTTGATCATAACTTCAATCATTTAGTCGTGATATTTCAAACCGTCAAGAGTCACGTTTATGGTTTCACAAGATCTCATTCCACCCATAATACCAAAAATGCTCACCACCTTGAACAACAAATTTTTATACTTGTAAGTATAAATTGAGAAATCGAACATGCTGGAAGTTAGAGAGGAGTAGGAGGGGGGGTCCAGGGGCGAAGCCCTGGTGGGGTCCAGGGACGAAGCCTCGGTGGGGGGTACGATTATCATAAAACGAAGATTTTAAATGATCAAAAATGTTATATTTTATAATATAACTTATATTTCATGCAATAAAAATATGTCAATATTATTTGTGATATTTCAATTCAATAAATAAATAATTATTCTATTTCAATGAATTTTATATTATAATTCAAACGTTAACAGACAACAAAGATTTTTAATGATAAAAAACGTTACATTTTGTATCAAGTTTCTAAAATTATTTAGATTTATGTAATTATATGTCAATGAGTTTTTGAAGAATCTATAAAAATATATCCAAATTTTTTATTCTTATTTACTTACTTTCGTTGCAAGATATTTTGCATCTGGAGCAGTGGACAAAAACTTTTCAAATTCCTGAGCCTCGAACGTTTTAGATTTTTTGCTTTCGAATCCTTTTCCTTTAGACTTGATAAACGATACCAATTTTGTATAGTCGCCGATGTTTACGTTTTCACTCTGCTTAATCGTGGCCTTCAGCATCGAGTACTGCGCCCACAGTGAAGATGGTTGGTACATTTCAGCCAATTTAGAAAAAAATGCAAGCAGCTCATTTTCGTTCGTGATGTTCACTTTGCGCGATTTATTCCAGTCCACGAATATTTTATACGTTTTCAAGTATAAAGCTTTCGATTTTAAAAGAATCAGAAAATGCGATGCTTTTTCAGCATCCTGAAGCACATCCGACGGAATATCGTCGTCCTCAACACTCGAATTGCAATCCATATTTTTCTCTCACTTGTATACTTGTACCGCACCGTTCCAATGATAAACACGAACTGACACGAACTAACTCCGTCCATTTCATGTAACTTCAGTAAATTTTTTATCTTTCCGGTAAATGACTCTATTTCAAAAAAGGTCAAATTCCAATGACTAATCTGTCGTAAAATTTATCTCAGGTTTCGGTATACCTGCGCTTGGGGAGATGTCAAGGGACTCAAGGATCTAGTCAAAAGACGTCTGGGCTTACGAGGTTTGACAATTAAGTAATGAGACTGATTCCATAAAAACCGTATATTTAAAAATTATTCTACAACTCTGCCATCCCCTTCAAAGTAGTCCCCTTGAGCAGCTATACAAAGATTCCAGCGCGTTTTCCACGCTTCGTAACATTTCTGGAACGTTTCGACTGGGATGTTCGCGAGTACCTTCGTCACGGCCGCTTGGATGTCCGTAATCGACTCAAAATGGGTTCCTTTGACCACCGATTTTGTTCTAGGGAACAAAAAAAAGTCACAGGGTGCCATATCGGGCGAATAAGGCGGCTGTTGCAACACGGCGATCCCTTGAGATGCCAAATACTGGGACACGCTGAGGGCGGTGTGGCACGGCGCGTTGTCGTGATGAAGGATCCAGTTACGAGAGATGTCTGGGCGCACCCTGTTGACTCGTTTTCGCAATCTTTCGAGTACTTGGCAATAGTGGACTTGATTGATGGTTTGCCCCGGTGAAACAAATTCTTTGTGGACGATTCCACGGCTATCAAAAAAGGCAATGATCATCGTTTTCACCTTTGATTTGCTCATGCGAGCTTTTTTTGGGCGGGGGGCGTGCGGAGACAACCATTGTGAGCTTTGGCGTTTGGTTTCCGGGTCGTAATGGAAAAACCAGCTCTCATCGCCTGTAATAACTCGATCAAGTCGCGTGGGATCGTTTTTCACTTGTTCCAAACAGTCTTCTGCAACGTTCATTCGATGCTGCTTTTGCTCCTCAGAAAGGTTCTTTGGAACCATCTTCGCGCACAACTTTTTCATCCCAAAATCGTTGGTTAAAATTTGTCTGACTGTTTCACGGTTCAAACCCAGCTCCGAGGCCAACATTCGAACTGTTAAACGCCGATCTTTATGGATTAGGGCGCGCACACGCTGCGCATTCGCGTCAGTCCGCACCTCGACTGGTCTCCCGCTCCGCGCCTCGTCTTCCACGTTTTCACGACCGTCCTTAACCTCTTTATGCCATCGAAACTACTGGGCACGACTAAGAGCACTATCACCATGCACTTTTACAATTTTAGCGTGCGTTTCCGAAGCTGTTTCGCCTAATCTGGCGCAAAATTTTATCGCGACGCGTTGCTCTAGATTTTGTTTCTCCATTTTCGCACCACCAACACACGTCTACTCAACACGACGTCGCAGGCGAACTAAACAAGCTAGAGTGACGGTAAATACATCAATGGAGAGGGGAAGGATGCCGGGGAAAGGGGAAAAAATTTTCAAGGTCGCAGGTTTACCACAAGTGCGGCAATACAATTAGTCTCATTACTTAATTGTCACACCTCGTACGTTTTGTTCGTTATTTTCGACTGAAATCCATTACATCCTAGTCTAGAGGTGTATAATGTATACATTTAGGCGCACCTGACCCTACGAATTCCTTATAGATCAGTTCTTTTGTATTTCGAATCCACGAATTACACCACTCAACAATGGGCATCTTCAGGTTTGCTGAACAGGTGTGAAAAACGGCTTTTTAAAGCTATTTTCACAAAAAACTTATCAAGATTTCCTAAAAAATATTAACAATTTTTTCGGAAATTTTCCGTTTTTAAAAATATTCTTTACATTGATGCGAATTTAATAAAAGTAAAAAAAAGTATAATTCCGAAAAATCTTTCCCAAAGTATAAAGATGAAAAAAAATTTTTATACAAAATTTTGTTTCCATCCGTTTATATCTAATATTTTAAACTCTTTTTTGCAGTAAAATTGATAAAAAAACAACTTCGTCGAAAATTCATGAATTTAAGCAGTTGTAGAGTTATTGTAAGAAAAAATTTCCTTATCTATCAACACATATTTGAATGAATGAAACCAATGTAATTTTTTGTTGCAAAATTTTGATTATTTTTCAAATTTTATTGCTCCGATATTTCAGGATATTCTAATCCAAATTCATAATCAAGAATTTTTTGGCCATATTTTATCTCGAATTTAAAATTCTTCGAGCTTTCTTACACTGTTCCGAGGATCATACTTATAGCTACAACTTTGTTAAAGAAACTTATTAGCTAACCTTAAGAACTAAAAAAAATTATTATACTTATTAAAAGCCTTAAATTTAAAAAAAATTGTTCCGTTGTAAGTTGAAGCCTTCATCAAAATCATACAAAAAAACTATAAAACTCTGAATTAAAATGCCTGATTGATGAAGTTCATTAAAAAAATTTTTCTACCACCATATTTCATTGTTTTAACGATGAAAGAACAATGAGTTCATAATTACATCATTGTTTCGCCTCAGTGTTCTTCAGGCCCCTAAAATTACAGTAAAAGCACTTGAAAATACATACAACGTCAATTTTGAACGTCAAAAAATTAAAACAAGTGTTTTGCAATACAAACAAAAAAACAAAAGTGTTAACCTTTCTCTCAAACTAAATCATATGTTTTGTCATAAGAAACTTCGTTTGCGTTTTCATTTTTTTTGTGATTAACGAACAAGGAAAAGCATTTGGTAAACTATGTACTGTGACAACGCATTCTCTATTGATACCAGACAATTCTACGACTTCATATACATTATAGTGATGATGAAAGGCAATAGTGTGAAGACAGTGGACCAAAAACATAACTGAACGATTGAATTCAAATATTAGCTCGATGATCCCGAAAGTCGGAAGATCAGTATGGCTCACTTCAAGAACGATCGGGTTGTCAACATTGAAATCAGTACTTAGACCATATAGTACATGGACTGCTCTTTCTCCATAAGAGGCAATGTAAAAGGTTTCGTCGATAATGGTGACGTCATAAGGGTCCAGTGCCGTATGAACGTACTGCGGGCCCTATGCATGTCAGGTGCGCAACATCATAATATTCCGTTGCCTAACAATTTCTAATTTTTGCGAAACATTATTCAAACTGTAAAGTGCGAGTATTCGTGTAAGAAAAATGTTTAATATGACACCTGGTGTGAAACAACAGTTTATGCAACAATATCCTACAATATTCACAATTAAGGGCAATAAAATATGACATTTTCGTCACATAAAAAATGTAGGATTCATATTTTATGAGCATAAAAAAACCATATTATGAAATTCGTAATAAATATATATACACATATATAAATTAAATAAATGAATGTAAAAACAAATGCATAAAACATTACATGTAATATAATTTTTGTCATACATTGAATATATAATGTATTACATGAAATATAGAATATATAATAAATTATTAAATTTCTAAGAAAATAAGACTACATTTCCAAGGTAAAAAGTTTTCTTTTATTGATGGCGGAAGAGAACGATTTTTTTATGTAAATGCCTAACATATTTTTCCACTTTCGAATTTTTCTCTTCTTCATGGTTCATTTGAATCACCAAATACATTTGTGCAACAAAATTTAGTAATTCTGAATAATGCTCCTGCGAATCTTCGAAATGTTCCGACGAAAAAAATCGTTTTTTTTTCGAAGAGGTCACTCTCTGCAAAACTTCTTTTTCAAAACTTGATTTATAAATATCGTTACTCGATCGAATGATCTGTTCGATCAACAAACACACACTGAAAAGTTCTTCGGATGGATAAGCCAAAAAGCCCCGACTCTTAATGTCAATTAATCGGGGTGAACCAGGTTCCCCTGCGATGCTTTCAAAACAGTCGTGGCAAGTTTTGACCGAACATCCTTCTTTGAATTTTTTGACGATGTATCCTGCTATATAGCGAACGACATCTTGGACATATTCAGATGGTATCTCCAAGTTGAATTCGAAAAGCTCGTTCTCCTCAAAATCGTAATCGTCAAAAGATTTCGCGTAGTGATCAGTTTCCTCGTTTTCAACAATTGATGCGTCGTTGTTTTCTGTAATCTTAACTGTTTTCTTCGAACAACATACAATTAGGAAGGGTATATCGTCAGGGGCACAGTTTCCATTCTCAAATTGAGCAACTTGCTGTCGGGTAGTGAGACGGAGCATGGCATATTGGAACTGGTAGCATGTTCGATTGTTGCAAAACCGACCTCTTATACGAACCGCAGAGAAAAATGTCTCGATCATATCTTTTAACAATTTGTACGTCAACAAATATTCATACCCTTATATTGTACGGAGATCCTCGTAAAACGCGAACATGTTTCTAAGGCAAACAATGAAGCCGGAAAAGCCGCATTTTCTCGGCCCAGATAAAACTGGTTTTCCTTTCCCATCCTTGAGTCCCCGAATTTATTTTTCTATTTCTTCTGCTCGATTTTGCAGTTTTTCTTTGTTTTCTTCGCATAATGCGATCCTAAAAGGCTGTTTCAATGGGTTATTGCCGTACCTCTTGCGACAGTTGAGCATGTCAAATGCATCATTAAAGGTGCTACAAAATTTTGCTGTCCCGACAGTTGTGTGGCGTTCTTCATCCCGGGTATCGATGATCTTAGGTTCCAGATAATTCAATGCCTTGCTCACTGAATCGCTGAGAACTTGAGTTGCCAAACGTACATTCATTTTATTTTCATTAATATGTATATGCCTCTCTGTCACTTTCGTCATATAGAGTCTTTCGTTATTTTGAATCGCCACAAGAGTCAAAATATGGTCCCAATCTACAATCTGTTTGTCTGCGTCGTAAAAGGGGCCAGTTTCTGCTACAGCGTTGCGTACATTTTTAACCATATGCGACGGATCTGGGAAGACGTAGACAGAGTGATTCCTCCCTTCAGCTGGATGCGGGAAAGAGAAATGAGTAGCTTCGGTTTCTGTATTGATGTTGGCACCTAATACCTTGGCCATGGTGCTGTTTGTTCTATCGCCATCGTACATGATTGAATGAACATTTATTTTATATTCATCGAGTAGTTGCAACATAATGGTGACCAAGTTGGCGTGTTCAGCTCCAGTAAGCGTGTTAATCAAAAAATACGCTAGCGTGGCCTTGAACCGGCCTTTCAGATCCACGATCATGAAAACTAAAGCGTGGTTCGCTTTTTCATTGCTTTCTTCAAAAATTGGTTTTGCAGTAAATGGATCGGTACCACAATCAACATAGCCAAAACGCTGTCCATGCTTTCTCACAGTTTGCATTTTCAAAGCCATTTGGTCAACCACCAAGTTGCAGACAATCGGTTCTCCTGTCGATTCAGCAGTTTTCTTCAAGGTTTCCAAAACGTCTCGGTTGAATCCTGGACGCCCATGCGTGGAACACAACCATCGTCGAATCGTTGAAGGGTCAGGTAAAAGATTCCCAAATTGTTTTCTCACAAAATCGTAGCCTCTCGAGGAATAAAACTGGAGGGTCAGAGCAAATTGGTGCAACTGTGCGTCGTACTGCTGTCTTTTCTTTTGCGACGTTCTTTTATTGAGGACACGTAGAGTCTCTGGCAGTTCATTCTAAATTTAAAAAAAAGATGAAAAGTTTTGTTCATGATGTGTAAAATAGTAGTGCCAATAATTATAGTCAAGTTAGCCAAGTTTTTATTATCCCACACAATGGTACAATATGATCTTCGACGAGAAACTATCATCGCATTTGTATTTTCGAGCGCCAAATAGTAACCAATACGTAATTTATCTTACAGAAAATATAGAGTTTCGAAAATCTCAAAATTACATGTGACTTTGTTATCATACATAAAGCTATGATCACCGGTTTATACGCAAAAAGCTGTTACAGCTATCAATCGTGTAGATGAATCATATAATACATATGAATATAAATAAACAATACATTATAATAATTGAGTGATTTTAAATCATTTCCAATTCCATTTGAAATCACAATTTAATGGTTATATGCATGGAAATTCTAAAATTACAATTTTTAATGTAATTTTATTATTTTAAATAATTTTCAATCATTCTTAAGATTTTCCATGATTGTAGAAGTTTCCAATGATTTTGCAAATCATCGAAATTTTAAGAGTTACAACATAATTATAAGAATTTTCTGAATTGTAATTTTTCTATAGAGTTCGCGAATTCTTAGATTGTTATCAAGATAAAGCTATCAAATTTCGCCAGACATTGCAATTGCGAGATTCTGAGAATCTCGAAATTCTAATTAATCTTACGATTTCATTAAGTTTTGCTGCTTACCATAACTTGTTCTGTCGCCCTTTCACTTAACATATTTTTTTTCGCATTTCTTCAACTGCACCGAGCAAGTTTCGAATTCTTTTGGTTTTGTAAACGACTCGTTTTCGCAGAAGATCAATTTTGTGTCTTTGCTGCTGAATGGTAGACTGCATGAGTTTGAAACTTTTTCTCGTTGATCGCGGAGTTTGCATATGCAACGGCCCAATGTCCCCTGCATAACGTGGCTTTTTCACTTTCGGTTGCATCTTCTCAAAGTAAGAATAGTCCGACAAACCTAAGCAGTAATGGATGGTGTAACTGAATATGTTAACATCTTTCTTTATACACAATTGCATGAAGTATTTCTGGATGGATAAATCCATGAAATTATTCATAAATGAAAATAATGACATTATAGTATAAAATGCATTTTACGGACTATAAAGTTCATTAAAAAATAATATCAAATAAACATCATTAGGTGTTATACAATTGAAGTAGTTATCATTAACAGGAAGTGAGTTATTAAAAAGTAAAATAATGAGTTACCACAAGTGGGTAATAATATGTAATTTGTTTTCGATTCTTTGTGTCGATTGAACTTTTTTTCAATTTATATATGCAATTTTTTTCTTTTTTTTTTTCAAAATATGTGTCTTAGTTATTTGATTATCACAAAACAAAAAAAAAATTGTTGATATGAATTCTTTCAAAATGCAGTTATCTGAAATAGGAAATACTTGATTTTTAAGTCTTAAATTTCTCATTGTAGTATTTTTGTTATAATGATTTAACGTGAAGTAGATAAACAATTGTTTCTATTCATTTCAGAACTGTAAAAAAAAAACAAACAAACAAAAAACAAACGAAAAAATTTCCAATTATGTAGATAGATTATCAGTTCATTCTTTCATGAGTGTTTTTATCTTTTTGTCATTAGTTAAATAAAAAAATTACACAGAACTTGGTAGTTAATGCCGAAAAATGATAAATTATGAAAATTTTCTTCAAAACATATCACACCCTGTGAAAGAGAATTAATTCATTTCAATTATGGAACATTTACCATGATATTTATTGTTTTCGACATTTTTAAAACAAGATTCCATTAATGATGTGACGGTTAAAGGCCGAATAATAGACCCTACTCGTCTTTCGAAACGTACCTTCCTGATCCGGCTGCAATCTCTTGAAAAGCCTACGCTGATAGCGGCTACTGCAAGGAGTAGAAGCGATTGCTGGAGTGAATTGTGCGCTTTCGTCGTCAGTATGGGGCTCGCTGTCCATTTTCCCATTCTCTGAATTTTCATTGACTGGAAATTGAAAGATATATTAAAAATCTTATTAGTAGGGCTACTCAGCCCATGGCTTTTTAGTAAAATTTTCTAGGAAAAAAATACCATTGGTTTCGATGCTTTTCCCCAACAAATCTACATTCCTGTTGCTGCTGTTTGAAATGGCGTCCTCCCCACTATTGGTTACCTCTGACAAATGATGAATTTATTGTTCATAAATCTTATTATTCTTGACATGTACTTTATTTGCTATAACTTTTTTTTTTTTTAAGTTTAGAGCAAAAATTTTATGTATCATTATTACCATTTACAGCATCCATGGACACAGACTCCCCATTGGTGTTGCTAGAAGATGATACTTCCATCAAATTCGCGTCCGTGCTTCTATAATAATATTCATGATTATTATACCAATTATAACTCATTGTAGGTAATCAGTGTTGACAAAAAATTATCGCGAACAAAAAATTGTCATTGAGAAAAAATTTCAGTGGAAAATAAAGCAATACAACAAAAATATCACCAACTTCTCACGGTTGTGCAGAAACAAAGTAGGAATTGCAGTTTTTTCGAGAATGGCACGCCCGTAGCATGGCAATTTCAAAAAATGCTGCGGTTCGAAATGAAAGCTGCACAAACGTGCATTTCCTGGGATGGGTTCCTTTAGGTTGCAAGCGTCTATCCATGACTTCTTTCTTGCATCTTTAGGGAAACTAAAAATATTTGCATACTTTGTAACTGTGAAATTTTTCATACTCACACACAAAATTTAAAGTTAAATTAAAATGGAATATAAAATAAATGATTAATACATATGAAAAATCGTACCTTGTACGAAAATGAGTAAACATTAAAAAAAAAATGATTTAAAAAAATTACTTTGATTCTTGACAATTAATTTTTCCAAATAGAAAATTTTTGATTTAAAATCAATTATTCAATATCGGTTATTATGTTGAATCAAGATCGAAAATGTAATACGAAATATATACTGATCATATACGTATAAAAGTATACTAGTATTATATATTCAACCACAACATACTTGAAATAGGATAATCCTTTTTCAACAGTTACTGTATCTCGACAGTAAATGCACGTTTTGCGACAATTTTTGTCCGATGCGTCAACAGGTTGGCTATTTTTGAAAAAATCCAATTTAATAACTGATCTTTCGCATTCATCAGTATCATTGTCCGACTTGATCAGTCGAATTTTCCGAGCTTGCAATGTTTCACTGTAAAATTCATATCAAAGTTAATAACAGTCGTAGCAGGAGGAAACGACATGGTGTATGCATTTTTAAAATGCAGAATTTTGATACTTACTCGTCGATAAAACGAATTGAAGGAGTTGAGCCTTTTTTAAAAACGCGTTTTTTATTTTGCTCATTGCAATTGAAATCTGAGAGGGCAAAATGTCTGTTGCAAAACAGGGCAAATCGAGGTTGGCTTTTCAGTGATTCCAAAGTTATGCCAAAGAAACCAAGCCATTCTTTTTCCCTACCTGCTTGAATCCTATGAGAAAATTTCAAAATAAATTAATTCTTGTTACTTTTTTTAAAACATCGGATAAAAGTAAAGTAGGAAAGATACATACTTGTGTTAAGAAATTCTATTTCCCGGGTCATCTTTAATCTGCCGGCAGATAAAACAATAGTGCGCAGATGACATTTCTGGACATGAACACTTTTCTATTAAAAAATTTTTTTATTCATTTTTTGGCTCAATTTGGCGATTGTATTTGACGTATTTGACGACTGTTTGTTGTCACTTGTTTATACAGGGTACGCGGCAGTTCGCGTACGATCGACACCACTCGTAGGGCTTTGTACCCTTATGACGTCACGTCCATTTCTCCTATGTGCGACGAACAAATGGCGGCCAACTAGCAGTCCATGTACTATATGGTCTAAGAATCAGTACCTCTGATTTTGACTGAGGAATAAAATGGCATTAAATTTGTTCTGTATTGAAATGGGATTCATTCTTTCAAGTCTGCACACTTTCGCACTTTTTGGCCAAACGAAAATTTTGGTATTTTATTCGAATGAGATTCATCATTTCAGCTGTTGATCTATAGCCACAGATTTGAAAATGTTAACAGATCCTGTAAGACGATTCAAGACTTTCTTCAAGTCTCTGTGTTTCGATTCAAATCGCATTGTCCAATACCCTACAGGAGGGCCAAACAATATGATCATTCTCGCGTAATGTACCAAAAAGTGCAATTCAGGTTTTATTGGACCGATCAAATGCAGGAAGGTTTGATTATGCTCACATATTAAATCGTACAAATAAGGAGCATGAGCTCGCAAAAGTTTCGGCGCAAGTATAATGTTGATGATTTCTTGAAGTTTCAAATACAAACCCCAGAATTTATCATCATGAGGGACTTTATCACCAACGATAATCCCAAAATATCTGCAAAAACGCAGCATTTTCGCTGCGCTCATTTTTATTCTGTCTTTTGTTATTAGAGGAGGTTTCTTTGATTCAGAAAGGGAAGCGAAATCAAATGCCCTGTATTCGCGATTAATATGTTCCATGGTGACTATTTTCTGATAAACGAGATGTTTAACAACTCCTTCCATCGTATATACACACATCCCCTCAAGTAAATCATGTAATGCATCGACAGCAACATTTTGAAAAACATTGAAACAATTGAGATCATTGAAAACGCACCTTTCAAACACCCCAGTATTTTTTACGTCCATTTTTAAGACATCTTCACTGTAATTTTTCTTTGTTTGGAGCAGTGATTTAACTTCTTCCCAAACACTTTGCAATGTCTCTTTGTCAACTTTACAAATTCTACAACAGTAGTAAGCAACAAAAATCTCAGTGAAACCTAGTATACCGTTAAGACCTAAATTATCACCTGAGATCAAACCAGTTTCAAAATATACTTTCTGAATACCTTTAGAGGTTTCAAGCTCAATACCATTGACTTCCAAATCATTCAATTCGTCAATGAGGGGTCGAAACGTTATCGTATTTCCAAATTTTTTCCTATCTTTTGCACCAAACAATAGAACTGTATATGTGTGGGAAAGATGAGACGCGTATTGAGGAGGAATGCAGAGAATTTTAGCATATACAACACCAACGGCATTAACTCCAGTATGTGAGCCTAATGGATTCCCTGATTAAAAATCATCATGATACAAATTGAGAGGAAGAACTAACTTATCACCATGAGCCTTCATTCGCTCACGCCACAAGTCTCCGTGGATGAAATTAGACATGATTTCTTTTTCCTGAGTCAATTCTTTTATATATGTTTTGATTTCTTCGAAAAAAGTCTCATTAGAAATAACTGTATATAAAAAGTTTGTTTCAAAGGAATGTGTTGGGCCATGACAAGTTTGTATTTGACAACAATACAATCATTAACTTTATCTTGCTCAAGATTTTGACCGATTTCATATGATACAGGGGGCAGATATTTATTGTATTTAGTAAACATTTTGAACCTTCTGTGTTCAGTTGAAAAGTCCTCCAGAGGATTAGAATTCGAGTTAAAAATACTTTGTACAGGGTGCGCCATTTCTTATGTCGGTATTGTAACATTGAATAACTTAAACATTTGACAACCGATTTACTTGACTTCACTTGTTTTGGAAACGTCAATTCAGTACAATTTCAACCATGTATCGCTTCACACCAAAAGAACGCGCTGAAATAGTTACTTTGTACATTGAAAATAGTCGTTCAGTTGTGTTAACTCAACGAGCATATCGTCGAAAATATCTTGGCAAACAGGCACCATCTGACAACACTATTCGTCGTTTGGTGTCGAATTTTTGTGACCACGGGACAGTGAAAGATCGCGAACAACCCGTTCATCAACGACCAAGACGTTCAAATGAACTGATTGAAGCTGTCAGAGAGAGCGTTGCCCAAAACCCAAAAGTTTCATATCGTCACCGCGCTCAGCATCTCGGCATCAGTGGAACCACTCTACGGCGCATTTTGAAAGATGATTTGCATTTGTTTCCGTACAAAATGCAATTAACACAAAGAATATTGCCTACAGATCATCCACGTCGCTTGGAATATGGACAAACAATCGCTCGAATAGTTGATACTGAACCTGATTTTTGGAAGCGAATTTTAATGACCGACGAGGCACATTTCAAACTTTCTGGAGGCGTTAATAAGCAAAATTGCCGCATTTGGGGAACGCAGAATCCACACGAGATCCATGAAACGCCATCGCATGACCAAAAAGTTACTGTTTGGGCCGGCGTTTGCGCCAAAACCATCATTGGTCCTTATTTTTTCAAAGAGAACCAAACGATCGATGGAAACCGATATCGGTGGATGTTGGCTCACTATGTCTGCCCACAAATGCGTGAAAAAGGTCTTGAAGATTACTGGTTTCAACAAGATGGTGCGACCTGCCACACTGCGAATCAAACAATCCAGTTTCTGCAACGAAAATTCCCTGGACGTCTGATGTCAAAAAGAGGCGACATTGAATGGCCACCCAGATCTCCAGATTTGACCCCTCCAGACTTCTTTTTGTGGGGTTATTTGAAAAGTAAAGTGTACGCCAGCAAGCCGCAGACCATTGAAGAGCTTAAGGAAAATATTCGTGCCGAAATCATTGCTATACCACCCGAGATGCTCGAAAAGGTAATGGAAAACGCCGCAAAAAGGGCATATTTTGCTGTGAACAATAAGGGCGGCCACTTGATTGATGTTGTGTTCAAAAACTAGTCTAAATAAATTGTAAAGGACCAAACTAAATAAAAATACCTCATTTACAGAAATCGGTTGTTTTTTTTTCAAGTTATTCAATGTTTACATGCCGACATAAGAAATGGCGCACCCTGTACAATTTTCAAGTTGATACTACTGGAATCTCGATCTTTGTAGTAATCATCAAACTCAGCTAGTACATTTGGCAACAAAACATTTTTCATAAATCCTGTTAAAAGTTCTACAATTTTTTGATGAGATTTTCGTGGTAAATCGGAATCAGAATAAGCATTACACAAAATGGCTGCAGTTTCTTTTCTGAATCTCTCTTTTCTCTGAGACATAGTGCCGTGTTATAAAATGAAAACCTTTTGAAAAATAAAACTGGAAAAACACTAAAACACCATTTGCATTTTTTAGTCAACACGAGTATTAGTCAAATTAACATACAACTCGTCAACCGTTGGAGGCGATTGATTTTTTGAAATACCGTAAATGTATTTCTCAAGGAAAATCCAAGCATTTTTGCTATCAGGCATGTATTCTTGATTGAGACCGAGGAAAGCTTTGATACAAACATCCACAGCTTTCAAAGGAGATCGAAATCTGTACTCTGTTTCGTGGATAAGTACTAAGGCATCCGTCTGATTTTCCAAGTTACCTAGAAGGACAACTGATGGTGGGCAAATGAGGCCAATGAATTTTTAATCTATTAGATTGAATTGAGATTTTTGATATTTCTTCAAACCTTCATTTCTTGTTTCAGCATAGTAAAGTTTCAGAAAACTTTTGACTGATTTTCCTTTTTTGATCTTAACATATGCAATGATATTCTTTGCAGTGATCGGCCACTTCAAGAACATAAAATCTTCTTGAGTTACATAAAGAGTCTTGAAATCCTCTTCCAACTGTAAAGGCCAAAATATTTTACGTATCGGGTATATTCTATATTTTCACGGATTTTTTATTCTGTCAACTCACCAGCAAGTAGCCACTAGGTCTGTTTAAAGCGATGAAATGTTCAAAAATGCGGGGAATATTCCATTTTCCAGTTATTTTTTTTTCTTAATTCAAATTTATCAATCCATTTTTTCTTGACATCTTTAAAAGGATCCTCATTGTGCAAAAACCAGTTTAATTTTGCGAAGCCAAGTCCCTCTAAAAGAGAATGTACCGAAATAAATGTATCACGCTTAATTATGACAATTTTTTTACAAACAACGTAGATAAAATAATTTCATTAGCACCTGGATCAAGTTGCTGTGGTGAATGTACTTCGCTGAGCAATTTCAAAACGCCAGAAGATCTTAATTCCCGACGTTCATTAATGTACCGATTTTACAATCTGCCAAACGCATTTTGTCCAGTAGCCCCAGCAGAATACCATGACGTACATGCTTCACCAGGAAAAAAAATCGTTATCTCGTGGGCAATTTTTTCGAACCTTTCTCTGGAAATTCTTAAAAAGAAAAAAAAAAGGTGTAATTTCATTGTGAAGAAATTGAGAAAAAACATTGTCGTGCAATCAAACTACCTATATTCTAGATTTCCTTGTTCAAGTTCTTTTGTGACAATTATTCGTGCCAAAGAAATCCGCCACTCTGTATCGTTTTCTTTCTTTATAATCGACAGCCTTCCTTCCTTCCAATGTATTGAAAACTTTTTCCCTAAATAGAGACTCTGAAAATGTAATATATGTCGTCTTAGCATTTATTTACTTTGAGTATATGATTATACTCTTTCAGTTTCTTCAAACAAATTCTTACTACGAGAAAAATGAAAATCTTGTATATACTATTAGCTTGAAACAAAATTTACGTCCAAAATAAACAACTTTTTACTTGTTCTGAAGGGACATTCCACGATAGAAAATGAATAACTTAGATGTAATTTGAAGGGCCTTGTATTATTCTGAAACGTATGAGATTATATTCATTTCAAGTGCAACTCACACTGAAGCTTTATTAGCTAAATTTTCATTTATATCATGATTTCTTTAAAAAAAAAGAGATAAGTGTTAAAACAATAGATTTGCTTTTTAGATCTTCAGCTCCAGTAAAGCGATTTAAAAAATTTTGGCTTTGTTCCACATTTAGCACTTCTATGTCCACCTCATTTCCAATAGGATCTAATCGTAAGCCGAAATCAATGTCTTGCATTCGCTCTACAAGTAAAAAAAATTTATTTATTTATTCAAGATAATGATACATTACATAATATTAAATCTTTTAAACAGGCACTAAAATATTAAAAACACGCAAAAAACAGATGACCAAAATTCAAAGTAAGTTATATAATCATATTTTATACCTATAGAAACATGATTATTGAAAAGATGCAAGAAAAAACCAATGAAAATGTATTTCTTCAGAGTAGCTTCTTTAAAACTACTTCTAGGTTTTACGTTATAAAAAAGCAGTAACAAACGATTATAAAAAAACGAAAAATCAAAATTATTGTCAATCGTTGCCATGAATTTCTTGATAAAACAGTCAACAGGAAACTTGTGAAAAATGTACGCAAACTTTTCCACAAATTTTCACCATTACTGAATGTGTATGTTTTTAAAAATCATTTGTGCAACCGCTTTGAACGAAGGACCTGGCAAACTTTGAAAAAAAATTTCACAAATCTCTGATCATTTTTAGATTCTAACATATCAATTAATTATGCACATTAAGAAATATAATATTAAGAATATTATATTTTTATATTATTATATTATATAACATCATGATTATTATAATTACACATATGTAATTGTAAAAAATCATAAATAGTAAAAAATATCACGTATATACCTATAGTATATGTGATCTATTATTATAATTAATTGTATATGTGTAATATAATAAATAACTAACATTATGTACGCAATACTATCTTTCTTTTATCACAATGAATATTAACAATTCATCGATGATAAAAATAATTTATTAATTATTAATTGATCAAAAATTTATAAATATTTATTATTTTTTATAATATGTAAAGTTCATTTATAACTATTGAATAATTATTAATTTATAACTAATTAATTAAAAATTTATTTTATTATTTATATTTTTTCAACTTCTTACGATAAGAACAAAAAAATGTTTTACATTGTTTCTATTTTTTTATATCATAAATCGATAATTAAAAGTGACTTATAATTCTATGTTTCATTAAATAATTAAGGTAAGTAGTGCAAGTGAAATAATTTCATTATATCACGAAAAAAATAATTTGATGAATGAATTGTTAACAAATGTTAAACAGTTATCTCATAAATTTTGGAAAAGTTAGGTAATATAATTTAATAGATAACATGGGAATCGTTGAATTTTTTACATATTTGAAAAGTAATTTATCATTTTTATAAATTATTTTCACTAGTAATCATACTGTAACAAAGTGATAAATAGGTTTTTCATATTCCAAATTAGAAGCCATCATCTTTAAGGAAAAGCAATTTGAAACATATAATTCGAAGCATGAAAGCTAAAAAAACCATCTAAATAATTTTAAAAGCTGAAAAGGAATTTGATTTATGATAATTTATTAATTTAGTATTTTTTAATTCAAAATGCATGCTGTAGTCAATTGAATTGAAAAAAATGTCAATACGCTTTTTGAAACACAACACTTATTCACCGTCAACAAACCGAAAGCGTTTTAAGTGATTAGTTAAAAGACATATATTTTATTAATGCCTACAGGCATCGTACACTAATATAGTCATTTTAACGACTCACAAAAAAGATTTTCATCGCAATTTATTTTTAAGTGTGTTGTCTTTTTGATAGCTGTAACAACAAGGATTCAATTCGCGATTGCGTTATGCGATAATTGTATATATAAAAAACAATGACTTTAATAAAACAAACATGTGATGTTTATGTGGTGGTCCATCGAGATGAGCTCCATGTAGGTAATTATTATTTTACAACTAATAAATAAATACACAATACACGCCAATTGCTCGCGATCACTGGCTGGCACTACACTGTCAACACTGCACTGTGTGGTGCTGGCAACGTGGCAACAACTGACAATCGCGAGTTGAATTTATCTTGCATAACTTGGCGCACCGATTTGGCCCGACAATGTCGATTTAATACTGTCAGTAATACGTCCGTAGCATGGATCGCGCTCAGTGCTGCCAGATTCATGAATCGAGAAATACGTGCCGTGGGAGAAAAGCAGTGGCGGGAGCGTCCAGAAAATACGTACAAATACGTACGGCTAAAATTCAATGTGTAAGACGAGGACAGACACACTATTAGTATACATATGACTATAGAAAGGTCTAGAGAGTATGCAATTCATCGATATTTCCCTATATAGGGTTCTACTCAATGTATCAGAACCATCAGAATCAGAAGAACAAATTTTCTGATAGGAAGTAGGGTATTAAAATACATACAATATTTTTATTAAAAATCATTTAATATCGTCCAGGAATACTTATTATTAATCAATTAGACTTTCATCTCATATATATTCGATAGATTGAAGAACAAACATAATGCTTAATTTCTAATAATACTACAAGTAATGCTGTTAAAGTTGAAATTACAAGTACATAAATCTGTCCATTTTCTCCAGCAATGGCTTTGTATCAATACTTGTAACAGTCCGGTTGTCAATGAAAGCTTTTACGTGTAAGATACCTGTTAAGGTTTTTTCTTCCAAAGAACTTCTGAACTTGGTTTTATTCCAATTGATGCTGCTAAAAATTCTTTCACAAGCGGCAGAAGAATGCGGAAGTATTTGAACTAATTTCAAAATCAACGGAAACTCCAGTGACCCATCTGCGTAGACGACTTTTTTAACTTTTTTCCAAAAGGTATCGATGTCCGTGTCAGGGTCAGTCGATTGGAACATCATTTTTAGCTTCCAGAATTCTGACTGCATCGATGTTGACTCAAACCCAAAAAAATCTGCCACTATAGCAACATCTCTGAGATTTCAGGTTTGCAGGGTCCAAAAATTGCAATTCCTTAATAAATTTAACAGATTGCTCATGAAAAGGAAACCTCTTGTAAATTTCACTTGCCAACGTAATGTAAAATTGGTGACATCTTTTTTGGAAATCGTTTATCTCCTGAGTGCTGACAGAGGAAGGCATTTTGCTTAGTGCCACTTTGACTGTAGGTCCAAGATAAACATTGTGCAAAGGCTCCCAATTTTTTTCGTTTTCTTTTGTGATTTCAGCGTATTCGATAAATTCGGGATAGGTTCTGGAGGTGTACTCGGGTTTCAGATAGTAAGAGACAACAGTCATAAAAAGAGCAGACATTTTCTGATGCAAAAGATGAATCTTAGGCTTTTCCGAATGAAATTCTAAATTTCTTTCACACACTTGAGGCAATAGAAATCCAAAAATTGTAAAAAAAGCTTATTCCACAAATTTGCATAGAGATGGAAAATATTTTTGGCTTTCTTTCTTTCTTTTTGTCCCTTCAAATCATCTTTTTCTTTTTTGAAAAAAAGGAACAGAGCTTCATATCGATTTAAATATTTGGTAACAGCTGAAGATAAAGACAACCATCGAATTTTGTAAATCTTGACTAATTTGAGAACAGGAATGTCAAGTAATTCTTGGATTGAGGCTAATGCTTTTTTCGATTGCTACTGTTTTTGAAATAATTGTACGCATCTGAAAGCATTGATTTAACTTCAGGAGGCAGGACTTGGGTGGCATAGGATACGGCCCGGGCAAGTGAATGACATATACATTTCATAACAAATAATGTTGGAATGTCGTCCTTGAATTTTTTTGCAACAGAATTGTATTGCCCAAAATTGACACTAGCTCCATCAGCAGCCAGTCCAACCATATTATCTTTATATGGGATTTGATATTGTTTGAAAAATTCAACGATAGCCAGATACAATCCCATATGCGTAGAATCTTTGACCTAAAACAAAAAATACAAATATTCCATAAGTAATATTTTTATGTTAATTTATTGTTTTTCCAGAAAAAAAATTAATAAACAAGAAAAAGAAAATTTTGATTTTGTTTCTCATTTTCTGTACTTCAATAATAATCAATTAATTCAAAAAATTAACTTTCTCAGAATAAACAAAAATGAAAAATTATTCTTATATGTACAAACACCAACAAAAAACGAAAAGTTTTATCAGAATGGAAAATATTCATATTTTCGATTCAGAACATGATTCTTATATTTCTAATGATGTATATGAATGAAAGAGTTGTAAAATTTTTTTTAGAGACTTCCTTGACTTTCATAAAAGTTTTTTGTCAATTTAAGCATGGGTGCAGAAATCCAAAATGTTTTAGAATGTCAGAATGGATTTGTGTCAATACAATAAGCCCCTTTAAAAATATTTATTGCTTTTTCTGGAGTTTTTTGGAATAAAAAAAACTGCTTTTGCATCTACGAATTAAACAAAAAATAATAACTTCAAGAAGAGCGAGAAAATTGTCGCGAATTCCCGTTTCTGACTGATACCGAACGACGAGCGCCAAGTGTTTTACAGTGCCAATGTCGGTAGACTCGTCGATTATGGGTACAAACTTTTGGAACTTCAGTTTTTCAACCACTAACTCCAATTCATGCTTGCCAATCACGTTTTTGATGATCGAAGTACATTTTGTACGATTGCATGTCAACTGAGATTGCACAGCTTTATCCAAATCAATCTCTTTAATAAAAGAGATTAAATCATCACTAACACTTATTGGTAAATCATTTTTCACTATGAACATTGCCGTTTGTGCCTCAATGATTTTTGCACGTGTTTTTGTGTCAGTTGCACTCTTGAAAAGGTTAGATATTTTTGGTGTTTGCTTGATACTTTCTAAATTTTTGATGCGAGTGTCGTATTTCTCATGATTTTTCAGAGCAGTAATTCCACTTTTTTCGCAACTTAAATCCTTGTCACAGTACTTGCAGTGAAAATAATGTTCGCCTAGAACAAAAAAAAAAGTTTTCTTGTAACGAATTTGGTTCAGAAGTTTATTAAGAAACTAGAGTGAATAAAATGATTAATAAAATAAGATAAAACAAAAATGACTTACAAAATAATACAGGTTAATTAAAAAAATCCAAAAAAAAAAATTGAAGTATGTAGGAGAGCGAAATATGAACAAAAGCTATTGATTAAATATCACTATAAAATATATTCAAAATATTGAAAAGATGTTCTAAAAAATCAAAAAAATTACAAACGTAACCAAAATAATTTTACCTTTCACGCTTGTAGTTGCCCATACGAAATTGTTTTCCCAATCATTTTTATACTTTTGACTCCTGGCTTCATTTTTTCTTTTTCTTTTTTTGTCACTGGAGCTTGATTTCACTTGTCTGTAAAATTGTAAGTATGAAAAAAGGTTACAATCGTTACAATCGTAGCTTTCAATCGTTGGATTTGTGGTTAGATTTCCTCTGTAAATCTTACTTTTTTGGAGGCGTTTCAACCTCCGATTCAATTGATTCGGCACTTGACATTTCTATATTTTTATCACTTTTTTTTATTATACTTTATATTATTGTATTATTTGGTACATAATATCAAATTTGTTTCAATTTGGTTTGTTTACTGCTGGTGCTGCCACAAATAAACACATGTAATTACACTTAACACTGAACATACACGCAACACACGTCACACAATCTTGCAGTCTTTCTTAAATTCAAGATGGCGATTCTCATGGAGCGCGCCAGCGCGCGCTTAACTTAAACATCGAAATCAAATTGAATAAAAACAAATTGAAAGAAAAATCGCGAAATAAAAGCTTTCAGTTTTAATTTTTTGTTTTCAAAACGCCCAATACGTACAAATATACGTACGTTGTTGGCAAAGTCAAAAAATACGTACAAATATATGTACGTCGTTGGCCAGAGCCAAAAAATACGTAAAACACGTATAAATACGTACATCTGGCAGCACTGATCGCGCTACCTTGTCTAGCAATGGTGGCCCAACCTTTTTTTCCCAGTGTCTCTATCCTTCTTTCGGAACATAATGCGTTCTCTTTCTTACTCGTGGATCGTGGCGGAATGCGATGGGCACAGCAAGTATAGCAGGTCTACAGACCCTGGAGTGGATATCATGGACACAGGTATCTGTTTGAATAAGTGCTTTTGTAATTTTTTATCACATAATAATTTGAGTAGCAGGTCACGAATAAATTTAGAACTGTTAGTTGTTTTCAACAAGAAAGTTAAGTACAATCGAGTCCCACGCGAAGAGCAAGCCTTCTGGGCATGCTCTTAACTCCGAACCGTTCGGAAGGCTCTGATGTCTCGCTCTCGAACAGTTCGGCAGGCTCAGATGTCTCGCTTTCGCAGCGAGCACGAGCGAGCAAATTCCGAGAAATTGCTCTTCGCTAGGAAGCTCTTTGCTTGGAACTCGAGTGTAAGTAAAGGCTTTAAAAATTTTTGGAAAATTTTAACAATATTGCCGAAGGGTAATTTGAAACATACAATGTAGCGAAAATTTCACTGAATAATGTGTTGTGTTGACTTATTTCTGAATCCGATTCTTGCTAAGTGCGTTTTATACACTCTCCCCGACACGACGCGTGCGCTCGAAAAACGAAATCACTCGAAACCATGCTATTTTGAAAAATTGTAAGTCGGAAAATGTTCATTTTTCCAGCTTAAAACTTGCAGAGTAAATACTATGATGATATAGCAATATGAACCAATTTAAACAAAAACGAAAAAAATTAGTACCATTTTTGACAGTATCTAATTGTTTATAAAAATTTACAAATAGTTAATGTAAATTTCATGCAATTTTTCTGTGATGTTTCCGTATTAACTTTCAGTCAACAAATAATACACAGTGTGAAAATAATCAGTTTATCTCATATATTTTGAATTATAAAGAACTAGCTGCACTAGGCAGACGTTGTCCAACCAAGAAGTAGATTGAATATGGTAGGGAACGAAAATAGAAATAATACACGATTTTCTTGATAATCTTTTGAGTTTTTTTCTAGAGCCTTTCAAAGTCGAAACCATAAAATCATTCAAAGTAATATGTCTTATAATGTACAAAGTTATAAATAAATAAATTAGTATCAAACCCCTTAGGTACCACTTAAGTACTTTTTCAAATATATCCTCCTTTTTAATGAAAATTGGTAAACTTTTGATTTTATCTTATGAAATAAGTGTTTTTCTTCATTTTCCAACGGTCAAACATTCAAAAAAACAGTGCAATTATTTTAGAAAACAAAAATTAGAAACGCTAACTCTCAGGCAAGTGTAGATAACGCACTTGTCATGCGCTAGACAACATCCAGATAATGCACATTGCGGGAAATTTAATATGCCCCATCAACTTTTGTTTCTTGAAAAAAAACAGACAGAACAGGAGGGGGGAGACAGACAGTGTCTTCCCCCTCCCCCGTTGTACTGTCATTGGTAGCCTTGGGGTATTTTTGTCAATTTTTTTCCTGAGAGTTCTCCCCCCCCCCCCATCTTAAGTTGGTTTTTTTTTTCTTGAATTCCGAAGACAGTGACTTCTCGTCCCAGTGGCGGCCCCAGTCACTGGCGTTTGGTTTTGCGACTAATTGGCGTCCGCGATGCAACAACTCCACGAGGTCCTTTACAATACAAGAGAGTTTTGTTGCTACTTAAAATACCTACGTACCACGTGACTTTTGGCTCGTTAATTTTTCCCAAACGTTTGGGAACATATCGTGCACTTACAGCAAATGGTAGGCATTTTAATATGAAATGATGCTACATCACTTTTTTTCCCATAAATATTGGACTTATCGGATGTTCATATAGCATAAACTAGAAAAGTTTCGTATTATCTACACTGAGCTAGAAATAGAAATTCGACTCTCGTCTGGCCATTCCAGTTTTTTATGGGAATTTCACCCGAAAATTTTTTTCCGTGTATAACGAGTAATGATCCTGATGTAATTGCTGAATTTTTTGCTGAATATTTTGCGACAGCTTACAATAAAAGTTCGGTTTTACCTTTATCTACTATCCCGGGCCGTTATCATTTCTGTTCATCGAGGATCAATTACTCAGATATTGAACGAGGATTATCTAATTTGTCGTTGAATAAAGGGTTTGGGTCTGATAGTTTCCTAAATTTTTTTTGAGGAATTGTGCATCTGGTTTATTGCATACCTTATTTTCATTATTTAATTTAGCTATTTAGAGAAGGATCCTTCTCTCAATGCTGGAAGGTGGGCAAAGTTGCTCCAATCTTTAAGAAGGGGGACAAGAATTTCGTTGTAAACTATAGGCCTATAATGATTCTAAATGCAATCCCAAAACTTTTTGAAAAACTTATTACAGCTCATTTATCCAAGACGCTGGGGCCTAATTTTGCTACCAATCAGTTTGGATTTCTTCCCAAAGGTCTACAACTTCATATTTACTCTCATTGAAAACTCTTGCTGTGGATGCTATCGAGGAGGGTATTCAACTTGATTGTATTGACCTTGACTGGGCAAAAGCCTTTGGCAGATTAGATTGGGGATGACTGGTTTAAAAACTTGAGTTTTTTCAAATTAATGGACAGTTCATACAATTAATTAATAGTTACTTACAAGAAAGGGCTCAATGTTTTTATTAATGGATGTAAGTCCAGAATCTCTCCAGTTACTTCAGGCATTCCTTAAGGATCACATTTAGGACCTATTGTATTCAATATTTTTTTTGAAGTTCTACCTCACGCTCTTTCATTTTTTTAATTATTCCTTTTTGCTGATGATGCTAAACTTGCTGCTTTCATTTGAAGTCCTGCTGACGGTTTGCTTTTTCAGAATGACCTGAATCGTATAATTCATTGGTGTAACTGTAATAATATGAGCCTTAGCGCTGATGTGTATGCAGTAATGACGTTGAAAAAAGTTCATTTTTATTCTATTTCTTACTTTGTGAATAGGAATCAACTTGTCAGGCCTACATTTATCAAAGACCTCGGAGTGTTATTTGATCCTGAGTTGACATTCTCACATCATTTTGATTATATTATTAATAAAGCTCAAAGGCAATTGCAGGTAATAATGAGAAACACAAGGACTTTTTCTGAGCCATTATCATTAATATTATTGTAAAAGACGCATGTTCGTCCTCATTTGGAATATGAATGCCAGGTCTGGAATCCCATGACAAATACTCATATTGCACGTTAAGAGAGAATTCAACATAAATTTTTGTGTCTTTTTATGTTTAGATTTGGTTCTCCATTGAGTATTTTTTTCCACAATTACTCTCAAGCTTTGGTATCAAAAAACCTTGAAACTTTACAACTCTGCAGAGACATGGGGAATCTTTTGTTTTGGTATGATTTACTTAATGGCAGAATAGATTGCCCTGATTTACTTATGCGAGTAAGTTTTTGCTGCGGTAGGATTTCTTCACGTGAGGATAGTATGTTCGATCTTTCATTTGCGTGAACTTCATTTGGTCAAACTAACACTTAGCTAGCAAATTCTCTGAGCAGATCTTTTGACGTTATCTCAGATAATCGTGATTCTTTTCGTTGCCTAGCTAGAGATTGATTAACTACATAATATCCTTGTATATGATTGATGTATATGAATACTGATCTGGAGAATGGTTCGATTCGAGTTGAGTTCGGTATAATGAATAAAGAAACTGGGCGTTCGATTTTAAATGGGTGTTATTGCAACCGTGGTCGGAAGTACAACAACGAAGGTGATTTTTCGCTCATCGCTCGTGCTTTCCCTTCTCCTTTTCCCCCTCCCGCACCCACCTACTCGGTCCAGTGAGTGAGAGAGAAGGGCTCCTACTGAGAGAGAGAGAGATGAAAACGCGACGGCCATTACAATTCTAAATACATAGATCACGGCAAATTCAAATCAACTAAAAACCCCAACATCCCGCCCGCCTTGCACGGAGTGCGAAATTAGAGCGCGAATGCTGAGTATGGGAAATGGTAGAGATCATGCTCCGGCGTCGAGCGGCTCCTGCGTCTTGCTTGGTCGATTTCCTTAGTCGTCGGCGCTGCCTGGGATCCTGCACAGTTTAGTGATTGGACGAGTATACGTTCCAGAGGCCGTGCGAACCACAGCCGAACGGACGAGTCCGTCGTCTCCAGGTCTGACGGTGGTGACGCGCCCCAGAGGCCACTTCGACGGGGGATAACGGAGGTCAGCTACTAGTACAAGGTCCCCCACGGCCAAGTTCGGCTTCGGGGCTTGCCATCGCGGGGATCCGTGCCTCGATCTCTGGTTCTGGAACGAGGAAGAGTGATGAGCCAATGAGGAAGTGCCCAGGCGTGAGGACAGCGAGATCAGTGGGGTCAGAAGAAAGTGGGGCGAGAGGTCGTGAGTTGAGGCAACCCTCGATCTGACACAGGAGGGTGCTCAACTCCTCATAAGTGAGCGTCCGGTCGCCGAGAGTCCGGGCGAGCATCCCCTTCATGGATTTGACTCCTACCTCCCAGAGCCCGCACCAGTGTGGGGCCGCAGGCGGTATGAAAGACCACTTCGTGCCGTCCCTGGCGAGCACAGGCCCGATCTCCTTGTAGAATGATGAGCCAGCTTGAAGAAGGCGGGCGAGCTCAGCGTCTGCTCCACAGAAGTTAGTGCCGTTGTCGCTGAAGATTTCCGCGCAGACCCCTCGGCGTGCCGTGAATCGCCGAAAAGCTGCCAGAAAAGCGGCTGTTGTGAGTGCGCTGACCACCTCCAGGTGGATGGCCCGCGTCGTCATGCAGACGAACAGTGAGATGTATGCCTTGTATGCCTTGTGGCCCCGCCCTGGAGCAGTGCGGCAGAGGATGGGACCTGCAAAGTCCACCCCGGTGCGGGCGAACGGTCGACCTGGCGTGAGACGAGGCGCTGGAAGCTGGCCCATCAGCTGTGCGCCCGTGGTTGGCTTGATTCTGAAACACACAAAGCAGTTCCTCACATGGTTCTTCACCATGCTCCGGCCATGGATGACCCAGGTTCTTCTCTGCAGGTAGCCGTAGGTCAGGAGGGCCCCCCCGTGATGGACGGCGTAGTGGGCGTGGGTGATGAACAGCTTGCTGAGAAGCGAGGCCTTCGGTAGAATGGGTGGGTGTTTCTCCTTCTCGGGGATCGGCAGGTGGTGGAGACTCCCGCCCACGCATAGGACTCCATCGGCGTCTAGATAAGGGTGAAGAGGCCTGATCGGGAACTTCCTCGGGAGGTCCTGTTGCCTCCTCAAATTCTCAAGCTCGGGCCCGAAGAATCTGGTCTGTTCAACCAGGATGAGTTTGCGCTGTGCAGTCTGGAGCTCCTCGGGTTGAATATAGGATTCCACAGGATCTCGGGTTGTGGATTTTGCCGAGGCGTGGTTCTTGAAGCGTAGGATTAGTGCAGTAGTTCGTACGAGCTTCTCCAAGGTAAAGTATCTCCGTAGGAGGTACTCCGGGTCGTGATCGGCGGCTCCAGGGGGGACGGCACCAGCGACGAGTGCTCGACACTCCTTTCGGGTATCCTTGGCCGGAGGTTCGACAGCTTCCCCGGGTTCAGCAGGCCGTTCTTCGGTGAGCAGCCAGGGTGGTCCTTGCCACCAGAGAGCGGAGTCCTATAGTTGGGCTGGCGGGACTCCTCGTGACACGAGGTCGGCCGGGTTGTCCTTGGTAGGTACATACTTCCAGTGCTCGGCGGGTAGGTGGCCCTGTATGAAGGAGACCCAGTTGGCAACGAACGTTTTCCAGCGAGTGGCGTGACCGCGTATCCAGCAAAGCGTGATCATGCTGTCGCACCACGCTGTGACACGGAGCTCGCGGTATCGTGGAGCGGTCTGGACGTGGGCTAGAAGGCGTGTTAACAGCTGGGCGGCGCAGGGCTCCAATCTTGGTATCGAGGCCGGCTTGGCCTTCGCAGCGACCAGGGTGCAGCGAATTGGTTGTCCTTCTGGATCGAGGACTCGGAGGTAGACCGCCGCTCCGTAGGCGGTCTGAGAAGCGTCGGAGAAACCATGGAGCTCCATTTTGCAGTTCAGGCTGGATGCGTGCGTCCAGCACCTGATGCGAATGTCTGACAAGTCCTGGAGAGAGGTGCTGAGCGCTCGCCAACGAGATAGATGCGCCCCTGAGAGTGGTGCATCCCAATCGAGCCCGGAAATCCAGATGTCTCGTAGCAGCACCTTAGCGACGGTGACCACGGGCGCTACCTAACCCAGCGGGTCGAAGAGCTGGGCGATTCGAGACGAGACCACTCTTTTGGTGGGATTCTCCTCATCTCGATGAGGTTGGGGCCGCTTGTAGGCGAACGAGTCTTCACCGGGGAGCCAGATGACTCCGAAAGCGGTGGTGAGCTCGGCCAGGCTGTCGCAGAGCTCCACCGGTTGAGGCTGGGCGGTTGGCTCCGAAGGCTCCAATAGCGAGAGGTGGTTGGCCGACCATTTGCTGAGGGAAAAACCTCCTTGACGTAGGATTACAATGAGCTGGGATTTCCTTTCACGAGCTTCTTCGAGGGTGTCTTCCCCCGAGAACGAGTCGTCTACGTACGTCTCCTCCTTGAGGCACCTCGCGCCAAGGGGGAAATTTTGTCCCTCATCTTTGGCAAGCTGGTGCAGTGTTCTGATGGCCAGGTATGGAGCACAGTTCATCCCGTAGGTGACGGTGTTCAACTGGTAGGTGATTGGCTCCTGGCGTAGGTCGGTCCTCCAGAGAATGAACTGCATCGGCTTGTCATCCTCGTGAATCAGGATGGTTCGGAACATCTTGACAATATCTGTGGAACAAACGAAACGGAGGTCCCGCCAAGCGAGCAGGATCAGTGAGAGGTCCCTTTGTAGTGCTGGGCCTGGAAACAGGAATTTATTCAAACTGTGCCCTTGAGCGTTTTCTCTCGACGCATCGAACACGACTCGGAGTTTCGGCGCCAGTTTTGAATATTGAAGTATTCCGTGGTGCGGCAGGTCCCAGCGTGGTGTAGTCGGGGATAATGGCGGCGCGACGCTCATGTGGTCAAGCGCCTCGTACTCCTCCATGAATCTCAGGTACTGGCGTCCTAGCTCCGGATCCCGTCCGAGGTGTCGTTCGACCGATCTGAGAGTAGCTTCGGCGGCGTGGCGATTGTCCCCGTACGAGGCGCTGGGTTGCTTGCAAAATGGAAGCCGCACGACGTAACGGCCTTCTTGATCTCGGGTGTGTGAGCGAACAAATAAGAACTCACACTCTTCTTCCTCCGGTGTTTTCGAGGTGGTGCTCTCGGGTACCTCCTCGAGCTCGAAAAACCGTCGAAGCATGGCGTCTGCGGGTGGTGGCGAGGACTCGCAGTGAAAGGTGTGGATCACCTCCTCCGAGGCCTTGCGGGGTTGTGACTCGATGGACCCAGATAGGACCCACCCAAAGGCCGTGTTGACGGCGGTGATGCCGGTTCCAGGGATGGAGCGCCGTCCATCGAGGAGAGCTGCGAAGAAGAGTTCGGCACTCAGAATAAGTCCAGCGTGATCAGGGCGCCAGAACTGAGGGTTAGCGAGTTGCAGCCCGGTCCGTCGCACGAGCTCAGGTTCCGCGACTGCGCGACTGGGCAGGAGTCCAGTCAGACGTGGCATGACGTAGGCCTCGACGTTGATGGCGTACCCGGACTTGGTGAGGGATTGGACCTTGAAGCGAGCCTTGGACTTCGCAGGTTCGGTACGGACGCCGCCGATGCCGCTGATGTTCATTTCCACCCTGGTTCGGGCCAAGTTCAGTGATTGCGCGACTCGCTCAGAGATGAAGCAGGCATCTGACCCCGTGTCGAGGAGGGCTCGGGTGATGACGCCTTCTCCGGTGGGCTAGACAACCTTAACCAGTGCTGTGGCCAGGAGTGCATTGCGCTTGCGATGACGAGTGGGAGCCTATGTGATATTGAGGCTCGGTGAGTGAGGGCCCGGTTCCAGGGTCGAACCTCGGCGCCGTCGCTGAGAGCTGGTGCCCGGGCTCGTGGTAAGGTGGCGTCGCCGTCGCGTGGTGCTGGCGCCCGCCGTGGTGGTTCCCACCGAGGGCTGGGCCTTCCTCCAGGTGCAGCAATGTGTTGTGCGCCTGGTTGCAACGGCGGCAGGTGGTCGCCGACTTGCATTCCGTCCTCCGGTGGGCTCCCAGGCAGTTAAAACAGAGATCCTGCTTCTGCACTAATGCCCGGAGTTCTTTGACGCTCAGGTTCCTGAAACTTGTACAAGCAAAATTCGCGTGGTTCTGTTGACAGAACATACACTTACGACTCTCGCCGTTCATCTTGGCCCTGAAGACGGCAGGGGTTGCTGCATCGGTTGCGTGGTGAATGATCGAGGTGGAACTGGTGACCTTCTTGCCCGGCTTGGAAGTTGATGCCGAATCTGGTATGTAAACGGCCGTGGTCATCTCGAGGGCTCGGATCCTCGCCTCTAGGAAGCTCTCGAAATGGCTCCAAGTTGCTCGGTCGGTGGTGGAGGCTGCCACGGCTTCTGGATCTTCTTTGACTTCTCCGGACGTGTTGAGGAAGAACATCTCCCACTCGCGTCGAGTCCAGGGCGCGGAGCTCCTCTCTGGTGTGGTCGAGGAGAGATCGAAATTCCTTGGGTTGCTCCCTGGTCACTTGCTCTAGGCGGAAGAGGGCGGAGAGGTGCGCATGCACCAGGAGGCGGCGATTTGTGTACCGGTTGCAGACCGTGTTCCACGCCGAGTCGAAGTTGGCGTCGGTGCACTTGACGTTCTTCAGCAGGAGCCCGGCTTCTCCTTTGAGCGCGCGTTTCAAGAGAAGGAGCTTGGTGGTTTTAGGCAAGTTGGCGCGAGAAATGACCATGCCCTGGAATGCGTCACGGAAGCTCTCCCAATCGACGTAGCTTCCGTCGAACTCGGGGAATGGCACATTGGGGATCGGGATGACGGATTTCCCACCTGTCGTGACAGGAGCTGGTGGGCCCCCCGCGGGCTGTGGGCGTAGTCCACGAAGGATTTGCAAAGCGTTGAAATATTCGATCTCTGTTTGTCCCAAAAGGTCCTCGGTCGCATAAGCGTGCGCCTGGCTCTCCGGATTTGACATGAATCGAACGTGATTTGAGTAGAAATCAGACCAATACTTGGTGATGGAGGTCTCGACCGTAGTAAGTAGCGATAAATCCGGATTGAGCTCACCATTTTCGATTTTTCCTTTGATGTTGGCTGCGCTTCTCGTGATGCGAAGCTTTAACTCCTCCTGGATCCGGTGAACGTCGTTCATGCTCAGGCTCGGGCTGGGCGTCGTCATGATGGCACGTGGTGATCAAACCTGGGAGAATTGGCGAGAAATATATAGCGTAGTTGGTGCTGGAAGATGATCTCGATGCGAGCGTGCCGTCTTTTCGGGAGGATGGCTGGCGATGCACGAGATGGGGACGGATTTCCCTGGGCGTGAGATCCGGTCTGCTTTTCGAGCACGTGCACTTAAATTCCCGTTTTTCACACTATACACACGAGACGCGACGAGATCCGGCTCGAAGGACCATAAATGTATATGAAAACTGATCTGGAGAATGGTTCGATTTGAGTTGAGTTCGGTATAATGAATAAAGACACTGGGCGTTCGATTTTAAATGGGTGTTATTGCAACCGTGGTCGGAAGTACAACAACGAAGGTGATTTTTCGCTCATCGCTCGTGCTTTCCCTTCTCCTTTTCCCCCTCCCGCACCCACCTACTCGGTCCAGTGAGTGAGAGAGAAGGGCTCCTACTGAGAGAGAGAGAGAAGATGAAAACACGACGGCCATTACAATTCTGAATACATAGATCGTGACAAATTCAAATCAACTAAAAACCCCAACAATTGAGTAGAGCTTGTTAATTTTGATTATTATTATCACCCTGTGTTATTTTCTATTCATTTCTATTGTTCAATTTTTATAAAGGGCTTGTCCCGTTTATGTTATAAATAAATAAATGAAATAAACTCCGTTGATTTTAATTAATTTATTTCATAATAATTTAAATAATAGAATGTTCTGTCTTATTATTACTATAAACTTCAAATTTTAAATTCGGACTGAAATTCTTGAAACTCTAAGCATTATTTTACAAAGGCAAAACGAATTTGTTTGAAAAGAACATTACTTTACGTGAATCATGCCAATGACAAAATATGCGCTTCAAAAACAATACAACGCAAATGATAAAAAGTGAAAAAGAGATAAATATACTTAAATACTAATCACACATGTAAAAATGTAATGCATATTAGAAATGTTCGTTCCATCATTAAAAAAACTGATAGCTTTTACTCATGAATTCTTGACTGTTTTTTAAGTGGAAAATAATGTGGCTTAATATAATAACTAATGTTTCTTCTTTTAAAAATTATGTTTATATCGATGACGAGTTCAGTGTAATAGTTACGCGAATAGGTTGTGACGTGATCACTCAAGAAAATTATATTGTGAGGACAGAAAGAAGAACATTAAAAAGGATGTAATGAATAGGAAAAAAGAAAGACATTCATAGAAGTAGTGTGTAGTCTTTCATGCGTTTGCATATGACTCAGACAACGGAATGGGGAATTCGCGTAAAGGAATTTAAACTTCATAGATTGATCCTGAAGAGGGACCCGAAACAAGGTTTCGAAACGTAGCAGAGAAAAAAGAGAAAATAAAGAAATTTAAGAACTCTGACTGGTAGAGACTGTATAATGTTGTGACTTTTTTAATATAATACTGCCAGTGAAAAGAAAAAATTTTTTATTGTTAACATTTAAAAAAAAATTGTATGTCATATTGTGCGTACATATAAAACTTATTTTTCGATTTTCAGCTCGTTTTTGTTCATTCTGTAAAGATGATTTTCTTTAAATGTTCATCATTTGTAGTTAAACATTAAAAGCACTTCGTTCAACCTTCATGTAGAATTTCGCATCAACTGGTAAATATATTGATCTTAGCCAAATCGTCTATAACAAAAAATTTCAAAAAACTTCAATTTCCGCATGATACTTTCCACGGTCGCGCAACATGAGGTTTTCCGAAAATGAGCAATCCCGGAAAAAATGTGGAAGAAATACAAAGATATATTCATATTCATTTTCTTGAGTTGGATACAGCTGTGAAAATATGAAATAAGTAATGCGTATTTTACATAATTAATATTTGAAATCGTATTGCTAATTTTCAGAAATGTAATGTGAATTTCACAAAAATCAGTCAAATATTATTTTTAGTCATTAGGAAGGTTCATGACTTTTCACAAAAACCTCTAAATGGTAAAGTCGTGATACATTCTGAATTAGAAAAATGGACAAAATTGACCTCATTGAACCTCATTTGTGGAAAACACCTTTTATTGTTAGATTATTAGGCTCTTAACTTCTGAAACTTTTAAATGCCGAAAAAACAAGTCTTCAAATTTACACATTTCTGAAACCTGTTGTAAACTTTTTATTCTAAGATTCCGACTCACAGTAGATTCCGTTTCTAGAAACTCAAAGTTTAATGTTATTCGGTACTGGATTTTTAAATTTTGACATTCTCATTTCATGAAATCCAGATTTCAAAAATCAAAGAACTCGTTTATTTTAGCAATGTCGTTAAAATTCCATCGAAAGAACTCTTTAGGGAATATGGAAATCCAGTTTTTTGTGTAACTTTCTAACTTTACATGAAATTTTATATTTTTATCGAAAGAAAGATTAAAAAAAAAAAAAAAAAAAAGTTAAACTTTCAGCATCGTTGTAAGAATGGTATTCACTTATGGCTTCAAACACCGAATTATTTCGTTTTTAAATGATGAAGTCAAGACCACTAGATATCCTTATCTCTAATAGTGTTCTTGAATGACGGTTATTATAAGCAAATTGTCTTACAATGTGTATATCATGATATTTTTACGAACTAAAGACAACAAGGTTCAGTAAACTCTTATAATTAGTTGTTGGCAGTTTTTGAGCTTTGTTTTATTCTAACTGTTGGAACGTAGCAATTCGTGCAATTGTAAGCAGACTTTTTAAATTTTCTTTTTTTTTGGGATGAATAAAAAAAGAATTTTAAGATTCCTAATTCTAATCGATTTTTTCCGCAAACATTTTTTTCAAAATATTTCAAGACAACATTTTGTTGTAAACAGTATGTTTACACCTAGAAATTTTAAATAAAATCGAATTGAATAACTGTGATAGAAGATTTTTAAAACTCTCTTATAAACCTAGAAATATAACGTAAAAACCGATTCATATTCTTTCCAACTGAGTTATATTTGTTTTAACTTACAGTCCACCATACTGAAAATGCATATATATTACGTTTTTATAAGTAAAGCTTGACGTTATTTCATGATTGTTTAAAAAATTATACTTTTATATTAGAATCTTTAACTACGCAGAATATTTACAAAATTTTCGCAGATGAGCGTAATTCGAAACTTTTTTGAACCGTGTTGCATACTAACATTTATCGTGAGATGAAGAATATTTTGAAATAGTTTTCGTCCGGCCAGGTTAATCGCATATGCAATAGAACGACTTATTAAGAACTTGTACCAATAATAAGCCAATAAGTTGCACTTTTACAATGTTTCACAAAAGTTTCAACGACTTCTAATTCTTTTAAAAAGTCTAATTCTGGGTCGATAAAATTATATAATTGTCATGACTATGTAAACTTGACTTTTAACAACCTCGATTATTATCAGTTTTTCATTGTGGTTTCACAAGAGACTAATTAAAAATGTAACAAAACAAGAATCTGTATTCAATACTTGCCGCCGAGATCATACATAAAAGTTGCATGAAAAAATTAAATACGTTGCATCAAGTCGTAAAAAACCTGTAAAATATCACAATAGCTCAGTAGTTATTTCGAAACGATTGGTCTAAATCATAGTCCAAAATAAGGCATTTCAGAAAATAACTATGAAACTTAAGATAATTTTTATTTCAAAAGTAACTTCAAGATGCCGAAAGCTTATAAAAACTGTGTTTGATTGTTCGCTAATTAGGAAGACCATTTACATATCAAATAATTACTTGATCACTTTATTTCTCATTTAAAATTTCAAGGCAGTTCTAAATTGAACATTGAACATCCATACATCGTTATCAAATGTAAAAAATGATAATGTGTAATTATAAATTTAGTTTTCCGCAAATGGAAATGAAAGCTTGAACTTAAAATACTTACAAGGAGAGTTCATGGTTTATGACTCATCGATTTCGCCCAAAATTTTTCTACTCTCAATAGACCTCAACATAAGGAAATCCCCTTAACCATTTTTCGGAACACTCGTAATTAACCGAGAAATAAATTATTAAAACCAGCGTCCCACATCACAATGTCATTACAATCTTATATTTATAAGAACGTATCACTGGCTAGTGTGGTCGAGTGGTAGAGCGCTCGCTTCCAGTTCCAGCGGAACAGAGTTCGAGTCCAACCGGCAGGTAGATTTTTTTAAAATTTTTTTTTATTTCTATGCAAATATCTCTTACAAGTTTTGAATCATAGAAAATAAAATGTATCCTTTTTTTTTTAAGTGAATCAGTTGTCATTATTATTTTTAACTATTTACGAAAAGGATCTCTTATATGAAAATCTACTGTATTCATGATGGTACAAAAAATGCAGTAGATAATATACTCATAAAACGTCATGAATAAATATGATTATTTATATCATATTAGATATCATGAATAAAAAAACTAATTTTTTTTTACCGTTTGGCCGTTCTCCACAGGTTTTCTCTAAAAGATAAAGTTTTTGTTTTTTTTTGGGGAAAAAAAGTGATAACAGTTTTAGACAGTTATTAGATTATGCATTCTCGTTAAGGACCGCTTATCTTAAAATCTATTGTTAGCCTGGCGCCACGGAAATTCGGGCGTCGGGGCGCCGCGGAAATTCCTGCGTGGGGGCGTTCGAAAATCAGGTAAATTCTGTCGAATTTTCTTTGGTGGTTCTAGTCGTCAAGAACTTCAAGACATTTTTGCTTATATCATTTCATTCGGTAACAAGTGATTGTGCTTAACAAGACCAATGGATCCTCAAGTAAAAAGTGTTTCTGAAAATTTATGTGAAAAGTTAGTGACTGAAGAATCAGCAAATTACTGCGAAAATAATTCCAAAATCGAACTTGCATCCGCGATTGAACTGTGTAAGAATAAGTTGATTACGAATGGCAACATTCCTGATCGAGTTGAAAAATACATCTATAACGATGTGACCACTGCAATGGCCGATGAACTTTACTCGCGAGTTTTGCAAATGATAAGTGAAATGCAAATTGTTTCTGATGACGAAGTTGTATGGGAAACTAAAATTCAAAATGATGAAAATAACAGTCACAATGTGCCCAAAAGGAGGTCAAACCCTATCAACGAAGATCCTGATTACGAGTTTTCAATTCCAGAGAAATCGCCAAAGAATTTGATACCCTTGGATGTTAAAAAAAAAGCTGTTGCTTTGGCAGAAAAACATACAAATTGGAGCGTCGGCAGCTTCAAAATTCAAGCGTTGACCCGAAAAAGTCAACTTGCACAGTAAGTTTATTGTTAATTTACTAGGTTGGCGAATCGTGTACATTTTTAAATTTTTGGCCAGAAATATCATCAAAGATTTATGTTTAAAACTTTTTTTGTATTCCATGTGATAATTTGCTTTTAAAGGTGGAAAAAAGATGTTGAAGCAGGGGGAACAATTCACGATAAATATCATCTGATAAATTCATGGACGCTAAATCGATTCATTGAGGGCCGTGCCAACTATGAACAAATTACGACGAGGACGCTTCAAGAATGGGCTTTAGCGGCAGCAAATCAGTTTGAAAGTGATAATTTTAATTTTTCGGCTTCCGAGAGTTGGGTGAACAAATTCAAGAGAGGAAATAGAATAAGTCAGCGCAAAATTACAAAATACATCAGCAATCGGGAAGCTTTATCGATCGAAGAAGTTTCAGAAACTGCAAAAATTTTTCAGCATCAAGTGCGAGAAATCGCTCCAAATTTTGAACAAAAATTTATCATTAATACTGATCAAAGTCCGTGTCAATACACTTTTACGATTAATCGATCTTTGGCCGAAAAAGGGTCAAAAACTGTTTTGGTCAAAAAACAAAATATCAACAAGACAACACACTCTTACACAGCGCAGTATTCAATAGCGATGTCTGGTGAATTATTGCCTAAAGTTTTCATCTGCACGCAAGAAGTAGGTAATCAGTTTGGACCAAGAGTGCAAAAAACAGTCGATGATCTTGAAAAAAAATTGGGAAACGTAATTGTGACTTGTTCGAAATCGGGGAAATTGACGACAGTTTTGTACAAGACTTTTTTGAAAAACGTTCTTGTTCCGTATGTTCAAAATAACAAAGTTTTGTTGTTGGTTGATTCGTGGACGGGCCAAACTGATCATGCTTTATACGATCAACTTTTCCGGGACGAAAAAGAGAATTCATTGAGTACTATTAAAATAAATCCTCCGAAATGCACCCCCCTTTGTCAGCCATGCGATGTATATTTTTATCGGCAGATGAAAAATTTTTTGAAAAAACTGCAAAATTGTACTTTTTTGTTGCAAAACAACCGTGAAATTTCGTCCCGAGAAGAGTCGATCAAACTGCATTCACTTTTCCACAATCAAATAAGCGCGCCAGTTTTTAAAAACATGATAAAATACGCATTTTTTGCATCGGAATTGACATCAGAAAGAGTTGCTTTCATAAAATGTAATGAAGTTTGTTTTCCTCCGCAAATTTAAAAAAAAACATGCGATTATGGAAAAGTTTCAATCATTGAATGTTCTTGGTGTCAAAAAAATTTGTGCTTTGTTTGTTTTTACGACGAATATCATCCTAATCCGTGCGAAGTCTTCCAAAAACGTTAGTAAAAAAGTATTGTTAGTTATTATCGAATTTCATGTCTTCTATGAGTATGTACTCAAAAAACCATTGTCGTTTTTGCAGAATGTAACTTTTTTTTATGTGCATTGCTTTTATAATTTTTGGTACAATATATAAAATCTAATTACTGTCCAAAACTGTTATCACTTTTTTTCCCTAAAAAAAAACAAAAACTTTATCTTTTAGAGAAAACCTGTGGAGAACGGCCAAACGGTAAAAAAAAATTAGTTTTTTTATTCATGATATCTAATATGATATAAATAATCATATTTATTCATGACGTTTTATGAGTATATTATCTACTGCATTTTTTGTACCATCATGAATACAGTAGATTTTCATATAAGAGATCCTTTTCGTAAATAGTTAAAAATAATAATGACAACTGATTCACTTAAAAAAAAAAGGATACATATTATTTTCTATGATTCAAAACTTGTAAGAGATATTTGCATAGAAATAAAAAAAAATTTTTAAAAAATCTACCTGCCGGTTGGACTCGAACCCTGTTCCGCTGGAACTGGAAGCGAGCGCTCTACCACTCGACCACACTAGCCAGTGATACGTTCTTATAAATATAAGATTGTAATGAGATTGTGATGTGGGACGCTGGTTTTAATAATTTATTTCTCGGTTAATTATGAGTGTTCCGAAAAATGGTTAAGGGGATTTCCTTATGTTGAGGTCTATTGAGAGAAGAAAAATTTCGGGCGAAATCGATGAGTCATAAACCATGAACTCCCCTTGTTAATGTTTTTATTTGGGGCCGTGAAGACCCCTTAAGGAATGGAAAGAAATGTAAAACACTAATACTTTTATAATAATAATATATTACTTATGCCTATTACACACAAAATACTAATAAATAAATAAAAATTATAATACTAACACATGTAATGATAATAATGATTCTTGTATTATTATGATAATATAAACAATTTATAATTAATTCCAGAGGCTCGTTACCAAGTATGTACGTTTTAATTCATAATAGAATTTAAAAAGTAGCAATCCCTCATATACCCTGGAAAAAAATTTCTTGTTTCAATTATGAAAAAAACAGTGGAATCAATGTCCATTACTATTTAGAACTAATTAATAAACATAAATGTTTCCTGTATGTAACCAAGATCAAAGTATGAACCAGATGATCAAAGCTACAAAACTGAGAATCTTACAGATAATTAGTGACAAGCTTGAAACAACGAAAATTTATCAGAAAAAATTTCAATTTTGTCAGGATCAGTTTGAATAAATAACTTTTTAGTAAAAGAAAGTACAAAACACAAATTAAAAATAATTGGAGCGTGTTTAATCAACACGCGTTAGAATTATGGTAAAACTTCTCATGCTGCTATTTTCAAAGTTCCTGTGTATAGATGTTTATTCCTCTTACCTTTTTTAGTTCAAGCAGATCCCTCAATTTTTCTGTGTAGTATTTTTATCGTTTTTCAACTGTAAATTAGTAAAAAAATCAATGTATTACTAATTTTTAGTCAAATATATCAATGACATTCTTATACATGTAGGATTGAATAAATCTAAAAACTGAGCACGTTGATTATACTTAGTGTATTAATAATAATAGTACATGATTCAGAAAGAACAAAAGATAATATGGAATTAACAAAACTGAAACACTCTTATTGTGAGTTCTCTCGTTAAACGTCTTAGAACTAAACTTCTTAATCCTACAGTCCTTACAATCAGAGCAATGTACATCTTGGCACGCATGCGCACCTCCGTGTACAACCACCGACAAAATTCCCCGGCCAACAAATCGGCCATCCTATTCATTGGACGCTCCGGACAATGGATTGTACCATGGTTTCAAATACTCCGAACACGTACTCGTACACAAAGGTCCGTCACACCCACCAACACGTACAACATCATAGGTGCCATTCGCCTTGGCCTATCATATATGGTCCCAAATACTTCGCCCTTAACTTACGCCCCGGCCCAAGCTTAGTTCTCTTAATCGCAACTAAAATCCCTACCTCATAACCTCTAGCCGGGAGTCGTCGAAGATTGTAAGTCCGGCGGTTCTCATTCTGAATCTCTGTTATCTGTCGCCTCGCCCTGTCCCGGGCCTCACTGCGTGATTCGGCAAAATCCCTTCGAAATTCTTCTTCCAACAACTCCTTCAATCGTAAATCTTCTTTGCTCCTCATCTTGACCCCAATAAGTAAATCCATGGGCGTGATCCCAATGCTTCTTTGGAAGGTTGAATTCAAGATTCTCTGGAGTGAATCTAGGTGTCGGAACCATTTGGTTGGGTCATCACTGGACATCTTGGTCAATACTAGAATGAGTGTTCAATTTATTCTTTCAACTGGACCGTTGGCTCGTGGTAAACCGGTTATCACGTTGCAAAGTTGGATTCCTTCGTCTTGGCAATAGCTCTTGAATTCTTCGGACCGAAATGCAGCTCCTCTGTCTGATATGATCCTGAAAGGGTTGCCAAACGTCTTCTTCTGGTTGTCAAGCTTCGTTATAACCTCTTGAGTGCCGGTAGATTTCGTAGTATAAATCTACACAAATTTTGTGAATGCATTAACGACCACCAAACTGTGTTTGTAATTCTTTCCTGTAGACTCCAGTGGTCCAAGATGGTTGACATGATATGTATGTAGAGGAAGACTATCCTTTTCGATAGGGTGGAGAAAGCCTTCTTGTTTCCCTTGTTTGCGATTTCCAATTATACAGGATACACAATCAGAAATGCATTTCTCTATCTTTCGTCTCATTCCAGGGATATAATAATCAATTTTCAATTGTTGCTCTGTTCTTTGGACACCAAAATGACCTTTCTCGTGAGAATTTCTTATGATTTCGTCTTCCATTGACCTTGATATCACCAAAACATCTTGACCATCGACAAACTTATATAGCCATCCGTGTAGAAAACTGAAATCTTCATAATCTTGAGTCTTCATAATTTCCTTGATAGCCTTTATCCCACTGTCTTGTTCTTTAGCTCGTCGTATTTGTGGAACAGTATCTTGCGTAGTTATCAGTATGACTGAGTACCTACTCAAAGCATCAACGTGTTTCATCTTCACTCCCACTCTGCGCTCGACGGTGCAGTCGTAGTCCTCCAGAAGTAAGGCCCATCTTGCAATCCGTGTTGAGAGATCTCGTTTCTTCATCGTTTGCTCAAAAGCCAAAGAGTCAGTAAGAATCTTGAAAGGTATTCTCAAGAGGTAGACCCGGAACTTCTTCAACGCGTAGACGATCGCCAAAACTTCAAGCTTATAACTAGAGTAATTCCGTTCGGCATTCGACGTCTTCTTTCTCATAAAATGCACGGGATAAAACTGATTGTCTTCTGATCACCGCTGCATTAACGCAGCCCCGTATCCGTCTTTGCAAGCATCAGAGTGTAGTTCTGTTTCGCGTTCTTGGTGGTAGATCTGAAGAACTGGTTCCCGTGTCAAAGCCATCTTGCGTCCCCTGAATGCTTCTCTTTCTTCCTCGTGGAACCGGAATTCCTTGTCTTTCTGCAGCAGATCGCTTAAAACCCTTTCAGGGGCGGTGGTACATATATGTATCACTTGTTTTTTCGCAGTTTTTCCGATACATTGCATCGTGTTTCGTGTACAAGTATTTGATTTTAGACTCTCAATGGTTAATGTAAAGTAATTATCATGAAAAACTGTCTCAAATTGTTGATTAGCTATTTGTTATAAATAATTGAAAACCAAAAAATTCTCTTTTTTTTCCCTTTCAGGGGCACATTTTTCTGTTACACTAAATTTTGCTATTAATGGTAATTTAGGGGTTTTTTGGGTCGCTGATTACGAATCTGGTGTCGGAATTGCAAAATTCAAAATGGCGGATCCAAGATGGCGACTATGTGACTCTGATGTTGAATTTTTGAAACAATGTGCACAAAACACGTTGTATGGGGGTTTTTTGAGTCATTGATTGCGAATTTGACGTCAAAATTGCAAATTTCAAAATGGCGGATCCAAAATGGCGGCTATATTAATGCAAACTCTCAGTTTTTTTGCAATCACACCGAATTTTGACATGAAGGGGTTTTCGGGGTCGGCGATTACAAATCTTGCGTCAGAATTGCAAGATTCAAAATGAGTGATTGAAGATGGCGGTGTCATTAGTGTAAATCAGAAGTGTATTGGAAATTAGTATGAAACTTGGTATACTGGGATTTTCGAGATCACTGATTGCGAATCTGATGATAGTATTTCAAAGTTATTCCACTTCTCAGCATAGCCCAGAACTAACGACGTGGAAGTAAGAGCTACCAGTTCTTTGTTTTTTTTGTTTTTTAATTTATTATCATTTTATCAATGTTTCGTTTCTTTCAATTTCTATATTATTGAATTTTTCTATTTTTATTCTACTTTGTTCTGTCCGAGCGTAGTCTACTTTTCAGCATGAAACTCTTCAAAGCAATTTTTTTTTTCATCAATGCACAAAGGAACTTTGCATACTTTAAAATGAAATTTAGAGCTTATTCTACGAATTTTTTCCAGCTAGTTAACAAGTAGATTCGTACAAAGAATGAAAAACGTCATTTCCGTAGCGCATACGAGTTGGGAATAATTCAAACAATGGAGAGAGGGGTTGATTGATGTCTTTCTGAAGTTCTGGTAAGACAGATGATTCTTTCATTCATTCAAAAACTTTTGCATTCATTCAAGAATGTATCTCTTTGCAAAGCGTGAAAAATTGTCTGGAATTTTTTCACAATTTCTACGGTGAACTATGTCACTCTTACGATAAGGAATGGAAATGCTTTTGAAATGAAGAAATTCTTTGTTTTCTCAGAACTTTAGGAAGTCATGGATCAACCTTTTTCTTTATTGCATGAATTGGTCCTAAGAGGATTAGAGCAGCTGACTAGACTCGTAAACGTGCCAAGAGACCTAACCATGAGCAATCTGAGAAAGTCATTTCATCTGAAGACACTCTTCCTTAGTCACTACGCGCGGCTGGACAGTTTATTCAGTTGCAGCGACTTCTAAGCAGAGCAAAGGTAACGAAACAAAATGAGCGACATGTACAAAAATGTGGACGTTGTCGAAATTCCAAGTGATGAAGAGTCAGATGAAGAAGTTGAAAACAGCGAAGATGAATATTCCATTACCGAGGATGGTTTACCGATGGAATCGATGGAATTAGATGATCATAATAATGACATGGATTGCGATTTGTACAGCGAGTTTGATGAGTATGACGACATTCCTCTGAGTAGTCGCGTTGCGAAAATGGATGGAATATGAGAAAACAAAAGTAGATGTGAATACAATCCACGATTTAATGAAAGAAGTGGCCCAAAAAATTTTCCAGATGGTATTGACCAGGCAGGTGAAATTTTTGTGTGCCTTTTCTCTGAGAAGAATATTGAATTGATTGTCGAACAATCAAATCTCTATTGCATACAGAAAGGGATTGTTTTCGAGCCCATCACCATCGATGAATTGAAGAAGTTCTTGGGCTTGAATATATTGATGGGTATAAAAAGATTACCTTCTTACCGCGATTACTGGTCCACTAATGCGCAACTACACGATTATTATGTAAGCTCTGTCATGAGCGTCAAGCGGTTTTCATTCCTCTTATCTCATTTACATTTGAATGATACAACTAAAGAACCAAAAAGGGATGAACCTGGTTATGACAAACTGTACAAAGTCGCACCTTTTTTATCAATTCTTTCTGAAACTTTTCAGTATTTCTATGATCCAAGTATGAATCAGGCAATTGATGAGAGAATGATAAAGTTCAAGGGCAGAAGTACAATGAAACAGTACATGCCAATGAAGCCTATCAAAAGAGGGTATAAAGTTTGGGTCAGAAGCGATGAATATGGCTATATTTGTGAATTTCAAATATACACTGGAAAAATAAACAATAAAACCGAATGTATGTTGGAGGAGAGAGTCGTCAAGCATTTGACTCGTGCTCTAATACACAAGCACTATCGTCTTTGCTTCGACAATTTTTTCACAACTGTCAATTTGATGGCAAGCTTGCTAGCTGATGGAATACTGGCTTGCGGTACCATTCGAAAAGATAAGAAAGGTTTGCCAAAGACCCAAAAAGCGGAAAAGAACATGTCGCCAGGAGATAGTGAATTTCGTACTTCATACACTGGACTCCGATGGCTAAAATGGATTGATAAAAAGCCAGTATTCTTTTTGTCAAACTATCACGACCCTTCTGTTATAAAAGAGGTCAGTAGGAGACAAAAAGATGGTTCTTTGAAAATGGTGTCATGTCCACTACTCGCCAAAGATTACAACATCCACATGGGGTATGTCGACAAAGCTGACATGCTCAAGTCATTCTACGAAATTAATCGAAAAAGTAAGAAGTGGTGGCATCGAATTTTCTGGTGTGACTACAGTGAATTCTTGTATAATCTACAAGCAGCTTTTTCCAGAAAAAGGGCTGTTACTAAAAGACTTTAGATTGTCAGTTGCTGATCATCTAATAGGAGTCTCGAATCGTCCAAAGAAAGGGAGACCATCTCTGAACTCACCATTGAAAGCAAAATGTAAAGTCACTTCTGCAGTAAGAACAGCACAGTTACCGCACATGCCTGGTGTTCATGAAAGTCGCAGGAGATGCACTCATTGCAGTACAAAAGTAAACGATAAGCGCACTGAATTTCATTGTAAAATATGCAAAGTTCCTTTGTGCATTGACGGAAAAAAAAATTGCTTTGAAGAGTTTCATGCTGAAAAGTAGACTACGCTCGGACAGAACAAAGTAGAATAAAAATAGAAAAATTCAATAATATAGAAATTGAAAGAAACGAAACATTGATAAAATGATAATAAATTAAAAAACAAAAAAAAACAAAGAACTGGTAGCTCTTACTTCCACGTCGTTAGTTCTGGGCTATGCTGAGAAGTGGAATAACTTTGAAATACTATCATCAGATTCGCAATCAGTGATCTCGAAAATCCCAGTATACCAAGTTTCATACTAATTTCCAATACACTTCTGATTTACACTAATGACACCGCCATCTTCAATCACTCATTTTGAATCTTGCAATTCTGACGCAAGATTTGTAATCGCCGACCCCGAAAACCCCTTCATGTCAAAATTCGGTGTGATTGCAAAAAAACTGAGAGTTTGCATTAATATAGCCGCCATTTTGGATCCGCCATTTTGAAATTTGCAATTTTGACGTCAAATTCGCAATCAATGACTCAAAAAACCCCCATACAACGTGTTTTGTGCACATTGTTTCAAAAATTCAACATCAGAGTCACATAGTCGCCATCTTGGATCCGCCATTTTGAATTTTGCAATTCTGACACCAGATTCGTAATCAGCGACCCCAAAAACCCCTAAATTACCATTAATAGCAAAATTTAGTGTAACAGAAAAATGTGCCCCTGAAAGGGTTAAGGGTTTCGCTAACTTCAAAAATCCACCAATGAATTTGCGAAAATAGCCAGTCAAACCCAGAAAGCTTTGTACCTCTTTCACGCACTGAGGCTCAGGGAAACCCAAAACAGCCCGTACCTTATCCGGTGATGGAGAAACCCTACCATCTTCGACGACTTGACCCAAAAACTCAATCCTCCTCAGTAGATAGGTTAGAGGGATACGGTCCTCCCACTCCTACTCCCATCACGTGACCCCCCCGACCCACCTCCATCCCTTACTCTTCCCTAGGCCACGCCCCCTGCGTCCTGATTGGTCCATCCCCTCCTCCGGCAGGTTTTCCGGAATTTCCCTAGATTTTCCATATTTTCCGGATTTTCCCTAGATTTTTCCGACATTTATCTAGATTTTTCAGAATTTTCCGCGTTTTCCGAAATTTCCCAGAATATATCATATTTTCCCAGGATTTTTCTGAATTTTCCATATTTTTCCGACATTTTCCGCGATTCACCTCTACTTTTCCGAATTTTTCCTGAATTTTCCGCGATTTCCACAAATTTCCCGGAATTTTCCACTATTTCCCGCAATTTTTCTGGAATTTCCTTACATTTTCCGGAATTTTCCCTAGATTTTCCTCTATAAGGATTTCCTTAAAGAAAATGGAGGTTAGAAAACAAAATGGCGGTTGAAAAACAAGATGGCGCCTGAAATCCAAGATGGCGCCTGAAATTCAAGATGGCGCTGGTCGGTAAAACAGGGACGTACCTCCTGTCGGTAAAAAAGGGATTTTTCTACATTGCACATATTTTTTTAAACAATTTTTTTGAGAGTTTTCTTGTATATTCATTCACTCGACATATTTATTATATTTATTTGTTATATGTTTATATTATATTTGTTATATGTAGATTCTTGGATTTGCGATCCCGTAGTACAGTCTTCATAGCAGTGGTAACCTCGGGTCCATTTTTGGTTTTTATTGGTACAGCCCACGCGTACTTGGAGAAGACGTCGATGACGGTCAGTAGGAATTTGTAGCCTTTATCCTGGTAGGTGGACATGTCAACGAGATCGGCTTGCCACGCTTCGTCGAGTCCTTGCACGACGAAGCGACGACGTCGATAATTTCTCCGCGCAGGCTTATGGAGTTCTTCGACCAGAGCTTCTTTCATCTTTTCGATGTCCGGGATGGTTATGAATGAGGAGCGTTTGTATTCTAGCTTTTATTCGTAGAAATCTTGTTGGGGCGTAACATCGTCAAATACATCCTTCTCGATACGTTCTATACGACGCTGTAGTTTGGAAATGATTGCCAAGTTTTCAGTCACATGCTTTTGATACATGTTAGCCAAGGTTTCTAGTGATTTTTTCACTTCCTCCGTAACATATTTTAGCTGATTAATTTCAACTGTGAGCACTTCTTCGAAATCGATAATATTTTGATAGGAATCGCCATCTCTCTCGTAATCACCCTTAGCAACGTTGACTAATTTTTTATTCTGAAGATCGTAATGACCTTCAGGGGTCAACTTGAATCCAACACCAGGAGGTCCACGTTTTTCCAGATTCTTGATCAGGTGTCTCCCAAACACGTCTACACTTGTCATTGTCTATCTCGTAAATGAGATGCCAAACTTTGAGACTTTCAATATATAATGTCAGCTTCTCTAAATTCTTCAATGACTGAGTTGTTTTCGTTGGTATGACTGTTGTTGCCAGCAGCTTGTGACGCGAGTATAAGTCGCAAGCGATCAACGAGTTCGTTGGGATCATCCCAATGCACATTATCGATGTTACTTTCGCGATTAACCACATTGTATACTCCTGTGCCCACTTTCTTGTCAGCAATGTATGTAAGATATTTCAAATCTCTGCTACCACCACGCAGACTCCTGTCGGGTAGATAATTTTTTCTATACGCGTTTGTTAGTCGGACGATTTTCTTATAGTTTTGAACATCATTTTTATTCACAATCGAACTGTTTGTTATTTTTTCTGACAGTAGTTCTATAAGTCCCGGCGTTTTCTCAAACTCCTCAGTCCCCACGTAAACAGTTTTTTCTTCGAAACTGATTGGTGTGTTTCCAATATGCAATCCACTTTTCAACGACCGTACTCCATACCACATATCGAGATTCTTTTGCTCATCCTTGTTTTTCATCATTTTCAAGTATTTCTTTAGAGTGTCAACAGGAGCTAGGGAACTGACAATACTCGGTGCAAATGTTTGGTCACCGATGGTTTGATCGAAGCTCTTGAAATTTTCACTCAATGGCTCAAATGTATCATCATCCTCCATTGTAGGTACTTCTTCTTTTGCTTCCTCCTTTTTTACTGACTCCATCTTCAGGAACATTGGTTTTCTAGTCAATGACTGTAGTGAATCAATGATGGGCTTGAACACTTCTCGCACCGACGTCTCCACAGCAGCTTTTCCACGTTTCAGCAGACGATGTTTGCGGCGGATGGCTTCGCTCGCTTGTACGATATGGTGTAGTACGTTTTCACGCTCCATCTTCTTTCAATGTTTAGACAATACTGATGTAGTTGTTACGAAAACACTTTAATTTATAGTACCAAAGCAATCCAATTCTTTTCTATACCGCCCTTGTTCGCTATCCTTGTCAATGACAATGAACCCGTACTTGTCGCTCCAACATGCTGCGCATAAATCTCGAAGATGTGCGAACGTCATGTCAGTGTTAACATGATCGTCGTACACATGTTTCAGGTTCATATCGTCTTGACGAAACAGTATGAGCAAGTTAGCATTATCTCGCACCAAGTGCTTAGGAATGCGCGCATAAGTCTGACAGAGATAAAAACTGTCTACATCACGATGCCGTCCCATGCAAAAGTATGTGCGAATGTTATTGTGTTTTTCGCAAGCTACACCATCGAATATCATTACAGAGTATGGTTTGACTTCCTCAACACTAACGACTTGTTCGTTTTCGTTATACGGAAAATATCCAACTCCTCTGACCGGTTCAATGATTTTTTCCAAGTATTTGTATTTAGGTTGCTCGAGTGACTTTGAGTAAATGTAGACGTTCTTGAATCTCAATCCGTTTGGATGCGTAATAAGCGAGAGCAGAGCATTAGTTTTACCACAATTTGAAAGACGACATATTATTGCATGAACTGTATTCGGTAATAGTTTTCCATGCCGTTTGAATTTTTTCCGCTTTTCCACCACACTGTCAAAGTTTACGACAAGCAACTTGACATTTTGCGGTGTAAACTCCATGACGACCTGTCAGGGTCTGAATCGAAAACCTATAAATACCGCGTATTTATAGCCATGAGCTCAGTTGAGTAATGGCAGTGACAGGACGCGGACTCATCAACGCTATCATCAACAAGCTCCCTGTTGAACACCATATTCCTGGCTATCAATTTTGTGGTCCAGGCACCAAACTTGCTAAAAGGCTAAAGCGTGGGGATCGTGGAATCAATCCACTTGATTCAGCGTGCAGGGAGCACGATATCGCATATTCGAAAAATACCAATCTCACAGCTAGACACGAAGCTGATCAAGTTCTTGCAAAAAAAGCTATCGAACGTCTTCTCGCTAAAGATTTAGGAGTTGGTGAAAAAACTGCAGCTCTTGGAGTAACTGGTATCATGGGAGTAAAGCAGAAACTCGGCATGGGATTGAAGAAAGTAGCAAAGAAAAAAAAGATTCCCTTGAGAAAAGTCATCGACGCAGCGAAAGTTGCAGCTAAAACTACAGGTTCCGTGCAATCAACATTGAAAGCTGCTAGAGCCGCAGTGGTACAAGCAGGAGAAAAGAAGAAAGTTCGAGTACCACGTGTACTACCTGCATCCAGTATAATTGGTGGCAGTTTACCTGCTTTACTACTCCCTGTCTTTGCGGGATTAAGCGCGACAGGAGCATTACCACGTGGCGCTGCGAGCATCGCTAAAGCTATCAACCATGCCAGAGCCGCCAAGCGGCAACTGGATGAATCAAGACGACATGACCTCAAAATGGAATCAATCGCCGTGGGAAAAGGATTGTATTTAAAACGATGGGGATCTGGACTGAGACTGCATTTAAAAAACGTGTAGAGCTACCACACCGAGCACTTACCGATAAAGATTAGTTGAAATATGCAAAAATATTAAAAATTCCGTTGTTTCGAGGTGTGTACATGCGTAATGATTTACCTAAAAGTGGACCTCAAAAATACGAGGCTTCCATCGTTAACTTGGACGATAAAAATGGTCATGGAACTCATTGGGTCGCGTATCGGAAAACTGGTAATCAAATCGCGTATTTCGACAGCTTTGGCAATTTACGACCACCTGGAGAACTTGTAGAATATTTCGGTGTCGGTAGCATTATTCTATATCATCGTGATCAGTATCAAAACTATGATCAAATTATTTGCGGGCACTTGTGTTTCAAGTTTTTACTCGATCAAAGTGTTGCGGGTGTGTGAGTGACCTTCAGTCAACAACGAGCAACCATCATGGATACACTGACTCTGATCCTCTCGGGAGCATCGTCCGTCTTGGAGGCGTACTACTTTCCTCCTATTGAACTGCTACGTCGGAAAAATTATTCATTGGGCTTGGTGAAACTATTGACTTTCAATTCGATCCCCAACCTCGACGTTGGTAGCAACAAGTTTTACGTTGACGGTAAAGTGTTTACCATACCTCCGGGGAGCTACGAGTTGGACAGCATCGAGCGTTACCTGAAGTAAGTGTTGCCGTCAGATATCGAACTATATCTGGAAGCCAATAGTAGCACGCTGCGCAGTGAAATCAAATGTAATCGAACCATCGATTTCCAACCAAAAGATTCTATTGAAAAACTTTTGGGCTTCGATCCGCTTATTCTCAAGGCTGACGTTGCGCACGAGTCTCAATCACCGGTGAGAATATTCGCCGTCAACGCCTTGCGCGTCGAATGCAACTTCACTACGGAAGCGTACATCAACGAGCGTCGCGTGCATACCATTCACGAGTTTTTTCCCGTAGTGCCACCAGGATATAAGATCATTGAAATACCTACACATGTCATTTACCTTCCGATCACCGTGCAAGCAATACAACACCTGCAGCTCCGCATTCTAGATCAAGACGGACAATTGTTGAATTTTCGAGGAGAAATCATCACTATCAGATTGCATGTATAAGGTGAATAATAGGAATCGTTTACGGAGAATATGAAAGTCCAGCATCATGTCCACGGATCATCAGTCAGCACAAACCTTTCAAAGTGCTCACACCGCGGAACGTGCAGTTCCTGAAAAGCCTCGAGTTAAAAGTAAAATTTGCTGCTGCTTCATCTGCCTGATACCATGTTATCCATCGAGAAGAAGATCGTCTTCGACGAGGCGATAGCGCAGTACGAAGTACACGCGCTTCAACCGTACGCATCATCGACGTACAACAATAATGATGAAATTCGCATTAGTGTACTGAACCAATATTCGTACATGTTGCCGAGCAAGAGTTCGCTGCATATTCAAGGACGTTTAACATAAGCTGACGGAGCTGATGTCGTTCATACATCTATAGTCAATAGTAATATAGCCCACCTATTTGAGGAAATTCGTTACGAGCTGAATGTCGTGGAGATTGAAAGGGTGAAAAACGTTGGCCTAACAAATGCAATGAAAGCCTACATCTCACAAAGTCCGTATCAGAAACACTTAATGGAAAATGCTGGATGGGTTCTTGACGATACGAGATCATTGGTGGACAATCATGGATATTTCGATATATATATCTCACTACAGTTTATCTTTTGATTCGCTAAGGACTATCAACGAATCATCCTCAAAGCTAAACATGAGTTCATCATTCTCCGAGCTAATACAGACGTCAACACTATCCAGCAGACAGCGATTGTAGCTCCTGCAGTTCCAGAAGTGTTTAAAATAACCCTCAGCAACATCGAATGGATGTTACCGTATGTCAAAGTGTCGGACGTTGAAAAAATTCGAATGCTCAGCTACATCGCTAGCGATCCCACCATCGCTATGAGCTTCAGGAGCTGGGAACCCTCCGAATATCCTTTGCTGCCTACAACTACCAAGCATGTGTGGAGCGCCAAAATAACGACTAAACTGGAAAAGCCGAGATACGTCATTGTAGGATTCCAAACAGGGTGGAAGAGTGTTCGTGGAGCAAACACAAGCGACTTCGATACTTGCGCTTTGCGCGACATCAAGCTTTATCTCAACTCGCAATGTTATCCTTACACGAATCTGAATATCAATTTCGAGCGTAATCAATTCGCAGCGTTGTATGAAATGTTTTACAACTTTCAATCATTCTATTACGGCAGGGAAAATGCTCCATTATTGACAAAATTACAATTTAAGGATCTAGCGCATCTCGTAGTCATTGATTGTGCTAAACAAAACGAGTCCCTCATTACGGGGTCAGTTGACGTTCGTTTGGAGTTTGAATCGGCTGCGAATATTCTGGCTCAAACTGCAGCTTATTGCCTCATTATGCACGATCGCGTCGTTGAATATCAGCCAATCAGCGGAATCGTCAAAAAATTATAAAACGTTTGATTGTAACTACTGCGCATGTGCTGTATGTACTCGTGATCGTTATAGATTTCATAATTTTAGATGTATTTGAAATATTTATTACATAGCAAGGTTATAGATTATGTTTTAGGTTATGTTTACATGTATAATCGTATGTATAAATAAAGATAATTATTCTGTTTTACTCAGTCGCAATGGATAAGTTAAACGAGGAACGTCGTTGTCTTTTAAATGAAGATAAATTGTCTGACAAGTATAAGCCTGTGTCGTATAAGAAGGATATGGACGAGAAAAAGCCTGATGTCAAGAATGTGAAAATGAAGAATTGATGAGTTGGTGGTGGTGGTGGTGGTGGTGGCGGTGGTGGTGGGTATAAAAGGAAGTGGATACGCGAGAGCGCGTCAGTGTACCGAGATGAAGTACATCGTGGACGTTCAAGGATTTTCCGTGCAAAGTACGTTTGTCGTCAAGGAGCTGGCAGTACTAAAGCTTGAGCCCTTCAACGCCGACACTATCGCGACGTTATTCAAGTCACCATGTGCCTGGGATGGTTTGACTCCAAAAGTAAAGGCGACTAATTTGTGGCTAACGCGAAACTATCATGGTATACCTTGGAACTTTGGAGATGTGCCATACAAGGAACTCTACCAAGTGCTCAAGAATCAACTCGAGGATGCCAGCTTTGTATTTGCGAAAGGATTGGACAAAAAGCGTTGGCTGAAGCAGTACACAAATGCGGTCATAATCGATTTGATGGATATGGGCTGCCCGTCCCTGTATGATTTACGAGTCTCTGCATGCCCCTACAACAATTTTCATCGACCCGTCTACGATCATCTCTGTGCCGTGGAAAACGTCCGCCACCTCAGGATGTGGTTAATGGAAAAATTTGGCGATACACCATCAACGAAGAGATAACATTTACTCTACTCTCATACGCCAACTGGCTGCACAAGTTGGATTCTGAGGATATCGCTGCACTGCCACGAGAATTTTTACTTTATTTCCGGAAACAGTGTATCGCTCAATCCTAGAAAACGTTGTCGCTGAAAATGCAAAGTGACAAAGAATTAATGGCTTGCAGACTATGCGAAAAACATTGGAATTCAACTAGTGAAGATGATGTTGGTATACGTCCTATGCTTAAGGATTGTAGCATGTGTAAGAAAGAAAAAACATGTAAAAGATTCTAAAAGAATAAAAAATGTAAAAGATTGTAAAAAAATAAAAAAAATAGAGGGGCTACTCTTGTGGTTGAGCCTCACAGCATAGGGCGGGGATGGGCCCTTTGCAGAAAAAAAAGATGTATGAATGAATAAAATAAATAATTCAAAAATGAATTTATGAATAAATTCGTATCCTTTAAATGTAAGATTACATCATCGTTTGATGACTCATTGTTTGCCTGATTAGCGAGATAACGTTTCCAGGAATTCTTTACACAGTTAGGATGACGTCATCGTTTCCTATAACGTGTCTAAACTTGTCGTTATGACGTCATCACTTTTCTAACTGCGTAATAGATTCTCAAGGTTTTACTTTTAATAGATGATGAAGTCATCGCTTAGGAATGTGATTACGCAATCGCTAAATGCGCAATAGATTTTCAAGGTCAAATATTCTATTTATTATTAATGGTGACGTCATCGCTTAGGAATGTGTTTACCTGATCGCTAACTGCGCAATAAATTTTCAAGGTTAAGCGTGTTTCAACTTGCCGTCATGACGTCAACGCTTAGGAATGTGATGACGTCATTACATATCGCTTAACGTACGGATAAGCAAACTCTCAAGCGGCAGTCTGACGACAATTTTCGGACAGGCAACATGGATTGTTCAAAGCTCAACCAAGTGGCTCGCGCAGAGGGTTTTCTCCCAACGCGAAGAATTATCGAGTTGGAAGTTAGCAAAAGCTATGCCGTGACTGGAATTCGCCCCGTTGACACCAAATTTAGGCCTAAATTCATCATCACTCTGGATGGGAAATTTGAGATTTTCCTGCAAGAGAGGATCTGCAAGACTCTGCGAAAAGATCCAAATGAGCTGCATAAACTTGAAGACTCTACAAAGTCGAAGAATCCAGTGAAGTACCGTCTTCTCGGAGGGAAATTCCACCCCTGCGAGTTTTCTTTTAAGGATTAATTGTTCTTGTAAACATCGTAATTTGAAATGTTTGAATAAAATAAAAAAAAAAAAAAAACCAACAAAAAAACAAACAAAAAACAAGAAAAACAAAAACAAACAAAAAAAAAGGTAGTACCGACATGAGGCATTACCGATATGAGGTTTTACTGACATGAGGTATTACCTACGCCCTTACCTTGCCAACCGCGCCCCTGTTTTCCTGACAGGAGGTACACACCTGTTTTACCGACCATTGTCATATTGGGGTTCTACTTTACCGACTCGGGAAGGGGAGAGGGAGTGGGCGCGGCCTGCGAGTGGAGGGGGGTCACGTGATGGGAGTAGGAGTGGGTAGGTCCATATCCCCCTAGCCTATCTACTCTCCTCTCTAAAAACCGACATTTCTTAAAATTGATCTGCAGTCCCTTCTGTCTTGCAACATCAAAAACTAACCTCAAATTTCTAACAGCCTTTTTCTCATTACTCGCAGAAACAAAAAAATCATCGAGGTACGGCCGCTTCACAGCCCCTTTCCCTATCAATTCGCGAAATACATGGTTTATGTACCTCTGGAAAACCGACGGAGAGTTACACAACCTAAAAGGAACCCTCAGAAATTCATATTGACCACTCTCAGTCACGAACGACGTATATTTCCGCGAATCCTTTTCCACACCAACGTGAAAAAACCCGTTCTTTAAATCGATCGTGCTGAAAAGGCTCGCACCCTTGAGCCCGTCGATTTGATCCCCAATGAGGGGTGAAGGATACCGATCCTTGACAATCACCCTATTCACCTTACGATAATCAACGCAAACCCTCGCAGAACCGTCTTTCTTTTTCACTACGACTACAGGACTAGTGTAATCAGAATTACTCTGTCCGATAATCCCCCTTTCCAGCCATTCTTCAACCTTTCTCTCAACAACTTCACGTTCAAACAATGATAGTCTTTGTGGACTATGAAAAATCGGAACGTCGCTCGATACAACAATCTTCATCTCAATATCCTTGCCTTGCACATACATCGGTTCGTAAGTTCTAACAAGTCCATCAACTTCCTCGCGAAAAGCCTCATCCTGAATATGATCTAAAGACAAAACATTGTCCTCTGTAACCTGAAAACCCGTCAAAAACACAGAGGTAGGCACCCTCTTTATCCTCACACTATCCCGAGTAATAAGAACCTCCGCCTGACTCAACAAGTCATTTCCTATAACCATCTCCATGGCCATTACATCATCGGGAACCACGTAAATAGTTACGGGAAACTCATCGTCATCAACCTGAACCGAAATCTGGAAAAAACCCTTAGTCACAATCTTATTCTTCCCAAACCCGAACAAAATAATCTCCGTCGCTTGGAGCCGTGGGCCGCCTATTCTCGCATGAATATCGTCTCGCATCAAATTCACCTGGGAACCTGTATCTATCAATGCATTCAAACGCTCACCATTCACATTCACAACCTTGTAAATCTTGTTCTTTGACAACATAGAAACGCTATTCACAGAAGTCTTCATGTCCTTAGAAACATCAAATTCCTTTCTACATTCAGCTGCCTTGTGACCAGAACTATTACATTTAAAACACTTGAAGCCGAAAGATTTGGATCGACAGTCCCTTGAAACGTGCCATTTCTCACCACAGTTGAAACATCTGACGTCGTGCTTGGAACTCGTTGCATCCTTTTTGAGAGTTTTCGCCCCAGGAAGTAAGCCCTTGTGTTTCGGTCCACTAGCCTCGAGACATCGATTTTTGGGATAACCAGGCCTCATCCTTCTAAGGTCATCTCTGATTTTTTGGTATGTCTGCAATCTTTCCTTGAAATCTGAAATGTTTTTTGCATTGTAAAGTATGGCTTTGTTATTTGGGTCGTCATTGATCCCTCCAATGACATATTGAAACAGAGCTTCATTTTCTATATTTCCCCTCAAAGCGATTCCCCTCATAACAAGAAAATACTCCTGAACAGTCTCACTTTCTTTCATTTTCCTCCCCATTAATTGGAGATGCAATTGGGCACTATTCACCTGAGTCGAAAACTCGCTCAATAACGCTGCCCTCAATTTTGCCCACGAGGTCAAGCCAGATTCACTTTGAACGAAAATCTTAGCTATCCCCTTTAACAATTTTTTTGCAAAAACTACCTTTTGCAAATCACCCCATTGAAAAAGGATTGCAGCGTCCTCAAAATCTAATATCCATCTTTCCACAGGAAAATCATCGCCTCCATCAAAGCTCTTTATAGTTTCCTCCACATCTCGAAATGACAAACTGAACTTCACACTTTCTTTATGACTAACATCCTCATCCAAATCTCTAATCAAATCATCGTCGTCAGTAGTGTTCACGTCTGTCTCGTCGTCGTCTTGCTTGTTTGGTAATAAAGAACTCAAATCAATCAATGAATTAATAACTTTATCTCGAAGTTCGGTCTTTTTACCCGTATAATCTATCCCCAAAATATTACACATGGCAATCCAATCCCCTATAGTAAACTTTGACGCATATTTCAATTTCCGTTGAAACTCATCTGAACCACTGGCAAATTCAAAACCCGCGAATTTCCTCAATTTACTGCGATTTTCTCGATCACCCGGCCCTTCAAAAATTAATTCATAAAGTACACCAACTGACCTCTTTGAAGCAATTTTCAACTGCTCTTTTATCCTTTTATTCTGCGACAAATTCTCCATTTTGTGACAATTCTAAATCGTTACCAAGAAAAATTTAAATCAACGTAATCACACAAATCACAAAATCCCGAATCCCGAATCCCGTATTACCTTTTAGTACACGTCAGTGAAATAAATATAAACATGAAACGATACAGTTTACTCATAGCGAAGTTTCCTTCTCGTCATCACGATTTCCTCTGAATCACCATTCGTCCCATGTGCCGATCCAAGATGGCCGTCTTTTGAGCAGCGATGCAGTCTCGCAACGTCGAGCAGCTCACCATTCGTCTTGTGTGCCGATCCAAGATGGCTGTCTTTTGAGCAGCGATGCGGTCTCGCAACGTCGAGCAGCTCGCTTGAGCTCGCCTCCCCCAGGCCGTCAGCACGTCTTAGTATGGCCGCTCGAAATTTCGTCTTTTCCACCGATCTTGCCAAAGACGGCGTCACGTCGTCGTCGCTCTCCACCTTTCGCTTCGTCTTGATTTTCGTCGTCTTTGCACTTTCACCTCGCTTCGTTTTCCCTCTCGTAATTCCACGAACTTATCTCGGTTGAGCCCCCAATTTGTAGGATTGAATAAATCCAAAAACTGCGCACTTTGATTATACTTAGTGTATTAATAATGAAAGTACATGATTCAGAAAGAACAAAAGATAATATGGAATTAACAAAACTGAAACACTCTTATTGTGAGTCCTCTCGTTAAACGTTAGAACTAAACTCCTTAATCCTACAGTCCTTACAATCAGAGCAATGTACATCTTGGCACGCATGCGCACCTCCGTGTACAACCACCGACAAAATTCCCCGGCCCACATACACTTACAGTGTTACAGAATGACTGAATCTCAAAATTACTCGTTACATTCGAAACACGCTCGTGTATCCTCGACCTCCAACTATTCTGATATAACTTTACACTTTTACAGAATTACAGACTTACGGAATCTCAAAATTACTCCCTCAAAACGTAAACATTATAGTCTTACATCTTACAGTCTTAAATTCAGGGACCGCCGAAACCGAAACCCGAACCGAAACCGATTCGATTCAAGCGGGACCGAAACTGTAACGAAACCGTTATTGAGATTTTTTAAAAAACCGAAAATGAAACCAAAACCGAAAAAACTTTTTTCGGTTTTCACATGTTTTTTTCAGTTCCACAGCAGTTTTTGTATGATCATTATGTCATTTTTAAATTGTTTTGAAATAATAGACTTTCGATATAAAAAAGTGGAAATGGGGAAAAGTGAAACATCTCGAGATTCCTGAGTTACTCCGGGATACAAAAAAAGCCAAAAAAAGAAAAAAATGAATAAAATTTTGACTATTCAACGGATAAAAAAAAGAAAATATATATACAATAATGAGGAATGCATTGCTTGAAGTGTTTGAAGAAGTTGTAAAAAGTATCTGCAATTTTTTGTGAAATAATAAATACATTATGTACGAGATATCTCCGACGGAGACACCTTGAAATCGTTTCATTTTTCAACAAATTTTTTTTAGTATGACTTGAAATGTTGAAATCATTACTGTAATTACTCGATTATGGTAATTTTGTTGTTTTTAAATAAATGATACATTAGACGAAATATATAGGAATACAATAATATAAAAATTACTTATTTAAAAAACGAGGAACATAACATGGGCGAGCCAGTTTAGTGATAATTTTAACATTTTAAGTCACAGTAAAAAAATATTCGTTGAAAAATTAAACGATTTTAAGGTGTCTCCATCGGAGATATCCCGGGATATCTTCGCAGGATCGCCAGGGTATGCAATTTGGTGTAATCGCAACGAAAATATTAAATATTTGAATTTACTAAAAACATTTCTTTTAAAGACTGATGGAAATCGGAAGACGTAATCTTATTTCGTGAAAACCTAAATCAACTGATTCTATTTCTTATAAAGAAACTTAGAACGTTGTTTTCTCATCTTGGAACCAAAACCGTAAAAATTTTTTTCTCGAGCGAGAACGAAACCGTAACCGAAACTGATATAGATTTGTTTTGAGAAACCGAAACAGAAATAAAAAACGTTATTTATCTTTTCAAAACCGAAACCAAAACCGAAAGCTTTGTATTTTTTTTTCTCAAATCCGAAACTGAAACCGAAACCGAAAACATAACTTTTTTTCTCTCGAAACCGAAACCGAAACTAAACCGTTATATGTGACAGTCTCGATCCCTGCTTACATTACAACAAAATCTCAAAATTTCTCCTGCAATCCAAAATATTACACATTTACATCTCACAGTCTTACATCTTACATTGTAGATTCTCCAAATTACTCTATTCATAAATTACATTATTCCAGAAAAGTCACAATGCCGCCTCCGAAGTTTTACTTCAAAAATTTATAAAGATTTTGTTTTAAATGTTGACCTTCAAGCCTGGGTGTAATATTTTGTTGGAAATCTGGACAGAACTGCGATTTTTGCGTGTAATTTTTCTTATTTTCATTACTATACAATTTTTGAACAGGATTTTTCCGAAAGTTATACTTATTCGAATCGTGGATTCCAACTTGATTGTAATTTTTAGAGAAAAATCGATTTCAATCTGTTGTACGTGGGTCGCAAAACCGAGAAAAAACCGTCAACATAGATAAGTTTTTCGGAACGGGAGATTCGAGCGTTTTCGAGAATGTTTAGGACACTCGAACTTTCCCCGCTGCCTTACCGGGAGATAAGAGCGGCGAGTGGGGAAAATTATCGAAGTTTCCTGATTGGCGCGCGGATCGCGACCAAGAAGGGACTTCAAGCATCGCGCGCGACAGAAGCGGTAGATTCCATCGAGCCTTTCTCGGCTCTGGAACTCCTCCCAACCCACCAAGCTCCTAACCTCGTGCAGCCTCTTTCGGCTCCGAGCCCATCCAATATCCTCACCCCGAGTAGCCTTTCTCGGCTCCGGGTTTTCCGCCGAATATCCTCACCCCGTGTAGCCTTTCTCGGCTCCGGGTTTTCCGCCGAATATCCTCACCCCGTGTAGCCTTTCTCGGCTCCGGGTTCTCCGCCGAATATCCTCGCACCGTGTAGCCTTTCTTGGCTCAGGCCCCAGTTCCTCTCCGTGTAGCCTTGTCTCGGCTCCGGAATTCCCACCACATTCCAAACCGTGTAGTCTTTCTCGGATCCGGCTCCCAAGTTACTTCTCAGAAACTCATCTCGGCCAACTGGCCAACGCAACTGCGCCACCGAGGGAATTCTTCAGGAGCTCGTCTCGGCCAACTGGCCAGCGCAACTGCGCCACCGAAGGCCTACTTTAAAAGTCTCTTATGTTAATATCAGATATAAAATGAATAAAAGTATAAGTGAATCATGTAGAACTAGTGGCTAATAAACGACTCCTCGGGAGCTTAAATTGTTGATCCATGGACTTTTACTTGATAACGCCTCATTGTTGACGTCCCCTCCCTTTTTGACGTACAACAAATCTTCCAAGCAATAACTTGCATCTGCCTGTCTGCGATTCTCTAAGTGACGTAATTCGTTTGGTCATTTTTCGAATTTGTTTCCATAAGAAATCGCTTCTGAGAGAGTTTTTGGTCGGCAAGTTAACATTCGGATTTCGATGTCTAGTTCCAGTTCATCAAAAATTTGTTGATCGCAAATTTTTCAAGTTCTTCATATCTATATTTTCTATAATTATCATCGAGTATTCTATCTTCAATTGTATACTTTCCATAACGTAATAATTCCAAAATTCTTGTACCAAAATCTTCAACACTCTCATTTTTGTGTTGGAATTCTTTGTTGATTTCATCCGTCCAATCATTTATATCTTTACCCTCATCAAAAGTAACTTTTAGATCTTGGATTAATATATGCGAATTATTATACTGACACGAAATTCCGAAAATTTTCTTAGCGTTCCCATTCAATTTCAAAGTCAAGAGAGTAATAAATAAAATTTCGTCATCTGGTGCGATCAATTTAGATGCATTTTTTATTGCATGACAAAATTCTAATACTGAAATATTCTTTCCGTCAAATACTGGAATCAAATCAATAACATCTTTCGGTCTCGAGAATGTGTTTGTTCTAGCCATATCCATTTTGATCGTTACAGGCAGTCATAATTCCAATTTTTTTTTTTTTTTTTTTTTTCAGTTACTCACTTTTGATACCAGAAAAGAGAAGCCAATCTCATTTTCCAATTTCCCATGAAAACTTAGAACGTTCTCCGACGAATGAGTCTTGTTAATCAAATTCCTGGATCCGCAAAATCACTCCAACAGAACTAGTACCGCTCATTTGCCAATGCCGTTATCGGTATCTTCATTTTGTACAAATGTGGTATAGAATATTCCAGATCCTCCTCTTAAACTCGCGAAGCACGCCAAAAAAAAAGGGAGTCCGGTTTCGCTTCCACCAATGTAACGTCCCTATGAAGGGCCGGGTAGCGCAGCCCTTCGGAATCGTTGGTTTGACCCGGATCCTTGATTCCTCGACGAACTTAACGTAGTTGAGAGGGACCGGTTAATAATTAAAATCCAAGTTGTACGTCACAGATTTATTACGACATATTACGTATAACGCTCTTTCATGAGCTTACTTTGGAAGACCAGGACAAAAAGCGAGCGAGCCTGAAATCGGCTCGTATTTACACACTTATCTACTAATATGGCCACCGGAAATAGTGCTGATGACGTTTCCCGAGAAAAAGAAGCTTCTAGAACAATCCAGAAGCTTCGAAAATACATTATAATTTTTGTATCATTATTCCCTTACTGACATGTAACATTCAATAAAAGAACGCAATTAGGTGCCAGTAATGATGATCAAATGGCGCCCGATAGCGCCTAAACTATAATGTGCTATGTCACGTGCTCGGGACATGACAATTATTAAATAAACACCCAAATTGATGCATAGAAAAACTTTATTTACCCTATCCGATCTTCTGCAACCAAGCTTGATTGCGTGCGGTTGCTGAAAATCCGATAGAGTATTGAAAACATTCAATAATTATTTATAACGAGACATTTTTATACATCACATAGAAATTTTTGTATTTAATTTCAATTTACTTTTAACTTTATCATTATGTTGAAATTTTCACATTGAAATTTGTTTCATATAATGACCGTTTTAATTTTAGTAACAGTAAATTTAATTTACAAAATCAAATAATGATTTTCTCTGTTTTTTTTTAACTTGATTCCAATTTTTTTCAAACTTTATGTATTTTTTGCTATTATTTATCTATTTTTTTTAACATTATTTATTTATCTAGTTCGATTTTTTATTCTTATTGATTTACTTATTAGAAGATATAAGAGATCTCCTGATGAGGGAGGTGAAATTCAAAGGCATGTAATTTTATTTTCGCTAATAATTTTCAGCGAATGGTTTCATCTTTAATTCGAAAAAAATCAAGTGACCATGTTTCTTACAAAATTTAACTTGGCATGCGCGTAAAAAAAGGCTCAAAAAAGTATTCAAATTATTTCAGAGTGAGCGAGATAAAAAATGTTCTGGCAAGTCGAATAACAATATTCCACTAAAAAGTACGAAAATATTTTAGCTGGAAAGAGCGGAGATGCTTATTGCTAAAATAGAATCTTAGGTCTTGTTCTGGAAAATTACCAAAATATGAAACGTGACTGAAAAAACTCAGCTTAAGTAGAGTAGCTCTATATTATCATCGACTTTTTACTTTCATTGAATTAAAAATTATCAATAAAAAATGCGTTAAGAGATATTGCGAATAGAGTAGCCTTAACATAAATCAATTATGCTCTCAAAACGTGAGAGTTTCGCTCAACATTCTATACACGTATAGAATTTTCGAAGTCATTCTCGAATGTGATAACATAAGCTTGAAGCCGAAAGAATAGTTAGTTATTGAAAAAGAAATTTTTTTTCAAAAAACGCAGAAGCGATTATTTTATTGGAAGAAATATAGGAATCCCTAGTCTAGAAAAAAATCATTACACAAAATTACACGTAAAATAATTTTTAAAATGGAAATAAACAAAAAAAAATATATCTGTTGAAGTGTGAAAGGAAAATACAAATGAAAAAACAATAAAATTTTTTTATTTTTATTAAACAATCAAAAAGAGAAGTATAAAAAAAAAAAAAACGTAATTTGCAAACTCGATCATTTGCGAGTGCACGTTTCTCTTATAAGATTTTAGTTTTCAAAACATCGTATAACACAAAAGAGACCTTTTGCAGGTTGAGAATTTTTCAAAACGCACGGGCCACGTTGCTTTTCTAAACGGGTTACACAAAAAACTTCCCTTCTCCTTTCAATATCACGAGGCGAGCGAGCTGTCATTTTCTAACACGTTCAAGGCATGAGGCATCACAAAGTTGCGTGGTAGGAGGCAGGGGAAGGCTGGGTTATCGAAAATATAGGTATCATAGGTATACATGGCAAAGCCGTTGCCACTGCGCACTAGTTACGCCAGTCCCTTGCAGCGGTAGTTCGTGCAAGAGTACATTCAGAAAAAAAGCGTCTTAATCAGTGGCTGTGGACTTCCATAAGAGCCCATGCGACGAAAGATTCATTCTTCTATCCTCAGTCTGTCTCTTTTCCCTTTAGTGAGAGAAGCATAGGCTTTCACGTGGAAACTAGCGCCTCCGTGGCTAACCCGTAAACTAAAAACTTTGCCGGGCTAACCCGTAAAAGTCCACAGGCACTGGTCTGAATTTCGTGAAGGCTGAAAGAGACCGGGAGCGAAAAAGCGCAGGCGCGCGCGAACATGATCGTAAGCGATTGGTCAAGTCGGTTGTAGCGCGCATTGCCATTCGGCGGAATGCGTGAAATGCCATCACGTCTCTGATTTTTACAGAAAAGAATAGCGGTCGGATCTTGTCGTCATATTTTACCTGACAGGAAAGTTCGACCGAACTTTTCAATTATTAAACGTTGAATATTGAGCGTTTTTTGATAATTTTTCTAATATTATCAATGACGAAATAACTGTTGATCAGAAGTTAGGGGAGGTAGGAGTTGGTATATATAGTATATTTTATTTGTAATCAATAGCAATGGAAATAATATTGTATTCATTACTACAAGTACAGGAAAAGGAAAAGAAGAATTAGGAGGCGCTTCTAATTTTTTTTTTAGGAATATCGTAGAAAGAATAATATTGTAAACGTCATTGTTATAATGTCAGAAGCAAGGGAAGGAAAGTGGTGCTTCTAGAATAATAAAGATTCATGCAAAGTTTTCATTATAAAAACATTACAATTTTCCGCTATTGCAAGTCATAAAGCCGGGAAGGTGAGTGATTGGAAAGGCTCGAGTCCAGATTTACTAAAAGTGAAATGATACGAATGATCATGTAGTTATTTCAATGTATAAAACCTGTACAAGAAACATTTTCAGGCATAACCTTATAACATAAATATTATAATGATGATTAGCCCTCGCGGAGAGCATGCGAAATATTTGGATTTTCGTTGGTAACTTTTTCAGAGGTGCGTCAAATCAGAAGTACTCCCACCCCAGATCTAGATTTAATATATATCAGAATTTTAGGTCTTTTTTGGATAAATTTTGGGTAATAATTAAAAATTTTCGTTTGCTGCCGTTTTCCCGTAAATGAGTTTTTCCGAGGGTATTTCTGACTTCACGTCAAGTCAGAAGTACCCTACCGAAAGGGTTGTCGTATCGTAATGCAATGCATACCATATTTTTAAGTTTTTTTTCGGGGTTTTCAGTTAGTGTCGAAAAAAATTTTCTCGCTCAAGCCGTTTTCGTTAAAATGAATAATCTATTCGGTATCTCTGACGTCACGCAATGTGAGAATTCCCCAAGCCGAAGTGGTTGTGTGAGCTTCATGTGATGCATATCATAATTTTGGGTCTTTTTTGGGTTACTAATTAGTAGTAATTGAAAAGTTCAGGCCTTTGCCGTTTTCCCGTAAATAAGTTTTTCCGAGGGTATTTCAGACTTGACGTCAAGTCAGATGCACCCTATCGAAAGGGTTGTCGTATCGTTATACAATGTATACCATATTTTTGGGTCTTTTTTGGGTTTTCACTTAGTGTTGAAAAAAAATTTCTAGCTTAAGCCGTCATTGTTTAAATGAATTGTATTTCTAGAAATCTTTGCTTTGTGTACGTTTATGGCACCGTTACTGAAGTAGTTACCGAGGGCTTTAGGAGCGCTCCTGCATATTTGAATTTTGAATGTAAAATGCAATGAAAATCAAATGAAATTTTTCAATTTATTTGATTTTCAAATATAAAAATTATCATACTAAACTTAAAGTTTAAAACTTTCATAAATGTAATTTTGTATCGAAAAGTTCAGTTGAACTTTCTTGTCGGGTAATACAGGACGAGAAAGTCAGCTCTTTTCTTTTCTGTAATATTTAGGGTTCGCGTCGGTTTTTCCCGCTTTCTCATTTTTCTCACGTTTGGCAGCCAATGAGCGTCGCGTATTTTGAAATTCGACGCAAGAGCGTCACGATTTTCGTCCATTTCAGCGTTTCACATTATACTTCGGATTCACTCAGTTTTCTTCGGGCGCTAAAAAATGTCCATATAAAATGTTTTCTAAGAAATGGCGTAAGGTGTTTCGCAGTGTTCTGAGAGGGCCGTAGTGAGAAAATCCGGGCCCCAGGAAAAAATTTACAAATAATTGTTTAAATATTTTTCAAAAACGTCAAACACTGAAAAAAATTGAAAAAATCATCAATTTTTATGACTTTTTTTCTACCTCTTCAGGCCTGTGCACTAGGTATACATGTAAAGAAAGCCCAGAAAGCCACAAGTAAAGATACTGAAAAGTGATAGGTGACAGTTGTTTATCAACACGTTTGAGTTATGACAATTGCGTTTTGCCATGGAAGAAATAGAGCGAAACCGAGGAATTTCTCCGATGAAGTTCAGATAAGTACACTGATTTCTTTGATTCGCATATTGCAAGATTGTTATTCGGTTTTGTTTACTTTGTGGTCAAATTTTCCTTTTGTTTCAGGATTTTTTTGTCAGTTAATATTTAAATAAATATGAAAAATATTTTTTCATTTTAAGCCCTGAACTACTGAACGATATTTTAGAACAAATGAAAAACAAAACTGTGACGAGCGGACTCAAATTCGAGAAAACCAACATTGATTTTTAAATCCCGAAAGTAGGCCAACTCGTCCAGATTAGGACCGTTGTAGGAGACTCTGCCCTACACGACCCCAGGTTCCCCGTTATTTTTACGGACTTGAGGATAAATGCTTTGAGGGATTATTAATAAAACTCAAAATAAAATGTTTGAAATGCCAACTCTTGTTAGGTTTAATTAAAATAAGAAGGTCTTTCAAAATTCACAATTTCCTGCTTACATTTCTTCTCATTCTATTCAAGAAAATTCGTCACAATAATTTTCTTTCCAAATATCCTTAAATTCGAAACATTCCAATGCACAACATAGATCACAATTTCTTATCAACTAAATTCACAAAATAAATTTTTCTCCTAAGTTATGGCTCTGACAAATGCAACCAATGTTTCTCATGACAGAAATGAATCTTCAAATAAATACTAAATCAGTCAATTTTATTTCAAAAAAAAAAATGTCTTGCTTACCCCTTTTCAATTTCTTAAAAACAACACTTTCAACTAGGTATTTTCGTCTTTTCACCAACTTCAATTCAATGCCCAACTAAGCAAATTAAACCGTAACTTATTCTGATACACTCGATCCGCGAGAAAACATTTTAAGTAAAAAGAAATATAATCTTTCGAAAGTCTATTCTGATTATGGTTAATTTATCCAAGTTTCTAGTTTTCTGATAAAGGTTTAACTTCAGAAGTTTTATTAATTTTCCAAAAGGAATGTGGGAATTCAATTTGAGGAAACGTGATTGCCGGGTATTTTACTTGGAAAATATGAGTACGAGTGCCGGGTATTTTACTTGGAAAATATGAGTACGAGTGCCGATCTTTTCGCGAAAGCCGGGGGTTTATATTCAACTCTCAAATCAAGAGATAAAGAATTCGATTTCATATTTCGTCCGTTTTCTTCCTGTCGCAAATTACACTTAATTGTATTCATCAGAAATGTTATAAATGATGTTCGATTATTGTCATTTGATAATCACTCCTTCGGAGTATTTTTTCGTTCGTTTCGGGTTCCGTTTTGGTCGTTTACATCCGCTAATTTTATAAATCTGATAATTTCTATTTAGTTAAAAAAAAATGTAATCGTTATCACGGACGATTTTTCCCCCGTTTGCATCCGTTCATTACTAGAGTCGTTAGATATTATAATTTTGTTCTTCGAAAAGAAGAATTACGAGAAGTAAAATAATCTATTGCGGAGCAATTGTAAATCGACGGCAAAATTGCTGCGATTATGATAACGCTGCGCGTTATCTTGTTATTCGCAAAAATAGTTTTAACTTCTGAAAAATTGAATTCTAAAATAAATTTCTAATATTTTCTAAAAGTATTATTTATACTTTTAGAAAGTAAAATAATACAGGGTGCGCCATTTCTTATGTCGGCATGTAAACATTGAATAACTTGAAAAAAAAACAACCGATTTCTGTAAATGAGGTATTTTTATTTAGTTTGGTCCTTTACAATTTATTTAGACTAGTTTTTGAACACAACATCAATCAAGTGGCCGCCCTTATTGTTCACAGCAAAATATGCCCTTTTTGCGGCGTTTTCCATTACCTTTTCGAGCATCTCGGGTGGTATAGCAATGATTTCGGCACGAATATTTTCCTTAAGCTCTTCAATGGTCTGCGGCTTGCTGGCGTACACTTTACTTTTCAAATAACCCCACAAAAAGAAGTCTGGAGGGGTCAAATCTGGAGATCTGGGTGGCCATTCAATGTCGCCTCTTTTTGACATCAGACGTCCAGGGAATTTTCGTTGCAGAAACTGGATTGTTTGATTCGCAGTGTGGCAGGTCGCACCATCTTGTTGAAACCAGTAATCTTCAAGACCTTTTTCACGCATTTGTGGGCAGACATAGTGAGCCAACATCCACCGATATCGGTTTCCATCGATCGTTTGGTTCTCTTTGAAAAAATAAGGACCAATGATGGTTTTGGCGCAAACGCCGGCCCAAACAGTAACTTTTTGGTCATGCGATGGCGTTTCATGGATCTCGTGTGGATTCTGCGTTCCCCAAATGCGGCAATTTTGCTTATTAACGCCTCCAGAAAGTTTGAAATGTGCCTCGTCGGTCATTAAAATTCGCTTCCAAAAATCAGGTTCAGTATCAACTATTCGAGCGATTGTTTGTCCATATTCCAAGCGACGTGGATGATCTGTAGGCAATATTCTTTGTGTTAATTGCATTTTGTACGGAAACAAATGCAAATCATCTTTCAAAATGCGCCGTAGAGTGGTTCCACTGATGCCGAGATGCTGAGCGCGGTGACGATATGAAACTTTTGGGTTTTGGGCAACGCTCTCTCTGACAGCTTCAATCAGTTCATTTGAACGTCTTGGTCGTTGATGAACGGGTTGTTCGCGATCTTTCACTGTCCCGTGGTCACAAAAATTCGACACCAAACGACGAATAGTGTTGTCAGATGGTGCCTGTTTGCCAAGATATTTTCGACGATATGCTCGTTGAGTTAACACAACTGAACGACTATTTTCAATGTACAAAGTAACTATTTCAGCGCGTTCTTTTGGTGTGAAGCGATACATGGTTGAAATTGTACTGAATTGACGTTTCCAAAACAAGTGAAGTCAAGTAAATCGGTTGTCAAATGTTTAAGTTATTCAATGTTACAATACCGACATAAGAAATGGCGCACCCTGTATGTATATATTTTTCATTTAAATGTGATTCCTCGCTTTTTTGTCACAATTACAAAATAAGCAATAAAATTACACATCATAGTTTTTTCTTATAATTCAACTCGAATAAGAAAAAAAAACTTATGTTGAAGAATGCAAAGATCTGAATGCAAAATCTGAGGTATTTATTCATATTATTATCTGTTACAGGCAGATGAGGCAAAACGTTTGTCAACGAAAAAAGAAAAGGATGCTGCAGATTACGTTTAAGAATGTGATAAAAATAGTTATTGGAGTACTTGATATCTTTAAACTTTACGAATCAAATTTCGAAAAAATTTCTGGAGTCTCATTTCTTAATTCATAAAAAATTTTCTTCAATTTTTGTAATATTCCATTCAAGCGAAAAATTGCTTAGACTATTATAATATTTAATGTAAGTTTCACACAAGTTAACCAGATATTGCGTTCAAGAAAATTTCTAATTATTATGAATTGAAAATTGCGAATTTTTTGGTTCAAGTAATCAAGTATCCTAGTCAATATTTGTGAAAGGCGCATATATATATATATATATATATATACATGCACCTTAATTCTCGAAAAGCAGATAAATCGTAGTAAATAAATTTGTTTTCAAATGACTATTTAGTCGGTTTTATATCCCTACCGTCCGTATCAGCATGATTAATAATTTAGTGAAAGAATTCAAGGTGACACGTTAAATTATCCATTATTACAAAAAGAAGTGATATCCCTATAGAAAAACTGCAGAAAAGTAAAAAAAGGTTTTGAGCCAATACAAAACAAAACTAATGTCAATAAAAAAACATGATAGGTATCATGATGACCGAAGAAGTATTATAAACAATTGTGTAACAAAAATTATTGATATCCAATTGTCGGCCTAACCCTAAAATTTTGAAGCAAAAATTTATGTTGCCATGCCTACTAAAATGTCATAAAAGACAGAGAGACATAGTGGTATAGCTCGAATTCATATTTACATTAGTCCTACACAAAAAAGTAACAAAAAGACCCGACAACCTGCTCTGATCAACAGCAATAACCTTTTACAATAAATTATAATATGTAACAATTGTGGTTGAAAAGATGTGCTTGCAATCATACATAAAGCGATTCAAGGTAGGACCCGATTTTTGTGAAAATTTCGTGTAAACTTTAGAATCATGCTCTTGTAAAGAGTTTGTTCAAATAAGTCCACATGCACTATGTACATGCAGACGAATTCATAGTAGCGATGCATGCAAATTTAACTTTATACAGGTGTAAGGGTGTCAACTCATCTGTCTAAAATTAGAATAATCAAATGTTTCAATTAATAGTGACCTACCAAAGTAAATTCTACCTACTTTGTCTAATAAGCAGTAATAAGATATCAGTAGCATTCTGATAACAAGAATAATGGACATGATAATTGATTATTCAATCTGAAATCGAGAGTGATGTATTTGATATCAAAAATATTTTGGAAAATATCACAAAAAAGTTCTATAGATTTTTTCGACGCATCTGCATAATCACGATAGCAACGAATACTCGTATTCTTATCAGTATAATGCGAATGCATTTTCGTGCAGAAATAAGTAGGTATAATTTACTAACCTATTTCTGCACAAAAATACTTTCGAAATAGCCAATAAAAATGTAAAATCAAGAAAATGAGCAGGTTGTCGTGTCTTTTGTTACTTTTTTGTGTAGGACTAATGTAAATATGAATTCGAGCTATACCACTATGTCTCTCTGTCTTTTATGACATTTTAGTAGACATGGCAACATAAATTTTTGCTTCAAAATTTTAGGGTTTGGCCGACAATTGGATATCAATAATTTTTGTTACACAATTGTTTATAATACTTCTTCGGTCATCATGATACCTATCATGTTTTTTTATTGACATTAGTTTTGTTCTGTATTAGGCGACAACCTTTTTTTACTTTTTTGAAGTTTTTTTATAGGTTACGATACTTACGAAACATTAATCGTAATAAATGATGCTAATAGCAGTTATTTTTGTTATTCTCACAGATACCCTAAAACTTTATTACTGAGTATATAATTTTGTTAATTATCTCAAATGTGCTGTGTTTGGAATATACTTTATGTTCGGTATGACAACTGATACTAATTTTTTATAAGATATGTTAAATTTTTAACTATAATGAAATACTCAACTATGGTTCATTTTTTGTTTTGGAATTTACCTTCTATTATTATTTTTACAATCATTATTTTCATTCATACATTGATACTTATTATTCGTCATTTTCGTTACATTATAATCAAAATATATAATTAAAGATATATTACAGTTCATATGTCGTAAAGGTCAGAGTTTTTCGATCGGAGCAACTTAATGAAAAATAAATTTCATTCTACTTGAAAACAATTTTTGTAGATATTCACATTACCACGCATAAGTTTCTCGCTATGTAGATGTCAATTATTGAAAAATAACTGTAGAATTACCATAATACACCGTACTAAAACGGTAAATTACGCGTTACATTACCAAAAAATTAATTACTCGTAATTTTTTATCTCTTGTTCCACTGCGTTAACTCGGATCCATCGAGGGTTCATGTAGAAATTATTTTTGACAAAAGTCCGATCTCGATTATTTTCTATACAGCAGTGAAAATTCAAGCATTATTCTATAATAACACGCTTGTTATCCAATCTGTAAGAACTTGCCCTTTAGGACCAGAAAATATTTCATAAGTAAACACTTTTTTAATTTGCTCCTCTATTCAAGGCGAACAAAAGAACGACCTTCGCGCATTTATTAAGATGGACCTACTACGTTGGCTACTGTGAATGTTACCACGATTCGATTCAGATTATCCTTTCTTTGGCAATTTATCTGCAGTCTTCTTTTGGAACAAATCTTGTTATAGGGAGTTTATTATTCTAAAGATTGATCTTTGACGAGTGATCCTTATAAGACGTCATTCAAAGTCGTTACAGGCGCGCGTAGGCAAACGGAGGCGACTGAGGAATTTACTCAATTTTATAAATCTACATATAATCTCGCAAAAAGACCAGTAAATTTTTTGATTTATACATACTCTTAAGAAATAACTTAAAGTAGTATGTCTGGAGTTTAACTGTTTTTGGAAAAATCTCAATAAATATTAACGATCTTTGAAACGATTGATATATAATGTTCATATATGATATGATTCCAAAAATTTGCAATTCTGGAGGATGAAATGCCTAAAAGCGTACATATAAGAAGCGTCATATTATATTTATAATAGAATTTAATAAAACTCCCATCAAACGCGACATCTTAGAGAAACTTACAACCCGATCGAAATGTTATTTATCTAGCATGGAGTTTTATAAATCTATACCTATAGCACTCTAAAAAAAACTAAAGAACCCTTAAAATTGTCATCATTAATCGTACCGAAAAATTCGAGAAATACTGAAAATCTATTGATACTCGAAATCAGTGTAGATTAAATTTTTTAAAAATTCATAAACACTTGAATCCTAGAGCATATAATATTCTGAATTCTTACACAGAAATTCAAAAAAATAAAATTCATAAAAATACGGAAAAATCCTTCAACTCGCATAAATATGAATATGACATACTGACAATTTATTCTGCAGATAACAGTAAAATAAAAGTATAAGTTGAAATTCTCGAAACTCATAACATGATGTACAGTGTTTAATTCTAGGAAATCCATATATGTACTCGGAATCTATGAACATGGCACGAATTTCACAGCTCGAGCTCCTAAATGCTCATTTGGGATAGACATTCTTCAAAAGAAAGATAAATCTATCGACAAATGAACGCCTGATAGAAAAAAGTGGATTTATCACGCTGGTCGTTAAGAACGTGATAAAGCAAATTAGTAGAAAAAATTGGAAACATTTGCGCGGCTGTAAAAAAAAGGAACCAAACGCCGGCGGTAAAAAGTAGAAATAGTTCGCTGAGCGGTAAGCAGTGGAAATGCAATACTCGGCGGTAAAAAGTGCGACGTCTATTTCTACTTTTTACGGCCGAAGGCTCATTCGTATTTTTTACTGCCACTGATGAGATTTCAATTTTTCACTCTTCTATTTTCCCTACTTGAGTGGTTTCACTATGTGGCAACAGCGCATTACCGTTATATTTTAGGAATAGATTATAGTATATTATGATCCGTCCAATATTTTTTTTTTTTTTCGTTGTTTCGCGCGCTTGTTTACTCGACTTTTTTTTCATGGCGCATCAAAATATTATATATTATGAAGCATGTAAACATTGAAATCTATAATTATTTAAATGAATACGTGGTTTAATGATTTTCATAGAGTAGAAAGTGAATTCTATGAACTCATGGATCTCGTTGATTTGTGGATACACAGAAAAACAAGCTAGAGAATAATAATGAAGTATTTAATAACTATTCACTGGCAGTGGTCTTTTATTGTTTTTGTATATTTTTCGTTTTTCTAGTAACTATTTATTTTTCCGGAATTTCAGAACTAATTGCGATTGAATGAAATGATTTTATAAAAAAATATATTCATTGAATGTAATATGATAAAACTCTCTATGAAATGATTTTTCTTTAAAATAACAAGCTGCTTCATGCTTTTCATCAAAGTGATAAATTGTTTTAATCAAAAAAAAAAAAAAAAAAAAAATATATGACTACTTACCACAATTTGTACAAATCATCCATCATTATTAAACGAATCACCATTTCTTTAAAAAAGCACTCCTTCGTTCATTACTATAATTATTTACTATAATAAAAATTGTTAGCTCATAAATATTTTTGACTTTTTACTAATTCAACTTAAGAGAGGTTGCAGTTGAGAGTTATTGCTTGAGTTTAAGAATCGTCAAATTCGTTTCAATCAATAGCAAACAAAAATAATGTCCGACCTTTGAAATTTTTCCGATTTGAACTCGAACGTTATAACATAGCACTGAAGTTACGTAATGAATTATATTTTCAATAATTAGTAGACTTTCTTGAAACTGTTGTCTTCAAAGGACGAAAGGGTTAGAGAAGTACGCAAGCATTACGCCTTTTTGAAATTTATTTTTCCGTACAGTTAATTAATGAATTAAGTTTGAGTCTTCATTTCTCCATTACTCGTCGTCACTTTCACCACTCGCTAGACCATAATCTCCCACATCAGCATCTTGATGTAAGCTATCATAGAAGGATCGATATTTTGGCTCGATGAACTGTTTCAATTCCGTGAGATCCTTGTACTTGGCGCTCGCAATTGGCTTTCCCAATGGGTACAGTAAGGGCGTGTCAGCTGTCTCCAGTGCATCTTCGGGAACATTTCTTTTACCTATGTCGATTGTTTGCCGCTTTCCGGAATCGTCATACGCGAAAATTGACATTGGTTGCTCACGATCGTACTGAATTCGTCTCATATTCAACCAACTGACTTTCTCTTTGTTGGTATCTTTTTTTCGATTTGTTATGAGTTTGTTCAGGTCATCACATGATACAAAGTTTTCCATTTCCATTTTTTTAACAATGAAGTGAGGTTGCTTTGTTTTCGCAGTTTGAATTACTTCAATCCACTGATCAGGCGTTTCAATCAACTCATACATCTGAGCAGCTTTTTCGATAATGCCGAATTGTCGGTCACAGCTGTTGTAGCTGTGACCGGACAAAAAAAATTTCTGCTCAATCAGATCAATGTCACTCTTCGCCAGAAAATGTTTCAATAAAAGTGTCATTTTTATATTTCTGTTCTGTCCACCGCATGAATCAGAATATAAAATCAGATGTTTTGTGTTTCTCGGTAGGTGGCTTTGAAAGTGTTCCAGGAGACATGATCCAATTTCTTGTCCTCCACGAGATGCAATGTTTTCGGACCATACGTACATGTACGCTGTAAAAAAAATTTCAAACGTGTATTACTCTACACCACTCACTTATACAACAGCGAATTTAAAATTATCATAGAAAAGTTTTTTTCTTTTATAAATATTTACAATGTAAGTTATTACTTTTACATTTCATAATCATGAAGTTAAAAAGAAATACAAAAATAAACTGTTAATAACTGCTAATTAGCAGTTAAGAAAACAAGCTGTTGAAAATAAATAAATAATGTAGATGAATAAAATGCTTTTTGTTACTGGCATTGCGAATAAACCAATATTAGCCACCTTCGATTCTCTTATAAATAGCAGACGAATTGTTTTCATCATTTTTGCATACGACTGTTTCAGTTAAATTCGCATTAATAAAAATATCATTATTCCAAAATATGACATTTTCACTTTTTTTTAATACACTGTTGTTTTAAGTTTTCAAAGTTAAGATTCACGACATTGTAGATTGAAAATCTTGAAATATTGACAGTCGAAATAATGTTATCTCAGAATTTAAAAAAAATTAACTCAAAAAACTTCTGAGTCCATGAAATTTTAGCTCTAGAATTTGCAATATATGAAAGAAATTATTCTTAATATTTATACATGTGGCATTTAAATCAGCTATCCTGTGAAACCAAATACTTTCATTTTGTCAAATTGAAATTAAGATAATTCAAAATGTGGGAAAATTTGTACTATTGTAACGCAAAGAAAATGTGAAATTCACAAAATCCTTGAAATAGAAACAAATGGTAAAAAAAATGAAAAAGAAAAAATCAATATTTGAGTATTTAGCTTAATTTGTATAACACTTTAATTTTCTAAATTGCATTTTATTCAATTTTGAGAGCCATAGTTGAAATTAATTAAAATCTAAATAAAAAAATTTGTGACTTGTAATAAGTAAAGAGACCTTGTATCACGAAAATCGTTATATAGTTTTCTACTTCAAAAGTAGTTGAAAAATCGCCTATCTAATGAGCTACCTCACAGTTGCTATCATTATGAATGGCTGTAGAATAAATTTTTATTAAATTCTTCTTCTCTTCGTTTTCGCAAGATTCCCGTTTGTAATCATAGGACCTTTTTCGTGTTTCAAGCCACATTTACTGAAGTACTCCGTTGAAGTAAACGATGTTTTTGAGATAAGAATGAATTTGTTAATCGTAAGTGTTAATATTTGTTCATCGTATTTCGATTTCATTTTTTTTTTTTTTTCGATAATCATTTTCCATTGATTACCTGATTTGAATTACGGAAAACGGAGCATAATATGAATAATGATTTAAATCTACCCCGTTGAATTATAAATTCCATCTATGATAATCTTTTAGAGTAAGTCGGAATATTCTCACTTACTCCGAAAGATCATCATACATAATATTTATAAAAAATATTGTTATATTTTCAAGTGTACAAAATAAAATTTTTTGAACATCTTGGACAGTTCTGAAACTTTTCTGTTTAGTCTAAGTAATCTTTGTATTTTTTTAAAAATAACATTCATGAGTATTAGAGTAAAAATGAAAAACAAGATATAATCATAATTTTTCTATTTATTATTTATATTATATATCATGAAAATACTCTGTACCTTGTCCATTAGCCTCGTTAAACACACAAAGGTCAGACGTCCAAAGTTGGCGTTTGTAAAATGCAACATTAGTTGGCAACGTTGGCGTTTCCAGTGCCTTCTGCAAATCGAAAGTGAGAACCACGACATCATCTGCCATCTTTGCTGCTTTGACGTCCTCATCGAATGATTCTTGGATTTTCCAAGCAAGTTCATGATGGGCTTGTTGTTCCTCTTGAATCCTCAGTCTTTCTTCTTCACTAATTCTTGTATCTTTCAACATCGCATGGAATGCATCGCATTTCTTGCATGTATCGGTATGACGATGCTTGAAAGCCAAATTTAATTCTGTATTAAATATTCCTCTGAATATTTTCTCCGATACTGGCTTCTGTTCTTTTTCTGGCTCCGCTATGAGCTGCGTTTCTGTCTCGGTTCCAGGCTGCGTTTCTGGCTCTGTTCTTAGCTCTCTCTCATTCCATTTCTGCACATATGCATTATAAATTTTTTTCACATTAAGCCTTTGCTTCAAGTATTTTCTCTGTGAAGAAGATCGGCCATAATGTGACTCGTACTTAGGCAGGGAATCTACGAACGCACGCACAAAGTCTTTTTTGGCTTCACTTGTCTTCCATTTGCAAGGTGCCCGACCTCTATTTTCTTTAGCACTTGGATTTTTTGTAATGTTTTTAACTCGATTATACAGCGTTGCAGATGAGATTTGATAAAGTTGCATGAAAAACGTGCGACACACTTTGTGTGACACACCTGCATCGTCTGTGAGTTGGTACTCGCACGTTATCGCTCTGTCATGCGATTTTCTTCCAGGCAAGAACTGAACTCTTTTTCTGGAAGTTACTTGTTTCGTCGTTACCGATGACCTTATGATGAGGACTTTTTGAGCGTGATTTGAATGATTGTAATATGATTCAAAAAGCTGCTTTTGACGAATCACATCGATTTTATTGGCGCAATTTTCTTTGCATGAACACAATATTTGCTCTTTGAAAAGAATGACGGGTATAACCCTTTTTTTTTTAGTGATTCGCGTTTGGCCCATTTCCACCTTCTTTTTATTCACGTTTTTCTTCCAGTTCTCTGGATGCCTCTGCCTTTTTCTAGATGGTGGGTAAACCACTTGATCTGAAGAAGCTGCAAATACGAATTTTAACTCTCTTGGAAACATGCAATTTTTTTATAATCCATAAAATTTTCAATGTACGAATTAGAACTGAAGTGAAACAATCAATTTATGAATTTTTCTTGTATAATTGCAAGAAAAACTTAAGAATTTCTAACATGTATGATAAGTTTTAGAATTGTGCAGTACATAACGCCATGGGCTCCTTTTTGCATGTATCTCTCTTAGTGACAAGTATGAGAATTTTAACAAAAAAAAAAAAAAAAAAATTTCGGAACACACTATTGAAAATCGAGCATTCCAAATTGTGAAATCACAGAAAAAGAATTTATAGATCAATTTGAAATATTGATTTAATTTAGAACATCAAAACTATTATAAAAGATCTTTTTATACAGTGTGTCAGGGTGTATCAGGGTACCCACGCCAAAAAAATCTAATATTCCTTTTCGAATTTTCGAGTCAAAATGTCCCTTACCACTTTTTATGTAACTCAAAATTGAAAAAGTTATTTCATCCCAAAATTTAACAAATAAAAAATGCCCTCTTGTAAAAATTTAGGGTAGACTTCAAAAACTTCATTTTCCCATATTTTCTTGCGTTACGAATTTCGGCACGAAACTAAGAATATTTTGTTTGCAAATCTTAGTTTCGTGCCGAAATTCGCAACGGATTTTCATTTGTACGTATTTCTATGCAAGGAAAGTGTTTAAGAGTTCAAGTTCAATTTTCGCAAGGAGCGTTCATTTTCGATTGTCAAAGAGATCAAAACTTCAAACGCGAAAACAAAATTATGAAAAACGGGCTCAAAATAACAAAAAACATTTGATAATTAATATTTATTTTAAAATATATCATTACATTTTTTTTTTCAACTTTCTTTGGCAGGATTAATATTCTGTCATTTATTTGCATTTAAACGATTCAATTGTTTATAAATTTTAATTAAATATTTTTTTGAAAAATCAGTTATTAAAAAGGAGCTCAATATCACAAAAAACATAAAATAGATTAAGAAGATGCTTTCCGGCCATCACGTTTCAAATTTGTGGTTTTCGCACTTGATGAATCTCGTCTATTTTTTCCTTCGAGTCGAGAAGGAAAAATTTTTCAAAATATGCAATTACTATGGATCCATTCATTTCTTGCTCGCTACCAGATTCCTGAGGTCCCACAGGGGACCTCAAAACTGGATCTGCTCGGAGCCGTGTCTTCTCTCTCTGACGCACGAGAGGCATTGAGAATTTTCTCGGCCAACAGGATCGCGAGAAAAAGAGCGAAAACCACAAGGGACTACGTGTGGAACATCACTGCCGGAAACCGGTAGTCTGACTGAGTCTGACACGAGCTCAATAATTAGAAATTCTAAGATGAATCACTAAATAAGAAATCAATCATTATTGAGTGATTTTTATGCTTGTTATTTATTTTCATGAAAATTAGCAGCTTGAAAAAACTATCACTCGCACAGTTCTCTTCAAACGTTCAAAGTTTTTTAAATTTTTCAATAAAAGCTTTTCCACTTCAAGTTTTTTGAACTGCAAACTTTCCTTAAATAATTTTATCAATTATCGAAAAGCATACCTTGATCTACAACGCTTTCGACATCGCTTGCTTCGGAAGCCGAACCCTCATCCTCAGATTCTTCATCCAGTTCATTGGATGAGAAGTCGTAGGGATCTTGAATGGTACTTTCTGCATGAAATTATTACATCGTGAAAAATTGATAAATATCGATAAACATAACTATACATTACGTGGATAAATGTTCGGATACTTTAACAGATACGCATCTGTGTTGTAAACTATTCTCTATCATTATAGCAGAAATCTTATTTAACAGTTTTCAATTCAAAGTAACTTTAAAATATTTAAGACTGATTATATCTCATTGAACAGAAAATTTCAATGAAATTTTCAACTCACCATCAACGGAGATGTCCATCAGCCAGACGAGGTCGGACGAGATTAGACTTTAGATTGGGTTTTGCTGGATTTACTGGAATTTACTGTATTAGACGAGATGACCAGGCCAATTCAAGTGAGAATGAATAAGAATGCGCTTGAATGCGCCGGGAAAATGTGGTGGGGTTTTCACTCGGGACTGCTCGGGACTTACATTAGTACAGTGGAAGGGGATTCGAGGCCTGAAGGCATAGATTAGTGCTGGGTGAGGGAATTTGAGCTGATCCAGGTTGATCTGGGCATAGCCACTACTATGATCTGGTGTCTATCAGTGTCTCTTATGCCCCCTCGCTCCAAGGTTTTTTTTCCAACAAGTTTCATTAATGTTGGAAAACTTCGATTAATTAGCACGTCTAATTTAACGATTTATTATTTTTTAAAACATTGAACTATAATAATAATTTTTGCCAGCCAATTGGATGCCTTCCATGAATTTTCGAAATCTTGTAGGATTCAAAATTTATAAATTGTAAAATTTTCTAAATAACATAGGATTTGAAGATTCGGTGACATATTCTATGAATCTACAAAATTATTTAATCTATGTAGAAATGTGCGATTACCTAAAATTGAGTAAGTCCATGTAGTAAAAATAAAAAAACACCTTCTACTTTTCAAAAAAGTCTATGAAAACTGCCAATAAAACAATATACAACTGAATCTCAAAATACCTCAATGCTTGTCTGTATAAACGGTATGTTTTGATGAAATTCTAAAAATTATGAAGAATGCGAAAAACTCTTTCACATTCAAAAATATTGTAAACCACCTCTGAAAAATTTAAGGTTGCATCAAAAGTGATTGCGACGTCTCATTATCGAAAATCCCCTCCTTTCTTCTAACACAAACTGTCACGGATGAGTTGACCCCTCTTCCTATTGGACCGTGACATCATTGATAAATAACTTTTATGGAAGCTCCTTCAAGGACACAAGCAACAAAAAACTAATGCCAGTGAATAATTATTAAATACTTCATTATTATTCTCTAGCTTGTTTTTCTGTGTATCCACAAATCAACGAGATCCATGAGTTCATAGAATTCACTTTCTACTCTATGAAAATCATTAAACCACGTATTCATTTAAATAATTATAGATTTCAATATTTACATGCTTCATAATATATAATATTTTGATGCGCCATGAAAAAAAAGTCGAGTAAACAAGCGCGCGAAACAACGAAAAAAAAAAAAATATTGGACGGATCATAATATACTATAATCTATTCCTAAAATATAACGGTAATGCGCTGTTGCCACATAGTGAAACCACTCAAGTAGGGAAAATAGAAGAGTGAAAAATTGAAATCTCATCAGTGGCAGTAAAAAATACGAATGAGCCTTCGGCCGTAAAAAGTAGAAATAGACGTCGCACTTTTTACCGCCGAGTATTGCATTTCCACTGCTTACCGCTCAGCGAACTATTTCTACTTTTTACCGCCGGCGTTTGGTTCCTTTTTTTTACAGCCGCGCAAATGTTTCCAATTTTTTCTACTAATTTGCTTTATCACGTTCTTAACGACCAGCGTGATGAATCCACTTTTTTCTATCAGGCGTTCAAATATTGTTGCTCTTGTTTCACGGCCATTTTTCGTGTCATTGGGTCAAAATCATGATTAGATACAGATTAAAGGTAAGAATGACGAGGAAGAGAATAAAATAAATAAGGAAATTCACGCATTATAGTATTAATGCGATCGCGATTTCGTGAAGATTTTTGAATTCTGTGTAAAAAGATGGAAAAAATCGTTTTTTTTTTTAATTTTTTCAAAATCCTTTTGCACGCGTGTTTCAGTGACTAACATAAACATGTTGCATGTGAATTTTACATGAGGATTTTCTTTTGCTCCACAGTGTAATCATAATCATTATTTGATTATTTATTTATATTCAAGCGTAGAACAATGTTTACATAATATACATACAACATTCCCCACAAAAATAGCGTAGCTGTTTGATGGTGGGAGTGGTGGGACTGACGTAAATTTACAAAAATAAAGAAATAAATAAAATTTTACAAATAATCCCTCCCTCCAATAAAATCCAATCTAAGAATTGTTCATAAAGTACAAATGAAAATCAATGATAAAAATGTATACGAAAAAATTCCACACTGCGTAATGAAAAAAGGAAAAATCGAAAGCTCCCAACGCATAATTATGTAATATTTACCTTCCCCCACCCCTCTCCGAACATCGCCAATGTATAAAAGCTAGAATTAATATAAATGTCCCGTCTTATGAAAAATATTCAAAATTTCTACCTCCTGATGCAACTTATATGATATACGATGCCTACAAAAATAATGTAATTTTTACGTGATAAACGAAACTTCTTAATATACGTCGATGAAAAATCTTAGCAGTAATTGCAATTGAACGTAATGAAAAAACTAAGAGACAACAGCAACCTTTACAACAATTGTGAGAGACGGTAATGAAAAAAGTAAGATGCAAAAGCATTGAAATCAGTAGAGAATTAATATGCAAAGAAAGTTTTACACTGATAATCAATCATAGTGAAATGTAAAATACTTAGTTGAGAAATATTATTATCACGTATCAATCGAAAAAGTATGAATACTTTTGAATGACATACTGTCTATGAAAAATATGAATAACTTAAATAGTAGTTGCGAGATAATGTGATGAAAAAAATGAGATTTAAAAGTATTGAAATCAGTACTGAATTAATATATAAAGAAGGTATGGTACAGTTGAAATGAATTTCGTAATGTCAGGAAAGGGTATGTTGCCTTCATATATTCAAATCCTGCATACATTATGTGAAACGCCATTATACTTGGACGATGAAATAAAACACCGAGACTTAGAGTTTCACATGGAATACACACATGGTTTAAACTTGCTCAAATTAAAGTTTTGTGAAAATCTAATGGTCTCGAAAATAAAAGCAGGATAAAATTAATTCGTGGGCTGCTGTACAAGAAACAACCTCACGCATGTTAGAAATAATGCTCGTCACAGCATAAAATATTATATAATTCAACTCAGCTTTATTACTAAGCAGTAGCTATTGATTTGTACCGCTATGTTATACGTCAAGATTTATATGTCAAGAATTTACAAATTTGCTTTGTTATATGAAACTTAACAGATGCATATTTAAGCAATATTTGATATCGAGAAAAAACTGTACATATATACACAGTAAAGCATTATCCAAAGAATGAAAAGTACATTCTTCACGTGAATTCGGACACTAGTTCGCTATCGTGAATGAGTTTGTTAAAACTCGTAGAGACAATAGATATGTATCGCTTTGTTAGATAAAAGCACACGGTTATGTTCTACGTTACAATCTTATACTAGATTTTCGTTGAGGTCCTCTGTACACTAATTTCTTTTTAATTACTAATACATACTTAGATTCCCTGAAAAGTTTTACCTATACAGATTAGTATCGATTTACAGCATTAATTCTTTTGCATTTTATATAGCGATAATGAAATACCATTCTTTTTTTAAACAATCACTGATTTTCTTTGATGACAAATTTTTCTATGAAAATTCAAATGCTTTGCAGCATAACTCTCATTTCAATAATACCTTGAAATTGTTCATTGAAATCGCTACCCTCTAAGACGCTAATGGCAATACGCGATGTTTTTGTTTTTTGTTTCTAGTGTACTCAGAATATTTGTTCCAAAAATGTATTAAGAATTCCCCTTACATATTACGAGAAATACAATATTTTCCTTCCCATTTGCAGACTTAGGATTGTCAGTTACAGAAACTTATGAAAGTCATAGGCACGTCTACAGCAGCTTATAAAGATGCAAAGACTTGCCAACGACCAACTATAAAGTAGCGTATCTGGTATGGTTAAAAATATTGTTTTTCTCGAACTTATCTTACGTTTAATTAACACTTATTTTCTTTGCGTAGAGACATTTCATTAACTCTATATGTAACACAAATTACTAAATTTTTCGAACCACCCTCCCTCCCTCGTGATGCAATTCTCCATAAACATGGAGCGCAACTTTTGATCTGACCGCTTCCCCTCCACCTTCTTAGGGCATGAGGTTAATAAATGTCCCCATAAAAAGTTATTATCTATGAATTGATACAAATACGAACTTAACAATGCGGTGAAAGCTTTTGAATTAAGAGCTGTATAATATTCATATCTCTATATAATATAATAAACACTCAATAATGACTATGCGAAAACAATAAAAATCAGTGAGTGACTTTCACCGAGTTCATATTACTTTGAAGGTGTTAGAGTTATTATCTCCAAGTTACATACGTATAACATAGCAGTACAAATCAATAGCTACTGCTTAGTAATAAAGCTGAGTTGAATTATATAATATTTTATGCTGTGACGAGCATTATTTCTAACATGCGTGAGGTTGTTTCTTGTACAGCAGCCCACGAATTAATTTTATCCTGCTTTTATTTTCGAGACCATTAGATTTTCACAAAACTTTAATTTGAGCAAGTTTAAACCATGTGTGTATTCCATGTGAAACTCTAAGTCTCGGTGTTTTATTTCATCGTCCAAGTATAATGGCGTTTCACATAATGTATGCAGGATTTGAATATATGAAGGCAACATACCCTTTCCTGACATTACGAAATTCATTTCAACTGTACCATACCTTCTTTATATATTAATTCAGTACTGATTTCAATACTTTTAAATCTCATTTTTTTCATCACATTATCTCGCAACTACTATTTAAGTTATTCATATTTTTCATAGACAGTATGTCATTCAAAAGTATTCATACTTTTTCGATTGATACGTGATAATAATATTTCTCAACTAAGTATTTTACATTTCACTATGATTGATTATCAGTGTAAAACTTTCTTTGCATATTAATTCTCTACTGATTTCAATGCTTTTGCATCTTACTTTTTTCATTACCGTCTCTCACAATTGTTGTAAAGGTTGCTGTTGTCTCTTAGTTTTTTCATTACGTTCAATTGCAATTACTGCTAAGATTTTTCATCGACGTATATTAAGAAGTTTCGTTTATCACGTAAAAATTACATTATTTTTGTAGGCATCGTATATCATATAAGTTGCATCAGGAGGTAGAAATTTTGAATATTTTTCATAAGACGGGACATTTATATTAATTCTAGCTTTTATACATTGGCGATGTTCGGAGAGGGGTGGGGGAAGGGGGGAGGGGATTTCATACCTTTTTTCATTTTTCAAAATATGTCGTTCGAAAAAGTCTTAAAACTTGTCATTGGAAAATACAAACCCTATCGTTATAATAATGTAATTTAATGGGACATTGTCATTTAATGATGGAGTAGTAAAGTATACTTTTTTCAGCAACTACAATAATCAAGTGTTTATTTTCCTTTCCTATACAGAAAAAATGCTATATAATATTGATCTGTATAGGAAGTTATGATTCATGTTATCTATTTATAATGAAATATTTGATATTAGGCAATTTTCTTATTTTTGGCGTTGTAAAAACAAAATGTAGACATTTTTCGCATTTTTCGGCCATTTTGATTCCGTAATTTTTTGATTTTCAATGCATTTCCATTTTGACTTAGTGTCTGATACAAAACATCTATAAACGCCTGTATTTGGAAGACTTCCATTATGAAATACAGCTGCAACTACTTTAAACTGTACTGTACGTATCATTAGCTTTTGAGTGATTGCTGAGATTGCACATTTTTTTTTTGATGTATGGTCAGGTTCATCAGATTCAAAGAGTAAAAATTGAATAATGATGCAATCTGATGTGTTCATTTCTATTTTTGTTACTAAAGGTTTAGAACATTTTGGGCATAGTTTGTCTGCAACTGGTTTCCAACCTAATGGTACAGTGGTATTCATAAGAGTTTGTAAGGATGTCGCTTTGCGAGTGATAGTTTGAGATAAACATTTAACAGAAATTTTAAATATACAGTCAATTTTTTCAGACAAGACTTTGTATGTGCATTTTTTGCATTGCACGATCGTGTTGAATGTGAATTGAACGGCATCTCTTAATGCTACTGATTTTTCGCATAATGCACCTAAAAATATTGCTGCATCAAATTGAATATTTTGTATAAATTCATCTCCTGCAAAATGTTTCACAAACGTAGTGTCAAGTTTTTGTCCTTGATCTGAATAATATTTGAGAAACTTTGAAAGAGCATCTGTGTTTTTGGCTGTGTATAAATTACCTCTTATAACATCAGCTTGAATAATGCACTGCAAAATTGCATTAGCATACCCTGATACGTTTTGAACATTTGGCAAACCACGTATGTCGAAGATTCGTTCTTCATTATTAACAGGCACCTGAGATTCTGAGCAGTGTTTTGAAATCGCCCATTTTCTATCAACAACTTTTCGATGTTTCATCATTTTTATTTCATAATCTTCAAGAGGAGGGTCATAAATTTTTCCGAGTCTATTGTATTCGACTATCGCTTTTTCGCAAGCGGTCACTTTGCGAGGATCAAAATTTATTAAATGGAGTCCATCGAGCGTGGTAACTCGTGACAGTGCTACATAAGTTTGCCCATCGCTGAATATGTCGTTTCCACCTTCAACAATAATACTTTCCAAACTCAACCCTTGACACTTGTGTATAGTCACGCCATAACTGAGACATATTGGAAACTGTTTTCTGATAAGGTAAATTTTATCCATAACTTCAAATTTAACACTTACTGGCTCTATGTCACATACCTCTTTATTTGGCAGTATTATAGAGATCTTCTCGTAAAACTTGTCATCTATCGAAGGAGTTACTGATTGAATTGTAGCGATAGTGCCATTGACAAGACCTTTTGTAACATCAATATTTCGCCTTATCATGACCTTTGCGCCAATTTTCACCGTTATGAGTTTAGACAGCCCAGCTGCTCTAGAAACGCCTTCTTTATCAGAGTTTAATGACTTAATTACTTTTGCTTTAAAATAATTGGCACACTGAAACTCGTCACGAGCATGGAGCAAGATTTCTGGGGTCGGCAATTTTTCGAGCATAGCTGAATTTAGCGTGTCACATAAATTGTTCGTTGGCAACAAACATACTGTCTCAAAGGGTAATGAATTCATGTACGCACAAAGCTCATTTAACCGTTCATTAAAGCTCGATGTATGGAATTCTATGACTCTTTTTTGTAATAGCTCAATGTCTGTTGTCAGAAGTGTGCCAAAGCGTACTCGTGACAATAATTGTCTATATGTTTCATCATTTTTTTGTCGCATGTTGATGGTTAGCACCTCATATTTAAAGAGATTCCACAAGTTATAAGCGCTCAACGAACCAAGGTATTTGGTTACTTGATCTTCTGACATTTTCACAAAACTAGGATCCTCACGTACAGGTGGAAGTTGCAATAAATCACCGAATAGAAGTATATGTTTTCCACCAAACCATCCGTTTTCTTCTAGCGACGAATCGGATATTTCAATAAGCCGAAGATTGATGTACATTTGATATCATAGAAACTTCATCGATGATTATCAATTCTACATTTTTGAGTTCATCTCTAAGTATTTTAATAACTGTATCGGATAATTCTTTATACGCAGGAGTCTTATCATGTTCAACAGGTAACTGAAACAGTCTGTGAACTGTCAAGCCATTTATATTGAAAGCTGCTATACCAGTTAGAGCAGTTACGGCTGTATCTTTTTGATATTTTTCTTTAAGATGACCTCGAAGTGCTTGTATTACACGACTTTTGCCAGTTCCACCTTCTTCACTTACGAAAAGTCTCAATGGTTCTTTTTTTGCATCGACAGCTAAGCAAACTTGATCAAACACCTTTTTTTGATCTATATTTAATCCTGCGATCACTTATGAAAGATTTTCATCTAACTTGACTCCTGCATCGTGAAAATCTTTCATCGCATCACCAACGTCAACAGGGTCGCAACCCAAAGAATTTTCATCTTTGTCATCATTCGCAGAAGGATTATCAATTTTCTCCTGCACCATTTCCTTAACAGCATCGATTCCGTTTTGGATGTCAGTAAATTTTTCATGATACTTCATGGCGTCGTGAAGAGTTGATTGTACTACAGAGAACGATTCTGCATACGAATCACAACCATTTTTTAATTCAGAAATATCTCTCCATGGTTGGAATAGTAACAGTAAAGCATAGAAATATCTCTCTGGTTGAATTTTACCATTGTTTCTGTAGTGATTAATTAGATAAGGACGGTCTCGTTTTCTGAAAAACTTTTTCCCTATGGAAAAGAACTCTACTTCAGGATCGACTGGCGCTTGATTGACGATTCTGTACCATCGCGCGAAATCGTATAATGGCATTGATTCATAAATTTTTGGCCTTTGAGGATAGTAATCGTCAATGATGTTGGGGCAGAAAATGTCAGTCGATTCAGGATGTAACTGTTCAATTTCGTTTTTAGATTTGATTTTACGATTTCTAATCAAATTGACGTCTAACCATAAAATAGTAGTTTTGGAGTCCGTTCCATACAAAGGTATGCTCAATAAACTGTCAGCTGCTTCGAGAGCACCACATTCTCTGTTATTTAAAGCCTGCATCCCAATGTTCCATAACCGGCTACTGACTGATTCACTCGATTGGATGTCAGTGAAAACATTGCCAGCATAGCTTTTTTCAGACTTCGTTGTGTATTCAGTACAATACCAGTTCAATATAGAGGACTTTTCTCCAACAAACTGTATGTCCATATTGCCTTCCCAAGCAGTCAAAATAGTTAGGTTATAGTCATTTATATCCACTTCTTTCTTACCACGTGGTAGATCATACAATCGACTGTTGCTTTTTAATTTCTTTCTGCCAGCGATTGATGTGATAACGTCTCTTAGTGATAATGTTTTAGAGACTGGTCTAGAAAATCCAAAGCGGCATACGGACTTTGTTCGACCATTGTACAATTTTTTCCTTCGTAAGCAGTAGGAATTATGATGATGTGTCTGATGAGCTAGCACTCGGTTGTACAAGGTTAGAGAAGTCTTAGGATTAGGAATCCTGCAAGTAACATATTTTGTAACAAATTTAGCGACGCTTTCATTATCGTCTATTCCTAATACTGGAGCATTTTTCACCCACAGCAGTAAATGAAAATGCTGAGTGCCTCTACTTTGATATTCTCTTCTCCAAAAGAGATGTGTTATTTCTCCGATTGGATGATCTTTTGAGTACAAGAAATCTAACATGGCATGAAATTTGTTATCGATAAATCTCGAAACGGAAACAGGATCTGAGGCAATCATTTGATTAGTTGACATTTTATTCATATGCGGGGTATTAACTTCACGAAAATAATCTATCAAATCCGTCAATAACCATTCCGCTGGACTCAAAGTTAAGAACCAAGTGGCCGGGCCGTAATTTTCAATCATACACCGCAGGTTGCTTCTTGGAATATTCCAATATTGCTCCGTGTTTCTTAGACGCGAAAATATTGTAGTCAATTGTCGTTCCAGCAATTCTTTTGACATAAGTTCTAAATAATTTCCTGCTGTATACTTTTCACGGGGATTACTAATGTTTAGCTTCTGGTATATACCTGCTTTTATTTGTCTTATGTTGTGATTATTCAACAAATAAAAAATGTATTGTATATCCAGTCTGTATCTTGGATTTTTGGATTTCAGCTTCGCCTTTATAAATGCCGAATCAGTTAGGTTTATTGGTCTTTTTTCATGTTGCCCATTGATTCCATTAGGGTACAAATATGGAAAGCATAATAAATCTAAAATTGCGCACCGATTATCTAGAGGTGCATCTTGAACCTTGCACTGTTGATATAAAGTAGTTGAACTTTTATTTTCACGCTTGTCATAAATCGGATATATTGTAAATTGTTCATAGTAACTGTCATCAGTATCGGCTTGAGTGACAAGTGCTGGTTCTTTTTTCAATTCTTTTTCCACATCTGTGTCATCTTCTCCGGCAGCATATTAAATATCGTCTAAATCTTGTAGATTGGTATACAATGCGTTTGGATCTTGCGGGAGCCTGATATCTTTATATAAAGGATTGATCTGTTTCAGAAGTACCAAAGCGTTATATAAGTCTGTGATATTGATCAAATTTTCGAAAATTTTCTTGGCTTTTGTCGGAAGACTGCGAACTAGAATGTATATTTCATGATTTACATTAATTGCATCTGTTGGCTTGCAGATTTTTTTCATACTCTCTTCTAATGGTAAAGGTAAATGAAAAGTTCTACCTTTTACTTTTTGAATTTTATGTTTATGTGGTAAATTCTTTTTCTTTGATATCGTGTCCATTTGTTGAACAACTTGGAACGCTTTTGCACGTTGAATGAAAATCCTTCCATAATCGTTCAAACGCTCAATTTCTGGAGGGATCGGATCAACTTTCAGATTGTTCTGAATACAAATAGGTGGCACTTTATTTTTACGAAAATAATCCAAGCAGTATTTGCAAATAAAATCACTTTCCATTTGATTGATTTCAGCGAAAGATTTAAAGCTTTTCCATGCTTTAGAAGCAAGAGCTGTTTTCATTTTGCTGATCACTGTTATTTCGCGTTGATAACATAATTTTTCACAGGAAATGCAAGGTTTAATGGGAACATCAGTGGAACGTTTCAGTAAATTTTTAAAGGCATTCTTATTATTAGATATGATACTGTCCTCAGCAAGATTAACCTTATTTTCATCAATTACTACATTGCAGTCCTCAAGCACCTTATCGCGGATACTTTTCAGATAATCAACATCATTTTTATCAAACGCCGTATCAAGAGTACAAATGAAGCGATAATTATTCATTATTCTATTAATTACCCTTTTTATATTTCGGACTTGGGGAAAATGTGGCGCTAAAAGCAAAACGGGCAAAAAAGTCGATTTGCAAGTCTGTGGCTCAATGTAGCACATAAACATATGACCCAAACCATTTGATATGTGTTCTCGATCACAGAGTCGTATCGCATTGACGAAAGTATGAAGATTTTTCAAATTACAAGAAATCAAAGACTTCAATAGTTGTTCGTATCGTAACAATACAGATGCGTCTTCAAGGCGACATTTCTCATTGCATATCCAATATTTTCTTCCTTTATTGTCATACAGAACAGGAAATATGTTGGTTACATAACCCACGTCATTTACAATGTACCCATCAATTACTTTCTGTGATTCTACTTCTGAAGACAGATTATATTTCTGAGAAATATCATTATTCAATTGAGAATCATATTTTAAACTTGAGTAAGGTGCGAATGGTGGAATATCCATTTTCTCGTAATATTGTCCCGTTTCATTTTTGGCATAAATATGATCAGGTTCTAATGTGTTTGATTTGATATTACCTGAAGGTAGGTAATGGTGGTACGATGATTCATAATAGTATGCTTCTGAAGAAGGTAGATGTTTGGAAACCCCACATAAGGCTTCAAATTTTTCTCTGATGTTGAGGTCAGGGCAATTCGTAGCACGGGTGAGGCACACTTCAGCTTTACCTTGTAGCGTCGTTAAATCCTTTTTTATTCGATAGATGTATCGATTCCTTTCTTGTCTGCATCTCGTGTAAATATTTATAGCACTAAGTCGATTATTTAATGGTGATTTTGAATCAACCTCTTTATCCATCGACTTAGCAATGTTCTTGATGACGGCTTCTGCAGACAGGCGTAAAGCTGTTGCAGATTTGAATTTACGAAATTGATTATTACTACTTTCATCTTTCATTGTAAATGAATTATTTTTCTTTGTACGTGTTTTCCCTCGAATTAATTTAGAGCGTAACACGCGCAATCGTCTGTTATGAAAGAAAGGTTTTCGGATTGGGTAATTCAAAACAATGCGGCCATTCCGCAAAACAAAATATCTGACTTTCAAATTCATTTTTTTAGAATTACTTACATTACGCAATCTTGTGCCTAGCTTACTGTTTCCATTTTTTTGTGATAACACGTGAGCTTTTATTCGTGATAAACATTTTTTTTCATTATTTCGCATTTGACGTTTTTTTTTAAGACATTTATTTTTTTTGGTTGCGTAGTGCAGTTGACGTTGCTGTAATATCAAACGTTTATTTTTTGTGTAATAACGTTGGAAATAAAGTTTTTGTTTATTCAACATAACTTTATTTGTTTGGCTGTTAACTTTTATCTTCTGCAATATATGAAATTTATTTTTTCGATAGTAACTTTCTTTTTTTCGCAATATGTTAAACTTTTCTTTTTGATAATAATCTCGTACTTTTTGCAACTTTTTGATTCCATTCTTTATATAATACGTTTGGGCATGTTTTTTTTCTTCAGATTTTTCCACTTCATTTATCACTTTTTGTTCTTGATGGTCTAACGTAAGATGTGAATATTCATTGTAAGTCGAATTCATTACATTGCAATTTTCTATGTTACTATCTGAAATGTTTCTTGTCATGTTACCTAGATTATCAATAGATGGAAATGGCTGCAAATCGCGGTTTCGTAGGATGTACAGTAGGTGATCGCGCATTTTTGACGGATCATATTTTATTTCGTCGGGTTTCATTTCGAAAGCAAGTGAAGTAGCAAACGCGATAGCGTATACACTACAATCATTTAAATTTGGTTGCTGGTCAACTGTAGGAAAGTATATAGATGAATTATTTACAGAATGAAAAGGGAACAACTTTTCTAGATATTCTTTATGATGTTCATGTAACTTTTTTTTATTCAAAGAATCGTAAATGAATATGTCGATTGCATCATAGTACCAACAAACCCAGTGACCTCCAGGACAATCTGTTTTCATGAAATCGTCACTACTCATACTGAACAAAATTTGAATATGGCATTTGTTTTTATTAATTGGACGGATTAATTCTGGTTGTTGCAAGAAAAGAGGAGAGAATGGCGTATATGAAGTTTTTTCTTTCAGTACATTGCTAAAAAGATCAATGTGTTTATCGTTTAGCCAAGCTCCACTAGTAATTATATGTGCACTTTCATTCGATAGTTCACATCGTCCTCGTTTCCCTGACTTTGATTTTGAAGTCTTTTTTCTTTTTGGCTTACGGTTAGACTGATTTTTTTCAACAGTTTTCATGGCTTCATTTTCTTGAGCTGAATTATCGAATAAAGTCTGCCCTTCTATTTTTTGCTTTTTTGACTGTTCCAGTATTGTGTCACACGCCACTGATATTCGACGTTTCAACATATTATTATTAACTGTATTCTCGGAAATAAATGCACATTTTTCATCGACTTTCAAAATTTCATCTTTTATATCTCTTTTATCGGTCTTGATGTTGCAAACTTCATCAATCAAATGTCGTAACGTATCGACTTTGTTAAGTTTTTCATTATTGTTTGACCGTAGCGAATAATGTCCAATACTTTTGCAGTTATCAGACAAATCAGTTTCTTTTAAATGATCAAAAGCATCAATTTTTTTTGCTGAGAAATACTTTTTTTGAAATTTGAATCTTTTGCTTTCGGTGGAGAGATATTCTTCTGCAAGGTTAGAACTTGATGTTTTCTCCTTGATTGAAGTCACTTCATTGCTTTGAGCAGACGAGTATTTGGAGGCATTTTAATTTTTATGCAACCTCAAGTTGTTGCTTGAAACAGATGTATTTTTAAGTGCAGTTAAGTTGCTTGTAGAAGAAATTTTTTGTTCCCGGACAGTTCTGTTGCTTGAAGCACCCATGTTCTTTCCAAATACGGCTGTGTTATTTGGAATATATGCGATGTTTTTGTTTGCTTTGATCTTGTTGCTTTGAGCAGACACTTCTTTGATCGGGATGATTTTATTGTTTTGAACTTCTTCAACTATTTCATTACAAGTAATAATTTTGTCGCTTTGAGTAGTCAGATCACGATTTTTATTGTTGGTCGAATTTTTTCTTTGTAAATAATATATATGCTGACGACGCTTATTGATCGCTAATGCAATTGACAACACTTTTTGTGGTTTTTGAGAAGAAAAATCGTCTTGAATGAAATGCTCGGAAAGAGACTCAGTGAGCATAGTATACAAGTGCGTCCGCAATTTCTCAAACTTGTAACGCACTTTTTGCGGATCGATTCCGAAAGCGAGTGATGTAGCAAATGCAATGGCAAATGCTCCACACGAATGGCTATCCTGTTGCTGCTGTACTTTCGCGAAACATACAGTCTTATCATTTATTTCCATGTGAAGGTGCAATTTTTTTAAAAAGATAATCTGTTCTTCATGTAAACGTACAGACCCTAACTTTGAATCGTAAATTGTAATTTTTGTAGTGTCGTAATAACTGCATGTCCAGTGTCCTGGACGATGCAAAATTTGGATATGATCTAAATCAGGCCTAACAGGTTCGATGAGAAACGGTGCGTCTCTCAAATAAGTTGGTCTGATTTCGACACTCATTTTATCATGCAGCAGGCGGGCAAAACAGTTCATATGAACGTCTTCGAGCAAACCACCAGTTTCTGCATGATTCATTATGATATTTTTGTCTCTGATCGTTAAATCCGTACAAAAAAATGCTGGATCCATATTTTTATGATTTGGTATTTGATGCGCAAAATGTGTCAACAACTCTAATAATTTCTACTACTTAGTTTTTAGACACAAAAAACAATATATGATTAGCGCAAAACCAGCCTTTTGATGGTATAAAGCAATTTGTATCAGTGCAAAAATCTGTTTGCTTGGCGCAAACACCAGCCAGTATTGGCTCAAGTAAAAGCCTGTATGGCGCAAGTGGCAGCCGATATGGTGCGAATGGCACTTTGTAAAGCGCAAGTGGCAGCCTGTATGGCGCAAGTGGCAGCCTTGGTAGGGTATATAAGGAAAGAAGGAAAGGTTTGACGATGCCGTGAAGCCTCCGGATTGGTGGATCTGTAAAATAAAAAGTTCTTAATAAGTAGTTTTTCTTTATTTCCGTAGTCAATTTTATTTTTATTTCTTATCAATGTTTTGTTCACTGATACGTAAACATCGTCAGGACTAGGATAACTCTATAACTGTACACAACTATTAAGATATATTGTATTCGTTATTTTACGAAATTGCCATTTTGCCAGTGTGGCGTCGCTAAAGATATGGTCTTTACTGCAAAACGAAAATTAAAGACGTCAAAATTAAAACAAAATATTTCTTTAGAAATCGAAAAACATGACTTTACTAGTAACGATTTCAAGTGACTCGAGAAATGTGTGATTGTAAAGTGAAATGTGACAGAAGAGGGCCCTTTAGAAATCTGAAATTATAGATTTAGAGCATGGATTATCGCGCTATGAGATTGTCATGAAATTTTCGTAAGGAAGACAAAAAAAAGTTAAAGCTTGTGATCAAGGCCCGAGATAGGCCTATACCGGAAACGACTTTTTTTTTCAGGGCTGATTAATTCACTAAAATCAAAATCATCATTAGAGAAATTCATGATTATCAAACCTACGTTTTTGTAATTGCCAATAACAAAAGATTGTGAAGATTTGAAAAACATGGCAGAAGTAATTCATCATCTGGAGTTTAAAGAAATATGCAAATATGTAAATATGTAAATCGGGAAAGCTCGGCAAAATTCGGAGCTCTTAGTGAACCTAACCTTCCCCGAGCCATGTAGTCTTGAAAAAATATAGGTATAGCGATTGTACAGCAAACGTAGTGAAAACGGGTAAATCGGCGATAAGAAAGGGACAGAGAAAGCGCGCGGCTGTAGTAAGAGGGAGAAGAAGAAGTGCTTGCGGTACATAAGAGTCCGGGCTACTTTGATCCAGTCAGGGCCGTATGTACTGTATGTAGCATGATGAAATATTGTTTGTTACATGTTTTTCTTTTTTTATTTACATATTTATTTAAAAGCGACGGCAAAGTCCTTCCGGACTTTGTGATAATGCTTTGAACACTCTTGACGCCAACTTTCAGTGTACGTAGAGTACTGAACAACATATTTCTTAATTTTTAAATGATTAAATGAATAAAGTTTCAAATTTTTGTAAGTACTGCGTTGTAACTATATTCAGTTTTTTGCATATAAGGATTAGGGTGAAAGAATGGGGATGCATGTTCGAAAAATTCATTTTTCAGTTTTCGATTTCCATATTTGCATATTTTTTTAAACTCCAGATGATGAATTACTTCTGTCATGTTTTTCAAATCTTCACAATCTTTTGTTATTGGCAAATACAAAAACGTAGGTTTGATAATCATGAATTTCTCTAATGATGATTTTGATTTTAGTGAATTAATCAGCCCTGAAAAAAAATATTCGTTTCCGGATATTTCGTGCACACATAAAATATCGTTTTTAAATCTACGTCGCATGAAAAAGTTATTTGCGAGCAACATTGCGTCGGAACAAATTAAATTATATCACGTTGAACATTTATCCTGATTTAGCTCGTGATCTCGATATTGAGAGTCTGATCGATTTATTTCTAAGAACAAAAAAAAATTGTAATAATCTTTAGGTCTCATAAAAATTGTATGATTATTGAAAGAATAAAATTTTGACACATTTTCTACAAATTGTGATGGGTCATAAGTGATTATCATTCCCATATAAATAGCTTTCTTTGGCTAATATACACATAAGTTAAAAGAAACAGGAGATAATGTGGAAGTATGGAAAAAGAAGAAAGAGGGGGAGGTAAAAAAGGGTGAAGTCTACTGAAAACTCAAAGACGTTTCTCCAGTTATACTTGATAGTTTTGAAAGTTACGATGAATCATCGTTCAACTGTCTGCTGAAACAATCTCTAAAATAAACAAACTTCGATTTTGTAAGAAAAAATAAAGCTTCTCATTTTAACATTTCCAAATGAAGAGTGCAATATAACAGCATGTGCTCAGTTTCTCAAAACTTAAGAGCCTATGATGCGATTCTGAAATGTATGTGTATATAACAAGTTTTAGAAACGTTAAGACTAAGATAAAAAATTTCAGTTGGTAGCGTGCATAAACAAGCTTATTGTAATATTTTGCCTTTGGACATTTTCCACTTTGGCGGAAGTTTTTCCTACTCAAAAGTTCTACTTCCAATTCCTAGGACAGAAAAGTTATTTATCTTTTATGCTACACAAAGGACCCATATTCAACGTTCAAAAAGGGTTACTTTAGTCCTAATCTGATGATGCAGAAGTATTAATTTTTTTCAAAAGTTAAAAAAAACACATTTCGTTTTGATTAGTATTTGAATGAATACGCGTGATGAATATGTGAGTATTTGTGACAAAATAAAAAATTTCACAATATATTTTTAAAAATATTTTAAAAAGTTTTGCTACATTTCTTAAAATATTTAACTAAGCTATCATCATGACCAAACATATCAAAGAAGTAGATTAAAAGTATTTCGTCCATATTTTATTCTTAATACTGGTAAATAAAATGTTTTTTTTTTTTTATAATTATTTAACATAAACTTAAGGATTTTAAAAAGTAAGGTAACATGATTTTATGAGGCATACTCTTGAAACATAAACACTACATCTTGTATGTAGGTACTTCTCGAATTGATAGAATGACTTCAATTACATTTAATTTCATATTTGCAACAGTACTATATGTTTTGTAATCGAGAAAATTATATTAAATGTTTTTCATTTAAAAATAACTTGAAACAATAGAAAAAAATTCTAAATTGATGTAATATTCATGGATTACACGGGCGAAGGCAGAAAAAATTTTAAGAGGGGCTTTTCGAAAAAGTGTACTTTGAGAGAAATTTTACTATTTTTATTCTTTGATTATCTAGTTTTTTTTTCTAATATTTTGAGTGAGTTTCATATTCCTTGTATTTATACAGGTTGAAGGATTTTCTAATAATACTTAAGATTCCTATATAGCTTTCTAGAATTTCATATTCTAGGAATCGAAGTTCTATATCTTTTAATTTTTTAATAGATTTTTTTTAAAATCCATTCAAATTTTGAATATATCATAGATTTCTAGAATTTTGGTATTTTATGTTATACACGAAATTGTATACTATCTGGCATTCGTTATAGATTTCTAGTATTTACCGCTGTAGTATAGAAAATTTCAACGATTTTGTATACCGAAACTGATTTTTTAGTAAACAGTATTCTTCTACACAGTTCTTCAGTAATTTTTACTTTTTTTCGTATTTTTTAAATATTCATACAATTTTAAAAATTTTCTGGTATTCTTATGGATTTCTTTATAAATTCTTGAATGGGATACAAGGTTTTTCAAATTTTTGAAAAAATTATATCTACATAGTTTTTAAATAATAATGGACTTCTAGTATTTTTATAGAATTTTGAAGGGTTCTTTAGTATTGATAAGAATATCTAGATTGCCATTCAAACTTTGATCGATTTTCAGTGATTTCATTAATTCACGAGAAAATCGCACCTTCATAGATGATTTGTAATTTTTTAGTATAAGTAAGATTTTGTCACGTTTTTTGGAACTTAATGCTTTAGAATTCAGTTTGTTAATCGTGAGTATTTATTCAAATTTTTTAGAAAACAGTTCTCTCATAGAATTCTATAGCTTTTGGTACTTCTTCACAGTTTGTACGATTTAAAAGATTTTCTAGTTCAGAAAATTCGTAGATTATAATTTTTTTCTATAATTCACTTGGTTAAAATAGTTATCCAAACGTTTATTTTCTACGATATCCTAGCCAAACATTCACGATTATACTTTTGTTTAGGAAGAAATGTTATAAATGTCAGAATTATCGTTATTTTTTCGAAAGACAAATCAAGAATTTTGAATTTTCTTCAATTTTGATAAATTACATGAAACCATTCGTTGTGTCATCTGTATATCTATGTAATTATATGTATAATATTATCATTTCCATTCATTATTTCATTTTTACATTCAACAATGATATATTTCATCAGAATTTTGGGTGATGTTTTAACTCCCCAAATTCCCCCTCTGCCTACGCACCTGATGGATTACTTTAATTTCACTCATGCAATATTCCTAGAGTCTGGGATTATTTCGCATTTTATTAAGAATAAAAAAAAGTTAAAATTTCTTTATTATTATCTCCATGACTCTAAAATTTCGTATTTTATTTCTCAACTTGATAGAAATTATATTTGAATTTAATTTTTATAACTGCAATAATAAAGTATATTACATGATGATTCAAAAGAGTAGATTGAAAATATGTTGTGCTATACTTCATATTATACTTCTTTCTCTTCCAAGTAGTTATAAAAATACATCATTATCTCATTTATTTACAGATATAAATACATATAACGAAATGTACATATTAATTAATGTATTGTTTTTATAACCATCTGCTATAGTTTTGAAAATAATATTATGAAACCATTTTTAACCTGATAATTCTTTTTATTATTAATTTTTAAGACTGCTAAATTAGCAAAATATTTCTAAGTTTATTAAACACTGAAAAATATGACACATAATTTGTAATCAATCAAACTTTTCATCCATCGTAATATAGATTTTTTGGTTTATGAACTCTTCATTTCTCTTCATATACTTAAAAATTATATTTCAACTATTCATTTTCACTTGACAATCAAAAAATATACAGGCGCTTATTTCTGGAGTCTCTTGTCATATCAACCTGAAAAGCTCATCTTTTTCAAATTTTAAATCAATATTTTTACAACCAATTCACGAACTTTCTACAATCAGTGATTTCCATAATGATTGAAAACATCAATCTTGAAAACTAAATACATTGAAAGGGCGGAAATATTGTTTTTTTTATCACTCAGTCAAGAGCACACTCAGAAAAATTTTTCAGGAGAGGTTTTTCATAAATACACGTTTCTCTTCTGAGAACATTTGGAATATTTGAGTATGTAGTTTACTCCTACTTAAAACACTTTAGTTTTCTCTTTTTAATTTTTGTATATTTTATTTATCTGAGATTTTATATCAATTCAAGATTCAAAAGTTTCACATGCTAACTTTCAAATAAAAACTTTGTGAATAAGATAAAATTCATTTCAGAAGAGTATTTTGTCTTTAGAAATCTAGTTTCATTAGAAAATATAAATTTTTCTACAACAGAATACACATCAAAGCACTAAAATTTTAAAATTCAATGTATTTAATTTGCTTTGGAATTGTGATATTCAATAAATAATTATTTCCAGAAATAATTTTTTTTTTATTTACATATTGGAATAGTTCCAACTCAAATTATTGAAATTCTGAAAAATTTAAATATCCTAATAAAATAACAAAGAAGGAAATATCAGTCGTTCAGATTTTTGGTATAATGCTGCAATGTTTTTTGCAATTTGATTTTAAATGCTTTGAGAATAATGATTTTTCAACATTCCTTGAAAAAAGTTTTTAACAAGTGTTTCTCACTTCTTTCTCTTTCAAAATTTTACTTTGAAATATTAAATTACTTGTAAAGGATTGAGACATTGAATTTGTTGTAACTTTTAAATACTTCCCAGATAGAAAAAGTTTCCTAGGCAAAATCGAACAATCTGTTGTCGTAAACAGCTTGCTTACAAGTTGCCCATCTATGTCTGGCAATATATTGGTGCAGTAAAAGGTTTCCATCAACTCACATGAAACAGGCTAATTTATGTTTCCAGCAATAGGTTGCTGTTCTGTTTGAGTTGATTTCACCAAAACGTTTGTATGCAACTGATGTGCAACCGACGGGAAATCTATTTCCTGAAATCCACTGCTAAGCATTTCCTTCATATTGCAGTCAATAAATTGCAGGCAATTTATTTGCCTGAAATTTCCTGCGTTTTGATTGCAGTTCAGTAAGGGCTGTGATACACTGTGCGTTTTCGCCGGACCGGTTTTTCGGATCCGGTTGACACAACGCATTACTTTAAATGCACCGAGACACACTCATCCATTTTGACTAAACAATGCGTTGTCTTTCAAAATCAAACTGGACCCTCAAAAACGGGTGCGGCGAAAACGTATAGTGTATCACAGGCCTAACATATACGCATATATATATGTTACCTGTAGTGTGTGAGATATAATAATTGTCAGTAATTATATGAATAAAATAACAATTCATCCTCCATTTAAAACGTTTGAAATTGAGGATGAATTTTTATTTTAATTCTACGTATACATGTAGAATTCTATTCATATATGTTTGAAATTTAGAATAAATTTTAACTTATAATTTAATATATATTCAAAAGTTTTTTTTCAATAATAATTATTATTTTCAAAAAAAACACCGAGGTTCGGTGATCTTTTAAAAAAATTCTGACGCCTTTCATTAGAAATATAAAAAATATTTACTTTGTTTATTTTGATCATGCATATGATATGTAAAAGAAATTACATTATTAAATTATCGAATTATACTATCTAACTATAGATTTTTTTACTGCAACAAACGAAAAAATTGCGAAAATGCTTTTTTTTATGGATTCAAACGAGAACAAATTTAAATTTTCGAAAATCATTCCGCTTTCGCGCTTTTTTCAATCGATTCATCGATCGGGCTCAATCGATTTGAATCAGTTCGAATCGATAAACATCTGTGACGTCATTATCAATATCTCAACTCTGTCATCATCGGCGAAAACAACAGTGAGAAAAACAGGTACATTAATATTTTAAACCGCACATTTTCATTAAATTTGCATGTGAAAAACCAAATTTATATCTTTCATTTTTTGACAAACTTTATTTTTATGTCCTGGAGCAATCATGGAAAACTTTTAGCTACGATTTTTACTACTACTATATCGAATGTGAATTTTGTACCACGTTTTATCGAACATTTTCAATAATTTCTGCTTTCTTTCCGCGTATTTTGGTTTCCACTTTTATGTGTTTTTGGTTATTTTACTGATGATGCAACTGATATGTTGCTAGTTGTTTATATTGACCATTGACATAACCTTACTTTTTTTCAATAATTATTTCAATGTGTCGAGATATCTGAAGTCTAGAATTTTTCGAACATGTGAAATTGACGGGTATATTTTCAACGATGGTTTAACAAAAAATTATGATAATTGTAGAAATGAAAAAATCATTATTCAGTTATCATTTGTATCTAAGTTACATACATTTTTCAGGATATGTATATAAATTACTGATGAATTTATTTTGCTGCACAAAATGTCCCAAAGCTGAAGAAAAATAAAGTTCTGAAGAATCAGTCATAATGTTTTTGTCTACAAAATTTTGCAAATTCAAGTGAAAAAAAAAAAATAGTTATGTTCATAAGTGTAGTACTACATATGTAAATGATTCTGACAAAAATTAGTTTTTAACCAGAATCAAACCTTTCGTTTTCAGAGATTTCGATAGAAAGTGCCCAAAATGGAAAACGAAATTCTGTATATAATAAAATGTTTTAGGACAGATGCTTTAGCAGAGCAAGTTCGATGTGGAAAAAAAATGATGCAAAAATGCGTCATGCTATGCAAGACAAAAAAATTTGATGCAAAAAGGCGTCAATGCCAACGAAGGGATTAATTTTTTTACTACTTGCAGTTATCTTATTTTTGCAGAATTTTCTTACATGTAAATTTTATCAGTAATTGAGTTTTGTATTATGATAACTAGTAGGCCTTGAAAAATTAAATAATTATTACTATGATCTTTTTTTTCTTTTAGAATCAAATTTTCCTGTACTTAATGTTTTCAAACTGGAAAATAACAGATCCTAATTGATTATAATTTTATTAGTTCCAAAAAAGTTTGCAAATATGATGATGAAACGATGTATCGATTGTAGAATTTGGTTCCCTTGCATTTAATTCGTAACTATTTTGCTACATTGTATATTATGTAACACATCATAATATTATTGTCGCCTGTTTTATTTCTTAGAAATTGAATTTAACTCTATTAAAACACCTAAATATGATTTCGATCATTTATAATAATACATTTTTCAATTTGTCAAGAAATGAGGTAAAAAAATGTTGAAAATAATATTATTCGAATTTATATTTTTTTTTCAGTATCACACATTTAAATTTTGAACTTGCTTAAAAAAAAGGCTTACATCTTCCTTTTCTTCTATATATTTTTTAAATTTGGAAAATTTGTTTTCAGAGTACGCACGCACCATGCCCCCAAAACAAAACAAAAACCATGAGGGGAAGATGAAGTTCACCTCGTAAGTATCTTGAGTTATTAATTTTAAACAACGTTCAACAAATTAAAATTCCCTTGGGTACATTTTTGAATATTTTAGGAATTTGAAGTGTTCAAGTTAGCAAAAAATTTTTCCTTTCTTTTGAGCTATTAAAACAACTCGTGTCCACTGAATAACCATATGAACTGTAAACCATATAAAAAAACATTTAAATTCTCATAACTCAATAGAATTATTCCTTATGAACTTTTAAGACCGTTTTTTAAATGAAAGTTCTTTCTACAATTGTCCAAAACGCATGTGTATGGAGACCCTGCTGAAAAAATCTGATGAAATTTGATATAGATTTTAAACCCGATTAGTTTTCATCAATTAACATCATGTTTTTGTCTTATGTTTTTATGATGAAAAATGATAGACTTTGGATTATATTTTCGTGATGAAATATGATGAAAATTGATGAAAGCTGAAAGAAACTGATGGAAACTGATTAAGATTTTGGACTTCATCAGTTTTCATCAATGTACATCATCCTATTTTCTCATATTTTTGCGGTGAAATATGATGAGAATTGATGAAAACTGCAAGAAACTGATGGAAACTGATTAAGATTATGGACTTCATCATTTTTCATCAATTTACATCATTTCATTCCTCATATTTTTGCAATAAAATATGATGAAAATTGATGAATGCTGTAAGAAAATCAAGATTTTGAACTTCATCAGTTTCAATCAATTTACACTATCTTACTTCATATTTTTGTGATGAAATGTGATGAAAATCGGTAAATTTCGAAAGAAACTGATGAAGATTTTGATGGAATACATATGATCGAATTATTGTTTTATATGACATGATCAAGGTTTGAGGATTTGTTATATATGATGAAGGTATTTCGTCAAGTCACAATTTTTATCATTTATTCAACATAACATGAGCCATAACAAAAAATTTTAATTATTCTCCATGTTCTCAACGTCACTCGTTATGTCAAACGCCTCGTCTTTTGCTGGAAAAAAACATTGTTCATAAATTTACTACATATTAATGCGTAGGACATTTTTTTAAATAAAAAACATACTTGAATCAGGATTGTTTATTTCATCGTTCGAGTCTTCATCAAATTTTTTATATTAATTTGTAATTTAATTACTGTGACGTACAGTGAATATTTTAGGATCACTTCCATAAAAATCACTACTGCATTTTAATTTTTTTTCCCTAAGCCTTATGAAAACTGATACAGAAAAATGTTATTTTTGGTTTCTTACCATATATCTTTACCTTATGAAAAATGATGAAAAGTGATGCAGAAAAACTTAGTAATTCAAGTGCCAACGTGAACATTATGAAAAACGATGTAGAATAACTTAGTATTTTTTTCAATCTTATGAAAACTGATACATAAAAACTTGTATTTGAATTGCCAACATTAACATTATAGAAAATGATGTAAACTTATGTAGATGAACTTGGTATTTCCTTCAACCTTATAAGAAAAGATGAAAAGTGATACATAAGAACTTGTATTTCAATTCCCAACATTAACATCATCGAAAATGATGTAAAACAATGTAGAATAACTTGGTATTTTTTTCAACCTTATGAAAAATGATGAAAAGTAATTTATAAAAACTTAGTATTTCAATTACCAACATTAAAGTTATGAAAACTGATATAAAATGATGTAGAATAACTTTTAGTATTTTTTTCAACCTTATGAAAAATGATGAAAACTGATACAGAAAAACTTAGCTTTTTTGCCATAAAACTGAACCTGATGAAAAATTATGGAAACTGATAGACAATTTGAGCAATCTTATGAAAAATGATAGAAACTGATCGAATGATGAAAAAGGACAAAGGAAAAATTGTCTGGAAATTAGATAACGAACTGATGGTTTTCGGTTATTAATGTGACATGATGGTTAACTTGTAAAATCATTATAGTGTCTTTCTAATATTGTGTCTCTATGATTATACATATTTCTGAGCTACAAACGAAATATCTCTTTTGATGAAAATCGCCAAATTTCTGGTAAATAATTAAAAATTCTATTTTTTTGTTTTTTATTTTATTATTTACATTATTGCTTGTCCACTTACTCTGTATGTTTTGGCGTCATATTAAAATAATGAAAACTTCAACCATATAAATTGTACTATAGTTAAAAGCGTATAATATTTATAGGTACGCGTAGCCCTTCTGTAGGCTACACTATCAAATTACTTCCAAAGAAGCTACTCGTACGAAATATACATTACAATGAAAGCTCAACCTGTTTCGAAAGGAACTGCGAAACGGCGCCCTTACAGAAGCATACAATATGTGACGAAGGACTATCGCCGTAAACTCGTAACAGCTTTTCGTAAACAAATAGCAAAAGCAGATGAAACAGTGTCTTTAAAAAATGTTGGTGAAAATGTAGATGTTCCTTTGCCTTTCCCTGAAACTCAGCAAATTGAATTGCCCTCTTTGTCGTTTGGTCATTCATCCTCTGTTTGTAACGTTGAAGTTGATTTATTTCCTGATCAGAGCGTCACTTCCGATACAGTTAATATTATGAATGATAAAAAATCATACCAAAACATTGTTGCCCGGGATCTACTAAAGGCAAAACTGAATCACTCACAGATTGATTGCGTTCTTCATTTGATGAAGATGCACCCATGTTTGAAGTTTCTTCCGGCACATTCAAGAACTCTTGTTGGAACACCCAAAATCGCTCCCAATATTTACAAGATGATTCCAGGAGAATATTTACATTTCGGATTCGAAGAAGCGTTGAAAACAAGCCTGTCTCTTTACGAAAAAAAGGTTATCCCCTCAAACCTATTAGTTGATATTCACATTGATGGTGCTCAATTGCACAAAACTGGAGTCCAACAAATTTGGCCTATACAATGTAGAATAGTAAATCTACCTGATAGCAAACCAGAGCCCATTGGTATCTATAAAGGTTCTACGAAACCCAGTAGTGTTGACGATTATTTCAAATTTTTTCTTGAGGATGTAGAAAAAATTACGCAAAACGAAGGAATTTATTTCAATAACAAAAAATTGTTAGTTACCTTGAGATGTTTTATAGCTGATGCCCCAGCCCGAGCTTTTATGTTAAACTGTGCAGGTCGTAATTCATGTTTTGCTTGTCCACGGTGCAAAATTATCGGCAAAAGAATGGGTTATTATACAGTAATGAAGACAACTAATGATCCTCTGCGGTCACACAATGAGTACATATTACAACAAGATGAAAGACATCATAAAGGTGCTAGCCCACTTGCACAGCTTCTAATTGATATAGTTTCCAATGTTGTAATGGATTACATGCATCTATGTTGCTTGGGGGTGATGAAAAAAATTCTTCGAGAGTTTGTAGATGGGTACTACTCAAAGCGCGTAAAACTATCTCAAAACAATATTCAAAAACTAGACAAAAGGTTGGAAATCGTTGCACGTTTTTGCCCTAGGGAATTCGCACATCAGCCGAAAAGTCTCCATAAGTTCCAAAATATATTCAAGGCGACCGATTACCGACAAATAGCTTTGTATTCAGGACCTGTTCTTTTCAAGGGTATTGTAAAGGAATTTGCATATGAACATTTCTTGTTGTTCCACATTGTTCTTAGAATATTAGTTTCTTCTAACCCAAATAAAAAACTTCTTGACTTTGCCGAAATACTGACGCAAGAGTTTGTGAGCCAGTGTGAAAGTATTTACTCCTATAAATTCATGTCTTACAATATTCATGGATTTTTGCACTTGACTGACGACGTCCGTAATTTCGGACCGTTGGACTCTTATTCTGCCTTTCCGTACGAGAATAACATGCGATACTTTACTAGCATGTGTCACAAGTCCACTCACGTCTTGCAGCAAATGCATTACAGACGAGTTGAGCATAATATCAACAGAACTTTTGTGAAAAAAACCGTACATCCTTTGATTCAGCCGAAAGGACAGCATTCCAATGGCCCTATTCCAATAGGTTTCCAGTCGTACACTCAGTATAAAACCTTGATCACACCAAAGTTGTATTTCGATTGTAGCAAGAGAAATCGGTGCTGTTTATTAGATGATTTTTCTATTGGTCTTATCTACAATGTACTTGTGCAAGGAAATGACCATTTTTTTTGGTCAAAAATTTCGAACGGGTCAACAATTTCTACCATGCAGGTTTGCCTTCATCACATTTCGGTGTTTATTTGCGCGAAGAAATTTCGAACGTTTTCAAAGTTGTTCCTCTCAGTGCAGTTAAGAGCAAATGTTTTTTGATGCCTTTATTTCGATCTAATCTTGAAGATAATGACAGCGAAGACAGTGAAGCAGAGGATGAAACGATTGCCGGATATGTAGCTTCGGTCCTTTTGTAGCATAGACATTCTCTGCGTGGCACTTAATCATTGCGGGTTAAATTTTGTATCCTTAATAATTACGATAACGTCTTACTATTGATTGAACACTTTTTCATTGCTATGCTATGTTATGCTGTTAAAAGAGTTAAAAAATTATCGAAGGTGTGTGTACCTTTATATAGTGTAAAAAAATAGTACAGTGGTCCCCCTTGTACCGGGATTTTTTTCACAATTCCCACCGAGCGCCGCTCTCACTCACGCGCTCGAGAGCGGTCGGAATCAGTACGGGCCTGCAGAGCTATCCCCTCCCTCCTTAGTTCACGCTTCTTGTATCGGGATTTCCGTTCTGAACCGTTCCGGTACGAGAGAGACCACTGTAATGAACCTCAGCAATGAAATAAAGTTTCGGGCACTTGCTTGCAGAACTTAACAAAATTCGATATACATGCGAAATGAAAGACGTGATTGTAACGTGAAACGGGACTGATTTCTTTGAAGAGTTTTTTTCTAGATATACTTACTTCCTTGTTAATGAGCTTTGTTATCAAATGGTTAAACGTATATTATCAAATTATTTCGAATAACTCGAAGTAAATTTTGCGTTTCTTAATCTGAAATGCACTTCGTTTATTCGATGATTTTTTTCAGGACATCTCGTGGTACTTTAAAGAAGCATCCGCGATTCGAATCTACAGATGAAGAGTCAACGAAGACATCTAAGAAAAAAAGTCACCCTAAAATACTTACTGACGAACAATTGAACAAAAACATTGCAACATACAAACAGAAACTGCAGAATGCAGCGAAAAAAATTTTATCTAAAACATCTGACAGCTCGACAGTGAACTCATGTATTGTTCCAATAACTAGTACTGCTCAACAGAATATTTGTAACTACCAACTTCCCATTTCCGATTCCTCTCGTCGCCAGCATTCAAATGAAACTATCACAAGTGGCGCTCTTTACAATTTTCAACAAAATCACCAGCCTAAGTTGACGACTCCTTTAGCTCAGTCTTTGTTTTCATCAATGACGAGTAATGAAAACATCCTGATGGATCCCTTATATCCTCGTGATGATGGAGAGAACCAAAATCCAAACTATGTTCGAAATGTACAATATGGTGCCACACCAAGGATGGGGTTGGCATTTCAGGAAGTCTTTCCTGATTATCAGGTCCCTCTTCATCCTCGTTACAACATTCCTAAAGATAATCCTACAACGCCAAGGGACACAAATGAAAATACCTTGCCTGTAGCCCCTTACAACCCGTCCATCATTTCATTAGATGCTGGAGTGACGAAGAATATCAATCAAGCTTCAAAGAATACTAGTGTTCCTATTCCTTCCAACATTCCATCGAATACTGAAGAACTAAGAAACGACCTTCTCCGTGATGCAGAGCAGAATATAAACCGTAGGCAAATACCCTCGCCTGCTCTACATGCTGCTGATAGTGATAAGGACCCAATGGAAATGAATGAAGAAGCCAATGCGCATGAACCTCAGAACGAGGTGTTGATAGAACCCGCTGATCAAGATGGCGCCAGGCACAACACTTTCAAAAATTTCTTGAAAAATGAATTCAGGTACCTATAATCAAGTCACTCTAACGTATGTTTTTATCCGTTAAGTGTATCTTACGAGTCGCAAATTCATAATGGTATCTTATGAAATTCCTTTTTTTACTAATTATCTGAAAGATATTTTAACGATTTCTTTTATCTACAAAAATAAAAAATTCTTTTAATTTTCTCATGTCACGATTTTCTAATAATTATGTTACTTATCATTTAAAATTTGTTGAACATAATGCTTGTATCAACATACAAGGTGTATCAAAAACCGCGGACGATGATTTTCCTGACTTTTTTGCATATTTTTCTGAGTTGAACAGTCATATGCCACTTTTTGCAAAACTCAAAAATGAAGAAAATATAAAATCTACAAGTTTGAACCAATAAACGCGATCGTTTGAGAAGTGGGGATAGGAACCTTGAAACAAATTTAACTCATATTTTCTGAATAAAAAGTTATTTGCCACCTTTCACAAAATTCAAAACCGAAAAAGATATTCAAGGGGTAAGTTCAACAAACCTGATTGGTTGAAACCTGTCCCTTGAATATATTTTTTGATTTTCAGTTTTGTGGAAGGAGGCAAATACTTTTTTATTCAGAAAAATTGGTAGAAAATTTGAGTTTAATTTGTTTCAAGGTTCCTATCCCCACTTCTCAAAGAATCGGGTTTATTGGTTAAAACTTGTGGCTTTTATATCTTCTTCATTTTTGAGTTTTGCGGAAAGTGGTGTAGGACTTTTCGACTCAGAAAAATATGGAGAAAAATCAGAAAAATTGTCGTCTGTGGGTTTTGATACACCCTGTTTATATTTTGGTTGTTGACACTATTCCTCATTGCAACGTTTGTTTGCTCAATTATTTGTGGAGTATTTGCCCACAGAAAAAAAAGACAATACTGTATTGAGAAATTGCATTTTTGATTTTTGTAGAAAAATACACGTTCGTATGGACAATATCGAGAGACGGTTAGTCAGAACAGAGCGAGCGCAGCAACAAAAAATGCTGACAAAGCCGAATATACTTCCATTGAAGACTGTTGCAGAGGTGCAAAACTTCACAGAGAATAGTGAAGAATTTGATGACGTTGTAAGTAAAATAATTAGGAAAATTTTTTCTCATTATCATTAGTCTGAAGAAACGATTTCTAATTTTATTTTTAAACTTTTCTCAGTTACACTATGGTCACTTCGTGGGCGGTGATACTCTCAAGGATCACGTGCATAATTTCTTCAAGGAAATCATCGCAAATGACATTTGCCACTTATTCACGTGGTGGGGCGAGGATGGAACTCACCCCCTGTACAATTCGGGAGTGGTGAAAGCCATTTATGGTACGTTGAGAAAGGAGCAAACAATTAAAATCAATCCCGTACATATATTTACATTTTCTAATCTGAATTGTAATTTTGTAACAGGAGCTGTTCGACGGAACACTAAATTTGGCAACCCTGACAGGACTGACCTTCAACGGGAAGTTTCGGCGACATTGAAGATCGCGAAACAACGTCGGAGAAATTCCTTGAAAAAGCAGCCTGCCGACAAGCAGCCAGCACCTCCAGTCCCTCGTCGTCAGCGACAACGCGAGGAGGCGAACGCTTTGTACAATGTTGTAAATAACTAATTATAGGATGCTAATGAATTAAATATTTAGATGCTCAAAAAACGTGATTTTATGCGAAGTCGAACGCTTCACTGGTTTTGTCGTCAAAAGTGGACGCGCAGAGATATCTTTGCGGTACGTGACATTGTACGGGGAGTAAATTTCTTAGCTGAAGTAAATTTCCTTGAATTGTCCGCCTCCTGTAGTTGATGTTTCAGCAGACAGCGGTGCTCGCCATGAAAGCTTTATCGGGTAACCTCAAAGATATCTCCGCGCGTCCACACGTTACCTTTGACAAAACCCTCAAGCACCTAACTTAGCATAAAATATTTTGCATAACACAAAAGCAAATCCTCAGACTGAAAACCCCGGCCACGGCCGTCAATCAAGGGTTTGCTTTCGTGTTAAATTATATACTGTATTAAGATGCTCAAAAATGTAATTTCAAGATGTGCTCTAAAAATGTAATTTCAAGATGTGCTCAAAAAATGTAATTTTAAGTATTTACTCTGAGAAGTGCAATTTTCAAAAGCTGGAACATATGTGTGTATCAAATATGTATTGATGTATGTACAATTACGTATATATTCATATATAATATTGAAATAAACAAATATACATATACAGAAACGGGATTTTTGAATTAAAGGTTGCCCTTTCATTGCCCATATTTTGCATACAACTTGATGGAAGGTGAAAAGAAATAACCTTTCAAGCGTTTCCCGTCCATTGCCTATCCATTGCATACAACTTGATGAAAAATGTAAAAAATTTTACTTGAGTGCGTTTCCCGTCGGTTGCCTACGTATTGCCCACAATTGTTTCCCAGCAACACTTTCCAGTAATGGGCCGTCAAATTGTGGCACCCTCTTGACGACAAAAGAACGGAAATTCATTTGAATATTTTCAGGCAAATGACTGGCAACCGACCAGAAACATTCTATCTGGGTTCAGGTAAGGTTTTTTTGTGATTACCTCTTGATCGAGAAAAGTCGTTTAATCGTGGCTATTTTTTCCCAAAAAATAGCCCAAAAAAATGCACACGCGATTCCGTCATGGATCGCGACAGCTGCAACGCAATTTGCAAAACACCGTGAGCCGTGAATCGCAACGCAAAAGCTCACAAAGCTGCAACCAGCTGCAACGCAATTTGAAAAACACCGTGAGCAACCATGAGCCGTGAATTGTTTGTGTTGTTATATTGTGATCATGTAATGAGATGAGATTCATTAAAATGCAACATGGCGGACACGTTTATTTCACTGAGATTATTGATATCTGTGTCAATTTATTCCGTTTCAAATAGAACCGCCATTAATGCCGTTACGTATGTTTTTCAATCCACACGAAACGTTAACTACTGCGAAAAATGGACAAATTAAGCGAAAATGTCGAGGATTTGGAGTTGAAAGAGACGGACGAGTCGGTAATTATCATTTTCATACTTCTAGTGTATATTTGTATTGATATAATTATTAAATATTCCGGACTAGTGAGTACCGAGGGAAAACCGATTTAGAACGTATTATTTTGTTTCATTTGGGGCCATCCATAAATCTCGTAACGTAAATTTTGACCAATTTTGAATCCCTCCCCCTCTGCGTGACGCTTTTTTTACTTTTTTTACATACTTCCGTCAATGACGGTGACGCTCAGGCTGACCCCCTCCCCCCTTGGAGCGGCGCGAGGTTTATGGACAACCTCTTTCATTCCGTTACAGATGAAGGCTATGACTCTATTAAATTACATTTTACGAAAAATGACTTTAAAAAATAATTTGAAAACGTAATAGTTTTATCTGTAATGATTAAATGAATAAATTCGAAGAACTGAATTGCATGCACATATATTGCATGCATTCAAATGACAGTGCCGTATTTACGTACCCAAGGGCCCTCAGTAAATTTTGTGTTAAAAGTGACATATCGGGGAGTGTAGACATAAAATTTTTTTTAGACGGGTTTTTTTAGAAAAATTATTTTTACACAATTTTCAATAAACAGCAAAATTTCATAATTTTTTTAAAACTTTGTAATTTTCCACCAATTATAGTTATATTTCAAAATTCACAGGTGCAAATTCTTCTTTATTTTATTCTTCACATATGTTAAACATAAAAATTCGGTTTCAATGAATTTCAGGTCAACAATACTTAGATAACTTTTTTTCTTTTAAGTTGTGGAAATTGAGAATTCCGAATTTCATTGATCTGTCATCAAGTAGTATTTGATCGAAAAGTAAGATAATGTAAATTTCAAATAATAGAAAAATCATTTTTTTTCATTTAGACAGTTTTTATCATTTTCAATTTGATCTTTTCTTCACTATAAAATGGTTTACAAGATTTATTATCCGAAAAAAAAGAATAATAATAAATTAAAATAATAATCTTTGAAAAAAAATCAAATCTTTATTAGAAGGTTGTGATTCTTAAGTAGTCTACTTTAAAAAGTTACACTAATTTAAAAATTTTCAGATGAAAAATCATTGAGTTCGAGTTATGAAAAAAAATTTTTATTTGTTGGTTTTTTTTTTTTTTGAATAATCATTGATTTTGCCAAATTTTAAGGAGGGTTGGAATACTCACATATTTACGCCTCTCCTTTCCCAGTTGGAAAACCATTGAGAAAATAGCCGTTTTTCTAATGGGTTGGTGTAATTGAAAAATCGATTGGATTTTTCCTGGAAATCTAATTGGTTTCTTCTACTGGAAATATTTTAAGATTGAATTTCCAAATGGTCAGATTTTCAAATGGAAAACTCATGGGATCGGTAACATGAATTTAAAAAAAAATTTCAGTCGCTCAAATTAATTGGATTTCTAATGAGTTTTCCAATTGGAAAACCTAACAGGAAAACCAATTAAAAAAACGGCTATTACATCAATTGGTTTTCCAATCAGAAAACTAATAGAAAATTTTCAGCAGAATTGTGATGTTCAACAGACATAACTAATAAAACTAAAAACAATTTTTTCATGACAATTTTTGATAAATAGTTAGAAGATTGTCCATCTATAAGATTTCTATGTCATCAAGAAAGTTTAAGGAAAATAATAATGTTTTTGTAAATCTTTGGTTAAATATCGTCAAAATAGCTAAATTTTTATAATGTGATTGATGTTTACTATGGAATTATTAATGACTATATTTTGATCAATTTTATTCATTTATTACAGGGTGCGCCATTTCTTATGTCGGCATGTAAACATTGAATAACTTGAAAAAAAAACAACCGATTTCTGTAAATGAGGTATTTTTATTTAGTTTGGTCCTTTACAATTTATTTAGACTAGTTTTTGAACACAACATCAATCAAGTGGCCGCCCTTATTGTTCACAGCAAAATATGCCCTTTTTGCGGCGTTTTCCATTACCTTTTCGAGCATCTCGGGTGGTATAGCAATGATTTCGGCACGAATATTTTCCTTAAGCTCTTCAATGGTCTGCGGCTTGCTGGCGTACACTTTACTTTTCAAATAACCCCACAAAAAGAAGTCTGGAGGGGTCAAATCTGGAGATCTGGGTGGCCATTCAATGTCGCCTCTTTTTGACATCAGACGTCCAGGGAATTTTCGTTGCAGAAACTGGATTGTTTGATTCGCAGTGTGGCAGGTCGCACCATCTTGTTGAAACCAGTAATCTTCAAGACCTTTTTCACGCATTTGTGGGCAGACATAGTGAGCCAACATCCACCGATATCGGTTTCCATCGATCGTTTGGTTCTCTTTGAAAAAATAAGGACCAATGATGGTTTTGGCGCAAACGCCGGCCCAAACAGTAACTTTTTGGTCATGCAATGGCGTTTCATGGATCTCGTGTGGATTCTGCGTTCCCCAAATGCGGCAATTTTGCTTATTAACGCCTCCAGAAAGTTTGAAATGTGCCTCGTCGGTCATTAAAATTCGCTTCCAAAAATCAGGTTCAGTATCAACTATTCGAGCGATTGTTTGTCCATATTCCAAGCGACGTGGATGATCTGTAGGCAATATTCTTTGTGTTAATTGCATTTTGTACGGAAACAAATGCAAATCATCTTTCAAAATGCGCCGTAGAGTGGTTCCACTGATGCCGAGATGCTGAGCGCGGTGACGATATGAAACTTTTGGGTTTTGGGCAACGCTCTCTCTGACAGCTTCAATCAGTTCATTTGAACGTCTTGGTCGTTGATGAACGGGTTGTTCGCGATCTTTCACTGTCCCGTGGTCACAAAAATTCGACACCAAACGACGAATAGTGTTGTCAGATGGTGCCTGTTTGCCAAGATATTCTCGACGATATGCTCGTTGAGTTAACACAACTGAACGACTATTTTCAATGTACAAAGTAACTATTTCAGCGCGTTCTTTTGGTGTGAAGCGATACATGGTTGAAATTGTACTGAATTGACGTTTCCAAAACAAGTGAAGTCAAGTAAATCGGTTGTCAAATGTTTAAGTTATTCAATGTTACAATACCGACATAAGAAATGGCGCACCCTGTAGATGCTGCTCGATGAAATTGAGGAAGTTTATAAGAATGAAAAAAATGATAAGCACCAGGAGCAGATCAATCAACTCAAAGAAATTTTGAGCCAACAGCAACAGCAAATGCTAATTCAGCAACAAAAACAACAGCAGCAGCAGCAACAACAACAGCAGCAGCAACAACAGCAGCAGCAGCAGCAACAACAACAACAGCAGCAGCAACAACAGCAGCAGCAGCAGATGCTCGAGTTCATCTCTAAAATGCTTCAACAACAGCACAACAACAGCAGCACAACGAGTGGGGTCTTGCAACTAACTGTGCCCCAACCCACTGTTGCCTCATCTGTTTCCAGTCTATCCACCGCTGAAACAGCAAGAGCAAACTTCACTCGTACTTCTAACTCCACCACCCCAAACACCACTACTAATATTCAACCCTCCAACTCCGCCACCCCAAACATCACTACCAATATTCAACTCTCCAACTCCGCTACTCCAAATACCATAACCAACATTCAACCGTCCAACTCCGCTACCCCACACAACACAGCCTCCAACTCCAATACTATTCAGAAAAATACTCAAATTTATAGACGAAATAGAGCGGGTTGGCAAGTGTCAGAGCAGAGATTTATGGGCATGATCCACAGATACTGCAAAAACAAACAAAGAAGATGGGGTGATCAACCACCCAAAGATGGAGGGAAAGGAGGGATCAAATAAAAAAGATGTTCAGTTGTTTTTTATTAATATAATCTATTTCGTTACTTTCATAGTGAAATAATCAATTATTAATTTATTATTCTGAACATGATCATTCGTTCATTCACATCCTCAAACATATACATATTTATCATTTTTGCAATCGATTTTTTTTTTTCATAATCAATTTTTTTCATGATCAATTTTGATTTTTTTTTTTTTCATTTATATATTGTATATCAATGTATACATACATAAATTATTGTTCAACTATTTTTTTTATATATTATTTATTTTTAACATGATAGATTATTTTTTTAATACCTAACTGAATATTTCGATTTATACCATTTTCGCAATCGATTTTTTTTCTGATAATCAATTTTTTTTTCATGATCAATTTTGATTTTTTTTTCATTTATATATTGTTCATCAATGTACACATACATATATCGATTATTATTCATCAATTTTGATTTATATTGTTAATTATATAGGTATTTGCTATCATCGTATTATTGTATTAAATTATTGTACAATATATTATATAATAAATCAATTTTTTACTCATTTTGTCAAATATTCATTCATTTTTCATGTAATACATTTATTACATTTTTCTTTTATCAATCCAAACATAAATATTGTTCGATGAAGTCCTTTTCTGTTTTCTACCTACGAATTTACACTGTTTCGAATGAAATCTGTTTCCCTTTATCTGTTAAATATCTTCTATCCACAAATATCTTCTATTCACAATATTTTGAATTTTATTGGAGAAACATAATATTGATTTTTACTTCATACTAAAGAATTCATTATATAATAATAATTACAATTATTCGTATTTGGAGAAATTGCATTATCATTTTTCGATCGTATGATTCTTTTTTAAAAAATCCAAAAACTACCGTTAGAATGTAGTTTTATTTCATTTCTGAATATTGAGATTTATTCTCAGGAATTTTTAGTGAATTTTTATTACTTGCCGTATTCGTTTGAAATATATTTTATTTTTTTGCAAAATTCATATTCAAAATCTTGTTGGTGCAACGAAAGATTTTTTGCAATTACTTTTTTTTTCATGAATTTTTCAAATTTATCAGATTAATCCACGATTCCGTGTTCTAACGTGGACTTCAAAACACAGTTCATAAAATATTCTTGAATTAATACTGTATTATTACAAGATTTTTAAAAAAATGGAAATATATTTCAAATAAAAATTGATTTTCAAATGCAGATAACTATTATTTTTACGGCCTAACACTAGGAGATTTTACTATCAAGTTTCAAATAGCATATGTAATAAATCTTGTGATTCAAAAATATTTACTTTTAAAACATTGAATTTATATCATTTTGCTAATTATTGAAATAAAATCTAAAAAACAATTTTTGTATGACTTAATAATAATAATAACATGTGACACTCAGATTTACAACTGTAAAAACGTCAGAGCTCTTAAATATAAAATGATCTTCTAATTGTTCAGTCTTTTTTCACGATTTCATGAGGTGAATTTAAAAATAATAATTCTTCAGATTACGTCAGTTGAAATTTTTGAAATTGTCGTTATAATATTCTAGAATTTTTGTAATATTTTTATTTATCAACTTTGATATCTTACAAGGTTAAAAGGTTTTCATCTTTTCAGACTCCCAAACAAAAATTTTTAATGGAACGAGTTTTCAAATGGAGAATAACAATTTTTTAATTATTTGAAGTCGTAAGCTTGAAAATGTTCGTTGTACTATTCCAGTACAATACTATATATATATTAGGTATTTCATACCATTTTTTCTATTGTCCATTCATATCATAAAGTCCAAGTCTACATGGTATTTCCTGAGTTTTGTAGCGATATCTGAAAAAAAGAAAACAATTTTTCCACAAAGTAAATGTAGTCTCTGATACATACGATTGTCAAGTGGTTAATAATAATAATTTTATATTTTTATAAAGGTATATTACATATTTAAAGAGGATTGCAATTGAAAAAATATTAGAATTTATTATTTTATGAGGAATCAAATCAACATTTCTTTGACATAGCTACATATATAATGTTTATTTGGAAATTTTTTACTGTGTGATGAATTTTAGGCTATACGTACATTTCGGGTCATTTGTTGAAATTATGTTTCTGTTTAACGGTGATGATGAATTTGATTTTCATTAATTATTATTCACAATTAATGATTGGAAAATATTAGAATCAATATAGTTATTGTTATTATTTCGTGCATTCATTACTAGATTATTACGTTATATCAACAAATTGTGAATAAATAATTACTATCATCATTGAAACATTGTCAATTCCTTTTTTTTTTAAATCAGTAGTTGTCAGAATATGGATTAAAGTAAATAAATATGAATGAACTCAATAGATTAAATACTTATCTAAATCAGAAATCCCATCCCTAGTAGTTCGTCACTCATGGTTTCCGTAGTTTATCACTAGTTCGCACTGGTTTGTTAAAAAACACTTCACTACATGAATTAGATAATATTTATCATTGATTTTTGAACATTTGTGCGTACATATGTACCACTGACAATTGACACTGAACACCAAATTATGATTATATATGTGTGCGTACTACGCGCACGTACTGCGTATACGTATCGCACATCCATACGTATGTATCAAGCCTGTCGATCGCGAGCAATCGCGAGCGTGTCACGCGGCTCTCACTTGCCGTGGCCGGCCGAGCGCGGCCGAGGCTAGCGTTCTTACCAACTCTCGCAAGTAGCAGACGACACGAAACTAATGTACAAGACTGCCACAGGTCGCCATCTTGGTTATATGATATCATATAATAGAGATACTATACCTATATTATGTTATAATATTACGTTTTTGAAGTGGCAGCCATGGCCAGTAACGCATCGGTCGCGCTACCTCGCGGCGGAAATCGGCAATATTAAATTATTATCTCAGATAACAGATAATGCTGAAGGTATGGGAAGGAAAAATTGAAGAATCTTGACGAGGCAAGTTCTGTATGATAATCTCAGTTAAGATTTCATTTTTTTTAGGTTAAGTTTTTTTTTTTTATTAATTCTCTAATCTCAACTGAGATTATTGATTTGAAACACACAACCACTGGCTTTTATTATCACGTTAAAATGTGATGCTACTTATTGTAGAAAAATCAGAATTAATTTACTGCTGGGCCCTCTACCATTTACTCTCAACTCTGCTAATTGTAGGTCTCATTACATTTTATCAAATTAAAAAGAAATTCAAGTTTTTGAGTGAAACACGCGGAAAATAATGTATTTTACTTTTAAAACCCTACTACATCGGTGGCACGTGGTAATACCATCTGATTTTGGCTTAAACTGTCTAAAAATTCCTATTATTATTTTTATTGATTTTTAGAGCGGAAATGGAAAAATTTCAACATAACAAAATAACTGTTAACCCCATCATGAATATGATGCTCCAACTCGAAACATGAATACGTTTCACTGAATTTTTGTAGTATCACTATTTCGAGTAATTCAGTAGTAAATAAATGATCAGAAATAAAAATCGCAGTTCACGCAAGACAACTTTACAAAAAAAAGTACATATAATAAAAGAAAACGCGTCGATGACACCATCTGTCACGAATCAAATCGCGCGAAGATACAAAAAAAAATAAACTACAACTAATGCCAGTGTGTTGTCTGCGTCCTGAACTGCGAATCAGCCAAAAATGGCATTCAATTCCGAAAATCAAGGAATCTTCCCCCCCCCCCTACTCGCCCAGTACGTACAACGTAACAGGAAAAGAAAGAAAACGGGAAAATGATAGGAGGAGAAAAACAGTATCAGGATCCACCGCCCTATGCCGAGTCAGGAGCCAGTCTGACGCGGCGCAACCCGAGAGCACTTGCTGATCCCTGGGCACTGTGAATCGATGCGGGTGACACTGCGTCCTGAGGTGCAACTAGGTTGGAAAGATCATCCGGAACGAAAAAGGCCGGCTTGAGCAGTTCCACGGATGCCGATTTGGCCTTCCCATTAACGTCAATTCTAAAAACACGATCCGTCACGCGCTCCATGACCTTGTGTAGATCCGAGTATGGCCGCTCTAATGACCTCCTAGTCACCTTCCTCAAAAAGACGTGAGAACAACAGGACAAGTCTTTGAAATAGAAAGCTTTCTTCCGGTGCTTATGAGCAACATGAATAGGACGCACCAGCCTCATATATCCCCGGAACTCCTCCAAGAAGAGACGCGGGTCCGGAGAATTATCCTCCGGAAGGAAAAACTCGCCAGGAAGGCGCAACGTACGACTGAACAAAAACTTGGCAGGAGAGGCGCTGACGTCCGACCTCACATGAGCCCTAAGGCCCAGGAAAACAGTCGACAAAACCCGATGCCAGTTGGAGTCAGCATGGCACATGATAGCAGCCTTCAACACGCCATACCAGCGCTCGACCATACCGTTCGACTCGGGTTGTGCGAATTCTCTGCAACCCGATGAACGATAGAAGAGCCTGGAACAACCGGGACTCGAACTGGGTACCCTGGTAAGAGGTAATGACCCCAGGTACCCCGAAACGCGAAATCCAGGTGTCAAAAAACGCCCTAGCGACAGTCTGAGCCGTCATGTCCCTCAACGGCACAGCCTCAACCCAACGAGAAAACCTGTCCAGTATTGTGAGGCAGTACATGTGCCATCATACTGAGGAAGAGGACCCACAATGTCAATATGGATATGATCGAAACGACCGTCCGGAGCGACAAAATCCTGCGGCTATTGCCGAACATGCCGAGAAACCTTGGATTGCTGGCAATGAATGCAAGACTTGCACCAGGAGGCGATGTCCCGATGCATGTCAGGCCAAACGAAACGCTGCCGAACCAAACGGTCAGACACCTTCGCACTCGGGTGAGCCGGACTATGGACTGAATCAAAAACCCTCCTACGAAAAACTGGCGAAATATAAGGAGGAATCGCCTCCCCGGTTATCTCACAAAATAAGGTGACATTCTCCCTGCCCCAGGTCATCTTCCTGAGCTTTAAAGGATGGTCGGAGTTGTTGAAAATGGCGTCGACCTGGTCGTCGGACCTCTGAGCCTCGGCAATCTCCCCGAGATTGAATTCCACGGGCAAGCGAAGCGCTTCAACCCGAGACAGTGAATCGGCAACAAGGTTGTCAACCCCAGCGAGATGCTCGATACGAGTCATGAATTCGGCGATGAACAATAATTGGCGGAGCTGACGAGGAAAAGCCTTGTCGGACCGCTGACGAAAAGCGTAAACCAAAGGCTTATGGTCCGTGACAATTCTGAAATTGCGCCCCTCAACGAAATGCCGGAAATGCTTAACCACCTCAAAGATGGCCGTCAGCTCACTGTCATGGGCACTGTAATTCCTCTAGCAAGGACTGAATTTCCTCGAAAAGAAAGCCAGAGGTTCCCAACCGGCAGAGCCTGCCTGTTCAAGAGCGGCACGCTAAAAGAGTCGCGCCCGCGAGATCAGCCTTAGCCTTCTTAAATGCGGCAATGGCCTCCGGAGTCCATTGAACCTCACGTCGGTTATTTCTGCGCCCGTCCACAAGGAACGCATTGAGTGGCGCCTGACTCATTGCAGCATTTGGAATACACAAACCGTAAAAATTAACCATTCCGAGAAATCGGTGAAGATCGGTCACCGTTCTGGGCCTCTGAAATTCCACGATCATGAAAACCTTGTCCTTTGTTGGTTGTATGCCCCGAGAATTAACGAGATAACCTAAAAACTCGAGTTCTGGAACGCCGAAAACGCATTTATCCGCGTTCAGCGGTAAGTTGAACTCCCTCAACCACCCGAACATGATCCTAAGATGACGCTCATGTTCCTCCGGAGATGAAGAAAACACAAGAATGTCATCAATGTACACAAATACGAAATCCAGGTCGCCAAGTGCCCCATTGACGTAACGCTGGAACGACTGACCCCCGTTACAAAGACCAAAAGGCATAAACATGTACTCAATTAACCCAAACGGCGTAATAATAGCCGTCTTGGGCACGTCCTCAGGGGCAACAGGAATCTGATGATACGCCTTCAGCAAGTCAAGTGACGAAAACATCGACTTGCCATGAAGATTGCTAGAACAGTCCTGTAAATGAGGCGTCGGGTATCGATCGGGAACCGTCACTGAATTCAAACGGCAAAAATCACCACACAGTCGTCAAGAACCATCTTTTCTCCGAACCATATGGATGGGACTAGCCTACGGACTCTTTGAGGGGCGAACAATGCCAGCTTCCATCAACGCCTTGATCTCAGACCTCGCGCATTTAAGCCTCTCGGGGGTAAGTCGCCGAGGACGCTCAGCAACCGGCGGGCCAGAAGTGACAATATTATGGGTGACCTGGCAATCCCGTGGGGGATCCACCGAGGCCGTCCAGTAATTTCTGGAAATTCCAAGAGGAATTGAGCAAACGTAGACGAAGGCCTGACCGCCTGAATTGACTGATATGGGACCATCCCCGTCACCCCCACCATATGAAGTCCGGTCACGGGGTCGCACAGCCGACGCCTTCCCAGATCAAACACGAGCCCGTAACGCCTAAGAAAATCAGCACCAATTATGGCGTGCGGAACCGACGCAATGCAAAAGTTCCATCTGAAAGAACGCCTTAGGCCCAGATCAAGCTCCTGAAACGAATCGCCGAGGGTATCTATCTGAGAGTCGTTAGCTGCAAAAAGCTTCAGACTCGAAGATTCAACCCTAATATTACAATCCGCAGGGAGCAAAGAGATATTATCACCGGTATCCACCAGAAAAGTCCTACCCGAAATGCGATCCTTGATATGGGGGCGATTAAACCTGCCCTCACTTTCCTCGACGAGCTCTACCCGAAGGGGCGAAACTATTTTTTTTTTCTGCCGGAAAGAATCAAATTCCCTGCACCACTTCTTGCAAGACGTCGGGTTGTCGGGGTAGCGAGAATGGGTATAACAGAGGCCACCCGAGTCTTTAGAAGGACTCCCAGTACTCCGACCCTCAGATTTAGAGCGAGATCGACCGCAAATTTGGCTCTTTAAAGAACTAACCTCCCTTGACAGGGCGCCAACCTGTGCCGGCAATTGCCGGACTAAATCCTACATAGAGCCCGGCTTCGGTCCGGACACGCCAACTAACGCAGAATCGGCGAGCTTATCGGCCACCTCGGCAAGTTTCCCCAAGTCCGTCGCCCCAGTAGCGACCAGGATCGCCCTATGGGTCGCCGGAATCTGGTCAAGAAAAATTGTGCGAATAATCGAATAGCTAACCCCTGCTTCTGCCAAGCCACGGAGCCGACTCAAGATGAGAGAAGGCTTGCCATCCGTGAGAATATGTCCCTTGAGTAGCTACCGCAATTTGGCCTCATCCGAAACTGAAAAGGTCTGAATAATCCTATCCCTAATGCGAGCATAAATATCCGACGGGAGAGGGTCAATAACAATGATATCCCTAACTGATCCGAGAACTTCAACGTCGAGCGCGACAAAAACACAATCCGCCTTCGTAGACTCAGCTGAAATGCGAGCATTCCAGAAAGAAATCTCGGCCTGGAGGAATCACAATGCCTGATTGGCACGGAAAAATGAAGGAATTTTCGGAACTCTATACGCGTCGACATGAGCCAACGACGATGCCCCCTGTTGGACGACGGCCGTCGATCCAACAGAGTTTACCTTTGTGGTTTTGGACTTAGGTTTCGTAGGTGCAGTGGAGTTTGTAAGATTTTATTCAATATATCTTGATTTCGTTGAGTCAGTGGAATTTTTTCTCTTTTTTTTTTTTTTTTTTTTTTTAGGTTTTGATTCAATATGATAGATTCCAATTTCTAGATAAAATGGAGTATGGAAGTTTTGATTCATTAGAATCAGTGGATAATTTTTTATTTTATTGATTCAATGGGTTTACTCAGATGTAACTGCATGGATGTTGATTGATTTTGGTTTCGTTTATTTTCGTATTTGTTCGGGACTGGTTACCCTGTTAGTGTTTTTTGAATTTTAATCCCTTTTGATTCCTTTGATTTTGATTTTGTAGATTCAGTGAATTTTAATTTTTTTTTTTTTTTTTTAATGTGTACTCGTTTGGGGCTGGTTACCCTGTCGGTGTACTTTGGATTTTAATCTTTTTATTTGTACTCGTTTGGGGCCGGTTTCCCTGTTGGTGTACATTTTGTATGTGAACAAGTAAATATTGTTTTCAAACAGGTTTTCAAAGTCACGTAAAAGAAATTCATATTTCAGACGAATATTGTCTTAGAAAAATCACGTTGAACTGAATCTAAATTACGAACGTGATTTGTACAATAGATATCATTTTTTTTTTTTTTGAAACAGTCATTAAATTGTTTTACGAACTTTTTGTTATCGTGTGATTTCGAAAATGGATATCATTACTTCGAAAGAGTCGTTTCATTACTCTTTCAAAATTTTTATCTGTAATTATATTGTTATCGCGTTTTTAACTTTTTCTTTGAATCTCTTTCAATGTAATCATAAAATGACATTTTAATTTTCATATTTTTTTAAAGCTTTCGTACTTATAGAATTATATCCATTCGTATTTTTTATTTGGAACTTTTAAAATTATTTCATGTACATACTGTTTTAAAATTTTTCTTCTAAAACATTTTTATACATACATTTCGAACTGAGTGTATTTTGTTTTTTTTTTAGAAGGAACATTTTTTTTATATATATAATGATAAATGAATAATGGTATGTCATTATATTTTGATGAGAAATGTGATATGTTTTTCAGCCTTTTTTTCTATTAAGGATTCAGTTGAAGGGTTTCCAAATTTTTGAATCTTTATACTATTCCATACAGATTTTTGGATTTTGGAATTTCGCTTTCACACTATTTTAGATGTCTTATCATCTCCCTTTTTTTTTATGAATTTTATTAGAAATAGTATATTTGTATATTATCAATTTATTTGCAACTGTGGATTTCAGAGTAAGGATAGATTTTGTAATGGATTTTGAAATAGACAATAAATTGATACGTTTTTGCTGAATTTCAGAACCTATTTGTATTTTTTATTGAATCGGGGTCTATTATAAAAAATGTCTTAGCGTATGCATTCAAAATTTATGATTTTGATTTATAGATCTGTGTTACGGGTCTTTGATTCAGAGTGAATAAATTTTTTTTTTTTTTTTTCTTCATTCTTGATTTTTATTTATTCATTTGTTACTACGTTTTTATTTTTTGTTATTGAATATTTAGCATGTAGAGATTTCGATGTATGTTTCAATTTCTCGTTTTGTTTAGTTTCTATTTTTTTTTTTTTTTTAACGATTTATGATTTAAATTCATTACTGTCGAAATTAAGAGTTCGATTGTTAAATACACTATCATAATCAGTGTTTTTAAGCTTTCCAGTTGGTAATTTTGAATTTGAGCGACGATTTGTTTTTCTTTCCTTTTTAAATTTTATTTCGACTGTTTTGATATTGTTTTAACATAAATTAGAGATTTCCGAAATTGATTTTGATACTTATAAGCGATTCAGGAAAATTATTTTTTTGTTTATTAACGTCTTATTATGGAGCGAAATTTGGACCAAAGCAATTAGAACAATTAATGGGTTTTTGTAATAAGCAGATTGTGCCGTCCTTATTGAAAATTTTAACGAGAAAGTCTTAAATTTGATTTAAAATTTTATATGTAAATTTATTTTGTGTTTGATTTGCAAAGAAGAACTTGACTGCAATATCAGTGTGTATCTAGAATTGCTTTTTAATTTCGAAAGATTGACTGTTATTGAAAAAACTTGGTTTGGAACTTGATTTAGTTTTCAATTTACGCAAAATGATTAAGAACCGTTTTTTCATTTGATTTCAAATCACCTTTTTTTTTTTTAAAAAAAAAGTTTGAAATTTGATTGAGAGATGGGTTTTGAAAACAATTTGAAATTCGATATAATAGTTAATGAAGACGCAATTTAGAACATTTGATTTGTTTCCAGTTAGGACTTTCGTTTAAAAATGTTCAATTGCAGATTTGACTTGGAGAAATTTTAACTTAGGATTTCAATTTATATTGGTTGATTCGGAGTTTAATCTAGAATATCTTGAAAATAATTTGACGATTGACTGTACGTTTTACTAGAATATTTCAGAAAATTTCGATTTTTGATTACATGACTTGCTTCATCTAATTTAGTATACAGTAATGCTCACAGTAGTGCAAGACATGCGGTCTCCACCTTGCACTACGATGGACAACGATTTGTGGGCGAGTCACGCCTCAAAGCAGGAGCGTATTCATGTATATGCGCATATGCGTGGTTCCCTGTATACAGCTATAACGTTTGAATATTTATAGTTGTATTCTTGTGCTTGTGAAATATTTTGTAAATAATTATATTTATTTTACAATTACGCATACTGCAGTCATTTTTAACTATCACAAGATTCACAAGGAATATAGTAAACAATCAAAGAAAATTAAATCACGATATTTTTTCTTCAAAATGTTAAAATTATTCTTTTCTTTCATTAAGTCATAAATGAATTCTAAAAATCATTATTATTATTTATTGTTATGCATATTTTATGAACAACAAACCTTTTTAGAGAAAATATGAAAAAGAATTTATTGATAACGGTCTCTTTGAACTGTGTTGAAGGCATTTATCGTAAGTTCTAATTCTAATGAAAAATATATTTCTTTCATGATTCTATTATTTTATAAAAGAGAAAATATGTATCAGTGTACTATAAGTTATTTATCACATTTTTGTCCGTAATATACTTTTTATATAATAAAATTTTTTACTTTTTGTATTATCATTATAACAACTATTATTCACTAGTATTATTATATAAACTTTTCTAATATCTAAATGGTTAATAATATAATATAACAGGAAGTAGGAGAAAGAAGTGGATTGAGTTGAAATATAACAGTAATTTTTTTTAATAGAATAAGAATCAAGTCATCAGAAAAAAACGTGGGATCCCTGACGAATCGAATAATAAAATTAACGCGCCTAGTAAATTGGGTTTGTATAACATTTTTATAAAATCCCTTATTCAATTAATTTCATTCGCACAAAAGTGTTTTTCTCTATATTCAAAGCGATTTTATAATTTCATCTTGACAAAAAAAATTATATTTACTTATGTATAAAAGTATCATTTAGTATATATATAACATAAAATGTCACGTATCGAAAGTCCAAGAATTCAAAATGCGTATTACGTTTCGTCCTTTATAAACTGTCCGTATATGTACTTCAGTTTTGTTATAAGTTTGAATTTTCAAAATTCAAAGTCATGATTATTGTTTATGGCTAATCGATATCATGCACCGTTAATATTAAAATTCTGAACAATTTTCAACAACTGATTAGCACTGCATGCCATCGCGAGTAAATGTTAAATGAAAAGATTTCAAGAGAACTTCAAAAATAAATCAATAAATCAAGAAAGAATTGCATGTAAGGGTGAAAAACAAGCATCAATTTTTTGAACGCAATAGTCATTCACATTCTTTAAAAGTAAATATCAATACTAAATACTACGTATCTGTAAGATATAGGTAATATCAATATTGAATATGCCCTGTGCACCAAACATGATTTCAATTATAAATATGTATAAATGTACATCATTGTACATAATTTTTTGTAACGTAAAACAAGTAGGTAAAATTTAGTCCTCGGGAATCGGAAGATTATTCGGATGATTTCCGTTATTGGGAGCATCGGGTTTCGGGCGTTTCGGCACTGGTCGCGCTCCCCTCAAGCGAGAGAGTCAGGGCACCGCTGGAGGGGAAGCGGCCAAAACCTTGCACTACGATAGCCAGCGGTACGGTGAACATTATTGTATTCAATTTAGTGATGGATATTGAAAAATGATGTAGAATTTTATAGTAAACTTCAATTAAAGTTATGTTATTAGTTGTTCATTTGGAAAGAACACGTCTTGGATTTTGAATTTAATTGGAAGTTGTCAGTTTTAAAATCAGTTTTGAAATTATTGATCTTAAAATCGTGCATTTCGGATCTTCAGTTAGAATTGAAATAGAAGATTTTTATTCGAGGATTGATTTTGAAATCAGTTTTGAAGTAGCAATTGTTCGATTTGAAATTGGAAATTGGGATTGGAATAGAAGAATTCGGATTTAAAAAAGATTTTGAAGCAGCAGTCTTTTGACTTTGTATTGATATCGAAATGGTAGATTTTGAATTTGAAATTGATTTTGAAATTGAAGATTCTGATTATTGCATTTGATCTGAAATAGTGGTTCTTAGAAATGATTTTGTATACAATTTTCGAAATAGTAGATTTACAATTTTGAATTGTGTCTTGAGTCAGTTTTGGATGTTGTTTTGCTGTTGATTTTATTGTTCGAAATTTTGGAGTCGCGTTCCAAGGTTTGAATGACAAAACTTCTGAACTTTCAGAGTTTCGATTTTTGTGATAATGATTTTGAGTGAAGCCAATAGAATTTTGATTCAATTTGGAAGAGTCGTTATTGAAATGTCGCTTTGAGTTATATCGACTCACGTGACTTTCTTCGATTGTGTTTTAAAAGTTTTTGGATTGTACATATTCGAATTAGGTAGTGACTTGATGGTTGATTTTAATGTAGCAGTACTTTGATTTAGAATTCGTTTTAAATGATTTAGATGTTGGTTTACAATTTCTGCTCTAAATACAAGTTAGGGAACATATGGAATATCGATATTGATATGACTCAGAAACTTTATTTTGTAGTCGATTACAGTCCGATCTTAAATGTGATATTTGTATTTATGATATGGAATGCTTTGCTATGGTATAGATATACAGTCTTTGTTTTCGAGTCATTATCAAGAATCTGGATTTAGGAATGATAGGAAATTCGCATAAATGAAAAGGAAGAGAGAGTTAGATAAAAAGAATGCGATTGATATGGGAACTAAGTAGAACTTGCGTTAGTTGGCGTCTTTTATTTCGTATCACAGGCAGAGTTGCTAGTCCTGAAGGTCTCTGGGATGCTGTTGCTCGGTGCCGCACTGCTTTTATTAGGCCTGGTTTTCCGATGTTGGACCGTAGACGCTACTCCGCGGTGAAGAACCAAGACATCGATGAAAATAATTCGGAGTCCTTTTGGCAGACCGCCTGAAGCAGGACCAAGGGTACTATTTACTGGTGTTGCGCTGCTTTTCTCCAGGACTGGTTGCTCAGGACGTCGGCGGAGATCCGTGATTCAAAGCGCTCGTCAACTTAGTTTGCGTCAGAAAATGGAACTCCTTTTGAGTGCGTTGTTCTTGCAGATGGTCCTTTGACAACTTTGTTGCAGCTTCGTTGGTGTAATGTGAAAAACCTCGTCAGGATTTCACTTGTTCACCAAGGTGGAAGCCGGACCATCCTATCCTCGTCGCCAAATTTTTTTGTGTTCCGGGTTGACAGCAAGAAATTTCATAGACACCCAAATACTTTTAACAAAAACTTCATTCAAAATTTTCATAGTCGAACTTTACGTGACCGGAGTCGCGGGCGAAATCCGCTTTTGCATCTTTTTACATGGGTTCTTATACATCTTGTTCGTTTTTGAAAAGGCGTAGTACATTGCGTGGTAAGATGCTCGTAAGACAGTATATCGACCAATGAAAAATTTACAGCGATTGATAATAACGAACATTATCGAAATAGCAAAACAATAATACATTTTATACCGATAAAAAAAATAGTCACGTACGATTAATTATAGTAGTAATGAGCGTTGAACAATACATTTGATACTCACGTCGATATTAAAACGGAATTAAGAAGTAAATCATAAAAAGAAACGTGCGGAGATTATCGAAAGCTTACAAAAGAATAAATTCGAAGATAACAGAATAATATAAGTGAAATAATGGAACTCGTCTATGAAATAGCGTGATAATGTATTGCAAATTGATATAAAATATTGGGAACAACTCAGGGGAATACCGGGCATACAACACCAGAAGGAAAGGAAAAATGTCCCATCAGCAGCTGAAACGCCCCAATATTATCGTGCCACTTAGAATTTCACTCAAAATAGCACGTGTCACGATGTGGAATTTCGGAACTATGCGTATTCATTTTTTATGACAAAAAAAACTTGTCGGGGTTACCACTGTAGGGAATGCCAAGGGGAATAACCCAATGAAACTCCCCAATAATTGATATTGAATATTTATTACATAGCACACTTGTACAGGGAGAGATGGAGGACCGCGAACCGATCGTGGCTAAAGTCAGATACCCAATGACCGAATGGAATAGAGTGTGTAAAGGTGATTTTGCACGTAGTTTATCATAATAAAATAATTATTTTATTTGACGCGAGCATAGAAAACTGCTGCTTTCGTAGCCTCTAAGCTCTCGCGAAAATGTCCACATGCAGCCCACTTAAACAAATAACAGTCACTTAAGTTTACGTAACCGTCTTAAGTTCATAAACGTACCTCTGACATAGAAAACTCGTTTCTCGTCCAATTCAAAAACTCTAAACTCGTTTTCCAGCCCTCGGTAAGTAAAATATCTTAAGTAACTAGGACATAAATTTTTTATTTACAAGTGTGAAGTTTGTAGACCGAGGCAAATCCGAGGTTTACAAACTTCACATTAGTAAATAAAAAATTTATGTCCTAGGTACGTAATATACTAATTTTGCACCTACTTTCGCGTACTAAGGGACGAAAATTTTTTCATAGGTACGCGAAGGTATGTACGAAAATGAATTTTGACAGATACGTAAATTTAAGCGATTGTCACTTTTTAGTGGGCGTGTGGACACTTTTGCGATGACTTATCGGCAACAAAAGCCACCAAAATTCCATGCTCTTATCAAAGAAAACACGGTAGTTACTAGGAGACGAAACTCGTGATGTAAACTCAGGCTAATTTTAGCCGCTCTCGTCTGAAATCACTCAGTACGTAATGTACTATTACCTTACCGAAAATATAAATGAGATGAATGAAAAAGAAACTTCTTTGTAACCTTTTTGACTTTTTATAAACATCTTTTTCCGATTCTGCCTGTGTAATTACATACGCCAAGAATATGCCCATTTTCGAGGTTTTACATATCATACAGAAAAAATTGATAACGCCAAATGCGAAAATCTTATTTACAGGACATTCTACTGAAATGTATATGATTAATGAAGACGAAATGCAATGATGAATTCTAACTCTACGACTCAAAAAAGCAACAGGTGACAGGCTTCCAATTCTCTACATCCACCACTTTTGAAAAATTCGCTCTCGCTCGCGTGTGCTCTTGTCGTTGTCGTTGTCTGTGTCACACCATATTATTAAAAAAAAATAAAAAATTTTTTTTTTTTTAAAAACGGACTATGCCTAATGAAACCCATGACCTCCAATATCATACGTAACAGTTTTTGAATTGAAGAGGATCTAATGAAAATTTTATAAAATAACTTGTTGATATTTTTCTAATAAGTAGATTTGTAATGGTAAAAACACCTTTCGAAATTCATGCAAATAAATTATTTCATTAAAAAAGAAATTATTGATAACAATACAAGATAAAAAAAATTATATGTTGTATGTAATTATATGTTGTTATTACTTATATATCATTTATGGAATTAATGATAATATAAGTAAAAATAATGAAAAATGAATAATTGACCGAGTCTTAACTCATGGTTTCATGTGAGTTTTCAAAGTTAAGCAGTATTCGGAATTTTTGGTTTTATGGACTCAGAATCAAACATAGCAACGATCCTGTATAAAATTCTCATAATAAATGTTTGGTTACGATAAGGTAAGATATGAAATTTGATGAATTCTTCCTATCTAGTAAATTGTAAAGAAAAATAAGAATCTACGTAAAAGCTAATAATCTAAAAAACTTCGAACACAAGAACATCGCATTCTACATTTATATAGAAATAAAAAAATTCCAGGTAATCTTTCAAATAAATAGTACAAACTCTGATGGAACACTAATTTTATAAAAAATATTTTATTTTTCACTCTTAAAAAACCCGTTATATCCATAAAACTTCGGATTTAAGAGCATCGAATTTGAAAAAGCGTATACAGCAATATATTGTTAATCCTAGAAATCTACATACTATAGCAATAAGTTCTAGATGTCCATGGTGTCATCCATTAAAGTAAAAGAATTCTGTAAAATTAAAGTAGAAAATCCAATAAAATTTGGAAAATAACATGCAATACGAAAATTCTTTGAATTTGTGTAGTAACAATATTCACAAAATGTGTTAAAATTTTTTAGAATTTGCGACCACTAGAGCATTGGATAAGCTGAATTGAAATCTTTTATAATACATGACACTCTTTTAAGTTGTATAAATAGCAAAGAATAATAGAAAATACCCTATTGTTGGGAAACCATCTAAAACGTTGCGCAACATTTTAAAATGTTTTCTCTATCTTAGCGTATTTTTCACATTTCACAATCGAGGAAATAGTCATTTTTTTTTTTATCATTTGTGAAACTATTATTATTTCGACATAGTTTTATTTTTTATCCTCTGCAAAACGATTATTGTTTCGAAATAGTTTCATCATTTGTACAACAATTATTGTTTCGAGATAGTCTTATTTTTTTGATCATTTGTGGAACGATTATTATTTCGAGATAGTCTTATTTTTTTGATCATTTGTGAAATGATGATTGTTTCGGGATAGTCTTATTTTTTACATCATTTGCAAAAAGATTTTTTTTTCGAAGTATTCTTATCAATTGTACAGCGATTATTGTCTCGAAATAGCCTAAATTTTTTTATCATTTGGACAGTAATTTTGTTCAAAGTATAATGACTGTGCAACTTTTGCCACTTATCACAATGGTTTAGGATAACTATGCATTATGATATATAAGGACCGAGTTATCGTTGTCTCGGCAGATTGTATTTTTTCGCTTTCTACAGTATAACAAAAAAAATTTACATTTAATTGACTTGAGAATCACAAAAAAAATCGAATTCTATCGTATGTACTCAATACAGATATTAAAAATGTTCGACTTTGAATTCTAACGGTTGTATTAACTTAAAAATTTCGAGCTTCGGGAATTTCAATAAATACTAGATCGTCTGAATATTAAAATATATGAACTGTTAAGTCTGTTTAGTTTTAGTCGCCCGTTGTAAAATAAACGAAAAATTTTTTATTTTTTGTATTAAGGAAAAATTAAAAACATTTTCATCATTTTAGCTCTGAGGAATCAAAATTAAACGGACATAAGAATTATTGGAAGCGCAATGATTCAAATTTGCCATGGACAATTTTTGAATACCGGGAAGAAATATGTTTTCGAAAAACGCTTCCCACAATTTCTTCCCTACGCCCTTGGTGTCCTTTGATAATTTGCAACATTAAAAACATTCACAATCTGAATCACGAGTGAGTGCTCAAGGTAAAAGTCCAAAATTACAATCAAAATTTTTCCTTTCCATTTTCCCTAGAAGAATTGTTTTTACGTAGTTCAAAGATTCTGAAAATGTTGATATATCGGGATTAACCAAATGAATATTTATAAAAATAGCAAAAAATTATGTTAGTTCTAGCTAAAAGGAATTTATTCATGTTTTACATCATAGTTGGTCGAAAATAAGTCGAAAATAAATGTGAGGCTTCGCGAGGAAATGTAACTTTCCCGGAAAAGCTAAGGAGTATTTTCGATTGCTCCGTAGAATCGATGAAAAATGCCCCTTGTCCCAAAGAGGTATTACTTCCGGTTTGAAACGTTAGAAAAAAAATGATTTATTACTATTTTTGTCCACGTTTAGCTTTACGTGGTCGAATATTATTCTTCAGCCTGTTTGTGGACGTGCTGCAGTTTCAAAAAGACATTTATTATATACTGTGACAAATCGCTGTATGGGACTCGGCGTCTGGAGCCTTTCAGGTATGCGAAGGTAGTGCCCCTCGGGGACGAGGGCATTATCGTCGATTCTACGGAGCAATCGAAAATAGACCTTAGCTTTTTTTTGGTAAAGTTACCTTTCCTCACGAAGCCTCTCAAATGATGTTGGGAAAAAATGATATCATATTATCTTGAAATCGCTGCTCGAACAAAAACAAATTTTTTTTATAGTCAAGTCTTTTTTTAATGTTCCTAGTTTTGAACATGCAGCAGAGCACAAAATCATAATATTTTTTGTACATCTTGTACATAAACTGCACTTAATTTCCCCTCGGTGTATAAAATACGGTAAAATCCTCAGGCATAATACTTTTATTTCCTCGTAGGATTGTATATGCCTCGGCTTTGCCTCAGACTACAACCTCCTACACGGAAATAAACGTATTGTTCCCGCGGAATGTAAAGTAAAATTATAATATTTGTTTATGACAACTGAAAACACCCACGATGGAAACGTACATTTTTGGAACAAAATTTTGTAACAAAACTTTTATATTTAACAAAAAAAAGAGTACAATCTATTTTTGCGTTTGTTTTATTTTGAGCAAATATGAATCGATTTGATTTTTCATTGCGCTGTGTATTCAAAACTATAAACATTGAAAAACGCTTTCATTTTAGACAAATTTTTTCTGGAATTCCTAAGTATTACCAAGGCTTCTAAATAGTTTACATTGCTTTTATCATTGAGAATAAAAAACATTTAAACGAAAACGGCTTCAGCGAGAAAATTATTCTTAACACCAACAAAAAACCCAAAAAAGATCCAAAAATATGGTATACATTGCATAACGATACGATAACCCTTTCGGTAGGGTACTTCTGACTTGACGTCAAGTCAGAAATACCCTCGGAAAAACTCATTTACGGGAAAATGGCAAAGGCCTGAACTTTTCAATCACTACCAATTAGTAACCTAAAAAAGACCCAAAATTATGATATGCATCACATGAAGCTCACACAACCCCTTCGGCTTGGGGAATTCTCACGTTGCGTGACGTCAGAGATACCGAATAGATAATTCATTTCAACGAAAACGGCTTGAGCGAGAAAATTTTTTTCGACACTAACTGAAAACTCAAAAAAAAACTTAAAAATATGGTATACATTGCATAACGATACGACAACTCTTTCAGTAGGGTTCTTCTGACTTGACGTCAAGTAAGAAATAACCCCGGAAAAACTCATTTACGGGAAAACGGCAGCAACCTAAAATTTTTAATTATTACCCAAAATTTACCTAAAAAAGACTGTATAATAAATCCAGGTCTGGGGTGGGGGTATTTCTGACTTGACGTACCTCTTTTTCAGACTAGAGCCCTGATCTCCAAATTTTACGTTGATTTTTTTTATCGATTCTTTACGAAAAATTGTAGTTGCTCAAAAGGTTTTCATAAGGTCACTAATTAACATGCCTTATTCCATTGATCTATGATTTATTTATGATGAATTCTGTACTGAATGAAAAATACAGTAATTATATCTGTCATTGTACCTAATATTTTCTACGCAATCCTTATGTTTGATGAATTTCTCATCTTGCTATTGCATGCATCATCCAACTACTATTCAAAATGATTGTCTTCATCAATTCTTGAGTGTCTTATTCTATCCAGTAGCTAAGTGGGGGGAGGAGGCGATATGCCCTAGGCCCCGTGATCAAAGGAGTCCTGCAATAAATTAAAATATATATTAAATCTAAATCTCAATAAATAAGTATAATTCTAAATAAAATAGAATCTGAATCTACATCTGCATTCTGAAAAAAAGGTCATCAGAGCTATAGGAGGCCCTCCACACGTCACGCCATGAACGCCACTGTTATTTACCACAGTTTTTCTTTGACTCGACAAAACTTAACATAACGATTATACAGAAAAACCGAAAAAACAGTATTGCTTAAGAAAGACTAAAATAAAGAACTTTAAACGATTTCTCACTCGCACAAGACAAATAAATTTCATTTCGTAATTCAAAATTGTATACTTAATATTTACATGTTCGATGTCATTACTTTATAAAATTACGTTTTCTAATACATCTATGGCCTGAATTCAAACTTCTCCTCAATTGAATTGATTCGTTTTTTCCATAAATATATAAAAATTGCCTCTTTATTGACGCGATTTGCGGGAACATTGTCCTTTTTTTTGAATACCAATGATGGAATTTCTCAAGGGGAGCAATTCTGGGGAATGCTCCCTAGGAGTAGTTTTTTCGGGAACAATCCCTAAGATTACTCCCTCTGAAAAATTCATCGCGGATACTCCAAAAAGAGGACACTGTCCCTGCAAATCACGTCGACAAAGTGGCTATGCTATTACTGTGTATGTATGGAAAAAATACTATGTTGACCGTGGGAAGAACTGATTCCAACCCTTTTGTTTCGTGACTTACTCTGCTCCATCACAAACTACAGACTTGTTGGAATTATCCTCTTCCTCTCTTGTAGAATAATATCTATTTTGTGAAGAATTCGGAAATAAAATTCATCAAACCATACTGTGTCAATTAACAATCATAATAAAAAAAACTCGTTTAGAGAATGGTAGAAGATTTATTTTTTGAGAAAAACATTCAACGCTTTCGTCAATACACGTTTCGATCTTGAAAAAAAATTATGTATTCACATCTTTTACAGAAAGCATGTTCTCGACTTTCAGATCGTTTCAGGAGAATCCTCAAAAATGAAACTCTTGTTTCTTTTTTTGATCACTGAAATATTAGCTACCCAAGCATTATATTCTAGAATAACAGAAAAGTTCCTAAAAGAAGCGTTGGAATATCAAAAGAACACTTCCATAGATGTATTAAGATTTGAGGTGAAAAACGCCACAACAAAAGAGGTCAACGGTATGAGCATCTAATCTCGCGTCTATGTACAATATTCTCTGAATAGATCAACTCTGCCATCAAATACTTCAGTGATTGTCAAAATGCAAATAATGGATAACCCTGCAAAGAGAAATAAGGTAATCGAACTAGCTCCACTCTTAATTTTTTTCACTACACAATGTGAACTATATAAAATTATTCATTAGTTGATGACTAATAAAGATAACAGAGAGGAAAAGGTCTCTGACATAGCCTTCAAACACTTTTCTTATAAAACACAGTGTTTTGTAACTTACGTCTAGATCTTCCATTATCTCAAAGAATACACAAGTTTCCAACTCATGTATAAATAAACCATCTCGTTTGAATGTTTCACTCCGTCAGATCTATTATTCTTTGTCTAGAATCAAATTTTATTAGTTTCCCATAATTATACCAATAACTATTAATGGTCGTCAGTTAAAACAGAAAATACTCACTGATAATACTATTTCTTTTTTTCTATTTCTAGACGGGCACAGTCTTCCCTACAAAAATATATATGCTTTCCAAAACTTTGAGAGAAACGAACGCAATACTACCGGAAGAAAAACGTATCAGTCCAGATGTACTCTTCTTCCAAACAGAGGAACCTATGATTATACATAGTCATGAATGATCTAGCTATATCGGGATATATAATGAAGAGGTTTGTACAATGTACAATGAAGGTTTCATGCAGCTTCGGCGTGTGTGTATGAAAACGTAAGTTTGATGGTTCAAAAAAGATGTAATAAACGTGCTAAAAATTCTTACAAAAAGATAGTGAAAAATCTGTAAGCACAAGATTAAACAATGTCATTTAGAAACTGGAAATATTGTATCAAGAATTTTTGCCGTTGGTATATCAAGAGACCCGGTTAAGGAAAAAAAAAAAAATAAAAAAGTCGCCTGACTGCTTACCGGGTCTCTATTCCCGAGGTATAGCGATTCTGCCGTACCAACACTCACATTTTGGGAAATATTTCATATTTACGGGAGTAATTGAGTACCATGTAGTACTAAGCCTAAAACTACGATTTTTTTCCTTTGATTTGAGCCCGAACACTTTACAATCAGCTCTTTGGTTCACTCAGGAGACAGAAAAACAGTTTATGTTTTTTCACGAAAACACAATGAAATTTGTTCAGACTAAACGTGAATATTTCACTGCAAGACTTCCGTGTCCTGCTGTACTGACGCCTCTAGCGGACTTGTTTGTAAAACCTGTTTTTGATCGATTTGGCTGAATAATTCATGGTATATCTTTTTTACGTTAAAAAAAAACGTTGAATAGAATATAACACAAAAGAAGCAATGCATTTATTTATCAGCATAAAATAACGATTGTCATTGCTTTTGCTTTTTTTGAGCCGAATCAAAAGTCATTTTTTTGAGTTTGTTTTGTGTGAGTGACGTGCGTGTGAATGTGCAACATTGATTGCAGTGGTGCCGAACTGCTGCGACCCCCTGTAGTTTCACTCCGATTCTCGCTTCGCTATTGGTGGAGAGTCGAAGAGAGTAAGCAGCATTGATTCCAGCGAGTTAGAGAGAGAAGCGAAGAATTGTGAAGAACTTGATCACTCTCGGCTGCTTTCGGCCCGGCCCAAGGACGAGTCTTGGGACTTGCGTGCCCGGATGCGTTTGTTTGTTTAGGCAAATGATGATACGAGACCTTTTTTGAAACTCGAAACCTGATTTTTCTTATTTTCTTCACTTTCCTCATACCGGAGATTTTCGAACAGCTTGAACGAGTTTTAAGATAATGAAGATTGCAGAAATAGGTTGATGCTCTTATTTAACGCATCGAAAGAGGAGCGAAAAAAATTTTTCGAAAATTTAACAAGAAAAACTTATTAAGATTTCCTAATGAATATTATTAATTTTTCTGGAAATTTCCCGATTTTAAAAATATTCTTTACATCTATACGAATTTAATAAAAATAAAAAAAAGTATAATTCCGAAGAATCTTTCCCAAAGTATAAAGATGAAAAAAAATTTTTAATACAAAATTTTGTTTCCATCTGTTTATATCTAATATTTTAAACTCTATTTTGCAGTAAAATTGATAACAAAATAACTTCGTCGAAAATTCATGAATTTAAGCAATTGTACAGTTATTGTAAGAAAAAATTTCCTTTTCTATCAACACATACTTGAATAAATGAAGCCAATGTAATTTTTTGTTGCAAAATTTTGATTATTTTTCAAATTTTGTCGCTCCGATATTTCAGGATATTCCAATCCAAATTCATAATGAAGAATTTGAAAGATTTATAACAATACTAAATTGCAATACTATATTGAAACGAAATTCCCATCACAGCAAACGAGAAAATATTGAGCATATTCGAAGTTCGCGTCGTTTAATACAGCTCTATTACAAGTTTGTCACTTTTTGATACAATGCATTCGTTTCTTTCAATTTATGTTTAAAAATGAATGAGGTTAAATTTTCAACTCATTTCCATACCACCGTTGGGGTAGAGTTTTTAGCGCATTTTTTTAACGTGCTTTCCCCTGGAGGCCTAAGTCCAGGGTATCAAGTATCAAACAAAGTAATTCGAATATTTTTAAAAATGTAAGTATTTTGAATTTTTCCAGTCTTCTTACATTCAATAGGATTTCCTGGCATATATTTTGATTTTTGTAAAGAGATCTTCACAATCTAATGCTTTAAGAATACGAACTGTCAAAATTTTTAAGTGAAAATTTGTACAGGTGATATTCCAGTCCAATAGCGAGAGAGTATTTATAATTCTTAAAAGACATTTTGTCAGTTTTCAATGTAATGAATGCAACTTTTCTAAGCAGAGAAACTTTAATTCAAGATATTTACTCGGAATCGAACAATTTTCTTGGAAATTTTGGGAAAAAATCACTTGTACCGGAGTACCTTTTGTCAAAAAATTTAGAAAACATAGATTTTTCCGGCAGTTCATTGTGTAGTTGTTTGTGTGTAAGTTGTTTTACATCACAGCCAGTACTGAAATCATAAGAAGGATAAAAGTAAATTTCGATCCATTTTATAAGAACCTTTCAGTTTTCTAATCAGAAAATGCGCTTTTCGAATCTAAAAGATATAAAACTTGTACATTAGCCTGGAACATGGCATTTAAATTAGATTCATTTGAAAAAAGTAAATTGCGAGCAGAATTGCACAATTTATATAACAATTATTAACACCAAGATAAGGTAAATAATTTTGTCAGAAATTGAAAGAAAATCATAGAACTTGCCAATACATAAAAAATGAACTCAAAAAATTATTTAGCTAACGAAAAAATTTAGGAAAAACATTAAGATGGACAAAAAAACCACTCATTTCTTTGAATTGCTATAACTTCCATTCTGTTTGTTAACTTAGAATCTACGGCATCGAGCTCTGAAAATTGTAGTACCCTAGTGATTTTGAACCTTTTGAAAACCTTATAAGAAAAAGTAATTTTTTATAAGAATTCAATTTCTTATAAGGTACACATTTTAAAAACCTTATAAGAATTCAATTTCTTATAAGGTGACCTTATAAAAACCTTATAAGAAACTTAAATTTCTTATAAATAATGGGTCTAAAAAATTTTAAAAGGTTTTTTTTTATAAAATTGTATCACATACTTTCTTATAAGAAATTTCAGTTTCTTATAGGGTTTTTCTAAGGTTTAAAATTACTAGGGTACAAATCCGTTCAATAGTGTACAACAAAATATTACGAATATTATTATGCATTCTAAAACAACATGTAAAACATAAAAGGTAAAATAAATTTATAATGATAATGTTTTCTGAATTATCTAATACGTACATTACCAATAACGTAATAACCAATGAAAGACTAAATTCTAGAGCATTTATTGAATAAAATCCCAATAGAAATTCATAAATGAATTAATATATATGCCAGGAAATCCTATTGAATGTAAGAAGACTGGAAAAATTCAAAATACATACATTTTCAAAAAATATTCGAATTGCTTTGTTTGATACTTGAAAGCCTGGACTCAGGCCTCCAGGCCTGAGTCCAGGTTTTAAAAACTTTACCCCAACGGTAGTGTGGAAATAAGTTGAAAATTTGACCTCATTCATTTTCAAACATAAATTGAAAGAAACGAATGCATTGTTTTTTTTTTTTTCAATTTATTAAAAGGTTTGTGGTCACCGTAATTCAGTTTGGATATCCTTCAAGTTGAATTGCTCTTAACATTTTTGAAAATGACAGATGAAAAAATCTCGAGATATACATCACAGCAAACGAGCAAATATTGAACGTATTCAAACGAAGTTACTTTGAAGTCAAAGTCTGAATCCCTGTGGCAAGTATTAGGCCTCATATTGAAACTTTTGGTCATTGAATACCTGCCGGAGTATTCGAAAGCTTATAACTTTCTGGCAGTTTAAACTAGTTGAATTCTTGTAGTGGCCCTAGTGATTTAGAACCTTATAAAAACCTAATAATAAAAATTTTCTTATAAAAATTTTCATAAGATCGACCTAATTTATAAAAATCTTCTAAGAAAAATTTATATCTGCAGGTCTCTAGTAATAATGGAAATTCTTATAATTATGCATTTTGTAAGAAATTATTTTTATGTGAAAATATTTTTCATCAAAATTGTTTTTAGTTGTTTAGGTTAAACGTATTTTTTGGTATATTAGGTGAATAAAACATCTTCATAGGCATATTAATCTGAAATATCCGTCATTATTAATGTTTTGTTTTTTCAGAAATGGTTTCCACCCATATTTAAAGGATTTCCACAATAATTCGCATTTGAGAAAAAATTTCATGTAGCCACCTAGCGAGCACGAGTGTACAAACCAACTGGCGCGTGCGCAGTAGATGTGACGCGCGTTGATTTAAATTTCTAATATAAATCAATTTCATATGAAAATTATATATATAGTATAAATTTACGATTTTTTATAAGATTGAGACATTTCTTATAAAACTTCTATAGTGTATAAGAAATGTACTGGGATTAAATATTTTCTTAAAAAAAATTTGAGATTTCTTATGAAAATTGTCACTTGTTTTTAAAAGAAAAATTTTTCTAATGAATTTGTTTTTCAATATTTCTAATGAATTTTTTTTCAATTTTTCGAAAAAAATATTCGAATGAATAAAGTTGTATTCAGAATGCATTGGAGGAAACTAACATTAATGAATAAAAAAAAGAAGTATTTAAATAACGAGAGACGATGAGTGTCTGGCTATCGTATTAAACGCTAAATATTCATTTCAACTCGCCATGAACATCTCTTCGTATAACATTGATGAAACTGTACTCACTATAACAGCAAACGAATACTTTGTGTGGCTGCTAATTCAACATTGTCGAGAAAAGATTTATCGGAGTAACGTTTGAAAACCTTGAGCAGACACCAAATGTGGCATTCAGCTACGTTGTCGGCCAACACTCGTGGTGAGTATTAGCTCGTTAATACCGCTGGAAGGTGTTTATAGTCATAACCTAGCGTTGCGACTTTCTGTACTGTTCTATACTCCACAGAATATTCAAAGACTTCTGATAAATATAATGTGGCCGAATATTGCCGTAGCAAAATATTCAAACTCACGAACGGTGAATTAAAAAGTGACAAACTTGTAATAGAGCTGTATTAAACGACGCGAACTTCGAATATGCTCAATATTTTCTCGTTTGCTGTGATGGGAATTTCGTTTCAATATAGTATTGCAATTTAGTATTGTTATAAATCTTTCAAATTCTTCATTATGAATTTGGATTGGAATATCCTGAAATATCGGAGCGACAAAATTTGAAAAATAATCAAAATTTTGCAACAAAAAATTACATTGGCTTCATTTATTCAAGTATGTGTTGATAGAAAAGGAAATTTTTTCTTACAATAACTGTACAATTGCTTAAATTCATGAATTTTCGACGAAGTTATTTTGTTATCAATTTTACTGCAAAATAGAGTTTAAAATATTAGATATAAACAGATGGAAACAAAATTTTGTATTAAAAATTTTTTTTCATCTTTATACTTTGGGAAAGATTCTTCGGAATTATACTTTTTTTTATTTTTTTTTAAATTCGTATCAATGTAAAGAATATTTCTAAAATCGGGAAATTTCCAGAAAAATTAATAATATTCATTAGGAAATCTTAATAAGTTTTTCTTGTTAAATTTTCGAAAAATTTTTTTCGCTCCTCTTTCGATGCGTTAAATAAGAGCATCAACCTATTTCTGCAATCTTCATTATCTTAAAACTCGTTCAAGCTGTTCGAAAATCTCCGGTATGAGGAAAGTGAAGAAAATAAGAAAAATCAGGTTTCGAGTTTCAAAAAAGGTCTCGTATCATCATTTGCCTAAACAAACAAACGCATCCGGGCACGCAAGTCCCAAGACTCGTCCTTGGGCCGGGCCGAAAGCAGCCGAGAGTGATCAAGTTCTTCACAATTCTTCGCTTCTCTCTCTAACTCGCTGGAATCAATGCTGCTTACTCTCTTCGACTCTCCACCAATAGCGAAGCGAGAATCGGAGTGAAACTACAGGGGGTCGCAGCAGTTCGGCACCATTGCAACATTGTTTACTACTGCTTGTCGTCTGCTGTCGTCCTGTCGTCAGCAGCTATCATCAGCTGTTTATTCGATTGACGTGACTTATAGTCAAGGGCGTAGTCAGGATTTCTATTAGGAAGTCAAAAATTTTTGTCATCGACTAAATTTAAAAACGATATCATTTCTCGTAAGGATATGTTCCATTCGTTCCATTCATTTTACATTCAAAATTTACGTTGAAGTTTTTATGAGTTTCTCATTTTCTCATGAAAAATATGAATTATGAAAATTGACCTAAGAAATGAAATGAAATACTTTTCTTCTGCTGGGTCTTCAAAGAATGTGCGTAAAATGTTACATTGGAACGGTCATAAATTTGCAAAAAAGATTTATAAAAAAATAAGCATTGCGCGGCAGATACTTCACATGCAGTAGATTAATAAGAAATAGCGTGGCTTAGTTGATACAGCATCAGCCTGACAATCGATCACCGTGGGTTCAAATCCTCGTCAAAGTAAATTTTTTTTTTAGTTTTTTTTAAATTTATTTAGCATGATTCTGCTAGCATTTGGCTAGCAGCATAAAGGTACTTGTACAAGACATTGGCAAGAGTAGGTCAAGAATGTTGCACAAGAATTTTGTCTAAGCTGGAGCGGGACTGTGGCCACAGGCCAGAGATGGGCAAAAGTACTACTTACGAGTCCTCGAGTACAGAGTAAATGTACTCGAGTACAACCCGAGTCCTCGAGTCCATGTACTGGAGTACTCTGCTCCTGCTCGAGTACTCGAGTCCATGTACCCGAGGACTCAATTGGGGTCAAATACTGTTCTCGAGTACTCAGCTAGAGGTCGAGTACTCTAGTCCATGTACCCGGATACTCTGCTAGTGTCCAAGTACACGAGGATATGGACTCGTGTACTCAGTAGTGATGGGCGATACTAGAAAAAAGTATCGAAATCCGAGTACTCGATACTTTCAAGTTACCGATACCGATCCTATACGAAACCGATACTTTAAAGTATCGATACCAAAGTATCAAATAAAATTATCGACGTTTTCGGTTATTCATTACAACAAGGAACTGAACATATTTTAAGTGGTCTTCTGTAGTAACATCTCAAAAAATCGATATTTTTTTCTTGCATTTTTTAACAGGTAATGTTTTTATCTATCTTATACAAAAAGGTTTTTCAAGAATTCGGACGGGAAAGTGATTTTTCAAGGGGGGTTTGTGACGCCCTCCACTGAGTTCCCACAGTACGTTTGGCGTTTTTTTCGAAATCACGTTTTTCGAACCGGTTCACACGATTACTAACGATTGAGCGAACGAATTACAATAAGTTTTTTTTTAATGCTCAAAACTGTTGTCGCTATCGTCCTACGAGCAATTTTTTCGATATTTACAAGTTAGTTATGAATTTTTTTAGTCGAAGATATTAGCAAAAAAAATTTTTTTAACTTACCAGTTGAGCCATTTTGAACCTTTTGATAGATAAAAAAAAAAAAAACTTTTTTCGGACGATAATGCCACTCATATAGATTACAAAAAAAAAAGTTTTCCAATTTTAATGTTTCAGACTGGTGCAATTGTGTGATTAATCGTGTGAACGATCAAGACACGTTTTTTTGGAGCGCATCACTTTTCGGGGCTGCAGTGCAGCAACTAATGAATGTTTTTACTTCTTACAAACCTAATACCCCATTTTTGAGCTAAAAGTACAATACAACTGAAAAAAAAACCGTATCAAAAAATCTTTAATACTTTCTATACAGCAAAATTTTGAAAAACGCCTAAAAAAAGAGCCGTTACTACAGAATACCCTCTTAAGTACAGTATAACTCGTAGCAACTTACGTTTAAAGAAGTATTTTTGCCTTTTTGGAAAAATTGGTTATATTATTACCTCATTAGCAGCTTTCACTCAAAATTTTATTATTGTATGTACAAAAATTAATTATTCATATTTGAATGATATTATAAGTACTCGAATCTGGAAAGAATATTTATTACAAAATGCGAATATATCTTTTATTATAACTGCAATCAAAACGTTCCTATCTATATTTGTTGTCAAGTACTCCCAGTCTTAATGATTTGTTTCTTTATTTGCCTGATTACCTAGATTTAACATGGGAAATCTAGGGAAATCTGGCAAATAAAAAATCGAATCATTGAGACTGGGTGTACTACCTTAAAAAAACTGAAGATCCTCAACTAAATACTTTCTGATTAAATAGCTTGCACGAAATGTGTGAATCATTGATAATTATCTTAATGAATTTTAAAATAAGAATGCTTCCATGATGCAAATGGATAAAGAACCTTCTTTTTATTTTCATATGACGGCAGAAACAAACGACGTTGTAGACATTGCTTGAAACAAGGAAAACAACGGAAAGGTTGAGTTACAAAAGTTACTCGGTAACCAAAGGCTGCTATCTGCCCTAGTTACCTTCAAAAGTTCAGTATCGATGCGTCGATACCAATAGTAAAAGTATCGGTACTCGATAGTAACGACTTTCAAAGTATCGGTATCAAGCATCGAAATATCGAGTTCCAAGTACTCGATACTCAAAGTATCGAGTAAGTATCGCCTATCACTAGTACTCAGACTGTACTCGAGTACATGTACTCTGTACTCAAGTACTTGAGAGTAGTACTTTCGCCCATTTCAATTGCTCTTACTGCAGGTAGCGCGTTACGTAAAACGCTTCACGCATTGCGCGGTTCTTCGGACTGGTTTATTTGTACTTGATGCATAAAACTGTTAATCATCACAAGATACATATCGATGCGATCGTTTCTTTATCTGCTAATTTGAATTCTGCTATCAAATTAGATAAATACATTTGAATATTATTTTTTCAAAAATAAGTGGTGAAATTGAATTTCTCGCAAAATGCTTATACACTTTCTACGACTATCAGATGCGCTGATAATTAATGTAGTGTATAATTTAAAAATGTGATTTTATAAAAATTTTTAACAATCACATGTAAAATTCAAGTATCTGCGAGATGCATATGCATTCTATAGTTTTCATGTGCGCTGATAATGAATCTTCTGTCCAATTTGGGAAATTGATTTGTTTAAACTTTTCTTTTAACATTAAGTTCAAAAATTGATGTTATTGAAATATGCATATGCTTTCCTTAGTTTTCAAGTACGCTGGTAACGAATTTTTTGTCAAATGTGCATTATGGCTTTGTTTAAACATTTTTTAGTAATAAGTTACGAAATTGATGTTTCCGCGCAATATATATACTTTTTATGGTTTTCAAGTTTGCTGATAAAGAATCTTTGGCCAAATTTAAAAAATTGATTCGTCCAAACTTTTTCTAACAATTATTCGTGAAACTGATGTTTTTGAAATGTGCATTTGCTTTCCACAGTTCTCACGTGCGCTGACGATTACTCTTTTTTCGAATGTGTCTATTGTTTGAACAACTGTTTATTGTTTAAACAATTGTACTATTGTTTAAACAATTAACGATTGTTTGAATAATTATCGTCTTTATGTTTGTACCACTGGGGGAACCTATAACTTATAACCATTATTCTACTTCCATCTTAAATTCTTAATTCTTGAGTTACATGCATTATTCTGACCCTGAATTCGAAAGAACGGAAATTTTCTTCAAATGTACCTGTATCTCTGGATATACTCTAGAAAATATATTTTTGAAGTTGGTCACGGTCAGTGACAGCTTTCATAGGATACGATCGTCTTTCGTCTCTTCATGAAGAGAAAGAGCTAAAAAAATTTTATTGCCCTACTATGGAGTACGGGGACAAACGTGGTCCCTTACGTTGAAAAAAATGTCTATTATGTAAGGTAATAGAACAGGTTCTCAAAGGAAATGAAAAAAGTTTCTAGCACGATAGGTTAACTTAACCCATTATTTTCTTTATAATCATTTTCACTTCATTAATTAATGTTTAGCGAATCATAATGTATAAAAATAATACATATCAATAGCAATACGTGAAAAATAAAAATGTTGTATTGACACAAATTGAACTTATAATTAATTTTCTGTTCATCTGCTAAGTTTTTCAGCACCTGATAAATTTTTGGAATGCATTGGAAAAAGTCGGTGGAGTTATTCATATTATTCATGTTATTATAATTATTATAATAATAACTCATATTATTATACCTGTCAATATATAATCTTCACAATCATATTGTGAGGTTTTTTTCTCATGATTTTATAAATAATCTAAAATTCTTAATAATTCTGTTTACATTTTTAAAGTTGTGTACATTTACAATACGTGATGATTGATTACAATTTCATCTGTTTTTAACTGACTTTTTTAACTGCAGACAGGCCTGTGCGCAGAAACCTGTGTTTTTGGGGGGGGGGGGGGTTATTTTGTACATGCATGTACAGTGACATGCGATTGAAATCACTTTTGTTTGACAGTGCATGGTATATTTCAAGTGAGTAAGATAAGAAATTTAGATTTAATGAGTAAATAAATAAATTATTAAAAAAATAATTACATTCATAAAGCAGTAACAGAACCCAATTTTTCAAATTTCTACTGTACACATTCAATCTTAATTATTTTTTCAATAAATGTAACAGACGAACTTTGATGATTCTCTCGCAGTGTTAATTAGGATCGAATTTTAATCCGTTTCCGATCAGACTGTGGTTTTGATTTTATGTATTATCATTTGCTAGGAACCTTTTATAACACGATTGTATATGTAATATCTAATTTAAAAAAAAAAATTAATAATTCACAGGCCTTAATTTATAGAATTAGATGGTTTTTAAAAAAAAAATTAACAATTTTTCTGCATCTTTTCCCTTATACCTGCATTACCATTCATACAGTAATAAGCGTTTTGAGAATAACATAAAATTGTGTTTTGCTTCCACCATACTACATTACGGGAAGAAAATGCTTACGGACCGTCATTAATGAGATGTAAACTTTTATTACCCTCCTATGTTGAGTTTTGATAAAATTTTTATGAAACTTTACTGTTCTCATGAAAATTCACTTCCTTTATGAAACACCCTTATAAATCATTGAAAAAATTTATAAATCCTTTATAAAACTTTTATGTCATTGTAGGTCATTATTAATCCTTGGGAGTTTTTAAGAAGTCTTTAATAAAGTGCGTCCAAATTTTATAGAGAACTTTATAAAAACCACCAATAGCTGTATAAAACAGACCTGTATTAATGAAACTGTGTGAAGGAACATGTTTCCTGGACACTACAAATTTTTAAATATATTCATATGTATATTTGAAAAATGGGTTTATTCTGAAAAAAGGAATTGCCCTGCATTCAGTGTATTTTGCAGTATATTCATAAGTAGCTCTGGCGGAAGTGCACTCTAGTGGCATTTGTGTGGTCCTTAATTCAAATCCTCATCATCATAGGTTTTATTGTAAGAAATTTTATGAAGTTTTTATACAAATTTCATAAAATAATTTATAAAATCCTTATAAAACAACGTTTTAAAAAAGTTAATTTAATATTTTGTAGAAACTTTACAAAAACTAGAGTTTCCGGGGAATATTGAGATTATCGTGCTGTATCAAAGTGCATCACGCTTGGGCCAGATTGAAATCAAAACTAGATCCACCTGTGTTCTGAATTTTATCCAAAGCCTTTGCTGGGGTCCATATAGATACACAATCGCGAAAATAAATTATGCATAAAAAATAAAAAAATTTACACGTTTTATTACAACACATGTTTATACACCTTTTTTGCAGACGGTTTGGTTAACTTTTCAAAAAAATGTAGCACATGATTTTATGACTTGGAAATTGTAGTATTGTAATATATTATTGTCAACTTCAGTATTAAAACACTATTTGATAAAAAGAACATCAATAAATTGTGGATTTGTGGCCTAGTGAGCTCACGTTGCGCTCACATATCATATAACTCACAGTGAGCTCACAGGAAGCTCACCCATCATGACACACAGGTACACAGCAAGCTCACAGAAATAGGGAAATAGGGGGTTATCTGTAAGGTTATCAAGTAATGATGTACGTTCACTGTGACTTAGCAGAGATCTAACAGGTTCACTGGGAGGTTTCTGCTGACTGCAGTGTAAATACAAAATATCAACCATAATCAGAATATCTAAAAACGTTAAATTTGTTTGTGTTGCGGTAACATAACGCGATACATTAATGTACATTTAGTGATTACGGAAACGACTTTCTTTTTTTCTTTTTTTTTCGAGTAACGAATGTTGTGTTATTCATTTTACATCTGTCCCATCAGTTTTTTAAATCGATTCGTAACTTCTTTGAAATTGAATGCAACATGAGTAATTTTTTATCTTCCTCATTTCTGTATAAAAATTGTATAACTTTCGAATTGAAACTGAAGCAGAGTGATTTATCATAAATTAATGTAGAAATATCGAGTTAGAGTATGTTTCTATACTTTCCATTAGAAATTTAAACAATTCATTCAATAAATCTTTGAAATTTGCATATAAATAGATGAAAATACTTGAAACCCTTTACTTCTTACAGTTTATGGCAGGATCCCTAAAATCTATAGATTGTGCTTGAAAATCCTACATAAATTTTTGAATAGGAAAAATGTGAATTGTGAAAAATACTAGCCATTGTTAAGGGAGGGTTCTACTTCGTTGGCTTGAAAATCGATCATTTTTTCCGGGTTTGGTTTTAAGGAAACTATCAAAGATAGGAAGCTGAAATTTGGCATAGTTTTGACGTAACATTTATCCTACAAATACTTTTTTTTTTAACTTGCTACATGAAAGAGGGGTGAGGGGGGGGGGCATTGAACAATGGCGATATATCTTCGAGGAGACGACTTGCTAGCGGAAGTGATTGAGCCAGAACCTGTGATCTGAAACACAAAAACCCTACATATTCTTAATCTGTACAAATTTCTGCATATTATGAAGTACGATCATAAATAGAAAATGAAAAATGTAAAAGCAGTGAATTTAAAAAGAAAAAACTCGTTTTTTTCATATTTTTCAGCACAGATTGTTATGTTTAACGAAAAATTATTCATATTTTTGGACGATTGTAGTTCATTACATGCAAAAATTTGTACAGATTATAAATATGTAGGGTTTTCGTGTTTCAGATCACGGGTTCTGGCTCAATCACTTCCGCTAGCAAGGCGTCTCTTCTAAAATATATCGCCATTGTTCAACGCCCCCTCCTTCATGCAGCAAGTTGAAAAAAAGTATTTGTGGAATACATGTTTCTTCAAAACTATGCCGAATTCCAGCTTCCTATGTTTCATAGTTTCCTCAAAACCAATCGCGGAAAAAATGATCGATTTTCAAGCCAACAAAGTAGAACCCTCCCTTAACGTTTTATTAACCAGGTTTTACATTCTTCGAAAATTTCTGTAATTCCATAAATAGCCCCATTTCTCTAGGATTTAATTGTGATAATGTACTATGCGTAAAATTTAACAATGATTGTTCATCGTTAAATTTATACCCAACTGATTTTTCTACATTCTTTGGGAGACGATATCATTACATTACTTCTACTATTACAACTTTAAAAATAGTTTATTGAAAAGAGTATTCATCACAGGTTTTAATGCAGCTTTTCCAATTTGAACTGAAATGTATAATTCACACTTCACACGTTCCATATAGTAATGTACGAGACGAAATTCATCAGCAAGATCACTGCCGTGAAAAAAAAAAAAAACAATACTTTAGGTATGGCTATTGAAAAATAACGATATGTTTCAGTTTTTACTCTGGGGCCCTCAGTTACTGAAGCTACGAGTTTTCCAACGAAAAAACGTATAGAATATTCTACATATGATAAGTAGCTTAGCTACATAACTGTATCGCCCAATAGCCATATCTGAAGTATGGCTTTTTATTCGTTACGGTAGCAGGTTTCATGTCATTTTATAAATTGCAGTTATAACCTTGCCTTAGACGGTGCAAACGTTAACGCTCGATGTTGTAGATCACAGTTTTCTTTCTTATAATATATCAAATACTTCGCCCCCGGGTAAAAACAAGATAACAAAATAAAGAACTCTCAGGAAATTCTGATATCAGTGATATTTTTATATTGAGTTCATTTTATACTACACACATATATGACAGGCGAAGAGTAAAAACCGAACTAGTAAAAGATAGATGAATGTGAAACTCCATGTTTTCTGTCTACATGTTCGGTTTTTCATCTCAGCCTGTCATATTTGGTTAATAGCGGAGAAATTTTTAAACGCAATATTTTTGACATGCATTATTATTTTTTGGGCATTTTTTTGTGACTGTCTTGCAATACATGACGTGTCAGCGTCATGTGACCATCAGGAACCGTGACCGATTGCTTTGGTCAGTCATGGGCATGACTGTCAAATGACAGCGTCATTTACAGGTCATATGACTAGCTCACATCCCAGTAATCTCAACTGAGATAATCTCAACTGAGGTTATTGATTGAAAACTTACTACGTCTGAAAGGGAAGGAGTTCACTGTTGAAATAGGGAGAGAAAAACTTATTTACACTTGAATAAAAATGCTGCAAAATTTTCTTAATGATCATAGCAATTTGTACATCTATCACAGTACAAAGAAATTAATTTCTAATCATAAGCAAAGAGTACATGATTACGGGAAAAGTAAAAACGATCGCATTTACTTTATATTAAAAAGCGTTCAAAATGTAAAAAATGTAACAAATGTATAACTTTTTTTGTTTAGAAATCAAGTATATCATACATAAAGTTATGAAGAAAAAAAAATTTACGCCTCGGAGACTACAAAAATTGCATCTATCAAAAACGATAGCATCAAGATAATTTTTGTGACTTTTAGTAATAAATCCAAATTTTACGTTTGAAATGTTTTTGTGGGAGATTTTTTGGTTAGAGTGAAGTTTAAGAACGTACCTTTCGGACGCTTGTAAAAAACAAAATTTTTGGGGTAGAAATGAGCCCGATGGCTTTAATTAAAGCTAATTACGTCTGTAATGGACCTAAAAGTGGAAAAACAGTTTTTCGCGTTTTAAAAAATTAAAATCGGCACTTGTAAATAACCGACGATTTCGATTTCCGGCGCGAATTAACACACGAATTTCAACATTATACTATTTAATTTACATTAGTAATTATCATTTACGAATGGTGCTTCACAAATTAATGAAGGCAAGCGCGAAAAACTTTTTTCTGGCGTTTCAATTTATATCGCGATCTATTTACGCTATTTACCGATGTTGACATTTCGCCACATTTCACGATTGGCAGGCGGCCATCTTGGATTGTGTTGGATTGTCGAGTATGTTATGGAGAATTTATTATTTATAGCAAACTATGATTATTTATTCACACCATTATTTTTTGTGAGAAATAAGTATTTTGAGTTTCTAAAGAGCCGCATCTAGCCCATTTTTGACAGAAACTCCATTTTTACCGAATTTCGAGTGTCTAAAGCAGACATTTATACAGATTTATTCGCATTTTTCAAACGCAGATGTCTCGTTTTTTTCGACTTCGAAAGTAAGAAAAAGTGACTGGAAATGAATCTCGAAGTGTTCCGACGCATTTTAATGTATAAAACATGCATGTACCATAAATAGTTTGTTTTTTACAAGCGTCCGAAAGGTACGTTCTTAAACTTCACTCTATCCGATTTTTTATGAGACCCTTCACTCTAAAAATTTAACATTAAAAATGTTTTTTATTTGTAAACTACGAGAAAACGATGCATTTCCGGTAGTTTTGATTTACAAATGCACGTTTTACTCGAAATTTACAAATAAAATATCGTACTGACAGTTTTGGGAATGCTTTTTTTGACGAAACGAAAAATTGCAGCCCGAGGCGAAGCCGAGGGATGTACCTAAACGAGTCAATGAATCGCAGGCATATCTTGCTGTTTTCAAAATGTTTCGTAAAGGAGATGTATCTTTCCATTGTCTGTGGAATCAGCGTGATGCGTCCCTCGGTGCATTTGGCAATTTGTTTGATGACAAGATGACTGTCATAACCGCTTAGGTTGTGAAAAATGATCTGAAACAAACAAAAAAAAAACCACAATTGTTACCTTTGAATCCTTGTTACATGAGATATATTTTCAAATCTCAATGGTACGATCAATCAATCAAAATCATATATGCAATGCTCATAAATATCTTCTTTTCCAAAATTTAGCGGAAGAAATATAATGACATAAAATCTTACCGGAATAGTGAGTGCATCCTGGTATAGGAGATTGCATTTTTGATGAGCCACACCTCGAAACTTGTTCGTAAGATGAGAGTGGTCTCTCACACTGATTTGACCTTTCAGAGAGGTCTTGCAGATGTGACAGTTGTCAGCTTTTCGAAACATCTCCTTCTCTGCTGGAGTGAGGGGCTCCATGGGTTTAGGTTTCTTCATATTCTCCTGGAATTTTTCCGTGAGTTTCACCAACTCATCGGAGAACCACTGTGCAGGATCGCAACCTCGATAGCTCGCGTAACGAGATTGTCCTTCATCGAAGCTACACTGTACATAGTAGCCAACGCTACAAGCCTCATGCACTTGCATGACTCGAGTGTTTTTCTCTTCGTCGGGAACTACTTTTTTCAATAAACATTCAAAATCCGCGTAAACGACGTATGGAACTTTGATATTGTTTTTAAGATTGTTGAATTTAAGGATTTTGTTCTTCTCTGTTGGCAATTTCACTTTACAATTATTGATTTCTTCACAATCAATTTCGTCAGCATTTAACTTTTCTGCTGTTATAAAATAATGCAAGCATCTGTCGCAAATGTGATACTTTCCTTTATGTTTTGAAAGTTGACTATACACCAAGCGAGAGAGATCTTTTATCCAGACATAATGGTAGCGGAGGGGTTCACTCTCATCATCTTCATCGTAATGATTTTGTATGAGAAGTAAATTTATATGCCTATCCTGTTTTTCTTTAGTGATATGGATAGGAGCGACCGAAAAATCTTTGTTTTTTAAAAGTATGTAGATATTTAGGGAAATATTGTTAAGTTTTTCAAATAAAGCAGCCTGCTTTGGCATAACGGGAAAAGAAATTCCTTCAAAGTTTAGTTCTCCATCATATTTTTCGTAATATGAAAGGCGTCCCGGGTTTTACATTTCTTCCCACAGGATGCAGCGCCGAAAGAATAGCCCATTTCAAACACTCATCGTCAAAATTTTGAATATTTACACAGGCCTGCTTTCGTTTTATTGGTTCTAGTAGTTCGATGAAGGAACTCGCTCGCAAAGGATTGTATTTGTTTATATGCACACCGAGACTCACGATCTGACGCAGCGTCCATCCGGATCCTTGGTCTTGAAACTCTCCGATCTTTTTCAACAATGAATCCCTGACGTTGGTGTCGAACCAGGCGTTGAGATCCGTTGGTTGCATGATGCTAACGCTGCGAGTTTCAAAGTTTTTCAACTCTATGACCTCTTGATCGTTCTTGAGAATGCTGAATTCTCCATCCAGGGAAGTGTAGACTTTCAAGACATTTTTATTCTTCAGACTTTCTTCCACTTTGGTGACGAAAATTTCTCGGGCTTCCAACAAAGCTTGTTAATGTCCAGGTGGCGTAAGTTAATTATGACACCCGTGCGAATGTGTGTCTTGAAGGCGCTGTTGAGATCTTCCTATTTGACACCATTTTATAATCCAGATCCAATCACGAGTGAACCGCGCAGCTGGATTATGTAGCTGCGTAATCGTTGGATGGCACGCGCACATTGAATTTACAGAGCACTCGAGCTATTCGCGCTCAATTCGCGCAATTGCTCGATCTGTGCTATAGCGTCATTGTTCAACACTGTAGGATCGACAGCATCACCCCGCGTTAAAAGTCGTTTTTGCGCGTTAATCACCTCGTACGCAGCCTTAAGTTTTGCTTCCGCCATTGTTCAAAAAAAATTAATGTCACTTTGAGCTCTAAAGTTTAAGACTTTATTGAATAGTTTCCCGTTGGTAGACTGACGCTTGTGGACTTAAGTTTCAGTTTATATATGCTGGTGGCGCTGCAGTCGCATATTATGATATATGCATTCCACTGAATTTCATCTTTGGATTTGCTGAGGATTATCAACGAGTTATCGTCAATGACAAACATGAACTCATCATTATGCGAGCTAACACCGATGTCAACGTTATCACACAGCCTGCTGCCAACGAAGAACAATACAAGATAACAATCAGCAAAATTGAATGGTTAATTCCATACGTCAAAGTTTCGGACTTGGAAAAAATTTGAATGCTGAATTACATTGCTACTGATCCAACGATCGCCATGAGTTTACGAAGCTGGGAACTCTACGAGTATCCACTTTTACCTCAAACTACAAAGCATGTTTGGAGTGTGTAAACCTCGACTCAATTAGAGAAGCCGAGATACGTAATCGTGAGATTCCAAGTTGGACGAAAAAATGTGAGAACTGGAAATATGAGCAACTTTGATATGTGTAATTTGCGTGATATGAAATTGTATTTAAATTCACAATGTTTTCTTTACGGGAATCTGAATATTGATTTTCAACGAAACCAGTTTGCTACGTTATATGAAATGTTTGCGAATTTTCAATCATCGTATTATGGCAGAAAAAATGCTCAATTGTTAACGAAAACCCAATTCAAAGATTATGCTCCTCTTGTTGTTATCGACTGTGCTAAACAAAATATTCCTTGATCACTGGTCCAGTTGATGTTCGCCTCGAGTTTGAATCAGGCGCTAATTTTCCAGCTGCCACTACTGCATACTGTCTTATCGTACATGATCGTATCATCGAATATCAACCAATCAGCGGCGTCGTCAAAAAACTATGAAGCGTGTAACGTCTGATTGTAACTACTATGTTTTAAGGTTAGGTTTATATGTATAATCAAGTATAAAAATAAAGATAATTATACTACTTTACTTAGTAACAATGGATAAGTCAAGCGATGAACGTCGTTGTCTTTTAAATGAAGATAAATTGTCTGACAAGTATAAGTCTGTGTCCTATAAAAAAGAGAAGGAAGAGAAAAAGCCTGATGTCAAGTATCTAAAGTTGAAAAATTGATGAGTTGATGGTGATAGTGGGTATAAAAGGAGGTGGTATGCGAGAGCGCGTCAGTGTATCAAGATGAAGTACTTCGTTGACATGCAGGGCTTCCATATGTCCAAGTTTATCGTCAAGGAACTAGCTGTTCTGCAAATTGATGGTATCATTACTACCACACTGTTTGAACCACCATGCAGCTGGGATGAATTGTCTCCGCAGCAGAGGAAAACTAATAAATGGTTGTCAAAGAATTATCACGGCATTCCGTGGGATGCTGGAGATGTGTCATACGAGGAATTCTACTAAGAGCTGCAAAATCAACTCGAGAATGCCAGCTTCATTTTCGTCAAAGGCGCGGACAAGAAAACCTGGCTGCCACATCATCTGCAATCGAACCCCGTTATAATCGATATGCTGGAAATGGGCTGTCCTTCACTCATAAAACTGCGCGTCTCCGCATGCGAATTCAACGCATATCACCGACCTGTGCAACATCATCATTGTGCCACGGAAAACGCCCGCCGTCTCAGGATGTGGTTCCTGGAAAAATTCGGGGACTCTCCTTCAATGAAGAGATCTTTTACCCTACTCTCATACACCGATCGGCTGCAGAATTTGGATTCCGAGGATATTGCTGCGTTGCCACGAGAATTTTTACTGTACTTTCGGAAAAAATGTATCGCTCAGACTTGGGAGAAATTGCCACCGCAAATGCAAAAATATGAAGAATTTGTTAGTTGTAAGCGATGTGAGAAACATTGGAATTCGATTTATGAGGATTTTGTTGGTATTGCTTCAATGATAAAAGATTGTTATAAGTGTAAGAAAGAAAAATTGTAATTTTTTCGGAAATAAAAAATGGAAGGACTAACATAATGGTTGTGTCTCACAGCAAGGGGCGGGGTGGGGCCCCTTGCACAGAAAAAAATTATTGTTTCATTTATTTTAGAACGTATTTTTAAGTAAAACTGAAAATCAAAAAAGGTTCCATTCTAATAATAGATTGTGACATCATTGTCTGGGAATGTGATGACGTCATCATTTCTGAGAATAAACGTGTTTAAACTTGTCGTTATGACCTCATTGTTTAGTCTACGCGTTTATCAGAGTATCAAATTACTTCTACGCAGCTTTCTGCGAGATTAAGAAATCGTGTTTGAACTTGTCGTTATGACGTCATTGTTTAGTCTACGCGATTATCAGAGTATCAAATTACTTCTACGCAGTTTGATTTGAGATCTACAAAGCGTGTTTGAACTTGTCGTGATGATGTAATCGTTTCCGAAAATAAACGTGTCGAAGCCTGCTGCGATTACGTCATCGTTTTCATAACTGCGAAATAGATTTTCAAGGTCAAGTATTCCTTGAAATACGGGCGCGCGAGCGTCCAAGCGTCACTGCGAAGACGAATTTTGCACGAGCGACATGGACTTTTCGAAACTCAACCAAGTCGCTCGCACTGAGAGTTTTCTCCCAACGCGCAAGGTCGCCGAGTTGGAAATCAACAAGAGCTACGATATCAGTGGAATTCGCTCCGTTGTCACCAGATTCGGGCCTAAATTCGTCGTAACTCTCGATTCGGCATTCGAGATTTTCCTGCCAAAGAGGATCTGCGAGATGCTTCGAGAAGACCCCGACGAGCTACGGAAACTGGAAGATTCCGCAAAGTCGAAGAAACCGGTGAAGTTTCGTCACCTCGGAGGAAGATTCAACGCCTGCGAATTTTCTGCATGAATCGATATATTTTGTTGATGTGACAATTGTGCTTAAAAATGTATAAATGGCAAAAAAAAATAAACAAAAAACAAAAAAAAAAACAAACAAACAAAAACACCAAAAAAAATAAAACAGTATGACAATACCGACCGTGGGGTATTACCGACCGCAGGTATTACCATCAGCAGGTATTACCGACCGCAGGTACGCCCCTGTTTTACCGACAGGAAGTATTACTGACCGCGCCCTGTTTTACTGACTCCCACCAGTGATCTACCTTACCGACGCGGGAGGAGAGGGGTATGTGGGCGGGGCCTGCGAGTGGAGGGGGGTCACGTGATGAGAGTAGGAGTGGGGGGGGAGAATCGGCCTTGTTTATCTACTCTTGTAATATCGTGGTGGGGTTACAAATGGAACTGTAGGATTACCACTGCAACTTTGTAAATTTTTCTTTTTTTTTTTTTTTCGATAAAAAAATGTATGTTAAAAAGCTTACATAATTTTATACATTTATAATTCAAAAATCCTATTTTCTCCTTTTTTTATGAGAACATTAGTATTGGAATCAAGTAAGTTTATACATATTATAGTTTATGAAAGATTAGTAAACAAGTTAATAATTTTACTGTACATATTTAACAAGAGGGGGTTCTCTCTTTTTTTGGCTTACATTTTCACAACGACTTTACTAATGGATTAATAGGAAACCACTAAACAATTTTTAAAGTGAGTAGATGAGCTAAGCGGGTATCGGATCCCCCACTCCTCCTCCCATCACGTGACCCACCCAGGCCCCACCCCTTCCCCCCACCCCTTCTCTGATTAGTCACCCCCAGACCCGCCCCACCCCCCACCTATTTTGGCGGCATCCACCCCCCATCACCCACCCCTTTTCGCGGTTTTCCACCCCCATCCCCCATCTCTCACCCCTTCCGCGGTTTTTCGCGGGTTTCCGCATTTTTCGTGAGTTTCCGCAGTTTTTCGCGAGTTTTCCGCGGTTTAACCCTTTCGCGAGTTTTCGCGGGGTTTTTGCGGGTTTTCCGCGGGATGCAACATCTGCATTTTCGAGGGTCTCCCCGTTTCCAGGACGCATGAACGATCACTCGTCCTTTCACGTCGAAGCTCTGTTGCCTACTAGATCATTTTCGGGAGTCATCCAAATACGTAGGCGGATGGACTTACGTAAGGTGGTAGTGGGAGCGGAAGGGAAAGTTTTGAAAGATACGCGATTCGACAGGTTTCGACGCGCGTAGATGTTCACATTCCATGTAACGTAAACTCAAAAAAAAAAAAAAAACAAACAAACGATGATATAATTTTTAGCGCGTAAAAGTTTTTTCTAGCATACAATATTCGACAGAAGTGTTTGGATGTTACGTATTACTTTACGGAATATTCATTATTTCGGGCTAAATTACTCTACCCTAAAAATTCTGTATTTTTTATTTTTCGTCGTTGCTTTAGATAAAAGGTAGCGTTCCGACACTTACAGGAAGATGCTAATAGAAATTGGAAACTCTCGTAGTCATGATCGAGCGTGCAGAGACTTGTTTTTGACTATTACGTATCAAAAATCTAATTAAATATTTTTTTTTCACTTATTCAGAATTAAAGTTAGTGATTTTGTTAACATCAATTTCATTAAGCTTTTTGAAAATATTTAAATGGATGCTTTAATCGCACACTCAAGAGTCGGATTTGGAAACGATTCTCCCTCCAAGGACATTACAAATGGCTCAACATCTTACCTGAATTGATGTCCAGTTACAACACCGCACTATCAATATGAAGCCTAAAGATGTTACTCCAGCTGATGAAGAACGCCTAATCCATGAAATATACCGTACTAAGCATCGAAAAGACAAGCGTAAATTCAACGTCGGTGATAAAGTCAGAATCAGCAAGTACAAACATGTCTTTGAGAAAGGATACACGCCTAATTGGACAACTGAAATATTCACCATCGCTGCTGTGAGACCAACACAACCCACGACATATAAACTCAAGGATTATCAAGATCAACCCATCGATGGAGAATTCTATACCGAGGAACTCGCCAAAGTCATGCATCCTAATGTATATCTCGTCGAAAAAGTGTTGCGCAAGTGTGGAAATAAACTTTTTGTAAAATGGTTAGGTTTCGATAATACTCACAACAGTTGGATAAATAAAACAGATATGTAGGGACAATAAAACATTTATTCATATATCGTTATCAATATTTTGTTTCTTAACCTATCCCATTACATACATATGTTAAAGCAATTTGCTTTCCAGTGTTAAAGTATACAAAATAGTTGTGAAACGTGTATATCTAGTATTTACCTATAAGAGATTCATCTTACCAAACTTATGACTTTCATGGTCAATAAACCTATTCATCTACCTGCATTTCAAAATTACTAATTTTATAATGGCCGTGTGCTAAAGTATCCGTTGTGTTTGGTAAAATATACCTTTTGTCGTCGGATGGATTTAGCGCTAATTTTGTTTGTCTGATTGTCCGAATTTCGTGTAAGTGTGATCGAAAAAGATGTTGTGTGCGGTACTCTGTGGTATTGTGATACAAACAGTTGAGGTAATCGATAAAATCTAATGTTTTCGCGACAACGGATGCTTTGACTCCCTTAGCCTTCTTAATCCTATCTTGACCTTCAACGCGCAAACTATACATTTTTGACCTTAAACCTACAAATTCAGTAATGATTTTACCATTACATTCGTCTTTCATGAGACCAACGACTTTCTTATTTTTCAACTCAATTCCAAATCGGTTATCGCGGTTATAATCGGAAGTATCGAAGTAATCTGAATTGTCTTTCATTAATTGATATGGATCAACATTTGTCAATTCATATATCAAACTGTCTGTATCCGTATACAAAAGTTTCGCGTTGGTCTTTGATCTCATGAAATCAAAATGAAACGCATACAGACATGTTTTTGAGAGATCGAGAACGCAAAATCCAACGTAAATCGGCTTATTCATCATGACTTGAACCCTATCGAGTTTGATCGCAACTATATTTTCTTCGAAAATTACTCTTGAGTTGAAATTTGGCTTTGCTATGTAAGCTTCGGCACCGTAGCGTCCAGGCCATTGCGTCACAAGTTTCATGTCCATACGTTTTCTTACATCTTCCATTGTTTTGCCGTATACCGCATTATTCATTAGCTTAAACAAATTTTTTTCGAATTCATTTTTGGCACCCTTACGCAACTCACTATTGAGATCGATGTAAGTTTGTAACCAATTCGATTGTTTGAATTTCAATATGCGATGAATTTTGTTGAAATTAGGCCATGACTCAACGCTTGCCTCAAATTTTGATAATGAATGACGTATCGCGTTTTTGGCTCTAAAGTTGTGAGTAATTTAACGTCTTTTGATCCGGGAGGGGCTTTATGTTCAGGACAAAAAGGCAAATCATTATGATCGTCATGTAAGTTTGGTGGATACTCGAGATCCACTTCAAGGATGTAGCCTACTTCCGAGTCATCGGCTACGTTCCACTTGAAATTTTCGTCAAAATTTTCGACCCACTCAAATTGCCCGTAAGGTAGGTATTGAGTCATAGCCCAGCCGTACAAATTGTTTACGTCATAATACATAATAAATGTTCTGTCTTCTTGGGGGTCGTAGTCGCTGTACGGATTGTTGGCACGTGAATAACGGTTGCTGCATTGGCTGACTCCACCTCGGATACCACGTTCAACGAAAAGGAGTTGGTCGATGTCAGTGAGAAGTTGGAGCTCGATTCCGGTATGTTGTAGCATCGCATCCCAGCTAAATCCTGGTAGCGTGTAGTAATGTGCCGGATCCAAGTTGTACACCCGGAAACAGCTCGCTCGAAAATTCTCAAAGACGTCCGCCAGGAGAAGAACATCCGTCTTGAGATAAAGATCTGAGTAGTCACCTAACGTCTGGATATCGAAATTACTCCACACTGCCTGGGCATGACTGAAATCATAAAAATAAAAAATTGTATTCAATTTATCATAATGGTTATTTTCTCGAAAAAATTGAAAGTTTTGCTTACCAGTAGTCATTGACGGAAATGTCATCATCAGTCAGGGTGCTGTGAAAGGCCTCCTTGGGCGGCAGTTGACTTTCATCCAACCTTTCCCACGAATCTAGGTATTCGTAAGGGAATATTCCCTTCTTGGTCAGGAGCTGGAGTTGGTGCTCGTTGAAGTTGGTAAATTCTTTTCTCACAATTGCCTTGTCTTCCAAGTAAGAAGCCAGCTTCTCGAGGGATGAGGCCATGAAGCGAAACGAATCGATGAATCGAAGTGAGATCTTGTCATCCTTGATGTTCTTGGTGAAGGAAATGTATCGCTCCATGGTTTGTGGTATTACGCTTACTCGTCCCTCGACACATTTAGCGATTTTTTTCACGATAAGGTGACTGTCGTACCCACTCAAGTTGTGGAATATGATCTGAAATGAAAAAAAATTTCATGAGTGTTAACTCACTTAAATCTGCTTAAATTATACATTTTTAAATGAAAAAGAAATGAATGAATCTGTAAATAGGTTTATATATGGATAAAAAATGAATTAGGAATTATAAAATATGATCTGAAAAGAAAAAAAATTCTATAACTGATATCTCTATCGCATCTTCTTAAATTATTCATTTTCAAATATAATAGAAATAAATTAATGAAAAGGAAGAATTAAATCATGATTCAATTAGTAAATTTTTTGAAAAGTTAACTTACGGGAATCGTGAGGGCGTCTTGGTATAGGAGATTACATTTGCCATGTGCGGCTCCTCTAAACTTCCCCGTCAAGTGACAGTGGTCTCGAACTCTACCACCCCCCTTCTCGTCGGTCTTTGGGAACGGCTGCTTGCAGATGTGGCAATTTGGAGCATTGCGCCAAGACCGCTCTTGGTCCGGTGTCAGTGGTATCCTAGGCTTCGGATTGTTCATCTTTTCCTTGACTCGGTGTGATAAGGCTACGAGCTCGTTAGAAAGCCATTGCGCTGGATCATATCCTCGAAAGCTCTTGTATAGGGATTGGTTCTCGTTGTAACTACATTTTATGTAATACCCTACACTGTACGCCTCGTGAATTTGAACGACTTTGGTATTTTCTTAACTTTGAGAATTAGCTTTTTTGAGAATACATTCAAAGTCCGCATACACAACATACGGCACTTTAAGATTGTTTTTATGATTGGAAAACTTAATTTTATCTTTCCCCTCTTTTGGTGACTGAACACTGCATTTATTTATTTTTCGACAGTCAGTTTCATGAAAAGTTAACTTCTCTTCAGTTCGAAAATGATGCAAGCATCTATCGCAAATGTGATGTTTGCTGTTAGTTTTAGAAAGTTGATTAAATACCAAGCGAGAAAGGTTTTTGATCCAAACGTAATGGAATACCAGGGGTTCACATTCACTTTCATCTTGATCGCCATCTTCATCGGTATAATAGTTTTGTATGAGAAGAAGATTGGCGTGTTTATCTTTTTTATGGTCAGTCACATGGATCGGTGCGACGATAAAGTCATTTTTCTTCTTCTCTAACACATACACATTCACTGACACATCATTTTGTTTCTCAAAAACTTTCACTTGTTTTGGCATGAACGGAAACGAGAGTCCATGAAAGTTAAGTTCTCCGTCGTATTTCTGATAGTTGTAGAGATGATCTACATTTCTCCCAACTGGATGTAGCGCTGAAAGGATGGCCCATTTGAAACACTCATCATCAAAGTTTTTAACATTGACACAGGCCCGTCTTCTTCTGATGATTTCTGGGAGTTCTACGTAGGAGCTGCCACGCATCGGGTTATATTTATTCATATGAATGGCTAGGCTGAGAATTCTTCGGAGTGTCCATCCAGAGTCTTTGTGTTGGAATTCCTCCATATCTCGAGGCAGGCGATGCTGGACGCGTTGGAGATACCACTGCGACAAGTCCGTTGTCCTTATGATTGGAGACGTTTTGGTGAAAAAGCTTTTCACTTCAGTCACTTCTTCTCCGTCTTTGACGATAGTGAACTCGGCATCGAGTACAGCATTCACTTTTAGGGCATTTTGACGCTGGAGAACTTCCTCGATCTTGTCGACGAAGATGATTCGTGCCTCCTCCAGGAAGCCGTGAATATCCAAGTGATGTTTATTCACGATGAGTCCGGTTTCAAGGTTGCGATTGAATGCCGTTTTGACATCTTCCCAGGAGGTTCATAGGTCCCCACCACTCACTAGGTATCCACTCAACTCGCGAATATAACTACGTAAATGTATAATATTACGACTACACTGAAGTTTCAGTTCAGATCTACACTTTAAGCCAAACTCTGACAGTTCCCGGATGCACGCGTCAGCATCCTCAATCAAGGCCGCGGCCTCGAGAGGATTGACAGGTCGGGAAGCGAGAAGTTGTCGTTGGCGACGCACTACTTCTTTAGCATCGTTGATAGCCATTTCTAGGCTGAGACGCGCGCTTGAAAAAGTCTATATTTATATTAACTGACACTGGTACAACTAGTGAAATCTTTTTCGTTGTCGCACTACAATGTTAAATCGTTCGAATGATTCCCTTCCCGTCATCGTTAATCTGAAAGCGTAGTCGAGTTTTATATTTCAAAATTTAAAACGCTATAGCTTTCAAAGTCAAACAGATAAATTTTTTTTAATTGAACGTGAATGATATTTTCAACAAAGTAGTGAAAAATTTTGTACACTGTTGCTAATTGTTTCGAATGAGTGTATGATAAATCGTTAGTGAGAAGTATATAAAAAATATTTAATGTCGTTGATTTCTAGTTCAAGTTCTGGAATATCGAATGTTCGACAGAATTTTTCAAGAATTTCAAAATTATCTGGAACGACTATACTAATTAGAGCATCAAGACAAACTGATTCAAATTTTTCATCAAGAAACATTTTCGATAATTGATATAACTCTATGATTGTATCAACAGAAACATTGGTAAGATCATGTTCGCAAGCATAAAACCATTTCAGAAATATTTTTATCGCTTTGTCAGAAAAATCTCTAATGAAAATTCGATTCTCGAGCACTTCTTTCCATGAATGACTGAAAAGTGTTTCAAAATAGATATTCCTTGCTGATAAAATACATTTATGAACTTTGAATTCACGATTCGGGGTAATTATTGTAAAATCACTGAGGTTCTCGATGTACAATAACTTTTTAAAGCTTTTCAAAAATGACGAATGAAAATATAAATTATGCCTAAACCTGACACGAACTAATTATTTTAAAAAAAGTTTTACAAATCACTGTTAAAGTTACACCGTTCCGCGACCGTTTCTTTTTTTTTTTTTTTAGTTTAATGATTCGCGACACTCTCGAGAATAACTACGAACGTTTCAAAATTCAGTTTGTATCTGCCCGGAATCGCCTGAGTACCGGCTTTTATATATTCTCCTATTGATGGTATCGCGGTAGAAACTTCTGGATTCTTTCAATAAAAAAAGATTATTCAGAGTTGGGTGCTCTGAACAGAATAAAAATATTTTGTAGAATGATACCTAATAGTCAAAAACAAGTGCCGCCATCCTCAACAAATCTTTCGACATATTATGCATTAGGACAAAACAAATTTGAAAGATAAAAAGAGAAGAAAAAAATTAGGCAAACAAGATTATTCAAAGTATGGTGAGAGTGTTCGAAAAAATATAAACACATTTTCGTAGAATGATACGTAATAGTCAAAAACAAGTCTCTGCACGCTCGATCATGACTACGAGAGTTTCCAATTTCTATTAGCATCTTCCTGTAAGTGTCGGAACGCTACCTTTTATCTAAAGCAACGACGAAAAATAAAAAATACAGAATTTTTAGGGTAGAGTAATTTAGCCCGAAATAATGAATATTCCGTAAAGTAATACGTAACATCCAAACACTTCTGTCGAATATTGTATGCTAGAAAAAACTTTTACGCGCTAAAAATTATATCATCGTTTGTTTGTTTTTTTTTTTTTTTTGAGTTTACGTTACATGGAATGTGAACATCTACGCGCGTCGAAACCTGTCGAATCGCGTATCTTTCAAAACTTTCCCTTCCGCTCCCACTACCACCTTACGTAAGTCCATCCGCCTACGTATTTGGATGACTCCCGAAAATGATCTAGTAGGCAACAGAGCTTCGACGTGAAAGGACGAGTGATCGTTCATGCGTCCTGGAAACGGGGAGACCCTCGAAAATGCAGATGTTGCATCCCGCGGAAAACCCGCAAAAACCCCGCGAAAACTCGCGAAAGGGTTAAACCGCGGAAAACTCGCGAAAAACTGCGGAAACTCACGAAAAATGCGGAAACCCGCGAAAAACCGCGGAAGGGGTGAGAGATGGGGGATGGGGGTGGAAAACCGCGAAAAGGGGTGGGTGATGGGGGGTGGATGCCGCCAAAATAGGTGGGGGGTGGGGCGGGTCTGGGGGTGACTAATCAGAGAAGGGGTGGGGAAAGGGGTGGAGTGGGGGTGACTAATCAGAGGGAGTGGGGGGAGGGGTGACTAATCATAGAAGGGGTGGGGGAAGGGGCGGGGCCTGGGTGGGTCACGTGATGGGAGGAGGAGTGGGGGGATCCGATACCCGCTTAGCTCATCTACTAAAGTATAAACAGACGTGTATGAACAGAAAGTATTTGAACAGACAGGTTAACTGGTTTCATCAAGAAGGACTGTAAATATGTAGTCAAACTTTTGTTTTTATTGTTGAGCAAACATGTCACCAAAAGTTGCCTCGAATTAATTGAATTATTTTGTTATTTTGAAAATGCATAATCCTTGAAGTAAAAAGTAGATTTTTTTGGTAATGTACCATTATTGAGAAGTATGTTTTAAGTCCAGTCCTTCATGGTGAAATCGATTTACCCGTCTATTTTCGTAAAAGATTCATCAAATATATTCTTTCACGAAGGAGGTAAAGGTATGAATTGCAGGTTTCATTTTGTTGTTTCTAATAAAGATGAACAGTTCTGTACTTATTATGCACACCGCGCCCGGTGTCATAAAATTGTGTTTTGGCACATTGGTCGCTATGACACTAATTACAAAAATTGATTTCTGAAAAATTTATTTACTACCTCGTGAAAAAAAATGGTTTATTGTATTTTTACAGCTTCAAGTAGAAAAAATGGCCGGAGAACTTCATCAGCACGATGTGCCAATGCTGGAACCTGGGGATGAAGAACATGATGACAACATCATGTCTGATGACTCTGATGAACAAAGAAGTGAAGATGATCTAATGATTTCTGACGGAGAAGCACCCGTTCTCGGAGATGAATCAGATGATGCGCGAGTCGAAGAAGATGAAGACGAACTTGGAGAAGAAGCAATAGGTGCCATCTACGAAGATGTGGACAATGTGTTACTGAATGGTGTTATGAATTAAATCGATGCCCGTTTCGTACGACTACCAGACTGGGAAATAAACAATGATCGGCCTGCACCCATTATCAGCCCACGGAATCACTTTCTGGTCACCCTCGCTCACAATTTATTTGCGAAAGAAACGTACTTTTCATTGATCATGCATTTGAAATGGATAGCAAAGTTCTCAAACGATGATGGTATTCCAACTTCCATGAACGCATTTCGGAGGAATATGAATTTAAATGAAACAAATTTGCACTACACCTTACAATGCGAAGAATGTAAAGACGTTGTTGGCGAGCCTAATCAGATTTCACGTGTGTGCATGTGCGGAAAATGTGGACCAAGAAAGAAGAAGCAGCCGCTAGCGATGTGCATTCGCATAGGTTTCGAACAGCAGCTAATAGATCTTCTCCAAAAGCCGGGAATGTCAAGGGACATAAGATATCGCTTTACACGAGAGAAGCTAAATGACAATAACATAGAAGACATTTACGATGGTGAAGCCTATAGAAGATTGTGCGAAGAGGGACAATTTCTCCACGTAGAAGATCCGGAAAATCTAGATGGAATGATATTTTGTGCCGATTGTGAAGACAGATATCCAATTTTGCGGGCTAAGCGACACAATGCACAGAATGGTTGCACGTTTTGTGAAATCGTTACACGAAGAATAAGGCTGCAAGGTGTTAACCACGCTTATTCCAAATGCGTTTATCCAAATGGCGTGGGTACCATCAGAACAGACGAAAGTGCGCGGGCTAATATGCGCGATGCTGTCCGGAATAATGCCGTTGTTACAGAGTTCGTTGGTATCTCCCTCCTGTATCCTCTTCCTGGATTTCGCTTCGATCAAGGTCCCATCGTCGAGCCGTTCCACAACGTGTACGAAGGTGTGATGAAGCAGTACTTTTCAATGTTGATGACAGAAAATAACATACGTTGGTTTATCAATGGTTCCAGGCCTCAAAATTTGGCTGTCATCAACGCGCGTTTGGCTTCGATCAAGTTTCCCTCGCAAGTTTCTCGACGCACTAGAGATGTTGGAACATGGAAAATGTGGAAAGGGACGGAGTGGAGGAATTTTTTGCTCTTCTGCAGCGTACCATGTTTTTATGGCGTCTTGCAATTAAGGTTCGTTCGTCATTTGAAATTGCTGGCCGACGCCGTTTTTATTCTCAATAGTAGCAGCTTCAACCAACATCAGCTAGAAAATGCACAGCAGAACTTGATTCAATTCGTGAATTCTTTTCACGAACACTTTGGCGATACATACATGACCTACAATATTCATCTATTGCTTCACCTGGGAACCACGATTCGCAACTGGGGGCCGACATAGGCCAATTCGGGGGCAATATATGAGGCATGGCATCAGCGCATGTTGGCATATGTGACTTCAGCAACTGCCGTACCACTCCAGATTGTTCACCGATTTCTACTTTCCAAGTTCATCGAGAGCGAAATGAACATCCCAGAAGTGTCACAGGAAGCTCGTGAGACAATTTGGCCATTAATTCGCGGTGCGCAGTGGGATGTCCCTCCTCCAGTTTCAACTGGAAGATTTATAATTCCTTTGAAACTTGTAAGAGATGAAAATGCTAACGAAGAAGAAATTATTATCTTGAACCGACGGGATGATGTCAACGTCGATGAGCATACCATTATCAGGCACTTTTCGAAAGCATTAATTAATGGTGTCGAGTACAGAACTCGCTATAATCAAGAGCATTTGAGCTTATGTAATTTCATCGCCTATACAACCAATGGCTTCTACACGATCACAGACATTGTTTCCTTCGAAAACAACGGAATCACGGTCCAAGGAATTATTAGCACTTTCTTAAACCCCAGGAATGAAATCTTAGATAAGCAAATCGTGAGGACAATCTACATGGACTTAATTGTTCCAACCGCCGAAAAAAGGTTCTTTACGCACCACGAAGTAATTTCACCAGGATTCACAATTTCTGGCGTCGGTCGAACATGGGCACTGAGGCTTCCCAATTGCTGGGAAACCGATTAGGGATGATGAGTTTTCTGCCGCTGAAGCTCGAAAGGTTCGACGACAACTTTAGTGAGGTACCTATTACTTACATGTATTTTGTACAGTCCTCATTTGCTATTTCGATTCCTCCACGAGCTACTTTTTTAATCCTGGTTCTTATATGAACATTTTTTCATTCGTTACTTTAACTGAATTTTCATCTTTTGATAATTATATTAAAATACAGTTCCAAACGACAATGAATTACATTTTACTATTTTTGGAAGACTTTTCACTTCATTTCTTGGCACGGTAATGATACAATTAAAAGTTGAGAGATGAAACATTAATAAACTGTTCTCATAATAGTTTGTCAAGAATTCTATTTATTTTTGTTTTTAGTTCTGGTGAATTGGGCCATGGCAGTTCTCGGATTACAGTTAATTGGTAGATTCAGCCAGAGCCATAGATTTACTGGAAACTTTGGAAGGAGAAGTTTCGGCAATGGGTAAAGTTTTTGCGAAGTTTCATCAATTTATTCCTATGTTTCACGAAGATTCAAAAAATGTTTGGTATCAGACCAATTTTCAAAAATATGCCTTATATCTGAAAGAATATTAATTTTTAAGACTTGAGGTAAAAAAATTAATTTGAAAACTATTTACGTGTTTAAAAAATCGGCACTGGATTTTAAGTAATTTCGTTGTTATGGAATTTTTAATCTTATTGAATAATGTGTAGTTGTTGGAAATTTTTTGCATTTGAAATTCAAAGGTCGTTTTTTCATTTCTTTGTTTTTCATATGTTTCGATATGGAATTATCAAGTTCCGCAGGGCTACGAAGACCACAAAGGAAATGCTTTGCCAAACGCTCACCTCTTTGGGTTGTGCAACAGAATACGCATAATGCAGAGAAATAACACCATTGTGAGTATGGTAATTATTTATATTTAAATAAAGGAACTGTAAAACACGTGAAGATGTTTAAGGCCTTATTTTGCAGACTTGAAGTTTTAGATTTTGCAAGCTCAAATTTTGGTATTTCGGGAATTCCAGTTTCAGTTAGAGAAATTCCTTATGTTAAAAGTCTGAACAATGACAAATCTGAATTTCGAGTACAAATTCTTAAATATATTTTGTTGGGTTAAGTAGAAGTGTAGTTCAATATTTTGGGAAATAAGTTTTTTAACTGTAAACAATTATATTAACATATAACAAAATACAGAAAATGTAGCAATGTAACGAAAGAGATATGTGCATGCAAACGTAGGATCAAATGATTTAGAACTAAAAGAACACATCAAAGTATAATAAAATTTTTATTTTGAGACGCAACGGTTTTAATTGACATTTGAATTTTTTACCAATTTGTTGATTAAAAACTTTTTTTCATTTTCGATTTGTAATTGTTAATAAAGTTTTAGGCGTCTAATATTTTAGTTTTTAAGTTTTCCATTTCTGAAAAAGACATTTGATCATATGCATGATTTTCAACTATCTTAATACACAATTATCATTTTGTATTTCCAATGATAGAAAAAGAAATGAACAATGTTTGAAAGCCATTCTGCACGATACTTATAGACTCGTAGGAAGTATTTGCATATTCTTGAAATTGAAGTATCTTGTTTCACAGTTAAAATATTTCAACTTTTAATAGTTGACTGTCGAGTAATGTTCAAAAAGGAACTCATTGTAAAGCACTGTAATCAAAATTATACTTTTAAATAAATATTTATGAAATTTCTCATTCTACGAACTCACATAAATTCGTTATGAAAATGTCTAACAAAAAGCGTTGCCTCCAAAATCCAAGCTTTAGATCCTGCTTCTTGTTTTAACATTTTTCTCATTCGTTACTTTCACTGAATTTCCATATTCTGATAATTATATTTAAATGTAGTTCCAAACGACAGTGAATCAGGTTTTACTAATTTAAAAAAGCCGTTTAAAGTCATTCCTTGGAACTGGCATAATGAAATTAAAAATTGAGAGATGAAACATCAATAAACTGTTTTCATTAGTTTCTCATTGTTCTATTTATTTTTTTTTTTCAGTCTTGGTGAATTGGGCCATGGCAGTTCTCGGATTATAGCGAATCGATAGATTCAGCAGGAACCACTGTTCTATTGGAAAATTTGGAAGGAGAAGTTTCAGCATTGGGTAAATTTTTTCCAAAGTTTCATCAATTTATTCCTATGTTCCATGAAGATAAATAAATTTTTGATTATCAGACAAATTTTCAAAAACAATTCAAATATCTAAAAGTGTACCTAATTTTAACACCTGAAGTAAAGAAATAAATCTAAGAAAAACATAAGCGAGTGTAAAAAATGTAAACTGGATTTTCAAAAATCGCGATGCCACGGAAATTTCTTCTTTATTAAATAATGTAATGTTTTTGCAAATTTACTGCATTTCAAATTCAAAAGAAAATAAAAAATTTTTTTTACAGATGTTTCGATATGGATTCATCGAGTTCCGCGAGGCTACGAGACAACAAAGGAAATACTTCGAATGCGCTCACCTCTTCGGGTTTTTGAACAGAATACACGAAATGTTAGACTACAAAACCAAATCTGTATTTGTTTGTGAAATTTTTGCATTTCTTTGTACAGAATCTTGTAGGAACAGAAAGAGTAAATTAAATGTTGTTCAAGATCGTATTTAATGTGTCTTGTAGGAAAATAAATTATAAGAAACTAATTCATCATCAAAAAGTATTCTGTGAAAACTGAAAAGAATCTTGTAAGAACAGTAGGAGTGAATAAAATTTTGTTGAAGAACGTATTTCATTTGACGTCTAGGGAAAAAAAATATAAGAAACTTATTTATCATAAAAACGTATTCTCTGAAAACGTAGAAGAAAAGAACATTGCTACATTTTTCTAATTACTATTTCAGAATGTAATTGAGTTTTTTTCTCTATTGTTTTAGAGAAAGTATAAAAAAAAAAAATGCAAAAAGAGGGTGGAATAAATAGTTGAATTATTTTTAGTACAAGAAAATGTCATGTAATTAGCATGGAGTTGTTGTAATAGACGTTAGCAATTTTTGTATTTTGAAAATTATTGTCCATATGTATTGAAATAATTTCTAGGTAAAATTAGATGTTAAACCCTTATCGCAAAATATCGGTGTTAATCATTATTAAAGCAGAGAAATATTTTACATTGTACCTTTTTACATCTGCTACATTGCTAGCAGTCCAAAAATGTTCAATGCATTTGAATAATTTGAGGGTGAATTTCAACGTAAAAACTCTTGACCCAAATTTTCGATATTAATGCTGTATACGGTTCGTGAAAACTTGCTAAAATAGTTTTCGAACCTTAACCGTCTACATAATCACATCATTATCGTTAAAGTTCAAAAACTGTGATAACACTGGAAATGCGAGGGAATTATAAAAAAAAAAGAAATTCGCGGACTGATGTGCCCCAACTACGTACACCCCTGGGAAAACAACTAAGTTAATAAAGCATTTTAAATTTCCCGCGTACGCCAGTATCTGAATGTAATCTTGCGCATGACAAGTGCGGTATCTGCACTCATCTGACGATTGTTTTACTGAAACTTAACGAAATTACTACAAATAACGCTTAAATATGAAAAAAATATGCACACGCACTATACTTTACAACATTTTATTATTATTTGTAGTAATTTCGTTAGAATATCAGTACAACTGGCCTCAAAATTTAGACTCCTGTATGAACTACTTGGATTTTTTAACGTTTCCAGGTTGTAAATATATAAGAATATCAAATAATGTGATGTTTATTGCGAGGTTTGAATATCGCAATCACTTTGCCAGGGATGCACGATACACATTTATAATTTTAAAAAATTGTTATTTTGAAGATTAAAATCACAAGTTGTTCTAATAAGCATCAAATCTTTTATTAACTAACAAAAATTTATATGGTTGCAGTCAACTCGCTTTTTGTATCTGAAATACTTATAATTTTAAAAAATTCTGATACAAAATATACAAATCACAAATTATTATAATTTCGAAATTTTTATTTGGCTATGATTGTGTTATATACTAGGAACATACGTCTTGGGGAGTCCAAGACCCACGTGTAAGGTGGGGGTGTTGTAAATGAGAAGTCCACGATATATACATATAATTTTAGATTTTATTAAACAGTGATTGATCGTTAGTTGTACCATACAGTATTTGTTTCGGTTGAATCATATGTCAAAAAAATATCTTTACAAAAAGGAATGATCTTGGTATTGATTTAGCATATTTGACGAGTGGAGTTTGTTTATACGTCGCTTATGTCCCCGAAGAGATCTTCGTAGGTTGACCGTGGATTCGGTGCTACGGGGGTTTTACGAGGACTTTCTTCTATTTCCATTCCCTCCGAGAGCAGACGTTCCTCCGTTTTAAAAGAAGGTGGAGGTGACAACCTTAGGGAAGATGATGTTGTATTTTCCGAGGAAAATCGATTCTCCTGTATTTTTCTGCGTCTCTGGATTTCTTTTGTCTCTCGGCGTTGCTGAACAAGGTTTTTCCTAGGTCCCCCTGGTACTGAATCGGGTTCCTGTTGGACGGGTTTTGACGAAGGTTTCTTTGATAATCTGGTAGGAGCGAGGCGGCTTTTTACTATTGGTGGTGATGCAGAAGACTGTGGTCGATCTTCACCGTTCGGGTAGCCGGGGCGAATGATGGGTTTGGTTCTGATTTCTGGAATTCTGGGCCTTACTGGTCTTTTTGGAATCTTATATCCCGTCCTCAGGGATGTGTCGGCTCTATTTGCTACTCTCAGATGGTGATTTGAAGATGGAATAATGGTAGTGTTTGATTCCTGGCAGCCTTCTGACTGCGCGACATGTTGGCTTGCTTTACCATTGGAGGAATATGGGGAATCTCTAAGCAATCTAACATACCCGAAGATCTTTTTGGAACAAGACTCACAGGTGTGTCGAACTATTGTATCCTTGTTGGTACTTATTGCTTTGGGAATGACTTTGGCCACCGTGTTACAATGTCGACATTTAATGAGAGCTTGACCAGGTGAAGAAGGAACAGACACTGTTCTGCTGGGCTTATTGTCTCGTGGTATAAACCCTGCCAGTTCTTGCTGGGGCTTCTGGCGTTGTCTCCTGATGATAGTAGGTAAGGCGGCTTCAAAGTTCTTTGGGCACTCCTTGAACCCCGGTATCTTTCCTTGTAAGAACCGAATTTGAGCCCATAACCCTTCTTGTCCCTTCTGAGAAAATTCCTGGAACCCTCCGTTGGATCTTATCCCATGAAGTTTCGCTAGATTTCTAAGGTCTTGGAGTGTAGGGCCCACTATGAGAAATACTATCGTTTAGGAATTTCGTGACCAGATGATAACTTGATTTAACGCCTCGTAAAACGACAAACAACAATTTCGAAGAAAAATCACTTCTAAAAAGTGAAAACAGCTTCGTGAAGCGACAAAACAGTTATTTCAGAAAAATTACTTCTGAAAAGTGAAAAATGCTTCGTAAAGCGACAAAACAGTTATTTCAGAAAAATCACATCTAAAAAGTGAAAAATGCTTCGTAAAGCGACAAAACAGAAATTTACTAATGATATTACAAGAAAAGAAAAAACCAGGTTCAGATTTATACAACGGCTCCGAATAACAAAAATAAGCTTACTTTTTCGTAATATACCAGTAGTCAACTTGACTGAAAGATCCCGAAAAACTATTGACTGTTTCGGCAAAAAACCCGGGGTTTATATACCCGAAATCCTGCCCCTGATTTCAAGAAAAAAAAAATGGTGGGAGGCCACACGTATGTGCTTAGAAAGAAGTTATTCAAAAAAATAAGATAATGTCTTGAAATTTTAGGAAGTTAGATTGTGAAATGAATTGAATATTGAGCGATTTCGAAAGAAGTTAGCAATTCTCAACGATAATGTAACTTGCCAAATGCGATAGCACGCCCGTATCGCTTAACTGAATGAGTCGAAATGACTTAGAAGAATGAACATTCTCTATTAACTAAATGAGTGTGATAAATTCCTATATCAAAAAGTTTTGTTACTACATATTTTTAAATTTTTCAGTTTTAAGGAAACATATTTTTTGGCTATATATTGCAATATATTTTGCAATATATAACAATTGACTTCATATCCATAGCTTCACTTATTTTCATAATAATAAAAAATGTTTATCTAAAATAATGAATTTAGATTCCTAGATAAGTATAATAAATAATAATGGTAAGAAAATACTTCATTCATTTACAAAAATGAAATTTTAGTCACTTTAGTTTTAAACGTAAAATATTCATAAATTTCAAAATTGCTCATCAATAATTAAAAACTACCAACTGTTTTGATATCAAAATTTTCGTTGGCCATTTAATGAAATCGTAACAATAGCTTATGAACGTTTTTAAATTTCTAATACTTTTTAGTCATACAATTTTCATATCAATGTGATTTTATATTGACTTCTGTAAATAGTTTGAATTGATTTTTCTACTTCCGTGGCGACGATTGAATGCGCAGAACACTTTTTACACTTTACGAACTTAAAATGCATAAAATTTTTAGTTTACAAAAAATTACACATATAGAAAATTTCTAGCTTCATCAACCATTTCTTCAAAAATTGTTGCAAAATCTCACAGTAATTCCCAACACCATATTTGATTTTGTAAATTTCAAAATCTTTTAAAAACAATGAGATAATTAAAAGAAAATACACGACCAGACATGACATTTCGGGCATATAAATCATAACAAATGATAACGTGTGTGTGTTGTGATTTGTTTGATTGCATTTGTTTGTTTACTTTGAAATTACTTTGCAAACACGACCCGACACGATTGACACGAACATCAACGAACTTAGATGAATGACGCTAATGACTGAGCCCATTGAAAAGTGTTCGGGTAGCGTCGTGCGAGCTCGCCAGAATTCGGAGCATTTCAGGAACCTAACCAAGAATGTATTTAATGAGGATGCTCCACTCTGTATGTTGAAGTATGAGCTGCCGTGTGCAATGAAAACGGAAGCAATGTGGGCAAGGCGAGAGACTGGACTGGCGCAAAGGGCTACTGCGTATTTAGCGCCGTCTCTTTCTTTCTCACTACTTATTCAGAAGTGAGAAAGTCAGTAGCTCGCTTGTATTTTGTTTTGGTGAACTGTCAAAACAGTCTGAAATTTTGAAGCATTTCGAAGCGTTGTGTTGATAGAAAATGAGCCAAAATAATACTTTATCGTTTAGTATATAACCATTACGGGTAAATTTAATACTGAATAAACAGAGAATTAAACCAAGGTAAAAGTGAGATCTAAATATGCTTTATCGTGATACGTGGAGCGGTGATCTAAAAAACGTTTTTAGAGTACGGGTCACGACGCACTTGTACTACATTTACTGCTGTACAACAGAACATTGAAAAAACCTTGGGCAAAACAAGATGCATGTTCAAGAGAATGCAAGATAATTTGCTGTCATTTAAATTGCCAAACGAGCGGTAGACTGTCGATTTACTTCGAGATGTTTCTGTGGCATTTATAAGAATCGAAGACGATTTGAAAGCTTCATTGCTGGTTTCTTTTGATTCTAACGTGGATTCTAAGTTGTATCACCGCGGTAAATTGTTATCATGGATCACTTGGAATACTCCGGAGACTTTCAGAAATGTTGAGGAAATTCTCGAAACTTTGGATCGAATCTTTAACTAAAATACCTCAATTTATGAATAATGGCACCGGTGAGAATTATCAACACAATTAATTGTGGTAAATAAAAATTTTAATTTTAATTAAAAATTACGCATTTCCCGAGTAACTGTGATTTATAAAATATCAATATAATCAATATATAAATATAAAATATTTTTATATATAATTAAAAATTGCCAAATCTGTATGAAAAACTCCGTTTTTATAAATCTATTTTATAAAAAGTTTAAAAAAATTTTTATTTTAAAAAATTGTTTTTATAAAAAATATCGATTTTTATAAACACAGTTTAAAAAAAAATGTTTGTTAAAAAACGAAAGTTTATAAACTCTCAAACTTTATAAAAAAGTGAATTTCGAAATTTTTTAATTGCACGAGAATGTTTTTCAAACGCCCAGGATTTTAAAATACATAAGATTTTTATAAAACTATGTTTATAAAAATCAATATTTTTTATAAAAACAGTTTTGTAAAACTTTTATGTTTTATACAGTTACACCGATGATAATTGTCAACTTGATGGATTGTAGCAGTAATCCATGAAACATTGACAATCATTTTTGAACACTCGCTGATATACAGGTTTATATTACAAATGATCAACTGTAGATATTTATGAAAAAATGTACTTTGAGAATCCTTTTTTTCTAATAAATTGTTACAATATTATAAGTTTTTTTAGCAAATTAGAACTTTTAAAAAGCATGTACAATATTTTATAACTTGAAAATAGCATGACATGTTGACATAATATAATAATATTGAATAAAATATCCTTTTTATTAAATCTGAGTGTTTTTCCATACAATCAATCATGCAGCATTTTTAATTCCAAGCGAAAATCCAGTTCAAAACTTTCTTTCAGAAAATGACATAATACGATGCAAGAAATTGAAAATCGACCAACTAGCGTGAGACGGTTTTTTAAAGAAATCATTGTTTCTTCACTCCAATCAATCTTTTTCAATTTATTATGCTTGCTTAAGAAATATTTTTTACAAGGTCACACTGTTACCTCTAATCGTAATACTTAAAATTTTTTTTTGTATAGTTTGTACATGAAATTTAATTGTCCGTAGAATCAAAGCACATCAAACTTTCAATTTTTCGGTGTCCAATTGGGGGTTTGTTTTGAGCGAAAGTAATCTTTTTTGTGGTTTCTTGGTAACCTTTGTAGCAAAATCGTTCAATTTTGCTCCTTTCGATTTGTTTAGCGACTCTGATTCCGTGCTGGGGTCCATATTTTGCTCATCTACAACAGCAGCACCGTGTTTGGAAGTTTTCACCAACTTTGACATTTTCCGATAATGTTGCTCTTTCTTTTGAGCTTCGTTGTAAACTCTGTTGTGCATTTTGCACAAAATTTTAGTTCTTGCGACAAGATAGTAGCTCACTATGCTCTTCGTAAGCTGTTTTTAATGGAGCGGGCATCCGACAAATGTCAATTTTTCCATGGAAACATTTTGAACGATGTGTTGGAAAGTGTAAATATTCATTCGTTCTTCTCCAATAGTTTGCAGGACGGCCATTTCCAGAGTGACAAGTAGATTTACCAGTCTGTCGGAAGGATATGTCAGAAAACCTTTGCTCATGTAATTGATCATGCTCTCTTTCTCAGATTTTCCTTCTTTTTTGGTCACCGATGCAATGCAATCATCACACTCAGTCCAAAGTTTGACTTTTCTTGCAACAAACCCGGAAAAGTATGGCTGAGCGAATAAATTCAAACGAACTACACGATAATCATGCTCATGGCGCACCCCACGACTTTCTGCGCGTTCTTCACCCCTTTCGATTAGCTCGTCCAGCATTTTGTTGAAATCATCAACATTTTCATGGGTTTTGGCTTGGTTCATTGTTAGTAGGGTTTCAAATATTTCGACCCCTTCCACATTAGAACCTTTTGGAGGTTTCACCAATGAGTAGAAACACAAAAATCTGTAGATTTTGATGAATAGCATGGAATCCGGTTTGTCATGCGATACGCAACAGGCTCGTATCATACCAAAAAGCCCCTTCAAGTAGACATGCAAATAGTAGATTATATAGCAGAAGACCAAAAAAATTTGCCGTGTATCTGCTACATTACCTCGAGCGCATCCTGGTTCAATCGCGAAGTCACCAAGAACATGTAATGACATTGATTACTCAGAAAAGTCATTACTTCCAGAGTTGCGCGTAGCGTGACCTTCAAACCTGTTGCTGTGTTCGAAGGCATGAACTTATAATTTTTTTCCTTGCATTGCGTTTCCCAGTGATCCATATATGATATGAAACTGCTGATTGTCAGAAACAACAAGATGTTTGCTTTAATTCATCTCATTTATACTAGAAAATTATTGCATATTTGGTAATTTAATTAGATATTTCGTGATTCAATGTTAAATAGATGTTTTAATGAATATTTTAGATATTTTTCACATATTTTATTATTTTTCCTAATTTTGCGATCATACCTGATAACTGTCATTGTCTTTTTTCAACGAATTCAAGGCACTGCGTGATATCATGGCCGTTATCAGGGAATATACACGTTCAATGAACTTGGTAGTCGATTCGCAATCTTCCAAATCAGGATGTTGATTCGTGTATATTTTCATAGCAGATGACACTTCCGGTGCAAACACCTTTGTATGAGGGCAATGTTTATCTTACGTGAATAGGAGTTCGCTTGTTCAGTTAATGATTAAAATTACCTCAACTGCTCGACTGACGCGCATTTTTTGAAAAACTTTCGGGTCCAAATGATCGGGAGTCAGCTTGTGAGCAATCTTGAAACCCAAGTGGTTTGTGCCACCGTCACAAGCGAGTACTGCCTCGAAGTGTTTTTCTTAAACACTCCATCGGGGGTCTTTGGAAAAATATGATATTTATAAAAATGTTGAAAAAATATTTGCATCAGTGAAAAAAAAATAATTGGAGATATATTTTACCATAATTTCTTGAGTAGACATTAGAAAGTTTCGCAAATTTTTCACAAGATGGGAAAAATCTGAACAGAACCACAAACGTCGTGCTCCAGTTGAAGATTCATCGTCGAAATCGGTTTCCTTTGCGCAAGGGTGTACGCAACTGCAGTCGTTGTCTTTGAGCCCAAATTTCTTCCACATATTCCTATTCCAATTAGCCCCGTCTGTAGTGACTACATCAACGAAGAATCCACTATTTTCTAATAAAATTGTGCACTCGGCGATAAGTTGAAATAAAACGTCGCCATTTGCTGCACCTTTGCTGAGGAAGGCACCCACACTTTGCACCCATCGACCTTGGAATGGTTGAAACAAGAACACCTGGGCGTGATCACCTCGACTTTTTTTTTGTTCTTCTGGAGTGTATTGGCCTAGGTCGATGAACCCTAGAACCGTCATATTTTTTTGATCAAAGCAGATCCCCTCACTAATTTGCATCTCATCTATGATGAGAGATCCTGGAAAAATGGAAAAAAACCATTAAAAATGGTCAAAATTCACATTACGGAAAGCTCTCAGTAGAAATAATCGTATATTTTACCCCGTTTTTTTTGTTCATCCATTTTCTACCCTTTTTTCTTCATCATTGCGAAGACATAAGGATCAAACCCATTACTGAGTCTCAGATTTTTTATGTACCGATTTAGAGTCGTCACAAATGGCACAGCCAAAATTTTATTCTCTCGAATATGACGGTACGTTTTTCCACTTTTCATTCGAAGCAATAAAAATTCCAGAATCCATTTATTTTTGTAGCGCATCCCTCTTTCGTCTGTTTTTTTGGCGTACGAATAACACGCTTTCATAGCTTCTTTCATCTTCTCAGGCCATTCTTTGATTATGTTGTCCAGAGCTTTCTCGTCAGCAAGTGAACATTGTTCCATCAATTCTTCAACTTGTTGAGACAGAGTTCCGACCTGAAAAACAGTAACCTTATTAGCCTTTAAATTAAGTCTTGCTGGTAATTGTTATTTTGCTAATTAGATAATTTTATTCTAGCTGTTTTTTATCGTAGCATTACTTGAAATTTTTTTTTTAATTTTATACAATAAATTTTACATAAATTCCATTCATTACATAGTCCTTACTTTTTTCATGGCTCGTCTGTATTTCATCGTCAAATTTCGCATGTATTTTTATTTTTTTCTTTCTTTCAGTACAGCGCGTTTTGCACGCCTGTACTCGTTTACTTTGATTTTTCTTGCTTTTTTCTGACAATTGGCACATTTTGTACTCCTCGAGTGAGGTTTGGGTATGAAATAAATGTTCTCGCAAGACAGTGGCAGCTCTTCGATACCTTCGCAAACTCTTGAGAAAGCGACCTGTACAATGATGCCTGGTGATTCTTCGAAACTTTTGATTTTCTCGAAACTTCCTGGTATTTGTCCAAGGGTTCCTTTGTATCGAACCTGCAACAAGAGAGCAAGAATCACGTGATGTGTCGATAAACATAAACCTAGCAATTTCAGCTGTTACAAAAATCGATGCAATTGTAATATATTTTTATAGTGCATCTTGTAACTAGAGCCTGAAGCGTGGCTTTTAGGGCGAGGTCCAATTTAGCAGCCAAGGCTGTTAAATTGGTCCGAGCACAAAGCCACGTCTCACGTTCTAGTTACAAACGATATTTTTTCCAAAAAAAGCACTTAAAAGTTGTACAGACGATTTAAATACTTCAAAATTTGCGAGCCTGACAGTTGAAATTGTTTGGGAGTAATTATCTACCGATGCGCCTGTAATACATACCTCGAAAGACATATCATCTTTCATTAAAATAGTTCTCGTGCCTGCTTGATCACCATCTCCAAAGTAGACTCAAGCAAGTCCCAGAGAATTATTGCACAAACCCCAGTGTGCCGGAGCTTTTTTTTCTTGTACGAGAGACGTCCATCTCTCTATTATAGCGTTTCGCGTAAATGGTTCTTGTTCTTTTTGCTCGTGTTCTTGCACTTTTCCCTAGGTTGTTGTTCCTGTTCCCGATGTCCTTGTTCCTTGCCCTCGTGATCCTTACATTCATCACTCTGTTCAGATTCAATTTGCAAATTTTGTGGCTGATTGCAATTTTCGGGAACAGCTTGTCCAATTTTTTGCACGCTGGATTCCTTCACAGGCGTTGGAGTCAACGTTTGTTTGCAGTAATTCAATGTTTGCTGCAATACAAATTGATGTCAAAAAATTATTAAACATTTTAGTGTGAAAAAGAGTTTTCCTAAAACATTACGGAAAAATGAAATATTTCAAAAACTGAGAGTAGAGTGAGAAAGAGAGAGGGGATATAAATGAGGTTTCACTGTATGATCAAATCGATTAACTGATAAATCTGTTTTTTGATATACCAATTTTACTAATATTCATTTCATATTACCATAAATCAAAACTTCATGAATATTATTCACATCAACCATATCAACCATTATTTTTATTTTATAAATCCAATTACTAGTATTATCATCAAAAAATGATAATATTATTGAAAAATAATATTGGCAATTGATGTATTCATGTATGTATATGTATTAAACTTACGAATGTGAAAATAGTTGGAATACTGTCCTCCTTCAACCGTCGCTTTTGCCGGGGTAAAGTTATCTCCACTCCATCTTTCCACATTTTAATGCCAGATGTCAATATGCACGATTTTTCATAATGTAAATCGCAAACGTACAAGATTTTTGGCGCTGATTTATTTTGCTTCAAGTGGTGGCCGATGGCATTAAAAACTGCTATGTAGTTTGAAGAATTCTGTGGAATACAATTGTTCGTCAGAAATAAAAACTTCCTCATTTTAGTTCATCTGCATATTTTATACGAGTAAATGATTAATTTGAAGAAATGTTTTCAACTGTTCTCGGAGTATGGTAAATAAAATTTTGAATAAAGTTATTTAATAATTGTTTTTCAATTTCTAAAGCGGGTCAATTTATGCAAAATACGAATTCTATAATTAATATCCAAGAAATACATACATGAAAATTTACTGACTTGATATTGAATTTTATTAATTCATAAGTATCGACTTTCTTGGAAAAGTTTTTATTGATTAAAATAATCCAACTTATCGATTTTTCAACATTCGCCATTATGATCAATTTACTTAAAAAAAACGAACAATTAAGTTTTATGGAAAAGAGTAATTTTACTTTTCAAACTTGAAATTAGCTATATTGAAAAGAAATGCAAATTGAAGATTTTTAATTCATTCAAAAAAAATTTGTACATTTCATTTTAGGAACTTCAAATTTAAATTAATTAAATCAACAAAAGTTAGTTTCAACAATTTATCGAGTTTAGGAATTTCATTGCTTCCAAGATTTTTGAGAAATTCCAGGGATTTAGAGAATTTTTAATTTTACGAAAATGTCTGGTATTTATAAAATGTTTACAAGTTTCAAAAGTTCTCAAAGTTTCAAATTTTTGTATACCCAGCGTTCATGAAAATGATTTTTTATTTTCTAGTTTTCGATTTTTTTGTCTACAAAATTTTGAATGGCACTTCTATAGTATATACATATATAGTTTTCAAACGGATTCCATATTTATTTATTTAATGACAATATTTATACCTGCAGATTTCAGAAAAATTTAAAAATTAAGTTCCCCAAGAAATAGGTATTAACGGCACTCCCTGCCCGGGAAATATTATCGTTTTTTCTGCCAATATCAAAGCATGTCAATATCTATCACTAAAGTGCTGAAAAGAATATTAAATAAATAAAATACTCACAGGTCTGACCCGAAATAAGCAGCGCGGATTATTTTTCCCGCCTTCCTTGGAACCACACAGTTGAACGCAGCACACGTGTGACATCGTAAAACGTAATCAAAAAGTAATAGAAAAAATGTCAACACGGTTGTACATTATTTTCATTTAGGCACGTGTTTGCTAATAGTCACATGTGACTTGACTTCTCATTCTTGAATAAGTAGTGAGAAAGAAAGAGACGGCGCTAGATGCGCAGTAGCCCTTTGCGCCAGTCCAGTCTCTCGCCTTGCCCACATTGCTTCCATCAAACACGCATACCCCTACCAAGCGAGTGGAGCATCCTCTTACATACATTCTTGAACCTAACCTTCCCCGAGCCATGGAGTCTTAAAAAAAATATAGGTATAGCGATGTACAGCGATCGTAGTGAAAACGGGCAAATCGCCGATTAGAAAGGGACAGAGAAAGCGCGCGGCTTTAGTAAGAGGGAGAAGAAGATGCTTGCGGTAAATAAGAGTCCGGGCGAACTTCGCTCTCGTCAGGTCAGGGCCGTACGTTGCATGATGAACTGTTTGTTCCAGATTATTTATTAATAATTAAAAAGCGACGGCAAAGTCCTTCCGGACTTTGTGATTCATGACGAGAAAAAAAATTCTTTTCTGAAAAATGAGCTTATTTTCAAATTATCCAATAATCCATTTGTAGACAAGAATGTCATATAACTTAGCGATCTTTAACGAGTTCGCTACCATTCAACAAAATCATTTACGCAGTTAATTCAATGTCAGTCACATTGTGTATCACACAGTCTGTATAATAAAAAACGGACATCCAAGTTTTTTATGCAGGAACAATTCGTAATAAATTTCGCATTTCAGAATGTATTTCATATCAATTATATTTGGGAATATTAAGCGATTATCTGAACTTTAACACACAGTATTGTTAAGCGCAATTCAAAAAAGTTTTACAAAGTGTAATTTGAAAAAATATTTTGTTAGTACACATACACATTTGTTTTTTATTCTCAAGAAGCATCGTACTATGTCTAACAGCAAAATTCACATATAATGCTATGATATATAAAATGAAAATTGAATTGACTTATACGATACAGTTCTCCATAACTTGCTCATATACTGAAGAAATACGCAGTATTTCACAGTGATTGTTTCAACAAAGTCAATAAACTATAGGCGACGTTTACTGCCTGGAACATAAAAGAATATCTTCGTCTGCATACTTTTACTGCGACTAATTAAAGGTAAAACTTTACTTTCGTTATTGAGAAGTATGTATCGTACGTACTTTCGAAAAAGTGGTCATCGTAAGAGGGCCAAAACCACCAACGGTGATCACAAAGGAGTTCTGAGCTCTCAAAATGATTAGCGGAATCTGCCTCTTGAACCTTTTTTCAACTTGTTTATCATCAGACATATACCAATGTGAATAAAAAGCTGCACCCCCAAAAGACTTACAACTGTCCATCATGTTGTTGCAGGCTAGCGTTAAAGAAAACAACAAAGCGATATCTGTCCAGGCATAAAAAAAACTCCCTATACGATATACAATTGTCTGTTTCGAAAATGTGTCACCCTAAGGAAAAATCGAGGGATCGTAGTGTAACGAAAAGCAAAACCCAATAATAATGTATATAAGTAGTTACTTACCAAAACTGACTCATATATACACAAACTTATTGAAACACTGGTAAAAATTACTTGTGATAGAACTGATTTTGAGTATAAGCTTTCAAGATTTTTTATATACATAAGAAGCTCATCGTGTATTTTTATGGAATTTTTAAATTCTCCGTGTAATTCTGTGAAATTCCTTCTCCAATCACAGCAAATAAAATTTTGGTGCAGAATTTCGAAACGTCCCATTGTAAAGATGTTGCATGTGATGAAAGCTAAATCGAAACATACGTACATCGTTCCTAGGATCCATGATCCGTACAACTGCATATACATGATTAATTATTTACAACAGGCCTCTTGAAGGAATGACGATTTAGTTGTGATTCGCATTTACTCACGTTATTCATGTACATAATGTGTGATAAAGATTGTTTTCCTACAATACATGTCAAATAAGAAATATTTTCCTGATTATGTTGCTGGATTTTCTGCTCTTCTTCCATTTTGTTTTCGCCTGTGAATAAGCAATAGGGTTCAAATTCAAGAAGAATATTTTGAATACCTACGAAGGATGAGAGGACATGCGAAATCTTACATTTTTCAAACGCAGCAGAAGAAATATATATACGCACATCAGTTATGTGCCTATAGTACATGTAATACGAGAGTTGTCTAGAAAGTAAGAGACTTAATTTGTGTAATCACTAAAAACGAAAATTCAGGGCAAAGAAATTACAAGGTTGCATTACTACTTATGTAAGTTATTTTTCAACATGTTTTACATCCCTTTAGATGCAGAAAGTGATTAAAGGCGGGGAATCAATTGATTGATGCGTGCCTCGAAGAACTCACTCGCCAGCTCTATCATCTACTTCTCTACCTCCTATTTCACCTCTTGAACTGTTAAATACCTTTCTTCCCCTTAGTTTACCTTCAGGGAGATGAGGAGATGGTAACTTGAAGGTGTTAGGTCAGGAAAATACGAGGAGTAATCAAAAATGTCCTATCTTACGGAGTCAACAGAGAACGGAGTGTACGAGTTGCATCGTGGCGTTAGCCATGTCATGTCTCCCATTGTCGTGCAGAAAGGAGACTACTTAAATTCAGAATCGCCTTTTTAATTTTATCAGGGTGTCTCAGTATCTTCCTGTATTGATAGTCTCCTCGAGAGGCAGATATTTAATCAACGTTAATGCCTTTATTGCTAAAAAATATGGATGCCGCAATTTTTCAAAAATCACCACCTTCAAGTTTTTCCCACCACAACGAGGTAGCAAATGACATCGTGGACTTCGCACTTGGCGGGAGATAGGTTCGACATTTTTCAAGACAAAAACTCCTGTGTTTCAATTTTCCAACACAGTAATAGTATATTACCTAACACGAAAGCAAAAAACCCTCATTTGACGACCGAGGCCGGGTTCTCAGTACAACGCCGCCTTGGCGGCCTAGTTCTGAGAAACCACAGCCGAGGACGTCAAAAGGTTTGCTTTCGTGTTATGTGAAATATTTTATACAAAGTCGAATGACACGTACCACAAAGATATCTTTGCGCGTCCACTTTACCGACGACAAAACCCGAAAAGCGTACGACTTTGCACAAAATTATTTTGGTTCCGTTTTCAAAGATAAGAGTTAGGTTACAAGAAAATGTTGCCAATGAATCGCATAAACATTCCCAATGACTGTAAGAGTCTCAGTACACTTACTTTCTGGATAACCATCAACCCTCGTATTTTCGAATAGTATGCATATTCTGGATCGAGCGATTCATGTCAAATTATTGTGAATCGCAAAAATGTTATCTACCTAAAAAGTTTTTATACACGTCACATGGGGCTACGAATGGAGTAGTTTTAATCGTTACGCATGCATACCTTGCAGAATTTTTCAACTACATATATATAAGTTTTCCTGCGTACCCAAGAAACGGTAGAAAATTTTAAATACATCCATAGAATGATCCAAGGTGAGAATAAACCCAATAAAAAGCAAGCTTTTCCTTTCACATATTGCCATTATTTTCATTTGTGTCTTAGCATAATGGACATTTCTGTTATGAAGCATAGAATCAATGATTCTGTAAAACTGTGAGCTGTTTATTGTAAAAAATAGTATTTTCCAAAGAACAACCGTATTAAACGATACTTCGACAGCTACACTAATCAAATGCTGAAAATGATTTCCCAAGTTGTATGATCGATAGTAATATCTAATTTTCCCTGTATACCGTATGTGTATTTGAATGCTAAATATATAAGTTTGTATATAAAATGAGATGATATAATGTGAAGTGTAACAACTGATCACATAATTTTTCTCAATTATTCAAGTAGTCCTTTTTAGTTTTACAGAAATATTAACATTGTAATTATATCACATACTGACCGAAAAATTTTCACAACAGTCACTGTAGACGTCTCGCAGTACACTCAAAAAATAATAAAGTGCTATACAAATAGAATAAAAGTGTGAAAATTGAAGCAGAATACTGACATAATATTTTTCACTTCGCCATAGTCCGACTGATGATAACAAAAATCTCATTATGCCTAAAGAAATGTATTTTCCTTTAAACTCTGAGGCCATGCTAATACGAAAGAAATTTTATTAGCATTAATGCTAAAAATTGTCTTATTGCCGTATGGGTCGATTGATGAACAATAACGTAAACGTATCAAAGTTTCAAGTACTTTTGCGAAGTCATGAAATCGCATCTTGAATTTTCATTATAAAATATTGTGTTGTATCCAAGTTACGATGTAACATCATGAACTCGTGATATTTTACGTTTCGAAGAACGATAATGAAGCATGAATATTTGAAGAAACAATATTAAAGTTTTTCTTCTGCCACACAATTTAAAAATTAAAGAAGATTTGTCGAAGGTTAATGGACTAAGTGCGAAGTTTTCTTCAAACATTTTTCTTGTGCTTATATACCAGGGAATTTTCGATTAATCAGTTACAATCGCAGAATGAATAATTTATTTGATGCTATTCCAGTAAATTTGAGAAACTTGAAAATCAATTGGAAATCTTAGTGCTCCAATAATTTTAAGGTCTAAAAATTTCCTGCATGAACTCCAAGATTTTTTAATGTTTCACAAATTTGCAGGCTTAGTGGTCTTTTGAAATTCACTTAACAACATTCGACTTCTTACACAGCAAACCAAAAAGCATTTGATGATCAATTCTTAAATTGAAACACCAGGGCTTTAAATTCTTTGCATGATGAGACTTCGATATTTTATGTAAAATATTATTAAAGTCATCGAGTTTGAATTCAAGATTTGATCATCAAATATTATTTAGTTTGCTGTGATAATCTCTCACCAGTACACTTGAATTATTTAGTCATTTTTCTTTTTAACAAAAATAAAGAATGTAAAGAACTTGCAAACGTTTCTTTTATGTAGGAAAATGTCGATATTTTTTTCATTTTCGTTGTCTATAAGGTACGAGTACAGGAATTTGAATCCCACGATATTCAAAATATTAAAACGTTTTATTTCGAACAGTCTGTTTCCGCAATATGACGATCGATCGTAGTTCTTTCATCGTAAGAACTCATATACAGGGTGTCCCAAAGTCACATATAAAAAAAACACCTTAGATTCATTATTCCATTTCAAATCGAAAAGTCTACCACTTTTTATAAACCTCAAAATTTTAACAGTTATTTAAGTCTAAAATTTAAACAATAATTGCACTTTCTCGACAAGTGGAGGTAAATTTCACGGACAAAACTTTTCCCAAATTTTCTTCATATTTTTCCGAGTCAAAAAGTCCTTTGCCAATTTTCACAAAACTCAAAATCAAAAAAGATATTCGGGTGACAAGTTTCAACTAATCAGATTTCTTAGATTTTAGACTCAAATATCTTTTTTGATTTTGAGTTTTGTGAAAATTGGCAAAGGACTTTTTGACTCGGAAAAATATGAAGAAAATTTGGGAAAAGTTTTGTCCGTAAAATTTACCCCCACTTATCGAGAGAGTGCAATTATTGTTTAAATTTTAGACTTAAATAACTTTTTAAATTTCGAGTTTTATAAAGTGGTAAGGGACTTTTCGACTTGAAATTGAATAAAAATTCCGAGGTGTTTTTTTATATGTGACTTTGGGACACCCTGTATTTCACGAAATGTGCTATTTCTTAATTTCGACAATAAGAACAAAAATTTCCAGAAGTCTTGTATTTCCAGACTCTTTTCCTTTGATCAATAGAGTTTTTAGATTAACGAAATACTTAGAATCATTTCCCAATTTTAAATGACGAACTCTGTTAGATTATAAGTTTCGCTTTCCAAAACTTACGCAGTCAGGCACTTAACTATTCAATTTTGTTATTTCGAAATTGAAATTTCGATCGCCAAGTAGTTACACAATGTTTGTTGTAAATTGTGTAAAATAATGTCAGATAAAACATTTTGTTATGTTAGCAAAGTCATATTCAATAGAGTATTGCCTTTGAAGAATTGAATTAGAAAATTTTCAACTGCCGCATTTAATTCGCACAAATAATTTGTTTTCACTATTTTCACCACTTATTTTAGAAATGGAAGTTTCTGTAAAATGCAACTACTTTCATTATTTTCTAATTGTTAGTCAGTAAGTTTGAATCCTAATGGTTATATGTAAATATTTTAAGTGTAATTACCGTAACAATTTTTCTGGCAAATCATACAAACAACTGTTCACGAGCTGAATTGAATCACATCGAAAATTTAATTATTTTGACTGATATCAAATTTTTTCCTAGTATCTCGAAATCACAGAAAGCGTATTCTATCCTTTATCTATCTTATGACTTTTATAACATACACGTTATGCATCTTACATAAAATTCGAATTTTCTAACTTTCCGTTGAAAACAAGAGTTCCAACAGATTAGTTTTGTGATTATTGTGCAAGATTCAAAATCAGCGGACAGAGAAACCATAGTAGTCATATGCGTCTTGCGAAACATATGAACATTTGTGCATGATTTTTTTTGACAAATAATATCCCCCAAAACAACATTTTCAACGTAATACTTGGAGGTGAAAGCTCTAGTCCGAAAAAAAAACAAAAAAAAAAAACCAAATCTTTCGTATGCTGTCCGTAAGGGCTTATCTTCATTAGAATAATTTATGTTATCACTGCTGGTGGTAGTCAGCGAGAGGTGAGAGGTTCCCCCACACTCTCGCACCGAGCAGTAATATTTACAAAAAACACTTGGTTTTGAATTGCCACAGATTCTTCTTTTCCTTATATCTTTTTCATAAGGTCAAGATTTGACAAATTTCTTTTTGCAGGTAGTTCCTACATGAGCAATGAATCATAAAAACATTTTTTGGCGACTTGCAAAGCCGCCAATTATTCATATCCGATCGTTGAAAAATTTGATCCGCGGATTTCACGAGTTTTTAAGTACGGACTTTATTAAGAAATGACTGGTGCATGGTAAAACAGGTATGTGCAGTTCGCAAATACCAATCTATTTTTTTGCTTTGTTTTGACATATAGGTTATGTTTACATAAACGTCAATAATAAATATACAGAAGTGCAAAATTGATTGTTTAAGTTGAAATGATAATTTCAACTTGAAGTTGAAATAGGAGTTGTCATGAATTTTGTGCAGTGCATTAATTTTTACAAAGTTCGATCAATACTTACTGTGACGAGCAAGCTCAAGAAATATTCCTGTGAATCATATTTATTATTCTTCTTGGGGACGTGTTAGGCTTAATGCCTAGAAATAAATATTCCTTGTTGTCGTCGACAGGACAGGACCCTCCATAGACAACGGCCTATGGTGACCCTGGGTTCGACCTTTTAAGGGAGTCGGGAGAATTGTTTAAGGTTTAATAAAGACACTTCAAAGTTTCTATAAGATGACGTTATTATTTAGAATTTTCCTCTTACAATATAGTTTCTTAGATTTTAGGACGATTCTCAGTCTCGTCTTGTACAATTTCTTTCCTTATTTTGTTTAATTCTTCTCTGTGTGACTCTGGCATATCGTTATCGGAACTACCATCGTAGAAATACCCTTCTTCTAAAGAATCGTAAAAACTTGGGTCGACATCCCTTTCGGGAAATAAAAAATAAGGTTCTATCTTGACATTTGCTTGGTCTCGTTGCTCAAGCCCTTCCAAATTGTCTTTCCTCGTCTCTAAATCAAACTCATCGATATCTTCTATTGGAAGGTTGTTCCTAGTAAAGTTTTCCCTAGCTTCCTGAATCCTTGGCCTAGTCCAGAAGGGACGAGGTCGCTTTAGGTTGGTTATTCGGACTTTCCTGAAGGCTTCAATGCCCAATCTCTGAACTTTATAATCCTGATCTAGGTTCCTCTGGAACTTAGCGTAATTTGGATGGGAAGGATGAATTTGAACACTTTCTCTCTTTTCTATTCTAGAAGAACCCTCGCAACCTCGTTTGTATAATTCGAAATTTTTAGAGTCCACTATAAAAGACAGAACACCTTAATTAATATTTCAAGTAAATGCTGCTTTAGTAAATTTGATTCATGGAAGTCGTCATTTTAGTTGTGTTTTCTTGTTGTTCGAAGTTGAAAAGGTATCCAATTATTTGTACATGTTTATTATTTGAATAAGATAGTTATCGATTTTACTTTCCCAGTTATTCGCGAGAATCGCTCTTTCATGTCAAAACTTCGTTCCCTTAGTCCAGAGTCTTTTGGAAACTGTAAGAGGATGTAAGTCGTTAAACTTCATCACTAAACTAGGGGTAGAAAAATACAACATGAAATAGACGATAGTGGAAAACTTAGGTTTTGAAATTCCAAAAACAATATTTTTAATTTCTTTTACTTGTAAGTTTGGTTTGTAACTTTGAAGTTGGTTTGTGACTTTGAAGTCGGTTTGTAACTTTGAAGTTGGTTTGTGACTTTGAAGTCGGTTTGTAACTTTGAAGTTGGTTTGTGACTTTGAAGTCGGTTTGAACTGTTTAACAAACAGAATGGGAATGAACCATCCTAGCAAAAAGTCTGCAGTTTATATACTGTTAAGACAGGATACAAACGGACGATTTTCAGTCCGATCATATCATGTAATAATTGATAAAAGGTAAAATCATCGTGACACGAAAAATAAAGTTAAGAACTCGTTTAACTAAAAATAGTGAAAATGAAAAAATGATCGGAGAACTATTATCGAAAGATTCCAATTTCCATTCAAAAGCACTACGCTTATCTCGCACGAGGCCTGGCTCTAATGCCGGTGAACTCGCCGATAATCGCGCGCTATCTAATTGTTGTAGAATGGCTTTGCGAATCTTCGCAAAGTTAAATATTCGGTTCGTTTCAAAATGAAATATTTTCCAAGGCGAGGAAAAATAACTCGCCTTTCACATCTTCCCTCCCGGAGAAGAAATCAATGCTACGATAGCGTTGATTTCTAGGAACAAACAGCGTTGATTTTTTTTTTTTAGAATATTCCTAATTTGTTACGGTAGGTGAAATAGTTACTTCAAATTTGTGGAGTTACTTTTAAATTTATTGGTCTTACATTTGGAATTCCGAATTCTTGATCTGAATAATTGGAAATTCAAACGTTTTCGTCTCTCACGGTAACACATTCCTGTTGAGGTGTCTGTCCGATCTTCCCTTTCTGAGTTTCTGCAGCCTTTGAAGTCTGAGCCTCTCTGATTTTCACATCTAATTTTTGTAGTCTTCTTTTCACGATTCTGCTATTCATTTCCATCTTTTTTCGTATTTTCCTGGGTAGTCTTTCGAATTCCAGACTCACGGATCGTTGACTTTCTAGCCTCATAAGTCGATATTTCTCCTTAAATAGCTTCAGTAGTTTTAGTGCCTTCTGATCTCCTGTATCTGCTTGTTGGGTCAGTTTTCTCACGTGAATGGAATGGTTCACATTAGTCTCCATGATAGTTTTATGCAGGTCTGGTGGTTTTAGTTGGTTTGGAAATTTGAACTGAATTCGGAATAGTTTTATCTGGTTGAATTCATGGAGGGGAGTTGCGCATGACAACAGCGTGTCATGTGACTAGTCAGACTCAGTCAGATATCTCTTCGTTGGAGTGGAATTAGTGGCTCGTAGTAACTGTCAGTAGTCGTCAGTAGTCGTCACTCAGTCGCAGTTTTTTCGTTCAGTTAGTTGTCCCTCCGCTATTCCTACTGGATTTCTTCCAAGATGTCCTCTCTCCAACTGTCCCTGCTCACACCCAACGGAAATTCAAGATCCTTCGACGTGAGTCTGCCTCTCTCCTGCAACCTGGTCGCGTTCATATATCAAGAGTTTATGGAGCAAGAAGGAATTGGTATGTTGAATTTTCTTTTGTTCCTCTCCTTGAGCTTGAAAGCACTGAAATTTTTGCAGGCTTAGAGGACTTTTCGGTATTGCTGGTGGATATAGAAGGATTGACAGGTGGAAGAACGTTCAGCGCTTTGGAGTTCCTGTCTCTATTTTGGATCCCTTTTGTAATGAATAAGGAGAAAATTATTCCGTGATTCTAACGATGTAATAAAAAAAAAAGGATTTGTAATAAAGCATTCTGGTTATTATAAAGGAAAATCTTCTTCTTTCTGGTGAAGGGTTTTCGATTTCAGGTCTTTTTAGGCGAATTCGAGGTTTTTCTTCGGTTTTTCAACGTGGGTTTTCGTATACGTGGCATTCCGTTCGATTTCGTTATCTCGAAACTTGTTTTTCCAATCTGGGCTCTTGGATTCGTTTTCCTTGTTGTGTTGATTTTTCGTCTTCGAAATTTCTTATCACCGGTGGATTTTCTTGATTTGGGTCCTAACGAAGGTTTCTACTTGTTTTCAAGTAGTCGATATTTTTCTTTAATTGATGAGCTCGAATTTGATGCTTGATATTCCTATCAGCATTCTTATCTAATTGTTTTCTCGTCAAAATATAAAAAGCTCTTTATGAGGAAAAGGTTGAAGTAGATATTGCCTTTGAAATATGTTTTTCCTTTTCGAGGAATGATTTATTATTTTCAGGGTTCTCATAATCGTATTTTTGTAAATAATTCATTTCATTTTCATTATTCCCCCTTCTACTTTTCTTAGCAAAAATTTTTTTTAGAAAAAGATTTTTAATCTGAAGATTGAGGTCTGGTGAAAATTCGTTTCACCTGGTTGCAAAAATTAGAGAATGTTAATCTCTGTATCCTTACATTTTTCATAGAGTATTTGCGCGTGCTTCTGAAAATCCCTAATTATCTTTATTTTTATCATCGTGTATTTTGAAAACGCGAATGTTTTAAAACTGTTACAGCGAAGGTCCCTTTTTCCTTATCGCAGTAATCTTGTAGGATTTTTCCTTTTTATGCATGCATGCTATTTATTTAGGTTCAATGTTCAAATCAGAACATAATTATACCCTTCTGGAAACTCGCGCAAAGCAAAAACCTAATTTGAGGCCTCAAAATTTAGGACATTTTAAATTTCATACCAAAACCTATCAATTCTTTCAGTTAGCTAGGCTGAAAAAATTCGATTTATAGTAATCTATTACGCGAGCGGGGCCATAAATCCTAATGAACATTCCCTAATCAAAATTTTCCTTGAATTCCAAAATTCTTTTATTAATTGCATATATTCGATTGTTTCAATATTCAATTTTAGAGTTCCTTTTATTGCCTACTTAACCCTTTTTCTTCAATCCCTAAAACTTCATATCTTCAATTTTTATTCCATAGTGTCCTATATTTTGTTCTTCTTGTATAACAGTTCTACAAAAATTTCTCAACTTTACGTAGTATTTCCAAGTTTATATCAAAAAAAAAATTTTTTAAAGTCTCTTCATAGGACCATATAGAAGGTTCCTTTCTTTCCATATTCTTCAGTTTTCAATCTCAGAGTTCATTGGAGTTCATACCTTTAATTCGCATTTACCAGAGTCACACAATAGAAGTTACACTGAGCTTATCACCGATTGAATGTAGTCATTCCCGGACAATTACGATAAGTAGTTATAAATAGATAGCTCAAAATTTCAACACGAATTGTTCGATGTTACAAAATACATCGACTTCAAATAAAACGGAATAACCTCTTATTACATGTTTCCCAATTCTGGAAACCTTAACGATTCGCAACAATTCGCAATCCGTTCCTCATCAACCTTATTTCTTAGAATGCATAAAATGATGTTCCAATTACTTCTAATTCTCGAATGTCTGGCTTATCCAACATTGGTGTAAATGCCAAACCTTTGATTACATAGGCGTAAAAGGATAATGAAGAATCCGTCTTATAATAAATACTCTTTAGCTATAACAGAATTAATCAAGCGATGTATTGAGTAGAATACCAATAGCACATGAAAGTTGCTATGAACGCGCAAAAAAAATAGCCGCGTAGAAATAATTCCTTACCAAAAATAGTCTTCGAAATTTATTAATTAAAGATAGCGTAATAAAATAAAATAGTACACCAAAATAAGATAGTCTGTCAAAATAGTCTATCAAAGACAGCCTCTCAGGAATAAATAAAATAGTCCCCACTTTACGCAATTTCTTATTTAGAGTCGATTTCCATTCCTAAATATCTCGCAATAATTCGTAGCGCAATTCTGTTGGGGATTTGGAAGAAAAGAGGGAGATCATCCAACCAACCTCGCATTCCCTTCTTTCTTCTTCATCTCCTTGTACACGATTGGTTATTAAAAGTACCTTTATTTCATAAAATTACATGTATTCAATACTCTGAAAATCAATAATCAATGTCTTATATTCTAAATGTATTCGCATGATCATACACATTCATTGTCATTCACGTGTACAAAGGTATCCTTTTTTTCTTTTCGTTCCTCTGTTTATATTTCTTTTTATTACAATCTTCTAGGTTCCTTTTCCATCTTCAACACGAGTGGATTTTCAATAATCCTTTATTTTAGCTTAACTTCATTACATGTGTTTACATAGTTGCACCTAAGTATACTCTTACTTAATATATTGATTGTACAGGCTTAAACATGCTGTCTGTTCCATTATTTCATTCCATACATGTTTCCAACAGTGTCTCCATTCTTTATCTCCTTAAATCTATGCGCGCGCAAGTTGCCCCCTTTTCATCCTCGAAGTCCGAAGGGTGGTGACTCCTGATGAAGTTTCTCCAGTTCGTTGGCGGGGTAAATTGATGTCATCATCTTGGGGTCGTTTTCATCTTCAGGAACCTTGGGAGAGATGATGCTCAAGGGAATGCCTGCTTCAACGTCTTCATTTGCAATCTTTCGAGTTTGTTTCTTTGTAGGAACTCTTTCATGTAGCATCATGCTTGCAAGGTTGTCCCAGATTGCGGTGAATAGGTAGATGGACCAGCCAAACACCGAGTGAAGTGCAAACAGGTGTAGTCCCATGTCGAGAAGTCCTTTGATGAGCTTTAGGCAGAAGTACAATCCTAAAAAGCCTGCACTGTAGGTGCCAAATAGAGAGAACCTTGACCACATACTGTTCCATACATTTTTGGCCAAATCTTCTATGTTTAGTAGGTTCGTCATAGAAAGGCCTTCGACGTCGACTGGATCTCCTAGTGACCCTTTTGCTATCGCTTCTAGAACTCCGGCGCGGTCCATTGGAAAAAGGATGTCTTCTCGGAATTTCTTCAAGTCGTCCTCTGTATAGATACCAGATGAAGCAAGGTTGGCGATGCTGTGGTATTCCCACGTAGGTTTTGACAAAGGTTTCAAACGTTGGGGTACCGTTGTCTCCACTGGATTGGGCGTGAACTTATACCATTTTCCATCGATCTCATGCGTGGCTGGAGTCAAGGAATTGCAAGAGATAGGAGTTCCTCTTCGCTTCAAAATGTGAGTTTTTGGCGTTAGGTAGAAGGTCTTATTGTTCGCTTCTACTAAAATCTCTTGATAGCAATTAGGGGTGTTTTTGACTCTAACTATTATTGGAGCACATTTTAGAATGTTAACGATTTCTCCTGAAATAATAGCCATGTATCCTGGTCCATCCATGAGGTTGTAAGCGAATTCATCCGGTTTTATTGTGGCCAATACCAAGGAGTTTCCGAGCACCTTCCTTTCTAGTTTGCATCGCCTTTTCATCACATCGTAGTATAAGGTCTCGAACTGTCTCTTCATTCGTTTTTCAATATATATGAACTTGGAGTTTGTATAGGCAAGGATGTCTATATCCCGTGTATTAATCTCTTGTTTTGGCATGAGAAATCCTCCCTTTCCAGCTTCTAGGATGAACAATCGAGGATGTTCCGTGGAAAAAACTTCGTAGCCGCATATTGAAAGCGAGTCCTTTTTCATTAAAGCAAAGGTTGTGCCTTTCGTCTCTACTGTGTAGACGGGTCTCATCTTTTCTTCTGAATAGTCTTCCAATCGAAATCCAACTCCTTGGTATAGCACGGAATATTGTTGGTAATCGCAGAGTCCTTGAGGTAGCACGTCCCAGAATGCGTAGTCTCCATTGGTCATCGAGCAGAACTGTTTCTTCATAGAGCAGCGAGAACCAGAGTTGAAGAAAATTTTCCCTTCTTTTGTGGAAACAGGAGCGTAGTAATCTTGAAGGGTTACTTTTATGGTGGCTTGAACTGTAACCTTTTGCCAATCTCCAAATCGGTCTCCGTATTTAGCTCCTTCGCAGCTACCATCAACGTTTAGGGTCCCAGCGAGTGTCACAGTCCGAGTGTCCGTGGTGTTGGCTCTAAAGTCTGCTAAAATTGCCTGTTCAATCTGTATACGTCCTCTTTCATGGAGTTGCTTGCATTGTTCCCTCGTGGGTTCACGAAAGTATTCGGCAAGACCGTTCGAGACAGAATGATCAGCAAAAAATCCACACCGAGTGACCAAACGTTTGATTTCTATTCTACATATCTGGACGTATAAAGTTCCGAATTCATTCAGCTGGAGCAATTGCAGGGGTATTTTTGTTTTAACCACGCGGGGTTGGGGAATGTTGCATTCTCCCAGGTCCTTCAGACTCAAACGCGTGATATTGGCGTCTAACGTCCCGCAATCGTACCCGAGTAGTCCCATGGCGGGGGAGAGGAAGGTGATGACGGTGATGACCGCGGAAAGCATTCTTAAATTAATCTACAACAAGAAAATTTCTTATCTTTACATTTCATCATCGCTTCTTATTTCTGTACGTATTAACCTATTTGTGGAGACTATTTTATCGGTATTGCCTATTCTTATTTTGGTTCTATTATCATCAAGAATCTCAACTATTTTAAATGGACCATCAGTGTAGTTGTCGAACTTGCCATATTTTATCCCTTTTCTCAGAAATACATAGTCATTTGCAGAGAGCGATACCGGGTTCACGAAACGATCATGATATTCTTTATATTTCTCCTTGGCTCTTATAAGACTATCCCGGGATTCCTCTCTGATACTGTCTAGTCTAGCCATAAGTTTAATGAGGTACTCATCATAGGTTTCTAAGCTATCATGACTCGGTAGTGAGTGACTGGAGGGTAAAAGGCCTACTTTTCCGAAAACCAACTCATAGGGTGTACGCCCCGTGGACTCATGAACACTCGTATTGTAAGCGAACATTGCCATCTCGATCCATTGGTCCCATTCTGAATCTCTTTCTTGAAAAATTCGTAGATAATTAGCTAAAACGATGTGTGTTCGTTCAAGGGACCCATTGGACGTAGGACAGAAAGCGCTTGTCCTAAATTGTTTTATACCAAATTTCTTTGCTACTGCCTTCATGAGTCCTGAGAGAAAATTTGTCCCTTGATCGGTAAGTATGGCTTTTGGTGTCCCAAACGTACAAATTAATCTTTTGACAAAAGCATCGGCAGTGGAAGCTGCGCTTGCGTCGGGCAAAGGGACTCCGATACAGTATTTCGTCAGGAGGTCTTGCATGGTGAGGACGTACCTAGAACCGTTTTCGGTGGGGGGAAAAGGGCCCACTAGATCTAGCGCGACCTTTTCAAATGCAGTACCGGGTGTGTCGGTGATCACCATTGATTGTCTAATCTTTTTACGAGTCAATTTCTTTATTTTACATATCAAACATTTTGAAATAAAATTCCTAACGTCATCCCTCATGTTTTCCCAATAGTACCTCGATCGTAGCCGAAGGTACGTTTTATTGTGCCCTTGGTGACCTCCAATAGCAGAACAGTGGAATTCTTTGACCAAATCGTATCTCTGAGAAATTGAAGGGATTTCTATCTGTCCAGAACATATTATAATTTGAACTTCTTTGTCCTTAAAAATTCTATTGACTTCAGTCTCGAACTGTTTCCAGGAAATTTTATTTATCGATTCAAATTTGGGCAAATTTATCTTGCGAATTCCTTTCTCTACAACAATTCGCTCTAGCTGTTCCAGTCCCTTCTTTATAACCTCCCAATTAGTCTTCTCGTCATGGTTAGAGGAAGTGTCTTGTACGCAGAGCGTGAAACAAGAAGTCTTTCCAGTTTTGCTATGATTTAGATCACCAAATTCCAATCTCTTAGGTATTTTAACCTCTCGTTTTTTGAAAAACCTCCTCGAATTTTCGTCTGCAGGTCTGTTGTCAGTGTCGAAAAACAAGAGGAAGGTTCCCTGTTTCATAAAAAGGTGATCCCTACTTTCGAAGATATTCTTACCGAGGATTAGTTTCTCCAGATCGTATTCTGTTTCTTTATCACTTTCTTCATCTTCAGTTGAGTCGTCAGAGTTTGATTCGTCCATTTTTGGATCCTGTTCTTGCGATGCCAATTCCATTTCTTCGCCTGAGGTTGGTTTATCTATTTCTGAATCGGGTTTCTCACGTTGTGTGGTTTTCCGTGCAGATCTTCTCAGGATGATAGGTTGTTCTTCTTCATCGTCTTCGCTGCTAGAGTCAGTTGTACTTTCCTTGGCCTTTTCTGGTTCCTTACGCCTCGGTTTGATCATTGGTTTTTCGTTTTCTTTCGTCTTTGTCTCAATCTTGGAGTTCTTCTTCAGATTCCCTTTTTCAATTTCTTTACGGTATTGTGCCCCTTTATCAGTGGATTCTTTGTTTCGACCAGAGCGTCGAGGTGTTATCAAGTGAATACTTTCAGAAAAAACATCTTCTATCTCGGGGATGGGGTTTCGAGATAGGGCGTCAGCGTTAACATTCGTAACTCCAGCCTTATACTGCACGTCATAATCATACTCTTCAAGCCTAAGTTTCCATCTGGTAAGGCGAGACGTAGGGTCCTTAGCTGTCTTCATCCAACATAAGGGCTTGTGGTCAGTCAGGATGGTAAATTTCCTGCCGTATAAATACGGGCGGAAGTGTGAAACACAGAAAACTATGGCTAAAGCTTCTTTCTCATAAGTGCTGTAATTTTTCTCAGCCTTATTTAATTGACGCGATACATAAGCGCAAGGCCTATCCCTTCCAATCTTCCCTTGACTAAGTATACCACCTATCGCGTACTGACTTGCGTCGGTCGTAAGGATAAAAGGTTCGTTGAAGTTCGGGTATTGTAATACAGGGCTACTGCAGAGTCTATCTTTGAGAGTTATAAATGCATTCTCGTGATCATTATTCCAACAAAAATTTATATTTTTTTCCAACAGTTGAGTTAAGGGTTTTGATATTTTAGCAAAATTTTCAATGAACCTTCTATAGTAAGACGCTAAGCCAAGAAATTGTCTCACGTTCTTGACGGTTTTTGGCCTCGGGAACTCTTTGACTGCCTCGAGTTTCTTTGGATCAGGCCTTAGTCCATTTTCTGTGATTCGGTGTCCCAAAAATGTGACGTCACGTCGCAAAAACTCGCATTTATCGGGTTGCAATTTTAGATTTGCGCCACGTAGTCTTTCAATCAAAAGTTTGTACTTCCGTCGATGTTCGCTCAAATCCCGTGCATAAATGACGATGTCATCCATATACACGAATAATTCTGTCCCTTGCAGTCCAGAGAGAACTACATCCATCAACCTTTGAAAGGTGGCAGGGGCGTTTTTAAGTCCGAAGGGCATTCTTTTGAACTCCCAGTGGCCATGGCTCGTTGAAAAGGCTGTTTTAGGGCTGTCTTCAGGTCTCATTTCGATTTGATGGAATCCTGAAGCGAGATCGAAGATAGAAAAGTATTTGGCTCCTCCTAACTGATCTAATATTTCTACAATATTAGGCAGAGGGTATGAGTCTCCAATGGTTTTCTCGTTAAGGGCCCTAAAGTCGAGTACCATCCGCCATCTTTTTTTTCCCTGGCTGTCCTCCTTTTTAGGGACGATCCAGACTGGTGAGTTGAAGGGTGAAAAGGACTGTTTAACTATACCATTCTCAAGAAGTTCGCCGACTTGTTTGTTCAATTCATCTTTTAGCATTGGAGGAAATCGATATTGTCGCGCGTTGATGGGTTGGTTATCTTCAGTGATAATGGAATGTTGATGCAGGTGTGTACTCGTAAGTGGTTCGTCTGGTAAGTGGAAGCAGTCAGCTGAATCGCGAATGAGATTGATTATTTCTTCTTTCTCATTTGGGCCTAAATCATCAAGACGTAATAGTTCCTTAACCTTTTCCGCCCGAGATCTTGTGCTTATCTGAAAGACTTTTGTTGTCTTCTCGTTCTTTTTCCGTTTCCTATTAAACCTTTTCTTAAGCCCTTTGTTTTTATCAACTTGCTGTTCTCTGATTTCCGAAATTTCGTGAAGTTCTAGTTCGGGCAAATCGACCTTGATGTTTCTCTCGGTGGTATTGGTGAAGGGCAAAAATGTCTCTCCTTCGAAATTTTGAACGACTGCTTCTCCAGCGAATAGACCATGTTCCAATTTTATCGATTCGATCAGCCCTATCTTCAAGGATGTTGGTTTTAATTTGATACGGAAAATTTTCTTTGATCTTGCAGGGACAATAAAGGCAATTTCTTGAATGGAACCTTTCATATTCCTGGCTTGATTTTGATTATGGAATGGTATTTTAAAATCTTTTATTTCGAAACATTGATTTCCCCAATTTATTTTTGCTGAATTTTTCTGAAAAAACGTATTTCCCAAAATCGCATCGTGTGGTTCGATTGGAAATGTATCTGGCACAATAAAGAATTTCGTCGGTATTCCCAGAATATTCAATATTACAGTACCTAGAGTGTCGACAAGTTCCTCGGTGATACCGGTTAGCTGCATTCTTTCAAAGTTGTTAATAAACTGTCCTTTGGCAAATTCTTCTTTTATGAGGCAAATACTGGCTCCTGAGTCTAACATAAAATTCAAATCTCTATTCTCTATCTTTACCTTTATGCATGGAGTTGTTGGAACATTTATAGAAACATTATGAATCTTTACTTGGTTTGAGGGTTTGGTGTGGTTTCCCCTCCCCCATGCGAGAGGGTAGCCTCGTTTTTTGGCTGTGAATTGAAAGAGTTGTTTCGATTGAAATTCTGATTGTATCTAGGTTGGAAATTTTGTGGATTCTGCTGGTTGCGATTGTAAAATTGTTGATTTTGAGGATTTTGCTTGTTCTGGAAATTCTGATTTTGAAAATTTTGTCTGTTTTGAAAGTTCGGATTCTGAAAATTTTGTCTGTTTTGAAAATTCTGATTTTGAAAATGTTGCCTGTTGGAAAAGTTCTGGTTCTGGAAATTTTGATGTCGGTAATTATCTCTACCCTGAAAGTTGCGATTCTGAAATCCTTGATCAGAAAAATTCTGTGAATATTGATTTTCCCTGCCCCAGTTGTTTGAATTATTCTGATCATTAAATCGTGTACTTGGGCCTGAATTTGTATAGCGAGAAACCTGGCGATTGCTGTAAAAATTGGGACCATTAGCGCTGGGTCCCGAGTATCGAACATAATTACTGGGCGGTTCCTGTATTTGGACGACCCTGACTGGGCGAAAGTGGCAATTTTCAATTGTATGGCCCATTCGTTTGCAATACCGACAACTGCGGTTTCCTGTGGTAGGGCAATTTGGAGCCTCGTGCCCAGGTGCCTTGCATAATTGACAGGAATTCTTCTTGTTTTGATCCTCGATATTTTTCATTCTTGGGCAATCACTAGTTTCATGGTTACTCGACTTGCATAAAAGGCAGTTGGTGAACAGTTGTCTTAGATTGTTACGACGTTCCAGAGTTTTTTCAATTTGGATAGCTTGAGGTCCTGCCACAGCTAGATCGTTGGTATTCGTCATGAGAGATCTTATTTCAGTTTTCAGTCCATTCATGAATGCTTTGCAAGCTTCCTGTTCGATCTCATTTTTTCTTGCAGCTATGATTTGTCCATCGTTTTCAGATTTTATGATCTCGATGATTCGGTTACCCAGGTCCTGTATTTTATAGAAAAAGGTACTGACATCCTCATCCAAACCTTGCACCGTCCGAGCCATATTTCCACCGAGTTCGAAGGTGCTTTCCAAGGGGGCGAGGGTTTGCAAGGTCTTCAAGAGCGAGTCGATGGTTCCAGGAACGTTGCTTTCGAAGGCTCTTGCGGCGCCACCTGATAATCTCGCAGAAATTAATCCGGCAAGGCTACCTTCAAGTCCATCGGGTAACAAACTTTTCGCTTTCTGGCAAGCTAGAGAAAATTCACGAAAACTGGGGCCCGTTGTACCTCCAGAAAAGCGTGGAACAATGTCTATGACGTCTCGTAGTTTGAGGTGATTGTCTGCCATTTTGGCTTCTATCTTTTCTTGGTTGGCTATATGAGGATCTGTCTCTATCTTCGGGACGTCTATATTTATTCTATCTTTGTCGGACGAGGTTCTTTGGTGAGGTCTAGTAGCTGGAATTTGGCGATCTAAATACTCCTGTTTCTCTTCTTCAGACAATCTATCAAAATTACTCCTAGTTACACAAGATTGTTCGTAACTAGGGTTGAAACCTTGAGGCATTACAACGATTCTACTGGTGTTCGAGTTTGCTTAGCTTTAATTTCACTATCTTAAGTTCGTAATTTAAAATTTTCCGTTCGTATTGCAAATATAGCTTAATTGATCTGGGTAAATTCTTGAATTCTTCAGCACTATATCCGTTATGCAAGGATTTCTCTAAACTACTTATCTCTGCAAGAAGGCTCTGCTTCTGGGATTCTATTTCTTCACTAAAGTCTTTCTCTACTCCTTTCAATTCACAAGAGATAACAGTGTTGATGCTTCCCTTATCATTCATTATAAGTCAAGTTAAACTCTAACCGATAATCGGTGCCAGCCGAGTCACCCGTTCTAAACATCGATCATGGGAAAGAAAGAAAAGAAGAAAAAAAAAAAATAATAATAATCTCTTGAGTCGATATTGGCCGAGCCACCCGTTCCAAACATCGACCCAGAAATAGCCTTCGATTAGAAGGTTTCAAATTTTATTCAAAAAGAGGGAGCATGACACATGTTCTGATAAATATTAACCTTGGTAAAATGTTGTTTATTCAACTTGATTTTTTCTGTACATAAGTAGAATTTCGAAAGTATTCATTGACAATGTAACATATGCCCAAATTTCAAATCTATTATCGCTTTGCCAGAGTCACAATTAAGTGTCTTTCAACCCTTAAACAACTCGATACAACCCTGTTCTCGATTTGCCAAAGTCGAAACTATGTGTCTTTTAACCTTCAAACAATTCAAAACCCTGTTCGCAGCGCCATTTTTTTTCCTGTGACGAGCAAGCTCAAGAAATATTCCTGTGAATCATATTTATTATTCTTCTTGGGGACGTGTTAGGCTTAATGCCTAGGAATAAATATTCCTTGTTGTCGTCGACAGGACAGGACCCTCCATAGACAACGGCCTATGGTGACCCTGGGTTCGACCTTTTAAGGGAGTCGGGAGAATTGTTTAAGGTTTAATAAAGACACTTCAAAGTTTCTATAAGATGACGTTATTATTTAGAATTTTCCTCTTACAATATAGTTTCTTAGATTTTAGGACGATTCTCAGTCTCGTCTTGTACAATTTCTTTCCTTATTTTGTTTAATTCTTCTCTGTGTGACTCTGGCATATCGTTATCGGAACTACCATCGTAGAAATACCCTTCTTCTAAAGAATCGTAAAAACTTGGGTCGACATCCCTTTCGGGAAATAAAAAATAAGGTTCTATCTTGACATTTGCTTGGTCTCGTTGCTCAAGCCCTTCCAAATTGTCTTTCCTCGTCTCTAAATCAAACTCATCGATATCTTCTATTGGAAGGTTGTTCCTAGTAAAGTTTTCCCTAGCTTCCTGAATCCTTGGCCTAGTCCAGAAGGGACGAGGTCGCTTTAGGTTGGTTATTCGGACTTTCCTGAAGGCTTCAATGCCCAATCTCTGAACTTTATAATCCTGATCTAGGTTCCTCTGGAACTTAGCGTAATTTGGATGGGAAGGATGAATTTGAACACTTTCTCTCTTTTCTATTCTAGAAGAACCCTCGCAACCTCGTTTGTATAATTCGAAATTTTTAGAGTCCACTATAAAAGACAGAACACCTTAATTAATATTTCAAGTAAATGCTGCTTTAGTAAATTTGATTCATGGAAGTCGTCATTTTAGTTGTGTTTTCTTGTTGTTCGAAGTTGAAAAGGTATCCAATTATTTGTACATGTTTATTATTTGAATAAGATAGTTATCGATTTTACTTTCCCAGTTATTCGCGAGAATCGCTCTTTCATGTCAAAACTTCGTTCCCTTAGTCCAGAGTCTTTTGGAAACTGTAAGAGGATGTAAGTCGTTAAACTTCATCACTAAACTAGGGGTAGAAAAATACAACATGAAATAGACGATAGTGGAAAACTTAGGTTTTGAAATTCCAAAAACAATATTTTTAATTTCTTTTACTTGTAAGTTTGGTTTGTAACTTTGAAGTTGGTTTGTGACTTTGAAGTCGGTTTGTAACTTTGAAGTTGGTTTGTGACTTTGAAGTCGGTTTGTAACTTTGAAGTTGGTTTGTGACTTTGAAGTCGGTTTGAACTGTTTAACAAACAGAATGGGAATGAACCATCCTAGCAAAAAGTCTGCAGTTTATATACTGTTAAGACAGGATACAAACGGACGATTTTCAGTCCGATCATATCATGTAATAATTGATAAAAGGTAAAATCATCGTGACACGAAAAATAAAGTTAAGAACTCGTTTAACTAAAAATAGTGAAAATGAAAAAATGATCGGAGAACTATTATCGAAAGATTCCAATTTCCATTCAAAAGCACTACGCTTATCTCGCACGAGGCCTGGCTCTAATGCCGGTGAACTCGCCGATAATCGCGCGCTATCTAATTGTTGTAGAATGGCTTTGCGAATCTTCGCAAAGTTAAATATTCGGTTCGTTTCAAAATGAAATATTTTCCAAGGCGAGGAAAAATAACTCGCCTTTCACACTTACATTACTTAATAAATTTTTTCGATTTTACAAAATCTCTGCTGTAGGTTAAGTTAATAATTTTTTTTCTTTTCGCGATTCCAAAATTCAACGTGTTTTATGATAATAATCATGGAATTATCGTACACACTGATGTTGAGAAAGTGGTAAAGCTGTTCAATTTTGAAAACAGCTGCAAATTCTTTGAATATGTATGTATATATATATTTTCAAAAAATTAAAAGTTACCAATATAAACAGATGTGAATAAGTTTTACAATTTTTTATTTAAAACTTTTTTTGAGAAATCGACATGTATATGTATGTCATATATTTTATAACTAATATAATTCTCGTACTTCATTGTTCGACTGTCAGTCGAAATTGTTTAAATTCTCTAATTTCAAAAATTTTTTGAATAATTTATTAATAATTTTATAGTCGAAAAACCTTATTCAATGAATAAAATTAACGAAATTACATGTCTGCCATTTTGGCACTTACAATAAAAATGTATTGTCAAAATTGACGATGAATGAAATGTGTAATCAAATTTTATAGATGTATAAATTAAAACAAATAATTTGTGTTTATGATAAATAAAAATATTGTCAAAATTGGCAATTCATAAAATGTGCCAATTTCCATACGGGCGCAAAGGAGAACTTAAAAGGTCATATTTTTTGTTTTTTAAGACAGTCAAAAGAATGGGTAGTAGTAAATGATAATGAAGTTAAAAAAAAGTCATGGCCTTATAATGCTAAAGAAGTGTATACCTTATTTTTACAGAGACAGTAATTTTTTTATTGCCTTTCTTCCTAATTTTACCGTTATTCAAGTATTATGCATTTGGAGTATATTTTTTCAAAATACAAATGTTGGAAAAACATTCCCTCCTTTTTTAGTATACCATCATCGAAAGACATTCTATTAAATCGAACATTAAAATGTACGTCGAATCATATTACATCACGTTCGAATTAATGCTAAATAACTTCAAAATTAAAGTAACTCAGTAGGAGTTGACAGTGATTTATCAAAAAATATCCATATCCCCAAAAAAACATTTCCAATGTAAAACTTTGGAGGTGAGGGGTCGCGTCTAAAAAGCATATCAAAAAAAACCAAATTTTCCCTATACGCTCAGTAAGGGCTAATATCCATTATAGTGAGTAAAGTGATGTGCTTTCGCATAAAAATTTTTCTTTAAGGTTTCTTACACTGAAATTGCAACATGATCATACGTGGCAAATTTCATTTTCAAAAATCTGGACTTGAGCATTTCAAGTCACTCACCTGCCCGCTTTTCCTGACAAATCGTAATCTTCAAACTTTGTTGTCTTTTCGTTAATAACTTATAAATACACATAAAAATTGGATTTTCCATTTCGAGTTTATTCAACGTTGAGTTCAGCATGATTGTTATTCAGAAACAAGAAAAAGCATAAGAATTTGATTAGTGTAACGTTTATAAGTATAAGTCCCTACGTTACACAATTTTCCAAGGGAAAATTCAGAGGGAATCTGGTTAATTAATTAATGAGGGCGTAATATTCGATTCCCTATTTATTTATAGTTTACCTTTACATGACGGCTGCTGGATCCAAAAAGTGCCAGAAAACGCGACAAAGTCTCCGACGAAGCCCGAAATTCGCGCCCCTCCACCAACGCAAGGTGAGGTGTGCGTCACAAAATGATTAATAAGGAATGTCGAGCGATCACCCGAACAATGGGTAATTACTTGATTAGTACATTTCGGCTATTTGATAATGACAAAATACTCTTTTTAGCTTCGCTTACTCTGAATTGCTTTAAAACTTTCAAGTATTCTTATTTTATAAATTTATGTCACGCTGGGACGTGACATTCCTGCCCCCTTAGGTGCGCACGTCTTTGTGCGTTTAAAGAGAACGTGAAAAATACTCACCGAGCGTCACAATACCGAAAAGTCAGAAAATTTATGCGCACGAGTACGCGCCTGGGGAATACGGGGGGTGCGCTTGGCCTGTGCGGCACACTTCCTGAGTGCGCCCCTGCCCCCTTACAAATATGCACGTCCCCGTGCGTTTTTACGGAAGTGGTTTTCGTAACTAAAACTCCTTTCACAATCCAAATATTAGTTTTACACTTGATGACCTTTGTTGCACTACTTGTTTCTAAAACTGTCTTTACATTACTTTTATATTTGTAAAAATGCATAAATATAGAGATAGATCTCTAGACCACTGTATTTGCTTCAACGTAGTTCGAAGTCCCTTATGCAGTTCTCAACCATTTTGTGTGAAGCCGTTTGTTGTGCTGTCTTTGAGCGAAGGAAGGAAGTATTATTGGTCCCCAAGAAGTAGTGAAGAATAGCTTTCTACTGGTCATGTAACCCATCCAGGTAGTCCGGTTGAGGTGATATGAATTCAATGCTGTGATTGGTTTGCACAGAAGTTGTTGTGTTGATCTATTTTCAGCCTCTCGATTATTGTTGTATACGAGTTGATTTGCAGCTTCTTCGGATGACCAAAAGTGTCCTTGCTTTCAAACTGCTTAAAGGCTAGCTATAAGTGGTCATGATTTCTCTCCTTACTTAAATTCAATATGTGCTTGTCTTTTTCTCTCCCTCTCTGTCTCTTTTTTTTTTTTTTTTTTGAGTGCATCAAAAATCATCAGGTAGCAATATACATTTCTCTCTTTTCTCTAAAATTCTTTCTTTCTTTTTTTGTATTATCTAATGTGAAACTCCCATTATTTGATCTGTCGTTATGAACGTGTCCTAATCGTTTCAATTTAAGGTCGGTTTATACTTTCGTTAAATGTAATAAACTTCGATACATAAAAATAGTACTAGACTTTTTCGAATATTCGCATACAGTTATAATATTCTCCTTGATAATCCTCATTGTCTAATATAAATTTAATTCGGTATGTATAGTAATATTAATAAAATTAAAATTGAAAAATTTCTTTTGCAATTGAAATTTCGGTTACATGGTCCTCTTGCATCTTTTCTTTTTATCCTCTTAAATCTTCTGCTTTCTACTATATAAGTAAATTTGTACAAATATCGTATCCGCTGCTTTTTATCACAAACACAATTCATTTCATACCTATGTATATTTTAGTGTATTGCGTGTTCGGTGCAATACTGATCGATGTTTGCCTTCTTCTCTCTGTATATCTCAGAATAAAACTTAAAGTATTTTATACAGAATAATGAGGACTACGCTCAGTTTAGGCGATATTATACTGTGTATTATATTTAAGTAGAAGCAATTAAAAATTTTCACATTTAAGATTTATAGGGCGAGGTACAATCTTATCCAAATAATTCATATTTTGTACCAGAATTTCAAAACCATTATTTTTCCTACCATTGTTATCAATACATGTGTATCTCCTGATTTTAAGACATTATTTGTCATATTTTTGAAGGAACTCAGAACGTATTTAGTAATTTTTGTTATCGAAAGCTTCGAAATCAATGTTTGTACTAAAAAAAAATCTAAATGTTCGAGAAAATTTCTGTTTCCATGCACGATATTTAAATGAAAATGTACCAAAGAACTTTATGGTGTCTTTCTGACCACTGTGGATCACCTTTTTTTTTTCTTGAATTAGTTATTCACATAAATTTTTTTTTTTATATATATACTCGAAGAAACAAAAAACAACTACACGTCCTTTACTGTCTCAAAATTTCGGCTTATAAGTTTTCAAATTAGAGGGAAAAAAAAATTTTTAACTTTTCATTTAATCTGGAAAAGATTCTCCAATTTCATTCAATCAGAAAAGTCGTTGCACATACATTTTGCCTCACTTCTTTCTTTAGTCATTTTTCATTTCAAATTTCCTTGGGTTTGGAATCACTTTGAAAAATTTTTTCTTCTCATACATTTATTCTGTATAACTTAACTTTTAAGTCTTCTAAAAAGTTCTTTCGATAATTACTATTTTCAGACATTTATTTATTATCATTGCCGAGGTTCCAAGGTCAACCTTTTTTTTTTAATTAATTTTTTAACCATCACTATATAACTCACATGTATTTTAACTATTTATATTTTTATAATAATTAGAATCTCTTTTTTTTTTGCTTTCATCATAAACATCGTCGTTTCCGTTTATAACCTTCTAATAATTTGAATAACTTTTACCAGTTTCATTAATTTAAATATAAGTCTTATGATTTCACATTCTGATAACTTTGAAGATAAATGTTTGTTCAAAATTTAATTTGTTCATTCATCGATATAATTTCGCTCCTATGTGGTATTTCATAAAATATTTATTTTCATTTAAAATAACTTTTTGTGCATCTTGATATTTTGATCTCATCCATTTTAAAAAATAGTTCCATACATGTGCATTCTTTATTTTTGACGAAAAGCTTTAATCAGAATTTTATGAGTCTACTTGATAACATGGAATTTGTCCAGATTTGCAACTTTCCTACTATGTGCTTTATAATTTTTTGAAAGAAGAAAAAGAAAAATAAAAGGTGCAAATAGGGGTAAAATTGCGAAATTGGGTAAAATGGCATAATTTGAAGTAGGAGTAATTACATGTTAATTTATGCAATTTGCATCAAATTGAAAAATGGTAAATTTAGTCAACAAACATTCTGCGAAATTTCAGAAGAATGGCAAAATTGGCGTTAAAGGCAAAATGGGGGGGGGGGGGGGGGTAGTATTTGTATTAAAATTGGGTCAATCTTTAAATATATATATATTATGCAAGTTTGCTGTAAAACAATAATATTAAGTAGATTTTTTTTTAACATATGTTATGTAAATTTGCTGTAAAAATGACAAAATTAGGTAAATCATTCAACAGTTTATGTAAATCTGTTGTAGTACGACGAAATAGGGTAATTCGTTTGACATACGTTATGTGAATTTGCTTTGGAAATACTCGAAAGATACCTATTTAATAATTTACATCATTACTTTAATTACCATTTATGTTATCGTTTTCTATGCTTAATTTTTTTTTAATTTTTTGAAAAAATTTAGTCAGATTTTGTTTCGTTTCCTCTTTTTTTTTGAGTGTGATGTCAATAGAAATAAATGCCAAATTTGTTATTTCAGTGTTTTCATCACTTATACATCATCACATTTCATCTCCATATGTTATTGTTTTCTGTGCTCAATTTTTAAATTTTTGAATAAAAGTAGTAAGATTTGGTTTTGTTTCCTTCTATTTTTTTGAGCGGAATGTTAATAGAAATAAATGCCAAATTTGTTACTTCAGCGTTTTTATCACTTATACGTCATCACATTTCATCTCCATATGTTATCGTTTTCTAAGCCTAATTTTTTAAATTTTTGAAAAAAACTAGTAAGATTTGGTTTTGTTTCCTTCTATTTTTTTTTTTTTACAAATCATAAAATTAGTGAAAATGAATGCTAAAAGTGTAAATTCCACCTACGTGGTAGTGAGAGTGAATAAAAGTGGTCTCATGTTCGAAATTTTCCTCTCTTGTTGTTTTTTCTTACTTGGGTGTTCCACAGGCTTTTGGTTTTTCAGGGTACTATGCACTTAACACCGGTTTTTGAACAACGTGGTAGGGAATCGAAGATCCGGCGCTCGAAAATAAAAAAAAAACCAGACTCCAGTAACGTTTCCGCTGCTACCAGTGTAACGTTTATATAAGTATGTATGTATGTTACACAATTTTCCGAGGGAAAATTCAGAGGGAATCTGGTTAATTAATTAACGAGGGCGTAATATTCGATTCCCTATTTATTTATAGTTTACCTTTACATGACGGCTGCTGGATCCAAAAAGCGCCAGAAAACGCGACAAAGTCTCCGATGAAGCCCGAAATTCGCGCCCCTCCACCAACGCAAGGTGAGGTGCACATCACAAAATGATTAATAAGGAATGTCGAGCGATCACCCGAACAATGGGTAATTACTTGATTAGTACATTTCGGCGATTTGAGAATGACAAAATACGCTTTCTAGCTTCGCTTACTCTTAATTGCTTTAAAACTTTGAAGTATTCTTATTTTATAAATTTATGTCACGCTGGGACGTGACAATTAGCATATACACTAATCACTCAGATAGCAATAATATTTTATTCTAAACTATTGTGAACCAAAAGTGAGGGGATGAATGTGGCGGTGCTTGTGAATGTTTCAAAAATTATCGTCATAAAAGCATTATTGTATTTTTTATTGTCTTTGACAAAGAGCTAGAGAGAAATAGAATGGTGATTCAAAATTAATAATTTGTAATTTTCATAAAAAATTTTGTATTTATCATTACATTACACTATGATACAGAAGAAAAGGAAGGAATGGGGTGGCATTTCTTAATTAATCAAAATTCATGCAAAAGATCTATTCGAGATGACAATACAGTAGATCAAGGAACTAGTGTACATTGCCTTTACAAGACATAAAAGCGGGCAGGTGAGTGACTGGAAAAGCTCGAGTCCAGATTTTTTGAAAATAAAATTTGACACGTATGATCATGTTACAATTTCAGTGTAAGAAACCTTAAAGAAAAATTTTTATGCGAAAGCACATCACTTTACTAACTCTAATGGATATTAACCCTTACTGAGCGTATAGAGAAGATTTGATTTTTTTTTGGTATGCTTTTTAGACGCGACATCTCACCTCCAAAGTTTTACATTGGAAATGTTTTTTTGGGTAAGGTTATACATGATAATGTTTCTCATACAGGTTTTAGACATCGAAAATACTACATGATCATACGTATCATTTCACTTTCAGTAAATCTGGACTCGAGCCTTTCCAGTCACTCACCTGACCGGCTTTATGACTTGTAATAGCGGCACATTGTAATTTTTGTAATCTTTATTATTCCAAAAGCACCACTCCTTTCCGCCCTTTGTTTCTGTTATGATATAAATTACATTTACAATATTATCGTTACCACTATGAATTGTTATTACAAAATTAGGAATCGCCTCCTAATTTCTCTTTTTCTTTCCTGCACCTATTTGAGGCTATGAAAAAAAAAAGAAAAAAAAACAGCTAAAAGCTCAATATATTGAATAATGACATTTGATTTCATGAAGTTTAACAAACTTTTTCACATTTTTATAATCAAAGATATATAACATACTTCTCGTACCATCGACCACTTATAGCAATTAACGAATTGTAACTTTCAAATTTTTCATTAAACAAACTTTTTATTTTTCTAACGGAGTTTTTATTCATTACCTATAATGAATTCCCTCCGTGACCCGTTTTCGTGATATTCTACACCCCTACAGACCCCCCCTTCGTGACATTCTACCCCCCCCCCCCCCCACCCCTTTCGTGACACATTTTCGTGGCATCCGACCCCCTCCAGAACCCCCTCCTTTGTGACACATTTTCGTGACATCTTACCCCCTTCAGACCCCCCTTCGTGATACATTTTCGTGACATCCTACCCCCTCCAGACCCCCTCCCTTCGTGACACATTTTCGTGACATTCTGCTACCCCCGTATATATGTCCAAACCCAGGAGAAATACGTAGTTCTACGTAAAAAAAAAATTTTCATCATGATAAATATTAAACGAATAATTCGAAACCGCCATCTCAATTTTCACCTTGCCTATGTCCAACACTTGTGATTTCGGCTACTTATTGTTATTATAAATTTAAAATATTTCAAAAGCACCATCCTTTTTCTCACCTTGCTTCTGTTTACTAGTATCTATAAGTACAATATTATTTCCATTCCTTTTAATTTAAAAAATATATATTTTAACGGTATATACCACCTGATGCCTCCCCTAACTTCAGATGAAAAGTTATTTGTTCTTGTCAATATTAGAAAAACTATCAAGAAACGTAAGTAATTCAAGGTTGGGAAATAATGATTTGTCAGAAAAACGGGGAAGGTGAGTAACTGGAAAGGCTCGAGTCCAGATTTGCTGAAAGTGAAATGATACGTATGATCCTGTAGTGATTTCGATGTCTAAAACCTGTATGAGAAACATTATCATGTATAACCTTAAAACATAAATTATTCTAATGAAGATAAGCCCTCACGGAGAGCATGCGAAAGATTTAGTTTTTTTTTTTTTTTTTTTTTTTTTTTCGGACTAGAGCTCTCACCTCGAAATTTTACGTTCAAAATGTTTTTTTGGGAGATATTGATATTTTTTGGTAAGCTGGCTACATCATTAAACATCTAAAGTCATCCGAAATTGATCGTCAATTATATAGGTAGTAAAGGATTTTTCGTTTTATGATTTTTAATTTCTACATTTCGATAATTTATTTCTTTGCTATAATTATTAAAAATCCATTTTTTTATATTCGCAATACGTCTAAAAACTGTCATGGTCTTTTAGAAGTTTTTTCAGCATTTTTATCAGCTTGCAGTTAATATTTTTCTTTTATTATTATGTTCCAGTGAAATCCGTTTCTTTATCAACCTTTTTTTATATTTTCAATAATCATATACAGTACAGGGTGTCCGAAAGTCCGCGGATCAACAAAAAACCATAGATTCCTCATAAAGGTGGTTGTTGCGACATTCAATTTTATATACGATTCTTTTGAAATTTTGTACACTGAATCTCTATTGTTGCAAAAGCTTATATTCAAAAAATCAGGCAAATCAACTGAGCCAATGAATTTTAAGAAATATTGAAAATTAACATGGGCTTTTATGGACGCGGTTGCATTTTCTATCAAAAAAATAAGAAAAAAATATAGCTAGATGGAGTAAACCATGTAGTTTCTACATTTTCAAAGCACACGACTTGATACTGATAAAATTTTTCAAAAGACCAAAAAATCCACTGAACTGTCACTTTGTATTATGAGTTTTAAGAAACATGGCAACAGTGTGCTGCAGCAGACAGCAATATGTATATATTGCGCGTGTGTGAATGGGTGCACACGGAAAAAAACAAGGTGGATGTGAAGCTGCCAAATCTCTCGAAAAATCTGTCACACAGTCTGAACTGGTCTGAACCAAGCTGCGACAAATAACCCAAAGAGTCTGAAATTGCCAACGCTACAACTACTTTAAATCCTAAGTAATTTTTCTCTTGCAATTTTTGAAAATTTGCAAAATTAATACAATTTTTAATAATTCAATTTTATCCAATAACTCTCGGCGAGGCGTGGTTTTTCATTCAAGAGACACCTTCCCCTTTTTAGTTTACTATGAGTGGGAAGCCGGACAGTTATTCATGAGTCACTGTCATAAACTCCAGTCATAGTATTAGTTTTCAGCTTCCAAGAAATTTAAAGACTAAAAAAACACATTTTTCGAAATAATCGTTTTTGTCTATTCATTTTTTTTCTGTCATAAAATTATTTTGTCAGACTGACACGATTACAATGCATTATCTTCTAACCTTTTTTCCCCGAAAATTAGAAAGTCATTCCATCACACGCCTCATTGCCACGAGGTTTCCCACTCCCAGTAAACTAAGAAGGAAAAGTTTTCCCTTGTATGAAAAGCTCCGCCTCGCTTAGAGTTATTGGACGACAGGCCCGGACTGGGCCCCTAAGGGCCCACCAGGCAGTAATTCTAAAAGGCCCCTCATATATAAGATATTATAATTGAACTGATTTGACAAGGTTTAAGAGCTAAATGTAAGTTTTAAAATGCGACCTAAGCCCAGTGCTGCAATGACACAATTCCCAACAACAAAATTAGACCACAATATATTAAAATTAACGAGGATAACACAATAACTGAAATAGGCTGTCAGTGAAAAATCATCAATAGCAATTGAAATAGTCTGAGTTCAATAAAATACTTTAGTAACTTGCTCTCCTTTGTATGTGTATAATTTCACCAATAGTTTTAAATCATCAATAATTTTCCACCAAACTACTCTGTAGTGATAGTGCGTTTATAATTCTTTGAACATCGATTTGGTTCAGGTTTTTTTTTTCAATGGCCATCAGCATGAATGTTTCCAAATGTTCTTGCTTCAAGCAACTTCTCAATCGATTTTTTATATATTTCAGCTTGGAAAATGACCTCTCGCAAGCTACCCAGCTGAAAATAATTAAATTATTTTTCCAAATGATTCGACCAATATAGTAATTCGTGGGTAATCCATGAAATTTTCTAAATGGAATGACTAGATGGATTTACCAATTGGATAATCAATTAGTTTACCTTATGGATCGACCAAATGGTGTACCAAATAGATTGATCAACTGATTTACCAAATGGATTGATTAACTGATTTACCAAATAGATTGATCAACTGATTTACCAAATGGATTCATCAACTGATTTATCTGTTGGTTCGAACAAATAATTATCATAATGGGTCAATCAAATCGCACTAAAATTTTTTTCATGAAAAAAAAAAAAATTCATCGTGTATTGTAAAAAATAATCACTATATGAAGTTTTGAACAAACTTTTGAAAAAAAAAAATCAAACTCAGGTGGGGTCGAAACCCACGACCTTCGAAGTCGCAGGCGAGAGTCTACACGACTCGGCTATCAACGCTTCTCATACATTGTAGAAAACACATGAATATTGTTGTTACCATTGTGTTCATGTTCGAAATAAGTTCCTTTTATACTCACATATTCATATGAAGTGTCGATAGCCGATTGTTGTAGACACTCGCCTGCCACATCGAAGGTGTGAGTTCGAATCCACACTTGATACAATTTTTTTTTTTCAAAAATTTGTTCAAAACTTCATTGTGATTATTTTTTACAATATATAATAAATTTTTTTTTTCATGAAAAAATTTGCAGTGCGATTCGAATGATCCATTACGTAAATCATTTGCTCGAACTAACAAATAAATCAGTTGATCAATCCATTTGGTACACCATTTAGTCGATCCATTAGGTAAACTAATTGATTATCCAATTGGTAAATCCATCTAGTCATTCCATGTAGAAAATTTAATGGATTACCCACGAATTACTATATTGGTCGAATCATTTGGAAAAATCATTGAATTATTTTCACCTGGGTACTTGCGTGCAAGAAATACTTAAAAGGAGTTTGTATGCGAGAAACAGTTGTTTGTAAATTTTTTCATGCAAAGAATAGCGCAGTAAAACAGAGTAGCAACATCTCACACAATTTCTACACGATTTGCAAGTTTTCGACAGTTTTGATGGCAGAGATTGATCTGTTTCAAATTTTTCCTGCCGATCTGTAGGTAACTGGCTATTCATTTTTTCTCCATTCAGATCTTCATCATCAGAATCTTGAAGCATGTCCACATGATATTCTTCAGCTAGACTTTGCTTGAGTGTAGGCCATTTAGAAGCTAAGTCCTGCAACTCACCTTTTGAAGACTTCAATGATATTTCGTCGAATCTATGCAGAACTTCGACAAGAGCTGTCAAAGCGTTTTCAGGAAGACCGTCTGCGACAATATCCGGGAAATTTTTTGGGTCGAGACATGCGAAATCCGCAGCGACTTTGCCATGTTCTTCAAACCGTGATTTGATTGCATTCACAACTTTGTCGATAATAGCGTTGTGAACTTCTACTCTAAACTTTTTTTCAGGATCATTGACTGTTTCATCTCTAGCTTTTTCGCCGGGTAATCGCTTTTTTTTATGTATTTTTTTTTTTTAGTAAATGCTCTTTCAACTTGAATTTCTGATCCTTTTTCTGCCAGCGAATCTTCAGCCCAATCAACGAAGTTATTTGCAGTCGTCAACACCTGTGAAATAAAAGAAGTTCATATTGTACTGCAATCAACATCTTTCCGTTGAAATAGATGTTTGAAAAACATTATTTACTACTCTTTTTCGGAAGGGGGGGAAAAAGTCAAGTTTTACATAAGTATGGATAATGAGTAATAAATACTGTAAACATACGTGACTATAATTGTCTGTCGGTGATTTTTGGTTTGAAGTAGAAGCAGTTGATGAGCCTGCAGATGTTGACGCTTGTTGAAACATAACACTCAAAGATTTACATTTTTTTACTTCCGTTTCCCGTAAATTTTGTTCTTTCAGTTGCCTTTTTTGGGCACCCGATTTGTATTTACGTTTGTTCAGCATGGTTCAGCTGATTTGAATAACTACTAAAAACTGTTTGAAAAGCACAATTTCACTACTCAACACTTGCAGGAGTAAGAAATATAATATGAACTGTCAATTGGTTTTAAACAACAATGTGTCTGAAATTGTCACTATAGGTTTCAGCCATCGACGTGTATATGATATGGACCACTGGTGACTACTGCACATGCGTTCTGCTATAGAAAGAAATGGAAAAGAAAGGGAGATAGACAGTTCATTGCTATCTTCGTGCGTTCCCACTTAAGGGGACTCAGTATCGTAGATGCGAACAGTTGTAGCCCTTTGCCGAAAGCGCTTTGACAGCAACTCGTCCAATAAACTTATAATCGACATATTTTATCTCAGAGAGAACGTAATTTCCTTTTTTTTATTTATTTCATAATCCATTAATGTCAAGGAGCTTGCGTTTTGAAGCAAACAACTTGAGTCCACTGGCGTAGAATTAAAATTAATTTGAAAAAGTTGCGCAAACAATAAAAAAGCGCGAATAGCAATATTATAAATAGAAATTTGAAAATTTTCGCATCTTGTAAGAAATATCATTTTTCTTTTATTAAGTAATATAGTTTAAAAAAAATAATGGATGGGCGCATTTTCAAGGGGCCCCGATTGCATGAAACAGGTATAGATACGCTGCTACTTTAAGTTTCAGTCTAAAATTCATATGCTGAAAAGGGGCCCTCCAGCGTTCGACGTATAAACATATTACGTAAATATACGCATTCTCAAAACATTTTCTGAAATTGTGAAATACATCGACGAGATTCATTTGCAAGGGGCCCCGATTTCTTGAATAACTACAGATACGCTATCAAATAAACTTTTAGTTGAGAATTCTTCTACACAAAGGGCGCCGTCAAAGTCAACGACTTCGGCATAGGCATATACACAATTCTAAACTACATGAGGGGCTCAATGAACTAAAAAAAAGGTACAGAAACACTGCCAAATTAAGTTTCACTCTGGAAATCTCTCGTGCCGACAGGAGCCCTTCAAGTTGACGGTCTTACCGGTCTTACCAGCTTTAATAACTTAAAATTGACATGCCAGTTGAATGATTTGAAAACGAAACATGTTTCAATTCAAACATCGATTGTATACTCCAAACCGAGGGCCCCCTATTTCGAGGGCCCACCGGGCGAATGCCCGGTTGCCCGGTGGCCCAGTCCGGGCCTGTTGGACGAAATGAAATTATTCAAAACTGCAATAATTATATTTCAGTGTCTTCCTTTTCACTATTAGATATTTTTTATTTTTTGCATAATCATATCTGTACTTTCCTGCTATAACAGAGAGAGTTATTTCTGCCATAACTTTAAAAATTTTATCAGAATATCACGTAAAATGAGCCTTATAGCGGGAGTGACTTTCTCTGTTATTGCGGAAAGCCACAGATATATTTCTTTGCTAAAATTTGCATTTTCATAAATTGTTTTTTGCTTTTTGCATTCGTTGTTTTCACTTCCTTTTTTTTTATAATTTTGTGAATAATGGCAAGAACATCAATAGTATCATCACTAAATTTATTTGAAACGTTAAATTACAGTTGTTCAGAATATAATTATGTAAAATAGTTTACTATCGATTATTTAGAATTTAGAAAACTTCTGATTATTGACCGATGATAACACTGCATTGCAAGGAACTCGAGCGGGACTCGGAGGTCAGTTTTTCTCGGCATCAGTGAGTCACTCAGAGTTGCAATCAAATTGCGGTCGTGGATAGAGTCGTGATGACGCTGTACGCGCAAAATCAGCGTCGTCGATTTTACATGTGTTTCTTTCGGTTTCCTTGTGTAAATTAAGTAAACTAGCCTAAAGTTTCTCCGTCAAGCTTTCAAAAACTTTCAATAGCATTCCTGATGAATTTCTTCGAACGCTCAAACTTCCAAAGAACAACGTTTATGTCAATTGTAACCGATTTTGGAGGCATTTTAACAGCAGTTAAGGTCTTTTCCGAGCAATAATTCACTAATGTCAATAGCACTCGCGAAATGTCACAAAATGTCAATTATCCGACGATGATTAGAGTCTGTTCAGTTCCCTGCCAGTTTTATGACACAAATTTCAGCGAGATTACGAACTCGAAAAATACGGCACTTAAATCCCTCTCGAACATAGTCATAGTTTCACGTAAGTTCCGGAATAACTTTCCGACCACGAAAGGCACGAAAAAAAGTCACTGATATCGCGCTATCGAGCGTCAACACCGAAAAATCGTCTTCACGCGCCGTGTTGACTTGAATTTCGAACGGACGTTCAAAACAATCTCGCTGCCGCGAGCACTCAGAAAATTCAACTCCACTGGAGTGAGAGAGATAAACTCGAAGAAACAAAGGCCTTGTGTAGAGTTGTTAGCATCCTTATGTAATTCCTACAATTCTGACATAGGAAAAGCACTGTACACTCAATTTATCCTGCCAAGAATTCACCATAGATCCGGCTCGAAGGACCAAAATGTTCAGGACACGAGCTGAAAATGCGGGTGTTTTGCATTTTATAAGCTTTATCCTACGTTGCGTTGCCGGAAAATGTACTTTAATTCTTGGGTTAAATGCAGTAAGACGACAGAACGTGCGTGTAACAATTACTTTTATTTAGGCTAATTTACTTAATTTACACAACGAAACCGAAAGAAAGACATGTAAAATCGACGACGCTATAAATATGTGACGAGCGAGGTTTTGCTCACTCATTTTACCATCATTTTTCCAAAGAAAGAATAATACTTTATGAAAATATTCCAACAAAATTTTCGTTCCGAAAATAAAAAGATATAAAACTATTCTTCACAAACAATTAACACACAGCGATATCTGAATCGCAATAATTTATTCTCAATGATTAACAAACGATTTCGGACAGAAATGAGCCTATGATTAAACTCACTCAACAGTAGATGTAGACAAGTAAACGAACGTTCAGCGATAACAACTTATCTTTCGAAAGAATATAATTTTCATTAAACTTTCTTGAACAATAATCAGCGGATGGGAACGACCAAAAAAAAACCAAATTTTACCCTCTCCTTTTTTTTCTTATTTCTCCTCATTCAAAAATGGTATATAAGCCGGAGGATTTCGCTAGTTCTTCGGATAACCTCTTAAGTTAAACGTCCAGTAACTCCTACGAGTCCGAAAACGTCCTGAACACAAGAATTATCCCCGACGGGTTCAATAAGGGTCCGACCTGACGACGACCCTTCCAACCCCACCAATAACCTCTGAGTGTAGTGTGGTGAAAAACCGAAGTTGTACTTCAGGTCCAGATACCAACTTACACGAAGAATAAATACAACAAAAAAAAAGTAAGCATTTAAAATTCTCTAATATATAGAATATCAGAAAGCCAAAGATCGGGCGGAAAGGACTTGTCCTTTCTGAGCTGCAGTTCCAAGGCAACTCGTTCCAAGGCAAGTATGATTATTCCAAACCTTTCAATAATCTTAATTACTCTCAAACGGATCCTTCCTTCCTTATTCTTTTAATAGTGATGTCGGAGATACGAATTGACATAAATTTTAGAAACATTTAAATCAGGAAACATTTAACGAACATTATAGTTGATGGTCAGAATACAAAGTCTTAGATAAAATAGAGTTCTTTTCATTATAAGGTTAACATGAAAACGCGTTATTATTGCAGTGCCTTCGGTGGAGGATTTAATATGGGCAGTTAAGTGCATAATTAAAAGAAAAAAGATCAAACCCAGTGCAAACAGAAGTGAGTATAAAAGTAGAGGGATTCTAGATTTATATACTAGATTACGAATCTTGAAAAGACTTCCTCTAAAGAACCCGTTCTCTTGGAAAGATTTAGATAACGAGATAGCGAAAGAAGCGTCCAGACAATTTGGGATTACATTAGTATCTCCTGCAAAACGCATTAAGCTAAGGTGCAATCACTGTGGGATTCAACAGAAACAAGAGTTACAACTAAACCCTATAGACCGAGAACTCCATAATTTAGTACGGACGGAAATTCCTCCAGAACCCCAGAACCTTAACACATCCTGGCCGGAATCACCGAAGAACGAAATGGTTTCTTCTCATTCAGCCCTGATGCAGGATCTCGCAGATCTGGGGTTTCAAGAACCTTGTCAGAACTAATAGTTAGATGAAATAGTGCGAAAAAGTATTAAGGTTGTTAGAGCATCGAGAATATAAAAGGGAAGTGTAAGCCCTTGTTAATAAGGAAGGGAATAATATAATATTAATAATATGAACTACGATGAAAATGAATAAAGCGCAGAATCAACCAAAACAATAAAAATGCGAATAGATACAAGGCGAATATTAAAATGAAATTGAACGAAGCAATTGTGTGAATAATTACCCGTACGATTACGAGGCTTGAATATTGAAAACAAACAAACTGAAAAGCGAATCTTGATGAAAGAAAATTATCCAAATTGTGAATCATTGAATAAAAAGAGAAGAAATATAAATGAAAAATATGAATTTAAGATTGATGCAAATAAAAACATTATAATGTAAATCCAGTTATCCATTTATTGAGCGTCAATAAAAGGAAATGTATTAAGCACCGATATAATTATCCAACAAATTTAAACGCGTAAATAATTACGAATGAGACACAAATAGATGTAACTCCATTGTAATATTAAATTTTGTAATAAAATTATGTTAGACTAAAGTTCCCTCTTGTTGTCATTTAAATCACCCGAGTTTCAAGGTTGTTCTAAGAGGTCCTCTTGGTCAGAGTCTCCATTAGGGTCTTTTCACGGAACGAGTGGGTCGAGATATAGCCAACGAAAGGGGGACGAGAAATAAAAACAACGTTGGATTTCGATCAATTTTCTAAGGACATCACTATCATCGTTGGTTGATAAGAGCTCGCTCGTTACAAATACATTATTTATGTATTTTTTTATCATTATTAATGTATTTAGTTTAATTTTTTATTGTTATCGATTTACTTATTACAGTTGTGGGCACAGTTTGATATTGTTCTACTTTTATTGTTTACTGGTATGAATATATTAATAATTCACTTATTGATATCCATTTTTATATATACTTTTTTGACTACAATTCATTTACTATTTATTATATTATTTATATATATTAATAGGCCTGGATCGATATTATTATATTATTTAAACATGTCTGTTTACAATTTATTAATTAATGTTTATGCTATTATTCATCTATCTTGTTCAATGATTTATTAATATTTACTATTTATATTTACTGTTATTTATTTAGGTTCATATTAATTTTTTATTTCTTCTCCTTCATTTATTTATGCACTATTTATTATATATTATATTTATGTGGACTTGGTTCAATATTGTTTTTTTTTTATTTATACATGTCTGTTTACAATTTATTTATTAATTGTTTTACTATTATTCATTCATCTTGATCAATGATACGGTTCCATTTTAAATGCTATTAAAATTGCTGCTAAGTAACAGTGTTTTCTTCGTATGATTTTAATTTTCCAGAGAGGAAGTAAATCCAATCAGTATTTCGTTTTTGCATCAGAGTTTAGAACTGAAATGTAAATAAAAAAATTATTCAAATCATTTCAAATGCCTATCTTTCTCCTTAACATGCTTCACTACAATTGCTCCCAATGTTTCACTAAACTTACTTCCTACATCATGCGCTCGATCAACCAGAAACTTTGAATTTTTTTTAGTCGTGACGAACTAAGTTATATTGGTTCGTATGTCATATCAAATGTTTTTCATTGTAAAGCTCAGCTAAGTCAAAAGATTTCAACAGTACCTACGATTTTAGAACTATTTCATACGATTAGTTTTGAAATATGTGGTAAAGTACAGTGGATTGGGCCTAATGATATTGTGCGATATATATGTATTATACTATGCACAATAGGTTATCAGTCAAACCTGCTGTTCATATTATAAAAATATAAAGTCAATGGAATTGGGGAAACGACGTCACAAAAAACCGCATCATGATTCTACCTCTGTGGTTGTGAGGAAAAAACCTCAATAAATAATTACCTGTATAATGCAAAAAAAGACAATATATACCAATATATTTTTTTTTAAATATATACATATACATAATACCCAAGTTCAATACATGTGATCTTCTAATGTGAGAGGTCAAATTCAAGATGCATGTAATGTTATTTTCGCTCATAATTTTCGGCGAATGGTTTCATCTTTAATTCGAAAAAAATCAAGTTACCATGTTTCTTACGAAATTTAACTTGGCTTGCGCGTAAAAAAAGGCTCAAATAGGTATTCAAAAAATTTCAGAATAAGCGAGACAAAAAATGTTCTTGCAAGTCAAATAACATTATTCCGCTAAAAAGTACGAAAACATTTTAGCTGGAAAGAGCGAAGATGCTCATTGCTAAAATAAAAGCTTATGTGATGTTGTTCTGAAAAAGTAACCAAAAAATGAAACGTAACTGAAAAAACTCAGCTTATGTAGTATGGCTCTATATGCCCATTGACTTTTTTACTTTCATTGAATTAAAAATTATCAATAAATAATGCGTTAAGAGATACGCCTGTGAATATTAGATACGCCTTAACGTAAATTAATTATATTCTCGAAACGTGAGAGTTTCGCTCAACATTCTACACACGTATAGAATTTTCGAAATCATTCTTGAATGTGATAACATAAACATGAAGTCAGAAGGGTGATTTGTTATTGAAAAAAAAATTTTATTTTCCAAAAAACGCAGAAGCGATAATTTTGTTGAAAGAAATATATGAATCCCTAGTCTAGAAAAAAATCATTACAACAAAATTTCACGTAAAATAATTTGTAAAGTGGAAATAAAAACAATAGATCTGTTGAAATGTGGAAAGAGAATACAAAGTGAAATAAAATAAAATTTTTTTATTTTTATTAAACAATTAAAAAGAGAGAAAAAAAAATTTGCAAACTTGATCGTTTGCGAGTGCACGTTTCTCTTATTAGATGTGATTAGATGTTAGTTTTTCAAACATCGTATAACACAAAAGAGATCTTTTCCGATTGTAAAGCATTTTTAAAAACCCATGGCCCACGCTGCTTTTCTAAACGGGTTCCACGAAAAACTTCCCTTCTCTTTTCAATATCACGAGGCGAGCGAGCTGTCATTTTCTAACACGTTCAAAGGCATGAGGCATCCCAAAGTTGCGTGGTAGGAGGCAGGAGGTTCATACATACATGTATGGAATTTCTTGGAAAATTATAGTAAAAGTCACACACGTACTAATATAGAAAACTTTTCATAGTATTATTCTTAATATTTCCATACAATGCAGGAAAGTTCCTACATTATTATTATAAATTTATTTATTTTCTGTTAAAGCAATTCTAGCTTTCAACCTGAATTATGTATGGGATTTCCCCATTGATAAATTTAAAATATCCTCCAGCCACTGTTATGAAAATTACAATTCTTTCATTGTTAGGAAAATTTTTCTATAATTTATGGGAGAATTACCCTTGCGTATGGAAAATTTTCGAAATTTATTAAATACTGCTGAAAATTGTTTAAACACATCTTTATGAGAAAAATCCTAATATATAATTTGCTGGGTTTAAACTTTAGAATACTTTAAATGGAAAAATTACCACTTTTTTTCAACAGCGTATACATAAGTATGCGAAAATTAAAATTTTTTTCTCTGATTGTTACAGATCTACATTTATTTTACGCACATACATAAACATATACTCAGGTAGCAAAAGAACTATTGCATGATTTTTTAGATGGGCTATTTTATATAATGCAACATAATAAAAAAATACTCGGAATTTTCATACAAAAAAATATATTTCGGCGCCTTCTATTTATACGTTGCCGACTGATAACGGACCGTAGGTGGCTTTCGATAGGAAAATCTCCAAAAAGTGTATCGATCAGAAAAGAAGATAATATGAAAGCCTTATGAGTACGATGAAAGGTGGAATCCCCAAATGATAGAAGACATTTTCTCATTGACTTTTCAGTTTTCCGAGAGCCGCGATCGTGAACAGTCATTCGAGCTTCGTTGTTACTTTCAGATAACAAATAAGTAAAACGAATAGTTATTGAAATTTAAGTGAAAATATTAATCGAAATAAATTGAAAATGAAATTGACATTAGTTCTCAGTATCATTCAATATTTTATTATAAACAAAAAATCCATTCCTAGTTATACACATTTTTCATCAATAAAGTGAAAATTTCAAATTTCAGTGGTTCAGCTACATAATTTTATTATTTTTTCAATAATTGATCCAAAATGGTAAGAGAAGTGCCGTGCAGTTACTTCAGTAATGCCAGATTTTCCCCTTGGCTTCAAACAAATAATGGAAACCCAAGTGGATTTTTCTGCAGGGCGTGTGAGGAGTCTTTGAGCGGAGGAAAGAATGAATTTCGGAAGCACGTTAGTACGTTGAAACATAAACAATTTGTGGCCGGAAAATTTCCTGATTCTCAGCAATTTTTCTCATCCTTGGATTCCACTACGAGTAGCAGTAGTTCGTTCGTGGATTCATATAATTACAAAACTCTCTCGATTTCTCAAAACATAACCACCCAAACAATAGTGCATTCCTCCCCTGTTGTGACACCGTGTTTACAATTCAATTCTCCGACGAGACCCTTGTTCCGTCGGCAGGTTCCTATAGTTTTTTTCAGTACATCAAATATTCTACCAATACCAGTAGTGATTTCACCCATTTTTTCAGTCGGCAATAATCCTTTTCCACTACTTCCAGTTTTCCCTGCCTCTTCTTCTATTCCGATTTACACTACTTCCGTTCCCCTTCTTGTTCATTCAGTGTCCTCTCCAACGCAGATGTTTTCCTCTCCTTCTTGATTGCGTGTTTGAAATTTTTTCACCGTTCCAATAAATGTAACACCGAAGTTCCCCGTTACCTCCGTATCTCCTATAATTCCATCAGTTTCCGCTGTTTCCGGTTCAAAACGTTCGTCTGTTCCTCCTGGTTATTCCCCCTTAAATTTGAATGTTCCTACAATTTCATCACTAACCACCAGTGAACACTCACCTTCAACGCGAAATTCAGTAATTACTTCAAATTCCTCACTGATAAAATCAGAGCATTTAAATCATTCAAAATTTTTTCAAATCTTTCAAAATTGCTCAAAATTACAGCAAGTTCATCAGCCAAGTCATTGGTTTATTCAAGTTCGCCGAAATTCTTGAAGGCTCCCAGAGGTTTCTCGCAAAATATTGTGGTTACATCAGGTTCCTTGAAATCCCCTGAAGTTTCTGCGAGTCCCTTGCGAAAATCACCACGTTTCTCACCATAGTCCTCTGCAACAAAATAAGTAGCCAACTCAAGTTCCTTGAAATCTCTCGAAGCTCCTGCAGGTTCCTCCACAAATTTGACGATTACTCAAGATTTCTCTTCCACATCCTTTTCTACACAGTTTTTTGCGCCTTCTCTCGAGTAATATACGTAGGAACCAATATACCCCCACCCCGACTCAATAGCCAATGAGGTTCCTCTGCCCCCACCCCTGACTCGGTAGTCAATGAGGTTCCACTTCCCCCACCTCTGACTCGGTAGCTAATGAGGTTCCACTTCCCCCACCTCTGACTCCGTGGACAATGAGGTTCCTCTTCTCCCACCCCTGAATCGGTAGCCAATGAGGTTTTGATCCCCTACCACTCTCTGATTAACCAATCAGAAAAGAATTGAGTGAAGCCTAGAAGTAGTTGCTGAAAAGCATTAGTTAGGCTCGAGGAAGTGAAGTGACTATATCGAAGCGCGGAGCTGTGGACGTTGCTCGCGCTCCGACCCCAAGAGCCGAATGGCTTGGAAGCGCGCTCGCTCCTCCTGAAGTACGGCGGTGGAGGAGTGGGGGAGCGGGGGAAAAACTGTGGAGGTGGCGTGAGTGGAGGAGCGAAAACGGCGGTGGGAACTCTCCAAGGTCCATGCGAGTTGGTATACCCGAGCGAGCGAGACAGAAGGATCAGTGTACCGCGAAGTAGCGGCAGCAGTAGAGGATCAGCGGAGCAGCGATGTGGAAGCTAGAGGACCAACGGAGAAGCCGGAGGAGCAGCGGCGACGACGACCCTGGATCAGCGACGTGGAAGCTGGAGGACCAACGGAGAAGCTGGAGAAACAGCGTCGACGACGACCCTGGAGGACCGACGGGGACGCTGGAGGACCAACGAGGAAGCTAGGGGACCGATGAGGAAGCTGGAGGAGCAGCGGAGACGACGAATCTGGAGGACCTACGGGGAAGCTGAAAGAGCGTGCTCGGGTTAATCCGTCGAGGATGGACTCGAAAAGCTGCTAAAGTTGTTAGCCCTTTTTAGGGCTACAATTTTTTCACAAAGCAGCCCTTTTTAGGGTTAAAAAAATTTTTTGTCATTCTAATTAACTTCTAATGACTTTGTGTAAATTTAGGAAGTCAGCCCTTTTGAGGGCTACAAAAAATTTTTTTCTTCTCAATGAACTTCTAATGACTTAGAGTTACGTACATTTCAGATGCCAGCCTTTTTTAGGGCTACGATAATTTTTTTGCTTTCAAGAAATATAACTTCTATCATGAGTATATGGTCAATGAGTTAAAATTCACTTAGGTCAAAAATTCACATTCTCTATTGGTTCTTTTTGGAACCATCAGTCATGTTTTTTTAAGAAATACACATCATTACTAGCTATGAGGAAGGTTTGAATGGAAATTGTGAGTTTAATAAAATTTATCTTTGAATTTGATTGGTCGTTGGGAACGTGATGGGGAAAAGTGAATTTTGATTAGCTCTCGAGTCTGAAGTGGGATGAAGAGGAACCCCATTGGCTGGAGCGTCGAAAAAAGTGGGGGTAACTCTGGATATTCAGGGTATACAATGAGATGCATTTCAGAGGCAAATCATTAGTTTTATCAAACTCTCGTTGGAAACATCTCGAGCGACATTGTAGTGTGACAACAGAACTTCAAGAAATCGCCACTGGCAGCAGCAGCAGTTGGAGTGGGGAGAGGCCCTATATCAAGAGGGATCCCTGAGCAGAATCATCAGTCTCAACGAGAAACCGAAGCAACTACATCTCGAGCGACAGCTGAACTTCAAGAAATCGCCACTGGCAGCAGCAGCAGTTGGAGGGGAGAGAGGCTCTATATCAAGAGCGATCCCCGAGCAGAATCATCAGTCTCAACGAAAAATCGAAGCAACCACATCTCCAGCGACATCGTAGTGCTACAATGGAAAAAGCCAAAGAAATCGGCAAGCGTCAGCGCCACCTTTTGAACGCCAAGAACATCAACTCTGAAGAAGTCCAGGACTTGGTCAAGGCGGATCAAGGAACACCTTGATCCGCCTCCACTGCATCCAAGCGATCAAAAATCTCAAGAGCTACAACCATCTTTTGAGAGGACGTTCCGTGCAAGGAGCTGGCTTGCACCCTGGAGGCCTCGCCTGAAAGGATGTCAACTCAGCCTTCCAGCAACGCCTCAACATAGGCCTCGTCATCAACGACGACACGTATTTGGAAATCGAGGACTTTCTCGAGGACGCCCGAACCGTATTCATCGAGAACATCCAGGCTGCCTTGAAAAAACAACGCTCTCAAGGTCAATACTACTCTCGAAGGAGAGTACACCGTGCTCAAGAACAACGAAGAAGAAACGGAAATCATGGCATTCCACACGAAGAACAATCCGATTCTACAAACGACTGACCTCATCGAGTGGTTCAACGAGAACGTCAAAAAAGCCCTGCTGAGCAGTGTCGAAGATTTCCAAGATACCGGCTCCAGGTGTACTCTGCGAAGGATCGTCAATCTTACTGTTTACCTAAACAAGTACAACCCGATGAAAGGAAGCTGATACATTGAACTACCCTAAGTCATCAAGCTCAAAAAAGCATGTGTTAATGTGCAAAATGATGACAATCAATGCTTTAAGTGGGCAGTACTCTCAGCATTGCTTCCTGCAAAAGACCATGCATGGCGAGTTTCAAAATACAAGGCTTACGAATCCAAGTTGAAATTCGACGATATCAATTTTCCTGTCCAGCCAAAGGATACGCCAAAATTTGAGAAACTCAACAAAATCTCAATCAACCTGTACATACTCCAGAAAAAGGGCGAAGAAATATTCATCGTCGCTCTGATCCACATTACCAAGGACAAACAAACGAAACATGTGAATCTGCTCCCGATTCAAAACCACTACGTCAACGAGGAAGAGTCGAAAGACGCAGAAGAAGAAGAAAACAATGAGCCAATACAATTCCATTACGTGTGGATCAAGGACGTGTTACGATTGGTCAGCTCACAACTCACAAAAAGAAATTGCAAGCAACACATCTGCGATCGCTGCCTTCATTACTTCAAGACCCAAGAGAAATTGGATGCCCCCGACATTGATTGTAAGAAAATTAAAAAATGTGGCGTCTTCCTACCGGATCCCAAGAACAACATCCTTAAGTTTAAAAACGCCAAGAACATTGAGAAAGTACCATTCGTTGTCTACGCAGACTTCGAATGTATCTTAAAGAAAATCGATGGGCTGTCCAATACGAAGACAAAAGTTGAGCAGATTCACGAGGCTAGCAGCGTTGGATACTTTGTGAAGTGTAGCTATAATGAAGATCTGTCTCGCTACAACTCCTACCGTGGCCCCGATCCTGCAAAGTGGTTCGCCGAAGAACTTCATCAACTGGGGAAAGCCGTCGACGACATTCACAAGAACCCCATGGACATGAACCTTGCAGTTGAAGAAGAGGAGGCCTTCAGGAGAGCATCAACATGCCACATTTGCGGAAAACAACTGAAACCCGATCGAGTCAGGGATCACTGCCACTTGACTGGACGTTTCCGAGGAGCTGCACACAACGCTTGCAACTTGAACTTCAAGGATTCCAGGACAATCATCGTCATGTTCCACAGGTTCAGCAACTACGACTCCCATCTCATCATAAAAGACGTTGCCTACCATGTCGATGGGAAAATCAGCCTGCTGCCACTCAACATGGAAAAATATATTTCAGTCACCAAGAGGCTGAAATATATCGACGTCAACTTACGGTTCGTTGATTCTTTCCGATTCATAGCATCTTCACTGGACAAGTTGGCATCATACCTGGAGGCAACACCGCTCACAAGGAAAGAATTCAGCGACATCAATGATCAAAACTTCAAGCTCCTCCAATGTAAAGGGATCTTCCCCTACGAGTACGTAGATTCTTGGGAGAAACTCGACCAAGGAGAACTACCAGCTCACGACCAATTCTACATATAGTCACCTCAGCGGAAGCAACATCACCACGGAAGACTACAGGTTAGTATCTTATTATTATTCTTTTTCTATTATACGACTTGTGCTAATTTTTTTTTCTTTTACAGGCATGCTCAAACAGTGTGGCAGACGTTCAGGATCAGAACTTTGGGCGAGTACTCGGACTTCTACTTGAAAACAGACGTCCTGCTACTCGCTGACGTTTTCGAGAACTTCAGAGAAAAATGTTGCCACATCTACGGGTTGGATCCAGCACACTACTATACGGCACCCGGCTTCACATGGGACGCAATGCTCAAACACACAGGTATCGAGCTGGAATTACTGACGGATATCGACATGATATGAAACTTGCACGGTGGCGTCATCTTTCCAAGGTCAAGGATCTATTTTTAGAACTTGATAAATTCATGCGATATCTCGTGATCGTAATTGCGTTATCGAGTATTACTCGAAAAATTATCTTTATTCATAGAGTATAATCATAAGGTGCTAATAGTCATATAAAATTAACGTTTATCATCCTTATATCATTATTAATATAATCTTTGAAAATTTTTCAGAAAAATTGAAAAAGTTTGTGAAAGTACAAGTACAAATTTTCAAAGACCTTTCAAATAATCTAGATTTATTTTCAAACAATCTTGGCTGACAACTTTAGCAGCTTTTCGAGTCCATCCTCGACGGATTAACCCGAGCACGCTCTTTCAGCTTCCCCGTAGGTCCTCCAGATTCGTCGTCTCCGCTGCTCCTCCAGCTTCCTCATCGGTCCCCTAGCTTCCTCGTTGGTCCTCCAGCGTCCCCGTCGGTCCTCCAGGGTCGTCGTTGACGCTGTTTCTCCAGCTTCTCCGTTGGTCCTCCAGCTTCCACGTCGCTGATCCAGGGTCGTCGTCGCCGCTGCTCCTCCGGCTTCTCCGTTGGTCCTCTAGCTTCCACATCGCTGCTCCGCTGATCCTCTACTGCTGCCGCTACTTCGCGGTACACTGATCCTTCTGTCTCGCTCGCTCGGGTATACCAACTCGCATGGACCTTGGAGAGTTCCCACCGCCGTTTTCGCTCCTCCACTCACGCCACCTCCACAGTTTTTTCCCCGCTCCCCCACTCCTCCACCGCCGTACTTCAGGAGGAGCGAGCGCGCTTCCAAGCCATTCGGCTCTTGGGGTCGGAGCGCGAGCAACGTCCACAGCTCCGCGCTTCGATATAGTCACTTCACTTCCTCGAGCCTAACTAATGCTTTTCAGCAACTACTTCTAGGCTTCACTCAACTCTTTTCTGATTGGTTAATCAGAGAGTGGTAGGGGATCAAAACCTCATTGGCTACCGATTCAGGGGTGGGAGAAGAGGAACCTCATTGTCCACGGAGTTAGAGGTGGGGGAAGAGGAACCTCATTGGCTATTGAGTCAGGGGTGGGGGTATATTGGTTACATATCCTGCCTGCGTATACTACTCTCTCGTGCCCTTATCTCCTCTGAATATTCGACGACCTTACACTTAGTTATCATATGTCAGAACGCCACTATTGTCAACTCCACCATCTTCAATTACGTTTTCTAATCGCCCTAAAATTTGAAGCGTTGAAAAAATAAAGCCAAGATATGGAATCCTTTGAGCTGCGAATTCGAAGTTACTGAAAATTTCATCCGTTCCTGTTTCTCGATCCGGACAAGTTTCACCACTCCCGCGAATCAATCTTACTGATACAATTTTACCAACAATTATTACATCAAAATCATCCTTACATTACAGTTCCTCCTCATAATTGAAATCTTCACCTACTCCCACAACGGTAACAGTTAATAGAAAAAAACTTATAATGAAAATTTGCGAGCAACGGAAAAAAACTGCGAAGCAAACTGTACGACGACGAAAATTTCGTCGCGAAATGGATGCAGCAGAAATTAAATACGCATCTCTTTTTACCTAAAGTGTTATTTTTCTTGAAAATTCTGCTTCAATCCTTCATTTCTTCAAATCAGTAGCACCTGACCATAAAATTATTAAGTCCATGACAATGAGTCACAAGAAAATGAAAGATATTCTCACCGAAGTGTTAAAAACCGTTGAAAATGAAAAGTAGACCAAAAACTTGAAGAATAGTAAATTTTTTGTACACGTCCATGAAACTGTCGATATTGGAAATAAAAAACTCATGACTATTGTAGTTCGATACGTGAATTCAGAGACGAGGAAAGTTGAAAATGTTATTTTAGAAATCGTGGAACTTGATGCAGAAAATTGCGATGCAGACAAACTATACAAAGCTTTTAAAAACACATTAGGGGAACATGACATAAGCATAGATAATATAATAGGTCTCATAACTGTCAATGCTTCTTTTATGCTTAGCTGTAAAGATTCATTTATGACTAGATTAAAAAAGGATTGCGAGTGTTTAGTAACAATTCCATGCGTTTGTCATTGCCTTGCTTTAGCCGCAAAAGAAGCGACCAGTAATATTCCTGAAAAAATAGAGTCACTTATTGAAGGTTTAGCTAATGATGTTAACAAAAGTGCAAAACGATGAAAAATTTTTTCAGATTTTCAACTTTTCGAGAATATGGATCCCCATAAAATTTTGAAGTTATCAAGAACTCGGTGGCTGGAATCGCAACATGCAATTCAGCAAATTTTAAAGCGATTAAGTCGACTTACAAATTTTCTTTCTTAACAAAGTCTCTAGAAATGCTAAAGACAAATTCACGAAGTAAGCGTAAAAGCAATGATTCTGATAAAAAAAAAAAGGAAAAAACCTAGATTATCCATTGAAGGTGAAACAGATAATTACCAAGTAGCACAAGAAGAAGAAGAAGCAACAGGGACAAGTCTCCATAGAAAACTTACAAATTCAAAAAATGTAGCATGCCTAATTTTTTTAAACGAATTTTTAGCCACATTCAATTCTTTCAATGCCAAATTCCAAAGTCAAGAAACAATTATTCAGAATATCTATTCAGAGTCAGTCGACGTGCTTTATAAATTTGCAGAAAACTTTTTGAAACCAGAATAAAAAATTATCTTAAATCTAAAAATAATTTACCCAACATTGATTTTACAAACACTACATTTCACAGTGATAGAGTCGGATTAGGGAACAAGTGTGAAGCTCACATTAGTAAATGTAGTGCAGATGACTTAGAATAAATTGACTTGGAAGAAATAAGAAGTAAATGCAGATTATTCTATGTTACCACTTTTTCAGAAATAGTTTGAAGATTGCAATTAAAGACCAACACATTTTACAAAGATATTTCAGTTTTCAAAGCCCACGATGCACTTTTTTCAAGAAATAGAATGGTACTTTCCGAGAATTCAGTTTGGAAAATCGCTTTAAAATTAGATACATCGTTCAACAAAGCAGAATTGCGTGAAGAGTGGAGAAAGCTGGAATTTCCACCGGACAAAGAAAAACTAGCTAAGATGAGTTTTGATAACACGTGGGCCTCCATTTCTTCTCATAAAGATGACAGTTTTTGTTTCCTAATTTAAGAAAACTTAAGAATTTGATTCGCTCGATTCCTCATTCGAATGCAGAGGCCGAAAGATCGTTTTCCATGGTAACAAACCTAAAAACTAAATACAGAAATAGCACGGGTATTGCACTTTTGAATTCAATTTGTACAGACAAGTTTTCTATGCTTATGTCAAAGGTCAAGTGCAATAACTTCCCTGTCAATGAACGGCATTTTAATTATATGAGGAAATTGAGGGGAAAAAAAAGCAGGAAAAAAGTACAGTCGCTCAAAAGTAAAAAAGCAGCCTAAGTTTAGATTATCAACTCAATAAAATAACTTCCTTTTAGAAAAGCTTTTTCCGAAATGCCCTGTTGATAGCATAATTTATAATAATCTCTCATGAACTCATGTGACAATAATTATCTATAATATCAAGTATTATCTATAATATCAATAATTATCTATAATATCAAGTGTCAGGTCCGCAACTGATGAAGTTATTTTATAAAGTTTCCAAGATTTCAAAATAATTTGAACATTTCTGATTTTCAGTGATTATTTATTATTATACATACCTACATTTTAAAGGTAATTTTGCAAGATATCAATCATTTTCGACACACAAACTTGCATTCATATAAATTTAAATTATCTATCTTAAAGATTTTAAAAATAATGCACTATTATTAATCGAGGAAGTCAATATCAACGGTTCCATCAATATTTGACGACTTGCAGCCAAACAGTTATTTATAATCCGTGCAGTTTGCGAGATCAATTTCTATATTCTTTAATTTTTCATTGCAAGGTTTTTTACGTTTGGTACTTTTTTACACATCATTTTTATAGTTTTCGAGATTTAATGATATTTCATGACTTTCCAGCATTTTTGAAATGATTTATCGAAATTCCAAAGTTTTCTGACGTAACACCTTTAATTTACCATAATTTTCCATAAACAATCACTATCGACTTTTTAAAAATAATCTAATGTCATCATCGATGATGCCTGAAGTCAATGATTTCGTTTACTTTTATAATAATTGCTTGCAATTTACAGTAATTTACAGAAGTACCACAGTTTCTCGTGGTTCTTGGCGGTTGTACGAAATTTTATGATTCTTCAAGATTCAGTGTTTTATACTAATTTTCCTCATTATTTACAATTACTTTAACTTATTAAAGTAGTCAGTTATTCACTATGGTAAAGAAATAATTTTTGATGATTGTTCATCGATTCAATGGTTTCATAATAAGAATTCAATAATTTAATCACAAGCATAAGAATTTATTCATTTCATCTTTTTTTTTAATTTTTCAAACAGTTCATTTAAACAGGCAACTCCTCCGTGTCATAAATATTTTTTTTTTAATATATCACTTTTGACTGTTAATCACTATAATGAATAATTATTAAATGTAAGTAAATTTCACATAATTAACCATTTTCAATGTTTTTTTTTTTAATTTTCCCCATCATCAGTTGTTCTTATACATGATTCTTACCGTTTTTTTAGAATGCACCCAATAAAAATGTTTGAAAATGGTCAACGGTTTAACGTGATTTTAGGTGGGTCACAACATAATTATGATTCCTCTAAGATTTCGTAAAGATTTATTGTCGTGGACAAGGATAACCTGTCAATTAACAATCATTTTCCAGGATACCATGAGTTTTTTATCAAAAAATTGAAAGTTAAATATTTCACATTTTTTATGTATTTGCAAATTTCGCTGCTACTTACTAATTATTTCTATGGTTTTCGTAGTTCCATATTTGGTATATAATGCGAAAATTTAAAGTCATGTACAATAAAAGTTGCGTTTATAAAATTTTATACTGCTTCCAACGGTTATTCACAATTTTTCCTTACTCCTTTTATCAAACATAGTGAAAAAATGATCTATGGTTACTAATGCTCTTCTAAATCATTCACGATCATTATTAATTATTATCCATTATTTATATAGTTTTTCTTGACCTTCAAATAATTTATTAAAATTACCAATGGTTTCTTACTTATTAACATAATTCATAAAAATCATCTATGATATTCGACAGTTCTACGAAATTTTATGATCTGGCATGGACTGTCCGGATGATAAGTTATACATAGTAACTATCATTTTTTTAATATAAATAAACTTAAGTTTGTTTGAGAATGTTTTGATCGATCAATGATCATGAAGAAAAGTATGTGCTCAAAATTTCAAACGTTTCTGAAATAAACGGAAATTAAAAAAAATTATTTTTTGATATCCATTTGAGATTCAGGTGCGAAAAGGTTAGTAACATTGAGGAACATTTTTTATACATCCACAATTATTTCTGTTCTCAGTTATCATTAAACGTTTGAAATTTCAGACAGATAAAAAAAAGAATATGATACACATTTCAAGTAACGGGAAATCGAATGAATCAGTAATAATTAGTTGCTGAAACATCAACTTTTTATGCAAAAAGGACAATCTTTCTCTTTGAAATAACAAGAATAAGAAGTTGAGGTTGATTTAAAATAATATTCATGTATGATAAATTAATGAAAAATTCAATAAAGCATCTCGTAGAAAGTCTGACTACTGAAATGTCGCAATTAAAACTTATTTTTTTTCGTCAATATATGCGGAGTCAAAGTAAGTGTAAAATTTTACTTAATAATAGATTGATTGAACAAACTATAACATTTAAGAAAAAATCCTTTCATTCGACTTAAATGATCTCCCGGAGCAAAATTCACGAATTCCTCTTTCTTTTTGTATAAAATTCTTTATTCTTTCATTCGAGCTTTCTGCCTACGAGTTTTTTAGGCCCTGTGACGGGACAGTTTTTCTTGCCTGCGGAATATTGTTCGAAGATATGTGGAATTCCAATAAAGCATAATAATCGACGTCGATTTTCATAATGTAACTTCGAATAGTATTTCGCAAGCATTTCCATTTTTTAATTACAACACCACTTTGGCAAGAAAGGAATATCATAATGTCGCGATACCCCAAGCGTAAGAAAATCACTCCGGATGTAATAAACTCAACGATAAGAAGAAGAATTTTTCTGTTATTTCGCAGGATTTAATGAGTAAAATATTATTCAAAGATAAACCGTGATTGGGCAAGAACATCGTATGATTTTCCTTGCCGTCAATCAAATCTTGCCAAAGACGACTTCTCCTTTTTTCCAAATCCTATAAAACCTCGGCGACGCGTTTGCACCTTCTTCTTCTTTTCTCTTCTCGGCATTTGTAAGTACCGTTTATTTTGATTCATATTGGTTGCGTATGTTTTTGATTTCGTTGGCTTGTTGTAAATTTCTGTTGATTTCATCGACGTTGTTCATTGGTTTATTGTAATTAATTTTTTTCTTTTGATTTCATTGATTTTGTTCCTGCCATACTTCCTTGTGTTAGCATAAATAAATATTAATCATTATTATTTGAAGTCTATTGTTATCATTTCAAAAAAACCTGCACCCAAACCAGTTGCCGGTTCCTTGCTTTAGGGCTAAAACCGGAAAAATCTACCCGGGGTCACGGATTCCATCTCCGTGGTCCTTTGTGACGACCTAGTTTATTTATTTAAGCTAGGACGTGACAGCCCTCTTTAGGAAATTGTATAACAAATATAACCCTAATGTTCAATTAGTATAGTTTCAATTTCCTCAATTGTTCGAAAACATTTTCAAAAATCACTATCTTCTTTTACATTTTTATTTTTTAGACAAATCTGAATTTAAAGATGAGTACCTGAGGTATGTATCATATCAGCGGGTGTGTATATCAACCACGCCTTCCCATATCCCGGTCCCTTTCATGTCTCGTCCAAACTTCAATATGTTCTTTACCACCATTGCAATTATAAAATTTTTGGCCAAAATAAACTGTCATTTTTATAAAAAACACAAATGGTGACATCGTCAACAAAATAATAAAACGAAACTTGACACTCATCGAACCAATGAATGAATGATTGCAGTCATTCCCGAGCTCCAAACGACAACCACTCCTATCTTTTATCTAAAATCTGTACGTTACTATTAGTCATAGAAAAATAAACAATCAACGTATTATATCTTTTGATTTGAGTATAGTAATTTTGAAAATATTCTTTATTTCTTATATATAGTTATATTGAAATTCTGTTTAGTAATTTGTCGTGAATTTGATTCAGATTTTTAGTATCTGTCTGCTTATTAATTATATTTTTTGTAGTTTTCATATATATCATTTCAGCTATATTACGTTTCGAATAATTACTCTCCCGATGTAAAATTTTCGGTTCTTTCCATTTAAAATCGTGACCAAATTCTGTTCTATGCTGAGTAACGACTGAATGTGTAGAAGCTGCATGATTGATATTATTCTGATGCTCTTTAATTCTAGTAATTGATCTGCGTTTCGTTTCCCCGACATAAGACGCATCACACGAATTGCAATCTACCTTGTATACAACACCCTGAACATTTTCTTTTTCAAGTCTATCCTTTCCTTTCTTAAAAATCCTCAAATTCTTCCTGTTGTCGATAATATTTACAATCTTCATGTTATGTCTCCTTACAACACGATTTATATTTTGAGTTAAATTTTCAACATAAGGTAACTTCATAATATTACTAGCGTCAAATTGAGACTTTTCATTCTTGTCTCCATCGTTACTATTTTTAAATTTTATTGTCTTAATCCTTTGAAAAATATTCTTTACTATAAATTCAAGTGAATAGTTGTTACTCGTCAGTATATTTTTAATCTTCTCCAAGTTAGAATAATGGAATCTCGGCTCCGAAAATTTAATTGCCCTATCAACAAAACCCATAACTACACCAATCTTTTGCGACAACGGATGTTTCGACAAAAAATCAATGTACCTACCCGTCATCGTTGGTTTTCTATACCAATTAAACTTCAGACCGTCAAAGTCCCTCAAAATCTGTACCTCTAAGAAATTTATTTTTCCATGCCTCTCTAATTCACAAGTAAGTTTCAATCTAGGGTTATGAGAATTAAAAACTTCTAAAACATGATTAACCTTGCCCTTTGGGACCACAGTCAAAATATCGTCCACGTAGCGAAAGTAAAATGGCAAATTCAATCCTAGTTTTTCGAAGCAACTTTCTTCCAAGTCCTGCATTACCAAATCTGAAACCAATGGGGTGCCATAAACCTGTTTATAAATTTTATCATTGAATTTGAAATATGTAGAGTCCATCAAAAATGAGACGCACTCCAGAACCTCAAGTTCAGGAGTCCGTGTTTTCGATGTACCATTATGATACCGTTTTTTCAATGCTTCTATGACTAACTCTCGTGGCACATTAGTAAATAATGAAGAAACATCTGAAGATAATAGAATATAATCTTATGGAATTTTTATTTTTTCTAATGTACTCTTCAATTAAAAACTATCTATTATATAACTCTTACATTTAGGTAATCCTTTGGAAATCATATCTTGCAAAAACCTCGTTAATTCATATGTCGGACTACCAATCGATGACACTATGAGTCTGAAAGGGCAACCTATCTTGTGTACCTAAGGTAAACTGTACGCGCGGGGCAGACTTCCTTCCGTTTCTAACAGATATTTATATTCACGAATTCCTCTTTCTTTCTGTATAAAATTCTTTATTCTTTTATTCGAGCTTTCGGTCTACAAGTTTTTTTGGCCCTCTTGAGGAAATTCTGTAACAAATATAACCCTAAAGTTCAATTAGTATAGTTTCAATTTCCTCAACTGGTCAAAAACCTTTTCAAAAACCACTATCTTCTTTCACATTTTTATTTTTTAGATAAATCTGAATTTAAAGATGATACATATCTCAGGTATTCATTTTTCAAAGCTCGAATGAAAGAATAAAGAATTTCATACAAAAAGAAAGAGGAATCCGTGAATTCTGCTCCGGAAGATTATTTGAGTCAAAGGAAAGGATTTTAGAAGAAAGAAAGCGGAGTGGTTTGAATTTATTATCATGGATTTAAACGGGCATTGGATCGATGACATGCCTAGACGGGATAACACACAGAGGAAGGGGGAATTCTTCGAGAACGTTGCTAATAATTGCGGGCCACACGTTGTATTTATTTTGAAACGGTGGCTAAGAATTGTATTGAGTATTGCTTTATTGAAAACTCAGATTGTTTTTCTCAAACAATGTCGAAAATTTAATGTTCTCCTAAAACATATTGGAAATGGTAAAATCTCTAATGTACAGTTCATGAGCAATTATGTGAAGAATAAATTTCCAAATTATGAACGGATTTCCAAACGACGTTTGTTGAGCTGGGAAATCAAAGATGCGAACATACATTTGGGTTTTTTAAAGAAATTAGTTATTAGATTAGAGAAGGAAATGTATAAATGGCTACCTGAATTTGTACTCGATAATTTCTTTCGTTTTAATTTCTCTCTTTATAAGAAGAAATATGATAGGAACCACCAAAAATGAAATTTAAGTTTAAGAGATTGTTGCGGACAAAAAAGGATTCAGTTGCTGATTATAACACAACTAATAGATTCGTTATTAATATGACAAACGTGACAGTACCTTCGGGAATATTGTTTGTCTTGTCTCTCGGCGATAAATTTAATGTCTTATATAAAAATAATAAGGATATTAATGTTTTGGAATTTAATAAGGGATTTGAGAGTCAATTATATAAATATGATGTAAAAATTGTCAATGGGTTGAGAAATGATTTTACAAACGAGATTTTAAGATTTATGAATAAGAAACAACATTTATCAAATAAGGATAGGAGAATATTAACAGACATTGTAGAGACGGAACGTTTTTTTAAAAGACATCGGGAATTAATGGTTACAAAGGCTGATAAGGGAGGGGCGACGATAATAATGTACAAGGATGAATACCTGAAAGGGATGTTTACGGTCTTGGGAAATACAGATACTTATATGGAAATTAAGAAGGACCCAATTAACAAAATAATAAATATAGGTAAAGGTTTTTTAAAAAGATGGGTGAATAATGATTATATTGATGATAGTGTATATAAATATCTGTTAGAAACGGAAGGAAGTCTACCCCGCACGTACAGTTTACCTAAGGTACACAAGATAGGTTGCCCTTTCAGACTCATAGTGTCATCGATTGGTAGTCCGACATATGAATTAGCGAGGTTTTTGCAAGATATGATTTCCAAAGGATTACCTAAATGTAAGAGTTATATAAGAGATAGTTTTTAATTGAAGTGTACATTAGAAAAAATAAAAATTCCATAAGATTATATTCTATTATCTTCAGATGTTTCTTCATTATTTACTAATGTGCCACGAGAGTTAGTCATAGAAGCATTGAAAAAACGGTATCATAATGGTACATCGAAAACACGGACTCCTGAACTTGAGGTTCTGGAGTGCGTCTCATTTTTGATGGACTCTACATATTTCAAATTCAATGATAAAATTTATAAACAGGTTTATGGCACCCCATTGGTTTCAGATTTGGTAATACAGGACTTGGAAGAAAGTTGCTTCGAAAAACTAGGATTGAATTTGCCATTTTACTTTCGCTTCGTGGGCGATATTTTGACTGTGGTCCCAAAGGGCAAGGTTAATCATGTTTTAGAAGTTTTTGATTCTCATAACCCTAGATTGAAATTTACTTGTGAATTAGAGAGGAATGGAAAAATAAATTTCTTAGAGGTACAGATTTTGAGGGACCCTAATAAGAAGTGTTCCTATCCCGACCGTTCTCCATCTGAATGAGAACCGTTTGAATCGCTGGCAGCTCACGAGGAGGAAATACGAGCAATTTTGGCGCGTCTGCTCAAAGGATTACTTTTATTTGTTGCAGCAGCGATTCAAATGGCAACGTCGGAGGGAGTGCTTGCGTGTTGGGAACCTGGTTTTACTCCCGAGTGCGAACCTTCCACCCACGAAATGAGAGGTGGGTCGTGTTCTGGAGTGTTGTTCTGATTAAGAAGGACATGCTCATTCGGTTTTGGTCAAGACCGGGCGCTCGGTGCTCCGGCGGCCAATTTTTAAGCTCTGCGAATTGCCGGTTAATGGGTCGGAAGGTTTTCGTGCTGAGCATGCCTCTGTTTAGGCATGATTTGAGCTTGAATGGTGGGATCACAGGACTTGGACCAGCTGGGTCACTTAGAGTGAATATGATAATGCAGGTCTATCGTTGTCGTCCGACTACTAAAAAATTCTGTTGTAAGGGATTTTGGGGATTGAATTTCGTCTTCGTGACTTACAGGTTATTTTGAAATTAACTTTTTTTTTTCTTTCCTTTTGTTTCTTTTCTTTATGTGCGATACGCCAGCTTTGATTTATGTGCGATGAATTTATTGAATCTTAGAGAGGTTAAACACGGCCGGCGATGTTCAGAATAAGATTATTTAGAATAGTTTATTATCAATTATTTAGAATTTAGAAGAGTCAAGATTATCTACCGATGATAACACTGCGTTGCGGGGAGCTCGAGCGGAGCTCTGAGGTCAGTTTTTTCTCGGCATCGGTCAGTCGCTCAGAATTGCTATAAAATTGTGGTCGTGGCTAGAGTCGTGACGAAGCAGCACGCGCGGAATCAGCGTCGTCGATTTTACATGTGTTTCTTTCGGTTTCCTTGTGTAAATTGAGTAAAGTGGCCTAAATAAAAGTAATTGTTGTACACACGTACTCTTGTCATATTGCATTTAACACAAGAATTCGCCTAAAGTGCATTTTCCGGCAACGCAACGTGGGATAAAGCCTATAAAATGCAAAACACCCGCAATGTCAGCTCGTGTCCTAAACAACAGTTATAATTTCATTTGATAACTTAGTTATTTATTATTTTATTTAAAATTGGACCACTTGATAAATTATGAAAAAATTAGAAAATAAAGAACTTTTATTTACTGATATGGATCCACAAGTTACGATTCTTCAACAGAACTAGCAATATTGTACTCTCAAAATCAAACAGTTCAAACACCAAGTTACGAAAATATTATAAAGTTTGTTGTTTTTGGGTTTTTTTTTTTGTTTAATAAGTTATATCTTTACAGTGGTCAATTAAAAAGTAATACGAGTCCAACATTTAATATGTAAAATTATATTTTAGAAAGTAAAACGTTTTACTTGTTAAATTTTGTTATAAAAAAGAATAAAGCGAAAGTAATAATAAAGCAAAAGAAATCGTAACACACTCACATGGATACTTTTCTTGTTCACTTTTTTTGTATGAATCTAGTAAAATCAAACCCGGATTAAATTTATTGAAAATGCAGTAACAAACTCACGACTTCATAAATATATTTTATTTTTTTATTTTATCCATGATAGATTGTTTGACATAAAATTAATTATTATTGGTATACATCGAAATGAAAAATTACATTTTTTTGTATCAAAGAAATATGTTTTATTAGTATGAAATGTTTATATGACAAAACATGCAGTATTCATCATCATTTGTGTAATAGGTTAATTGATTTAATTGATTTTAAATTATTATATATAAAACGTATAAAATAAATTTCGGTAGATATGAATTATCATATGAAACAATTTTAAAAAATTGAATAACATCATATTTTCTTATTTATTATCAACTAACGAACCAATTATCTTAATATGATACTGGTATTTATTCATACTGAAGCTATGATTACTTAAAGTAGTACCTCCAGGATGAAATGATATGAATATAGCCGCAACAAAAAATTCTTGTAGCCACATTCACATTCCAGGCTCTGTGCACATGTATCGGCAACGTCGCATCTACCACTGTCTGCCACCTGCTTCCACGTAGGCAGTAGTAAGCACTGGCAGCACGGGTAAGCACTGTAGCTATATATACGATCAGCAATTGTTTCGCTTGGAATGCGACGTCGCCAAATTTACGTTGATAAGAATAAAATAAAATAATTTTTTGTCGCATAAATATGTAGTCAACTTTGATGCGGTTTAGCACAGAGTTTATGAACATTTTCAACAATATGTGACGAGCGAGGTTTTACCCCTCGTCTGAGTTTTATTTTTTCCTAAAAATATTTCAAGTCAATAAAATTCGTTTTTATAAAAGTTCTGAAAAGAAGTTATTTTCAAGCGATAAAGATAAAGCGCGGGGATATCTAAATCACGGCGATTTCGCCGACGCTAAAAAGGTGATACTCATTAATAACGATATAGAACCAATTCTACAAGCTATAATGAATTTCTATTTTTACTTCAGAATTCCTTTTGATAAGAATTATTTTACTAGCTATCTACTTTCTTTAATCACCCGATTTCTTCAACAAAGACTATTTTTTTTTCAAAAGGTAATAATTTTCCATTTTTTTTTTTTATCTACATTTTTCGCAGATGATTAGTAATAATCAGAGGTGTTTTTGAAAACGGACGTAAACGGACCAAAAAGGGTCCGAATCTAGCGTATAAAAACCCGCGCGTTTTGCAGAAAGTGAAAGTAGTTCTCGAGCTTCCGACCCAATAGCTTCTCTCCTAGGAGATAGTCCAAAGGTTCCAAAAAGCAAAAGACTACTTTCGAGGTCCAAAAGGGCTCGACCTCAAGACAGCCCAATAATCTCATATTGCCGAGTATTGATTTGACGAAAAGTCCAAGCTGTGCTTGAGGTCCTTAATCTATCAATACAAGGATAAGAGAATTTAAAAAGTAAGAATTGTAATAAATCCTTTATCATTCTATTTGATAAAATCCATTTTGTGCTATTTCCATTATCATTCGAGCGTCGAGACTTTTTCTCTGGCAGGGTAAGTTCCGAACCTAGCTTGACTAATGATGGCGAAAGACAAAAAGACTTCAAATATTAATTTTCATCCTGAATAAATTGAGTAGCAGCCCATAGTATGGTTGTTGAATTTGCCATCTAAGATATCATCGCGAATGCTCACTCTCTCTCTCTCTCTCTCTCTCTCTCTCTCTCTCGAGAGAGAGAGAGAGAGAGAGAGAGAGAGAGACTCTAAAATGAATGATCTCTCTAGTGCCTACTGTAGAAAACCTTATTTGGAGCCTGAGGAGCATAGCCAGGTAGAATAGGATCAAACCGAGTGCCAAGAAATCTGTATTCAAGAGAAAAGGGCTCCTTAGTGTATACCACCGTCTATCAATGTTGAAAGGCCTACCCGTTGCCAAGGATACTTCTTGAGAAGAAATTGATTCATTGCTTGCCAAGAAGGTTTCTTTAGAATACGGAATTAGTTTAGTCACTCCAACAAAAAGATTGGAATTTGTATGTACATTTTGCAAGGAAGCCTAGAATCTTTCACTCAATGGCCCTTCGTTAGATAAGGAGATTGAAGCGACAATCCATGGGGAACGAAACATAAAAATAGCAGATCAGGAATTTTACGACTCATTAGAAAAGGGTTATTTCTATGAAGCAGATTTTAATGACTGTGTGCCAGAGCCTCGTGAATATTAAGTATTTCGTAGTATTATTTTCCGACAAAAGTGTACTGAACTGGAATAAAAAAAAAAATAAAATATGATTATTGAAGTGTAACTTTTGCATTGTGATTTTCATCCTTAATACAATTCCTGACTCCCCTAAAAGGTCGGATAAAGGGTCACTGTAGGCCGTTGTCTACAGAGGGTCCTTTTCTGTTTCGACGAGATTAAGGAATATATTTCTAGGCGCATAGCCTAGCAATAAAAAAAAAAAAAAAATACAATAAAATATATAAATTTGATTTTAATTCCAGGTCTCGCTCGTTACAAATATGCCCTTAATTTTCCAGAATTTTCGGCCAGTAATTTTTTTATTTATCCGAAAAAATAATGCTGGTCCCATAAGAACGCATGTAAAAATTATTAAATGTTCGAAACAGTGGATCAACTTGAAATTTGGCAAGGAATTTTCTTTCATTTTTTTAAACTTAATTTCTAAATTTCGTCCAAATCGGTCAATAATTTCTATCATGGAGGTACTACTTTAAGCAATAATTATTGCTTACAGTAATGTATGCTTTGGTATATAACAAATAACATATATCTACCCAGATAGCACTGTCGTAGACATCATTTCACATTTAATGCTGCATCATAATTGACCGAAATTGCAGCATGAATCGTCAAAGATGCGTCGGCAAAATCCTACGTTTTTGTGTAAATCACAAGTGTGCTTTGCTATGTTGCCAACAAAGTAGCATCATCACTGACGAATGAGAATGAGCGCTTGCGAGACGAACGTTTTGACAGAATCATAGCGCAGTCAATGCAGCATCATAACGCAGCCTTACCAAGTTAAAAATAAAGCATTGATGTCAGCATCATTTCGCAAATTTGAATGCGAGTTCATGATGCTGCTTTGATGCTGCATTGATTGTGACGTAGTGTTTGGAAGGTCGAGCGCTGGTTCGTGATGTTGTATTGATGACGCTTTTACGCACTGACCAGAAGCAACGCCTTTGTCGCATGAAAAATGCTTATTCAAAACACACTCACAAGTCAACCGGTGATTGTTCCAAAAAAGTACAAAGATGCGTCGGCATAAAGCTACGTTATTGTCTGATTCTCTAGCTAACACACGATTCGACTTAGTTTGTGAAATGAATAACACATCGTAGGTCTGACAATAAAATCCCTGCGATGAGAATACGTAAAGATGTATAAATTATCGATACATCTTGTTGTCGCAAACATGAATGAGCGAAATTCGAGTCAATCATTTGTTATCGGGGTATATGTAATTGTAATAAATTCTTTTTTCTTTTATCACTGGGTGTGAAATATAATAACTATATAAAATAAATAACTTTTATCGATTTTCCCAGTCAAATAATTGTTATTTATTAATGTTGTCAACTGTTGTAACCATATATTCATATTTGTAATATACGAAGAATATTTCATCATACATTTTCGAACAAGCAATATTGTAGTTATGACAGAAATAGATATCATTTAATTACTCAAGCGCTTCCTGTCTAAATTGCTATTTTATGCCGACTCATGCTTCGAATCACGTATTTTTCCTTTTTGATATCATTAGTCATTTATGCGATCGGGAACGTTCTAGAATATTCGACTCCGTACGATATCATTAGTCATTTATGCGATCGGAAACGTTCTAGAATATTCGACTCCGTACTGTATATAAAGCCAGCGAATTCGGGAGCGAGCAGTTCAGAAAAAGTCTTGAATCAGTTCGGCATTAGTCAGTCAGTCACAATCCAAGTTCAGTTTCGCGATTCACTATCCGTTGTTTGCAGTTGTCCGCGAAATCGCTCGTTGTGTTTTCACGATTTGACTCTTCACAGAATTTGTGAACTTTTACCAGGAAGAAACTTTAAACGTTGTGTAAGCAATAAAGCTGTGTTAAATAAAACTAAGTGTATTCGTGACATTTTGTGATTATTGGGGAAATCCCTGCGAATCCCAACACAACGTTTCGACCCGATTTGGATCCTATTCAGAACCTACATCACAATTACACCATTTTGTTACTTTCAATATTACTAACTTTAAAAAGAAAAACCATATATATAAAAAAAAAACAATAACTCACGTCGAAAAATTTAATAATTTTCAAAGTATCGCAATTAGTCAGCCTAGTTGACATGGTTGTGTCACTTTATTAATCGGTAAGAGTAAAAAATAATTACTTTTGAGTCATTTCGAAACAATTTTTACTGTTTTGGAACTCACATCATACTCTCTAGAACGTGACTTGTCAAGAGTCAAGGCAATACTAACTGTTACAATTAATCATGTGCATTCAACTACGACGATCTTAACACCAGAGGTCTCCCCGATACAATTAGTTTCTTCCTAGTTATGGTACTTGATAATTACAAATTTCTCTACTTTTTATCATTTTTTCGGTCATCAACTTCATCTGACTAAAACATCATAGGTGTCATTCCATTTTTCTAAATCTTTTTGTCTGTTTAAAACTCTATTACTAAACTTTTTAATATATGTGACGCGGTTTCTAGAAAGGGACCTAACGACCAAAACCTCGATTTCGAGATTTTTACATGGGTCGATAAAGTAAATAATTATCTTTCATTTGCAGACAGTCTCACGTTTCTACGATAAAAATTGAGCTCAGGATAAATTTTTTTTGAATCCATATTCCAATAATATTTTCGGTAAAATCTGGCTAAAGTATTGCTCTGTCACTCTACTTGCTACTACATTATTAAGTATACGTAAGTAACGGTCCTTCGGAGACTGGTCCCTTTAAATTCTCATTGTGTCGAATCATTAATGACATCTTCTAGTTCACGCCTATTTCGTCCAAGAATGGAGTTGAAAATAAAAAAGGAAGGGACGAATACGCATCTTTTACCTACTTTCGAGACTGAAACTAAACGAGTTTTTCGAAACGCTGTTATGATCGTTAGGTCCCTTTCTAGAAACCGCGTCACATATATCATCTCTGCGAACAAACGTTTATAGTATGTTGAGTCTTTTTTCAAATTCCTAACTTCTTCCCATTTCATTTCATGATCAAACTGTATTTTATGCTCACTAATGACAGTAGGTTCTATATTGATTTTATTTATATTCCCTTTATGTTCTTTCATTCTTTTTCTTAAATATCTTTGAGTCTGACCAATGTATAATTTATTACATCCATTGCATTCAATTTTATATACTACATTTGATTGTTCATCTTTATCTTTCATATCTATACCTAGTTTAACAAATCTATTAAATTTACTCCTTTGAATTTTATTTATTATTCTATCACCAAATCTTTGAAATTTCTTACCAATGTTCTCTGAAAAATTTTTTATGTGCCTAAGATAACGGTGAAACCACCTCATCATGTCTCTTTTTTCTTAACATACATCCAATTTTTCTCTATCTTCTAAAGTCTTTAGTCTGTTATTAATCACTTGTTCAATCAGTGACATACGATAACTATTCATATTCAAAATGTTCTTCACTTTACATGTATTTTCGTCATGAAACTCTCTACTTGTTAATAAGACAGCTCTATTGGTAAGACTAATAATAGTACTAATTTTGTAGTTCATAGGATGTGATGAAATCTAATTCAAATTCCTATTAGATGCCGTTGGTTTCTGGTACCATTTCGTCTTTAACTTAGGTTCACATCCCTGAGTTACTGTTACGTCTAAAAAAATTCAAACAACCGTCATCCTCTTTTTCAACAGTAAACTTTATCCTATCATGATAAGAATTAAAAGTAATGAGCATCTCTTCAGTCTTGTCTGCAGGAATGACCTTAAAACTATCGTCAACAAATCTGCAATATATGAACGGTTGAAAACCTAATTTTTCGAAACATGAAGCTTCCAAATCTTCTTTTACCATGTCTGCGAAAATCGGGAAGGATAGGGACTCCATTGGACAACCATGTGTCTGTGAATAAATCAAGCCATTTAAAATGAAAAACGTACTATGAAATTATACTTCAAACGTCAAAATAAATTCTTTAAATGTAAGTTTCGTGTTTCTTGAAATGTAATTCCATCTCTTCTCTATTGATTTCAAAACTAATGCTTTCAGGGCATTATCAAAAAGAGAAACTACATCAAAGTACACTAAATTGTGATTTTCTGGGATAATTAAATCCTTAATTAACTTCATGAACATCCAACTATCTTTAATATAAGATTTAGGTTTTGGAATGGATTCATTCAAAATACTAGTAACCATTCTTGACAAATTATAAAGTGGAAATCAGTAGATATCTTTTACAATTTCATTACGACTAATTATGGAAAGGAACAAGTGGTTCTTCTCAAACAATGGCAAACAGCGAGGGCGAAGAACTTTTCCTTCCACTAGTGAGAGAAGAGGCTCTTAGCACACGGGTATGGACATACGGTCAAGGAGGAGAAGAACGCAATACGAAGTTTGTTTGGCGCAGACATAATTCGTGCCATTAATATTTTTTTGATATTATTCCTTAGCTATTCAAAAATTGTTTGAATGATTGGCCGTTGTTTAAACGATTTGTGAATCTATGAGATTCTGATTTTTCTAACAAGTTAGCCGAGAAACAAATCCAGTTATGTTCGAGTACTTGAGGGAAATATACGCGAATCGCAAAATACTTTATTCGTCCGGGAGAGAGGCAGAAGCTAGGTGTGAATAATCAAATAATGCATGAATGAGAAACTAACAAATAATTTTATAATATTTTATTTTGCAGTAAGAAAATGCTAATTATAGGTAAAAGAGTCAAGGAGAATTTTTGTACCCGAAATTAACGTCACACATTTCTTCACTACTAACAAATTGTTGAAACAATCAATAGTTTTTTACGCAATACAAAATTCCTAAATCAATATGAAATTTTTTCAACAAATCGGTAATTATTTTAATCGCCAATTGTTTAAACAATTGTATAATTGTTAAAACAATCAACAGTAAAGCTGTTTGATCAATCAATAAATTTTCGTACAATCGATAATCGTTAAATCTATTGCTCGTTGTTTAATCGATTTATTATTGTTTAAACGATCGATAATCGCTGAAGCAATAGTAATGGCTTGAACAAAGAAGAGAAAAAAATATAATTCAGTAAAACTATTGTAGATTTGCAGTGGTATGCATAATTCTACGAAATTCCTGATCACTTGAAAGGGTGTAATTAGTTTTGAGACGAAAAATTTCAAGTTGCGAAATTATACATATAAATAATCAAAAACGCCACACTGTTGAAAAACATACGGCCATTGCAGAATAAACAGCCACATGTGAATCTTAAAAAAATATATCTATTTATTTTTTTGCATATCAAAATCGTTTAATCAATTTATTATTCCAACAACAAATACGATGTTATATATTGGAAATATATAGTATGAATTTTTAATTATTTTTCAAGCCTTGCTGCGTCATTTTTTTCTCCTTTCGATTCATAGATTAGCAAACCCGGTTATGTCTAGTCCAGCGCTTTAAATAGATTCCGGTAATGATAATAGAAGAAACGAAAAATAAGTACATTAACCCAATTGAACGCCTCTAACTAGATAAATAGTTACGGGAGAAAAATACTCACGATAGATATCAATCAATGATCTATTAGGTAAAAACCCAATGACGTAAATTTTGATCAAACTACCTCCCACGAATTTTTATCAATTTTTGCACACGAAACTTCAATTTTTGGATCATATAAAAGCCCAGAATTTTAACTGAGAAGCAGTAGTTGGGTCGGAAACCTAGTAAAGTAAACTCTTTTTGGAGAAAATTCAGTACGCTCTGCGCGGTTTGAAAAAATAAGGAATGAAAATAACCCATGTTTTCCTAAAAATTTTTGAATAAACAATAACCTATTTTATTCGAACTGTCTTGTTCTCATTGGCAACTCCCTCTCCTCAAGAGAGTCTTCATGTTGAAGACACCTGTAGTCAATACATAACAACGATAACAAATATCATAATGAATAATCATTTAAAACTGAAAATATATGAAGATTCGTCAAACAATTATTATTGCTAGCGAGAAGCAACTCAAGCAACAGGTCAAATTTAAAAGTCAGAAAATTTTACGACTGATAAATAAAAAATTTATTTGTACGAAAAATGGAGAGGCATTTCGACGTAAAAAAGTATAAAAAACCCAACCTGAGCTTTCGTTAGGAATCTTTTAGTTACTTATAATTGTTTAAACAATCGATAAATTTTCCACAAATATATCAACAAATTCAACATTCATTGATTTTCAAATCGGGGAAGAAAACTCTGATCGCCAGTGAAAAAATTCTAAAGACTGTGCACTTATTGATTGATCCTTAAAAAAAAACCAATTTTTTTCTGCGTTACTTTATGATTATTTGAATAAATGTATCCCTGCAATCAGAGTTGTGAATTACTGGAATACAAGTATCAAATGACACGCTGAAAGCAAAAGCGATCTAAAAAAAGAAGGGTCGGAGAAGCGAGGTAAAAAAGGGCGACCGCGGAAGCTGTACTAACAATAAGAAATACGGACAGCAAGATCATGTCAAATAACACTGCAAACAGAAAATTATTGGGACACAAAAGTTGATTCAAACGCACAGCATTCCAATACTTTGTGCGGGATATTGCGTGAGATCAAAGGCGCCGACGCCAAAAAAGTATTAAAACGCAGTGAGTTTCAATCCTATTTTGTATCTCCAATAATTTTTTGTTTGCAGTGAAGCGAGGGGAGCGATCCCCTACTTTTTTCCTGTTGTCTCGAGGCTCTCTACTGTTTTTCCATTCTCCCTTCGTTCGCTTCGTCACGTTTATGCGGCCTTGAGCCTGGAGGAGAAATCCGCGATTCCTTTTCTTTTCAAATTCAGCCTTCTAATCCTAAACAACTTGTGCGGCAACAACTAATTATTATGTTTATGTTCAGTGTTGTGAAATATGACTTTTTAATAAATTTTGCATTTTTCGAATGAATCTCAGGGTTGTAGATACGTTTTACAAATTGGAAATAATTTTGCACATTTGAATAAATCTTGCGCATTTACGTGAATTTCACGTTATAAGGTATTCTTTAAAAATTGAAGCGAATTCAACAAGAAAGAGTGAATAAATTTTACAAATTGAGGTAAATTTAACAGTTTAAAGCCGATTTTACGAGTTCAAGTTAATTTTCCAAGTTTATCTTAATTTTACAATTTGAAGCAAATTTTTGAAAATTTGAAATTGATACATATTCGAAAATTTTACCTTAATTTTACGATTTTAGGCGAATTTCGAAAAATGATAGTTAATTTACATATTCGGGTGAATTTTACAAGTTTGCGTGAATTTCACAAATTTCAGTAAATTTTACGAATACAAGTTTATTTTAAAAATTTAGGTAAACCTTAAAAAATTATGTAAATTTCGCAAATTTAAGTTGATTTCACAATTGAAGCAGATTTTCCAAATTAAGGTACATTTGAAATGTTTAAGAAAATTTTCTACATTTAAGTAAATTTTCCAATTTTAAGTAAATTCCCCAAATTAAAGTAATTCTAATGAATGTTACTCAATTTTTACGATATTTAGTTTCAAAGAAAGCGAGTAAATATTATAGATTTGAGTATTTAAATATTACGAATTTCAGTACATTTTTAGAAATTAAAGTGAATTCTGTAAACGTAAGTCAACTGCATACCATTAATTAAACTAAACAAATTCAAGTTAATTTTACAAGTTGCAGCAAATTTTACGAATTGGAATGAATTTTACAAAGTTAAGTAGATTTTACAAATTCAACGCAACTTTCATGATTTTAGATGAATTTTGAAATACGCAAGTACTTTTAAATAATTCAAGTACGTTTGAAAAATTAAAGTATATTTTCTACAATTTGAAGTAAATCATGCAAATTTAAGTGTATTCTACATATTTCGGTAGATTTTACAAGTTGAAGTGAATTTTGCAAATACAAGTCGATTTTACAAGTTAAAGCAAATTTCACGAATTTGAGGTAATTTTGTAAGTTTCAGTAAATTTACAAATTTGAGTCAATTTCAGAAACTTATGCGCATCTAGCAAATGTAAGTACAATTTCACGATTACAGGTGAATTTTGAAGAGAGAGAATGTCACGAATTTACGTGAATTACATGAATTCAAGTAAATTTCACAAATTCAGTTCATATATTACAAATTTCAGTAGTTTTTACAAATTTAAGTGAATTTCACAAATCCAAGTGAAATTTACAAATTTAGGTGAGTTTCACAAGCATCAGTAAATTACGAAAATTTTAGCAAATTTCACAAGTCTCAGCAAATCTTACGAGTTGAAGTTAATTTTACAAGTATAACTGAATTTTACAAGTTCAAGTGTATTTGAGAAATTTATGTAAATTTTACTACTTAGTTTGAGTAAATTTGGGAAATTTGTGTAAATTTTACGAATCGTGCTTGATTTCACAATTTTAGGTAAATTCCGAAAAGAGCTATTAACAAATGTACATATATGGGTGAATTTTAGTAACTTGAGTAAATTTTACAAATTTAGGTGTACTTCACAAATTTCAGTAAACTTCACAAATACAATAACGTTTTAAAAACTTAGGTAAATTATATAAAGTTACGTGAATTTTACAAATTGCAGTAGATTTTACGCGTTAATGTAAATTTTACAAATTTTAGCCAATTTCACTAGTTAATACAAATTTAACGAATTGAAAGTAATTTCATGAGGATCGATGAATACCACAAACTCCAGTAAATTCTAGAAACTTATGTGTATTTTGTCAATTTAGTCAATTGTACGACTTCAGGTACATTTTGGAAAAAGTAAGTTTGCGAATTTAATACCTTTATACTGAAATTTGCAAAAATCACTTATACTCGTAAAATTTACTTGAATTTGTGAAATCTACTTGTGTTCTTCAAAATATACGTTATATCGTAAAAATTAGGTTAAAGTTGAAAAATTTACATAATAACTTCTGGCAATTTTCTCAAATTTGCGAGATGAACTTAACCTTCGCAATACCTCGATTTGCAAAATTCTTTTACTTTTTCTTTTTGAATTCACTTTAATTTTTAAAGAATACCTTATTTCGTAAAATTCACATAATTCGTGAGGTTTATTCAAATTTGTAAAATCATTTACGATTTGTAAAACTTATCTACAACAGTGAGATTCATTCAACAACTGCAAAATTAATCAAAAAGTCATATTTTACAACACTGAAAATAAACATAATAATCAGTTGATGCCGCACGAGTTGTTCAGAATTAGACGGCTGAATTCGAAAAGAAAAGGAATCACGGATTTCTCCTCCAGGCTAAAGGTCGTATAAACGTGACGAAGAGAGAGCTATCGAGACAACAGGAAAAAAGTAGGGGATCGCTCCCCTCGCTTATTTGACACGATCTTGCTGTCCTTATTTCTTAGTACAGCTTGCGCGGTCGCCCTTTTTTACCTCGCTTCTCCGAGCCTTTTTTTTTTAGATCGCTTTTGCTTTCAGCGTGTCAAATAATCATGGTTGGGTGTGCCGGAATAAAAGTAGAGCGCTACTTTTTGGATTGCCGAAAAACATGTATCGAAATAATCATGATTGAAAATCGCCGGAATATGAGTAGCACGCTTCTCCGGGATTGCCGGTATGCTTGTTGCGTGCTACTCCGGAATATTCAAATACATGTTGTAATGTCCCAGGTACAATATTTCTCAATATATATTTTATCGATCGAAGACCTTAATTTGTTAACCATTCAAGCGATCATAGATTACCTTATCCACGAGTTTCATCATATTTTTTAAAATGAAATTAGGCTATGCGTACATTAAAGTGATAAAACCTCACTATAAAGAGGAGTGCGGGCGATAAGAGTGTTAGAATAGAAATTACCATGTAATTGGCAAGACCCGTCTTAATAAAACTCTAAAGTAACCAATATTCAAAAAATTATTTTCCCTGCACTTGACCACTAATCACACGAGAAAAACCATTAGTGGACGGCAACCCACACACTCGTCATCAGCCCGACGAGTGCAACATTACAAAATTGGTGGAGGAGCTGGGATTTCGCTGTTCATAACTCTGTTGGAAAAGAATCGTGGACAATTCATGTGGCGCGGGTTGCAGTAGACACCCACAACATCCGGGAACATCGTGTATTCTGTATTCTACACCTGTATTCTTCATCTTGTATTCTACACCGTATTCTTTACCTGTACTCTACACCTGTATTCCGCATTGTGTATTTTGGAACTACCTGTATTCTGCGGCCTAAATCTGATTTACATCATCCTGGCGAATTTCTCATAAGTGGATTCTGCAATCTTCTCGTCTTCTAATGGAACCTACCACTGTCTTCTATGCAAGTTCTATTGGGGCCAATAAAGCAGTCGCCACAGAGTCTACTGATATCTACAATCACCGGCAAGTTCAACAAACACCGGAGCTCCAGACGCCCAGAAAAATCAACACTAGGACTATTTGGGTGCACTATTTTGGCCTGATCTCTACAACTCATGCATCGAAGATGGCGAACTTCTTATTTTTGTGAGTTTACGGAATCAAATCTATTTTTTTTTCGACTCGTTATTCTACACACTTTATTTTTATTGTGGGAATTTACGGAATTGAAAATGGCTGGTGTTACTATTTCTATTGCGGAGAAAATGTTATCTTAATTTGATGGGAACCGTTCGAAATTATACGAGTTCATTGATAAAACGGATAAGGCCTTATCAGTTGTCAAAGAGGAAGACAGAGATTTTATTTTCAAGATAATTCAGACGAAAATTACTGTTAACGCTAGAGCTTTGTTGAAAACGCGAAATTTCGAGAATTGGACTGGCCTACGCAGTAATTTAATAAGTACATTTTCAGAAAGAAGGTCAACGGGGCAATAGCAACTAGAATTATCTTAATGTAAACAAGGTGGAAGGGAAGGTGTTTTATCGTACTCGACGAGAATTGAAAATCTGTTACTCAAATTAACGAACAATTTAGATGAGGAATTATCCAAGGTAGAGCATGCTGCTTGTGTTAAATTATTACAGAAACAGGCTTTAAATGCTTTTATAGTAGGGCTCCGGAATCAATTGAGAATTCTTGTCAAAACTCAGAACCCGGCTTCTTTAGAAGACGCGGTTCAGCTCGCACTGGCCGAGGAGATCGAATCGGATTCACGCTTTGAGATTTCAAAATTCCAAGATCTGAATATTCGAACAACTAGACATTGTGAAATTTGCAATCGGACGAATCATTCTACTAGACAATGTTATCATCGTGATTTTTCAGGGAATTTAGAAAAGGAGGGGAATTATTTAAAGACTCGAATCAAAAATGAACCAAACGTGAGACCTTTAGATTCTCGATTGAACCGCGGACGCGAGATCATGAATTGCGCTTACTGCAAAGATATAGGTCATCACATTTCAGAGTGTAGGAAACGGGAATATATTGAGAAGTTGAAACGCGAAGGGACACTTCGTCCTCAAAACTCTCGATCGGAGAATTTAAACTGCTTGCCGTCCCCGGGAAATCGAGCCAAGCCGAGGACAAGCGTGTCGATTTTGAAAGCTCACTTTCTTTAAATGCTGGCTCAACAACCTATGTTCTTTTAGATGCATCTCAAACGAATCATAGACAACTACCCTTTTTACTTGACACTGGTGCTGACGTCTCATTATTAAAATTGGATATCTTGAAAGATTCTACGGGGGTTTACGATGATTATAAACTTTCATTGACAGGACTTGCGAGTGAACCAATGGAAACTTTAGGATATTGTTATTTCAATATTTTTATTAATAATCACAAGTACACATCTATTTTTCATATTGTTCGTGACGATTTTCCTCTGATGTTTGCTGGAATTCTGGGAAACGAGACTTTACGTAGACATAAAATGAAATGTAATTACAGGATGGATACTTTGGAAATTTCAAATCATTCAATTCAGTTGTATCATATTTCTAAGCCTTTTATGCCCCGAAACGAGATAGAAAGAAAATAATTTTCGAACGAATTTTGTCCTAAACGTGAATTGAAAGAAGGGGGTAAACTGAAAATTTCACCTCGCTGTGAAATAATCGTACCAGTTAAAGTTGTGAATTCAGATATTAAAGAGGAAATTATTCCGAAAACTGAAATCACTGATAGGATTTACTTATCTGCTAGTCGTGTCAAAGTAAACGCGAATTCTCAAGCATTAACATCCATCTTAAATACTCGGGAGACAGAAGTAGAAATAGATATGCCGATTTTGGAACTTGAGAATATTGAAAAACCGCCGGAATCTAGTTCAATCCTTAAAGTTGAAACAACGTTCGATCCGAAGAGAAATGAAAGACTTGAAAATTGTTTAAGACTTGACCATCTTAACAATGAGGAGACAAAGTCAATTAAAGATTTATGTTTTGAATTCAATGACATTTTTTATCTTGAAGGCGACACACTTACATGCACGAATACACTCCAACATGGAATATACACAAAAACAGAAACTCCTATCGCTGCGAGAACTTATCGCTATCCGGAGATATTAAAGGAAGAAGTGAAAAGACAAATTGACAAAATGCTTGAAGATAAAATGATTGAGCCATCTGATTCGCCATGGAATGCGCCCATATGGGTCGTGAAAAAGAAAAGAGATGCTTCAAACGAGGTGAAATGGCGAATTGTTGTTGATTGTCGTCGTTTAAACGACGTGACAGTTGGAAGTTTCCAGCCCTTGCCGAATATTGAGACTGTGCTAGAAAGTTTGGGAAATTCGAAATATTATACCACTCTTGACTTGACTTCTGCTTTTCATCAAGTGAAAATTCATCCTCGAGATGCATCGAAAACTGCATTTTCAGCCTTAGGGCGACATTTTCAGTATAATAGAATGCCTATGGGTTTGAAAAATTCTCCTGCAACTCAGACGAGATTGATGTCTGCTGTTTTATCTGGGATCGAGGGAATTCGATGCCAGATTTATCTCGATGATATAATTGTTCATGCAGATACTTTGGAAAATCATTCATTACAATTAAGGGAGGTTTTTGAACGATTGAGACAGCATAATTTGAAACTTCAACCGTGCAAATGCGAATTTTTGGAAGAAGAAGTTATGTATCTGGGTCACCTCATAACTTCAGAAGGTGTAAAACATGATCCAAAGAAATTGAAAGCTGTTTTGAATTTTCCAGTCCCTAAGACTCAAAGGGAAATTAAATCTTTTCTTGGTTTCACAAGATATTATAGACGGTTCATTAAAGATTTTAGCAGTGGCGGCGCTACGATTTAGGGGGCCCTGGTTTGATTTATGTGAAGGGGCCCTTCGAAAATAAATTTAATTGTGCTTTTATGGAACTCAACATGCATGACTGAATTTTACATACATTCTCAAATAACTTTGTTTTTTATGTTTTTTATGATCTTTGGCATTTTCAGATAATATTCAATATTCGTGGTAGTTCAGATGAGGTAGATTTGAAAAAAAAGTGAGACTTGTGTTTCTTGCAATATAGCTTTTACATAGCTGTACTACACACTTTTTTCTCGAGAAGTGGAGTATAAGAAAAAATAAAAATAAAGAAGTTTAAGTGTGAATGAAATGATAATACGAGTTCATTGAATACCAAAGCGCGGAAGTATGTAATTTTTCAAATTAACTTGCGTCGAACTTTCGTTTCTGAAAAAGTATCAATTAACTGATCAAGTTCATTTCTCAAGCTTTTGGCTATTTTATGTTCGATTGACAGCAAACTTAAACTACTCAAACGTGATTCGCCCGTACTGTTTCTCAAAAAAGTTTTGATCAATTTTAACTTTGAAAATGACCGTTCAGCTGTGGCCGTCGTGACTGGTAGAGTTAAAAATAACAGAAAGGCAGTATAAACATCAGGAAAACTTGTTGACAACGCTGAATGTTGAACCAGGAACAGATTGGCAAACTCTTTGATAGATTTACACTTCGTTATTTCTTTCTTCAGTGCCGATCGCAACTGGTTCACTTGTTGAGGAAATTCTTCGCTGATGTCTTCGTTATATTTGATGATCAACCGTTGCGCCTCGTTGATCAATTCACGATCATTCATCTTGAGTAACTCCTGGGGATGAACAGGATCGTAAATAGCGAGAAGCTTTATGATAGAGAGAAAATTTCCTATATTTCCCTTGTCTTCTGATTTTTCAAGACTCTCGCGATGTCCTCTTAAGGCCAAGTTAGACGTCGCCAAAGTCAGAATGACGTTGAGTACTCGATGCAACACTTTACGCCAAAACGATTTTTCTTGTAAGGTTTTCTGTTCAAGATCTTCATCAATAGTCTTATTCGACCGCCACAACTCAAATATGACACATGCATCATGATGAACTTTCGACTGTTCATGAATTGTGATTTTATTGCTTAATTCCGGCCAATTTTTAACACCTCCAACCCAGAGTGGTTGATTATGGGGATTTTTTCGATCAGCAAACAACCAACAAGGTTCACAGTAAGCACAGTCCAGAATTTTTGAATAGCATATCCAGGCACGAGTGAATTTCAATCCAACTTTACTTGTTGTTTCATAAAAGTAAGCAGAAAAATGAGAGTTCGAAGCAGGATCGATGGGAAAAGGCCCTTGAGGTCTACAGGAACCAGTTGCGATTATAAATCTTTTTTGTTCTGGAGATAAAATTTCTTCGAAATACCCTTTGTCAGTTGGATTTTCTTTTTCAAGTACATGTTTATCTTGAATACTTCTAGGATTCGTTTCACGGAATGCGTTTTCTTCAGGATGTTTTTCTTGTTCACTCAATTCCTGGTCATCGTTACGAGCTTCATGTTTCTCAACTTCTATGTTCTGATCTTGTTCAATTTCATGATTATTTTCTACATCTTCGTTTGAATTTTGTTTATTTGCTTGCTCTTGAATTTGCTTCTGCTCTAAATTGGACGCGAAGAATGAGGAAATAGACTTCAACTTTTTTATCTCAGCTTGTTCTTCAGCTTTCTTTTTTCTTTTTTGAGCTCCACTAAGATACGAACGTTTCATTTTTCTGAAACACATATACAGACAAAATCCTCACATTAACTCAAGATTCATAATTTCAACTTCAAGGGAAGCAAGAGTTCGATTGCAACAACTTTAACTAGATGTACCAACTATGTATTATGAGACAAAATTTCTAAAACTTTAAGTCCAAATATTTCAGTGGGAAAGTCATGTGGATCATAAAATCAATTGTTTTCAATGAATGAAAAACATAACAAAATTTAACATGAACATAACTATTTCGTTATAAAATTGATCAATTATTATAAAATTTGAAAATTTGAATGATATTTTTTATAATATTAAATTCTCAATATATTTAACAATATAATTTGTTTGACTATTTTTTAATCGATGTTAATCCAATTCCTTGAGATTCAATTTTCTATAATTTTTACTTTTCCAATTTACTTGAATTTTGTTAATTATAAATTTACCTCTTTATCATTGGAAGTTATGTTATATTATACTATAAACTTTAATTTGAAAGCTAGGATCAATTTCATAAGATAATAATAATTATTAACGATAATATTTTTTAGCAGAAATTTTATATTAGACATTTTATAAAAGAAAAACCAATTCGATTTGTAAAAAATAGCAATGCAATTTTATTTTTGACGTAGTTTATTTACCTTCTGTTCTGATTAACAACATGAGTCTGAACAAAATTTCCTTGAATCTATGGAACCCGCAGAAAATACACAAGAAACTGATGATTTTTTCTGAAAATAAATGATGTCATTTCATAATTTGAACCTTTATAGGTTGATACAAAAAAATGTCAAAATAACTTGAAATATTACGAAATAATAATTATAAAAAGACTAACATCTAACAAATGTCTTTTTATTTTTGGAAATGCAAAAAATTTATGAAATTAACTGTAATTCAAACATCCATTGTAATCAATATGAACAGTGTTTCATTTCACACATCGAAAAATTCCCAGTTTTTAAACTGAGGCGAAATACTTACTCTTCTCGATTATGGAATATCCTTTTCAAATTTTTAAACAATAATAATAATTCTTATTATATAGACGCACCGAACGTAAAAATTTGCGAGTCATACATACGTCACTCAATGTTTTTATTTTTTTCACTAATGCAAGTTTAGGTTAGGATACATCGTATTGAGGTGACACTGTCATGAGCTGCCATTTCCCGCGAATGTTTGAAAATTTATTTGAACATTTTGATGATACATAATTTCAAATCATCGCGATCTATAGGAATGTCTTAGGACAACTCGGAAGACTTTCTCCTTTCATCCCTAAATAAATTGTCTGCAAAACTCAACTTTTAGGGGCCCCCTGAGTAGCGGGGCCCTGGTGAAACTAACCACCCAGACCAGTGGTAGCGCCGCCACTGGATTTTAGCGATATTTTGAAACCTTTGACTCTCTTATTGAAGAAAGATACCCCTTTTAACTGGACGTCAGAACAACAGGAATCTTTTGAGAATTTGAGAAGTAAACTGATAGATGAACCTATTCTTCAATATTCCGATTTCAGTAAACCATTCACTATCACTACTGACGCAAGTCAGGTTGCCTTGGGCGCCGTTCTTTCTCAGGATTTTAATGGAAAAGATTTACCAATAGCTTATGCCAGCAAGACTTTGAACCGTCATGAAAGAAATTATCCTACGATTGATCGAGAATTATATGCTATTGTATACGGTGTCAAATATTTTAAACCATATGTTTATGAACGGGAATGAAAGATCGTGACTGATCACAAACCTTTGCAGTGGTTAAATAAAATGAAGGAACCATCTTCGCGAATATTCAACTGGAGAGAAGAGTTGCAAGATTTTTCATTCACTATTGAATATAAACCTGGAAAAAACAAATGTACAGGCGGACACTTTGAGCAGAATCGTTTTTGACCCTGGAATAGAATCGGAGGAATCAACTGTCTTGTCATTGGACTCTAACTCTCTTATCGGAAATTATTCTGACCTTTTGAAAAAATTACGATCTACTGTGCTGTCTTACGATAAATTGGAGGAATTTGAGGAGTCGATTTTTACAAGTAGTGATGTTTACGCAGTTAGTGTTTCCGCTGATCTGGAATTTGAGGGCAGCATATATTCGAAAATGAAAGAGATGTTTAATCATATCAAGAAATTGAAAGAGCAGGAACCAAAAATGCATGAGGTTGTTTGCATCAATGAGTTAGAACGCGCTGTATTTTATCTTATCGTCAAGGAGAATTATCGGGACTCATGTGAATACAAATCTGTTTTTGACACTTTCGGCGCCTTGAGGAATTTACTTTTAGAAAAAAATATCAAGTCTATTAGTTTACCGAAATTTGGGTCTGGCTTCGACCAACTCAGATAGGATAAGTTAAGATCAATGTTACGATATGTATTTCGAGGTACTGATATTAAAGTTCGGATCTTTTCTGACGTTATTGTCGAACCAGAAAAAGAAACAATTCCAGAGATTTTGGAAGAATTTTATTCGACTCCATTTTCTGGACATTTGGGTTTCCACAGGACTTATCAAAGAATAAAGGGTTATTATAAATGGAAAAATATGAAACAGGATATTCAGCACTTTATAAAACATTGCACATCATGTCAAGAGAATAAAATTGTTCGAAAGAAAAATAAGAATCCTATGCAGATAACAACGACTTCATCGAAGGCTTTTGAAAGAATTGCTCTTGACGTAGTAGGACCACTTATGTTGACTGAAAATGGAAATAAATTTATAATTACAATGCAAGATGATCTGACAAAGTTTTTACAAGCTTATGCTGTTCCGAACCACGAAGCGATAACAGTTGCTGAAGTATTGACAAGGAATTTTATTTGTAAATTCGGAATTCCATCTTCTATTTTAACAGATAAAGGAAGCGATTTTATGTCCAAATTATCGAAAGGAATAGCTAAACTTTTTAAGATAAAACAACTAAGAACAACCACTTATCATCCTCAAACTAACGGAGCGCTTGAAAGAAGTCACGCTAAGCTTGCTGATTATCTTCGACATTTAGTCAATTTATATCAGAATGATTGGGATTCCTGGTTGGATTTTGCTATGATTACTTACAATTCTACACCTCACACATCTACCAAGTTCACACCACACCAATTAGTTTTTGGAAATAAACCTGAGCTCCTATCGTCAATTCTTACAAACTCCGAATTCAAATACACTTATGATGATTATATAGATAATTTGCAGTTGAAACTTCAGAAATCTCGTGAAATAGCTCGTGATAATTTAATCGATTCAAAGGAAAAGAATAAGTCGTACTATGATAGAAAAACGAAGAACTTTGTGTACAAAGCCGGGGATAGAGTCTATTTATAAAATGAACAACCTTCCTGATCGAAAAAATTACGAAAGCCATATATTGGTCCTTTTTTAATTACAGAGATCAATTCGTCAACGAATATTACATTGAAAATGGGGAGAAAAGCAGTTGTAGTACATAAAGATAGGATTAAACTAGCATACACTTCATGAAAAGTAATATTTTGCTTAAGAGGGGGGGGGGGGGAGGATAAATATTCACTGACTTTCATTAATTACAGGGTTTTTCAACTGGCGATAGTATCTGCTCATGATATCCGTTATTTAAACTTCACTCCAGGAATATATTATGATCACTTAGGTGATTTGAAGCTCTACTCAGAAGCGTTTCGATTGGTCACATATCTCGATTTATCATACGTTGAAGAAAACGTGAATCTTGTACAAAATGGATATGAAATAGCTACGAAATATTGCAGCGAGAAACTCTCGCTACCTTGTCAATATTCGCTGGAAATTTTAAAAGGACTTGTACCCGAATTTAAACGTAAGGGACATTATTAAAGACTTTACTGGGGGAAAAACACTAGAACTAAGAGGGGACTTATCAATGTTGTTGGGACAGTAATTAAGCAATTGACAGGAAATCTTGATAACGACGACGCTTAATATTATGATTCTGAAATTACAAAGCTAGAGAAGGAGGAAATTGAGATGGAAAATTTATTGAAAAATCAAATAAAAATCGTACGGACTACTATCACAAATTTCAATGAAACAATTTCTAATGTAAATATTGCTCAGAAAACTCTGGATGAAAATGTTCAAAAAATAAACGAATTAACAGAGAACCACAACAAAAACGAATACAAAGCTGAATCGAGAATACGTCTTTTGTCTCATTTTTCGTTTTTAACACTTCTTTCAAAACAAGCAAACGATGAAATTTCCGCATTAACCAACGCTATACATTTTGCTAAAACTAATATTTTACACCCTAGTGTACTTAGTCAAGATCAATATTTAAAAGAATTACAACACACTGCAGGAATTTTACCAGATGGTCTAAATTTTCCACTTTTACCTAATTCAATTAATGGGAACATTCTAATGCATTTGATAAAAATACAATCATATTACTCTTCGGGTTGTTTAGTATTTATCATTGTTATGCCTTTAACTACGATTACGAAATACCAGTTTCTCCAATTGATACCCTTACCTGTTGTCCAACAAACAGACAGTTATCTATTTATCCAACCTAGAGCCAAGTATTGAGCGTTATCTCATACGAAGACGGTTTATAGTTTATTCAACGATATGTCACTTTGTGTGAAAACTACTACAAATAACTACATATGTAAAGTGGAGCAAACCCTTTCAAATGTCAGGACGATCCACCTTGCGAAGTTGATTTAATGATAAATGCGAATTCGGTCATCCCCACCTCACCTGAGCATGTTACGGAAAAAGTTGTGGTTTTTAAGATTTCTGATGCGATTAGCTATTCATCTAGGCTTTAATTATGGGTGTCGTTTGTCAAATTGATTTAGAAATAAAGTTTTTTATCATAATTCTGAATAAATTTGGAAAAATTGTTTCCTGTGATAATTTACAAAAATCTTGATGAGATTTCACAAAAAATTTTTTTTTAAAACGCATTCAATGACAATTTGTTATAAAATCTGTGTCACACTTTGAAAACGATAGTAAATAACAGCTGGACAAAACAATCGAGTCCAAACACTTTATGGATCAGATCTGTTGATTATCTACTATAAATGTGTTCGGCAAAATCTGGAATTTGAGAATGAAATGTTAAATATCTGCGCATGATGGGGGCATGAAGCCCAACGGTAAGTAAAAATCCACCGGTTCGCACCAGTTCAAGATGTCCAATTGAAAGACGCTTGAATAATTTTATAATTTTTTTTTTACTTTTTTTTTATTTTTTTTTTTAATTTATTTTGATTTATGGAAAAAGTGTGGATAGGACGTAGGATTTATTAAGAAACCAATTATTTTTGGAATACGTATTTCACAACATACGAGAAAAAATTGGATGGTCAAAACTTGAATTCAAACTTAATACGGTTGAATACTTTTCATGGTGGCACTTTGGTCTAATATCTTTTACTTCGCCATAGTTCATCAAATAATAACGAATCTTTCATTAGGCTGAAAGAAACGAATCTTCCTTTAAACTTTGAAACCGTAATACACAGGAAATTTTTTCTAGCGTTGAATTTAAATTCTTTTTTATTTAATATGCTAGTTGAGCGATGAACCAATATAAAAAAGTTTCAGAGTATCAAGCAAGCACGTATCCAGGTTTTTTCCATCCTTTTCTAACGCCCGTGCTCAGAGGAGACTTGAGAAAAGGATGGAAAAAACCTGGATACGTGCTTGGTATCAAGTGCTTATGCGAAGTTATGAAATTATGCCTAGCACTTTTATTGTCTAACGTTAATTGTGTTGCCTAAGCTACAACATGAACTCATGGTATTTCGCATTCCGAAGAACGATAGTCAAATATGAAATTTTAAACAAGCAATGAAAGAAGTTTTTCTTTGTCACACATTTTAAAAATCTATAATAGGTATATTCAATATCGAAGCGTCAAGCGCAAATATTTCTAGTACATTTTTTTCAAGTTCATCTAACAGCAAGTAGCGGATTCATTAGCTACAAAAACTGAATAAATCACAGAATTCATGTGAATCTTAAAGTTCGCTAAACCAAAGAAATAATATTAAATCTCATTACTTTGATAATAATATTAAGATCTAGTTCAAAAACTTTTAGCTTCTGAAATATTTTACGAATTTATGGATATGAACTTATATTTTCCAAGTGCTTACTTTGATCAAATAAAGTCTTTAATTTCATACATTTAAACTTCTATTATTGCGTTAACTTTTTTATATTTTAAAGTAAAACTTTTTAGGCAGCATTCTCACTTTTTTAGAATGTAATTTATGTAGGGAATAATTTGGAGATTTTACAATGTAAGATGTAAGAGTGTAATATGTTCGATTGTAGGGCGAGTAATTTTAGGATTTTGTTGTAATGTAAGACAGTAATATGTAAGACTAATGTTTTCGTTTTGGGTATGTAATTTTGAAATTTTGTAAGTGTGTAATTCCGTAAGAGTGTAATTTTAGATCGGAATAGTTGAAGGTCGATGATATTCGAGCGTGTTTCGAGTGTAAGTGGTAATTTTGAGATTTCGTAAGTCTGTAACATTGTAAGAGTGTAAGAATGTCATTGATAGATTCGACTGAAAACTAGAAATGAATTAATTTTTGAAGTGAAACTTCTCAGGCGACATTATCATATTTCAGGAATGTGAATCATTCAGGAATGTAATTTATCCAGGAATGTAATTTATCCGAGAATGTAATTTACGTAGGGAGTAATTCGGCGATTTCACAATGTAAGATGCAAGACTGTAATATATAAGACTGTAAGATGTAAGACTGTCATGTTTTCGTTTGGAGGGAGTAGTTTCATGATTTCACAATGTAAGATGTAAGACTGTAAAATATAAGAGTGTAATATTTTCGATTGCAGGGAGTAATTTTGAGATTTTGTGAGTCTGTAATTCTATAAGAGTGTTATCTTAGGTCGGAATAGTTAGAGGTCAATGATATTTAAACGTGTTTCTAGTGTAAGGAGTACTTTTGAGATATAGTAAGTCTGTAACCCTGTAAGAGTGTAATGTTAGGTCAGAATATGTGGAGGTCAGATGATATTCAAACGTAGAAATGTTGAGATTCTGTAAGAGTGAGAGAGTAAAAATATAGTATCAGGTCGGAATAAATAAGGTCCATTTCATATTCGAGCGTAAGCGAGAAAGTGTGAGGCAGTGTGAGGTGTGAAACGCGGATTGAGGCTTGGTGCGCGACCGAGATGGAAAGAAGGGGAAGTACCAATTCTTGGGAAACCCTTTTTCAATTCAGACAGCTGATCAGCTGATGGCTTGGCAACGTGCGTGACGCACAATTTGTAACGTGAAACTCGAAAAAAATATAGCTACAGAAAAGTGTACGGAAAAAGGTGGAAGTTTCTGCTAGTACGTGCCGCAAACAAAAATGACATCGTACAGAGTTTAGCATTCCCGATTATAATGTAAGTAAAATCTACCATATTAATGAACGGCTCATAACGAATGACAAAATATCACAAATTAACTAAATGACACAAAATCACATAATGTCAAAAAATATCACAAATTTACTATATGTCACTAAATCACAACATGTCACAAAGTCACAAAATCATGAAATGTTACAAAATCCCAAAATGTTACGAAATCTTGCAAAATTACAAAATGTCACATAATTATGAAATTATTACAAAATCACAAATTGTCACAAAATTACATAATTTCACAAGACTCGAAATGTCAAAAATCACAAAATGTCACAATATCACACGTCACAAAATCAAAAAAGTTACTTAATGTTACAATATTACAAAATGTCATGAAATACAAAATATGAAATCACGGAATATCATTAATAACAAAATGCGAAAAAATCACAAAAAAACACAAAATCGCAAAATTTCACAATCAAAAAATATCACACTTTGATATCACCTTAATTTGTAAAACTTTGTGATTTTCTGACTTTTGCGATTTTGTGACTTTCCTGATTTATAACATTTTTTAATTTTTTGTGTCTTATATTTCATATTTTCAAAAGTGCAGCTGTGGTAGCGGTGGGGGAGTAGGCCATTTAGTTCCTCAATGGAAACATGTCTATTACCTTCTCACGAACATGGTCAATAACTCAATTAAATTTTAAGAGGTTTTGTGCAGTAGTTTGGGGGTTATAAAACAGATAATAAGAAAGATTTTCATTTTGAGGTAAAACTTCTTACGCGGCATTATCACTTTTCTAGAATGTAATTTATTCTAGAATGTAATTTATGTATTTATGTAGACTGTAAGACGTAAAAGTGTAATATTTTCGATGGTAGGGAGTAATTTTAAGATTGTTCGAGAGTGTTTTCGTTTTGAGGAAGTAATTTAAAGATTTTGTAAGTCTGTAATACTGTAAGCGTGTAATGTTAGATTGGAATAGTTGGTAGTCGATAATATTCGAGCGTGTTTCGAGTCTAAGGAGTAATTTTGAGGTCTAGTAAGTCTGTAACACGGTAAGAGTATAAGAATGTCGTTAATGGATTCAACAAAAAATTAGAAATTTATCAATTTTCAACTGATTTTACAGTTAGAGAAGGAGAAAAATAAAACACAGAAAAATTGAGGGAACTGTTAGAACTAAAAAAGGTGAAAGGAATACAAATTTCTACATCGTCACCTCAAAGAAAGCGGCATGAGAAGTTTTACTTATAAGGCGTGCTGATTCAACACGCTCCAATTTTTTAACTGATTTAGGTTAAAAAAAGATGAAAATACTGTACAGAAAAATTGAGGGATCTGGTAGAACTAAATAAGGTAAGAGGAAAAAAAGCAGCACACAGAATTATGCCGTTACGTAGAACTACATCTTTACGTAATATGCTAAAGTCAAATATTTAAAAATTTTAGTTAACTAAATATTAATTATAACAGTTTATTCGTAAACAACGTCAAATAATTCCTTACTTTTTTTGAAATTTTATTCAATAACATTCATTAACAAATATCCTCAACTATTGGATACATTAAATTTTAATGGTCTCGTGCTGTCTCCCTTTCGCCCTCCCCCCGCACCTTCGAACTCCCTTTCGTGACATTCTACGCCCTTCAAGACCTCCTTTCGTGACCCATTTTCGTGAAATTCTACCCCTCTCCAGCCCCCCTATCGTGACACTTTTTCGTTAGATTCCTCCCCCTCGACCACCTCCCTTCGTAACACATTTTCGTGACATTCTACCCTTCTCTAGACTCCCCCCCTTCGTGACACATTTTCGTGACATTCTCCCCCTCAAGACCCCCTCGTGGCACACTGGGGGGGGGTCTGGAGAGGGTAGCACGTCACGAAAATGTGTCGCGAAGGGGGGGGGGGGTTCAAGGGGGTAGAATGCCACGAAAATGTGTCGCGAAGGGGGGGGGGTCCAAGGGGGTAAGATGCCACGAAAATGTCTCACGAAGAGGGGGTCTGGAGGGGGTAGGATGCCACGAAAATGTGTCACAAAGAAGAGTGGGGGGGGGGGGGTCTGGAGGGGTGGTAGTATGCAGTGGGTTCGGACTTTCACGGTTTAGCTCCGCGTTAAATTAATCCTACGGGTTGGTTGTAGAGGCGGTTGCGTCGCTAACCCGTGCCCCTCCGCTCCTTTATATTCCCCTTCCAAGCTCGCGAAGCGTACGCTTGTGTACAACGGTGTGAGTATTTGCGTGCTGCTGTCCAAAAACAGCTGATATTTGTTTTCGTCGGTTTTCGTTCGGCTTTTCGTTTTCTTCGTCAGCAGGGCTGCCAGATATACGTTTTTTAACGTATTATACGTTTTTTCAGAGGTTTCCGGAAGGGCTACGTTTTATTATACATTTTTCAGACAAATACGTTTTTTGTACGTTTTTGGTACAAGATTGTTTTTTTGTCACATATTTCTAGGGATTTTTGGACTTTTCTCGCCACCCACAACCACTGCCAAGGTGTGCCAAGGTGTGATATGTAACCATGGTACTCCCTCTCTCTTTTCCTCTCGCATTTCGCATATATGCCTAATTGAGCCTGACATACCGGTTCCATAAGTTATGGTTTTGTGGGTTTTGTGAATTTTGTGATAGTACGGTTTTATATCAGTGTTTACAGTGTTTATACTTCACAATACTTCACATCGTTTCATATGTTTTTGTTTACATTGTCAAGTGCAGTCAAGTCGAGAATAAATATTTTCACTCCAAAATCTGTAGAAACTCAAGTGCAAGATGGAAAATGATCATGAGGAAGAAAATTCTGAAGAATCAGACGTCGGAGAAGAAATTTCTCCGGAAACGTGAGTGAAAATTCTGTTTTTAGCATTATCTGTTTTTGTTTTCTTGTCAATTTAGAAAGTTGATAATTTTTGTGTTAACAGGTCCAAACGAAAAGCAAAAAAAGATTTGAAAAATAACAAAAAACAACGGACAGCAGGATCAGAGAAAAGGTATTGCGAAATGTTTTTTTTGAAAAGTATCAATTTTTTCTGAAATATGACATTCTCATACTCATAAATGTTTCAGAAATCTTCAGCATTATATGCCAAAGTGGGAAACAGATTTTCCTTGGTGTACAAAATCTACAGCAAGTTCGTTCTTAAAAAAATTTTAATAAATAAGTATTTAATTTTTGACGTCAAATTTTAAAATATAAATTTGTGCTGCAGGCTCTCTTTTTTTTGCTGCAAATGGTGCAAGCCAGCCGAGAAACCTCGAACTTGCGCACATGCAGGACGCACAGCTCTAGCTAATCACGCCAAAACTGAGAGCCACATTGCTGCTGCAAAAACAAAAGCAACTGCAGGTAATGTGGCGAAATATTTTCAAGACACAGCCGACTCTCACCTTGAGGCCAACGAAGTGTCGCTCAAAATCGCTGCGTTCATCGTCAAAAACAACCTGCCAATAGCGATCTCTGATGAGTGGACTGAGCTGATCAAAAGCATCAAGTGCAAACCTGAAACTTTGCAACAGGTTACTTGCGATCGCACTAAATGCACTCATCTCATCCGGAATGTCATGGGCAAGGAGAACCTGGAGCTTTTACTCGTCAAAATGAAAGAGGGTTACTTTTCTCTCATTATTGATGAGTCTACAGACATCTCTACTTCCAAACACCTTGTTCTCTGCGTGCGTTTGGACAGCAGTGAAAGAGGAGTAACTGATGAATTTCTGGCCCTTTTAGAGGTGAGTTTTATTCAATGTTTGACTCTTTCGTGGCATAATAAAAATGCCAATTATTGGAAAGACAATTGTGTGAATTCTCATAATAAGAGATTGCTGTTTATTGACGAAAAAATTAATTTATTTTATTATAAAAAATTGAGGATAGAAAAACGCTAGAAAAATGAAAGATAACAATGTAAAATAAAATAATATATTATATATTTAATTTTTTTTTTCGTATTGAAATTAAGTCTATTTTTATCAATTTATGAAAACAAAATAAGTATTGAGGATAAAAAATTCGAGAAAAATGAAAAATGATAATGGAAAATGAAATAACATCTTAAATATTTTATTGTTTCTTATTTATTTAAATTTGGTCTGTTTTTATTAATATATAAGAACAAAATAAATATTAGAAAAATGAAAAATGTACAATTATATAAAATTATCACATGATAGATGTAAATAAAAAAACAATTTTTTTAAAAACAAAAAGGCAGGTTATTATATTATTAGAGAAATTGGTTTTTAATAAATAGAAAAAAGTAAGTCAATTTATTTAAGATTGATTCTATCAAGTTATTTTTTTTTGGCAGGTCACACAAGCCGATCATCGAGGGCTTTATGATCTGATTGTCAAATTTTTCGAAGACAACAGTGTCAACTACCATCAAAACATGGTGGGCTTCGCGAGCGACGGGGCAAGTGTCATGTTCGGCGTCAACAGGTCAGTCGCTGCCTTGCTGAGCAAAGAGATCCCGTGTCTCTTCACAATGAAATGTATCTATCATTCCCTGGCCCGAGCTGTCTCCGTGGCTTCTGAGTTATTTCCTCGGGAAGTCCAAGAGCTTTTGTCTGATTTATACAATTATTTCAAACACAGCAGCAAACGCCAACATGAACTGAGGGAGATCGAAAAACTGCTGGATATTCCCGAGCGGAAGTTACTCCGAATTTTCGCAATAAGATGGTTATCTCAACTGTCTGCTTTTGAAGTTACCATCTTCATATACGATGGTCTTTTTGAGTACTTCAAGGTGGAAGCACGGAACCCGAAAAACACGGAAGCTCAGCGCATTTTCAATGTTTTGAGCAAAACCTTCACAAAATGGTTTTTGCAATTTTTGAAATTTGCACTAACACTTGTTTGTGCGAAAAACAAAGAATGTCAGGCAGAGAAGACCAAAATTCATGAACTGTACAAAAAAATAGAGGGTACTTTTCAAATCAATCATTTGCTGCTACTTGGACAAAGAGTACGTCAGAGGAATGTACTTGGAGGAAATCCAAGATCCAGAATCGCACTTTTTCACGCAAACTGAAGAAAACCAAACACATTGGGTCCCACTCAGAAATTTGGATCTTGGGCCAGTGCTGCCATCCGAAATCACAAAATGGTTGAAGAAAAATCCGAATTATCCAGTTCAAAACATTGACGAATTCAGAATGACATGCAGAGCATTTTTGATTGGCCTGGGAAAAGAAATCTACAAAAGATGTCCATTCAAAGAACCAAGTGTCCTGATGCTGAAACACCTGGGTTTCATGGAGCCTTCCGTTTTGAAGAATCTCAATAATCTCTTAGATGTGGCAAGTTTTTTTCAAATGGACGTCGAAGCGGTTCACGAGGAGTTTCTCCTACTTCTGGCGACATTCGACGCAGAGCTCAACCACGACATCAGCCTTGACAAATTTTGGAAGAAAGTTGAAAATTCCAAATTGCACGATGGAACACCTGAATGCCCCAAGATAACAGACATTGTCCGAAGAGTTTGTGTTTTGCCTCATTCCTCAACAAATTGCGAGAGGATCTTCAGCCACATAAACCTGAACAAGACAAAAACACGCAACGCCCTCGCAATGGAAACTTTGTCAGGTATACTGCATACGTCTGCCTTGACGAAAAACAAAAAAGTACATGAATTCAATTTCAAAGAACTCTCCAAGAAAGTTGGCAAAACGATGTATCACAAATGATTATATTATTGTCAAAATTTCTGTTAAAAATATAACTTTTTGACTAGAAAAACATTATTTTTGTTGTTGTTGAAAATTTGAATAAATTTATGACAGTTTCAATTGAATAATGATGAATGTACCATTGACTGATTCACTCGTTTCAGGTTTTTTGAATGGTGCCTAGAATGAGGCTCTTAATATAACATCCACTCTAGGGATTCGCTTTTGGTCCGCATTGCAAACTTTCAACATACAATGTTAACTACGATCCTTAAAAAAACTTTATGAGGATCTCGAATCTTTATAAGACACTGCAAAACCTGTTTCTTAAAGAATAAGAAAAATGTTTTTTTCCCTCCGCTCAATTCATACATCCACTCTTGATTATATATCTATATAATGCTTGAATTTTTGTGAAAAAGCACTTTCGACGAATCTGATTGCGAAAATTGCTTATGGTTTGCGCCACAACCCTCAGATTCATTAAAATTACTCGATTATATTTTTGAATATGATATTTCTGAGAATATTGAAAAAAAATGCAATACTCAGTTTTTGCTGAAAGAGCTTTTTTGACCCACATATATATGTATATATGTTTTTTTTTTAATATTTTACAATCACATTTTTTATAGTCAACGTGATTTAACAACATTACCCGGTAATTCAAAGCTTTTTTTACTAGGTGTCATTTTAATCAATAGTCTTATTTATTTGTTGAATATTTCGTAATAAATTTTTTACACGTTAAGTTTTTGTGATCAATTGTCATTAATACATTTTGTCGTCTATTTAGGATAAATAATGTATGTAATATGTAAGTTATTAAAATGCTGAATTCACCTTTTATTTTTCCTTGAATCAAATATTGTTATAAAATTATTTAAGCTCAATTCTCTAATAAATTTTGAATAAACTTCTTGTATTTCAAATACAGCTGAATGGTCGTTTCAAATGTAATTCATTTCGCGCCTGATCAAGATAAGTGCATTATACATTGGCCGAGAGAGAAATGATAAACCATTCTAGAGTATATCCTACATAGGTACAACTACTACCGGGCGATGCATGAGTGCGAGAGAGACAGATGTCGATACGTTTTTATACGTTTTTTCTGTTTACCTCCCCCCACCCTTTTTCCCTACTATACGTTTTTCGGCCATTTTTGATCTGGCAGCCCTGTTCGTCAGTACACATAAATAATGAGAAAGAAGTGTTGTGTTCTATCGTGCCCCTTTAAATGCAATGAAAAAATTTTTGGTATCCCAAAAAAAGATGTCAATTTGCGTTCTGCGTGGTTGTCAGCAGCGGGTCGCAGTGATTTGTTAGGCAAGTTTCAGCAAGTTTTTAATTTTTAAAAAGTAAAGGCCTTAGAGTTTTAAAATATTTTAATTTATGTCCTTTACCGTATCAAGATGTGGAAAGAAAAGGTCGCGAAAAATTGGGAATTTGCTTCAGACATTTCCCTGAATCCGCAATTAATCCATATATATTGCACCGCCAAGAATTGATAAAAGGAACAATTCTAACTCTCAATTTGAGTAGACAGAAAATACAGAAATTTTCGAAGATGAAGATGACTGGGAAACCTCTTCTGAAAAAAGTATTTCAGGAGATGTTGAACGTCAGGTATGATCAAACAATAAATATTTTCATCTTATTTCCCCTCAGGTCACTTGTACTTATATAGAATATTTTATTATGATTAAATGTATAAATTTATATCTCTTTAATTATTTATTAATTATTCATGAATTTACCATTGAATCATATAAGTAATAATTGAATATTCTTTAAATAACTGTTTCTTGCCTTCATTATTCTTTTTTTATAATGTAAGATTTTTTTTATCATCATTTGTTTCATAAATTTGTTTTTAAATATGTTCTCTTTTTCTTCATTAATTGAATCAATCATTATCGAACAAATTATCGATTGTGTGACAAGTAAAATATACTAATTTTCAGAGTGAATAAATGTGATCATTCGTTTGATCAATAAATTTAAAAAAAAATTGATGTTTTTAAGACAAACCTTGCTGCAAGTCGCGAGTTTGGGTAAAAAATTTATCGCAACGTGAAAAATTATTTTACTTTCAAACAAAAATTCTCAGAGAACAAGTCCGCCAAAAAAATCGTACAATTAGAAAGTTATGGCAGCAGTGGTCGGAGAAATCAAATAAAAAAATGAAAAAACGTGACTTTCAATCTCTTGTTGAGACACTCATCAAGGATTAAGACCCGGAAATGAAGGAGTTTGTTCGCGCTATCCAGAAAAATGCAACAAAAAAAGAGGTTTTTCAATATTTTTTTTTGTTTTTTTGTGTATCACTTATTTACTTATAGCATTCTTCATCAATTTTATTTATAATTTAATTTATCTATTCATTTATTTATTTATTCATTATTTATTTCTTTTATTCGATCAACGTAGATTTTTTTCATATAATTTTTTCAGGTCTTCGAGTAACATCAATGAAAAATATACAGGAAATTTTATTTACGTATGTCGTGAGTTTTTATGGGTTTGATTGTTGTGTTTTTGTTATTGAATGAGTGTGATGTTAGTGTTAATTTTTCATGAATCACTGCTTTTCATCGGCCTGGTATTTATAATTTTTTTACTCTCAAACATTATATTCTATCATTAAGACAATTAATATTGTTACTGTTTACCTCTCATAATGTTTTGGGGAATTGTTTTTTTCACAAGATTGCACAATTAGTAGTATGTGTCTCAGGTTTCACTTGAGAAAGAAGGTAGCTTTAAATATAGAAAATATTGTGATACGCATTGTTGTTTTAGTCATCCTGTTTCTTTTTCGTTGATTTTATTTTGTTGTTCTGCATGTTTTTATTTGTTATTGTTTCATTTTTTACAATCTGTTTGCTTTGTTTGCGTGCTTCACTTAGGGGAGAAGATATTCTAATACAGAAAAGGCACTGTTTTTGGCAGTGTATAAAAATCTTGGTGGCAAGGCCTACAATTATATGAGAAAAAAAATCCCCATGCCTCACATTACCACTCTCCATGCAGTACTACAGAAACTCCCTTTACGATGCAGGTTGTCCCCTTTTATGCTGGGCATATTGGAAGAGGCAGAAAAAACTTTGAGCAAGCAAGAAAAATTTTGCATACTGAAATATGACGAGATGGACATGGCCGAATGCATTGAAATGCACGGTCAAAATATTTTGGTCTCGTAGATTACGGTACACACCGTACTAACCATACGGCAAATCATATTTGGTTTTTATGTTGCAAAGCTTACACACAGGCTGGGTTTTGCCCGTGTCGTATAGCTTTGCAAAAGATCAAACTAAAATAGAGCAGCTAATTTCGTACATCGAAAATCACGTCTGTCAAATTAAAAAAATTGGCCTGAAAATCATGCGCTGTTAGAAAAAATCTCGACAACTTGCCACCGAAATGAAAAGTTTTAATGACGCGGTGCGGTATTTCGGTGCGAATGACCATTTTTTACACCATCTCGGTGTGAAGTTGACGAGCTCACAAAATCTCCACTTCGCGGTATTCGAAACATTATTCAATTGCACCAAAAAGATGTCAGTCATTATAATAAAGTGCTAAAGTTCACTGTACAGTGTTATTTTCAGCACAGAGATGGTGCGAGAAAAGTAAAAAAAAAAACACTACAGTTTGGATTAAACACTGTGAGAGTGTTTTTAGCGCACATGTGCAGTGAAGTTAAGAGTGAAAGTCATTCACATTGTTCTTTTGTTTCGAGGGTTTTGAGAAAGGGGTTTATGTGTTTAAGGATTTATTTTTATCAATTTTTACAACTAGTTTATATTAGCGCGCCCATATGGCACGCAATACAAGAATCATCATTTGTACCAGGGCTGGATTAAGAACAGGGCTGACGGGACGTGGCCTGGGGCCCCCACATTTTTAGGGCCCCCACGAAGAATGCAAACAAATAGGTTTTTCAATTTTTAATGGATTGAAGATGAAAAAATTTCCGTAAAAGTAATTCGAAATGAATAAAATCTAATATTTGCATGTCAAGTATGAAAAAAATGAATTAGAAAATCTGAAATTGAAACTGCAAATAAGTGTTAACCAAAAAAATAGTTGATCATCAATAAATAATTTGTTGTTTCCTCAAAACTTCAAATGAATAAGATCATACGTCAAAGCTTTTTTGTCGAGAATTGATAATTTCATAATTACACTTTTAGATCATTAACGAAATTGGCTGTCTTAAGAATGAATTGCTACTGCATTTTCGTTGCTTAGTAATAAAAATTTTTTTTTTCATTATTATTATTCAAATTTTAGCTTCTTCACGTATTATGTATTTTTTCAATTTTTATTTCCATTTTCTTCGACACTTGAAAAAATTTTTAAGTAATTTTAAACACACAAATTTTTGAACAATAAAAAGTGAAGTGAAGTTTTTTTTCTTTTTAATAACATAACTCTGCTATGATTCATCAAAAGGATATTACCATTTGCTATAGTGAGAGTAATTTTATTTCAATTTTATTTTCACCGATTTTTCATTACTGCATAGATGCCATATTTCTACATATATTATTCATCGTGTGATTTTGTCAAATAATTATTCAATAATTTGTAATTATAATTTAAATACTAAACTGTTCTTTGAAATTATTGTATTAATCATACTTAGTATACCATATAAGGGTGTCGCTTATTTTGGCGACGTCGGAATTTTTCCATTCCAGGGCTCTAAATCAATCAAGATTGAAAAAAAATGTTTTTGTAAAGTTAAAAGCAAATCGGACATGATTAACACGTGCCACAAAATGGATGAAGTTTTGAATGAGATTTACATTTAATTTTTCATGTTTTCTTCAAAAATTCATACTTTGTGAAAAACTTGCGATAAATGTTTGAAACTTGGCATAGTTTGAGTGTACAATCTGACATTCAAGACCGAATTTTTCTGCGATTTTCTGTCGCTGTTATCTATGTTTTACGAATATCGAAAAAGTAACTGTTTGCTTTTTTTCAGTGCTCGTAAGACATAGATAACAGCAATAGAAAATTCTAGAAAATTTTGGTCTTGAACGTTACATTATACTTATACACTCAAACTATGCCAAGTTTCGGACATTCATCTTTATTTTTCAGAAAATTTGAAATATTGGACAAGAAAATTTATGACATTATCGCACAAGTCCACACTTGAACATTTTTCCGATAGATAAAAAAGACCTACCTTCAGAATTCTACATAAACATAAAAATGTAATCAAATGTTTCAGAGAAATGCAGATGAAAGTATTCTGATGAAATTATGTGTGATTTTATTAATATTTTAGTAATCTAGTGATCGACGCGAAAGCTTGATTTCAAGTTGTATTCCGAACCGTCGAACATCTGTTGAAGTAAATTTTTCGTTCATTATTTTCGTTTCGAATATACCAGGTGTACTCCTAATTAATTTCCGGTTTTTTTGCAAATAAAACACATAATTCCAAAACACCCGTAACCTTTATTTTATTCAAAGTATTTTCCATCGCTTTTTACACATTTTTCCCACCTTTCTGGTAAACTGTGGATACCACGCCAGTAAAAATCATTGCCTTTGGAGGTGAACCACTCGGTGAGCCATTTTCGTACATTTTCGTACGAGTCGAAGCGCTGCTCAGAAAGGGCATGGCCCAACGAGGCAAAGAGGTGGTAGTCAGATGGCGCCAGGTCTGGTGAGTAAGCCGCATGATCAAGCACTTCCCACTTGAGCCTTTCCAGCGTGTCACGAACGACTTTCGACTTATGCGACGGCGCATTGTCGTGGAGCAAAATCACCTTCTTCTGTCGTTGTTGATATTCTGGTTGGTTTTCCACAATGGCTCGGCTCAAATCTTTCATTTGCTGTTTGTAGCGAACGGCATTCACAGTTTCACCAGGTTTCAGCAGTTCAAAGTATATAACACCGGACTGGTCCCACCACACACACAGCATGACCTTCCGACCGTAACGATTTGGCCGTGCCGTCGATGTCGATGCTTCACCTGGACTCACCCACGATTTGTTGCGCTTCGGGTTCTCCAGGAAAATCCACTTTTCATCACCAGTAACAATACGATGCAGGAAAGACTTTCTTTTGTATCGTTGAAGCAGCATTTCACAGGTCACTTTTCGATTCTCCATTTGTCTCTCGGTCAGTTCATGGGGCACCCACTTTCCACACTTCTGAATTTTTCCCATGGCTCGCAGACGTTTGGAAATTGCTTGCTGTTGAACTCCCAACGCATCTGCAAGCTGTCGTTGCGTTTGCGTGTTGTCTTCATCTAATAATGCTTGCAATTCGGCGTCATCGAACGATTTTCGCTTGCCGGAGCGTGCGGCGTCGTTCAGGTCGAAATCTCCATTTTTGAACTGTCGAAACCACGTTTCACATGTTCGAAGTGTTAATGCACGATCACCATAAACTTCCACAAGCGCACAGTGGCTCTCGGACACTTTTTTCCCCTGATTGAACATGAAAAGCAATGCATGGCGCATATGCTCAAAATTCGGTACAAAATTCGACATTTTTGAAGCGCAATAAAAACTTACTGGAAGATTTTTCCGAGAAAATGTCAACGCAGTTCAAGCACTCGATATGACTGAACGAAATGACATATGGTATGTGTTACCAACAGCGGTACAAAACAGAACGCCATCCATTGAGAAAACCGGAAATTACTTAGGAGTACACCTGGTATATCATCATTAAATGGAACATATGAAAACGTCTTAAGATCAAGAAAAGTGCAAATATATTGAAATTTTATAATCACTTGTTAATGACAGGCTGGAAAATCGGAAAAAAATTCTCATTACGAACAAAACGTTTTGGGATGAAACAGTTTTTACAGAATGTAGTTCATACCTTTACCAATCAATGAAAAAATAAACGAGAGGAAAAATAATGATGCAATATGATAACTATTAACTCAATAATTTTTTACATTTTTTTCATTTACGCTAATAACAATTCAACAACGCTACAAGAAATATTTTCAATACATTATTCATCAATTTCCTACAATTTCGAACATTTTTCATACAAAAATTATTAAATTCTATAGATTTTCTGATGAGAAATGAGGATTTAAAAAAAAAATTTTGACCAAAGTTAGGTTACTCTGAATTTGAAAGGATGATCTAAAATCTAAATTTTTTGACAAATACCAATTTTCAGCCCAAAATAGTAGTTAGGCAAAGAGAGTTATCCTCCCCCCCACTCTTCCTCCCATCACGTGACCGCCCTCCCCTCCCCGCCCCCGCCCACTCCTCCTCCCTTTGCCACGCCCATTCCCCCCCCTCGGGGTTTTCCCGCATTATTCCGGGATTTTCCGGGGTTTTCCGCGAATTTGCGCAATTTTCCCGCGAATTTCCTAGATTTTTCCCTGGATTTTCCACGGATTTTCCGCAGTTTTCCCAGACTTTTTTGGAATCTTTGCGATTTCTCGCTAATTTCATGCCAGTTTTCTCAACATTTCCTGGAATTTTCCACGAATTTTCAGCGATTTCAACAGTTTTCCAATCCTTTATCGCAGTTTTCTAATATAACAGAATAAATTGAAAACAAAATGGCGGTTTGCTAGGCATGATGGCAAACAGAATAAATTAAAACGAAAATGGCGGACTTATGAAGATTGAAATACTTACCTTTGATGTATTTTTCCCCAGAGTCGGAACGTTGATAGCACTTACACGCACACTCACACACGCATACACATACCCATGCAAATTAATACACAGAAATTTTACATTTTACAAAGGGCCCCACCCCGCCCTTTGTTGTGGAGCACAACCAGCTAATTGCTCCTCCATTTTTATTGTTCAGTTTTTTACAATTGTTCTTACAAAAACTCACAAGCATTGAATTTACCACCAAGAAATCGGAAGCTGACTGTTATCTCTGACTTCACAGCGTCGACAAGTTTTTGAAGCTGATCCGAATCCTCTTGTAATGTTTGCCAAGCCTTGCCGGGAGAAAAATCTCGCATTCCGTATCCAGAGTGATGAGGAATTTCGATCCATACTTGGTTGTAACGGAGCGAATGTTGGTGATCGTGTAACTTTTATTGAGTTCTAACTCGATAATTTTACGCGTTGGCAGAAAATTCTCTACACGAGCTATTTTGTTCAGCTTCGAGAAGTCCATGTTGCTTGATAAATATTTTTCTTAAGACTGACGCTCTACCGCTCGCGCATCCGTACTTCAAGGATTCTTTGAGCTTGAAAATCTATTGCGCAGTTTCGAAAGTGATGACGTCACCTCGACAAGTTTAAACAAGTCGCCGGAAACGATTACATCATCACATTATTAAGCGATGACATTATCATCTATTCATTTAACCTTGAAAGTATATTACGCAGTTACGTAAGCGCTGACGTCACCTCAACAAGTTTAAACACATCGCCGGAAACGATTACATTCTTGATTGATGACGCCATCATTCGACCTTGAACGATCTATTACGCAGTTTTAAGATATATTTTTAGAAAGTTTGCGTAGCGCGGCATCGGCGCGGTTCCGAACATTGTCGAACATTGCTGAACATTCCCGAGCGTACCCGAACATTGCCAAACATTCCCGAGTGTTGTCGAGCGTACCCGAACATTTCCGAGTGTTACCGAACTTTGCGTGATCGCAGCGCCACCACCTACAAGTACGGCGTTCTCGAGCAGGAGCCTAAGTTTTCTCGCGAACGTCATCATGGCTATTAACGCAGGAAAACAAGTTCTCCGTCGCCAACAACAATTGTTGTCGACTCGTCCGATCGATCCGCTCTAGGCAACATCCTTGATCGAGGATGCCGTCGCGTCGATCGCGGAAGTGAAAAACATTGCGTCGCATATCGCGAAATCGCGTAAACGACAAACGGTGAAATTACAGTGTACGCAAATCATTTTACAACTGAAAAGCTACAATAGCTTAATAAGTGACGAACTTGTACTCGGTGGTGATCTTGGTGCGCGAAATCCAGTGCGCATTAAGTGGGAGAACGTCGATTCCGCTTTCGATAATCGTCTCCAAACGGGAACAATCGTGAACCTTCGCCATTTGGATATACAAAATTTCCTCGAAGAAGCCAGGACAGTGTTCATCGTACAGATCCAAGAAGTTCTAAGGAGCCGCAACGCCTTGAAAGTGAACACTTCTCTCGACGCCGAATTCAGCGTAGTCAAGGATGACAAGGAAGTCACGGAGATCAAGGCTTTCTTCACGAAAAATGCTCCCATCTATCAAACAACAGACCTCAACGAGTGGTTCACCGAACATGTACAAATGCAATTACCACGGAGAATCGAAGAATTCCAAGAGCGAGACTCTGGATGGACGTTGCGAAGCATCGTCAGCCTTGCCGTTAATGTGAACGCTTACAACCCCATGCACGGCAGCTCATACGTCGAACTGCCCGAACCAATCAAGAGGAAGCATGCTTGCGTAAATGTCAAAAACTTTGATGACCAGTGCTTTAAGTGGGCGATTCTTTCGGCTGTACATCCTACCGATAGAAGTGTTGAAAATCCAGACCGTCTCTTTTATTACCAAAAACACAACGACGAACTGAACTTCGATGGACTCTCATTCCCGGTTATGCCAAAACAAGTGCCTCTCTTCGAAAGACAAAATGATGTTTCCGTCAATGTGTACGTGCTTCAAAAGAACAAAGGACGCTATGAGGTCGCTCCAATACACATCACAGGACAAAAGAAAATACGTCACGTGAACCTTCTCTTTATACAAAACATATATGTTGAAGAAGACGAAAAGAACGAGAAAGAAGTTGCTGACGGTTGCGAGCCTCTTCGTTTCCATTATGTATGGATAAAAGATCTCTCTCGCCTTGTGAGCAAACAACTCTCCAAACGCAATGGACAAATATATATTTGTGACCGCTGTCTTCATTATTTTCTTACCAACGAGAAGTTGACAGCACATGAAGTTGACTGCAGTGAAATGCAGCCTCAAGTGATCAAGCTGCCTGAAGTAAAGAACAGTAAACTGCAGTTCAAAAACTTCAAAAATAGCGAGAGAGTGCCATACATTGTCTACGCAGACTTCAAGTGTTTGCTCAAGAAAGTGGAGGAACAAGCTGGCCGTAACACAAAAATAGTTCAAATTCACGAGGCATGCAGCGTGGGATACTATATCAAATGCAGCTACGACGACGCCCAATCAAAGTATCAAAGTTTCCGTGAACATAATCCTGGAGAATGGTTCGCGAACGAACTGGTGACCCTCGCCCGCGACGTGGAGGATATCTTCAAGAATCCCAAGGCTATGACACCTCTGACTCCGGAACAAGCTGCTACCTTCAAAACAGTAATCAAGTGTCACATATGCAACCAACCGTTTACCTCAAAGGACAAAAAAGTCCGCGACCATTGTCACCTCACTGGGAAGTTTCGTGGAGCTGCTCACAACAGATGCAATTTGCAGTACCGAGATTCACTCGCCATTCCGGTAGTGTTTCATAATCTCAGCGGATACGATGCTCACCTGATTATCAAGCAAATTGCACAATGCATCGAAGGACGTATACAACTTCTGCCCTTGGCGATGGAGCGCTATATTGCATTCACAAATTTCATCAAGGACAGTAAAATATCCTTGCGCTTCATTGACTCATTCCGCTCCATGGCGTCATCCTTGGAAAAACTGGCCTCCTACCTTGAAGAAAAAGTCATCGTCCGAAAAAACTTTCTCGGCTACAGCGAGCAGCAACTCGAACTCCTCATGAAGAAAGGAGTGTTCCCTTACGAGTACCTGGACTCATGGGAAAAACTCGATGACAACGAACTTCCGACCAAGGAACATTTCCACAGCAGTCTCACCGATGCAGACATTTCAGATGCAGACTATGAACATGCGCAGGCTGTGTGGCGCGATTTCGACATAACATCACTGGGGCAGTACTCTGACATCTACCTCAAAACCGACGTTCTCCTACTGGCCGATGTCTTCGAGAACTTCCGAGAGGAATGTCTTCAGGCGTACAAGCTCGACCCAGCCCATTACTACACAACACCTGGACTCACGTGGGACGCAATGCTCAAGTATACAGGCATCATCTTAGAACTTCTCACCGACATCGACATGATGCTGTTCATCGAGCGCGGCATCCGAGGTGGAATATCTCAGTGTAGTAATAGGTACGCCTTTGCCAACAACCCTTACTATCCCACGAAATATAACCCTGATGATGCCGAAACCTATCTAATGTACTATGACGTGAATAACTTGTACGGGTGGGCCATGACTCAATGCTTGCCATATGGGGATTTCAAATGGGTAGAAAACTTGGATCAAAATTTCCCTTGGGATGTTGCTAATGATGCCAAGGAGGGATATATATTGGGAGTTGATTTGAAGTATCCCGAAAACCTTCACAATGCTCACAATGACCTTCCTTTCTGTCCCGAGAAAAAGATTCCTCCCAGTTCAAAAAATCCAAAATTGCTTACAACTTTAGATCCGAAAACGCGCTATATTATTCACTATCGAAATTTAAAGCAAGCATTGAGTCATGGTCTCATTCTGCGACACATACACCGAGTATTGAAATTCAAACAGTCCACTTGGTTAAAATCGTACATAGATCTGAATAGTGAAATGCGAAAAACTGCTACCAATGAATTCAAGAAAAATTTATTCAAATTAATGAACAATGCTGTGTACGGCAAAACTTTGGAAGATGTTCGTAAACGACTCAACATCAAACTTGTAACCCACTGGCCTGGTAGATATGGTGCTGAAGCCCTAATTGCAAAACCCAACTTTTGCGCGCGATCAATTTTTGATTAAAATTTGGTGGCAATAAAATTAGCTCGTATCAAAATCATTATGAATAAGTCTGTATATGTAGGCTTCAGCGTGCTCGACTTGTCAAAAACATGTCTCTACGCTTTCCATTATGATTTCATGAGACCCGCGACTAATGGTCAGGCAAAAATTTTATATTGTGATACTGACAGTCTTATCTACGAAATTCAAAATCTCAATCCATATACGTTAATGATGGACCATGCAGAACATTTCGATACTTCAGATTACCCCTCGGACAACCAATTTGGAATTCAACAGCTCAACAAAAAAGTCGTGGGTCTCATGAAAGATGAGTGTAATGGGAAAATCATTACAGAATTTGTCGGTCTACGAAGTAAAATGTATAGTTTACGTGTTGAAGGCGAGGATAGAATTAAGAGAGCCAAAGGTGTCAAAATGTCAGTTGTCGCGAAAACGCTGGATTTCATCGACTGTGTATATTGTTTGAAGAACGAACTTACAAAATTTTGCTCCCAACGACTGTTTCGTTCACACCTCCATGAAATCCAGACAATCGAGCAAAATAAACTCGCGTTAAATCCGTTTGATGACAAAGGTTTTATTTTGTCAGATACAACGGACACTTTGGCACACAGCCATTACAAAATACCTGAATTAATGGAGCTCGAATAAATTATGTTTGTAAATAAACGAGCGTTTATGTCTGCGTTCATATGAATAATATATATATGTAAATATGTACGCAAATATAAATATGTACAGTCAGTTGCATTAAATAATGCAACTATCGTGGATTAGGCCTACTGGGGATACCACGTTACCAAAAACGCGCCACATATTCTACCACCCCATGTGGACTCTGGTGGTGCGGGAATGAATAAAACAATTTTTTATCTACATGTCTGTTTTATTAATCCAACTATTGTGGATATTATCGAATCCCAACCATTTTACATATAATTTGTTTCCACGCTTTCGTAACACTTTCTCCACGAGATATACATCAGGATGTTTCACTTTAGCGAGTTCCTCGGTGCAAAATCTTTCATCGATGGGTTGATCTCGTGACTGTTTCCATAATATCATCCGCGAAGTCTTGAAAGCATATTCAAAATTAATAAAACAGACATGTAGATAAAAAATTGTTTTATTCATTCCCGCACCACCAGAGTCCACATGGGGTGGTAGAATATGTGGCGCGTTTTTGGTAACGTGGTATCCCCAGTAGGCCTAATCCACGATAGTTGCATTATTTAATGCAACTGACTGTACATATTTATATTTGCGTACATATTTACATATATATATTATTCATATGAACGCAGACATAAACGCTCGTTTATTTACAAACATAATTTATTCGAGCTCCATTAATTCAGGTATTTTGTAATGGCTGTGTGCCAAAGTGTCCGTTGTATCTGACAAAATAAAACCTTTGTCATCAAACGGATTTAACGCGAGTTTATTTTGCTCGATTGTCTGGATTTCATGGAGGTGTGAACGAAACAGTCGTTGGGAGCAAAATTTTGTAAGTTCGTTCTTCAAACAATATACACAGTCGATGAAATCCAGCGTTTTCGCGACAACTGACATTTTGACACCTTTGGCTCTCTTAATTCTATCCTCGCCTTCAACACGTAAACTATACATTTTACTTCGTAGACCGACAAATTCTGTAATGATTTTCCCATTACACTCATCTTTCATGAGACCCACGACTTTTTTGTTGAGCTGTTGAATTCCAAATTGGTTGTCCGAGGGGTAATCTGAAGTATCGAAATGTTCTGCATGGTCCATCATTAACGTATATGGATTGAGATTTTGAATTTCGTAGATAAGACTGTCAGTATCACAATATAAAATTTTTGCCTGACCATTAGTCGCGGGTCTCATGAAATCATAATGGAAAGCGTAGAGACATGTTTTTGACAAGTCGAGCACGCTGAAGCCTACATATACAGACTTATTCATAATGATTTTGATACGAGCTAATTTTATTGCCACCAAATTTTAATCAAAAATTGATCGCGCGCAAAAGTTGGGTTTTGCAATTAGGGCTTCAGCACCATATCTACCAGGCCAGTGGGTTACAAGTTTGATGTTGAGTCGTTTACGAACATCTTCCAAAGTTTTGCCGTACACAGCATTGTTCATTAATTTGAATAAATTTTTCTTGAATTCATTGGTAGCAGCTTTTCGCATTTCACTATTCAGATCTATGTACGATTTTAACCAAGTGGACTGTTTGAATTTCAATACTCGGTGTATGTGTCGCAGAATGAGACCATGACTCAATGCTTGCTTTAAATTTCGATAGTGAATAATATAGCGCGTTTTCGGATCTAAAGTTGTAAGCAATTTTGGATTTTTTGAACTGGGAGGAATCTTTTTCTCGGGACAGAAAGGAAGGTCATTGTGAGCATTGTGAAGGTTTTCGGGATACTTCAAATCAACTCCCAATATATATCCCTCCTTGGCATCATTAGCAACATCCCAAGGGAAATTTTGATCCAAGTTTTCTACCCATTTGAAATCCCCATATGGCAAGCATTGAGTCATGGCCCACCCGTACAAGTTATTCACGTCATAGTACATTAGATAGGTTTCGGCATCATCAGGGTTATATTTCGTGGGATAGTAAGGGTTGTTGGCAAAGGCGTACCTATTACTACACTGAGATATTCCACCTCGGATGCCGCGCTCGATGAACAGCATCATGTCGATGTCGGTGAGAAGTTCTAAGATGATGCCTGTATACTTGAGCATTGCGTCCCACGTGAGTCCAGGTGTTGTGTAGTAATGGGCTGGGTCGAGCTTGTACGCCTGAAGACATTCCTCTCGGAAGTTCTCGAAGACATCGGCCAGTAGGAGAACGTCGGTTTTGAGGTAGATGTCAGAGTACTGCCCCAGTGATGTTATGTCGAAATCGCGCCACACAGCCTGCGCATGTTCATAGTCTGCATCTGAAATGTCTGCATCGGTGAGACTGCTGTGGAAATGTTCCTTGGTCGGAAGTTCGTTGTCATCGAGTTTTTCCCATGAGTCCAGGTACTCGTAAGGGAACACTCCTTTCTTCATGAGGAGTTCGAGTTGCTGCTCGCTGTAGCCGAGAAAGTTTTTTCGGACGATGACTTTTTCTTCAAGGTAGGAGGCCAGTTTTTCCAAGGATGACGCCATGGAGCGGAATGAGTCAATGAAGCGCAAGGATATTTTACTGTCCTTGATGAAATTTGTGAATGCAATATAGCGCTCCATCGCCAAGGGCAGAAGTTGTATACGTCCTTCGATGCATTGTGCAATTTGCTTGATAATCAGGTGAGCATCGTATCCGCTGAGATTATGAAACACTACCGGAATGGCGAGTGAATCTCGGTACTGCAAATTGCATCTGTTGTGAGCAGCTCCACGAAACTTCCCAGTGAGGTGACAATGGTCGCGGACTTTTTTGTCCTTTGAGGTAAACGGTTGGTTGCATATGTGACACTTGATTACTGTTTTGAAGGTAGCAGCTTGTTCCGGAGTCAGAGGTGTCATAGCCTTGGGATTCTTGAAGATATCCTCCACGTCGCGGGCGAGGGTCACCAGTTCGTTCGCGAACCATTCTCCAGGATTATGTTCACGGAAACTTTGATACTTTGATTGGGCGTCGTCGTAGCTGCATTTGATATAGTATCCCACGCTGCATGCCTCGTGAATTTGAACTATTTTTGTGTTACGGCCAGCTTGTTCCTCCACTTTCTTGAGCAAACACTTGAAGTCTGCGTAGACAATGTATGGCACTCTCTCGCTATTTTTGAAGTTTTTGAACTGCAGTTTACTGTTCTTTACTTCAGGCAGCTTGATCACTTGAGGCTGCATTTCACTGCAGTCAACTTCATGTGCTGTCAACTTCTCGTTGGTAAGAAAATAATGAAGACAGCGGTCACAAATATATATTTGTCCATTGCGTTTGGAGAGTTGTTTGCTCACAAGGCGAGAGAGATCTTTTATCCATACATAATGGAAACGAAGAGGCTCGCAACCGTCAGCAACTTCTTTCTCGTTCTTTTCGTCTTCTTCAACATATATGTTTTGTATAAAGAGAAGGTTCACGTGACGTATTTTCTTTTGTCCTGTGATGTGTATTGGAGCGACCTCATAGCGTCCTTTGTTCTTTTGAAGCACGTACACATTGACGGAAACATCATTTTGTCTTTCGAAGAGAGGCACTTGTTTTGGCATAACCGGGAATGAGAGTCCATCGAAGTTCAGTTCGTCGTTGTGTTTTTGGTAATAAAAGAGACGGTCTGGATTTTCAACACTTCTATCGGTAGGATGTACAGCCGAAAGAATCGCCCACTTAAAGCACTGGTCATCAAAGTTTTTGACATTTACGCAAGCATGCTTCCTCTTGATTGGTTCGGGCAGTTCGACGTATGAGCTGCCGTGCATGGGGTTGTAAGCGTTCACATTAACGGCAAGGCTGACGATGCTTCGCAACGTCCATCCAGAGTCTCGCTCTTGGAATTCTTCGATTCTCCGTGGTAATTGCATTTGTACATGTTCGGTGAACCACTCGTTGAGGTCTGTTGTTTGATAGATGGGAGCATTTTTCGTGAAGAAAGCCTTGATCTCCGTGACTTCCTTGTCATCCTTGACTACGCTGAATTCGGCGTCGAGAGAAGTGTTCACTTTCAAGGCGTTGCGGCTCCTTAGAACTTCTTGGATCTGTACGATGAACACTGTCCTGGCTTCTTCGAGGAAATTTTGTATATCCAAATGGCGAAGGTTCACGATTGTTCCCGTTTGGAGACGATTATCGAAAGCGGAATCGACGTTCTCCCACTTAATGCGCACTGGATTTCGCGCACCAAGATCACCACCGAGTACAAGTTCGTCACTTATTAAGCTATTGTAGCTTTTCAGTTGTAAAATGATTTGCGTACACTGTAATTTCACCGTTTGTCGTTTACGCGATTTCGCGATATGCGACGCAATGTTTTTCACTTCCGCGATCGACGCGACGGCATCCTCGATCAAGGATGTTGCCTAGAGCGGATCGATCGGACGAGTCGACAACAATTGTTGTTGGCGACGGAGAACTTGTTTTCCTGCGTTAATAGCCATGATGACGTTCGCGAGAAAACTTAGGCTCCTGCTCGAGAACGCCGTACTTGTAGGTGGTGGCGCTGCGATCACGCAAAGTTCGGTAACACTCGGAAATGTTCGGGTACGCTCGACAACACTCGGGAATGTTTGGCAATGTTCGGGTACGCTCGGGAATGTTCAGCAATGTTCGACAATGTTCGGAACCGCGCCGATGCCGCGCTACGCAAACTTTCTAAAAATATATCTTAAAACTGCGTAATAGATCGTTCAAGGTCGAATGATGGCGTCATCAATCAAGAATGTAATCGTTTCCGGCGATGTGTTTAAACTTGTTGAGGTGACGTCAGCGCTTACGTAACTGCGTAATATACTTTCAAGGTTAAATGAATAGATGATAATGTCATCGCTTAATAATGTGATGATGTAATCGTTTCCGGCGACTTGTTTAAACTTGTCGAGGTGACGTCATCACTTTCGAAACTGCGCAATAGATTTTCAAGCTCAAAGAATCCTTGAAGTACGGATGCGCGAGCGGTAGAGCGTCAGTCTTAAGAAAAATATTTATCAAGCAACATGGACTTCTCGAAGCTGAACAAAATAGCTCGTGTAGAGAATTTTCTGCCAACGCGTAAAATTATCGAGTTAGAACTCAATAAAAGTTACACGATCACCAACATTCGCTCCGTTACAACCAAGTATGGATCGAAATTCCTCATCACTCTGGATACGGAATGCGAGATTTTTCTCCCGGCAAGGCTTGGCAAACATTACAAGAGGATTCGGATCAGCTTCAAAAACTTGTCGACGCTGTGAAGTCAGAGATAACAGTCAGCTTCCGATTTCTTGGTGGTAAATTCAATGCTTGTGAGTTTTTGTAAGAACAATTGTAAAAAACTGAACAATAAAAATGGAGGAGCAATTAGCTGGTTGTGCTCCACAACAAAGGGCGGGGTGGGGCCCTTTGTAAAATGTAAAATTTCTGTGTATTAATTTGCATGGGTATGTGTATGCGTGTGTGAGTGTGCGTGTAAGTGCTATCAACGTTCCGACTCTGGGGAAAAATACATCAAAGGTAAGTATTTCAATCTTCATAAGTCCGCCATTTTCGTTTTAATTTATTCTGTTTGCCATCATGCCTAGCAAACCGCCATTTTGTTTTCAATTTATTCTGTTATATTAGAAAACTGCGATAAAGGATTGGAAAACTGTTGAAATCGCTGAAAATTCGTGGAAAATTCCAGGAAATGTTGAGAAAACTGGCATGAAATTAGCGAGAAATCGCAAAGATTCCAAAAAAGTCTGGGAAAACTGCGGAAAATCCGTGGAAAATCCAGGGAAAAATCTAGGAAATTCGCGGGAAAATTGCGCAAATTCGCGGAAAACCCCGGAAAATCCCGGAATAATGCGGGAAAACCCCGAGGGGGGGGAATGGGCGTGGCAAAGGGAGGAGGAGTGGGCGGGGGCGGGGAGGGGAGGGCGGTCACGTGATGGGAGGAAGAGTGGGGGGGAGGATAACTCTCTTTGCCTAACTACTATTTTGGGCTGAAAATTGGTATTTGTCAAAAAATTTAGATTTTAGATCATCCTTTCAAATTCAGAGTAACCTAACTTTGGTCAAAATTTTTTTTTTAAATCCTCATTTCTCATCAGAAAATCTATAGAATTTAATAATTTTTGTATGAAAAATGTTCGAAATTGTAGGAAATTGATGAATAATGTATTGAAAATATTTCTTGTAGCGTTGTTGAATTGTTATTAGCGTAAATGAAAAAAATGTAAAAAATTATTGAGTTAATAGTTATCATATTGCATCATTATTTTTCCTCTCGTTTATTTTTTCATTGATTGGTAAAGGTATGAACTACATTCTGTAAAAACTGTTTCATCCCAAAACGTTTTGTTCGTAATGAGAATTTTTTTCCGATTTTCCAGCCTGTCATTAACAAGTGATTATAAAATTTCAATATATTTGCACTTTTCTTGATCTTAAGACGTTTTCATATGTTCCATTTAATGATGATATACCAGGTGTACTCCTAAGTAATTTCCGGTTTTCTCAATGGATGGCGTTCTGTTTTGTACCGCTGTTGGTAACACATACCATATGTCATTTCGTTCAGTCATATCGAGTGCTTGAACTGCGTTGACATTTTCTCGGAAAAATCTTCCAGTAAGTTTTTATTGCGCTTCAAAAATGTCGAATTTTGTACCGAATTTTGAGCATATGCGCCATGCATTGCTTTTCATGTTCAATCAGGGGAAAAAAGTGTCCGAGAGCCACTGTGCGCTTGTGGAAGTTTATGGTGATCGTGCATTAACACTTCGAACATGTGAAACGTGGTTTCGACAGTTCAAAAATGGAGATTTCGACCTGAACGACGCCGCACGCTCCGGCAAGCGAAAATCGTTCGATGACGCCGAATTGCAAGCATTATTAGATGAAGACAACACGCAAACGCAACGACAGCTTGCAGATGCGTTGGGAGTTCAACAGCAAGCAATTTCCAAACGTCTGCGAGCCATGGGAAAAATTCAGAAGTGTGGAAAGTGGGTGCCCCATGAACTGACCGAGAGACAAATGGAGAATCGAAAAGTGACCTGTGAAATGCTGCTTCAACGATACAAAAGAAAGTCTTTCCTGCATCGTATTGTTACTGGTGATGAAAAGTGGATTTTCCTGGAGAACCCGAAGCGCAACAAATCGTGGGTGAGTCCAGGTGAAGCATCGACATCGACGGCACGGCCAAATCGTTACGGTCGGAAGGTCATGCTGTGTGTGTGGTGGGACCAGTCCGGTGTTATATACTTTGAACTGCTGAAACCTGGTGAAACTGTGAATGCCGTTCGCTACAAACAGCAAATGAAAGATTTGAGCCGAGCCATTGTGGAAAACCAACCAGAATATCAACAACGACAGAAGAAGGTGATTTTGCTCCACGACAATGCGCCGTCGCATAAGTCGAAAGTCGTTCGTGACACGCTGGAAAGGCTCAAGTGGGAAGTGCTTGATCATGCGGCTTACTCACCAGACCTGGCGCCATCTGACTACCACCTCTTTGCCTCGTTGGGCCATGCCCTTTCTGAGCAGCGCTTCGACTCGTACGAAAATGTACGAAAATGGCTCACCGAGTGGTTCACCTCCAAAGGCAATGATTTTTACTGGCGTGGTATCCACAGTTTACCAGAAAGGTGGGAAAAATGTGTAAAAAGCGATGGAAAATACTTTGAATAAAATAAAGGTTACGGGTGTTTTGGAATTATGTGTTTTATTTGCAAAAAAACCGGAAATTAATTAGGAGTACACCTGGTATATTCGAAACGAAAATAATGAACGAAAAATTTACTTCAACAGATGTTCGACGGTTCGGAATACAACTTGAAATCAAGCTTTCGCGTCGATCACTAGATTACTAAAATATTAATAAAATCACACATAATTTCATCAGAATACTTTCATCTGCATTTCTCTGAAACATTTGATTACATTTTTATGTTTATGTAGAATTCTGAAGGTAGGTCTTTTTTATCTATCGGAAAAATGTTCAAGTGTGGACTTGTGCGATAATGTCATAAATTTTCTTGTCCAATATTTCAAATTTTCTGAAAAATAAAGATGAATGTCCGAAACTTGGCATAGTTTGAGTGTATAAGTATAATGTAACGTTCAAGACCAAAATTTTCTAGAATTTTCTATTGCTGTTATCTATGTCTTACGAGCACTGAAAAAAAGCAAACAGTTACTTTTTCGATATTCGTAAAACATAGATAACAGCGACAGAAAATCGCAGAAAAATTCGGTCTTGAATGTCAGATTGTACACTCAAACTATGCCAAGTTTCAAACATTTATCGCAAGTTTTTCACAAAGTATGAATTTTTGAAGAAAACATGAAAAATTAAATGTAAATCTCATTCAAAACTTCATCCATTTTGTGGCACGTGTTAATCATGTCCGATTTGCTTTTAACTTTACAAAAACATTTTTTTTCAATCTTGATTGATTTAGAGCCCTGGAATGGAAAAATTCCGACGTCGCCAAAATAAGCGACACCCTTATATGGTATACTAAGTATGATTAATACAATAATTTCAAAGAACAGTTTAGTATTTAAATTATAATTACAAATTATTGAATAATTATTTGACAAAATCACACGATGAATAATATATGTAGAAATATGGCATCTATGCAGTAATGAAAAATCGGTGAAAATAAAATTGAAATAAAATTACTCTCACTATAGCAAATGGTAATATCCTTTTGATGAATCATAGCAGAGTTATGTTATTAAAAAGAAAAAAAACTTCACTTCACTTTTTATTGTTCAAAAATTTGTGTGTTTAAAATTACTTAAAAATTTTTTCAAGTGTCGAAGAAAATGGAAATAAAAATTGAAAAAATACATAATACGTGAAGAAGCTAAAATTTGAATAATAATAATGAAAAAAAAAATTTTTATTACTAAGCAACGAAAATGCAGTAGCAATTCATTCTTAAGACAGCCAATTTCGTTAATGATCTAAAAGTGTAATTATGAAATTATCAATTCTCGACAAAAAAGCTTTGACGTATGATCTTATTCATTTGAAGTTTTGAGGAAACAACAAATTATTTATTGATGATCAACTATTTTTTTGGTTAACACTTATTTGCAGTTTCAATTTCAGATTTTCTAATTCATTTTTTTCATACTTGACATGCAAATATTAGATTTTATTCATTTCGAATTACTTTTACGGAAATTTTTTCATCTTCAATCCATTAAAAATTGAAAAACCTATTTGTTTGCATTCTTCGTGGGGGCCCTAAAAATGTGGGGGCCCCAGGCCACGTCCCGTCAGCCCTGTTCTTAATCCAGCCCTGGTACAAATGATGATTCTTGTATTGCGTGCCATATGGGCGCGCTAATATAAACTAGTTGTAAAAATTGATAAAAATAAATCCTTAAACACATAAACCCCTTTCTCAAAACCCTCGAAACAAAAGAACAATGTGAATGACTTTCACTCTTAACTTCACTGCACATGTGCGCTAAAAACACTCTCACAGTGTTTAATCCAAACTGTAGTGTTTTTTTTTTTACTTTTCTCGCACCATCTCTGTGCTGAAAATAACACTGTACAGTGAACTTTAGCACTTTATTATAATGACTGACATCTTTTTGGTGCAATTGAATAATGTTTCGAATACCGCGAAGTGGAGATTTTGTGAGCTCGTCAACTTCACACCGAGATGGTGTAAAAAATGGTCATTCGCACCGAAATACCGCACCGCGTCATTAAAACTTTTCATTTCGGTGGCAAGTTGTCGAGATTTTTTCTAACAGCGCATGATTTTCAGGCCAATTTTTTTAATTTGACAGACGTGATTTTCGATGTACGAAATTAGCTGCTCTATTTTAGTTTGATCTTTTGCAAAGCTATACGACACGGGCAAAACCCAGCCTGTGTGTAAGCTTTGCAACATAAAAACCAAATATGATTTGCCGTATGGTTAGTACGGTGTGTACCGTAATCTACGAGACCAAAATATTTTGACCGTGCATTTCAATGCATTCGGCCATGTCCATCTCGTCATATTTCAGTATGCAAAATTTTTCTTGCTTGCTCAAAGTTTTTTCTGCCTCTTCCAATATGCCCAGCATAAAAGGGGACAACCTGCATCGTAAAGGGAGTTTCTGTAGTACTGCATGGAGAGTGGTAATGTGAGGCATGGGGATTTTTTTTCTCATATAATTGTAGGCCTTGCCACCAAGATTTTTATACACTGCCAAAAACAGTGCCTTTTCTGTATTAGAATATCTTCTCCCCTAAGTGAAGCACGCAAACAAAGCAAACAGATTGTAAAAAATGAAACAATAACAAATAAAAACATGCAGAACAACAAAATAAAATCAACGAAAAAGAAACAGGATGACTAAAACAACAATGCGTATCACAATATTTTCTATATTTAAAGCTACCTTCTTTCTCAAGTGAAACCTGAGACACATACTACTAATTGTGCAATCTTGTGAAAAAAACAATTCCCCAAAACATTATGAGAGGTAAACAGTAACAATATTAATTGTCTTAATGATAGAATATAATGTTTGAGAGTAAAAAAATTATAAATACCAGGCCGATGAAAAGCAGTGATTCATGAAAAATTAACACTAACATCACACTCATTCAATAACAAAAACACAACAATCAAACCCATAAAAACTCACGACATACGTAAATAAAATTTCCTGTATATTTTTCATTGATGTTACTCGAAGACCTGAAAAAATTATATGAAAAAAATCTACGTTGATCGAATAAAAGAAATAAATAATGAATAAATAAATAAATGAATAGATAAATTAAATTATAAATAAAATTGATGAAGAATGCTATAAGTAAATAAGTGATACACAAAAAAACAAAAAAAAATATTGAAAAACCTCTTTTTTTGTTGCATTTTTCTGGATAGCGCGAACAAACTCCTTCATTTCCGGGTCTTAATCCTTGATGAGTGTCTCAACAAGAGATTGAAAGTCACGTTTTTTCATTTTTTTATTTGATTTCTCCGACCACTGCTGCCATAACTTTCTAATTGTACGATTTTTTTGGCGGACTTGTTCTCTGAGAATTTTTGTTTGAAAGTAAAATAATTTTTCACGTTGCGATAAATTTTTTACCCAAACTCGCGACTTGCAGCAAGGTTTGTCTTAAAAACATCAATTTTTTTTTAAATTTATTGATCAAACGAATGATCACATTTATTCACTCTGAAAATTAGTATATTTTACTTGTCACACAATCGATAATTTGTTCGATAATGATTGATTCAATTAATGAAGAAAAAGAGAACATATTTAAAAACAAATTTATGAAACAAATGATGATAAAAAAAATCTTACATTATAAAAAAAGAATAATGAAGGCAAGAAACAGTTATTTAAAGAATATTCAATTATTACTTATATGATTCAATGGTAAATTCATGAATAATTAATAAATAATTAAAGAGATATAAATTTATACATTTAATCATAATAAAATATTCTATATAAGTACAAGTGACCTGAGGGGAAATAAGATGAAAATATTTATTGTTTGATCATACCTGACGTTCAACATCTCCTGAAATACTTTTTTCAGAAGAGGTTTCCCAGTCATCTTCATCTTCGAAAATTTCTGTATTTTCTGTCTACTCAAATTGAGAGTTAGAATTGTTCCTTTTATCAATTCTTGGCGGTGCAATATATATGGATTAATTGCGGATTCAGGGAAATGTCTGAAGCAAATTCCCAATTTTTCGCGACCTTTTCTTTCCACATCTTGATACGGTAAAGGACATAAATTAAAATATTTTAAAACTCTAAGGCCTTTACTTTTTAAAAATTAAAAACTTGCTGAAACTTGCCTAACAAATCACTGCGACCCGCTGCTGACAACCACGCAGAACGCAAATTGACATCTTTTTTTGGGATACCAAAAATTTTTTCATTGCATTTAAAGGGGCACGATAGAACACAACACTTCTTTCTCATTATTTATGTGTACTGACGAACAGGGCTGCCAGATCAAAAATGGCCGAAAAACGTATAGTAGGGAAAAAGGGTGGGGGGAGGTAAACAGAAAAAACGTATAAAAACGTATCGACATCTGTCTCTCTCGCACTCATGCATCGCCCGGTAGTAGTTGTACCTATGTAGGATATACTCTAGAATGGTTTATCATTTCTCTCTCGGCCAATGTATAATGCACTTATCTTGATCAGGCGCGAAATGAATTACATTTGAAACGACCATTCAGCTGTATTTGAAATACAAGAAGTTTATTCAAAATTTATTAGAGAATTGAGCTTAAATAATTTTATAACAATATTTGATTCAAGGAAAAATAAAAGGTGAATTCAGCATTTTAATAACTTACATATTACATACATTATTTATCCTAAATAGACGACAAAATGTATTAATGACAATTGATCACAAAAACTTAACGTGTAAAAAATTTATTACGAAATATTCAACAAATAAATAAGACTATTGATTAAAATGACACCTAGTAAAAAAAGCTTTGAATTACCGGGTAATGTTGTTAAATCACGTTGACTATAAAAAATGTGATTGTAAAATATTAAAAAAAAAACATATATACATATATATGTGGGTCAAAAAAGCTCTTTCAGCAAAAACTGAGTATTGCATTTTTTTTCAATATTCTCAGAAATATCATATTCAAAAATATAATCGAGTAATTTTAATGAATCTGAGGGTTGTGGCGCAAACCATAAGCAATTTTCGCAATCAGATTCGTCGAAAGTGCTTTTTCACAAAAATTCAAGCATTATATAGATATATAATCAAGAGTGGATGTATGAATTGAGCGGAGGGAAAAAAACATTTTTCTTATTCTTTAAGAAACAGGTTTTGCAGTGTCTTATAAAGATTCGAGATCCTCATAAAGTTTTTTTAAGGATCGTAGTTAACATTGTATGTTGAAAGTTTGCAATGCGGACCAAAAGCGAATCCCTAGAGTGGATGTTATATTAAGAGCCTCATTCTAGGCACCATTCAAAAAACCTGAAACGAGTGAATCAGTCAATGGTACATTCATCATTATTCAATTGAAACTGTCATAAATTTATTCAAATTTTCAACAACAACAAAAATAATGTTTTTCTAGTCAAAAAGTTATATTTTTAACAGAAATTTTGACAATAATATAATCATTTGTGATACATCGTTTTGCCAACTTTCTTGGAGAGTTCTTTGAAATTGAATTCATGTACTTTTTTGTTTTTCGTCAAGGCAGACGTATGCAGTATACCTGACAAAGTTTCCATTGCGAGGGCGTTGCGTGTTTTTGTCTTGTTCAGGTTTATGTGGCTGAAGATCCTCTCGCAATTTGTTGAGGAATGAGGCAAAACACAAACTCTTCGGACAATGTCTGTTATCTTGGGGCATTCAGGTGTTCCATCGTGCAATTTGGAATTTTCAACTTTCTTCCAAAATTTGTCAAGGCTGATGTCGTGGTTGAGCTCTGCGTCGAATGTCGCCAGAAGTAGGAGAAACTCCTCGTGAACCGCTTCGACGTCCATTTGAAAAAAACTTGCCACATCTAAGAGATTATTGAGATTCTTCAAAACGGAAGGCTCCATGAAACCCAGGTGTTTCAGCATCAGGACACTTGGTTCTTTGAATGGACATCTTTTGTAGATTTCTTTTCCCAGGCCAATCAAAAATGCTCTGCATGTCATTCTGAATTCGTCAATGTTTTGAACTGGATAATTCGGATTTTTCTTCAACCATTTTGTGATTTCGGATGGCAGCACTGGCCCAAGATCCAAATTTCTGAGTGGGACCCAATGTGTTTGGTTTTCTTCAGTTTGCGTGAAAAAGTGCGATTCTGGATCTTGGATTTCCTCCAAGTACATTCCTCTGACGTACTCTTTGTCCAAGTAGCAGCAAATGATTGATTTGAAAAGTACCCTCTATTTTTTTGTACAGTTCATGAATTTTGGTCTTCTCTGCCTGACATTCTTTGTTTTTCGCACAAACAAGTGTTAGTGCAAATTTCAAAAATTGCAAAAACCATTTTGTGAAGGTTTTGCTCAAAACATTGAAAATGCGCTGAGCTTCCGTGTTTTTCGGGTTCCGTGCTTCCACCTTGAAGTACTCAAAAAGACCATCGTATATGAAGATGGTAACTTCAAAAGCAGACAGTTGAGATAACCATCTTATTGCGAAAATTCGGAGTAACTTCCGCTCGGGAATATCCAGCAGTTTTTCGATCTCCCTCAGTTCATGTTGGCGTTTGCTGCTGTGTTTGAAATAATTGTATAAATCAGACAAAAGCTCTTGGACTTCCCGAGGAAATAACTCAGAAGCCACGGAGACAGCTCGGGCCAGGGAATGATAGATACATTTCATTGTGAAGAGACACGGGATCTCTTTGCTCAGCAAGGCAGCGACTGACCTGTTGACGCCGAACATGACACTTGCCCCGTCGCTCGCGAAGCCCACCATGTTTTGATGGTAGTTGACACTGTTGTCTTCGAAAAATTTGACAATCAGATCATAAAGCCCTCGATGATCGGCTTGTGTGACCTGCCAAAAAAAAATAACTTGATAGAATCAATCTTAAATAAATTGACTTACTTTTTTCTATTTATTAAAAACCAATTTCTCTAATAATATAATAACCTGCCTTTTTGTTTTTAAAAAAATTGTTTTTTTATTTACATCTATCATGTGATAATTTTATATAATTGTACATTTTTCATTTTTCTAATATTTATTTTGTTCTTATATATTAATAAAAACAGACCAAATTTAAATAAATAAGAAACAATAAAATATTTAAGATGTTATTTCATTTTCCATTATCATTTTTCATTTTTCTCGAATTTTTTATCCTCAATACTTATTTTGTTTTCATAAATTGATAAAAATAGACTTAATTTCAATACGAAAAAAAAAATTAAATATATAATATATTATTTTATTTTACATTGTTATCTTTCATTTTTCTAGCGTTTTTCTATCCTCAATTTTTTATAATAAAATAAATTAATTTTTTCGTCAATAAACAGCAATCTCTTATTATGAGAATTCACACAATTGTCTTTCCAATAATTGGCATTTTTATTATGCCACGAAAGAGTCAAACATTGAATAAAACTCACCTCTAAAAGGGCCAGAAATTCATCAGTTACTCCTCTTTCACTGCTGTCCAAACGCACGCAGAGAACAAGGTGTTTGGAAGTAGAGATGTCTGTAGACTCATCAATAATGAGAGAAAAGTAACCCTCTTTCATTTTGACGAGTAAAAGCTCCAGGTTCTCCTTGCCCATGACATTCCGGATGAGATGAGTGCATTTAGTGCGATCGCAAGTAACCTGTTGCAAAGTTTCAGGTTTGCACTTGATGCTTTTGATCAGCTCAGTCCACTCATCAGAGATCGCTATTGGCAGGTTGTTTTTGACGATGAACGCAGCGATTTTGAGCGACACTTCGTTGGCCTCAAGGTGAGAGTCGGCTGTGTCTTGAAAATATTTCGCCACATTACCTGCAGTTGCTTTTGTTTTTGCAGCAGCAATGTGGCTCTCAGTTTTGGCGTGATTAGCTAGAGCTGTGCGTCCTGCATGTGCGCAAGTTCGAGGTTTCTCGGCTGGCTTGCACCATTTGCAGCAAAAAAAAGAGAGCCTGCAGCACAAATTTATATTTTAAAATTTGACGTCAAAAATTAAATACTTATTTATTAAAATTTTTTTAAGAACGAACTTGCTGTAGATTTTGTACACCAAGGAAAATCTGTTTCCCACTTTGGCATATAATGCTGAAGATTTCTGAAACATTTATGAGTATGAGAATGTCATATTTCAGAAAAAATTGATACTTTTCAAAAAAAACATTTCGCAATACCTTTTCTCTGATCCTGCTGTCCGTTGTTTTTTGTTATTTTTCAAATCTTTTTTTGCTTTTCGTTTGGACCTGTTAACACAAAAATTATCAACTTTCTAAATTGACAAGAAAACAAAAACAGATAATGCTAAAAACAGAATTTTCACTCACGTTTCCGGAGAAATTTCTTCTCCGACGTCTGATTCTTCAGAATTTTCTTCCTCATGATCATTTTCCATCTTGCACTTGAGTTTCTACAGATTTTGGAGTGAAAATATTTATTCTCGACTTGACTGCACTTGACAATGTAAACAAAAACATATGAAACGATGTGAAGTATTGTGAAGTATAAACACTGTAAACACTGATATAAAACCGTACTATCACAAAATTCACAAAACCCACAAAACCATAACTTATGGAACCGGTATGTCAGGCTCAATTAGGCATATATGCGAAATGCGAGAGGAAAAGAGAGAGGGAGTACCATGGTTACATATCACACCTTGGCACACCTTGGCAGTGGTTGTGGGTGGCGAGAAAAGTCCAAAAATCCCTAGAAATATGTGACAAAAAAACAATCTTGTACCAAAAACGTACAAAAAACGTATTTGTCTGAAAAATGTATAATAAAACGTAGCCCTTCCGGAAACCTCTGAAAAAACGTATAATACGTTAAAAAACGTATATCTGGCAGCCCTGCTGACGAAGAAAACGAAAAGCCGAACGAAAACCGACGAAAACAAATATCAGCTGTTTTTGGACAGCAGCACGCAAATACTCACACCGTTGTACACAAGCGTACGCTTCGCGAGCTTGGAAGGGGAATATAAAGGAGCGGAGGGGCACGGGTTAGCGACGCAACCGCCTCTACAACCAACCCGTAGGATTAATTTAACGCGGAGCTAAACCGTGAAAGTCCGAACCCACTGCATACTACCACCCCTCCAGACCCCCCCCCCCCCACTCTTCTTTGTGACACATTTTCGTGGCATCCTACCCCCTCCAGACCCCCTCTTCGTGAGACATTTTCGTGGCATCTTACCCCCTTGGACCCCCCCCCCTTCGCGACACATTTTCGTGGCATTCTACCCCCTTGAACCCCCCCCCCCCTTCGCGACACATTTTCGTGACGTGCTACCCTCTCCAGACCCCCCCCCAGTGTGCCACGAGGGGGTCTTGAGGGGGAATGTCACGAAAATGTGTCACGAAGGGGGGGAGTCTAGAGAAGGGTAGAATGTCACGAAAATGTGTTACGAAGGGAGGTGGTCGAGGGGGAGGAATCTAACGAAAAAGTGTCACGATAGGGGGGCTGGAGAGGGGTAGAATTTCACGAAAATGGGTCACGAAAGGAGGTCTTGAAGGGCGTAGAATGTCACGAAAGGGAGTTCGAAGGTGCGGGGGGAGGGCGAAAGGGAGACAGCACGAGACCATTAAAATTTAATGTATCCAATAGTTGAGGATATTTGTTAATGAATGTTATTGAATAAAATTTCAAAAAAAGTAAGGAATTATTTGACGTTGTTTACGAATAAACTGTTATAATTAATATTTAGTTAACTAAAATTTTTAAATATTTGACTTTAGCATATTACGTAAAGATGTAGTTCTACGTAACGGCATAATTCTGTGTGCTGCTTTTTTTCCTCTTACCTTATTTAGTTCTACCAGATCCCTCAATTTTTCTGTACAGTATTTTCATCTTTTTTTAACCTAAATCAGTTAAAAAATTGGAGCGTGTTGAATCAGCACGCCTTATAAGTAAAACTTCTCATGCCGCTTTCTTTGAGGTGACGATGTAGAAATTTGTATTCCTTTCACCTTTTTTAGTTCTAACAGTTCCCTCAATTTTTCTGTGTTTTATTTTTCTCCTTCTCTAACTGTAAAATCAGTTGAAAATTGATAAATTTCTAATTTTTTGTTGAATCCATTAACGACATTCTTATACTCTTACCGTGTTACAGACTTACTAGACCTCAAAATTACTCCTTAGACTCGAAACACGCTCGAATATTATCGACTACCAACTATTCCAATCTAACATTACACGCTTACAGTATTACAGACTTACAAAATCTTTAAATTACTTCCTCAAAACGAAAACACTCTCGAACAATCTTAAAATTACTCCCTACCATCGAAAATATTACACTTTTACGTCTTACAGTCTACATAAATACATAAATTACATTCTAGAATAAATTACATTCTAGAAAAGTGATAATGCCGCGTAAGAAGTTTTACCTCAAAATGAAAATCTTTCTTATTATCTGTTTTATAACCCCCAAACTACTGCACAAAACCTCTTAAAATTTAATTGAGTTATTGACCATGTTCGTGAGAAGGTAATAGACATGTTTCCATTGAGGAACTAAATGGCCTACTCCCCCACCGCTACCACAGCTGCACTTTTGAAAATATGAAATATAAGACACAAAAAATTAAAAAATGTTATAAATCAGGAAAGTCACAAAATCGCAAAAGTCAGAAAATCACAAAGTTTTACAAATTAAGGTGATATCAAAGTGTGATATTTTTTGATTGTGAAATTTTGCGATTTTGTGTTTTTTTGTGATTTTTTCGCATTTTGTTATTAATGATATTCCGTGATTTCATATTTTGTATTTCATGACATTTTGTAATATTGTAACATTAAGTAACTTTTTTGATTTTGTGACGTGTGATATTGTGACATTTTGTGATTTTTGACATTTCAAGTCTTGTGAAATTATGTAATTTTGTGACAATTTGTGATTTTGTAATAATTTCATAATTATGTGACATTTTGTAATTTTGCAAGATTTCGTAACATTTTGGGATTTTGTAACATTTCATGATTTTGTGACTTTGTGACATGTTGTGATTTAGTGACATATAGTAAATTTGTGATATTTTTTGACATTATGTGATTTTGTGTCATTTAGTTAATTTGTGATATTTTGTCATTCGTTATGAGCCGTTCATTAATATGGTAGATTTTACTTACATTATAATCGGGAATGCTAAACTCTGTACGATGTCATTTTTGTTTGCGGCACGTACTAGCAGAAACTTCCACCTTTTTCCGTACACTTTTCTGTAGCTATATTTTTTTCGAGTTTCACGTTACAAATTGTGCGTCACGCACGTTGCCAAGCCATCAGCTGATCAGCTGTCTGAATTGAAAAAGGGTTTCCCAAGAATTGGTACTTCCCCTTCTTTCCATCTCGGTCGCGCACCAAGCCTCAATCCGCGTTTCACACCTCACACTGCCTCACACTTTCTCGCTTACGCTCGAATATGAAATGGACCTTATTTATTCCGACCTGATACTATATTTTTACTCTCTCACTCTTACAGAATCTCAACATTTCTACGTTTGAATATCATCTGACCTCCACATATTCTGACCTAACATTACACTCTTACAGGGTTACAGACTTACTATATCTCAAAAGTACTCCTTACACTAGAAACACGTTTAAATATCATTGACCTCTAACTATTCCGACCTAAGATAACACTCTTATAGAATTACAGACTCACAAAATCTCAAAATTACTCCCTGCAATCGAAAATATTACACTCTTATATTTTACAGTCTTACATCTTACATTGTGAAATCATGAAACTACTCCCTCCAAACGAAAACATGACAGTCTTACATCTTACAGTCTTATATATTACAGTCTTGCATCTTACATTGTGAAATCGCCGAATTACTCCCTACGTAAATTACATTCTCGGATAAATTACATTCCTGGATAAATTACATTCCTGAATGATTCACATTCCTGAAATATGATAATGTCGCCTGAGAAGTTTCACTTCAAAAATTAATTCATTTCTAGTTTTCAGTCGAATCTATCAATGACATTCTTACACTCTTACAATGTTACAGACTTACGAAATCTCAAAATTACCACTTACACTCGAAACACGCTCGAATATCATCGACCTTCAACTATTCCGATCTAAAATTACACTCTTACGGAATTACACACTTACAAAATTTCAAAATTACATACCCAAAACGAAAACATTAGTCTTACATATTACTGTCTTACATTACAACAAAATCCTAAAATTACTCGCCCTACAATCGAACATATTACACTCTTACATCTTACATTGTAAAATCTCCAAATTATTCCCTACATAAATTACATTCTAAAAAAGTGAGAATGCTGCCTAAAAAGTTTTACTTTAAAATATAAAAAAGTTAACGCAATAATAGAAGTTTAAATGTATGAAATTAAAGACTTTATTTGATCAAAGTAAGCACTTGGAAAATATAAGTTCATATCCATAAATTCGTAAAATATTTCAGAAGCTAAAAGTTTTTGAACTAGATCTTAATATTATTATCAAAGTAATGAGATTTAATATTATTTCTTTGGTTTAGCGAACTTTAAGATTCACATGAATTCTGTGATTTATTCAGTTTTTGTAGCTAATGAATCCGCTACTTGCTGTTAGATGAACTTGAAAAAAATGTACTAGAAATATTTGCGCTTGACGCTTCGATATTGAATATACCTATTATAGATTTTTAAAATGTGTGACAAAGAAAAACTTCTTTCATTGCTTGTTTAAAATTTCATATTTGACTATCGTTCTTCGGAATGCGAAATACCATGAGTTCATGTTGTAGCTTAGGCAACACAATTAACGTTAGACAATAAAAGTGCTAGGCATAATTTCATAACTTCGCATAAGCACTTGATACCAAGCACGTATCCAGGTTTTTTCCATCCTTTTCTCAAGTCTCCTCTGAGCACGGGCGTTAGAAAAGGATGGAAAAAACCTGGATACGTGCTTGCTTGATACTCTGAAACTTTTTTATATTGGTTCATCGCTCAACTAGCATATTAAATAAAAAAGAATTTAAATTCAACGCTAGAAAAAATTTCCTGTGTATTACGGTTTCAAAGTTTAAAGGAAGATTCGTTTCTTTCAGCCTAATGAAAGATTCGTTATTATTTGATGAACTATGGCGAAGTAAAAGATATTAGACCAAAGTGCCACCATGAAAAGTATTCAACCGTATTAAGTTTGAATTCAAGTTTTGACCATCCAATTTTTTCTCGTATGTTGTGAAATACGTATTCCAAAAATAATTGGTTTCTTAATAAATCCTACGTCCTATCCACACTTTTTCCATAAATCAAAATAAATTAAAAAAAAAAAATAAAAAAAAAGTAAAAAAAAAATTATAAAATTATTCAAGCGTCTTTCAATTGGACATCTTGAACTGGTGCGAACCGGTGGATTTTTACTTACCGTTGGGCTTCATGCCCCCATCATGCGCAGATATTTAACATTTCATTCTCAAATTCCAGATTTTGCCGAACACATTTATAGTAGATAATCAACAGATCTGATCCATAAAGTGTTTGGACTCGATTGTTTTGTCCAGCTGTTATTTACTATCGTTTTCAAAGTGTGACACAGATTTTATAACAAATTGTCATTGAATGCGTTTTAAAAAAAAATTTTTTGTGAAATCTCATCAAGATTTTTGTAAATTATCACAGGAAACAATTTTTCCAAATTTATTCAGAATTATGATAAAAAACTTTATTTCTAAATCAATTTGACAAACGACACCCATAATTAAAGCCTAGATGAATAGCTAATCGCATCAGAAATCTTAAAAACCACAACTTTTTCCGTAACATGCTCAGGTGAGGTGGGGATGACCGAATTCGCATTTATCATTAAATCAACTTCGCAAGGTGGATCGTCCTGACATTTGAAAGGGTTTGCTCCACTTTACATATGTAGTTATTTGTAGTAGTTTTCACACAAAGTGACATATCGTTGAATAAACTATAAACCGTCTTCGTATGAGATAACGCTCAATACTTGGCTCTAGGTTGGATAAATAGATAACTGTCTGTTTGTTGGACAACAGGTAAGGGTATCAATTGGAGAAACTGGTATTTCGTAATCGTAGTTAAAGGCATAACAATGATAAATACTAAACAACCCGAAGAGTAATATGATTGTATTTTTATCAAATGCATTAGAATGTTCCCATTAATTGAATTAGGTAAAAGTGGAAAATTTAGACCATCTGGTAAAATTCCTGCAGTGTGTTGTAATTCTTTTAAATATTGATCTTGACTAAGTACACTAGGGTGTAAAATATTAGTTTTAGCAAAATGTATAGCGTTGGTTAATGCGGAAATTTCATCGTTTGCTTGTTTTGAAAGAAGTGTTAAAAACGAAAAATGAGACAAAAGACGTATTCTCGATTCAGCTTTGTATTCGTTTTTGTTGTGGTTCTCTGTTAATTCGTTTATTTTTTGAACATTTTCATCCAGAGTTTTCTGAGCAATATTTACATTAGAAATTGTTTCATTGAAATTTGTGATAGTAGTCCGTACGATTTTTATTTGATTTTTCAATAAATTTTCCATCTCAATTTCCTCCTTCTCTAGCTTTGTAATTTCAGAATCATAATATTAAGCGTCGTCGTTATCAAGATTTCCTGTCAATTGCTTAATTACTGTCCCAACAACATTGATAAGTCCCCTCTTAGTTCTAGTGTTTTTCCCCCAGTAAAGTCTTTAATAATGTCCCTTACGTTTAAATTCGGGTACAAGTCCTTTTAAAATTTCCAGCGAATATTGACAAGGTAGCGAGAGTTTCTCGCTGCAATATTTCGTAGCTATTTCATATCCATTTTGTACAAGATTCACGTTTTCTTCAACGTATGATAAATCGAGATATGTGACCAATCGAAACGCTTCTGAGTAGAGCTTCAAATCACCTAAGTGATCATAATATATTCCTGGAGTGAAGTTTAAATAACGGATATCATGAGCAGATACTATCGCCAGTTGAAAAACCCTGTAATTAATGAAAGTCAGTGAATATTTATCCTCCCCCCCCCCCCCCCCTCTTAAGCAAAATATTACTTTTCATGAAGTGTATGCTAGTTTAATCCTATCTTTATGTACTACAACTGCTTTTCTCCCCATTTTCAATGTAATATTCGTTGACGAATTGATCTCTGTAATTAAAAAAGGACCAATATATGGCTTTCGTAATTTTTTCGATCAGGAAGGTTGTTCATTTTATAAATAGACTCTATCCCCGGCTTTGTACACAAAGTTCTTCGTTTTTCTATCATAGTACGACTTATTCTTTTCCTTTGAATCGATTAAATTATCACGAGCTATTTCACGAGATTTCTGAAGTTTCAACTGCAAATTATCTATATAATCATCATAAGTGTATTTGAATTCGGAGTTTGTAAGAATTGACGATAGGAGCTCAGGTTTATTTCCAAAAACTAATTGGTGTGGTGTGAACTTGGTAGATGTGTGAGGTGTAGAATTGTAAGTAATCATAGCAAAATCCAACCAGGAATCCCAATCATTCTGATATAAATTGACTAAATGTCGAAGATAATCAGCAAGCTTAGCGTGACTTCTTTCAAGCGCTCCGTTAGTTTGAGGATGATAAGTGGTTGTTCTTAGTTGTTTTATCTTAAAAAGTTTAGCTATTCCTTTCGATAATTTGGACATAAAATCGCTTCCTTTATCTGTTAAAATAGAAGATGGAATTCCGAATTTACAAATAAAATTCCTTGTCAATACTTCAGCAACTGTTATCGCTTCGTGGTTCGGAACAGCATAAGCTTGTAAAAACTTTGTCAGATCATCTTGCATTGTAATTATAAATTTATTTCCATTTTCAGTCAACATAAGTGGTCCTACTACGTCAAGAGCAATTCTTTCAAAAGCCTTCGATGAAGTCGTTGTTATCTGCATAGGATTCTTATTTTTCTTTCGAACAATTTTATTCTCTTGACATGATGTGCAATGTTTTATAAAGTGCTGAATATCCTGTTTCATATTTTTCCATTTATAATAACCCTTTATTCTTTGATAAGTCCTGTGGAAACCCAAATGTCCAGAAAATGGAGTCGAATAAAATTCTTCCAAAATCTCTGGAATTGTTTCTTTTTCTGGTTCGACAATAACGTCAGAAAAGATCCGAACTTTAATATCAGTACCTCGAAATACATATCGTAACATTGATCTTAACTTATCCTATCTGAGTTGGTCGAAGCCAGACCCAAATTTCGGTAAACTAATAGACTTGATATTTTTTTCTAAAAGTAAATTCCTCAAGGCGCCGAAAGTGTCAAAAACAGATTTGTATTCACATGAGTCCCGATAATTCTCCTTGACGATAAGATAAAATACAGCGCGTTCTAACTCATTGATGCAAACAACCTCATGTATTTTTGGTTCCTGCTCTTTCAATTTCTTGATATGATTAAACATCTCTTTCATTTTCGAATATATGCTGCCCTCAAATTCCAGATCAGCGGAAACACTAACTGCGTAAACATCACTACTTGTAAAAATCGACTCCTCAAATTCCTCCAATTTATCGTAAGACAGCACAGTAGATCGTAATTTTTTCAAAAGGTCAGAATAATTTCCGATAAGAGAGTTAGAGTCCAATGACAAGACAGTTGATTCCTTCGATTCTATTCCAGGGTCAAAAACGATTCTGCTCAAAGTGTCCGCCTGTAATTTATTCTGTTTGCCGTCATGCCTAGCAAACCGCCATTTTGTTTTCAATTTATTCTGTCCACCATCTTGTTTTGAAGGGAGGAAATCCGCGATAAGGGGTAGAAAAAGTTTGCAAAAACCAACGGAAAAGGGGTAGAAAACTGCGATAAAGGATTGGAAAACTGTTGAAATCGCTGAATATTCGTGGAAAATTCCAGGAAATGTTGAGAAAACTGGCATGAAATTAGCGAGAAATCGCAAAGATTCCAAAAAAGTCTGGGAAAACTGCGGAAAATCCGTGGAAAATTCAGGGAAAAATCTAGGAAATTCGCGGGAAAATTGCGCAAATTCGCGGAAAACCCCGGAAAATCCCGGAATAATGCGGGAAAACCCCGAGGGGGGGGAATGGGCGGGGCAAAGGGATGGGGGTCACGTGATGGGAGGAGGAGTAGGGGGGGCAGAACTCTCTTAGCTGAACTACTCAAAATAAAAAATACGTTTGTTTTAAAACTTGTTTACGTGATTATTTACAAACTTTGAGAGAAATCGGTGATTTGGTCAGTGACGGCCAAACCTATTTGGAAAATAATGAGCCTTTCGTATTACAAATTTCTATAATTTAATTTAAAAATCATTATCCTAAAATGAAGCGACAGTTTTTCTATAATAATCATTTTATATATGAAATCACACGTTTACATCATTTATCATCACATATTATCACATAAAATACATTTATTTCATGTAAATTTTTAAAATAATGAATTCGGAAAACAAAACCTTCATGCGAAAAACTGAAGAAATAATACTTATAGCTAAACATTACTTTGAAAACTCCAGAAGTCAAACAATCAAGAAAATTTGGTTTTTTCACGAAAATTAAACGCTAAACGTAAAGCGTTTTGATCCTTGAATAATCATTTATAAGGTTTAGGTGTAAGGCATGTAAAATTTTCCATGTATTCTGATAACTCTATTAGCGAGGAAAAGAAGTTGGTAATATCTTGGAAACATGCAAGCATCTTGACAGTTGTAAAGTCGCACTAAACAGTGGTAAACTGAAGCCTTCGATTACCAAAGAGTGCGCAAGATTTAGTTTATTTTATTGAATCACATCGTACTTTTACACTCGTTCGTCTCTCAACACTTTCAGAGATGGGCAAAATTGTATTTTATAATTACTCAAATACAAATACGTGTAACGAAATACTCTCATAATTACTTAAATACATTTAACCTTGTATTTTTTGACACGAAAATACGAAGTTATAAGTAACTGATTATTTCGGAGTCGAAAAATACTCAATTACATGTATTTTTGCAATTCTAAATGTATCTTGTTAAATGTATTTGGGTATTTTTGAACGCTGAAATACAAAGTTAAATGTAACGAAGTAATTCGGAGGCATAAAATACTCAGCTATATGTATTTTTTGGATCGTCGAAGCATCTTGATCGATATATTTGGACATTTTACGACGCCGAGATAGAAAGTAAAAAGTAACGGAGTATTTTGGAGACCGAAAATACTCAATTGCATCTAACGGAGTATCTTGGGGTTAGAAAATATTAAGATACATGTATTTGTGTAACTTCGAAAGTAATTAATTACTTGTATTTTTTTTTTTATTGTATTTGTATTTTGATTAAAAATTTTCAAACGCTCACCACGAATGCAAAATCGAATTTACAGCATTAACTTTTTTAAAAAATTCATTGAAATATTTCGTTATTTTGAAGATGCTTATGTTCTTTGTGATTTTCGTGATTTGCAACCATCAAAGTAATTTCAAACATACATCGTGAATATTTTTTTTAAAAATTGTTCAAAGAATTGACACCATCGAATTTCCGCAAGATGAAAAAGATTGGCATAATTTTTTTTGGTTGTTCACTCGAATCCAATATCAAATTCGCAACATTTATTTGTTTGAACAAATGATTTAAAAAAACAGTTTTTTGAAGATGCATGTTCGTGGTTTTTTACCCCATCTCTTATTATCAAAGTTCTTTCGAATTTTCATCACAAATTTTCCGAATTTTTTTTTAATTAAATACCTACAGCATTGGGTTTTTGAAAGATGGAAAAACCGGGAAAATCTTTCGATGTTTTTTTGACTGCTGACGTCTAATTCAGTATTAAATTTGAAGCGTTCATTTGTTACAACCAATCATCTTTCGAAGTTACACAAATACATATATCTTACTATTTTACAACTCCAAGATACTCCGTTAGATGCAATTGAGTATTTTCGGTCTCCAAAATACTCCGTTACTTTTTACTTTCTATCTCAGCGTCGTAAAATGCCCAAATATATCGATCAAGATGCTTCGACGATCCAACAAATACATATAACTGAGTATTTTATGCCTCCGAATTACTTCGTTACATTTAACTTTGTATTTCAGCGTTCAAAAATATCCAAATACATTTAACAAGATACATTGAGAATTGCAAAAATACATGTAATTAGGTATTTTTTGACTCCAAAATAATCAGTAATATGTAACTTTATATTTTGGTGTCGAAAAATAACAAGTTAAATGTATTTTAGTAATTGAGAAAGTATTTTGTTACATGTATTTGTATTTTATTGTGTATTTAATTACAAATGTATTTCGTTATGCCCATCTCTGAACACTTAACAGCGTCTTTCGCACCGAAAAGATGTAATATCCCTCTTGCTCAGATGGGGAAGGCACGCTCTCACATACGACACCGAACCTCGCACCGAAAGGGATGTGGAATAACACACTGAAAGTGAGAAGAGGAAACTCTCGCACTTTTCAGTGTGATTTTGAGTCCTTTTTCTAACAGTGTAGGTAAAATATGAACTCGTAAAAAATTTTATACTTCTCAGTTTTTCTTAACACATGTCCATGCAAATTTTATTCTGTATATTGTAGGAACAGTCTGTGGCCAAGGTTCTTCAAGTCGTGCAGCAAATGACAAGCTGAGAGAACTCAGCAACCAAAAAAAGACGTTATAGAAATGCCCCTGAGAGTAAGCTACATTTGACTCATTGTACATCACCGGTATATAATATTATTAGGTGTTTCTGAAAATTATTATTGGAGGGGATACTTTTGAAGTCGATGGAGCAGAAATCATTGTTTTGTACGACCCCCCTCACTTATTTAAAGGATTAAGAAACAATTTGTTGACGAAGTCATGTGTCATTAATGTTAATGAGCCCATTGAAAACTGGAGACGTGCACAGTGGAACGTTATTGAGCGGGCATACTACATTGACCGCGCAAAAATAGGTCCAAATCGTCTCACAAAAATGACAGAGGAACATATTAAACCTGAAGGGCAAAAAAAAATGAAGGTGAAGCTTGCTTCGCGAGTTTTCAGCCACAGCGTTGGGGTTTTTATTGCTAGGCTAATTCAGGAACAAGGTATACAATAATTTTTATTATTATGGTACTTTTGATAGCATGTTGTTATAGTGAGTCACTGTGTACTTTTCAGAATCCGAAGGTCACGTAAAAAAAAGCTCGGTACTTTTAAAGTAGACAACAGGGATGGACGAGATGCAAAGGCCATGCAAGATTTTGTCATTTTCGTCAATAACTTGTTTGATTCTGTGAACGGGAGTGACAAGTACTACGACAATGAGCTTAGATATCCCGTCACAGAATCATCAAAACATCATAAGTTTTGGAAGTACGCCATTCGAAAAATTAACGAAATTACCTTCTGTGATGGTGAAACTGGAAAACTTGTCAGTGTTCCCAGCCAGGCTTGCCAAGTGGCGATCTTCTTTCACTTTCTAGCAACAAACAATACGTAAGCTTGTCCTTGTCTTTGGCGACTTTGACGTCATAATCTGGCATTCCTGTTCCCAGCCTAAGTAATTGGAGAAAAACCATTGAAGGTTTTCAAAAATTATGGCTTCGGCTAAAAACTGAAGGTTTTACTAGCTTTCAACCGAAACTTGTCAACCAAGATGTGGTTGAAAATTTTTTCGGCCAAATAAGAACGTGGTGTAGAACGGCCAAAAAAAACGCCTTTAAAGCTGAACAAGCGTTCAAATCAATTTTGCTGGGCGATTCGGATTTTTGTCCCGTCTCAGAAGGCAATTGCGAAGCAGAAAATTATTCTTTACTGAACATTTCCATTTCAAAATTTCTCGAAAAACCTCCATTTTTTTCCAATTCATCAAACAGTAAAATCACCGTCTCAAGTTTTGCTTCAAATTTTCAAAACATTCAAAATATTTTGGAATTTTGTAATACCAAAAATGTTTTAACTGAGTTTTCGAAAAAAATAACATGTGAAGATTTGTTGTCCCCTGCAGTGGAAAGAGAGCTTTTTTCAATTCTCAAAAAAGCCTCTGAGGAAGCTCACCGTTACATTTATTTGCCAAACGTTCACGACATCTTGTTTGACAAAGTGAGCAGCATTTTAGTAATGCCTTGGCAGATGTGTAGCGAGCACGAAACTGCCAACAAAATCAGTTTGGCACAAGAAATCGCAAGAGAAATAAAATCAGCATGGTGTGAGGCGGCCAACTGTTCCTTGAAACTTGAAAAAAAAAAACGAAGCTCGAGGAACACTTTTGAGAATTTTTAAAACAAGTTGCAGGAGATCACGGCTCCCACTGAAAAAGTGACCAAATAAGCCAAAAAAAAAGCGATTCAAAAACTCCCAAGAAAAAGCAGAAAAAGTCTTCAGAGTGATGTAGAGTGATATAAATAAAGTGACATAAATTTGTAAAATACTTTTTGTACATATTGTAAATATGTTTCCTACATATTTTCTACAAAATTATGTATTCTGAATTTCCAATTTTTAGCATAAACTTAATTATAATACAAAATTTCAATATTGCATGCCTTACAATTTTTTTCTTACATGAATCCAAACATTTTTTGGCCTAGCTATGTTGAAATATTAAAAATTATTTTTGTAGTTTAAAAAAGCACCATCATCATTTGTTTCATTTTTGAATGAAGAGGTAAGTAATCGTACATTATTTTCTATGTTCATTATGCTACTTCATTTCCTAAACAATAAATGTACTTTCTGACAATATACGAAGAATAATTTTTTTTTACAAATGAACTAGTTACCTTTTTCCATCACATTTATCTACAGTGTTTTTTCCATATACTATAAAATTTTCTACTTTAAATTTAATTTACATTATTATTCTTGAAATTAGTATTCAACATGTGAAATTTTTTGATGAAACTGATATATTCTTTTAAAAATCAACTAAAAAATCTGACCAACTTTCATAGAATCCATGGTTTTATACTCTCGCGACTATCGCGTTGGATTTGTAATATTGTAAGAGGTTCAAATATATTCTTTTCGTGCTACACTAACACATGCGTTCGCTTCCCCGCCAACCAAACAATTTAGACGCCAGGGGTAGCACACTTCAACCGGGCGAATTGCTAATGTATTTCGAGGATGGAGACAAGTGTAGCGCGCGTGGTGGGAGTCCAGGCTGCTAACTTTGAACACGACCAACCAGGCAAGCCAGCCCCTACACAACGAAAGTCGTGCCTGTGTTTTCGCGTTTGGTATTTTAATGTTCGATCCCTTTCTTTCCCAACATTTCTCAATTTTCGCATCTAGGACCCCCTGGCTGAGTCCTTTATTGAGAGTCGTGACGGAAAATGTAGTCTAATTATTTTTAAATCGCATATGGCGTTTACGTAAACGGCCGTTCACAAATAATTTACTGTAAGATAAACGTCCTTAGTAGTAACTTGATGGGTTTTTAGAAACTTTATAAAAAACACCGTAAGAAATCTCAGTTTATGAAATGAAATTCCCTTTTTTATGAAATCTCGCTTTTTTCTTAAGTGACCATATAGAAATAGCAAAATTCTAGAAATTTTTATCAGTTTTTATGAAGATGAAATAAAGTTTTAACGAAGAGACTTTATAAAAACTTAGAAAAACTTCATAAAACATTCCTTTTTTAATAGTCTTTTTATATACTCAGCCCTAACAGAACGCACCCGACCAACTTTCGAGCGTTACGCGACCACTGCGGTCGGGTAGTATTCGGGTTTCAGTGGAATATTGGTCGGGTGGTAGAAATATAGGAACCTAAACCACTGTGGCTGTAAATTTCAGTCATAAATGAGTAATGGACTGTTTTCGATACCATTAGGTTAAAAAAAAGCACAACAATCGCAGTTATTTCACTGAAAACTGTGAAGAACATACGTCTAGATTTTCGTCACTTCAAAATAATTGACGTAAGATATACATAATTTTTTCATTGAATATTACGAAAAACAGTTATTAAAACAGCCTGCAAAAATTAATTGCAATAGATATCGTTAATAATGTATTAAAAATGCAAGGCGACCAATTTCCGAACGTTACCCGACTATGGCGGTCGGGTCAGTTACGTTAGGGAGAGTGGAATTTCTTTTAGAAAACTCATATTTTATGAAGTGTTCCAAAAAAGTTATTAAAAATCTAAGTTACTAAAAATATTAGGTATTTTGTAAAAGTTAATATATATTTATAGTCATTTGTTATGAAAACTTATAATGTTTACATAAACTTCTACACTGAAAAGCTCTAACAGTTACAATAAGTATTATATCATTTAAGGAAGAATTTATAGCGGTTACCACAAGAACCTAGCATGATTCTGCAAGGAGGCATTACATAACTTTCTCAGAGCTATAAAAGTATTCTTGCTGACTCATGCTGTTTGCAAGCATTCGTAATACTTGTGAGAAATATTACCATTTGCTACCGTAACGGTAAAAAAGGTAGAAGGCATCTTTCATTCTTACAATAACAATGATTGATGACTACAGTAGGTATTGAAAGGAATGTTCTAGCAGATACGATTGTCATCGCAAATTGTCATTCTAATCCCTACTGTAAATACGGCTTGTATTGTTTTTATTCATAGTTACCAGAGATATTAGGGCTTTTCAGTGTAACTGACTTTAACAATATGGTACAATCTATAATTTTGAAAATTAAGTTAATTGATATGGTTATATTTATTAAAATGTGTATAATAATGAAGTTCGAAGATTATTCGTTGTAAAATTCGTATTACAAAAAATCACTAACTATAGAATGTGGAATTCCTAGTTTTCTTAACATAATTGACACTGAATATAGTCCCAGAATATTATTCCTCAAACTCTGTAAGTAAGATATCTTTAAAATATCAATATTCTCAAAGATTAAAAAATTTTGCTCCTCTATGTTTTAGAGATTAAATAACCTTCAAAATCATGAAAACATGAACGAGTATGAAGTTTGGTAGACCGAGGCAGAGGCGAGATGAGAAAGTTTGTCAAAAATATATATATATATTTTTACACTTCAACAATTTTTTCGAATAAACTTTTGTTTCTTTAAGTTACAAGTGTTTGATAAAATTCAACTGCTTAAAACCTCAAGTACGGACTGAGAATTTTTTACTCCAATATAATTCTAAGATTTTGGAAAATAAAAAAAATCGAATCATCTACTCTCTTAACTAATTTACTATCTGCTAGAAAGTGAAAATGCGCTGCAAAACAGTGCATATTCACTTTTGAAGTCATTTTTTTCAGATTAAAACATATGTATAAGCGCTTTTACGATGTTTACGAAATTTTATTCAATTTTCATTTACGTAATGAAATATATTTTTATTTTACAATCTTTACATTATTATAACACCCACCTTTTCTAATTTCAAAAAGGTGGATAATTTTCAAAGACCCTCACTATTTTTTTTAAGTATATTAAGATAAATATAGTACATAGTACTATGTAATTTATTATTCACTGCATTTTACAGCCCATCAATTACTCAAAGCGCAATGCGCGAGAAAACAGATACGCCTTTCGTTGTGTTGGGGCTGGCCGTTTTAAAAGTGCGCAGCCTGGCAAGAAACGCGTTCGCAGTTGTCGATTTAAATTATGCCGCCAAAGTCTCGCGTTCTCATTGGTCGATATTATTTCAAATAATGCAAGGCACATGATTTGCTGAAACTTTTAGCATTGGTGTTAACACGGGAGTATGCTGCCCCTGTTCGACGCCGCTACTCATCCCTGCTCATCCCCACTAGAGACCCTCTAACATAGAGTCTGGCCATTAGGCTAAAACATGGCCGCCGCCTGTCAATGTGTACGTGTATCGACGTGTATTTGTATCGATGTGTAAACGCCTGTCAATGTGTATGTGTATCGATGTGTCAATGCTTCTCATTGAAAAAGGGCTAGTACCAATCAGGTACTGCGCACCAATCAGGGCAGTGGACGCAATGGCCAGACTCTATGTTAGAGGGTCTCTAATCCCCACTAACCCCTACCACAGCGGCCTTCCCTTCTCTGCGTTCGAGCGTAGAGAGAGAGAGCACGAGAGAGCTCCCGTTAACGCGGTACACTGAGGAGCATTAGATCGCTTCTGAATTTAAGGGCTTAAGCTTGTTCTGTTGGACCGGTCCAACAAAACAAGCTTAAATCCCCTAAATTCAGAAGCGATCTAATGCTCCTCAGTGTACATTGCTCTTATAGGAGTCCGGACCCACTGGTAGAATGTCACAAAAATATTTAAAGAAAGTGTGCTTAATTTTATGAAATCAAATGTCATTATTAAATATTTTACATTAGCATGTGACATAAAGACTTAGTTCTACGAAACGGCACACTTCTGTGTGCTGTTATACATATTTCTCCTTCTTCTCCTTCTTATCTGACTCAGGCTTGTATTTAGTTTGATTTTCCTTCAATTAAAAAGTATGCAGTAATTATTTATCTACATACTGCAAAACATCAGTATAAATTATGTATCTCATAAGTACAAGCTGAGCTAAAAATATTTCGTGAAAAGAACTCTTCAATTAATAAAATCCCATTATTTTGTCTTCTTACTTTCCAACTTGGAATTGATTCGCGTATCAACGTTGTAAAGTAACAGATAGATACAGAAAAAAGATTTATATTTATAACTAATGGTGCAATAATAGCGCACAATTATATCTTGCAACGTTAAAAGAACTATTATGCTCATATAAACGATGACATGTAAACATCTCACTTTTTAGTTGTCTTTTTGAATTATGTGTCATTAGAAAACGATTCAGTTTAATTATTTTTCTGTCATCGAGCTAAGCTTGTACTATTGTTCAATTGAATCGTTGCCTCAGTCTGGAGCAGTTCGTGCAGTTGTAAGTGAATTTCCCGACTTTTCTTAAGTGTTGGAGGTGTTCCAGAAAAAAAATTTGTTGTTTCTCTCTTTGTATCAATTTTCCTATTCGGATTTGTTACAAATTTCTGCATCAGAAAAAATTCTGAGAAACCTCGGGTTCATATCCTGGCTTTGGCAATTTTATCCTGGCTTTGAATTCGGAAATAAATTTAAATAAAAAAATCAGTATCAGAGGTAAAGTTCAAATTGTTTATAATCTTAAAACACCGGTCAAATGCACCAAGAAATTTTTTTTCTAGTTTTTTAAGTGAAGAATTTCAGACAAACTTATTGGGAAAATGGTAATACTTAAAACATATGGAGTGTTCATAAGAAAATCTTGGAGATGTTCTATTGAAAAATCGTAAATAGAAAAAAATACGAATAATCAATTTAAATCAGATTTCAGAAACGAATAATTCTCCCCGTAAAAAAACGTAGCATCTGTGATGAAATGAGACTTCCGAGAATCTTATTTGCACAATAGGGCAAGGAGGCGATAAGCGGGCTCAGTTTTATCGCGGAATGCCACCTGCATACCTTCCTTCTCGACCGAGAACACGCGCAGGGTTTTGAATATCCGGGCGGCGTATTATAAATATTGTAATCAAACGCTCGATATCAGTACGTCCAAGTAGTGACCTAGTCTAAACATTTTGCGAAGTTCTCTTCTCGTCTTTTTTTCTTCCCATCCCGCGTCCCCTTATCCGAATGGGTTAAAGCTTTAAATGCATTTCAGTGAAGAGAGTACTCTCCAGTGAGAGAGGTTCTACACATTGCATCAAAAATAAGGAATAGTTTTTCATTTTTTAAGTTCTGCATTCGAGCCGATTATCAGTAATTATCTCTGACTATACTGAAATGATTTATTGAATTCATGAATACAAAAAATGAACAATGCAATAAAAAACGATCAATGATAAATTTGACAGTTTTAATAAAAAACAGTTAATTTTAAGTTGAGAATACTTGTATGATTTTTTCACACGAAGTGAAAACTGTGCAAATCAAAGAATCGAAAAATCACACAAACCAAGAAAAATTTTTCGATTTTTGATTTTCGTTCACATATAAATCTCTAAACGGAAGTTGGCATTAAAATGTTTCTTTATATAACTTACATCTGACTTTCAGAGAACATCAGAATAATTCTCAAAATGCGCCTTTTATTCTTTCGGTTCATCACTCAAATTTTAGTTACGCAAGCATTATATTCTGCAATTACCAAACACTTACTAAAAGAAGCATTAGAACATCAAAAGAATTTTTTCCAAGTGTTCCTAGAGCCCTGGTTACATGCGAGCGACTTGCAACTTGCGTTGCTTGCTGCTGATTGGATGCGCAGAGCAGAAATCTGTTTTGCGCAGGTTTCAAGTCTTTCTTGAAACCTGCACAATAGATTACTGCGCAAGTTGCAGATAGCAAGTCGCTCGCATGTAAACGCACCTTAAGATATAATGGGTGTAACGAGCAGGGATGTTGAGCCGCTCTGATCAACGGACCGGTCTGGGTCCAAAAACGGTCCGGACCACTTTACAAATTAAACGGTCCGGTCCGGACGGGACCTCCTAAAAATTTTTAAGGATCCAGTCCGGGTCCAGACCCTGAGGCGAGAAAAACGGTCCGGACCGGATCCCTTTTCATGATAAACGGTCCGATCCGGGTCTTCAAATGTTTTAGTAGAGAGCTATCACAATAGGAAGTCAAAACAAATGATGTCACGAGGGGGGGGGGGGGGGGTAGGCATCTTTCTCGCGTTTTTCCAGGAATTGTGGGATATCCGGTATTTGATTTTCGCCGCGCGGGGCGGGGGGGGGGGGTATCTGGTCTTTGATGTTCACCGTGGAGGAGGGAAGGGGTTAGGCCGCTTTCTCGCGTTTTTCCAGGAAGAGGGGAGGCGGTTTTTGATGTTCATCGCGGTGGATCTCGCGACATATTTTTCCGGAAGGGGGGGTATTCGGTCTTTGATGTTCGCCACGGGGGGGGGGGGATTATATCGCTAGCGGTAAATTTCGCGGCTTCAAAAAAGGGTATCATGTTACATCTCGCAGCATATTCGCGTTTTTCCATGGGGAGGGGGGGGGTCAACAAACCTGATGAGTTTTCCATCTCGTCTGAAGTTTCGAAAAGTTCATGGTGGTGGGGGGGGGAGGTATTTTCAGCTACTTTGTAAATTCTTAGAATTATAAATTTTACAACAAGAAATACCAAACTCAAAAATAAATGGATAAAAAAAAATAGATATACAATGAAAAAATACAGCACAATAAAAAAATTTACTCCAATAAATTCTTTCCTTTCAGTTGTACTCCTATCCTTTTTCATCCTATGATTATACACCACCACATACACAAGCACACACATACACTCACGCATAGTTTTTAGAAGTCAAATCCAGCCAACGGGCCGAACAACACCGCCAAACCACCTGTCCATCGCCCATCCCCACTTCGTGGATGATCGGCTCGGGTTGCGGTGGATAGTCTGCCGGGTCAGCCATGAAGATAGAGAACACCATACCATCGGCTTATGCTTGGGGCATTTCGGCGTCCTAATCTTCCTCCAGTTGATTTTCCGGCTGGATGTCTGGCTGACCGTCCGGCTGGATGTGCGGCTGATTGTGGTCCGACTGCAATTCGGGCGCCGCATAATTTGGGTACTCCATGACCCATATTCTTCTTCTTCGATGTCCTCCGGAATCTCCTCCGGTGGTAAATCTATGTCACTTTTACACATTTTTACAAAAAATTATTTTGGCACAATTTTGGCACTAAACAATTTTTTTAAAACGAAAAACGCTCGCGTTCGCGTTCGCGATCCCGAGAGCGTACTGAAGGAAGATTATTAGTCACAGCGGTTCGATCGTATTATTTCTTATCTCTAAGGGATTGATTTCCTATGAGTTTCTTTTTCAGCGATCTTTCGATGGTGATCGCATATCGGTCTCAAGTTTATGCATATTCATAACTTCTTTGTCATCGGTAAGAAACTTATGTGACAGGCCGGTTACCTAAACCTTCATATTTAAATGAGTGAAATAAACAAATATTGAAAATATTGCAAGTCAATGACTCGAGCAACGCCCATCCGAGAACATCACTGTATGCCACTGTCAGCGCTCAGATTACACCTTTATTACATCGTTTCAAACAAATACATAAATCAAAATAGATCATATCAATGATATTCGAAAATTCCCCAACTTATCAAGTCAATCACCATGACTTGCAAAATGATTGTTCGATTGGTGAATCGACACATTGTTGCACACACTCCCAAATTCCTACCTCAACAGAGCGTTCACATGATTTGCACCCACTCCTGAGTTACATATATTTCCAATCCTTTAATACGATCCCCCTAACTTGGAGCGTAGGTTATTCTTGGTTATTTGGTTATTGATAGTTGGCTGTTGTTTCGTATCAGTCCAAGTTTGTTTAAATAAATGTTTAAGAGTTAAAAGATTCGTAAGAATTCAAGTTCGTTATAATTAAGTATTCCCTTGTGAGTGAAACAGCGATTAGAGGAAATTGTAAACCAGCGAATTTCGACTACTTGACGAGACAGATGTAAATAGAAATATCACTGTAAATCCAATTGAAATTGGGAAAAGGAGAGAGGAGGAACCAATCATCGATGATTAAATCAGAAACAAGAAATGTAAGCAAAGTATTTCCTCTTATATTTTCCATAATCGAATTATTTCTCTGATTCAACTTCCGTTTACGAGCGTGATTTAGTGACCGAGTAAGAGTCGTATTTCGAGGTAGTGCCGTGGTTCTCGAACTTATGTTGAGATAATGAGTTTTAATTCCTGCAATTAATTATAAATTTTAGGTTTAAATAATTCAAGTTTGTTTGAATTATTGAAATTCGTGGGTTTGAGTGACTGTGTTTTATTCTTTCATGTTTTGTTATGAAATTGTGAAATTATACAGATTTTAACATTCGTTCGTATTTCATTCTAAGTCCAGCCTTGTTTCCGCTCTCCCCCCGTCCTTTGAAGGCTTCGAGGGCTGTTAAGGGGTAATTCCCTTTCGAGATCCTCTCTGTCGCGTTTCGCTCGTGATACTTATATGATTCAAGAATCTCGGTTCATTATACTCATTCTAGCTTTTTATCTATGAAAAAATATGCTTCAAGAATCGCATCTAGGTTCACCCAATAATATAATCATATTTTTCTACCCCACTTCTAGGCGATGTGCTCTAAGCATTAAGTTTGTATGGGGTTATTTGTCGGCGAACTCTGCACCGTGTTCGCATATCGGTGCCGTTTTTATGCATCTTCTTAACTCCTTTGTCATCAAAAGGCAATTTATATGTTTCAAAAATCTTGGTTTATTATACTCATTTATTTTTTATCTATGATAAAATATAAATATGTTCCAAGATCACTATCTCCGTCTATTATACCATCTTTGTCGGCAAACGAGAACAGTAATGACGTCATTGATTAAGTAGCTGCATACCTATTGAAATATGAGTACTCGGAGACTGAAGCGTCAGTCAGACTAAAATTTTTTGCACCAGCAACATGGAGTTCTCGAAGCCTAACCAAATGCCTCGAGCGGAGAGTTCTTCCAACGCGTAGGGTTGCACATTTGGAAATTAACATAAGTTATACAGTCACTGACCTCCACTCCGTTGACACCATTTTTGGTCGAAAATTTGACATCACCCTGGATTGTGAAGTCGAGATTTTTCTTCCCAAGTGAATTAGCGAGACTCTGCAGAAAGATTCGAATCTGCTGCAAAAATTCTACGATGCTGTAAGGACGACGCGATCGGTGAATTTTCGATTTCTCGGCGGTAAAATCAATTCTTGCAAATTTTTCAATTTGTCTTAAAAGCATTACGCAAAATAGTTCCACGTACACTTACAAAAAGATATGTAACCTTGATGTACTTGACTAATTGTATTCTAAATAAAAATAATTTTATTGTACTCGTTGGATTTTTTATTTGTTTAAAAAAAAACCCGCTAGTTTTAAGAAAAATTTTCAACGATTGAAAACGTCACATGTGGATCCTGTTGTATCGACGGTAAGTAACTAATGAAAACTTTTCTCAACGCTTTTTTATCGACCGCTTGCTATTATTTATTCAAAATTCAGCAAAACGAAAAAATTTTAGGATTTTGGAAAGGATGAGAAATGTAGTGTAACCTTATGTTTGAAGTAAAAGTATATTTTTCACATCAATATCATCATTACATACTTGTCATATGGACATAGATTCGGCCATGAAATTATCGTATTTCTCACATTCGTTCAAGTTTTTGAGGAAATTTTTATTTATTGTAAAAGTATTTTTTATTCGTGTCAAAATCTCCATTATATACTTATCATCTGGGTACATAAATTCGGGCATGAAATGATCATACACCTGACATTCGTCAAGTTTAAGTTTTTTCTTCAATTTTTCATATCGATGATAAAAATTGAGTCCCGGGGTCTTGTCCAACTCTTTGGTGATTAGTTCAGCGTCTCTTTTCATCACCCGAAGAAAAAAAGAAATCTGCTGATCCACCCATGCCTCCGCCCGGCTCATGAGTGAGAATGTAAAATTTCGTAGATAGATTGATGACTTCGAATTTGTCTCCTTTGAGACCACGATGCATCGCCCGTTGCAGATGGAATCCAGCGTTATTTGGCACGATGGACTCAGTACGATTTTCACGTTTCCAGGTTCACATGTTGTGAATAAATACTTCGAAATTTTTGCAAATTGTGTAACAAGTCTTTGCCACTCAATTTCTTCTAGACGAACACTTTCTCCAGTTTTATTGTTCACAAATTCAATTTTCGGCTTGTAAATAATATCTCCATCCAAATACAGCCCGACTCGGATACTTTTTGAGCGCGAGCTGTTGATGTCGAGCACAAAGGCGAAGAACAACCGACTTTCCATGTTTTCCAACGTAAAGGAGGGAATAGTTCACAAATTTAAACGTGAAATCTTTCGACACAAGCTTCGGTCACTTTCTAACGCAAGAATAATTTTTTTCAAATCAATAATGTTCTTAATTTGGCAATCGAGTCTTTTTTTCAAATCAATACGTTTTTTTAAAACAATGTCACTCGGAATTACAACCGGTCACAGTTTTGCAGAACGTTTAGGGACTCTCGGGCAAAAACTGGCTTGAGTGTGAAAAGGGTTCAGTTTATAATAAATATAACAAAAGAAGTAGGAGAGGGTATTCTGGAGGTTTCTGAAAATTTTCTTACACAAAGTAATTAGGAGGTATAGGTACTTCTTCATTATCGAAAAAATTCTTGGAAAAATGTGGATGACCCCCCCCCCTCCCCCAATTCCTAGAAAAATGCGGATGTGAGTGTAACATGAAGTTTGCGTTCCAAAAGTCTACGAGTAGGGTTGCGTTTGGACGAAGACAGTATTTTTACACCACAAATCGAATTTTTCAACAATGAAAATGGGAAAAGTGTTTATCTGGATGTTCTCGAGTGAATAAAACTTGTTGAACATTTCAAGAAAATTTCGGCATATTTGGACTAAACGCGTGATCCTAAAATACGCACCATTCAGCTGAGTCCATCGTGCAAAGTAACGCTAGAGTCCTCCATCTTCAACGATAGATGCGTGGTGTTGTCCAAGGACGAGAATATGATCTATAAGCAGGATCCTTCATTCTGATGTTTGAGAAGAGTAGAGGATTTCGTGAAGTAGCAGCTCGAGATTCTCCGGGAGGCGAAAAAAGACGGAGAACTTCTAATCAAGATGCTGCGCGATGCCAAGGGATACAGCCTGTTTCTACGTTTTAAAGCAACAAAAAGAACGCTCGAAGTAGACGAACGTGAAAAATTTGGTTTTTACATCAACGAATTCATGTATCCAGACGATGAGTATGTAATGTTTGTTTTGACATGAAAAACATACTGTCACAACAAAAAACGTCGGAACTCTGCGAATTTCTACATCAACGAATTCATGTTTCTCGACGATGAATATGTAATGATTGGTTTGACATGAAAATATATATACTCTCATTATAAAAGTATTTGAAGGTTATTATTATCATTATCCTTCTAAATTTTTCACGTTTTGATATTTTTATAAAGTTTTCTTTCGGTGCTTGCGAAGAATAAAAAACACGAATTTATAGAACACTTTGTTTATCGTCGAATTGAAAAAAAAAAAATACACTATACACGATGCATCATCTTAAAGCACAATTTATTCTAAACAGGTTTGTACAGTACCAGCACATACAAGAAATAAAAAAATAACGCAAAACTGCCCACAAGCTTCAGACACTTCACTTTGTAACTGGCGAGTGTTCCAGGTATTGTACTTGCAGTTAGATCCAATTCGCTCGATATGGCTCTTAATGGTTCGAGCAAGTCCGTAACTGTCAAAGAAGGTTCCTTGATCGTTTTCTCCGACGTACATGGCGACCCAGTGACTGCTTGGTTTTCAATGGCCATCAGTATTGACTACTATCGCCGCAGGTTTCGTACACACCTTCGGAATCCGATCCGCGGGATAAACACCAACTGTCCCGGTCAAGTTTAAGCGGGACAAAGCTTGCAATATATCCAGGCTGTTCATCGGCTTTTTTTTCGAAATTTCGCTTCAAGCCAGTTTTTCAACCTGTAAGCATAGTTTAACGCACAAACCGACCCTTCGCGGAAAACATGCAAATAGCAGTACTCGTTGGACGGAGGCAAATTTTTAAGTGTTGGACTATCGTTCCAATCTTCCAAATTTATAATATCCCTTGCACTGATAGTCTCCAAAAATTTTACCTTATCCACACCTCTCGCGTAGATCCGATCAGCGTTTTTGATAATTTCTCGTAAATCCGAACAGAGTTGCTTTCCCAAGACGTTCCCCTCGAACTGATCGATTCGGTGATGATGCTTGGTGAGGTAATTGTTTTGCATGCGCCATGGTTTTGATAATTCCTGAAAGGGGCAGGTAGGAGTGACGATAAAATGCCCGACAAAATTTTTTTTTTTTTTTTCAGAATTTACGGGGAGAACGACAATTTCTTTCGATATAAACCGACCGTTCTCGTCACAAAAAGCTTGGATATCGATGACAAGTTCCATTGTCTATGATATTAGAAGCATAACTGAAAAGCGATTGAAGCGTTTCGAACTTTTATCGCTTTCGATGAGCGGGTGGTGGTGGGGGAAATGACTCATGTCGAATAATCGACTAAAACCTGTAGGTTCGCATCAATCTCGATGACGCTGTCATATTCCGCATAAACGATACAGTTTATCGTTGTCGCGAGGTTTTCCCCGAATCGAACCTCGATCCGTACACTACCGTGTTTAACCAGATTCCAATGGAAAGTATCGTTGGCGGAAAGGTCGGGTGTTAAATCAAAAGCAAATAAGCAATACCCGTTAGGGTACTCTGAGCGAGAAATTTCATTATCTTCATTTGAAAAATATATACATGTTCCTATAAAAAGTGCATAGTAAGCATCGACGTAATCATTATTCGTGAAACCGGGTTGCAGTGGTTTTGAAGAAATTTGAACTCCGTCCACGTACAGTGACAAGCAGTTAACTTTAGAATTTTGAAAATTGAACGGATTAAAAGTACGATCTCCGTTGAACGCTTTATTTTCAACAAAACCTAGAATAACACGTTTCGGTAGCTGCCACAAAATAACGTTATCAATAGTTTCCCCCTGCACACTGCTGTGTATAGTTATAGATTTAACTTCAACACGCGTCATTAGATACTTTGCAGTCGATTTAGCGAGCGCTCTAGCGTATCCGAGGAGCACTCAAGGACTTATTTTGGCGCGTCTAACGAGTAAAGTAACTTCTTTAATTTTAACTTCGTAAAAACCTGTAGAATCCATCAAAGAAAAAAAATCTCGCAACCTAACGAATATCAAAGTCATTTCCACACCGTTTATCAGATATTTTTCTTGATTAAAAACCTCGCAATGCAAATGACCTATCATGTCTGCTGTCAAGTTTTTAAAATATTTCCGACGTTTCACTAAACCATCGTTAGCCGTACCCGTATCATCCATCGAACCAGCTTTATCAGAGTCCCACAAAACGTTACCCAAGTGTGCTTTTTTCGCTGCCGGCCCGTAATTTAGCAAGATTTCAATGTACGCTCGATAAGCGTACGAATTATTCGTAGGAGAAACTATTTTTTGATTTAAAAAAACATCAACTTGGTTAAAGAGACTGTGCAAAAAGTTGTTTGTAGCTCCTACTTTATCTACCTCTGTCGTGTCTTCTTTAGTATTGGTGTTTCGTACAAGTTGAACTTTGAAGCTCAACATTGTATGATCCAAATCCGTATACTCATCACGTGAACCAGGGACGACGAATTGTATAGGGGAATCGTCGGTAAGAGAGGAAATTGGTTTGTAATTCACCCATTGAGATTTTTCGATGGTTGTTTGCGTAGGAGGGAGTTGGAAAAGCTCGAGCTCCGATTTCATACACTCGCACGAGTGAGGGTGTAGGAAAACCATTATGAGGGGAAAATATCACTAATGGATCTTTTTTTCTTTTTCCTTTTTATTACCTAATCTTTTCTTGAAAGTATTTTTGTTACTAGATTTTTTTTCAAAGTGATTTTCTTGCTGATTTTTCGTGGTTTGCGATGATTACGAAAATGAGTAATTTTTTTCCGCTTAGTCTTTTTATACCCTGAACCTTCCATTATTTTTCAATTTTTTCATCCGCTCTACGTTCGAGGTTTCTCTCAGATTCTTTGAGTCGTGATTTTAGAGATTCGTGAAAAGGGATACCATCGTTGGCGATATCTGTAGCAATATTTACTCATGCACTGAAGGCTTCCTTTCCAACAGGTCTAGCACCTCGTCTTATCAGAGGTAAGATTGTGCGAAACAATCCACCTAGAAAAGATCCGATCCCATGTCCTCGTTGATACGCTGCTCCTATGTAAACTCAATAAATCCCTCGACCATAGCCAATATGACTTTCGAAATGCTCGATATAGTCTGTCATAGTTAATCGATTCGTTTTAAGTGAAGCGTCACTGTCAAAGTACCGTACTCGAATGAAATTGTTTTCCCGAGTTGATCATTTATATCTATTTCCAATGTTTAAGAATTTTTGTTAATCAGTCGTAAATATAAATGTACCCGCGAAATTTCGTAAAAAAGCCTCATATCTCATACAATAGATACAAAATTCTGCAGAGGCGAAAATTTCATGAGATCGAATAGGTAGAGTCACTATCGATTATAGAGTAATTGAGCGCTCAAATATAATCCATCTCGTCAACGACACTATGAGAGCTAGAAAAACTTTGAACCCGATAGGCCGCGTTCAGTTTATACGAGTTCTTTGAACCGCTGGCGTGCCGCAAGAGTTTATCGGAAATTATGATCTGGGGCACAAGGGATTCCCTGACAATCGTTTGCGAGTAAATTCTCCCGAATCTTTTTGTAATACATCACCGTAACGATTGGTTTTTTTCTAAGTCATGTATCGCCATAATCTATCTTTTATAGTTCTTATGACTCGTTCAACAATACTGGCTTTCACGTCAGGGTTTCGAGCCACACAAAAAAGAACTTTACATTTTGTCCGCATTTTTTGAAACGCTTTGCCGACAAACTCTTTACCTCGATCGCTTTGGAGTTGTATAGGAAATCGCGTACCGCTACGCGCGAGTATTCGCGAAAACGCGGCAGCGACCTTTGAACTTGTCTTATCTTCGAGACACTCAACCCACACATATTTACTAAGCACGTCTATCGCTACCAAAATGTAGCAAATACCATTATTGTCGGCTTTCAGTGATCGAAAATCTATAAAATCGATTTCCCAGACATCGTCAATGTTTGTAACGTTCTAAAAACGTCGCTGATATTTTCTTTTTACAGGTTGATGTAACGTGTATGCGTCTTGACTCTCTAACCACTGTTCGACTTTTGGTAATAGATGGGCTAGGCGGGTACGACCCCCCTATTCCTCCACCCATCACGTGACTCCCCCACCCCTTCCGCCTCACTCCTTCCATCCCCTCCACCATGCCACACCCCCTGCGTCCTGATTGGTCCACCCCTCCCCTCCCCCACCCCTAGGTCCTGCCCTGCGCCCTGATTAGTCCACCCCTCCCTCACGCACTCCCCGCGGTTTTTCCAAAATTTCACGAGGTTTTCCATATTTTTCGCTTATTTTCCGAAATTTCTCGAAATTTTTCTAAATTTCCCTAGATTTTCCCATTTTTCCCGCGAGTTTTCTGGAATTTCCCTAGATTTGCCTCCAGAAAATATCTTCAAACTAAATGGCGGTTTGAAAACAAAAAAGTGCCTAACAAGATGGCGTCTGAAAATCCAAGATGGCGGCGGTCGGTAAAACAGGGGCGTATCCAGGGTTGGGCGAAATCGATTACTTCTGGTAATCGATTACATAAAAATTACAAATGACATGTAACGCGCTATACTGATATTACTCAATTACATGTAATTTTGTAGTGCAAGAAAATGATAGAACTTCGTTACATGTAGTTGAGTAATCGCAATGTAGTGCGTTACATACGATATAACGCAGAAGCAGCGCGCTACATGTAACGCAGAAGCAGCGCGTTTGCGTTACATGTAACGCAAAGATTAGACCACACTCGCCACGAACGTAGGGGAACAAGGAATCAAGGAGAAAAGAAAACCTTATCTCTCGAGTACCCCTACTCTTTCGAAACTTCTGCCCAGCGGCTGGCACGGGCCCGGCCGGCTGGGGCCCAATTCTGCCTTTGCGTAATTTGCGTTACATGTAACGCAAACTCGCTGCTTCTGCGTTACATGTAGCGCGCTGCTTCTGCGTTACTCGATTACATATAACGCAGCAATCGGGAATTCTCGATTACTGCGTTATATTTAAGGGGGTCCTACCATGTAACACTTTCAAAAAATGCATTGTTTTTTTTTTTGCATTTTTCTAAAGTTAATGTATCCAAAAATAAGATACAGAAAGCAATTTGCTGAAATCCGAAGGGAAAACAGGTTTTACGGCAAGTTTTATCACGCTCTCCACTGAGTTCTCGCAGCGCGCCAGGCCGATAGGAGGCGCCAAGCGTTATCTCTTATATCCGGTATGAATATAATTTTCCGACCAACAAACTCTGACGAAATTTTTTTAGATGCAGTTAGTTTCGTTGTCATTTTCACCGCATTCACTTGTCTTCACGTATTTTTTCTTATATTCGAGTGGATTCGCGAGTATTTTTTTTCTGTTCAGCCATGGACAGGAAAGGTTCTCGAAGTAAACGATCGAATAGTTTTCGAAAGACAACGTCCAAATACCGTCGGAATTCGAATCCGTCCGAGAAATCCGGGTATGCGAACACGTCGGCCCGTAAAATTCAGAGCGCGGGTGACGCGGACTTTTCCGTCAACAAAAATCTCGGTTACACTTTCATTGATTTTTTTATCGTCTTTTCGACACTCGCGACTCTAGTTGTTTGCAAGGAATGCCATGGAGAAGTATCATTTGAGCGACAGAGTGAACGTGGCTTGGGCTGTGCAGTGTGCATGAAATGCAAAAAGTGCGGTCGTAAAATTTCGATGAATTCGTGTCCACTGATTAAAAATGCTTACGAAATAAACCGTCGTGTTGTGTTCGTCTTCCGTCTACTGGGAGTTGGTTTCGAAGGACTAAAACTTTTTTGTGACCTAATGGATTTATGCAACAGTTTTTCGATGCACCTATATTATTCGTGTCTGGGAAAAATACACAATGTCTCGGCGTCCATTTACGATTTATCGACTCAAAGAGCTGCAGCCCAGGAACAAGAATTAACCAATTCCATAAACTTGACCGTTTCTGGCGACGGGACTTGGAAGAAGAGGGGGTTCACCTCATTATTTGGGGCAGCAAGTTTGATTGGAAAGCATACTCGTAAAGTGATTGATTCCATAGTCAAAAGTAAATTGTGCCAAGCATGCAAGCAGAAAGAAAATTTAAAGAACGAAGATATTGAGGCTTTTAACTTGTGGTACGAATCTCATGCTGATGACTGTACTAATAATCATGAAGGAAACTCCAGAAAGATGGAGGTGGATGCAATCATCGAAATGTTTTCAAGGTCAATGGAGAAGTTTGGTGTCAGGTACACAAATTATATCGGCGACGGTGACTCCAAAACTTTCAAGGAGATTCTAGACTTGGACCCGTACGGTGAGGCATACATCGTCAAGAAAAGCGAATGCGTTGGGCACGTAGAGAAGAGGATGGGCACTCGGCTCCGGAATGCAAAGAAAAACAATAAAGGCATCGGAAGTAAAGGTGCTGGGAAGCTGACAGACAATCTTATCGGACAGCTGACTTGCTATTATGGACTTGCTATTCGGCGACATCCGGACTCAATCAAGGACATGAGGCGGGAAATATGGGCCACTTTTTATCATAAAAGTTCATCCAACAAAAACCCTCGACACGAGAATTGCCCTGAGGGCGAAGAGAGTTGGTGCGCGTGGCGCCGGGCAGAGGCCTATGGTACCCAGAGAGATTTTCGACACGATTACTCACCCTTGTCAGAGAGAGTTCAAAAAATTATCGAGCCAATATATGAAAGTCTTTCTAATGACGACTTACTGTCGCGCTGTATTGGTGCTGAAAATCAAAACAACAACGAATCACTCAATTCGTTGATCTGGACTCTTGCCCCGAAGCACATCCATTGTGGGGCTAAAACAATCGAAGTGGCGAATTATCTGGCAATCTGCATATTTAACGATGGCTTCGCTTCAATGTTGAAAATTATGCACGCAATGGGAGTCAGCATCGGGAAGATAAGCGAGATGTACTCCAAATTACGAGACTAAAGTCGGATCATCCGTTCAGAGGGGCGCGTGAGTGACTTCGCTAAAAAGGCCAGAATCGAACGGAGAAACAAGGATTCTGCCGAAAATGAATTTGCCGAGATCGAGGAAGGAGTGATGTACGGCCCCGGAATCGCTGATTAACTGTAAGTTAGTGACACAATCTCAAAAAAAAAAGTGAATCAATTTATCTCAAAAGAACGTTTTTTTGCAAAATTAATTTGTTTAAACAATTTTTCAATGAATTATAACTCTGCTCATATTTTCAGATTTTTTTTCTTTTGCAGATCACAAATCTAACGTTTTTTTTTTTTTAGAAATTTTAACTTGAAGTTATTATTTATTGAAAAATTATCGTTTCAACAAATTAATTGTGGAAAAACAATGTAATACTAATTATCGGAGTCTGCAAAAACTAAGGAAATGAAGTCTAACCCTAATAAAGGTTTTATTTCTCACGATTCGCACTCAAAAAAGCACTTTGTTTATAAAATATTTTTTATTGTTACTGCGTTGTTATAAAAAAAATCGAAAAATATTCTCTTCACAGATTTTTCATATAGAAAACGAATTTTCAGTCGTAGACAACAAATTGTAAGTGAAACAGAGTTTGTTTGAAAAATTGTTTAAATAAATTAATTATGCATTAACAATGCCAAATTCTTAATCAGTGACCCCAGCAATCTCTGAATATTCATTTTCAAACCATTCTAAACTTTATCGATAATTCTGATCAAATATCAGAATTGGATGAATAAAAAATATATATACGCTATATCACACAGCGTCATTTATAAAATAGTCAAAAACAGCATGAATATTGCCGTCTCAGGTCTGCTGAAGCAAAAAGATCGAATTTCAAAATTTTCGGAATTATATTTCTGTGTGTTTCAACAGTTTTGAAATTATCGATCGCGAACGTTTCCATTTTTGTCCATTATTTGTTTATAACAATGTTAATTAACATTATATCAAAAAAATGAGGACAGATTCTGATTAAGGATAAAATTTCACTGAAGCAACACTTTAGAGTTAATTTTTTCTAAACTTCCCACATCATGTTCTTTGAGATCAAAAAGTGTCTTGAAAGACATCGTTTTCAGAGCAACTTGTTCTAAAACTTTAAACGCGTTTTTCTCAGAACCACTTTTTTCGAACTGGTACCCCGCATTTCTGAGGAACCAGTGGACGGATTTTGATTATTTCTTTTTTTAAATGTGTATAAATGTTGTCGCTATCATTCGGTACAAGATGAGATCCCAATTGTTATGAACAAATGATAGAAAAATTGTTTTTATTTGCTTAAAAAACCGAAAAATGAGATTTTTTTTTTCATGATCCGCCATTTTGGCAATTGTAAAGATAATTATGTGAATTATTACCGTACGATAGCGGCAAGTCTGCAGATTGTAAAAAACATTTCCTTTTGTGTTTCAGAGGAACAGTTTTTGCAGAATCGTGTGTACCATCAACCCACATACTTTTGGAAGGCCTAATTTCGCAGGGGTGCTGTGGCTACAGCATAACACTTATTTCTTCAACTTCGACTTTTTTTTATACTTAAAAGACCAATAAAAATTAAAAAAGAAACCGCATTGGAAAATATTGAATACTTTTCCTTCTGCAAGATCCCAAAAAACGCCTCGAAAAACGGCGTTTACATGTTAGGACCCCCTTAACGCGCTACATTGCGATTACTCAACTACATGTAACGAAGTAATATCATTTTCTTGCACTACAAAATTACATGTAATTGAGTAATATCAGTGTAGCGCGTTACATGTAATTTTTAATCTGTAATAGTCGATTAGTAATTTCGCCCAACCCTGGGCGTATCTAATGTAGATAAAACAGGGGCTCATCTACTGTCGGTGAAACCTCCTGTCGGTAAAACAGGGGTGCGTTCGGTAAAGTTTTCTTTTTTTGTTTTGTTTTTTGTTTGTTTGTTTGTTTTGTTTCTTTTTTTCCTGTTTTTTCTTTTTTTTGTTTTGTTTTTCATCTTGTTTTTTTTTTTTTTTTTATTTTCACATTACAATATTTACAATGTCAATACTAACAATGCATTTAGTCTCTGAAAAAAAACTCGCAGGCGTTGAACTTCCCTCCGAGAAGACGATAATTTACTGGATTCTTCGATTTTTCTTGTTTTTGCAGCTCGCTAGGATCTGCTCGTAAAGTCTTGCAGATCATCTCTTGCAGGAAAATCTCAAATTCCGAATCCAGAGTGATGATAAATTTAGGTCCGAATTCGGTGGCGACGGAGCGAATTCCAGTCACAGCATAGCATTTGTTGACTTCCAACTCGGCAACCCTTCGCGCTGGTAGAAAATCCTCTGCGCGAGCCACTTGGTTGAGCTTTGAAAAATCCATGTTGCCTGTACAAAAATTGTCGTCAGACTGACGCTTGGGAGCTCGCTTATCCGTATGTTAAACTATATGCAATGACGTCATCACGAAACGCTCGAACACGCTTCGTTGACGTCATAACGACAAGTTTAAAGACGCTCGATCTAATTCTCGGATGACCGTCATCATCTATTAAAAATAAAACCTTAAACAATTTATTGCGCAGTTACAAAAGTGATGATGTCATAACGACAAGTTTAAACACGCTTGACCTTGAAATATTATGGTATACATTTAAGGGATATGAATTTATTTATAAATTCATTTTTAAATTATTCATTTTATTTATTCATACAAATAATTTTTCTTCTGCAAAGGGCCCGTCCCCACCCTCTGCTGTGAGGCTCAACCACAAGAGTAGCCCCTCCATTTTTTATTCTTTTACAATCTTTTACATTTTTTATACTTTTCCAATCTTTTACAATCTTTTACATGTTCTTTCTTTCTTACACATGCTACAGACCTTAATCGTAGGGCGTATACCAGAATCATCTTCACTAGTTGAATTCCAATGTTTTTCGCATAGTCTGCAAGCCATTAATTCTTTGTCACTTTGCATTTTCAGCGGCAACTTTTCCCAAGCTTTAGCGATACACTTTTTCCGTAAATAAAGTAAAAATTCTCGTGGCAGTGCAGCGATATCCTCAGAATCCAACTTGTGCAGCCAGTTGGCGTATGAGAGTAGAGTAAATGTTATCTCTTCGTTGATGGTGTATCGCCAAATTTTTCCATTAACCACATCCTGAGGTGGCGGGCGTTTTCCACGGCACAGAGATGATCGTAGACGGGTCGATGAAAATTGTTGTAAGAGCATGCAGAGACTCGTAAATCATACAGGGACGGGCAGCCCATATCCATCAAATCGATTATGACCGCATTTGTGTACTGCTTCAGCCAACGCTTTTTGTCCAATCCTTTCGCAAATACAAAGCTGGCATCCTCGAGTTGATTCTTGAGCACTTGGTAGAGTTCCTTGTATGGCACATCTCCAAAGTTCCAAGGTATACCATGATAGTTTCGCGTTAGCCACAAATTAGTCGCCTTTACTTTTGGAGTCAAACCATCCCAGGCACATGGTGACTTGAATAACGTCGCGATAGTGTCGGCGTTGAAGGGCTCAAGCTTTAGTACTGCCAGCTCCTTGACGACAAACGTACTTTGCACGGAAAATCCTTGAACGTCCACGATGTACTTCATCTCGGTACACTGACGTGCTCTCGCGTATCCACTTCCTTTTATACCCACCACCACCGCCACCACCACCACCACCACCACCACCACCAACTCATCAATTCTTCATTTTCACATTCTTGACATCAGGCTTTTTCTCGTCCATATCCTTCTTATACGACACAGGCTTATACTTGTCGGACACTTTATCATCATTTAAAAGACAACGACGTTCATCGTTTGACTTATCGACTGAGTAAAACAGAGTAATTATCTTTATTTATACATTCGATCATACATGTAAACATAACCTAAAACATAATCCATAACGTTGCAATGTAACAAGTATCTTTCAACAATATAAACGTTGAAATCAAGAGCTGCTAAGCTCTTGCGAGTACATACAGCACATGCGCTGTAGTTACAATCAAACGTTTTATTTTTTTTTTTTAATTCCGCTGATTGGCTGATATTCAACAACGCGATCGTGTATAATGAGGCAATAAGCCGCAGTTTGAGCTGGAATATTCGCAGCTGATTCAAACTCCAAACGAACGTCAACTGACCCTGTAATGAGGGACTCGTTTTGTTTGGCACAATCAATGAGAACGAGAGGCGCTAGATCCTTGAATTGTACTTTTGTTAACAATGGAGTATTTTCCCTGCCGTAAAAGGATGATTGAAAGTTGGAAAAAATTTTATACAACGCTGCGAATTGATTACGCTAGAAATTGATCTTCAGATTCGTGTAAGGATAACATTGCGAGTTGAGATAAAGCTTGATGTCGCGCAAAGCGCAAGTATCAAAGCCGCTTGTGTTTGCTCCGCGAGCGATCTTCCGCCCTGTTTGGAATCCTACAATAGCGTATCTAGGCTTTTCCAGTTGAGTCATTGTTTTGACGCTCCACACATGCTTGGTAGTTGTAGGCAGCAAAGGATATTCGAAAATTTCCCAACTCCTGAAGCTCACAGCGATGGTGGGATCGCTAGCGATGTAGCTGAGCATTCGAATCTTTTGAACATCCGACACTTTGACGTAGGGTAACATCCATTCGATTTTGCTAAGGGTTATTTTAAACTCCTCTGGAACTGCAGGAGCTACAACCGCTGTCTACTGGATAGCGTTCACGTCTGTGTTAGCTCGGAGAATGATGAGCTCGTGTTTAGTGTTGACGATGATTCGTTGATAGTCCTCAGCGAATCCAAAGATAAATTGATAGTCCTCAGCGAATCCAAAGATAAATTGCAGTGGGATGCATACATCGAAATATCCGTTATTGTCCACCGATGATCTCGTGTCGTCGAGAATCCATCCTGCATTTTCCATCAAGTCCTTTTGATCCGGACTTTGTGAGATGTAGGCTTTTATAGCAGTTGTTAGGCCAACATTTTTCACCCTTTCAATCTCCACGGCATTCAGCTCGTAAAGAATGTCCTCAAATAGGTGGGCTATATTACTATTGACTATAGATGTATGAACGACATCAGCTCCGTCAGTTTTCGTTACACGTCCTTGAATATGCAGCGAACTCTTGCTCGGCAACATGTACGAATCCTGGTTCTGTACACTGATACTAATTTCATCGTAGTTTTTGTACGTCGACGACGCTTTCGGTTGATGCGCGTGTACTTCGTACTGCGCTTTCGCCTCATCGAAGACGATCTTCTTCTCGATGGATAACATGGTATCAGGCAGATGAAGCAGCAGCAAATTTTACTCTTAAACCGAGGCTTTTCAGGAACTGCACGTTCTGCAGTGTGAACACTTTGAGAGGTTTGTGCCGATTGATGATCCTTGGACATGTTGCTGGACTTTTATACTCTCCGTAGACGATTCCCATTATTCAACTTTTACATGGAATCTGATAGCGATGATTTCTTCTCAAAAATTCACCAATTGTCCGTCTTGATCCAGAATGCGGAGCTGCAGGTGATGCATTGCCTGCACGGTGATCGGATGATAAATGACGTGTGTCCGTATTTCAATGATCTTATATCCTGGTCGGACTACGGAGAAAAATTCGTGAATGGTGTGCACGCGCCGCTCGTTGATGTACGCTCCCGTAGTGATGTTGCATTCGACGCGCAAGGCATTGACGGCGAGTATTCTCAACGGTGACTGAGTCTCGTGTACAACGTCAGCCTTGAGAATAAGCGGATCAAAGCCAAAAAGTTTTCCAATAGAGTCTTTCGGTTGAAAGCCAATGGCTTGATTACATTTGATTTCACTGCGTAGCGTGCTACTATTGGCTTGCAGATGCAGTTCGATATCTGACGGTAACACTTTCTTCAGGTAACGCTCGATGCTGTTTAACTCATAGCTCCCCGGAGGTATAGTATACACTTTACCGTCAACGTAAAACTTGTTGCTACCAACGTCGAGGTTGGGGATTGAATTGAAAGTCAATAGTTCGACCAAGCCCAATGAATAATTTTTTCGGCGTGACAGTTCGATCGGAGGAAAGTAGTGCGCCTCCAAGACAGACGATGCTCCCGAGAGGGTCAGAGTCAGTGTATCCATGATGGTTGCTCGTTGTTGACTGAAGGTCACTTACACACCCGCAACACTTTTATCGAGTAAAAACTTGAGACACACGTGTCCACAAATAATTTGATCATAGTTTTAATACTGATTACGATTGTATCGCATAATGCTACCGACACCGAAATAATCCACAAGTTCTCGAGGTGGTTGTAATTTGCCAAAGCTTTCGAAATACGCGATCTGATTGCGATTTTCCGATATGCGACCCAATGAGTTCCATGACCATTTTGATCGTCTAGATTAACGATGGAAGCCTCGTACTTTTTTAGATCCACTTTTAGGTAAATCAGTGCGCATGTACACGTCTCGAAACGATGGAATTTTCAACATTTTTGCATATTTCAACAAATGTTTATCGGTAAGTGCTCGGTGCGGTAGCTCTATACGTTTTTTAAATGCAGTCTCAGTCCAGTCCCCCATGGTTTAGAATACAAGCCCTTTCTCACGGCGATTGATTCCATTTTGAGGTTATATCGCCTTGATTCATCCAATTGCCGCTTCGCGGCTCTGGCGTCGTTGATAGCTTTAGCGATGCTCGCAGCGCCACCTGCCAATGCTCCTGTTGCGCTTAATCCCGCAAAGACAAGGAGTTGAAAAACAGGTAGAATACCACCAACTTTACTGGATACAGGTAGTACACGTGGTACTCGAACTTTCTTCTTTCGTCCTGCTTGTTTCACCGCGGCTCTAGCAGCTTTCAATGTTGATTGTACAGAATCTGTAGCTTTAGCTGCCATTTTTGCTGCGTCGATGACTTTTCTCAAGGGAATCTTTTTTTCATTTGCTACTTTCCTGACTTTCTTTACCACTTTCTTCAATCCCATACCGAGTTTCTGCTTTACTCCCATGATACCAGTTACTCCAAGAGCTGCAGTTTTTTCACTAACTCCTGACTCTTTTGCAAAAAGACGTTGGATAGCTTTTATTGCAAGAACTTTATCAGCTTCGTGTCTAGCTGTGAGATTGGTATTTTTTGAATATGCGATATCGTGCTCCCTGCATGCTGAATCGAGTGCATTGATTCCACGATCCCCACGTTTTAGCCTTTTAGCAAGTTTGGTGCCTAGACCACAAAATTGATAGTCAAGAATGTGGATTTCAACAGAGAGCTTGTTGATGATAGCGTTGACGAGTCCGCGCCCTTTCACAGTCATTACTCAACTGAGCTCGTGGCTATAAATACGCGGTATTTATAGGTTTTCGAGTCAGATGTTGACAGGTCGTCATGGAGTTTACACCGCAAAATATCAAGTTGCCTGTCGTAAACTTTGATCATGTAACAGAAAGGCGGGAAAAATTCAAACGTCACGGAAAGCTACTACCGAACACAGTTCGCGCAATAATATGTGGACCTTCAAATTTTGGTAAAACTAATGCTCTGCTCTCACTTCTCACGCATCCAAACGGTGTAAGATTTGAAAACATTTACATTTTCTCCAAGTTACTCGAGCGACCTAAATACAAGAACTTGGAAAAAATTATTGAACCGATCAAAGGAGTAGGATATTTCCCGTACAACGAAAACGAACAAGTAGTTAGTGTTGAAGAAGTCAAACCAAACTCTGTAATGATATTCGATGATGTAGATTGCGGAAAACAAAATAACATTGGCGCATACTTTTGCATGGGGCGACATCGAGATGTAGACAGTTCCTATATCTGTCAGACTGATGCGCGCATTCCTAAACACTTGGTGCGAGATAATGCTAATATGCTCGTACTGTTTCGTCAAGATGATATGAACTTGAAACATGTGTACGACGATCATGTAAACACTGACATGACCTTCGCACAATTTCGAGTTTTATGCGCAGCATGTTGGAGCTACAAGTACGGGTTCATTGTCATTGACAAGGATAGCGAGCAAGGACGGTACAGAAAAGGATTCGATTGCTTTGCTACTACAAATTGAAGTTTTTTCGTGAAAACTACATCAGTGTTGTTTAAACATTGAAAGAAGATGGAGCGTAAGGATGTACTTCATCACATTGTGCAAGCCAGTGAAGCGATTCGCCGCAAACATCGTCTGCTGAAACGCGGAAAAGCTGCTGTGGAGACGTCGGTGCGAGAAGTATTTAAGCCCATCATCGATCCACTACAGTCATTGACTAGAAAACCAGTGGACCTGAAGATGGAGTCAGTAAAAAAGGAGGAAGCTAAAGAAGAATTACCTACAATGGAAGATGATGATACATTTGAGCCACGCAGTGAAAATTTCAAAAGCTTCGATTGGTGATCAAACCTTTGCATCAGACATCGCGAGTTCACCAGCTCCTGTTGGCACTCTAAAGAAATACTTGAAAATGATGAAAAACATGGATGAGCAAAAGAATCTAGACATGCAGTATGGAGTACGGTCGTTGAAAAGTGGATTGCATATTGGAAACACGCTAATCAGTTTCGTAGAAAATACTGTTCACGTGGGGACTGAGGAGTCTGAGAAAACGCCGGGACTTATAGAACTGATGTTTAAAAAAATACCAAACAGTTCGTATGTTAATGAAAATTATTAATTAAATAACATGAGATAGGTCGTTGATTAGGCCTACTGGGGATACTACGTTAACAAAAGCGCATTATGAGTTATACCTCCTGGGTGATGCGGGAATATCTCCTTAGCTAGCCTTCGAATCATGGTGAATGAAAAACATTCAATGTAGAAAGGGTAAATAAAAACACTTGATATAGAAATAAACGTTTATTCATTACATGTCTGATTCATTTATCCAACTATTATGTTTAGTGTCAAACCCCAACCATTTTACGTATAATTTATTTCCGCGTTTTCGCAACACTTTTTCAACGAGATACACGTTCGGATGCTTCACTTTGGCAAGTTCTTCGGTATACAATCCTTCGATGGGCTGGTCCTGATAATCCTTGAGCTTGTACGTCGTAGGATGCGTTGGCTTTACAGCAGCGACGGTGAATATTTCCGTTGTCCAGTTGGGTGTATATCCCTTCTCAAAAACATGCTTGTACTTGCTGATCCGGACTTTGTCGCCGACCTTGAACTTGCTGATCTTCTCTTCCTGTTGATTGACATGATAAATTTCATCAAGCAGACGTTTTTCATCAGCTGCAGTAACATCTTTAGGCTTTATCTTGATTGTTCGATGCCGGGTGGCGTTGTAACTCGATAGCAAACCAGGTAAGATGTCGATCCATTTGTAATATCCTTGGAGGGAGAACCGTTTCCACATCTGACTCTTGAGTGTACGATTAAAACGTTCACAAATGAACGCCTTCATGCCACTCAATGTAGAGTACATCTTGATTCCATGTTGTTTCATGAGTGCCTTGAAGTCCTTGTTGAAAAATTTTTTGCCTTGATCGACGTGTAGATTCTTGGGTTGGCGATCCTTGAGCACAATCTTTATAGCAGCGGTAACGTTGGATCCGTTTTTGGTTTTTATTGGTACAGCCCACGCGTACTTGGAGAAGACGACGATGATGGGGAGCAGGAATTTGTAGCCTTCATCCTTGTAGGTGGACATCTCTACGAGATCGGCTTGCTACGTCTCGTCGAGTCCTTGCACGTTGAAACAACGACGTCGATAATTTCTCCGTGCAGGCTTATGGAGTTCTTCGACCAGAGCTTCTTTCATCTCTTCGACGTCCGGGATGGTTATGAATGAGGAGCGTTTGTATTATAGCTTTTATTCGTAGACATCTTCTTGGGGCGTAACATCGTCAAATACTTTCTTCTCGATACGTTCTATACGACGCTGTAGTTAGGAAATGATTGCCGAGTTTTCAGTCACATGCTTTTGATACATGTTAGCCTAGGTTTCTAGCGGTTTTTCTACTTTCTCCACCACATTTTTCTGTTGATTAATTTCAATTGTAAGCACTTCTTCGAAATCGATAATATTTTGATAGGAAGCGCCATCTCTCTCGCAATCACCCTTCGCAACGTTGACTAATTTTTTATGTTGGAGATCGTAATGACCTTCAGGGGTCAACTTGAATCCAACACCAGGATGTCCACGTATTTACCGATTCTTGATCAGGTGTCTCCCAAACACGTCTACACTTGTCATTGTCTAGCTCGTGAATGAGGTATGAAGCTTCAAGATTTTTAATATACAATGTCAGCTTCTCTAAGTTCTTCAATGATCGAGTTGATTTCGTTGGTATGACTGCTGTTGCCAGCAGATTGTGATGCGAGTGTAAGTCGCAAGCGATCAACGAGTTCGTTGGGATCATCCCAATGCACATAATCGATGTTACGTTCGCGATTAACCACATTGTATATTCCTGTTCCCACTTTCTTGTCAGCAATGTATGTAAGATATTTCAAATCTCTGCCACCACCACGCAGACTCCTGTCAGGAAGATAATTTTTTCTATCTGCGTTTGTTAGTCGGACGATTTTCTTATAGTTTTCCACGATTGCCATTTTTGGAGCCCATAGGGTCTTTTGAAAAATGAGCGTTGTGTCGCCCATTATTGATATGGCGCAAAAACGTCCTATGTTTTTGTCACTATTGTTTTGGATTATTATGAGAATGGGTAGCAATGAAATAAATCAAAATTTGTTCCTGTTGCAATTTGTTCTTATTCGTGAAATAGGTTAGAAGTAATTGTTAAATTGGTTAGCGGGAAGTTTGCTTTTTTTTTATTTATTCAAGTTGTAGGTTATTTTATTGAAGTTCATATTTTTTGTTTTTGTGATATTTTCATTTTCGGTGTTTTCATTTTCAGTGTTCTCATTTTCTGTTGTGGTTGTTGCAGTTATTTCTGTTTTTTTGCTTGTGTTTTCGTGTTTTTCAATTTTTCCTTCAATCATTTCGCTCATTTGTTCTTGATGTTGCATTGAATTCTCGACGTAACCTCCAGCAACTGTTGACGATTTCCACCCTCCGTGTCTTTTTAGGGAGATTTCGCTCGCTCCTGCATCAGCAATGAAAGTTGCAGATGTTTTGCGATAAGCGTGTTCTTTGTATTGGTATAAATTCTGTTGTTTATTGGTCGGAAAATACAATAATAGTAAAAGGACAATTATCAGTGAATTTTACCTGTGTACTGTTTTGGATTGTCGAGCTGTAAAAATTCTGCGATAGTCTTTGAACAGGCGGCGATTTTGTGTTGCCTCATTGGTTGGACTGTGCATTTTCCATGTTGATAATTGAGGAAAAAAGGATTTGTCTCTGTTTCGCGAGGTCGCAGTTCGATATATTTTTTTACAAGTGGAACGTGTGTTTCGTCAATGATGAAACGTCGAGGTTTGTCATTTTTTGTTTTGGAAACGTCAATAACAAGAAGATCACCTCGTTTTTTGACATCTTGGATCTTCATGTTTTTCAACTCGCGCCCTCTAGTTGCACCATAAAGTCCAAAAATCGCAGTTACCTAAAATCAGGGCTCCTACACTCTCTCTTTATGAAATTTGTCGTTTTGCGCTCAGCGCCACCTGCACCTACGGTCTGCAACAGATCATATATATAGGTATAGTTTTCCGTCGGAAGTCGGAATTCGCCGCGCGGGCTTGTGTTGTTGTGTTGGTGCATCATATCCCAGTGAACCTGTGAGCTCGCAGCATTTTCATTATTTCCGCCCCTTTTCGAACACGCCGCGAACTCGCCAGCGAGCTCGCAGACTACTCGCCACGAGCTCACAGAGTACTTCCAGTCGTTGATGATTATTAATATATATTTCAGGAAAATAAAAAGGTAATTCATTATTTATAGTAAAAAGTAATCACAACGAAGCTGTAAAAACGATTTAATAAAAAAAAAAAATCTCTCCCAGGTGGGAATCGATCCTGTGTTCTGCGGAGTTGAACGCCAAAAAGTATCATATTAATTCACATGAGACATGCACTTGATTTAAGCATTCTACACAAAACTTGAAACATGAGAAAAAAAACCAGCAGTCATCTGGAGAGCGCTTGGGGAGAGCGCGCGAATTTTCAAAATTTGAATTACTTTATATTCGAATTTTAAAAATCTCGCGCGCTTTCCCCAAGCACTTACCAGATAGCTGCTAGTTTTTTTTCTCATGTTTCAAGTTTTGTGTAGAATGCTTAAATCAAGTGCATGTCTCATGTTAAGGTATTACCTCCATAAACTGATTTTGACATGGGATTTTTATAAAAAAAATCACATTCAAACCTGATACATCTCTGATCACACCTGCAAAATTACAACTTGTTTGACCGTACAGTTTTTTAATAAAAAATTACCAAATTTAACATTAGTCTTATGGGCAGGAGTTGTTTTTTCAAATTTTGAGCTAAACTACACATAGGAATTTGCCGAATTTTTTTTCACTTGCACATAAAAGTCCACTTCGTCAAATGTGTCAATCAGCGCAAATACGTACCGTACAGTTATTATAATAAAAAATAAAATAACAATCGGTTTGACAGTTCCTACGTCAAACCAGTAAACTTGGCAACAGTGTACCCCGTTCATCACAGACGCACATATATATGACTGACATGTAGGCTCCAACGTAACGCGGGAATTTTTGAATATGAACAAAGTTTACGGCGTTTATGCTTCGCTTCATTATCTGTCAAATGAAACAAAACCTGCTGACATTTCTCGCAGTGCGTAAATAAACAATACAACCTAACCTATGGTCATGTGGAATAGCAAGTAAATAATAAAAACAAGTAAATAAATAAAATGTTTTAAAAATGCAATAAAAAGGTTTGTAAACGTGATACAATGAAGGATATTACAATTTTTATGAAAACTATAATACAAAGCTCATCGTGGATGTGTTTTTCGAAGCTTGTATAAATTCAAAAATACTACAGAAGTAATGTCAATGTAGTTTGTTCACTTATAGTTAATTATTATTCCACGATTGTATAAAGTATTAATATTAATTAAACCTAACTCAGAAATCTATCAGTAGCGAAAATGTCATGCGCGATATATATTTTATTTAAAATATGTAGTTTGTATTTTATCATTTGCAGGAGTTATGTTTTAAAATTTTATTTTAATAGTACATATTTTCGTTCAACTGTCACGTTTTATTGCAACTTTTGATTTTTGAATTCCATTCCGAAATAATTTTATGTACTTTTATTTAAGAAAAACTCTAGTGTGTGTTGAATTTAGCAACAACAATTTTATGAATAATTTTGTTATGACTTGGAATTTCAGATTGTTGCTAAAATTTTGTAAAAACTGCGTTTTGAATTGAAAATTGTTGTGACTCAAATTATTTTATAGTCTCGGACAAACGTTCCCATAATGTGCATTGTATTGGAGTTTTTATAAAACTTTCCATTTCCTTCTTTGTAAGTTACTGTAGTGAAAAGAAGAATACATTTTTTACTTTAAGGGGGGTTTCTATCTTGTTGGTTCGAAAACCTGTTCTTTTTTCTAAAGTTATTTTTAAGAAAAGTATAATAGGTAAAAGGTCGAATTTTCGCATAGTTGTAGATAAAGGTTTATTAAAGAAGTACACAATTTTTTTTGGCGATCTAAATAAAAGGGGGGTGGGGGGGGGGGGTGCCAAACAATGGCGGCAGGTCAGCGGCAACTTGTCTCCATGGTGGAAGTCCAAGCCTCCGTAAATAAAATCTGAAACCCAAAAGGGAAATATTTTATCAATGTAGACACTATAGCGCATAATGTAGACAACAATGAAGAAAAAAAAATGAAAAATGAGAAAGTTATGAGTTTTGGAATTAAAATTTTGATTTTTTTACGTTTTTTTTAATACTAATAATTTTGTTAAACAAACAATTTTCAATGTTTTTCTATGATTGTAGTCTACATTATGCGGAAAACGTCAGAGAACATGTGTAAAAAATTTCAGGGTGATTGCTCAATTTTTGCGCCTTGTAGGACCTCCACCAACTCGAAAAACATGGTTTCCAGAAAAACGTGTTTGAAAATTTAAAACAAAACTCTAAGAATTTATGTTTAATGTCAATGATGAAATTAATAAAACTCTATATTACAAACGGTTTTTTGGTCGCTGATTACGAATCTGCCATCAGATTTGCAAAATGAATTTGTTGCAACAATTTTTATAAACAAATTTTTTTAACAAATTACATATTTTGCAAATTGCAAAAATTTTTCATAGCTTTTATTGTCATTGATTTCAAATGTAATATTTTGATATATTTTTAAATTTGTTTAAACAATATTTTTTAGAAATAATGTTCGGAAATAGCATTTTTTTCGAGATTCATATGATTTTAATGGTTTAAAGGGTCAGAAATAACGAATCTGCCCTCAAATTCGCAAAATTATTGTGTTTAAACAGTTTAATTACACAAATAGATTGAAAAAATGTTTCTGCCAACTTGATACGTATGATTTCCATACTTTTTTGGGTCACTGAATACGAATCTGGCAGCATATTCGCAAAAATAGTTTGCTCAAACAATGTATTGGGCAATTGAAAAAATTTAACTTTTTGCTAAGGTCATAAAAGTTCTTAACTTACGCCTAGTCTGCTATGCCTGGTCCGTACAAGCCACCTTCCTTTTTTTCGAAAAATTCATCTTCTGCCGTCCTTTCCTGTCTTCGCGAAAGTCTGGCCTCCTTCGATGCTACCGAATGTGCTGCCTCAGCTTTTCGCACGCGCGTGCTATTCTTTGCGTCTGCGAATGCTTTCGCCTGCGGTCCAATCGTGATCCCCATTACATCCATTAAGCGCAGTAGAGGTGGAAAGCCTTCGTTGAATACGTATGCACTCAAAAACGCTGCTAATTCAATGGTTTTCGCAGTGCAAAATATGTGTTTCGGTGCCATGCTCCACAAAACAGAGTTGAAACTTTCGTTATTGTTTTGAGTATTTCCACCCAAACAACGCTCCAATAAATCGTCGGACGAAAGATCCTCGTAGATAGGACGAAGCATATCTTGCACTTGAGTACAAAGTGGTGGTGGGTGAGTGTACTCGTCGAGTTCATTCAGTGCTTCCGCCTGCCTCCACGTGCACCATGAGTCTGGCCCGGGGGGACAGTTGTCATGCTGTGGGTTTTCATCCGTCGAACATTTGTGATAAAACGTTGCAAAAATCGCCTTCTTCATGTCAGCGACGGAATGAGGGTTTCGGATGATTGCAAGGCCGTAATAAGCTGTTAAATCTCGTATCAATTTATCCGTCAATTTTCCAACGCCTTTGCCACCAACCCCTTTTGTTTTTTTCTTCCCAGACCTCAATCGTGACCCCATACGTTTCTTCACATGCCCTACACATTCGGATTTTTTCACTATCAATTCGTCACCATATGGGTCCGAGTCCAAGAGGGATTTAAACGTTTTCGTATCTCCATCACCAATATATGTTGCGTATTTTGCATTGTGTAGTTCCTCCGAGCAAGTAAACATTTCAACAATACCATCTACCTCCATCTTGCCCGCGCTGCCGGAATGATTGCAGGAGCATTTCTCTTCATGATCTTCAAACCAGGCTTTAAAATCATCAGTATTCTCTTTCTCTTTCCATAGACTACATGCCTTGCAAAATTTCGATTTTACAATCAAATCCACAACTTTATTCGAATATTTTCCAATAAGCGTGACTGCCCCAAACAACGACGAGAAACCTCTCCTACTCCACGTTCCATCTCCAGATACTGACAAATGTAACGGCTCATTTCCCTCTTCAGCATTTAATTTTTTTTCTTGTTCCCCAGCCCTTTTAAGAAGTAGTTCACAAGTACTTTTCGCAGCAGTCCATGCGTTGTCCAAACACGCGTAGTAAGTATTTATCGCCAGCCCGCGACCCAAGTCCATCATCCCGCAGAAAAGATTCACCCCCTGCAAGCCAACTCCAAGGAGACGCATCACAAAGACCAGACGCCGATTGATTTCGAACGATTTATTCCTGATTTTTGGGCACGAATCGATTTCTGCTTCCCACATTCACAATCAACGGAGATTTTGAAGCCCAATCCTTGTCCACTTTACACGTTAAATGACACGGCTTTTTCACATTCCTTGCACTTCACAAGGGCACTTATACACGAGAAGACGGTAACAAAGTTGATTATGCGATACCCGAGCGTAAGATCCGTAGTAACTTCACAATCGCCAAAGTTTTTCAATTTTTTCGCCGACGTACTCGCGAATTCTTTTTCATTTTCATTTGAAAATCGATTACCGTAAAATTTCCATTTTTTGTTTTTATGACTTGGGCGATAATTCACACTCCGACTTTCTTTTCCTGTTCTAAACATCGCGATTGACTATTACGAAACTTTTTTATCCGGAACAATGTTAACCTCGGGTACTGTGGAAATAAACCTCGACTCAAGATAATTGAAGAGAATCAAGATAATTGTCAAATTTTATTTATGGTATTTCATTAACTCTAAAACATATTTCAGAAATTGGATTTTTATTTTGAAACAAGGTCCTAGAATAATTTGTTTCATTAAAAATTTTTCATGTTGTATCATGCAGGACTTTTTAATGCAGGACATCAATTTTTGTAATTATCCATGTAATGTATGTTTCCGGATAGTTATAAAACTCTCAATATTCCAGCATTTTTCATAATCGTTTTTTTGTTTCATTTATAAACATGACTTCAAATTAATCTTTCCACTTTTAAATTTTATCTATAACATTTTGTTAACTTACGCTTGAGTTTTCATCTGCAAAGTCTCATCGTCGAACATAATTGTTGAATGTTCGGTATATAAATACATAATGTAAACGCTACTTTGGATGTGGATGTTGACTCATTATTTTTTTTTTATTGTGCGAAGTTTTAAAATTCTCAACTTTATTTTAAAAATAACTTGTCTTTGAACCTAAAATTGTTCTGGATGATTTTTATATTTATCTTCTTGGTTCTATTCCATAATGTAATCCCTATATTGTTCATAATTTTCAAACTTTATTTCAAAATGAGATTTTGGAAGTTTATGTAAAACTATATGGTTCTGTATTGTACAGTAAAACACTGTTTTGTTTGGAAAATCAATTATTTATGTGTAATATATAACATTGTACTGTAAAATGTGGAAATATTATACCAATATACATTTTGTACATGAATTCAATATGATTTCACAATTTTTTATCAGACAGATGTTCCAAAATACAATGTAAAAATTTTAAGTAATGCCAATTTTCAAAATTATACTTAACATAAACAGAAGAACACAAAATTTCAATTATTATTTTAACAAACATTAGTTTTTCTTTCGTAAAATAAAATGTACGGAGTGCAGATTGCAGAAAAGTATTCTGGAATAGCGACTTTGTGGACACGGCTATCGTCGAATTTGAACCAATTGTTTTGGGAATCTTTTGCATATGTAAAAAAATGTCCCGCATCCAATGTCTTTCCTGAATGAATGACTGTCGACCTGAGACTATACTGCATATCAACGTGGCCTTGACCTCCTTCGGATTTTTCTGACAATACAATTTCTGGTGGACATAGAATTTGATGTTCCAGTTTCTTTCGTTCATTTCTGGCAGCATCAAACATAAAAAGTTTCAAAACGAGTATCAAAACTTCTGGTGCTTGGGAAATTTCAGTAATTTTGATGCAATCACTGTGAGTGTCACAATTGCAGCAAAAAACTTTGTTGGCACCAGAAAGAAGTTCCGCATGTATGTTTTCTTGTAATAAGTGCTGCACAGAAACAGTCTCTTCTTCTGTACTCTTGTATAGTGTGGAAAAGCATAAATCCATTTCTAAGAAATGTTCAGATCTTGCACTGGCATTATTGCAGTTCAGGCAGCAGAGGAGATGTTGCAGGGTTCCTCCAAAAATTTGCTTCGGTCGCAAAGGTGTCATTTGTCTGGATGCTGGCCCCAGTTGCTCTTGGGGCAAGTTTGTAACATCTTTCAGATAATCGTCCAACAAGAAGAAAAGATGCCTGTAACATAAAAATTTACCTTAGAAAACATTGTCATGAGACTTACTACCTTATAAGTCAAGCTACTGCATCTTAAATATTCTGCGCTATCTTGTTGAGTTCCTATAGCAAAATGAGTCGGCAAGGTGGCTTTGCAAGAATACGTAGGATCGACCGTTGGTTCAGTTGAATACGTTAGGTCTTCAAACAAGTCCCTTACATTTCCAAGTGCATTTTCAGATTTCTCCGATGTCAACACTGCAGTGGCAAATCTGGGCGTCATAAAGAGTGCTTGAATAACGCTATTCAAGTAGCAAGTTTGTCCCAAATTTTGGAAGCCGATCTTTTTACTGCTTGACATAGCATTTGTAAGTGTTGATTTTTTTTTTGTTTCGAGATGCTCTTGAGTATTCGGCAGGCTTTTTGACGTCATGCCCATCGTTCCGAGTTCATCATTGAAGAAGGTAGCTATGGCGTTCAATATTTTTTGACTTTTTGTAATGGCCACTTTTTTTGAAATTGGATCCTCAGACGATAATATACGTCTCACTTCAACTGTTCCTTTTTCTTGAAACATTTTTCGAAGCTTTTCAAATGTCAAGCCAAATTTTCCTATTTTCATGATCATTCCTTTTGAGAGCACTGCCTCCAAAGGTTTCAAGCTCTTGAAAATTCTGTCTTTATTCAAAGTCCAAAAAAACGTTTTTGAGTGAGGCACTAGATCCTCATCTTGGCCGAACTTGTAGAAAAGTGCTTGCAAAATTTGAACATCATGAAGAGCATCATGAAATTTTGTTTCCTCAAATAAATCTGAGATGAAATCGTTAACTAAAGTTGAAAGTTTGAATGCCCCTGGACCTCGCCGATCTTGAAGTTGTGCTTGGAAGTATGACCGCGTGTCGGCAAATCCAGCGACAGTTTGTGTAAAATAATTTTCCATTTCTGTCGTTCTGATGGCTTGGCATAAAATAGTAGAGTCGAAACCAGCATTATGAGCGACTAGCACAACTTTTCTCCGTGGAATGTGAAGAAACTTGCTGAATCGGCGCAAAGCCTCGACGAGTGGGACGCTGTCTAATTTTTTTCCATGTTGGAACAATTCTCCTCCGCGATTTTCCAATCCATGGACGTTGGTAGCTTCAACAGAAATACGTTGCGTAGGATTTATGTAGATGGAGAATTCTTCGCCGTTCATTTTCGCCGCAATTTGCAGGATTCCCGCTGCTTTCCCGAAGCCTCCAGTTTCGAGATCAAAAAAAATAATGGATTTTCCTGCCGTCGAAATGAGAGCGGATAAATTGAAGGCAGCATCCTGCGAATTGGTGTCAGCAATTCCTGTGCTTGTTACGAAACCGTCCTCCGCAACGTCGTTCAAACTGGCGACATTATTTTCTGAATCTTGAGTAATATTTTCCATTCCCATGTTCATTTGTAAGCCAAACTTTGATTGATAGCGAACGCCTTCCCTATTTTCTTTCATTTTGCGCAACGCTTCTCTTTTCTTTATCAGACGCTTTCTTTGGATTTTCTGTTTTCTAGATTTTGCTCGATGACTCGCTCTATTTTTTTTGTCGTTGGTTTTTTTCAAACATTTCTTTAGATTGTCACTAGCAGGCAAGTCTTTCATTTTCAGCACGTCAAGTAAATATTTGTCTCCCTCATTCTTGGCCAAAACTGAGCTTGCGAATCGCGCATCAGACGATTCGCTCAACGAGTAGCAGTATTGCTTAAGACATTTTCTACCCATAATGGAATTAAGGGACTCGTTTGGCTGACTTGATCCCGCAATGCTAAACTTTTGAGCGTTTTTAGCATATTTTACGAAAATGGCCTTCAATGACGAATACAGCGTCTCGTTCGTAAGAAGCACTGCTTGAGATTTTTTTTCAAAAGCTTTACACCATGACTGGCAATTTTCATGATGCCCAAACAGATGTTCGGGTATTGCGAACAATGTTTTTCGGAGTTCCTCACTTTGCCCCTGATTTTGGGCAACAGCATATGCAAAACAAGTCTGTATGTGAGAAATGACATCCTTCGTTAGTTCTTTCACTCTCTGAGTTTTCAAGCCATAAATTTCTCCAATGAAATTTTTATTCAAGTGATTTCTGTCGGCAATTCTGAAAATTCGATGCTGCGCGTGTCGACGTACCCCGGCCATTGTGCTTGCGTCTTCGTCCCTGACGACAACTCGTACTCTCAAGTTCGATTCTTTGAGTACGGGGCTGTTGACGATCAGCTCTGTACCAAGGTCAGCTTCCATGGCTTTTGCTGTGCCTTGGAAGTTTAGCCGGCAATCATGTTCTTCTTTTGGCACGCCCATGTCACACGCTTTGCATTTTCGGTTTCTCGTACCGTAATCCAAAACTTTACCGCTCATGTAACCGATGATTGCACCGTAACCATTCAGACTGTCGTACTGTTTCCCAGTGCCTCGCTTGCTCCAGCCCATATCGTAAGACGCAATAATATCCACCACTTTTGTTGACTCTGTGTATCTGCCGTGTGAGTCAATGTTACCTAAATTAGGTAATGAACGAGTACGTGTCAATAAAGTCCGACAATTATCTTGAACGAGATTTGGGAAAGATGGAGTTCGGGAGAGCGGATGAGGATTTTTGTTTCGATCTGGGATTTACTGGTCTTCTGAAAATGGATCGCCTTCGGAAACATCTCCTTGGCGATGTCAGATGGCCTGTCAATGAAAAAGACAAAATATTTTTGTATTATATTTACTACAGCAATATTTTGATTTACAGTACTTTTTGCCGAAAATGTAACAATCCACCTAACAATCTATAAATCAATACTACCTTGGTTGATTACTAAAATGGTAACATAATCATAAATGTAAAATATAAATAGAAAATCGAAACATGATTATTCGATGCTAGGCGTACAAGGTTTTGCATGTTGCATGTTGTTTAAAACAATTTCTATAAGGTCACCTTATAAATAACTGAATTCTTATAAGAGTTGCACGAACTGACTGACCTTATGAGAAATGGAATTCTTATAAGACATTACATTTTCTTATAAGGTTTTTATAAGGATCAAAATTACTAGGAGTTGTCTGTAAAGCTAATCTTCTTATCAGATTGTACAGTGATTATATTATACACAAAAACATCAAAACGTGGAATGTTGATTCACGATAATTAGAAACAACTGAAAAAAAGCAAGAAACTTCATGAATGAAATGGAAAATTATTTGAAAGTAATAAGTTACCAAAACTATATTTATTAATTCGCAATAATTAGAAACGACTAAAAAAAACAAGATACTTCATAAAAGAAATGAAAAATTAATTGAATTAATCAGTTGAAAAATTATATTTACTTTGGCATTTACAAAGCAGAAAAACTGTTGAAAAGAAATCGCAAACAATCAATCGGAAAATTGTGTATCAAATTGTAGACATTTCAAACAACATGATGTACAAAATATGATGAGCTGTCAATTTCTCGAATCCCATTAACAGTTATATCAATCATATTCCAGAAAAGATTTTTGGATAATAATTTACAACGAATTAGATAATTGGGAAATTTTGTAATTTTTCAGGTCAATATTAAATTTTTCAAGTAGTATTCAAAATTGAAACAAAATAAAGTTTATTGAAAAATACTCCACCTAAATGGGAAAACAAAACCCAACAAAATCAATTTTTTCAACTAGTTTAGAAAATTCAAGTTTCATTCCAAGTCATAATATATGTCAGACTATAATCAATAATGCCAATGAAAAACTTTCATCTGGAGACTTATAAGTTCTCAAATTGGAAGTACAATTCATTACTATTCAATTGATATACAATTAAATAAATTCACTGTACAAAATATAATCTAATCATATAACTTTGAAATGAATGAATGAAATTTTGAATATGTCTACATTTATATGACAATTTTCAATTAATATTTTCCAATTAAACCACTTTGCCAAGTTGGATAATCTATAATTAAAATTATCAACGTTGAAATTCCAAAATAGTGTTCGAAACAATATTTATAAAAATTTCCTGACAAATTAGTAAAAGTGAATGTAAAAATAAAACTCAACATATTGATTTTCTTCAACAAGTGAAAAAATTCAAGTTTGAATCTAACATCAAGTATGCTGGACTGAAGTGAAAAATTTCACTACAAAAATTAACTTTTCCATTTCATTACTTCTCCAGTTTTTTTTTTTTTATAAAATGCATGAATACTCAATTATTATACAATGCGTCCGCTTTGAAGGTGAACACCAAAATTTTTCGAAGTCCAAGTTTTTTCACGAATGGAATAGAGTCCGAGATTTCGGTATTCACCTTCAAGGCGGACGCACTGTACAATTGTAAATTGATTGTAAAAAATTTATTCAAATCATATCATTTTGAAATGAAGCTGTGATGATAAAAATCTTTAATAAAATTTTGTATTTCAGATTTTCATTACAAGTTTGATTTTACATTTTCTAAATAAATCAATTTGCTGATTTGGAGAATCTTAAGCTTTGAATGTTAATATCGCATGTTCAAAGTGGTGTATGAAACAAAAATAAAATAAAGTTTTTGAAAAATACCAAAGCTATATATGGACATAAAGCTGAAAAAATTAAATTTTTACAAGAAGCGAACAAATTTAATTATGAATATTAATCATAAGATATGTTAGACCGGAGCGAGAAATATCAATATAGAAATTGAATTTTCCATTTCATTTGTTCTCCAGTTTCTTATAGAACGGATAAATATTCAATATATGTATATACATAATTGTAAATTGACTGTAAAAAAAGATTCTAATAATATCATTTTCAAATGAAATTGTCAATATAAAAATCTGTAATCAGATTTTGAACTTCTCAACAATTTTACGACAACTTTCATTTTACTTCATCTCAAAACAATAATTTCTCGATGAGGAGAATCTACAACTCTGAACGTTAATATCGAAATTTCAAAATGGTGTACATATAATTTAAAAAAAAGTTTCTTTACAAATAATAAAGCTAAACGTGGAAATAAAGCTGGAAAAATTAAATTCTTCCAACAAGTGAACCAATTAAATTGTGATTATAGTTTGTAACATATATTACACTGGAGCGGGAAATATCAATGTAAAAATTGAATTTCCCATTTAATTAGTTCTCCATTTTTTCATAAAATTCGATATATATACAATTGCGAAATCACTATACAAAAATATTCAAATCACGTCATTTTGAAATGAAGCTGCGAAGATAAAAATCTGTAATCAAATTTAGAATTTGTCTACATCTTTTTACAAACTTTCAATTTACATTTTCGATGTAAACCAACTTGCTGATTGGTTGAATCTACAACTCTGAACGTTGATATTAAAATTTCAAAATAGTTTATGAAACAAAAGAAATTTTCTTAAAAAAGAATAAAGCTAAATGTGGAAATAAAGCTGGAAAAATTCAATTCTTTCAAATAGTGAACAAAGTTAATTATGATTATAAATCGGAACGTATGTTAGACTGGAGCGGAAAATATTAATATAAAAATTGAAAGTCCTATTTCATTTTAATTTTAATTTTAATTACTTTCATTTTAATTTATTTCGTTTTAATTTTTTCAAAGACGACATTTACTGTAACAATTGTCTTATAAATTTGATTTCAATGTATAAAAAGAGTCTAAAGTAAATGATCTCATACAGAATATATGGTAATTAAAAATTACTCTGTGGAATTGTTTTGATGAAAGTGATAGATGATCGAGAGATGAAATTTTTCGTTGTTTTACAAAAGTACTTCAATAACACTAGAAAAATTTAACATTGGATGAAGGGAAATTTACAATTTTTTGCATAGCTCTTCTTCATGTTGAAGTACTAATGTGCGTTCCATCAAAGCTGATTCCCTGCAGCTATCTTTTGCAACATTTTCGATTGTCCGTCCGATTTCTCTTTCACTTCTTTTGAAGAGTTCTTCATCAACAGGTGGTAAATCTAAGCAAGTTATAAGCTTATTCACTGTGGCGCAACCGATGCCAGCATGAATTGCACCTATGAGACAGAAATAATAATTGTGTTAGATAATCAACAATTTTTTTATTCTAATAATGTTGATTTTCAATTTTCTGAGAAAATATATTTGTAAATGAAACTCTCACAATTTTTTTCAGTGGACAACAATGCTTTTTATATCATTTTGTACAATTTTGATACAATTTTGAATTTGTTATTAAGATTATGGTATGTATGTAAAGTTAAACATCAAAACTATTAGATATTTTCTAATGATGTGACATTTTTTGAAAGTATGGATTGTCATCACATCAAGAATTAGTTATTTATAAATAGTTCTATTACCCATTGCTAGTTTGGTGTTGATCACAGGTATTGCGTGATTGGATGCCGAAGGATGAATTGGCCCTGTTGTTACTTGTTTAATTTGTTGACAAGTACGACACTTTACAAGGAAAGTGGAATGCAGACCTTGTATTTTTTCTTTGACAGTGTCTTGTAATGAGAGTATAGCATCACACTTTTCACAATTCAATTTTTCACCAAGATTGCTGATATTTACGATTCGCGACGAAATTTGGGGTACTTCCGACAATGTCAGTGATTGATCTCCCACATTCTTTCGTAACTTCCTTTTTTCTGGATCATTGCAATTTTCCATGAATTTCTTTCGTTTTTCCACGTATTTCCTCTTTCTCCATCGCCCCTTGAATAAAACTACTTCATCCGACATGTCACTCTTACTATTTATTCATCTTTCACTCACGCAAATCACTGTTATTACTTTTGAAATGTTAAAAAATGTTTGAAGTTATGGATCGATCGTTTGTATACAATCATCAATATTCATCGCATGTAAACATGACATATTTATGCCTAGAAGTTATACATATATGGTGTGCCATATATACGTTTAGGTACTATATAGGTAGGGTTCTCGGTTCTCACTCTTATAGAAAAAGACAGCACACTACGACGTTGCCGTTGCTCAAAGCAACGGTATGATCTGAAATAAGCTAAAACTGATTTTCTTTGCAGCTACTTTCACTTATGGAGGTAATACCTTAATGAATATGATTCTTTTTGGCGTTCAACTCCGCAGAACACGGGATCGATTCCCACCCGGGAGAAATTTTTTTTTTTTATTAAATAATCGTTTTTACAGCTTCATTGTGATTACTTTTTGCTGAAAATAATGAATTATCTTTTTATTTTCCTGAAATATATATTAATAATTATCAGCGACTGGAAGTACTCTGTGAGCTCGTAGCGAGTAGTCTGCGAGCTTGCTGGCGAGTTCGCGGCGTGTTCGAAAAGGGCCGGAAATAATGAAAACGCTGCGAGCTCACAGGTTCACTGGGATAGTGCATGTTAATGTGTTTGTCAGTATTTGTGTCGAGCGATTTCGGCGAGTTCGATTTTCAACTGTTCAAACAAGTATCCACAAACATCATTATTGGTGATTATTGGCGTCAACAATGGTAAGTGATTTTTTCCCTTTTTCTTACAAAGTATATTGATTTACGTTTTTTTTTCTTTGTTTACTTTTCTTTTGTTCTTTTAAATCATTTTTTCGCTCTTGATTTACTTTTATATGATAAAAAGACCCATCGGCAATTGGTTTTTTGGCACAGTTCGGTGAAACATTGGTCAGTTAAGAAAAATTTTTTTTTTTATATATTTGGGAAGAAAAATTTGAAAACAATTCAAATTTCAACTTCTATAAAATAGTATAGAAATAGTTGTGATATATGTACTAAGATTCGAACGAATCCCAACTCTTTGAAGAAAAAGTTTATTCAAAAAATTCCAGTTTTTGAAAAAAAGGTTTCTAGCCTCAATTTTTTAAAAGTCCATTCAGGCTCATAGAATCACAGAATTAGTATCATAGCTCCCAAAATCTGACCTTGAAAATATTTAAGAAGACGTATGTTTGAAAATTCACACAAACTGCAGGAGAAGAGCAAAGTGGTATGGGAAATTGGGAGCTCAATCACAAGATGAAGTGATAAATCAAACTCAAGGATGTCAATCCACATGGAGGTGTCATTGGAAAAATTCACGTGTCATTACCAGGATATATATACAGTTGCGTAAAAAAAAAAACTCCTGGTGGACAATCAAGTAAGAATTATAATATTAAAAATTATTAGAAATGATACCAAAAAATGAAAATTTAAAATATAAAAAATGAAAACATGCAATAATTATCATCAGACTGGAATAACTTTAGTAAAAAAAATTTTTTTTTTTTTGATACATTGAGAAATTAAAGGATTCTATACTGTACAATCATTTCAAGTCTGTTTTCAATTAGACAAGAATTGGTTCCTGAGATACTTTTAAGATTCACAATCCTAAAAGATGAAAAGATCAATTCAAAATGAAGGATGTTATACAATGATGTATTTGTAATAATATTCGATATTTATAATTATGTAATGGATGTATATTGTATATTATTCAATGTTATATTATCTCTATTTTATTATTATTCATTAAATTATATTGTAATATGCAATACATTATATATTACATAGTATATGATTCTATTAATATTTGTGATAATATTTGTGTTGGTTTTTTAGTTCTCAGAAAACTGATAGGTGAGGAAAGCTGCTGCAGCGTTTGAACAAAAGTGCCAGACACGAGCAGAAGCACTTTACGTGACAGCGGAAAAAATCTTGGTCGTGGACAGTGCAATGATGTTCCCGATTGTGATGCAATTACACGTCTTTTACCATTTTTTTTTATTATCATGAAACTATAGATTTTATTTAAAAATTTACAAATTTTTAGACTCTAGCTCTCAAAATTTTCGGATAATATTTAAAGATACCAAGATAGTAGTTTTTTCAAATCAACAATACAGAAGTAAAAATATTTTAAATAAAATGAGTAAAAAGTTAATATTTAGAAAAATAATGTATGATAATCATTTGTATACTATGTTAATGTGTCCAATATTATAGTACATTTTATGCAATAATAAGTTAATATTATTAATTGATAAAGTTTTTAATTTATATAGTTTTGAACTTTGAATTACAATTGAAACTTGGAAACCATTGAGAATGAAATTCAATTTTTTGTAATTTGAACATTCCTTCGGTAATTAATACTGTAAGGGATATATAAATTACGCTCAATAACTTGTATGTTTCATATTCATTATAATTATTATTACGCTTTCATTTATAAATAATTTTATATAATAATATGTCAACAATGATATTGTATGAGGATAAGAGGTAATGACAATTGAGGATGTCGGTGCTACAACTACCTCTGACGCTGGAAAGTATCGTGAGTCCCATTCACTTTTGGAAGAAATATTCTCCAAAAAAAAAAAAAAAAAAAAAATAACGGGACAATTCCGAACATCAGAGGCGGTTGTTGCACCGACATACTCAATTTTGATTATCATCAAACTACATAAATTTATTTTTCTTAATTTTGAGAATAAAAATTTCAACAATTACTTTTCCACAAATTTATTACAAAAAAAATAATAATAGTCGATTGAAACAACTCAACGTTTTGACTCTTTAAAACTACTTCTTCGTAGTTTTTAATTCAGATAAATAAATGCTTTCAAATGAGTGAGTCTCGTTACTTACAGTAAATTTAAAAAAATTAAGACTAGATCAAATTTTTCCATTTTGACAGAAAATTAGTACGAAAATTTCAATATTCAGAAATTCTAACATCAATGTGGTAATAAATATGATAACCAAAATATAAAATCAAATGAATCGTACACTGTATAATTCTAATTGTAAGAACTATGAATATATGTATATGTTGAAATGAAAAGAAAAGCTAAATTTGAATACTCCCAATATTCCCGCGCCACCGGGCGCCATGTTGTATCTATGTATATCGGGGTGTCTCTCTCTCTATTTCTCAGTTAGTTTCTTTTTTTTTTTTTTTGTTCTCTCAGTCGTAATGTACACACACCCCGAAAGAATCTCTCACTTGTAATCATGAAATAAATCCATACTTTATACAGAAATCCGAACAAAGTTTTACTGCCCAATAATTAAATCTAACAGTATATTTATAGATAAATTTATATAATAGTATATTAACAATGACTTTTCATGATGATTATCGTTAATAGGAATTATAACTATGATTAAATTATGTTCATTGAATGATAAACTGGTAATTTTGATGATAAAATTTCAAAATCTAGTTTTCCAAAAATTTATATTCAAACAGATTTTACAATCATGTTTAATCTTGTAATCAGTGTTTACAAGATGAAACAACCACTTCGTGGTCTAAAATTCAAAGAATTGAATCTATTTCTGTAACTCTAGTAATTTCATGTAAATTCTAAAAAACTGGGAAAGATTCGATTATTTTTAATTCGAAAAAAATGTAGTACGAAAATATCAATGTTTGGAAATTTGAACATTAATGTGGTAATGAACATGGTAACCAAAATATATATTTTAACTATTTGTCCATCGTATCAATATATTAATAAATATACGTACATTTACTAATAAATTTATATGATTGCTATACATAAATAGGGGATGGAAACAGCACATGGACAATTAAATGAACATTTTAATACTTAACCAACATTTCGTTCATTTATTTTTGAACATAATCACGATCTATAATCTCTCTCTATGAGAGTTTAATCACAAGTAAATTTAATAATTCTTTCTTTCTATCTCAACATTAAGACGCAGCGTCAAAAAACTGGTGTTCCCTCGCCAAAAGGCGGGAACTTTCAGAAGTCCCCGCCTTTCTAAATACACTATTCCGGTTATTTTACGTAAATTCCAAAAAACTGAATAAAATATTTTTCCAATTTGAAAAAAATTAACAACAAGAATTAAAATATCTAAAAATTGATTAATGAAAGAAATTTCAACAATTGGTTTTCCACAAATTTATATTCAAACAGATTAAATTTTTTGTTGAATGAAAATACCACTTTGTACTTTAGGGTTAGAAGAATTGGATATTTTTAAATGCATTATTTAAGTAGTTTTACATTAATTTAAACAAATTAAAAAAGGATTCAATTCTTTTTTTTTTTTGAAAAAAATGTTTAACAACGATTTCAACCTTTATAAATTCCAACATCACTGAGATAATTAATATTATAACTAAAATTTACAACTAAATCAATTGTACATTCCCAGTAAACATTCGTGATCATTCGTGATCGTGATGTCATGTACGCAGACACATGCTTCCGCATATGTCTGTCATCATGATGTCACGGCATGACATGACATCATATGACAGCATACCAAAAAATGTACGATTTCCGGACATTAGGAGCCGTATGGGAGCTCTCTGGGAGTTTTCTAACAGCTCTCTAGAAGTTTTCAATCACATTATTGGGGAACCTTGCAATGTAGGAACATAAAGTTGATTATATCCAGCAGGTAAGATTAATGAAATGAGAAAGATTCCTAGATTTTCATGGTTGTAATTCTTATTTTGAAAATCGCGTTTAATTCTCTCGATTTCTATTTTTTTTTTTTTTTTTTTTTTAACTCGCTTCATACCCACAGAATTGTACAGCGTTCGAAATTTAAAATGTAAGTCGAAATTCGAATATAAAGTACCTTCATTGCAGAAAGAGATGACCCCTGTAAAGGCAGTGACACAACTTGCCCACAACATTCGATTCCATAGTTGCTTCTAAATCACAACAAAGTTGTGCGAAATGACTTTTTTAAATTAACAAAGCAAAAATTACACTATCAAAAGAAGAAAATGCGCGCATCTGATAGACTCGTTTGACAGCATGCACAAAAAAATTCGGATTTTAGGACTGTTTATAATAATTTTGTTACTTATTACTTCCCAGGCGTAAGCAGTGGTTAATACAAAATCTCGAATTTTTTTTGAAATGCATTTTGCCGAACGAGTATACTACATTCATGCATAGACTTTTTTTCATGAAATGTAGAATTTTCACTTTTTTCATATGTGGCGTGGACTGAAGAGAGGGCCCTAACAGCACCAAAAATCGAAAATGAGATATCCAGTGATTCTGAATGTAGAAAACTTTCCCCGTCGAATGAGACTATTATCGAATTCATCAAATTTTTGCATCACATGTATAAAAATTCGGCCTTAAAGTTAACGTAAATCATGAGCAAGTTTCGCATTAGGGGAAGGATCCTTCCCCCTCCACTTACAACTAGACCGCGTTTGAGCTTTCGAAATTCTGAATCCGGATTCGTCACGCCAGATTCTAATACCTCTGGAACGTATAATGACTCCCAAAAATTAACACACTCCACAAAAGTCAAATTTAAGTTAAAAAAATGATTGGAAAAATTAAACAGTCTATAGAAAATAGCTTGAAATAGGCGCAGTTATCCCTGTTAAAATAACATCTGCATTACCGTGCAAATGGGAAATCGTTAATGAATAGTCAGTTTTCGAATTTGACCCTCGAGATGCATGGTGGAAAGGGAAATATTTGAAGGAAAACGTGATTACTTGCTCGAGCTGCTGAAAAGGACCTAGTCTTTTAAATCTCGTTTTTCTCAAAAAGTCGTTAAGTACTGTTAGGGCCCTTTCTTCAGTCCACGCCACAATTATATAAAAATCACTTAGCAAAAATGCTATGAATTTCTTGCAACTGAGGTATCGGATTTTTACATGAAGATTTTTTGCGTAGTTAATCAATTCGCTTTTTCAGTATATAGGTTCTGTTACTTGTTTCGATGGAATCAAATGTACTTTGTCAGATTGTGAAATAGCTGTTTGGGGAAACGAATGGGACGCAGCTTTCGGAGGGAATTCAGATACATATCTCCATCATTTCAGGAGTTTCGGTTGCTGACTCTTGCCAAAAATGACAAAGTTGAACAAATGGTGTCATATGACAGTTTTCATTTGCCCCAATTTCATTTGTATTTTCGGCTGTTCGCTTCTAAAACTTCTTAACCATTCTTTGTCGCTCACTAAATGAAGTAAATGGCGAAATTCTCCCTTCGTTACCAACGGTTTCTTCAGCTGTTTCTGTTTTCTCATTCCTCGACTTTCTCGATGTCTTACGACCTGTTGAGCGTAATGTATGACACACGTAATACCTTTTTATATGGGCGCAGGTAAAAAAATATTCGGGGGAGGGGTTTTTGAAAAAGGTATTTCTCCTTCGGGATTTTATAAGTTTACAAAGTGGACTATCTGGTTACGAGAATATGATTTTTCGATTATTTACGTTTCGAAATTTTAGAATCGTACAACTTTTGGGGTCCAGAGTCGCAGATTTTTTATATACTTATTTTATGTAACGCAGTTCGATTTTTGTAATTCTCAAGTCACTATGGTTCAGGTTTTTTTTTTAATACTTTTGGTGTTGTTCATATTTCTTCAATATTTGTACATCTTGAATCTTTTCTGATATTGTTATGGATTTATGTATAAATTTTTAAAATTCAATTCCAGGACATAAGGTAGATTTCTAAAAATTAAGGCCGCGGAATTTGTGATGTTATGATCGCTCGAAAACACGGAGAAGTATTGTCTGCGCGCCGACGTCACGAGTCAAAAACGAAAGTCTGAATTTAAAAAAATAAACAATACTGTTCGATAGCTATTGAAAAACGAATGTTAATCTTTACTGTTAAAAAAATCTATAGTAATTCTACAATATTGGGTGGGAAGTCATCCTATATACACGTGTGATATTTTTTCCATACCCTGGAATGGGAAAAATTTATTTTAGCTGGATAGTTTTTTTGGTAAACGAGTAGTATTTTCTTCATATTCATGTAAGACAAAATTTCCTTTTCTGCCGGAAATTTCATAAAAGTTTATAGAATTTTTGCCTCACTATGGAATGGTCATAGTTAAAGACAGTGAGGAAATTTCCCCATATTGTAATAACAATATCACAACCTTACAGAGTGAGGATATACATAGCTATTCTTCAATTTTGTGTGGTAAGTCATTATCTTATACAAATGTATAAGAACTGGAAACACATGTATGTTACACAATAAGTTGAGTATCGGGAGCTTTACCATAGATGTGAAACTGGCGACGCAGAGCCATCTATGGGTTGGTGTCGAGAATGAACACAAGCTGCTTCTGTAAATTCTCCACGCCGATTAATGTGGATTCGCGTTGTCAACTTGACGTTTATGGTGCATATGTCGATAATCAACAAGTTGTGAACTATATTTTTCACAACGTGTGTATCGAAAAATCGATTCGGCGTTTGTGAAGTATGGAGTATGTCTAGTATTATCGAGTCGGTCAAATATTTAATTCACTCAATTTCATTTACCTCGCTCATATGAGTTAGCTAGGTGGAATCGAGTGGAGTAAGTGAACCAATCTCAAGTCGCTCGGTTTCGCCATGCTTAACAGATAACAGATGTAAATCGATTTATCGAAACTCGAGTTGTGGAAATGAATATGAACCATTTTGCAACTTTTAGGGAGTACTCTATATTATTTTTCATAATCAACACGCTACGGGCAAAAATGAATTAACGCCAGTAATATATTGGCCTTGGAGCGTTTTTGCTCTTAGTGCGACAATTATAAATGGAATGTAATTATTTGCATGGAAGCCTAATACCTTAATCGTGTTTACGAAAATATTATGATGTAAGTATGTACATCACATTTCTGAAGGCTGAAAAAAATCCTCTAAAATTACGAATGCTTATGATAATTATGAAAAATTTTTCAACTCCAGGAAATTCTAATTTAGTTCTTAGGCGTGTAAACGCTTCAAAAATATTACAGTAATTCTACCTACATAAAATTTTTTTAAAGTTGTAAACTTTTCCAGTTATTGTTGAAAAGTTTTCGGAAATTTGATTCTCAATCATTATCTACTTGTAATGAAATTCACGCACACGGAAAATTTTAATACATTTCGAAAATTTTCAAAAAATTTCTAGAAATTCTTGGCACTTTCCAAAAGCTTCGGGAGACTCAAGATATTAAAGAACAGCTCGAAAATTCTCTAAATAAAAAGCTTTTCTCGTTATTCTTGACTATGTTAAAAAAATTAAAACATTATATATGAATGTGAATAGCTTTTTTTAAATAGATTATAATAATTGTAATACAAAAAAGGTCTCAGGGTTTGAATCTGAATTCCGAATCTGTGAAAATACTCGTATTCATTCATTCATAGTAGTAAATAGGTCTAATCCATCAGGGATTTCACATATGTCCTTTTCTGTCATTATCTTATTCGTATATTCTCTCTCTCGATGATTACAACTGCAGCTTGGAGGAAAATACCCGTATTCTCAAAGAAATATTGCCAGTACCAAATTTTACAAAAACCTCAAAACAACTTAGCAGACTCTACCGGCTGCGCCATTTTTTTTATCTGTAATGAGCGAACTCCTTAAGAGAAACCCAACGTTGCATTCACAATAATAATCTCTTAAAAGATATCACTCGAGAATACCAGGATCGACACAGGAGACTCCGCCCTGAGCAACCCTGAAGTTGGGGGTCTGAAAATTGTCTTGAGGAATAAAATAAAATACACGTATATAACTATTCTATGCTAGATATTGCCCATTTGGCATTTATTATTCAATCAACAGGAAATTGTTACAAAAGAAAACAGTATGCGAAGGTACATAACGCAATGATTGGTCCTGGCAATTTTTATATGTCAAATGGAGATAACGCGGGTGGAAAGGGAGTAAGAATCTTAGCCATTTCCCTTATCTCTTCCTCTAAAAAACCCGAAAAGCTCTCTTTACAAACTTCAAATGTAGAGTCAAATTCCTTAGTCAATTTCTTTTCCCAATCTCCTGATTCATTATCTTGGTTAACCACTACTGTACATGCATTCTTCATTCTATTAGATTGATCCCTAATCGCAACCCTAGATTCATTCTTTATTTTGCCAGGTTGATCCCTGGTGTACCTGGTCCTATGCCCACACTTTCCGCAAGTAACCTTTATGGACTGATCAGAAAATCTTACTAGAGTATTTAGCAGTCCTATTATTTAATTCTTCAAGGGTCAAAGGTTGGTCGTTTGGGAGAGTCTTCAAAATCCTCAACTGTACCCAAAGCCCCAATTCGTCTCGTTTCTTAAAAACGATCTCCTGAGCTGTGGGTCTAATTTCTTTCCTTTTTGCACGATCTTTGAGTATTTTCAGTAGTTCTCCTATTGTAGTCACTATGGAAATAATACTACTTCGTTACGTATTCTCATTTGGTATTTTGACAGTTATATTAGTAGAATTTTTGATTTAATAGGTTCTTGAAATTTCTCTCATTCTCTACAGGTGTCTTCGTGTCAAAAATATGTATTAGATTATATAGGTTCCCTTGTTCCCAATTGTTCCAACATCAATCTAACACCACTGTCACGCCATTAGTTAGCCTGAGAAGGGTTGCCTAGGAAACTGGAGCAAGATAGGGAAGGTGTCCCTATCACCCATCTCCTGGCTACGAAGGCAGTGAAGTCAACAAATATCGAGAATAAATAGGAACAATTATTATACAAAGTTTATTTACTTGTGCGCGGTGTTTTATCCTATCTCGCCTTGTCTGCTTGTGCGCGGGTTAAACCCCTGGCTAGCGTGACAAAACGAGAAGGTGAAGCAAAGGCCGTCGTCAGGCCAGGCAAAAGGCTCCTAGGAGTTTCCTTGCAAAGGCAGGTAGCTTAGGCTAATAGAAGGCGTAGTGCTGTACAACAGCCAAAGGCCCAGGGCTCATACTCTTCCGTGTTAAATGAGTATCCGTCAAAAAGCGCCAACTCGTTAAAACATGTAAAACTCATAAAACATGAAAAACAAAAGCAACTTTTTTCTTCGTTTCTCTCTCGCACAGTGGTAGCCGCGCATCATTCTGCGCATCTTTTGACAGTCTCGTGTTAATTACTGTTCATAATTTTGCATGACGAGTTTTATAGACTACAACGCAACTTTAATTTCATAATTTTATTCAATAAATATTCAATATAATAATTAACAATTCATAATTTAATTGAAGTACACAAAACTCAATTTATTTTACAATTAGTAATTTTTATAAAAATAAAAGTTAGTAGATTTTGCACATACTGAATGAGAATAAGGATAACATTAGAGAATTTCGAAAAATATTTACTTGGTAATTGTTAATGAAGCAATAACAGACATGAAAGTTATACACAAAACTCTCCCTTTTACACTGAGAAGCATTAGATCGCTTTCAGTGGGTGCCAGCGCGAGCCGAAACCGAAAACTGAAATCGCTGCGCCATCTAGAAGTACTCAGCGCTTTGGAACTAAATTTCAAATCGAAAGAGGCGCGGTTTGTTCGTTGCCCGTTCCCTTCCCCCCGCACTCCCTCGCTTTCTCTCTTGCTCCTCTGGCTCTCTCTTCAATTTAAATTCCTCCAAACATTAGGTACTTCTATATGGCGTGTCAAATTCCTGTTGCTACAGAAGTATATGGGAGCTGGCACCCACTGATCGCTTCTGAATTTATGGGATTTAAGCTTGTTTTGTTGGACCGGTACAACAGAACAAGCTTAAATCACCTAAATTCAAAAGCAATCTAATGCTCCTCAGTGTACGTCCGCGCGCGTACATCATTCCTCGACACTCTCCACTTTCAGTTGGCCATGGAGGTGGTACATAGCGCACCACCAACTACTCTTCACCGCTCCCCACTCTCAGTTGGCCTTGAAAGTGATTGAAACATTGTCTCGAGACTCTCGAGCGGTAGGAAAAAGATGGGCAGGCTATCCCGCCGTATAGCGGAACGATTTTTCGCTGCATAAGAGAACGGAGGTATAAGAGAAGAACGTATAGGGGAATTTCCAGTGTATACTCTGTTTTTTTCCTACCTTTCACATTTTGTTACAGATTATTTCAGGTGCGCCAACTCATGCCGCAAAATGGTTTATACGAATTCAGAATATCTAATGAATCAATTATTGTTCATTTTTTACACAAAACTTACAAGAACTTCATTATAAAAGTCACCATTTCGTAACAGCTTTTTAATTGAGTATATTACTACATTTTCGGAAAATGAGTTGCCTGTAAAATCATATGAACAAAAAACATAACCCACGCCAACTTTGTTTTCAATTGGCTTTAATTTATAGATCAACATTGTTTCCTAAAATCATTTACTCAGATTTTAAAATGAATTCATTAATTTGCGTCATATGAAAAATTAGTTTAGGCACATTTCGATGCTGCTCCTTGATTATAAACAATTCATTAATGTTGTAGATTGTTCGAAAATTCACCAATACTCAAACCTTAACAAAATTTTCATACTTCAATTATTTTTCACTCAAGTTTACTAATCGCAAACTTATTGAAATTTTCTTGGATATTATCTTACGAAAAAAGTTGCTAATAAAGCACTTCAAAATAAGGTTACTCGTAAGTTGTCAAGAGTATGAAAATTTGAACAAGTTTTTTGAGATGTGCTGCAGATTTAAGAGAAGATACAGTTCCGACGTCAAATTTGGAAGACAGAAGTAATGTAACGGAAAGGGCTTTTTCAGGAAAATTGAAAAACATTCAAACTAATATTGATTCGAAAAATATCGATTCACAATTTTAAAAAAATTTTATTTTATTATTATTTAGGTAAATATATCATTTGTCAGTGATACTATAAGTTCTTATTTTTTTATTTATTTTTTGACTGGATACTTTATTGCTATGTGTTGGTAAGAACTTAACCTAGGAAGTTGCCGAAGAAAAATGAGTCGATCCAACATTCAGCAACTTTTATTTTTAACCTTACAAATTGCGAAGTCATTCAAACATACGGTTCAATACAAAAGCTTTGGCAAAATCGTAAAAATATGATATGAATGGTCCATGTACTGGAGATTGTCGTTTATATTATACAATGAAACTATACTTTATTAATGTTATTATACGCTGCGCAACTGGTAAGAGATGGAAAAGATAACACGAGCGTCGAGTAAAATGCGAATACAATGTACTTTTTCGACCATTAGTCGTACACGATATTATATTCGTATTTTAGAAGGTATATTTTATTCGTTGCCAAAACGTTAAAAATGCTTGTGTAAAAAATTATAACAAAGGGAAAAATGTAATGTACTACATATTTGCAAACGCACTTTCTGTTTTGAAAAAAAAAAAAAGTAATTTTCGCAGCTGGTGTAATTATAATTATGGTTCAATAAATGTGAAGTTTTGTCAATTATTTAACTGAAGAAGTGTTAAAAACTTTACGATCGTATAAAAATCATTATTGAAAAATATCATAGCTATATCCCTCGCCTTCGGCTCGGGGTATAACTTACACCCTCGTGAGAAATTTTTTTTTCCTTCGATGCGAAACGTACTATTAAGTTTACATTAGCTAAAAAACCACTATGTATTAATTTTATATTTTTTGGCACTCAAGCATTCAAATCGAAAAATTTTTATACCTGAAATTTCATATAGTAGCATTATTTTTCTTTTCCAGTACTTGAAACATGGCATTCAAGAGTTTTACATACTTAATTCTACATTGAGTATGTGAAATATTTAGCTTTTGGAGTTCACAAATTTATAAGTTATGAAAAATAAAAATTTTTTTGTACACTTCTCTTCAAGATCAAAAAGATCTTTTCAAATTTTAAAATTCACAATCCAAAAAATGCCCCAAAGTTAGTTCCACTTTCTTTACTATCTCTATAAAGTTGAAAGTATATTTCAATGCAGAAATTATTCAATAGCTTTCTGAGTCAGAAAAAATCACACGTTCAAACAAAATCTTCATACAATAAATCGAAAATTTCACATTCTAAATTAGAAATTCAAATTGTAAAAAACTTAAGTTTGTCAATTAAATGAATTGATTTTTCTTTTCACAAGGTTAAACGTTTCAAAGAATTCAGTTTTGCGGGTCTATAAAATTTAAGTCTCTATAAGATCTCTGAATTTGAGTTTTAGATGTTTGCGATTCAAGAGTCGAACAAACTGAAAATTTGTGTTAGAACATAAAAATAGTAGAATTATAAAAAAAAAAAAAATAAATCAAAGAACTATTCATGATAAACAGAATAACAGATAATGTACGCATACGTATCTGAAAATATTGATTTATTTAAAAAAAGCTCTCAACGTTTTCAATCCATTGAAAATATTCATGATTTTGTCCCCTTTTTCCATAATCAAAAATCAGGAAAATTTGAATGTAAATCCCTTTCTGACGCCCATTAAGAAAAACCTATAGAGAACTTTCGATTTTTATCCGCACGCTCTCTTATCCATTCAAACATTTATTTGTAAGGTTTTTTCAGAACGTTTGTTTTCAGATCCATGCGGATGAACAAAAGTTCTTTGTATTTATCTAAGACCAATCAAGTAAGAACAATGACGTTAGCTGCAGGTTTGGGAGAAAGAACGAGAAATAAAATGAACAGCACCAGCAACAGCAATCACAACTCGTTGTGTAGCACCTTGTCATTTTGCTGGTCCAATTTTTGGAACCAGTGTCGATAAACTATTAAAGGATCTATCATCCAATATTTATGGAAGGACGCAGGCTCATGAGACGACAAATATCCAGGAGAGTAATCGTCCGGACGTGCCTATGATGTTACAAAAACAATGTTTCATACAAAAAGTCTAAACAAATCGAGTTTTACAGATAGATTGAAATTCGTCCCCAATTCGCAAAATTTGAAATAGTTTTTCGGATGTTCTACAGAAATAAATAATTTTCAAAAGTATGGTCTTCTATCATCTATGCTCCAAGTGAACATCATGTCACTATCAGTTCCAATTATAATGCTACAAGATTGCAAGAATCTTGCAGCAAGATTGATAAATCGTCAAATGAATCTAAGCCATTGAAATAGACAACTTTAATTTCCTAATGCGAAATTATATCATTATTTGCAAGGCTGAGAGAAAAAACCGAACAAGTACACTTATTGCCCGCAATGTGCACCAAAAAAAAATATTGAAAAGCTCAGAATCTGCACGCGATTGGAGTAAGGGCTCCGCTCTGAAAGTCGGCAGCACGTGCGCAACATGAATAGGTCATGTTGCGCAACATGAATAGGGGTGGGCCACATCAACGTGACTTTTGGTCAAAACAAATGACTGCGCGTACAAAAAAAATATACCTATATTTTAGGTATACAGAGATATAAACTCCATACGAATTTACCCCCACTTTTTTAGATCGAAATTTAACACGCAAGTGGGCTACCCCTGGTCATATGTATGCAACTCCAATGTAAACATAACCTCTTCAACTGTGAGAGACTATCAGATTTCGAATTCCTCGCCAACTTGCCGAGCGCGTTTCGGAGTAGAAAGCGAACGAAATCTGGTGCACATTGCAGTCATGTGCACATTTTGGTGGTGCACATCGCGAGTGATGAGTGTGAGAGACAGATAGATGTGAAACTCCATGTTTTCTGTCTCTACTTGTTCAGTTTTTCCTTTCAGCCTTTCATTTATGACTCACGAATCCCCAAATCTTCGCCAATTATCATACAATCACATTTCAGAAAACAGCATTGACCAATGATCAATAGCTAAATCTAAAAATTAGATAGACATATTCGTGTTCAATAACGATATGGTGATGGCAACTTCTGTGGCATTAGGTTTTTGAGGTTTCAATCATGCTGCAATATTAATCAGATAAACAAAATTCAATAAATCAATTGCTATGATGCTGCCAACCAGAACTTTGTCTACCAGTTAAAGGATATTTTGGTAATGACTCGAAAGTAGCATAAAAATATGGTATAAAAACCTGATGAAAAGCAGGCGAGTGTGTAGGACGGAAGCCAATACGCAAAAAACAGACGCCAAAGAGGAACATGTCATCGGGAGTATGCGGAGATGGGCATCGGCACTTGTCAGATTCTGCAGCGAGCATTTGCCTAAGTAAGGGCCTCGATAGAACCACACCTGCACCTCCTGTCAAATAATCATACCCAATGGCACCACTCTTTCCTCTTTCTTCTGCTCCATTCGTGGTCAAAACGCGGAAACCATATCGCTCCCCAAGAGCTACTGAAGCAGCAGCATTGTAGCATGTCAGCAAGCGCAACAAATTCGTTATTCTGTACATAAAAGATTGTCTTCTCAGTAATAATTTATAGAATAATGGTCTCTAAAAGTAATGACTTATGTTATTTATAAATAACATTAGAGAATTTATTTTTTGCCTCTCAAACACTAGAAAGGAGCGTTTCCAAACACGTTTCAACAGTGACAAATGAAGTATTCCAGGACAACACGCAGGCTGTCGACAAATGACAATCAGCGAGGTGAAAGGCGGACTCGAGTGGACCCCCCTTCACCCTACCGAGTGTCATTTTCTTCAGTCTCCGTGTCGACCTTCAATACTTTATTTGCCATGTCGAAACAGTTTTTGATACGCTCATTTCCACTGTTTTAGAGGCAAAAAGTATATTGTGTAGCTTAGAGCAAAAACAGCCGATTAGAACTCGTGTAATTGCCACCTTAGCTTCGCTCAGGCGGCAAACCTCACGTTCTAAATCGGCTGTTTTTGCTCCCAGCTACACAATATACAGTACGAACTCTGGATAGGGCGTCAGTTTTCTTTTTTTATTTCCATTAACGCCTCATGAGTGCGAGTAAAGACAGAATGGCGCCCTATCGAGAGGTCGTACTGTACTATTGGAGCTTTCAACTCAAATTCTGGCTTTTCTTCAGGAATTTATACAACCATATAATATGGACATGGTCATCCTCAATCAAGTTGAATTTCTTTCTGTTACTTGAATGCTCATTTCAAATTTTTTAAGTCTTATGTTACTACTGTCACTTTCTTTTAAATACCCTAAAATAGTGTCATCATCAGCAACGACAAGCCAGTCAAGTTGTTTGCGTCTCATCACTGAATCAGCGTGTTTCAAAATGGCATACGTTTTAGCACAGTGCCCATGCGTTGTATTCGGGACAACGTATACGTTTGGCAGATATTGGTCTGCAAATCATCGACAAGATTATTGACAAGCAAGTCATCAAATTTATTATTTATTTTTGACAAACGATTTTGATGATGTCTAAGAACTGTTGTGCTTATTATTTTGTCTTTGGAAACTTGCCAGTTTGATCGCTGTAGAATCCAATGTTAGGTACGTATTTCATCCAGGTTTTCAAAATAACTGGGATTCGGTCGTTTCGGAATTTACTGCAAGTTTTGATCGCCACGTAGATTTTATCATTAGAAACACTATTGCCCTACGAAAATAGTTTAATGGTGTCATTAAATGACATTAAATGACATACTTAAAGTGGTGTCTGCGTTCAATTTTGAACAATGATTTTGAGGCTTCAAAATGATGATAACTATTCAATTTTCGAATCAAAAAATTTTTTTTAATTGAGGGTTCTCTATTATTAATACTTCAGAATTCCAACTCCAAAATAATTACTCTTTTCTTATTACGGAAATTTCCAAACCTACTCAAAACTCAAGAAAGAAATATTCTCTTTCAGTTATTTCAATTGGATACATTGGTCTCTAAGTTATTATTTCGCACTTTCAAATTAGAGCCTGAGACTTCTTTCTAATATAAATTTTAGAGTTTCACGCGTACGATGACTCTGATATTTGAATACTAAATTTCAAAACGAAACGATTACTGATTTTTTACTATTTGAAATGAAATGAAACCCGGAATATTCAAACTCACAAAATTGGTGACTTCATTGATTTCTCAATAAATATTATGAAATTCATTTGGAATGATTTTTGTCGGTCGATTAATTTTATTTTCTCAACGTTTTCAACGCGACTTCGAGTCCTTCTTGTTTAATGCAATGAAGTCATGCAATAAGTTTCTAATTTTTATTTGAAAAACTTTAAAAGAAAACTTAAAATTATCAAAGAATATTCGAAAACATTTTTAAACATTCATTGACTCGTAAGAATCACTTCCTTTCAGCAGTTCATCCAAAATAAGGAAAATTCCTGTAAAAATTTATCAATTTTTCATAAATGCATGCAGAATGATTTAAAAAATATTTAAAATATTTCCGAAATTCCCTTAAACAGTAAAACATCTACTATACATTTATATGGACACTGGAAAGTTAGAAAAAGCTCTCAAACATGAGGCATTTTCTTAAAAACCCTGTACATCTCAAAAAATTGCTAAAAATAGTACTATTTTCAATTAACTTGAAATTTTTCAAATCATTGCAAGATCTAGAGATGATCCCTGATTATAAATGTATATATACATTGAAAATTTTCCCTTGTACTAAGGACTGATACCAACGGCATTGAAAACTATATTCCGGATAATAAAATTTAAAACAAATTCATTGAGTGTGTAAACAGATCTGGAAATATACCATCGTTGAAATAAACTATTTATATCATATGTATTATGATGAATTTTTAAAACGTAAACGAATATTCTAACAAAATTATTTGTTTGATAAAAATCCTTGCTTTATTCTTTCAACGAATGCACATTGAAATTCTGTAAGTATAGTAAAAGATGTTCAAAGATCGAGAAAAATTTTAAAACTATTATTATACATGGTCTTCTTGGTACATTAAAATCATGAATCTCCAGTTTGAAAATTTTACAGAAATTAACAGCTTTTCCATAATTAAAACTGAAAAAAAAATTTTTTGTGTCTCGAACATTAGAACACGCGTTAAATACTCGTGCAATTTTTTCACTCGCTTCGCTCGTTTGCAAAACTGATCAATCGTAAGAACACTCATTTTAGCCACTTGATACGGAATATACTACATATTTTGTTTTACGAAAAGGTTTCTAATAATCGTACATTGTTTCTAAGGAGCACAAATAGCCGATTGGAATGAGTGTGAAGTTTGGCGCCTTCGCTTCGCTCAGGCGCCAATCACACGAATTCAATACGACTGTGTGCTCCGTGATAAACACGATACTTTTTGCCTCGAAAACATCGAAAATTAGCATTTTCAGGCATGTTGAGAGAGACCATGAAGAGTAGGGGCACATATGGAATATATTTTAGTTTATGCATGTTGTTGCAATGTAATAAATAGTATTTAGACGGGGATTTCGACTCTGGCAGGGGGTGAGGTGCAGGGGTCGGTGTCTCGGGCGGAGGACGACGTCTCGGGCGGGAGACGGGGTCCAGGGGTGGAGCTCCTGGTGGGGTTTTGAAAGGGGCAAAGCCTCTTCGCAGGGGGTGGGGGGGGGGATGAATAATGGTTTTTTAATTGTAAAATCGTTACTTACCATTTTTTATTTACCATTTCCATGTTCAGCTTATTATTCCAGTGAAGTGGTATGCGGGAAAGGGAAGTTTGATTTCCGGAACGAGACGGGGATTTTCCCACTGAGTTGAGACGCGATCCCGAGTGTTTCAGGATCCCGAAAAGTTCGGGAATTCCCGAAATTGTCTTGGGAATTACCGAAATGTTCCGGGAATTTCCGGAAATTCGGGATTCGAATTTTTTCGGCAAACTGTCATTCTCGTCACGTACTAGCGGTCCCGGCTTCGGGAATCGAGAATAGTCGGGATCCCGCCGTTCCCGCACACCATTTGCACACTGTAATAACACTTCACTTGGAGGATTCATCACTGTTTTTGTTCATGTTGCACCGCTTCGTGCCGCCCAGTGATTCCACTTCATTACTGTTTGTTATGACAGGCGGCCATCGCGGCCATGATGTTGATTAAATTTGATGACACTGATATCGATATGTTGATGTTGATCGATGTCTGTGTGAAGTTAGCGGCTTAAGTGCTAACGACTTGACAATATATATATATACAATAGCTACAATATTGACAAATACGTGATTTGTCAATATTGTAGTCCTTGATCTTTCATTTCTTCTCGGCCATTACTTCCTTAGGGCAGTAATGAAAGGAATTTTACACTGGCACTGACCACTGCACATGCTCATCAACTTTGCCAACCCAACTGCCTGAAATGCGCAACTTTCGTCTCTCAAAACATGCCTGAAAATGCTCATTTTCGATATTTCAGAGGCGAAAATTCTCTTGTATCGTGTTCATTTGCAAGAAAAATTTTCGCTTTTTTGTAAAAACAACAAATTGCACTCGATTTGGCATTTTTAATCTGCTCCGTAATGCAAAAGAACAAAAGCAATACTAAGTTATTTGTAGCTTACACAAGGATGAAACTTTCGTGGATGTGTGACACATTCCAGACCAGATTCTATACAGAAATTTGGGACATGTGTCAGTCGGATACCGTTTTCTTTCACAAATTGCGATAATTCATATGATGCGTCGATTGAGAAGTCGCCTGCACCGCTTTTTTTGTAGATTTGCGACGCAGCGAGCCATTTTTCAACCAAACTATAAATTCAAACAGCTTGAAGTGAAGGGATAATTCAATTTTATCAACCTACCTGAATTTAATGCATTAATTTATTCAAATGAATGAAATACTACAAGTATGGAATCCCTAGAGGAAATGTTGAGACAGTGTCGAGACCGTGACAAGACGGTGTTTACTTTTTAATATTTTAAACCACTTTGCAGTAATATTATCATGAATGGAATTATTGAAAAGCTTCTCTTCAATTTATTAAAGATTTTGATGCAAAAAAAAAAAAAAAAGATTTTTCACATGTTTGTTCATTGATATTCGTTTTTATAACAATCCCTTATGCATCGCAATACATCCACGATTCAAAAAATATGGCGCAGCTGGCTCGCCCAAAGAGCAGTTGTGCCAATACAAAATCCAAATAATTTATTGAGAAACGTAATTATCTTTTTAAGGTAGTTCTTTCACTTGAAGGAAATTGAATTTAGTCACACAGTCTTGCGTGGCTAACTTCATTCAGCTCCGCAATTTGAATTCGTAGATTTGGCAACATCGCAACTGTTTTTTTTATATCTCACCCAGCGTATGTAAATATGTAAATGTATGTAAACACGTTTGCATGCGCAGCCGTAGATGTAGTTCATGCACGTAGTGTTTTTTGTGAATTTATATCAATTTTTTAAATAATATAAATATGTCGGAAATATTATCATTGCGTTTTTTAAAATGCGAGGTTGCCAAGCGTACCTATGGTCTGTACAAAAGTGAGTTATAGGTGTTTTTTGTAAATTTCTCAAAAAATAGTTCGGTAACCCTTGTTGAACTTTTGCAAGGTTGATATTCATGATAAAAGTGATTTTCAGTAATTTTTTCAGAATTAATAGTAGAAAATTTCTTGAAATATAAGCGGCAATGCACGATTCCCAATATACGCGCATGTTAATTTCGAAAAATTATTACTAAAAAATCAGTGCGGTAAGCGATTATGAAATTTTTACCATAGATTATATGCAAGGTCAAGATCAAATTCTGAAATTTTCAGGAAAATCTATAGAAAATTGCTTAAGTGCAAGTACTAACTTAACTAGAAAATATTATATTGTTGCTTATATTTTGATGTATGCATCTGAAATTACCAGACTGTCAATATTTTATTATAAGTTACCTCTTTCGCATCAAATTTTGGTGATTTAACGTCAATATTACGGGTTTTATATTACAACGCATTGTCGGGACGGTGTCAAGACGGTGTTGAGACCATGTCAAGACCGTACAATGTCTCGACGTTTCCGCTAGGGATTTTTGCATTGAAAAATTAAAAAATTATCCTATTCACATTTTCATTTTTGCAAAATTATCAAGTTTTCAAATGAGAAATCGCATCAAATTTCTATCACCGATATTGTTACTTTATCATAAAATATTATGCACGTGTTACTTCTTACTATGATAACTAAAAATTGACGAAAATACATCGCTTAAAAAAATATATGGAGGTGACATAATGGATATACAGGGTGTCCCAAACTCTCGTATAAAAAAAAGACTGGCAGATTCCTTGCGAAATTCTAAGACTTTTTTTCCTTTGCCATTTTTCGATACAATAAAAATTGAAGAAGTGGTCAAATTAACTGCTTCGTGAGTAATACGGCTAGTGTCTTTCGCCTATCATGTGCGCTTTCACCGGAACTGCCGAGTCTCTGGAGCACGCTGGGCGTCTTGGCTTTGTAAGCCGGGGCCCCATGAAATCCGCAAAAGAGCATCAAGTTTTAAGGCCCGGTTACACGATCTGTCGAGCCATCACGAGCCAATCCTATTAGTATATCTATATATATATATAATATATATAGATATAAACATGGGATAGGCTCGTGATGGCTCGACAGATCGTGTAACCACACCATTAGAATCCTCGATATCATCAATGTTTCTGATCAACAAGGGAAAAATGACATTGCATACCAAAGATTTAACACGGCTCCCGAAAAATTTTTTATGATAATGGTGATGTTTTCATGGAAACCTTTTAGGAGAACAGTTGATTGTTCAAAAGTAATCATTTGTCTTCATAAAACCGACGATCGAACTTAGGTAAATAAAAAGTTGTGAGAATTGTGTTCGTTTCTTAAACATGAAATAATTCAATTATGTAGTCCTTTTTTGGTGAATGAGTTGGTAGCACTGATTTTGAAACAAGGAAAAACCATAGGCCAGTTGTTTTTTTCAAGTCGAACGTGAACAAAGACATTATTTCTATTTCGATAGCAGTTGAATAAATTTTTCGTGGGCCCTGTTGAATCTTTGGTATAGCCTCATTAATTAGAAACATTGGTGACATTGAGGATTCTAAAAACTTGATGCTCTTTTCCGGATCCCGTGGAGCCCCGGCATACAAAGCCAAGACGTCCAGCATGCTCCAGAGGCTCGCCAGTTCCGGTGAAGGTACAAATGATAGGCAAAAGACACTAGCCGTATTACTCACGAAGCTGTTAATTTGACCACGAATTACTTTTTCAATTTTGAATGTATCGAAAAATGGCAAAGGAAACAAAGTCTTAGAATTTCGCAAGAAATCTGCCAGTCTTTTTTTTATACGAGAATTTGGGACACCCTGTATATGCTCAGGATGTCTATTATACACTGTAAAACTTTCGTTTGTGAAATCACTGTACTCAGACTTGATAACAAAGCGACCAGCTCTGAGAACGGTAAAACAGCGATCACGAATGTGAAATCGATAGAAGGTCGCGATTTTCGGGACGGTTTGCAAAATTTGTAACTGGCTGCTTTTTTCAGGAACAATGTCATAAATGATGACAACTAGCAAAATAGCGAGCGTGCTTTTTTTCTTTTAACCTATAATTCTGTCTAATGATTCTTGTACTTTTAATGGTCAACCTCAAAAACATACAAAAATTCTCATACTACCGTCCTTGCATATCTTTGTTCATTTTTTAAATAACGTTAATTTCGTTGCAGCGTATGAGTTTCATGTGAAAATATGAAATGAAAGTTAGAATTGCTATGATTATATGCCTTCAACGCGAAAAATGAGGAACACATCTTTGATACGTAAACAATAGCACATAGCACTAAATATAAAATTACGTTATGAAAACTTGCGTTCATTTCACTGATTGTCAAATAATATACCAGGACAGATAAAAAATGTATGAATTTCTGAAAACAATTGAGAAAATACAAGCTGCACACAAATTTCAGGGCAACCCAGTAAAATTTGTAGCACGCTTGCGAATTTCGGAAGGTTTCAGTAATTTTGATGCCCAACAGTGATTTTCACGAGACGGCTGCTAAATTGATGGCGCTTGTGAATTCACTGTACTCAGTGCCGGTCGCTTCCTTATCAACGCTCAGTCCAGGGAATTTGCTGACTGACTGCTTTTTTGCAGAATGGCTCCGAAAATAACGTGTCTGAGTCCAGTGAATTGAGCGCCTTCTCTACATTTCACAAGCCATTCCTTTTTTTCACTGAGCTGAGCACAGTGATATTTTGGTGAAAGACCGACCGAGCGATGTAAGTGTGAACACGCATAGTGATTTTGCTCCCGATATTTCATTAATTATAAAGGTAATAATCAGTTTTTTGAGCCTTTGGGGCTAGTTTTTGTTGCAGGGTGCACAAATGCACCTGACTTAATAGTCGTTTGCATTGTGTTTGTGCGTAATTCTTGCGTTTTCGATCTTTCTTCAACCAACCGAACATAACCTTTCTGGAATCACGATGTCGCCCAAGTCAAAGAAGTCAAAAATGGCGCGTAGATGTGCTGGCTGTCAACAAACCTTGGCGTCTGCAGCCAAGAAAATGAGTTGCCGCATTTGCCATTCCCTTTTTCACCAACATTGTGCTGATCAGGAACGTATCCTGGAGAACGGGGGTTATACTAGCTGCTGTTCTTCTGTTGACGTAAGTAAACCAAAAACTTACAGTCAACAAAACTTTGAACTCGTCCCGGAACGGAATATATCAATGGCTGATAGAATCCCATCAAATGAGGAAGTCCCAATGACAGCGAGGATTCTTTCGTTCGAACTTGATAAACTGTTTGAGAAAGTAAAGGATGAGTTTTCGGCTCTTAGAGATGAGATCAGACCTATGGAGCATAAGATTGAGCAAATCGAAGAGAAATTATCTCATCAAAAACAAGGAATCTCCAATCTCGAATCCAATTCAGAGCCACATTTACTAAACAGAAAACGAGGAACTTATCTATCGAGAATTGGGTGAACGAACCCGTCGAGCGGCCAATGTTATTGTTTTCAATTTTTCCGAAGAATCAGACAATCACAAGAGTGATCTTGCCTCTATCAATGATATCTTCGAGAAATCGGGAAATCTTTCTCGAGCCAATTATTCCTTACGTCTCGGAAGGAAGCAGGTGGGGAGAACGCGCCCATTGAAGTGATTCTTCACATCGGCATTAGAAGCTCGTTCGATTCTTCGAAACAAACGCTATCTCACTTCACAGAATTTGACAGTGAAACCCGACCAAACACCGAGACAACGAGAATTTCTACAAAATCTGTGGGTGAAGTTGAATGAAAGAATTGTAGCGGGTGAGCGGAATTTAACCATCAAGTACATATCCGGGATTCCGACGATTATCGAAAAGGAAAACGAGGAGCCACGGGAAATACCGGTCGTCGAGCAACAAGGGATAAATTAACAATCTATGTTCAGAATGTGCGGGGATTAAGCACGAAATTAGTTCAACTTCGTGAAACTTTGTCGATTACTTCGTGTTTTTATGATGTTATTATTTTAACGAAAACCTGGCTTTTTGATGGTATTTCGGATTCGGAATTAGGATTTTATCGACATAAGGTATACAGATGTGACCGTACGCTGGACATAAGTCCGTTCGAGAGGGGGGGAGGGACTCTTATAGCTGTTAGTGATTCGTTGAACTCAGCGAGGATTGATATTAAGCAGTCCACATTAGAACAGATTTATATTGTTGTACACTCTACGGAGGGTCCATTTATTTTGGGGGTGTGTATATTCCTCCTGCTAGTTCTCAGTTCATGTATGAATGTTATACCGGGACAATTCACGAGATTTATACTAAATATCCTCGGGCTAAATTTTTTCTTGCGGGCGATTACAGTCTCCCTCAGATTTCTTGGCATGATGGTGATTTTGGTTCTATATGTGTGGGGAGTCCATTGGCACCAGTGTCAGTAATCAGGTCTGCTTCGATTTTGTCCTTGGCCGTGGGATATTTGAACCTGTATCAGATTAATTCCATTCCTAATATTAATGATCGATTTCTCGATCTCGTTTTCACGGATGTTCCGGATATTTCACAGGTGCCAGTTGTGGATTCGGTTAAATCTGCAGATAGTCATCATCCTCCTATCAATTTCATCGTTAGTTTGGGGTCAAGGAAAAGTAATGGTAGTCATTTTTCAGTCAAGCGGGACTTCAGGAAAACGGACTTAGTTGCTTTAAATGATTATCTAGGTGCGATAGACTGGGATATTACATTTGCGGATGTTGATATTGAGATTGCTGTAGGAAGACTTTATGAACTATTATATAGTGCTATTGAGAGGTTCGTTCCCTTATGTGGACACAATACAAATAGGTTCCCAAGTTGGTTCGATAATCAACTGAGACAACTGATTGCACTGAAAAAGATTGCTCATTGTCAATATAAAGAGGATCGTAGTGGAAGGACTTACGAGATTTTTTCTGATCTTCGTGCGCAGTGCAAGTACAGATCTAGGCTACTACATCGAGATTACATTCAGGGACTTGAGCTGTCTTTTCGGGGGAATTCTAAGAATTTCTGGAAGTATGTCAGTAAATTGAGAGATGGTAACATAATACCGGATGAAATGCACTTGGATCTAGTTCATGCTAGTGATCCAACGGGTGTTGCGGATCTTTTTTCCCAACATTTTCAGTCGGTTTATACTGCGCCGAATTTGGTTTCAAAGAGGCTCAGCATCTCAGAGAGATTAGATTTTTTATTTCTACAGCTAGATTTGAGTGAGGTTTTTGATGGCGTATCGAATTTAAAAGTGGATACGGGTCCAGGCCCTGATGGAGTACCGAATATTCTGTTAAAGGGGTGTATCTTTTCATTAACAAGGACACTATGGTTACTATTCAATAAATCTTTATTAGAGGGTAACATACCAGTTATTTGAAAAAGTAGTAGAATTACACCTATATTTAAATCAGGAGACAGAAATTGCGTATCGGATTACAGACCGATTTCACTTTTGAATGCTATTCCAAAATTATTTGAGAAATTAATATGTCATCATTTAGCATATATTTTTAATAGTGTGATCATCAATAGGCAACATGGCTTCATTCGGGGCAGGTCAACGACTACGAATTTGGTATTATTCCAGAAACAGGTTCTGGACTCTCTGGGGGAGCGTAAACAGGTAGATGTTGTATACACTGATTTTGTGAAGGCTTTTGACAGAGTTAATTACGATTTGTTAGTTCGGAAATTAGAGGCATATGGAGTAAGCGGGCTCTTCCTAAAATGGATTATTAGCTATCTGAGCAACAGGACTCAGATCGTAGAAATTAAAGGGGCTCGATCATCTAGCTTTTACGCTCCTTCGGGGGTACCACAGGGGTCTCACTTGGGTCCTTTATTATTTCTCATTTTCATAAACGATATACGGGATCGGCTGACTTTCTGCAGATGTCACTTATTTGCTGATGATGCTAAACTTGTAGCTAGGATTGAGTCCTACGGGGATGCGGTGAAGTTTCAAAGTGACTTGGACGAGATTGGGAAATGGTCAGAAGATAACGAATTGCCTGTTAATGTAAATAAATGTAAGATTTTACGAATTTCAAGGAGTCAAGAGGTTATTACGTTTTCTTACTCATTGAATGGCACTACTTTGACTGACGTGGATAAAATTTGTGACCTTGGGGTGGTTTTCAACCGGAAGTTTTCGTTTAACAACCATATTGATACTACTGTTTCTAAGGCCACTCAATTGCTTGGCTTCATTAACAGAATTAGTACCTACTTTAACAGTCCGTCTATGTATAGAGTGTTGTATCTAACATAAGTTAGACCTATCCTTGAATATGCTTCGATTATTTGGGCCCCAACTATTCATATTAACTCTTATTCCTTGGAGAAGGTGCAGCATAAATTTTTGAGGCGTTTGTCATTTGTTTTGGGCTGTCCAATGTCATTTGATGAACACAATTATGATTTGGTTCAATCAAGATTTAATATACAACCTCTCACCTCTCGTCGCCTCATTGCTGACATGGTATTTCTATTTAAAATTATAAATGGCCAAATAAAGAGTCCAGATCTTTGCTCATTGGTGACGTACAGGGTGCCGGTGAGGTGTCTGAGATATGGAGCGAGAGGGGGATTATTTCACACGGTTATATGTCGAAGCAGATATGGGGAAAATGAGGCAATGTCAAGAATTCTCAGGGAGGCGAATAGATTTTCACCGTCTGTTGATCTCTTCGGTCCATCACTGGATCGATTTAGGATTGAATTGAGTCTAGCACTCTCGAATGGAGTGTGATTTTCTGTGCTTTCTCATATTGTACAGGGTGCGCCATTTCTTATGTCGGCATGTAAACATTGAATAACTTGAAAAAAAAACAACCGATTTCTGTAAATGAGGTATTTTTATTTAGTTTGGTCCTTTACAATTTATTTAGACTAGTTTTTGAACACAACATCAATCAAGTGGCCGCCCTTATTGTTCACAGCAAAATATGCCCTTTTTGCGGCGTTTTCCATTACCTTTTCGAGCATCTCGGGTGGTATAGCAATGATTTCGGCACGAATATTTTCCTTAAGCTCTTCAATGGTCTGCGGCTTGCTGGCGTACACTTTACTTTTCAAATAACCCCACAAAAAGAAGTCTGGAGGGGTCAAATCTGGAGATCTGGGTGGCCATTCAATGTCGCCTCTTTTTGACATCAGACGTCCAGGGAATTTTCGTTGCAGAAACTGGATTGTTTGATTCGCAGTGTGGCAGGTCGCACCATCTTGTTGAAACCAGTAATCTTCAAGACCTTTTTCACGCATTTGTGGGCAGACATAGTGAGCCAACATCCACCGATATCGGTTTCCATCGATCGTTTGGTTCTCTTTGAAAAAATAAGGACCAATGATGGTTTTGGCGCAAACGCCGGCCCAAACAGTAACTTTTTGGTCATGCGATGGCGTTTCATGGATCTCGTGTGGATTCTGCGTTCCCCAAATGCGGCAATTTTGCTTATTAACGCCTCCAGAAAGTTTGAAATGTGCCTCGTCGGTCATTAAAATTCGCTTCCAAAAATCAGGTTCAGTATCAACTATTCGAGCGATTGTTTGTCCATATTCCAAGCGACGTGGATGATCTGTAGGCAATATTCTTTGTGTTAATTGCATTTTGTACGGAAACAAATGCAAATCATCTTTCAAAATGCGCCGTAGAGTGGTTCCACTGATGCCGAGATGCTGAGCGCGGTGACGATATGAAACTTTTGGGTTTTGGGCAACGCTCTCTCTGACAGCTTCAATCAGTTCATTTGAACGTCTTGGTCGTTGATGAACGGGTTGTTCGCGATCTTTCACTGTCCCGTGGTCACAAAAATTCGACACCAAACGACGAATAGTGTTGTCAGATGGTGCCTGTTTGCCAAGATATTTTCGACGATATGCTCGTTGAGTTAACACAACTGAACGACTATTTTCAATGTACAAAGTAACTATTTCAGCGCGTTCTTTTGGTGTGAAGCGATACATGGTTGAAATTGTACTGAATTGACGTTTCCAAAACAAGTGAAGTCAAGTAAATCGGTTGTCAAATGTTTAAGTTATTCAATGTTACAATACCGACATAAGAAATGGCGCACCCTGTATAAAGAGCTATCACTGTCATGTATACGGAACATTTTGTTTTTTTGTTTTTCTCAGCATGATACACAGTTTCAATATTGAAATGTACGATATTGAAATGAACGGTTTATGAACATCGGTTGTCTAAATTTGTATTTATATTTTTGTACAATTATTGTAAAAGGGTATTTTCCCGTGAAATAAATTATTATTATTATTATTATTATTATTTTGTTGTGTTTTGTGAACTTGCCTGTCATTTTACAAAAAAATGTTTTACAGTGTATACGAAATAACAAATCCACGAATCTTTCAAAATAAGTCAACTTTTAAAGGAACGGGAAAAAACGCGTCAATTTTTTTCTGAAATAATCGATATATGCGTCGCCAAATGTTATTTTATTTTCCATGCAACTTTGCGATTACAAAAGTCGGGAATCGTGCTTTTGATATTGTTGCAGACTGTTTTCAATTTCTTCACTTTAAAATCAAAAACTTGAGTGTCTAATTTCATGGTTTGCCAATTTTCTGATTTTTTTTAATTTTTAAATTTCTGTATTCAGATTTACGGATTTTCCACTGCTCAGCTTTGAATCTCATGTCTTTAAATTTCTATACTCTTTAAGATGAACTAAGTCGCGAGTAACTTTGTTTAAATATCTGATTTATTTATAACATAATCATTAACCAAGGGTTACGGGATCGCTTTAAAATATTAAAAACACATGCAGCTATTATTAAGTCAAGTATGAAAAACCTTTTCAATAATTTGTTGTTAAACGCGAAGCCAGAGGCCAAGTTTGGATACTCAAATTTTTCAGTGGGTTGATCAAAATGATGTATTATTGTCGGTTCTCGATCATGAAGTGCATGGCCAATGAATAAATTCTGAAAAAAATTTATATCAGTTTCACGTACACATCCTCAAGGTACATAATAAAATAGAATCTCGATAGACGAAACTTATTTTCCAACTGATGAATATTTTTAATAATGTCCACCTTCAATAATAACAATTAAGTTTCTTTATTTTTCAATTTACCGTAGAATTATGAATTTATTTTAAAATATTTCGCCATTCTACAAGATCTTCTTGAAACTTTTCAGAAGTTTCTATATAAGCTTGAGAGGATTCAAAAAACAACTGATTTTTCTTCTCTGGGATCTTTTCCAATTTTGAAAACTTTCTTGATTTTTCTAACAATGTCTGTATTATAATATTATCAGGAAAAGTTATTAATTTGAAAAACTTATGTAAAGTTTTTTTAATAATTCTTCTAAATGTTCAACCACAAAGTTTCATTAATATTTTAATATTTGAGTTTATTGAACCAAACGTATTTTTTTCTTCAGAATGAAAAATTACGGTTTAGAATTCTATTTATGGATACAAGTACGGTAAATATGTAGACTGACTCGAGAAGTGGCAAATTTGGATAAGACACGAAGTAACTCGTATAGTCGAACGATAGTCTGTTCACTGCAAAATAGGAACCATTTATTGTTGCTGTCATCTTTTTTTCTGACTACAGCTGAGTAATTAGAAGAATAGTGACTCAATATGTATGGCAAGAGAGGCAAAATGGTCCATGCGCCGTATATTTCAATATCTGCCTCGACGTGATGCGTCAGAATAACGTCTGGTGCCACCTATCATACAAAAATAGTATGTTGTATGTATACTAAGAAGTAAGAAAATATAAACTGTAAGTGTATAGAGAGCAAATTTCTCAAAGATCCTTGTTTCCTATTATGTTCCTTTTTTCATATTCTGTTTCAATAAAAATTATTCAACCTTTTAAGTATTTACCTTTGCAATAACTGAATCACAGATTGATTTTTTGATTTTTGCAAATGGCATCCCATTCAAAACAAACAGAGAAATATTGTTTACACAAAATCAAGATTTCGTAAAAGCGATAAAAAATGTTTTCGTGAAATGATTACGTATGGGTGATTTTATCTCGAATCGTCCATATGATTAAGATTGAGATTTTTTTTGCGTGAGAATTTTTTTTAGCATCACTATCAGAACTTTTTTTTGCTTGAATGTGTAAGTTAAAAAAAAACATGGATTTTTGATTGTAAAATCATCAGTTTTTATTTATTTTAGCGAAAACCATAACGTTAACAATAGTGCATTACGTGCCAGGCACGGATGTACGAATTGGGCGAAACGGCAAATCGCACATCCGTGCCTGTTATGTGAGGTATTTTATGCAGTGATAACCGAGAAGTCACGTCAAAATTTCAATTTTGAGGTTAAAATGGCATAATAGTATATTGTGTACCTCGGAGCAATAACAGCCGATTAGAACTCGTGTGATTGCCGCCTTCGCTTCACTCAGGCCGCAAACCTCACACTCTTTCTAAATCGGCTGTTATTGCTCCGAGGTACACACGATACTTTTTGCCTCGAAAACACAAAACATGAGCATATCTAAACTAGTTTCGACGGGTGAAATGGTGTACATATTGAAGGTCGATACGAAGGCGGTCTAAAAAGATGCACGGTAGGTGTGAGTTACCGGGGAACCCGTTACTTTTTTTTTCTACGGGAAAAAATAGGAACGGATTGCCCGGTGACGAACACTTGCCGTGTGTGTTTTAACATCGCCTGCGTATCGACCTGATATATGGTACGCCATTTTTGTCGGTCGAAATCGGTTTAGAATTGCTCATGATTTGTGTTCTTAGACCATATATAGTACCGTGTACTGTCCGCCAAACGGCCAAAGCGCATCTCTCGGTTTATATACCTCCGCACTTGGAGTAGGGATCGGTTCGTCACCGAGCAATCCGTTCCTATTTTTTCCCGTATAAAAAAAAGTAATAGATTCCCCGGTGACTCACACCTACCGTACGTCTTTTGAGACCGCTTTCGTATCGACCTTCAATACTCCATTTCACCGGTCGAAACTGGTTTTGATATGCTCATGTTTTGTGTTTTCGAGGCAAATAGTATCGTGTGTACCTCGGAGCAATAACACTCGTTCTAAATCGGCTGTTTTTGCTCCCAGCTACACAATATACTATCTCACGAGGGTGTAAGTTATTTTTTTCCATGGTGCAAACAATTTTTTTAGACCACTATGATAAAAAATTATTTGTACATCTCCGGGCAAAAAACGCTCATTTTCGCTCCGCTCAAATTCGTGTTTTTACCCGTTGACGTACAAAATCTTATGTTAATTTTGGCGCATTTGCCATCCTTGTCCTTGGAACAGCAATAATGCGCTGCGGTAAACAATGTACTATTTCTTCACAATAGTTGAAAAATTTTTAGCCCTTGAATTTTTCGACTTAACATCAGTTTTTTTTTCCTTCATTTTTTTCTTTCAAATGAGTTAAATAAACAACATTCAGTATTTTTCTCTGTTGATCACCATTAGCCGAAATTAATTGTTAAGAAAATATGATTTGTTGGGTTGCCATTTTCGCACTTATTTTCTTGCTTAATTTTATTGAAATTCTATAATCACCAATTATTGTTCGAATATAAAAGTTTTGATTTAGTAATAACAGTAATAACAGCAGGAGGGCACCAAAATTGAATATTTTTTACAAGCATTAGATGAAATTTTTTCATAATTTTGTAATTATCATGCAATCCTCTTTAAAAACGTAATGAATAATAGCAAAAATAATTAATTATCAATATACCAGTTGATGATGTTGGGCTTGCTGTAAAATTTCTTCCTTCAAAAATTCTGCCTGCGCTGCATGATATGCGTCGCGTTGGCTAACAATTATTATAGCCAAAGCAGGTAAATTTTCTGCAAAATCAACATAGCTACCAAAATTTTTAAACAATCTACGAATTGTACCAGACGTCTTGTCTAATCAACTATTACAAATATGGATGTTATTTTAACTTTACTTGTCTTCTCTAAATGAAATCAATTTCATATCAATGTTTAGTTATTTGTATATAATATATGTATAAACGTACGATGAATTTTGGCTAGGTTTAGACTATTCGTATTTTGAAAATTTTTATAGTTCAAACATATTTTTATAATAATTATTATAGCAAACTTGAACATTTATAGATTTTTGAAAGTAGTATTGACTCGACAAATTACATAAAATCTTGTATAACATCATAGCAATTTTAAAACTTAAAAAATGAAGATCATTCTACACTGGAAAAGAAGGAAATATGAAAAAATGACATTGCTTTTTAAATATGTACTTCTGAAACGTAAAACTACAATTACATAAAATAAGTTGTCTGACAATTCCTGATAACCTCTATTTTTATTCAAGGTGTGGTTTATTCCTAGAAAAAAACTTTGAAATAGCTCTAACACTACAGAATAATCGAAGGGCTAAAAGACTATAGGGGGTAAGCCCCATTCTTTTCGACAATGAGTTTTTTGCATTTTCGAATAGTATTGGTAAAGGCCATCACTACCACGTTGAGAAAATGTCAAAATGCCAAAATTTTTTTTTTATATAGTTATCTGAAATCGCTAAAAGGGTAACTCCACGGTCGTGGAAGTTCTATCGGGGGTAACTCCTTACGGGGCCTTATGGGAATTTCATGTTTTGTAACGGTTGGGGGGGGGGGGGGTACACTCGTAATCTATACGAAGGGAATGCCACTTATTGGAGTCACATGATACTATATTGTCAGTAAGTTACCGTGACGGAGAGTTTTCGTTAATTTTATTGTTGGTTAACGTGTTATTAGTCAAAAACCGCTGTCACGCTGTACTTCGTCGGTTACTTTTACGTAAGTACTTATTTTCCGTAACATTCATTGAAAAACTGCAGCCAGAATGGTTTTGTACGTACTTTTACGAACAGGTCGAGCTATAACACTGTGCGACAAAAAAAATTTTTTTTTTGCTATAGATCTAAATGCATAAAATCGATTCCTAATGACCCCATAAACAAGTCTGCAAGAGCTTTTCACGAAGTCAGAGCAAGTTTCCGAGAAATTATTTATGCAAAATTTCGAAAATATAACTTTATAATTCTTAAAATTATGGCTCGATTTTTACCGGATAAAAGCGCATGTCTATGTATGTGAGGTCAAAAATTCTATTTTTATAATTAAAACGTTGGAAAACTGCATTTTTCACATAGTTGAAACTTTGAAGAAAATCACATAATGCAAATGACTAACGGTTGTGGTTGAGGGTCTCGCTAGCGCTCGATCGTCATGAATGCCTGCCTATTCAAGACGATCGAACGCGAGCGAGACCCCAAACTGCAACCGTTAGTCATTTGCATTAAGTGATTTTCTTCAAAGTTTCAACTATGTGAAAAATGCAGTTTTTCAACGTTTTTATGATAAAAATAGAATTTTCGACCTCAAATACATAGACATGCACTTTTATCCGGTAAAAATCGAGCTATAATTTTAAGAATTACAAAGTTATATTTTCGAAATTTGGCATAAATAATTTCTCCGAAACTTGCTCTAACTTCGTGAAAAGCTCTTGCAGACTTGTTAATGGGGTCATTAGGAATCGATTTTATGCATTTAGATCTGTAGCAAAAAAAAAATTTTTTTTTGTCACACAGTGTCATTCACCTTATTTTGTACAGTATCAGCGATGTGTAAGACGTATGGTAGGCAATAAAAAGGCCGAGCGGCGCGAGAGCCGAAGAAATACATCCAATCACGATTTCTATAAAAATTTGTATAACTAAAGTTGCATATATTTTTCTCCTTCCTTTCCTATTTTTTCGTTTCGTTTCTCAATAAAAAAAAAAAGGATTCTTAAACATAGTAAATGATGACTGTCAAATATTCGTTTCTCTTTAATTTTCATCTCAAAGGCAATCATTTCAAGTTTCAACAATAATTCTTAGAATTCGAACAAAATTTTCAACAACCAAAATTTTAACGATAGAAATTTCAAAAACACACCTTCAACAAACAAAATTTCAAGTTAAAAAATTTCAAAAACCGTGATTTTGACTCATTCCACGCCAAGCATTACACCGAATTACAACTAAATCACAGAATTCCAAAACTTTGTATGGATTGTGAAGTGTACTCGATACTCAAGTTAATATGTAAATATTAGTCCTCAATTCTATGAATTCTAGAGGTTATAGGCACTCAAACTTTTTGGCACGTTTGAAGAAAAAAATTTATAACTTGTGAACCATTCAACCGATTTGCTTGAAATTTTTTTTGACTTCCTCAGAAATGTTTGCGCTATCATTATATCAATATTTATGAACAATATTGTTGAAGAAAACAAATTTTTTTATAATTATTTTATAACAATTAAAATTTGTATAACCTTGTCAATGCCAGATAATAACAGAATGCAGATAAAAAATATGCGGAAAACGTCCACCTTTAAGAATCCGTCAAGAAAATTTTGTTATCTCGATTACTTACAGAGATATTAATTTATTGTGAATTGCAGCGCTAACAGCATTTTGTCCGCAGTAAAGATAGAAACATGCTATCGCCAACTTAAGTTGATTGCGTTATTTTTGAAAGCGGCAACACTCCAGAGAGAGTGATGGAGTGATAATTATTGCTACTTCAACACTCATACAGTGTTTTCCAGTTTGCTAAGCGAGTAGGACAAAAAAGTTTTAAAAAAAAGCAGTACAGTGAAAATTCATGTTTAATACGGCAAATTAGGTGTAATTTACATTCGTCAGCAAGTTTTTAAAACAATGTTATCGGAACGTTGATGTGAAATAAGCTTTTTCGAAGGATGCATTCTGTATCATGTATCTCATTATGTTTACACGTTTTTTTCATTTACATAACAATTTTATCTGAAATTAGTTGAATTACTTTTTTTACTGAATTATGTTTCGGCTTAATAGGGAACTTTTCCTAAATAGCATCAATTTTACAACTTTGAATAAATATTTCTCAAATTAACCAATGTTAGAAATGCATGATCAATGATCATCTACTCGAATCAACAACTTAATTTGTTTGGAATTAGTATTCAAAAACGACTTTCATATAGTTAATTCTCATTGTCATATTATGATTGTCACATTATGATTTACAAAGTATTTAAAAGAGTGTTACTTACCAAATAAATTTAAAAAATCGGGAAGTTACTTCGATATTAAAATACATTTTGATATAATCATATCTTTTGAAAACTAGGAAAATACAAACTAGACGATAGAAGAGACATTCAAAAAATCAATTTTTTCAACAAATGCGGATGTATATGATTGAATATCATGTTTGTCGAATCATATAACAATGACTTTGCTGCGTTATATACATTAAGGATAGACAATATACCTTAAAAATAAACTATCAACAAAGTTGAAATTCCGAAATAAATTGTGATAAAATAAATAAAAAATAACTTCGTATATGCACATTGAGTAAACAAGCATAATTTCAGCTCTTTACACAGTCTAGTTTTTTTTTACAAATATCCCGCTTCCCCTCTCCCTCTCACAGAACATCGCCAATGTATAAATGTTAGAATCAATAAAAATAGAAAATAAAATTACAATCGCAACTGAACCTAATGAAAAAAGTGAGATACAGAAGTATTGAAATCAGTATTGAAATAATATGCTAGGAAAGTATTCGACTGTTAATTATTAATCTCGAAACGGATTAAAAAAGTGTATCAAGTTTAAAAAATATTCTAATCTTTAATAGAAAAAATTCTAACAAGTATATGGAGTATACCGAAAATATAATTTAAATTAATAATATGATAAACAATTACATTTGAGTGATAAAGAAAAAATTTTTTCTACACCAGATTTTACGGTGAGTACATTGAATACGGACACAGTAAACTTTCTAAACTTAATGTTTTGTGAAAATGTAATATGGTCTCAGAAACAAGAGTAGGTTAAAATTGATTCGTGTGCTTCTGTCAAAATTGAAAAGAATTACTGTAATACACGTCACACAATAAATAAAGGCACAGTGATGCCACTATTGCTTTCGCATCTGTTATACATACTTTATTTACGTATTATTTTAAATTATTTTCTCAGTTAAGGTATCACCTCCATACATTGAAATTTACTTAGGAATTTCATCAAAAAAATATACATGAAAGATATCAGCGTCCTTATTTACACTTGCAAAATTACAACTAGTTTTACTGTACCGTTTTCTAATAAAAAATTATGAAAGTTCACATGTAGTCTTATGGGCGGAAGCAGTTTTTTAAATTTTCAACTATACCACACTTAAGAATTCGGTAAAAAATTTTTCGTAGGCACAGAATAACTTACTTTGTGAAATGCTCCAAACAGAACGAAGATTTACCGTACCATTTTGGAAAAAAAAAAAGAAAAAATGAAACAAATTGACACTTTCTGCAACGAGTCGATAAACTTGGCAACAGTGCATTCTGTCTGATTTTGACAAATGTTCAAGTGTTTTGACGTCGTTGACGTTTCTAACAATTTTGTAAATAATAATATAACCCAAAATAACCTATGCAGTGTTGATCAGTGTGACGGTGATATAATTTCATTTGATTTAAAATTTTGGCTAATTTTTGCAGTTTTCAGTATGCCATTGCAAATATATCTATTTTTATTTGCTGTCAAAATGCTTTTAGGGTTGTGTTTATTATGTACAAAACAGAATCATATGACATCTACGAAGTTGGTGTCTCGCTCTAATAGAAAAGACGGCGAACGGCAACGTTGCCGCTGTCAAAAATAATGCCGTGATCTGAAATTAGCTAAAACTAATTGACTTTGCAACTATATTCATTCATGGAGGTAATACCTTAAGGGAGTTCTTACTTTAAGGTTAATGACAGAAGTACTTAAAAATAAAGTAGAAACACTCGATTTCAGAGCAAGAATCAGCTGGTCTATCAGAGTTATGCAAAATAAATCTCATTTAATAACACGAAAAACGTTTTAGTAGCTTTCAACAAGTATGTAACTTTGGTAGTGTTCGAACCATTAAAGAAATTTTATATTGGGTTAAGTTTTCCATAGAAAACTGTACATAGTCAAACTTTGGCATTACCTGTCTCAATTCAAAGTTATCTGCCACTTACAAGTACCTATGTATAATAAAATAACACACGGCACAGGTCAGTAATCTCAGCTCAGTAATAAGGCTTAGTAGATATTATGAAAGTTAATATTCTGACCGCAATTATTTTAAGCATAAAAAAGTTTGTTTCTTTTACAGCAGCCCACGAATTAATTTTAACCTACTTTTATTTCTCAGACTATATTAAATTTTCACAAAACATTAATTTTAGAAAGTTTACCGTGTCCGTATTAAATGTACTCACCGTAAAGTCTGGTGTAGAAAAAATTTTTTCTTTATCACTCAAATGTAATTGTTTATCACATTATTAATTTAAATTATATTTTCGGTATACTTCATATACTTGTTAGAATTTTTTCTATTAAAGATTAGAATATTTTTTAAAATTAATACATTTTTTTAATCCATTTCGAGATTAATAATTAACAGTCGAATACTTTCCTAGCATATTATTTCAATACTGATTTCAATACTTCTATATCTCACTTTTTTCATTAGGTTCAGTCGCGATTGTAATTTTATTTTCTATTTTTATTGATTCTAACATTTATTTTTTTTTTTTTTTACCGAATTCTTAAGTGTGGTATAGTTGAAAATTCAAAAAACTGCTTCCGCCCATAAGACTACATGTGAACTTTCATAATTTTTTATTAGAAAACGGTACAGTAAAACTAGTTGTAATTTTGCAAGTGTAAATAAGGACGCTGATATCTTTCATGTATATTTTTTTGATGAAATTCCTAAGTAAATTTCAATGTATGGAGGTGATACCTTAACTGAGAAAATAATTTAAAATAATACGTAAATAAAGTATGTATAACAGATGCGAAAGCAATAGTGGCATCACTGTGCCTTTATTTATTGTGTGACGTGTATTACAGTAATTCTTTTCAATTTTGACAGAAGCACACGAATCAATTTTAACCTACTCTTGTTTCTGAGACTATATTACATTTTCACAAAACATTAAGTTTAGAAAGTTTACTGTGTCCGTATTCAATGTACTCACCGTAAAATCTGGTGTAGAAAAAATTTTTTCTTTATCACTCAAATGTAATTGTTTATCATATTATTAATTTAAATTATATTTTCGGTATACTCCATATACTTGTTAGAATTTTTTCTATTAAAGATTAGAATATTTTTTAAACTTGATACACTTTTTTAATCCGTTTCGAGATTAATAATTAACAGTCGAATACTTTCCTAGCATATTATTTCAATACTGATTTCAATACTTCTGTATCTCACTTTTTTCATTAGGTTCAGTCGCGATTGTAATTTTATTTTCTATTTTTATTGATTCTAACATTTATACATTGGCGATGATCTGTGAGAGGAGGAGGGGAAGATGAATTTCATTTATTTTTTCATTAAAAAAAACTTTTATTTTCGGTTTGAAATAGTTCCTTGGCGTCCCGTGCGGAAATATAAAAGTTCTTGGTGGACTATAAGAGAACTATCATTATTGATGATGATACAAATGGATAATACACGGATGATACAATGAATGATACACGGATGATTACAAATTCTAGTAACTGATGAAATGTAATTGAATCCTGCATCAGTTGTAAAGAATTTATTATTTCAACGCGTTTTTCTAAACACGTATTTGCAAGATGGAACTTTTTGCAAGACCAATGACCTTTTCTCTGCTTTCTATCACTGATCATGTACCTGGTGCCAGATTCACAGATTTTATTCGTTTGCACTACATGTTATATTAAATTATATATAAAAATTATATTTTTCGTAACAATAAAATGCTTGTTACAATTCTATTGGTCTGCTTATTACGAATCAGTGAAATCAGTCATCCAGTTCGCAAAGCTAATTCATTTCAACTAAGAATAACATTGATTTTATGTTGAAAAAATGATGACAAAAAAGTCTTCTATAACGATTCAAAAAAAAAGACCATATGCAACTTCTAGGAACTTCGATTCCAAACTATCTGTTAGAAATATAAGCCTACATGGATTATTTTTGAAAATTAGGTACAGGATTCGTACCTAATTTTTTGGATTAGCAGCCAAAAAAACCATAAAAAGCATATCATTCGAACACAGTTGTATTTTTATACATTAGTTTATTGAGACCAATAGTTAAAACAGACACTTGTGCAATGTTAACACCAGATTAATTATCAATTACCTACATTACTAGCATTAGCATATGCGGCCTGCAAACCTAATAATTTTTCAAATATTTGTCAAATAAAGCATTTACAAACTTATATTCAAATTTGATGCCAGATCCATAATAATCAGCGAATATGAAAAACAAAAGAACCTATAAATAATCTAATTATCAAACGTGATGTTTTTGAACCGTAGCAACTAAAATTTCTGTATTTTTTATAAAATTTCGCATATTTAATAAAGTGATTATATATCAAAAACAATGTTTTTATAAAGTCGCTTTATAACAATAAATTGCAAGTTATTGTCGATAAAACGTAAGAACAGGTCGATATTTCAAATCTGACCCTAGAATCGTTATCAGCACACTAAAAAACTATTAAAAACATATGCATCTTTGAAAAAATTAAATGTTGCAAGTGATTGTTAAAAAAAAAATTTAAACAAATCTATTTTGCAAATCCAACACTAGATTCGTTATCGGCGCACCTGAAAATCATAGAAAACATATGAGTTTTTCAGAAACTTAAATTTTACAAGTCATTGTTAACAAATAGTTTAAGCAAATGAATTTTGCAAATCTGACAAAGATTCGTTATCAGCACACTAAAAAACTATAATAAGCATACGCATCTTTCAAAAACCTTAATTTTGCAAGTAATTGTTTAAAAAAAGTTAAATTACATCAGTAATAATCTAAAATCAACAACCTCCTCAATTGGATTCGCAACAACTGAGAATATTGATACAGGCAATAATATTGATCATATTGACCAAAACATTTGTACGAATTCCTGTTTTTTTGCAGTTTAAAAATATCTCGTTTGGGTTTGCCCCCGTGAAATATTTCGTTGCGACGTCCTTGGCTTGGACATTGCGGCCGTGGCGCGTCAGCCGCGCCACTTCGCGATTAAAATTGTAGTTGGGAAACTTCGACGACGACGATCAGCACAATGCTGAAGATATCAGGACTCGAATATCCACACACACGCCATAGTTTACGTATAATAATCTCAGTTGATTCTGACAGTTCATTTTAAGGTTATTATTATTTACTTTTTTTATTAATTCTTTAATCTCAACTGAGATTATTGATGAATATTTTTCAACTTGACGTGTATTCTAATGTATGTAAGCATATTTTTCCAAATTCTCAAAAAGCTACGACTTAGATTATTGTAGATAATAAACCATTATACTGTCAAATGTAAATTACACGTAGTTTGTCGTATCAAACATGAATTTTCACTGTACCGCTTTTTTTCAAAACTTTTTTGTCCTCCTCGCTAAGCAAACTGGAAAACACTGTATGAGTGTTGAAGTAGCAATAATTATCACTCCATCACTCTCTCTACCTACAAAGGACAGCACGCTGGAGTGTTGCCGCTCTCAAAAATAACGCAATCAACTGAAGTTGGCGATAGCATGTTTCTATCTTTACTGCGGACAAAATACTGTTAGCGCTACAATTCACAATAAATTAATATCTCTGTAAGTAATCGAGATAACAAAATTTTCTTGACGGATTCTTAAAGGTGGACGTTTTCCGCATATTTTTTTATCTGCATTCTGTTATTATCTGGCATTGACAAGGTTATACAAATTTTAATTGTTATAAAATAATTATAAAAAAATTTGTTTTCTTCAACAATATTGGTCATAAATATCGATAGAATGATAGCGCAAACATTTCTGAGGAAGTCAAAAAAAATTTCAAGCAAATCGGTTGAATGGTTCACAAGTTATAAATTTTTTTCTTCGAACGTGCCAAAAAGTTTGAGTGCCTATAACCTCTAGAATTCATAGAATTGAGGACTAATATTTACATATTAACTTGAGTATCGAGTACACTTCACAATCCATACAAAGTTTTGGAATTCTGTGATTTAGTTGTAATTCGGTGTAACGCTTGGTCGAAAATTATTATTCAATGCCGAAAATTATTATTCATTTTTTGTTTGAAAGTATTAGCTTATTTATTTTTTCAAAAGAGTGATTATTAATTTCCGGAATTATGAGAGATTGAGGAAAAAACACTTCGGACTTTTACAATATCAGGGAAAAATATTTTCGACCCTTTGGTTTTTCTGGCAAATGTATTTTCCGTATTGTCAAGTTTCGTGTCTCTATCCGTTCGGGCCTTCGAGCTCGCGGGGCAATTAGTTTTTCGAGAGCATGACTCATCGGAGCCGTGGGCGTTCTCAACCTTCTCCAGTCGGTGCTTCGCGGTGGAGGAGAAATATTCATTGGGGGAAGTAGTTTTTCGGGAGGATGGCTGATCGTCGCAATATTTTGTCGTTCTCTTTTGTTCGCGGAACAACGCGCGTGCGGGGAGGCAGCAATTAGGCGCATCGAAATGTCAGGGAAAAAAGTTTTTGGGTATATGCCATTTCAGGACTTGTTTTAATCGGGCATTGCCAATTCGTTGCATAAAAATATCTTTCATATGGTTTTTCGGTTTTACGTCTTGAAGGGACAGTATATTTGAGGACGAATGTTTTTTCGTCGTCTCAAAGTTTCTTGCATTTGAAAAATCGTTCCAGGCACGAATCGGTGACAAATTAATTCGTGACTTTTAACAATCGGTAACTTTTTTCTTCGTTGCATTTTGTTAACGGGTATTGAAAATATCGAAATTTTAGGGATTCGAGAATATGCGGAGGCGGTCCTTTGGGTTTTCGATCCGAAGTTTTTTCGGTATTTTACTTTTTCAGTTTTTTATTTATTGGGAAATGTGAGTTCTCGGGCGACCGCCAAGTCGGGTTTCTAAGGAAACAGGGTTTTCATTGTCTTGCATTCAATATTTAGACTGAATCATGTTTTGGGGACGTTGGATTTTCGGTGTTTTTTTCGTTCGACGCATTGGGTAAGCGGGGCAATTTACGCGCGGTCTCGTGCGATTTCGGAAACATCAGGATTCGGGGATTCATGCTTTCGATCTCTTGATATTCGGGAAAATGACCCTTTCGGAGCTTTATTTTTTCGGGAAATGGTGGCGTCCCAGTTTTTAAACGGTAAAATGATTTTTTCATCATTTAGTGAGTAAGAATTTGTGATTGCTTTCACAAAGTCGAAATTTTCAATTTTCAACATCAATTTTAACTTCAGCGACATTCTCAATGCATCCGGTTTTTTTGTTCTTGCTTGCACGTAATATAACGATTCTCGTCACTGTGGTAACTGAGTCATGTCCTTTTTTTTTCTTTCTGGGATTATATGGACTCACAGTTGCTCTTCTTGACGCGTAATTTTTTTTTCTTGAATTTTTGGCATCCAGGAGAGTTTTTTTGTATGGCGAGGAAGTCAAAACTGCTGCTTTTTCTCTTTTTCTTGAAACTTTTTTCTCTGGCTGAACGAGGACGTGTGGGATTGGCAGAACATCATTTGGTGATTCTGTTGGGAAGGACGAAGAGCGGTTTTGAGACTCAGGGATCGAACAGTGACTAGATTCGTACGTAAAACTTGAGCCTGGTGTGGGTTCTGAACTTGGGTTTGGGGTGGGCGCCTAATTAGAGCCTAGGGCAAAGATTTAACTAGGATCTGGCTCCACCGTCGAAAACTCGATATTAGTTGTTGCTAAGAGCAGAAAATCGTCATCCCCAAAGATGTCAATTTTGGTTGCGCTTGTTGGTTGAGGCATACTATACACGGTTTTGCCCCACCGATTTTGCCCCATAGTTAAGCATGAACATTAAGATCCATAACAACAAATGTAATTAACAAAAACAATCGGATAAATATGTAAATTCAAGGTACTGCCGCGGGCAACAATGTCGTACTACGTAAATTTGCTGAATGATTAATTAAGTTACAATTTACTTGCTCTGGAAATCGAACCTTCTCTAGCGACATGCACCTCGTGTATGTTGGAAACAGATTGTGGAATGAACTCTTTATTTCGGAAATAACATGTTCACAACTCAAGAACAACTTCCTTAAAATCAGGGGCGCAACTAGGTGTGGGGGGGGGGGCGAGGCAATTTGCCCCGGGCTCCGCGTTCGAGGGGGTTCCGCGCGAATAAAAAAAAATAATCAAAAAAATGACATTCTCCATTGAACATAAAAAAGCGAGTGAAATCAGTTATCAAAAAATTATAAAGGGTTTTAGCGCCACCAAAGAGAGAAGGCAAATGTAAACTCAAGTTGTAAAAGTTGGAATAGAAATTTGATCTCATAAAAACGTAGAAGTTTGAGGAGAGGTTCTCCTCTTTTCGGCCGAAAATGAAGCAAAATTAAATAATTTATTGTGGCACGATGAAAATACATACGAACTTATGGTTTTGATTGTTTATTTGACTATCTTTCTAGAATACAGAAAAAAATTTCTGTACGAAATTCAATAAGGCGACCCCAAAATCGCGACTCTTGTTTACCTCTCAAAACGGGACATCGTCCGGAAACGTCAAGTCAATAGCCTCTTATAGTAAACCGATTTTAAAAAAAAATTTTTATTCGTCAAATATAGGAAATTCCTCATGACTTATACGTATTTTTTATAAATTTTCATAAAAAATTATCCAATTTCTGACCAATCGAAGAAAACATTCAATTTTTACACGCTTTTTTAACTTTGATCTTGTTAAATAATGATTTTTTAATGAATTCTTGTGCTCATTTTGGGTATAAGTCATAGAAAAAATCATTATCTTTAGGGAACAAAAAAATAAAGTGAATTGTATCAGTAGATCATCAGCTATGCTTGAAGTTAGGATGAAAATAGTATATTACTTAACACGAAAGCAAACCCTCTTTTGACGGCCGAAGACATCAAAGGGTTTGCTTTCACGTTATATAAGATATTTTATGCAAAGTCGGGTGCTTGTCGGATTTTGTCGACAGTAAAGTGGATGTGCAAAGATATCTTCCTCTTGACGATAAAGCATCCATACTCAGGTGCCGTCAACTCCCTTGTTAATTCGGTGGCGAAAATAAGCGCTGTCTAGGGACGCCTTGTGGAACTAATATTTGTGCATATTTGAACTGCAACCAATGGGAAATTGCTCGCATTTTGGGGGGAAAAAATGAATTTGTTGGAATCGAATATTGAGAAAATAAAAAATGTTACATTTTATGCCATACACTTGTATGGCGTACACTTTTATGGCGTTTTGGGAAAGTTTAACTCTTAATAAACAATTGCACTATTGTAAACGTAAATATTGATCTCAAAATGTCAAAAATACATCTGACTACAGCATGACGTAAACTCGACGACAGCGCTATTTCTCAGCCTACTGCCACCAAATAGAAACTTTAGAATTTGCCAAACTCTCCATAATAGTTGACGGCCCCTGTCCATACTGAGCACTGCTGTCTGCTGAGTTAATAGTTGACTGTAAATGCGTGTCATGCGCATGCGCACAGCGCTCTCAGCTAGGAATGCGGACGATTTTGGAGTTTTTACTACCGCTAAGAATTTTACAGCGCGTAAAATGACACGTACCGCAAAGATATCTTTGCGCTTCCCTTTACCGTCGACAAAAACCGAAAAGAGTTTGACTTTGCATAAAAGTGCTTTCGAGAGAAACGCATATCAAGTTTTAAGTTTCAAAAACATGTTTCATGAGTACCATCATCTACTCAATTCACATCTTGAAATGACCAAAGGAAAATTCACCCCATCTCTTCTCCACTATTTTCAAGGGTGGTCTTTGCGATGTTGCCATGTCAATTTTGTTGGAGTCATTTTTATAAACAAATTTTGTCAAAAAAAAAATGGCATCCGAACGTCCCTTCGCACGCGCGAGTTCGGTCCGTTTTCCAATTGAATAGTATACTTCGGATAGAAAAATTCTTTGCACACATATTTAAGACAGTCATACCTTTCATTTGATCAAAAAAAAAAAAAAAAAAAAAATTGACTTTTCCAGAAAATAAAGAGGAGAACCTCCCCTTAAATAAAAAATTTAAAAAGAAGGTCCCTCAAAGTTTTTGCCCTGTGCCCCAAAATGACTTGTTGCACCCCTACTTAAAAATCTGAGGGATGGCGATTAAATGTAGCTTCAAAAATGTCTCTGTACGGTTTTGCCTCGCATACGGTTTTGCCCTTCCTACCCTTATTTTTTAACATAACGGTATGAAATTTGTAAGGAACATACGTTTACGCCAAATCTATCTTTAAAAAAATTGGGAACTCTTAGGTGCTACAAACATCATATTCTAAATGTTTATTCGTCGCCCTGAAACTTTTCAGAAACTTACCCCTATAGTTTTTCCGCCCTTCATATTATTCAAGCCTTTTATATACGTTCATAAACCTCAACTTACTCGAACATTTGCACATATTTAACCGACTTATGGTTACAAGCCTAAAGGAAAACTTTAGTTTCGCGTTAAGTTTCTCATGATATTTCAAGTTTATTCTGGAAACCATAATTCGTTGAAAAATAAAATTTGAAAACTCAAGATGTCTGGAAACCCTAAATAATTAATTTTTTACCTGGGCAGCTTGATGTCGAAACTATGAAGCCGAGTGAAAATATAAACAAAGTTAACATTTTGTATCTGTAAACAAATTATTTTTAATGTTTTATTTCCAGTAAATGTCTCACTCGTATGAACAATTTTTAGAAAATAACAGAATTACATAGTTTATTTTAAATAAATTATTGTTCTGAAATTTTAACATTAGAGACCTTTTGTACTGGCCAGATGAACTCATCTAAAAATAAGCATAACTGTTGCTTCCAATTCAATAAACGGGAAACATAGAGCTCAGTACAATGTGTTAAAAAAATTATTAAAAAAAATACTGAAAATCAAGGGAACAACTTTTTTTGCTGCTTACTTGATTTTCTGAATTTTCTAGATTTCTGGAGTAGTAACTAAAATTTCAAGGATTTTTAAACTGCTCAAAAATTTTCAAGAATGCTGACATATTCCGAGCTATAATTTCACTGTTAAGTTCACATTTGATAAATTTTGAATTAGAAAAAAAAAGATTACTTCTAAGACTTACATGCTTACGTTTCAAAATGAAAGAATCTTTTCAATTTTGGTTTCACAATCTTTGAACTAAAAAATTTGAAATTCCAAAAGTCGAAGTTACATTATGATTACAACTTTCAAATAGCTATATTCATGAATGAGGATTCTAATGCTTACAAAATTTTACGACTGTCAACATCGAACTCAAAATGTAAAATTTTCAGTTTTTCTTCATTATTCTTCAAATTATGGGGTAGATAAGCAATGATTATTATTTTATAATCAATTATCTATTTTGTGAGATTTGTAATGTTCTGCCTTTTAATGAATGAATTACACATCTCAGATATAAATAATTCTTTTCTTTTGACTTTTGAAGGAATTAATTTTTTTCACATTCTGAGAGCTATTTAAACTTAAAGTAGACCACAAAATCGTCTGTGAATACTTAAACTTTAAACATGTTTTACCACAAAAATCGAATAAAATAATATCATAAGATATTGAAAATCAATCTGGAATTTTGACCAAGGATACTAGAACCCAGGATGGACGACTCAATGCACGAAAGTCTATCTATACACTATAAAGTATATCATAGAGCAGGTGGGTGGTCTTTACTTTGTGCACTGTGCTCTCTCTATTTCGCACCTCTAGTGCTCTTAAAAGCGAGAGCATATAGAGACTGCCTACTCACTGTAGGCTATACAGCTCGGCGAACAAGTGATTTTTCATGGTTAGTCGTCCATCCTGAGTTCTAGTATCCTTGATTTTGACAAACAATTTTAAGAAGGATTTTTACTGTTAAAAAATTTCAAAAATGTTGGGACATTCCGAGTTATAATTTCACTTATTTTTGGACACATTTGATTTTTTTTAACTTGGTTCCACAATCTTTACACTATCAAAAATTTCAGATTTCGTAAATCAAAATTATATAGTTTGAACTTTCCGCTACATTTGTGGATAAGGATTATATTCTAATGCTTCGAAAAATTTTAGACCCAAGAAATTAAAAACTAAATATGTGGATTTTCAGTTTTGGTTAGTTATTCTTCAAAGATGAAGATTATAAGCAATTAAAATTATTATTTTGTAATCAATATATTTTGCAGAATTTCGAATTTCCTTTAATTTAATTTATTAAATACACACTTTACACATCAGATCTAACAATATTAAAATACTTACTTTTACGCTTGAGGAAATAATTAATTTAGGATGGTATCTGTTGTGCACAAATTTTTTGAGCACCGTCTTTATCGTGTACTGGGCGATTGAGCACATTTTCACAAACTTGTATGCAAGATGATACAAAAATTGTTTCACAGTATAATTTTGAAAATCTTCAAGTTTTTATATCCCAATTTATCGAATTTAGGATCATAGTAATGAAAATTGTGATAATATGCAAGATCGACCAGTGCACAATAAATGCGGTGCTCAATAAATATGTGCACAATCGATACCATCCCATTAATTTTACCCGTTTACCTATAAAATCTTATGTGAACTTGGTGCATTTGCCATCCTCAGACGATATAAAATAAATTTATAAAATAAATATAATTACGAAAGATTTGTATTTATGAATCATTAAAAAAATCAATTTAAAAATGAGTAGATTACCTTACATAAAAATAAAAAAAGCGAATAAAAATTGATGAAGTAGTTTCAAAATATTTATATAATAATCAAGTTAAATTGCTTGTAAAACTACCTTTTTTTGTGAGCGTCACTTTTAAATTGTTTTTCCATATTAAACATTCATTATAAATCAAACGAGTCTGATTTCACCGTGTTTCACCATTGAATAATTACATCGCTACGAAAATGTAGACAAACGCGTATTACATACTGATACAAAAATGCCGATTCTAACCATGTATACTGATACCACTGATATTTAACTTGAACGCTGTTCAACACTGTAACACTGTTAACTGCATGTTAAAAATTGTTTAGGCCAGTTTAGGCATGTTTACAAAAGTGAACGATTGTACCATTGTTTAGATGACAAAATCATAATATTATGCAATTGCAGTATTATGTTGTATTAGGTCAAATCAGCTGTTACACTCCTACGCAAAACTTAACGAACGACCAATGGTAGATGGGGTAGAAGCTTATGGCGTTTTCGAGCTTTTCGAGTGACCTGCTCTGGAGCAGATTTGGAGCAATTTCTAGGCAGATTCGAGCAGGTTTGAGCACATATGAACAGAAAAAATTTATCCGTAACTGCTCCAGATCGGGTCACTCGAAAACGCCATCAAGATCATATCTGTGGCTTCCCACCATAATCAAGAAAGTCATTTGTGCCATAAAAGACCATAGATATAAAACACATGGACTGCTAATAGTATCTATTATTTGCTCGTTTCTCTCGTGGCAAAACATCTGGGGGCCTATTCTTGAAAACTTTCTTGTACGAGAACTAGGGAAATTTGGGGGTTTTGGTGGGTTTTGTTGCTACGTACCAACAAAATAAGCTTAAAAACCCCAAATTTCACGATTTTTCGTACAAGAAAGTTTTCAAGAATAGGCCCCCTGGAGCTATCCAGTCGGTCAACCTGCACCTTATTGGACGCCCTAGCGAAACGCTCACGAGAGTTGACTCTCGCCAACTCTCGCCAACTCTCGCGAGGCCAAAATAAGGGTCTTTGAAATTTAATTTGCATGGTTTTTGATTGCAGAATCGAACATTTTATAAAAATCAGTGATTCTGAAAAGGTTTTACACAACGTAGAGTTGTGAAACCTTTTCAGAATAACTTATTTTTATAAAATGTTTGATTCTGCAATCAAAAACCATGTAAACTAAACTTTAAAGACAGATTCTTATTTTGGCCTCGCGAGAGTTGGCGAGAGTTGGAGAGAGTCAACTCTCGTGAGCGTTTCGCTAGGGACGCTTTATGCACGAGATTACAGTTACGTAGCTGGTACAGTTAAGGCCCCGGGCATAAATAAATTTTTGAGTTTTATTGTGAACCAAAAAAAATGCAGAATGAATTGTTTTTAATGCTCTCGGGTACTATAGCAATAATCTTAATAAAATATCGGACCGTTTTACTGTATTCACAGTAATCTGTTTACAAGCAATTGAAAACCTGTGAAAATGTCGGCACGATCTATTTTGTCAGACGGCGAGTTTGTCAGATACAGGGAATTCTAGGAAATTCTAAAGAATTTATGGGGAAATCTGGGAAAATCCTGGGGCCTAATCATAAATTCGCCAGAATTTCCTAGAATTCCCCATATCTGACAAACTCGCCGTCTGACAGACTCAAGTCTGTCAAAACGTCAAGCTGATTCGAGTTCGATCGTGCACACTCGGGCTTCTTCGCTTTGACCTACCGGCTAACTCTCGATTGCAGATGATTGATGATGATGATTTTTATACACGGGGAAAAAAGAAATCGCGGGATGCCCCCAACTGTGATAGTTAGGTTAATTATAAATATCGCTGGCACCTCTTATCGCAGCATTTCAATGTAAACGCGGCCTTATCGGGGGCGATTTAATCGAATTTCAATATGTCCCGCGGTTTCTATCAATGTTTTGCTAATAGCTAATAACAACGCAAGTCAAACAAAAAATGTAAATGTAATATCACAGCTAATTTAGCGCCAGTATGTAAAGTTGCAATAATTATCTAGAAATTTAAAAAAAAAGTTGTTTCAAATATTCTTAAATTCTAATCGGGTTCCTTTAATGTTGTCATTTTACCGCACCCATTATATTATGTGAGGTGTTAAAAATGTAATTTTTTCTGATCAGTATAATATTCAAACCCATATCAATCGCATAACTTCAAACTTCACCATTCTAACGCATTTTATTACTTTAAGTCCAACAATGCGCAGCATAATATTTCGCCATGATTTTAAACAGTAACGAGTCAGTTCGATCGCAATATATTAATCGTGCTTCGGGAAAAATGCCGTTGATTTTATTCGAGGCATAATATACCTAATTATTTGTACCGCAGCAAATTAATGCTGCTGTATTTTAACGAATGTGGGATAAGTCCGAATATTTATATTTCTTCACGATATTAAGCATGCATTTTTATACCATGCTCTATTAATATTGGCCAGCCCTCTCCGACTCAGTAAATTTGCGGATAAGGACAGATTTCACCGATAGGGCGGCGCTTAAAGCATGGAGGCTTCGGAGGCCTTCTCACGTGTACCTCTCTTGCCCCGTTCGCATCCCTTTCCTCGCTCCATGGTCTGCGAGTATTGCGAGCATGGGTCGGAAGGGGGAAGCGCCGGAAATTTTTTTTAGCATGCGCTTAATACGTTCGCCTTTATATTTCAATTTACGAAGCGGGTTCTGAAAAATTAGGTACTCAATAATTTTTTACACCGCTGATCACAAATTCGAAGTCTAAACTGCAATATTAGTTTGTTATAACTATTTATTTTTACAAATTATGAAAAAAACCATATTTTCTAATATGCATATGCTTTCTATGGTTTTCTGGGCCACTGATCATGAATTCAGAGTCCATTTTGCAAAATTAATTAGTGTAAACAATTCGTTTCAACAAATTATGAAAAAAAAATATATTCTGAGATGCATATGCTTTCCACGGTTTTCTAGGCCGCTGATTATGAATTCGGAGTCAAATTCGCAAGATTTATTTGTTTAAATAATTTGTTCCAACAAATTATAAAAAATATATATATTCTAAGATGCATATGTTTCCCATGGTTTCTTGGGCCGCTGATCATAAATTCAGAGTCCATTTTGCAAAATATATTTTTGTAAACAATACGTTTTAACAAATTATAAAAAAAACTATATTTTATAAGATGCATATGCTTTCCATGGTTTTCTGAGACGCTCATGATGAATCTGCAGTTGAATTTTCAAAATCTATTCGTTTGAACTATGTTTTAAACGAATTATGTATAAACTACATTCTACTAAATAATATACTTTACATGGTTTCCTAGCCCGCTGATCATTAATCTAAAGTCGAATCTGCAAAAGTAATTTACCTAAACTATTTTTATCAACAAATTATAAAAAAAACTAAATTTTGTAAAATGCCTATGTTTTCTATAGTGTTATGGGCCGGTGATCATGAATTCAGAGTACCATTTACAAAATTAATTGTTTTTAAATATTTGCTTCAACAATTATGAAAAAAATTGTATTTTTTGATATGTACATGCATTCCACAGTTTTCTGATAGAAAGAATATGCATCTCAGAAAATATATTATTTCCATAATTTGTTGAAACAAATTGTTAAAACAAAATAATTTTGCAAAATCGACTCTGAATTCATCGTGAGCGGCCCAAAAATCATGGAAAACGTATGCATCTCAGAAAATATATTTTTACAATTATTTGTTGAAACAAATTGTTGAAACAAACCGTTTACACAAATTTAAAAATAACCTTGTTAGAATCGAAATTAGGGACCTCAAAAACCCTTTTAAAAGCACTGATCTTAGAAATTCGTTGAGCAGAAAAGTGTGCTCTTGGAATGACATGTAAAAATGTCTGTTATAAAAAACTACAGGGTAATCTATTGCAATATTTTGGTAAAATCAATCGGTTATTTTTAACAGATTATCATTGTTACGATTTCATTTTATTGAATCTGTTAAATATAACAGGAAATCTGTTGAATTCAACTGATTCAAACTAAGAGAGAACTGAATCTTATTCAATACAAATATATTTCAAAACTGGTGACGATGGATTCAACCAGATTCCAAATTTTTTTATCCATTTCAATCGAGATTTCCGTAGGACATTTTTCGTATTGAATTGGATTGATTTGCTGATATCCAATTAAATTTGGGAAATCTAGATTGAAATCCAATCCATTTCTTTCGTGAAATTTTTGATAAGAGCGAAATCTTGAATGTAGAAAAATCTACCCAGATAGCAAAATGAAGTCGTAGTGCGTGCAATATGCGAGTCACGCGTGCGAGTTTTATCGCACGCATGAGACTCACAGAGCATACCGTTGCTACGTCATATGCGACTCAAATGCCTCTCACACATGAGAGTTCACAAATTTCGCACGCGTGAGTCTCCGATTACCTGCACGCGTGAGGGTTTTGAAAAAATGTTTTTTACTGTTCTGTAAAAAATAAAACTTACAATATACGTCACGCCGGTATGATATTACTGACTGCAATTTTTCGTTCTAGTGCAGAAAGTGAAAATTTTCGTCAACTCACAGCAGAAAGTATTTATTTACTTTGTAGTTCCTGCAAAATGTATACATTTACTGATAGATTTCATGTGAAAGATTTTTTTTTAAATTAAAAATTTTTTTAAAACTTCACGTGGAAAAAAAAATTATGTTAAGGTTTACAAATAAAGCAAAAAGTGAAACACAAGTGAATCATGTATCATGTATGTTTTTATTGAATGACAGCATTAATCAAATCATTATTAATCAATTATCAGTCTTCATGAGAAAAAGTTTCATCATAACTTAATTCGTTATTTTCTTCGTCGAATTCATCATCTGCTTCTTCTTCATCATTATCTGCTTCGTCTTCAGTATTATCTGCTACTTCCTCAGCATTATCTGCTTCTTCTTGCTCGTCAACGTCGCTTTCATTTTCGTTCACTTCCTCTTGATCTTCGGCATCAACATCGTAGACTCCCTCTTGACCATCGTTACCATTGACTACCTCTGGTCCGTCATTTCTCTCTGCATTCACTCCATGATTAAGGACCCGCTTTTTAAAGCGTTGTTTTGCCGCCCGCAAAACTTCGAGAAATTCTTTTTTAAAATGTTCTACGCTGCTGGAACCCGGGAACAACGTACAGTCCATTGCAGCATCTGAAAATAAAAAGAATTTCAACCATTGGTTGCATTGCTCATAATAATTGTTTGTTATTAATAGAAAATATATGATTTACGAATATAGACATAAATAAATGGCGAAACGAACAATAATCCATGAAAAAAAATAATAGAAAAACGTACTTACAGAGAAACATCAAATGATCAAATACTTTTCAAGGTTTTGGTGTTAGTTTTCATAACTTTTGACTATTCATTATTAAAGTTTAGACATTATTCAGAATATATCTATAGTCAAAAAAATTATCAAAATTTCAAATATTTTATTCTGTATGTGTAAGCGCTAAATAACACTTATGGAAGAAGCATAATGGGAAATAAAAACAATACAAAAAAATGAATAAAGAAGCTTGTGAACTAACGAAACTTTTTCAAGAATGACGTTTTAAAATTACAAAAATGAAAAGAAGCAACAGACTTTTTAGTGTCTAGAGAAAAAAGTTATTTCTTGTTGGATTTTACTTACTATAAATAGTTGTACAAATTTTAAGAGTCCGAAACTCTTTTGTTGCAATCGGATGCAACGTCATTCGTAGAATTCAGAGCTGGCTTCTTAGGATGCTTTTGCGGTTGGACAGGAGCTCGTGAAATTCCAGCTCCTCTTGAATACGTTGGCGAGTTTTTTTGTTGAAAGTTGCTCTGCATAGTTGTTGGCTGATTTGTTACGCAAGAAAGCATGTTGTTCTTCGGTGGATTTTGCACACTCATACGGTTTGTCACAACACTTCGCAATACTTGCATGTTCATGTTGCATGTCTTATTTTGCGAAGACACATTTCGCGGATAATCATTTTCTGATTCCGTAGTCGAAAACTTCGAGGATTTGAAGATTTTTCTTCCTGAAGAAGAGCATCCGATCTGTTTTGGATTTTTTCGCTTTGCCGACGTAACTTGTTCTTTACATTTTGAAACGGTTGCTTTGCTGACGGGTTGAGACATCTCAGTTATGACTATTCAATTATCTGCAACAAGAAATGTACATTCTTTGATGAGAATTTTTTTAATTTTAGTGTAGTTGGTAAAAACGTATAACTTGTACATACGTAACAAAAATTTATCTAATAATCAAAGGATTTCCGACAGGGTGCATCTTGATTTTAGATAGTTTTCATAGCATATTGCGAGGATATTGTATCGGTGTTAACAGAGCGACGCAAATATATTCATTTTGAATTTCGTTCTCTTCTTCCCCTTCAACCGTGCTCCATTTTGGCATCAAATAGCATTTTCGATTTACTTGGCGTATATTTATAACTTCAAGATTGTTTGAAAGATTTTTTACTGAATAAACACCGACAGCATGGGAGGTGTAACCAACATCGTAATAAAACGAAACTGTTTGAAATTTTTGGACAACAAGAAGAACATCATTTCCATTTTTGAGAATATTCTTCATGATGTAAATATTTGTATCCCCTACAAGGCAACAACAATCCCGTAACTGACTTGAAAATCTGATTTCACCAAATCTGACGCTGCTCAGTTGATGAAACCTCTGAGCTTCTATATCGGCTGGCACAGGACCGTCTTCATGCAGTCGACCTAATTTCATTTCAACATCATAGTTTTGTGGTAACATCGATTCTTCGTTTCTTTCCATTGCTCTTTTATAGAACTGCTCGAGATTTTGCCGAGACTTTCGTTGGGCTTTACAGAATTCGGGCATGCTGTTTTCAAAATAGAAGGCACTGAATGAATCTATCGGCCCATACTTTTTGACATCTTCAACAACATGCAAAAGACCGTGTACATTGTTAGATATGAATTGTTGTCCGTAGAGATCTTCACATGAAGTGACAAATTGCTTCAGTGCAAGTGTAATAGTTGAAAGCTTCTTCAGAGATGTCTTCCATGTTTAGAATGCGTATTACACAGTGCAGTATAAGGAAATGTTGGTAATAATCATCTACTACTATTCCTTCGAAAACAGCTGGTAAGAGGTACAACAAAAATTGTCTCAGTTCTGTAGCTTTGTAATGAACATATTGACTTAAATTTGAAAGACGCCGATTGAATTCAGAGGGGCAAAACTCTTTGATAGATGATATTCGAGCATCTAATATTGTTAGTTTTCGAGCACTCATTCTTCGAAAGCCGAACTTCCCAAAAACATGAGCAGACAGCAACTTGAACATCACACCTAAATACAACAGGTGCATTCCTTCAAATGGAACCTGTGAAACTAAGCGCCCATGAATGGAGCCAGAGGGCTTGGACCTTTGTGATGGTCATCGTCCACCATATTATTATACTCTTCGTCTGTTCTCTGTCTATGTTCGACTCCAGGATAGACCATTGTATTAGGAAATTGAGGGTTGTTACACCGATGGCCTTCAACCCAACATTTTGAACAGGGATACGTAGATACGTGACCTGTATGATTTAAAACAAAAGATCGAGCGGGCGCATCAGCGATAAATAGTCGTACTCTTACGGGGAACCTTCGACCTCGAATCCAAAGACCGCCGTCTTGTTGAATCTTTCTGATTTCATCGAGAAACGGCTCATAAAATTCAAATGGATTATTCGGCTTACTGTTTCCAGCAAAAACACCGACAATCACAGGTTTATCTCTAGGGACGTTTGCGATTCGAAACTGGTGTGGCCAAAAACTTTTTAAACCACGACGATGAACTTGTCCACCATCAGTGCTTACGTCTATGTGAATCATCTGCGGAAGAACATTATCTGGCACATTTTCAAGTTTCTTTAATACCAACTGTTCAAAGCCGATATGAATATAGGTATCACCCGCTCTTTGCTCAATTAAATTTCGAACTACAACTGTCGGCGTTGAGAAGATTGTCCTTGTATCTTTTGGGAGGTCAGTTAATCCAAAAGTTAATGACCGTAATGTTTGTAAAATAATGTTGCCTTGACTGTGATTCATTCGAGCAGACAAAAACGCATTTTTTAAAGGATTTCTTCGTTGTTGTGGTAAATCTTCGGGGCAATTCAAGATATTTTGATTATTTTCTTGTGGGTCTGGCTCACCCTGACAGTTTTCGAGATCTTCGCTCGAGGACTGTCCTTCTGCCTCATCCTCTTCAGAATTGTAAACATTTTCATTGTCAGGCGAGTCATACTCTTGATTGATTCTATCACTACTACTGTCTTCGTTAGGGATTGCATGCAATGAAGAGTTACTGAGAACAGGTGAATTATCACGCATTAAATTGTCAGGCTGTTCGAGGAGAGGATTCGGAACTCTATTGCTGGGTGGAGTCAGTATGGCATTTCTTATTTCTGTCAATCTGCGTCGTTTTCCGCCCTCCGAAAGGGTATGAAAATTCTTGTTTTTCCCGTACATTGAATCTGTGTTAAAAAAGTTTTTTGTGAATCTTATCATAAAAAAATGCGGGTTACGTGCTTCTCTTATTGAATAATTTGTGTTTTAATAAGTTTACACTATAGTCCACTTATGAAACAATGAAATTACAATTTTTGAATTCGTCATTGGGAGGTAAGAAATTTTTCTAAGTTGTAAATTTCAATTTTATAATCAATATACGCAAGTTACATGCTTTTCTCATTCAACAAATAATTTCGAAATAAGTTTGCAATACCCTTTAATTATGCAACAAACAAGTTCCATTTGAATTTTAATTTGAATTTAAAAAGACTTAAAATTTTTATTGTTCATTAGAACAGAATAATTCGAAATAATGCATAACTTATTTCACATCGTTTCAAAATATGAAGTTCCCAGAAAACCAAGCCTGGGACCAGATCGGCCCAAGAATCTGGGCAACAGAACCGTGGTCCAGAATAGGTCCAGAGAGGGCCCTGATAAACTCAATCAAGATCTCCACTCAAGATTTGGTCCAGTCATGGTCCAGATCGCACCCATGATTTTGGGCCAGATCTGCACTTTAATGCGGAAGTAGAAATACCCCAGATTTGACCAATGTTACTCAATAATCTGGGTCGCATCTGGGGCCAGTCTTGTACAATTTTGTTTTCTGGGTTGAAGCTTTTTGTGTTAGTAAATAACTCCATGCGCAAATGTAAGCAACTCTTTATGGTCTAAATTTGTGGGAACAGCATTCTCAGATAAGAAAATAATAGCTGGGCTAATTTTTGGATTTTACACTTTCAACGAAAAATTCAAGAAATGGAACTTGCGTGTTTCGTAAGTTGAAGGTAGCGCTAGCAAATTAAGTAATAAATTATTAAATAAGAAAAGCACTGAACATTTGATTGTGGGTAATAAAATTATGATTGAAATTTTTTTTCTTCATTCCCTCGCCGGGTCCGTTGGATGATATAACATCGCTTAAAATCCCATATCATCCCACATCATCGCATTGGTGAAAATCTCACCACAAACTATAAAATTTTGGATCAAGTCGCATTCCGATCTTCGATCAGAATGAAATATCCACTTTACCGACGTGTTTTTTGAGACACATTGTTCATTGTCGATTGTTTTTAACAATCCATCGTATTTTTAAATGGAAAATGTCATTGAGTCAATAATTGTAGGGCATCGTTGGTTATTTAAACATTTTTCCTGAATAAAAACAATGTCATATAGGCTTTTTCTAGCAATGAGATGATATGCAATGTTAGGTGAGGATATATCATCCCACAGATCCCGCTATGGTTTTTAACCTTCCCCTGACGTTCGCTTTGCTATTTCTTGCTATACAGTAATGCTTCTACTCCTGTCAACTATCTCTATCCTTACGGCTTCTACTCCTGTCATTGCAATCCTGTGTTAACGCGCGGACAGGAAGAGAAGCTAACAAAGATAGAAGATTGACAGGAGTAGAAGCATTACTGTAGCTGGAAATAACAAGAAAAAGCAAATGGCCGCCACAGCAGCCCATTTTCTGAACACTTCTACTTTACCGATCCCCGTTAAGCGTTCGGCAGGAAACTGCTAAGCATTTTTGGGCTTTAATTTCAAATGCATTCAAAGACGGTTTGTTTAAGAATAGCGCATTTTGATCCTTCGCAAACAATTCAATATAGAATTTAAATACATTGACGAGGAATTTACTTCCATCATTAAACATCTGTTATTCATTGTTACTAGTTATAAAAAAATTTTATATGAGAATTGTAATAAATATAAATTCAAAAATTGGTGTTCATTTTAAAATATGACACTTTGGAAACATTTTCAGATGATAAGATTGAATAAATATTTCAAACAGAAACGTTTTCTGTATTGTACAACGATTTTTCTATTTTTGACAAAAAAATTTCCAAAGTGTTATATTCCAAAATAAACACAAATTTTTAAATTCATATTTTAATACAATTCTAATATAAAATATTTTTATAATTATTAACAATGAATAACAGATGTTAAATGATAGAAGTAAATTCCTTGTCAATGTATTTAGATTCTATATTGAATTTTTTGCAAAGGATTAAGATACCCTATATTTTTAAAAACCGTCTTTGAATGCATTTGAAATTAAAGCCCAAAAATGCTAAGCAGTTTCCTGCCAAACGCTCAACGGGGGTCGGTAAAGTAGAAGTGTTCATAAAATGGACTGCTGTGACGGCTATTTGCTATTTCTTGCTATTTCTTGCTATTTCCAGCTATAGCAAGAAATAGCAAAGCGAACGTCAGGGTCGGAAAACAACCAATTCAATAAATTGTAATGTCATTGTTATTGTGGCTATAACAATGGTCTACGTTTGTTGATAAAATCTTCTAACATAAGAAACGCAATTACTGAACTATTATGTTGACATTAATTAAGTTAACAATATTTTTTGTTTTTACGCTTTCAGCGCATATTCAAAAAATGTTCAATGTGTTAAACGTATATCAATAACACATGGGGTCTATTTGACATGTTTATATTTTTGTTTTTGTTTATGTTTTGTGCGATGAAAAGCTCCATGAAGCATATCACAAGGAAAACGTCCCTGTTACTACAAGTTAGTATGTATGTGTATCTTATATAAATTTCAATAAACGCATATGTTGCAGCCTATTCGATTCCATTTTTTTAAAAAACATTAACAAAATTTGATGAAAAACCCTGGAATTTTTTAATGATCATGTTTTTTAATAAGGATACTTTTTAAGCTTGTATAAAGAAGTTTTATTTTGTAGAATAGCATTAAGGAATAACTTCAAGCAATCTTGTGAAAAAAGGCCACAGTTAATGAAACTCCGTTAAAAATTTTTTTTCAACGAAAGAATTTTTGAAATGAATCATCCTGAAAACTTCCATGGAGTTTATTGAGATTTTCTAATCATTTTATACAACACAGACGCGTTACCTGACATTGCGGAGAGAACTATTTAAATTTCGCTAAAAAATTTTGCTAAATTTTCGGTATTCAAATTATATAATTATCTGGGTATGTATTTTGTAAATTCAAAGTGTATCCCAGTGAGCCATGGGTCTCACAGAGAGCTCACATGTAAACTCACAGTGAGCTCGCTATTTCCTACCTAAATCGGGCTTACTATGAGCTCACTGTGAGTTCTCTGTCAGCTCACTGTGAGACCCGTGGTTTTTAATTCATATTTTTTCATGTTAAATGGAGGTATTTTACTATTTACAGTATGAAATAGTCATATGAGATCTCTAGAACAATTTAAAAAAAAAACCTACCTCGAGTGGGATCGAACCGGCGTACTGCGACGCTACGAGCTATTCGGAAGCAAATGTCTAGACCTCTCAGCCATCGAAGCTTCTTATTGTATCCATTAAACGAAAGGATGTTGTTTATACTGCTGTGTTCAGATTCACAGTAATTTTCTTCCATTTCCATAACATTTTAAGAAGCCTCGATAGCTGAGTGGTCTAGACACTCGCCTACGAACAGTCGCTGCCTCGTCGACACCGGTTCAATCCCACGGGATAAGGATTTTATTTTTATTTTTATCTAATAATTATGAGCTCACAGTGAGCTCATAGTGAGCCCGATTTAGGTAGGAAATAACGAGCTCACTGTAAGCTCTCTGTGAGCTCACTATGAGACTCGTAGTTCACTGGGATGAAATATTTAATCCATGATTAAAAACATTCAAACAAAAAAAAAAAAAGGTTCAGTTTCTGTTTCTTGGATTTTTAAGTATTAAACAGCATTGGTGACGTGTAACAATAACTTTACTTATTCTAAGAAAGAGTTTGGGAAAAAATATCTCATGAAATTCACAAAACTGAAAAATATAGCAATAATGATTACATTAAGTTAATATTTTTTATATAAATTCTATGACATACAAGACTTATGTACAGTCTTTCTCATTAATGCCTTAAATTATATCGAAGACATCGGGTTCGATTAATATCGCATTGAAACACCTATGTTCGATGCGTTAAACGTATATCAACATATGGGCCTATTTGACATGCTGTTAACCTACGACAATGTTTATATATTTGTCTTTGTTTATGTTTTGTTGGATGAAGAGTTGGATGAAGCGTAGCATAAAGAAAACGCCCCTGTTTTTACAAGTTAGCATAAATTTAATTTCAATTTTAATAAACGCATGTATAACAGCTCATGTGATTCCATTTTTCACAAAACGTTAACAAAGTTTAATGTGAAACCGCTAAATTTATTGAATGATCTTGTTTTATAATAAGTGGACTTTTCAAACTTGTATAAAGAAGTCGTGTTTAGTAGAAAAACATTAAACAAATTTTAAGGAATCTTATGACAAATGCCATGGGAAAAGAAACTGTTGAAACTTTTTTGTTACATAAAAAAAAATTTTTGAATTGAATCATTCAGAAAACTTCATGGAATTTAGTGAGATTTTCTAATAATTTTATGCAATACAGACTGTTTTACAAAAATTTTTAGTAAGAAAAGTCATTTTCAGAAAATTCGAAGGTTACACGAGAAATTTTATCATTTTTTTATACATGGTGAATGAAACTTTTTTTTAATTGGAATAACAATTTAACATTTGACAAACGGCATCTCAGAATATATCTGATATTTGAAAAAGTTTTCTTTAATTACTTAAGACATAATAGCAGGTAAAAGAAAAATGTAAAATCAGAGGTATCGGAACGGCGTGGGTTGGGTAGGACTGAGCGCGAGTCCATCCATTAATTTTGGATTGTAATTGTAATTGTATTTTTTTATCACTCACTTTCAAGTTGGCCCATTCATCAAAATTGAAGTTGCGACGTCCCTGTGTAAAATATATCTTGAAAAAAATGTATTTTAAGCTCATGTGAAAAAATTCAATAATACAGAGACAACTAAAAATATAATAAAGAACATTACAATATATTTCACGGTGAAAGCAGCTCTGCTCAAGCTCTGCTGCCACTTGTAATAGTTTTGTAATTCACAAACTACAGACTATTACAAGATTTCCGATAGGGTCACGTAAGCGACGGATACAAACATTTCCATATTTTTCAAATATTTAAAAATTTTATCAACCATCAAATATATTGTGATGTTTTTTCTTTCATTTTTAGTTGTTTCTGTGTTTTTATATACATTATTTTATCACATAAGCTTCAGATAAATTTTTTGAAAATATTTTTTACATTTTGATTTACTTGTGATTATGTCACAAGTATTTCAACCAAAATTTTTCAAGTATCAGATATTTTCAAATTACTTTTTCCATTTTAATATTGATAATCTTAAATGCCTTTTCATCACATAATCTATATTACATTACCTTCTATTGACCTTTGTTATTTCCATTTGAAAAAATGGAAATATGTTGTTTTTTTAATTTTGGATAAAATTAAACTTCTATTTTCATATATTATGTTGATAAAGAAAGAAAACAAAAAATTAAAAAAAACACTTATTGTTTACTGATATATATATGTAAGTAAATAATAATACTTACTTATTACTTAAGTAATAATACTCATGGTACTGATGTAATCAATTAATTGTTTAATCTTCATGTTAGTTGTAATTATTGAAAAATTGAAATAATTTTAATTCAATAATTGAAATTATTATACACCGCACGTAATCGAAAAAATATTAGTCTTCTAACAATTAGAAAAAAGGTTCAAATCCAAAAGTGAGCATACACTAAAATACAATCAAATAATGAAAAACAAATAAATAAAAAAATCCATCAACTTAGACAAGAATCATCATTTTTAAATATTATTTCGATCAATGTAATTCTTATGAAAATGCTTATTTTTTTCATAAAAATCCCAGTAACCACGAATCAATTGATTCCGATTGGACATGGCTTGTTTCCAATTGAAAGAACGATATTTAAATTGAATATGTGTCCACTTTACAATTAAAGAAACGTTAGCCAAATCGGAAAGCACTTTCGTTTAATCGGAAAGAAATTTTGCTGAATCGGAAATAATCGGAATAAATCGGATGATTATTATAATAATCGGAGTCATAGCTATAGGTATACAAATAACATAGCAAAAATCTTATTCTAATCGTGTTTGTGCGCTCTTAGCCTAATCAGAATCAATTGATTCGCGGTTACTGGGGATAATAATAATCGTAATATGTTTTAATTATGTATGTTACATATAAATTTCATTTTATATGATACACCATATGTATTACATATGTATACATAATTACATATGTAATTATGTATTATAATATATCGTAATTGTAACATGAAGTAAATGAAATTTATTAAAATTTAAAAAAAATAATTTGTAAACAATATGATAACTTGAAAGCAAATGAAACAATAATTTGAGAATGAATAATTTTACCTGAATATACCGAGATTTTAGAACTCTGACCGCTTTATCTTCGTTAACGCACTACCTGGCCTGTGGTTCCTTTTCAGATGGATATGCTGGAAAAATATCAAGCCTTTTTTAAAATTAATAGTTCCACAGAGTTTTCACAAATTTCATAATAAGTAGGGTAATTGTCTAGAATAGCAATTTTTGGGTTTTTCTAAAAAAAAAACCTAATCCAGCTTAATTTTTTGGGGAAGAAAAACTAAGCAAAAGTATATTTTCCCTCCAAAAAAACGTCCTAAAGAATTAAACTGGGTTACGTTTTTTTTTTTTTTTAAACCCAGAAATTGCTATTCTAGACCAACACCAATAAAATTTTCTTTCACAACATAATCCCACGAAATTTTCGCCTTTAAAATTTTACATATCACTCTCAAAAAAAACTGAAGTTAATTATCGATATATATATATTCTTAATTTATACTTACAAAAAAAATTGCCAATTGCAAAAAGTCCATGCACACTGGTGAAATGTCACCCAATTGCACCTTAAGAGTAATAATAATTATCACTCAAATTTTTTAACACTGACAATTGCAGTAAATTGTAAAATTACAATTGTAATTGTAATTTTATTTTGTAATTATTCAATAATTAATGATTAAATGATTGACCATCCACGGCCACGAGAGTCACGTATAATATATTAGGTTATATTATGTTCAGTAACGTCACTGCACGTCACTAATAGATCACACTGACGTGGATAAACACGCATGCGCAACATCTCGCAGCATATGTGCGACGTGCGTCTCAATCGGACAAATTATTGCACGCATGCGTGCGCTCACACAAGTGCGACTCAAGTGCCTTGCACAGCTTCGCATAAAATGCTACCAACTCAAAAACTCGCAATGAAAGTTCATTGTGGGTTCATACGTGAGACCAAGATGCGCACGTGCGTATCATTCAGACAAATTATTGCACGCACGCGTGCGCTCGCACTCGTGCGACTTACGTGCGTCGCACAGTTGCTATCTGGGTAGTTTAAATGCGATTCAATCTAAATGTACTTCATTGGATTCAATACAATTAAATCAAATTATATGTCATTCAGTCCACTGCCGTTTTATGTGAAATGTGTGTAATATAACCGAAACAAATTCAATCCATAGATATTTCAAAAATGCCCTACTGGCGACGGTGGATTGAAAAGAATTTAAATGGATTATAATTGAACTCATTTGAATCAAAATAATCCAACCAATCCAAAAAAACACGCTTTTGGATGAGACATTTTAATCCATTCCAATAGAGATTTATGTACTGAATTGGATTGATTTCCTGCTATCGAATTTAATGCAGAAAATGATTATTGAAATTCAATGCGTTTCATTTATGAAATTTTTGATAGAAACAAAATTTTCGAAGTTATAAAATTGAGTTTCAATGCAGTTAAATTTAAATGAATTACATTGAATTTAATGCAATTTAATCAAAGTATATGTCATTCAATCGAAAGCAGTTTTGAACACAATGTGATCTAACTGAATCCAAATAAATCAAAATGAATTTTGAAGCTTGCGATGATAAATTAAATAGGATTCATGAATTTTGAATCCATTTCACAAAAGATTGATGAGTGAAATATTTCGTATTGAATTTAATTGATTTACTGGTATCGAATTAAGTGCAGAAAATCTGGATTAAAATTGAATGTGTTTTATTCATGAAATTCACGATTAGGACTGAAATTGTTTCGTTCTAAAAATCCAGTTTTGAATGCAATTTATTCCAGGTTTATTTTATTGGATTCAATGCAAAATAATCGAATTATATGTCATTCAACAAAAGCGGTTTTATTCGGAATGAATTTAATCCAACTGAATCCAAAAAAATACAAATAATATATTTAAAAACTGGTGACGACGGATTGAATTGGATTCAATTGGATTACATTCGTTTTGAATAAAACCGCATGTGACCGAACGACATATATTTGATTGAATTGCATTAAATCCTATGAATGACATTTGGATTGAATTGCATCAAAACTCGATATTTTTACTTGAAAAATTTCTTCATTGACAATTCGCTAATAATTGGACATTCAAACGAGAATTATAAGGACACTGTCAATAAAATATCGTATTGTTAGTTTTGGAAATTGCCTTTCTTGACGAAACGATTACAACCCTCGGCTTCGATCGTCACGAGCTGCAATTTTTCGTTCCCTCAAACTACTAATGTCAAAAACTGTCAATAATATACTATTCCTATTAAAAATTTCATAAAAAAACGCAATAAATTCTATATCAGTGAACCAATCAATGGATTGCAATTCGATACGAAAAATCTCGTACTCGAATCTCTATCGAAATAGATAAAAAATATATGAATACAATTCCATCCATCGTCACTAGTTTTTTATAATATTTGAATTCAATTGGATTCAGTTATATCACGCTTATTTTGATCAAAACTGCATACGGTTTCATTATATATAGTTTTATTATATTGCACTGAAACCAATGAAATATATTTGGATTAAATTGCATTGAAACTCGACTTTTTTACTTGAAAAATATTATTCCTATCAGAAATTTCATGAATGGAACGTATTACATTATAAGCTAGATTTTCTGCATTTTATTAGATACAGTTAATAAATCAAATTCAAATCCATAAATCTCATACATAATTGTATATTTTAATGGATTAAAAATTACAATCCAAAAGTAAATTTTTTCAGATTGAATTAATTAATTTTGATTTAAATAAATCAAATTTTAATCCATTTCAATTCATCATCTCCAGCAAAACGTGAAGAAAATTTATTTGATAGTTATTCTTGTACCGAAATGGCTCAGGTGGTTGCGTAGACCAGTTTCAACACCCGCGGTCCCGAGTTCAAAACTTGACTGAGGCGCAAGGATTTTTTCAGAATAGAGTTAAAATGCGTTTTTCAGGTGTCACCGTCAGCAACAACTTAAATATTATTTACGCGCATTTAATTAAAACAATAAAATAAATTTTGTAAATAATAAATAATTTTTTAAATCAAATTTTTTAAATCCAATCAAGCGGATTTGGATTGAATTGCTTTCAATTTTGATCTACATTTTCTGCATTGAATTCGATCACAGTAAAGCAATCCAATTCAATACGAAAAATCTGGTACATAATCTCTATTGAAATGAATAAAAAATTTTTTAATCCAATTCAATCCATCGTCACCAGCAGTGTAAGTAAGAGCAGTATACGAAAATAAAATAAAACGAGCGAAACAATCGACAATCGCATGCGCTTTCCGCGACCCGCGCTTCCCTCGGCAGCCAACCATGGTTTCCCCTATTACCCCTACCGAAAAAAGCCTTCAAGCTCGACGCCCCATCTACCGGTTTAGTTCATTTCGTAAACGTAAAACTGTTTCTACAGCGGATTGGGGAGTCGGAGAGGGCTGGTCAATGGAGTAAATAATTATCTTTTATTTGCAGCCAGTCTCACGTTTCTACGATAAAAATTGAGCTCAGGATAAATTGTTTTCTGAATGTATATTCTAATAATATTTTCGGTAAAATCTGACTAAAGCATCGCTCTCTCATTTTACTTGCTACTACATTATTAGGGGTCCGTACCTTACGGTCCCTCGGGGGCTGTTCCCTTTGTATTTTTATTGTGTCGAATCATTAATGACATCTTCTAGTTCACGCCTATTTCGTCCAAGAATGGAGTTTAAAATAGAAAAAAGAAGGAACTAATAAACATCTTTTACTTGCTTTCGAGACCGAAACTTGAAACGCATTTTTCTCGAAACGCTGTTTTGGTTGTAAGGTCCCTTTCTAGAAACCGCGTCACACATAAAATCTAAAAAATTTTAGCGGGAAACTTCCATTTTTGACTAGAAGCCATTAACCAGTCCTATTCTGGAAATACCTCGTTGGTAGGCACGGAAACATTTCGGTTTTGGAATAAAAAAGTTATAAAAAACTGAAAATTTTCCTTCTCGATACGGATAAGTCCATGCGAGACTAAAAAATTTCCGTTAAAAATTATAATTTCTGTAAAACTGAAAAATTTCCTTCCATTTCAACAGAACAATTTCAGTTTTTTTGTACAGTGTAATTTTTTATTCGAAGATAATAGAGTGAAAAATTACCCTGCGGACGAATTACCACGCTATAGTGTGGCAAAAGTGTGGTAAAAGTGTGGCGGATTTTATTTTGGTAATAAATCGTTTTTTCATCAATATTTAACAGTTGTATGCTTCCCTGGCATGGTGGTTACAACTTTAAACGTTATAATTGGGCTAAAGATTCTGAAATTTATAATTAACCCAAAATCTTCGAGATAAAAACAAGTCGAAATCGCATTTACCCATAGAAAATTGAGTATTTCTTATTATTAGCAACATTTGTGTTAAGATTCAAGGATACAATTGATAAGATATAACGCGGTAATTAAAAAAATATAAATAAATATGTTTCGGTAATATTATGTGGGAAATGTACTTGAGGCTTCATATGTTAATTTTTCGATAAAAAAACATCGCTATTGACGGTTTTAAATCCTCAAACGATATTCCTCGTTTGATAGTTGTATTTAAACATACCCCCGGGAAGTTATCCCCCCAACTTTTAGAAAACGATAATTTTTTTTTTTTCAATCGATTGTTAATCGTTTATATATATATTATATATATATATACACACACATATATACAGTTGTTAATTGTCAACATATTTGTTTTGTATTGTTTTCTTATAGTCACTTATAGTTTTGCAGTAGAATGTAAATAAACATGAACTTTCAGTTACTTTATCATTAAAAAAAAATGGTTTCAAGAACCGCATAAAAAATTGTGAAAAATTGGCTCAAAAGCCATAAGTTACTGCGGCGAATGAAAAAAAATGTTTTTATTTGTAATCTTTTTTAAACGGGCATTCGTACAATTATTTAAGGACCGCCACTATTCGCACCGAAATCGTATATCATATCAAATCGTATCAAATACTTCGGGTATCATCGCCTCCGGGCATATATTACCACACGGTCGTAAAATCTTCAAATGGAATTGTTTTGTTGCGTTTGATTTTTTTGTTCAATAGAAGTCTTTCATTTACAGGAAGTTTTGCAGTCTCCTCTTATTGTGAAGAAAGGGAGGAGTAATTGATGATTTTGATAATTTTTTTTCTTTCTTTGAGTTGAGTGCAGGGAATGTGTAATTGCGAAATACAGCTGATATTTTACGATTGGTGAAAAATTGTTTTTTCAATCTCCTAAGTATTATAATGTGTTATTATGTATTCTCTAAATTTTTTGTAGTGTTTATTTATTCATCAGTAATTTGTATGGAGAAATTGAGAGCTGGGATGATTTTTGGAATTAAATCTTGAAATAAAATTGTTTTGTAGCCCCTTATGGAAAAAACACCGAAATTTTTCGGTGTTAACACCCAATTCGGTGTACACTGAAATTCAGTGTACACTGAATTAGGTGTACACCGAATTCGGTGTTATTTCGTACACCGAAATTTGGTGTACACTTAATTTCGGTGTTATTTTTTACACCGAATTTCGGTGTTATTTTGCATACCGAATTTCGGTGTACACTGAATTTCGGTGTACACCGAATCTTGGAGTACTCTTAATTTCAGTGTTATTTTTAACATTGAATTTCAGTGTTATGTTGCAGGCCTAATTTTGGTGTACACTGATTTGCGTTTTTACAACGTACACGCAATTTCAGTATTATTTCGCATACTGAATTTTGGTGTTTTGTCGCAAACAAAATCTGGTAGTTTCAATTTTGGTTTATTGAAAATATAACGTTCTAATATGTGTGATAAAATAATGTTAGTAGGAGTAATGTAGTGTTTATTGTTTAATGTTTAACCTGTTAAATTAGCATCAGTTTGTTAATAACTTTTTGCTCATTTTCGTTGAAAAATGTCAATCAATGTTAAAATCTTAAATTTAAATATTGCATTCAATCAGTTGATTCATCTAAATTATAACATTAGATGCAATGAATAATTAATTTATTCGTTTCCATGTAATTATACAGCTGCATCAGTAGCTATTCCTTTCATATTCACACTTTTCCCTTCATTTTTACACTTATTCGTAAGGTAAGCAGAAAGTTTCTTCTGAATCTTTTCCTTTTGGCTGCTCCCAAACAGGGTGACTCCGTACTCTGAAATCAAAGCAGTAGATTTCAAGTTGTATATGAAAAAGAAATTTATTCTAGTAACAACTTTTCAATTCAATAAAAATGAAAAAATTTCTATATATTACATAAGTGCAAACAATTTTTTTTGATTAGAGATATATTAAAGCCTGCATATATTGAAATCACTCAATAATCATCATTTTCGACAATATTATCTGTTAGCTTAATAACCAGTTTATCTAAATAAATGGTTTTATGTTATTTTAGTTATGTTACCGATGATCGCGTTTCTTTTGTTGACGTCTAATTGCGCCTTTCCATTAGCCCCTTTTCTGCCACTCAAAGATGAAGTGGCGAATTCTTTTGTGGTGAATAGGTGCAGCGACATATCTTTCACATAATCCCCGACAGTTTTCTTCCTCAGTTTTGTTTCAAGAAATGTTTTGCATGCCCCTACTTTTACCACTCCTAAGGAATCTTTTTCTTCCTAAAAAGAGAATAGAAGAGTAGCAAATGAAAAATATTCCTAGGAATATTGGATATAGCATATTTTTCAGAAAGTTTCAGCGTCACGTTGATGAATGATTTTTTTTTTACAACAAAATAACGTAATTTAAAGATAATAATTATTATTTCCTACAGTACATATAATAAAAGGATTATAACTTATTTTGAAATAACAAAATAGATGGTTTGACAATTCTACAATGCAGATATCTAGAGCAGAGGATTTCAGATTTTTGTAAAATCAATGACTGATAACTTATTTTTATGGTTTTTGATTCTTTTCTGATATTTTCTAATTGTCTAGAAAATTGAGTTATGTAGGGAAGATTTTTAATAATTTGATACTTTCTGAATATGAAACAATTACGTTTTATTATCTAACAGTAAAATATACGCTTAACTGTCAAAAAATTGAATATTCTCAATTCAATTTATGAGGTAAACAGTGACAAATAATAATTGCAGTAAGCTCTGAATAATCATCCACTACTTTAAAATGGAAACCGCGTTATAAAGACGATTTACTTTTTAAGATTTACGGAATAAAATACCATATTATAATGCTGAGTTGCTGCTTGCTCAAGTAAAGTCCCTTATTTTTCTGATTGGGTTTTCGGAGTTTGTATGTTCATTTCCAACTGTTCAACTTCATTCTCGAAGTCATCACTCAAACAGTCATCCAATTTAGAAACGCAATCGAACCCTGAGGAAGCACTTTCAGACGAAGGGCGAAAGTTCTTTTTCAAGTCATTCTGGCAAAAGAAAGGTAGAAATTTTAATTGCATATTTTTTTACATCAACGTGAATTTTATGAAGTTATATGCCATAACAAACTTTTTCAGCCTTTGGTGGATCTTTGAGAAGTAGCTTGTCAGTAAACAACTTCTCTTCAGCTGATTTCTTTCTTTTTTGGTGTTCCTTTTCAAATTCAGTTAAGCTGTTCTCTTTGCCTCTGGTAATCAGTTCCTAAACATTTGTAGGAATATTCAGGATCGTCAAACATTCAGCTTTTAACACGTCTTTTAAATATTTTTTGCACTCAAAACAGTTGGAAAAATACGTACTGCACGTACTCATAATTATCTTATACAGAGTCAAACTTAAGAAAAATTAAGGTGACTAAACTTTGAATGTAGTATTAATTTTTCCAACAGATTTTAACTCAGCGAATTCCAAGACAGAATATTAATAGATTTTTATTGCGTGAAAAATGTATATTAATTTTGAATTAACTTCACTTCAACTTTGAAATAATATCTGTCAACCACGGGGAAGGGGGAACTCATGTAAATACCTCTTTTTTATGGCATGTAGAACAAACAACCAACAATTTGCGAAGTTTATCATCCGCTTTTTTTACATTCTCTCCGAAGGTTTCTAGGCGCTTAAAAATCTTTTCTACATCTGGAATGTAAAATGTAATAAATTTTACAACAATGGGGTAACATATAATAAAGCGAAGATAAATTTTTATTTTCAAAATTTATCAGGAAAGTAAGAGTTAAGACTACTGTCTCACATATCTAACAAAGGAATGAAAGGAATAACATCAAAGACTCATACTTTCAGAAGCAGATAATCTGCGCTTCAGGGATTTGTTTTCCTTCTTCAGGATAAAAATTTCATCATTGTTTACTACTTTTCTAGCAGATAAGTCATCTTCAGTATCACATGTAACGCTTGTACATGGTTCCTAAAAATAAAAGTATAAAAAATTTAAGTTATCTTGTACTGCAAAGATTCACCTGGTTGAATATACTACTATAAATGTTTAATAAAATCATTGAAATGTTATACAACATAGTAGAAAACCTTAGTAGAAAGAAACCCTTTGAAATAAAAAATGTCTCAGATATGAATAGACAAACACTTATCGTTTCTACAAAAAAAGAAAAGAAATTACGTCATCAAAAATGTTTCGAGTCTTCGTTGAATCTTTCCTGAGATTCTCAAGTAATGCCAGTTTCCTTTTGGTGACTTCATCTTGCATTGTACTCTTCACGTCATGTGACGTGTTGTTAGATACGTCATCATTGTTTTTCTGCAAATTATAAATTTTCGAGTTGGTTTCAAAATTTAGAAAAATGACTAAGACGTACACGATTAACTACGTCGTTCAAAGCTACATGAGGTCTTTATCTTATCAATTCTTGCGTTATTATTATGTTTCACATCTTTTGAAATCTTCATAAATCACATCGTTTTATTTTATATAACATTGCATCAGAAGAAAGCTTGTGTGAAATTACAGCAATTATTTAATTATTTAATTTGCAACGTACAATTATGTTATATTTAATCAGCTTTTCCATAAATATCCCACTTCTAATATTTTAGTAACACTTATTCCACTTCGATAACATTTTTATGTGTAAATGCACAAGTCTGTGTCTTCATTTTTAATTTGTAATATTTTTTATGTTCTTTCTTCATTGTTATAACCGATCAAACAATGTGAACCGACAAACTAGTTGAGAACTAAAAAAACCCTCACTTCAAAATTTTTTTTAAGTATTGGAAAGTTGAATATTTAAAAATGATACTTCTTGTAACGTTAATTTGTTGAATAAAATATTACACTGTTATACAATTTCAGAAAAAAAAATTTTTCTAAGTTTATCCATGAAAATATGTATAAATGTACATGTACATAATGAAAATGTGTTTAAAAAGATTTTTTCTATTTTATAATGTTTCATTATTTAGAAGATTTTTCAGAATTTTGTAGCACTTACTTAAATGTGTTTTTTTCAGACTTTACAGAAGTATCTAAATTTATTGAATATCAGTGTTTACAAATTCGAATCTAAATTGATTTCAAGTAATTGCATAGATTTTTTGTAAATTTACATTTACATACATAGTTTCAGGTAAAAAATCTGCCACTAACATAAAATTTACGTTTGTGTTCAATCTTAATTACTCGAAAATAATTTTTATGCATAACTTAGTTATGATAGTGAAATTGCGAAAATCGAAATTCATGACAGTCAATACTTAATATCTCAACCATTTTAGACATAAAAAACCTGTGGCTACATACTATAAAATTTCCATAACTTGAAAATTGTAAATAAGGTGGTCAAAGGGTGAAAATTATAAAATCTAAACAAGAACTTGGTTTTTTTGAATAAATGAATAAATTTTTTTTGCTCACGACCCTCGCAAAAATTAATATCTACAATGTAACAAAACTTCAAGCAATAATTTTCTTTTAAAAAAAATATTAGAAAAATTGGTCAAATCGAAAAAACAAGTGGGTGAAATTCTTGTCATCATATACCGTTTGCTCTTGTTTTTTAATTTTTTTGCGAGGTGATTCCATAACAAAGTCTTCGTCGGATTTTTTCATTATTTTGCGCCTGTTAGCTTTAGTTGTTTCAGTCGATTCTTTGTCAGTGAGCAAAGACAATTTTGATCTGCACTCTGTGAACGCTGAGAAGAAAAATAACGAATGTATTTATGTTCACGTTTTTGGTCTTTTTTGTTGAAGACGAATTTCTTGATTACGAATAATTAAATCACACTTATGTGAATTTATTTTTCAATTTTCATTCAAGTGTATTCTATAAAAATTTTCAATGGAAAAAAGTACTTTAGATTTACCACATTATATTGAAAATGAAAAATTCCCTGTCGCAAGAAATCACTATCTAATCATAATGGAAGTATAATTTTCGATGTATTTATTGCTCATGTTAACTTTACATAAAATACTCGAAACTCACAACCATACTCCAAGACACGCGCAGGGAGAGTTTTCCATTCTGATGCATTAATTTTTTTCAAAGTTTTTTTCATTTTACGAGCCTCCTGGATTTTACACGCTCCAGGCCAGGAGATGGTCACCAGCTCGCCATTCTTTTTCACGTCACACAGTTGCTCGTAACTTAATTCTACCGACAACCAACAACGAAACCCAACTTCAACTATGTTGCTTTCGTTGGTAAATTCGAGCAACAGACATTGTTCGTTGTTGACAGAATTTTTCGTAATGGACATTTTGAGCTCGATAAACACTTCTGATTTTACACTTGTAATTTTACACGTGTTTCGTTTTTTCACAATTTTTGTAGGTTACGTAGATTTCACGTTTTTTCGGCACGCGCGTGACCTTCAGTGACGTTGTGCATGACAGTGCAGGAACAGGAACAAGTTCAAGATCAAGATCACGTGGCCCACGTGGGTCACGTGTGTTGCAGCCGGCAATGCCGGCATATAAGCCAGTCAGGTGTTGTTTACATATTAAATATCAAGAAAACTGCGTCTATCGCAATAAAATAAAGTGTTTTTAAATATCGTGTTAGGAAAGAATGAATGACAAAAAACGTGGTCCTTACTTCAAATACATCAGAAATGCTGATTTACCCGTACCATTTACAACAGTGCGGAGTCGAAATACTGTCGATAATTTAATGGAAACAATCGTAAGTAAACTGCTTACCTAAATGTTCAAATTTTAATGAGTGTGTGTACGAAACCTGCAGCCTTGTTTATTATTTTCCAAGTATTTCGTTAATAGATTTTTAGAATTCGATGATAATCTAGATTTGAGTAACAAAAATTCAATGCTCTAAAATTCGAAGTTATTTATATTTTCAGATTTTTGTGAAAATATTTCCTTGCAGTTTTCGCAATATAACGCAGTAAACTATTATTTACTATTACACTATAAGTATAATTTTTTTTTAGAGTATTTCTTCAGAGTTTTCAAGATTTGATAAATTTCTGGTAGTTTAAAACTTTTATTGTAGATTTCTGGAATTCTATGCTTTATTAGTGTTTGAATTTTTTTAGATTCCTCGCATTGCCGTACATTGTAATTTCTGAAAGCAAAAAAAATTCTCCTAGTTTGTAACAAAAATACTTTTGTAACTAGGTATCCGACTCAGATAGTACATCAACCAGCCATACTGATGCATTGGAAATTGACAACAACTCTGAGAATGGTTCCAGCAGGAATATCAATGAGAACGACACCGATAGTGATATGGGGATTGTGTACAGCCAGGATGTACAAGACTTCCTTCAAGATTTTTCTGATGATGAGGTGATTATTGTCAATATTTTTTAGTTCTATTCATATAGCTAGATATCTTTTTTTTTTTGCAAAAAATAGAAGGCAAAATATATATTTAAATCGCTTTGTAAGGTTATTGTTACACAAAAAATACTTTGTCAATTAGGTATCTGAGAATGATGTAGAAAGTACATCAATCAACCATACTCAGGAGATGGAAATTGATAATAACTCCGAGAATGGTTCCAGCATGAATGTCAGCGAGAATGATAATAATAGCGATAGCGGGAGTGAGTCCAGCCATGGTATACAAGACTTCCTTCAAGATGTTCCTGATGATGAGGTCATTATTACCAATGTGCTTTTCTTTTCAAATAATAGCTAGATATTAAAAAGACATCATAGGATTCTACTGATATTCCGCATTAACTTTTGTTGGACTTCAACAATGGAAAAAAATATTACACGTTTACAAGTAAAATGTCTACTTTTAGATAAACATCATGAGAGACCGACAAGAGGATCAACCTGGCGTCGACATTGGTGATATGCCTGATTTACAAGGTGATGCTGAAAATGAGGTAAGAAAAGAATCACTAATAATGTCATCTGAAACAAAACTACGAATTGGTTGAAATTGCTTTTCAGTTTTTTAGAAACTCCAATTTGTAAAGAAATAATATGTATCAAACGTTTGATTCTAAGATTTACTTGTACTTGCTTTAACATATTTATGTGTTCTGTATTAAAGAAAATTTTTATTTTAGGAAAGGATTCCTATATACCAAGGAGCTCCACTGACGAAAGAGGAAAGCGATTTGTTAATAATGAGCTTCGCTATACGACATCTGACCGATGTGGCACTACAAGATTTATTGGACTTGATCAACTGTCATCTTCCTATCAACTTGTATACCTCAAAATACATGTTTCTCAAAAACTTTTCGGCAACTCCAAGCGTCAGTTCACATTACTTATGTTCAAATTGCACAGCAGACATTGTACCTCGACAAAGTGGCAACGTGACATGCACATCATGTAAGAGAGTGTCATCAGCGTTTCAAATCAAAAAACGAGGAGCTGATTTTGTTACATTATCAGCTGCAGAACAACTCTCACAAATGTTTAGTGGTCCTCTATTTCATAAACTTGTAAAAAATTATGATGAAAATGTTCTTTCTGATGTACCGAGTGGTTTTGTGCACAAAAAACTTAGAGAGAGTGGAACAATATCAGGCAATTACATAACGCTACAGACCAACATCGACGGTGTGCAAACATTCAAATCTTCAAATGTCTCTATGTGCCCTATTCAGCTGTCAGTGAATGAACTACCTTACCGAACGAGGAAGGATAATATTATTCTCGCAGGCCTGTGGGCATCGCCAACTCCAGTACGTTTTGACATATTTTTAGAACGATTCACGAATGAAATGCAAGATTTACATGAAAATGGATTTGAGTGTCTGCCACCAGGATCTGAAGAACCGGTTACTATAAAAGCTCACATTATTTTAGCCCCAGTCGATTCTGTAGAGCGATGCAAACTGCAAAATCATATCCAATATAATGGTGCATTTGGTTGTTCATTTTGTTTCAGCAAGGGAGAAACTGTTGCAATAGGCAATGGTCACGCTCGCGTTTACAGAGGCGGTGTTGGAATCTTAAGAACTCATGAACAACAGGTGCAAGATGCTTTTTCAGTAGCACCCGATAAAAAAGTAGTGAGAGGAGTAAAAGGTGTTTTATTTTTCATGCAGCTCTCTGTTATATTCAACATTATCCGTTCTTTCCCACCTGAATATATGCATAGTGTTTTGATCGGGGTTGTGAAATTGTTTGTGACGGCATGGATTGACTCAAAAAACCATTTAAAAGTGTGGTGTATAGGAAGAAAAATACGACTTTTGGATGTTAAATTATTGAACTTGAAGCCACCTTGTGAAGTTTCTAGAAATCCGCAGTCAATAACGAATGTGTGTAAATGGAAGGCTTCTGAGTTTAAAAATTTTTTGCTGTATTACTCTTTGGTTTGCTTGAAAGATGTTCTTCCTCTCTCCTATTACAAACATTAGACATTGTTAGCATATTCAATCTACATTCTCAATGGCGACATTATCACTGACGAAGGATTGCGATTAGCATCGCGAGCTCTTAAAAGGTTTGTACTCGATGTGGAAAAGCTATACGGGAAAGAGTACATGAAATACAATGTGCATTTACTTTTGCACATTCCAAAGGCTGTTGAAGACTACGGTGCGTTATGGGCCTGGTCAGCCTTCCCTTACTAGAGCTACAACTTTGTCCTACGAAATATGCTCCACAATTCCCAGGCTTTAGTTCAACAGATTTGTAAGTCTTACTTAAGATACCAAAGCATAAAATATGTGGACGTGTTTTTAAAACCGAATTGCAGCATAGAAGGAAAAAAATTGTATTCAAACATGTTTCAAGGGGCAAGATTGCAGACGGGGCGACGTTCGTCGACTGACAATCACTTCATAACTTATGGAAAATGTGCAATGTATGAACTTAGCCTAACTCAAGTGTTACTTATTCAAGAAGCTATTGGTGAAAATATTGATAGAGTTGCTACTGCTTACGACAGATATATACACAACAATGTTTTGTATCATTCTAGTTCATATGATAAAATGTGGCGAAGGAATAACAGTGTAGTTAGAACAATGCAGAAAACGTTTCTTGAAATCGAAAAACTTGCGAATTGAAATTGAAAATTTGCGTCAAACTTTTTGACTCCGATGAAGACGTATTCATTATTTTAACCCTCCCGTCGCATCAATTGTCGTCAAATTTTGTACATCCTGTCACAAAGACAGACAATATTGTTGCGTGCTTTCCGCGGCAAATCCAACGAAAATGTGTTTTTTTATCTAGCGGGCAAGATGACTACCTTGTTGAGTTAGTGAACAAAGTGGAAACTGATTAATCTTTAAGACTAACTGCTAAGAATTGTCAATCAATGGCATAGCGCGCTAAACTTGGTAATGTAGTACATGAAATAAACAATTTTCCACATTATTTTTTGCTAATTTCTCCTTTTCACGATATGTAAATGATCGATTGTATCCGCCAAAGGTACACCCAAGCCCATTGAATCGTATACCTCGAGTTAAGTCAGCCAAAATGCTCTTCGGCATATGGCTGACTATTTCGAGGTATACGATTCAATGGGCTTGGGTTTACAAAGCAAGAAAATAAAAAAAAACCTGTTTATACATATACCTTAAAAAAGCGCATTCAGTGTACATACTGACCCATCGGTGTAAACACTGAATCACTCGGTGAACACTTAATACTTCAGTGTAAACCTCAAAATGCTTCGGTGTTAACACTAAATGCTTCGGTGTAAATACCGAACGTTTAGGTGTACTCTAAATGCTTCGGTGTTCACACTGAATGCTCAAGTGTAAACACCAAAACGCTTCGGTGTCAACACTGAACGACTCGCCGTACACTAAATGCTCAAGTGTAAACACCGAAACATTCAGTGTTTACACCGAAGCGTTTCGGTGTACACTGAATGCTCAAGTGTAAACACCGAAACGCTCCGGTGTAAGTACTGAATTTCCAGTGTACACCGAAACGCTTCGGTGTAAACACTGAATGTTTCGGTGTAAACACTGAATGTTTCGGTGTTAACACTGAATGCTTTGGTGTTAACACCCATAATTTCGGTGTTAACACCGAAAAATTTCGGTGTTTTTTCCATAAGGGGCGTTTGATTTTTTTGTTCAATAGACAGGCTGAGAGTAAAAACCGAACAAGTAGAGACAGAAAACATGGAGTTACACATTCATCTGTCTCTTACTAGTTCGGTATTTACTCTCAGCCTTTCAATAGAAGTCTTTAATTTTCAGGAATTTTTCATTTCATTCAATACTTGTAATAAAACTTGTCTCTGTATGTAAAAAAGAATTGCTTGTCATGTTAAATCTTTAGTTGGTTTGCTCTATTTTTATTTGTCGGTTTTCTTTCACTGTCGACATTGATGTTTGCATTCTCTTTATATTATATCTGCCATGATGTCTTTTGTAGTTTCAAATTCAATTGGCAGCAGGGCAGGTGAAATATTTTGCTGAGTCTTTTCATCTTTATTTCTGGTGAATGTTGAAAGAGAAACTCGTTGATTGCTCTTCCAAGCATTTTTAAATAATCAAGAATTGCTAATCTTCCGTCAAAATCTTCACCTACCGCTAAACTTGCTACATTGTCAGTTTCTCGCGTTGTCAGTTCCACGAGCTTTTTTCTCTCAGCTACAGTTTGTGGTTTTTTGTATATCGTTTTGCTGATTCGTGGCACTTTTTCAATTGTAGTCAATGGACTACATACAAATGCTGATGTCGGTGGTTCTGAAAGCACTGCAAACGAGAAAATATAGACCATATTCAAACTAATGAGCGGTGAATAACAAGTTCCAAAGTTTGAATAGACTCGATTCAACCACGTGGACTCTGACTACTTGGAACACTTTAAATATTCAAAGTCAACGTGGTTGAATCAAGTCTATTTAAACTTTGAAACTTTTTATTCATCGCTTATCAGTTTGAATATGGTCTATATTTTCTTGTTTGCAGGGAGAGGAGACATGGAAGTCACAGGTTTTGGTTTCACTGATTTTGGTGCATTCGAGTTCACTGTAGTCAAAGTTCTTGAATTTTCCAAAGGCTCTTTCAAAAAACTTTGCAAGTTAGAAGACTTTGTTCATCGCTTTTGACATAATGTAGCATCATATAATGCCATTTTATTGATTTTGCGCAGAAAAAATATGTGTCGGCATGGTAATTGAAAGCTTTGAACAAAAAATGCATTCACGAGAAGATGTTATGACTTGCTTTTTCTCGTCGCCAACAAATATATGCCCTCGTTCTGAGTCAAGCTCGTCGACATTTGTCTCACTAATCTTTTGTATTTCATTTAAAACTTTGTCGAATGCGTATTGGGCCATCAAATCAATGTATTTTTTTTCATCACTTGCATCTCTAAAATCTGTTATTGGATTCGTCAAAAATTGTTTCCCAGCAAAGGATGCACTTGTTTTTTCATGATCCAAGAGCAAAATGAAAAATGAATTCACAAAGTTTGTCAGGGAGCTTCTTATTGTTATGATTTGTTTCAATTTTTGATTCAAACGTTCCAAACGGTTGTTGGTAAAGTTACACAAAGTTCCATGAAATGAGCTGAATAGAGTCCATTCTTTCTTTATAAGATCCCTTTTTTTGTCATAGTACTCCAAACCGGAGTTAGAAGCTTTGCTTTTCAACAAGTCATACAATTCTGTGAATTCCTTTTCAGACGTAGCATATACAATTTTCTGAAGGATAAATAAACAGTAGTTTTATTTATTTTCTGAAATTCTCATTTATGCAGTTGTAATTTGGGCTTTAAAAGTTTTCAAAGTATGAAACCTGCATAAATGTAATGGCACTCCAGGGAGAATTTGATTAAGGGCTGCTCTTTCTGATGGGTCTTTGTCATGAAGTACATGATTTTTTTGAGCATTTCTTCGGTCATGTTTTTTTTAATTCTTTGGCAGCCCATGCCATGCTCACTACATCTTCATAGCTTAAAAACTGACACCTGCGAGATCTCCTCTTCCATCACCGATCTCAACGAGGAATAGCAGTACCGTGTACTCATTTTTCAACAACTCATAAGTCATATCAACAAAAATAACTTAAGGGTACAGATTGCGGTTTTTCCTCATTTTTGCATACAATGAGATATCAGTCCCTTCTGCAACATGATAATAAAAAAATAATGTGTTAAAAAGATAATGGCAGGAAAATAATAACTACAATAGCAACTATTGAAAATACCATCATGCGAGTTTTTTTTTCTCGTTGAAACTTTTGATCAACTGATAGATTTTCATATCAATAATGATATTTTTTTTCTTAACCACTTTTGCTCCTCTTTATATAAACATCTCGTGGCTATATTATTAAAAAAAGTTGTCTGCCTTATTTGAAGTTTTGGACAAATTTTTGTCTATATAGGATGGTTTTTGATAAATTCCGTAATAATAATACGTCAACTGAGGCTTAATATCTGTTCACTTCTACTGTGACAAATCCATTCTGAATATAATGTTATGCTATTCAGATAATAATATCCAGAGAACTAAATAGAAGGTCTTTTTGCTTAAATAAGTGTTATGCTTTTACATTACTCTCGTTGATTATGTGTGAGCGCGTGTGTGCCGGGGCTGTGTGCGAGCGCAACGCGCGTAGAGGGAGAAAGGGAAAGGGGAGAAGAGTGGCGGTGGCGTGAGTCAACGTGGCTTTTTTTTCTCTCGTGGACGTTGAGAGGGTCGGATCGCGGAGATCGTTGCGTGGGCGTGAGCGAGAGAAAAAGAGACGTGGCGCGTGGCGCGTATACGAAGACTGTAATTTTTCGAGTGGAAGTTGTTTGAATTGCAAATAAATATTAGTTGTTTTTAATAGTTTGGAGTTCGGGATTATTCTTGACACCGGTATTTAACAGATCAGAAGTGGGATTCCAACGTGAAATTCGGATTTGGTCGGACCACATTTTTGCACGCGAGTAGTAACCGGGTCGGTCAGAGACAATAAAGTGCGCGAGTGGCAAGGGAAGATGGCTAACGAAAATGATTTCGAAAATTTTCACCAAAACCAAGTGAATCAGCCTTCGAATGGCAACGCGGGTGCGGGAGTGCAGATGCAACCCGGAGCACAATTGCAAGAGATGATGCAGCAGTTCATGGCCACCATGGCCACGATGGCCCAGCAAAATCAGGCGACTTTGCAGGCCATAGCACAACAACAGCAACAGCGTCTTGATGTGCCCCGGGCGCAGAGGTACAACGTTATGCCAGATTTCCATCGCAGCGTCGAGGACTTTCACGGGACAGAGGGGCCTGAAAAGGCAAAATCGTGGATAGAGAAGTTCGACTCATACATCATACTTCACAATTGGACCGAGGCGATGGCTTTTGAAATGGCTCATATCCACCTCAAGGACGCAGCTCGAAATTGGTACGAGGCCAGGGAAGACGGCGTAGTCGATTGGGGATCGCTCAAGACAGCGTTTCGAGCCACCTTTGTTTACGACAGGGACACACTCGAGTTGCTTGCTGAACTGCAACAGTGCATCTAAAACCCGGGGGAGTCAGCTGCTACCTACTTCCATCGAAAATACAAGCTATGCAAGGCCATGAAACTGACCGACTCTGAAGCTAGTCGTCTATTGTGCCGAGGGTTCATATCACGTCAATTGAGCGATTACATCAGAGCCAAATCGTTCATTGACATGGACCACGTGTTGCGGGCGATAGAAGACTACGAGAGAGAGGACCGAGAGAGGCGGGAGCTGTTCGGCGGGCCACCACCACGAGCATCAGGAAGCAGGGCCGGAGTCACGGGGGCGACGACATCGGGGGGCAGGGGGACTGCCACGCCATCTTCAGGAGCGACGCGCAGTTCAACATCGAGCGGCGGAGTAGCAGCCGCGCTGTCCTGGCGCAGTAGCGCCACAATACCTGAGTCGGGGGGCAGCGGGACTACAGCGGTGACCAGTGGGGTTAGAAATAGTGGAAGTGTCAGTGCGGGAATCACATGTTTCAATTGCGGTAAAGGCGGGCATTTTAAAAGCTCGTGCACGGAACCTCCGAGGCAGATAAAATGCTTCATTTGCAATCAGGTGGGTCACAAGGCGAACAAGTGTGCACGTTTCTCAAAAGAGGATTCCGGGGTTAAGAATGAGATTAATGTGGTTGCGGGAAAAGATCGAGACGGGTCTATTGGGAAGTTTATTAAACGGGTAATAAATGGCAAGCCTTTTGAAGCATTTATCGATACCGGGAGTTCCATGTGCACGATTAAGTTAGGAGTGGCGATCGCGGCAGGGTTCTTTATCGGGTCGGAGTGCATTGAGTTAAGGGGTTTCGGGTCGGTCGGTAATGTCGTGAAGTCGCTAGGGACCGTCGAGGGGGTGCTGCGGGTCGATAAGGTGGGGCAGCGGACGGTTATCTTCCGAGTCGGGCCCGATGGGGTTCAGGCGTTTGATGTTATGGTGGGGCGGAGTTTCACGAAATTGCCCGACGTCGCGTACGCGAAGGTTGGGGGTTCGCTTGAATTCCGGGAGGTGGAGGATTTTCCGTTCAGGTTGACGCCTGAATTCGAGGTTGATGCTCCCGGGGAGGTTCGGGCGAAAAATCGTACTGAAGTGGGCGGGAATTCGGTTTTTATCGACGTTGTTATCTGTGGTCGCGAAGCCTCAATTTCCTATGTTAATCTGGATTCGCGTTCGAGGGTTTTTAGGGAGAGGGAAACCCTGGGGAAGCCGGTGCTTGCTGTTGAGCACGTTGAGGAAGTGGGTCCGCGGTGGAACCGATTGAGGGGGGCGAGGTGGTCGTCGGGGATGGCGTGACGGCTGGGCAGAAGGAGGAGCTTATCGACATCCTCAACGATTATCGCGTTTGTGTTGCGAAGTCCTTGGACGAGCTGGGACGGACAGACAGGGTCGCGATGGATATTGAGTTCGAGCCGGGTAGCACGCCAGTGGCATCTGGGGCGTATCGTATGAGCGCGAAGGATAGGGTGGAACTCGACGCCATCGTGACGGAGTACAAGCGCGCTGGTATAGTCACGGAAACGACGTCACCTTTTGCTAGTCCTGCGTTCTTGGTTAGGAAGAAGGATGTTACTGGGCGGATGGTGGTGGATTATCGTGGCCTGAACTCGAAGATGGTCAAGATGAACTACCCTATGCCGAATTTCGATGATACTCTCGAGGTCATGAGTGGTGCGAAGATTTTCACGACGCTCGACTTGGCGAGCGGTTTTCTCCAGATTCCGTTGACCGAGAGAGCGAAGGCTAAGACAGCCTTCATCACGGAGGACCAGACCGGGCAGTTTGAGTGCGTGAATTTTGGGTTGTCGAATGCACCGTTCTATTTCGCGAGACTGATGAGGAGCGTGCTGGGTCGGGCGCACGGGGAGATCACTTTTAATTTCTTAGATGATACCTGCATTCCGGCTGGCTCGTGGGAGGATATGTTGCAGAGGTTGGTACTCGTGCTTGGGCTTTTGAAGGATGCTGGTCTCACTTTAAATCTCAAGAAGTGTCGATTTGGGATGAAGTCCGTTGAATTTTTAGGTTACGTCATCGGAAAAGGGGGCATTCGTCCAAGTCGGGAGAAAACGAGGGCAGTCACGGAGTTCGCGAGGCCGAAAAACGTTCACGAGGTTCGTCGGTTTCTAGGGATGATTGGGTTTTTTCGGCGGTTTATTCCAGGGTTCGCTCAGATGTCGACGCCGTTGACGATTTTGACGAAATCGAAGTCCGGGGGGGGGGGAGTGGAATCTTTTGCTTGGGGTGCAGATCAGGAGAGGAGCTTTGTCGAATTGAAGGGGAAGTTGGCAGAGGAGCCAGTGTTGCGGTTTTACGATCCAAACGCGCCGGTCACGGAGCTGCACACGGACGCGTCCTCGAGGGGAATCGGGGGTATGCTTTTACAGGGAACTCCGGGGAAGCTCAACCTCGTCTACGCGGTCAGCAGGAGGACGTCCGAGGTCGAGGCTTCTTACCATTCGAGCAAGCTTGAATTGATGGCGGTTGTTTGGTCGGTGACTCGGTTGCGGCAACTCTCATAGGTATCAGGTTCGTGATTGTCACAGATTGCCAAGCTTTGGTGTATATGAACGCCAAAAAGACGAAGTTTCCACAGACCGTGCGGTGGTTCGGCACCATTGCCAACTACGACTTCGAGCTCCGTCATCGCAGTGGGGCGAAAATGGGACATGTGGATGCGCTTTCGCGAGCGCCCGTCGATGGTCCAGACGATCTGGATGATGGCTTTTCGATTTTCGCCGTCGAGACGAGGGAGGACGAGATTTTGTTGTTTCAGCGCTCAGATCCAGAGGTCGCGCGCAGGCTGGCGATTCTGGACAAGGCCGAGAGCGAGCACACGAAAGTAGAGAGAGCAGAGGTGAGGGATTTTGAGCTCAACGGAGGTATTTTGTATCGTGTACGGGTCGATCGAGATGAGAAACAGCTTCTCTATGTCGTTCCACGGGCCATGAGGAAGACCGTTGTGCTGCGTTGTCACGACTTCAGTGGGCACGGGGGTGTCAAGCGGACATTGGACCGGATTCGTGAATTTTATTATTTTTCTCACATGAAGAGGTACGTCAGGTACCACATCAGGATGTGCCTGGAATGCAACTTGAAACATAAACAGTTTGTATCATAAACATACTTAGCAATAACAACAATAAAACAAAAATTTTGAACATGTTTCTAATGATAACTGCAGTTATTATTGACAAGCTAATATTATGTAAGGGCGTGTGCACATATAATGTAAGACTTTTTTTACCAACTTTTGATATCCCTTCCCCTTCTTCCACGTATTATGTGACTTGAACTCATACTTTCAAGTTCAATTGCCGCATAAATTATAATTTTATGTATTTAGGGATTCTATTTCTCATGAAAAATCACACGTTTCTTCCGATACGAAATTTTTTTCAGAAAAGTTTTGCTTATAAGGACTAACTTATCAATTCTAATAAAATTACCATAAATATAACAGCTTTATATGAAAAACGTTTTATAAGAATTTATACTGAGTAGAATTATTTTCTCCAAAAATGAAAAAAATTATTATAACTCGTTCTTCTTTGTCAGAATTCACCAACTATAGAACTGTGATCCATATAAGAATCAGCACCTTTTCATTGAAATTTAAGATTTTTCATAAAGATTTGACAAGGAATCAAAATCCTTATAAGGTAAACTTATAAGGAATGAGATCCTTATAAGTTTCGAAATTTCCTTACAAGGAATTTCCGTTTCCTTACATAAGGAATCGAAATTTCCTGATTACGATTCTGAACTCGACAAGATTCAAATTTTCCTGTATTGTTTCTTGGATAATTCTGAATTCAAAAAAAAAAAAAAAAAATTCATCTAATGTCCCTCTAAAAAAAATCAAAAAAATTGTACAGGGCATCGCCATCTATGGTTACGTCACTGTCTCATTAAATCGGCACAGGCTGCACAGAATGTAAACCCGGACCTACAAACCCATTAATTTTTTTATTGTTTTTCGTAGTTAGGGATGTAACTAACAATCTGAATGTCAGAACAAGCGAAAAAAATTTGGACTGGGGGTCGCCATCAGAAAATCAAGCACCTTAAAATCGTATATTATTGTATTTTCGAAAAAGTCTGGGTTTACATTCTGTGCAGCCTGATCTCTACTATTATTGGCCGAAACTCCGAATATTTGAATATACCCGAGAGGGTTATTAGCTCGGGTTTCCATTTAAAATCTGTGAACCCTCTCTTCAACTGTTTTGAAAAAATTACGAACTTCAATTTTTTAAGTTATCTTCGATAATTTTACCATTTTCATTGAAAGTTACTGACGAATAATTTCGTTCGATCATTGAACAATACGCTACCTTAATTGGTAAGTTAAAAAAATTTTTTTTTTGTTAACGAAAATTTTTTGTTTTGTGCACATGTGTTAGGTGACCTTGTAAATCCTAAAAATTGCCCTTTTTTCAGGGAAAAGATAGCTTTATCACTGGGTCGATTACTTTAACCAGGATAAGTCTAAGTGTTTTTGTACCCTATGTGAATAATATTTTTCATTCTTACATATAATTCACTTGAGGAAGAGCTGAAATTCACTCGAGTGAAAGCTAAAATTCACTCGAAGTGGAGTTATAATTCATTCAAGTTTGCAGGATTCTCATTCTTGCTTCGAGTGAAATTTCACTGGAAAGAATGTAGAAAGTACATTATCGAAATTAAAATCCGAGTACCCTAAAAAATGAACAAAGTAAAAAAAAAAGTTGCAAATTTTTCAAAATCGTGCGTGTGTCGTGCATGTACAGGCATGTATATAAGCTATACACTGAATAATTTTGTGCTTGCTTTTTTTATAGGCTTGTTGGAGTTGTCGGTCACCAGCCAAATCACTTTGTTGGCTATTGCAAAAGGCAAAATTATTGGCAAAAGTGCAACGATCTGGGCAGCAAAGCTCTTCCTTGCACCCCGAACGAGTCCTGCACACCCTACGCTGCAATATACGTCAAAAATGAAGACTAGGTTATTAAGAATATGTAGTAAGGTTGTGCAATTATTTTTGACTTGAATTGAACTTCGATACATTTGAGACTGATATGCTTGCCCACTGAATCTATGAACTCGCAACGACCTCACTATGAGCTCACCCCCTAGTAAAGGCTCGAAGACGCAAGCAGCACGCAAGTAGCTCGAAACTTTGTGCTCCTTGAGTTCTTACTCCGCTCTCTTTCGTCCTTTGATAAAATTCTTCCAAAATGAACATTATAATACCTTGTTTTCAATCGGGGTAACTATGGGACAAGTACCCTACGTTTTTTAAAATTAAGACTGTCTTTTTCTAAATATGTTTACTAGGACCCTTATTGCCTTAAAAATGAATTTCGAGTGAAAATTCCTGGCACTTTTGACTGAACTGCTGAAAAAACAACAACATATAGAACGAAAGAAGTACGCAATGACGGAGTTGCGTCCTCGAGCTTTTGCAAGGGCAGCGAACTGTGACTGTAACTTTAACTGTAATTTTTTAGGCTCACAGCGAGCTCATGGGTTCGTTAAGTGAAAACTGTTAGTATTACCTAAATGTTCCTGTTAACTTACATACTATTATACATTAAGAGTTGCGAATGCTGTGAATACAATGCAATAATTGTTTAAGTCGATTATCAAATGTATAGGAACGATCGATATTTTCATATGGATTTGAATTGGCGATCATAAGAAACAGTATTTTTGGAACTCGAAAAACAGGAAATAACATTACTTATATTAGCAAGTACTAAATCGCTCTCAGGGTAAAAAATCGAGATAAAAGACTGCCATGTTATGCTTGAGTTACTAATTAATGGTAAAGCCAGAAGTTATTGAAATAAAAGTATCTTATAATACCTGCTCTTCTCCTATAAATAGCTCATGTTTCACGAATGTTTCATCTTGCTTGTATTATCGTTAGTTATTACTATCAACTTAGAAAATATGAATGACAGAATATTTAGGTCGTCAAAATTTTGAGACACGGTTATTTTCTACGAAAAAGAATATAATAAAATAATTTTTCATCTAGTGTAAATACCTAAGGCTTCCTAAAGTAACACAGAGTATTTGCTAGGGGCAAATTTTTATAACAGATTTATTCCTATTAGTGCAAATAATATCTTTAGTTTTGTTGCAATTTTCGAATGTTTGTGATTTTACTTTGTCATGAGAATTTTAAAGTATTAACAGTGTTTCCTAGCCATGTGAACGCATGTTGTATTCTTTTTTTTTTTTTACCATACATGCGTAATTATTATGTTTTGTATAATTAATCATTGTAATTAATGTTACATCATAATCGAAATACACATTATTGGATATATTATATTTTTTATTTCGTAAGGGTCAGAATTTTTTGAACGGATCACCTGACCCTAGTGATTTGGGTTTTTATAAAGTTTTTATCGAACTCCTCATAAAATTTGGGTATTTTTCATGAAATTCCGATTCTTTTATAATATCTATTTTTTAAAAAGAGCGATGTTTAATAAAGTTTTTATTATTTTTCATAAAGTCACTTCATAAAAACTGCATAAAATCTTTATAAGAAAAAATCTTTATAAAGTAGATTTTAAAATCCACTATATAACAATGTCATCATTTTATGAAGATTTCGTAAAGTTCCTAAAAAGTTGCCTAATTGAAACTAATGAAAATTTCATAGAAAATTGCTCTGTTTATGAAGTAACTTTAGAAAAAAAGCGGATTTTATTAAAAATACCCAAATTTTTTAAGGATTTTTACAAAAACTTTATAAGAACTCAAACTACTAGGGAAATTTAGTTGCGGATCCACGGCGGGGATAATTGTATTAATAATAATAAAAAGTACATTTATGAACATCAATGGAATTATAGTTGAGTATTTTATAAAATATTTGTATAAGCTGTCATAACAGTCATAAAGTACATTCCAAAGACAGCAAAGTTATAGTGTTCAAGTAAACTACATACTCAGAAAATGAGATTCAAGGTATAGGTGTAAGAATGGCAGAAAAAACTGCTATAAGCATTGTGACGAGCGGGGTTTTTCCACTCGTCTATAATCTTTATGAAAATGCATATATAAAAGTTAATGACACCGATATTGAAATCGACACTTTAATAACGCTAACGACCAGCAACTAAAAACAAATGACGATAGGAAATAGACAAACGAATCATAGAGACTTACGGATTATCTAAATCGACACCGGATACAAACGGCAGAAAAAGTGCCAAAACGAAAAAATAGGAAGACTGATATTTTCCCCTCCATCGTTGTTTTCCAAGTTTGAAATGGTATATAAGCTCGCGCTTTTTGGCATAAAGTCGGAGAAATTCTGCCGTCAAACGTCCGAAACAGCTCTCCAGAGTCCAAAAGACGTCCCAGACAATTGAACTATCCCCGACGAGTCCTTATAGAAGTCCGACCTGACGACGACTTCTCCGACTCCATCATCACCAAGTGGAAATCAAGAAAAAAGACTGAAATTTGTGTTTCAAGTCCAGGTTCTATTTCTACGCGGTATAAAAAGTAATTTGTTTAAATTATATTACCACATTTCTTTGAAGAAATTAAGCATCTTCTAATTACTCGAATCGCCATCTAGGAGTAGAGATTTATCTCTACTAAGGTTGCTTCCATACTAACCTGGAAGGGTACCTCGAGAATTGGGATTTACTTGGTATCTATCATTATGACTAACTGGAAGGTTATCATAACGATAGACTGCTCTGGAAATTGGACAGATTACCAAAATTTCTACTAATAAAGATTCAATGTTCATTTACAATATCTAAAGAAAATAGAAAATTCCTTGAAATAAATTATAATACGGATGTTTCATTATTTTAAAGGGTTACATACTATATTTAAATAATTCTGATGTGATGTTGGATCGGTCTATTATTTTACAGTGGTATTAGTTGAGGATTTATTGTGGATCGTTAAAAGTGCTGCTAGGAGAAAGGGGATAAAACCCAGTGCCTATCGATCAATATTTAAGAAAAAGGGAGCATTACACTTATATAATCGGCTCCGAACATTAAGAGGATTGGATCCTAAGGTGGAAACTACATGGGAAGAAATAGACAAGATTATCGCCAAACAGGCCTCACAATTATTCGGTATAACTTTGGTACCTTTGGATAAGCATATACATATCACATGTAAATATTGTAAAAGGGGGCAAGACTTCAGACTAGATCAGGATGGTAGGGATAGAGAATTGCAGGACCAACTGAGAGTAGAAGTTAGGAATCCCGAGTCACAGGGTTGTGGGCAGGAGAATACTGAAACCACAAATCATCTTGCATTGATGAAAGATTTAGCTGAAATGGGAGAGATTTGGTTTTGAGGCGCTGTCAAATTGAGTTAGCCAACATTTTAATAAGACAAGGCTTTTATTGTAATAATTACTATTTACTGTATTATTGTAATGTATTTGATTTGAGGATTGTAAACTGGTTGATCTAATAATAATTCCAGTTTTGCTGGATTTCAACTTAATGGATCTTTGTTGTTAATTACCCTCTGCCTAAAACAACCTAAGGGTCCTTTTGAGCGGTGTTTCCACTGGGGTCCTCTCTGAACAAGTGAATCGCGGTTAACCATTCAGAAAGTGGAAGGACAAGGAAAACTCAACGTTGGTGTTAGTTGGGACACTCTACATATATTTTTTAAAATTCATCATCATCGTTGGTTGGCAGCGGCTCGCTCGTCACAGCATTATTTGGTACATCAAATTTATTGTAAAACAGTGTACTTAGACATTTATAAGATTTTAACTAGAAAATAGTTAGAAAAATTACGATCATAAAAAATTCATATTATTTCTAAATTATTATTCAATCTTAATTAGATTTCACATTCAAAATTCAAATATGCAGGAGCACCTTTTGGCCCCTCGATAACTACTTCAGTGGCCGTGCCACGAAAGGAATGTACTCATGGCGCATGCGCAAAAGATACTCGTCACCAAGTTTTCATTAAACTTTTACAGGCTTATTTACCATGACCGGAAACATTTATTGCTTTCAAATACATTTCCACGTAAACAAAGTATCTATTTTTACCTTAAAAGCATTATTTCATGTTACAATTGTTGATTTAAATAGAAAAAAACCTACCACACTTTTACCACACTTTTACCACAGTTAAGTGTGGTAAAAATGTGGTAACTCGTTCGCCAGGGTACTTATAAACATCTCGGTTTCAGAACATTTCTTAAAATAGTTACAGATTGTTCTAACAACTTGATGAGATATGGGCTAGAATCTTTGGAAAGTCTTGGGCAAGGCTTGGGATTAAATAAGACCGCAAGACACACACAAGTGTCGTACAAGATTGTGGGTCAGAATCTTGGGTAAGTGTAGGGCAAGACTTGAGAATAAACTTAATTATTTTAAATTAATTTTTTTTCAATATTAATACATTTATGTTTACTGATTGACTTGAAACGGGAGGACCAAAGTTGTGGAGCGCGGATCGTGACCACACTTGGTACTTTTTTCTGTGAGGCCTTTAAAAAATGTGTGTAAAATGTTACATTAAAATAGTCATGAATTTGTAAAAAATATTTATTAAAATAAGTGTCACGACATACCATGCTTCACATGCTCTAGATAAACAAAACGAACCATGGCTTAGTTGATTAAGTGCCAGCCTGACAATCAGTCAATGTAGGTTCAAATCCCGGCAAAGTAAATTTTTGTTCATTTCGTTTCTCTTGATATCTTTAGCAAGACTACATCAAGACTTGATCAAGAATCTTGATTTGGATGTGGCTAGCAAGATCAAGATACTTGTACAAGGCATTAGCAAGAGTAGGTCAAGAATCTTGTACAAGAATCTTGCCCAAGACTAGGGTGAGACTCTGGCCACAGGCCCACCAAAGACTTAGGCAAAAGCTCTCAAAATTCTTGCTTAAGTCTTTGGCAAGTTATGGCATATTTTGGTTTTATGGGGTTTCCTTATTTAATAAACTGACAGCAACATTACATCATGTAATCAAGATCTTCACATTGAGAAAACTTTTTCAACAAGCTTACAAAAAATTAAATGCTTATAGGAAATTTCTTTTTCTTATAAGGTTTTTTAAAGGTTCAAATTCACTAGGGTATAAATTTTCGTTAATTGAGTAAGCTTTTTCTTGTGTTATAGACTTTTGCATGAATTGGAAATAGATTGGCATGTTCTTACTTTAGGAATCAATTTTTTATGAAGAGTATAAAGTAAAATTGTTTGTGAAACTATTCGTATTTTTCAGGATGGTAGAATTTTTGAGAATTTTCTAGTAATTTTACATGTTTTCATTAATTTTTTCTAAATTTTTATCTACATTTCAAGAATTTTGAGCTCTAGAATTCAAACTCAATGAAATTTTTTGTGTTTTAGAGGATTTCCCAGAAAACAGTGTCTCTATAGATCGATTTTTACTTCTTGCAGAACTTATCATATTTCTTCAGTTTTTCTATGATTTCAAGGATCGTTCGTTTTTTTTATACATATGTTGCTATATGAATTGCTGAAGTTCGATACATTTTCAATGTTTAATATATATATATATATATATATATATATATATATATACACACGTATTTTTCTTTTTACTTCGTATTTCCTTCCTATATTTTTAAGTATTTATAGAATCTTTTGTATAATATTGTGGTTTTCTCAAATATAAAAATCTCTTTGAAATTCCAGAATGAGATTTTCCGGAATTGAAAGTTTGCAATTTATAAAGTATTTCGATCGATTTTGTAGAAAACAGTTTCTTTATAGATTTAGAGTGCCCTAAATATTTTTTTTATGTTTACAGTACTTTTACGATTTGAAATATTTTCTGGTATTTTTATAGACTTCTATACACTAAGGTGTCATGTATTTTGGCGATATTGAAATTTTTTCCATTTCGGGGCTTTGAATCAATCTAAATATTAAAAAATTTTTATAAAGTTTGAAGCGAGTCGGACATGATTAACACGTGCCTCAAAGCCTTCAAAACGACTAAAGTTTTAAATGGGATTTACATGTAGTTTTTCATACATTTTGTTCAAAAATTGAACACAAACTTTTAAAAAACCTAATGACGTGAAACTAATTGCAATCTAGTACTCATTATTTTGTATTCATTATATTCTATAAGATTTTCTAGCAAGATCTGTAGATCTTGAAGATCCTGCTATGGATTTTGAGATCTAAAGATTTTTAGTATAAATATATATTTTCATGCGAATTTCTGATATTTAACGCTTTAAATTGTAGAAGTTAATAATAAAAAGTAAAGAATGCATATATTCTTCGTCGATATTTGTACACAAATGATTCATATTTCACACTGCTGCATTGAAAGTTCTAAATACAGAATTTTCTATTAAAAAATGAGGAAGTTAAAAATTACTTATATCTCAGTTTCAGAACATTCCTCAAAAAATTACAAATTGTTAGAAAAACTTAATGAGACTGATAAAAGTAACATAAAATAACGGGATTTATGTTACTCGTTTCCGAAAAAAAGTGACTCGTTCCCGTTATCGTTACTTGTTAATCAATGTAATCCCTGCTGAAAAAACTTGAACGGATCTCGATAATATTTGATCATTTTTCATAATGTTCGACATTAATTTCGATCACATTCTATCATTTTTCATCATATTCACATAGTTGGTCCTAAAAAATAAGTCATTCTCGATCATTTTTCGTAATTTTTCATAATGTTTATAAATAGAGACAAGTCAGTCTCGATCATTTAACATCATTTTTCCTAATGTTCATATCCTTGGCCCACAGTGAAAGTCATTCTCGATCATTTTTCATAATTTTTCATAATGTTTAGAAATAGAGACAAGTCAGTCTCGATCATTTTACATAATTTTGCGTAATGTTAATATTATTGGCATAGAATCCAAGTCAGTCTCGATCATTTTACATTATTTTGCGTAATGTTAATATTATTGGCCTAGAATATAAGTCAGTCTCGATCATTTTACATAATTTTGCGTAATGTTAATATTATTGGCCTAGAATCCAAGTCAGTCTCGATCATTTTGCGTAATTATAATATTATTGGCCTAGAATATAAGTCAGTCTCCATCATTTTACATAATTTTGCGTAATGTTTATAAATAGAGACAAGTCAGTCTCGATCATTTTACATAATTTTGCGTAATGTTAATATTATTGGCCTAGAATATAAGTCGGTCTCGATCATTTTCCATAATTTTTCGTAATGGTTATATCCTTGGCCCAGAATTCAAGTCAATCTCGATCATTTTCCATCATGTTTCTACATGGAAAAGTCAGTACCTATACCATTTAACATTGTTTCTGGTAATTTTATATTAATATGAGTAACTCAGAAAATTTTATTATTTTTGTATTTGTTTATGCTCACAACGTTATGTCCTTTAAAGTATTTTGAAATGACAAATTTTTACTTGCTTATTGACTACTGACAAACATTCATAAGGAATAGTTAAGAATGTCAACTAAAATTTCGATTACTCAGAGCTCTGATGGTAGCTGTCTCATAATAAGAGATATACATAATAGGATTTTATTACAGTTGACCATGATAGTTAAATTTCAATCTGGAGTTTTTTCCAAAACGAGACTGAAATCACAGGGAAACCAAAATACCATGCAAAAGGGAACACTCAAGCAAACTTGTTTCACAGATAAATATGCAGATCTATTTCTTTTCGTGAAAAGAGTTTACATGTACGCTATACATTTTGTACTTATGTTGATTATGTTCAGTATAAATTATCGATGATTAACATAAAATTAACGACTAAAATTCACATACCTATACATTTTCTAATGTATTCACAAAATTTTTCGGATAGACTGTACGTACAATTTTTACTGGATTTCGAAGGAATTGGGCATCAAAATAACATAATGCAAAGAGTCCAGTTCAACATTAACAAGTTTGCGTAAGAACCTATCAATGTCAACAACTACAACAGTGTTTCTTAATATTTGAATAACTTCGTAACAGTGGCTAAGTTCCATTTCAATGTCATGACTTCGAATCATTACTGGCGCAGTAACAAATTTATTTCCTACAATAAAACAATGATTGTCATGTACCTCGAATCTGACTATTTGTAGTATTGTTTTGTCTTTCAACATTACTACTGTATCGTCCGTTTTTTCTGAACGCGTGTAACCTATGCTACGAATAACTGTGCCTGAGTAGATGCATCGGTTAAATGTTTTCACATCCACATCAACATTTCCTGTTGGCCCTAATAATATTGCACCTGTTTCTTGGTCTTCGTGACAATACTTGACCCTGTACGGCGAGAACAAATTTCGGCAAAATTGAGCTACATTTTCTGATCTGTATTTGTTGGGGGATTTCAGTGCGAGCATTTGCAAAGTTCTTTTGCTAATTTGTTGAACAACCGCTTTAGGACCTAGTGTTTGGTTTCTCAAAACGTGCATATTACTTTCAAAATGAAAAGCAGATGAGCTCCAAAGAGGTCCAGCCATTTTTACAGATTGAACGAAGTGCAACAGAGAATGTAAATTGTAGGTCATGACTTCGTCTGAGTAAAATATTTGGCAATCTCCTACAAATCGTGTCAAATAGATTTTACACAAATCCAAGTTCCTTCGCGATATAGTGCGTTCGAGCAGAAAGAAAATACTTTGCGACAAAAGTAAAAACGAGTGAAATCTGTCGGTGGGCAAAATGCCTTGCAAACACGCAGGAGAGTGGATCAACAGAAATGACTTCCATTCAGAAGCTTTCAGTTTAGCAGGATTGCTTAAAGAATGAAACCATCTATGAATATCATGGGGTAACTTGATTTGAGATAGACGTTCATTTATTTGTTTTACTTGTGTCGCAGTTATTTTCTTTGCTCTACGTGGATCAGTGGTGTCATATCCCACAGTTGTCCATATGTTCCACAAATATTTTACGACTCCAACAAAAACGATGTGTAATTCCTCGACAGGAAATGACCAAACACAATCAAAATTTGGTATTTGAGATAACACCATGGGACCCTTTACACCACGAATTGTTCTCCTCATTCGGACCGCATCTCGAATATCGTTTTTGTGGGATTCATGTGAACGCGTTTCAAAATTTTCCGTTATCAAAAACCTCATACTACCGATGTGAACGCCAAAAATATAGCACCACGAACACCCATAATGAGCATTATATTGCAATCGATTTTCCATGAGTGCTCTAACTGGAGCATCTACACAGCTACACAAAAGTGTGACAATGAACTTGTGCTGGTTCCCAAGATTGTCATGAACAATAAACGGATTTCTCGCAAGGTTTAGTACCGCATCAACAAATATTTGCAAATACATGTTTATGAATTCGGAATTTGGTTCGTGATTCGCAATAAACAACCCCCATGTCAAAATAGACGTGAATCGAATTTTCGGAGACAGTTCATTAACGATAAATTGCAAAGGCCATAAACTTTTAGTTGAACTTTTAAACAGATTCATGCCATCTAAACTGAAATTGAGAGTCAACACCTTAACATCGTTATTTTTCAGTTCATGAATTTTTTCGTACAATTCCCCATCATACACGTCACTTATTACACTTTTGTCAGCATTACGTTCATGTTCAATTCGTTCAATATTATTCAAAACATCTTCCAAATTTTTCCTATCACTCAACAAATTTTTTAGCTGAAGTTCTAGGTCTATCGTTACTATTGAATTTTCAGATTCAGTCCGCAAATCGTACTCTTGGCCACATTCCTCGCAAACGCTACGAAAGTTTTTAAATTTACAAGAGTTTTTTTCGGATATTACAATATTACAACTCGGACAAAAGAAATGATAAGCGATAGTTTCTGGTGCAGGATCAATTACTTTTGCAATATTATATTTACTAAAGTTCATGACGTGCCTCAATTGGCAAGGAAAATCTTAAAAATATCCCATTTACCATCTCTATTGCCTCTCGAATCGTTACACCCGATTCAGGAAACATTACCGCATCGAATGCTGGGTTTTGGTCAAATGGGTCATTCTCATGGAAGTCGTGGGCTCGTTCTCCATCATTGACACCGTCCTCTTCTGCTTCCGATATCTCTTCTCCTGGTTCCTCTCTCGGTTCTTCCCCTGATTCGTCTCCAGATTCAGCAAATTCTTCATCCTAAACAAAATTTTTTACTGAAGATCGACACAATATACATTTTCATAATATAATATTCCCATTATATTTTTAACATTTTTCTTTACATTTTAAAGATTTACAGCATTTCAATAAAAAAGTTCCTTACAGAATATACTTATGTTAAATTTTCAAAAATTCTCAAGATTTCAACTTTTTTCAATTACCTTTTAAAATTTACTGACAACTGATGGTTTTATTATTGGAATAAGTATCATGATCTTTATTATAAAATTTTTTGCTGCATGCATTTAATAAGTGTGTCATTTATGTACGTATATTCAAAGTAATTTTGTTATATATACGCGTTGAAGCATTACGCACAATTATGTTACATGGTGTGTTTCTATATTTATATTTATTTATATGATTATAATGAAAATAAAATAATTAATGATGAACTTATGTAGAAACCTATATCAATGAATTTAAAATTGATATTACACAATTAATCACAAAAATTAATCATATTTTCATATCATTACATAAATGTATTTCTGGAAAGTTTGGTACCAGCTATCATAAAAACAAATATAAACATTAGGAAAAAAATTAATAGATGTGGATAAAAGAAAATGGATCACGAGAAGTTGTTCATACTGCTTAGTGTTAAATCATGAAGAAAATTTGCAAAAGAGTATTTTTACGTGTTTTACCGGAGTAAAATAGTTTTCTCTGGGAGGTTCTCCATACAGCGGATTGAACTCTTCTGCATTAGTCCCTGCAACTTCCCAGTCCATACCCAAATTTTCCCAAGATCCAAATCCATGTTTCTGTGAAAGACCAATGACTATGTTAATGTTTATGTCAAAAAAAATTATAAAACTCTAGATTTCTTGTAAAAATCTATGACGAGTTTCCCTTTACCATTTTTGGAGTAACTCAAAATTGAAAGATTTATTTAAGTTACAAATTTCAACAATAAATGGCTTTCTCAATAAGTGGGGGTAGACACCATGGACCAAACTTGACCTAAATTTTCCTTACATTTTTCTGAGTGAAAAAATTCTCAAGCCACTAGTTTTTAAACTCAAAATCAAAAAAAAAAAATATTTAAGGTATAAATTGAAAAAATTTGATAGGTTAAAACTTGTGCCTCGAATATCGTTTTTGTTTTCGAGTTTTAAAAAAAGTTGCAAGAGACTTTTTAGCTAAGAAAAACGTGAAGATAATTTAGGTCATTTAGGTCCATGGTGTCTTGCCCCACTTGTTGAGAAAGTGCATTTATTGTTAAAATTTTTGGCCTAAATAACTTTTTAAATTCGAAAATAATTTTTTTTTTACTCATTGGAACATGGATTCATTATTTCAAAATATCTACACTGCATTTCTAAAAAATTAGCAGTCAAAAATTTCTGACATTGAACATTGTTTTTAAAATCGTTTAAAAATTAATGAAATATATTTAAATTCCAGAATGAGGTGGGGTACGAGTATTGGTTGATTATGATTGACTATTAAAAAATTTATAGAATGCATAAATTATTTCACTTACAAAATCAAAAAAAATATTTAAGGTATAAATTGAAGAAATTTGATAGGTTAAAACTTGTGCCTCGAATATCTTTTTTGATTTCGGATTTTAAAAAAAGTGGCAAGAGAATTTTTGGCTAAGAAAAACGTGAAGAAAATTTAGGTCATTTAGGTCCATGATGCCTTCCCCCACTTGTTGAGAAAGCGCATTTATTGTTAAAATTTTTGGCCTCGATAACTTTTTAAATTCGAAAATTCTTTTTTTTTCGGTTACTCATTGCAACATGGATTCATTCATTCATTATTTCAAAATATCTGCACTGCATTTCTAAAAAAATTAGCAGTCAAAAATTTCTGACTTTGAACATTGTTTTTAAAATCGTTCAAAAAAGAATGAAATATATTTTGATTCCAGAATGAGGTGGAATATGAGTATTGGTCGATTATGATTGAATATTGAAAAATTTATAGAATGCATGAATTATTTCACTTACAGCTTCTGTCAAGGTTGTATTCTCAAAAGAGTCATCATGTACGGATGAACTTTCACAATCTGGCGTTAATATTTGCCTAGAACCGTCTTGGCCACTCTCCACATTTTCACATGATTCAGCTTCGCGAGGTATATTTGCAGTTGAATCTGATGTGGATCAAAAAATTGTCAAAATACAAACAAAACAACATATATATACATTCACAAATCCATGTCAACGTGAATTGTTTATCATGTTAATTTTTACTGGCAGTAAAACCAGTTGACTTAAGAACTCAAGGTGTACATACAAATTATAATATAACTCACCAAAATTGTCAGTAATATTCTCGCCTTTTTTGGCATTAGCGCGCCATCGAAAATTCGTTGAATGATCAACATCAGAATCGTTGGAGTTAGGATCCAAAGAAAGCAGTCTTATTTTCCGAACTAATTCGCTGTTAACCACCGTGCGTTTCATATCGCGAATAATAAATGAAACAAGCCGAAAATTACACTTTGCATCGAACTTAAATTGCACCAAAATACACGAAAATTAATTAAAAATACACTAATACCACATGCCCTAACTGCACAGACAGGACTGCACCTTGCTGCACCTGGCTTCAACTGACCCAACCTGACCGATACCACGAGCACACACGAGCACACACGAGTACACGAAGGCAGCCAATGCGGTACCAGTGTACCTAAGGCTCCTTAAACATTGGTACTCTCGTCCACCATTTTGATTTTGTAAGGACCAATAACACATTAGCTACTTGGTTGTCGCTGGTTGTCGCAGAAGCAAAAAACAGGAACAATTCTTGAATGTTCTCGAATCGTCTTGAGTAAACGTGAACCCACGGGCACGTTAACCGCGTTCTTTGGTGTTTTTCGGGCTGTTTTGCAAAATTGCCAGGTATGGACGGACCTTGTGCGTTTGTCAAATTTATCACCAGCGGAGAGAAAAAATGTGTTCCGATTACCAAACTGCGAAATTTCGTACCAGCGTCTTTCTCCAAGTCGACTAAATATTCATATTTAGAGAATGGGGCACCCACCGACAAATGCCTTGTTTTTGCATTTGCACGTAAGTCTTAAATATAATATTATTGCGATTTGGAAAATAAATGAAATTTGTGTATATTTCCCAAAATATAAATTGAACCAAACTATATTCGTACCACGCCCAAATTATCATCATTTATAGGTTAGATTAATCTAACCTAAAAATGTATTCTACAGAATAAACAAATAATAAAAATGTTATATTGAAGTGATCAACTTGTATTGTGACAAAATAGCTGATTGTGATTAAATGTCAATACAAATATTTAATATAAACCATAATAATAATTTGGTACCATAGGTACCAAATTCGAATTCATGGTCCGAAAATGTGTTTTTTAACTGAGAAATTTATACTCAGACACAATTCAATTTTTATTGGTACAAATATCTTTATTTCTGTAAGAAAATTAAAAAATTAATTCTAGACCACTCAAAAGTGATTATTTGAAAATGCATACTTTTATTTTGAAAAATATCGACAAAAAAAATCAAGTTTTATTAAACAATTCGAAATATGATGAAAAAGATTTAAGAAGTTTCTTCGGGTAACAAATAAAAATTCGAGCCTGCTATCTCTAAAAATGCATATAAGTTTTTGACCTCAAAAAAAAAAAAAAAAAAAAAAAAAAAATCATCATTTCTGAACTATTGAAACTATTAAATAGACTACAAGAGTTTCAATTATTTGATAATGCAATAAATTTAATAATTGAGATACTTGAAGATTGCGGACATTAGAAATGAATTTTTGATTATTAATGGTAGCATGTCTAACTTGAACTTTTTTGTGTTTTTTTGATATTTAGAAAGTCGGGCGGAACTGAGAGAAAAAATAAAGGAGACTGCTAGAATAACGTTTCCACCCATCACTCGGTGCGACACTGCGTCAGAATTAGAGACTGATGATGTACCGCTGGTATGCCTTACTTTCGATTAAGTGACATGAAAAATTGTTTTACAGTAACATTACCTAAAACCATAGATTCCTCATGAAATTATTAGATGATTTTCCTTTTGCCATTTTTCACAAAACTCAAATTCAAAACGGATATAAAAATTATAAAATTAACCAATCAACGCGTTCCTGCAAAGAGTGGCGGTAAAAATCACAGACCGAAATGAATGCTGAATTTTCTCTATATTTTTCTAAATCGAAAAATCCTTTGCCGCCTTTCAGAAAACTCAAAATCAAAAAAGATATTCAAGCATAAGATCTCAGAAATCTGATTGGTTAAAACTTGTGATTTGAATATCTTTTTTGATTTTGAGTTTTTGGAAAAGTGGCAAAGGGAAAATCGTCTTATGATTTCATAAGGATTTCATAGGTTTTGGTATTTTCACCTTTTGTGAAACACTTTGTATAAATACATATTTCTTAAATATTAAGTTCATGATTTTCAGAATAATTCAATTGTTGAGTAAAAAAAAAAAACAATGAGAATGAGCAGTTCCTTTTTTTGTGTAACCTACAAGAAAATCGAACATAAAATCAATGTTTGTCAACCGTGTGCTGAAATTATTTTTAAATAAGTATCTAAATTCACTATTATAGTTTCGGCTGATATTATCATCATTCAATAACATATTTATCCATGTCTATGCTCTTCATAACGTTTGATCACATTATTCTAAAATTTTATTAAAATGTCAGACTGTTGAAGATAACGTTATTCAGAGTGTATGCAAATTTTCTTTTTAAAAATTTTCTCCATTTTATAATACTTCTCTTTGCTGAATTTTAGATACAAAAGAAATCTGCAAAGAGAACGGCCGTAGATAAAATTAATGCAGCCGTCGCTTCAAAAGTAGCCAAACAGCAAATACGTAAAACAGAAGAAATAAAAAAAACTTTTGAAACAGACAGTTCTTCGAAAAAATCAGTGGAGAACATAAGCAACAACAACAAGGTAAATAATAAGTGAAAACATAGTAATTTTGAGGGTATTGAATCTGTCAATTCCTTCAAGCAAAAATTTTTAAATAAATAATGTGATTAACTGTTAACTGTTGAAATTATTGGTTGATTTGGTTATTGACTTGTCGTATTTATTGATTATTGATGAAGTACCGATGGGTTCAAATTAAACTTTCAATTTTTATTGATATATTTGAAGGTGTTTTTTACATAAAAAGACATATTTTATTTGGAAATTTGTCAATTGTAAAAAGTTAAGACAAAATTAATTTTTCCTATTATAATAATAATAATAGGTGTAATATAATAATATATAATAAAATTAGTGTGAACGTTGAAAGTGCTTTTTAATTTTCAATTTTGTTTGCGTTGCTGTATAAAAGTGTAATGTTTTTAAATACATATTACAGTGTGAAACTAATCATTTGTGACATTGTTTTGCATTAACAGTTGTCGACCATTTAATAAATCGATTGCTTACAGTCTTGATGTTCTTGATTACTAATTTGTTGAGTATTGGTTTTCGTAAATATTCATTTTTTTAAGGTTTTCCCCTGTTCCTTGAGTTAAATGACATTTTTTTATTCTATAGTTATGTTACTTTGCCTAGTTCTTGTTTAACTATTCATTTTATTTACCATAACTGACTTTTTCACGTATGCATGCTGAGTATTACTAATTTTTTTTTAACAATTAAGTGTTTAAGTTTATAATTGTTATCTTTTGATGTGAGCTTTGTAATTTACTGAGTAAGAACAACATACACAACATTTTTTTTTTAATATCCATGACATGTGTTTTAGGAAAATGTCATACAACGAACATCTTTTGGATCACATTTTAATGAAAACGAGGAAGTGCTGCGACAAAAAATAAAACAGCTTACTCGTGAACGCGATGATGCCTTACTCCAGGTTAAAGAGTTGAGCCAATTAAACATAGAGTTGCAGAATCAACTCATAACGAGGATAAAGAATCTTGAAGGTATAATATAAGTCAGCAAGTTAAAATTCTGATATTATCCTGGGGGTGGTGAAAAAAAGAAATGTATAATTTCAATTCTTTCTGAACTCAAGTCTTGTAGCAATTATTTTTTGGGTAAATCATTATTTATTATCAAATAACGTAATCCTTGATAGTTTAACTAATAAGTATCATAAGCTCAGAACTGCTATATGAAACCGAAATTTTCCAATTTTGTTGAAGAAGAACGCACAAATAAATTTCTTAGAAATATTCTGTTACAATGTGCGATACAGTTTTTAACTTATCGTAAGTAGCTGGTATGTAAATGTCATGTCATAAATTATTGGAAATGAGTAGAATTGCAAAAAAATTATGTGAAATACATAAAAATGAAGAACAGATTAAATAAATAGATACATGAACTGATAATGAAAATGAAGCTGCATACGAAACACAAAATGTGTTTAAAATTTACAGTGTGTAATACGTTATATAAATCTTCAATAAAATGATTCTCATATAGGTTTCTTACTTTACAGAAATTTGCAGAGAGCAAGCATCAACAGGGAGTACAAAGAAATGTCCAGATATTGGAGAGGGCAAGGAGGACGAGGACGGGGAAAAAGTAATTATTTTATCAGTTACTTACAGGACCCTATGACGCGAGTAAAACCCGTAACAAGTCAGAAAAAAATGACTGGCATTTTTTAATTACTTGTTGAGTTTTTGTTAACTTGTAGGAAATTTGAGCTTGTATATTACAGAAAAACCGCAAATTCACTTAATAACAGGAAAACTGTCTCCATTTACATTTGACTAGTAACAAACCTTACTCTTGCTATAGTTACTATCTAGATTAATCTAGTATTTCTATTAGCAATCATCATTCATCGCTCTCGGAGTGCTTTGAATAAATTTTTTACTGCCAAAAACTGCTTAAATCTGATTCGGTCTGCTCAGAAAATGCCACTTTGCCTAAAAAAATATATTCAAAACCAAACATCTACTATTGCCCACTGTTATCCATGTCAAGTAAATGGGATCTTCAATGGTTTCTAGTCGTCCTAATAGTGTAGGACGATTGAAAATCTCATATACCTAACATAGAGAACCATTGGCAATTGTTAATTTGTTTGGTTTTCAATGGTTTTGAATGGACTTTTTAAGGCAGGGAGTTGAAGCACTGTTAGAGAGAACACTTAAATATAAAAGCAAATATATTCCCAACTGGATTCATTATTTTCTTATAAAGTTGTGCTCCTTTTGTACCCGCTGAAGAACAATCTTTTATTGAAAGTATTCTTGACGAAATGTTTAGGTTCACATTGGCCGAAACATTTGGGTAAAAAAAGACGCTTACAGCAGCATTATTGCCAACTGCATTACCAGCAAAACCAATGGAAAGTTCGTCAAACAAATGGCCATAGCTGTTTTCGGGATAAAAACGCTTACAGAAAGCTGCGTTGGGAGATTAGCGAAGGATGGTCGTGTCCTCGAAGAAAATCACAAAGGATCACCAGCGCTCAACCCAGAAAAAATTTTGGCTATAAAAGGTATGCAATATTTGTGTGGACATTTTTGAGTATTGCTTATTGAAATATGCACGATAAATAAATTTTTTTATGTACTTTCTTTCAGATTGCTTCGAGAATTTTTTGATGGAAGTTAAAAAAAAACCAGAGGTGATAGCTAGTCACGAAGCGTCAAAAACTAAAACCTACATCTCTCAAAAAATCTATGAGTTGAAAATCAAAGCTGGACTTCTAACGCCTGCATCAGAGAAAACCAAAAAAAAGGGGGAGGGGAAAGGTAAAAGGCCTATTACAATCACCCGCACAGCAAAAAATTTCATCAGAGCCCTCCTCGAGCTTCGTGGTAGTTCCAAACTGCCAGAACACTAATTTGTGACAATAGGAACTTCCTCAGAGCTCCCTCGGAACTCCTACAAAAAGTTTGCTGTGCGGGCAAATTGAAATATTCGTCTTCTCAATTGTCGATTATCAAAAAAGTTATTCAAACTTCACATCTTATTTATGTTCCAGGGATTGAAGTCAAGCATACCAATGCTCAAAAATCAGATTCTTCTTCCGATGAGGAACAGGAGGATAGAGCTGCTGGTTCCCGTAAGTTTGTTTGATCAATAATGTTAAAAGCAACTGACTGACACGTACAGATACAACTTGTTGAAAAAATAAATAATACATCGTTTTTGTACGTTACAGAAGTAGAAAAAAATGATGATCAAGAAACGAACGACCAGTCATCGGAGGTTGAGAAAGATGAGGAGGATGGAAATCGAATTTCAGGTATAAACTTTTCACAAAATTGGGAAAACATACGTGTATGAAGATATGTGTGTCACGCTCCGAGAAAAGGGACCTTACATCCAAAAAATTATTTTCGAAATTACCATGCTTTTGAGTAAAGTAGACAAAGATCTTTCAAAATATCTAATTCGTATTTTTTAACTTCAAAAACCGACTATGTTATGAATTTTTTAAATACAGCGTTACCACACAAATCCCTGTGCCGCACGAACTTTAATGGCCTCTCCTGAAAAATTTCACTTTTGGATCTAAGGTGCCTTTGGTCAGAGCGGACACATGTACTGTTTTGGAATCACGCGAATAATATTAGTTCATGAAATCGCATTATTACGTATTTTTTTCATGATTAATTTTTATGAATAGCGTGTATGCGTGCTCTTGAGGAAATAAAAAACCTGTTTTACAATTCTCTCATTTTCCTTTTGATTTTCCAGATGCTGATGCTGAAAGTGAATTTAATGTCACACAAAGTGACGTCGATGATGTTTGATGATTTTCAATGCTAAAAGAATAAACGTTTATGTGCAATTTCAGTGCAATTATATTTTAATATGTACAACTCGTTACCTACACAATAAACGTATTTAAATAATCATGATTTTTTTATTATTAGGTACCCAGAGTCGTTAAAAGAAAAGTGCCAAATTATTTACATGTGAAATACATTAATAACTTCCCCTTAGAATTCGACTCAATCAGGACGAGAACGACACTCTCGGTCACATTTCATGGAAAAATTTTATGACAGCAACATGATAAAAAAATGATCGACTTGAGAAACTCGATCATTTAACTTAAACTTACATCACGAAAATCATTGCAATAACGTGATGAAATATAATAAAAAATGATCGACTTGACAAACTCGATCACTTTACATAAGTTTACAACATGTATAATGAAAAATGATCGACTTGAGAAACTCGATCATTTTACATAATTTCGCATCACGAAATCCATTGCAATAACGTGATGAAAAATGATCGACTTGAAAATCTCGATCATTTTTCATCATTTTACATAATTTCGCATCACGAAAACCATTGCAATAACGTGATGAAAAATGACGAAAAATGATCAACTTGAAAATCTCGATCATTTTTTATCATTTTTTTTCAGCAGGGATGCGTTACGTTGTCGTTACTGTAAAAAATGTAACGTTTTAGAATAATGCATTACTTGTAACGCGTTATTTCCAAACCTGGATTTTCGAAACTTTCATTTTATATTTTTGTTTTTTGTAGAATTTCGTAGAATTATTTATATACTCTTGTATCATAAGTTTCAATAATTTTCCTACCTGATGCTTTGCTAATGTAAGTTTATGTTAATTTAGCAGAAAAAGTCATATTCGAAATAAAAATTGATCGACAAAATTAATTTTTACGTGATGAATTAGCGACAAATAAGGGACTAATTTAGATACTACACGTCAAGTTTGAATAATTTTTGGACCTGATGCTTTGCTAAGTTAATGTGAAGTTGGCGAAAACAGTCTTATTTCGAAAAAAATTTGCGACAAAGCTAATTTTTGCGTAACTAATTAGCGACTAATTAAGAACGAATACATTGCACATTCTTTTAGTTAATAAATTATTTATTTTTAGTATTTGTTGAGTTCATATAGAAAACCGCAAACAATCATATTAAAAAGAAATTTTGCGAAGAAGTCAATTTTTGCACGATTAATTATCGACCAATTAGCGACTAATTTTTAGCTACTGCATGTCAAGTTTCAATAATTTTTCAACTTGATGCTTGCTAAGTTAAGTGGGGAGCTCGTCTAGGACACCTTAAATGAGGACAAATAAAAATTGCTGTGTATATGGATCAATTACAAAAATTGATAAAGTATTTTTACAGGTACAATCAAGAAGATGAAAATTAACAAAAAAAATGTTTATCACTTTGCAATTATTATATTTTATGGTCCAAAAGCAAGGCCGTTAAGAGCGCTGCGCTACCAGAAGACCTTCACTGCGGGCGTGATTGCAGTCGTAATTTTATTGTAAAACACATAAACCAAAGGAATTCCTAACCTACAAAAAACTACCTTCTATTTAAACTAAAAATATCATTTGAATTTTAAAAACCCAAAACCTTGTAGGTCTCCAAAATAAAAGTTTGATTTTTGTAGCGAAAATGTATGATTTTCATGTAAAAAAAACTATTTATCCTTTATTCTTTTGTAATTTTTTTCGTTTAAATAGAAGCCTAGTTGATAAGCTTTCGAAAAAGTGCTGGTTTGTAGGAATCCGTCATGAAATATTGTTTTTATCACGCCCCGAGTTTTGAAAAATACTGTTTCGAGAAAATCATCTTCAAATTTTTTTTAAAAAAACAGGCATTTTTAAAAATCACCGCTTGTGCAGGCTAATTAACTATCCATGGTCCATATTGAATTCCTTCAGACTCCTCAAAATACTTATTTTGAGCTTTTTTTCTGCTTTTCGACCCTTATTTGAGACTCTAGCCGGCTAGAAAACACCGCATAATCCAGAGGCGCGCTTATCTGCCTATAGTCTACGCGTGGCGAGTCAGAGGCTGCTACTTCGAAAATATTTCGAATTTTGATTTGAAATTTTGCAGGTTTATTTTTAGATATGTAATCTAATAATTAAGACTATTTTCAAAAAATGAATTTTTTGACTCTCTAAACAAGTCTCCCCCATTAATGTGAAGTTAGCAAAAAAAGTCATATTTTTTAAAAAAATCGAGCGACAAAATTAATTTTTGCGAGTATAATTAACAACTAATTAGCGGCAAATTACGAGTATGAACAAAATGCGATTAGCGAAAATTGCTTCAGAGATCTGCAATGGGCGGGTTTGAGCCACGCGTTAAAACCCGATAATCGAACGAGATCAAGCTGTCCAACTACTTTATGCGTATGATCTTAGTTGCTCCGAGATCGTTAGAACGAAAATCGGGCATGGGTTGACCGAAGCAGCTTGAGGCAATTTATGAATCGGACGTGAATTTTGTAGAGCGCCTGAATTCAAACCAAGTTCGAGGGGGCAGAGACAGCCCGAAACAATCGAAGTCTCGGACAGACATATGCCCGTGCCCGGCTGGAAACTCGGGCCGGCGTGTGGGGCCCGCCCGAACGATCGAGGTTTCGGAATACAAGTGCGCCCGTTGCCTATCTCATCACCGAGTTCGAGTTGGCTTTGCACACGAAGCCCGAAAATACTTTCGTCAATAACTCTGCGCGAAGCCCGAGCGTATAAGGGTGCCAATCGCATATATCACGCTATAAAAAATTTTACGATGCAGATACTTCGTAAATATGCGTGTGGTTTGTTCACAAAAAATATCGCATATAAAATTTCGACTTAAAAATCGTACATCATGAATTCGTAATTCATTGATACAATTTTTTTTAACTATTCCTGTACATAATTAACGTATCGTAACATTTATTAGTTTCAAAAATACCAGAGTCATTACCTTTTTGTGTTAACATTACTGGTATGTTTCAAGTTTTCAAGAATTATACCACCATACTTATTCTACTTTAAGTGATGAAAAAAAGGAAAACGTTGTCAATCTTGAAAACTTCGAATTCGGAAAATTATTGGGAGTTGCAATTTTTCACGACTTTTCAAATTAAAATTACATAGTTTTATATATAGCGATGCAAGATATTTCGACATTGCATATTCAAATCCAGGAAATCGAACAAGATAAATAAATCCCGATAGTTCAAGATAGGAAATCCCGAATCCGGGATTTCCCGAAATTTCTGGGATATCCCGAACTTTTCGGGAAATCCTGAATTTCGGGGTCCGTCCCGAAACATCGAGAAATTTCCCGTCCCGTCCTAGCTGAAAAAATTTGTCTTCCCGCACACCTCTATTGAATAGACATCAGAACTTTTTTATAGTACAGTAAATTGCTACATTGCACAGAACTTTGCAGAGTTTTCGTTCATGATATAAGGTACAACAATAAGTTTTTTCAGTTTTTTATAGTTATTATCATCATGTAAATGCATTTCAAACAACATTACTCCGCAATTTACTGTTAGAAATTTTCGTATTGATTTGAATAAACTTGCGTTGGAAGTTTTTACATAAACGCATCTTAAACTTCTAATAAACGGTGTTCACAAAACTTCATGAACGTTTCTGAACTTTAATAAACCAGTTTGTGGATTTCAATAAACTTGTATGTAGAATATTCATATACAAGTATATTACTATCCATATACTGGTTTGTGAAATTGAATTAGCATTCCATGCAATTTTATTTAAACTTTTACAAAAAAAAACACACACACGCACAATTTAAGTATTTTCTTTATTCTATCTTACTACAGGCTTCGAAAATTGCGAAATAACTCCTTAAAAATTTTCGACAACTGAGCCAATGTCACATGTGATTCATGTGAACAATGTTATTTCTTTTTAGATAATATGCATTCAAAGGTGTAATGCATAAGTTTAGAACGTCCAATAAACACTGCGTTGTTTATGAATATAAATAACACGTATAAGTAAAAAAAATTCAACTTAGTTAATGACTGATACCTAATGGATAATTATATTTGTATTATGAATTTAACGTATATTTTTATGAATTTCAAAGCACACGCTTGTTGATATAGTAATCTTACGGGAATGAATTAATTTTAATATAGTTTCATGCATTAGAGTTTTTTAAATTCAAGCATAGTATTGACGATTGGTGTACAATATACTACTTTAGCATGTTTATTAAACTCTCTATACACGTGTATAGAGAAATTATTATATATACTTATATACTTGTATTTTTATTAAAAAAAATAGAGCAATTATTCTGTTTTCATGCCAGTTTATTATTTTTCATGGAACGTTATTAATGTATGAAAGTTTATTAAAGTGATTTACATTTAAACAGTGCGGCTTTTAATCATAACCATGATCATAATCGATAATCTTTTGTTGAAGTACAAGTAATGTTAGATTAAAGTTAAACGGGATAATTGATAGATATATCGAGAGGTGGCGCGACGATGTCAATTTGGAGTTTTATTTGTCGTATTTCCATGTTCGAGTTGAACACCACGCTTAGAGTACGAACGGGCCGAGCTTTCACGAAGTAGCGGACGATAGCTCAGCTGAGATTATTATTATTGTCGGGCGTGTTGACGTGTACCTTTTTTGTATTTTTACAACAAAAACGACGTGTTATTGATGAAGAACAAACTGGATTTTGACCGAAGAGTTTTTAATTAGCTAATCACCTCATCATCTTTAAATCTAAAAAATGTACTGATGCACCCATTATCATGTATACAAACTCTGTCTTGTTAATAGAATATTATTAAATATTCTATTGAATTCAAAAAACTTATAAATTTTTAAGTAAAACATGCGAAAAAACACATGTATTTTGAATTGAAAACTTCACCAGCTTGTTACCTAGTACTTGATGCTATCTGATTTAACTAAATTGATCGAAAATCAAACTTCAACAAATACACATGTCGATTAAATTTCAGTAAATATTTCTCAAATTCAGCAGAAATACATTGCAATGCTCAAACAATATATCGAAACTTTAACATTATACATGTGTTGTTAATAGTATACAATAATGTGACATTAAATTCAATCTTTTCAAAATATCACAAAATTCAAGATTGTAAAGTAACACTTATTTTCATTCTTAACTCCTAACACGTTTATTTTCAAAAATTATAATTGCAAATTACCATTCCGTTCCAAATTTACATCAACAACAAATATTTAAGTGGAAGAATGGCTAAAATTATTTTATTTCCGAAAAAGCTATAGACATTTAAAAAAAATTTCCAAATGGACTGAAACCATAAATTTTTAGTTACAGAATAAGTGAATAAATAAGAACACAAATCAGCCAAAAAACTTGTTTTTACTAAAAACAAAAATACCAGTCTTATTATTGATCAAATGAATTACATATTTGAGTACTTATTGTGGCAAAACTAAATCACGACTGTATGTGATTTGTTCCTTTAAACACAACATATCTTCGAATGGTGATTGATAGATTACAGCTGAGGTTTTAAATTATTTTAGTTTCTTTTTACACCTTCTAAGATTCAGAGAAAATTTCACAGCACGCTACATGTAGTGAGTCCAAAACAGCTTGAAAATAAAACAAAACTATAAAATTAACAATCCACGAATCGCAATTGGAAATAACGAAATTTTATCTATAACAAATTTCATGGACAGATTAAGGGAAATTTTTCGAATATGCACTGAAATGACAAGCATCAGTAAGAATTTTTTTCGGATAAAAAGCATGCTTCATATAAAAATAGCAAATAAAATAATTTGCAAATCTCCATTTCTAATCTAGTTGGGTAGTGTGATATTTCACCAATAGTTTCTGGGGCAATTATTTTAACATGGTTTAAAAGAATAATATTATATAGTCTGTATATAATCTCTTATAAATACATTAAAAACATACCATTAAAAATATTCCGTTAATCCCACAAAGTTTTTAAAACGTTCTGAAATCCAAACATTTTTTAAATTGATAAAATTACTGAAAGTACACGGAATTCAAAGGTTTCAAAATTTTCGTAAAAAAAAAGAGAAAACCTATGGTCTTCAATGATCTTTTAAACAAATCTATTTCCTATCATTTTTCATGTTGGAACTTACAGAGAAATATGAATTGTAAAATAAAAAAAACATTTAAAGTGATCCAGCCAAGTTAAAAATTTTGATCACTCCGGATCAGTCTATTTCATCAAGTAGCCACGGCGGCAGTTTCTACATTTTCTTGTTTGCATGATTGGCATCAAAAATCAGTCACCTGTCTGTTATTCGACAGGATAAAAAAAAAGTATGAGCAACTCGTACAAATCTTATTTCCAGCCGGGCTTACGTTCCCTGTACGAAGAACGAACGCGTAGAGAACAGTGTATCCTATCATTGAGAGTCAACGGGCGCGGGAATATTCGTAACGCCCAGCATGTACGTAGTTTTGGGTCGGGCTTGCATCGCTTGCCCGAACTTCGGGTCCCGAAAGAACGTCATGACCGTCAGTGCGCGTTCATAGTACAAGACGCGTGAAGACGCGCGTGGTCCGCCCGAAAAGTCAAGAGGTTTGGGTCGAATGGATATTGCCAGTCACCGGCCTTTTTCGGGTAGTTGCTTTTTTTCTTGCGTTTCGGGACCCAACGCAGATCTCTAAAGCCCTGGTTACATGCGAGAGACTTGCAACTTGCAACTTGCGTTGCTTGCTGCAGATTGGATGCGTAAAGCAGAGATCCGTTCTGCGTAGGTTGAACTTGCAACTTGTAACTTGCGTTGCTTGCTGCTGATTGGATGCGCAGAGCAGAAATATGTTTTGCACAGGTTTCAAGTCTTACTTGAAACCTGCGCAATAGATTACTGTGCGAGTTGCAGGTTGGAAGTCGCTCGCATGTAAACGCACCTTAAATTGCTTTGCTAACTTCACGCACATAAGGATTTCATTACTCTTCCAACTCCAACATCGTGAATCAACCTTTATTACCCCATCCATTTTTCCAGACGGATACCTTTCCGGACCGATACCCAGACCCGTCGGCACTCCTTCTATAGACTTCATAGAATGTGTGTGTCTGTATGTAAGCAGTAACACAGTAAACAGCAGTACACTGCTCGATCTCAAAATGGACGAAGAAAAATCTTTAATAAATCCTTACCCGTTTTCAGAAGAAATTTCGTCCGATTTGGGATATGTCCGTTTTGGGATGGTCCGTTTTGAGATCGAGCAGTATAAACAACAGTTTTGCCAGATTAACGGTTTTCCCGCTAGATCTAGCGGTTTTTAAATTATATCAGCGCTAAGGAAAAGGTGACTGCTGTTGGCGGGAAAATTAGCGGGATATAGGGAATTTTGCTCCAATGCCAAATTTGGCTGAATTCGGCCAAAAAATGGCCATTTTATAATTTTACGCATAACTTCTGTCTGTTTTTGTTGGTCGAAAAAGAATATTTCTTTTTAAATTTCTTTTAATTTTCTACTATCTTTTTTTTACTGCAATCATGTGATAAATAAATTATTGTATAAATGTAAAAAAGTATTTGATTGTATTGAAATAAAGATAAATGACTCGTCAAGTACAATATTTTTACACCCCACACAACATTACAATAATATTAAAATTTTTAGCTGCAATAGGAACGATTGTTGAGCTTCTTATTTGAATCTAGCGGTTTTTAGCAGGATTTTGAGCTCCCCCTTCCCGAGTGGAAAAAAAAGTCAAGAAATAATCTCAACATATCGTAGTGACATCATATGTCAGATATTCTCAAATATTCGTGGCAGAAGATCGCAAAGATGTTTTTTAGCATATGATTTCTGTATATTTTCAGTAGAATCTCGCGAAGATATTTTTTGGCATATGATTTCTGTACATTTCTGGTAGAATGTCGCGAAGATGTTTTTTGACATATGTTTTTGTGCATATCAAAAATGGCACTCTCTTTGGCAAAAAGTTGGAAAAAGAACGTCCTAGCCAAAGTTCTTTGAAGTTCTTCGACTCTACACTGTAAAAAATTCGTTTGTGAAATTTTGCCTAATTTTGTTGTATTGAGCTTTGTGAAAACCGGGACATGCTCGCAAAATGCGTTAGAGGGCTGTTAATTCGCTGTACTCAGAGATGCGATTTTACAAGCCCGCTTGTGAAATAGCTGGCCATCATCAAATTCCTTATGCTGGGCGTGGATAAGGAAGCGACCAACGTCCAGCACAGTGAATTTGAGAAGCGACATCTTTTTTGCAGCCGTCTAGTTACATCACGGTCGATCATCAGTTTTGGGAAACGAACGTTAAAATCACGATCAAAATACAAATCATACAATACAAATACAAATCTTGCGAGCATGCGCACAACTCTGATGAGTGCCCACGCATTTCTTGTTAACGGCCTGCAATTTTTGGTTCCTGTCTCACAAATCATCAGAACGAAAGACTGCGCGAATTCATGCATATATGATTTGTCCGATTGTGCCCGATAAATACTGCTACGTACACCATCGCCAGATCCCATCAGAATCACACCGGAAAAAACAAAAAAAAAAAAAACGTGAGTAATTGATTTTTAAAATCAAATGTTTAATTTTTCTTCCAGATATTTTTGCAACGCAAGTGCAACGCTACCGCGTTGCGCAGACTTTGCCAGGGTTTCATGTCCTAGCTAGTTCAAATAAAATCGAATTGTATTCTGTAAAAAAAAAATGCGTAAAAGGGAGAATAAAATATTCCTTGCTGATTTCTGTGTTTCTTTATGATTCACCTTCATAGTTATAGTTAAGTGTTACGGTATACCAACACTGTACATATTATTTGCCTTTTATTTATTTTAAATATTAGCTATAGCTAATATTTAAAATAAATATCTACTCTAGAAAATATGAGCACACTCGCTTTTCTGCTAGTTTTCATTATTTCTGCCATTTTTTTCTCAAAAAAACGAACGCGCATCATTTTTGCCATCTTTTCCTCAAAAAAGTGAACGTGTATTAATTTTGTATACACTCCGCAAAAAAAAATGCGGTAGTCAATTTTTCCGGGAGTCCGTCAATTCTGCGGTCGTGCTTTCTGTTTTACCGTGCTGGGAGTTGGTCGCTTCGTTATCAACGCTGGGCATTGCGATTTCACAAACGAATTTTTTACAGTGTACTGCAGTTCACGCAAGCGAATAATTTATACGTGATTTGCGCCCGTTTAAAATTTTGAATTTATAATAAAATATCATTCGAGGCAGTAAAACTTCCATTTTTTTTCCACCTTACACGTTACGTGACAATACTTGAAGTGCTGGATGATATAACTTGGAGTGCACCAGAGTGCACAAAATGCTGTGAAACTTTCACCCAAGCTACGATTTTCATATTGCACAATAATTTCACGGCATTTTGTATACTCTGAGTTATATATAAACCGGACCTTTTAATTATTCACAGTATGTCGTGAAACATCGCAGCGATATATTCTGCAAATATCGCATCAAAGTAGTGAGAAAAACATTGCAGCGATATAACTAAGCGTGAAGATTTGATGTCGTGACGATATCACATAGAGATTATTTCGCGATAATTTAAAATATCGCTGCGATATTTTTCCGACCTTTTTTTCCATTTGGGTTGCGGGATATGAAAAAACCGATCTGGCAACACTGGTAAACAGTCCCGTTTATATTTAACTATATATAACCGGTCAGTGCCAGGGTGCCCCGGCTCTTATGGGAGCGTTTGGCAAATTGTTTCAGTTCAAAAAGGATCCATTGGAAGCGCTTTCTACGCTTGAAATATCACATCAAATATCACATTGTATCACAATGTATCACATCGAATCACATTTCTAGTAATACATAGAGAGACTCAAGGGAGAGAGTGGCAATTGAAATCGCTCCTAAGTGGAGATGTAGGTATGGCGGCCATCTTGGACACGAACTCAGCACAAACACAGTACTACTCAGCGTACTCTGCCGTCTGTGCGAGGACAGCAGACTATGTTTACTTTTTTAAACGTCTTATAAAAGTGTATCTCAATTTCATCAAAATTCATTTGATAATCAAGTAAAGTGCAATTGCAGTTATTATTAATAAACTTGAATATGTATCCTCACACAAACGGCCGAGTACGCTGTACAAATGAGGTGGAGACGAAAATTTCACGATGTAGATAGCGCTTCGGGCGGTTGCGTCCGTTCCTTCCTTACCGCAACCCGCGCTTCACCCAACAAGGTCTGAGCGGATGGAGCGAAGTGCGGGTTGCCGTAAGGGGGGAACGGACGCAACCGCCCTAAGAGCTATCTACGACGTTAAATTTTCGTCTCCACTTTTTCAGTTCGCGTTTCAGGGGGCTGGAGTACGCTGAGTAGTACTGCTTTTGCTTAGTTTGTGTCCAAGATGGCCGCCATACCTACATCTCCAATTAGGAAAGATTTCAATTGCCACTCTCACCCTTGAGTCTCTCTAGTAATACACTATGCGTATTACTAGGAATCCTAGAAATTTTTCAGTTTCAAATTCGATTGTGATGTAAGCTGTTTTTGCTGGTGTGAAACAAAGCTTTCTGATTGTTAGATTTCATAAATTACCAAACTAGAAGTTTCCAAAAGGATCCATTGGAGGGGATGCTTTTCGCCAGACGTTTAACCCGTAAGCTGAGGCACCCTGGTCAGTGCTGGTCAGAAGGGGTAGCATACTTCAACTGGGCGAACCGGGTGAATTATATAAATAAGAAATCAAAAACACAAAATAAATGTGCATTGTTCATATTTTTTGAAACATATCTTTGAACTTTTACGAATATTTTGAAGTTAAGAAATGTCAATACAATAACAAGTGTATACGCAAAAGTTTTAGTAGGTTCTCTTCTTGCAAGTTTTTCTACCATCACTCATAAAGCATGAAAAATGCACAGTAACATTGAAAAAAACATGTGTCAAAATAAAAAGTTTTTTTTGCATAAATTTAGAAATTAATGAAGCACGGGACTCGGGAACTTTCGATTATTGACTTATAGTTTCGAGGCGCTCAGCGCTTAGAGACGGCACTGATTGACGTTAGTCCTACCTCCTATGTTGGCTTCAGCTTGATGCATGGAATAGATAGGGAAAGTAGCAGTCCATGTACTACAATGTCTATAGTAAACGCCCGTTCACAAAAAATTCACTGTCAGATAAACGTCCTTAGTAGTAACTTGATGGGTTTTTATAAATTTTATACAAAACACCGTAAGAAATCTCAGTTTATGAAATAAAATTCCATTTTTCATGAAATTTTGCTTTATTCTTCAGTGACCATAGAGAAATTGCGATATTTTAGAAATTTTTATCAGTGTTCAAAAAGATAAAATAAAGTTTTTACAAAGTGACTATAAAAACTCAGTAAAACATTACAAAACATTCATTTTTTTATAGAGTCATTTCATATAAAAAGAGTGGAATTTCCTTAAGACAACTAAGATTTTATAAAGCGTTTGATGGAATGTTATGAAAAACCAGTAGATAGGCTGAGGGGATAGGCCGCCCCCCCCCACTCCTGCTCCAATCACGTGACCCCCCCACCCCCACCTCACTCCCCACCACTCCCCCAGGCCACACGCCCTGATTGGTCTGCCCCTCCTCTAGGCCACGCCCCGAGCATCCTGATTGGTCCATCCCCTCCCCCGGCAAGTTTTCCGGAATTTCCCTTGATTTTCTATATTTTCCGGATTTTCCCTAGATTTTTTTGGGATTTCCCTAGATTTCTCGACATTTTCGGCGTTTATCCGAAATTTTCCAGAATTTCCCATGTTTTCCCGGGATTCCCCTAAATTTTCCATATTTTTCTAGAATTTCCCTAGATTTTTCGACATTTTTCGCGATTTTCTGAATTTTTCCGGAATTTCCCACGGTTGTCCGAAATTTTCCGCAATTTCCCACGACTTAACTTCAAAATTTCCATATATTTCCCGACATTTTCCTAGATTTTCCGGAATTCACATCAATTTTTCCGAAATATTCCGTGATTTTCCTGAATTTTCCGCAAATTTTCTAGATTTATCCTAGATTTCCCCCATAACAATGTCCTCAAATAAAATGGAGGTTAGAAAACAAAATCCAAGATGGCGCCGGTCAGTAAAAGAGGGGCGTACCTACTGTCGGTAAAACAGGGATTTTTCTACATTGCACATATTTTTTTAAATAATTTTTTGGAGAGTTTGTTTTTATATTTATTTATTTAACGTATTTATTATATTTATTTGTTATATGTTTATATTATTTTTGTTATATGTATATATATTTTTCATTTTTTCTTGGATTTCCTCCAACTATTTTATCTGATTTTCTACACTCATTTTCAACAGTTTTTTCCTTATTTTTCATGTTTTTCCATTATTTTCCCACGGTTTAACATACATATTCCTCGGTTTCCTTATATCTTTTCCGCATATTTTCCTCACCTAGAGAAAAACTTCCCTCAATAAAATGGTGGATTATGACGAATTGAAAAACAATGACTCGTAGCTACGAACTCGAAAATAATATGCTTACCTTTCAATCTATCAAAGATATTTAGGGGAGATAACGATCACCGGCCGCGCGAATTCATAAACAGTACGCCGCCTTATCTCTTAAGGCTACGAAATAACGGCATTTAGATCCCTCGAAATATTCCTTTAAAAATTCAATTATATTGGAAATTTATAATCTATTGATACCAAGTGAATAATATTACGGAATTACGAATTTTATTTCTTTTCTCTTAATAATACATTTTTATAGAAAATAATAAATTTTTATTAGTGATAGTTTGATAATCCTCGCAGTGTGGAATTCCTAAGCGATGACGTCATAATGACAAGTTTCAACTCGCAAGCGTTGACCTTGAAACGTTCGAATAAAACTGCGTAAATGTAATTCGAAGATCAATCAATTTTATGCAAATATTTATGTTATGAATGTTCTAAAAATATGATATCAAGATAGGCTTTGCTCGATTTGTTTATAGAGTTGGGTTTCCCTTTGCAAATGTAATTCGAACATAAGCCAATTTCATTTAATTATTTATGTTATGAAACTTCTAAAAATATGACACCAAGATAAGATTTGCTCCATTTCTTTACAGAGTTGGGTTTCTCTGTTTGAATGTAATTTGATCATAGCTAAATATAGATCTAGATGTTGATGAGAAGCTGACATTATATATTGAAAGTCTCAAAGTTTGGTATCTCATTCACGAGCTAGACAATGACAAGTGTAGACGTGTTTGGGAGACACCTGATCAAGAATCGGGAAATACGTGGACCTCTTGGTGTTGGATTCAAGTTAACCCCTGAAGGTCATTACGATCTCCAACATAAAAAATTAGTCAACGTTGCTAAGGGTGATTACGAGAGAGATGGCGCTTCCTATCAAAATATTATCGATTTCGAAGAAGTGCTGACAGTTAAAATTAATCAACTGAAAAATGTGGCGGAGGACGTGGAAAAATCACTAGAAACCTTGGCTAACATGTATCAAAAGCATGCGACTGAAAACTCGGTAATCATTTCCAAACGGTAAAGAACGTATCGAGAAGGAAGTATTTGACGATGTTACGCCCCAAGAAGATGTCTACGAATAAAAGCTAGAATCTAAACCCTCCTCATTCATAACCGTCCCGGATGTCGAAAAGATGAAAGAAGCTCTAGTGGAAGAACTCCATAAACCCGCAAGAAGAAATTATCGACGTCGGCATGTTGATATACGAGGACTCGACGAGACGTAGCAAGCCGATCTCGTAGAGATGTCCACCCACAAGGATAAAGGCTACAAATTCCTGCTCCTCATCATCGTCGTCTTCTCCAAGTACGCGTGGGCTGTACCAATAAAAACCAGAAACGGATCCAACGTTACCGCCGCTATAAAGATTGTGCTCAAGGATCGCCAACCCAAGAATCTACACGTCGATCAAGGCAAAGAATTTTACAACAAGGACTTCAAGGCACTCATGAAACAACATGGAATCTACATGTACTCTACATTCAGCGGCATGAAGGCGTTCATTTGTGAACGTTTCAATCGTACACTCAAGAGTCAGATGTGGAAACAGTTCCCCCTCCAAGGACATTACAAATGGATCGACATCTTACCTGATTTGCTATTGAGTTACAACGCCACCCGGCATCGAACAATCAAGATGAAGCCAAAAGACGTTACCGCAGCTGATGAAAAACGTTTGCTTGATGAAATTTACCATGTCAAGCAACAGAAAGAGAAAAGCAAGTTCAAGGTCGGTGACAAAGTCCGGATCAGCAAGTACAAATATGTGTTTGATAAGGGATACGCCCCCAATTGGACAACGGAAATTTTCACCATCGCTGCTGTAAAGCCAACGCATCCCACGACGTACAAGCTCAAGGATTATCAGGACCAGCCCATCGAAGGAGGATTTTACACCAGAGAACTTGCCAAAGTGAAACATCCGGATGTGTATCTCGTTGAAAAAGTGTTGCGCAAGCGTGGAATCAAATTATATGTAAAATGGTTGAGGTTTGATGATACTCACAACAGTTGGATAAATAAATCAGACATGTAATCAATAAACGTTTATTCGTATGTATCAAGTGTTTTTATTTACCCTTCACATACATATATAAAATAAATATATTTATACTTTCAGTATGAATTCATTTCCGCACCACCAGAGCCCGCTCCGTTCTCGCATGGGGTGGTAGAATTCATGGTGCGTTTTTGTTGAAGTGGTATCCCCAGTATGCCTAATCCACGGTCTATCTAAATAGCCTAGTACAATGATATTTACAATTCGTTGATATCTATCAATTTCCTTATTTACCTAGAGCAATGTTCATTAATGTTTACAATTCATCGTCGACATCCATCAATTACCTTATTTTATAGTGGCCGTGAGCCAAAGTGTCCGTTGTAGTTGACAATAGGTGACGCTTGTCATCATATGGATTTAACGCAAGTTTTGTCTGTTGAATTGTTTGAATTTCATGCAGATGTGATCGAAACAGATGTTGAACGCGATACTCTGTACTCTCGCTGTACAAGCAATGTACATAATCATCGAAATCTATTGTTTTCGCCACAACCGATCCTTTAACTCCTTTGGCTTTTTTAATTCTATCCTGACCTTCAACTCTAACACTGTACATTTTACTTCTCAATGCTACAAATTCAGTTATGATTTTCCAGTTGCATTCATCCTTCATGAGACCCACAACTGTTTTGTTTTTCAATTCGATTCCGAAACGATTAGGTGAGGAATAATCTGATGTATCGAATTGATCATTGTTTTCTTTCATCCTTTTATATGGGTCAAGATTTCAAATTTCATAAATCAGATTCTCTGTATCGGTATACAGAATTTTCGCGTTTGTTGCAGGTTTCATAAAGTCATAATAAAAAGAGTATAGACATGTTTTGGATAGGTCGAGAACGCAAAAACCTATATAAATGGGTTTGTTCATTGTAATCTCGACGCGTGCTAAATTAATGGCGACTAAATTCTCATCGAAAATTGTACAAGAGCTGAAATTTGGTTTCGAAATCAAGGCTTCTGCGCCGTATCGACCCAACCATTGCATGACTAGTTTTATATCTACACGTTTTCTTACATTCTCCATGGTTTTTCCGTATATTGCATTGTTCATCAATTTATAGAAATTTTTTTCAAATACATTTTTTGCATTTTTACGCATTTCACTGTTTAAATCAATGTAAGATTTTAACCATGGAGATTGCTCAAATTTCAATATCCTATGAATGCAACGCAATACCAGTCCATGGCGTAATGCCTGCCTCAAATTTCTATAATGAATGACGTATCGCTTTTTCGGTTCAAGAGTTGTTAAGAGCTTTTTACGTTTCGAACCGGGTGGAGTTTTGTGCTCTGCGCAAAACGGTAAGTCATTGTGAGAATCATGAATTTCTGGTGGATACTCGAGATCCACTTCTAGGATGTAACCTTCTCCGGCATCATCAGCAATATCCCACGGAAAATCTTGTTGCAAATTTTCAACCCACTCAAATCCAGCGTAAGGCAAGCATTGTGTCATGGCTCACCCATAAAGGTTATTTACATCATCATACATGAGGTATTTGTCCTCTTCTTGGGGGATTATAATCGGTGGCGCAGTAGGGATTGTTGGTCCTGGCGTATCGATGGCTGCATTGGGAGATGCCTCCTCGGATCCCCCGTTCGATGAAGAGGAGCTTGTCGATGTCGGTGAGAAGCTCCAATTCTATACCCGTGTGCTTGAGCATGGTGTCCCAGCTGAATCCTGGCGTTGTATAGTAGGGGGCAGGATCCAGTCCATAGGACTTGAGACAGCCTTCACGAAATTTCGCAAAAACATCCGCCAGGAGAAGCACGTCAGTCTTCAGGTATAGGTCCGAGTACTCCCCAAGTGACTGAATGTTGAAGGACTGCCAGACTGTCTGAGCATGACTAAAATCGAAAAAAAATTTGAGAACTTAAAAAATAATATAAAAAATGACAATGACAATTGAAATAGTTTAATTACACTAGTTTACAGCGAAATGTAGCCACATCAAATTTCAATAGTTTCCTTAGTAAAATGACTCGCTGAATCCGAAAACATAGTCCAAAAAATTCCCCGTAGGACGGATTTCGCGGTATTGCGAAAAAACTGTTTTTCGCATATAGAGAAAAAGTGTTTTCAGTCAATCGCAAATATCTCCGGTTCTACTTGAACGATTTTGATAATTTTTATATCAAAATGTAGGTAATTTAATAACCTATAAATTATTTCCATGAAGTTTTACCGTCACATTCACGGTTTGGTTGCTATTCCGACATTTGTATATAATTTTTTGTCATTTTTGTTAATTTTTTGAAAAAAATCAACTTTGAGCAAAAATTAAGCCGAAAAAAAAATTTTTTTTATCACTTCAATGAATGGAAGTTGAAGCCCAATCGATGACAAAAAAAAAGAGTGGTCAGTTATCAAAATCAATTGGAAAATATAGAAGTTATAGGTGTTTTTCTGAAAAAAGGTAAAAAGTCCATTTTCCTTATATTCGTAATTTACTGTTCCTGGTTTCCTATAAAATTTTATGAGAAAGTAATTCATATAATATAGTTTAAAATTGTATTAGTAAGAGACTATTTCTGGGGATTTACTCGTTCAAAACGATGAAAATACCTTGATAGTACATATGAATTTTTAATTACATTTACGTATTTATTATTTATCAAATAAAATATCATTTTAAAAATGGCTGCGTATCAAAAGCGCATAATAATCGAAAGGACACTTTAAAATTGATCAAAAGTGCACTTTTGAAAATATTATCAAAAGTGCACAATGGTTATCATAAGCGTGTTACACGTAGGTCAAGTAGACCCACGGTGCACCCTGATTGGTGCGCTGGCTCGCTCCGCGGCGGAGCCCGCGGTGCACTATGATTTGTGCGCTTGGTTGATCCGGGGAAAACCCGCGGGAAACCTACTGCGCTCTGATTGGTGCGCTGGCTTGACCCAGAAAGGTAACTTAGGCACGGAAAATTAAATCGAAATTTGAAGGATGAGTGTCCAGAAACGTAGATTCAAGTGCAAAAATGATCCGAATAAGTTCTGCTATGCTTGTGCAGAATATATTTTCGCGAAACCACGGAATTTCACGGATGCATTAAAAAATGCGTACAGTTCGTATTTCAAAGTTTCACCTGAAAATATTGATAAAGCATGGACACCGAGTTCTATGTGCAACACATGCAGAACAAATTTGGTTTTGTGGATGGCAGGTGACAAGTACGTATAAATATATATTCATCTATTCTGTTTCTGATTTTAACCCTTTAATAGACTACCACGTTCATATGATTTCTTTTTCGTAGTCGCTACTTGTCATTCGATGTGCCTGCAATTTGGCGACAGCCAACGAATCACGAGGTTGACTGTTACTTCTGCTTATGTAACATAAAACAACACGGACGTCATCGCAAAATTGTATATCCGCATGTACCATCGTTAACAAAACCAGTTCCGCATTCCACTGACGTTCCGTATCCAGTAAGCCCTAAGAAGAGAAGAAAAATCGACACACCATCATCAGAAGAAAGTGAATCCAATTCGACTGACACAGAGCCTATGAAAGTTTCAAAGCCTTTTACACAATTCGCTCTTAATGATTTGATAAGAGACTTAGATCTGACGAAATATCATTCGGAGATTTTGGCATCACGTTTGCAAGAACGGAACTTACCGGATTCGGGCTTGAAGGTGACGTACTATAGAGATCGGCATATACGATTTGCCCAATACTATTCGAGGGAAAAGAATGTTTGTTATTGTCATGATATCACTGGTTTGTTTGTTGAATTTGGTGTAAATTACGATCCAATCGAATGGCGTTTGTTCATTGACAGCAGCAAATTAAGCTTAAAAGCAGTTTTGATTCATCAAGGAAACATGAAGCCTTCACTTCCTGTAGCCCATGCTGTCAACATGAAAGAATCATATCAATCTATGCCAATGTTACTGGACTTGATTAAGTACAAAGATCACGAGTGGAAAATTTGTGCTGACCTCAAAGTTGTTGCTATGGTAACTGGTTTGCAGCAAGGCTACACAAAATACTGCTGTTTTTTGTGTAAGTGGGACAGCAGAGCGAGAGATGAACACTATGTGAAAAAAGACTGGCCGAATCGAATCAATTACACCATAGGTCAGGAAAATGTGAAATTCGATCCTCTAGTGAAGAAAGACAAGATTCTACTTCCACCATTACATATTAAACTTGGACTCTTCAAGAATTTCGTCAAAGCTTTGCGAAAAGACGGTCATTCTTTTCATTATTTGAAATCCGTTTTCCCGAATTTATCTGAGGCTAAGATAAAAGAAGGCGTATTCGTGGGACCTCAGATAAAAAAAATTCTCAGCGATTCCAATTTCGTTTTAACATTGACAGGAGACGAGGCGAAAGCATGGAATTCGTTTCGTTCTGTCGACGATGGCTTTTTGGGTAACTCAAGAAGTCGAAACTACAAGAAAATCATCCAAGATTTGCTAGTGAATTATAAGAAAATAGGTATGTTTTTAAAATAAATTTACATTTCCATACTATTAAATTATGCTAATTATTTCTCACTTTTTTTCGGTGACAGGTGTGAATATGTCTCTCAAAATTCATTTTTTACATTCGCATTTGGATTTTTTCCCGAAAAATCTTGGCGACGAAAGCGATGAACATGACGAACGCTTCCATCAGCAAATGAAAAACATGGAAAGACGATACCAAGGATTTTGGGATGGAACAATGATGGACGATGACACATTTTTAAATTTTCATTTTTTGTGACTTAATATCAATAAAAATTGACAATGCTATTAAGTTGAGAAAAATGGACTTTTTGCCTTTTTTCGGAAAAACACCTATAACTTCTATATTTTCCAATTGATTTTGATAACTGACCACTCTTTTTTTTTGTCATCGATTGGGCTTCAACTTCCATTCATTGAAGTGATAAAAAAAATTTTTTTTTCGGCTTAATTTTTGCTCAAAGTTGATTTTTTTCAAAAAATTAACAAAAATGACAAAAAATTATATACAAATGTCGGAATAGCAACCAAACCGTGAATGTGACGGTAAAACTTCATGGAAATAATTTATAGGTTATTAAATTACCTACATTTTGATATAAAAATTATCAAAATCGTTCAAGTAGAACCGGAGATATTTGCGATTGACTGAAAACACTTTTTCTCTATATGCGAAAAACAGTTTTTTCGCAATACCGCGAAATCCGTCCTACGGGGAATTTTTTGGACTATGTTTTCGGATTCAGCGAGTCATTTTACTAAGGAAACTATTGAAATTTGATGTGGCTACATTTCGCTGTAAACTAGTGTAATTAAACTATTTCAATTGTCATTGTCATTTTTTATATTATTTTTTAAGTTCTCAAATTTTTTTTCGATTTTAGTCATGCTCAGACAGTCTGGCAGTCCTTCAACATTCAGTCACTTGGGGAGTACTCGGACCTATACCTGAAGACTGACGTGCTTCTCCTGGCGGATGTTTTTGCGAAATTTCGTGAAGGCTGTCTCAAGTCCTATGGACTGGATCCTGCCCCCTACTATACAACGCCAGGATTCAGCTGGGACACCATGCTCAAGCACACGGGTATAGAATTGGAGCTTCTCACCGACATCGACAAGCTCCTCTTCATCGAACGGGGGATCCGAGGAGGCATCTCCCAATGCAGCCATCGATACGCCAGGACCAACAATCCCTACTGCGCCACCGATTATAATCCCCCAAGAAGAGGACAAATACCTCATGTATGATGATGTAAATAACCTTTATGGGTGAGCCATGACACAATGCTTGCCTTACGCTGGATTTGAGTGGGTTGAAAATTTGCAACAAGATTTTCCGTGGGATATTGCTGATGATGCCGGAGAAGGTTACATCCTAGAAGTGGATCTCGAGTATCCACCAGAAATTCATGATTCTCACAATGACTTACCGTTTTGCGCAGAGCACAAAACTCCACCCGGTTCGAAACGTAAAAAGCTCTTAACAACTCTTGAACCGAAAAAGCGATACGTCATTCATTATAGAAATTTGAGGCAGGCATTACGCCATGGACTGGTATTGCGTTGCATTCATAGGATATTGAAATTTGAGCAATCTCCATGGTTAAAATCTTACATTGATTTAAACAGTGAAATGCGTAAAAATGCAAAAAATGTATTTGAAAAAAATTTCTATAAATTGATGAACAATGCAATATACGGAAAAACCATGGAGAATGTAAGAAAACGTGTAGATATAAAACTAGTCATGCAATGGTTGGGTCGATACGGCGCAGAAGCCTTGATTTCGAAACCAAATTTCAGCTCTTGTACAATTTTCGATGAGAATTTAGTCGCCATTAATTTAGCACGCGTCGAGATTACAATGAACAAACCCATTTATATAGGTTTTTGCGTTCTCGACCTATCCAAAACATGTCTATACTCTTTTTATTATGACTTTATGAAACCTGCAACAAACGCGAAAATTCTGTATACCGATACAGAGAATCTGATTTATGAAATTTGAAATCTTGACCCATATAAAAGGATGAAAGAAAACAATGATCAATTCGATACATCAGATTATTCCTCACCTAATCGTTTCGGAATCGAATTGAAAAACAAAACAGTTGTGGGTCTCATGAAGGATGAATGCAACTGGAAAATCATAACTGAATTTGTAGCATTGAGAAGTAAAATGTACAGTGTTAGAGTTGAAGGTCAGGATAGAATTAAAAAAGCCAAAGGAGTTAAAGGATCGGTTGTGGCGAAAACAATAGATTTCGATGATTATGTACATTGCTTGTACAGCGAGAGTACAGAGTATCGCGTTCAACATCTGTTTCGATCACATCTGCATGAAATTCAAACAATTCAACAGACAAAACTTGCGTTAAATCCATATGATGACAAGCGTCACCTATTGTCAACTACAACGGACACTTTGGCTCACGGCCACTATAAAATAAGGTAATTGATGGATGTCGACGATGAATTGTAAACATTAATGAACATTGCTCTAGGTAAATAAGGAAATTGATAGATATCAACGAATTGTAAATATCATTGTACTAGGCTATTTAGATAGACCGTGGATTAGGCATACTGGGGATACCACTTCAACAAAAACGCACCATGAATTCTACCACCCCATGCGAGAACGGAGCGGGCTCTGGTGGTGCGGAAATGAATTCATACTGAAAGTATAAATATATTTATTTTATATATGTATGTGAAGGGTAAATAAAAACACTTGATACATACGAATAAACGTTTATTGATTACATGTCTGATTTATTTATCCAACTGTTGTGAGTATCATCAAACCTCAACCATTTTACATATAATTTGATTCCACGCTTGCGCAACACTTTTTCAACGAGATACACATCCGGATGTTTCACTTTGGCAAGTTCTCTGGTGTAAAATCCTCCTTCGATGGGCTGGTCCTGATAATCCTTGAGCTTGTACGTCGTGGGATGCGTTGGCTTTACAGCAGCGATGGTGAAAATTTCCGTTGTCCAATTGGGGGCGTATCCCTTATCAAACACATATTTGTACTTGCTGATCCGGACTTTGTCACCGACCTTGAACTTGCTTTTCTCTTTCTGTTGCTTGACATGGTAAATTTCATCAAGCAAACGTTTTTCATCAGCTGCGGTAACGTCTTTTGGCTTCATCTTGATTGTTCGATGCCGGGTGGCGTTGTAACTCAATAGCAAATCAGGTAAGATGTCGATCCATTTGTAATGTCCTTGGAGGGGGAACTGTTTCCACATCTGACTCTTGAGTGTACGATTGAAACGTTCACAAATGAACGCCTTCATGCCGCTGAATGTAGAGTACATGTAGATTCCATGTTGTTTCATGAGTGCCTTGAAGTCCTTGTTGTAAAATTCTTTGCCTTGATCGACGTGTAGATTCTTGGGTTGGCGATCCTTGAGCACAATCTTTATAGCGGCGGTAACGTTGGATCCGTTTCTGGTTTTTATTGGTACAGCCCACGCGTACTTGGAGAAGACGACGATGATGAGGAGCAGGAATTTGTAGCCTTTATCCTTGTGGGTGGACATCTCTACGAGATCGGCTTGCTACGTCTCGTCGAGTCCTCGTATATCAACATGCCGACGTCGATAATTTCTTCTTGCGGGTTTATGGAGTTCTTCCACTAGAGCTTCTTTCATCTTTTCGACATCCGGGACGGTTATGAATGAGGAGGGTTTAGATTCTAGCTTTTATTCGTAGACATCTTCTTGGGGCGTAACATCGTCAAATACTTCCTTCTCGATACGTTCTTTACCGTTTGGAAATGATTACCGAGTTTTCAGTCGCATGCTTTTGATACATGTTAGCCAAGGTTTCTAGTGATTTTTCCACGTCCTCCGCCACATTTTTCAGTTGATTAATTTTAACTGTCAGCACTTCTTCGAAATCGATAATATTTTGATAGGAAGCGCCATCTCTCTCGTAATCACCCTTAGCAACGTTGACTAATTTTTTATGTTGGAGATCGTAATGACCTTCAGGGGTTAACTTGAATCCAACACCAAGAGGTCCACGTATTTCCCGATTCTTGATCAGGTGTCTCCCAAACACGTCTACACTTGTCATTGTCTAGCTCGTGAATGAGATACCAAACTTTGAGACTTTCAATATATAATGTCAGCTTCTCATCAACATCTAGATCTATATTTAGCTATGATCAAATTACATTCAAACAGAGAAACCCAACTCTGTAAAGAAATGGAGCAAATCTTATCTTGGTGTCATATTTTTAGAAGTTTCATAACATAAATAATTAAATGAAATTGGCTTATGTTCGAATTACATTTGCAAAGGGAAACCCAACTCTATAAACAAATCGAGCAAAGCCTATCTTGATATCATATTTTTAGAACATTCATAACATAAATATTTGCATAAAATTGATTGATCTTCGAATTACATTTACGCAGTTTTATTCGAACGTTTCAAGGTCAACGCTTGCGAGTTGAAACTTGTCATTATGACGTCATCGCTTAGGAATTCCACACTGCGAGGATTATCAAACTATCACTAATAAAAATTTATTATTTTCTATAAAAATGTATTATTAAGAGAAAAGAAATAAAATTCGTAATTCCGTAATATTATTCACTTGGTATCAATAGATTATAAATTTCCAATATAATTGAATTTTTAAAGGAATATTTCGAGGGATCTAAATGCCGTTATTTCGTAGCCTTAAGAGATAAGGCGGCGTACTGTTTATGAATTCGCGCGGCCGGTGATCGTTATCTCCCCTAAATATCTTTGATAGATTGAAAGGTAAGCATATTATTTTCGAGTTCGTAGCTACGAGTCATTGTTTTTCAATTCGTCATAATCCACCATTTTATTGAGGGAAGTTTTTCTCTAGGTGAGGAAAATATGCGGAAAAGATATAAGGAAACCGAGGAATATGTATGTTAAACCGTGGGAAAATAATGGAAAAACATGAAAAATAAGGAAAAAACTGTTGAAAATGAGTGTAGAAAATCAGATAAAATAGTTGGAGGAAATCCAAGAAAAAATGAAAAATATATATACATATAACAAAAATAATATAAACATATAACAAATAAATATAATAAATACGTTAAATAAATAAATATAAAAACAAACTCTCCAAAAAATTATTTAAAAAAATATGTGCAATGTAGAAAAATCCCTGTTTTACCGACAGTAGGTACGCCCCTCTTTTACTGACCGGCGCCATCTTGGATTTTGTTTTCTAACCTCCATTTTATTTGAGGACATTGTTATGGGGGAAATCTAGGATAAATCTAGAAAATTTGCGGAAAATTCAGGAAAATCACGGAATATTTCGGAAAAATTGATGTGAATTCCGGAAAATCTAGGAAAATGTCGGGAAATATATGGAAATTTTGAAGTTAAGTCGTGGGAAATTGCGGAAAATTTCGGACAACCGTGGGAAATTCCGGAAAAATTCAGAAAATCGCGAAAAATGTCGAAAAATCTAGGGAAATTCTAGAAAAATATGGAAAATTTAGGGGAATCCCGGGAAAACATGGGAAATTCTGGAAAATTTCGGATAAACGCCGAAAATGTCGAGAAATCTAGGGAAATCCCAAAAAAATCTAGGGAAAATCCGGAAAATATAGAAAATCAAGGGAAATTCCGGAAAACTTGCCGGGGGAGGGGATGGACCAATCAGGATGCTCGGGGCGTGGCCTAGAGGAGGGGCAGACCAATCAGGGCGTGTGGCCTGGGGGAGTGGTGGGGAGTGAGGTGGGGGTGGGGGGGTCACGTGATTGGAGCAGGAGTGGGGGGGGGCGGCCTATCCCCTCAGCCTATCTACTGGTTTTTCATAACATTCCATCAAACGCTTTATAAAATCTTAGTTGTCTTAAGGAAATTCCACTCTTTTTATATGAAATGACTCTATAAAAAAATGAATGTTTTGTAATGTTTTACTGAGTTTTTATAGTCACTTTGTAAAAACTTTATTTTATCTTTTTGAACACTGATAAAAATTTCTAAAATATCGCAATTTCTCTATGGTCACTGAAGAATAAAGCAAAATTTCATGAAAAATGGAATTTTATTTCATAAACTGAGATTTCTTACGGTGTTTTGTATAAAATTTATAAAAACCCATCAAGTTACTACTAAGGACGTTTATCTGACAGTGAATTTTTTGTGAACGGGCGTTTACTATAGACATTGTAGTACATGGACTGCTACTTTCCCTATCTATTCCATGCATCAAGCTGAAGCCAACATAGGAGGTAGGACTAACGTCAATCAGTGCCGTCTCTAAGCGCTGAGCGCCTCGAAACTATAAGTCAATAATCGAAAGTTCCCGAGTCCCGTGCTTCATTAATTTCTAAATTTATGCAAAAAAAACTTTTTATTTTGACACATGTTTTTTTCAATGTTACTGTGCATTTTTCATGCTTTATGAGTGATGGTAGAAAAACTTGCAAGAAGAGAACCTACTAAAACTTTTGCGTATACACTTGTTATTGTATTGACATTTCTTAACTTCAAAATATTCGTAAAAGTTCAAAGATATGTTTCAAAAAATATGAACAATGCACATTTATTTTGTGTTTTTGATTTCTTATTTATATAATTCACCCGGTTCGCCCAGTTGAAGTATGCTACCCCTTCTGACCAGCACTGACCAGGGTGCCTCAGCTTACGGGTTAAACGTCTGGCGAAAAGCATCCCCTCCAATGGATCCTTTTGGAAACTTCTAGTTTGGTAATTTATGAAATCTAACAATCAGAAAGCTTTGTTTCACACCAGCAAAAACAGCTTACATCACAATCGAATTTGAAACTGAAAAATTTCTAGGATTCCTAGTAATACGCATAGTGTATTACTAGAGAGACTCAAGGGTGAGAGTATTTTGAGTCAAAATGAGAATTTAGAAATTGCAGCTCAAGACGTTTTATATGTTCCAGATGTTTCTGCTAATTTACTCTCTGTTAGCAGAATTATCAATCGAGGGAACAGGGTCGAGTTTTCCAGAGAAGGATGCAAGGTTATGAGCACAGAGGGACAGCTTTTGGCAACAGCTTCCGAGAAAAATGGCATTTTCCAACTGGACACCCCCTCAGAATCGGCCTTTCTGTCACAAACCGAAAAAGATGAAAACTTGTGGCACCGTCGCTTAGGCCACATGAGTCAAAAAAACATGGAGCTTCTTCGTCGAGAACTAGCAACTGGCTGCGATTTCCAAGGACCAGGGAGGACACCATGCGAGGACTGCGTCGAAGGGAAACAACACAAACAACCATTCAAAACATCAGGAAAACGAGCAGCCGACCTCGTGGACCTGATTCACACCGATTTATATGGACCAATGGAAACAAGCTCAATTGTAGGAGCAAGGTATTTTATAACACTCATTGATGACAATACAAAGAAGGTTTTCGTTTACTTCCTCAAAAATAAAACTGGTATCACAGAAATAATCAAACAATTCAAAATCCTCAATGAAACTCAGACTGGGAGAAAAATGAAAATTTTAAGATCTGATAATGGTAAAGAATATGTGAACCAAGAACTGGAAAATTTTTTGAGAAAACAGGGCATTAAATATCAATTAACTGTGGCTTATTCTCCTCAACAAAATGGCGTCGCCGAAAGAATGAATAGAGCAATTGTCGAGAAGGCCCGTTCTATGCTGTACGACGCTGGACTTCCAAAGGAATTCTGGGCAGAGGCCTTTGCCACAGCAATTTATCTCATCAACAGGACGCCGACGAACAACACTTCAAGGAACACGCCAGAAAAAGCCTGGACCGGATCCAAACCCGATGTCAGTCACCTACGAATTTTTGGATGCAAGGCAATGGCACATGTCCCGAAAGAAAAACGCCTCAAGTGGGACCCAAAATCGCATGAATACATTTTCGTGGGATACTGCGAAAATTCGAAAGGATATCGTTTAATTAACAAGAAAATGAGACAGTTCACAAAAAGCAGAGGCGTCATTTTCATTGAAAAAATAATTTTGAAAGAGAAGGTTCATATTACTATTAGATTTAGATAGAATTCGCCCAACATTTTTATAAGATTTTCATTAGGTCGATTTGGAAAAAATTGATTTGATTGTAAAATTTGATTGACTTGAAAGTAAAATTTTTATTAGGTTACCCTTAAAAATCATATCACAGTCCTGTCAAATATTTGAACAAATAAAATAGATCGCTAATTTTAATTCACACGTATTCATAGTTATTGCTGGACGCCCTAATGATTTTCGCTCGTCAGAACACTGTTTTGAGTGTCGTGGAGCGTGAAATTTGAAAAATAGAGCCAATCATACTGAATATTGTGGACCACCACAATGAGTATTGCGGCGCGCAATAAGGAGTGTTTCGGGGCGCGACTGTCAGTGTTATATCTGTATTATTGCGGACCGCAATACTGAGTGTTGCGGAATAAAATAATCCGTGTGGCGGGCACAACACTGATTCTTTCGGAGAGTCAGTTTTTCATCAAAATTCCTGTCTGCAATAAGCATTATTGCGGACCAAGATAATCAGTGTTGCGCTCTTCTCTCAGTGCATGCAGAATATGTGTTAGAATTTCCGAAACATTTATAAAAAATTTATTTATTACTCAATAACAATGCGTTTCAAACACTAGCGGAATACGTTTTTCTAAAACATTTGAAAGAATGCATGGACATTTATTCACACAGAAATGGAAAAACTCAATGTTTAGAAAAGTTTCTATAGTTATGTAATGCATAATATGCATGGAGATTTTCCATTTCTGATTTGCAGTGTTTCGACATAGGCATCCCGAGTCGAAAAATCAAAGTCCTCATTTGAGCCTCTTGGTGATCTTGAAGCTCATTTGAATGTTTTCAGCCTCCACAACCTCTTTTAAGCCTCTTGATAATCGTTTAGTCGTCATTTACTCCTCTTTAGCCTCTGTATATTATTTTACAACCTCATTTGACGCTCAAAAGCCTCTTCGGCCTACAAGAGCCTCACACTCACTTTAACCGTTGTAACTTATGACCTCTTTTAAGCCTCGTGAGCCTCGTCCGTTTTAAATAGCACCTCATTTGATCCTCTTTAGCCTCTATGGCCTCATTTAAGCGTCATGAGCCTCATCTATTCCGAAAAGAACCTCATTTGACCCTCTTCAGCCTCTATCACCTATTTTATTTAAAAATTTAAAAAAATTTAATTTTTAATTCTTTAATTTAAAAATAAAACTTTTTCTCTGTTGCAACGCACATTATTATCGCCCTTTGCAACAAATACACTGTAAGGTACAATTTCGTGCACAATCGCGAAGTGTTGACTATTGCAAACACATTCTTGCAAATAGCAATCGCAACAAGACATTTTTTATGTAACAGTGGACGAAGCCCACTGTTACCCTTGTACTCTTGTGTGAACCCGTGTCAATCGTCTCGTGTGTGTTAGGTCATTAATAAGTCAGTGAAAACTTGGTGATGAGGGTCCTAATTTCTCAAACGAGCCACCTGAATTTGATAAAAATTCATTTTCACTTGAAAATGAATTTTTTCGATAGTGTTTACCATTACATACTAAGGTAAACCCAAACTGATTTCGCTCAAAAAATTTTTCTTGTTTAAACTCTTAACAGCCAAAGTTTTTCGTCATTTTTTATTATTTCATTCATTGCGGGTGATCTAGTTTTACGATTTTTATGCTTTTTGCGGCACATAGATTTATCATGATTTTTTCTGATTCGAAAACTTTCATTTTTAAACTTTATTTTCGTATTAGTTTATAACGAATTGATAAACAAATGTGTTCTTAAACATATTTTGACTAGAGAAAAAAACCACACATACTTTATTTAGTTGTATTTCATATTCCGTTGAGAAAAAAAAAAAGATCGCATTTTGAAAAAAAGTTATTCAGTCGAAAACGACTTTCCCTAGAAAATCAAGGGAAATTCCGGAAAACTTGCCGGGGGAGGGGATGGACCAATCAGGATGCTCGGGGCGTGGCCTAGAGGAGGGGCAGACCAATCAGGGCGTGTGGCCTGGGGGAGTGGTGGGGAGTGAGGTGGGGGTGGGGGGGTCACGTGATTGGAGCAGGAGTGGGGGGGGGCGTATCCTCCTAGCCTTTCTTAGCCTCGCCGCCTAAAGGACATGCGATCAAGGGAAGAGAATCCTAGCCCCGGCGACGGTTCGAACCTGGAAGTCGCGTGTTACATGTGCGATCTCTTGACCTCCACTTGGTGGCGGCTGGGTCACGCTAAGAAAGAGCTCTCGCTTGACACCGATACTGTTAAAGGGACGCGTCCGCAGAGCCATGCCTAATCAATGCATGGACTCATACCCAGATCGGTGTCAGAATAATGAATCTAGCTGGTTTTCGTCTAACTCATCGGGGTGCGTCCCGGGTGTTGGTATACACATTTACCTTCGCCCATGAGGATAGACCCAGTCACGCGACTACCGGTAGGTGGGCGCGATGGCGATCGTACCGGAGCGCTTTTCTGCCGGTACGACACTCTCACAATACTGGGGCCGCTACGTAGGGTGATATACCCAATGGGCCAGGCGCGCCCTGCGTAGCTCACTTGAATGTGACGGTTGTTGCCCTCTGGGCAATTCAGAACTTCCTATCTTAGCCTATCTACTAAAATCTAAGTTACAAGAGGTATTAAATATTTCGTTAAAGTTAATATATATTGATAGTGATTTGTTATGAAAACTTATAATGTTTACATAAACTTCTAACTGACTTCTAAAATATGGTACGATCTATAATTTTGAAAATTAAGTTAATTGATATAGTTATATTTATTATATTGTGTATAATAATAAATTTAGATGATTATTTGTTGTAGAATTCGTAATTCAAAAAATCACTAATTATAAAATGTGGTTTTACTAGTTTTTTAACATAATTGACACTGTATACAGTCCCAGAATATTATCTTTCAAACTCTGTGGGGAAGATATCTTTAAAATATCAATATTCTCAAAGATTGAAAAATTTTTTTCGTCTATGTTTTAGAGATAATAACCTTCAAAATCATGAAATATAAATTTTATATGAACGAGTATGAAGTTTGATAGACCGAGGCAAAGACATGATAATTGAGACAGTTTGTCAAAAATATATATATATATATTTACACTCCAACAATTTTTTCGAATAAACTTTTGTTACTTTAAGTTACAAGTGTTCGAAAAAATTCAACTGCTTAAAACCTTAATTACAGACTAAGAATTTTTTACTTTAACATAATTCTAAGATTTTGGAAAATGAAAAAAATCAAAACATCCACTCTCTTAACTAATTTACTATCTGCTAGAAAGTGAATATGCGCAGCAAAACAGTGTTATAAGCGCTTTTACGATGTTTTCGAAATTTTATTTAATTTCTATTTATGTAATAAAAGGTATTATTATTATTTTACAATCTTTACATTATTATAACACCTAACTTTTCCAATTTCAAAAAGGTGGATAATTTTCAGAGACACTCACTATTTTTTTTAAGTTTATTAAGATAAATATAGTACATAGTACTATGTCATTTATTATTCACTACATTTTACAGCGCATCAATTACTCAGAGCGCAATGCGCGAGAAAACAGATACGCCTTTTGTTGTGTTGGGGCTGGCCGTTGCTAGTAGTGCCCTAGCGGGATCCGTGGGATGATATATCTTCACTTATCATCACCTATCATCGCATATTATACCATTGAATGAAAAAGCTTATATGACATCGTTTTTATTCGGGAAAAATGTTCAGATAACCAACAGGGCCTTACAGTTATTGACTCAATAACATTTTTTAGTTAAAAATATGATGGATTGTTCAAAAAAATCGGAAATGAACAATGTCCCCTAAAAAACGCATCGGTAGGGTAGATATTTCATTCTGATCGAAGATGACAGCTTAGAGCCACCATGGCGTAATATCTACTTTGTCGGCTTTTTGAAGTGGAATTCTTCTATACCTACAATTAACTGAATACTCCCGGCGCCTCAACTGCCCCCGCTTACCTCTCCTCGATTCTATTATGCTTTCTGACCGAAATTGAAAATTTTTGGTGCTGGCTCGCCTAGCTTGTATAAGAAAAAAAACCTGTTTCCTCTAATGCGAAGCAGCCACTGGCCTCGTGTTATATTACTTCAGATTTAAATGCCGCATGAATGTTTTCCGTGGTCAGGGTTTTTCGCGCGATATAATTTATTATTTCAATCAATTGAGAAAATTGAACTATATATTGAATATATATTGAAATATATTATGCTATTACATTGCCCTATTTTCACAGTACGAAAATTTCATAGCTCACATCGATTAATGGTTTTATCCGTACATCCGATAATTATGACCGTTGAAAAATATAACTCAACTATTATTTGGTTTATTTCACATTGCTGGGCAAAAAATTTACTATACATCCACTTACAAATGAACCACTTTTTAAAAAAGTTACATTTTCAATATTATATTAATTGAATTTGGAAAAAAATACATAATCGCCAGTATCCCAGAAAACAAAATTGTATAAGACTGACCCCAGATGCGACCCAGATTATTGAGTAACATTGGTAAAATCTGGGGTACTTCTACTTCCGCATATAAGATCCAGGCTGGGCCCAGAGTCTAGTTCAGTTGAAACCTCCAGATTTGGTCCAGGCGCGGTCCAGAAACTTGTCTACTTATAAATCTGTTGTACCAGAACCTGGATCAGGTCTGGGAAAAATCTAGGTACTAATGAAAAAATGTTCGTGTGAATATAAAGTAATGCATATTCTTAAATGTAAATTGAACCTTTTTTTCATAATTCGTTCGGCATAACGTAATATGAAAAATAGTAATTGAATGCTATGAGAATAAACAGGGGGGTAATAAGGAAACCAATGTCACAAATCCACTTATAGAAAATTTATATTCAATTCATTTAGTTCATTAGTTCACAAAATAGGTATTACACACGAATCTTATACCTATTTTACACATACTTCACCTAAGTTTTTATTAGATTTCTAGTTCGCGTTACATGATAACATTATATATATATTTTTTCACAATAAATTCGGCTGCGTCTAAACTACAAGTCTTTGAGACATTTGCAAAAAAAAATTTAGATCTCTAACATTGAACTGAACAATATATTTTTTACAGAATTTTTCGTAGGTCAGTTTTTTCCAAAAAAATTTTCCAAATATGCAAAAATAAAGTTTCTTGTTATGTTGGTCTATAAAAGATTCTGAGAGACAGAGATAACTTATCAATGAGCATAAAAGTCGACTATGTAGTTTTTTGGGGTCGCTAATAACGATTCTGATGTCAAATTTTAAAAATTCAAAATGGCGCCTATAAAATGGCAACCATTTTTCCCTAATAATACGGCCCCTAATAATATCTTCCGCTATTATTAGGGGGTATGAGAGTTCTGAAGGTTCATCAAGTTCCTTGATGGAATCAAGGAAATGGTGAAGGAAGCCATTTCTGATGAAATGTCTAAACAAATGACTGTGTCGGGGAAAAATGATACTGTCAAAGTAATGGACACGGAGTTGATGCACGTCATATATGGTATACCATTGTAAATTCAAGTTGACAGAAATACTATGGTTTTATAAAAATATTAATCAATACGTTTTAGACCAATAGAAAAAAGAACATAAAATTTATCCTAATACACTCGCCAAATTGGATCCGCCATTTTGAATTGTACAATTCTGACGTCAGAATCGGAATCAACGACCCCATAAACTTATAAAAAGCTACCAGTAAAAAAAATACGAATGAAAAAAAAATTCGCGTTACAAAGAATTAATAAACAAGTATCACTAGCAAAGGTTTTGGGATATATTTTCTATTTATACTTTCCCTCTGTTATATTTTCGTGACTTAAGTATACTAATAACAAATAATTGATGATTGTTGAGTAATTAAAAAATGTTATTGGCAGCCTACATACTTAATTATGTAGAGGAACTTTTTCCGGAAAGTAATTCATGCGGTATAAACTTTTCTAAGGCAAGATTTTCGTGTGAACCCGAAATCAAGTCAAAATCGAGTCAAATTTTGACCCGATTTTGAGCCGACTTTGACTCAAAACCTTTGCTAGGCATCCAAAAATTTTAACACTGTTCGATGGAGTTAAATGGTTTGACGGGGTGCAGCCTTTTTTCGAGTTTCACGGTGTCGTTGCTTTGCATTTTCGAGGGCCATCCTCAAATATTTCAAAAATTCATCCTTTACATGACGAGGGTAAGGCGCACCTTCCATGGCCGCTGAAAAAAAAGTATTGATTAATATTTTTATAAAACCATAGTATTTTTGTCAACTTGAATTTACAATGGTTTACCATATATGACGTGCATCAACTCCGTGTCCATTAGTTTGACAGTATCATTTTTCCCCGACACAGTTATTTGTTTGCACATTTCATCAGAAATGGCTTCCTTCACCATTTCCTTGATTCAATCCTCTGCCTGTAGACTCCTCAAGAATTTCAGATAGGAAACCTTGAAAAAATATGGAAAATAATCATAATGTGCAAAATTTTAAAGCTAAAACCGAAAATTATTAATTATCATTCACTGACAACTGTTGAAACGCAAAGTTTCAGGGATATATTCGTTTTCTGGATTTTAAAAATTTCTTTCTCGAGATTATTCAAAATTTATGTATTTTGCATAATGTAGATTTTTTGATCATCTTCATTTTCGGAACTGAACAATTATTTAATTTTGTGTCGTTACAAAGTGGACAAATTCTCCCATTACGCAATAAGTAGGAAAAGTACCTGCTTCCTCTAACTATAAAATAATGTTTTTATTGTTCTAATAACTTCTCGATTTTCATAAAATCAAAATTTTTAGTATCAAAATAGACCAAATTTTCTGTGACAATATCGGATTTGCCGTAGTGAATTTTGGAACATTCGCGAAAATCATTTTGATAACTTTCATTATAAAACGTCTAATATATTACATTTAACCATCTAATTCATCACTTCTGCTATTTATAACTCTTTCTTTCAAGTATTTCATTTCCAGCGGCTCGATTTTTTGTAATAAAAACATGCTTGACATACTGATGATTATTTTTTTTCAATTTCTCTTTTTTTTTCAAAGCATCAATAAAAATAAATCAAAATTTTTGGGAGAATACATCGTTTTTCACTTTGAATAAGATGTCGTCAAGGAGATAAAGTCATTTATAGAATATACCACTTCGTCAAACTTGTCCTCAGAAGTTAAAAGTTCCGCTTCAAATGCATCAAACTTGGTTTTGCTTGTTATTGGCAAAAGGTCAGGAAGTGTTGGCATTCGGGACGAATCCTTAGTTCTTCTGAATTTCCTTTCGATGTTGATCACGCGTTCTGTCAGGTCTCTGTAAATAAAAAAAACAAGTTATTTGACAGTGATTCTGACAGTCTATACAAATAAAATTCTGTCGAGCATGTTTCTCGACACTGATTTTTTATAAAATGTTCTAAGAATCCGTTTTAAAAAACAGAAATGTACAATGTTGACAGTCGAAATAAATGTTGTCATTTTATGATAAATAGTCATTGTGATTTTTCTACTGCATTTGTTGTTAAAAAACTTTCATGTCCTAGTAAATCATTTACTTGAATTTTACGACATGTAGGTATCGGAAAAATTTTCGAATGAAAGCATAATATGCGTATGCATTGCAAAAACAACTTTTACCAGTCCAAAAAATCATTAATTTTTAATGTCATCATATCCAACTATTTTGAAGCATTTTCGACCCTACAATCTACAAAAAGAATATTGATTCTGAAAAATTAAAAAATTTTTTGATGACAAGACGAAAAATGATAATGAAACGAAGAATGCTGTTATGAAAAATGATAAATACATTGATAGGTAAAACCGTTGAGGATTCTTACTGTAAAGAATGAATCACGGTTTTCAGTTTTTCATTGTTGTCCAGCAAGAGCAAATAGACAGATTCCACGTTAATTTCGCCATGCTGTCTTGGGGAGTGGGGAGACACTGGTTGACGTCGTTGTCGTGTTTCTGATTTCGAATACTGCCGTTGTGGGTTGGCTGAGTCCGAATTGAGCTCTTTCGGAGTGCTTGACGATGAACTGTGCTGTTCTGGAGTGCTTGACCTTGAACTGTGCTTTTCTGGGATTCCTGACCTCGATCGCTGTTCTGGGGTGCTTGACCTTGATCGGTGTTTTTCTGGGGTTCCTGATCTTGAACGTTGCTCTGGGGTGCTCGACCTTGAACGGTGTTTTTCTGGGGTTCTTGATCTCGAACATTGTTCTGTGGTGCTCGACCTTGAACGGTGCTTTTGTGGGGTTCCTGACCTCGATTGCTGTTCTTTGGTGCTCGACCTTGAACGGTGTTTTTCTGGGATTCCTGACCTCGAACGTTGTTCTGTGTTGCTCGACCTTGATCGGTGTTTGTCTGGGGTTCCTGACCTCGAACGTTGTTCTGGGGTGCTTAACCTTGAACTTTTCCGTTCTGGAGTGTTCGACTGTGGACTATGTTGTTTTGGGCTGATCGACCTTGAACGCTTCTGTAGGGTGTTTGACTTCGATGAATGCTGTTGCAAGATAGTCGACCTTGAACGTCGTTGTTGTGATTCGATTGAACTCAAATTGCTCTTGAGAGTTACAGTAGTTTTAGCTATCGTAACAGGATTCAAAGCAGGTTTCAGTGTTTGCGGTAGATCAGGAGTAGACATCGTGGCAATCTTTGATGGTACGTCTGATTTCCAAGCTTCCCAGAACGTGTTATCAAAAGGTTTCCATCTTTGTAAGAAATTGCCATTCTCTTTATCAGTTTGTTTCAACGAAGAGTCATAGGTAATGTTTTTAAAACACGAATCGGGAGCGATTGTGGATGGTGGAAACGTTGATCTTGAATGATCCTTGTTGTACATTGGGAGTGATGTGGAGAATGGCCTTTCTATACCTTGTGAGGAAAGGAGAAGAAATCGAATATTAGAGATATGTTTTAAAAAATAATCTAAGAACTGCACGACGTTTAATATCAGACAAAACTGATTATTATAATAATATGCCTTAAAAATTAGCTACATTTATTTTAGATCGGTTGCGAGTTTTACTTTACTGTTAGTGATTCAATCATATAGTAAAATTGTATATCGAAGTATAGTGTAGTAGTCTAAGATCATCAATAATTTCATAATCATTTTTTTCTTCGATTATCATTGAAATCATAATATCTATACGTTATTAGTATTTCATGAAAAGTTTTGTCAATCAATCAAGGTGTATTTAATTTTTTTGACACAGTCATTTTCTTTTCTACCCGCCGTTTTTTGTGGAGCAGTTATGTTAAGAGTTCGGTTGTAGCTTCCAAGAGGCCGCGAAGGTTTAGCAATAGAAAATACTCCATCTGAACGGTTCGAATCTTGAGCTGAAGACATCTCTTTTTTGTGCGTCATCACATTACTCATTTTCAGAATCGTATCTCCAACATCCCCAATGTTGCTCACTACTTTTCGCTTTTTTTGCTCCTGGGTCTCATTTTCACTGGAAGTAGTACAATATTTCTTCGGCCTTTTCCCCTTATTTTTTCGCGATGATATACGTTGCATTCTGTTTCTGAAAACGAATTAATGCAAATTTATTCATCTCGCGAACGAGAATATAAATTACTGCCGCGATTATTATCTTGATGGATTGAATTCAGCGAAATCTTTGATAAGATAATGCTATCTTTCAATAGCGTTATCTGCAAAAAATGACAATCTGTCTCTTATTTGAAAAATGAAAAGCTATCTCTGAAAAATGCACAGTTATCGTTCTCGCCAAGTAATATACTCTGATACTATCTTATGGATAGTATCAGAATGTTTCAAAAATCTATACATTTTTATACCTACAGACAGTTAATTTATATCCAGTAAATGTCTGAGACTTTTTTATGACCGACGGTATAACGGTGAAAGTGGATAATTTTTGTCGAAATATATTTACGATTTCTCTAATAAAAGTCACTTATTTCTCATTCCAATCGAAACTGGAAAGTCGTAGAAAAATATATATCGGAAGATAAAGATATTTAAAATTATGTTTTCAATTGACTGTTCATTTTTTTGAAATGCTTTCCAAATATCTTGCTACTTATTGGATTAAAACATTAAAACATTTCAACAACGATGAACATCCCAGGTACCAGCTCCCGATCAATAAAATCGTTGAACTCCGTCTGTTCCTCGTCACAAGAAAGGTAGCTGTTACTGAAACCAAATACTTGTATCTCTCTTTCGTAATATGTTTCCCAAAACGGAAGACGGAAGCACTTGGAGCGATAATCATCTATAGGAAAAACGTACATTTCTTCTGATAATTGAGAGCATTCGAAGACCCAGTTGGTCATGGATCCAATGCCGACATTGTAAAAATCAGAAACTGATCGAAAGACGCTTACAACTAGATGCGTACTCTCTCCCTTGGAAAGTATGTTTCTGATCACCACAACGTTCTGGTCATTGAGAATGCAACAATTGTCTGAATCGAACACCAACAATCGAACGCCTTGGAACTCGACAACTTTGAACTGAGTGAATCCCGTATATTTTTCTGGAAGTGGACCTTTTGCATGTCGATGTAGGTGTTTCAATCGGTGATTCTGCTGATGTTTTTTCTTCGGCAGAGCTTTTTGTTCGCACATCCTGTTCTATATTTGCACGAGTTGGCTTCCTGGTTTCGAAAGATGTCTATCGAATAGACGCATATTATTTTCATATGGAAAGGCCGAGTAGTTGTCAAGGTTACCAAACATGCGGGCATCTTCTACGATATGAGAAAGACCATGGAGATTGAACGAAGCAAATCTACTGCCATAAATGCTGATACTTGTTTCGATGAATTTTTTTAAAGCCAGATCAGCGAACTAAAAGTCGCTTTCGCTCAATTCTTTTTTTGTTAAACACCTGATGGAGGCACGGAGGAGCAAAAAATTTATATATCCTTCAAAATCCAAAATTCCATACAGAGCCACGATCCCAGTATAAATCAAAAACAACCTGAATTCTGTAGCTTTGAAAGTTTTGTAGAAGGTTACCGACACCGGCGGACGAGAAAACTCGTGAGGACAATATTGCACCATAACAGAATGTCTGAATATCAAAGCCGCGAGCTGTCTGGAATTCATCTCCTTTTTCTTCTTGAAGACACCATCAACGTAAGCTGAAAGTAGTTTCTTCGTAATACCAAGCAATACCAAGTGCATGTATTCGAACGGAGTTTGTTTCACAACATCGTCAAAAAAATTTTCAATGGACTCTTTCCTGCTTTATAGTGACAGTCTTCCAAGTTTCGTGCGATGTATTCATCGTGTGTTCGAGGTGCAGCGTCAACTGAAGTGAAAACGAGAGTTTTTTTTCTTCTGTTGGCGTTCCTTTTCGGTCTGCTCACATGTTACACCTTCTACCTTACATTTTGAACAAGGAAACCTGGACGTATGTGCTTTGTGATTCACGATATATGCATGAGCTACTGCGTCGAAAATGCCTGCTCGGAAAACCATCGGGAATAAGCGATTATTGAAGATTATTCCACCTTCACGATACACGTCTGTCGCATCATTGAAAAAATCTTCGAGGAACTCATTTACATCATTCGGTTTTCCTGATCCTTGATAAATACCAACGAATTCCGGCTTACATTTAGGAAGATTAGCAATTCTAATTTGCAGAGGCCAAAAACTCGACCTTCCAGCTTTATTCGCTTATGCACCATCAGTGCTGAAGTCAACTTGCAAAAATGACGGCAACGATTCAAACTCAAAGTTTTGTAGAATATTCACAATACCGACTTGCAAACCGATATGCAAATATTTACCAGGTGAAACATCTTTCAAAGTAACAGAGCCCCGAGGAGTTGCATACAACGTTCGACAGTCTTTCGGAAGTTTTGCGAAACATTCATGTTTTCTCAGAACATTCAAAATAGCAGTACCTTGCTGTAATGTTACTCTATTTGATAAAAAACATTCACGCAAGTCCTCACGAAAAGACGTAGAGCCAATATTGACGTCATCATCAATGTCATCCGAGTCATTTTCGGAAGGCGCGTCACAGGGAAGCGTCGCTGCTTCTGATGAACTTTTTGCAGAATCGGTATTATACAACGAAGTGCGACTACTTGAACTGCTCGAGTGACTTGAATTTCCACAATCGTCTAAACTTCGCAACAATTCATTGACTGAGAAAGCTGCTATGACCTCTGATACACCAGGTACTCGATTGGTTCCAGAAGTTGAGGACTCTTTCGATGAAAGATCTCTATTTTTTTCTTTTGTGACACATGGTGCAATGGAGTACGATTTTTGAGCCGATGCTTGTATTCGAATATTTGCTTTTATTTCAGATTGAATTGCGCGAAATTGTCTGTTAGTTATAACCATTAATTTTTTTCTTCCTCTAGAACTTTTGAAACACTTATTTTTAAATGTTTTCATTTTTACGTGTCAAGTTAAATTTATAACTTTTTAATCTTGAAAGCCTGGATTTCGGACAGTCATTTTTTTGCCAGCCAAAGAAATTCCGAAGCCCTGCAAAGTTTTCATAGCACTCTGAAAAATGAGTAAACCGCTCGCCTGAATACTAATCGCAGAAAATTCATTCAACTAGTTTGAAGAATGAAAAGTTACTAAAACGTTTTCAAACGCTTGTAAAACGTTACTATAAAAATTTTTCCACAACGATTTTAAATCATGACAGAACATTACATTCAAAGATTTGGAGTACAACGTTTATTGAACGATTCACAATCGTCCTAAAAATGTTTTGGCGAACGTTTCAGAAACGTTGCACAAACTTTCAAAACCACACATTGAAAGGTTTTAGAAACTTTCCAGAAAAGTTTTAGAAAAAATGTTTCTGTAACGTTGCTTGAACTTTTTTGTGCTAACTGGGTATGGATCCGTTATATTTGAAAAAATGACCAAAGATCCACTTATTCACCATGCTATTTTGTTAAGAATAAAAGGTTGTATCCCTAGTAAAAATAGATACAAATTCTACTACAAGACTCTTCTTTATGGGAAACTTCTATATTACTTTAATTAATAATTGAATAACTCCTAATTGAATCAAGACCTTTATTATTCTACTTCCTGCCTGGTCATCGAACTATGATCGTGAAGTCCCCGAAAAATAGAGATTATTCATTGATGAAAAAGCTGTACGGTATTTGGAATTTTTGGCTCCCTTAAAGGTTGTTCTTTACAAGTCTTAGACTGAAAATCAACATATAAAAAAAAACTATTTGTTTACCTTGAATCTTTGGTTGATTTGGCGTCCATGGCACTGGTTTCGAACCCTGTAAATTTTAGAACAAAACATTCTTCGTCAAACATCGAAATATTACAATTTGGGATCCATAAAATACATCTACATTTTCCACAATACCGTTTTCCAATTTTTTACTAGTGTGAAAATCAATATTTTCTCATATATTTTGTGCTACATATATTTTTGTTTTTCATTTCTATATTAATTGTCTGTCATTATTGTAATTTTTTTTTTTTTTTCAAAGTTATTTATAAGAATTGCGATAATTTTATAGGATTATAAAAAAGGTTCTTACTTCAATGTAAACACGGAATTTCTGAAAAATTGATTATTCAAATTACAATCATTGTTTTTCATTTTATTGATACGTTTAGAGGATGTTTCTGTATTACATAATCCCCCAAAAAAACATTTTCCAATCAAAATGATGGAGGTGAGGGCGTCGTTTGTCTTAAAGTCTTTTTAAACCAGAATTATCCCATGCGCTCTAGTGAGTACGAAAGCAATGAAGTCTATATTTATGAGTCTATATTATTTACGTTCTTTACCAACATTTCAGGATTGAAATGTTCGTTTTAAATGAAAAATATAATAGAAATTGAAAAATATATTCTTTAAAATGCACATAATTATTTCAATATTAAAAGTAGGGATTCGAATATTGTGAATTATTATTCTAGTAATTTGGAATATATGTGACATGCCACGAGAAAAGGGGACTAACGCGGAAAATATCGAAAATCTGTTTTTGGTCTCTATCGATAGTTTAGGAGTTGCTCTATCGAGCAAAAAAATCAGAAAAAAATTTTAAGAATTATTTATGCCCTAAAAAAAGCTTTTTAGAGGGCCGTAAATGCAGCATTTCTGAGCTAGACTACGGACCAACGAAAACACCTCCCACCACTCACTACTAGATACTCACGCGCTGCACGGCAGGTGAATTTTACTATGACTTACTCGCACTTTTTCGTCTCTCTCTTTGAAATAATCATTGTAAATACTTATACAATATTGTCATGAAATATTAAATATCATGATCAGGATTTCTCAAAACCATATTTTTCGTCAGTAAATTTGAGAAATGGAGGCCAATAAAGAAAACGATGAATTAAGAATGTAAACAAAAGTATTTTTTTTTACTCGATAATTTATGCTACGGTGATCATATGATATCAATATTCCAGTTCTAATTACTATACAAAAACCTCGATTTATTTTCATGGTCATTATGACAATAAATTTACTTATACTTCAAAGAATTTTAGCGATGCAGCCAAAAAAATTTAAATAAATGTCCCTCAAAGCGGTAATCAATGGGTTTTTGCTTTTTTCGGTTTTGGGAAAAGTGGTTTGGGGGCAAGGGCATCTTTACGCGATTCTTTATTGCAAAGCGGTCGAACTTCGTCGAATAAATGCCAAGCCCTTTGGGCCGTAAATCCTGGTGGATTAATAACTTTTAGGGGGGAAACTCTGTGGGATTTTACTGACGTTTTTTGATGAACAATAATCCCGTCTGAATTCGCGAAAAATCGAGCGACAATTTTTCCATCAGAAAAAAAAATCAAAATGGTGGTATTTCGTGATCGACGGAATCGATTTAAATGATTGTTTCAAAAATGTATCTCATTCAGCCCATGTTACATTTCGAACATTCGTTACCGGATCGCGAGTTGGAACTGCCACATTGAAACCTTTTGGCGAAGATGAGTTAACCACTTCAATAAAATCTTGTAAGCAATCTACTGTGGATTTGGCATGTTTCGATTTCAGTATACCAAAGTTCCGATCTGGAGAAAATTTGGTGTGCCCAGTCAAAAAAAAGTTCAACGAAATCGATTTGTTTTTGCCCGTCATTACTCTCCAAAGTAAATAGTGCACAACAGCATTGTTTTTATTTTGCCCGACGCAGTTGTCAGCAAATAAAACAACATCGTCTGCTACTATTTTATTCAGGTAGTAATCTAACATACTAATGACTGCATTTGCCCCCTTTCCAGCATTATCCTCCTCATCTATTAGTATGTTTGTTTGGATTCCTGTTGATTCATCGTGAATCCCAAAAATCCCGCATTTTCAGTTCGCTTTGAAATACGACGAACCGACTTGCTGTGGGCAACTAGGGTACGAGACATTTTGAGCATAATCAAAAGAAAAAAAAAACCCTGACGAATTTGTATCACCAACTTTCGAATTTTTTCCAAACGAATTGTAATAGTCCCTCTGAATTTTCGCGGATTCTAAATTATCGCTTGCAGTTTTCAACGTGGCAGTTCGCTCTTCCAGTGTCAAAGTCAACATTTTTTCTAAATTCGAATGATTTATGCGACAAACATCGCACAAATCACTTGCGGGGGGCATGATTGTAATGTTCGAGTAGTACATGAGCCAAACATTGACGAAAGTTGTCCGCGAAAAAACGCGAATTTTCGGATCGCAACTTTCGGCTGCCTGCACATATTTACGATAAACCGATAATTTGGTGTGGCAAGATAGCAGTTTCAAAACTTTGACATAATCTCGAAATTGAGGCATACGTTCTAGAAGTGGCACAGCTACTTTTTTCGCATATTGCTTCAAAAAATTCACGATGTTAATAATGTCATCAGACGTGACAACATTTTCTCTTGTTGCAGCTTTATTCGCTAATTTGTGTTCTCGAACAGCCAAACCATTTTCCTCGAAGTGTTTTTTGATGTTTTCATATCGCCTTTTTTTCAAACAATGAAGGAAAAAATACATTTAACGACAAATCAACACATCAGCGAAATAATACTGCAAGGAATAGCGACTCAAATTATCCATGTTATCTAATTTTGAAATCCCTTTCTTGTTTTCCAATTTATAATGGTCCTTCAACTCTGGTACTCGCCGGTGTAATTCAAAATGAGCGGAAATTACGAGATCTTGCTCCTTTTTGTCTAACTCCATGAAATTGAGCCTTTAAAAAAATGAAAAATACAAACTTTTTTTCCATAGAAAATTGCCATAAATCGAAATTACAAATCGATTATTTTCAGTTTCCGATATATTCAGGATTTGAGTTATGTAAGTTGATAATGTATTATTATTTTAAATTATTTGGAGATATTTCTAACTACGCTATGTCGATTGTGTTTCATTAGTAATGCGGTCACTCGGAGCTAATTAAGAGTAACTACTGCTTTTGGGCTTTTTAGTTTAGATTTTTCTTTGCAATTTATTTTTATCACGTGTGTAGTTGTCACCTGTTACAAAATATGTGCGAAACATTCTACAAAGGTTTCCAAAGAGATCTGGAAGCTCGCTCGGAAATAATAGTTCCTGTGAATTAGCTCCGGATCACCGCATAAAGAAAAATCAAAATTATTAATGATTTATTCATTCAAAACTGCAATTTTCAATCGCATTTGCAATCTCAAATACCTATGTTTTGTGGCCAATTCTTTAGAGATTTTTTTGTTACATTGTTTTTTGCAACAATCTGCAGCGTTATCACCATAAATTTTCGCTAATTCAAGTTCGTCATCAATATCTTCCTCTCTCAAGTTCAAAAATTGTTGTTCTGTTGGCAATTTTTTCGGTACCTCTTCGCGTACAAGTTCGCTTTTAGATGCGTTGCAATCATTATTATTCTCAATCTCCTATGTACGAACAAAATTTTATAATTTAGAAAAATTTATGAAATTTTAACTTTCTTACAAATTTTGAATTTGAAGTGTTACCGACAATGCAACATTTCGAGTTCATTCAAGAAATGTATAATTTTTATTTTTATAAAAGATTTCGAATGTTCGATTTTCTCTCATAAAAGATATTAAATTCAAATTTGTGAAATCGTACTGGCCATAAAATCATACCTCATTTTCAGAATCTATTTCACGATCTTCCGTCAAAAAGTAACTATCTTTTACGAGTACGTTATATTCCTCTTCAACACTAATTTTTGTGAATTATTGCACTACTAAATTGACAGCATTTTTTCCGATTGAATATGACTTGGAATAGCAACGAATTCAAAAAAAAATAATCAGAAACGTTTGCCGGCTTATAGAGCACTTGAAAACACTCGTCTTCAGTTCCAATGATACTGAAAATCGTCGCCAGAAATTTTCATACACGATCATCTATGTGACTCCAGAAGACTGAAAACTATTGTATTGGAAGTTATCTGTGAAATGACTTTTGTTTTGAATGTCATTAATCATCTTTGAGAGATACGGAGTCTGTCCAATTTCAGAATCGCGTGGTTTTCCTTCGGGAGCAGAAGTGAGAAACACAGATACTACAGATACACAACTAGTGAGAGTGTAGTTGTAAGTGGAGGGGCAGGTTTTTCAGAGTCGCCTTTCACCGAGAAAAAGGCTCCACTTCTATCGCTTGCCCTGTAAAATTCTATTTTTTCGCTTTAGTCCCCTTTTCTCGTGGCACATCACATATATTGTATACATTTATTGTTCTTTTATCGAATATTGAACATTAGTATTCAATATGTATTTTACAAAATCATTTTCCTGATAAAATTATGTCTAAAACAAATTCTACATCACTCATAATAGTCAACTTGTACCTTGAGATGTCAAATTTAAGATTTACAGATTTATGTAGAAAAAATTTTTTATTTTATTTTCTGTAAATCAATACTCAAATTTGTTAAAAAATGCAAAATTGTTACTTGCGACCTGTCAAAATCCGTCGTTATTACCGTCGGACAGTGCAGCGTATAAATAATCGCAATTTTTCACTTTTAAAAGTAATTTGTTGCATTGAGAGTATTTGTTTGTTGTTCAGAGTACTCTTATTTATCAGATAAGCCTTCTCCAAGATTTTTCAGTGATACAATCGACCGTCATTTGCATTTGTTCTGTATTGTTGTCAGTGTCAACCAGTGTCAACCAGGGCCCTCCAGCTCTCGGATTTGATGGTACGGAAATTCCCGTCCCTCGCGCCCCTTGTAATAGTTCCCGGTACGTCAAGTGCAGCGCTGAAGTCAAGAATCATACCTTTGTTTTGTTTTTCATGACATTCATGACATGAAATTTCAACTTTTCCTTTTCTCTATTGCAATTATTGTTGCAATGCAATAACCGAATATTATCTTTCTGAAAAATTTCTATAAGTTCTCTGTGACTTCTACACTTACTATTAAAAATATACTATGAAATATTCTACTATGAATAGTTTTATATAAATATAAATATTCTATAAATAAATATAAATAATAAATAAATAAATATGAATGAATATAAATACTTAAATATGTATATAAATAAGTAAAAATATATTTCTATTAATAAATATAAATATTCTACTATAAATATTCTACTAAAAATATTAAATAATATTGTACACTTACCATTAAAATAGAAAAAACTTAAATTTTGTGTAAAATTGATAAATGTTGGATTGAATATTTTCAATGATCACCCGAGAATTTGTTAAGTCTTCAAATTTAAGTTCATGCTGATAATTAAATACAAAAACATTTTTTTTCTACTGCAAGTATTGTTGTTACAGAATAACTGAGTATTACATTTCTGAAAAAATTTTTAAAAGTTCTCTGTGACTTCTACACTTACTAATAAAATAAAAAAATAAATAAAATTTTGTGTGAAGTTGATAAATGTTGTATTGAGTATTTTTAATGATCACCTCATAATTTTTCAAATCATGAGATTTAAGTTCATGCTGATAATAAAAAACAAAAGAAATTTTTTCTTCTGCAAGTATTGTGGCAGTGCAATAACTGGATATTATCTTTTTGAAAAAATGTCTGTTAGTTCTCTGTAACTTTGACACTTATTATTAAAATGAAAAAATTAAAATTTTGTGTAGAATTGATGAATGTTGGATTTCATATTTTCGATGTTCATCTGAGAATTTTTCAAATCTTGAGATATAAGTTCATGCTGAAATTTAAATAATACATACAAATTTTTTTTCTACTGCAAGTATTGTTGTGATAAAATAACTGAATATTATCTTTCTGAAAAAATTTCGATAAGTTATGGGTTGGTTATGCATTTAAGAATATAATTAAGTAAACTACGATTGTTTTTACATTTAATTCATATTGGATGTTAAACTGTCAATTTACACCAGAGAATTTTTTAACAGTTTAGATTTTAAATCATGTTAGTTAACGGCACTTATGCAGAGGACGGCAGACTTTACAAAGGAGGTCATTATAGAAATAAACATACCAATAAATAAAAAAAATTAGTTTTACCGAGTTTCAGTATTCCGACACAGAAAAAAATGCATAGTCATTTTTCCGTGAAAATACGAGCTCGTTTTGTGCAACACTTCCTTGAATTAAGTCGTGTTACCGATTCCAACGTGTTCGCGTAGATTAAAAAAAAGCGTCTATCTTCTTCTATTGCTAGAGTTATGTACGTGAACTGTTCATTTATTATGCGATAAGTTATCTCGTCTTTTCGTCTGATTCACATATAACAATCCCGTCAGCAAGGCAGGGAGGCTTTGCAAAGGAAATCTATAGATTCTGAATAAAACTTCTTAGCCATTTCGATTTAAAATCTTGGACATCAAACATTTGATTTACAGAGTTTACACTGCAAATGTGGTTAAATGATGCTCACTTGGTTTGGTGACAATCAACCAAATTTTTTTTGTGTGGTCATTTATTGTGCACTGAACGATTGTGTAATATGCTACGCACCTCTGCACAGAGTGATATAAATATTTATTCATAGTATAGATTTGATAAAATACAAGTTTTTATTTCCACATCTGCTCAATTTATGATCGTAGCGGAAAAATATGTATTTATTTACATACAGTACACAATAAATACGCCGCACAAAAAAATCTTGCTCAATTGACAACAAGCCGCTCACTTCAAAAACTATTTTTCGGGCAAAACGAACTATACACAGTTAAGTTTGACTTAAAAGTAATTTTATAAGACATACGAATAACTTGGAAAAAAATTATGTAGATAAATTTTGATCGAAAATAGTGATCATCTTTTCCGATTTCTTCAGCTTTCCTTGCGGGTCAGGTAGAAACGGTGCACACGATATCTTTACCAATTCGTATCTGATTTTGATCAAATGTTTTTTAAATTTTTGTAAGTTAGTCCTCTTTAGGGCGACAAACGGATTTGAGAAAATTGAAATGTATCTAGTAATGATTTTGTTAAAACTCACTTTTTCACTTACTTTTTTCTTCATTATTATTATTTTTCAAAAACCTAATATCATTTTAGACGTTTTCCAGGTTGACGGAGCTATTTTTTATTTCAATCATGTGTCTAAATTAATTTACACAATGGAGGCGATAAGATGATTAAAATACCAAAATACGTGAAAGGTAGACCTGTATGAAAAAAAAATATCGAAATTTCTTTTTTTGATATGTAGTAACCTACTAGTGTTAGAAAAAAAACTAGTCTACTTTTTAGGTAATGAGAAAACGCCTTCCAAGTTATCTCTAATAATATTCTCTTATGCTGTACACGCGAAACACATAATAAAACGGGAATTTTGTGTTTTCACATTCAAAGTTGATAGAAGTAGCCCTTATGAGTGATTTTTTTTTAGAACTTCTGCTTCGAACGGCTGTGTTTCACCAGTACGGGAATGAAGTTAATTGATTAATTTCATTTTATTATTTCAATACGTTTTTCTATAATTTACCAATATTTTCGATAGTCTTGAATGATATCAAAAATTATGTATCCCTTATTTTTACATTGCTCATTACTGTTACTGTTCATGTTTTATATTTTTGATACTTTTTAACTTAAAATTAATCGGAAAATTAATTTAAAAAAAAAATCATAATCATAGATAGCATTTTTCAGAAAATAAAGAAGCAATTTTTTAGTTAATTCCATTAATTGCCGAGTCTGAAATAAAGAAAATTAATCATAACAGAATTTTTCGTTGAACAACTACTAAAGTCAAAATTAGAAAAAAACGATAGAAAGGTGAGAACTATGAGAAAAAGTAGATGCTTTAAAATTTTGAAACACGAAACACTATCTTTCTACCCGTTTCTATACTACACGCTTGTTTCCAAAACATCGTTTAACTAAAGAACCGTTTCTGATTTTATGGCATTTCTGAAACCCACGCTACGCTTCACAATAACGAGACCTTGAAGAAACTTCTCCTCTTTTCAATGTCAGGGGGCAAGGGCAAGCGAACTCTCATCGTCGCCGGCGGTGCAACTAGCTCGGCAACTTGCCCACTTGCCACCGTATTTAACGCGGCGCTAGCTCTCAAGTTAAAGTTTTTACGAATGCTTGCAGACGGTACGACAAGTACCACGAAACATGGTGAATTGATGAAAATGGATGAAGATAAAGGACGCCATATCAAAATGTTTGATACAATGTGTTTTTCAATTTTTTGAAATATTTCATTAAAAAACATTACAAAATAAGTTGTAAATATTGTATTAGGTATACAAATATTTCAAACCATGCGACTTGATCCGAAATTTTATGGTTTCTCGTACGATTTTTACCAATGTGATGATGTGGGATGATATGGGATTATAAGCGATGTTGTATCATCCCATATCATCCCACAGATCACGCTAGGGTGTTAAAAGTGCGCAGCCTGGCAAGGAACGCGTTCGCAGTTGTCGATTTGACTTATGCCGCCAAAGTTTTGGTTTTCTCATTGGTCGATATAATTTCAAATAATGCAAGGCACATGATTGGCTGAAATTTTTAGCACTGGTTTTAACCAGCCTCATCGGACTCCGATGAAAATCGCGTTAGGGACTGAAACTGTCGCTAGGGCGGCGCTTTAATCATTTGGTGGCCCAGAGGCCACCAGTCCCACCTCACCTCGCATGCCCCTCGCCTTCCCGAGTAAAAATAAAAATCGGCCGATTTTTTACGGATTTCGGCCCGATTGCGGCTGCATCTCGGCGCCGATTTTAAAAGTACGATATCGGCCCGATTTCGGGCCGATCCCAAGTGTTGTTTTCGGGCCGACACCAGGCAACATTATCGGCCCGAACTCGGCAAAACGAATTTCTACCGATGTAAACATTAAAATTGTCAGCATCAAAACTCTTTTTACCAAAAAACGCCCTGAAAAAATTTCTAAAAATGTCAAAAATAGCCTATTTTTAACGTAGATTACGAATCCGTTTGCGCTTTTAGTGAATAACAATAATTTTTTTTTATGTATTATTAAATATGTATTTGTCTAGATAATGAACGAATTTCCAGAAGCTAACCTAATAACTAAGAAATAAATACAAATTTCGTTCCTTAAACTCATACTCAAACTTGTAAGTCCTGATTTACCTTATTCCTGGTGAATTTCTCTCTCTTTCATCTACTACCGTCCGCCATCTTAGCAACGTAACTCGATCGATCTCAAGTAAACACTGCACACCTATATATATTACCGGTCACTTTTCTAATTTTTAAACAATATTTTTATGTTTTTTCCAATTGTTTTTCGCGCTTCTTTAGCACATCACCAAACTTCATTATGGTTTGCGATTATAATTGTACCACCTTGGCCTCCTTATATGAAAAGAAAAGAGTGATAGTGAGTATTGAAAATTCAACACTATTTTTATTTATAACAAAAAAAATTATTGTTATTTTCAAAAAGCGCAAACGTTTTCGTATTCTGCATCAAAAACAGGATATACAGGACATATTTTCAATTTTTTCAGAGTGATTTCCAGCGAAAGAGGTAAAAATACACATTATCCAAAGCAAGGGCTAAAAATCGCGTTTGAGTCCAAAAACATCATGCGATTCAACACGAACAAGAAAGATTGTTTCGCAGATATAATCACGGCAATACATTTTTCTCAAGTAAGTTATTGTTGAATTATCGGTATTTTCATTCAATCCGTATATGCGTTTGCTATGCTAAAAGATAATTTTTTTTTGCGAAATATAACTTAAATTAAAAACAGGTTTATAAATTTTTTATTGAATGTTTGATAAGAATCTGGATTCTGATATAATGATATAGCAATATTATTATTATGATATACTTGGGGAAATTTGTTTAGTTTTTTTTTATGCCGAAATTTCCATAATCAAGAAGTTATGGCTTTTAAGAATAAAATTCACAGTTAATGACATTACAGAAAATTCAAGTGGTAGAAATTATACGTAAACAGTAATTTATTCGGAAAAAAAATTGTATATTGAAGGTTACTGGCAAAAACTTTATCTGTTTACATTTTCAGGAGTTGTCAAAGCACATTTTACTGTAAAAATAGAGAGCGGTGATATTTTTATATTCAAAACGGAGTTCCTCAAAAATCTTGGAACAGTACTTTCAAAAGCTGGGGACTGGGAAGGTGGCCAAGCAGTGAGGCGAGAAAAAAAAGAAACAACTATTGCAATAGCTGAAGATAAGCTTTAAAAATCTATTGTAAAAAATTTTTCCCAATAAAAATTCAAGAACCCCAATGATTCTGTTAATTTTTTTTTTTATTACTACTCATAACCGGGAAACTTGTAATTATCTCGAGAATGTTCCTAAGATTTTTGAAACTTGTATGATTTATGAGTTTTAAAAAACCTGATAAGATTATTTAGAAAATTATAAGTTCCATTTGTGATATGTAAAATTTTCAAATATAATAGGAATAATAGTATTTCGGACCTGAAGCGGATGTATTTATCGGGCCGATTTCGGAAAAATTTGTCGGCCCGATATCGGCCCGAAAAATCTACAATCTCAAATACATTCCGAAAAATTCATCGGGCCGATTACGGGCCGAAAAATTCACGATACAGGGCCGATTTCGAAAATTTGTCGGCCGCATATCGGGTCGAACTGAAAACCATTACAAACCGACTTCGGCCCGAAACCGGATAGTCACTTCGGCCGAACTTTTGCCGAAGTCGGGCCGAATTTGGACCACCAGACCCACCTCACCTCACATGCCCCTCGCCCACCGGTTGCCAAACTTTCTTCACCCCGCAAGTCCCTCGCCCATCATGGTAAGTGATAAGGATGATAGGTGAAGAGCATGCGGCGGTTGAGGGTTGAGGGGAGCAAGGCATGAAATGCATAGCATATAAGTTCAACCAGTAGTTCAATTAAATAAATTAAAAAAGTAACAAGCAGTGATTCCTTTAAATTCTAATAAGATGGACAAATTACTAGAAGGTGAAATTTACTTTACATTTTTTCATTAAATGTTGATCTTTTATCTTTTAATCATTCATAAATAAGTTTTCATGAAAATATCTCAAATATTTCGAAAGTATAAAAATATTTTTTTTAATTAGGAGTGGGAACATTCCTTATTTTCGTAAAACGTGAATAGAAACATTGTTTGTTTGTTGGTTTTTTTTTTTTTTAATATTGAGCGAAAAAATAGCTTTTATCAAAGAAACGCGCTATACATACATATAAAAACACATTGATTGAATCCATTTCGTAAATTCAGTATTCGGATTTGAGAAAAAATCTGACGCAAATGGGTGACATTTGGATTCTCTTTGAAAATATTAAAATTTAATCGTAAAAAAACATATATTTCACCCCATATTGTACAAGAGTAGAAAGGATTTTATTTCTAACAATAACGTAAACTAAAACTATTATACATGTATCAACCTGTAAGACTATATGGTTGAACATGAAAATGTAAAATAAATTGAATTTAATTAAAGCCTCTGTTAAGAAACTATTTTTTGTATGTAACAAAAAGAGGGAGGGAGAGGGTTGGGCGCCGGAACAACTCTCGAAATTTAAAAAAAGAAGCCGTTCTACTAGTTCTATAAATGAAAATAACAGCTGAAATTAAAACGAGGTCGAATTGACCTCATATTTTCCATGATTGAAAAAAAATATTTATTCTCAGATGTTTAAATGGAAACTATAAATATAAAAGTTACATTTATACAAACTGAACTTATGAGCATTAATTATACTGAAAACTATTTTTGACATTAAATATCTGAACATAGTATACTTTCATGTATTTGAAGAAGTTTATTTGTGGAGATGAGTTCATTGTATTTAGAAACAGAAAATTTGAATATGGAGACGAATTGTTAAAAGTTTGAAGAATTCTATGGTTACGACTCAACAATATTATAACTTTTTGAGGTGAGTTCTCTGAGAATGAGGAATGTCGAAGTACAATTTTCGATAAATACATAAACGATTTTTCTTTTTTATGAATAAACAAAAAATGGAAAACCAGATTTTAAATTATTTTATCACAAGTTATTCATTACGTTGACATATAATTTTGAAATGAAAAAATGCAAGAAAAACTTATCGTTTTATAAATATTTAGATTGAAACACTTAAAATTAAACTACCCTATCGTGCATCTTCTAATATTAGAGCTATTAGAACTATTAAAATCGTCGGGGAGAGGGAATTCCTATTTGCCTCTGACCTAAGGGTGGGGACTGCTCCGCTCGATCATTGGCTTTCCCCCCACGATTCTAATAGTTCTAATAGCTCTAATATTAGAATATGCACGATAGGGTATGTAATAAATCGTCGTATCATACCTGGAAATCTAAAAGACTGATATTTCCAACCCTTGAATTTTAATAAATCATCGTAAATTTTCAAAGTATCACAGGAAAAGTTACAAGAAAATTTTTGTCTGAAAATGATATGATTTTTGTGAAAAATTAACGCTCGAATTAATAATTGATGAAATTGAATTTTTTTAACTTGAAAAATACTGGTGATCTGATGTGGACAGTACATATATGTAATACTACTATATGGCCAGCTTGAGAGGGAAGCGCATCGGGAAAAGAAGAGCGTAGACGATTCGTTTCTCTCTTGCACAGGAGTTGACTGCAGTTAATACGTGAACGCATATCGTAGCATGTGTGCAACAATACCAAGAACTGAGCATATGTATGAGAGTCGCGCATACGGAGTACCACGCGAGTCATCTTATTCCTTTCTCTTTCTATCACGATGCTCCTTTGCAACAGTGGAAGATGGGACGCTGGCCATATAGAAGTATTACATATATGGGACATTATTAGTTGAACGAAATTTATGATGATTTATAATTTCAAAGCATTATTCAACAGGGTTATTTTTAATACTCACTAAATTTTCGCAGGGTTTCAAAGTTACTTAGGAAAATGTAACGCGTTACGTTACCATTACACTGGTGAAAAAAGTGATTCGTTACGTTACCGTTACTTGAAAAGAAATAGTAACTCGTTGCCGTGTTACCACTTAAAAAAAATAACGTCCCGTTCCTTTCACGTTACTTTTTGAAATAAGTTGAATGTAAATAACAAGACATCAAAAAATTAAAGATAAAAAAAACAATATCAACGTACTCGTGGTTTAATTCTATGGAAATTGTATATTTCAGATAAAATAAAAAATTTTCATACGTACTTTTTCACCCTGAAAAAAAATTAATCAGCTTGTTCAAATTTTCATATTTTTTTCAAGTTAACAAAATTTCTGAATATAATATTTGATACAATGTGAGCCATAAGGAAACATTCGAAAATTGAATTGATTTCTGAGAGTTCTTAATACCTACCCAGATTTTCAGAATTTTTCAATACTAACAATAATAACAGGATTTTACAGAAAACAGTGTCTTGATAGATTTTTACTTTTACGAGTACTTTTCGCATTTTTTCAGTTTATCCATGATTTCAATGATCGTTCAGTATTTTTATATTTATATGCTGTATGAATTTCTGGAATTTGAAAGATTTTCAATGTTTTATACATTTACATGAATTTTTCTTTACGTATTTTCTTTCTGTTTCTAAATATTTAAAGAATGTTGTGAAATTTTTGAATTTTTCTAAAGATATCTCTTCGAATTTCCAGAATGAGATTAAATTGAAAGTTAAAAATTTCCAAAGTATTATGAAATATAAATATTTCAGTTCACAACAATTTATATACAATCAACTTTCATTGCTTTTTGAATTCATGTTTGCATATCAACGAAATGGTACATTTCGCATCTAGAGAAAAATAAATTTCTCACGAGGGTGTAAGTTATATCGCGAGGGAGAAATTAATTTTTTCCCGTGGTACGAACGATTTTTTTTTATCGTAGCGGTCTAAAAAGCCAATTTATGTCCGCGAAGCGGACAAAAAAGTAGGCTTTTTAAACTTCTACGATAAAAAAGTTATTTCCAGAATTCTATAAGCATATATTTTTAGAACCCAAAGTCAAAGCTCGAGAAATTGAAGTTTTTCAATTTCTGGAATTACATATTTTTCTAAAGAATCAAATAACATAAAAATTATTAAAATCTTGTATTGCGAGTATTTTTTTTGTATTCATTATATTCCATAAGATTTTCTAGCAGGATCTCTAGATCTTACAAATCCTGCTATAGATTTTAGGTATTTTTATATATTTTCATGCGAATTTCTAAAATGCAATGCTTTGAATTGTTAAAGTTTTCAATATATGGTAAAAAGGCATAAAAAAACTTCAGAAAAGTAAAAAAAATTTGTCGGCTAATACAGAACAAAACTAATGTCAATAAAAAAATATAATTGGTATCATGGTGACCGAAGAAGTATTATAAACAATTGTGTAACAAAAATTATTGATATCCAATTGTCGGCCAAACCCTATCAAATTTTAAAGCAAAAATTTATGCTGCCATGCCTACTAAAATGTCATAAAAGACAGAGAGACATAGTGGTATAGCTCGAATGAATATTTACATTAGTCCTACACAAAAAAGTAACAAAAAGACCCGACAACCTGCTCATTTTCTTGATTTTACATTTTTATTAGCTATTTGGAAAATATTTCCGAGCACAAATAGGTTAGTAAATTATACTTACTTATTTCTGCACGAAAATGCATTCGCATTACACTGATAAGAATATGAGCATTCGTTGCTATCGCGATTATGCAGATGCGTCGAAAAAATGCTATTGATATCTTATTGCTACTGGTATCTTATTACTGCCTATTAGGCAAAGTCGGTAGAATTTACTTTGGTAGGTCACTATTAATTGGAACATTATATTATTCTCATTTTAGGCATATGAGTTGACACCCTTACATCTGTATAAAGTTAAATTTGCATGAATCGCTACTATGAATTCGTCTGCATGTACATAGTACATGTGGACTTATTTAAACAAACTCTGTACAAGAGCATGATTCTTAGATTTACGCGAAATTTTCACGAAAATCGGGTCCTACCTTTAATCACTATATGTATGCTTGCAAGTACATCTTTTCAACCACAATTGTTATATATTATAATTTATTTTAAATGGTTATTGCTGTTGATCAGAGCAGGTTGTCGGGTCTTTTTGTTACTTTTTTGTGTAGGACTAATGTAAATATTCATTCGAGCTATACCACTATGTCTCTCTGTCTTTTATGACATTTTAGTAGGCATGGCAGCATAAATTTTTGCTTTAAAATTTGATAGGGTTTGGCCGACAATTGGATATCAATAATTTTTGTTACACAATTGTTTATAATACTTCTTCGGTCACCATGATACCAATTATATTTTTTTATTGACATTAGTTTTGTTCTATATTAGCCGAAAACCTTTTTTTTACTTTTTAAAAGTTTTTTTATAGGGATATTACTTCTTTTTGTAATAATGGATAATTTAACATGTCACCTTGAATTCTTTCACTAAATTTTTAATCATGCTGATACGGACGGTAGGGATATAAAACCGACTAAATAGTCATTTGAAAACAAATTTATTTACTACGATTTATTAGCTTTTCGAGATGTAAGGTGCATATATATATATGTGACTTTCACAAATATTGACTAGGATACTTGATTACTTGAACAAAAATATTCGCAATTTTCAATTCATAATAATTTGAAATTTTCTTGCTCGCAATATCTGGTTAACTTTTGTGAAACTTACATTAAATAATATAATAGTCTGAGCAATTTTTCGCTTGAATGGAATATAACACAAACTGAAGAAAATTTTTTATGCATTAAGAAATTAGACTGCAGGAATTTTTTCGAAATTTTATTCATAAAGTTTGAAGATATCAAGTATTTCAATAACTATTTTTATCACATGTGACGAGCGGACTCAAATTCGAGAAAACCAACGTTGATTTTTAAATCCCGAAAGTATGCCAACTCGTCCAGATTAGGACCGTTGTAGGAGACTCTGCCCTACACGACCCCAGGTTCCCCGTTATTTTTGCGGACTTGGGGATACATGCTTTGAGGGTTTATTAATAAAAGTCAAAATGAAATGTTTGAAATGCCAACTCTTGTTAGGTTTAATTAAAATAAGAAGGTCTTTCATAATTCACAATTTCCTGTTTACATTTCTTCTTATTCTATTCAAGAAAATTCGTCACAAAAATTTTCTTTCCAAATATCCTTGAATTCGAAACATTCCAATGCACAACATAGATCACAATTTCTTATCAACTAAATTCACAAAATGAATGTTTCTTCTAAGTTATGGCTCTGACAAATGCTGCCAATGTTTCTCATGACAGAAATGAATCTTCAAATGAATACTAAATCAGTCAATTTTATTTCAAAAAAAAAATGTCTTGCTTACCCCTTTCCAATTTCTTAAAAACAACACTTTCAACTAGCTATTTTCGTCTTTTCACCAACTTTAATTCAATGCCCAACTAAGCAAACTAAACCGTAACTTATTCTGATACACTCGATCCGCGAGAAAACATTTTAAGTAAAAAGAAATATAATCTTTCGAAAGTCTATTCTGATTATGGTTAATTTATCCAAGTTTCTAGTTTTCTGAAAAAGGTTTAACTTCAGAAGTTTTATTAATTTTGTAAAAGGAATGTGGTAATTCAATTTGAGGAAACGCGATTGCCGGGTATTTTACTTGGAAAATATGAGTACGAGTGCCGGGTATTTTACTTGGAAAATATGAGTACGAGTGCCGATCTTTTGGTGAAAGCCGGGGGTTTATATTCAACTCTCAAATCAAGAGATAAAGAATTCGATTTCATATTTCGTCCGTTTTCTTCCTGTCGCAAATTACACTTAATTGTATTCATCAGAAATGTTATAAATGATGTTCGATTATTGTCATTCGATAATCACTCCTTCGGGGTATTTTTTCGTTCGTTTCGGGTTCCGTTTTGGTCGTTTACATCCGCTAATTTTAGAAGTCTGATAATTACTATTTTTTTCAAAAAAAATGTAATCGTTATCACGGACGATTTTTCACCCGTTTGCATCCGTTCATTATTCGAGTCGTTAGATATCATAATTTTGTTGTTCGAAAAGGAGAATTACGAGAAGTAAAATAATCTATTGCGAAGCAATTGTAAATCAACGGCAAAATTGCTGCGATTATGATAACGCTGCGCGTTATCTTGTTATTCGCAAAAATAGTTTTAACTTCTGAAAAATTGGATTGTAAAATTAATTTCTAATATTTTCTAAAAGTATTATTCATAAAGAAAACGAAAATAGTTCTTTTTATTATATTTTATGGTTTAATAAAATCAGACGAGCGGTAAAACCCCGCTCGTCACATCACATACTTAAACGTAATCTGCAGCATCCTTTTCTTATTTTGTTGACAAACGTTTTGCCTCATCTGCCTCCCTGCTGATAGAATCAGATTGGAAAAGATCGAAAATTGTAACTCGATCCGCCTTGATCATTGTACATGATGGATTTGTCACTAGTTTTCCCTATCAAACCGGGTCGAGAAAACGCCATATCCGGATTCGGAAGGATCGAATATGATCGAGACTCTTTTCAGGATTGAACGGGATTGGAAAAGATCGACTGTTACCAGGATTGAACAAGATTGGAAAAGATCGAAAATTTCAACACAGTCTGCCTCGATCGCTTTACATAGTGGATTTGTCACTAGTTTTCCCTATCAAACCGGATCGAGAGAACGCCATATCCGGATTGGGAAGGATCGGATATGATCAACTTTTTCTAGGATTGAACTGGATTGACCGGATTGGAAAAGATCAAAAATTATTGATCCTTTCCCATCCATTTCCATGCTCGTTATAAAAAAGGTAGAATGCGACTGAAAATTATTAGGATACTTCAGGTCATATCCAATCCTTAACGATCCAAATGCTATTATTCTCGATTTGGGGATCGAAATTCTTGAGACACATCGCACGAGGAATAATACATGACGATGTATTATCCTAAAAACTCTGAATAGATGGAAGATCAAATCAAGAAAGTTTTCATAGATAAGATTCAAGGATAAGATTGGAAAAAATCTACACACAATCATGTTTTTGGGATCAAATAAGTCGATCCGAAAAACACGATCAGACCTGAACGAGAATCAGATTACCAAAACTTTCATCGGATTGGATATGACTGGAAAGGATTGAGTCTCAATCATGTTTCCATGACGAAATTGGACGATCCGAAAAACACGATCAGACCTGAACGAGAATCAGATTACCAAAACTTTCATCGGATTGGATATGACTGGAAAGGATTGAGTCTCAATCATGTTTCCATGACGAAATTGGACGATCCGAAAAACGCGATCAGACCTGATCGAGTAATTGAAGACCGAAAAAGTTTCCCGGATTGTAGACGATTGCAAAAGATCGAGAATAGCGATGCAGCCGATCACTTCTAGTCAGATCCGATCCCGTTAACTTCAAATCTCAATCCGCATCTTTCAGCAGGGCTGTAACAGATAATAATATAAATTTCCTCAGATTTTGTATTCAGAACTTTTTTTTTTCAACATTAGTTTTTTTTTTTTTATTCGAGTACGAGTTGAATTATAAGAAAAAACTATGATGCGTAATTTGATTGCTTATTTTGTAATTGTGTCAAAAAAGTGAGGAATCGGTTTTGAATGAAAAATATTCCCTGTGTAAAAAAACATTTGCCTAAATTTTATAATAAAAACAAAAATCATCATAAAAAAAATGTATGTTGAAATCAATTCTTTATTTAATTATTTATTTTTTTTTTTTTTATATTCTTTATCGGCTAGGAAATTCTTCAATTCGATATGATTGTTAAATTTTTTAATATCATGTATAAAAAAAAATTATAAAAAAATATGAAAGTGTAGCTAGAAACTAAAAAAACGTTTGAGGTTTTTCATCTGAACCTTATGATTATGATTATGATTACAACTATTGCTACTATTATGTTTTATTACTATCAAAATATTTTTTAATAATATAAAAACATGTTGTCAAATTCAAGTTGTTAAATTAATGGCATAATTTTTAAACACAACATTTTTTTGACAATGAATTCTAACAATATAAGTTAACTGTAAATTATTTATTCAGGTTATACTCACTATTATTTTTTCCCTTTACCCGACAAACCATGACGAGCTCGTCATTTAGGTCATCATTCAGGTCGTCATCTAGGTCGTCACTTATAATAAAGAAATTACAGAAAAATAACCTAAGATGCTACATTTTAATAGCAAAATCTAAGTCTTGTAAAAAAATTTGCATCGTAGTGTCGCACTAACTATCGTTTATGCTAGTTTGTAATTGCTCGACTAACCATGACGAGTCGATTTACGAGCTGAATGACGAGACTCGTTATCGGAACCTAGACGACTTGTCAGTCGAGACGTCAAAAACGTGTTCTGACGAGCCCGTGACGACATCGTCATGACGACTCGAATTACAAGACTCGTCATTGGTCAATTTACACCTCGTCTGACGACACGTCAAATACACTGAACTCTCTGTCTCACTCTACTCTCAGTTATATCCGAAAAATCTATTGAAATCGAGGATATAACTGAGAGTAGAGTGAGGCAGAGAGAAAGGATATAAATGAGAGTTCAGTGTACATCGTCAGAGGACATCGTCACAATATCAAAAAAAGTAAATTGTTTATAAAATGTCAATAATAAACAAATTTTGTTACACGTCGTTCTTTATATTGTTATGATAGAAGACTCTACTTTGCATCGCCGTAAACATATTTGTTTTTATACATTGAAATTTTTGCCTTTTTGGTCAAGATCAACTCGTCAAATTACTTATCATATGACGAGCCTCGAAAATGTTCAGCACGTCCAGCAGGTCGTCATCGAGCTCGTCATTTGAGTCGTCATTTGATCGCCACAGCCATACAATATTATTTTTGAATATGATTGCACTCTACCTAACTCTACAGAAAATCTTACGTTTCAAAACGCTTTTATTTTACTGACGCGCTATCGCGTTTATTTTGGGGCTTTGCATAATAAATTAAGTCCAACTTGTCAAACGACTCGTCATGACGAGCCTGAAAAATTCAAAAGTTCAAGAGGTCATCAACGAGCTCATCATTTGAGACGTGAGTCGCAGAGCAGTCCGGTCAGTCATTCGTCACCTGAAGAATCTAATTATCGAAGAAAATCGCCAGCTACCTAAAAATACAGACAATATTACGTTTTGAAACACGTTTATTTCATCAATGTATGTGTTTAATTTGGGCTTTGATTATAGAAAACTTAGGCCTACACTCCGAAAAGCCATTATGACGAGCCTTGAAAATTTTAAAGTTCAAGTCGTCATTGAGCCCGTCATTCAGCTCGTCAGTCGGTAGTTACCTGAAAAATCTAAATTTGAAAGATAATCGCGCACGCTCTTTAACACTGACAATAATATTATGTTTAATAACTCGTAAATTTTGACTACAGTTTCATTTTTGGCATTTGAGCAACAAGTTTCAACTCGTCAAACAACTCGTCACTATCCGTCACAAAAGTCATCGAAAATTTTGCAATTCGAGAAGTCACCAAGATCCTTTGAGTCAAAAATATTTTCATAGGTCAAATTTTTTAACAACATTCAGATTTGATATACAATTTTCGTGAAAGAATCTAATTTCAAGATTTCTAAGCAACCCAGAATATGTTTTCAAGGATAAATAAAAAAACAGATAATGTGGAAACCTGGTATATAAAATTTTTGGGGGTGAACATTTCAGTTCTGAAAACATATAAGATCGGCAAAATAAGAAATGCCAAAAACCACAACGATTATTGGTATTGAGTTTACCTTAGTGGCCAGCGTGGTTAGGTTGCGTGCGTTTAGTTAGTAAGAGGTCCATGGTTCGATTTCCAGTGTAGGCAGGATTTTTTAATTATTAAATTAATGTTTTCAGTTCTGTGCAACGAAGTCATTAAATTATAACAATAAATATATCGTTGAATTATTATAAAGATCACATTAATAAATTTTTTGCTTTATTTTTTTGGGTATTGCGACGATGTCGTCTGACGACGACTTGACGTCCCGTCTGACAGGTCGTCCAGGTTACGATGACGAGACACATCATTGAGCTCATCATGAACGACCCATCATTAAGGTCGTCAGACAACGTGTAAGCGAGGTCTTCAGACAACACGTCAGCGAGTCGTCAGGCGACACGTCTGACAGGTTACTGACGACATCTTGACGTCTCGTCCGACAGGTCGTCTAGATTCTGATGACGAGCTCGTCATTTAACTCATCAATCGGCTCGTCATAATTTGTCGGGTATTGAAAAAATTATCTGGCAGTTCCAGGGGCGAAAATATGCATAAATAGGCATAAAATGCATGATTTGATTTCTTATTTTATAATAAAATTTGTGGAAATTTGATATTGACAAATTTTATAAATGGGTCTTGAATTAAAAATTAACGCTTTGCTATGGATGAACATATGCCACCCAAAGTAAATAATTTAAAAAAAATTGTTCATGATGAATAATTTTATATTTCAATCAATTTCTCATTTTATTTTTTCATTCGTTTTTTCTTTATCCACGAAAATATTGTCGATATTCGAATAGTGTTTCGCTGTTCAAATAAGATAAAGTATAAAATTTATTCTATATTTCTTAAAACCCTAAATCAACTATGCTTTGCATCTGAACTTTGTTATCATTACTTATTTTTATTATTTTATCATTACTTATTTTAGTGTTATTATTGTTATTGTTGTTATTGTTGTTGTTGTTGTTGTTGTTGTTGTATATATTTTTTAATATAAAAATATTTTTACGAATGCGAGTTTATAAACTACTCACACTATTTTTTAGGTTAAAATTTTTTTGACAGTAAATTCCAACAATACAAGGTTAGACTGTTATTAAATTATTCAAGTTTGACATGCCGTTTTGTTTTTCATTTGTTCTAAAATATCGTTCGGTAGTTCAGGGCTAAAAATGAAAGAATATTTTTCATATTTATGTAAATATTAACTGACAAAAAAATCCTGAAACAAAAGTAAGCTTTGACCACAGAGTAAACAAAGCAGAATAACAATCGTGAAATATACGAATCAAAGAAATCAGTGTACTTATCTGAACTTTATCAGAGAAATTCCTCGGTTTTGCTCGATTTCGTCCATGGCAATACTCAATTGTCATAACTCGAACGTGTTTGTAAACAACTGTCACCTGTCACTTTTCAGTATCTTCACCTGTGGCTTTCTGGGCTTTCTTTACATGTATACCCAGTGCACAGGCCTGAAAAAGTAGAAAAAGAGTCATCAAAATTGATAATTTTTTAATTTTTTTTCAGTTTTTGACGTATTAGAAAAATATTTAAACAGTAATTTGTAAATTTTTACCCCAGGCCCGGATTTTCTCACTACGGCCCTCCCAGATTACTGCGAAACACCTTACGCCATCTCCTCGAAAAAATTTTAGATGCACATTTTTTAGCTCCCGAAGAAAACCGAGTGAATCCGAAGTATAATGTAAAATGCCAAAATGGACGAAAATCGTGACGCTCCTGCGTCGAATTTCAAAATACGCGACGCTTATTGGCTGCCGAAGGTGAGAACAATGAGAGAAAGTTCAACTGAACTTTTCGATTCTTCGTCAATGTTTCTACACAAATTACAAATACTCTACATTGTTCCATGAAAAATTATTAAAGTGGAATTATTACTTGTTAATTAATATGACGCGTTACGTTATCGTTACGAATAAAAACCTTATGAGGAAATGAAATTTTTTTAAGAATTTAATTTCTTATGAAGTACACATTATCAAAAACTTATAAGAAACTGTAATTTCTTATAAGATTGTACTAGACAAAATCTTGCGAGAAAAAAACCTCATAAAATTTTTTCAATCAATTCTGTATAAGAAGTTTCAGTTTCTTATAAGGTTTTTAAAACGTCCCCTTATAATGCCTACAAGAAATTCGATTGTTATATATAAGAATTTTTATTTTCTTCTAAGGTTTTTCTAAGGCTTAAAATTACTATAGTAATTTAAAGATCCCTATAGATCTCAATAGTACATTTGGCATCTAGGGAAAAAATAATGGTTTTGCTAGACACTACATGAAACGATATTGTGAAATACCAGATGTACTCCTAAGTAATTTCCTGTTTTTTCAATGGATGGCGTTCTGTTTTGTACCGCTGTTGGTAACACATACCATATGTCATTTTGTTCAGTCATATCGAGTGCTTGAACTGCGTTGACATTTTCTCGAAAAAATCTTCCAGTAAGTTTTTATTGCGCTTCAAAAATGTCGAATTTTGTACCGAATTTTGAGCATATGCACCATGCATTGCTTTTCATGTTCAATCAGGGGAAAAAAGTGTCCGAGAGCCACTGTGCGCTTGTGGAAGTTAATGGTGATCGTGCATCAACACTTCGAACATGTGAAACGTGGTTTCGACAGTTCAAAAATGGAGATTTCGACCTGAACGATGCCGCACGCTCCGGCAAGCGAAAATCGTTCGATGACGCCGAATTGCAAGCATTATTAGATGAAGACAACACGCAAACGCAACGATAGCTTGCAGATGCGTTGGGAGTTCAACAGCAAGCAATTTCCAAACGTCTGCGAGCCATGGAAAAAATTCAGAAGTGTGGAAAGTGGGTGCCCCATGAACTGACCGAGAGACAAATGGAGAATCGAAAAGTGACCTGTGAAATGCTGCTTCAACGATACAAAAGAAAATCTTTCCTGCATCGTATTGTTACTGGTGATGAAAAGTGGATTTTCCTGGAGAACCCTAAGCGCAACAAATCGTGGGTGAGTCCAGGTGAAGCATCGACATCGACGGCACGGCCAAATCGTTACGGTCGGAAGGTCATGCTGTGTGTGTGGTGGGACCAGTCCGGTGTTATATACTTTGAACTGCTGAAACCTGGTGAAACTGTGAATGCCGTTCGCTACAAACAGCAAATGAAAGATTTGAGCCGAGCCATTGTGGAAAACCGACCAGAATATCAACAACGACAGAAGAAGGTGATTTTTCTCCACGACAATGCGCCGTCGCATAAGTCGAAAGTCGTTCGTGACACGCTGGAAAGGCTCAAGTGGGAAGTGCTTGATCATGCGGCTTACTCACCAGACCTGGCGCCATCCGACTACCACCTCGTTGCCTCGTTGGGCCATGCCCTTTCTGAGCAGCGCTTCGACTCGTACGAAAATGTACGAAAATGGCTCACCGAGTGGTTCACCTCCAAAGGCAATGATTTTTACTGGCGTGGTATCCACAATTTACCAGAAAGGTGGGAAAAATGTGTAGAAAGCGATGGAAAATACTTTGAATAAAATAAAGGTTACGGTTTTTTTGGAATTATGTGTTTTATTTGCAAAAAAACCGGAAATTAATTAGGAGTACACCTGGTATGTTTAGTCATTCAGCGGGGCATTTGCTAACTACAAGTTTGTTTCCATCAAAACGTTTTTTTTTTTTGTTTCTTATTCGACGCATAAATTTATTATCTATATTAATCTATATGTCATTTTAGAAAATCGATTATGACAAAAAACTTATCGTGATGAATATTTTATGACTGATAAAGTTTTTTGTGAATAATAAAATCACGAAAAATTCTCTAATTGTTAGCGCTTGATTTTAAATATTTTGATGTACCGTAGAAAAAGTGTTTGTATAGATTTTAGTAAGAAATAGCGCAACTAAATTATATAAACATAAGAAAAATTCAAAAAGAGAGACATTTTTTTCGTTGTTCTTTTCACAAAGTAATCTTCACCCATCTGAGAATACATTATAAAAATATCAGAGTGGTAATTTGAAAAACCAACATTAAGTGAATTTTCAAAAAATACTTTACATCGATAAAAACCACTTTACAGACTCTACAAATATTGCGATCATTGCTTAACATGTCTATTAGTGTACTTTTACCTAAACTGTACATTTTTTGTAGGTACTTATACGAGGGGGGACCCAAAAGTAACGGGAATTGTGTTACAACTTTTTTATTGACAAATTTTTTCACACACAATTTTTATCACCTTGAAAGTAACCCCCATTGACTGTAATACACTTGTTCAATCTTTTTTTCCAGTGTTCAAAACAGTTCTGAAATTCATTTTTTTTTAATGTTTTTTAAACCTTCCAGCGATTTTTGTTTCACCTATTCTACAGTCCCAAAACGTTTTCCTTTCATGTCCCTTTTGAGTCTAGGGAACAAAAAAAAGTCACAGGGGGCAAGGTCCGGTGAAGAGGGGGGGTGAACAATCGGTGTCATGACGTTTTTGGTCAAAAATTTCTTCACGGACAGCGCTGTGTGGACAGGTGCATTGTCGTGGTGGAAGAACCAATCTCCTGTGCGCCAAAGATCCGCTCTTTTCTTCTGGATGTTCTCCCTCAACCTTTTCAAAACCTCCAAGTAGAAGTGTTGGTTGACCGTTTGTCCTGGAGGAACAAATTCTGCGTGCACAATACCAATGAGCAATACAAAATAAATGAGCAATGTCTTAATGTTGGACTTCACTTGGCGTGCCTTTTTTGGACGAGGCGAGAGAGGTGTCTTCCATTGGCTTGATTGCTGCTTTGTTTCGGGGTCGTAGCCATAGCACCATGATTCATCGCCAGTTATAACCTTGAGAAAAAAATCTGGGTCTTTATCCAACTGATTTTGCAGCTCAAGACAGGCCTGAAGTCGACGCTCCTTTTGATCGTCGGAGAGAAGGCGAGGAACAAATTTGGCTGCAATCCTCCTCATGCTCAAATCTTCAGTTAAAATCCTCTGAATTGAACTCCATGACAATCCAGACATCTCACAAAGTTGATCGATGGTTCGGCGACGGTCTTCATGAACAAGAGTGTTGATTTTTTCAATGTTTTCGTCCGTTCTTGAAGTCGAGGGGCGCCCAGAACGAGGTTGGTCTTCTATTGACATCTCTCCATTCTTGAAACGCGAAAACCAGTCGTACACACGCGTTTTACTCAAAGCATTATCCCCATAAGCTGTTTTTAACATCACAAGGGTTTCCGCGGGTGTTGTTCCTAACAAAAAACAAAATTTTACAGCCGCGCGTTGCTCTCCGCACTCAGCCATTTCACGTTTTCGCCGAAACGGAAAAAGTCGTTTCACTAGAAAAATTCTTACGGACGAACGAATCCACTCACAGCAAATGAACTTTGCACACTGACTTGGGAGAGTAGCAGCTTGGAAGAGAACCAGTGGAGAACCCGACCCCCCCCCCTCCGCGGTCCCCCCACCACCTAATTCCCGTTACCTTTGGGTCCCCCCTCGTAAACGATTTACGATTAAAATATTGCAGTATCGTGACATTTGTATGCAGATAATATTTAAAAAACGTGTTAAAAACATTCATTAGGAATATTTTTAATAATATTATGGGGAGTATTTGTAATAATATTTATTGCATTAAAAAAAAAATGAGCATGCGAATTTTACGCTATTATCATACTTCGGTAGCAAATCATTTTTCGTTATCATGCGCGTGTTAAAAAACATGACTTTCGCTGCCTCTTAAGCATATCGAAAATGGTGGATTCCTGCCGAGTCAAACAACTATTAGCTACCACGACTAAATTTTCACTCTCGGTTGCTCTTGGCCCACCAACCGAAAGTGAAACAGCGACGGAAAGTGATATGGCGAGTGGTACGTGTTCGACCCGGCAAGACCTGCCATTTTCGCATCACTCAAGACAGCGAGCAGAATATCCGTCGTGCTTTGGATAAAAATGATGTATGTACTTTGCTCGTGCTATAATACGGTGATCTCTGTCTAGTTTGTTGCTACCCTTGATAGTAATCACAAACTTGCGGCACTCGCTAAGTATTTCTGCTTAAATGGTTGAAACACATGAAAAAATTCGATGCTCATGTAATGCAACGCTAGGGTAATGCAGGCGCGATGCTGACGCAATGAAATAATATTATATAATACTGAAGAACATCTGCAATGTTTCGAATCCTCGATTTCTATCACTATTTTTGGCCACCTTTACCCTACTTCTTTACATCTTTTCGTTTACCTATTCTTCCGGATATATTTCTATGAATATTTTGTTCATTCTCAGTCGTTCTGAATGACTCTTCACTAGAAAACTCGTTCATTTTTAGAACTGGCATCTTCAGGAAAATAGATCTACTACTTTTTGACGGCTGTTGTTTTTGCTGTTTGCTACATTCTTCTCTTCGCCTCTTGTTTACTTTCTTCAACAGTGCCTGGCTTGATGCTTCATTTGTGATCGATCCGGAAAAAAGTTTGACTACATTAGAAATCTAATGAAGACGACGACGCTGCCTCATGCTTGACTGAGTAAAGTTCCTCAGGGCTGTTTGCATTCTATTGAGTAAATGCTACAATATGTGCACAAAAGTTGCGATTGCAACTAATATTGACATAGAACGTAGCAACTTGAGTGTTAAATATTTCTCTTTTCAACATATTACAAATAATACCAATAGGTCTGCGTCAGCGAGGCTACTGTAATAGTGACAACTAATATATAAGTCGGTTTGTAAAAGTATCCGGCAGTATTGAAGTTTTACTGACCATTACAGATATGCAGTTGAATAATGGCAAAACTTTTACAATTACCAATAACTGATGGAATAAAAAAAAGACATTGATTTTTGTAAGCACAGTGAACGATACCCTGACATATACCATATTTACAGTCACAGATTTGAACAACTCTGAACCGTTTCCTGCTTACTTTCAAGCTGCACTGTTGTTGTCAGCTTTTTAGATGTTTTTGATCACTATTTGATGAGCGAAAAGGATTATTTTATTCTAAAACACTTTATAATTGACTATTAAAACTATTCATTAATGTTTAATGCTCGCTCCTATTGAAAGGTAATAGAAGAAAAACCTTACTGGAGAAATATTTATTATTGGCAATCAAGTGCATGATTTATATGAGTTAAATCAAATTCTTCATTAAAGGCTATCAAAGTTTTACGGTGGTTGTGACATTAAAATACAGGGGCGTAGGCAGAAAAAATTTTCGGAAAGGGTTTTTCGAGAAAGTGTATTTTGCGAGGAGTTTGACTATTTTTATTATTTTATGATCTAGTTTTTTTTTTTCTAATACTTTAAGTGTTTTTCATATTTCTTGTGTATTTATACAGGTTGAAGGATTTTCTAATTCTATTCAAGATTTCTATATAGCTTTCTAGAATTCAATATATTCTAGGATTTGAAGTTCTAAATCGTTTAATATTTTTAGATTTTTGAGAAAATAACACTTATACAGATTTTGAGTATGTCATAGATTTCTACAATTTTCGTATTTTATGTTATACACAAAATTTTATAGTATTTTCTGGCATTTGTTATAAATTTCTAGTGTTTAGTGTTATAGTATAGAAAATTTCAAAGATTTTGAGTATCTGAATTGATTTTTAGTAAATAGTATCTTCTGCACACATTTCCAGTAATTTTTTCTTTTAATTCGTATTTTTTTAGTATTTATACAATTTAAAAAATTTTCTGGTATTTTTGTGGATTTCTTAATAGATTATTGAAGTTTGTTTAAATTTTAGATAAAATTATATTTACATAGTTTTTGAGTATTAATAGACTTCAGGTATTTATGAAATTTTTCAGGATTCTCTAGTATTTATATAGATTTATAGAATTCAAATTTCGATCGATTTTCAATAACTTTAGAAATTTATGGGAAAATTGCACTTTTATAGATTTTTCATGCTCCAGAGATTCCTTGTAATTTTTTAGTATAAATAAAATTTTGTCGTATTTTGTAGAAAATTTCTAGTTTTAGTATAGATTGCCATAATTTACGTTTTGAAGAACTTGATGCTCTAGAATCCAGTTCATAGATCGTGAGTATTTATTCAAATTTTTCATAAAACAGTTCTCATAGAATTTTATCACTTATGGTACTTCTTCTGACTTTGTATGATTTAAAAAATGTTCTACTTTAGAAAGTTCGTAGATTCTAATTTTTTTCTTTATTTAACTGGGTTAAAACAATTACCCAAACTTTTATTTTTTAAGTTATCCTGGCCAAACATCTATGATTATAATTTTGTTCAGGAAAAAATGTTTCTGAAGCTACAATTATTGTTACTTTTTCGTAAGACAAATCAAGAATTTTAGATGTTTTTCAATTTTGATAAATTACACGAAACCATTCGTTAAGTCGTCTAGATCTACGTTATTATATATTATTATCATTTTTATCCATTATTTTTCATAATTTTCATTTTTATTATTTATTTTATATTTATTTTCAACAATGATTTATTTTATCAGAATTTCGGGAGGTGTTTCAACTCCCAAAACCCCCCTTTGCCTACGCGCCTGTTCAAATATGTACTTGGTTTTGACAATCAAATTCTTGACTGCCACAATCAAGCATCAAATTGTTGCAACTTAAATATTTGATTATTCCTAGATACCAATATGATAACGGCAAACAAGTTCTTTGAAATGAAGGGCTTTTATTCAAACATTGTTTAACCAGCAAACAGCGTACATGTGCAGAAAATGATGAAGGAAGCAACAAATCTACAATTCAAAGCATCATCTTTGACAAACGAAAGTGTTTTTAGATTGATAGAGTTTAGAGTGTTCCAAACACAGCAATTTTTTTCGGTGCTGAAAGTTTGAAATTTGCGTTTTGGTGTTATTTGAAGAATTGCAAACGGCCAACTTGAAATCATTTTTTTAAAGGTGCCGCAACGTTGTTGAAATTTCCTCATTTGAAATGCATTTAAATAATGACTTTTTGCAAAACACGTATTAACAAGATGCTTCGAGCACATAAAAAGCAGCCCCGAGGACGTACGTTTACAACTGGTGAATGCTTTCTCTCACTAAATAGGGAATGAAGTATTTCGTTTTGCTTCCCTCCTTGTTTAGAAAAAGTGAAGAATTTTCAAAATGACTGCTTATATCTCTCTCTTTCTTGTCAACCAGAGACTAATGTACACTGAGAAAAAAACCTAGTAATATGTACTATAAATATTGAAAAAATTACTATATTCTAGAACAATATATGAAATTATTTGAATTATTTGAATCTTCTAGAACTCTTCACCATAAATATATTTCTACTATACAGTATAGTGAAACGTCAAATATCACAATCATAAGTTGATATATAGTAAAAAATACTATACATTACTTTCAAATAGGTACCTTTTAGAAAATTTTAAATGCAGAGAATGCGAATTGTACTATGAGAATTATAATTTTCACTATATTCTTTTTCCACGCGTCTACTATACTATCTACTAACGATTACAATACGAATATATTAAAAAATAGAATACTGTATACTAAAATTTGCTACGTTTCATCTCGATCCCCCATCATTATACATTCTAGTAAAAAGTACTAGATTTTTCTGTCAATGTATAATGCTGTGCTCCAGAGTGAATCTTAACCTTTACTTTTATTAATTTTTTGCTCAGAATTTATTTTTCGCAAAATTTCCAAAAAACAATTACTGGAAATTACTTATTTATATTGGTGGTGCAGTATGTTGTAAATGAACCCACTCAAGGCCCCTTTTAGGTATTGGAAGACCCTTTTTAGTGCGCATTTTGCAAAAAGTATCGTTTCCAACTCGGGCGTGACGCTTGACTTTGACCTCGGACCTTTATCAGCCGAGGCGCCTCCTCGCCCTTAAAGCAACGCTTTACGCTCTAGTTTCAAAATATACTTCTTTAAGTAGCATTTGTGTTTTTTCAACGTTTTTATGTAGTTTTTTTGTTTTTTGCTGTAAGTAATCAGGGCCGTGGAGAGAAAATCCGGGCCCTGGGGGGAGGAATTTAACGGGTCCCTAGGTGTTATGGCGTACCGATCAAGAAATTTTTTAATTTAATCGAGGTCAATGAAAAGATGACTTTAATTCGATAAACATTTTTTATTATACACTTTTTACATTTTATGCATAATATAGTTTTCATTTGGTACGTTTATCACAAAAATATTTATTCTTATTACACTGTCCCTCCGTGTACTAATAATCATCAAGCAAACAAGTAAACTCATAAAAATCTTGGAATTAACGTAGGTAGCTAAATTGCTTCATTCCAACCGCGCTTTTCGTGCCTTAGCTGAAGCAAATGCTTGAATGAGGATTTTGAAATCTAATTGTCGTGCCAGTTCAGATTCTATGCAAAGAGTGCCTAAACTTGATACACGTGTTTGTGAAGAACATGAGCGATAAAAGTTTTTGATTCTTGAAAGAATGCTGAAGGAACGCTCGCCGCTGGCTACAGAAACTGGCAGGGTACAAAATATTCGCAAGGCAACGCATACATTTGGATAAATTCGATCAAGGTTTTTTGTCGTGATGGTATTCAATAATTGTAATGGGGATAAACTGACGTCAAAGTTCGCTTTGTGAATAGTTTTCAGGTGACTTATCTCATCTTTTAAATCAGGTGACACATCTACATTGTACTTTTCGATGAATTTTTCAGCCGCAGCGTTGAGGCTTGTTTCATTCAGTGTTGTGAATTTCCACAAAAAAGAAAAAGTATTATTCAACTCATTAATTGCGACGAATCGTTGAGTGATGTCTGCAATAACTGAGTCGATGATAACATAAAACGTATTTATCCTGAAATTCGTTTGGCTATCCAAAGTCGTGGAATCGGAATTTTCGTCGTCAGAAAAATTCATAACTCGTTTCTTCTTTCGAATCGAAGCGAATTCGGACGAGGTACATTCTAACTGAAACGCAACCAAAGAACATTCGCGTAAAATAGTTTCCCATTGAGCTCGAATCAACTTCAAGTCTGCAATCAGGGAGTTGAGATTTGCAACCTCAGCGTCAATGGTGATATTTTTAGCCTGTAAAACTACGTTTCTTTGGTCAACAGCTTTCAAAATTTTTGACCATATCGACGACATCCCAACACATTCAAACTTTCCCAAGTACTTCAAAATACCATTTATATCCGCACGAGTTTCCGCAGTTAAATTTAAATTTTTCAAATTTTCCAATGCCCTTTGTACTCCAGGAAGATGGTTGGCGAACGGTTTTACAGCCTCGAATCTGGCAGACCATCGAGTATCAGACAATTTATGAAATGAACACTTTATTTCATTCTTCAAAATCTCCCAACGCTGAGGACTACAACTGAAAATATTGTAACATTTTTCCAGAACACCAAAAAAAGTTATTGCCTCAACACAACATTCAGCCCAATCAACTCCACATAAATTTAAACTGTGAGCTCCACGTGGGGAATAAACAGCGAGATGGTTATCTTGAAGAATGTAACTCTGTGCTCCTTTGTATTTCCCTTTTATGTTGCTGCCATTATCATTACCTTGTCCACGACATAAAATCAAAGGAATATCAAAATTTTTCAATGTTTCGCGTATTAAATCTGCAATTGCCAAGCCAGTTTTTTTATTACAGTCAACAAACGCTAAAAACCTTTCGACCAATTTGTACTCTTTTTCTTTTAGATCTAAAATGACATATCGCAAAACAAAAGTCGTTTGCTCAACATGAGCTGAATCGGGAGTTGCATCGACGAAGGAGTAATATGGTATTTTGCTTTTTCTCGTTCCTCTAATATTACTGATATCACGCGGCGAGCACAGAGATCTATGAATTCGTTTCGAATGTCTGGCGAAAGATAATTGACTTGTAAACGCTCGTGTGATTGTTGAGAGGTTTTTACTTTTTCCAAGTGCCCGCGTAGCACTGGGTCATAATGACTAATCAATTCTAAAATACCTAAAAAGTTGCCATTGTTCCGATCTCCAATCATATGGGTTTATCCTCTGAAAGCTAAACCTCTTTTCCCCAAAAATAAAACAACATCCAGAATACGAGTTAAGATTTCTTGCCATTTTCTAGCTTCATCTTTGATTTGTTCATTTATCAGCTTGTCAATCGAAGAATCATTCCGGATACGCGCTTCCAGTTCACGCCATTTAATGTAACACTTGATATGATCCTTGCTATTTTCATGTGGGTGCAGCCTCTCGTATAATTTCTTCCACCTAAGATTCTTAGAATATCCACCAGGAGAACATAGATGAGAGCGGTGAAGAGTGGTTTTACTCAATAAACGACAGGGAAGACAAAAAATAGCATTCTTCGAGCAGCTCCAAACCAACCAATCGCGTTCAACTTTTTCCCCATTTGGCAAAATTTTGTTAAGAAGCTTTACGGGGAACGGCTCATCCAAACGATCACGAGGGAAAACAGTCGGTATTTTCTGATGACCTCTGCGAATCACGTCTTCCACTATTTGATGTGACAAAAATTCAGTCTCAACGATACCAATGTCGTAATCGTTGAGGAGCTTTGGTGGAACATCCTAGAAAAATTTTCAATTAATTAAGAAAAGATCTTTTAATTTTTTAAATTGAGTACTTCTCATATTTTCATTGAATAGTAAACATGAATTAGAAATGTAGGCAGTCTATTTTTCAAGGAAATATCTATTAATATACACTATAGTGTATTATTGTACGAGCGAGTAATGCTTGTTTTGACGAAACGGGTTGTTGAAATCCGAGGCGAAGCTGAGGATTTTAATCGTTTCGTTAAAACGAGCTTTTACTCGCGAGTGCAATACTACATTTTATTCGATTCTGATCTCAAAGCCTGTCCGAATGTCAAATTTTGAGGTTAGAATTGAATAAAGTATTAAATATCATGACAGATTTTTTCCTACGATATATTGAAAAATTTCTGAACCTTTCAGAATTTTTAGATTCACCAAAATTCTCTTAGTGTTTCAAAAGTACGGACTCTTTTTTACTTGGAATTTTTAAAAATTCCGCAATTTTTCAAGATTTCTTCAATTACTTACACAACTATTCATAAGTTCTACATATTACGTAACATCTTCGAATGATTTTGAAATTCCAAATTTGCTCATAAATTTCGGATTTATCGAAATTTCCAATTTGATATAAATTTTCAGTCAGTAGTCGAAATTGATCTTTCATAATTTTGGAATTTTTCGAAATGTGTATACATATTTTTTATTACAGACTTTTAGAATTTTTTTGAATAATTTAAATTTACAAACATCTTGACATTTTTAAATTTCATTAATTTTGTACACTTGTCATAAAAACAAAAATTTTTTAAATTTTTCGATTCGTATAAATTTAAAATTCTTTCGAAATCCATAGAAATTATTAATACCGCAGAAAGAGTCAACTTTTTTATTTTTTCTACTCTTTGACAACTCAAAAGTGTAAGTCATTTGAAAATTACCAAGATAAATTAATTTTTTATTATTTCGAAATCTTGCAAATTTTTAAAAATTTTGAACATCAAACATCTAAAAAAATTAGAAATAGTTTTTAATTTCTACTATGTATCTTTCAGATTTTTAAAATTGTCAGTTTTTAATTATACGCAACATAAATGCGTTCCTATATAAATTATCAAGTTTTATCCAGTTTCCCAATTTTCCTAAAATTTTCAAGTTTTTATATTAAATATTCAAATCCGGGTGTGCTCAGGACACCATACATTTATAGTATTGTTTATTGAAAAACGATAGAAAATTGTAATGTAATAAAATGAAATATTTCTTACGATGTGAGGTTCAGATTTTTTTTGTGCTTTGGAAAAATCAAAATCACCATCCGCATCACAGACATTGTCGTCGGTATCGCTTTTTCTCACTGCAGTGACTTCTTGAACTTTAGAAGCAACTATTTCTTCAGATTGGGATTCGGATTTTTCAGATATAGAAGCACATGGTTCACTGTCTGTAAAGTTTTAAGTAGCAGATTTTTCACAAATCGCATTTTCTGTATTTTTATCCGAAACTTTGATTGATGAGCAAAAATTAAAATGCGTAAGGGTTTTCTGAATTTTATCCGCTACTACACTTTTGTTTTCGCGAATTTCACGTTCTTTCCGTTTCTGGGCACCAGATTTGTGTCGATACATTTTTGTTGTTTGTTGACATTGATTGAAGTGAGGTTAGAGCTTGGTACAAACAAACGTCAAACCATGCACAGAAACAATTGCTAGCTACAGTTGGCAGCAGTACAATGATGAGAATCGATTTGGTCCGGGATTTTAGGCTTATTTTGTTGGTACGTTCCAACAAAATGGAACGAAAATTCCTAAATCTTAGACGAACTTGATTCTTGTTGATTCTTACCATTGTACAAACACTGAATGTTAGTCTCTGGGACATCCGGGCCCCTGCAAAATTATCGGGCCCGGGGGGAAATACCCCGTCACCCCTCCCCCCCCCCTCTCCACGGCCCTGTAAGTAATAGAAAAGCGATGTGATCTGCTCTTATACATTTTAGTCGAAAAAAAAAAACAGTTTTGATTATTTTTATATTCAGATGGTCCCCTAATGGTAAAGTAATTAAAAAACATTGGAATCGGTTTTTTCTGGACGAAATATATACCCTACTGAAAATGAAATTCTTGGGTCAGTTCTTATGTCAGATCTGACATGAAATCTTATATAAGATCTTACGTATTACGTCAGATCTGATGTGAGATCTTACATCAGATCTTGTCATGCCAAACTCCTGTATCAGATCCTGCATTATATGTCATATAAGAGTTTTGCCTGCAAGATTTGATGTAATATTTCACATCAGATCTGTCGTAAGACGTGAGGTCTTACCATATATAAGATATCATGTCAGATCTGACATAAGAACTAACCCAGGAATTTCATTTTCAGTAGGGTAAAAAATTTGTTAGTCACATCACTTTCTTATCACTCATAAAAAAAAACCGAGGAATCTACTGAAAAATGTTCAAAAAATTGAATTTTACTTTCAAAAGTCATTTTTTACTATTTTGATGATCTGTTTACATGAAAAGTCACGATCAAAATTGAACACTTTTCTTTTTCTGGATGAAACATATTACAGTACTAAGTGGTTATTCACGTCACATTTCTGGTTATTACATAAAAAAACCAAATAATCTACAGAAAAAAGTATATGAAAAATTAATTTTACCTAATAAAATCATTTTTTACATGCGTTTTGAATGGGGAACTTCAACATCGTGGCAGCACCAATTAAAAAATAATTTCTCGTCGGCCTTTTGCGATTTTTTTAATTACATTAAAACGTATTTTGTAAGCTTTCAGCACAGAAAACAACAATTTGTTTTTTTTTTGACACACCCTAAAAGAGATATTAAAACTCACAAAATGATGAATAACATAATGTTTTCACCACTATCATTTTCGAGGCTGTTTAAACACTTTCCGTTTGGTGTAGAAACGAATAAAACGAGACATCATTAGATGCGATGTTTTGAAGGCAACATTGTAAAAAATCTTTTTTTAATTGAAACGTACCTGCATTTTCTTCTGAGTCACCGTCAACGTTTTCTGGCGAAGACGGTTCATTTTCTGAGTTTGATACTTCTTCATCCGTACTTTCCGAAGAGCTACTCTCGTCAAAGTGTTTCCTCTTAATTTTTTTTCTTTGATATCTGCCCATTTTTTCATTGTCAGTTGTTTCATACTCCGAATCTTTTTCTTTTTTTCGGGCTTTTTTGTAAGATTCTTGAAACAATTATTTTGCTTACTTGCTGTGAAAACTACATTAACTACTTCAAAGTAACAATAAACCTTTCGATAGAAACATAGAAATATATAAAAACATATAAAAAAAACCTATCTTATGATTTTTGAAATTTTTCGATATCTACAGATTTGGAATTTTTCATGACGACTGAAGCATTAGAGTAAGTCAAATAATAGTACACAACACGACGAGTAGTGTAATGGACGTCATTGCCAAGAGATTCTCTCGTAATGTCGTCAATTGCACTACGAGTCAGTCGTGTTCGATATTTTATCCGCAACAAAGTCTGTGACGAGCCAGAAACGTCACCTTAGATTTTACAGTTTGTAGCCTGTAATTCGTAGTTTGACGTCACGCGTTACTGAGGTGTGGGGTTATTAGTTCCGAAAAGTGTCACTAAATAACGCACGAAGTTTTATTTTCTGTGTTGTTTTACCACATTCATAATCGATAGAAATTATAAATTTTTTCCAATTTTCATGATCAGAAACAATGGATTTCTTTATGAGCATATTTATATCTTTTCTTCCGATCGACCAATAACTCTCCACGTACCCTTCGGTTTCATTCTAACTCAGCCAATTTACTAGAAGCTCGGATTTATTCGTGGGATCATGAGCAAATGTTGCTACAACGTACTTAGTATCTGACTTCTGCAGTATGTCATCCATGTTGGATTAACGAGCACTTAACTGATTATAAAACGGGAAGATAAATAAAGAATGTAGAATTACTTTGAAGTACTTTGAAATTACTTTTACTTTTACTTTTGAAATTACTTTGAAATTACTTTGAAATACTTTGAAGTAATTGTAGAATTACTTCAAAGCAAAAAGAAAAATTTCTCGATATTCAAGTAACATATCGTTTGTTATTCTATCTAGTACTCTGCTCAACTATCTTTTCTTTTAACTTAATATCCCATAGTGTTTAGTTAGATGGAAAAAAGTATATCGCATCAGGACCTAAGACGAGGCTTTTAAGGGTACCCCCCTATTCTCGGGATCGAAGAATCGGTTTTTTTTTATTATCTTATTTAATTGTTCATCTCTTCAGGAATTTTCCCTCAAAGTTTCAAGTCACAATTTGAAATACTCTCGGAGTTATAGCTGATTGAAGGTGAGTTGGTTTTATACACGAAACATTGCTTCACAAAACTTTCAACGCATTTTTCTCGAAATAGTGTTCTTATGACTGGCGGACATTGTAACTCACAAACTATTTAACCGATCGGTTCGAAATTTTGATATGTTGTTCAATACATCAATAGCTATAACTTAGACCATTATCAAGAAGATTGATGAACATTTTCTATAATTTTAATAATTATAATCCTTAACCAAAAAACTTTGAATTTTCGAAAAAATATATTCAAAGGTCCGCCATTTTGTGAATTTCTGTCCGAAATGAATAATAATGGTCTATTTCATTAAAAAACTTGTACTTAATCTAATTCGGTTTGAGTTTTTGATCTCAGACATTCCAGTGATTTGTAATCGTTCCCGTCATAAAAAAAGAGGCTTTTTTATTGTCGACGAAAATGTTGCTAAAATGTAGATAAATTATGTAAGAATTTTTTCTTGTTCTTGAAGTTTTAAAATACACATGTACAGATATTCAAACCATAAAAATTGATTTTTGTTTATTTACCAGCCCGTCGTCGAATATCGTGAAAATTCTAAATCGAGAATAGGGGGGGTGTACCCTTAAAGCGATAACCAAGAACACTAAAAATAGTATTCTTGGCGACCACCAATGCATCAGCCGAAGAGAGTTGAGGCTTATATGTGGCGTGGAACGAGAGAAGGTACCTTACCCTTGTAACTTGGAACCTTATAAAATCGTTGTAAAAATCTGAGTTTCCTTATAAAATTTTCGATTTTTTATAAGGAAAAAAATTTTTTTAGGATTTCAATTTCCTTATAAGGATTTTACGATTCTTTATGAGGATTTTCCGATTTCTTATAAAGAATCAAAAATTCCTTATAAGATTTTGGTTTTTTCCGAAATTTCAAAAAAAATTTTTTTTAGCTAATTTTTTTGTTTTTTGCTTTTTTCAAAATTTCAAAATCATTATGAAGTTTTCATTTCCTTATAAAAGTCTGCTGATACGTGTTCGAATGTGCTCATTTCTGCCTAGAAATTGCTCGAGATCTGCTCTAAATCGGGCCACTCGAAACGCTAATTGTGAATGAATGTCAAAAGATGCTGAGAAACTTTTCATTCAATCCCGAGTCGAAATTTAAGTCCTGATTTGAACATGAGAAGTCTACAACGACAGGTTAAAAAAGTTCAAAGCAGGACTTGGCTTGCATTAAATTAAACAGGAATTTTGAACCTTATTTGAACCTGGACCCTCGTAGTATTGCCGTTTTAGGGTCATCATGTTCAAATAAGGTTCTTGTAAATGGGATATTTAGGTGCAAAATGTTTAAATAAGGATCTAATTGAAGGCATTCATCGGGTTCAAAATGATCAAAGCAGGTTTTCGTTTCAAGGGTATTCAGGTGCAAAATGTTCAAATAAGGATCAGGTTTTAAATGATCAAATAAGGATTTATTTATGGTTCTTTCAAATTACAAATTACTTTTTTAACATTTATAAAATCATTTTCTTTAATTCATTTTTTATTTTGTTTTCCGGTAGCCCTCCGGTTCCAACAGACTGCGCTAATGCATTTATACAAAAGACTTCGTTGAATGGCTGCTCCATTAATACGAGTTGACCAAGCTGAAATTAAACGGACCATATGATCAGTCCTATTTATATGCAATGACACTACGAGAAATCTCTCAGAAGCATAAGCTGTTAGGGGTGAAAAATTTATAAGAAATGATGAAATATGTACGAGGTACATATTCGTAATTTGCATACCGTAATAGAATAAATTTATGTAAGAAAAAAAGAAACGATTGATACAATAATCATATATTACATGCATAGTACAGAATTGTAATATTTAAGAGTAAAAAGTTTTATAGGCCAAGGTGAAGTCATGGTCTGTAATCACACGAGAAAATATTTACATACCACTGCCTGTAAAAAGAGTTAACAGTTACCGAACTGAGATGATAAAACAAGTATCATAGGCCAGGGTTCCGTTATAATACGTATTCATGTGAAGATTGTTATATAGTAACATCAGGTAAATCACGACGAAAACTCATCGAGAAATAAAAAAAAGAGAGAAAAAAAATAAACTGCTAATTTTTTTTTTTTCAATTCCAAGAATAGCAGAAGCACATCATGGCCACTTACTGAAGGTGGCATTTCAATATCTACCCATAAAGCAGAAAAATCCTCTGAAGTTTCACGGAACTTCAGAGGATTTTTCTGCTGTACGGGTATTTTGTGAAATGGCATGTATCCATCAATTATACTTAATTGACAGAATTTGTCAAAGTTCTAATTACCTTCAATGCCCTTGAATATTCGCGAGTCAATTAGTGGGCGATCTGTCCGTTTGCCAGTAGCTGAGAAGTTGGCGATGTTTTTTCCGTAGACTTCTACAGGGTGCGCCATTTCTTATGTCGGTATTGTAACATTGAATAACTTAAACATTTGACAACCGATTTACTTGACTTCACTTGTTTTGGAAACGTCAATTCAGTACAATTTCAACCATGTATCGCTTTACACCAAAAGAACGCGCTGAAATAGTTACTTTGTACATTGAAAATAGTCGTTCAGTTGTGTTAACTCAACGAGCATATCGTCGAAAATATCTTGGCAAACAGGCACCATCTGACAACACTATTCGTCGTTTGGTGTCGAATTTTTGTGACCACGGGACAGTGAAAGATCGCGAACAACCCGTTCATCAACGACCAAGACGTTCAAATGAACTGATTGAAGCTGTCAGAGAGAGCGTTGCCCAAAACCCAAAAGTTTCATATCGTCACCGCGCTCAGCATCTCGGCATCAGTGGAACCACTCTACAGCGCATTTTGAAAGATGATTTGCATTTGTTTCCGTACAAAATGCAATTAACACAAAGAATATTGCCTACAGATCATCCACGTCGCTTGGAATATGGACAAACAATCGCTCGAATAGTTGATACTGAACCTGATTTTTGGAAGCGAATTTTAATGACCGACGAGGCACATTTCAAACTTTCTGGAGGCGTTAATAAGCAAAATTGCCGCATTTGGGGAACGCAGAATCCACACGAGATCCATGAAACGCCATCGCATGACCAAAAAGTTACTGTTTGGGCCGGCGTTTGCGCCAAAACCATCATTGGTCCTTATTTTTTCAAAGAGAACCAAACGATCGATGGAAACCGATATCGGTGGATGTTGGCTCACTATGTCTGCCCACAAATGCGTGAAAAAGGTCTTGAAGATTACTGGTTTCAACAAGATGGTGCGACCTGCCACACTGCGAATCAAACAATCCAGTTTCTGCAACGAAAATTCCCTGGACGTCTGATGTCAAAAAGAGGCGACATTGAATGGCCACCCAGATCTCCAGATTTGACCCCTCCAGACTTCTTTTTGTGGGGTTATTTGAAAAGTAAAGTGTACGCCAGCAAGCCGCAGACCATTGAAGAGCTTAAGGAAAATATTCGTGCCGAAATCATTGCTATACCACCCGAGATGCTCGAAAAGGTAATGGAAAACGCCGCAAAAAGGGCATATTTTGCTGTGAACAATAAGGGCGGCCACTTGATTGATGTTGTGTTCAAAAACTAGTCTAAATAAATTGTAAAGGACCAAACTAAATAAAAATACCTCATTTACAGAAATCGGTTGTTTTTTTTTCAAGTTATTCAATGTTTACATGCCGACATAAGAAATGGCGCACCCTGTATGAAGAAATCATGAACTGCGATAGACCAATTGTTCGACAATTTCGCTTTGTCATTGATGAGGTTAAATATGTGCGTCGGTAGGTAGACGCCACATCCTTCTGCTACTTCTACCTGTAAAATTAAAAATTTTTGATTTTGTGTTCCTTTGCTAAAAATTCAAAACACTTTATTTGCATTGACTTTAGTTCAGTAAGAATGTTACAAAAATATTTTCCCTTAAGCTGAACAACAAATCAATAAAACTTGTGATAAAGTATATAATCATAATACTATGAATAACTTGTTATTAAACATCAGTTGTTCTTTGAGACATATATGGCAGATATTTTGAGACTCACTTTATTTGGAGCAGCTTCAAAAAATGTGTTTGGTACCTAAAACAAAAAAATCAACAAACAAATCTTTCAAAATTTTGCGTTTACAATGTTAGGTCAGGAAAATGCCATAATCAACATTTTCTTCATTTGAGGTATGCCTAAAGTTCTTGATCTACATACCACATATGTTATCACTGAGTTGACACTGACATTTTTTGATTTTACATAGGCTTCCTTCATAGCCAGAAGTAGTTGCTCTTGCCGAATGATGTCTGCCTTAGTAATTGTATGAGGAAATAATTTTCGATTATTGTTTAAAAATGATAATAATATTCAATATTTTTTATTTAATTTTTGATTTAATTTCAAAATTATTTAAAACTATAATTTGAGACTTTTCGCAATGTGTTGCAGCTTAAGTGACGATGAGTAGGTATATACATTTGCAATAAAAAAGGAAGTTTTTATTTTTAATCTTATTGAATTTTATAATAATTTAAATAGTTTTATTCAATTTTATAATATAATAATATTAATTTTATTTAAATGAGAAAACCAATAAGAAATGATCACTCAGAGCCAAATCATTTTCCATATTTCCAATCTTTATTCAATATTTCGACCAATCAATTGGGTCCTCTTCAGGATAATCATGAATTCTCTCATTCTATCAAATCATTGTGATTGGATAAGTCAGGTGAGTCACAATGATTTGAAAGAATGAGAGAATTCATGATCATCCTGAAGAGGACCCAATTGATTGGTCAAAATATTGAATAAAGATTGGAAGTATGGAAAATGATTTGGCTCTGAGTGATCATTTCTTATTGGTTTTCTCATTTAGTTACGAAGAAACAGAGCACAATAAATATAATTGGATTTTTTAATTTTATTTAATTTCATTTAATTTAATTCTCAATTTATTTTAATTTAAAAGTTTTAAATTCATTAAACTACAATTTTCAAAAAATTTACATACTTCTCTGAACGTTCATTTTCAGCACCCAACTTTCGTTTGTTTCATGTACTTCATTTTCGGAGTCCACGTCAGCTTCAGCGTCATTTGGTACAAATTTATTATTCACTGCAATCGTCCCATTTTCAAGTTCGGAACAGGTGCCTTCATCGAAAGGTAGAGGGCCAACCAAATCTCGCGAATTTCGAGCATTATCATTAAATTGTTGTATGGAAGCAGGTGCGGCACAACTTGAGGACCCAGTCATCGGTTGTTTAGCAGCATTCTTCGATTGAATGTTGTGGCTGTCAATTGATGGGACAGGGTTGTCATAGGACAAATCCATGTAAGATGTCGAAACACTAGGAAAAACGTTGTCACAATATGTGAGCAATGGTGACAATGGTTGAACATGCGAATACTGGCTCATTAAATGTGAAGAACTTTCCAAATAAGAAGCTCTGGGTGAAGAAGTCATTGGTGGAGTTTCGTAAGGGGCCCGGTATGGGGCACGATGTAAAACCTGTTCATTTTCCTTGTACGAGATTGAAGTTGACTTTGGCGGTGTTACGGAAGGTGCTTCGTATGGGGCACGAGATAGGGCATTAGATGGGGCCTGTTCGTTTTCTTTAAACATGACTGAGTTTGACTGCAACGTACCTGACATATTTTTTTTTGTGGTTTTAAAAATAGGCGTTTCGTTTTCAAGTGTTGCCTCAAATTGACGCTTCCTTGATGTTTGCATTTCGTTGGCAATTTTTTTTCCTTTGCCACACACTGCTGTTCTTCTTGAATTTGTTCAGTGAATATTGCTCTGTTTGAGTCGTGTATGAAACCATCTGTTGTCATAATCACACGATGCAACTCTTTTTCATCATCTAAACAAAAAAATTAATTTTTCTGCAAATACTTCAATCGAAACAGTTGTAACGAACTCCAAGAAAAGGGATCACCGAAAAAAAAAACTAAACAGAGGCGATAGTAATTTATGTATCCTCGGCATTTCTAGAAGAAAATTGTTTATTTCCAAGGTGTTACATTATCGTATGAACACATTCTAATGGGACGTTTTGGGCACATTTTTTATAACTCTATCTTAAGCAGTGAATTTGGAAAATCATTTTTAAATTATAGTTTCTGAAAATCATAGGTTTTATGTTTATACTTTTTATTTCTAATCAGATGTCACATTAAAAATGAAGCTAATACGCTTGTCGCCAGCACCAATATCAAAACATGCATTTTAATGTACATAATTTTTGTACTTTTAATCAAATTATTTAAAATAGTTCAGGTTTATATATTTTTTTAAAATAGTTATATTTCATTATGAAAAGAAATAAATCAACTTCGAACAAATTTAAACAATTCATTGCAAAATATATATGTAAAAATTGATTTGGAATAAAATTATAAGATGCAATCAATGATAATTACTATAATTTTTCAAATAAATATATGAAAATACATATAATGAATATGGTGAAATGAGTATAAAACATGTAAAACCTTTTTTACGTTTCGAAAACTTGGCAAAATTCTAACTACTTAAAAATTTTTTATTGAAATTATTTATAAAATATGTTGAAATATCTCATATATTGAAATCCTAACTTAAATGCTTCATTTTATTTAAAAATTTGATTTCTTAAATGTCAATGTGACTTATCAAAATTTTACTATAAAAATTTCTGTAGTTAATATACGAAAATACATATAATGAATATAGTGAAATGAGTATAAACAATGTCGTGACTTTTTTCTTTAGAAAAAACTTATTTAATAATAACTATTAAAATTTTTTATTAAAATTGTTATTGAATTATGTTAAAATCTGAAGTTAAATATCTTGTTTCATTTAAAAAATGAATATCTTGTCAAAACATTCATCAAAATTGAAGTATCAATATTTTTTAAATTAATATACAATACATACAATTAATTAAGCGGAATGAGTATAAATAATGTGATGACTTTTTTATTTTTCAAAAACTTATTAAAATTTGAACTCATATAATTTTTTATTGAAATTACAATAAAATATGTTGAATTATCTTATAGTTGAAATCTTAACTTAATCTTATAATGAATATTGTCGAATGAGTTATAACAATGTCATAAATTTTTTATTCAAAAAAAACTTATTCAATTTTGACTATTAAAATTTTTTATAAAAATTATTATTGAAATATGTTAAATTCAGGAGTTAAATATCTTATTTTATTTAAAAAATCAATATCTTGTCAAAACATCTTATAAACATTGAACTTTCAATATTTCTGTAATTATTATACGACAATACATACAATGAATTAAGTGCAATGAGTATAAATAATGTCATGACTTTTTTATTTTTCAAAAACTTATTAAAATTTGAACTAACATATTTTATTGAAATGATAATAAAATATGTTAAAATATCTTATATGTTAAAATCTCAACTTCTATACCTTATTTTATTTAAAAATTCAATTTCTTGAATGTTTATGTATCTTACCAAAATTTTACTATTAAAATTTCTGTAGTTAATATATGAAAATACATATAATGAATATAGTGGAATGAGTATTAACAATGTCATAAATTTTTTATTTAAAATAAACTTATCTAATTTTAACTATTATTATTTTTTATACAAATTATTATTGAAATATGTTAAAATCATACTTAAAATATCGTATTTTATTAAAGAAATCAATATCTTGTCAAAACATCTTATAAACATTGAACTATCAATATTTCTGTAATTAATATACGACAATACATACAATGAATATAGTGGGATGAGTACAAATGTTAATCCTTTTTTACTTTTAAAAAAATCATTAAAAAAAACTGTGTAGAAAATTTTTTTCTTTTGTAATTGGTTTTGAAAAATTGTTTTTTTTTTTTACAAATTTCAAATCTTCAGGTTCTATGTTAATTATTATGTTTCATCGTATTGTTGTTTAATTTTGAGATTTTTCGAAACGCTGTATACATTGTTTTAGTTCATCAATCAATTTTGATTACATTTGTTGTCGCAATTTATCTGAAAATATTATTGAAACTGCATAAGCATATACTATTTCAATCATTGTTTTTGAGTCACTTTTTGAAATCCAACTGAATCCAACGAATTCAATTTCCATAATATTTATGAAACGATAACTTTCATGTCTACTTTTCAATCACACAACGTTTTCATACTGTGATGTAAGTTTTGTACTGTTTTGTACTTTGACTTATAACTGAAACTTCACGGGCTCAGGATAAAAATACTAATTGAGGTTATGTGGCCAATCGTGTGATTATCATTTGTATGAATATTCGATTTGAATGTAGGTTATACATACCACTAATTGATAGCAATTTTGCAGGATTTTTAGTTTTTTCCTTTGTCTTCGCATCTTCCCACGTCAGAAGAAATGTTTCTCCGATAGTTCGATCCTTCAGACAAATTAACGATAGAGGAATCACGTCCTTTTGGCCACTTTTTTCCCACCAAATTAATGCGCACTTTTTTCCTCTTGGCATTTTTGTCGCAAATCGAGAGTTTGTAGACAAAATATTCCACTTGGTTCCACTTTTAGTAACCGCAATTTCACGCAATTTTAATAAAACAAATGAAACTCAACGTGTATGAATGTGTATAAAGTGAACACACATACGAACACGTAACGTGCTTAACCGTGTTGGAGACGTTGGCAGCACTGATCAGAAAAAACGTGAAAATTCAAATTTTGGCTGAGCACAGCGGTAATTTTGAAGTTACTTAATGTTTATTAATACTTCATCAATAATTTTTTAGTGACTGGAGAATCACCAGTATCTCGTTTTTGAGATATGCATACTTTTAGGACAAATACCGGATATTACATAAAGTGTTAGTTTCATTGTGCTGTGGTTAACAATAATTTGAATTATCGATCGCGCGCAGTGTTACTAACTTATTATTTTTCATTATTATTGGCACTCGCGATTGCCTCGCATCTCGCTTTTTTTGTTCATTTTTCTGCATTTTTCGGTAAACTATGTGAGATAAAATCGTAATTGCAGCAAAAGTGTAGAATAGTAGTGTGTAACATTCGAATTACGTAAACAACATGAACCGCAAACCTTTTGATGAATTGGCTAGTAGACAAAAGAGGACCAGAAGAAATGTTATTTTACATCCTCCGTACCAACTACGACACGAAAACGTTCAAAACAGAATCAACGAAGATGTACCGTAAGTATTAATTTATATAATAACTTGAAAATGTAGAAGACCAATCGAAATGGGGCATTTTTTATACAATATACAACATATACCAATAAACATTATGTCATTAATTTTTAATATGTTTTTAATTTTTCAGGAATGATGACCGCAATGAAGAGCAGGAACGTGAAGAAAGACTGCTTATACCAGCGCCAGAACAAGGAGTGTATGAGAATGAGGGAGATGAAAACAAAGAAGTCGAAGAAAACAATGAAAACGTTGAAATAGAGTAACTACTTTTTTCATCTATTATATCATCCTTACTTTGCTAAATCCTTATGGTAACTTGTGTTTTTATCAATTCGTTATAAGACCCCTCATAAAATCTCCGTTTTTTTATAAAATCCTGCTTTTTTATAAAGTGACTGTATAAAAACTTTATAAAAACAGGTATGTTTCATAAAGTTTTTATAAAGTCACTTAATAAAAACTTTATGAAACCTTATAAAACCAATGCATTTTTAGAAAAAAATTTTTAAATCTACTTTATAAAAACGTCGTGGTTTTATAAGTTCCCTATTAACACACAATATTCTAGGAATGTACCAGGAATATTTCCAAAAATATTCTCAGAATATGCTAATGTCCAAGTAGTTGCTCATAAGGCCCATGTTAAAAGAAATATCCTCAGAATATTTTCCGAGAATATTTCAAAATATTCTTCAAGAATATTCTTGGGCTATTTCTTTCAACATTGGCCTTATGGGCAACTTCTTGGATATTAGCATATTCTGAGAATATTTTAAGGAATATTCCTGGTACATTTCTGGAATATTGTGTGTCAATAGGGTTTCATAAAGTGACTTTATAGAAACTTTATAAACTTTATAAAATTTATAAAACTATATAAAATGACTTTATAAAACTTTAAAATGTGTGTTGAACTTGTAGATTGCGCAGCAGGAGAATAAAAAAGAACAAATTGCACAGTAAATCGATTATTATTTAAAAGTCCAAAATACATTCAAAGAAAATAAATCGGCTCGCGTAGCTGTGTGTGGCAGTCGAGTGCCCGGACAGAATCATACTACCCGACTGATAACCAAAATCAAAATCAAAATCAAAAAGGCCCGGCGCGCCAGGAAAAACAGAACCTGCGCGCGTAGAAACGAAAAACGTATTTCCCGATCTCGCGCGTCATGTCAAGCACATAAACTCAACATCCCCTCTGCTTGACCACGCGAACACATTCACACATTCCAAGAAGGTCACGAAGGAAAACAAAACGACCTTTTGGAAAAGGCTTGGTAAAAATGTCGGCGCGTTGCTCCTCCGACGGAATGTACTGGACGATCAACTCGTTTGCATAAACCCTTTCGCGAATGAAATGAAATCGAATATCGATATGCTTTGATCTCTTGTGAAACTCCGGATTTTTCACAAGCCTTATCGCGCTTTGATTGTCCAGGAACAATAAAGTGGGAGGAACCTCTGTGCCACCAAAATCGCGCAACACCTTTCGAAGCCAAATAGCTTCCTTTGCAGCCAATGCTGCGGCAACATATTCCGCTTCCGTAGTACTCAATGTTACAATTTTCTGTCGCTGATTCGCCCACGTAACAATTCCTTCACACACAAAAAAAAAGCAAAACCAGAAACTGATCGCCTCGTTTCAGTATCAGAAGCATAATCCGAGTCGGAAAAACCACGAAGGTCGAAATCCCCCCCGCTCGCCTATATCCCGTAATCAGCGGTCCCTTTTAAATACATGAAAATTCTCTTCACGGCCCGCCAATGAGTGTTGTCGTGACAAACCAAATATTTACTGACGTCATTCACAGCATAAGCGATATCTGGACGCGATACAACAGCCAAAAACATGAGCGATCCAACGGCTTCCCGAAATGGAACCCCCTTTTCCGCGCTCCCTTTTCTCGGCTCCTCATCGACAGCACTCAAACGCGAGTTCGGATCAGCCGGTATTGATACAGATCCCAATTCCCCCGGAAAAAATTTATTCAAAATGCCCATCGTATAACTCGTTTGATGAATGAACATCGTTTTATCTTCACGATTACGCTCTATCTATAAACCAACAAAACAACTCGAATTTCCCATTTTCATTTCAAAAGACTCACTCAATGCATTCTTTACACCATCCAAAGCAATCCCTGACCTCGAAGCCACAAGTCCATCATCAACAAAAATCGCAAGTATCACCTCCTCTCCTCGTACAATCCCGCGGAACACACACTTGTCGCTCTCGCATTGTTCAAGACCAATCTTTTTCAAAATACTTACAAGTTTCTCGTTCCAGCACCGGGCTGCTTGTTTGAGGCCGTACCATGACTTGAGCAACCTGCAAACACTCGTCTTTTCTTCTTTTCCAACATCGACACCCTCGGGAACCTCCATGAAAATCTCCTCCTTAATTTCTCCGTATAGAAATGCCGTCTTGATACCGAACTGCATGACATCGAGGTCCAGCTGAGTGACGATGGCCAAAAATACTCGAAGAGAGTCGTAGCGAATTACAGGGGAAAATGTCTCTTGATAATCGATCCCCTCTCTTTGACGAAAACCTCGAGCACAGAGTCTCGCCTTGTATCTCAAAACTCTGCCGGTTCCATCTTGAACGACCTTGAAAACCCATTTTGAATCGATGGTTTTCATGTTCGAATTTCTTCTTTGCAGGGTCCAAGTGTGATTATCTTGGTGAGATTTCAGTTCGTTGGCGATGGCTTCTTTCCACTTTTCGGAATCAGGAGAATTCAGAGCTTCTTGGTACGTAAGTGGCGTGTACACTGCCAAATTTGCCTGGTATCTGGAAACTTTTGGAATCGTTGTTCGGTTTCTCAGTCCGTAGGGGCAAGGGAGCTTCTCACCCCCCTCTCGCTGGCCGTCGTCGACCGTCCCCTCACCTTGCACGCTTCTACTTGCCACTGCCTCTTCTTCGCCGACACCCGTTGCGCTGGCCTCTCGCTCACCGATACCGGGTGTCCCGAATATCATTTCATCCGAAATTGACTCTTCGTTTGATGTTTGATGCTTTTCTTCAAAGTTGTTTGTTTCTTCTTTGAAAGCCACGTCACGGGAAACTTGCACTGTCTTGGTAATTGGGTCATATAGTCTGTAGTTCTCGGAATTGTTCTGGTTACCAACAAAAACAACCTTTTTCGACTTCGCGTCGAATTTTCTTCGGAAAATCTTCGGGATGTGTACGAAAGCCGTGCATCCAAAAATCTTCAGATGTTGCACATTTGGTTTTGAGCCATGCCAGATCTCGTACGGGGTTTCTTCAGGGTTGATCTTGGAGGTGATTCGATTCTGCACAAAAACTGCTGTGCTTACTGCTTCTGCCCAGAGAGACGTTGGCAAATTCTTTGCTTTTAACATCGTTCGCGCCGCTTCGACGATCGTGCGGTTGGCTCTCTCAGACTTTCCGTTTTGTTCGGGGGTGTATGGGGCTGAATTCGTCATTTGAATTCCTTTGTTTGAAAAAAATATTTTGAAATTCTCATTCACATACTCAGTTCCATTATCACAGTGGAACCTTTTCGGAGACCGGCCAAATTTATTTTCGATCAGCTTCTCAAATTCCTTGAATTTCTCGAAAACCTGAGATTTTGATCGTATAAAGAAAACTGCTCTGTAATTTGACCGTCTGTCTATAAATGTGACGAAATAATTCGCCCCTCCCAGTGATGGCTCCAACATTGGACCACATACGTCGGAATAAATGCACTCCCCGGGTTCCCAGTGATTTTCATCGCGAGATTCGCCGAAAGAAAGTCGATGAGATTTTCCGAACTTGCAAGCCTCACAATAAAACTTGTCAATGTCAGTGATTTTCACGCCCGTAATCACTTGTTTTCGAATCATGTTTTTCAGAGTCTCATTGTTTACATGCCCGAATCTTTCATGCCAAGTTTGAAGACTGTTCATGGCAGTGTTTATGTTTGCCTCGATAACGTTACACTCACGATCGCGTACAGGCTCGACAATGAATAACATTCGGTAAATGCCACTCGCCTGTTTTATTCCTTCGGCCACAACTTTTCCGTCCTTGACCAGATTCACTCTATCGCCCGAAAATGTTATCTCAAAGCCCTTCGCGGTACACACTCCGACCGAAAAAAGATTCTTACACAGTTTTGGCACATACAGAACGTCTTCGATTGTCGAATCGTGCCACTTATTGTTCACAAGCTTTCTCACTAAAATTGTCCCCGAACCGCGAACTTCACATACTCCATTATCGCCAAGCATGACGTTCTCCCCAACTGACGGGGTGAAGGTTGAGAACCACTCTCGTCGATGGGAAATGTGACGCGATGCACCACTGTCCGATAGCCACACTTCTTTCTCGTCCAATGAATCGAATCTTGAAATATTCTTCTTATCTTGTTTGGGTTTTTCTTCGACTGAAAAAGCGTAGTTTTGGGAACCATTTTTCTTCTTGAAGTCTTTCTTCTTCCTGCTATTACACTCCCAGGCGAAATGTCCTTTTCTGTGGCATGCATAGCATTCTATTTGTGACTTATTCGTTTTTCTATCTCTTGAATGATTTTTCTTGTTCCCACTAGCAGTTACGAAGGCCGTCGCATTTTCTTCATCCACGAAAATTCTGGATTCTTCTTTGATGAGACGCTCTTGAAGATTCTCGATGGTTTGGCGATCTGGATCAACGCTGTCCCACGCCGTTTTCAAAGCATTAAATCTTGCTGGTAAACTCGCCAAGATTTTTGCCATGATTGCTATGTCTGACACCTTTTCACCGACATCGCCGAGCTGCCCCGCCATGTTCTGAATCTTGGCCACGTGCTGGACAACTGAATCGTTCGGCGCCATCTTGTACTCGTGGAATCTCTGCGTCAAGACCAGCTTATTCGTTTCAGATTTCTGTTCGTGAATCGCCATTAATTTGACCCACATCTCTCGTGAATTATTGCTGGTCAATAGACTCTCCATTTGAGAAATTTCCAAGGCTGAGGAAATCAAAAACATAGCTTTGGCATCGTCCTTCTTCCACGAAGCAAAACTCTCTCGATCTATTTCTTCGGGCTTGATGCGCGTGCCATGGACAATGTCGTCAATGCCAGTGGCGATGAATATCGCATACATCTGAAATTTCCATATCTGGAAATTCTTGCCATTAAATTTCTCAACGTTTCTTGTCGATATCGCGTCCGCCATTTTCGAAAAGTCTATCGCGAACTTTTACTCATAAACTCCCGACGCGATCTAAAAACGTACTGCCACACCGCGATTTTCTTTTCACTTGCCGCCTCACACGGATTGTCTTTCTAAATTTTCTCCTTTTCGTGTCCTGGGCCCATAACCTGTTGAACTTGTAGATTGCGCAGCAGGAGAATAAAAAAGAACAAATTGCACAGTAAATCGATTATTATTTAAAAGTCCAAAATACATTCAAAGAAAATAAATCGGCTCGCGTAGCTGTGTGTGGCAGTCGAGTGCCCGGACAGAATCATACTACCCGACTGATAACCAAAATCAAAATCAAAATCAAAAAGGCCCGGCGCGCCAGGAAAAACAGAACCTGCGCGCGTAGAAATGAAAAACGTATTTCCCGATCTCGCGCGTCATGTCAAGCACATAAACTCAACAATGTGATTTTATAAAACTTTATAAAACTTTATAAAGTGACTTTATAAAGTTTTGTAGAGTCACTTTATAGAAAAGCAGGATTTTATTAAAAAAACTGAGATTTTCTAAGGGGTTTCATAAAAAGTTTATAAAAATCCAAGTTACTAGGGATGTTACTTTAAATCATTGTTGAAGTTTGAATATCCTAAAAATTAAAAAAAAGCAATTGGTTGAATATTGTAAGAGATATTTTTTACTGACTTCCCTTGATGTTAAATTTGTTATATTTTTCTTATGTGCAGAAACGAGGAAAGGCCTGCATTGGCAGGGGGGGAGGCCATTCTTGGAAACCGTTTTGTCGAAGCTGATGAAAATAATGACGAAGACATTTTCGATTTGCTACGTGGTGGAGATCATCATGACAATTTCAATGAGTCTGACAATGATGAAGGTGGGGAAATAAATGATGAAAATGAAGATGCTAATCGTCCCCTGTATCGCGGTGCTGGCATAAACGTTGGACAAAGTATGTTGCTTATTCTGGCGTCACTTTTACATTTCAACTTGAGTATGTCGTGTGTGGAGGCCATCATTGTTGTTTTGGAGTTTCACTGCTTACAAGACAATTTATCGAAAAACAGCTTGTACAAATACAAGAAGTTTTTTGGTTTTTGTGGAGGGGCTAGTGTTCGTAAGCATTATTACTGTTCAGCTTGCTTCAAGGAATTAGAGTCTGAAGCTGACAATTGCGTGACTTGTGTACGAGCAAAAAAATCATACTTTGTTGAGTTGCCTTTTATTCGTCAAATACATGAACTTTATGCGAGACCAGGATTTTACGAACTTCTCCAGCTAAGAGCTCAAAGAATGTATGTCCCTGGCGTTATTTCGGATATATATGATGGTTCATTGTATAAATCGTTTATGGAAAACGGGTTTTTGAGAATAATAATAATATTTCCTTTTGTCTGTACACCGATGGTGTTCCCGTTTTTAAGTCTTCGAAAATTAATATGTGGCCCATTTACTCAACAATAAATGAAATGCCTCAAAACCTTAGGAAAAAGAAAGAGAACACTATACTTGTTGGTGTATGGTATGGCGACCAAAAACCGCACATGAATGCATTTTTGTACAAATTTAGGCCCCAGTTGGAAAGAATCGCTAATGGAATCAGAGTTGACTTTCAAATAACAACAGCATCACTGTACGAGGGGTACTTCTTAACGCGACCTGTGATCTTCCTGCTAAATGTGAATGTTTAAATATTACACAATATAACGGCTATTATGGGTGCCCCGTGTGTCTTTCTGTGGGTAGAAGATTCGAAATAGAAGGCTCAAATACCTCTGTACATGTTTATCCGTACCAGCCTCTTTTTGATTTGCGAACAACTGAACAATGTTTAGGAGATGCACATGATGCCCGACCTAATCAACCCATTCGTGGGGTCAAAGGTCAGTCGGCGTTGTCACTCTTAATGCCTGATTTTATAAAAGGGATGGGAATTGATTGTATGCATGGTATTGATTCTGGAGTAATGAAAAAACTCATGACTCTTATTTTCGACAATAAGTATAGAAATTTTCCCTTTTCATTATTTCAAGTTACTCCAATTATCGACGACAGGCTTAAAAGCATCAAGCCACCAAAGTTTATTCATCGCATGCCTCGATTGGTTTCACATTTAGTACATTGGAAAGCATCTGAGTTAAAAAATTTCTTTGCTTATTACGCTATACCGGTTTTTGAAGGAGTCATGCCTGTACAATATTTCGAGCACTTTCTATTGTTAGTTACAGCAGTTACAATTTTGAATTCAGTTGAAATCACACTAGCTGAGATAGCCATAGCTGATAATTTACTACATAAGTTTGTCAGACAGTTCGAAAATCTTTATGGCCTTCAATTTCTCTCTATTAACATACATCAATTATAGCACTTATGCGAGTGTATAAAAAATCTTGGACCATTATGGGTTTATTCCTGTTATGAATATGAAGATATAAATAGTAGGTTGCTACAACTTATTCATGGCACTGGAAATCTCGATATCCAAATCGCTAATTATCATTATCAATTTTTGAAAATGGGAAAATATGTTCTTGGACTGCCCCAAGGACCAATACGAAATTTTTGTCTGTCCAAAAAAAAGCAGGTAAAAATTATCGAACAGGTACATTCACATTGTTATAGTGTTGGCACGTATAAAAATTTAGAAGATCTACAAATTTTTATTTTAAATGCTTTGCAAAACAGCGGTGTAGAATTCAACGATCATTTGATTTGGAAGTATTTTCGATTGTTAAAAGATAACAAGTTGTTCGTCTCTAGATTGTACGGTAAATATTACAAACAGAATCTTCAGTTGTTGAATTCTATATGGGTCAAGAAAAGAAGATATGATCAACAGGTCCAAATAAGGTTCTTCCTTTATTTCAAAGGTTCAAAATGTTTGAAACAGGATCTTGAAGGCTTAAAATGTTCTAATAAGGATCAAAAAGATTAAAAATGTTCAAATCAGGACTAAAATTTCGACTCGGGTATATATGCATGCAATCATTTATGCTAGGGGTCTTTCAACTCTGACGAATTTACCTGAAAAAGTTACGTTACCACGGGGGAACGTTACTTTTGACAATCTTTATCGGCCTTGTAAATGTGTAATGAATAAATATAACGCTATATGAAAAATTTATTCGTAATTACTTTCCATGCAACAAAGGTACGAAGACGAATTCTGTGTACGATGAACGTCTTTCTAATTTCTTAGTTTTCAAGTAAGGCATTTTCATCATCTTCCTTTTAATACAGTTCGCAGAAAACGTTGACAGTTGTTCACTCATATTTGCTGCCTTCGCAACAACAATGTGTAATATTTTTGAATTACACGGAGATGTGAAAAATGGTTCAGTTTTCTCAAAACATCGGCTGCTGAAAAGAAGCTCATCATTGTTCATAAAAATTTTCTCAATTTTCACGATTGAACCATTCTGAAGCTGGCATATGTTGTTAGCTGATTGCGTTGATAAAGTGAAATTCTTGAAATGGACAACCTTCACTTCACTTGCAGACCTTTTACTGTACTCAACGTGTGGATACGCTCTTGAATCTTTTTTAATTTTTGAAAGTTTTCTTCCATTCATCTGTTGTAGAGCTGCTGTAAGCTTTTTGCGTTAACTCGGACAGATTTTTTTATTCCTTGCATTGCATTTTCGAACGGAAATGCAGAAAAAGAATCCAAAGGTCCTACATACAAAACATCTGCAGCTAGATGTAAGAGACTGTGAACGACGTATGTTCTGCGCTCAGCACCGTAGTAAGTTTCAAAGTGGGCTACAAAAAACTCCAGCAAGTCTTGAGCGAACTTGTTTAAATCTACGCATGTGTCTTTATCGCATAAAATTCGAATAGCTACAATCAGTGTCAGAAGATGTTGGTAGCGCCTCTGAAATAAAAACGGCCTGCAAACTACCATAGCAGTATACATTATGAACTCCCGGCATTCTGTTGCTTTCCAGAACTTGATGTCAAACAGGCTCCGTGGTTGTCTCGCAAACTCTTGAGGAATGCACTTTCTTAAGTGTATCAAAATACTGGACATCATATTCAAATCATCAACGTCCATTCGAATGCCACTCCTTCCAAAAATCAGCAAGCGAACGATAAGTCTTACTACTCCCAAGGAAAGGACATGCATGTAGTCCAGTGGAATTTGCATAATCATATCTATTTTCAATCGCTCTATAGTAGAACTTCCTTTGTGATGCTGAGGCTGAAATCTCATGCGAAATGATTGATCGCCTCTTAACTCGCAGAGTATGAATGGAAAAGCCAGCCTATGCAAAATCAATTTCCCTCTTTGAGTACATCGAGAACAGCAGTAGTACCCACTGTGATATTTTGTATTTTTCAAAAATGCCATTGCTGGTGCATCACAAATTATAGCATTAACGCTTACAGAAATCTTTTTTCTTTTGAAAATTACTCCGTTTTCTTCCAAATGCACCATTTCATTTACAAAATTTTCGAGTAAACTATTTGCATCACTTAGTTTTCCATGCCCCCACATGACTCCTAAAATTAACATAAATATTTTTCAACATATGCACAGTTACACTCGATACTCATAAGCGTTATTGGTAGTAATTGTGATAAGGGACTGCCCGTACATGACTTATTAGAAAATGAGACATAACTATCAAAATATTTTCATTTTATTTGGACCCAAACTTTATAGATTTTTTATCAAGGTTTAATCGAGATTCAATCTTCTTTTAACATATGCTGTGGCTCGGCTGCAAATAACCGTGATAGTGGCCTTAATTCTGCATTACATTTCATATGATACACACTCTCTCAGTCTAAATTAGTGAAATTTTTACTAATTCAAACTAAGTAAATGAGTGAGTCACTATCGAATTAGTGGAATTCCACTATATGAATTAGTGATTTATAAATCTACCTTTCAATAAGTGAATTTCTACTAATGTGATTAATAGTTTCAAAATCTACTATTCAATTAGAAGAATTTTTTCAATTACCAAAGAATTACTGGATTTTCACTATTTCAAAAAGTAATTTGATGGTCAACGATCAAATAAGTAAAATTCAATATTGTGACCAAATATTTATTTGATATTCTATGTATGGAATAAATTAATTTTTTCTATTACTTTCTAAAAAAGTAAAAATAGTATACTTATAACAATTTATCAACTAAACACATTCCATGTTGATTTTATTATGATTATAATATTATTATTATTATAATATCCACTATTCTCAATAGTAATAATTCACTAATGTAAGTAGTGAAAATTCACTAATTCAAATAATCAACACCATTCTCAATAGTAAAAATCGTAATAATCAACCTTTGTAATTAGTGAATATCGACCTTTTTAATAGTTTAATTGTACGAATCATTTAGTGAAAATGCACTATAAGATTAGTCAAAATCTACTCATTTAGTAGTAGATTTCTACTAAAGTTAGATAGTAGAAATTTGCTATTTCTTTAGTCATAATTTACTAATTCAATTAATGATTTTTCACTAATCTTCAGTGAAAATAATCTTATTTTTCGCCTTTTGAATTAGTGGAATTCCACTAATAATTAGTAGTTTTCTACTAATTCGAGTTGGGAGAGGCAACTTGAGCATTGTAAATAAATTTGTAAATTACTCTTACAGTGGACATTCATCACAGTTATGTTGCAGTAAGTGCCAACAAACGTTTTTTTACTTGAATAAGTACCATTGTATGTAACGCAATCGTACAACAGCGTATTAAGAATGATCATAGAATTCAGTAACATGTTGGTCGGCTATGTTAAGGATATCGAATGTTTTTACGTATTTGAGACACGTTGATAATTTTTTGCTTACAAATCATCAAAAAAAAACTCATAAATCTTACAGAGGAATGAATAAAGTCTCAAGTGGTTCAAATTTTAATTGTTTTTCTAGCAGTTACCATGATTTTCTGTATTTTACTATCATTTCATCTACACTTATCTACCATTAATCCCCACATATTATCGTCATTCATAGTAATTACCCGTGATATTCGGTCAATTACCCTAATTTATCAATCATTGACAGAAATTTTTCATCTACCATAATGTATTATCTTTTTCTTAATTCCTATGATTCACCAAGAGTTCCTACCACAAACTGAAATCACCAATCAATTACCATAATTGACTATAATTTTCTATCATTTACCGAAATTTCATAGTAACAACCATTTGTTATCATGATTTCCCCTCATTTACCTTAAATTTATATCAATTACCATAGTTCACAGTCATGCATGGTACGTTCCTAATAATTTTTATTATTACTAATTATTATGAACGATTATTTACTGTTGTTCACCATTTATTTCTATGTTGCCCTACGGTTTGCAACAATGCGCATGGTAACTTTACATGAATTATCATGAGAACTCATAATTGTCTATAACTCATTTTTTCATAAAATTTACATTAGCCACTCTACCTGTGAGTTCACAGCGAACTTGCTATTTTTACCCTTGAACTAGCTCACAACGAGTTAGATTCCGAAAATTCTCAACTTTTGAAAAACTGAGCGATTGAATGCTTTAACGAAATTTTTACATGCCCTTCATATGGAAGTTCTTGCACTTTTCCAACTATCGTTTTTCTAATTATCTAATTATTGAGGAGGAGAAGCAGCCCATTAATCGAAACCTACAGATTAAAGAGGAAAGTGGGTACATATATGACAAAAAAAAAAACGTCATGTTTGGGCTACCCCTCATCACAAAAATCATAAGAGCTCAATCGATAGCTTTTTAAGCAATACAGTCTAAAAAAAATTTGTGGTAATATTTCTGTACTGTTCCGAAAGTCATTAATCACTACCTTTGTGATGATATTTTCCAGTACTTTTTACTGATATTCCAATTTTTAATTAAATTTTTCCTATTCATTGTATACTACTATTCCATATTTTAATGAAATTTTTCTATTCAAGTATTGAAACACGAAAGAATAGTAAATAGGAAGTTTCCATATTTTTTTTACAGTGTAGATACTCCAATTGCTCATCTTGCGTACTGGCTTCGTGGTAACTGATACATACAATCTTTTTTCAAAACTTTGTTACGCACCGATAATGAAGGGTTTCATATCATCTTCAAGTACAGTTCCTTGAATAGGCCAAAATTCTTGTTTTGAACTATATGCTAGAGGGAGACCGTCTAAATTGATATTGAGTTCAATGACAGATATATTTTCCAAGTACTTCTGAATAGCAACTTCCAACCTGAAATGAATATATTGATGGGCTCCGATTCGGGTTATGTGTGATTTTGTATTTCGAGGAGTGTGCATTAAAGTGCGGCAGTCTGTTGGAAGATTGTCTGCGTGCGCATGATTTCTCGGTAATGTAAGAAGCGCAGTTGTTGCTGCTGATCCGATGTGGTATACGTATTTCCATAGTGCAAGACTTTCAGATAACACATTCGTTTCTTATTCCTCAAATTTTTGAGTTTCTTCACAAGAGTTTTCTACATCTTCCGCACTATCCACATTTATAGCGTTACTTCCACTTTCAGTTTCATCATCTTGCGATTCTGCACTATCCGACGTCCATTCATCAGAAAAAAATTTACTGCTACAGGATCCTTCGGAATCAGTTTCTTCGTTATCACACTCGTGGTTACAGTATCCTGTTGCATTCAATAATTGGTATCTACTGGCTACATCTTCCGTGTCAGATTCATTTTCACAAATGTTTTCTTCACTTTGTTCTTCGTCACTTTGTAAACTTGCAAGCCAACGTTTTCGATGTGAAGACAGTAAATGAAATTCTTTTGGCATTTTATTGTACGAACCCTTCTGTTTTTAATTTTGTGCTGCATAAAGACGCCAATGTATTGTCTGTAAAAACACATTGCTTTTTTACTCTTTTTATGTTACTTTTTGTTCTCGCACAGAACTGCGTCTTTCTTGACTTATTACGAATCAGTAGGGTTGGCGTAGGTGACGAAAGTATGTTACATATTTTCAATCAACTATAAAGATTGTAACAATAAATTTTACAATCTTTGTAAATTACAATCTTGTGTTACTTACAAAGTTAGAATAGATTGCAAAGCAATAAGCGTCTCACAAAAATATCTAAGAAAATAGAAGGGTTTCGGGTTAGGTTACGTTATTTGAACGTTCATCAATGAGGGGCAGTAAACAAGACTGGTTGTTACCTAATAAGAATCTCGGAAGGCAGGAAATTTACGAAAACAAGTCATGGAATATCCGTAAAGGGATAGGGCTAGGTAAGATTATACTTGTTTACTTTATGTAAAGTAAGTGCAGAGCGCTTAGTTGTAGAATGTTGCAAAATGTACTGCGAAATGGAGAGTTTGAAAAGTATAAAAGTCCTAAAAATATGTCACGAATCAGAAGGGCTTCAAAGACCAGAAAGGCACAATAATATGACACAAAGTAAAAGATTCTTAGGCTTCGAAATGTGATGAAAATATGTGACGAAAAGAAGGGGGCTAGGCTTTGGTAATATATAGTTGGATGGCTTAGAAGGTCAGGAAGGATGTTACGGAAATATGGCACGAAACGAGGGGCTCATGAGAGTTCATGAAATCGTTACGTCACAAAATATAGAGGGATGAACTAGACTTAGTTTTTTTCCTTTAGTAAGGGTGAATTGGTTAAGATTATGTGGCATTAGGATCGTGTGGAGGTCAATAGAAACAGCAGGATATCACGGAAATATATTTGCAAGAAAGGGTCTAAGGACGCTTGGTTGTCTCAAAGTTTGCCGTGAAATGAAGAGAGTTGAAACTATTATTAATTAATAATTATTTTTCTGGACATCCATTGCATCAAAAAAGAAGTACAGTTATTAGTTTGCTGAACAAGAATTTTAATTTGTCAAATTTCATTTGACAGTTATTCTGTAATATTTGTTATACTCTACAGTGATAGATATTACACCTACTACATACGGAATTTTGATAGAATGTAAATGAAATGAAAAATTTTTCTAACAGAAAATCCAAAAATGAATTAACTGTCAGCATTTTTTCAGTACTTCTTGCAACAAGATATCTATATTTTTTAATAACTACACAAAATAAGTATTGCACTGGAAAAGTATTGTAGAATCTCCCTTCGGGCAATAATTTATAAAACGAATATATTGCAATCACTATATATAATAAGTGATTCTAAAGCACTACTTTATTCCTAATTCTTTCTTAATTCAACATTGCGTCGACTCAAAATGAAAAAAAAAAATTGTAATACGTAATAACAGGTTACAAATGCAAAAATCAAAGTTTAAAAGTATGACTCGCCAGGAAAAGCGGGCAGGTGAGTGACTGGAAATGCTTGAGTCCAGATTTACTAAAAATGAAATCCCACGTCTGATCCTGTTATAATTTCAATACAAAAAACTTGTAAGAAAAACTGCTATGAGTAACCATAATACTTTCATCATTGTAATGGGGATTAGCTCTTACTGAGCACATACGACAGATATGATTTTTTTTGTAACTTTTCCAGGCTAGATTTCTCACCTCCAAATTTTACGATGAAAATATTTTTTGGGGGGATATGGATATTTTTTGGCAAACTGTCAATTAACTGCCACTGACAAATTCTTATATTTTCTGAAGTCATATACATTCTAAATATATGAAATTTACGTAGAAACGAAAACATTGTAAAAAATAAATACGAAAAAAAAAAAAAAATAAAAAAACATTTATCAAGCTGAAATTGTATTTTACTCAGAAATCAAAATTAGTTAATAGTCTTTTCAATCCGTTTTTCCCAAAACTCTTTTCTCACATGACCGTTTCAGTCTTAACCTGATTAAGTGATGACGGGTTAAGAATGTAAAAATCTATATAATAAAACATTTTGGGTGGTTTTTATCAGTTGGATGTTCCTAAAAACGCATAAAACCTAATCGGGAGAGATTTTGAGGCATATAAAGAATTAACATTAATTGTTTGAGAGACAAATATTTGTTTCTCCGACAACTGTTTGTATGCCTTGAAATATCTTCTGACTAGGTTTATGCGTTTTTAGGAACATCCAACTGATAAAAACCACCCAAAATGCTTTATTATATACATTTTTACATTCTCAACCCGTCATAACCCAATCTTAACCTGTCATAACAGAATCGGGTTAAGACCGGAACGCTCGGGCAAAACGATTTTTTGCACATGCCCTACTCTTTCAAAACTTTTTTTCCCAATCAAGGGTCAGTTCCAAAACATATTTTTTAAAATAGGTTCTTAATAATTTTTCCGAATCTAAGCTTTTCCAAAAAATATTTTTTCTACACGAGGCTTTTCGAACGGAGATGTTTCCCAAACAAATTTTTTTCACACTGAACAATTTTAAAAACTTTTTTATAGTTTGCATTACGCACAGAAAATCTGTATTGAATTTCAATTAGTAGGCAATCCTCAATCCATTTATTGAGCGGTTTTGGATGAACTATTTTTGTTATCACATTATTTATTAAAATATAAATATACGAAATGAATTTTTTTCTTTCCATAAAAAAAAGTTACATATTTACATTATAATTTTTATTATTTCAAGCATTCTACAAACTCTTCTGAATTTTCTTAGTTTCATTGAAATTCTTACAGGAAATTTATTTATTTTTTTTTTTTTTGTAATTTTTGAGTACTTCCCTGCTTCAGAAAATCTATTAATAACCATTGATAACCATTGAAACCTGTACAAAGTTAACATTGACAATGGTTCTCCATGCTAAGTAAATGGGATTTTCAATCGTTCTGGACTACTACTGGGACGATTGGAACCCATTGAAAATCCCATTTATGGAGAACCATTGACAATGATAACTTTGTATAGATTTCAATGGTTTTCAATGGTTTTTAATAGATCTTTTTAAGCAGGGTTCTCGAGCTTTTCGAATTTTATTAAAAAATAACTAAACGTTATCATACACAATTCGGAGTAATTGAAGAAATAATTTAATCTTTGAAATTGGTGAACGTTCCCTAAATTTCTAAACATTTTTTGAGTTCTACAGAATTATAAGCAATCTTGAAAATTGTCACTGTTTTTAATGCTTTGAAATAAGAAAATTTCATATATATTTAATAGGAAATATTTAAAACGAAACCGTTAAATACTAGTGAAAACGTTATCTCAGTAAAATAAAAGGGATGCGTATACCAATAGAAAAGTTGGAATAGTATAAATTTTTGTTAGACCCGATCGTATGAATAAAAAAAGAAATTTACAAATTTTACAATATGATACCCGAGTCGAAAAATCGAAGAGCTCATTTGAGCCTCTTAATAATATTAAAACTGATTTGAGTCATTTATGTCCTCCTGAACCTCTTTTGATTCTCTTGGTAATCGTTTACTCCTCATTTACTTCTCTTGAGCCTCTACATTTTATTTTATTTTATTTTACAGCCTCTTTTCCCACTCATCAGCCTCAACAGTACAGAATAGTCTCATGTGCACTTATTTTTTCATAGTTTTGGATCTCTTTTGAGCCTCGTGAGACTCACTGTTCTGAAATAGCGCCTCATTTACTCCTCTAGGGGCTCTCCACCTTATTTTACTATCTCCTTTAAAATTTATATATATGTATATTTTATAAATTTTTTTTATAAATAACATTATGTAGAAATGCGACTGAATTTGGAAATTCCCTGATGTCCTTCATCTTTTTCCCCGACGATAGTTTATTCATTTCTCAATACCAAACGGTACGTAACTTAAAAATGTATGATGAAACAGATTAGAAGAAAAACGCATGATATTTTCGAATAGTTGCTTTATTATTTCACAAATCACCACATTAGTTAGCAAGAATAACTATAATATTATTTTCATCATTCTTAATTCAAAACTTTTGGCCTTAAAATTACATTAGAACCACTTGAAAATTGATACAATGTCAATTTCAAACGCTCAAAATTTATAACGTATGCAAACACATGAAAACAAAAGTATTTGACTAACCGACCTCGAAAGTGTTATTACTTACGATTTCAAGCTGTATTGAAATAAATGAAAAAAAAATTTATTTTCCATGACATGTTTCTACTGACGTTATCGTTCGCTAAACTATTAGATTTATTACCACGAGTAAAAATCAGAATTTCAATCTTTTAAAACATTTTTAAAACTAGTGTGTTGCAGCTGTGTGTAATGCATATAATCGCTTCTTAAATACTTAAAAATTGAAGTCTACGAAAAAAAAAGAAATGACAGATGAAGTTCCAATTTCTATCGTGGTCGGAAATTCTTAAAGGCATGGGTGTTTCATTTGCAATTATATATTCAATTTACGGATATGTACCTCTCCCCTAGTATTTTATTCCACCCCAAAATTCTACTCTGATTTTACTCTAAGAAATGAGTTGAATTTCACTCTCAGAAATAAGGATAGTATTACTCTAATTCTTCATTGTTAACTGGTATACCGATAAAAAGAAAATTATTTATACTTAAACGCACGCAAACTTTCATTAAATGATTAATTGGTACAGCACACATTCTATCTGTTTCGCGACATTTCAATAAAAATTTGGCTGTATTGCAACGTACGCCATTATCGCCCTCTGTAGCAAATACACTGAATGGATCAATTTCCTGAATAATGGCGAAGTGTTGATTGTTGCAAATACATTCTTCCAAATGGCAACCACAACGAGACATCTTTACAAAACAGTGAATAAAGCCTAGTCTTGATTGAACGCCATCACTAAACTGGGCAGCAAAAGATTCTGTTTGTAAGGTTTTTCGATACATTTTTGAGACATATAATTTTCCATCTTTCAAAAGACTAAAATATTTGTGAAATGAAGCATTGTTTATTATAATATTACTGTTCATGAATGCATAACATTCATATATAACATAGAATAACATGTTCAAGTTCTTGTATTCTTTCATATACACCAACACTGTAAGTATGACGGAAAATATTTTCTATTATTTTGACTTGTTTTTTTTTTTGCACACAAAAAGCTCGTATCGGTCCTTCTGGTAGGTTTTGAATATATTTGAACATTCTTATGTATCGAGTGTGATAATTTGATACTTGAGTATCAAGATGACCAGTACCGTGAATGAGTTTTAATATTTTTCCATTAATATCTTCGAACTCGTAACATGTATATACCCACAAAGGTCCTAAGTTTTTCACACATTCACAGAGATGGAGAAGTTTGTGTATGTTTATTGAACAAAATTGAACACCGTACAAATGTTCAAATTGTCTCACAAATTTGTTCAGAAAATTGTCAGCTACAGCTATTTCCATTTCTTGTATTTCCATTCCTTCAAAAACTGGGATTGAAAAGAAAAAAAAAAATGTTTCAATTCTGACGCTTTCCAGTGTAACAATTCTGTAACAGAACGAGGCATGCGATGAACAAATTTTGGAGGTTTAATACTTTTTAGCCGGGAATCAATTATATCAATGACTTGTGTTAAAGAAAAAGGATAATTTCGAAACTTGTTGTCAAACAGAAGAGTCAACATTTTTTTTAAAACACCACCTTCAACGCCATGCATACGATCGATTCCCATACCCTTAATAAAATCGGGCATGAGGTGATATAAAGCTGATAAACCTTTCACACCACGGACAGGTTCGTCAGGTCGTGCATTACGAGCATCTGCGACACACTGCTCAGATGTTCGTAATTCAATGTCTCTTTGGTATGGAAAAACATGCACAGAACTATTAGGCCCAATTTGTTCTCTCCTCCCTTCACAAAGACAAATTGAGCATTCAAAATAACCATTGAAATATACAAAATTCAAACATTCACATTTAGTAGGAATATCGCACGTTCCTGTTAATACAATTCCTCGAACTGTCATTCGATTGCCATCTGGAAGAGTAACTACAGTCCCATTAGCTATAGTCTCTAATCGATTTCGGAATGTATACAAAAATTTATTCATATGACGTTTCTTATCTCCATACCATACACCAAGAAGAAGTGTATTTTGTCTTTTTTTCCGGTCTTTAAATGGCAATTCATTTATCGTTAAATAGACTGGCCACATACTTATTCGAGATGATTTAAATACTGGTATTCCATCTGTATAAAAACTAAATGAAATGTTGTTTCTATTTGCAAGAAACCCATAATCCACCCATGATCGATATAATCTGCCATCATAAATACCAGGAACTTGTATCCGTCGAAATCTTAATTGGAGGATATCGTAAAACCCTGGCCTTGCATACATTTGCTTCAACTGGTCGATAAAAGGCAATTCTATGAAATAACCATTCTTCCCTGTTCTACACGTAAAACAATTATGATCAGCTGATTGTAATTTTCGGAAACAGGAAGAGCAGAAATAATGTTTGGTTACTTTCGAAGCCCCGAGAAAACCGAAGCACTGTTTAAACTTGTATAAGCTGTTTTTGACTAAATTTTCTTGCAGACAATGGAATTCTAGTACCGTTATAACACTTTACACGCATGACATGTTCAAATTAAAATGAAGGAGTAATGCCAAAATGAGTAACATGCTTTGTCTAACGGTAATTTGGGCACCAAGATACAATGGACGATTTTCATCTTGATCATCATCATAATCATCATCGTCACTGTTTTCTTCGTTGCGAACTGCATTTTCATTGTCGGAACCATAGTTTGAATCATTTTCTTGTTGATCACGAAAACCATCCCTGCCCCCAACTTGCTCGTCATTATGGTCATCACGGTTTTCTTCGTTGTAAATAGCATTATCTTGATTACCGTCATCTGAAGCATTCTCCAATTGATCTTGTGCACCACCTTGCCCCTCTTCACCACCAACTTCAATGACGTTAAGGTGGCGACCATCTTCATAACGTCTTGGTTCGTTGATTTCATTTTCCCTCAGACCACAGTTCAATTCTCCATCATCATTCGTGCCTGGCTGCTGTTCCCTGTGACCACGAATAAATCCTTTGTCAGTATCGATTTTGGATAAATAAATTATTTTCTATTACTACTAAAGAATTCAATCAACATTTTCTTTCGGGTCGATTATACTGAAAATTAATAACAATTACTAATATTTGTAACTCACGTGTCTTGATTTCAAAATTTAATTTGTTACTAATCAATCAGTAATTAGTTTTAGTAAATTCAAAGCAATTGTGAAAAAAGGTTGAAGAAAACAAAGTTCATAACAGAATCACACTGAGAAAATAAACAGTGGAAAGGCTTTTGAATAAAAATTTATCGTTCAAAACAATGATATCAAAATTTTTTTTCAAAATTTATTTAATGTATGTTTTTCAAATATTCACATTCATAATATGTTTTGAATTTTCAATGGTAGGATTAAAATTAAACATTTGAACGTGATTCAATATTTTGCCTAATCAATAAATGACTAGTTTTGAAAAATTCAATTCTATGATCTTTCAATTACACATCCATTTGTAAATAGAGAAAAAACCATTTAATTTTAATGAGTTAATAGAGCTATTTTTTGTTAAACTTCCCTAGTAATTGTAATTTTTATAAAATTGTTGAATTTTTTATAAAATTTCACTATTTTATAAAATGATTTTATAAAAACTTTGTAAAAAAGCCTGCGTTTTATAATGCAATTTTAAAAAATCTATATATATAATCTTTATAATGCAATTATAAAAATTCTTTATAATAAAAAATAAGATATTGTAAGCCGCTCTTAATTTTCAACACGCTTTTTTACTGTGTAGCGATTATAATTCTAAAATTTACTGGTCTATTGTTTTTAATTTCGCTAATTATTTTTTGCTACATGGAAATTTGCATCACAGACCAAACATGTAATTTTAGGAGTTACTTACCGCTTATCGCCGATAGGATTATTCACATTATGTTCATTTTCTTGCACCATGCGATAAGGATGATGCAAAACTTCGTTTATTCTCTGACGTTTACGAAGGTTTCCAACATCATCTAAGATTTTCGAGACATTTTATTTCCTATTTACTCCAAAAACTTCGTTTACATTTGTTTGTTTTCATTAATTGTCAAGATCAGTGCAGCTCAGTTCACTGTGCTCAGTGCCGATACCCCGGTTATTTTCTGTCCTTTTTATGCCCCACAGACCGTGAGTGCGAGAGAGACAGAGATATCTCACTCGCACTCACGGCCGTAGATGGAATCCCGATCAAAAAAACCAGTTCGGAAAAGTTCGGCCAATCTTCGGCCGCATTCGGTCCGGTCGCGGCCGAAGTTCGGCCGAACTTTTTCCGAACTGGTTTTTTTGATCGGGATCCATCGGATATTGCATACTATTCTGCGGGGCATCTGACATCAGGCAAGAACAGGCAGGAACAAGTCGCCGTGTTTATAAGTGTGTACTCAGTACTGTGTGTGTGTGTGTGCAATAATCGCTCTTAGTAGACTTGTGCGGTTTTTAAATATTTGACTTAAATAATAAAAATTGTTAAAGTTTCCTCGAAAATGACGGGTAGAAAAAGAAAATTCGGTTTAATTTGGTGGACAGAGGGAGGAGAAAAAGACATCGTCCCTCTGTCCGTCATACCCCAAAAAAGCCGGTGTGTAGGAAAAACTTTCTGCTTACCGTGGAAGGATGCAAAAACAAAGAAAATCGTGAAAACTGAGGCGAAACTACTCGCTGTAAATGGTAAGTGTAAAATAATAAAATTTTAAAAAGCATTTTCACATTTAAACATGGTAAACATAACCTTCTTTTTAAATGAGGGTTATGTTTGGATTACCGTGTATTATACCTTGGATTATCCCTGTAATTTAAAGAAAATTTAATCACTTTGGGTTCGTTTCTGTGCCAACTCATTTCTGATAAATAATATATTAAATTTAAATACAGTCAATTTCAAATACAGGGTGATTCAATAGACCTGAGCAACCGAAAATTCTTGATTCCTCATGAAATTCTAAGATGATCTTTCCTAAGCCATTTTTCATAAAACTCGAAATTAAAAAAGATATTTATATTATAAGTTTCAAAAATCAATGAGCTTCTGCGAGGGATGGGGATAGAAATAACGCACCAGAATTTACCTAGATATTCTCCATATTTTTCTGAATTGAAAAGTCCTTTGCCCCTTTTCACGAAACTCAAAATAAAAAAAAATATTCAAATTTTAAATTCGAGAAATCTGATTGGTTAAAACTTTATACTAAAATATCTTTTTTTATTTTGAGTTTTGTAAAAAGTGGCAGAGAACTTTTCGATTCAGAAAAATATTATTATATAATATTAAATAATATTTAAAATATTATTATAAAATATTTATGAAAAATGGCTATTACAATAATAATTATAAGGAAATCGAATAAGGAATCCCTGGTTTTTTTTGCATGCTCGACTTTGGGACACCCTGTATATTACTATACAGGGTGTTTCAAAGTCCCCGCAGATACCAAAAACCATAGATTTCTTTTTTGTTTATGGAAGGTTAATTATAAAGACCTTTTTTATATTGTTATGGATTTTCCGAGTAAATAAATGTATGTTAATCAAAATGAATCGTTTAGAAAATTATTTCAATAAATTGACTATCATAGACGTTGCAGTATATATTCAAAATTATCCGATGGAAAATAACTAGATTAAATTCAAAATTTTATAGAAGTTTAGATTAACTAAATTCAGTATAAGAGATTCCATGAGGTTGTGAATAGAAATAATTAAATAAGAAAAAAAAACTCTTGGTGGAATAATTATAATAATTTATGAAATTTTCAAAAATGCAATAAAGAAACGTGCCAATACCTGTTGATTGTACTTCTTAGAAATATTAATAAACTAATTTATTATTGAAATCAACATGATGAGTTCATGATGAAAAATTCATTCAATTGATCGAAAAAAAATTATTCAATAATGAATGATTACTTTTGGAAGATGAAATACTCAAAATAATTTCACAGATAACAAATTTAATGCATTTAAATTTTCATGAAAGTTTGAAGAATTTTTATTATATTGAAAAATTCCATAAAGGGGTGAATTGTATAATTACATGCAGATTTTTCTTTTGAATGAACGAATTTTTAAATTTTGAATGAATTTTTTTTGCAGAAGATAAAAGTGAGCTACACAAAATGATTGTGACAACGAGCGGCGATCTGCACAATCCAGAGGATAAAATTTTCTCTGAAGAAATTAACAATGAACGACAAGTTGGTGACAAAAGAAACGCAATGATGAAACATTTACAAAAATCAAGGAAAATTGAAGTTCATGCTAGGCTACAAGAAAAACCAACAATTTTTCAAAATCTCCGTGACTCATCATTTGTGGTGACGAACATTGCACCGTCGAGCAGTCGTCAAATTTCACAGCTGAATCCATATGAAGAAAGATACTTTCAAGCGCCATATAAACCTTCTGCAGAACAACATGTGTACGCCTAAAAATTCATCGAGGAGCCACGATCGCAATCTTCTTCCATCCTAAACATCAGCGACCAGCAACACTCATTAGGGAACCCTGTTGTACTATATGCAATGCCAGAAACTTCTCCAGGCATCATCAAACCAGTGTTTCAGTTACGGCGTGAACCATCTACAAGTCGCATTATTAGAAATGCATTGCAAGAATTACACCCATTTTGCAACGAGTCACCTGAAAAATATCCTTTTGCAAGAAGCGATGAGCAGCTGTCCCAACTTTCGGTGAATGACCATGTAGCGAATGAGAAAACCCAAGAAGAATTGCCAATGAACAATTCGTCACTAGAGAACTTGGAAACAACACAATCCCAGCCACGATCCAATGACCTAAGCCATTTCGATGATGATTCATCTGTGTTCGAAGATACGGTCGTAGAAACTAATCAAAATACTTCAACCTCTGAGAAAGAATACCGCACGTATCCATTTCAAATCGGAAGAGGTAAAATTATCTGGATTCCTTGTTTTTTATGAATAGTATATTTATTAACGAGGAAAACTTTAAATTCATTTAAAGATTGTAATGCAAGCTAAATGATAACGTGGAACCCTCAAATTCGTTGGAAAATATTACCAATTCAGGTCAATTATGTCAGTTCAACAACGATAGTAAATATGAGTGTCTGATTCAAGCGTCAAGAAATAAAATATTTTTCTTAAAATTTAACAGAGGTCATGAGTATTCTGCATGTGTTGAAACACTTAAAACATATTAAACATATAAATTAAAGAAAATCAAAATTTACTCGTTTAAATATAACAATTAAACCGTTGTCAATGATGAAATTATAATTTTTTCAATGTTTAATATTGATTGAAAACGAACGAGTTTAGTTTTATCTTTATTCGCATTGGGTATTGATTTTAACTGCACTTTAAAGTAGAAACAATTCGTATGAAGTACGAAAATCTGAAATTATTATTACAAAGAACTTTGAAAATACCCTGAAATACTCTTCACAAGTATCGTTCGTATTTGCTTGCAGTTACTCTAGATGATATCCGTCGAATGGAACAACTGCTGCAAGCAATGAAGCAAGCGTATGAAGATCAAGAAGGAGAAAAAGTCGATGTGTTGAACACTTTTGTGGTATGTTATATTTTGATTGAATTCTACCTTTTTCTTCATATCTAAAACTCATGTTAATATTCTTACATTATCACTTATCCTGTAAAAAGTTATGTGAATTCAATAATTTACTGAATTTTAACTCTGAACTTGATATTAAAGTTGTTTAATGGGGTTCCTAACTAGTAAAAGAGAGCTGTTCAATTTTTTATAGTGTCAGCACGCTTTTGAGATATAAAATACTCATATTATCACACCTGATAATTTCAAGTATTCTTATACTTTAATTCCATGAATTGTTTTCCATCCCACATAATCCTCCCCTTCCCCTCACTCGTAAAATTTTACTCAATCTGCTCTCACTTTCAATGAAAACTATAATTTGATATTAGATCAATCAACAATTGAGTATTTCATTTTAAGTATTTCATTATCATTGGTTTTTTTTTTCAGGTACCGACAAAATTTTTTGCAGCTGGTGAGGGCAAGGTGGTGTATCCCATTTATGTTTTTAAAATGACAAAAAGAATGTAAGAAAAATCCTTGAAAATGTTACTTACTTTATGAAGCCATAACTTATTCATTAACTTCCCTGTATTTAAAAAAAATCTTTGTTTATTGCTACATTACAACAGAAACAGTAAATGTTCCTAAAGTTAACGCTTATTTATATAGTATGGTCCCTTTTCTTAGATCGTATCACATAAAGAAAAAGAATGAAAAAGAAGTGGGATTAGATTAAAAAATTAGCCAACCTCATAAGCTCTATTAGGCCATTTGTAACAGAAAATTGATCTTAGTGTAAGAATAAATTTTAATATTTTCATTCATTTTTCCTACAGCCCAAATCACATGTTTCTATTATCTTGATTTATTTCAGGTTGAAGTTGCTGCAGGCTTTGGAGTTTTTTTGCCGATTCACATATTTCAGTTAATTAATGACAAAGCGATTTTCAACCAAGATTGGACAATCGTCGTTCGGGAATTTCTAATTGAAATTTATAAAAACAACATTTGCCAATTCTCGGCAACTGGGATCAGAACGAATCGGCCACCAATTGATCTTCGAGTATTCGCAGCAATGTAAGGTATAAAATTCTATTTGAAGGAAGCAGCTACTCTATAATTAACACATTGGCCATAAAAACTCAATTCAGTTATCGAGTAAATATAAGGGTACCTCAGAAATTGTACAGATCACAAATTATTCACATACCCTCTTTAGACCATTTTCCTTTTCGCGACATGATTTTTTGACACCCTTCTTTCCGTGACACTCCACCCCCTGCCAAACTCCCCGTCTTTTCATGACATACTGTATTTTAGCAACATTTTACCCTCCCCCTTGACATACTGAAACCCTCGGGTAAAACGTAATTTTACATTAAAAAAGAAAGTTTCTAACACCTCAAACATTTATTACGAATTTCTAGCCAAACATAAAAGCTCTATTTTATTTTAACGTTTCATGAATCAATTACAGCATGGGTTAATAAAGTTTCCAAAAAAAACATGAGTCGAACAGAAATCAACAAGGTCGTGACTCACATTTGCTCAAATAAAAGACGACGATTTAATCCAGTTGAGAAAGCAACTTCAGCAGCTGCAACGGCTAACAGTGAAAATTCGATGGAAGCAAGAAAAAAATGAAGTATTTTTTGTATATTATAAGTTTTTATAATAAAAACCAATAATCCTTTTCAAGTATTCTCAAAATTATTTTTCCCAGTTCCAAACTTATGAAACTCAAAAAATATTTAATATTCAATTATATTCATGTGGGATTTTATGTTTTTCTGTCTGCATTCATATTCTTGTTCTTCTAATGAGGCATTTTTCTTCCAGACAGTGACACTGATTTTTTATTGATCAACTGTTCAATAAAAAATGCTTATGTATTTGGAGCTCTTCTGACACTCTTAAAATTCATGCATTTAGCATCATTTGACCCTCGTGAGCCTCACTAAATTTCGATCGAGAGTCTCATTTGATCCTCTTGAGCCTAAAACGATAATAAGTCGCACCTCGAGGATCAAATGAGGTTCAAAAATACATTCGAAACATATTACCAAGTGTACTCCTAATTAATTTCCGGTTTTTTTGCAAATAAAACACATAATTCCAAAAAAACCGTGACCTTTATTTTATTCAAAGTATTTTCCATCGCTTTCTACACATTTTTCCCACCTTTCTGGTAAATTGTGGATACCACGCCAGTAAAAATCATTGCCTTTGGAGGTGAACCACTCGGTGAGCCATTTTCGTACATTTTCGTACGAGTCGAAGCGCTGCTCAGAAAGGGCATGGCCCAACGAGGCAAAGAGGTGGTAGTCGGATGGCGCCAGGTCTGGTGAGTAAGCCGCATGATCAAGCACTTCCCACTTGAGCCTTTCCAGCGTGTCACGAATGACTTTCGACTTATGCGACGGCGCATTGTCGTGGAGTAAAATCACCTTCTTCTATCGTTGTTGATATTCTGGTCGGTTTTCCACAATGGCTCGGCTCAAATCTTTCATTTGCTGTTTGTAGCGAACGGCATTCACAGTTTCACCAGGTTTCAGCAGTTCAAAGTATATAACACCGGACTGGTCCCACCACACACACAGCATGACCTTCCGACCGTAACGATTTGGCCGTGCCGTCGATGTCGATGCTTCTCCTGGACTCACCCACGATTTGTTGCGCTTAGGGTTCTCCAGGAAAATCCACTTTTCATCACCAGTAACAATACGATGCAGGAAAGACTTTCTTTTGTATTGTTGAAGCAGCATTACACAGGTCACTTTTCGATTCTCTGTTTGTCTCTCGGTCAGTTCATGGGGCACCCACTTTCCACACTTCTGAATTTTTTCCATGGCTCGCAGACGTTTGGAAATTGCTTGCTGTTGAACTCCCAACGCATCTGCAAGCTGTCGTTGCGTTTGCGTGTTGTCTTCATCTAATAATGCTTGCAATTCGGCGTCATCGAACGATTTTCGCTTGCCGGAGCGTGCGGCGTCGTTCAGGTCGAAATCTCCATTTTTGAACTGTCGAAACCACGTTTCACATGTTCGAAGTGTTAATGCACGATCACCATAAACTTCCACAAGCGCACAGTGGCTCTCGGACACTTTTTTCCCCTGATTGAACATGAAAAGCAATGCATGGCGCATATGCTCAAAATTCGGTACAAAATTCGACATTTCTGAAGCGCAATAAAAACTTACTGGAAGATTTTTTCGAGAAAATGTCAACGCAGTTCAAGCACTCGATATGACTGAACAAAATGACATATGGTATGCGTTACCAACAGCGGTACAAAACAGAACGCCATCCATTGAAAAAACCGGAAATTACTTGGGAGTACACTTGGTAACTCCCTTCACATTACAACGCAGGCAAGGCTCCATACCATTGTGTCCTGCAATATTCAAAGCAAAAGTTTTCGCAGGAAAATCAAAAACAGCATATTTTATAGAAAATCGGAAAGTACTTTCATTGACTGTAACGCCATTGATGACGAGTTTATTGCATTCTTTGACAAAAACCTCGAAATAATCACAACAAGATGTTGGTTTATGGGATCCAACATAAATTTGGACAACAAAGATAACCGTTTTGGGAACATTCAATAGCTTGCAAAGGATTGGCCAACAAGTTAATCGTGAACTTTTGTACACATCTAGTCCATCACAATTGAAAGATAGTTCTATCAGACCATTTCTAATATTTTTAAAAATAAAAAAACTTAATTTACAGAACCAAAAATCGATTTCGAGGTTTTCATCAATTCTGAATAATAAAATTAAGCTCTGTTGATAAATGTGTTCCGAAATTTGTGATTCAATTTTTATTTAATACAGCGCAACAACTGTTCCACCCATTATGGTTTGACGTCAGGATGCGTCTTTTTTGAAGGAGATTATGTATATAGAAAAGATGAACAGTGCTGTTAGGTAGATTTCCTCATTCTAAACCAGAATGCAATGGATATCCAATTTTGGAAAATGAAAAACATAACCTACAATTGAGACCCTCACAGCATGAATGAAATTAGTAAGAGACAGATAGATATCAAAATTCCTATTGCCTGTCTCTTTTTGCTTCACTTTTGCTCTAAGCGCTTCAATTCATCGCGTGTCAAGGTATACCTAATTTAAACGAACAAAAAAAAGCAACCTTCAATAAGAACCTGTTGTATTTATTTAAATAGACAAATGAAAAAGAAAAATTAAAAATGAAATAAAAAAATTGAACAACTGAAATCAAGTTTTGAAACTGTGTAGCTTCAAATGAAAAAACTGAATATCAATGTATGAAATAATTATGAAAAAATAATAAAAATAATAATGATAAAAAAATATCATATCCCTACTGGGTTGGTTAAACCTCGTGAAACCGTTTCATGAGGTTTCACTGAGTTTAGATCATAATAAGTTAAGCAAGCATAAGTGTGATCCAACTGAATCAAATTAAATTCAAACAATATATCAAAAAACTGATGATGATGGATGGAACTGGATTCATATATTCTTTATCCATTTCAATTGACATTTAAGTTCGAAATTTTTTGTATTCAATTGCAATCCATGAATTATTGATTTTCTGATATTTAATTTAATGCAGAGAATCTAGATTGAAATATATGCCTTTTTTTCATGAAATTTTGAATACGGAAAAAATTTTTCATCTAAAAAATCGATTTTTTATGCAACTCAATCCAAACGTATTTCATTGGATATAATGCAATTCAATCAAATGCTGTTTTACTCGAAATGAATGTAATCCAACTGAATCCAGTTTAATCCATTGTCATCAGTTTTAAAATATATTTGGATTCAGTTAAATTAAATTCATTGCGAATAAAACCGCTTTTGATTGAATGAAAATATGATATAATGAAATTGCATTAAATCCAATGAAATACATTTTGATTGAATTGCATTTAAATTCAATTTTCAAAATAAAAGAATTTCGTTCCTATAAAAAATTTTATTAATGAAACGAACTCAATTTCAATCAAGATTTTTCGCACTTTATTCAATAGAAGTAAACCAATTTAATTTAATAACAAAAATCTCTTCTATTGAAATGAATAAAAATTTTTGAAACCAATTCAATCCATCGACAGCAGCAGGGAAATTTTGAGTAGAGTTTGGTTTGTGAATTCGATCCTCACTTGTCGAGAGAGCGCAATCATTGTTTACATTATTAGGTTAAAATATCATAACTTGTTCAATGTCAAATTTTTCTAAAAGTGGTAAAGGACTTTTCAACTTGAATTGAAGTAAGGAATCCAATGTTTTTTTTTTGGTATATGTGGCTTTGAGACACACTGTATATCTTTTCACACTGTATAAAACATTGACTTGCATCGAATTCATAACCCACAATACTAGAAAAAAAAAACTATTTTCGACTTATTTTATTCCACTCGAAAAAAAAAAATATAATGTTTGTTCTCACCTTACTTGAGCGATTATGGGATTAATTCCTGAAAATTCCAAATTCCTTCAATGCTTCCTTTTTTTTTAGCACGTGTTCACTGCGAGTTTACGAATTGTTACGAATGACTGTACGGAAATTGACCAAACTTGACTGAACTGAATTCGGGCGCATTCGGCCTACTCGAGTGCATTCGTCTGAAACAGCCAGGAGTCTAAACACTGCTGATAACTGCTGAACACATGACACTTTCACGGCACAGATAACGACATACAGGAACTTATATCCTGAACACGAGACTTTATAACGAAGCTTAAGTCGTCACAACGACAAGTGTGACGACCTGATCATAATTATTAATTGGAGCAAGTCAATGCGAACTGGGAATAAATATTTCAATGCAGGGGGCGGAGATATCAATTAAATAATTGTTTCTCAGGTAAATCTTCATTAAATATATGATTTGGAAAGTGACGACATGAATGACGACTATGATAACGACACTTGAGAACTTGAAAAATTTTCAGCTGAGTGGGACTTAGTATAAAAACTTTCAGTCGTCATGAAGTAACTTGTGATGACTCGATCATAAATAGTCATTGAAGCACATTAATATGACACGAGTATAAATATTTATACTCAGAAGGCAGAAGATGAACTAGATAATAATTTTTACACAGTGAATTTTCGCAAATAATGTTTTTAAAAGTGACGACATTGTTGACGACACTAATGACGATGTCGTCATGGTTGGTAGGGACGTTTTTTCAGTGTATACAGTCAACAGTTTTTGATTATACTTTGAAAATTTTGGGGGATTCAAAAAATTATAAAGAACAAATCGTTTATTATTGAAAATACATGTTAGGAATATATATGATTTATTGTTCCAAGGACTTTGGGACGGCGGGCATTTGTAAAAACCTATGACTCTAAAAATTAAAAATATTTCTCGTGTTCTTAATTATTTCACAAAACGGGAAAATTTTTATTTATAAAAATCACCGATGTAAATTCAGATCGTTATAAATAAGTTGCTTTTTTAAGCATGAAAAGTGAATTAGATTAATCAATTACGTAAAAGGAGGGTAAATTTTCATAGGATTTCCGCTCCTCGAACTCGCACATATATGTAAATGTATAAAAAATTAAGGGTCAATTTTTCTACCTCTCAATCGCTCCCTGAAATTGCTGAATTTCTGTACGTAAAAAAACAAAATAAATTTAAATACATATATGCAAGCAAAAATGTATTCACGCTGGTCGTTGTAATATTTTCATAATATAAACGGTGAAACAAACCGTAAAATGTACACGTGGATGGATGAGCGTCCTCTTTTCAGCCGCCTGTTATGTACGTAAGGTAGCGAAGTAGGTAAAATATTTTCTTTTTTGCGTGCACTTCCGAAATAGTTTTCAATTTGTGAAGATGACTGCGATCGATTATTTTTTGAGGTGTTATCAGGCGTTCTTCTACTATTTGTTTATTGTGACGGGTTGCTCAGGCAACTTATCAATAACAATCATGAAGTTGTAAAAACTTATAAATGTCAAAAAATATGAGTCGGTTAATCATAGTTTTGATCATTTTGGAAAATTATTTCATCGCCTTTGTGGCACACAGTGCAATATGAGGCGACCGGGTACTAGGCATGTTTTTTGTGCGATCGGAAAACTGAAAAAGACTTCATTTTACATCGGTGGGTAAAAAATTTTGACAATTTTATTTGTGATAGTGTTTCCTATTTTATTGTATAGTTGACAAAATTTACATTATTCTTTAATAATTCCTATTTCAACGAACTTTGTTTTCATTGAAAAATGAACATTTTTTAAAATTTTTTTACGCTAAATGTTGAAAAATTTAATTTTACAAGTCTCTCACAACATCAGCTAGATTTTTTTTCTCTTGTAGGGATTCATAGATGTTTCGAGAAGAAACTGTATATTTATATTATTTACAGATTCCCTTCAGACCCGAAGTTTTTAAATCATTGGAAAAAATTTTGCGGATTGGAGGAAAGAGATGATATAAAAAACCTATTTCTATGTTCTGGCCATTTTCTGCCTGAGTGTTATATTGAAAATAAGGAATATTCTTCGAAAACATCCAGAAAGCACTTAAAAAAGACGCTGTAATAAGTATAACATGAGTTACACAAGGTATAAATGTATTTTTTTATCATAGCGGGCAAAAATCGGCTTTTTCTCTCGCTACGATAAAAAATATCGTTCGCACCATGGAAAAAAATTTTGTTTTTCCTAGGTGCGGAATATACTATTTTTTGAACATCTTTTTTCATATGTTACTTTGCTAGCAATTAAAAAAATTTTTTTTTTTTTAATATTTCGTTATGTACAGCATCTTCTATCTAAAGACTTAGATTTGTATACAATAAAATAATTATAATTTCAAAAAACCAAAACTTTCTGTCATGAAATGTAGCAACGTTATTACCCTAGTGATTTTGATTCTTATAGAAAAAGGCAAAATTTTCTTCAAAATCATAAATTTTTCATGAGGATTTCGTTTCTTATAAAGTCGACCTTATCAAATTCGTATAGAAAAAAATTTTCTTATAAATTGATTTATTAAAAACCTCATAAAAAAATTTTGCTTATAAAAACAAGAGACATTTTTATAAAAAATTTTTAATTTCTTGTAAGAAAATATTTTAGTCTTGTACATTTTGATATTTTTATGACATTTTCCAATCTTACAAAAAATCATCAATTTTTAAAAGTTTTTTTTTTATGAAGTAAGTTTTAATGAGGAACTGAATTCTATAATAAATTAATTTTCATAAGAAATAAGCCTTTTTAACGAGAAATATTGCAGAATACTAATTTCAAATGTATATCTTAAATTCCTCGAGACGATTTAAGTGCATGTTGAAGTCTGCCTACTTAAATTTGATTGAAATATGAGTGTAAAATGAAACACTTGGAATTCACTACTGTAGAAATTAGTATAAACACATTCCATACAAATATTTTTTGTTCTGCCAGAAACCATAACAAGTTAATCGCAAGTTAATCATAAATATATTTATCATTAAGTCATCAATAAAAAATTAGATATGATGTTGGAAATCATAATAAAAAAATATACGATGCAGTAGCATTTTTTAAAACTCTTTGTGTGTGTGCTGTGATGAAAGTATACATACAAATTACGTACTTCTTTATAAAATTGTAGAAAAACTGTTAAACTAGGTATGGATTGAATAAATATTTAGACGGATTACAGGTCAGCTTGCAGATTTATTACAGAGAAACGAGAGCGGTTCTTTTACATGTTTTCAGTGCGCGGGCGGATTTGGAAGTGAGGAACGCAGATAAGGAGTACTTGTGGTAGGTTGGCAGGTATAAGTGAGAGAGAGACAGATAGAAAGAGTATAAATGTAAGTGTGTGAAAGCAAGTAGGGTTGGTACACCTGTGCGTCCACGATGGCGCTGGATTCAAAAACACAATTGTCAATTTAGGTAGGTATGGGTGAGTAAATCTTCCTTTCAGCTCAACACTCCCACCAAGGAAAAATTTACGGATCCCAGTAATTCTCGATGCTGCCTGATGCTGCCCGCTTACGTCCTGCGCCAACTTCCTCGACTGGTTTCGCGCTTTCCATACGTTGTGGATTTGTCCTTAACTGCTTGCGCGTGTTCGTCCTCCCGAGCGTTGTGAGTTCCGCCTAAAACTCCCGCGATCTGTGACAGTTTCCGCGCCGCGATGTTTTTGTTGATGTTTTTGTCCAGGACATTCAGGGAAACTCGTTGTTCCTCGAAGATGGTCCTGGGGAGCGCCTTCGTCAGGATGTCGGCCTGTTGTTCACGAGACGGTACGTGCTCTAAAAAGAATTCATTGTTATTGAACTTTTCGCGAATGAAATGATAGCGTATATCGATGTGTTTTGTTTTCTTGTGAAATTCGGGATTCTTTATTAGTTTGATAGCGCTGAGATTATCCACTCGCAGGTATGCATTTTCGCACGGGGATGCGAGTTCCGCGAGGATTCTCTTGGTCCAGATCAGTTCCTTGACGGCGGTGCAGGCTGCCACGTACTCCGCCTCGGTTGTTGACAGTGCCACGGATTTTTGCCTCGATGAAACCCAGGTAATTGTTGATTCCCCGTGTTTGATTAGAACCCCACTCGTGGATCTGCGAGTCTCTGTGTCCCCAGCATAGTCAGCGTCACTGTACGCCTGGATGTTGTTGTTTTTAATTGCTGGAAAATAAAGGCCGAAATTTTCTGTTCCTTTTAAATATCTCAAAATTCGCTTAGCAGCATTCCAATGTATTGTTTTCGTATTTTCAAGGTGCTGGCTCGCGCTGTGAACAGAGAAAGTTATGTCGGGCCTCGTTGCGACCGACAGATACATGAGGCTGCCCACGACCTGGCGATATGGGACGTCTGGAGCGTCCTTGTCCCCGTTTCGATGCACGTCAGAGCACATCTCGTGGTTTCGGTCAGCGGGTACGGCGGTGGGGTTGGCTTCCTCCATTCTGAAGCACTGTAGGACCTTCCTGAGGTACGCTTCCTGGTGGATGAAGATTGACCCGTCCTTGAGCCTCTCTATTTCCACTCCTCTCTATTTCTACTCCGTCAGTAAGTTCCAGTTTCTCCAAAAGTGACGATAAATTCGCCCTTGAGCTCCGTGATGATCCTTTCAGCGGTTGTCTCCCTCATGGCTGCAATCAGGCCGTCGTCCACATGAATTGATAAAATAAACAAATCTTAATCGTTCTTGTTAGTAAAAACACAGGGGTCGGAGTCAGTGGCCTGGAGTCCAAGTTTGTTCAGAGTGAGAGTGAAGCGTTTATTCCAGCACCTCGACGCCTGCTTTAGTCCGTAGAGACTCCTGTTCAGTTTGCAGACTTTTCGACTCCCATCCTCGTAGCTTGTCGGTTGTTGCATGAAAATGTCCTCTTCAATGTCCCCATAGAGAAAAGTTGTTCTGACGTCGAATTGACTGAGATGCATGTTCCTGGCTGCTGCGATGGATAGGATAATTCGGATGGAGTCGAATCTTGTCACGGGGCTGAATGTTTCAGTGTAGTCGATTCCCGCGGTTTGCCTGAAACCCCTCGCGACCAACCTTGCCTTGTATCTCAGAATATCGTTGTTAGCTTCCCTTTTGATTTTGTAGGTCCACCGGCAGTCGATGATTTGATAATTTTTCGGAGGATCGACAAGGGTCCAGGTTCCGTTGTCAATGAGTGACTGCATCTCCTCGTCCATGGCTGTCTTTCACTCCCTCGCACTTTCTGATGACATGGCCTGCTGGTAGTTCACCGGTTCGTCTGGATCCGTGACGGTGACCATGGCACTGCGGTATCTCGCCGGCATCTGGAGGTCAGTCCGGCGTCTCAGATTGTATCGTGGATTTTCTTGGTCCTCGGTGTCAGTTTCGGATTGGCTCTCTTCTGCTGATTGAAAATCCTGCTCAGATTTCTCGATGGAGTCCTCGGATTTTTCGTCATCGGATCCGGTGTTCTCCAGCTCAGCATCCTCAGGCTCGGCGTCTACCGGCTCGGCGTCCTCAGGCTCAGCATCCTCAGGCTCGGCGTCCTCGGGCTCGGCGTCCCCGCTGTTGTTTGTGTCCAGTTGAAGCTGACTGAGTTTTCTCCCTGTGGATGAGAATTTTTGGTATATTCCATGCCAGTGAAGATGGCGTCCCTGGTGACCTTGACAATGTTTCTTTCCGGATACTAGACCCGGTAACCCTTGGTTTCCTCGTCGTGACCCACGTAGAAACCACGTTCAGCTTTCACGTCCCACTTTCTTCTCCTTTCCTTCGGAACGTGGGTGAGCATTTCTTCGCCAAAAGTCCTGAGACGTCTGATCTCAATGCGCTTCTTGAGCCAGAGTTCGTTAGGAGTATAGTTTTTCTGGCTGCTTGTCCCGGTCTGATTAAGGGTCCCGATGACGTAGTTGACTGCCTCGGCCCACAGTATGATAGGCAGCTGATTTTCGTGCAGAACAGTCCGGGCCAGTTCCACGATAGTTCTGTTTTCCCTCTCTGCGGAGGCATTTTGTTCCGGTGTGTAGGGGGCAGTTTTCTGGTGGACAATTCCAAGGTCATGTGTCAGGTTCGAGACGGCCTGGTTGATGAATTCTCTTCCGTTGTCGGTTCTGAAAATCTTGATTCCGTTTCCTCTGTGTTTTTCGGTTCTTTTCAGGTAATATTTCAGGAATTTCTCGGTTTCATTTTTACTTCTCAGGAAAAACACAGATCTATGATGACTAAAATCGTCTTTTAATAATAGAAAATACCTTGCTCCTCCTAGGGATTTCTCTTGCATCGGCCCACATACATCCGAGTGAATAATCTCCGCAATTTTTTCAGATCTGGATTCGCTCTTGGGAAATGGGAGACGGTGCATCTCACCTCGAATGCATGGCTGACAGGTGAACTCCTGGTTTTGGAAATTGGTTCCGGTGGCCTTGAGAATCTTGGTGACCTGGACGACATTTTGGTGTGCCATACGCTCGTGCCATGATTTTAGAGATGTTTCTTGGGCTATGTTCGCTGTGGATTGCTGGCTCGGTTCGGTGACCTTGAAGCTCATTTTGAAGAGTTTACCCTTTCTGGCTCCCACCGCAACGACGTCTCCCTTTCTTAGCAGCTTGCAAGGTCTGCTGTCGGATTCCTGAACCAGGCCATTGTCGAGAGCTGTGCCTAAGGAAAAAAGATTGTAAGCAAGGTTGGGTACGTAGAGAACATTTTTTAGAATTTTCGAATTCCATTTTCGCCCGTCGAAGGCCAGTACGTCGATTCTTCCACGTCCTAGGGCCGGGATTAATTTTCCATTTCCAATTTTTACAGATTTATCCTCCCGGAATGCAGTGTAGTTCACGAACCATGAGAGCCTGTTGGACATGTGGTCGGACGCTCCGGAGTCCATGAACCGTGCTTCGCTGTTGGAACCTCCTTCCTGGCTGTCTAGGGCCAGGGCTTTTCCGACGAGTGCTTCTCCCCTCCCCTGGTTGTTGACACGTCTTTCGTCCGCGGCCTTCTTTCTTCGACATTCCGCAATCCAGTGACCGGGTTTTCGACAGTAATTACAGGTTCCAGGTTTTGGGGATTTTCTATAATCACTGTGATGCGGATTTTTATTAAAAGATCGATTTACAGCGAAGGCCACACCGTCAGGATTTCCGGATGATGTCTGGCGTGACTCTTCGATGGATAAACGGGAGATCAGATTCGTCAGGGTTCGATCCTTGGAGTCCGTCGACTCCCATGCGGTTATAAAGTGATTCATGTGGTGCGGAAGGATCATGAGGATTTTAGTAATTATTATTTGACTCGGAATGGTCTTACCAAGTGTTTCTAGGCGATAAGCGAGGTCCTCGATTCGGGCGATGTGGGTGGCCATGTCGTCACCGGGGTTTTTCTGGATGCTGTACCAGTTCTGAAGCAGCATGTGGACACTTGATTCTGATTTTTGTTCATAGACTGAGGAGAGCATGTCCCACATGGCCTTGGCAGACTCACAATTTATCACGTTCAGGAGTGGCTTCTCGTCGATGGCAGTAGTGATTATTTTCTGTGCCAGTGTGTCCAACTTGTTCCAGGTAGCGAGTTCCTCGATGGAAATAAATGGAAAATTCGATGGGCCTCGGCGTTCTCATCGGCTTGGAGTTCAGGGCGAGGTGACGTGCCATCGATGATTTCCCAGAATCCGGATGCTTTGAGGGTAACGCGAACACGAAATTTCCAGGACGACCAGTTTTCTATTCCAATGAGTTTCAGGATGCGCGCGGAGTCGTCGCTCGTGAATATGTTTTCAGGGACTGCGTGGCACGTGCTCAGAAAAAAAGTTAACACTTATCTTTATTCGCGAATTTCAGATCAGAAATATTTATTCGTGCGTGATCCTGGGCCCATAACCTGTTAAACTAGGTATGGATCGAATAAATATTTAGACGGATTACGGGTCAACTTGCAGATTTATTACAGAGAAACTAGAGCGGTTCTTTTACATGTTTTCAGTGCGCGGGCGGATTTGGAAGTGAGGAACGCAGATAAGGAGTACTTGTGGTAGGTTGGCAGGTATAAGTGAGAGAGAGACAGATAGAAAGAGTATAAATGTAAGTGTGTGAAAGCAAGTAGGATTGGTACATCTGTGCGTCCACGATGGCGCTGGATTCAAAAACACAATTGTCAATTTAGGTAGGTATGGGTGAGTAAATCTTCCTTTCACCTCAATAAAAACTCATTGTGGTGTATGGTGTGCGAAAGGACATAATACATTATTCAAATATGTCAACAATGTATCGCAGACCTATATATTTTAGCAGTAATTTGTTAAAGTAAAAATTCATCTAAATTTCCACTGACGCATACAAGATTCGCGGAACGTATCAATTTTCCTCAAATATCTTTAATTTCTGCAGATATTAAAATTTTACAAGAAAAAATTTTTTATAGAGTTTTTCATAAGAATCGAAATCTTTAGGGTATATTATTATTATTATTTAATGTACTGGGTGGGGAGGGGCATCCATTCTAATGTGATGGCTTTTTTGATTACAATTTTCAGTACTGCGACATTAGAAATAATTGTATCTTCGTTTAATAGAGAATGTTTGTACTAATCTCAAATTGTGTATTTAGTATTTGAAACATTTTTTATTCTAACAACGATTCTCAAGTTAATTATTTAATTTTCCTACACAGAAATTTTTAAATATGAAATTTATAAGTTCACGAAAAACCCCACATAAATTAAAAAGTTTCGAATCAACTATTCTTCATGTCGTGAAATTCAACTTTTCAAACTGGAGCATTGTATTCTTTTAGCTATGAGATATATTTCATCAAGTTATTTTTCTTACCTAGAATTACATTTTCTATACATAACGAAACGAGGTTCATTTTTTTTAATTTAATATATATTAGTATAGTAAATGAAGACTTTATGAATGTAATTTGAAATTACACATTTTTTCTAAATATTGTTTAAGTTAGTCGATATAGTATTGAATAAACGTGTACTTTTCAAATCAATTTATAAAAATCGTCATCATATTTGATGTTTGTTTTGATAAAATATGTATCTCAAATTTATTTTTGATTCTACATCTGTTCATAAAAAAATTGCAAAATTTTTCCAGAAGAAATAATTATAGTTAACGTAATGCTAGAGATTTATAATTCATTAACTTGATTTGCAACACGATTGACATTTAAACAAATATGTTAGACACAGCTTACATTTATACTTGAAAAATTTCCTTTTATCAATTAAATTTTGTTCTCACTTTTCAAGTGTAACATATTTTCTACTCCTAAACAATTCTATAGTTGAACCACTTTTGACAAGTTGTTTATAATTTATATAATCTCTAAATAGGCTATCTTCATAATTTTCAGCACAAAAGCCCAACTTACAATTTTGTAAACATTTGATATGACCAACCATATTATAATGTTATCATGAATGTATTTTGCACTATTTGGAATTATGCGGGCAGTAAGTGCTCGACACGTTCGCATTGACTGCTTGATACACTCGTGGAATATTAGAAAACTGCGTTGCGTCTTCCACCTTTAACATGGGAGTGTACGCCCCTTGAGTCAGGTAAAAATCAAAAGGGCCTGAGAACCTTTACGAAGGGAGTGATATCTTCATGACTCGTATATCAACTTAACACTGATTAATATATTTTCTAAAGACGTAGTTCTACGTTACAGGATGCTATCGCATGCTATATGACCTGAGAGTTTATTCTTATACACTTCGTAGACAACGAAGTATTAAAAGGCATTAAAGGGACGTACGAGGGGGGACCCAAAAGTAACGGGAATTAGGTGGTGGGGGGGACCGCGGAGGGGGGGGATCGGGTTCTCCACTGGTTCTCTTCCAAGCTGCTACTCTCCCAAGTCAGTGTGCAAAGTTCATTTGCTGTGGGTGCATTCGTTCGTCCGTAAGAATTTTTCTAGTGAAACGACTTTTTCCGTTTCGGCGAAAACGTGAAATGGCTGAGTGCGGAGAGCAACGCGCGGCTGTAAAATTTTGTTTTTTGTTAGGAAAAACACCCGCGGAAACCCTTGTGATGCTGAAAACAGCTTATGGGGATAATGCTTTGAGTAAAACGCGTGTGTACGACTGGTTTTCGCGTTTCAAGAATGGAGAGATGTCAATAGAAGACCAACCTCGTTCTGGGCGCCCCTCGACTTCAAGAACGGACGAAAACATTGAAAAAATCAACACTCTTGTTCATGAAGACCGTCGCCGAACCATCGATCAACTTTGTGAGATGTCTGGATTGTCATGGAGTTCAATTCAGAGGATTTTAACTGAAGATTTGAGCATGAGGAGGATTGCAGCCAAATTTGTTCCTCGCCTTCTCTCCGACGATCAAAAGGAGCGTCGACTTCAGGCCTGTCTTGAGCTGCAAAATCAGTTGGATAAAGACCCAGATTTTTTTCTCAAGGTTATAACTGGCGATGAATCATGGTGCTATGGCTACGACCCCGAAACAAAGCAGCAATCAAGCCAATGGAAGACACCTCTCTCGCCTCGTCCAAAAAAGGCACGCCAAGTAAAGTCCAACATCAAGACATTGCTCATTTATTTTGTATTGCTCATTGGTATTGTGCACGCAGAATTTGTTCCTCCAGGACAAACGGTCAACCAACACTTCTACTTGGAGGTTTTGAAAAGGTTAAGGGAGAACATCCAGAAAAAGAGAGCAGATCTTTGGCGCACAGGAGATTGGTTCTTCCACCACGACAATGCACCTGTCCACACAGCGCTGTCCGTGAAGAAATTTTTGACCAAAAACGTCATGACACCGATTGTTCACCCCCCCTATTCACCGGACCTTGCCCCCTGTGACTTTTTTTTGTTCCCTAGACTCAAAAGGGACATGAAAGGAAAACGTTTTGGGACTGTAGAAGAGGTGAAACAAAAATCGCTGGAAGGATTAAAAAACATTGAAAAAAATGAATTTCAGAACTGTTTTGAACACTGGAAAAAAAGATTGAACAAGTGTATTACAGTCAATGGGGGTTACTTTGAAGGTGATAAAAATTGTGTGTGAAAAAATTTGTCAATAAAAAAGTTGTAACACAATTCCCGTTACTTTTGGGTCCCCCCTCGTATATTCTGTTACAATGACACCAATAGCTAAAAAACTTGATGCTTGACGTAGAGCAATGCAGTCGCTATGCTGGCGCAATGTAACTAAATTATAGGTACCTACATTGCGCCTACATTGCACTACCTTTGGTGGGATTGTACAAACCGACAAGGGTTTTGTAACATTGTATTTTTACTCCTGTTAAGGTCATCATCATTCAAAATGTATGGAAACAAGGTTGGTCACAACAGTGCACAAAAGCCGTCAATATTTTCATGCATTGAAGTGCAAATTCCACAAATGAAAGGTGTTGCAGCACGAAATTCCACGGATAAAATGATCAATGCTCCTTCAAATTCCTCACAAACTGAAACAGGTAATAATTGGAAGAAAAAAGTTACAAATTATTTTATAAAAAAGTTAACATTAGTCGTTCACGTGACACACCAATAAAAGTTTGAAACGAAAATTGCTAGAAGAACGTTGTAAGTGTGGAATGTACTGACAATCAAATGATATTTAGTAGACGGCTCTAATACTTAAGAGACTTGCGAACGTTTTTAAACATCTTGTAAACATTTCATGTAAACTATGTATGTAATGTTAACATGTGGACGCACTGACATACAAATTTTACGCAATCACGTGATTGATATTATTTACAACGTGTTTGCAAGATGTATAGGAAAATGTTTCCTGTAGCGTAGTTCCACGGTTGTAAAACACAATTTTTTTTCGAAAGAAATTGAGATCAAGTCAAATCGTTTCAAGGTTTCTATTAAGACGAGATAGTAGGCTAATGCAGTCTTTAACTTCTACCACCGTATTGTAATTTGCATCACATACATATGATAAAAGTATCTGTTTATAGCCACATGGGATGAGATAGAAAATATAGGTCCTAAAGAAAAGAAATCAAGTAAGGAAAATAAAGAAAATTACGGCAACATTCGTCGGAGCACCAGTCTCGTCAGTGACGACTCAATAAGCATCATCAGCCAAAGCAGCAGCAATGTAGGTGGTTCCAAAGATGAAAGTAAGCACATCCCTAGCGGGGCGGCGACACCGGAAAGTGGTCTCCAAGTGGTTTCCTGCATAAATTACCTATGTAGGCATCGAATATTATAATATATAACTAAATATTAAAATATATAAATGTTTTAATATTATATTATAATATTAAAATATTAAAATATATAACTAAATTTTTTAATCTTCTATACGTTACATTTATAAATAATGTGAAATTTTCATCTCTTTTAACATACGTCGAACGTATTAAAATACCCTTTACTTGGAAAAAAAATATTGTTTCTCAAGAAAAATGTTTATCTTCTAAGTCTTTCCGCTATGAAACCACTTGGAGACCACTTGGAGATCACTTTCCGGTCTCCAAGTGGTTTCGCCCGCCCTGCTAGGGATCGTAATTCAAGTTGTTGGCTCACGGCTTAATTTCACATTTGTCATGGTTAGTTAATCGTAAGCAAATACTCTTATTGAATATGAAAAAAGTTGAATTTTTGAATAAATAAATTAGATTTCAATAAATCACACGAATGAGTTAACAATCAACAACATCAATGAATCATTTTTCAAAAAAGTGGCATACAAATGTACATTCGAATTACATTACTTACAGCATTATTTCGAAAAAGAAAAAAAATTTTATTTTTTCAGAAAACATACATATTATTGTATAATATAAGCCAAAGTTAGTTGTAAAGATTTTTTTTTTTTTTTGTTAATTATTTTATAATCTTGAATTTCACTTGTCGTTTATGATTTTCAAAAAGAAATCCTTACATTTTTCATGTGTTGAGATAGAAATCACAGTGACTTCAAGTCAATAACTCTAAATGACTGAAGTATATCTTTTTCCGAACCAAACGCTTTTCAACGTTTCATTGATTTCTGTCGAAAAATAAGTTGTGGGAAGTAACATCTGACGAGAAAAATCGTTAGCAATTTATTATGTACGAGGAATTAAAATCATCAAGCAATTGCCAAAAGTTATTATGTATATATCGATATTGAAATATGAGGATCCGTTATTATTTTTAATAGTACTTGAAAATTTGCTCCAAGGGATCGCATTCGAATTGTTGAAAATATTACGTCCGTTTGAGTGTTTTTAACGCTCTAGGACATTAAATTTAAATTCAATTTATCTGGTGCTTAAAATAAAATAATCGCGTTTCTGTAAAACCTTATAAATTCAGTTTCATGTTTCTAAAAGAGTTGAATGTGAACCCTGCAGAAAAGAAAGGTCATTGAGCGAATGGCCTATATTAGCATTAACGTTGAAAATACAGCCCCAGTAGAAAGTGTTTATATCCCAGTGCGTCCGCATATGTTAACCTAAATTGTATGTAAACATAATGTTAACATCATGTAAACTTTTAAATGATGTAAACTGTTTTACGTAACCTGTTTACGTGATGTTGACATAAAGTTTACATGATATTAACATACAGTCAACGTTAACATGTGCGGACTCACTAGGATGTAAGCTGTACATCAACATTTCTACTAGGCATGAGTCTCTTGGAAACTAAAAGTATCATAAAAAATCGCAATAAATCTATGGGCTTGTGATAAGTTTCCCTTCCTAAAATCGAGCTTGCTTCGAACTTTTTTTTATTGGAAAACAATTCATCAAAACTTTATATATTTTTATGAATGTTCAACCCTTATGAAAAAAAAAAAAAACGTAAGATGTGACGTGAGACCTGACGTAAGACACACGTCAGATCTGACGCCGTATTTATTTTTGACTTGAGTCTGACGTAAGATTGAGTTTAATTTTTCATAGGGAAAGGTATGTTATGTAATTTCATATGGAAAGGTATGTCTCAATAAGAATGCAAGGAAAAGTATCTAACATCTTTTGATGATTGCACATGGGTTACTGGAGTGCAAGTTTTGGACTATAGCCGATAGATTGATCAATATTTCTGTAGGCATATCAAATCTTACTCTTTCAGCTAAGATTATCAAGAATAAGTATAGTTCGAATAATTACATCTCTATACTCTTATGAAATTTGATGGGTCTATCTGATACAGTGTAGGACTTACACTTTGGTATTCAGAGTTCAATCCTTTATGTGTGCAAAATATTTTTCTTCATAATAACTGTGAGAAGTTATCATAAAAGCACTAGTATCGTATCAAAAAACTTGAACGTTTTATTCCAAAAGCTAAGAAGTTTAAAGATGAGCTCGATCTTAATCGGAGATAGGTTGAATGGGAAATTCACCGCGAGCTTATTGCGAGCGAGTGTTAGCTCAAAGTTGTCCTGCGTTTTTTAGTGACAAATTGAACTTTTTTAGTTTGCTCTTATACATTTTTTTATCGTTCAACGAAGCGACAAAGTTATAAAGGCAATTGTTCCAATAATTTACTTTCAACTTCAAACAAAGATTGCATTTCCACTAAGTTGTATTTTGTAGACGAATCAACAAGACGTCGTATGAAATTGATTCGATTGGGACAAAAAAATTTGAATGAAAGAGTTGCAAAACTCGAAAATAACGAAGATCGAGACAATATACTTCAAAAATTTATTCCATTGAAAAGCAGAGTTTCCGCAAAGCAATTCAACCGTGAAATGAAGAGTAACGAAAAACTGCAAGAACAATTCGTATGTTAACGTGTCTTATATGAATTTGTTACTCGGTATCCTATGACTTGTCTGAGAAAAAAAGATAATAATTTTAACTCAGTAAGATTCACCGAATTATAATGCAGCAACTTATAAAAGTCTTATAAGTTTTTTAGGATCTTGTATATAAGTGTGGCCTAGTTTTCAAATATCTTATAAGTCAAGCTCATAAGTCTCCAAAAGAACTTACAAGGTTCTTATAAATTCGTATAAGTCCTTTAAAATCTTACAATTGCGACTAACAGGATTCTCGAAAACTTATAAAGCACTACACTGAGAAAAAGGTTTATTTATAGTAAATATGCTGCCCAACTTGGTATTTCCAGAAAATTTAGTAACTTTTAATAAATTACATTTCCATCAACATTTTTAGTGGCTCGTACAAATATAATTACGTTTTGGTGCAATTATTCGTTCATTTCTTTAGCTGAAATACGGATTTATTAATAGTTAACAAACTTTATTTGCGAGAAAAAAACATTTTTTAACAGTTAACGAATAATATATTTGAAGCAACACAATATTCAAAACAAATCTTTAGTTTGATTGTAAACAATCTTTATTTGCTTGTATTCAAATATGAGATTTATTAACGATAAATGAACCTTATTCGATTGGATTAAGCCTTTTCTTCAGTGTAACAAGATTTCAAAAATTATGTAAGATTTGTATAAGTTGCTGAATAAAATGAATTTCGAGATTCTTATAAGATTTTTCAAAAATCTTATAAGATTCGGGATAACTGGGGTCCGGAACAGAGTCTGTTACAAACCTGAAAGGACACCTGAAATTGGAGGTTGCGTGAACTGGAAGGAGTTTGAACCCCGAAACCCCCCTTGCGGGTGGGCCTGCAACTTAGGGTCATTGATACATCTGTACAATATATATATATATATATATAATAGGAGGGCTCCGCCCCCCTGCGCGTTATGCGCGTCAAACACCATCAAGTTTAAGTTAATTTATATATAGTATTTATAACAAAATCAAGAAAATCAATGCACGCCTTAAATTAAGAAGTTATGTGATAATTTAAGGAAGTCATTCTTCATGCAAGATACTCCTTTTTGATTTAAGACTCGTTTCCTTTGAAAATAAATTTAGACATAGAGTAAATTTAAGATCATATTTAAATTTCAAGTCATGCCTTAATTTTGTTGCATCTTAAAGTGAGATTGACTTCTTAGAGTGCATTTTAAAAGTAGAATTTCATTTTAAAGTGCAATAAAATCAAGGCATGTCTTGAAATTCAAATATTGCCTTAAATTTAGTATCTAAGTCTATATTCACAATTAATTACAATTGGGAGAAAGTCTTGAATTAAGATGGATAATCATTATTAAAGGAAATCATTCTTTATTCAAGACATACCCTGTTGATTTAAGACTCGCTTGCTTTAAAATAAATTGAGACATGAACTAAATTTATGATCATATTTAAATATAAAGTCATGCCTCAATTTTGCTGCATCTTCATAAAAGATTGACTATTTTAAGTGCATTCTAAAAACAGATTCTCATTTTAAAATGCAATGAAATCAAGGCACATTTTGAAATTCAAATATACCTCAAATTTAGTCTATGTTCATAATTACAATTTAAGAAATTCTTAAATTAAGATGGCTAATCATAATTAAAGGATATCAATCTTGATTCAAGACATATCCCCTTGCCTAAAGACATGCTTGCTTGAAAATAAATTTGAACATGGGCTGAATATAAGATAACATTTGAGTTTAAAGTCATACAATAACTCTGTTCAGTAGATAAGCTATGCCGGTTCTGCGCCACATCCTCCTTGTCTAACTCACGGGCGATATAGTACTTTCTCTCTCTCTCTTTTAATCTTTGATTCCTCTTCACCTATCCATCCATACCCCCTGCAGTCACGTGACCCCCTCCCCTCCTAGGCCCCGCCCACTCCACTCACTCCTCACTCCCCTCCGCTGATTGGTCGCCCCCCGCCGGTCACGTGCCCCCTCCACTCTTCAAAACCGCCTCACCACCGTAGGCCCTACCCACTGGGCCCCGCCCATTTACCCCCACCAGTCCGCGGTTTTTCTTGAATTTTATAGGTTTTCGCGAGCTTTCCGCAATTTTCCGCGGTTTTTTGCGAGTTTTTCGCAAGTTTTCATGAGTTTCCACGAGTTTTCACGAGTTTCCGCGAGCTTTCGCGAGTTTTCGCAAGCTTTCACAAGTTTTCCACGATTTTCTAGGAATTTCCACAAGTTTCACATGAATCTCATAATTATTTTTTGAGTTTCCACTAGTCCTAGAAAAACAAGATGGTGGATTCATTAATAACGAATTAAAAAACGATATTGTGGAGTTTTGAACTTGAAAATAATATGCTCAGTTATACGTTTAAATCTATCAAAGGTATTTGGGAGAGATAACAGACACTGAACGCGTGAATTCATAAACACCGCGCCGCCTTATCTCCTAGTGCGATAATTTCACCTTGTCTAGCGTCGGCCGGGGTCCATTTGCGCCCGGCGAATCTATTGCGCAGTTACGTAAGCGATGACGTCATCACAGCAGACTTCGACACGTCGCCGGAAACGATTACGCCATCACATTCCTAAGCGATGATATCATCACGTTCAAACACGCTTCGTTGACCTTGAATCAAAACTGCGTAGAAGTAATTTGATACTTTAATAACGGCGTAGACTAAGCAATGACATCATAACGACAAGTTTAAACACGTCGCCGGAAATGATGACGTCATTCTAAACAGGCTCAAACCTGCACGACAATTCTTGGAAATTACATCACCACATACCTAAACGATGACGTCATCTGAACAGGTTTGAACACGCTCATCGATTCCTGGAAAAAAATGATGACGTCATCACATTCCTAAGCGGTGATGTCATAACGACAAGTTTGAACACGCTTCGTTGACCTTGAATAAAACTGCGTAGAAGTAATTTGATACTTTAATAACGGCGTAGACTAAACAATGACGTCATAACGACAAGTTTAAACACGTCACCGAAAATGATGACGTCATTCTAAACAGGCTCAAACCTGCACGACAATTATTGGAAATTACATCATCACATTCCTAAACGATGACGTCATCTGAACAGGTTTGAACACGCTCATCGATTCCTGGAAAAAAATGATGACGTCATCACATTCCTAAGCGGTGATGTCATAACGACAAGTTTGAACACGCTTCGTTGACCGTGAGTAAAACTGCGTGGAAGTAATTTTATACTTTAATAACGGCGTAGACTAAACAATGACGTCATAACGACAAGTTTAAACACGTCACCGAAAATGATGACGTCATTCTAAACAGGCTCAAACCTGCACGACAATTATTGGAAATTACGTCATCACTTTCCTAAACTCTGACGTCATCGATAACCTTGAGTTGACCTTGAAAATCTATTGCGCAGTTAGCGATAACGTTCGTTCTCGGGACGCTATGATTTCTAGAATGTTTCGAATTGTTTCAAGGTCAAATGTCTATTTTTTGAACTCAATAAACACTTGACGTCATTACATTCCTAAGCGGTGACGTCAGCGATAACCTCGAGATGACCTTGAAAATCTATTACGCAGTTAGCGATCGATGACATCATCATGACAAGTCTCAACACGACTGGTTACTGATGACACACACACACTCACACACACACACACACACACAATCTAAAATGTAGAAATTTTAAATTCTACAAGAGGCCCCACCCCGCCTCCTGCTGTGAGACGCAACCATTATGCTAGTCCCTCCATTTTTATTTATACATTGTTTACGCTTATTCTTCAAAAAGCACGCTTGACCTCGAATAAAACTGTATACAAAGAATTTGATAACAACGATGACATCATAACATTAGAACATGTCACCAGAAATGATGACGTCACCAGGCTCAAACCTGCACGACAATTCTCGGAAATTCCGTTATCGCATTCCTAAGCGGTGACGACGTAACAACAGGCTTCAACACGCTAAGCAATTCCTGGAAATTATATCATTCCATTTCTAAGCGATGAAATCATCATTTGTCAAGCATTTATTTTTAGAACTGGATGACGTCATAATGGCTCTCGAAAAATCTATTGCGCAGTTTCACGGCACAATATGATTCCTAGAATGTTCTACATTTAATTAAGGTCAATAAATAATAACACAATAATAATTCCAGTAAACACATCAGTTTATTTAAAAACTGAGTTATACAATATACCGTCGATTATGTAATTCTAGCGCGATAATATCTTCATATTCTAGAGTATCGCTGAATCGGAGCAAAGCAATTGATCGTTTCACTGACGGTGTATCACCAAATTTTTCCCAAAATCATATTCGCAGTCGTCGAACATTTTCCGTAGCGCAGTGATGATCGTAGACAGGACGATGAAAGTTGTTGTTGGGGCATGCAGAGACTCGCAAATCATCCAGGGATGGACAGCCCATATCCATCAAATCGATGATGACCGCATTTGTATACTGCTTTAGCCAACGTTTTTTGTCCAATCCTTTGACGAATATGAATTCGCCATTCTTCAACTGGTTACTCAACTCTTGATAGAGTTCCTCGTATGCCACATCTCCAGAGTCCCACGGTATTCCATGATAGTTACGTGTAAGCCACGTATTAGTTGCCTTTGCTGTCGGAGCCAAATCGTTCTAAGCACATGGTGACTTGAATAATGTCGTGACAACGTCAGCGTAGGGCTCGACTCTTAAAACTGCAAGCTCCTTGACAACAAAGGTATTTTGCACACGAAATCCTTTAACGTCCACAATGTACTTCATGACGACTAACACTGACGCGTTCCCGCAGTTTCCCCTCCTTTTATAACCCACCGATCAATCCTTCAATTTCGTATACTTGACATCAGACTTTTTCTCATCCTTCTCCTTCTTATCCGGCACAGGCTTATACTTGTCAGACAATTTTACATTTAAAAGACAACGACATTCATCATCTGACTTATCCATCGCGACTGAGTAATTACCTTTAGAAGCTATATATAAACCTACAAACTATTAGTATTATTATCAAATTGGCGCGAATTTTTAAATTTTTTTTCGTAAGACAGGATCTAGAATTTTTTCAACATTGGCTATACGTCGCTGAAATCTATAGCGATCACGAGCCACCTGCTCCCATGGACCTCGTCTCGCTAATCTATACGCGAAATCCCACACAAATGTACACATGTACCGTGGGCGGTTTACAATCAAACGTCACTCGCTTCATATTTTTCTGACAACGCCGCTGATTGGCTGGTATTCTATGATACGATCATGTACAATAAGACAGTATGCAGAAGTCGTAGCAGGGAAAATGGCGCCTGATTCAAACTCGAGACGAGTATCAACTGGGCCAGTGATCAAAGAATCATTTTGTTTAGCACAGTCGATAACAACAAGAGGTGCATTATCTTTGAATTGAGCTTTTGTCAACAATGGAGCATTTTTTCCGCCATAATACGATGATTGAAAATTCGCAAACATTTCATATAACGTAGCAAACTGGTTTCGTTGAAAATCGATATTAAGATTCCCGTAAGGATAACATTGTGAATTTAAATACAATTTTATATCACGCAAATTACACGTATCGAAGTTACTCATATTTCCAGTTCTCGCATTTTTTCGTCCAACTTGGAATCCCACGATGACGTATCTCGGCTTCTCCAGTTAAGTCGTTGTTTTCACACTCCACACATGCTTGGTTGTTTGTGGTAGTAGAGGATACTCGTACATCTCCCAGCTCCGAAAGCTCATGGCGATGGTAGGATCAGTAGCAATGTAATTCAGCATTCGAATTTTCTCCAAATCCGAAACTTTAACGTATGGAATTAACCATTCGATTTTGCTGATGGTTATCTTGTATTGTTCTTCGTTGGCAGCGGGCTGTGTGATCGCGTTGACGTCGGTGTTGACTCGCAGAATGATCAGTTCATGTCTGACATTAACGATAACTCGTTGATAATCCTCAGCAAATCCAAAGATGAAATTCAGTGGAATGCAAATATCGTAATATCCATTGTCGTTTGTTATATGTCGTGTGTTGTCAACGATCCATCCAGCATTTTCCATCATGTCCTCTTGAGTAGGAGTTTGTGCAATGTAGACCTTCATTGTTGTTGTGAAACCGACATTCTTGATTCTTTCGATCTCGATAGCATTCAGCTCATACCGCAATTCTTCAAACATGTAGCAGATGCCATTGTTCACAATCGATGTATGTTCAACGGGTGTCGTTCCATCGTTTTTCGTCAATCTTCCTTGTATATGCAGCGAACTTTTGCTGGGTAGCATATACGAATCTTGATTCTGGATACTGATGCGGATTTCATCGTTGTTGTTGAACGTTGATGAAGCGTACGGTTGGTGTGCGTGGACTTCGTATTCCGCTACCGACTCGTCGAAGACGATCTTGTTTTCGATGGATAACATGGTATGAGACAAATTAGACAGCAAATCTTCTTTGGATTCTCAGACCGAGACTTTTCAGGAACTTTATGTTCTCTAGTGTGAGCTCTTTGAGAGGTTTGTGTTGACTGGTGGTTTTTGGACATGTTGCTGGACTTTTATTCTCTCCGTAGACAATCCCCATTATTCACTTTTCACATGCAGTCTGATGGTGATAACTTCTCCTCGAAAATTAACAAGGTTCCCGTCTTGATCAACAATACGCAGCTGCAGATGATGTATTGCTTGTACGGTGATTGGCTGGTAAATGACGTGAGTTGGCACTTCAACGATCTTATATCCTGGTGGTACCACTGGAAAAAACTCGTGGATGATGTGTACTCGCCGCTCGTTTATATACGCTCCTGTAGTGATGTTGCACTCAACTCGTAATGCGTTAACAGCAAGAATTCTGACAGGTGAATCAGACTTGTGCGTCACATTTGCTTCAATGATTCGTGGATCAAAGCCCAACAATTTACCGATAGAATTCTCAGGTAGAAAATCAATACTTTTATTGCACCGAATTTCACTGCGTAGTGTACTATTATTAGCTCGTAAACTTAGCTGAGTATCTTTTGGAATCTCTTCCTTTAGAAATTTTTCTATATCATCCAACTCGTAGCTGCCTGGAGGTATCGTTATTATATCATTATCAATGTAAAATTTATTTTTGTCCACGTCAATGTTGGGAATTGAATTAAATGTCAAAAATTCCACCAGCCCTAAAAAGTATTTCTTTTTGGCAGACAATTCAATTGGAGGAAAATAATTTGCCTCTAATACAGATTTATCTCCCGAAAGTGTAAGCGTCAATGAATCCGCCATGACTGTCACTAGTAGACTGATGTATATTCACTCGCGATCGACTCTTTTATTCAGTAGAAACTCCAAGCACAGATGTCCACAGATAATCTCGTTAAAGTCTTGATATTGATTGTGATTGTATTCGATTACGCTACCGACACCGAAGTAGTCCATAAGTTCTCGAGGTTGTTGTAGATTGCCAAAACTGTCGAAATATATGACTCGATTGCCGGTTTTTCGATAAGCTACCCAGTGCGTTCCTGAAACATTTTTAGAATCTAAATTGATAAAGGCAGCTTCAGTTTTCATTATACTCTTCGGCAAATCATTTCTCATATATACACCACGAAAATGTGGTATTTGAAGAATTTTCGCATACTTTGACAAATCTACATTGGTCAGTGGTCGGTTCGGTAGCTCTATACGTTTTTTAAATGCAGTCTCAAGCCAGCTCCATAAGGTTTCAAGTATAATCCTTTTCCCACGCCGATCGATTCCATTTTGAGGTTATGTCGTCGTGATTCCTCCAACTGACGTTTGGCGGCTCTAGCATCGTTAATGGCTTTAGCGATACTAGCAGCGCCACCTGCCAATGCTCCTGTTGCACTAAGTCCCGCGAAGACAGGTAGTAAAAAGGCTGGTAAAATGCCTCCAACTTTGCTTGGCACTGGTAACATACGAGGTACTCGGACTTTCTTCTTTCCTCCAGCTTCTTTCACCGCTGCTCGTGCTGCTTTCAAAGTAGATTGTACAGAGCCAGTAGCTTTAGCTGCTATTTTTGCGGCATCTATAACTCTTCGCAATGGAATCTTCTTGATAACCTTTTTCTTCTTGATAATCTTCTTCACGGACTTTTTTTTCATAGCCCTTAGCCCCATTCCAAGTTTTTTCTTCAACCTCATGATACCGGCAACACCAAGTGCAGCAGCTTTTTCACCGACTCCAGAATCCTTGGCTAAAGCACGTTCGATAGCTCTTTTTGCAAGGACTGTATCAGCTTCGTGTCTCATTGAGAGATTGGAATTTTTTGAGTAAGCGATATCGTGCTCCCTGCAGGCTGCATCGAGTGGATTGATTCCACGATCCTCACGTGCTAACCTCTTGACAAGCTTGGTACCTGGACCACAAAACTGATAGCCAGGTATATGAAGTTCGACAGAGAGCTTGTTGATGATAGTGTTGACAAGACCGCGTCCGTTCACTCTCATTGCATGATAATGACTGAGCTTCAGGCTATATAAACCCCCTATTTATAGTAAATCGAGTCAGTCACATGCGTGAAGTCATGGAGTTCAAAGCGCAGAACATTAAACTACCCGTTGCTAACTTTGATAAAGTGGCAAGTCCAGAAAAAACTTCAAAACGTCATGGTGTTCTATTACCGAATACTTTACGTGCAATTATATGTAGACCATCAAATTGTGGCAAGACTAATGCTTTGCTCACCCTCATTACACATCCAAATGGATTGAGATTCGAAAACGTCTACATCTACTCGAAATCTTTCGAGCAACCTAAATACAAGTACTTGAAAAAAATTGTGGAACCGATCAAAGGAGTAGGATATTTTCCGTACAACGACAACGAGCAAGTTGTTAGTGTGGATGAAGTCAAGCCGAATTCTGTGATGATTTTCGACGATGTGGCGTGAGAAAAACAAAACAATATACGTGCATATTTTTGTATAGGACGTCACCGAGATGTAGACAGTTTCTATCTCTGTCAGACTTACGCATGTATCCCGAAACACTTGGTTCGAGATAATGCTAATATGCTTATACTGTTTCGTCAAGATGACATGAACTTGAAACATATATACAACGATCATGTGAACACTGACATGACGTTCGAGCAATTTCGAAATTTGTGTGCAACGTGTTGGAATGATAAATATGGCTTTATCGTGGTTGACAAAGATAGTGAGATGGATCAGGGACGATACCGGAAAGGGTTCGACTGCTTCGCATCTATAAATTAAAGTATCTCAACGACAACTGCCTCAGTATTACCTGAATTTCAATCAAGGTGACATCATGCAGCGTAAAGATATATTACATCATATTGTGCAAGCTAGTGAAGCCATTCGCCGAAAACATCGTCTGCTGAAGCGTGGAAGAGCTGCTGTGGAAATGTCTGTCAATGAAGTCTTCAAACCAATTATTAATCCACTACAGTCATTGGCTCGAAAACCTCAAGATACAGAAATGAAAGAAGTGAAGAAAGAAGAAATCAAAGAAGAAATACCTTCAATGGAAGAAGATGATACGTTCGAGCCCTCTGGAGACTTTCAGAGTTTCAATCAAACTATTAGCGATGATAGTTTTGCACCAAGTATCGTTAGCTCACCAGCTGTTATCACAGATACTCTAACCAAGTACTTGAGAATGTTCAAAAATAAAGTCCAACGTAAAAATCTCGATTTGCATTATGGAGTAAGATCGCTACAAAACGGATTATATATTGGAAATGCACCAATTAGTTTCACGGACAACACCATCCATGTGAGTAATGAAGAGTTTGCGAGGACGCCAGGATTAATTGAACTGCTTTTTAAAAAAATACCAAACATTTCTATTGTCAAAAAGGGTGATGTTGAAAATTATAAGAAAATTATTCAGCAGACTTATGCCAACAGAAAGCATTATCGAGCTGATGAAAGTCTTCGTGAAAGTAAAGATTGGAAACATCTCACATACATTGCTGATAATAAGCGGGGTCAAGGAATGTTAAATATAGTACACCGCGAACGAGAAATGGACTATGTGCATTGGGATGACCCGAACGAACTTGTAGACCGTTTGCGACTTATTCTCGCGTCTCAAGGTGCTGGAAATAATAGTCATACAAATGAAATAAATTCAATCATCGAAGAATTGAGAGAAGCTGAGATTGTATATTAGATGACTTGGAACATTAAGCCTCATTCATAATCTAGACAATGTCGAGTGTAGACGTTTTCGGAAGACATCTGAATAAAAACCGTGGAATACGAGGACCTCCTGGTATTGGAATTAAATTGACACCTGACGGTCATTACGATCTACAGAATAAAAAATTACTCAATGTTGCGATGGGTGATAATGAAACGGATGGAGCTTCGTATAAAAATATAATTGATTTCAAAGAAGTGCGGATACAGGAAATCGATATGTTGGAAAAGAATTTGAAAAAATCGTTGGAAAACTTGGCTAACATGTATCAAAAGCATGCGACTGAAAACTCGGTAATCATTTCCAAACTACAGCATCGTAAAGAACGTATCGAGAAGGAAGTATTTGACGATGTTACGCCCCAAGAAGATGTCTACGAATAAAAGCTAGAATCTAAACCCTCCTCATTCATAACCGTCCCGGATGTCGAAAAGATGAAAGAAGCTCTAGTGGAAGAACTCCATAAACCTGCAAGGAGAAATTATCGACGACGTCATGTTGATGTGCGAGGATTGGATGAAACATGGCAAGCTGATCTCGTCGACATGTCCACCTACAAGGATAAAGGCTACAAGTTCCTGCTCACCGTTATTGATGTATTCTCCAAGTACGCTTGGGCTGTGCCAATTAAATCGAAGAATGGACCTGACGTCACTGCTGCTATGAAAACTGTGCTCAAGGATCGTCGACCCAAGAATCTACACGTCGACCAAGGCAAAGAGTTTTACAACAAAGACTTCAAGGCCCTCATGAAGCAACATGGAATCAACATGTACTCTACATTCAGCGGCATGAAGGCATCAATCTGCGAACGTTTCAATCGTACACTGAAAAGCAAGATGTGGAAACGATTCTCCCTCCAAGGACAATACAAGTGGATCAATATCTTACCTGATTTGCTATCGAGTTACAACGCCACCCAGCATCGAACGATCAAGATGAAGCCCAACGACGTTACTCCAGCTGATGAAAAACAAATTCAACGTCGGCGATAAAGTTCGAATCAGCAAGTACAGACATGTTTTCGAGAAAGGATACACGCCCAACTGGACAACGGAAATATTCACCATCGCTGCTGTGAAACCAACTCATCCGACAACGTACAAACTCAAGGATTACCAAGATCAACCCATCGACGGAGGATTCTACGCGGAAGAACTCACTAAAGTGAAACATCCTGATGTATACCTCGTTGAAAAAGTGTTGCGCAAACGAGGAAATAAGTTGTATGTGAAATGGTTGGGATTTGATAATACTCACAACAGTTGGATAAATAAATCAGACATGTAATCAATAAACGTTTATTTGCATATATTGTATGTTTTTAATGAAACCTGTACATATATACTTTCAGCATGAATTCATTTCCGCACCACCAGAGCCTGCTCCCTCTTACAATCGTATGGGGTGGTAGAATTCATGGTGCGTTTTTTTAACGTGGTATCCCCAGTAGACCTAATCCACGATAATATGCATAATTACAAATGTTTATGTACACAAGGATGCTCATATTTACAATAGTTTTTGTACACACAAACACTCGTTAATTTACAATGTGTACACACATAACCTATTCAATTTCCATTAGGTGTAGTATTTTGCAATGGCCATGTGCCAAAGTGTCCGTTGTGTTTGGTAAAATGAAACGTTTGTCATCAAACGGATTTAACGCAAGTTTGTTTTGTTCAACTGTCTGGATTTCATGGAGTTTTGAACGGAAAAGTCGTTGCGAGCAGAATTTCGTAACCTCATTGTTCAAACAATATACATAGTCCATGAAATCCAGCGTTTTCGCGACAACGGACATTTTAACACCTTTGGCTCTCTTAATTCTATCCTCTCCTTCGACGCGCAAGCTGTACATTTTGCTCCTCAAGCCGACGAATTCTGTAATAATTTTCCCATTACATTCGTCTTTCATGAGACCCATGAGATTGTCCGCGGGATAGTCTGATGTATCAAAATGATCGGCATGGTCCATCATCAACCTATACGGATCGAGGTTTTGAATTTCATATATGAGACTGTCGGTGTCGCAATACAAGATTTTTGCTTGACCTTCAGTCGTGGGTCTCATGAAATCGTAATGAAAAGCATATAGACACGTTTTTGATAGATCAAGAACACTAAAACCAACGTATATTGGTTTGTTCATGAGAATTTGAAGTCGAGCTAGTTTTATTGCAACTAATCTTTCATCGAAAATTGATCGCGCACAAAAGTTGGGTTTTGCGATGAGGGCTTCCGCACCATATCTGCCTGGCCACTTGGTTACAAGTTTGATATCGAGGCGTTTTCGAACGTCCTCCAATGTTTTCCCATACACCGCATTGTTCATCAATTTGAACAAATTTTTCTTGAATTCATTTGTTGCAACCTTACGCATTTCACTGTTAAGATCAATGTATGACTGCAGCCATTTCGATTGTTTGAATTTCAGGACACGATGAATTTTTTGTAGAATAAGGCCATGACTCAATGCTTGTTTCAAATTGCGATAGTGAATAATATAACGTGTTTTTGAGTCTAAAGTTGTGAGCAATTTCGAATCTTTTGAACCGGGAGGGATTTTGTGTTCGGGACAAAATGGGAGGTCGTTGTGAGGGTCGTGAAGGTTTTCAGGGTACTCAAGATCAACTTCGAGTATGTAACCTTCTTCGGCATCTTCTGGAACGTCCCACTGAAAATTTTGCTCAAAGTTTTCGAGCCATTGAAAGCCTCCGTACGGCAAGCATTGAGTCATTGCCCAACCGTATAAATTATTCACGTCATAGTACATGAGATAATATTTGTCGTCGTCTGGATTGTATTTCGCTGGGTAGTATGGGTTATTGGCAGATGCATATCTATTACTACATTGCGATATTCCACCACGGATTCCGCGCTCGATGAACAATACCATGTCAATGTCTGTGAGGAGTTCCAGTTCGATGTCCGTGTATTTGAGCATGGCATCCCATGTGAGTCCGGGTGTTGTGTAGTAATGTGCAGGGTCGAGTTTGTACGCTTCCATACATTCCTCCCGAAAGTTCTCGAAAACATCAGCCAAAAGAAGAACATCCGTCTTGAGGTAGATGTCCGAGTACTGACCAAGCGTTGTGACGTTGAATCCATTCCACACAGCCTGCGCATGTCTGTAACAATTTCCAGAAAATGTAGCAAGATCCGAATTTCATTACTATCATTATTATTATTGTTATTGATTTCATCTTTGTTATTATTATAGCTGTTATTTATAACTATAATTATTATTATTTGAATTAGTTAACTTACTCGTAGTCTGCATCCGAAATGTCTGTATCGGAGAGACAGCTGTGAAAATGGTCTTTGCTTGGAAGCTCGTTCTCATCAAGTCTTTCCCATGAGTCAATGTATTCATAGGGGAATACGCCTTTCTTCATTAAAAGTTCAAGCTGCTGTTCGCTGTAGCCGAGAAAGTTCTTTCGGACGATGTCCTTTTTGTCAAGATATGAAGCCAGTTTCTCCAACGACGAGGCCATGAATCTGAAGGAGTCGATGAAGCGCAAGGATATTTTACTGTCTTTGATGAACTTGGTGAATGAGATGTAGCGCTCCATCGCCATGGGAAGCAGTTGAATACGTCCTTCGATGCATTGTGCGATTTGTTTCACAATCAAGTGAGCATCATACCCACTCAGGTTGTGAAACACTACCGGGATGGTGAGTGAATCTCGGTACAGCAAATTGCATCTATTGTGAGCAGCTCCACGAAATTTTCCGGTTATATGACAGTGATCGCGCACTTTGTTGTCCTTGGCGGTAATCGGTTGTTTGCAGATGTGACAGGATTTTGCTGTTTTGAAGGCTGTAGATTGTTCCGGAGTGAGTGGTGACATGGCCTTGGGATTCTTGAAAATGTGCTCCACGTCACAGGTGATGGTCACTAATTCGTTTGCAAACCATTCACTTGGGTTATGTCCACGGAAACTCTGATATCTCGATTGGGTGTCGTCATAGCTGCACTTGAGGTAATACCCTACGCTGCATGCCTCATGAATTTGAACTATTTTCGTGCTGTTGCCAGCTGGTTCGTCCACTTTTTTGAGCAAGCATTCAAAGTCGGCGTAAACGATATAGGGCACTCTCTCAGAATTTTTGAAGTTTTTAAACTGTAGTTTACTGCGGTTCACTTCAGGTAGTTTAACAGCTTGCATCTTCATTTCACTGCAATCGACTTCATGTGCAGTCAACTTGTCGTTAGTGTGAAAGTAATGAAGACATCGGTCACAAATAAATATTTTCTTATCATGTTTTGAGAGTTGTGTGCTCACTAGGCGAGAGAGATCTTTAATCCAGACATAATGGAATCGTAGTGGCTCGCTATGATCTTCCACTTCCTTCTCGTTTTTTTCATCTTCTTTAGCATAGATGTTTTGTATGAAGAGAAGATTCACGTGTCGTCCTTTTTTTTGTGCTGTAATGTGTATTGGAGCAACCTCAAATTCTCTTTTATTCTTTTGAAGCACGTACACGTTCACGGAAATGTCATTCTGGTGTTCGAAGAGTGGCACTTGTTTTGGGATCACAGGAAAGGTAATTCCGTCGAAGTTTAGTTCATCTTTGTACTGTATATACTTTGATAAGCGGCCTACATGTCTGTCTTTCTTGTCAACCGGGTGCAAGGCTGAGAGTATGGCCCACTTGAAGCAACACTGGTCCATGTTATCAACATTGATGCAAGCCTTCCTGTTCTTGATAGATGGAGGTAGCTCAATATAAGAGCTTCCGTGCATCGGGTTGTACGAGTTTATATTCACAGCAAGGCTGATGATGCTGCGCAACGTCCATCCAGAGTCACGCTCTTGGAATTCCTCGATTTTTCGTGGCAATTGAGTCTGTACACGTTCGGTGAACCATTCACCCAGGTCCGTTGTTTGGAGGATAGGAGCGTTTTTCGTGAAGAAGGCTTTGATCTCGGTGACTTCCTTGTCGTCCTTGACAACACTGAATTCGGCATCCAGAGATGTATTAACTTTCAAGGCGTTATGTTTGCTGACAACTGGCTGGATCTTTACGATGAACACATCCTTGGCTTCGTCGAGAAAATCTTGTATGTCTAAGTGGCGAAGGTTCACAATGAGCCCCGTTTGGAGACGATTATCGAAAGCGGAATCGACATCCTCCCACTTGACGCGCACTAAATTTCGCGCACCAAGATCACCACCACGTACGAGTTCTTCACGCAACAAGCAATTATTGCTTTTAAGTTGCAAAATAATTTGCGCGCACTGTAATTTCACGGTTTGTCGTCTCCACGGGTTTGCAATATGCAGCGCGAAGTTTTTCAGTTCCGCGATGGACGCGACGGCATCCTCGATCAAAACCGTCGCCTCGAGCGGATCGACCGGGCTGATCGATAAAAGTTGTCGTTGGCGTCGGAGTACTTTTTTTGCTTCGTTTATAGCCATTATGACGTTCGCGGGTCAACTGACGCTCCAGCTCGAGAACGCCGTATTCATAAGAAGCGATGGCGCTTCGATCGCGCGCTGTTGCCATGGCAACGCATGTGCATTGCTGTCACGTCTGCGCATGCGTACTGTTGCTACGTCCTTCTCTCGCACACTGTTTCAACGTCTTGTGCGGTGTAGCCACGTCTCGTGATGACGTCACGAGTTCTAAAAATAGATATGCGTGTTGAGACTTGTCATAATCTTGGCCTACTTTCTAAAAAAACATCAGTTGCGTCACCAGACGTGTTGAGACTTGTCGTGATGACGTCATCGCTTTCGTAAATGCGCAATAGATTTTCAAGGTCAACTCAAGGTTATCGATGACGTCAGAGTTTAGGAAAGTGATGACGTAATTTCCAATAATTGTCGTGCAGGTTTGAGCCTGTTTAGAATGACGTCATCATTTTCGGTGACGTGTTTAAACTTGTCGTTATGACGTCATTGTTTAGTCTACGCCGTTATTAAAGTATAAAATTACTTCCACGCAGTTTTACTCACGGTCAACGAAGCGTGTTCAAACTTGTCGTTATGACATCACCGCTTAGGAATGTGATGACGTCATCATTTTTTTCCAGGAATCGATGAGCGTGTTCAAACCTGTTCAGATGACGTCATCGTTTAGGAATGTGATGATGTAATTTCCAATAATTGTCGTGCAGGTTTGAGCCTGTTTAGAATGACGTCATCATTTTCGGTGACGTGTTTAAACTTGTCGTTATGACGTCATTGTTTAGTCTACGCCGTTATTAAAGTATCAAATTACTTCTACGCAGTTTTATTCAAGGTCAACGAAGCGTGTTCAAACTTGTCGTTATGACATCACCGCTTAGGAATGTGATGACGTCATCATTTTTTTCCAGGAATCGATGAGCGTGTTCAAACCTGTTCAGATGACGTCATCGTTTAGGTATGTGGTGATGTAATTTCCAAGAATTGTCGTGCAGGTTTGAGCCTGTTTAGAATGACGTCATCATTTCCGGCGACGTGTTTAAACTTGTCGTTATGATGTCATTGCTTAGTCTACGCCGTTATTAAAGTATCAAATTACTTCTACGCAGTTTTGATTCAAGGTCAACGAAGCGTGTTTGAACGTGATGATATCATCGCTTAGGAATGTGATGGCGTAATCGTTTCCGGCGACGTGTCGAAGTCTGCTGTGATGACGTCATCGCTTACGTAACTGCGCAATAGATTCGCCGGGCGCAAATGGACCCCGGCCGACGCTAGACAAGGTGAAATTATCGCACTAGGAGATAAGGCGGCGCGGTGTTTATGAATTCACGCGTTCAGTGTCTGTTATCTCTCCCAAATACCTTTGATAGATTTAAACGTATAACTGAGCATATTATTTTCAAGTTCAAAACTCCACAATATCGTTTTTTAATTCGTTATTAATGAATCCACCATCTTGTTTTTCTAGGACTAGTGGAAACTCAAAAAATAATTATGAGATTCATGTGAAACTTGTGGAAATTCCTAGAAAATCGTGGAAAACTTGTGAAAGCTTGCGAAAACTCGCGAAAGCTCGCGGAAACTCGTGAAAACTCGTGGAAACTCATGAAAACTTGCGAAAAACTCGCAAAAAACCGCGGAAAATTGCGGAAAGCTCGCGAAAACCTATAAAATTCAAGAAAAACCGCGGACTGGTGGGGGTAAATGGGCGGGGCCCAGTGGGTAGGGCCTACGGTGGTGAGGCGGTTTTGAAGAGTGGAGGGGGCACGTGACCGGCGGGGGGCGACCAATCAGCGGAGGGGAGTGAGGAGTGAGTGGAGTGGGCGGGGCCTAGGAGGGGAGGGGGTCACGTGACTGCAGGGGGTATGGATGGATAGGTGAAGAGGAATCAAAGATTAAAAGAGAGAGAGAGAAAGTACTATATCGCCCGTGAGTTAGACAAGGAGGATGTGGCGCAGAACCGGCATAGCTTATCTACTGAACAGAGTTATTGTATGACTTTAAACTCAAATGTTATCTTATATTCAGCCCATGTTCAAATTTATTTTCAAGCAAGCATGTCTTTAGGCAAGGGGATATGTCTTGAATCAAGATTGATATCCTTTAATTATGATTAGCCATCTTAATTTAAGAATTTCTTAAATTGTAATTATGAACATAGACTAAATTTGAGGTATATTTGAATTTCAAAATGTGCCTTGATTTCATTGCATTTTAAAATGAGAATCTGTTTTTAGAATGCACTTAAAATAGTCAATCTTTTATGAAGATGCAGCAAAATTGAGGCATGACTTTATATTTAAATATGATCATAAATTTAGTTCATGTCTCAATTTATTTTAAAGCAAGCGAGTCTTAAATCAACAGGGTATGTCTTGAATAAAGAATGATTTCCTTTAATAATGATTATCCATCTTAATTCAAGACTTTCTCCCAATTGTAATTAATTGTGAATATAGACTTAGATACTAAATTTAAGGCAATATTTGAATTTCAAGACATGCCTTGATTTTATTGCACTTTAAAATGAAATTCTACTTTTAAAATGCACTCTAAGAAGTCAATCTCACTTTAAGATGCAACAAAATTAAGGCATGACTTGAAATTTAAATATGATCTTAAATTTACTCTATGTCTAAATTTATTTTCAAAGGAAACGAGTCTTAAATCAAAAAGGAGTATCTTGCATGAAGAATGACTTCCTTAAATTATCACATAACTTCTTAATTTAAGGCGTGCATTGATTTTCTTGATTTTGTTATAAATACTATATATAAATTAACTTAAACTTGATGGTGTTTGACGCGCATAACGCGCAGGGGGGCGGAGCCCTCCTATTATATATATATATATATATATTGTACAGATGTATCAATGACCCTAAGTTGCAGGCCCACCCGCAAGGGGGGTTTCGGGGTTCAAACTCCTTCCAGTTCACGCAACCTCCAATTTCAGGTGTCCTTTCAGGTTTGTAACAGACTCTGTTCCGGACCCCAGTTATCCCGAATCTTATAAGATTTTTGAAAAATCTTATAAGAATCTCGAAATTCATTTTATTCAGCAACTTATACAAATCTTACATAATTTTTGAAATCTTGTTACACTGAAGAAAAGGCTTAATCCAATCGAATAAGGTTCATTTATCGTTAATAAATCTCATATTTGAATACAAGCAAATAAAGATTGTTTACAATCAAACTAAAGATTTGTTTTGAATATTGTGTTGCTTCAAATATATTATTCGTTAACTGTTAAAAAATGTTTTTTTCTCGCAAATAAAGTTTGTTAACTATTAATAAATCCGTATTTCAGCTAAAGAAATGAACGAATAATTGCACCAAAACGTAATTATATTTGTACGAGCCACTAAAAATGTTGATGGAAATGTAATTTATTAAAAGTTACTAAATTTTCTGGAAATACCAAGTTGGGCAGCATATTTACTATAAATAAACCTTTTTCTCAGTGTAGTGCTTTATAAGTTTTCGAGAATCCTGTTAGTCGCAATTGTAAGATTTTAAAGGACTTATACGAATTTATAAGAACCTTGTAAGTTCTTTTGGAGACTTATGAGCTTGACTTATAAGATATTTGAAAACTAGGCCACACTTATATACAAGATCCTAAAAAACTTATAAGACTTTTATAAGTTGCTGCATTATAATTCGGTGAATCTTACTGAGTTAAAATTATTATCTTTTTTTCTCAGACAAGTCATAGGATACCGAGTAACAAATTCATATAAGACACGTTAACATACGAATTGTTCTTGCAGTTTTTCGTTACTCTTCATTTCACGGTTGAATTGCTTTGCGGAAACTCTGCTTTTCAATGGAATAAATTTTTGAAGTATATTGTCTCGATCTTCGTTATTTTCGAGTTTTGCAACTCTTTCATTCAAATTTTTTTGTCCCAATCGAATCAATTTCATACGACGTCTTGTTGATTCGTCTACAAAATACAACTTAGTGGAAATGCAATCTTTGTTTGAAGTTGAAAGTAAATTATTGGAACAATTGCCTTTATAACTTTGTCGCTTCGTTGAACGATAAAAAAATGTATAAGAGCAAACTAAAAAAGTTCAATTTGTCACTAAAAAACGCAGGACAACTTTGAGCTAACACTCGCTCGCAATAAGCTCGCGGTGAATTTCCCATTCAACCTATCTCCGATTAAGATCGAGCTCATCTTTAAACTTCTTAGCTTTTGGAATAAAACGTTCAAGTTTTTTGATACGATACTAGTGCTTTTATGATAACTTCTCACAGTTATTATGAAGAAAAATATTTTGCACACATAAAGGATTGAACTCTGAATACCAAAGTGTAAGTCCTACACTGTATCAGATAGACCCATCAAATTTCATAAGAGTATAGAGATGTAATTATTCGAACTATACTTATTCTTGATAATCTTAGCTGAAAGAGTAAGATTTGATATGCCTACAGAAATATTGATCAATCTATCGGCTATAGTCCAAAACTTGCACTCCAGTAACCCATGTGCAATCATCAAAAGATGTTAGATACTTTTCCTTGCATTCTTATTGAGACATACCTTTCCATATGAAATTACATAACATACCTTTCCCTATGAAAAATTAAACTCAATCTTACGTCAGACTCAAGTCAAAAATAAATACGGCGTCAGATCTGACGTGTGTCTTACGTCAGGTCTCACGTCACATCTTACGTTTTTTTTTTTTTTCATAAGGGTTGAACATTCATAAAAATATATAAAGTTTTGATGAATTGTTTTCCAATAAAAAAAAGTTCGAAGCAAGCTCGATTTTAGGAAGGGAAACTTATCACAAGCCCATAGATTTATTGCGATTTTTTATGATACTTTTAGTTTCCAAGAGACTCATGCCTAGTAGAAATGTTGATGTACAGCTTACATCCTAGTGAGTCCGCACATGTTAACGTTGACTGTATGTTAATATCATGTAAACTTTATGTCAACATCACGTAAACAGGTTACGTAAAACAGTTTACATCATTTAAAAGTTTACATGATGTTAACATTATGTTTACATACAATTTAGGTTAACATATGCGGACGCACTGGGATATAAACACTTTCTACTGGGGCTGTATTTTCAACGTTAATGCTAATATAGGCCATTCGCTCAATGACCTTTCTTTTCTGCAGGGTTCACATTCAACTCTTTTAGAAACATGAAACTGAATTTATAAGGTTTTACAGAAACGCGATTATTTTATTTTAAGCACCAGATAAATTGAATTTAAATTTAATGTCCTAGAGCGTTAAAAACACTCAAACGGACGTAATATTTTCAACAATTCGAATGCGATCCCTTGGAGCAAATTTTCAAGTACTATTAAAAATAATAACGGATCCTCATATTTCAATATCGATATATACATAATAACTTTTGGCAATTGCTTGATGATTTTAATTCCTCGTACATAATAAATTGCTAACGATTTTTCTCGTCAGATGTTACTTCCCACAACTTATTTTTCGACAGAAATCAATGAAACGTTGAAAAGCGTTTGGTTCTTGCGAACTTGCGAAAAACTCGCAAAAAACCGCGGAAAATTGCGGAAAGCTCGCGAAAACCTATAAAATTTAAGAAAAACCGCGGACTGGTGGGGGTAAATGGGCGGGGCCCAGTGGGTAGGGCCTTCGGTGGTGAGGCGGTTTTGAAGAGGGGAGGGGGCACTTGACCGGCGGGGGGCGACCAATCAGCGGAGGGGAGTGAGGAGTGAGTGGAGTGGGCGGGGCCTAGGAGGGGAGGGGGTCACATGACTGCAGGGGGTACGGATGGATAGGTGAAGAGGAATCGAAGATTAAGGGGGGAATCGCTTTCGTCAGGCAAAAAAAAGGTCATTTTGCAACATTTTTTTATTCAAAAACGATAATAGATATCTGTGAAATTCTTTCTGTATCCGAAAGTTTATATCAAAAACTACTTAAGAGATTTTTCAAATTGTCGTACTATTCACCATAATTATTATTAACAACAATTATTATCGATGCGTGCTCAGAACATGGGCAATTGGCGTGCACTCTCCCATTCACAATAATGATCTGTAACAGCGAAACAAAATTTTTTCTTTTTATTGAATGTTTAATCTATACCTTGACGTTTTTATAATTGTAGATTAACGAAAATTGCAAAAGTTATCAACATTTTTACATAAAATAACGATTTTTTTAGAATTTTTTTTACCTTTGACTGATAAAAAAAATTATATGTTAATGAAAATTTAGTGTTTTTTCTTCGTCAAGGTGTGCAAAAACTAATTTTATAAAAAAGCTTTGCGTATGGTGTGATTCGGATGTGTAGTTTTTACGCTATATTTCACGCCAACTTGAAAAATAGTGTTTTAAGAAAAACGCTCTTAAAGTTGTGTCATTGATAATTACAAACTTACTATTGCAAAAATTCTAATCTGCTATTCCAAGGCCATACAAAATCTCTTCCTCTTCCATGTTCAATTCGTTTTTGTTCGTTCGAGCAATTTTTCTTTCATAACGAGCTTCTTTCGTTCTCTCATATGCTCTTACTTCTTGGCGCTTGATCCGACTTTGGTCTCTCTTTTTCACGTAATCTGTGCAAACTCGGCCGATGCCGATTCCAAGGTCCTTCATTATGGTCAAGATTGGTGAAAAACCTTCATTGTAAATGGCAACGGAAATATATGCGGCAATTTCAACTGTTTGAGGTCCACAATGGAGGTGCTTTGGAGCCATGCGCCAAAGCGACCCGTTAAAACTCTCATTTGCATTTTGAGTATACCCTCCTAAACATCGCTCTAGCAATTCATTCTTCGACAGTTCTTGATAAATTGGCAAAATATGTTTTGCTACGTCCTTGTCTAGTGCTTGTGGGTGGTGATAATTTTGTAAATTTTTGTCATGTTCTGAGATGCGATATTGGCACCAAGTTTCAGGCGCTGGTGGACAATTCGAGTGCTTCGGTTTCTTATCAGTTGAAGTCATATGATCGTAGGTCGCCATTATTGCATTTCTCATTTCTTTGACATTTTTATCGCAATTTCTACGGATCGCTAAACCGTAATATCTGGTCAATTTTTTTATCAGCGCATCAGTAAGTTTCCCTTTCCCGCCAAGTTTTTTTTCCTTTTTAATATTTCTCAATCTACTACCCATTCGTTTCTCAACGTGTCCTATGCATTCTTTTTTTTTTACAATAAAATCGTCTCCGTAGGGTTTCATGTCAGAAATAGCCTTAAAAGTTTTCGAATCTCCGTCGCCAATGTAGTTTATGTATCTCACACCGAATAAATCGTAAGATCTGAAAAACAGGAAAGCAAAATCGTTCTCGGGTAGTAACACACTGCTTTATAATTGACGTAACGTTGTATTTTTTATTCAGAGTCTAATTGAAACTTATGTTGGAAAATATATAAATATAATTATACACAAAAAAAAATGAATATGGATTTAGTTCTATATCAATATTATTGTATTTTAAAAAAATTAAATATTTCAGTCAAGTTTTTTTATCGATCATGTTAAATTCGAATGGTTGTAAAACTATTATGGATAAGACAACAAATTACATTGAAAACATCTCCTTCATTGCATCCACCTCCATCTTTCCTGCAGAACCTTCGTGATTAATTCCACACGTCTTTTTATGTTCTTCGTACCACTCATTATACTCAGTAGTTCCTTCTTTCTTCTTCCAAATATTGCACGACTGGCACAAGCTACTTTTCACGACCAAATCCAAAACTTTTTTCGTGATCGATCCAATAAGCGTTGCGACGCCCAAGAGCGACGTGAAACCACGTTTTTTCCATGTTCCATCGCCGGAAACACTCAAATTTTCAAGTTTTACACCCCTAGCTTCATTTTCTGATTTTTCCTCGAAAATTGCTTTTACGCGCAAACGTTCGAAAAGGTTCTTAGAGATGGTGTGAATGTTGTTCACTATAGAGTAATACATGCTGTTGCTGATGCCTTGACTGAGGTCCATTATTCCGCAAAAAAGATTGATACCTTCCAATCAAACTCCTAGTAATCGCATAGCTGTAACAATTCTTGTATTTATTTCGTAGCCACGTTGAACTTCATATGGGCCTGAAGGAATAGTTGATACACCACACTTGCACGAAACCGATAGTTTGAAACCCAAACCTCGATTCGTTGTTTCGCCAAAAACAACGTTTCCACTACACTTTTTGCATGCCAGCATTTCGGAAAGAGCGTTAAAAACACTGAAGAATTCAATGATGCGATATGCTAGTGTATTGTTCGTCGCAGTTTCTTTTTTTGCACTCCGTTATTTTTTAGAGGACGTTGAAATTTCTCGGGAACTGTCCAAATTACGTTTTGGTGGACGTCTCTTTCGCGGTTTCGATGGACGATATGTATCGTATTTAGTTCCTTTAGTATCAGGCATTTTTAAAAAGATCACGATCCTCGAAGCTTGAAAGTTCAATACTAACTGCTGGGTATGAGCTTTGAAGGTTTTCAATTTTTTACTTTCGAAAGTGAATTCTTATCTATCATGACACTACATGTCTCGAAATCCAACAAAGGCTTGAACGAAAGTCATTTCCGGTAGTTAATTTGTCGGAAAATTTATCTTGGTTTTCGGTCGTGCACCTGCGCTTGGTATACGACCTTGGTAAATCTTACCTTAGATATTTAATCTTAAATATTTAATCTTAGATATTTCCTAAAAGAAAGCAAGAAGCAAGCAGGTGAAGTCTGCACCCCAGCGGCTAGAACTGCAGTTCTAGCCGCTGCGTGCAGGCTCTCAGAAATTTGACCACCACATTCGCAATTGTCAATATTTTTTGATAAAACTTTACAAAACGATTCTTTAGTGTTATCGGCATCAATTAAAAAAAAAAAAAAAAAATCGATTTTTTTGACCTAACAAAAACGAATCCCCCCTTAAAAGAGAGAGAGAGAAAGTACTATATCGCCCGTGAGTTAGACAAGGAGGATGTGGCGCAGAACCGGCATAGCTTATCTACTCTGTTCCATTTTAAAATAGAATTGATTTTCGAGAGTGCATTTTGAGAATGAATTTTTTTTTTTAATATACAAAAAATCAAAGCACGATTTGAATTTCAAAAATGATCTTAAATTATGTCTATTATCACAATTACAGTTAAAAGAGTCTTAAATTAAGATGATTCATCATAATTTAAGGAAATCAATCTTCATTCAAGACATATATTCTTGTTTTAAGACATGCTTAAATGAAAATAAATTTTAACATGGACTGTATTTGAGATAATATTTGAATTTTAAGTTAAAAATTTTAATTGAGTTATTTGAATTTAAAAAGAGTTAACTGGAAGTTACGGGAGTCGATGGGAAGTTACGGGAGTTAATGGGAAGTTATTGGAGATAATGGAAATTAAAAGGAGTTAAGAGTACGTTACGGGAGTTGATGGGAAGTTACAGGAGTCGATGGGAAGTTACGGGAGATAATGGGAACTTAAGGGAGTTAATGGGCGCGAATGGGAACTTGCAGACATGGTGGCGGCGGTGGCGGCGGCGGTAGCGGCGGGGGCGATGGGAAGTTTTTTTACAATATAGGGAGATATATATCGGTACAATCGTTGTTCTGGTACTTGTTTTCTAGGGACAATAGGTTGGATCGGGATTTAAAAAATCGGGACTTTAGCTTATCTTCTCGTATTCCTATCCCCAATTTAAGCTGGTGTTACTGATAGGTTGTAACAGGCTTGCTGCGACTAAAGCATTTTACCGCGAATAGTTCAGAATTTTTTGCCATAAATGCTTATTTTTTTGATGCAGAAAAAGATGGTTCGCAAAGTAGGTGGCGCTGATGGTAAAAAAAATTTACAAAATGCTTTAAACGAAGTGTTTGATGGAGTGTTTGCAACCGAATGTAATTATTCTGGTAAAAAAGGAAAAATGAAAATGGAGGGTCAGAGAATGTTCAGTCACTTGCGCAGTAAGACATTCACTTGATAACGTTTGCAATAACATGATAATTTTAAACTTTTATTATTGCTATATATGTAGAACAACTTCAAAGTACGTGGACGAATTTCACGAAATGCGAATTCGAAGGAGTTTTGAAGAAATACTTCCATTATGCCACTCAAACGCATTTACGAAGAACGCAACGGCGCGTGATCTCCGAATCGTCAGAGGAAGACAATAACTAAAATTCATGTTAAGAAAAAAACGATGTTAACGAAGTTACACAATAGTTTTGTTACTATTCTAAAAAACATAATTTGATAGTTACGCTGTTGAGTTAACGTTAAAATATAAGTATATTTTTCTCTAAACAACAAGTGTACCTGTTGCTTTGCTTAGTATAAGTAAGTGAAAAAAAAAAATATGTGTTTTGACAAAATTTTTTAAAAAGCCGTAGGGTCAGTCAAGGAGAGATGGATCACTTTTTTTGTTTTCCTTTATAAAATCAAGATTCAGCGAAAAAAAAATCCAGTCTCTATAAGTTTTAGTTTCAGTCCTTGTGAAGAGAACCATGCCTATTGACATTTCTTTGTTTCAATATTTTTATATTTATAATTTTAATGATAGTACAAAAGACCTTAAGGTCGAGGTGCCCAGGGAACTTTAATTGCCCTACCCTCTTTGACAACAATAATGTTGGTTTTTCAGATTCCCGCTTCGAAATTTTTACAGTGTATTCTCAGGTGGGTAAAGATTACAGTTTAGTGAATAGTGTTGTGAAAAAAAAATTTCTCTTTTACATTTCTTTTATGTTTATAATATAGTTGCGTTTTTTTTTCCTGAAAAGGATGCAAAAATTTATTTTACAAAATTCTTAAAATCAAGCGCTAATCATAGAATTTTTCATAATTTTATTTCTCACAAAAAACTTAATCAGTAATAAAATATTCACGAAGATAACTTTTTTGTGAAAATACCATGAAAATAATATTTAGGGCGAAACAAAATTGTCGTTAGCGAATGGCTCTCTGAATATGACTCGCATGCAAGGTATCTCATTATATCGTTTCATGCAGTGTCTAGCAAAAACGTCAGGATGAAATGTAATGAATTTTCTTGTCATACTTTAATATTTCATCTTATCATTGATATGTACCAATCAAGTATATTTCACATGAGATGATCGCAATCCCTTATATGCCAAAAAAACTACAGTCAGTTATAAGCCACGCGTAATCGAAAAATTTCTATTCATTACATACAAGAACCATGCCAAGCCTCATTGCTGGGTCATATTTTTACCTCCTAAAAACATCCGCTTGAAACATACCATGTGAGCTGTGAGCTCACTGTGAGCTCACAGTGAGCTCACAATTCGTTCACCTAAAAGCGGAAATTTTCAACTCACAGTGAGCTCATTGGTTTACTGGGAGGAACATTATAGTTGCATGTGTTCCTGTATCATTGAAAAAGACGTATTCTGCCATTGCTTTCAACTTACGTGACTTTCTTGCGACATCTCCATCTTTCCCATTAACAATTACGGCAACCTGTGTGCCATCGAGCAGGAAATTTAGTCTTACAATCTGACCATCATCTATAAAGTTAGATTGTCTGTGGTTCATAATAACAAATGTAGACTGTAAGTTAATAATTATGAAAAAGTTCATGAAACCATACTAAACAGTTAAAGGATAAATATAAATAATCCAGCATTTGTTTTTTCCTATAAACTTTTCATTTATGCCTATACACTGAGGAAATACTGCTAGAACCGATAGGAAACATTCCAATAAAGAGTCTTTATTATTAAAGACCTGGAAGTGTTTCCTATAGTTTAAGCAGTGTTTCTTCAGTGTATAGGCATTAATGAATAGTTTATTGGAAAAACGAAAAGAATATGCTCGATACACCAAAATTCATATAAACTATAGAAATAATCGCTGAAAAATTTTCTCAGTGTAATTTATTGGTATAATATAAAAAAAAATTATTTAAAATATTTCGAGTCATTGAGAATGATAAAAAAAACATATTTAATTTTCGAATAAAATCTATAATATTTACTTATTGGCTTCAATCAATACAACTAGGAAAAATTGTAATAAATCAAAACTTCCGTTTTGTAAAGTATTTTCAAAATGATATCCAGTATTTACTCTTACATATGCAATATTGGAACTAACAATGATTACAGTATCATTAAAAATAATTTGTTTAATATGATCATAACTAAAGTTAATCACTGATATAGTAAAAATGATCGATTAATTTCATTTGATTGTTATCCATATGAAAAATGATGTTCTTTTATTCTACGCCGTTTTTGTAACAGAATTAGTACATATTATTTTATATTATTATATACAAATAATTTTTTTTTTTTTGTGAAAAACATAATTTATTTACAACATAAACGGGACTGATTCTCTATAATAATTATTACAAAAAGAAAAAATCAGAATGACGCAGATAAAAAGCAAAACCAAAAAAAACACACACACACAACCATACATCCCGTTCTGTTAACGAGGCCCTCACGCGAGCAAGAAAAGACCCATGACTCTCTGAAAACACATCAGCTGGCCGCTCCACACTGTTTGTCAGCCGACCCATACGTCTGAAGTAATCCAACCAACCCAAAGCAGTTTGGGCAAACGAGACTTTAAATAACGTACCCCCACGTAACGATATCCCATCACAACGCAATCCCGCCCTCCCCAACAACTCAGGATTATCTATCTTCCCATTGAGCAAATCATACAAAAAAAGCAGATCAGCAATATCCCGTCGCAGTTTTAAAGTCCCTAGGTTAGTCAGTGCTGAAGCTTTAGAATAGTCATGTGAATAATTATCCATATGAGAGCTAATACGAAACATAAAAAAACGAAGAAATTTTTGCTGTACCCTTTCAAGACTAGCAATCTGGGATTGAGTTAGAGAATTCCACACCTGACAAGCGTACTCCAAATGAGGTCGAACGATCATCTTGTAAAGTAGTAAAAGAGAGTGAGGATTAGAAAAATCCCTTGTATTGCGAATAATAAATCCCAATTTCCTCAAAGCCTTATTTATAATAAAATCAACATGCTGAGTGAAAGTAAGTCGAGCATCAAATAAGACTCCGAGGTCCCTTATCATCGAAGGTCTAGCAAGTAGATGTCCTCCCAAGGAGTATGGAAAAAAAAACCGAGCGCCTTCTCTTCGTGAATGTCATTACCGCACATTTGTCGATATTCAAGGCCATCTCGTATTCTCGCGACACCACCCATCAATCCGTTCGAGATCACCTTGAAGTAGAGTAGCATCGTCATTGTTACGAACAATGGCGGCTAGTTTAGCGTCATCAGCAAACAAATACAATCTACAGAAGGGTAGAACATCAGGTAGGTCATTAATGAAAATGTTTAATAAAAGAGGTCCAAGGTGATATCCCTGTGGAACACCAGAAATTACAGAGAATATCCTGGAATCGCAGCCCCTAACAGAAACAAATTAAGTCCTCTGCTGAAGATAACTTCCAATCAAATTTATGAGTTGTCCATCGACTGGAAGAGACGTCAGCTTCCTCATGAGGCATTCCCAATCCAAACTATCGAAAGCCCTCGCCCAGTCGAGGTAGACACAGTCCAGCTGGAACCCTTCCTCAATGGCATCCACAGCAAAAGTCTTCAATAAAAGAAGGTTGTGAGTTGTAGACCTATGACTAATAAAACCACATTGCTCAGAGGCAAAGTAGTGCCTCAATCTATAAGACAGGTACTCAGTTATAAGCCCCTCAAAAAGCTTTGGAATCGCGTTGAGTATAGTTATAGGTCTGTAATTCCCAACCCACGACCTGTCCCCCTTCTTGTAAATCGGAACAACCCTACCAATCTTCCAACACTGAGGAAAGGTTCCATCTTTAATAGACAGATTGAATAACAAGTGTAAAGGACATAGCAAGCCCGCAGCACAACGTTTCAAAAAATAATTAGGTATACCATCAGGCCCAGGGCCCTTCTCCCATGGCAAATCTGAAATACCACTACTAATCTCCGTGTAACTAATCCTGAATGGGCAGAAATAATCCCGAAAATATTAATTTATTTATATAAATCTAATAATTTATTATTGATATTATTCAAAATAAAATATACCATGTATAAGTGCGTCAGCGAACGTGCTCATGTGTAAAGATATCCGTCCAGAGGATTCACATTTTGTGAATGCTCTACTTTAGCGGCAATTTCAATAGTTCTCATACTTCTAATATTAGAAGATGCCCGATAGGGAATAGACATTCCCGCAGAATCTTTTCCTGTCACGCGGCGGACTAGTTCCTATCGATGCCGGGAAGGCTCCTGCTAATACAGGGGTCTCTCTGTCGCCTAGTCAACTTTCGCCCATTGACAGGAGCCATCCCGGCAAGCCACAGTGAACGCTCCGGTTTTCTTTTCTCCGTGTAGGCGCTTGGCTAACCCTTTTGAATGAGAAGTTACATTACACTGTAAAAATCACCTCGTAAAAAACCTAACGGGTAGGAAATTATTTTAGTACTCAGAGTCGTCTACTTCATACACGGGTAGGGAAATAACGAAAGGCAAGGAAATCGACTACATTCAGTGTGGGTATTAAAATTCCCGGTAGTAGATTAGCTACCAGGTAGTAAAATATCGACTCTCAGTTTAGGAAACAATCCGACTTGCACTGAGTGTAGTTTTTTTACTATGCCTGGGAAAATAACGATGGGTTCTTAAAAAAATTAGCGGTTCGTAAATCGACAATAGGTTGGTCAATATCCTACCCGAAATACGTAAACAACTAATCAAGTTAGTCAAAATTCAATAAGTTATTTTAAAATCCAGTGAGTGCAATGCATGTGAGTGACAGTTTCACCGTGTCAGTGACAACGTAATAAAAACGCGAATAAAATAATTTTTCAACTTTCTCATTGTTCTTTTTATATAATTTTCCGGGTAGACAAATGTTAAGCTTCGAAAAAATTTTGTGAAATCTTTAATATGCAGCACATAATGTCATAAAGCATATTTTTTGATTATAATTTTTAGGTTATGCGTCACTCAACCATGTAACAAAAGCATTTTTAATTTGTTATAAATTATGTCAATTGTACAGATCTGTGGATATTTAACTTTTTTTTTCTTCCTGCTGCCATTATTTATGATATATTACCTGTAAAAAACAATTCACATTACATATAACAGTATAGTCAATAAACTACCCTCTAGTCAAATAACTACTCGCTTGTCAAACAACTATCAACTGGTCAAATACATGTCCAGCAGGAATTTTCTGATCTGCTTGTTAATTTCCTACCCTATCGTAAATAATATCGTAAAAAAAGTGTCAAAAATAAAGAGTCTTGCGACAACATAATTACCAAAGATCATCGTGCCGTAATCGAGTTCAGTAATTTATATAGTGTACATTCAGAAATATAAGAAAAACACTTCACACTTCTGCCGTTCTCTGCATAAGTGTCGTTATCTACATTCGGCAAGATTTTGTGTAAATCAAGAAAAACTGTTTTCTTTCAGAATCAAGTTTAAAAATCCAAATTTTCTTCGTATCTTCGTCTTTAAGGCAATTAGGGCACACTGAATTTAATTGTTGAAAAAATATGGAGTTTTTTAATAAGAACCAATAGTTAATGTGGTTACGGCATTTTTCGGTTAAACATACTCTGCATAAACGCAGTAACTGCCTTTACGGTGCCCCCGAGCTCGGGCATTCCTCCACAAGAACATCGTTAACTACATCCTTATATTCAGAGTACATGAAGAATGCAGTGGCGGCACTTTTCTGGAGGAAATAGACTGAGATCTCACGTGAAATACACGACGAGATGTAGATAATTACATAGCGCTTTTTTTTAGTTTGGATCAAGGAGTATTATTGGATGCTTTAACTCTGAAAGAGTGTAGTAAAGGCTGTTACGGCGCTTTTGCGGAGGAATCTGATGACGTATTTGAGGTTTCTTTCTCTTTTTATGTTAGTTAACGACACTTTTTTCTGCTAAATTCTAAATTCCAAAAAATCGAATCGCATCCCACATGCGTACTTTACGTGCTTGTGATTAACAAACAGTTGAGAATTTTTGAAAAATATAAACACAGTTGAACGTGAAATTTCTTCAGGAATCTAATGATGTGAAAAAATTCGTTTTCGAAAAAAATGTCAGTTAACGGCACTTATGCAGAGGACGGCAGACTTTACAAAGGAGGTCATTATAGAATTAAACATACAAATAAATAAAAAAAATTAGTTTTACCACGTTTTAGTATTCCGACACAGAAAAAAATGCATAGTCATTTTTCCGTGAAAACATGAGCTCGTTTCGTGCAACACTTCCTTGAATTAAGTCGTGTTACCGATTCCAACGTGTTCGCGTGGATTAAGAAAAAGCGTCTATCTTCTTCTATTGCTAAAGTTATGTACGTGAACTGTTCATTTATTATGCGATAAGTTATCTCGTCTTTTCGTCTGATTCCCATATAACAATCCCGTCAGCAAGGCAGGGAGGCTTTGCAAAGGAAATCTATAGATTCTGAATAAAACTTTTTAGCCATTTCGAGTGAAAATCTTGGACATCAAACATTTGATTTACAGAGTTTACACTGCAAATGTGGTTAAATGATGTTCAGTTGGTTTGGTGTCAATCAACCAAATTTTTTTTGTGTGGTCATTTATTGTGCACTGAACGATTGTGTAATATGCTACGCACATCTGCACAGAGTGATATTAATATTAATTCACAGTATAGATTTGATAATATACAAGTTTTTATTTCCACATCTGCTCAATTAATGATCGTAGCGGTAAAATATGTATTTATTTACGTAATAATACAGTTCACAATAAATACGCCGCACAAAAAAATCTATCTCAATTGACAACAAGCCGCTCACTTCAATAATTATTTTTCGGGCAAAACGAACTATACACAGTTAATTTTGACTTATAGTAATTTTATGAGACATACGAATAACTTGGAAAGAAATTATGTAGATAAATTTTGATCGAAAATAGTGATCATCTTTTCCGATTTCTTCAGCTTTCCTTGCGGGTCAGGTAGAAACGGTGCACACGATATCCTTACTAATTCGTAACTGATTTTGATCAAATGTTTCTTAAATTTTCGTAAATTAGTCATCTTTAAGGTGACAAACGGATTTGAGAAAATTTCAATGTATCTAGTGATGACGAACATATATTCATGTAAAACTCACTTTTTCACTTATATTTTTTTTTTTTTTTGTTATTATTTTTTGAAAACGTAGTATAATTTGAGATGTTTTCCAGGTTGACGGAGCTATTTTGAATGTCAATCATCTGTCTCAATTAATTTACACAGTGGAGGTGATAATATGATTAAAATACCACAATACATGAAAGGTAAACTTATATAAAAAAAAGTATTGAAAATTCTTTTTTTGATGTGTAGTAAACTACTAGTTTTAGAAACAAAACTAGCCTACTTTTTAGGTAATGAGAAAACGCTTTCCAAGTTATCTCTAATAATATTCTCTTATGCTGTACACGCGAAACACATAATAAAACGGGAATTTTGTGTTTTCACATTCAAAGTTAATAGAAGTAGCCCTTATGAGTCATTTTTTTTTTAGAACTTCTGCTTCGAACGGCTGTGTTTCACCAGTACGGGAATGAGGTTAATTGATTAATTTCATTTTATTATCACAATACGTTTTTTTATGATTTACCAATATTTCCGATGGTCTTGAATGATATTCAAAATTATGTAACCCTTATTTTTACATTGCTCATTACTGTTACTATTGAAGTTTTATATTTTTGATACTTTTTAACTCAAAGTTATTCGGAAAATTAATTTAAAAAAAAAATTATAATCATAGATAGCATTTTTCAGAAAATAAAGAAGCAATTTTTTTAGTAAATTCCATTAATTGCCGAGTCTGAAATAAAGAAAATTAATCATAACAGAATTTTTCGTTGAACAACTACTAAAGTCGAAATTAGAAAAAAAACGATAGAAAGGTAAGAACTGTGAGAAAAAGTAGATGCTTTAAAATTTTGAAACACGAAAGACTATCTTTCTACCCGTTTCTATACCACACGCTTGTTTCCAAAACATCGTTTAACTAAAGAACCGTTTCTGATTTTATAGCATTTCTGAAACCCACGCTACGCTTCACAATAACGAAACCTTAAAGAAACTTCTCCTCTTTTCAATGTCAGGGGGTAAGGGCAAGCGAACCGTCATCGTCGCCGGCGATGCAACTGGCTCGGCAACTTGCCCACTTGCCACCGTATTTAACGCGGCGCTAGCTCTCAAGTTAAAGTTTTTACGAATGCTTGCAGAAGGTACGAAAGATACCACGAAACATGGTGAATTGATGAAAATGGATGAAGATAAAGAAGGACGCCATGTCAAAATGTTCAATACAACGTGTTTCTCAAATTTTTGAAATATTTGATTAAAAAACGTTACAAAATAAGGTGTAAATGTTGTAATAGGTATACAAATATTTCAAACCATGCGACTTGATCCGAAATTTTATGGTTTCTGGTACGATTTTCACCAATGTGATGATGTGGGATGATATGGGATTATAAGTGATGTTATATCATCCCATATCATCCCACCCAGTGAACCTGTTATCTCACTGTGAGCTCACTGTGAGCTTACATCATCACTCACAGTGAGCTCACAGTGAGCCCCCTATTTCCCCATTTTTGAACTTCCTGTGAGCTCACTGTGAGTGATGATGTAAGCTCACAGTGAGCTCACAGGGAGCTTAATGTAAGTTACAATGTAAGCTTGTATGGAGCTTTCTGTGAGCTACGATGCGAGCTTGAAGTGAGATTCCTGTGAGCTACATTTGAGTCAGCAGAATCCCTATATTCCATAGATTATGCGAGTACGCCTAACGCCATATTATAAATACAGAAAAAATAATAAAATACGAGTACAAGACATTATTTACTTCTTTTAAAAAAGTTCTTAGATTCTTTGAAAATTTCTATAATTTCAGAAATCAAGAAACTTTGATTTTTCGTGCATTTTATTCTAATAATATATCGAAAAAAGTCCATAAAAATACGACAATTATGTTTAAACTCTATGAAGCTGATAAAAATAAGAAAAATATGCGGGCACTGTAAATCCATAGAGAAACTGTTTTTCTGGAAAGTCGATTAAAATATTGAAAATATTTCAAACTTTTAACTCTAAAAAATCTAATTTTCAAAATTTAAAGAGATATCTTCGAAAAAACCTCAAAATTTTCCGAAGTTCTATAAATACTAGGAAATACAAAAATAAAATACATGTATAGAGGAATGTAAGTAGATATATTGAATATTAAAAATTTATACAACTTACAAAACTAGAACATCGAGTTCCAGAAATTTATACACAAATATACGAGGAAACTGAACAATCCTTCAAATCTATTAAGGCACTTGTTTTTCTGAAAAATTCTTCTGGAACATGAAAAATTTAATCAACTTCACATTTTACAGCTCGAAATTCGCAAAATCCATGGATAAAAGTTTATTTGAAAATGCTCAAAGCATAGAAAAATTGACCTAAAACACTCATACCATAATCACAAAACAACTTTTATTGGAGCGAGAGATTCTAACGCGGTCCCGCGCGTGTAATACTTAGAAAACATTACTGAGCTATTCCAATGTTTGGTATAGGACACAAAATTTTTTACCATCGGAATCTCCGGACCGGATTTATCAGACCAATCATCACTCAATCTAATACTTACGCATCCAAGGGAAAAGATCACATTAAAATCTATGGACGATTCAATGAATGAAAACCATATTTGTATCCGTGTGGCCTTTACGTCACAGAGGAGAGATGTGGCCACTGAGGGTTACTTTCGTTGATGATCGTGTAGCAGAGGAATCAATACGAATTCTGGATGATATTCATGTTTGTGCCTTTTTTCCAAACAATCATTCAATGATTTATTGCTATTTAATTAAATTTAAAACATTATTTGATCATGTATCACCGATTACTTGCAACTTTCACCTGGATGTATACGAGTTCAAGAGTAGTGGAAGGAACGAAGCATAGAAAGTAAGGAATGGAATAGGCGCAAGCCACGAGAGAAAAGGTAGGGGGGGGGAGGTTTCGAGCGATGGGAAAAACCACAATATTCTTCCCTTTAAATACAAAGGGTTGTACATTTTCAGCAGTATTGTTAATACGTCAACTAGCATATTAGATATACTGATAGATTAGATATACGAGGGGGGACCCACAAGTAACGGGAATTGTGTTACAACTTTTTTATTGACAAATTTTTTCACACACAATTTTTATCACCTTCAAAGTAACCCCCATTGACTGTAATACACTTGTTCAATCTTTTTTTCCAGTGTTCAAAACAGTTCTGAAATTCATTTTTTTCAATCTTTTTTAAACCTTCCAGCGATTTTTGTTTCACCTCTTCTACAGTCCCAAAACGTTTTCCTTTCACGTCCCTTTTGAGTCTAGGGAACAAAAAAAAGTCACAGGGGGCAAGGTCCGGTGAATAGGGGGGGTGAACAATCGGTGTCATGCCGTTTTTGGTCAAAAATTTCTTCACGGACAGCGCTGTGTGGGCAGCTGCATTGTCGTGGTGGAAGAACCAATCTCCTGTGCGCCAAAGATCCGCTCTTTTCTTCCGAATGTTCTCCCTCAACCTTTCCAAACCTCCAAGTAGAAGTGTTGGTTGACCGTTTGGCCTGGAGGAACAAATTCTGCGTGCACAATACCTCTGCAATCGAAGAAACATATGAGCAATGTCTTGATGTTGGACTTCACTTGGCGTGCCTTTTTTGGACGAGGCGAGAGAGGTGTCTTCCATTGGCTTGATTGCTGCTTTGTTTCGAGGTCGTAGCCATAGCACCATGATTCATCGCCAGTTATAACCTTGAGAAAAAAATCTGGGTCTTCATCCAACTGATTTTGCAGCTCAAGACAGGCCTGAAGTCGACGCTCCTTTTGATCGTCGGAGAGAAAGCGAGGAACAAATTTGGCTGCAATCCTCCTCATGCTCAAATCTTTAGTTAAAATCCTCTGAATTGAACTCCATGACAATCCAGACATCTCACAAAGTTGATCGATGGTTCGGCGACGGTCTTCATGAACAAGAGTGTTGATTTTTTCAATGTTTTCGTCCGTTCTTGAAGTCGAGGGGCGCCCAGGACGAGGTTGGTCTTCTATTGACATCTCTCCATTCTTGAAACGCGAAAACCAGTCGTACACACGCGTTTTACTCAAAGCATTATCCCCATAAGCTGTTTTCAGCATCACAAGGGTTTCCGCGGGTGTTTTTCCTAACAAAAAACAAAATTTTACAGCCGCGCGTTGCTCTCCGCACTCAGCCATTTCACGTTTTCGCCGAAACGGAAAAAGTCGTTTCACTAGAAAAATTCTTACGGACGAACGAATGCACTCACAGCAAATGAACTTTGCACATTGACTTGGGAGAGTAACAGCTTGGAAGAGAACCAGTGGAGAACCCGATCCCCCCTCCGCGGTCCCCGCACCACCTAATTCCCGTTACTTTTGGGTCCCCCCTCGTATTATCAAAATGGAATTGATAAATGTTTAGGAAAATCTGTAAAAAATTGCTAAAGTGCAAATACTACCTGAATCAAACAGAAAACTTAAACGTGTATAACTAATTCAACGCGAAAGAGTACTCCTGCGTTTTTTATTTATGTGAGGATTGATATTATATTTTGTCTTCAAAAAGTAAACATCAAAATCGTTTTTTGATGTTTACTTGCTGAAAATTGGGAATATGAGTTTGAAGATGCGACGATATATCTGTTTCAAGTTGAAGTGAAATAATTTTCTGTACCACTTGAGGTAGACAAACATTGCAAGAATTCCCTATAGCTTTGTCTTATACAAGCACGGAAGACGTCTCTCTCCACGTTAGTCGCGAGCTTCAAGGTTGCGCGGCCGAGAAATCGCTTTCTTCGACACAGCAAGTAGTATACTCAAGAAAAATGATATTTGACATGCTAAAATAAAATTTTTTTTTTACTATACACTCAGAGAAAAAGTAAGCTTTTCGAGCATTGCAGTGCTCAACGCGTCCGAAACGCGCGCTGTTACGGCCTTTAAAAATCAGAAAATATCCTCCCTGAGCATGACAGACGCTTTTAAATGAAGCGTCTGTGCAAAGGTTGCATCGACTTCATGCTTTTCAAGCATCAATGGAGCCATGCCTCGCGCGGCGCACGACATTATGATCGAGATGTTCACTTTTTCTCTGAGTGTAGCACGCGGGTATCATTTTTCTCCTGATTGCAACACAAAATGAACATTTCTAAAGAGTTTCAGAACGGCCAAATTTTCTCGAGTAACACGGAGTAATCTCTACACTGATTATGTATTTCCCAAAAAATCGAAATGCGACTTTTCGCATGTTACCTGTATCATTTATGTGGGCATCTTTTGGAAGAAGCATTTGTAATCACGTCTATTGTTGTTAACATCAAACAAAAATGCCGATTTTGAAATTGCTTAAACTTAGGAGTAATCAATATTTTACAAGCTGAAGGCGCAATTCGACAGTTCGTTTATTGCAAATTAGAACTACGTTATTATTTAAAAAATTTTGTGTCTACATAAAAATTCTATGAATTCACTTGTTTCATTTCAAAACGTAATATACTCTATTTACTTTAGTACTAATGTGAAGTATGCAATTTTGAAAACGATGCCAGGTTCTTACAACTAAAATTGTTTCATGAATAAAAAAACATGTCAACGTACATATTCAGTAACAAGCTCAGTATCCTCTTTCAACTGACGACTGAATTTCTCCGCAGCAACTTTGCTGGTTAGCTTCAAGTATTTTTTTATTTTCTCAAACTGGCGGTTGCCATCCACGTTTCTCTCGATGAGGTGGATTCTTTTATTTAGATTGTCCGTCCTGTGCTGCAGACGGATGAGTTTGCGATCTATTGAACCTTGAAAACATTACTTATAAGTATTTCTATTATTATGCTAGTATTTACGAAAGGATGAATACAAACATTAAAAAGCCACATGGCTCAAAGCACGAATGCTCATATGCAAAGAACCAAAAATATAACTCGCTATAATAACATTTATGAGGGTAAAATTCAACAGAGAAAGGTTGAAGTCACGTGGTACTTTCGAAATTCAAGGTGAAGAAAGCGAAAGTAATTCCTGAACATAGGACATTATGTAACGCTCGCTAATCGTCAATTAAGGCTATTCCTCAGTTTGAAATCCGAGACGAAGGCGAGGATTTTTATGATTGGTATGAGTTGCATACTATATTTTGTACGCCGCCGGAGCGTAAACGCACGTTTTTGAAACTTGCGAAAACTTGCGTTTCCGCCCGTTGACGTACAAAATAAAATGTGTACCTTGGCGCACTTGCCGTTCTCGGACAAGGACGATGTTTCCCTGTCCTCGGCTGGCGCCTCGGACGAAAAATTATCGTCCGTATCCTCAAAACGGTAATCGGGCGTCACGGTACACAAATAACTATTTTTATGTCAGAGGGATCGTGGACTCGGGGGAACCGCGATCCGCGAACGGTCATGGAAGTCAAGCGGCAGTGAGTGTCGGTTGTACTTTAGGGGTGTGGCCGTTCGCGCGTTCTCGGGTCGAACGAGGATTTTTTCCACGATTCCTTAGGACGAAGATCAAATTTCCCTGCTAGGGTGTTTTCACCCGGGTAGTAGTGGCAGGAAAAGTCGGTCGATAAGTCCGCCGAATTCGCCGCAGGGTTTTTCATGGTTTTTCCTTGCGGGTCGATGGCGGGACTTAATTATCCCAAGTCGACGCAAATGCCGAAATCGGTTGTGGCAGGTGTCATGTCTGACCATTGACAGCATGACGGAGGACATCGGCAATTTGGGAAATAAGGAAAGCGTAGTAGGATGGTACCTGGGCCACATAGGCCGGTGCTGAGAACTGGGAAAAAAAAAAAATTATTTTTATGTACTTCTGACATAGAAAACGCATTTCTCGTCCAGTTCGAAATCTCAAAATTAGTTTTCTAGCCCTCGGTACATTAAATATACTAACGTAACTAGGACAGAAATTTTTTTTTACTCGTGTGATTGTAAACCTCGACTTCGCCTCGGTCTACAAACTTCACACTCGTAAATAAAAAATGTATGTCCTAGGTACGTAGTATACTATATCACAACAACCGCAAAATCACGTCCAAATGTCAATTTTGTGTTTATCGTGATAATAAAACCATTTTACAAAAATGCATATGTGTCACGCTCTGAGAAAAGGGACCTTAGATCCAAAAAATAATTTTCGAGATTATCATGATTTCGAGTAAAGGAGAAAAAGATCTTTCAAAATATCTAATCAGCATCTTTCAACTTCAACAATCGACGATTCTGTGCATTTTTCAAATGCAGTGTTACTACACAAATCCCTATGCCGCGCCAACTTTAATCGCTTTTCCAGAAAACTTTCACTTTTGGATCTAAGGTTCCTTTTGTCAGAGCGCGACACATATACTGTACCTCCGCGTAGCGGGAATTTAAGTAATTTCTCTTGATGCTATTTCAGAAAAACACAGAAAGGAAGTTTCTTTTCAGAAAGCTAATGTAACATCATTCAAATCGCGAGAATGAAGGCAGTAGGATGTTTTCCTTCAAGTCAAAAACACTGCAAATTTTACGTGGTCCGAGAATATATACAATCCAGGCGTTAAATAAGGACTTTTACGAAATTATTCTATCATACACATCTGTTAGACAACTGTAAAAAATCGATACGTATTTTTTAGTTTTTTTATTCATTGAGAGTTGCAGGAGACATAGGGTGTTTAAAATAAGGAGTGGGGTGTGTGATGTCAAAATTCATAAAAATGTCTTTCATCTTTATATGGACATAGACGTCACGTCATTTTTTGAATATATATGTATCTAGCTATTTTTGGCCCACTGATGAAAGAAAAAATTATATTATATATTATATTATATTATCCACAGAGTAATAAAAAAAATTCATAGGTAAGTGCTGCACTACTGCATTATAAGAACTTTCAGTGGTGTATTTCGGAGTATTTGAAAAGGTAAAGGAAAAGAGCGCAGTTTTCAAATTATCATCAGAACGTAAATAAGATAGGTATCATACATTTTCTTCAGATTTTTCCGACAGCTTCATCTATTTCTTATAAGTAACACTGTCATACTTCTATCGATATTCTCGCTATACCATGATATTACATTGATTTTCTCCATTCGTGCAGCCCTTACTTACGTTTATACAGGTTATGTTTAATGCAATAAGCGTTTCGTACCATTAATTGTTGGCAATATTCTTATCATATTATTCAGATTTTTACCTTTTTCACCGACTGCTTCCGCATCTACTTCAGCCACTCTTTGCGGAGCATCCATCTCTATCATGGGCAGGTCAACTGAATCTGATTCTGCTACAATTGGAGCACTGACTTTACATCTTTTGGGCCAATGAACTTCCGCCACCTTTTGAACTTTGCGCATTTCCAAACCTTTTACTGCAGTAAATCATTGTAAAGCAAATTATTTGTCTTTGTCAGAAGTGAAAAATACACTATTGAGCGGAGGAGATCGGTACATTGGGAAACGCTTCATTACACAGTAAAAATGCTCGTTCAAAATTACCAGAGGCTAGCAGTTTTCTATTTTTTTTATTCTTTTTTTTTCTCAATCTTCTACAAGAAGATTCATAGACGATACTTGTCAAATTACTAGCGCTGGTAATTTCACATGATCCCTGTAGGAATTTCATTTCGTGAGCAAGGAAATTCACCTTCCTCTGGGAAAACGACTATCCACAGTCTGGATAATTTTGGGACCTAGATTCAATCTGCGCTTTTCCCCGAGTGGTTAATTTCGCAATTTGCCTGATAAAGTTATCAGGCCCAGTGAAACAATTTTACTGTATGCTACCCAGGGCTCCTACACTCCTTTGTTAAAAAATGTTCCCCTGTTTTACTACTGAAAGTAGTAACGACCCTGTGAGAAGATGTCGCCAGTAGAAAAAAAAATTTTCTTTACCGATATATTTATATGTATCATACATAACATGTATGTGTAAGTGTGTAAATGTCTAGCTGTAATATCGATAAAAGGACCCTGTGGATAGGTGGCGTTGATTTTTAGAGGAACATTTTTTAACAAAAGAGTGCCGGAGCCCTGATGCTACCAGTAATTATACTACATTAAATCTAGGTCTCAAAATTATCCAGACTGTATACACATAGTAATTTTAGAAAGAGAATTTTTACTGTGCATCACACTGAGAGAAATTCGCGATCGTGGCTACCCATTTAATTTATCAAACAAACATAACAAATAGTTTTCTATGGTGGGAGCTACCTTTAAAAGTTCGTGACCTTTGCTAACTCATGTTTTTCATAATTTATATTATATCAACAAGAAAAACACTCTATCAACTTGGTTTCGAACCCACGTCTTATATATTTGCAATCCAGTGTCTTACCACCAGAGCCGGATTTAAGCAGGGGCAACATGAGCAACTGCTCTGGGCGGCAAAATTTTGAAAGTGTGATAAATCTCTTTAAAAAAGGGTCATTAACTTTTTTGACTACTTTTTTTTTTTTTTAGAGATTACATTCGAACAAGTGCGGCATTTTCTCCATTGCTCCAGGGCGGCATTTTAGATCAATCCGGCCCTGCTTACCACTGCGCTATCAGAGCCTTCTATATGATATTAAAAAATTAGTGGCGACGCATTTGTAAATGGGATCATCAACGTTTCTCTCACTGATGTAAAAAGATAAATGTATTGATCCAAGTTGCAAATGCAATACGAAATATCAAGTCTAGAACGCATTGGAACAGCATTTTTTCAAAGACTGAACAATAAGGTTCATAAATACTTTTAAATGATTGAGGGACTATAAGCGACGTGAACTGTAACAAATTATAGAAATTTTTTTAAGGAATACATTTAACGTGCAGCCACTCTGAAAAAAAAAAGTTTTTTCCTTGAAAACAGGATTTTTTTTTTCAAATTTTAACGAAAAATGACATCTCGTCCTTTTTCTGGACGAAAATCGTCCATTTTTAGTCAAATGACGAATGAAGTTTGGACAGAAACTAACTTTCCATCAGAAATTTGGAATAATGTGCACTTTCCGTTTATAAAAAAGTTGACGGAAAGTGACACTCCGTAAACTATACACAGACAAGCAGCGCCATCTGTCATGGAAGAAAGGTACTTCTTGCCGAAATCTGGAAATTTCGATGTAATTTTACCTGAACGTTCGCATTAATTTGACTAAAAATACACAATTTTCGCCAAGAAAAAACACAACAACATGTCATTTTTTCGTTAAAATTTGAAAAAAAGTAGAATATTCCACTATTGCGTATTGGTTCAAATTCCGGACTTGTGACCCATTACGCGAAGTGGAATAAACTACTATTAAATTACATTGGAATAATGACGCTTTCTTCATAAAACAAGAAGTGTCTGGCTGGCCCGCAGACTTTACCGATGACAGACAAAAAACAAACAGCACAGAAGTGTGCTGTTACATAGAACTGCCAACTGCGTCTACGTCACATGCTAATGCTGAATATTGGATAAATACATTTGACTTCATCAAGGTGAACTTTCGTAACAATCTACCCACCACTCCTCCAGGCCCACTTTCGTGACATCCTACTCCCTCCGAAATCCCCTTTCGTGACATTCCCAGCCAGAAAAGTCTCAGTGCGCTACGGGAGCACTACCATCCAGAATGGTAGTGCTACCGTAGCACTCCTGAAACTGCGTGAGACTTTTCTGGCTGGGATTCTACACCCCCCTACATACGTCCAGAACGCGGAGACAAACTTAGTTCTACGTCAAAAAGTATAATTAATAGTAATTCTATGATTCATCAACAAGATATTTATCAATTGTTGGCAATGTTCTTATCCTATTAGTCAGATTTTTACCTTTTTCGCCGAATGGTTCCGCATCTACTTTGGCCACTCTTTGCAGAGTTCCTTTCAAAATCGGCATTATTGGTAGGTTCACCGCCTCCGATCTTATTATAATCGGACCACTGACTTTAGATCTTTTAGGCCCATACACGTTTGTCACCTTTTTCACTTCCAGTACTTCTGAATCTAAGAAGCGAAAAATGAACTATTGAGCGAAGGAGGTCGGTACATTGGGAAATGCTTCATTACGCAGTAAAAATGCCTGTTCAAAATTACCAGAGGCTAGCAGTTTTCTATTTTTTTTATTCTTCTGTTTCCTAATCTTCTACAAGAAGATTCATAGACGATACTTGTCAAATTACTAGCGCTGGTAATTTCATATGATCTATCGATACTATCCATTACCTAAATTTGCATTTGGAACAACTTCTGAGTTTGAGTGTTCGGTGTCAGAACTGTCAGAACTGTCAGAAATGTCATCAACAGTCGAACTTGAACTGGCATCAAATGGTTTTTTAACAGTGATATTTCTCTGGCCCCTGCCGAGCTTTTCATTATCTGTGGTTTCATACTCCGAATCCGCAGCTCTCTTTCGGGCTTTCTCATAAGTATCTGGTTAAAATCATGTACAATAATGTTAAATTTAGAGCATGAAAAACATTTTTCTGAACAAAAACAGTACACTGTGTAGCTAGGAGCAAAAGCAGTCGATTTAGAACGAGAGTTAGGTTTGCCGCCTTCGCTGACGGGTCGCGTAGCGAGAAGTTGTTGTTGGCGACGCACTAAGTCTTTAGCATCGTTGATAGCCATGATGATACTGAGATGCGAACTCGAAAAACGTAATATTTATATTGATCTGATAATGATATAACTTGTCACGAGTTGATCGTTACTCATTACTTATGAGTTACTCATTATTACTCATTACTTATAAGTTATTCATACACACTTATATAGTAGTCATCTAGTTACTCATTACTTATAAGTTATTCATTACTCATAACAATTATTTTAAGTTTTCGCACTGTACTGTCACGCTACAACGTTGAATTTTTCCAATAACTCTCGTGATCAAAACGACTATAAAGCTGTAACCGTTATCGTATATTCAAGTGTGTTATAGTTTTACATTTAAACGCTTGACAGACATTAAATTTTCAAGTTCAATCTATCGAATTTATAAAGTATAGAATCGCTAATAGTGAATTCAATGATTATTAATATAATTTCCAGATAATATATCAGTATTGTATAAATGCATATCAAATGATATGAATCGTGTATAAGAAATATTTAATGTCATTGATTTCTTGCATAAGTTCTGGAAGATCGAATGTTTGACAGAAGTTTTCGAAAATTCCAAAATTTTCTGGAAAGACTCTACAGATTAGGGCATCAAGACAAACTTTTTCGAATTTTTCACCAAGAAACATTTTCGATACTTGATATAACTCTAAAATGATGTAAGTAGAAACATACTGAATTTCGCTTTCATCAGCATACAACCATTTCAGAAATATTTCAATTGATTCATCAGAAAAATCTTTGATAAAAATTTGATTCTCACCTACTTCTTTCCATGAGTGACTGAAAAGTGTTTCAAAATAGACATTTCTTGCTGATAAAATGCACTTATGGTATGAACCTTGAACTCACGATTCTGTGAAATAATTGAAAAATCGCTGAGATTTTCGCTATATAATAAGTTCTTGAAGCTCTTTGATAATGATGAATAATGAGGTTCTGAATAATGAAAGTATGCTTTCGGTGTGATACGAAATGAAATTGTAACTTGTAGTTTTATTGTGTCATTTCGATCTTCAGGACAGTTTTCAAGATGAATATCACCTCTCAAATTCTTTGAATGAAATACATACGCGTACTGCGTGTCATAACCATTTATAACAGAATCAACAACTGCTAAAATACGCTAATATTGATCATAACGACGCTCGCTAATTCGACGACAATGAACAGCAGGCTGTAGTTTGTTTTCCTGAACTTTTTTCACTGATATTTGAAACACAAAACCAAGGGACCAAATTTCTTCAGAAAACGCTCCCTCACTAACTTCTTCCAAATTATACTCTTCCGAAAAGATGATTGATGACATCATTCATGATTCTACAAATTTTGAAAACTTTCACTCTACGATATCACACTATCATGTCGCACTATGGTATCGTGCTACGATGTCGCGTTACGTTTCACAAGTTGAAAACGATCGCGAGTTTTAAATAAGACTGCTGATTTCTGTTAACAAATCCTCATCTTATAATCAAAAAATTTGCTCATTTTCAATTCAGATTTTGTGTGAAACAGTCTGAAAGCTTATTCATGTTTCCGATTCTTGGAATCTTAACAAAACATCCTTCTTTATTTTTTATCAAACGCTAACATATATCTATTACGTAAAACACTTTCAGTATTAAACTTCATAATAGAGTTCTAATTTCAGATTCTCATTTTTTTATGTGTGAAACTCACTAAAAGCTATATTTTATTTTGAATTTTAAATAAGAGCTGTCGTTTCTATTTTCTATTGGACGCCTTACGTGGTAGATCAATTTATAGATTTTCGAGGTAATATTAACATAATTTATAGCAAAAAATACATCAATGTTTTACTTTGAAAAAAAAGAACGCGATAAACCCGACGGAAATTTTTCATCGAGCGTTAGGGAATTTCAAACGAATTTCGTGAAATTTGAATATGCTTTTAAGATTTCGAGGATGATATGGAAACAGCCTTTTTTTGGCTATTACGAGCTTTATCAATGTTTTTAAATATTGTGTAACGTTTCCTGTTTTCTATCGTCATATTCTCCAGCATTATAAATGGATCACCTTCGATGCTACTTTTACTTTCCAATCGAAACATGTGCTTATTGTGTAACGGACGCAAAAATTCCATGCATCACGTTGGATTTATGGAATATATTATTTAACTAGACGATGAGATCTTGTTATCAAGACATCAATCTTTCAACACGTGTATTGAAAAGTGAACGCTTGTATCTATGGCTTTCCTTGAAAATCAGAGAAAGTTCTTAGGGCGATAAATGGAAACACTTTAAACTAAATTTGAAACATAGTGGATATTCAGAAGTCTGATGAAACCACAATTCATGAATATATTAGAGGTGGCTTTCTTTTTCTAACTAGAAACTTTTAAAAGTGATCAATCGTAAGGTCATTTATCGAAAACATTGGAACCCCCGCCCCCCTCCACAAAATTTAGTTAAATAAATTGATGCTAGCTAAGATGAAATCAGTCACGGCTTCATCATGAGAATCATAACTAACCAAAACGTTACCCATGAAGAAGTAATGGATTATATAAAAGTGAACTTACTCGGTTATCGTATGAATCCGGTTAAATTTGGTAGAAATTTGGCAGCAGCAAAATTTTACCTCGATCAGTGGAGTGTAACAGAAAGAAAAAAAATTTAAAAAAAATTCAATGGTAAGTCATTCATTTAACTTTTTACTGTGAGAATTTTATTTTGACTACATTGGTTGATTATTATGAATTGCTTCATATTGAGCATGTATTTTAGAAAGTTCGTTTTATTGCTTTTGATTATACTTGATGATTATGAGTGTTATTCATTATCGGGAATTATTTATTCATTGATTAAGTGATTTTTATAAATGGTTATTTAACAAGTTCTCTGCAATAATCATACTAAGTATCGAGGTGAATTCAGGAACTTGGAACAGACGTTCCTAAAAGCAGTCAAAGAGACCTTTCATCAAGTAATGAGGCACTTGAGGAATTTATCACAACGAATCAAAGCTGACACAACGGTAGGTATCAGACAGAAGGATGGGAAGGAGGAAATCAAGGATAGCATCCCAAGGAGGAGGTCCAGGAGGATTCAGAACAAGAATCAGAAACCTCCATTCCAAAAATGCAATTGTTATTTCTGAATAATATTAAGCTTATTAAAAAAGGAAAATGTAATTGAAAAATAAATCAATGTTTTTACTTCGAAAATGAAGGTGTTAAAACTCGGAGGAAATTTTTCATTGAGCGTAAGTAAATTTGAAACAAATTTCGTCACATTTGAGTACGCTTTGAGGATTTCCAGGATATTATGAAAACGATCTCTTATTCCGGACCCAGACAATGTGTCGCCATATCTCCTAACGTTTCGTGTTTTCTTTTTCTATCGCCGCATTCTTCAGCATCATGAATCGACCACTTTCGATGGTACTTTTACTTTCCTAATACCGTAACACGTACTCCATCGCGTAGCTGAATCAAAAATTCCACAAGTCACTTTAGGTTTACAAAAATTGACCAACTCAGCATCTAGACGGCAGGTATTCGTGTATCTAACGCCTAACGGAATAGTTTTCGAGATCCGGGCGACTTTTCTTTTAAGTGCACGGATACCATCTCTCGAAGAGCTTGTTACCAAGAATCGCGAGACATTTTCAGTGCGTAAATAGAATTTCGAGAAAACGTTTTCGAAAATATTAGAATAAAAGTGTATTGAGTGGCTGGTAGAGAGTGTTGCTATCGCACATCTACATACATAGATTTTTCTAAAAAATTTCAGCGGAAAAATTTTATTTTTCGACTGGAATTCATTAACTAGTTGAATTCCGGACATTCTCCGTTAAAAAGCAAGGAAAACATAAAGTTTTGGAAAAAAAGGTTCAAAAATAAAATGAATTTTTCTATCTCATACGGATAAATCAAAACAAGCCTGAAAAATTTCCATTCAACTCAAAAGTTTCAGTTTACTCTTATAGAAAAATGCCATTTTTTTAAATAGTGTATGTCTCTGTGTATGTGCGCGCGTTGTGTGTGTGTGTGTGTGTGTGTGTGTGTGTGTGTGTGTGCGCGCGCGCGCGCGCGCGTGCGTGTGCGTGTGTGTGTGCGTGTGTGTGTGTGCGTGTGTGCGTGTGAATCATAGATGAAAAGATCAATCATAGGTAAAAAATATCATAAGTAATAAGTGATTATCTATCAATATTGACTTCGATTTTAAACTTACCGCAATCTTGTTGACATTTATTGTCACATCGCTATCTTGTTTTACCAAGGATAAAGCCTCTGCAGGTAAGGGTTTGGAAAACTCGCGAAAAATTTGTACGATCCACGGAATAGGGGGTTAAAACTTGGGAAAAGGGGTGAAAACCTGCGGAGATGGGGTGGGAAACACGAGGAAATAATGGAAAATTTGCACAAAGGTGTGGGATAGACCACGAAAAGGGGTGAAAGTCGCGAAAAGGGGGGTGGAAACCGCGTAGAAAGAATGAAATGAGTAAAAAATTGTAAAAAAACTCATGAAATTTCATGAAAAAAAGAAAAAACAAAACAAAACGAAACAAAAACAAAACAAAACAAAAACAAAACAAAACTAAACAAAACAAAAACAAAACTAAACTAAAACAAAACGAAACAAAACAAAAACAAAACAAAACAAAACAAAAACAAAAGAAAACGAAACAAAACAAAACAAAAACAAAAATGAAAGGTAAGGTGGCAAGGGTTGAGTAAAAGAGTCATGCTAACAGGGATCTGGGAAATAGTGGGACCGTATTTTTTATATCAAATATGTGCCTTGGAATCAAGAAAAGAGGTTAACAGGCCCATACCATAAGAACTGTTTTCAATGAGTAGATCAATAAAAATAGTCCTTAAAAAATTCGAAGTTACATATGGAATATTTATTTGTACGTTTCCGGGCAGAAAATCTTATGTTTACCTTCGGGCATTTGCTATTCTCGGACAAGCAAAAATGCCCAGCGGTAAACAATGTACTATTTTATCATATTCAATCCATATTTACATCGAATATAGAAAATAAAATATCGTCTTCAAAAGTGTTACGTGCATAAAAAAAATACAATTTAACGTGGTTTCAAAAGAAATGAATTATTATTGTTGTTTTCTATGTAAATATTGTTTTCTATGCAATAATAATGTACTATCAATAATAAATAGTGTTTGAGAAGTGGATGTGGCCAGTCGTTATTTTTCTTCAACGATTTGACGAGACGGGATCAAAAATAATTGAACACAAAAACTGAATTTTCCTTCAATGTTTATTGAGATTACTTTTTTCTGTAATTTAAGTACATGAATTCGGAGCACAAATTTGGAATTCCGCGAAAACAGTATTTTCGTGGCGCGACGCGAGACTTGATCGAACGCTTCTAGAATTGACAGAAATGAACTTGACGAGATGAAGCGCGTGACACTGGTGTTCGAACTGACCGCACGAGAGAACGTGAAAGGACTGATTCTATCTCAGTGACGCGCCCCTTTTTATCCTTGGCCAGTCAGAACTCTCCTGAACCCGCCTAGAACGTTCCAGCGCCCAGTAGAGCGCCCAGAATCTTTCCAACAAGCTTTCTAGAAAATTCCAGGCCCAGTAGAGCGCTCCGGACCACTCCAAACAGGCAGTCTGGAAAGTTCCAGACAATACCGCGCTTTTCCACCATCATTAAACGTATACAATAATTCCTAAATAAATAAACATAATAAAGAATTCAAAAATCTCAAACAAATAGCAATAATAATATAATAATGTACCTTCACGCCTTCACGTAATTTCACTTGTAGCCGATTACCAATTATGCTTGTATTTACTTGTATTTTTTGTTTTTTGCTAGACCTGAACAGAGACCTCGTGCTTTCTCGAAGTCTTGACTCGAATGACTGAAAATGTGAGAATTGCTGCGAATCACTCCTCGATGATGACTGGGAATGTGTGCGAATGATTATTTCGAGAATTTTTTTTTATTCTTTTTGCTTTGTTCGCCTTTGTCAGCTTTGTGAGCCTTTGTGCTGGAGTAACTATACATACACCTGCATATACCAGCGTAGTATGTATGTAGTTGTATGTAGTATGCTTGCGCGCTGTTGCCAGGTTGCGCGTCTATATAAATTATAAATAGAAAAACCGAGTGCAGAGTCGAGCCCAATTGCTCAATGTTTCCAAACTGTGCCAAACTTTGCGAGAGCCACGGCACGGCCATAGTCAGCCACCAAACGACGCAAATTGATGCAAACCTAACCAAACCAAAACTCAAAAGTGCGCAAAACCACGCCAGTCTCAAACGTTGCCAAAAATGCCTGAAAATGCCGCACATACTAAAAAATTTTGGAAAATGCTGACGTGCGGAGAGCTATATTGGATTCTTTGGGATTCTTCGCAACGAATATATTAGGCATATTAGGCGGGAGAACAGCTAGAGTAAATCAGGTAAATTTCAAGGTCTCATAACGTGTTCCAACCATGCATTTCGATCCCTTAAATCCGGAAGATTTTTCGTTCCCTGTGATCATTCTTCTTCCCCGACCCCTTCGATATTTTTTAAAATTCCTACGATTTTCCATTTAAAAAAAAAATTTGTTTTACTTGTGTACCTCTGAAAAACATCACATAACTTTTTTCTCAGCGCAAAAATAAAATAACCATGATGCAATCCGCGATTTTTGACACTCGCATTTACATTTGTTGTTTTGCATTGTCAAAAATTGCCCATTTCCCTGTTATTGACTAACGACTCCATAGTTTATAGTTTTTCGACATCTTTTCACGAATTCCATAGAAATACGTGCTATTCGGGAAGTAGTGAGAAGTTCGAATTGTTTGATGTTTTTCTTTGTTTTTGGCTTTCATCTAAACAATAAAAATATCCCGTTTGATGTTTTTCTATTAAAATTGGCGTTGAGGGTTTTTTTTCGGAAAAATTTGGTTAAAAATGGAAATTAAAACTCGGGAATATAACCTACAATGTGCCATGCTTTTGTTAGTAAAAAACGTTGTTTTTGTATTTGATAAATAACTAACCTAAATTTTTTTCATGTCGTTGAAAACGAAGCATATATATATAAACTGCCGGTAAAAAAAATTAAATGATTTAAAAAAATTATATTTTCTTTCTTTCTTGTCGCATATTGCAATGCCAAGAAATTTCTTTTGGTGTCCCTTTGACAGGTCATGAAAATATTGCTTCATATTTTAACAAAGTAATGATTCTTGGTATACATCATAACTTTGTATAAGTAATTTGGGTAAGAAAAAACGGTTACTCACGAAGAACTAGTTCTTCGTGGGATTCCTGTAAATACTAGATTAGCAGGAACCAAGAAACTTGATCCAGAGGGTCGAGAAACTTGAATCAGAAAATTTAAATAAATATCTCTAGGATTGACTTTGATCAGCGTTACAAAATATCAAGCATTAGGCATTGCAGAAACTTGTTGAAAAAACGCTCAATTAAAATTTCTAACTTCAGCAAAAAAACGTAGTTCATGTGTATTTCAAAATCCATCTCCGATTCCCACGTTTATAAAGTTCCAATATTTTTCTTTAAGCATCATACTTCAAAACTGTAGTTTCTCATATATCGTATGAAAATGATAAATAAATCATTAATTTTCATTGAGTGAAAATATCGACAAGTAGCTATTTTTCGATATTTGTTTAACAAGTTGAGAAAGTAGGCGATTTCCGAAGAGTGTGTATGTGGGCGGACACGAGCTGCCAGGCGAGTGCTGCCATCACACGATTCGGGCATTGCCTGCTTCGTGATGTGTTAAGCACAATGCTTTTCATAGTGAGTCTCTCGAATCAGATTTTCGCCAGCTCCAAAATGAGATGGATGTAGCTAATTTTCGCCACGTTAGTTGGGTTAGTTTCGCCACTAGTGGCGAAAGTAAGGGTCAAAGTTATCCAAAAGCACGCCAAGCAGAGCCGAAGCAACTGTAAGTGAGCCAAGCAAAGCCGAAAGAAGTTGAGTTAAAATCAACTCGGGAATCAGCCATTTTCGCGAGTATTTGGAGGTGTGGAGAATCGAAGTTTCGATGGATGAGCTATGAAAATGATCATTTATACATTGGTCAACTTTTTCGAAGGGGCAGTTAAAATGTATATATATACAAATGAACTTCCAAAAAATTCTTGTTCGTGCGAGTTTTAGATTTGAAATAATTGTAATAAGCCAATCCAAAAACAAAAAACGTGCGCAATTAAAAAATTGTTAATGCTTCTTCAACTGGTTGACTTTTCAATAAGTAAATGCATAAAATCGTTAAAGTTAACAATGTTTATTACGTTTTATTACAATTTTTATTAGAGGAAAAGAATTATTACTGTTTATCGTCAAAATGAAAACCACTGCCATCTGCATAACCAGCCAAGATCTGCACAGCTGTCAGTCTCAGTGCACATGTCTAGTAGAGTATTGTATCTGGTATCGGTTTTGCGAGATTGTTTACTTTTGTAAAACACTATAATTTGCCAATATATGTGGCGTGGAACGAAGAAATCGACCTAGCAGCCTTAAACGTTTCGACTTACTTTCTAATGTCCTTGAGTAAGATTATCTGCCAAAAGGCTTGGTGCTGCAAGGTCGATTTTTTCGTTCCACGCAACATATAAATATTTTAGGACAAAAATTCAAACAATTTTAAATCTTCAAGATATAGTTTTTTTTCATCTAAATGACTTGCATGAATCAAATTTTTCTAAAAAACAATGAAAGACAACATTTCAAAGTATTTCATTAATATTTAAATAGTGAGCAATGGTTTTTTTTTTTTTTTTTTACTATTTTCCTGTCGCAAAAGAGAGGACGAAAATTGCCCTCTCTTTAGCTCTACAATCCTCCCAAAAAGACAATTTTTTAAAGTTTAATTTCAGCAAAATACTGTCATTTCAATACTAAAAAACTGTTTCTATATGTGAATAGTTGACTACTTTGCAAAATTATAGCGACAAAAATTTATATTTATGGAAATATGAATATAACACTATAGAGTCTTATTAATCATTATTACTCGCTCGTAGATCCAGCGTTCGTGCATCGAGCGAACGAGTGCAGTGTAAAAAATTCATGGTCTTTTTTTTCAGAGGTCTACTACACTTTTCAAATTTTGCCGCCTCTGAAAATTTTTCCGCTCTGGGCAGTTACCCATCCATGTTGCCCTACAAACAATATTCGTTGTAGGATATGCAAAAATAATGAATCTTTTTGAGTGACCTTGAAAAACGCTCTTATAGGTAACGTACCTCACTTAAAAAAATTTTCGTACAACACCAAATTTTTTGAAGTTAGTACCTTAAATAATAGATTTGGAATTGCATTTTCAATTTGTTTTTCAAAACAGCAGTTGGAAAACATTTGAAGTAATAAATAATTTTATTCTACATGGACATTACAGCATGGTATCTCAATTCAAATTGTTTATATAAATTGTACTACTAGCAGAGATGGGCATAATTGTATTTCATAATTACTCAAATACAAATACAAGTAACGAAATACTTTCCAAAATACCCAACTACATTTAACTTACAATTAGTAATTTTCGACACCAAAATACAAACTTATATGTAACTGATTGTTTCGAAGACGGAAAATACTTAGTTAAATGTATTTTTGTAATTCTCAATGTAACTTGTTAAATGTAATTGGATATTTGGAACGCTAAAATACAAAGTTGAATGTAACGAAGTAGCTCGGAGGCAGAAGATACTCGTTATATGTAGTTCGGGGATCGTCCGAGCGTCATGTTCGATGTATCCCGGTATTTGACGACGCCGAGATAGAAAGTTAAATGTAACGGAGTAGCTTAGAGACCGAATACTCAATTACATTTAACGGAATATTTTGGAGTTTGAAAATATTAAGATACATGTATTTTTGTAACTTCGAAAGTAATTTTTCGTATTGTATTTGTATTTTGACAAAATTTTCGAGTTAATTCGGGTGATGATATTTTCGTGAAAATAAATTTAATTTTTGCCATTTCCATAAAAATGTCATCCATATTATTTTTCTGTGAAGAGCGCGATGTACAGAAATCCATGAAATTACAATTAGCGCGTGATAATTATTGTATCATATATTGAATAGATGAATTAATAATTTAGCTCATAAAAATCGAATTTTCAGAATTTATTTGTTGAAACTATTTGTTTTAACAAATTATGAACAAAATAGAATTTTCCGAGTAGCATATGCGTTCCACGGTTTTCAGAGCCGCCGAGCGTGCTCTGAAACCGAAAACGTTTCAAATTATGAATGAAAAAGAATTGAATAGGACCAATTTTTTTTCATGGTTATCCTCGACACTAAATATGAATCTATTGCCGAATTTGCAAAATGCATTTGTTTAAACTATCCGGTTCAACAAATTTTGGAAAAATATATAATGGTTGTAGTAGTTACTGCATAACTGGGGTATTTAATATATATTATATACGACAGTCTAATGATAAAAGGTAGTTGAAATTCGGCATTGTGAACAATAAAATGAATTATTTTGCAGTAATTAAATAAATATTCTTCTTTATTTCAACATCATATCGATTACTTAATGAAATCACTCTTAGTGTTTTGCAATCATCTATTGATGACTGTACGTATGTACACGTGCTTCATTCTGTGTCTCTAATATCACTGACACCACCCGGAAAAAAAAACATACATGTAACATGTATGTTTCATGTATGGCAAAACATACATGTTCCATACATGATACATGCATAGCTATACATACATGTTACATACATGTTTCATGCATGTATCATGTATGTTTCATGTAAGATTCATACAAGTATCATACATGTCATGTGGGTTTAGAAATAAAAAAATTATTACTTACTTTTATTTTATTATTTCCCTGTCGAAAAAATCCAGATGGAGTTCCATGTGGAATCCACGTGGCAGCAGTAGCAAAAAAATCAAAAAAAAAAAAAAAAAAAACTTAGCTTTCAGCGGGATTCGAACTCTGGTCGAAGGTACAATGACAGATTAGAATTTCGGAGCGTTAACCACTAGGCCACAGCAGTTAGTGTGCAATGTTAGTTAAAAAAGGTACTTGACTTCTTCTAATTCATAATTCGTTAATTGAATGACGAATTTTTCTCGTTCGTGTATTTTTCCGATTTTTTATTACAGTTAAGACTCCAAGACGTTAACTATGTGATCAATGAAGCTATAACACAAATAGAGATGAATCGAGAAGAGTATTGAGTTGGAAACAAGTTTGTTCAGCTTTCTTATCACAAAGTTACATAAAAAACTAAAAGGGCTTTTTTCTTAACTCACCAAATCTTTTAATTTACGAATTATGAATTATAAGAAGTTGAGTACCTTTTTTACCGCATATTGTATGTTACCTGCTGTGACCTAGTGGTTAACGCTCCGAACTTCTAATCTGATATTGCACCTTCGGACCAGAGTTCGAATCCCGCGAAAAGCTAAGTTTTTTTTTTTTTTTTTTTTTTGATTTTTTTTTGCTACTGCTGTCCACGTGGATTCCACATGGAATTCCATCTGGATTTTTTCGACAGGGAAATGATAAAATAAAAGTAAGTAAAAATTTTTTTATTCCTGAACCCACATGACATGTATGATACTTGTATGAATCTCACATGAAACATACATGATACATGCATGAAACATGTATGTAACATGTATGTATAGCTATGTATGTATCATGTATGGAACACGTATGTTTTGCCATACATGAAACATACATGTTCCATGCAAGCAACATGTATGTTGACATACATGTAACATACATGTTACATGCATATTTTATGTATGGCCGAACATACATGTTACATACATGTTACATGTATGTTTTTTTTTCCCGAGCACTCCCCAAACCAGTGTCCCTTGCTTTCTATTGTCATTGTTGTCGAAATTCTATTGTCAAAAATATTTGTTTTAACAAAAAATAAAAAAAAATTTACATAATTTCGAAGATAAAAGAAATTTGGAAAGGAAATTCACTTGCTAACATCATTATTTGATAATTTGTTGAAACGAATAGTTTAAACAATCAAATTTTGCAAATCCGACCTCAGATTCACGCTCAGTGCCTTTGAAAACCGTGGAACGCATATGCTACTCAGAAAATTCTATTTTGTTCATAGTTTATAAAAAAAAAAATGTACACAATCGAATTTTGCAAATCAGACCTCAGATTCACGCTCAGTGGCTTTGAAAACCGTGGAACGGATATGCTACTCGGAAAATTCTATTTTGTTCATAATTTGTTGAAACAAATAGTTTCACACAAATAAATTCTAAAAATTCAATTTTTATAAGCTAAACTATTAATTCATATATTCAATACATGATACAATAATTATCACGCGCTAATTTTAATTTCATGGATTTCTGTACATCGCGCTCTTCACAGAAAAATAATATGGATGACTTTTTTATTGAAATGACAAAAATTAAATTTATTTTCACGAAAATATCAATACCCGAATTAACTCGAAAATATTTGTCAAAATACAAATACAATACAAAATAAAATACAAGGAACGAATTACTTTTGAAGTTACAAAAATACATGTATCTTAATATTTTCAAACTCCAAATATTCCGTTAAATGTAATTGAGTATCTTCGGTCTCTAAGCTACTCCGTTACATTTAACTTTCTATCTCGGCGTCGTCAAATACCGGAATACATCGAACATGACGCTCGGACGATCCCCTAACTACATATAACGAGTATCTTCTGCCTCCGAGCTACTTCGTTACATTCAACTTTGTATTTTAGCGTTCCAAATATCCAATTACATTTAACAAGTTACATTGAGAATTACAAAAATACATTTAACTAAGTATTTTCCGAATTCGAAACAATTAGTTACATATAAGTTTGTATTTTGCTGTCGAAAATTACTAAGTTAAATGAAGTTGAGTATTTCGGAAAGTATTTCGTTACATGTATTTGTATTTTCTTATGTATTTAATCACAAATATATTTCATTATGCCCATCTCTGACTTCTAGCCCCAATTATATTGATGATTATCACAACCATACTCAACTTTAACGATTTCTATTGACAATTTTTTCATACCCACATACTTATATGCAGGGGTATGACAGGGCGCCGAGAAATTTAACTCACTAACGTCGCAGTGGAACTAAAGCACCAGAGGCACCGAGAGTGATGTTGCCCAAGAGAAAAGTATCGGACCTTTCTTTTTAGGGTTTTGAGAGCCAGAGGTGGTTTGCTGAGATTGGCAAGACGCTGAGATTTTTCATAGGCTGGTCTTGTCGTAACTTCTATTGACTTCTATTGAATCGAACGGACTGCGCATGCTCGACAATGAGTTGCATTCTTATGCCTATATATAATATTTACGTGTTTTGACGTGTTTTGTTTACAAGAATCGCGGGGTATGCGCATTATGTCCAATTCGAGACAACTCGGGACGAAAAAGGGAGAAAAAATCTCAGAGCCATTAAACATGGGAGTGAACTTCCCTGCTGAGAGCAGTTGAGCTTCGGAAGCTATCGGCCAATCAAAATCCTAAAAAGAGAGGTCCGATACTTTTCTCCCGGGCAACATCACTCCAAGCGCTTCTGGTGGTTTAGTTCTACCGGGACATTAGTGGGTTAATGCTTTACATGCGTTTTAGCAGCGAGAGTCATACCCTTGCTTATTTGTAACGACTGCACAAGAGAATTTAGTCACTTCATAATTATTCGTCCAACTATAAATATGTATCAATTAATAAAATAGTTTTTATCGTTGTAGTAGTTAATGATAGTATTGCAATAGTTATACAATAACAGTATTGTAGTACACGGAAAAAAAATAAGCAACTGGTCAGCGTCCAGACGTCACTGGTTCATGTTCAATGGGAAAAAATATGTTGGTACGGTAACCGTTCGCTTCTAGACATCAGCCAGTTACGTCTCAACGTCACTCATTAACGCCCTTGACACGAATGGGTGAGACATTACCCATGTACTTCTAGAACTAATAACCATCAATTTCTGGACATCACCCAGTGATTTCTAGCCAGTGCCCATCCCTTTCTAGACGTCAGTGGAAACGCTCCTGCTTCGATTTAAGGACAATTGTTAGTTAATAGTGTCGAAAATGTTTTGACGTCAGAGTAAACATTATTAACCAACACGGAGAAAAATTTCGAGGTTTAAGATGACGAAAGCGCTAGATTCTATTTATCGAATTTACGCGTGGAATAATATGACGGAGTTCTACACCTTGCATCTACAGTCTCAACATCTCCCATTACGACTATAGGCGTGTTAAAAAATTAACACGAGCGTGGTATTATTTTTCGCTGTTTGAGATTTGAAATCAGCTGCGTCGAGGAATAAAACTACGAAAAACTCGTAGACTTCACATCTCGGAGTTGATCGTTTTAGATATAATAGCTTGAGACTTGAAACTTTTAGCCTTTTACTCTCCCGCCTCCTTTTTTTCCCTTTGTATTGTACATGTGTCCAGATTTTGCTACGCATCATAGCTGCCGAGAATAGTAGGTGTGGCTAAAGGACTCAAGGTCTCGAGCTTTCCGTCTAAAACGATGAACTTCGAGATTTGAGTTGAAGAGATGCTGCTTGATTTTACGTCTCGGAGTTACGACTACCTAAATCACCAGACTCCGAAAAATAAAATCACGAATGCTATCGACAGTTCATGTCACGAATCCGTGGTTTTAGTTCTCGTCAGTCGCTACATACTAGATCACGCGAAGGTTTTGTAATCTTAAACCTCGAAATTTTTCTCCGTGAACAAACGATAACAACCCTGCTGAAAATGAAATTCTCATATGAATCTCACGTCAGATCTGATATGAGATCTGACGTGAAATCTCATGTCTCACGTAAGATTGGACATGAGAAATCACATAAGTTCTGGAGCGGCCAATTTCTTATATCAGATCTCACGTTAGGAATTGGCCGCTCCAGAACTTATGTGATTTCTCATGTTAGATCTCACGTGAGACATGAGATCTCACGTCAAATCTCATATCAGATCTGACGTGAGATTCATATGAGAATTTCATTTTCAGCAGGGAAATTACAGGTAATATACTTTGAGTGACAACATTGAAGTAGCATGTAATTTACATTGGAGTTGATATAATTTTAAAGACAAGATCATACGTTTTAAATGTGACAATTGTACGAATTTGTCAAAACGTAAAAATTACAATGAATAAGTTAATACGCTTAATTAACTATAGTAACGAGAGAAATCATATTTATCATCGTGTTTTTTTTTTTTTTAAACAACCAAATCTCCAAATAGATCTGCTCTTCAAGGCGATACAGAGGCTTCTGAAGTGCGAGAAAGATGCACAGAACGGAAGGTGAATGAGTGGAAGGAGGAGACGGAGCAAACGGTCTCTGTATAGCCTTAAGAGGAGCGTATCCACTGACAACTAGAAAGGGATGAGCACTGGCTAGAAATCACTGGGTGATGTCCAGAAATTAATGGGTGCTTTCTAGAAATACGTGGGTAATGCCTCACCCATTCTTGTCAAGGGCGTTTATGAGTGACGTCGAGACGTAATTAGTTGATGTCTAGAAGCGAACAATTACCGTCCCAACACATTTTTCTTCATTGGACATGAACCAGTGACGTCTGAACGTTGACCAGTCGCTTTTTTTGGCTCCATGTACTATTACAAGAGTATTGTAATAACTTATAGAGTTTCGAGTTTACGATTGTTTCAAATGTAGAATGTTATTCTATTTCAAATATTGTGTTTATGATAGCAATATAATACTATTAGTCTATAGTGTATATTTTCCCCAAATAGCGCTTACCTTTCTTTTTTTATTGTTAAAATAACAAAACCGTTTTTTCTTGATAAAAAAACGTAATATATTTTTTTTTTCTTGTCATTCTTGTCAGTTATCGAATATTTATATTTATGTGTTCGGCAATTTGATATTTTGATTATTTGAAATTAAAATCGTTAAAGTTTACTTAGCAAACACTGAAGTTTAGTTCTCAAACAATTTTTTTTTTATAAGAAGTATTTAAAATTTTTGTCCACCTAGATTCTGGATTTATTCCATTGTGTGGAGTAGGAAATGCTTTATGCAAAGTCGAACTTTTTTCGCGTTTTATCGTCGGTAAAGCGGAAGCGCAAAGATATCAGTCCTGCCTCAGGTATCCTTGCACTCCCACTTTACCCACGATGAAACGCGAAAAGCATTCGACTTAGCATAAAATGTCGTGTGTCACTCGACAACAACCCTTTGGCATCCTCGTCCTGAAAATATCTGCCTCGGCCGCCAAAGGTTTCGTTGTTGTCTTGTAACACGATATACTATTTACAAAGCTATATGAAATGCAAAATATATATTTATTGACCAAGGGAGGAAGAGGATGATTTAAACGAGTGTGTGTCTGTGTCTGAGCAGAGCGAGGTAAGCAAAGCAAATGAGTCGAAATCACTTCCTCCCATGTTGAATACAAAATTTTTCTATACATGTACAAAAATAGTTAATTCTTTTAGGTGATTTGTAGGAACAGTGCCTTCTTGTTTGGGTATCCGCAATAAATTTTTCAGTGAAAGCAATCGCTGATATTTCTCCCACTGAGGAATTCCATCATGGATATCAAAAAAAGAGGGCGTTGTTAACGGAAATCGCGTCGAAAAAGTGGACATGCTGTTTATGTATGAAAAAAAATTTTGTTTGCTACTTCAAAATTGTATCGCAAAGAGCAAATCCTGATCTTCCAGGTTGTCGGAAGTATTAATTGAAATAGTAGATTTTGTACCGAGGACGTGAGGCGTGGCTTTGAGGGCGAGGATCAATTTATTTGCCGAGGCGCAGCTGAGGCTGATATTTGGTCCGAGGACAAAGCCACGTCCACGGTCGGAGGTGCAAACGATACTTTTTGCAAAACATGCGACAAAATTGTATTGAGAGGACTTGTACGGCCGCGTTGGATACGCCCGTTTCCGACCGGCAAATACTTCACTCCTTGAATACACGCACTGAAGTAATGCTTCAGTGCGTGTTTTTTACTTCAGTGCGAGTATTCAGGGAGTAAAGTGTTTGCCGGACGGAAAAGGGTGTCTTCAATGCGGCCATACAGGTCCTCGAAGTACAAATTTTTGCGTGTTTTGCAAAAAAATAATTTTTGAATTAATTCTTCATTCGAAAAAAAAAAAGTGCAAAATCGAGTTGTAGGAAGTGATTCCAATTTGATAAAAATCAACGCGAAATGCTTTCGTGAAATTGATCTTCTATAAATACAACAAAAAGCAAAGCAAAACGTTTGGGAAATGATAAAACTTAAATGTAAATGAGAGGTATGAATCATATGAAACGGTACACAAAAATGATACAATAGAGACTCTATAAATCACATGAAACCAAAACAAAGTAGAAAATTATAGCTCAAGCATTTATTTTCCCTAGCAAAGTGGGTGTCAGCGTTGTGTCATCGATTTTTGATGCCTCAACGATGACACAACGGTGTCCCTTTGATGACCCAGCGATTTCTAACAGAATAACGAGTTTCCGATCGAATGGATGATTTCTATTAGCACTATACATCACCCGAATATCGTAAAGGGATGTATTTGAATTTTACAGTGTATAATTAACAATTTCAATAATTATCAATTTCGGTGGAATGAGATCGCGTTGGCCTCGTGAGCATGTGCTGTCTAAGAAAACTCGCCAGAACGAGATTGCGCATGCTCACGAGCCCAACGCGATCTCATTCCACCGAAATTGATAATTATTGAAATTGTTAATTATACACTGTAAAATTCAAATACATCCCTTTACGATATTCGGGTGATGTATAGTGCTAATAGAAATCATCCATTCGATCAGAAACTCGTTATTCTATTAGAAATCGCTGGGTCATCAAAGGGACACCGTTGTGTCATATTTATTTTGAAATCTTCCCTTAACCTGAAATGACATTTCCCACTCCACCCGATTGACAGCACTTTCGCATTGAAACCGTCTTAATGACATAATGTAATATTAAAAAGAAATTCGTTCATGGAGATGAAGTTTCAAGTCAAATGAATATTTCTGTATACTTATATTCTTTTCTGCGTCAACAATTAGAAAAACTATTTTAGCTTTAAAAAAACTGAGAACTTTAAAAAGTCTAATTTTTGCTTTTGCTTCTCACAAAATGAAAAATGCATCTGCTTGCTTTTGTGACTTATAAACAACTTGCTACTGTCAAACAATTACGCCAAAATGGCCAATTTGAAAAACGGCAAATACAAGAAAATACTTGTACTTTTCTCTCTCCACCCGACTTTCCCTTAATATATACTAGTCATTTTCATCATGAAAACTCTTATAGTGATTTTTGCTCGATATTGCTTTCAGTCTAAACAAAACGTTCTCGCTTGAAAAAAGGCAACATGTCGAGGAAAGAGTATCACCATTTTTCCAGAAAACGTCAACGGTATTACAAAAACTTGAAAAACGAAAGTTCAGAAAGAGTAGAAGAACAGGATGATGAAAACCTTCCCTCACTTACCGATGACATTGAAACGACCAGTTCAAATACTCACAGAGAGAGTATATGGAATAATAGCAGCGATGATGACGGAACAAGAACTGATGTTTCTTTTCTATCCTACTGGTCCACTGATACTGATGATAGTGAAATTACTGAAACGAATGATAATTATATCTTTGCTTCCTCGACTGCTGAAAAAATGAGTGAAGTTACAAAAATACTGCAAAAAGGCAACGAGAACCCAATATGTAGTCTTGTGAGGGATCTTCCAATATGGAAAATTTCATTCAACATCGGATGTAGAGCTATGTCTGCACTCCTTGGTATACTAAAACCTTTGCATCCCTAACTTCCCAGAGATTGCAGAAGTTTGATGGAAACACCTAGAAATACGTATACCCTTATTCGCAATTTCAACAAACACAAATACATTCATTTTGGATTGGAAGTTGGTATTCGAGACTACTTAAAACGAGTAGCGATGATTCCTGAAACCTTGGAATTTATTGTGAGTGTGGACGGTCTCCCTATCTCGAAAAGTTCGAAACAAGAATTTTGGCCCATTCAAGCAGCTGTAATGGAGGAAAAAATGAAACCATTCCTTATAGGTAAATAACGTCATAGAAACTTTCAGTTTGTAAGTCGATTATCAAGTTTAGCTCCGCGGCAAATATGCAATTCTCAATTTCGTATTCAGCGTAAAAACGATTGTTTTCACGTTGGTTCAACAGTGTACTGATGGTTGAATTTTTATTAAGGGAATTTTATTTCCTTTGTTTACCATTGACATTTCTCCCCCTCCCACAAATATTCCTGGTGAAGCTTACTCTTTGCAACTCAATAAACGCAAGCTTAAAGACCATCTCATTTCTCAATTTTCTTGAATTCGATGTGATTCCATTTCTTCAACATTCCTCGTTTTACTGTTTCGATGAAAAACAACCCCATATAACTAATTGTTGTCGAATTTTTTCTAAGGCGTCTTATTATTTGTTGCTACACTGTAAAAGTTCAATCAATTTCCCATGAAAGTATGTTGAAGTTTTTAACAAGTACCCTGAATGGAATTTTTTCCAATGATTGCTCTTGAAATTTTCTACAGGGTGTACCAAAATCACCGTACCAAAAAGAAACCCAACATTCTTCATGACATTCTAAGACTTTTTTTCCTTTGCTATTTTTCAAAATACTCAATATTAAAAAAGTTATTTAAGCCACAAGTTCAAACAATAAATGCCCTCTCCCGACGAGTGGGTGTCGAATTTTTAGAAACAAATTATTTCTTGATTTTCTTCACATTTTTCTGAATAAAACAGTCCTTTGCCACTTTTTGTAAAATTCCAAATCAAAAGATATTCAAGAAACAAATTGACGAAATCTGATTGGTTTAAACTTGTTACCCGAATAACTTTTTTTATTTTGAGTTTTACAAAAAGTGGCAAAAGACTTTTTCATTCAGAAAAATGTGAAGATAATTTAGAAACAATTTGTTTATTTGAACTCGATCCCCACTCGTCGGGAGAGCGCATTTACTGTTTAAATTTGTGGCTTCAATAACTTTTCCAATTTCGGGTTTTTTGAAAAATGGAAAAGGGAAAAAAGTCTTAGAATTTTATGAGGAATATTGGGTTTTTTTTGGTACTTTGATTTTGGTACACCCTGTATACCTGATGAAAATTATTCCACAAATCATCGTCAAATTATAATGATTTGTTTTTTGTTCTATGTACATCAAAATGATAAAAAACCATTCTTTCACCATGATAACAAACGTGCCATATTGATTTATAAAACAGCAGCTTTGACGGATCTTATTCGAATTTATATTTTGCTGAAATAATAAATTATAGATTGATCGAAAATATTTATTTGGGTAACAGTTTTTTTGCGAAATCAAATTTAGACCCAGTAATGCAATATTTCTATTGCAGTTATATATATTTTAAATGCAATTATCAGATTTTATTGTAAGGTTCGATTGCTAATTAATTTAATAGCGCTTTAAAGCAAAACGACAACGTTTTGAGCTAAACTCAAGCGCGCTCGACGCAGGTGATATAAAATCAAATATTCTAATTGTTTGCAGCAGCATTTTCTCACTAACCAAACCAGGTTGGTCTACTCGTAACCGCTATGTAACGTTCAGTCATTTTCAAAGTTTATATGTGTCGCGCTATGAGAAAAGGGACCTGAGGGTACAAAAATTCAATATAGACTTTTTTAGCGTTTCAGGTCCTTTTTGAATTCTTGCTCAAAATAGTGAAAACGAAATTTACTCATCTTAAAAAACAACGAAATAACAGACGTGTTTGACGCAGCAGTTTTTGTCGAGTTTCGAAAAAGCTGCCGATCCCTGTGATTCTACGCCTATGCTATAAATAACCACAATTGAGCTCTTCATGGTTCGTGAATTTCAATCTAGAGAAGTTTCGAATATTAATGGTCACACGCAGCTACTGATAGTTGCATACGTAATGGAGGGAGTCATTTTTCGAGGCTCTTGTTTCACCTGAGAATCCGAGATTCAAACGAAACTTCAATCGCCTCGTCCCTAAAGTTTTGTTCTGTACCCTAAGTTCCTTTTTTTTATAGCGCGACACATATATTTTTTTTTAATTATGTTCAAATGTTGATTCTTATATTGCGTGCTAATTTGATCTATTACTGTAAAGAGCAAAACACAAAATTTTCAAATTATGCTCAAATGACCGGTTGTTGTCTATTTGCTCATGAGTTGTCACAAGATGCAAACGATTTTTTTTCTCGGTTCTATAGCCGGACTTGGTGACATAAAAACATCTGAATATAAACAAGATAATGGAGTTCTATAATTAGTTGGATAATTAGATGCGTAGTAAGTGCTGATTCACAAAAGTTTACAATTCCAAGTCTAACAAATTTGTTAGGTTCAAATCCCACGATCAAAATTTATCATAAACAAGTGTTAAAGAAACTTGTAAAATGATATGTTTATTCCATATACTATTATGAATTTATTACTTTTTGTATATTGATGAACATACTGCATATGACTATTAAGGCGGTTCAAATTGTACGGAGCAAAAAAAGTTGATGTTTGGTACACCTTTGTAGTGTTTTATGGATCATTTTAAGCAACTTTCAAAAAATTATAGTTATATTTTCAATTCCTATCGCTAGCGATCGCCAACTATCGCGAACTATCGCGATGCCAAAAAAAAAGGTCTTTGAAGTTTTATTGCTATGGTTTTCGATAGATAAATCGTTCATTGTATCATTTTAAGTTGTTCAAAAAAAGTTTCATAACTTTTCGTTGCGTAAAACAATTATTTCGATAAATAATTGTTTTGAAACAATTAATTATCGAAATAATTGTTTTATGCAACGAAAAGTTATAAAACTTTTTTAGAAAAACTAAGTATGATATAATAAAAGATTTTTCCATCAAAAACCATAATAATAAAACTTCAAAGACCTTTTTTTTGGCATCGCGTCCGTTTCGCTAGGGATTAAAAAAAAGCCGAAACAGCATTTGAATATTTTTAATATTGTATATACAAGTATTTTTTTTTTTGTACGAGCAAACCGATTTTTATATTGATTGTGCAATAAAAGTATGTTTTAGTACTCGATTTTTACAAAAATCACTGAAATTGCCCAAAACTCTTAATAACTTGGAGTTTCGCACAGGCTATTTTTATTTCGAAAAAATACGATTCTGAAAGTCACAGTGCAATAAATAAAAATATCTGGGCTACCTCTGATACAAAAATTTTGATTTTCAGCCACATTTTGGCCAAAAATTGTATTTTTTGTAAAGAAAATATGCTTTTATTTCATCGAGAAAACTTCAAACTTTCTCAGATTATATATGTGCCTTGGAATGACAAAAAGGTCCTAGGGAGCGTTCAAGTATTGCGTCCTTAGACCATTTAGAGTATGGCAGGGGAGTTCACTCCCATGTTAAATGGTGCTGAGATTTTTTTTTTCTTTCGGCCCGAGTTGAATTGAATTCGACTCAATGCGCATGCCCGCGCTTCGATATACGCGCGTTCTCGTATCACATTCAAAAGGGAACTTTCAAAAAATAAGAATTGATAGATAACGGAATAAAGGAAAAGCTATATGTAGTCTTTAAATTTTATACTTATGATGTCTCAATAATTCCAAATTCCCCCAAAAAAATGTGTCATTAATTATCGAATAATTTAAACAATGATAATATAAAAGTTAGTATTTCGACAAATTTTAAATGGCATTTAATTAGGTTTTGAGCTTTATGTGTTAGAAATTTGGAACATGAAAAATTATATAAATTAATTAAATAAAAATTGAACCAGAAAAATTAAACCGATAAATATCTCGAAACAAACCAAAAAACGAAAATTGGACACTAAAAATGATAGTAAAATTATGGAAAAGTGTTTCTGAAAGCATGTATGCAGTTATAATTATTTGAAGATTATAAAAGTGTTGTAAAATTTAAAAACCGTGAAATTGACATAATTATCCGAAAAACATATTTACTTAATTATTTTCTGTTAGACATTACGATTTATAACTGTAAATGATAAATACTGCCTGGTCTATGTACATGTATACTTACCATTTTATGCACTTATTACTATGTTGTCACCTTTTACTTGCTATTAGTTTCAAGGTTTGTAGATCTGAGATATATTTTTCAAATCTGAAAGAGTAAGTCAAGATACTTCAAAGTGACCAGAAACGTACAAAAATTAAACTATAAATTGTGAGACAAATTTGTGAGTAATTTTTAAATGAACTATGGAACTTTAAAGTAAATTACAAAACATAGGGAAATGTAGTAAAAACGAGATAAGGAAATGAATTCGGTGCAATGAATTATTTGAACAAATAATTTATTTCCATAACGTACTTCAATGACAAACGATTTCATTAATTATATTTACAATGTTTAGCTTGCTGCAACATAATATGCCTGGAATGGGCAAATTTGTAAAACAAAATATAAGGACAAATTGGTCTCTATAATGAGGAGTGTGAAATTTCTCGTGCATATAAGAAATTCTTTAGCCCTTTAGGTCTACATTATGAAAATCAGATTCATCTATTTCTATAATTCACAGAGATAATGTTTTCAAGTATTGGAATGAAGTTATTTAAATCCTCTAGTAATTTTGAAGTCTAGAATTGATAAATTTGAAAAGTGACATAAATTATGACTTCGAAGTTCAGAGTTCCAGAATACAATCCAATCGAATCGAAAGTTATGTCTGTAATTGAGAATTCTATAAATATATTTTATACTCTCAAGCTTTCAAAGTCTACACCGCACTTTCAAAGTCAATTTTTTTTTCTATATTGAGTAATATGTACAGGTTTCTAGTTTTATAAACAATGGTTTGAAATCTGACGATCCTTAACTATCACATTTCAAATTTTCTGTATCAGAATCGTGAAAATCTAAATGATAGAACTGAAAATCCAGGATCCTGGCATATGGATCTCTAAAAATTTTTATACTAAAATTATTTATTCTGCATTTTTTTATCCATGTAATGTGAGAAATCTGGGGTTCCAAATTCTTGTATGTCAGGTTCGAAAATTCATAAATTTCATATTATTAACATCGAAATTCTGAATTGCTTGTCGTTGAAATTAGACTTTTAGAATTCTAAACTAAAAATCTACTATCAAAATTGTTTTCGCGAAAATCGAGGATTTCAGGATTTAAATTTGTAACATTTGAATTTCTATAATTATGAGTGTGAACTTTCTCGAGCATAGGCAACAACGCAAGGACACCCATTTGCCAGCTCGTTTTTGACACGAACAGTAGTCATTCCACGGAAGTTATTATCGTCGACTTCGAACCAGGCTCCATTTTCATTTTTAACGTACGCTATGTAGTGACCCCTTACAACAGAAGAACCTTTATGGCAGACAAACCCACAGACAACGAAACGGTAACTTCTATCGTTCACGGTAACCACCAAAGAAAATGGAATTTGGAAATTTTCTGCTTCCTTCTTGAAAGTTTTCATGCCTGGCGCCTCATCTTGCTTCATGCTTCGATTACGCATCTGAAAGTAATTAATGATTATAGCTACTACATTTGAATCATATATCCATTACAATTGAATTACATTTGTACACCAGCGGCGGATGTAAGATATTTTTTTTTTGGTACATTTAGTACAAATTTCCCAATAGGTAAATCATGCAAAATTTGTTGAAAAACTTTTTGCTCAATTTAATTAATGTGATAGCTGTAGAGTGATAAAATTTTTGATTTTTTTTACGATACTAGAAGAAATTTCGTTAACTTATGGCGTTTTCGAGTGGCTGTTTCAGAGCATTTTCGGAGCATTTTCCAATGTCCAAAAAAAAGACAATGTGCTCTAAAAGTGCTCTAAGCATTATCTATCTCTTTCCCACCAATGACAGAAAAACGCATTTAAAAAGAACATCCAAAATGAGTAAACTGTCTCTGGCGAAATTATAGGATTCCAAGAAAAGAAATCATGTAGTAAGTGCGTGGATTGCACTACTTACCCGACTACATAAAGCAATAGTTTTGAAATAGCGAATGATAAAATAAAAAAAGGTAAACAGTGTGTCGTTGATGTACAAAAAATTGTTCGAAAAAAATGATGAAACTGATGCTATGCTGAAATTTTTAGACTTCACATTTCCGTGTTATTTTTTATGCTGTTACAGAAAATTAAAAGCTGACTGGTTTACTATGAGATCATCTGTCAAAGTAAACCAGTTCATAATCTTTAGAACTGAAGCATTACAACGTTCAACAATGCTTACCTTTTCACCTTTTGAGACTCCATGTAACCCGCTGTACGCCAATACAGCTCTTTCAATCCCGAAAATAATCGAACTTGGAGGTTCTAAAAAACGGTAGTTGATCTGTGCAGTTTCACAACATTTGCCGCTTGTGAAAAAACATCTTTCATTGCTTCCACCATGCAAATCTCCAAATCGTTGTTGGTCTTTCGCATACTCTGGAAAAATGGAGGAAAACGAACAATAAGTTACTTAAATTTTAAGCAGCTTACATACGAATAACATTCAAAAAACTCACACTTGTGATCTGAAGCCACCAGCTCTCCGCTGTCTCAAAACATGCTCGCTCACAGTCCTGGCACGCAATTTCTCTGACAATAATCATCCCACGGCCATCAAAGTCAGGAATTTTCTCTGACAAGTGAGTGCATACGAGACCCAGGAACTCGACAGCATCTTGATCAAAATCTAGTTTTAATCCCCATGAGTGGATAAACTCGCGCAATCGCGCAGGATCGAAAACACGGTGGTCTTCAACATCGCTTAATTTTTCAAATACAAATTGCAATGTTTTTGCAAAACCGCCTGCAAATCGCCACTGTCCATGCATTATAAGTTTCCGGAATGGGAGCAAATGATATAATACCTGAACAGTGCTCAATGCATAACAGGTTCGACTTACATTGTTCATTCCCCGGGGTGTCAGTCTAACTCTACGCATAACCGGAGAGCAATTGATTGAACTGTTTTGTTTATCGAAAGGGGCAATTGCAGCAAGTGTAGTTTGGCTGGAAACAGGAACGGGAAATTGGAGCTTTTTTGGATGGACAATCTTAGATGGGTTGATCGATGTTATTCGATGTATGGGAGTGCTACTCGCAATAGGAGTAAGTCTGGTTGTAGAAGGCTGGGCAGAATGATTTTTTCCGGAGGAATAGGCGAAAGAATGTTAGATGCCGAACTCACAAATTGTTTTGTGGGCAACAGACGCATATCAATGTTCACTTGACGATTCGAAACGATTCTCGGTTTTTTGGGTGCAGCGAGTTTGCTGGACGCTGCTGTGTTTAGAAACACTTCCGTTGCAGAGCTCTGAAATCACATCATTCAGGAATATAAAATTTATAATTATCTTCGATGTCAAATGTACCCACGGCTTCTTTTCTGAAAGCATTATTTTACTTACACTGGATTTGTTTATTGTAGAATTCAGTGCTTTATTTTGTTTTCCTTTTGTTTGCGCGATCTTGGAAAATTTCATAGGCCTGAATCGTTGAACCTCGTTTTCCAGGGATACATCATCGGTTGTTTCATTCTCTTGATTGGCTTCGTCTAGAGACGCTGATGTTGGCAAGGATTTCTCATTGTGTTTTGCCTGGCGTTCGTCATTTTGCTTCTTGCACCACGAAAACAGAAAGTGTTTCACGGCGCTTTTGGCAACTTCGTCTGCGAGGTCAATGTTGTGGACCACGCATTGATTCTACGTCAAATTTAACATTTTACAAGCGATGAGGGCGAGGTCGGTCTTGACGGAGTACTTTTTGTAAATTACATTCATTGTCGTCAGTAATTCACGCTCAAGATCATCCAAAGAAGTCACAAAACGATCATCAGTTAGACATGTACGGCAATCCCCGCACACTTCTGCTCCGAAAAAAGACGCCAAACTATCTTTAATTATAGCTTGCACGCGAAAGGATCCACCAACTGCCTTCAACGAAATTGCTTGGGATTTCATTGGTAACGCATCATCTTCTGGATCGTACGTAAACGGCTCCTCGGTATACTTAAGCATGTCTCCCAAGGCAAGGTATGTTTCGACATTTTCTGCACTTTCGCAGTTTGTCCCTGGTGTAAAAAAAATCGTTCACATGTCGGGTACATATCTTCTTACTATATCGTGATAATCTACAAGAAGATTTTGAGTAGGCGTCTTTGCATCACGGTGACTAGATATACTTTGGCATACCAGGTGTACTCCTAATTAATTTCCGGTTTTTTTGCAAATAAAACACATAATTCCAAAAAAACCGTAACCTTTATTTTATTCAAAGTATTTTCCATCGCTTTCTACACATTTTTCCCACCTTTCTGGTAAATTGTGGATACCACGCCAGTAAAAATCATTGCCTTTGGAGGTGAACCACTCGGTGAGCCATTTTCGTACATTTTCGTACGAGTCGAAGCGCTGCTCAGAAAGGGCATGGCCCAACGAGGCAAAGAGGTGGTAGTCGGATGACGCCAGGTCTGGTGAGTAAGCCGCATGATCAAGCACTTCCCACTTGAGTCTTTCCAGCGTGTCACGAACGACTTTCGACTTATGCGACGGCGCATTGTCGTGGAGCAAAATCACCTTCTTCTATCGTTGTTGATATTCTGGTCGGTTTTCCACAATGGCTCGGCTCAAATCTTTCATTTGCTGTTTGTAGCGAACGGCATTCACAGTTTCACCAGGTTTCAGCAGTTCAAAGTATATAACACCGGACTGGTCCCACCACACACACAGCATGACCTTCCGACCGTAACGATTTGGCCGTGCCGTCGATGTCGATGCTTCTCCTGGACTCACCCACGATTTGTTGCGCTTAGGGTTCTCCAGGAAAATCCACTTTTCATCACCAGTAACAATACGATGCAGGAAAGACTTTCTTTTGTATCGTTGAAGCAGCATTTCACACGTCACTTTTCGATTCTCCATTTGTCTCTCGGTCAGTTCATGGGGCACCCACTTTCCACACTTCTGAATTTTTCCCATAGCTCGCAGACGTTTGGAAATTGCTTGCTGTTCAACTCCCAACGCATCTGCAAGCTGTCGTTGCGTTTGCGTGTTGTCTTCATCTAATAATGCTTGCAATTCGGCGTCATCGAACGATTTCCGCTTGCCGGAGCGTGCGGCGTCGTTCAGGTCGAAATCTCCATTTTTGAACTGTCGAAACCACGTTTCACATGTTCGAAGTGTTAATGCACGATCACCATAAACTTCCACAAGCGCACAGTGGCTCTCGGACACTTTTTTCCCCTGATTGAACATGAAAAGCAATGCATGGCGCATATGCTCAAAATTCGGTACAAAATTCGACATTTTTGAAGCGCAATAAAAACTTACTGGAAGATTTTTTCGAGAAAATGTCAACGCAGTTCAAGCACTCGATATGACTGAACAAAATGACATATAGTATGTGTTACCAACAGCGGTACAAAACAGAACGCCATCCATTGAAAAAACCGGAAATTACTTAGGAGTACACCTGGTATGTTGGATGAATATACAGGGTGTCCCAAAGTCACATATACAAAAAAAAAAAAAAAGAAAACCATGGATTTTACTTTACTGAATCATCATTATTGAATTTCAAGTTGAAGAGTTCTTCACAACTTTTTATAAAACGCAAATTTGAAAAAGTTATTGAAGCCTAAAATTAAAACAATAATTGCGCTTTATTGACAAGTGAGGATCAAATTAACATATCATAATTTACTCAAAATTCAACCCCTTGCTTGTCAAGAAAGCGAAATTACTATTTAACTTTCAGACTTTCCTGCTGAAAATTTCCAATTGGTTTAACTAATTGGAAAATCAATTAGATTTCCAATTGGTTCGTCTGATTTGAAAACCAATAAAATTTCTAGTTGTTTTTCCAGTTGGATTCTTTTATTTGAAAATTTTTTTCCAAAAACTTTCTTCACGTATACATAAAATTGGGCATACATTTGGAAATTCAATTAGTGTTCTATGTAGAAAAATTTTTAGAAAAATTTTCAAACTGAAGAATCCAACCGGAAAACCAATTGGAAATTTTCAGCAGGGTTGAATAACTTCTTGAGTTTTGAGTTTCACACAAAGGAGTACTTGACTTTTCGACTTGAAATTCAATAAAGAATCTATATTTTTTTCCGTATATGTGACTTTGGGATACCCTGTATGGTATAAACTTTGGTTTCAATATTTAAGAAAGATGTACGACGGTCCTGCTATAAAGATATAAAAATATTATCCTGAATATGTGGATAATAAATTTTGTATACTACTCTTACCTGAAAATGGCAACTTCAGAGCGATTTTGAGACTTTAGTAGAATAAAATATAGTATCATACTTGTAAGTACACAAAATCATTTTTCAGAAAGCTACGGACCCTCGGCTTTGCCTCGGGCCGGATCCCTCGTTAAAACAAAAGACTTGAAATATACCTGTGTCTTGCAGCGATAATCGCTTTAGTCACACATCTTATAACGTTCGGAATGTCAGAATATCATGTACAATGAGCTTTATGGCATGAGTGGCTTAGGTGATTACGGCGGGAAGTCACAGATATATTTTAAATCTGAAACAGATTTGAAAAAGATCGAAAATATGTAGGTGAGAGAAAATTCGTCTATCAGTGGTCAGTTAAAAACTATTATTTTTCGCCGGGGACGTACCTTTCATTCAGACACCGAAAGTTCCATTTATGACCAGAGTCTTCAAACTGCCTTCGTACTGCTGGTTGTTTAGCGCAGTGTTGGCGCATCCAACAGCTCGAAGCAGACCATGTAAATTTTCAAGCGTGTCTTGATTAATGTTTTTCCCATCCAATTTTTCAAAGCCCTTGTCGATAAGGTCTGCGAAAAGCAACTCAAGGTTGGAAACAGCTAGAATCATATTTCTAGGAGTAGGCGTTGAAGAAACTAGTATGTCCTCTCTCTTGAGTGAACGGCGATCATTCTTCTTATTCTTGTATCCATTGACAAAATACAAGTTCGGCATAACCTGCTTGAAGATTTCCCAGAAATTGAAGCTGCTGCAACCTGGGGTGGTCACGCCATTCATTGAATCCCACCATTGATTCACAAATTCGCACAGCCAAGCCGCATCCTCTGAGTCGCGAGATGAAATGAAAAATGGTTCATTTGCTCTTTCGTGTACAGCTAAAAGCACCAACGAAGAAATAAGTATTTGACCGAAGTAACAAAATAAATTTTCTGTACGTTTGCCGCAGTTACCTTTGCCACAAAGTGACAGCAGTAATTTTGGAAATTCAAACGTAATTTGTAACTTACCCGCCTGTTCAGCCAACTCTTCGTAATGTACGGCCATTTTATGGCAAAAAAATTGAACAGCATATTTTACCCGCATCAAAGGACAACGGTCGGGGTAAATGTGTTCTTCCTTTAGCCACCAAAGTTTGGAGCTCGAACCACACTTTTCTTTGTCATGTTCGTAAATAGCGATGGGCGATTTCCATGATATGTACCGCACGACTCCGTTTGGGAGGAAAACGATAATGTCCCACTTCATGTGCATATTACGGAAGCATTTGATCAAGTGGCAGTAATCATATATAACATACGCCTGGCATAGTCCAATAACAATCACGCCTCCTACAAAAGTGTGTATTACCTTCATATTAAATAACTGAACGCCCGAGTTTCAAAACAGGCTCTGCGAGAATAATAAAAAAATATGTCGGTCAGTTTTCGATTTGTGGCGTGAACAAGTAAGTTTTAGGAAATGTCAAACATTAAACAGAGTCTTAATTATAGTTTACTATTGTTCTCATAAACCATTTACTCGCTGAAACAATAACCAAAATACCTTTGTAACCATCGCCATGTTTTTCGGGGTCTGACTCTTCGGCAAGCATTTCAACTGCCTTCATATTAGTAGAATGCTGGTCCGAGATAAGGGTTTTGACTTCGTAGCCCATTATTCTCAGGGCCATGAATACCATTTCAAGTACTTGTTTGAGATCGCACCCACTAATTGCGCCACGAGTAAACCCGTAATATATTGGCGCCGACCTTCCACTGTACAGCCCTTTCACCAATATATTTAAGGCGTGGTTGGATATTTCATACGTCCTTGACGATACTGCTTTACCTTCTACCACATTGTGACCAAGGCCATAATCAACAAATCCACCAAGACATCCATTCTTAACATCAACTTGGATATGTTCTTGGGTGCTGATTTCGTCAACAGACACAGCTACATATTGCTCTAAGAAATGCGGTGGGTTCTCAATAAATTTTTCTAGGCTATGCGCAACAAATGAAATAATCCCTGGCCTCATTGGCAGACGAAAAAGCATCATTTTAAGTGTATGCTCCGATGGCAAGAAAGGAAATAAATGGAGCAACACAGTGTTGTACGCCTTCGGCGACGCTTTCCACAGTAATGCAGCTAATGATTTCTCCTCTGGAGTAAAACGCCTGGCCTGAAGAATATTATAGTAGCATTCAATATATGAAAAATTAATTTATAATTTGCCAGGTTAACAAACAATTATACTCTATGTTGTGAAAAAATCGTTTTGTCAATATTATCATAAGATTCTGAGTTGAAACTGAATGTCACGAGAAGTTAAAATGAAATATCATATTTTTCAATCGATGTTAAAAAAAAAGTGCGGTGTTCTGTAACCGAAAAGGAAGTATTTACCTGAACTGAAACATTTTCCCCATTGACAGTAGCCATATGAATAAAATGTTGCAGTGCTTGGGGCAACTTTAACAAGTTTTCATCCGTCTGGTCTTTCAACATAACCTTCATGACTTCGATTTCGTCTTTCAATCTAACGATTTTTTGATTTAACTGATATTTTACGTCGTACAACTTACGACTGTATTTCTTGCGTTCATCGCCGCAAATATTTTGACAAGTAAGACAAGCAATCCGAAAATCGAGGTCATGATTAGGGCACTCTTGCACAGAATCATTTACTGCTCTTGCGTCAACTTTGCGTCTCTTGCTGCTTTTTTTATTGGAACAGTCTAATTATTCTAACGGTCTTTTCCGAGAAATTCTTGTAGCAAGAAGCGCATCGTCTTTACTTTCTATCCCTTCTTCCGCCGCAATAATGTCGTGCGTAATTTGTAACTCAGAATTTGTAGTGTTGACATCTTTTTGGTTTTGTTCGTGTATTTCTTGTGATGTGTCAATGTCTGTGTATCTGGATTCCCCATTGGAAGCGTTCTGATTTGTACTATCATTATTTGTGGAGATGGAATTGGCAAAGTAAAGGTTGTTGGAATCATCAGACGTGACGGTATTGGTATGAGTACTGTGGATCTGAGGAAGGATAGTGTCATTGACTTCGCTAAGTTCTGGGGGATCATTTGTCGACTTGTTTCTTTGCTCTTCATGACTAGCGTCATGCTGTGAGAAAATGTTTTGCGGCGGAAGTTCTTCATGCTCATTCGTCACTAGACAAGAGGGGAACAAATAATTAAAATTTTGAAGTTCAGAGATTTTTTATTTCGTTAATGTTCAAAAGTATTTAATGTTGAATTTATACAGGGTGTATCAAAAACGATATTTTTTACGATGTTTTCCATATTTTCCTGAGTCGAAAAGTATAATTGAAAAAATCATTTTTTGATCTACTATGCAAATAAAAATGCAAATCTCGAAAACCGCTTTTTGGATGGACCCCAGGACATCATAAATTATTGGAAAAAGTAAACAAGAAGTTTAAGATCAATGATTCAATTACAGGGGCTCTGCTTGGGAAAACTTGACTCAATGTACAAACAAATTACAAAGGTGGAAGTACTGCGATTTCGGATATTAATTTTTTTTTTGAACTTGAATGTGACGTACAATAATTTTTATAATCAATATTTTTGGATTCTTTTAATTTTCCAAGTTCTAATTGTGTAAATTACGCTTTAATGAATTTGAATAAATTTTTGATAACCGAATTTAACGATGCATACTTTCAGCATTATCTTTAATTTTGCAAAATTAATATTGTGAAGGCCAATTTTTGGAAAAACTATATTTTCATCAACATTCCAAAAAGTTTTATTAAGTTAATTTACGGAAAATAATACATTCTTTACATTACATTACTCGTTTTATGAAATCACTTTCCGAAAACTAAATTTTAGAAATAAGAACCCAGAGTTTATGGTGAAAAATTTATAAAAGTTTACAAATACCCAACTAACCAAGAGACTGAAAACGCAAAGTGAATTTTCGGCCATAATAATGTACAATCAGCATTTGATAGTTATGAGTTATTTGAATTACTTCGACATTTACATTACACAGTTCGACGAAATTTGATTTTCGGAAAAATGCTCGAGAAGTTTTTGAAAAAATGCCAACCTTGGGTTATCAATAAACAAACCCCAAAAGGATTTTGACGATTTTTCAATTTATATTTATTATTGTTAATTTATCGAAAATTCGATGCAAACTCGCGAAATCCTGCTAGGGTTTGTTTATTGATGACATAAGGTTGCCATTTTTTCAAAATGAGCATTTCTTTTTTTTTTTGTTAACGTGTTATGTTACATATTATTTTCATTACTAATTTCCCAGTAATTTCAACAAAATGTCAAACATTTTTTTAAACGATGTAGCTCGTAAATCACAAATCATTCCATAATGGTTTCGAACTTTATGAAAACCTTATAAGAATACACATTTTTTATAAGAAGTCAATTACTTATAAGGTGCACCTTACACAAATTTTATATGAAACTAGAACACTCGCGCGCAAAGCGCGCCTCATATTCTAGCATTTTCCTTTCTCTTTTGCTTTAACTTTGATTCTCATATTTTTAATGCATTATTGCCAATATTGACTAAATTTTTTTTTATGTCATGTGTCTGATATTAACAATTACAAATTTTTGATGTTTGTTCCTCCTTTAAATATTCATATTTCATTACTTATTTCTTTTAATTTTACTTCAATTCGTTTAAATGCCGAATTTCGCACGCGTGCACATTCTTCATTCTGTTTATACTTGAAAATTTTTTTCATGAAACTCCTTAATCACTGTAATCAAGAACCTAACATTTTTATTTGTCTTTCAATTTTTGATACTCATCATGGGTTGATGTTTTTCTTCTCTGTTTCTACAATTTTTATCTTTAATCAATTTGAAATACATGTTTTTCATTCTACTATTCTATTATTAACTTAAAAAATTTATTCAAATGTTCAATTTCTCCCTCAACCTTCAATTTCAAATCATCATCAAATTATAATTTAAAATTTAATAATATCTCGTTCATCATAGCTTCATACAACTCATTCAAATTAGAAAGTAATGGCTCGGCAATTATGCTCAACGGTAAAATATTCTTCAACAGTATCTTCAGTTCGATTTAAATATGATAATGAGTTATCTTTACTTCTATGATCAATGTGATAGTACTTCAGTGTAAACGTTATTCTTCGTTATTAATGATAAAATACAGTATTTCCGAATAAGCTTTATTTCCTTATGAATAATAAAGAAACTCTTTTCCTTGAGTAGATTAAAATCCTATAAGCACATTTTTCACAGCGTTTCATAGGAATATATAAATGATTATAGATGAATATATTATACATTGAAATCCTCAGGGATTTAAAGAAGTACGAAAAAAAAAAAATTTAAAACACGTTTTCATAACTGATTACAATTGTATTTTATTTTTTTTTGTACTTTTAATTGTGTCATGTACACATGTATACCTGCAATAGTTGTTAATAGTCATCTGTTCGCACATAATTTATGTTTTTCTTATCTTTTTCCAATCAAGATGTTTTTTTATAGTATTTCATTTCTCATTTCATTTTTGGGAATTCCCAGAATTCTTGTGCTTCTTTTGAAATAAAGCATACATTAAATTTTATATGCCTTTTTTTACTGCTCTTCACAAAATGAATTAATACTATATAAGTAGTAATGTTTTTTGGGAGAATATTACTTAATATAAGATAATCATTTTTATGTACAAAAATATAAAGTTCATCAAATTCAATATGCTGATACGCGATGTAATACCAAAAATTTTTTATTTTTCTATCAAAAAAATATTCTTCATTATTTGTAACAACTGGTCATAAAATGTTATATATAATGAGTGCTAGAAATAAAAATCTTCTCAAAAAATTTAACATTATCCTTATATTTTTTGTAACCTCCGTTTTATTTTTCCTTCTTTTTCTCATTTTATTTGTAATGCCATGTATTCTTATGCTTCTTAAAAAAATAATAATAGATTTTAGTCCATCTGCTTTTTTCCCAATACTTATTATATTTTTTTCAGTAAAAAAATATACATTGAGCAATAAATTCTGCACGTTTAACATTTAGTAATCAGCATGAAGTTTATGTTGACTTAAAAATTCGTGAGAATTTATTTTCTTTTATATATTTCTGTTACTATAAAATTATAAACCCGACACTTTTGCTGCATCGTTTTTTTTTTTGCGAATTCCCTTTTTTGTTTAGCATGATTTGGCATGCATCTTACTATTATTATTTTACAATATTTTTCTGATCTTTCGAATTAAACAAAATTGAAATTGCTCTACGCAGCCATCTTGATATTTCAATATCAATCACGGCATGAATAAAATATCACTACTCTCTGAAGTTGGCTATTCGACATCAACTTTATTCTCTATGATGTAAATTCTTGTAAGGTGGCCTTATAAAAACCCTGCAAGAAACTGACATTTCTTATACATAAAGAATCAAAAAATTTTGTTGCGTGGACCGAAGAAATGTACCTAACAGCACCTGGGCGCTTGAAGAGCAAAACGCGTTTGAAAATAGAAAGTCCTTATGATTTCTATGAGCAGGTCAACTTTGAAGCTCAAATTTTTATGCAATGCAATAATCTCACATTTTCGAGAGTAGGATCTTAATTAATAGACAAATTTTGCTATATTCAGAATTATATTAATCTCTTTTTTTATTTTTGGTGCTTTAAGGTGCTTTTCTTCGGTCCACGCCACATTTTATAATGTTTTTTTTTTCTTACAAAACTTTTTCGATCCTTTTTTTATAAGAAATTTCATTTTTTTATAGGGTTGTTTTTAGGCCACCTTCTGAGAAATTTAATTTCTCATAAGGATATTATAAATTGCACCTTATAAGAAATGAATTCCTATATAATAAAATTTTTTTTATAAGGTTTTTATAAGGTAAAAAATCACCAGGGTTGGAATAAAAATAATGGGAAAATTGTTTAACACTCGAAAAGTATGTTATTTCATAGCAGAGGATAATAAGTAAGATTATACTTAGTACTTTATTTATTAATATACTTAATAAAATGAGGTGTTAATTTTTATCACTCATGATATACATATATTAAAGTAGTTTGATGATCATTTTACAGTCATGAATGGCAGGATTATCTGTTTCTATTAATTATAAAACTCTTGAAAGAATGTTGTGTATATTTTAAATCATTGCATCAACTCGTAATTATCAATCATTTATGTAAGGTAAAAATCTAAAATTTTTAAACTGCTTCTCGCATATCTTTAGCACAGAAGCTAATGTTTTATATTTTACAAATAAAAACTAATTTTGAAACGAATGACGGTAAAAATGAAAATTTTTAAACGAATGAACAATTGCAAAAGTTTCAGAATATATTAAAAAACTTCCATTGAAAATAAGTGCCATTACTTACAATATTTTTTTATTAATATTGCCAGTTACTTTCTGTCTTATTGTTTAATGTCTGTGATTAGATGTATTATGTGATATTTCATAATTTGATATTTCGTAAATCGATTCTACAACTTTATATTGTCTTGTACTAGTAATTGAAAATTTTTACAATAGTATTTCATATAAGAATACTCTTGAATTCGTATCAATTGAACGAATTAATAAGAAGAAAATCATTCATACCCCGGTCAATGTTTGAATTCGGCAGAAGTAATGTAGGGACAGCTGAAGGTTTCAAACGGTTTTTTTTTGGCTTTCATTTTTGGAAATACCTGAATAGTCATCTGGGCAGAAGTGACGGTTGCAGATAAATATGTTTCGTACATCGTCCCTTTCATCAAGGCTGCAAGCATCTTTCCATTGTTTAGACAAATTTATTGACGTTGGAAATCTAGAATTTCGAAGCCAAATATTAATGATTTATATAAAAATAGCTATGAGTTTAATGACAGGACGTATTAAAATTATGAACATTCGAAAAATATGTACATGCTTTTTTGCTGAAAATTACAGAATAGTTTCCCATTTAAAAAACAAATTGGTAAAATTATTATTTTTTTGTGCCTCTGGCATAGAAAACGCGTTTTTATGACTGCTCAAGATCTCTCAACGTGTTTTTTTATACCCTCAACACAAAAAATATCGTTCGTAATAATGTGCGAATTCGGCGAAACCCATACAAAATATACTATTTAAATTTGTTTCCTTGTTTGATTGTTTTATAATTCATAATCAAATTTTTATTTTATCCTAACACACATTACCCATTCAATTAAATTCGACTGATTTTTTAATAATAAATCAAACCACGAAAGAAAACAATTCCCAGTATAACAAACTAATTAAAAAAAACAATTCCCAGTATAACACACATTACCCATTCAAGTAAATTCAACTGATTTTTTAATAATAAATTAAACCGCGAAAAAAAACAGTTCCCAGTATAAAAAACTAATTACAAATTTCAGGCAGGTTTGGTATAGCTAAAAAATTTTTGAGTTATAAATAACTTGCAAAAAGGTCATATTTGCCTGTGAAAAACCAAATCCGGGTAATTTTTTTCTTTTTTCGAGCACAGGTAACAGTGTCGCCACATTTTTTCGATTTTCCATTTAACTCGTGAAACACGAAAAAATTTTCAAGAAATTGAAAAATGGTGAAAAAGATCTTGGGAAGTTTATTGTTGACAAAACACGTGTATAAACACTAATAAACACAATCATGTATTCAACTCAGTTTTGTCGAGCATGCGCAGTCCATTCGATTCAATTTGATTCACGAGAAGTACAGGCTACGAAAAATCTCAGCGTCTTGCCAATCTCAGTGAACCCCCCCTGGAGTATGGACTGCTCATCGAACATGGCGGCCGAATCCAACATAGGAGCTGGGTCATGGGTAATTTCTACCTTGAGCCATGTGAGTAGCGACCCCCTCCACCGGCACTTTTACCAGCACTTTACCACTGACCCAGCTCCTATGTGGGCATCAGCTCTTACTATAGGCGAGATATGCCGACGCGCAGTCCATACTCTAAATGGTCTAAGATTGCGTCACGCTTTTAGGGGGGCAAGGGGTTTAGGCTGAACTTGACGGTTCGTTACGGCGGGGAGAGGGGGGGGGGAGTTAAAGCGACGTATAACGTCACGCTAAAATTCGAAATGCAGGAGATTTTCCGCGCATTATAGTTTTTGCAATTTTTTAGTCAAATGTCGAGTATGAAATTGTAAGTGTGAAAAAAAAGAATTTGAACAATATATCTTTTTTGATTCCGTTTTTGGACTAAGTAATTGGTGGTGATCGATAAATGAAGAGTTAAAATTATAGTTAACCTGTACTCAATACTTAATATAACTAGTCATCAACACACCAAACTCTAAAAGAAAATTTTTCGTAGCATTTTTGGTAATAATAGAAAATTATGAAGTCACGTGACGCATCGTGACTGCGTGACAAGGGGGGGTGGGGGTCGAAATCTCCAAAAAATTGCGTGACGTAATACTTGAACGCTCCCTTATGGTCACAAACGAGACCCTTGGAAAAATGAAGATAAAACTTTCTCTTTCTTTATTTGTTACAGCTTGTTCAAGTATTTGAAAAAAATTTTCTGCGGTCATCAACGATCGTAGAGACTCGTGACGTAAGTGATAATATACAGAATTCTTGAAACTATTTTTTGAAATCGAAAACTCAAAATCGATTTTTGTAACCATATGTACCTTTTCTCATTCCAAGGCACACATATATCGGAATTCGCTCACCAAGTTTTTATCAAACTAGGAAAAATTTACATTATTCGCTTGCCCCATAAAAAATTGTAAAAACAATAATTGGAAAGCAACTATCTTTTGAAGAATCGTTTCATCGATTGAGAAATATGCATGTGTGTAGTTGTTTTTAATTCCCTGAGAAATCGCAAGTTTAAATTAAAATATTCATTAAAGGTTTTGTACGCATTATGTATCTTTTTAAAAGTAACGTCTAGCTTAACGTCACCGCTAAAGATTTGTTTGCACTTTGTGCTGAACTTAACGATTGAAAATTTGCTTTAAGCTTTTGGTCGTGGCTCGATATTAAAAAATACAAAACTTCCTAAAATCAGTGTGGGTCACTAGGTACATAGAATTATGGAAAAAAATATTTTCCCAGTTTTTTATAGTGCGTTGTTTTTGGTTTTGTCCCTCTAGAAGTTTTCTGGGGCCCAGGAAAACCAGACGATGCAAATGAAGTAATTCAAGACTTCGTCAAAGAAATGATACACTTAGAAAACAATAACTTGAACATTGATGACGAAATCGTATCCATTGCAATACATGGAGTTATTTGCGATGCGCCAGCATTATCTTTTTTAACTTACACGAAATACCATACCGGTCATTATTCGTGTCCACGATGTGATCAACGAGGAGTATACGAAAAACGACGGATGACTTTTCCATTTCAACAATCCCGCAATTTAAGAAATGATCAGACTTTCAGGAACCGAGTACAACCGGAGCATCATCGTGGAACTTCACTATTGGAGAATTTAAAGATTGATATAGTTACGCAAGTACCTGTTGGCTGTATGCATTGTATTTGTTTAGGCGTCATAAGACTCATTATTCGTATATGGACGTTTGGAAGAAGTTTGTTTCGAATCGACGTAGAAGATATTCGAATCTCATCAAACATTTTGATTAGGTTTAAAAAGTATCTTCCGGAAGAATTTGGAAGAAACCACCGTAGCTTTTTCGATATCAAATTCTGGAAAGCGACAGAATGCCGTCTCTTTTTATTATACACGTCAATGGTCGCTATGAAACCTTTTTTATCTGATGAGCGCTACCAGTATTTGCTAACATTAGTTGTTGCTAGTCGAATTCTTGTCGATAAAGAGACTTGCTATAAGTATAACGAGTACGCTTATGAGCTACTTCACTTTTTTGTTGCACATTTTGCATCACACTACGGGTCCGAGCGGCTGACCTATAACGTTCATAATCTTTCGCATATCGCGGCCGACGTTTTACGACTTGGTCCCTTGGACACATTTAGCGCATTCCCATTTGAAAATGCAATGTCAAACATAAAGCGATCAGTACGAGTGAATGCTGAAAGTTTGTAACAACTTTACAATAGAAAGACTGAAGAAAATCGGCTGAAAACGGAAAAAGAGTTTGCCTCTCCTACGATCGAATATGAGAAAGGTTTAAACACACGAATAAAGTCAATAAACTTTGCTTGCTTTAAAATATCCACAAGTTTCCAGGACAACACTTGTGAGCTTTTTGATAATACTGTTGCGGTCATTGATGAAATTCGAATGCAAAACAATATTCCAGTGATGAAGGTCAGAAACTATGAAAAACGTTCTTCTTTTTTTAAGATACCGTGCGATTCACAAACATTCAGTATTTGTGTAGTCAACGTAAAAGATCTCAGTGAAAACTCTAGAATCGTACCAATAGATTCAGTGAAAACAAAAATAGTTAAATTTCCTCATTTGCTAGGAAAAAAAATGCAGAAACTGAAACTTCCTAAAGAATTCGTTTTGATTCCACTTCTACACCATCGGAAATGAAAATGCATGGAACTCTGAAACACTGGAAAATAAATGTTTTTTTTTTCCCATTTGAGACGAAAAACATCCGTTCCTTGAACTTTTTCGGGAAGAAAAGACGTTCTTTATTTGACAAAACAAATGACTGTTCTCAGGGAAAGAACGTATTTCTTCTTAAAAAAGCTCAAGTAACGGACATTTCTCGTCTTAAAAAGGAAAAAAATACTGTTTTAAATTTCAAGTTTTAAATAACACTTCTCGAGGCCTACGAAAGGCGCGCAAAGGATAATCCGATAGCGAGAAAGCACGTAGAAGGACTTTGTAAAACCGGTCTCCTTCCTCCGCGCTCCCTTGCTAACGCATCATCTTTGCTCCTCCTTCGTAGGCATCGAAAAATAATATTGATTTCTATGTTGTGCTATGAATACGAAAAAAATACTTTTTTTTTCCAAAACTTGATTTTTTTGTAATAATTGTAGTGGTTGGTTCAGTCCAGATAAAAGTAGTTTAAATTTTATTGAACTTCGAATTTCCGTGCACTCGTTATGAAAAATATAGTTCGCAACTAAGCAGGAAAGGACAGATTAACTTGGGGACTCGGAGATGGCTGCGTGAAACCGCATGCATCAGTGTGTAGGACCCTACACACAGGTACATGTGGCTTCACACAGCCATCTCCGAGTCCCCAAGAAAAGCTGTCCTTCCCCGCCTCATTGCGAAATATACTATTGTTATGACATTTACAATTTTTTTTATTTGTTTGAATATTTTTGCTTACTCGGGTAATATTGACACTCAAAGTCAACCATAAAGATGTGAACGGCGAAAATCATAAAGATCACATTGAAAACTTAGTAAACAAAATATTCGATCCAGCATTCGCTGTCAAATGCAATCGGACAGGGAAAAGGAGCAAGTTCAATATAGGCAGCCAGAAGTTCATTTGAGTTTTGCAAAGTATATGCTTTTTAATTTTAATAATTCCTATCCGATAATGTAACATACTCTTTCTTCGTTTCAGCTCATATTTGAAAGGCTGGCAGTAATAAGTGGAAATATCCTATGCTATAACATGGGCTATTTCCACTTTTTATTGCCAGCCTTTCATTTGTCACCAAGACATCCACTGTTCCAAACATGATTTCAAAAAAGTCACTGTGAAGTTTTTTTCACTATGCCATACAGAGGTACCAGCGTCTGCCAGCCTTAGAATCGGACGATTCTGACGCATGAATTTTTTGAGTTTAATTCATCACTTTAGGGAGCATCCATTTATGATGTAACGGTCCTGGGGGGGGAGGTTAGAGCACCTGTGACAGTTTGTGACACAGGAGGGGAGGGGGTTCTGAACAATGTGATGTGAGATGTCACAAATTAGTCTGAAATTAAAAGAATATTTGAGTAGAGAAATTTTAATCATTTTTTATTAATTTTTGCATTAGTTCATTCAAGCTTCTTCAACTTCGAAAAACAGGAAAGGTGCCTAAGAAAACCTTTTTCCGTAAATTCATACGTTAATTGCAATAGATTATATTATCTGTGATGCGTTGAATACCTTATATGAAACATTGGAATAAATAAAGAACATAAAAAATGAAAATGTTCATGACTTTGTGACAGGAGGAAAAGGGTGTTTAAAAAACGCTAAAAAACCGTTACATCATTTATGGAAGCTTCCTAATTGATACATACAGAAACGCAATGAGCTTCGCTCATTTACTTGATATTAGAATATTTTAATTTAAAAATATCTACGTTTCCGAGATGACACTTGCGAGCATGGTAGCAATATTCCAGTAATTAAAATAAAAGCGTTTCGAAAACGCTATTCTTTCTTTTGCGAGCATTGTAGCAAAATGTTCCAGTGATTAAAGACAGATGATTTTGGAAACGTTATTCTTTTCTTCAGCCTCTGAACCTTCGTTTATATGTAGGGAAAAACTCCCTTGCCAGTTGACGTATTAACAATACTGCTGGAAATGTACAACCCTTTGTATTTAAAGGGAAGAATATTGTGGTTTTTCCCGTCGCTCGAAACCTCCCCCCCCCCCCCTACCTTTTCTCTCGTGGCTTGCGCCTATTCCATTCCTTACTTTCTATGCTTCGTTCCTTCCACTACTCTTGAACTCGTATACATCCAGGTGAAAGTTGCAAGTAATCGGTGATACATGATTAAATAATGTTTTAAATTTAATTAAATAGCAATAAATCATTGAATGATTGTTTTGAAAAAAGGCACAAACATGAATATCATCCAGAATTCGTATTGATTCCTCTGCTACACGATCATCAACGAAAGTAACCCTCAGTGGCCACATCTCTCCTCTGTGACGTAAAGGCCACACGGATACAAATATGGTTTTCATTCATTGAATCATCCATAGATTTTAATGTGATCTTTTCCCTTGGATGCGTAAATATTAGATTGAGTGATGATTGGTCTGATAAATCCGGTCCGGAGAATCCGATGGTAAAAAATTTTGTGTCCTATACCAAATATTGGAATAGCTCAGTAATGTTTTCTAAGTATTACACGCGCGGGACCGCGTTAGAATCTCTCGCTCCAATAAAAGTTGTTTTGTGATTATGGTATGAGTGTTTTAGGTCAATTTTTCTATGCTTTGAGCATTTTCAAATAAACTTTTATCCATGGATTTTGCGAATTTCGAGCTGTAAAATGTGAAGTTGATTAAATTTTTCATGTTCCAGAAGAATTTTTCAGAAAAACAAGTGCCTCAATAGATTTGAAGGATTGTTCAGTTTCCTCGTATATTTGTGTATAAATTTCTGGAACTCGATGTTCTAGTTTTGTAAGTTGTATAAATTTTTAATATTCAATATATCTACTTACATTCCTCTATACATGTATTTTATTTTTGTATTTCCTAGTATTTATAGAACTTCGGAAAATTTTGAGGTTTTTTCGAAGATATCTCTTTAAATTTTGAAAATTAGATTTTTTAGAGTTAAAAGTTTGAAATATTTTCAATATTTTAATCGACTTTCCAGAAAAACAGTTTCTCTATGGATTTACAGTGCCCGTATGTTTTTCTTATTTTTATCAGCTTCATAAAGTTTAAACATAATTGTCGTATTTTTATGGACTTTTTTCGATATATTATTAAAATAAAATGCACGAAAAATCAAAGTTTCTTGATTTCTGAAATTATAGAAATTTTCAAAGAATCTAAGAGCTTTTTTAAAAGAAGTAAATAATGTCTTGTACTCGTATTTTATTATTTTTTCTGTATTTATAATATGGCGTTAGGCATTCTCGCATAATCTATGGAATATAGGGATTCTGCTGACTCAAATGTAGCTCACAGGAATCTCACTTCAAGCTCGCATCGTAGCTCACAGAAAGCTCCATACAAGCTTACATTGTAACTCACATTAAGCTCCCTGTGAGCTCACTGTGAGCTTACATCATTACTCACAGTTAGCTCACTACAAACTCACAGGAAGCTCCATACGAGCTAACATTGTAAGCTCACAGTGAGATAACAGGTTTACTGGGCACAGATCCCGCTAGGGTATAACTGTTTAAAATCATGGCGATATATTATGCATTGCATTTTTAGACTTTAAGTACACAGAACTCTCCCTATTACGCCCGCGCGCGTGCTCGAGCCATTCTCTATTACGGCCGGAAAAAGGGGAGCAAACTACCACTCACGATTCCCCACTCTCAGCTGGCCTGAGAGCCAGTTGAAGTGAGGCGTGTCCAGGTGTGTCAGCTTAACTACGGCGCAGACGAAATTCGCGCAGTTTTCGCAATGTTTACACTGTTTACATAAGTATTGAAGTTAGTGCAAAACATCAGCAAAACATCTGGTGATTATACATACGTTGTTGGCAGCAATTAGCAGTTGAGAAGAAGGAAATGGAGGAACCCGTAAGTAAACTCTACACTGCAAAAAATGCCAATGTATAAATGATACCGTGTAGTAAATTTCTATAGCGAATTCAACGGCGCTAAGTATAATTTCTCTTCCGACGGTGAACTTTACCGTGCAAAGCACATGAAATCTAGTAAGTTTTAGTGAATACGCAGTGTCAATAGTAAAATTACTGTTCGGCGACGAGGTAATACGGTGACCTGTCCGACGAACGTCAAATTTACTATCGGTAGTAATATTACTAAAGCATAATGTTTTTAATCTTCAGTCGGTAATATCGCCATATTACCGTAATAAGAGTGCAACGAATAGGCATATTTACTTTTCAGTGCGTGGCAACATTGTTCCCATAAATATAGTAATAGTCGCATCAAATATTTTCTTTTACATATATTGTGTACCGTGTTTGTTTTGCCGCATATAATATGTGCATCGTCCATCGCATTCCGTGGAATTATTTTGTATATTTATCCTGATTTTGAATGGAATTTACGAAAAGTAAGTATTTATTAACTGATTGCAACCCACGATATAAATTGATGAAAAAATGATTCCATGCGCAAAATTCAGTATAAACTTAATGAATGCGTCTTCCCAAAATTTCAGTCGTGAGCGTATAACCTAAAATCACCCTGAATCTCTCATGAAAATTCTGAGTTTGTATGAATTTTTCTAAAAATTCAATACATTTTAATCATTCTGTATCGATCAATGAAGAATGAACCGAGAAACCTTGAATTTTTCAGAACTTATCTGCAAAATGATATATATATTTTTTTTCGAAAATAAGGTGCAAATATGTGTATGTGTGTAACTGTTTTTTTTTTTTCTATGGAATATTTTCATTAAAATTTGAAATCTTTATCATTCTAACGCTCTACAAAACAAATATGTATCAAAAACAGAATCGTGCGTATATATTGAATTCTGCGCATTGACTGAAATTCTTTTTTTTCTTCTTGAAAGATTTACCAATTTTTTATTGATATGGTAACTGTTCTATAAAAATTTAATCAATATTTTTTTTACACCCTTAGTATTCTTGGTTCAACAAAAAATTTTAAAAAATTCTTCCTTACTTCATACTCTAACGATATTGGAGTTTCGTAAACTTGTTTTTTGCAGGATTGTTTTTTTGTTGATTACTGCTTTGTACAAAAATTTAATGAACAATTTTTATCGTAAAGTCGATGATATAAATTTTGAAATTTTTTCATTAATCAATATTGATTTATATCTTTTAATACGCCCTCAACTAAGGAAACTATTTTTTTCAGAACTCTTCCAATATCAACAATATTTATCCAAACATCAATATCACGAATACAGATCAACAATCCTGTATGCCTCGAGCAATTATAGGTATGATATATCATATTGAAATGTGAAATCTAAATTTTTTCAGCTCCGTTAAATATTTATCCAAATTAAATCCTTTTTTTTGGAATCATGCATTTTAGATTTCACAATTAAACTGACTTTCATTCATGTATTTCTCAGTAAAAAGTAATATGTGGCGTGGACTGAAGAAAGGGTCCTAACAGCACCTCGCAGCTTTTCGAGAAAAACGAGATTGAAAAGAGAAAGTCCCAGCTAGTAGCATGGAAAGGCCAAATTTGTATCTCAATTTTCTTTTGAAATTAAATATCATACATTTTTAAGAGTAGGCTCGTTCGATAGAGCAAGATTTCTATATTTAAAATCACTTCCTATCTCGAACTCGATTTTTGGTGCTGTTAGTACCCTTTCTTCAGTCCACGCCACATATATCGAACTTGTATTTTATACGGCAACTTGTTCATGAAATGATAAATAATTTTACTAAACAAATATTTCATGAAGTTAATTCTACATTATATACTTCATATTAAATGTTTCAATGTTTTATATTCTTGTATACATATTTCAGTTTTCATTCAATAACTCTTATCAACAAAACTTCATACTCAATATCCATTAACTGGTCTGTTAATACGTGATTGTAACCGAGGACATTTTTTTATTTTTCAGAACTTCCTGCAATCATTATTAATCGCGATTTCATTATTTTATTGGACTCCAGCAATGTATAATAGTAATTTTGAGAATCAACAGAATAAATAAATTGAAATCTTGCTAATGAAATCTGCGAATAAACCGAAATTTTTTTTCATCTAACCTTAGTGATTTTTATGTTATTGTTGTGAAACTTAAATATATGAATGATACACTTTTGAAAAAATTTGCAATGCGCAATATTTATGAGGATATGAATAGTATCAAACTCTTTTATGCAATTTATCACTATAAAAATCATCTTCTGAAAAATGGATACAAGTTTCATGGAATCTACCTCATTAAAGATTTATTCTGATTTATAATCAACTAAAAAAACCCTTATTTTTTAGATCTCTTCCAACACACAATCTTCCAACGTCAACACAATCAGGATTTGAACATCAAAAATCTTCCATCATCAACAATCTGTCAACAATTTTCCAACATCAACGGTCCTATAAAATTCGAACGAGGTACGACTGATTTTTGTATAAAGTTACTAATCATATTTTTATCGAAGAGAGTTGCAAATACCTCTATCAAGTACAATTTTAAGTTCCAATGCAAGTGATATCCCTATTTTGAAATCCTCATTTTTGTATTTTTAAGAATTTTGGATATTTCAGAGATTCTAACGTAGGGTTACCAGACGTCCGTATTTTTGAAGCTTGTCCGTATTTTTTATAAACTGTTAGTATTTTCAAAAAAAGTCTCGTTAACATGAAAAACTTGAAAAATCAAAAAAACTCGATAAATTTATGAGTGCTATTTTCATCACTCTTTCGTTTTCTCGTTCAACAGATGAGGAAGTTGAAAAAAGTGAAGTCTTCTGAAAAATACGTTCAATAATCGAAATATTACATCGATTCAACAGATTTTATTGTTCATAAAGATTCAATTGTTTGTTTTTGAAGAACCCATTATGAACGTGCTTCATTATCGACTACGAACACGTAAAAATGAACAGTAATTTTCAACCTTCTTAATAAACTTCGAATGTCCATTACTCGGAAATGTTCGGGATTTGATGATAGATATTTTTAATTTTTGGAAATTACAACAACGTTCACCACTTTAAAATTTTTGAATTCTCAACAAATTTTGTAGAAACTCAGAATTTCAAAACTTTAGTACGTATTGACGAAACTTGAAAATTAATAGAAGCCTTCAAAACTCAAAAATACCATAATTACGTATGCAAGACTGGAAAAATTAAAAATCATTTTAAAACTTTACAAATTCTCAAAACTAGAAGATCTCAAAACATCGAAATTTTCAGAGATTCGTCGAAATTGTGAAATTTATCAAAACTTGGGAAATTTCAGCTTTTCTGAACTTTGAAATTTTCCAAAACTCGATAACTCGTTAAAATTTTTCATGATTCCAAATTCTGAAATCTCTAGAACTCAAAAATTTGCACTATTACGAAAACTCCGATAAATCCAGAAAATTTGAAAGCTTTTAAGCTATAGAACCTTCGGATTTTTCGAAATCATGTAAAATTTTAAAATTTTAAAATTTCCGAAACTTTTGGAACTCCATATTTTTTCGAAACTTAAAAATGCCAGTTCTTCCGAAATTTCTAAAGCTTCAAAATTTTGAATTGCTTTTAAATTTGTAAAACTTCCGGAACTTTGAAAATTTGAAAACTAAATTCACAAGCTCAAAAATATATAATATTTCGGAAGTCTTTAAAACTCAAAAACTCACCCAAATCTTCCAGACTTCAAAATCGTGAAGTCTCAAGAACTGCAGAATTTCCAATATTTCCAAAACTTGTAATATAATTTTTCATAACTTGCTTATAATTAATCATTGCAGGTTTTAGGTGCGGTTAGGTTAAGTTAACTATTTCCAAGTGTCCGTATTTTTGAACCGGGTCATCTGGTAACCCTATTCTAACGATTTTAAGACATTCTGAAAATAGTGAGAGTAAAGAATATTTCCAATAATGTGTTATGTATCGCACAGGCGTCCCAAATTCTTTGGGACTCTCTGTGAGGAGAGGGAATCGCTAATGAGAACTCGTTCAGGACTTTCGACAATCTTGGTTTATTTAGGACAGAATTTCTCTTCAGTTTACATAAAGAAGGATTTTCTCAAGTGCTGGAGTCTTACGGTTGTACAATGCCGAACAGATCCTGGGCAGTGGGGAGAGGTGGGAGTCCGTATCTCGACCTAAGGGCCAAGGGTGTTGGAGGGACGCCTGGGTCTCCCGGTTCTTGTAGCAGCTCTGCCTCAGTTCGGGGGAAAGGTGGTGGAGACGAGCTTGAGGGGGACCCTTCCAGGTCAACCGTCCCGGCTCCAATGTTCCTGTAGCGCTCCACGACCCGTCGGAATTCAGGGGGGAGGGTTCGTGATACCCTTACTTCGGTGGTCTCTGGTTGTGAAGAATCCCCCGTAAGGTCGATTAAGTCTGGTAATGTCCGCCGAGTCTCTACCCTCTCCGATATTGGGCCTCTTGTTCGAGCCCTTCGACTCCCACCGTTTGGGTTTCCACTAGAGGACGGAGCTAGTTCGCTTACAGGTTTACGAGGAACGGGTTTTGCCATCCCCACGGGCTTGGGTGTTGCTCCCTCCGAAGTAGTAGCTATCGGGGATTCGTATCTCGGACCCTCCTTTTGGAGGCCAGGTTCCGGACCGTCGGGTAAAGGGATTTCCTCTACCGGGATAGCAGGTAGTGGCCCTGTGGTATCTCGAGGTGCAAATCCTTCTCGCTGTCTCCTTAGTACGTTCTGGATGGCCGTTGGAGAGGTTCCCCAAATTGCCTTGATTTCTGGAGTTCGCCCGTGGAGCAATTGTAGGGTAGCCCAGGGACTTCTTGTCCCTTTAGGGCGAACCTGGAGTATCCATCCCGAGGGTGCAGGCCGTGGAATCGAGCCTGTTTCCAGGCGTTTCTTAACTCCTCAGTGATTTGTCCTGACACTACGGGGGGGGGGGGTGTACCAGAAGTAAAGGGGGAAGAAATTACCTTTAGAATATGCAAGCTCGTTACGTCTAAGCTTATGTCTAACTGGATGTTATATAAGTAATCTCAAAATTGAAATTCAGTTTAACAACCGAAATTCTGAATGAGCTATAAACTAAAAATCTGAAAATTGAAATTCAGTTTAACAACCGAAATTCTGAATAAACTGTAAACTAAAAATCTAAAAATTGGACTTCAGTTTAACAACCGAAATTCTGAATAAAGTCTAAACCAAGAATGCGATAATTTGAATTCAGTTTAACAACCGAAATTCTGAATAAACTGTAAACTAAAAATCTAGAAATTGAACACTGCACAGGCGGAAATAATAACTCTCCCTGTTAATGGAGACCAAACTCCTAGAATCCTCCGAACCGAACCAAAACCCGACTGTATGTAACCGAACTTCCAAGAAGACCAAAAAAAAAAAAAAAATTCACACACCCTGAATGACTCGAGAGCCCCTTTTTATATCCAAAAGATGAAGTAGGTGGGAGGCAACATGTAGGTGATTTAGGAGTTTAATTTAGATATCTTATTGCGAAAAGGAAATGCATCTGAAGAAGTAATGAACCTGTATTTTGATAAGATTTGAAAAAGGAAACGTATCTAAAATTTGGCAACGGTAGAGGAACTTGTATTTAGATAAATTTTGTGAAAAAGGAAATGAATCTGAAGAAGTAATGAACTTGTATTTTGATATTCCTAGCCGATAATCGGGGGAATCCCGAATTGAAATGACAAAATGATATCTTGAAATTTTTTCTTTTTTTCCCCGTAGTGAAATTTTTATTAATATATATATATTCAAATAATTTGCAATATATAACAAATGCTTGAAATTTTAAGAATTTCACAGATTATTCGAGTATCAAAAAACATTGTTAAGTTGAAACATGTTCAATATTTCATGATTTTGGACCATTCAGTTTTGAAGTTGAAAGAGTACTGGAATTTTCACAAGTTTTGAGAATTCACAAAATTCCAAAAATTTTACAAATTTGTTGAAAGTTTTACTGACTCTAAAAAATAGCGAACTTTCCATAATTCTCGTAATTATGAAAATAAGATAGATCTCATTACCTCTCGAAGAACTTGATAATCTGTAACATTTTCATCATTTTAATATTGTCAACAACTTTAGGAATTTCTAAAGTGTTTAGTACTCTTACAATTTTCAAATTATAACAACTTCTGCAATTTAAGAGATTTCGAAATATTTCGTTTATCGTGAGTCATTGTCTAGAATTCCTGAAATTGCAAAAATTTAATAAATTCCTAAAATTTCGGGAAAAATTGTCAAGTTCAACTATTATCATTAAAACATTTTTAAATATTTGAATAAATTTTGAAGTTCAAAGGATTTTGAGATTTCGATAACTTTTTGAAATTCTCAGAACCTTTGGAATTCCGAAAATTATAGTAATTTGAACGTTTGTAAGAAGTCATAAAATATTCAAAAATACTCGAACTCCAATAATTTTTGTAATTATGAAATTTTTATGAATTCATTACATTTTGAGGAACTTGATTATCTTGAACATTTTCAACATTTCAATAAAGTCTCGAGGAAGCATTTGCCCCGTGGTGCATACAGTTTTATGACTCCAAGATTTTGAACTAATTCGATAAGTTTTGCCGTTTTGGAAAATTTTGAAACTATGACTTTGTGGAATTCTCAGAATTTTTAGAAGTCCGAGAATCGTCAAAAGTGCGTCGTTTAAAAAACGTTATAAAGCAGTACATTATGTAAAGAGGGTTCCTACTTGAGACGTTGTAATTTCTGCGACCAAGGCGTAGCCGAGGCGAAGACCAGGCGTAGCGGCGGTCGCAAAAATGCTAAGTCGTGGAAAAGTATGTATTTGCCCCATGATTCATACAGTTTAATAACTTACAGATTTCGGAATATTACGATAAGTTTTGCAGTTTGGAGGATTTTAAAACTATGAAAACTTGGTGGCATTCTTAGAATTTTTAGAAGTTCGAGAATCGTAGAATTAGGGTCTTTTAAATGAAGTTATGTGATAATACATTATGCAAAGACGGTTCCTATTTACGACGCTGTAATTTTTGTGACCAAGGCGTAGCCGAGGCGAAGCCGATGCGTAACAGCGGTCGCAAAAATGCCAAGTCGTGAAAAAGCATTCGCCCCGTGATGCATCCAGTTTTATCACTCCAAGATTTTAAACTTTTCCGATAAGTTTTGCAGTTTAGAAGATTTTAAAAATATAACAAATCTGCGGGATTTTCAGAATTTTTGGAATTTTAAGAATCGTAGAAATAAGGTCGTTTAGATGGAGTTATGTGATAGTACATTATGTAAAGACGGTTACTATTTACGACGCCCTAATTTTTGCGACCAAGGCGTAGCCGAGGCGAAGCCGAGGCGTAGCAGCGATCGCAAAAATGCCGTCTAAATGTAAAAAAATAAAATACATCTACATATTTATTGTGCGAGTAAAAATACATCTATTATAAACATATTCTGCGCTATATTATGTTGCAGTACCGAGATTGGAATATTAGCGGATTCGATCGTTCCATTCCTATACCCTCTTATCTTCAATCATCCCGACAATTCTTTCACTAAATGCCGTGAACGATGTTTGCTTGCTGTAATTGCTCTTCTAAATTTAGGACTATCCTAGAGTACAATGAACATCAAAAACGTTTGCACCCAAATTGTTCAACGCAGTGCAGAACTTATGTTGCGTTCAAACAACACATTTTTGCTCAATCATTCGTATCGATTGCCGTGCAAATATCGGACATGCAAATTTTCATGTCAAAAATTACAAAATTTGAGACAGCATTATAAGAGTCATTGTCAAGAGCAAGCTAACGTGTTTAAATGTTGTCATTGTTCCGTAGACAATTTTTTCAGAACTGAAAACTCGTTAAAAGTACATATATCTAGAAGCCACAGAGGCGTTTATTATCCAAATACTCCCCTGGGCTCTGAAAAATCAACGCCGAAATACTCATGGAAGTATCAACGTGAAAATTCCCAGAATGATAGTACCGCGAATGATTCAGTTTTCTTTTCTCCTGAAAATGTGGATACGCTCGATTACGAATCTGTATTCATCGATAATAATGCACATTGTCAAGGATCAAATGGTGCAAAATCTGCTACTCTGAAATTAGCTATTATGTACCTAACGCTGCTTACGAAACACATGTCCACAGAGCCTCAATTGCAAGTTATTGTTGACAGCTTGCGTACCGCTTTTGAGCAATGCGAAGATGATTTCCGGGATTCCTTGAAATGTTCAAGTCTACAAGAGAGTTGCAAAGGCGTCGTTCTTGATATTTTTTTCCAGGCGTTCGACAGTTTCCGTGGAACTCACGACAAGAAGGATGGGTGCTTCCGCAGTACTCATTCGTGATTTTCGTTCTTCCGCGAGAGTTTTAAATTTTTACAACCTGTGCAATTGCATCTCAAAAATAGGGAGGGCTTGAAAACCGATCTTCAATTTACTTATGTTCCCATATTAGATACACTGAAGACCATGTTGGCCGACGACAATATTAGACATTTCTGTGTCCAGCCTTGCGAAACTAATGTCAGCAAAACTCTGTCCGACATCAACGATGCTGCCGTTGTAAAAAAAAACGCTTATTCCCACCAAAACAATGTTTTACGTCTGCTTCTTTTTCAAGACGGTTTTGAAGTCTGCAACCCTTTGGGATCATCAAAAACAAAATTTAAGATGATCGGTGTTTACATGACTTTGGCCAACATTCCGCCTCACTTCAGATCGAAAGTTAAAAATATTAAACTAGTTCTTCTTTGTCGAGAAAAGTATATTCTTAGAGTTGGTTGGGACAATGTGCTTGACGCTCTCATGACTGACATCAAACTCCTCGAAACTGAAAGCATTCAAATCGAAATTGGACCTGAAGTGATGTCATTTCTTGGGACTCTTCTTGCAATGCTAGGTGATAACCTTGGAAGTCATGGGGTGGGTGGTTGGACTGAGAATTTCAGCACTTCAAAGTTTTGGTGCAGGTTCTGGCGAAATAAGCGCTGAGGAATCCCACGTTGAACCATTAAAGAGGCACAACTTCCGGACCGCCGAAGACTACGAAAAATGTGCAGAGGAAGCTACGCGGAAGAAAACGATGGTGAAAGGAATCAAATCAAATTCGAATTATCATGTTTGTAATCCACGACTGCCACCCTGCGTAGGGCACGATCTCTTCGAAAGAATCGTTCCGTTTCATTTACATTTGGCAATTTCATATTTTATCAGTCGCAGATGGTTTACTGTCGGGTTTTTTAACTATCGTGTGAATGACATCAGTTTGTCCGGTAATAAATTATTTTTACCCCCAATGAAGCCCCACAAAGGAACAAAACCAATCAGGTTCACTGGTACAGCCAGTCAAATTCGCCATTTGCTGATGATTTTCCCCTTGATCGTGTTCGACCGCGTTGAAGATTCTGACGATAAAGTGTGGACAATGGTTATGAAGTTGAGGGAATTGTGTGCTCTCGCATGTGCCCCTTCTTTGACAGTAGAGCAAGTTGCCCAGTTGAAATCTGTCATTGAGGAATACATACAGCTCAGACGTGAATGTTTCCCAGATGTGCGACTCCGAACAAAGCATGAGTATGTTCTTCATTTTCCTGAATTGATTGAGCATTTTGGGCCCTTAAAACACGTTTGGACTTTGAGATACGAAAGTAAACATGGTTACTTCAAGCAACTCGTAAATCACTACAAAAACTTCAAAAACGTTGATAAAATGTTAGCTGTAAAACATGAGCTGTTGCGAGGTACTACAAAGAATGAGTTTATCGATGAATTTGTCGTGTTCGATAACATTAATTTTGAATCTGTCATGTCGGATGCCGATATTTGCACGGGAATTACACATTTCTCTGACATGAATGATCTCGCGATTGATCGCGTATCTGAGCATGTACAATTCGTGGAATTACTTACAAAAAGAATTCTGTTATCTGTGTAAGTAAATCGTTGTACGGTAATATTGTAATTTGCAAAATTCGAATGATTTTTCTCACAGGCCCCGATAAAATTTTTTTTGTGGGGGAAACTGACGAAATTGTGTATCTCCCTGAAATGGGGGTTTATGAAGTTGTCAGATACAGAGGATGTGAAAATCGTTCAGGTCGACCGCTCTCTTTCCATACCCATCCTTGCTATCCCCTGATCCTCTCTTAGAGGCAGAAATAGGCTGCGATACTGTTTTCGTCGCCAAATACTCACCTTGCGATCGGAAGATACCCTACTTCCAATAAGCAAATGAAGTTACAAGGCACAAGAATTTTCAACGTGAGTGCGAAGCTTGTATATTTGTATATACTGACAATTAGTCTATATTCTTATTTTTAATAAGAATATAGACTATGATATTTCTCATTCTCTATTTTCCGCCTTTATATTTGCAATAAGACGCCTACTACTCTTGAACGCAATCTGTATTCTAATTTCTGTATTTGTTTCATCCTATGTTCTGAACTGTTTATAGTTTCCCGCCAAATCAAGTTAATTTTGCTTGAATTCTTTGTGTGTGAGTCGAGAAACGGAGATGAGTTTTTGTCCCGTTTGTTTCAGATGGTCATTTGCAAGATCTGGTCGGCTACGCTGGAGAAAAGAATGTCAATGAAGCTGATGCAATTGACCCATATGGTGACAGACGTCATTGAAACAGCTAGTGTGAAAATGGGTATACGAGGAAAAACGTTGGTACTTGCTGAAGACGGAACAGTCATCGACGACGACGAAGTGCTCGAAGAGTATGCAGGCGATAAAGCGTTCATCGTCCTCGAAGAAAATGAACATTGGTCCAACCTTCCAAGCGTTATAATCAATGCTCCACAACCTTCTGGCGTCGATACCGGAGCTCAATATCCTCAAAGGACTGGTAATGTAGCGAGTCAAGAAGGTCCAGCAAACGGTGATGTCATTGCATCAACTTCACGACAAAAAACTTCGATGATCGATCCCAGGAACATCATTGCCTCGTCATCACCGTTAAGTATTCGAACAAACAGTCGTTCGCGAACGAGTGAACAGTCAATCGCGGATGAGTCGCAAAATGTTGAGAACTTTGACAAAAATGACGATGAGAATCTAGAGAACGCTGGAACTGCAAATGAAACGCCAAACGTCGAAACTGCAAATGAATCACCGAACGCCGACATCCTTGCCGTTATGCAAAAAAGAAGAAAACGAAATTTTGATGATTACAATGTTCCATGGACTAACTTTCCTCTAAATATTTTAGAAAATTGATGTCAAAAGAAAAATCAAAGGAATTGATGATAGATTTCGTTCAGATAGTGGTTGGCGAGTTGAGGTGCATTAACATTCATATTCGGGAGTCCGTTATTGAACGAATATCGAAGGAAATGATGAAAAAATTCATCGTAAAGACAATGGAACTCGGAGAGGTGAAGGGTACACTTCAATCAAGTTGAAACTTATGTAACACAACAATTATTTGAACAGGCTGGATCTAGCCAAAAGAGGCGATAGAGAAGTCGGATTACGCAAGAAAAAGCGTTTGACGTCCAGGACAGCTGGCGCGTCTAATTGGGATCCGACACACTTTCCAGATTGCGAAACAACTGAAAGTATTGAGGGAGCAAGAATTGTTCTTCTGGAATTCGGAAAATTTGACTTGGACGATGGAGGCAATTGGGACCAAATGGTGGATTTGATGAGAAGGACGTTTCCTGCACAACGCTGGTTGATCAACAGTTGCGAAGAGGATGCTGCCAAAATCCATGTCCGAGAACTGTGGCCATGCCTTTTCAACAAAACATACTTGTTCGTACATTTTAAGAGTCTTACCGATAGGTCCGTCAATGAATCCCATACACGACTGAAGGACGACAGAAGGAGAGTGATTGCGTACGGTGTAGCGCAGAGATTCATCAACGGAGAGTACGCTGATCAAGGAGAATGTACTCGTAAAGCCATCGAAGTAATTTTCCGACACTTCAAGGAGGACATGCGAAGCCTGTTTCTCGATGTTGACGTATGTATAATGTAAATGTTCATTTTCATCCGCGGCTTTTCAGGAAATTCTAACGATTTTTTTGTGTTGTTTTTCTGTTGCATGTCGGCTTTATTATAAATCGCGAAAACTTGGCTCCAGAAAATGAGTTCTCCATTGTCGTTTTTGGTAAGAAATTGTCTGTTTTTGAAACTTGTCTGATTTCTCCTTAGCTCGTAATGAAGTTATAGAAATGTTTAAAAGTAAAGAATATCGCGTATTATAATTATAATCAAATATCAAGATTTTCGATGATATTAGAAGTTTCTCTTAATAATTCTTGATTTTTCCAATGATTCCTGATGATTTTCGACAATTTTTCATGATTTTAAACTATGGTACTTGAAATGATTCTCAATGTTTTTTCAAGATTTTTGATTTTTTCTAAAAATTTTTAAAGTCTTTCAATAATTTTTGATTTTTTTTAATGATTATGAATGATTTGCCAAGATTTTGGATGATTTTTCTTGATTCCGAATGATTCTGAACGTTTTCCAATGTTTTCGACAATTTCAAAGCATTTTTGTTGATTTTCGATGATTCACAGGGATTTTTGTTGATTTTTAATAAGTTTCAATGATTTTGTATTTTTGTCAATGTTTTCGAAAATCTTCAAAAATTTTCGTCGATTTTCAATGATTTTTAATAGTCTAGGATTTTTTAATGTTTTTATAGATGTTTACTGATTTTTCATTTTTTTTAATGATTTTTAAAGATATTTGATTATATCACAAGTCTTTTCATGATTCTTAATTTTTTTCCATTGATTTTAGACGATTTTTGATTACTTCAAGAGTCTTTCGATAATTACCTATATTTTCCAATGATTCTGATGATTTTTGAAAAAATTCCATGATTTTTGAAAACTTTCAATGATTTTAAATGATTCTTGGAGATTTTGCCATCGTTCCTGCAAAATTTACGAGGTTTCTGATGATTCTTGATTATTTTCGATAATCGTGATAATCGATAATCATGGAATCAAATCAAATCAATCAAAAAATAATATTTTTATCTTGTGTGATTGTTTTTTAAGGTCGTGCAACATATCATGTGGTAGTCGAGTTCGAATCTCTGGCAACAACGAGCGATCCGGCCGAAGCGATAATCATCCTCATGGCATTCTTATTCCTACTCAATAAGACGTATCCTCGAGTTGGAAGACACTTTCTCGAAACGATGCAGAGTCGTTATTTCAACATATATCCGCAAGGAGCCAGCAGGACATTTTGTTGCAAAACCATCCACAAAGTCAACAATTTCGAAAACGCTCTCGCGAAAATCGATGTTCAAGACTTCAATTAAGTCTTATCAGCGCTTTTGTTTATCATACTGTCCATTTTTTGTGTTTCTCGTATTAATTTGTTGGATGTTTCACGAGTTGATTCCAACAAGGTCGGAGATGGCCTCCAAAGTTCCCAATTTCATTAAACATTCACGACAACTCGATCCTTGCTGCGTTCTCACCACCATATGGTAGAATTTTTGTCCCACGACCAACACCAAATGTTCCAAAACAACACACCGTTTGACACGAATAAAGATGTTTATTGTTTATTATTTATTGTCGAAACACGCACAGTATTCTACCTTTAGTATATTGAACAATATCAATTTTGAACGACCGCGTACAGAAGATTCGGCTGAACCCGAATTACAACAGATGATGTAGTTGAGACAAAATCTGGTGAAACTCTCTCCGACGGGTCTAGTGGCGTTCGCCTTTTATATTCAGTTGATAGCGCGCAAAAAATATGAGTCGTAGAAAAAGTTGATGCAATCAATACTATTCGTAGCGGATGCGATAAACGCTTGAAAGAAAAATGACTTGGCAAAAATAGCTGATACAAGACATTGGGAAAAAAACGAAATAGCTAAATAATTATACAAAAGGAAACGACTTGACAAAAATAGCTGATACAAGATATTGGGGAAAAAACCGAAATAGCTAAATAATTATACTTTTGCAAAGTTGTATCATAATGGCGCGATAGATTAGGAAAAAAGCAAAAAAAGCTGATGCAGCTTTTATATACGTTGCATCAAAAAAAAAATATGATTATTTAATATATTGCAAATATATATATAATGCAAAAATCGCGTTATTTAATATAATGCAATACTAATATAATAATAATAATAATATAATTACTCATGTGCGTATATTCAATAACATATGCAGGGTACGCAACACCTTCCCCCGTAAGGAAAATTGAAACGTCAGTTTCAATTTCCCTTCAGAAAAATCTCTTAAAGTAGCGCAAAAAAAAATTAACTTTAATACAGCTCAAAACATATCATAATATTGCGAAAATCTCTTTGCAACAGTTATGGAGCATCATCGTAGTTGTGGAACATTGAAACATTTTGTTCCAATGCGAGCAAGACTTGATAAAATATTCGAGTCATTTACATAGTGTTCAATTAACTTATGCATTAGGTTTTTCCTTTTTTCTTTTACCATTCAATTGATTTTCTCTGCATTAATTATGCTTTAAACTTTTTAGTATCTAAAAATCTTGTTGGTGAATAATAAAAAAATGAAAGAACACGTGTTATACCAAAAGACACTACTTCGGCAAAACCATTACAACTTCTAATTTTGTATTTTGATAACTTACGGTCGCCCTTAAGAGAGCGGAGTAGTACTTCGGCGAATTCTTGGAGTTGCGATGTTGGGGTACAATTGTAATTCTTTTCCTTCTTGAATGGTGTCGAAGTTCGGGGACAGAGGCAAAGTTATTTCAGTCATCTCGGTTATATCTGTTTCAGGTTTAGTTTGTTTTGTGCGGCTTTGGATCAACCCAACATTTTCATTGGTGGTTTTAATGATGCAATTTACAAGGTTTAGAATTGTGGGTTTTATTGTTTGTCCATTGACCGGGTTTTTCGTGTAACATAGCAGTCTTCTAATTTGCTCAAAACAGCTGCAACGGTTGTAGCAGTAAACGCAGCAGCAGATGATTGTGATAGTTATGGTTCCAATTATTGCTAAAACTATGACGTACATTGGTGTATGGGAAATCTCGAAGGGTTCATTCAGCCTGTTCTCTATGACTTCGTCAATATTTTGCAGCTTTATTTCCGTATTCTTTAATTCATTTAAGTCAATGTTAGTCAGACGTATTGGTTTTAAATTTTGGGTTATCGGTTTTCTTATTATGGTTTGTACGCAGCAGTCGTCTTCGATAATGTTTATCATTGGAGTATGATAGGAAGCATTCTTGTCATTATATCCTCTGGGTTCCAAAGTATACATGTCTGTGTACCCACGGCATTCTGGCGATAAATGGAAAATCCCTGTACCTTTCAATAGTATGTCTTGCACTTGTACATTTTTAAAAATCAGAGTGAGGGTGATAGTTTTTTGTAAAACATATAACCAATGATTCTTGTGCAAATATTGCCAGGTTTCAATTTCTGCGAGAATCGTCGTCGTGCGGCAGCTTTTGGGAATACTGGAAACATGAGGAGAAAGAAGCAGGGTCTCACAGGTTGGTTGATCTCCAGATTTCGTCGTTTACAGGTGGAAGCACAGATATTCCGATTTCAAGTATTTGGTGCAATCCCCCAAATCTCGCAATTCGTGTTTAACCCAGAAAGGACCGAGTTCATCACGCGTAGAAAAATAGCGGGTGCATTCCTCAATCCAAAAGGCATTCGGGTAAACTCAAAATGTCCATTCGGCGTGGAAAAAGCAGTTTTCTGGGCATCATCAGGATCCATACGGATCTGATGGAAACCACTCGCCAAGTCCAAAGTAGTGAAAAACTCAGCCTGGCCCAATTGGTCCAAGATTTCATCGATATTTGGGATCGGGTATGCGTCGCCTATGGTCTTTTCATTCAGTTTCCTGTAGTCAACTACGACGCGCCATTTAGATCCTTTCTTGGGTACAACCCATAAGGGGCTCGACCAAGGGCTCGTTGAGGGTATGACAATGTTCTGTTTAAGCATATCAGTTACTTGTCGATCGATTTCATGTCTATGTATCTCCGGGAAACGATACGGTTTTGTATGTATGGAGGTTTCATCAGTCAACCGTATTTTTGCGGTTCCAGCTGTGGTGGTAGTAAGCAAGTCGTTAGAGAGATGAAATATGTCGACAAATTCTTGGCAAATTTTTATAATTGATTCCTTGTTTTCCTTTGAATTTATATGTTCCAAATTGAGTGATTCCATAATCTTTTGCTCTCTCTCTTGTAAATTGGTCTCCTTATCAAAATTTATAAAAATAAAGCTCTGTCTCGGGATCGGTTCGATCGTAAGGATAGGAGTTTCGACTACTTTGCGATTCTGAGAAATGTTAGCGATCGTAACCAAGGCTTCGTTGTTTGGTAGTACCTTTACAATGGCTCTGGGTACCCTCAAATATTTCTCCTCATTCAAATCTTAGGCATTAATTATTCCTTCTGTGATATTGTTCCGGTTATCAACGCGAACTCGTACAACAGTTTCACTGCGGGCATTTAGATACACATGTGACGTAGTAAATTGTGTTGTATTACTTTGAATTGGCAAGTTCATGTGTATAGAGCCAAAAAAAATCGAATTTTCGTTAAAGTCAATTTTGCATTTATGTGCAGGTGAGAAAATCACAGCCTATCAATCCATCGAATGGAACATTAGTATCGCAGTCAATAATTTGGAAATTTGCATCAAACATTTTATCTTTAGTCCCGATTTTAATTTCTGTTTCGCCAAGAGTCTGAATTGTAGTGTTGGGCGAAATCCCATTTAGAATCATTCTATCAGAATTTAATTTTTTATGATTCTTTAAACTTGTTTTTTTTATCAGAGAGACTGAGGCACCAGTGTCGATTAGCAATTTCAGTGTACCGTCGGATGAGTTTGAAAAAGGAGATTTTAGCATAATATAAACTAAGTCATTCGTTTCGAGAAGGACACTTGTCCTAAAAAATGATCATAGCTTCCGTCAATTTCGTCACTCGTGTTGGAAGGAATTTGGAAATTCTGGGCCAATAATTGATTCGAGGTTTGAGGTTGAGACGAGTTGCGACTGGTAGCTGGGGATTGTGAATTTCGCGAAATGTCTGGGCGAAAGGTTTCCTGACGATTTTCACGTGTTTTCTGTTCATTGACCCATTTCAATTTTCGGCATTCGTTTATAGAATGGTAAGATTTTTTACAATATTTACAAAAAGGGATTTGATTCTGTTGTCGATTGCGTTCAACTGAATGTGAGGAGTATTTTGGTGAAAAAGAGTTCGTGTGAGCTTGGAATATTGGTTTTGGATTTTAGCCTCGTTGGGTATTTTGATAACAGTTGCGTGCAGAGTGGTTCGTTCGTCCACAAATCTCGCATTTTTGGGTTCGGGCATGGTTCATAGGGATAGTGCGACGGGCTTGTAAAGCCTTTTCCTCTACTAACGCCGCGGAAAATGCTTCGTTTATCGTTCCAAAATCGCGGTAACGCAGCATTTATGAGATATCGGCAACAGAATGATAAATAAAACGGTTCAATGTCATCTACGTGATCAATGCGACACGACCGGAAATTTCGCCATCCGCAATTTCCGAATTATGGACTGTTCCCAAGATTCTCGAAGAGAGGTTCTCGAGCCTCTGGTAATAGCTTGAAATGCCCTCGTTATTACCCTGTTTCATAGCGTGCAACTCCTCTAGGAGTTGATCAAAGGACTTTTTGTCCTGGTAAAGGTTCAAAAGAAATTCAGAAATTTCGGGCCAAGTATTTAGATTGCAATGCACGTCTATCTGTTCACGTGCTTTACCCACAATTTTGCTTTTCACGTATAACAATATCCCAGGTTTTTGTGATTCCGCCGCAAGTTCAAATACAGAGTCGATTTGCTTGACAAAACTCCGAATTTTAAAACGGTCACCATCGAAAGTCTGTGGTATTAATTTTGTCAAAAAATCCAGACTGTACGTTACAGTCACGGAATCGCTAACCTGTGCCATTTTTCAAAAATTTTCTGAACTTGAATATAAGCCTAAATATAAGTCTTATTTTTATTTGGAATCCCGATGCATTTCAGGATACCAGAGCCTACAAGTCCAGTATTTCAGAGTTACAGCTTTAATTTAAGGATTTCAGAATCTCAGTATTTCGAAATTTTACAATTTCAGAATTTCAGAATCTCAGTGTTTCAAAATTTTACGATTTCAGAATTTCAGAATCTCAGTGTTTCAAAATTTTACGATTTCATAATTTCAGTATTTCAGATTTTCACAATTTCAGAATTTCAGTATTTCAGAATTTCAGTTTGGGAAGGAAGGGGGAGAATTTCAGCGCAGATTTGGCAGATTTCAGAGGATAACATGAATGCGGAACTCACGTTTGGTAGTTCACGTAGCAGGGTTGACGTAATGATGCAAGTAAAAGGCAGTCCTTTCGCTTCGAAGGGCAGGGTTGCTATGCCTGAAGTTCTCCTCTGATGCGATAACGGCCCGACGTGAATAGTTTCTGATGAGAATACGTCTAGTTTTGAAGGTGACGTATTGATCCTGATCCTCGTCGCCAGTTCTTTGTTGGATGTTTCACGAGTTGATTCCAACAAGGTCGGAGATGGCCTCCAAAGTTCCCAATTTCGTTAAACATTCACGACAACTCGATCCTTGCTGCGTTCTCACCACCATATGGTAGAATTTGTGTCCCACGACCAACACCAAATGTTCCAAAACAACACACCGTTTGACACGAATAAAGATGTTTATTGTTTATTATTTATTGCCGAAGCACGCACAGTATTCTACGTTTAGTATATTGAACAATATCAATTTTGAACGACCGCGTACAGAAGATTCGGCTGAACTCGAATTACAACAGGTGATGTAGTTGAGACAAAATCTGGTGAAACTCTCTCCGATGGGTCTAGTGGCGTTCGCCTTTTATATTTAGTTGATAGGCTGGCTGTCAAAATTCAAAAAAAGATACGGACTCCGTACCCTCCAACCAAAAGGAGAAAAGATGTCTGCAGACTTTGAATCTGGGGAGACTTTCGTTGAAGAATTAAAAAAAATTATTGAAGGAGAAAGTTATGCATTTGATGAAATTTACAACGCAAATGAGTTTGGATTAGAATTCAGATCATTGCCAAATCAAACTCTGGCCCTTTCAACAGAACAAGAAGTTTCCGGTTTCGAATCACTCAAAAATCAAGTCACAGCTATGGCATGCGCGAATGCAGCAGGTACTCATAAAGTTCCTCTCATGGTTATCGGACAGTCCAAAAAACCTCGTTGTTTCAAGACGGGAATCTCAATTCCTGTTTTTGTACCATCGATTGGAACAAAAAATGTCTTCATAAAGAGCGTGCTAGCAGCAAAACCAAATGGAAAGTAAGTTTTACAAAATCAATATCTGGTAGCCATCATATTTTTGAAATCTAATTATGTTAAGCGTCTACAATAATGTTATCAATTCCACGATTCCTAGTCAGGTTATTGTGAAGGACTAATTCATTTGTAAATTTTTACAATTCATTCAAATCTGTAACATACAAAAACTTTTTTGAACGTACATATCTTATACATTTTTCTTTGCATATTTCATTGATTATTTTTATGTGAGTACCACCCACGTTATCATCCACCCACGAGTCAAGGCCATTTATCTCCCACCCAATGTTACCATTATAATTCAACCAATGGATCAGGGAGTAATTTGTGCAACGAAAAAATTCTATAGAACAGAATTTTTGAGAGAATTACTTTCCCACATCCATGTATCGCGGAAAAGCTTCATACAATTCGTGAAGTCATGCAGTATTTTGGATTGTATGAACGCTCTCAAATTGTCATGAAACAAAGTCAGTCAAAGCATGTTGAGAAATGCATGGAAGAAAATAATACCGAGCATTAATGCAAACAACACGATGACACAACATATGCCTGTTTCATCAGGGTCTTCAAGAGACATCACTGATCTCTTGAACAAGATTCCAACAAGCGGTCCCTGCTCAACGGAAAATGCTGACATTTGGTTGGAAAGCGATTCTCATATACAAACATGGAGATCTATGAGTGATGAAGAAATATGGCGTCAAAGTGTTCAATTTGCTGGAAATCAAAACCAAGCATGTGAAGTAGAGAAAGGTAATGAAGAGAATGACAACGAAGACAATAAAGAAGATGAAAGCGATCAAGAGCAAGAAAATGAAGCGATGGAAGATGAAACTTTATCTCCTGTTGAAATAATCAGTTTTTTGAGAAAGCTGAAGAAGTGGGTCAGAAACAAACCTGAGGTTACTGTCAATGATTATGAAGCTCTCGCAACACTCCGTAACTTGGCTTTAGAATCAATACTTGACGAAAAGTAGTTAGCCATTGCACATGAATTTCTGTCAAAAAAACAAAAGAGAAAAATAAGCAATGTTTGTTACATGCTTAGTTCTATTTGTTTCCTTTTATTTCAAATGTGAATTATCCTAGACATTGTTGAAAAGTTACCTTTTGTTAATCAACAATATAGCATTGAACTGGCGAGAAGCTTTATGATAAACGTATGATGTCCGTGATAAAGGAAACTATGGCTGTGTCAAAAGTAGTATTATGTATAGAAAAATATGTACTCAGTTATGTAAAATAAAAAATATGAAGCATACTTTCTTCCTGAATATTTTCTCGATTCACATTAAACTTGCCCTCGGCTCTTGATATCGGTTAAATTTACAGTTTACTAATGTATTTTTCCAAATTTCACGTTTTTTAACTCATTCGTCTGCATTTTAAAACTATTCTACTCAGAAGTCTGAGGATACATTTGTGAATATGACTTATCCCAGTTAAACAAACATTCACTAACTACAATATAAAAATTTTGTACTTCCAAAAAATGTTCTTGCCATTTCTTTAACTTAAAGTATCCCTAGATAAGTGTAAAAATCTTGTGAATCGCTCTAGTGTAAATCACAATTTCGATGAAAAAAATTGCATTAGTTTTACATTGATTGTAACCAAAAAAAAAGTAAAAGTTCATTAAGGTAACTCTTATTTTGGCGGTCGTGGAATTTTCTCCATTCCATTTCATGAAATCATTCGAAGTATCAAGAAAGAATTAGCTGCAATATTTTTCTGGATTTTTATTGTAAATTTCTAGAATTCGGTGCTTCAGGGGTCGAATTATCTCTGATTACTAAGATTTTCGTAAATTTCAATTTTTCTTTAGTACGTAAAGATTAAAATGGCACAATTTTTCAAATTTTTGTTTACTACGTTATTCTTGCAAAACATTCTTTATGAGTAGAATTTTTTTATGAATAAAATCTTCAGGAGATAAATTTATTGCAATTTTTATGTTATTATGATTGAGAATCCTGAATATTGTTAACTTTAAGTAGTAACATGAAAGCATTTTTTATTTTCCTAAGATTTCAGTACGTACATTTTTGATAATTTGTACTTAATTTATTTTTCCTACATTGTTCTTTTTATTGTGTATTTTACTATTTATCCTAATTTCGGAAGGGGTTTGAACCCCCAAAACCGGGTACTACTAAAGTGTTTGAAAGCTTATGTGTTTGAAGTCTTATGTGTTTGAAATTTCAAAATGGCGGCTACATCACTTCGAACATAACCAGTATGCGACAACTGCTGCCTCCTATGAGAGTGTCAAGAATGCAAACGAAACGAACAATTATGTTTGTAAAACATGACGCAGAATTTTTGGATAAGCATCTACAATGTGAAACAAAATCAAGATAAATTATGCAAAAAAATATTCTTTTATGATTATTGTTAATTATTAATTATTGTTTGTGGTCATTTTTTTCAATTGAATTACGGACGATCTCTTTGGCCGAGTTTAACGATTCCGGCGTCATTTTTTTTGGAATATTTAGTGTATAGTGAATGTCAAATACTTTAAAATATTTTCCCGAATAGAAAAATTTATTTAGAGTCGTTTTTTAATGTATTTATTTATAGCAAAATAATCGAAAAACGTTTTATTTTTGATAAAAAATACATGTAAAAATCAATAGACAGAAAAATCCACGTTTTGCGCGATTCGACCTGTGAGAAAGTTTTTTATTATTCATCTAACATTTATTATTCATTCATAACTACCAGCGGGAGAACTGATCACCAGTAGTTTTAGCAGTTTTTTTTTAAATTTGACTTCTCTACAAACAGCGGTTTTGTATTAACAATAAGTGAGCGCTGGATCGCACGACGCGCGTGTATACTAACTCAAAACGCCCGTCGAGTATGCCGCGACTTATTTTTCAAAGATAGACGCATGTCGTTTTTTAATTAAAAATGATTTCGATTTTTTTGCCATACATGGTCAAACATTTATTTTTTCGTACCTTACATTATATTAAGGAATAATAAAAAAAATTTATTTCTACGAATTTTTGTTAGTTCCGGCCTGGAAATCAGTAAAAGTCATGAAAAAGAATGTATTTTAGCTTAACTGAAATCGGATAGTATTTACACGTTCAATCAAGCTAGTGAAGTTTGAAGTGTGAAATACACATATTTTTGCATGTTTCGCATTGAAATTTAGAATTTTTTACAAAATTGAAATAATATTTCGAAGCTCGGCTGGGTGTAAGTACATAGTAGAAAGTACAAAAAAGATTTTTCAAAATTTCAAATTATTATAATTAAATATTAATATTAATTAAATAATATTAAATATTATTATTCTGTGATACAATAACCTTATGACACAACATTATAGGCACTTCTTATTAACTAATACATGATGATGATGATGATTATCGAAAAATCTGAAAAAAAAACTTACTGTTTCACTGACTACCAAGGATTCAAACTCTGCAAAGTTTCAAAGCACACTTTTAATTTTAAAATGAATTATCGGTATTGAGCATAACATACGAATAAATATGCATAGTTTTCGTAGAAAAAGTTACAAGCTCGATAGAAAATGTTAATATTATTCAATTTCATTCAAAGTTTACTATATTTTATATTTTGATTTCGAAAAATATTCTTAATTTCAATGTGAAACAAGTATTAAAATATACAGGGTGATTCAACATGACCTGATCAACCGAAAATTCTGAATTCCTCATGAAATTCTAAGATGATTTTTCCTTAGACATTTTCCATAAAACTCAACATCAAAAAAGATATTAATATTTTAAGTTTAAACAATTAACGGGCTCCTGCGAGAGGTGGGGGTAAAAATAACCCACTAGAATTTACCTAGATATTGTCCATATTTTTCTGAATTGAAAAGTTCTGTGCCACTTTTCACAAAACTCAAAATCAAAAAAAATATTCAAATTTTAAATTCGAGAATTCTGATTGGTTGAAACTTCACACTCAAATATCTTTTTTGATTTTGGGTTTGGTGAAAGTGGCATAGAACTTTTCCGTTCAGAAAAATATGGAGAACGTTTAGTAGGTAAATTTTTGTGGTGATTTCTATCCCCACCCCTCGCATAATTATATTTATAATTCAATGTTATTATTTATATTATATATTATTATAACGTAATATGATTACACACTATTCATTATAGTATAATTAACAAATTAATTTACATATTTGTACATTGCGATAGAGTCTATTGATATTCTGTTAAAAATTATACTTTTAATGTTGGAGTGTTTTTATACTGGAGAAACAGGTTTTTCAATAATCTTTTATTTCAGCAACATTCGTGAGACATTTACGCAGTCTACGTACAACATTGTTTGCGCCCTCGTGATCCCGAAAAAACGTTGCGCAACGTTGCACAATGATTTAAAATGATTGACAATGATTTCGATACTTGGGATCGCTGTAAAAGCCTTTAAATGATGTTGCAGGTTGAATTTATTTATCAAAATGCTGTTTATTATGTTTACTTGAGTAAGTAAGCCAAAAAACAGTGGTCAATATGCATTATTATTAAAATTGTGAGCATTGCCCTAGCAGGCAAAGGACGACGTTTTTCTTTTGCCTTTTCAATCGCATATAACCGATTTTCTAGGTGTTTCTTGCGGAATAAACTACCTTAAATAGTTCGAGCATTCATTCTCCTTGTTAATTTTGCCTACATTTCGCTGAAATCTAATGAATTGTTCTAATATTAGCATCAATTTTTTTTCTTTTCATTTTTATCCATGACTTCTCAAATATTTTGCTATTATTTTGCAAATATACCTTAGGAATTTTTCTTTAATACTTACTGTATGATAATATAATACAATGTATTTCTATGTTTTAGAATTCTATGTATTCAAACATTTTTTTCAAAACTAGTTTTTATGGAAGTTGTTAACCATTTACAAATGTTTGAAATTTCATAAGCTTATTCTAATAAAATAAATTTTTTTGTTTCTTCCTTATTTATACTAATAAAAAAAAAACCTAACCTGAAATCATTGTTGTTGAACTTGGGCGTGATACAATCATGAATAACAAAAAAAAGGAATTTTTAATGATGCATCACAGACTCTCGTCATATACATATCCATGCACATTATTTGCGGCACTTAAAATTGCCTGAATTAAACGATGTCAACAACGATGAAAAGCAGAAAACCAAACGAACAACCTACCGCGTCAAGACATTGGCGAACACTGAGAAAAACTTTCGCTCATGTACCGACGAAGCTAAGCTGTCCGCCATTTTGAAATTTCAAACACATAAGACTTCAAACACATAAGCTTTCAAACACTTCAGTAGTACCCCCAAAACCCCCTCTTCCTACGCACCTGGCAAGTATCACATTATTAGTTGTGTTTCACACACTTATCAAGGTTGAATTCTATCGAAATTAAAGCGCGAGCTGGAGTGCTTTCGCGAGGGAGATTTGTGGCGACCCTGCCAGGGGTGCCACAACAAAACAACCAGGCTGAAATAGCTAATTAAAAAGTCCCTAGCTCAACCAATGGCAGGAGCAGAGGTTTAGGCCAATCAGCGACCTCCCCGTCTTTATATCGAACGTATCGACTTACTTAGATTTTCTCCACACAATCAATCTCACTTTCTTATCAACCGCGTCGCGTTTCGAGATTTTCAACATCAAAAATCAACTTGTAAAATGAAATAAATCTGTAGATACTTTTTGTAAATAATAAATCTTTTCTGGTGTTAAGTGTTTCATGTGAGTGAATTATTGGCATCCTGATTTGGTATCACAAGAGTACCTACAGATTGTCTTAAACGGTGGGGATAAGGTAGGCGGGCTATCCCGCCGTAATGCGGAACGATCTTTCGCCGCAATAGAGAGCGGACGTAGAAGAGAAGGACGTTATGGGGAATTTCCAGTGTAATAAAATGCGTTAGAATGATGAAGTTTGAAGTTACGCGATTGATATGAGTTTGAATATTATACTGATCAGATAAAATTATATTTTTAACACCTCACATAATATAATACGTGCGGTAAAATTACAACATTAAAAAAATCCGATTAAAATTTAAGAATATTCGAAACTACGTTTTTTTTTTAATTTCTAGATAATTATTTCAATTTTAGATATTGGCGCTAAATTAGCCGCGATATTACATTTTTTGTTTGACTTACGTTGTTATTAGCAAAACATCGATAGAAACTGCGCGACATATTTACAATTCGATTAAATCGCCTTCGATAAGGCCGCGTTTGCATTGAAATGATCCGATAAGTGGTGCCACCGATATTCATAATTAACACAGTTGGGGGCATCCCGCCTGATCCCGCCCCTGGTGCCGGTCATAGCTGGTCATAGCAAGTCATAAATAAACAGTTGAAAACAGTGAAACACGTTGAAATTGCCGAAAACGAAAACAAATTTTACTGCTAAGGTTTGCAAAAGGTACATATTTTCTTCAAAATTTCTGTGATGGAAGCGAGTGCTGCTACGCCCTCGACGCCGAAAACACCCGTCACCACTGCGATCACAAAGAACGGCAAAAATATATGGAAAAAGGAAAAGTAGGCATAAAAGGCAAAAACTTAATATTATAGATGAATAGGAAGTCTGATATTTATAAAAAAGCAACATTTTTTGGCTTTGTGCACCACTTACTCCGAAAAAAAATTATATTTCGTTTATTTTATAGAATTTATAAACTTTTGGGTGAGTACACTCGGACGTCAAGCTATTGGAAGTAGAGATTTTGGACATTTTAATAAGCGTGAAGAAAATTCAAATTAGGTTCTCCACATTTCAGAGATTTAATCCTGCTCGCCGGAAATGCCAAGTCAGGATCTAGTCATTAGGTCATTGTGGTGCCAAAATTCTGAGGCATGTTATATGTTATAGGGCATTGTGGCGCATCATTAAAATTCCTCTCACTGTTTCACCGAAAAGAGGCCAATTTATTGGACTGCTTTGTCATTGTTGAAGTTCTCCCATCAGTCCAATAGCTCCATGTCCCAGTGTATTACCCTGCTTAAAATAATCCATTCAAAACCATTGAAAACCAAATTCCCATTGCCAATGGTTCTCCATGCTAAGTAAATAGGATATTCAATCGTCCTGGGGACTATTGGACAATTAGAGACCATTAAAAATCCCATTTACTTAACATGGAGAACCATTGGCAATCGGAACTTTGTTTGGTTTTGAATGGATTTTTTTAGGCAGGGTAGGTAAAAAAATTTTTCTGAAGGGACACCCTCATATACAATAATAATTTACTGAAATGATAGCACAGAAGTAGGTTATTGAAACTGTTAAAAATTCAACACTATTTTCATTCATAACAAAAATTATTTAAAATCAATCAAAATTAATTCGTGATGGAGCTATAAGATTTGTAATCTTTACTAAAGAATAGGTCATTTTTGAACAGTTGACAAATTATTCAGAGCTGTTTTTAGCAAAAGTGATAAAATTACACATTTAACATTCAATTCATAAGAAATTCAGCCTTTTCTATTTCTTTACCTATTCATGAAAATATTCCTATTTGAAATGTCGACTTTTTCAATTCATAATATGTAGCGAGGTCTCTCGGAGTGAATAGAAAATTTTAACTCAATCTTAGTGTATGATCGGTTTTTTTTTTTTTTTTTTTTTTACTGTTTCTCGAGCTTTCGACCCGATTTCAAGGTCCTCATCAGGAACTTAGGAGTATAGCACACAACTGTTAAAATCCATGAAAAGAATTCGATCAAAGATCACTATCGAGAAACTAATGTAGCACACAATAACGAGCGAGTGCTTGTCTTTTTGTACATCATGGACGTAATTCATTAATTTTGATATTTAAAATTCTAATGAATCAAATTATGCTGACGAATTTTATATAGCGATGTCGCCTACAAAAGTTTTTGATAATGTTATTCATCATCAGGGGTCGTGCATATATGACGTCACGCTCTTGAGGAGAAGGGGGGGGGGTCAGTCTGAGTGTGATTAACCATGTTAGCTATTATAGAGAAATGCGTCACGAAGGGGGAGGGGGAGTAAAAAATGACCAAAAATAGCAAGTCGTCATATATGCAGGACCCCTTATCAACAAAATTTTATAGAATAATGATTTTTAATATCCCATTTTCCAGTGCTCCTTGGTGGGACAATAAGTGATAAAATAAATAGAGGTAGTAAATTTTATTCTCTTGTAAATGTGACTCTTGAAACAAAACATGTTGAAAATTTGCATAATAATTAGCGATCTTACCAGTCCTGGATCCTATACAATATTTTGGGAAGATGCTCAATTTCTAGAAAAATATTTAATTATCAATAACAGTGAATATATCTCTGTTCAGTCTTTTAAATTAGACAGTTTCAAGCGATTGAAAGCAAAGTATTTATGTAAGTAAATAAGAGTTGGATTCAAATTTAATTAGATACATATTTTTTTTAGAATCATTTTTACTTTGGCAGGCTTGAAACACTGTCCTTTTCAAAGTATTTAACAAAAACTTATTCACTGTAATGAATAACTATATGTTTTTCTAGAACTCCATTATCTAGCCTAAACTTTTGTGTGGCATTGAAAATTGGCATGATTGCTGATACTATGCAAAATTTCAACATGTTTTGTGAATCCCATTTGTCAATTTGCCTTTGTCAGGTTTACAATACAAAAATAAATCAGATTTTCATTTAGAAACTGAAACTCTGAGCAAAAATTCCCAAAGTGGCCCCTACGATATTCGCGGAGTCACAAAAGAATATTAATCATTGTATTTTGAAGCTATAATTACACAATAATGTGTCCGAAAAATTACACGCGCCAATTCAATTTGTTTATTGTTACTTATACACCCTTAACATTTTTGCAGATTTTCATTGTAAAATTCACAACGCTGTAAGTTTTTCATCTATCACGATGAAATTTTCAGGATCAATAAATCATTTTTGTTGTTAAATAAAAATTAATTTGATTTCCAAAAAATACAACTAAACTATTTTTTACCAACAATTCTTTTAATGAATGTATTTTTTGATTATCTAAACGCAATTTTTTACAGTTTTCTATGATAGTTTTGTGCAGGAATGCAGGTTTTGAGTACATAATAAAAAATTTTCTAGCTGAATGCAAGTCACGCGACTGGACTCTCAGTCATTATACATATTGCAGTTATTAACAAAACACAAACGCATAAAATTCAAAATGAAAAATGCTTGATTATTGTCAGCGATTTTCTCAACCTACATATAATTACAATTTTTGTTTTCCTTGCTTTCTCGCCTCTAAGAACTGACACTTAAATGGTGACCTTGCGCTCTGACACCGTCATTTACCCACAGTTCCGTGCTTTTTCATATTTGTAAATTCTAAATATACCATTTTTCCACGCGCTCCAAAGAATCGTTCGAAAAGGCAGTCGTAGGGTTTTTACACTAAACACAAAAACTCCCGTTTTAAGGGGGGCACTTCCTCCAGTGGGTCAAAAAATAATGGTTTTTTGTCGATTTTTTTGACTAAAAAAAAAGCAAACTATGTGAATCAGCTTTTGCATATATTTAGGTACATGCTTGAACTAGAGAAAAAAAATTTTTTCATTAACAAATGATTAAAAAAGGTGGATTTATTCAAAGTCCTGTATCACAGCTTAGATTTTTGCTCGGTATATGCTGGAGTCAATAGTTCTTATCTGAAACATACAAGCAATTTTTTTACCAATTCAGTAGACTTTCTTCGAGTGCATGTGTTAAGGAGGTTGGTTTCAAGAAAAAGGAAAAGGGAAAATGGGTTGAAATAAAAACACAAAATTCTGAGCCAAAGAAACGAATGTGTTTGTTTGTGCTAAAAAAAAAATGGGAAAAAACTTTTTTTCTCTGGACCTCAATATGGTATGAAGGCCAAAGGAAGAGATAAAAACCCTTGAAGAAATACAAATCGTAAGAGTTCATGATTGAGCAGTGAATTTTAGAGGGATCATGAAACCAGATAAATTAAATAATAAATTGAGGCTGATGCAAAATGAATTTTGAACTCTTGAAACGAATACTTTCAAGGTTACCGGGCGAGTGCCGAGGGACACGAGATCTTGGGCCCTCCCCACTCGAGGGTCATGTATGATCCCAAAAACCCACGAAAGTCCCTCATGATCTTGAGCTATTTTTACACTTCTGATTGAAATAGAAATCTACTTATTTAAAAGTAGGTAAATAATGTACTGATTTTTTTACACATCGGTTATTTAGTAAATAAGGAACATTTTCATCAAAAACTGAAAAAAACTGGGTGTATGTAACCAAAAAAAATATATTTATTTAAAGAATAGTTATCAAAACATAATTAATTTTTTTTTTTTTTTTTTTATCAAATTAATTTCTATTTTACAACAAAAATTATTCTATTGATCCTGAAAATTCTATCGTAATTGATGAAAAACTTCAGCCGTTGTGAATTTTACAATGAAAATCTGCAAAAATGTTCAGGGTGTATAAATAACAATAAACAAACTGAATTGACACGTGAAATTTTTTAGACACATTATTGTATAGTTATAGCTTCAAAATACAATTGTTTGTTTTATCATTCTCAACTTCGCGAACATCGCGAAGGCCACTTCAAGAATGTTTGCCTTCATGCTAATCTTTAAAAAATCTTCGAAATTATTGCCTTTAAGACAAAAAAGTGATAGAATGTTCTGACACAATCTGTTAATGATCGTTTTAGAAAGAAAAGAATTGCATCGCGAATTACGGAAAAATCCGACCCCTGAAATTCAAGCTGCTTACAAAGAATGCAGAAACAGGACGAAGAGAGCGCTGAAAAAGTATAAGAGGGAAAAGAGTAAAAAAAATGAAGAAACAGAAGATAACGCTGCTGCATCGACAACTACCAAAGTTTCTAGAGAAGAGTTTGAAACCCTCAAAGCCGAAGTTGAGAAAATTAGAAAAGATGTGCTACATATAAAACTCAATATGCCATAGCGATCTTCAATAAAAGGAATTATTTATTCTAAAAGGTTTGTGTTCAATTTAGAACATTGATATGAATATTTTTTAGAGAATAAACTAGATTTTATCAACCATTTTATTAAAATTTTTCGATACATAATTTAAGGTTGCTCATGAAATAAATAATTTAATTATTTACTCATTTAAGATTTCATGAAATATATATAGCTCTCTAAACTACTTAAGTTCCATAATTTCGAAAATATTCAATAGGTAGGAAATTTCCGTAAAAGAATATTTCCTGTGAAACATAATAATGTTCATACTAGTATGTATGAAATCTTAAAAATATGCAAAATGAAGTTTCAAAATAATTCTTCTTTATTATTATTATTCACAAATATTTTGCCAAATTGAAAAAATATGATTGAAATATTTAGAAGAATGTTTAAGGAAATTTTCACAAAATCCTTAAAAATATTTTGAGTTATAAAAGATTTTAAAACTAAGTTGAGTTGTTTTCTTGCATTATAAAAATTCCAGATAATATTTGAAAAGATGAAATTTCCAATGATGCGGAAACATAATGACTAGTAACTAGGACAAAAATTGCAAGACCGTATTGAAAAATAATTTTTTGTTACAGGATGGAGAACAACATTCATCAACAAAGTTATTTGTCATGCGAATACTTTTATTGTCCCTATTTTCATAATAAAGGGGCAGTTTTATAAAAAAAAAAGGAAATCATGATTATCCTTTTTTGTAACCCATCATGCTTATCTCACATTTGATGAAATACGGCCAAATTTGTTTGTAGATTCTTCTACAAGTAAAAGAATTGTTAGGAAATTTTGTGCATACTATATTCATTTCATAGTAATTTCCTATCATATATCATTAATTATATAGTTTACCTGATAATATACGTGGCGTGGACTGAAGAAAGGATACTAACAGCACCAAAAATCGAATTCAAGATAGTCAGTGATTCTGAATATAGAAATCTTACTCTATCAAACGAGTCTACTCTAAAAAATATATGATTTTTTTATTTAATAAAAAATTGAGGTACAAAATTGGACGGTCCATGCTAGGGACTTTCTCTTTTCAATCTCGTTTTTCTCGAAAAGCGGTGAGGTGCTGTTAGTACCCTTTCTTCAATCCACGCCACATATCTAACAAGTAAATATATGTAAATATATTTTTTATTGATAAATATATATAATATAATGATGAAATTATATACTATTCTTTTGAAAACATATTATTTACATTTATTTTACACTTTCAAATGTTACAGCTTTGCTGTTTCATATTTTCCATTTCAAATTCATCACTCATTATAATGATCTTTCCCAAATTTTTTTTTAAATTTCGATGAATTTTCTCTGCCTTTTAATACTGACTGCATTTTTGGCACTTTCAATAGGTTTTTCTCGTTTAATATACATTTTTTTATCATATAAATATAATCATTTTCGAAAACGATTCCGTTTTATTATTTCCAGTGCCATAAAAAATTGAAACATGTATCTACTTTTGTATCAAATTTTTTTCACTAGGCTAGTTTGATTCGCAAAGATTGTTGGATAATCAAATAACAAAAGAATAATTCTTTTGAATTTCTTTTGATTCTACAATTTTGTGTAGACAAATAAACATATCGAAATATTAACCGACCCAGTATTTCCAACTTCTTTAAATTGAAATTTCACATATTGAAACATTTGACGTAAAATATGTTCTGTCAATAAAACATGAAAATGAATAAATCTTTACCAACACAAATTGAGGATTCAAATACAACAAATTTGATCATAGAGATCTGAAAAAAAAACCAACTCGATTTTTTACCAATAAACAATATACTTCATCATTTCGTATACAATGATTGCGGCGGTACAACAGGACGAATCTCAAAGTCTCATAATCGCATATAAATAATAAGCAAGCGAACATATCTCTCTCTCGCTCTTACTTGTCGTACGTACCTACATAATATTTGGTTTTGTTTTGATTTGCTCTAGTCTGTTTTCATAGGGTAGAGGGAATTTTTCCATTTCCCAAGACACCATTGAGAGACCATTGGAAGTTGACAAAAAATAGGGATTCATGATAAATCAAAGCTTGTAGGTAGTCAAAACGCCTAAAATATCGACGGAAAATCTCGGACGACAACTGCAATCCTGCAGTTGACAAAAACACCATTAAACATGTATATATATTTATATATATATTAAAAACAATCATCTCAAAATTTACTCGGCAAGCTTCAACGTTTTCTACATTTGAAATCTACTTGTAATTTTTTTAAAAATACAATCACTATTGTATGTGTGTGTGTTTCTGTATATATATATATATATATATATATATATATATATATATATATATATATATATCATTATCAATATCTGTTCCTTACTAATATTGATTCTTATAAGACTCCTTATAAGGAATCTTATAAGAATTGATATTAGTAGGATTCCTTCACGATATACAGAAATAGAAACATGGAAAATGTCAAAAACGTCTCCTCGTTGTTATAAATCTTCGTTTTTTTTTTTCTCTCGTTTAAGTTAATCACTTGTTCATCATTGAAGTATTTATAAAATTATAATTTTTTATACTAAAATGATAGCCGAAAATCAACAACGAAGCCGCAATATCTCGCGAGGAACATTCAAGTACGTGAGAATAACAAACTTAGCTGTAAAAAATCTGACATTTGGTTTGGCGCTATTGGTACTTGGCAAGGAGCAATTTGATTTCATCTTTCTCAGCAGCATTGAGATACGTAGTGCCATCTGGTGTAAGTCCAACTGGGTTCGCACCTTTTTCCAAGAGAAGCTTCACGCAATTTGTGTGTCCCTCCCAAATGGCTGCCAAGATTGTCGTGATACCGTGTTTGTCTTTTGACTATGAAAAAAAAAAAAAACATTCTCATTATACTGACGATCCAAAATAAAAAAAGAAGTCGCAAACTTGTCTAAATCGATTCTGGGAAAAATTATAATTCAATTTTCAATGCTAATTACAGTCCACTTATAGGGGAGCATGGGGCATATAACGGGGTGAAATTAATATTTCTTCTAGAATGTTGCGTCATCTGTCCAAATTCACATGTACATAGTTGTACACCATATCTGATAATCTGGCATAATAGTTGCGTCAGCATATTTTTTATGACATTGTGCTGTGTTTTACGGTCGAATTACAATTTTCGAGGTTTTCTACATACAAGTTAGCAATACTTCCCAATGTTTGATAAAAATTAGGTTCGATCCAAGCTGTAATATGTTGTTTCAGGTTTACGTTGCATACTTGCGTTTTTCAATCCACGCGTTAGTTTATTTTTGGCGATTGTAGATAAAAAAAAGTGTTTCCGGGGGCATAACGGGGTACATCTACTGTAGTAAGCAAACTCCAAATGCAATGGACAATGAAAGCTGTTCTTCATTTACCCGTGTCGAAAAGTCAATAAATTCATTTTTGGGTAACTTATCACATATAAAGATTCAAATTCAAAAACAAAGTCAAAAGAGATCCAAAACCCAGCCAGAAAAGTCTCAGGCAGTTTCAGGTGTGCTACGGTAGCATTACCATTCTGGATGGTAGTGCTCCCGTAATGCACTGAGGCTTTTCTGGCTTAGAAAAGCTTTAAGGTTTTCTATTAGAAATTTTGTATAAAACGTCAGTTTTTTATATTGTTAAATAATAAAAATTCCTTCCAAAACAACTATGTTACTGATCAACAATAAATACCTCTCATGCAGTTATTAACAATGCAAATAAATGTTTTGACAAAGAGAACGAAGTACCCCGTTATACCCCATGCTCGGGGCATAACAGGGTAAAAATTTTTTTTTCTTAAAACGTCAAAAAAAAACAATTTACTCACATGATCTTTGAACTTTTAATGTTGATTTTATTACATTATGAATTACTTTAGATTCCTGAAAACGAAACTGCACAGTATTGATATTTTGTTTATGCGAAAAAAATAAAAATACGACAATTAACCCGTTATGCCCCATGCTCTCCTATCTGTGTTATTTTGAACAGAATCCAACTAATGTCTTCGCATAACTTATAAACTACCTGGAATAAATACTTCCCTCGGCACAAAAACAGAATCAACGACTCATTTCTGGCAGAGGGCAGAAAAAATAAGGTCCTCGTCGGGAACGAAAGTAAATTCATAGTTAGTAGAGCCCTTGGGTCTCCGAAAACTATTCAGATGACGCACGTGAAACTTGGGACGATACAAAAGCCAAACCGGTCCAGGGTCCAGCACACGAAGGGTGCTAGAACCGCTTTGACTTATGTACTGTCCCAAGCTTTACATATGTCTTCTGAATAATCTTTGAACCCAAGGAGCTCCCGACAAGGAATCTACTATTCTTCATTTATCCACACAAATTTATAAGAATGCAGTCAATTTTGTATCTTAAGCAAAATATTTATATTTTCAAAATTTCTATAATTTAGATATTTATATTTTACATTATTTGAATTTTTACCAGGGATCTGAGTTTACTGGTAAAAAAAAAATTGGTCAGGTCATGGTAATTTCTGGCGGTCATTTACTGTCTTTTACGTTCATATTTCAAAACTCTATATCTAGTTTACCGTCAGAACTTGTTTCCGGTCAATAATTACTAGTCATGACTAAATTTCAATGAAAAAATACAAATAAATGCAACTGACCAAACAACTTCCAGAAATTCCAGGCAACACCTGTCTTGTTATTTCAGATTTCATAAATAGCTTTTCCAATTTTCTGGTAAAAACCAGCCCCGTGCAACTGCCTATGCTTTCAATGGGAGTTTGGTTTCTCAGAGAAAGCCGAGCTGCCTTGTAGGCGCCACTTATGCTCGAGGTAGCGCAATATATATGTCATGCGCTGTACCTCGAACTCACACAAATCGGAACTCACGTCTATGTGATCATTAGTTAGAGTCGACTGCTCCGGTTCATTCCGCTCCTCTCCGGCCCATAGTCCGAGCGAAAACCGAAAGCTGACGGACGAGGCCGAACCGATTAACTGATTTGTGTTTATGCATTTACATCGTTTCTGCACGGAAAGAAATTTCCGTTAAATTTTAACATGCAATTCACTATAAAAATTACCGTGCAGTCCATGAATCGTGGGACATAGGAGCAATTCTTTACTTATTACCTACAATGATGTATATATTGTGTACCGCACAATAAATTTTACCGTGCAGTATGTAATATCTTAATTTCGAACCTAAAATTTACAGTGCGTCATGGAAAATGTAAAAGATGAATATGAAATAAATACAAGCTATTTCAAATGTTATACTAAAAAATTGTTTGCATAATATAAACAATTTTTGAGAAGCTCAAAACTTTTGTTGAACCGATTCATATACTCACATTTTTTTTTCTTCTGGCCCTAACTTGTATTTTTTTTTCGTAAATCACAATTGACGTACTTGACGATCCTTCACTGATGAATTATGAAAACCAATGAAAACTGCAGAAAACTGGTATGCACATAGGCAGGAATGACGGGACTAAGGTCCTCCGCATTGTCGAAGACAGTCGAAGATCGGTCTATATTTAGGACGCAACGCACTAATAGTGTCCCGCGCAGGAATTGGCTCATGGCAATCACGTGATTCGTCAATTACAGGACTGCACGGTAAAATTTAAATTTCTTCACGTTACTAAATAACTAATACCCGGTTTTTTTACGGTGCAGCTCATTTTTTACTACTGAATGTACGGTAAATAAACCAGAACTCAGTTTTTTTTATCGTGCAGCACGGTAAAATGCGCAGTTATTCTTGTGAATATTATATATTTTTCGTGAAATACTCCGAACTAACACTAGAAAAATGACTAGAAATCCACTTTGTTCTGACTTTACAGTGAAGTGCACGGTAAAATTTAACGGAAATTTCTTTCGGTGTGATCGTTTCCATAGTTTTCAACAGTCTCTCCGAGCTTTTATTTTGTCGTGAAGATGTAGAGGTGTGTCATTTTAGATTGCCAATCGCGCAAAAAAAAACAATAAAAATAATTATATAATTTTTGTAATTTTACAATCCTCAATCTAAAAATTTTTCACATTGTGATACATTTTTTTGAAGTGTGAAAATTTTCTGAAATTTTAAATATTACAAATAATTTCTTGAGATACAGTGACACATAATAATTTTAATGTCCATGATCGAAAATTAACCAAAATTTATTATAATTCAGTTAATGCCATTTCAATTTGAGATCTCAAAGTGATACATTTTATTAAAATGAAAAATGATGTTAAAAGTAAAGAATGGGTTTCAACTAAAAATTAAAACTAGAGAATTTTGAACATAGGAGAAAATTCTTCGACAATGTATCATAAACAACTTTGTAATTTCAAAGCGATGCTATAAAAATTTATGCTCCAGTGATTAATCAATCCAAAGTTCAAATTTTCTACATGATGTTTTTAAACATCAAACTAAGAAATTTTTTGCTGCAAAACATCAAGTTAAAAATGATTGTATTAATGATAAAAAAAATTTTTTAATTAGTGAAGTTCGTCGTGAAAAACATCTTAATTTTAAGAATCTAATAATGTATATTTTTGAAAGTAATGAAAATGTTAATCGATATTCTTGTCTGACACTTTTTTTATTTGATAGAGTGAAAAAAAATTGATAATTTGATAAGAAATTCAAATATTTTTCCACAGAAAAGAACGAAATATCAATAATTTATTTATTAAAGTCGCGAAAATAACAAACGTCCTACTTCAATATGCATGTGCAGTTACATGGAAATTTATGGAGTAGAAATAATAAAAGACCGATAAAATTAAAAAATTTCTACTTTGAAACATGAACATGTACTTCTGACTTGTGAATGTTCCTTCAATTATAACTTTCAAAAGTTGAAAGAAGTTCCAATTAAAAAGTAACTCAAAATCGATAATTTTATGGGAATAAATAAATAGTTTCTGTATAACGTTAAAATAAATTTTACACAAAAATATCGAGATAAATAATATAGAACTCGGACATTCTGACATTGCTAGATTTTCAGAGTGGAAGGTCGACTATAAAAAACTTCTTGCTCTATTTGTTACTGGAAAAATTGAAAAGTTTGTAATTGCGAGTATACATATAATATTTTTTCAAATCAAGGGGTTAAAACGAGTGTTTATACGAGTGCAAGATTTTTCGAACGAGTGAAGCGAGTGAACAAATTGCACGAGTTAAAACACGAGTATGCACCTTGATGCGAACAGTAATTATTTTGACGAGAACATTTAACACATGTTTTCATTGTTTACGAGCTCTATCGAGCATCTTCTAATATTAGAAGTATTAGAACTATTGAAATTGCCGATAAAGTAGAGCATTCACAAAATGTGAATCCTCTGGTCGGATATCTTTACGCATAGGCACGTTCGCTGACGCACTTATATATATTTTATTTTCAATAATATTAATAATAAACTATTAGGTTTATATAAATAAATCAAAATTTATTTATTTATTTATAATAATGTAAAATAATATGTACTAATTCTATTACAAAAACGGCGTAGAATAAAAGAACATCATTTTTCATATTGATGACAATCAAATGAAATTAATCAATCATTTTTACTATATCAGTGATTGACTTTAGTTATGATCATATTAAACAAATTATTTTTAATGATACTATAATCATTGTTAGTTCCAATATTGCATATGTAAGAGTAAATACTGGATATCATTTTGAAAATACTTTACAAAACGGAAGTTTTGATTTATTACAATTTTTTCTAGTTGTGTTGATTGAAGCCAATAAGTAAATATTATAGATTTTATTCAAAAATTAAATATGCCATTATTATCATTCTCAATGACTCGAAATATTTTAAATAATTTTTTTTACGCCATACCAAAAAATCGCTTGTAAAAAATACACTGAGAAAATTTTTCAGCGATTATTCCTATATTTTACATGAATTTTGGTGTATCGAGCATATTCTTTTGTTTTTTCCTATAAACTATTCATTATAGCCTATACATTGAGGAAACACTGCTAGAACTATAGGAAACACTCCCAGGTCTTTAATAATAAAGACTCTTTATTGGAATGTTTCCTATAGGTTCTAGCAGTATTTCCTCAGTGTATAGGCATTAATGAATAGTTTATAGGAAAAAAAAAAATATGCTCGATACACCAAAATTCATATAAACTATAGGAATAATCGCTGAAAAATTTTCTCAGTGTATTTTTTACAAGCGATTTTTTGGTATGGCGTAAAAAAAATTATTTAAAATATTTCGAGTCATTGAGAATGATAATAATGGCATATTTAATTTTTGAATAAAATCTATAATATTTACTTATTGGCTTCAATCAACACAACTAGAAAAAATTGTAATAAATCAAAACTTCCGTTTTGTAAAGTATTTTCAAAATGATATCCAGTATTTACTCTTACATATGCAATATTGGAACTAACAATGATTATAGTATCATTAAAAATAATTTGTTTAATATGATCATAACTAAAGTCAATCACTGATATAGTAAAAATGATTGATTAATTTCATTTGATTGTCATCAATATGAAAAATAATGTTCTTTTATTCTACGCCGTTTTTGTAATAGAATTAGTACATATTATTTTATATTATTATAAATAAATAAATAAATTTTGATTTATTTATATAAACCTAATAGTTTATTATTAATATTATTGAAAATAAAATATATATAAGTGCGTCAGCGAACGTGCCTATGCGTAAAGATATCCGACCAGAGGATTCACATTTTGTGAATGCTCTACTTTACCGGCAATTTCAATAGTTTTAATACTCCTAATATTAGAAGATGCCCGATAGGGAGTAGAAACCAAAGCTGTCTTTCCGAATAGATGAATAGGCCGTCCCTAAAAACTGACATGAAAATGGTGACCTTGCACCCTAACACCGTTATTTACTCACGGTTTCGTGTTTTTTCATAATAATAAACACAAATCATGCGATTTTTTCACGCGCTCTAAAATATCGTTCGTAGAGTTTCTACACGTAAACATGAAAACGCGCGTTTTCATATTCGAGATACGAAATTAGTATATTACGTAGCAGCTATGGAAGTGCGAGTTTTTTAAATTATTTTTAAGTCACAATTGTGTAGATTGCGTATACATATATGTCCTAATTAATTATGACTCAAATCATAATTAGAATGTCTCAATTCTTGCATAGTGCCTACAATTTTTCAATGTATAACAGTTTTGCTTTCATTTTATGTCATTGAATTCAATGAGGTCTAGAATCTTCGTTAATACTGTTGAAATTTAATCACTAATGAAACATAATCACTACAAGATAAATGATAAAAACGATTAATTATGTGCAAACGTTTCCAACATTCGAATAAATGTGAAATTAACAAATTTTGTTCAAGTGTGGAATTTCATTAACTTACGAATTTCAAGAATAAACATCGTAGAAATAGATAATTTTTTAAAATAAAATAACTTCCGTATTTTTTGATTATCTAATAATATCAGGAAATTGAATAAATTTCAAGTTTTTAAGCATTTTCCATTTTCATAGAAGTATTTCGATAACTTCAGAACATTTTCGAGTGTCGGCAAATGTTTAAAATTATAAGATATAATAAAGAAATTTAACTCAACCTTTAAGGGATGAGTTCGGAAAAGATATTTGATGATACAAAAATGAAAAACAGAGTATCATTTCCAAAATTGTTAATACTTTCGGGGAGTTTCATAATTTTTATAATTATCGAATCACACAAATTCGAAAACTCATAGAATTTTAAATTTAGTTTATAGAAGGCTCATACCACATAGTATATAAAAATCAAAAAATTCAGAATCAATTTTTATCGTGAACATTTTAAAAACTGCTTCCTAATTCAAAATTTTTAAAAACATCGAACGTTTGACGATTGCAAAATATTGCGGAATTTTTAGGATCTCTACAATTTTGATGAATTTGAAAAAATTTCTTTTTTATGTGTTTTTCACATCTGAAGAAGATTCAAAGAAGTGATTAAGAAAATCTTGTATTAGTCGAAATCATAGATAATTCAGAAATAAATATGATTTAAAAAAATATATATATTTGAAGTATAGCTGTGGCTTCCCGCCCTAACAGAGAAACTCACTTCTGTCATAAAGTTTAAAATTTTATCAGAATAGGATGTAAAATGAGCCTTATGGCAGAAGCGACTTTCTCTGTTATGGCGAGAAGCCACAGATATATATGACAATATTATTATTCACAACATACTGTTGAAATTTTTTTAAGGAATATGGAATTTAAATAATTTTTGGAATCATTTTCAATTTATCATTGCTTGCCAACTCCTTCACGGATTTTTTTCAGAAAATCATGTTTATCCGTAAAAATTTAATGGAAAAAAAAAAAATTAGAACTCAATGATGCCCTTAACGCTAAATAATATTTTAATAAATAAATATATAACAACAAGCTGCTTCAGCTGTTTTGACGGTTCCCCAGGTTTCCCTTAGTAATTTGGGTTTTTATGAAGTTCTTATATAACACCTCATAAAATGTCGGTGTTTTTTTTAATAAAATCCCGTTTTTTTTTTCAAATCACTTTATAAACAGAGAAATGTTTCATAAAATTTTTATTAGTTTTTAGTCACTTTACAAAAATTTATAAAATCTTCATAAAAGGACAGAATCTTTTTAAAGTAGTTTTTAAAATCCACTTTATAGAAATGCGGTTATTTTATAAAGATTTTATGAAGTTTTTATGAGGTGACTTTATAAAAACTGATAAAAACTTTATAAAACGTTGATCTTCTTATAAAGTGACTTTATCAAAAAGCAGAATTTTATGAATGCCCAAATTTTATACTTTATAAAAACCAAAGTTGCTAGGGTCGTCGCATTTTTAATAGAAAAGATGAAAAAAATCAACCCATTGAAAAAATTATTTGATTTTCTATCACTGGTCCAGATTTCAAGAGTTTAAGAAAAAAACTGGTGCAGTTGTCAATTCTGATAAGTTATTTTTATTCAGACGTTATATCTTTGAATGTATGTTAAATTTTCCCTGAAAAGAGGGTCACACATTGACTCCGAAACGTCGAGATAAAAATAATTTATAAAAATTGACCAGCTGCACAGGTTTTTTTCCTCAACTAAAAAAATCAATTGTATCAGCCGTCAGCTCGCGCAGTTGACGATGGTTAGCGATGATTAGTTTCTTAGCGAGCTCAAGTGCTTGAGCCGCAATTTTGAGATGAATTTGAAACGGAAATAGAATGGGCCGTAGCTGAATTGAACCGACCACTATCGAAAGGAGCCGAGCATCCCGAAAGCAGCAGACCGCTTCGGGCGCTGCAACCTCATAGGAATCTAGAGTAGTGTGAGAAGAGGTGTACCTGAGGTAATATATATATACATATCAGTACCTCTAACACTGGTGGGGCCGCCGTGATTTTCTGCTAGTTATCGGTTTCGCAAAGCTTGAGAGTTGTATGGGGCTGGTAAAAACCCATATGTGAGTTAGTGTACTGTGTACTGCGCAGGGTGCGTAGATTAGAAACAGAAAGTTGCTCAGCAGCTTGTAGACAGGACAGGTGCCATAGTTTCCTCATGTCACCTGTCCTTGTCTACAAGCTGCTGAGCAACTTTTTGTTTCTATTCTATGCACCCTAGTACTGCGTATGCTACCCAATATATATGTTGTCATAAACAACAAATCAAAAACAGAAACTTGATACTTATGTTTTGAAATTAATGTTATCGGCGATAATTATAAAAGTTTTGGAATTCTGATATTTCTAATTGATGTAGATGAAGTTACTTTCAAAATTATATACATAATCTAAGCAAAAGTACTGTACTTTTTATTATGAAATATTGCTATCACAGTTCAGTCCCAATTATTTCACATTTTGATAAAATTTGTGTCATACTCTACTATATTTATAACAAATCCCTGTTATTTTTTTCCTCTCAAAACTTTTATAAGAAAATGAATTTTTTATAAGAAGTGGGATCCTTGCAAAGTGCACCTTATAAATACCTGGTAAGAAACCAAAATTTCTTGTAAAAAATTGATCGAAAAAATGTTATAAGGTTTTTTTCTTATATTTCCTCATTAGATTTTATCAAACACATTCTCATAAGTGATTTTAATTTAATAGGTTTTTATAAGGTTACCTTACAAGAAATTGGATTCTTATGAAAAATTTTATTTTATGAAAAGGTTTTTCAAAGGATCAAAATCACTAGAGTTACTGGTAAAATTTGTCAATATTTGCCATAAATATAGTTAAATAAATAGGTAGTTTTAAAAAGTGCAATAGTCGAAACTGATTTACTATTAAACTATTTTACATTAAAAAGTACAGTACTTTTGTCTGACAATGAGTGCAGAAACTGGCATGCAACAATATACAACTTTTTTCCAAAAATATAAATAGATACCAAAAGAAAATACTTAATCAACTACACATTTTCATGAAGTGATTTTTTCATTTCTTTATAAATAACTAATTTCAAATGGGTATGTGGTAATTGAATGATTGTTTATTATTTCAGAAACCAGTTTTTTCATTCAAATTGACAACAAAAAATGTCATGATATACAAGTAGCCCATTTTTTCAAGTTATCTGTATGTATGTACAAAGAACTCAGATCTACCGATAGCAGTAGTTTTTTTTTCATTCAAAAGTATAAGCTAAGATTTCTTCATTCAAACATACAACTCTCCAATTATTATTTTTTGAACCATTAAATCAAAATTTTGAAACTTTCAACTATCCACACAATTTTCAATGAAGTTTTTCATCTAGAAATTATTAATCTTGAATTCCTCTTCATCACAATTATGGCTGTTACAAAATGTAGGGAATTTCAGGAAATGCATTTAATTGTGATATTCGAAAATCGTAGATTTATAATACAAATTTCAATCCAACATCTGATAGTTTCTCAAAAAATTACAATATTTGGTAAAAATGATCAATATCTCTTGCTTTGAGCTCTCTTTTCTATAGACATTACTTGCAATGGTAAACTTTCCCGATTCTATCCAAAAATTAAAAAAAAAAAGCTAAAAACGCTCATTACATATAAGTTCTAAAGATGAAATGGAATCCGCATTGAATATTTCTAATTTCATAAGTATTATACATAATTGGACAATTACATTGATATCAGCTCCTTTTTCCAAAAGGTATCTGACAACTTCTGCTTGTCCATAGTCTGCTGCATAATGCAAGGGAGCTCTCCCATCAATCATTTGATTGACATCTATACTCTGCAAAAAAAATTTACAAAACAGGATAATGAAAGTTTGAAACCTAAAATATTAAATTCTAAAGATATACAGTTGCCTCTAAATATATTGCCGCTATGTGTGCTTTTTCATCAATTAGCTGTTGAACAGAGATAGAAAGAGAGGCCTGTGGCAATATATTTAGAGGCGACTGTACATTATAAGGTGAAGATTTTAATGACTCCAAATTCTACTGTATACTTTCAGAGCTAAATAAATTTTCCAGAATCAAGTTGTTTTGTAGATTTCTATTGTTTCAAAGAGTGTTAATTTTTTCAGTATTCTTTATATTTTTTAAAGTTCCATACATTTTAGTTAAATACATGGATTTTATAGAAAATGTGAAACATCATTGGCCACAGAACTGTGTAAAGCAAAATAATAGCAAAACTTACAAAATGATTAATAGAGTAAAGATGAATCATGAAGCACTGTTCATAAATGCCAAAACTTACAATGGAGCAATAAGCATAATTGTTTCATAATGGGAACGCATTGATATAAAAACAATGTAAAAATCAAGAACCAAATGTTTGTTTTGTTATGTTTATCCGTACGTGGATGAAGGAGGCATTGAAAAATAACATTTCAGTGATTTCAGTACAACCAGAAAGCGTTCTTCAATTTGTTACACTGCTGAATAGCTGAAACAAAGAATAAAATAATATTAATTACCTTGTTCTCTACAATATCGCGAACTTGGTCCAAATCGCCGTTTTTTATCCCCCACACAAGATCGCCCATTTTGAAAAAGGATTTCCAACAGTTATTCAAAAATCGTATTTTCTCTCATCGAATTTATTCTTACTCCGACTGTTCACTGTCTAATTAAAGACGAGAATTAAGTGACATTACGTGATGTCAAAACGTAAACATGCACCACACGCACCAATTGACAATTGACAGTGATTGACAGTTGACTGCAGTTGACACAAATTGGCTAATCACAAGTAATTGACAATTAATGACAACCAATGACAACCAGGGGGGTGCAACCATATATGTAATACTTCTATATGGCCAGCAGAAAGAGAAGTCTCTCCGACAAGACTACGGTCCCGACAACACTCTCTGTCCTACTTCATTACTCGTTTCTGCGCCGGCGCGAGCTCAACAAAATACGTGTTTATAATACACTGGAAATTCCCCATTACGTCCTTCTCTTCTACGACCCCTCCAGTCCGCTCTCCAAGAATGATGTAATGAGGATGCTCTACTCGCTTGGTAGGGGTATGCGTGTTTGATGGAAGCACTGTGGGCAAGGCGAGAGACTGGACTGGCGCAAAGGGCTACTGCGCATCTAGCGCCGTCTCTTTCTTTCTCACTACTTATTCAAGAGTGAGAAGTCAAGTCACATGTGACTATTAGCAAACACGTGCCTAAATGAAAATAATGTACAACCGTGTTGACATTTTTTTTATTACTTTTTGATTACGTTTTACGATGTCACACGTGTGCTGCGTTCAACTGTGTGGTTCCAAGGAAGGCAGGAAAAATAATCCGCGCTGCTTATTTCGGGTTAGACCTGTGAGTATTTTATTTATTTAATATTCTTTTCAGCAATTTAGTGATAGACATTGACATGCTTTGATATTGGCAGAAAAAACGATAATTTTTCCCTGGCAGGGAGTGCCGTTAATACCTATTTCTTGGGGAACTTAATTTTTAAATTTTTCTGAAATCTGCAGGTATAAATATCGTCATTAAATAAATAAATATGAAATCCGTTTGAAAACTATATATGTATATACTATAGAAGTGCCATTCAAAATTTTGTAGACAAAAAAATCGAAAACTAGAAAATAAAAAATCATTTTCATGAACGCTAGGTATACAAAAATTTGAAACTTTGAGAACTTTTGAAACTTGTAAACATTTTATAAATACCAGACATTTTTGTAAAATTCAAAATTCTCTAAATCCCTGGAATTTCTCAAAAATCTTGGAAGCAATGAAATTCCTAAACTTGATAAATTGTTGAAACTAACTTTTGTTGATTTGATTAATGTAAATTTGAAGTTCCTAAAATTAAATGTACAAATTTTTTTTGAATGAATTAAAAATTTTCAATTTGCATTCCTTTTCAATATTGCTAATTTCAAGTTTGAAAAGTAAAATTACTCTTTTCCATAAAACTTAATTGTTCGTTTTTTTTTTAAGTAAATTGATCAGAATGGCGAAAGTTGAGAAATCGATAAGTTGGATTAATTTAATCAATAAAAAATTTTCCAAGAAAGTCGATACTTATAATATAATCAAATTCAATATCAAGTCAGTAAATTTTCATGTATGTATTTCTTGGATATTAATTATAGAATTCGTATTTTGCATAAATTGACCCGCTTTAGAAATTGAAAAACAATTATTAAATAACTTTATTCAAAATTTTATTTACCATACTCCGAGAACAGTTGAAAACATTTCTTCAAATTAATCATTTACTCGTATAAACTATGCAGATGAACTAAAATGAGGAAGTTTTTATTTCTGACGAACAATTGTATTCCACAGGATTCTTCAAACTACATAGCAGTTTTTAATGCCATCGGCCACCACTTGAAGCAAAATAAATCAGCGCCAAAAATCTTGTACGTTTGCGATTTACATTATGAAAAATCGTGCATATTGACATCTAGCATTAAAATGTGGAAAGATGGAGTGGAGATAACTTTACCCCGGCAAAAGCGACGGTTCAAGGAGGACAGTATTCCAACTATTTTCACATTCGTAAGTTTAATACATATACATATATAAATACATCAATTTCCAATATTATTTTTCAATAATATTATCATTTTTTGATGATAATACTAGTAATTGGATTTATAAAATAAAAATAATGGTTGATATGGTTGATGTGAATAATATTCATGAAGTTTTGATTTTTGGTAATATGAAATGAGTATTAGTAAAATTGGTATATCAAAAAACAGGTTTATCAGTTAATCGATTTGATTATACAGTGAAACCTCATTTATATCCCCTCTCTCTTTCTCACTCTACTCTCAGTTTTTGAAATATTTCATTTTTCCGTAATGTTTTAGGTAAAACTCCTTTTCACACTAAAATGTTTAATAATTTTTTGACATCAATTTGTATTGCAGCAAACATTGACTCACTGCAAACAAACGTTGACTCCAACGCCTGTGAAGGAATCCAGCGTGCAAAAAATTGGACAAGCTGTTCCCGAAAATTGCAATCAGCCACAAAATTTGCAAATTGAATCTGAACAGAGTGATGAATGTAAGGATCACGAGGGCAAGGAACAAGGACATCGGGAACAGGAACAACAACCTAGGGAAAATGTGCAAGAACACGAGCAAGAAGAACAAGAACCATTTACGCGAAACACTATAATAGAGAGATGGAAGTCTCTCGTACAAGAAAAAAAAGCTCCGGCACACTGGGGTTTGTGCAATAATTCACTGGGACTTGCTTTAGTCTACTTTGGGGACGGTGATCAAGCAGGCACGAGAACTATTTTAGTGAAAGATGATATATCTTTCGAGGTATGTACAGGGTGCGCCATTTCTTATGTCGGCATGTAAACATTGAATAACTTGAAAAAAAAACAACCGATTTCTGTAAATGAGGTATTTTTATTTAGTTTGGTCCTTTACAATTTATTTAGACTAGTTTTTGAACACAACATCAATCAAGTGGCCGCCCTTATTGTTCACAGCAAAATATGCCCTTTTTGCGGCGTTTTCCATTACCTTTTCGAGCATCTCGGGTGGTATAGCAATGATTTCGGCACGAATATTTTCCTTAAGCTCTTCAATGGTCTGCGGCTTGCTGGCGTACACTTTACTTTTCAAATAACCCCACAAAAAGAAGTCTGGAGGGGTCAAATCTGGAGATCTGGGTGGCCATTCAATGTCGCCTCTTTTTGACATCAGACGTCCAGGGAATTTTCGTTGCAGAAACTGGATTGTTTGATTCGCAGTGTGGCAGGTCGCACCATCTTGTTGAAACCAGTAATCTTCAAGACCTTTTTCACGCATTTGTGGGCAGACATAGTGAGCCAACATCCACCGATATCGGTTTCCATCGATCGTTTGGTTCTCTTTGAAAAAATAAGGACCAATGATGGTTTTGGCGCAAACGCCGGCCCAAACAGTAACTTTTTGGTCATGCAATGGCGTTTCATGGATCTCGTGTGGATTCTGCGTTCCCCAAATGCGGCAATTTTGCTTATTAACGCCTCCAGAAAGTTTGAAATGTGCCTCGTCGGTCATTAAAATTCGCTTCCAAAAATCAGGTTCAGTATCAACTATTCGAGCGATTGTTTGTCCATATTCCAAGCGACGTGGATGATCTGTAGGCAATATTCTTTGTGTTAATTGCATTTTGTACGGAAACAAATGCAAATCATCTTTCAAAATGCGCCGTAGAGTGGTTCCACTGATGCCGAGATGCTGAGCGCGGTGACGATATGAAACTTTTGGGTTTTGGGCAACGCTCTCTCTGACAGCTTCAATCAGTTCATTTGAACGTCTTGGTCGTTGATGAACGGGTTGTTCGCGATCTTTCACTGTCCCGTGGTCACAAAAATTCGACACCAAACGACGAATAGTGTTGTCAGATGGTGCCTGTTTGCCAAGATATTTTCGACGATATGCTCGTTGAGTTAACACAACTGAACGACTATTTTCAATGTACAAAGTAACTATTTCAGCGCGTTCTTTTGGTGTGAAGCGATACATGGTTGAAATTGTACTGAATTGACGTTTCCAAAACAAGTGAAGTCAAGTAAATCGGTTGTCAAATGTTTAAGTTATTCAATGTTACAATACCGACATAAGAAATGGCGCACCCTGTATTACAGGCGCATCGGTAGATAATTACTCCCAAGCAATTTCAACTGTCAGGCTCGCAAATTTTGAAGTATTTAAATCGTCTGTACAACTTTTAAGTGCTTTTTTTGCAAAAAATATCGTTTGTAACTCGAACGTGAGACGTGGCTTTGTGCTCGGACCAATTTAACAGCCTTTGCTGCTAAATTGGCCCTCGCCCTACCCAGATAGCAAGATGATAGGCAAGAAGTCAACATAAATGCAACATCAAATGGACCTTAATGTTGCCATGTTGCAGGTAAGATACGACCGCATAAAGCATAGGTTCTGTTAGCATCAAATGCACACTTGCTCGGGTTGTTTTTAGATGCATAATTTCAGCATGAGGTGCCGTAACAAATCAAATTATCGAAAAGGTTTATAGGTATGCCATGTCTACTTGATGGCAGCATTTTAGATACATGACATGGCACATTTCGATACTCTATAGAGTATGCATTTTGGTGGCATTTTAGTGGCATAGAATTGAAAGTGATTCAGTACATTTTGCTGAACATACTGTTTCTATTAATGATTCACATGCAAAAATTTTCTGTTTAGAGTATGTGGTATGAGAAAAAATGAAAAAATATCATAAAAACCTTTATGTAAAAACAAGATTTTTATTTGTTAAAACTGTGAGGTTTCATATCTTACAATTTTCTCGTGAATGCGCATGTTTTTCCGACTAATGACATTCTCTTAACTTACTTCAGTAACAATAATATTACATTCTAACTTACACAATATTATGTGTCTGAATTCCAGTATGATTGTTGATATTTTGTGCATTCGCGAAAACGATTTTCTCGTAAATGCACATGATTTTTCGACAAATGATGTTTTCTTAACTTAGAAAAATAAAAGGGATTACAATTGCAAGGCCACAGAGAGAAAGGTTCAGTTAGTAGTAATAGTAGCAGTCAATAAAGATTGTTTTGTTTGAATGAGAATCTTAATTTTCTTCAAATCGAATTTTTTCGAAAATAAATGGTTATTTTTGAAAAAATTAGAGTATGAACTATAAATGAACCTTTTTCTCAGTTATTACGAAAGTAACAATAATATTACATTCTAACTTACACAATATTATGTGTTATAATTAAAGTATGATTGTTGAGAGTAAGATTTGTTTATTGGTAATAAATCGAGAATCGAGGTGAAAACTGACATGATGAAATACTGAAAAAAATACTCTAATCTAGTGATATGTATTATAAGGAAAAGTGTTCAGTTGGTCGGCAACATATGGTTGAGGATGCAGGCGGAAATTTTGATGAGGATTCTCTTGTGTTCGGATGGGATGAGTTTGCGGAATAGCCACGTTTGAATTTACAGTGTGTTGTAGAGATGGCGAAACCGGAACAAAGGTTGCAGAACCACTTGTACGATGAAGAGGTGGCAATGTAGATTGAATATTTTGAGCGTTTTGTCTCTGGATTCCAGTTGAGGTTTCTCCGGATTCCGGTCGACGATTTCTGGCTCTTTGCTTCCCATTCTTCAGCGCAGCCATAACCGCTGACATAATTTGCTTTTGGCTTGGTTGGGGAATATTGGGGTGTCCACAGAGAGCATCTGAAAAAAAAAAAAAAAAAAAAAAAAAAAAACATGAGGTTTCACAACTGCATAAAATAATGCTATAAATACAAGATGAAGAACTGTCGTTTTGAACTGTGGTACACTAGAAACTCTAAGTTGTTTCACATATTTTCTGGCGTTGCCAACTTATTTTTTCTTCCTCTTCTTAGGTAATAGGTAATAGATAGGTAATCTTCTAAAAGCACCCGAGTCCACTGGGAAAACAGTTCTATGCTGTTCTAAACGATTCGTGGGAGAAAGATTATAAGAGTTTATTTGGGTGTTCCTTATTTCCATGACCTCAGAATTTTTCCATTTCAACCTTTCAAAATTGTCAAGGTACCATGGAAAAATTCTCTGCAAAGTTTCATCGAATTCTAATTACATTTAAACGTGTGACCGAGATGTTGAAACTTTAAATGAAAAATACATGTATTTTTTTTGCATGTTTTACTCACACATGTCTGATTTCAGCAAATGTTCATGAAAAAAATTGATACGTGGAAAAATTTGAGTAAACAACTAGTCTGGTATTGATGTTTTTGTACATATTTTTGACAACTTTAAAGGGCTGTAATGGGAAACATTCTTAGGTCATGGTAGTGAGGGATACCCCACAGTTTATAGGGTACTATAGAATCATATGCTTAATTTTTCTTTTACCAGCAATCACTTGCTCCCAGCGCGTACTGACGATTGCCAATTCTTCTCGATGCCGTCCATATTTCCCGGTCCAGGTAATGATAGAGCACAAATTGTCACCGAAACAGCTTTTGACGATTTCATTGGCTGCTTCTTCAATGTTGTGGCCTCTGAGCCATTTGCACCAGGCTACCTAAAAGACGACATAATCATTTGTAGAAATCATAATTTGCTGAATTGCGAACGCACTTGGCGAATAAATTTTTTACACTGCTAAATGTTTCAGTTGCGATAAGTAGAAGTCTAAGGAGGAACCATTTTCTTTAGCACTTTTAGAATACTATTTTGAAACTTATCGACGTTCCCACGAAAAATTGATCGAAACCAAGGTCTTTTTCTGTAAATTAACAATCTACTTTTTTGAAAAAATTTTCTTAGAGGAAACTCTTGAAATACTAAAAAATATTATTATGATTTCTTGTGCTCCTTTTTTCCATGTACCAGGTGTACTCCTAATTAATTTCCGGTTTTTTTGCAAATAAAACACATAATTCCAAAAAAACCGTAACCTTCATTTTCTTCAAAGTATTTTCCATCGCTTTCTACACATTTTTCCCACCTTTCTGGTAAATTGTGGATACCACGCCAGTAAAAATCATTGCCTTTGGAGGTGAACCACTCGGTGAGCCATTTTCGTACATTTTCGTACGAGTCGAAGCGCTGCTCAGAAAGGGCATGGCCCAACGAGGCAAAGAGGTGGTAGTCGGATGACGCCAGGTCTGGTGAGTAAGCCGCATGATCAAGCACTTCCCACTTGAGCCTTTCCAGCGTGTCACGAACGACTTTCGACTTATGCGACGGCGCATTGTCGTGGAGCAAAATCACCTTCTTCTATCGTTGTTGATATTCTGGTCGGTTTTCCACAATGGCTCGGCTCAAATCTTTCATTTGCTGTTTGTAGCGAACGGCATTCACAGTTTCACCAGGTTTCAGCAGTTCAAAGTATATAACACCGGACTGGTCCCACCACACACACAGCATGACCTTCCGACCGTAACGATTTGGCCGTGCCGTCGATGTCGATGCTTCTCCTGGACTCACCCACGATTTGTTGCGCTTAGGGTTCTCCAGGAAAATCCACTTTTCATCACCAGTAACAATACGATGCAGGAAAGACTTTCTTTTGTATCGTTGAAGCAGCATTTCACACGTCACTTTTCGATTCTCCATTTGTCTCTCGGTCAGTTCATGGGGCACCCACTTTCCACACTTCTGAATTTTTCCCATAGCTCGCAGACGTTTGGAAATTGCTTGCTGTTCAACTCCCAACGCATCTGCAAGCTGTCGTTGCGTTTGCGTGTTGTCTTCATCTAATAATGCTTGCAATTCGGCGTCATCGAACGATTTTCGCTTGCCGGAGCGTGCGGCGTCGTTCAGGTCGAAATCTCCATTTTTGAACTGTCGAAACCACGTTTCACATGTCGAAGTGTTAAAGCACGATCACCATAAACTTCCACAAGCGCACAGTGGCTCTCGGACACTTTTTTCCCCTGATTGAACATGAAAAGCAATGCATGGCGCATATGCTCAAAATTCGGTACAAAATTCGATATTTTTGAAGCGCAATAAAAACTTACTGGAAGATTTTTCGAGAAAATGTCAACGCAGTTTAAGCACTCGATATGACTGAACAAAATGACATATGGTATGTGTTACCAACAGCGGTACAAAACAGAACGCCATCCATTGAAAAAACCGGAAATTACTTAGGAGTACACCTGGTAATAATGCATTTTCCAAAAGTGATCGCTAAGAAACAGGTTCACGAAATGAAGTAACATTTCCTCAAGTATGAATATATTTAATATTTTAATAATAAAATTAAAAAAATTAGAATATAAGTGGAATAACAAGTTTTGGACCTCGAATAAGAAATTAAAATAGACTATCTCTTTCTGAAAAGGGCTCAAATTTTGAGCAGAAAAAATTTAATTTATTGATACTTGGGGAAGTATTACTTCATTTCGTGAACCTGGTTCTTAGCGATCACTTTTGGAAGAGGGACTATTACACTAAAAATGTTAATTACGCTTGAGTTAGGAATTGGAAGGACTTTTACTGCATGGAAAGAAATTTTCAGTTTCAGCAACCTTTCATTTTTTGAAATATGGACCAACGATAATTTTTAATACGAAGTCATCGTTTCGGTCGAAACAACTACATCAAAATTTCTATTACTCAAAGTGCACTTATTACAGAAAATTTCGTTGCTATATTTTGCCAAACGATTTAATTGTTGAATCTGACAATTCCTTTCCTTGTTAACGGTTATGAACAGTTATGAGTCGAAAAATTGTATAGGCAGATGTTAGGCGTAAACGATAGGCTTTGTGATAGGCAGAATATTAAACTACTTTTAAAATTCTGCAATAAAATACATACAAAACAAGTTCGGCGATATCTTCCGCGACACGGTTATTTTTGGCAGTAACTGTCCAACTTTCTCGGTGATAGGGAGTACTTTGATCAGCAACATTTCTGAAAAATAAAAGATCATGTAATCACGGTGGTTGTGAAGAAAACGAAGTATTCTGAAATATTTAGTAAATTTTTCAATTATCATGCGATTCAAACTCATAAGGTAAAAATACTCGAGAGAGCTCATACGAATTTACATTAATTTTTATGTTGAAGCACGTTGGGGCTATGATAGGCAATAGTAAACAAAACTCTTACAAAGCTGAGAAATATGTGACGTATTCAGCGACAAAGAATGTATGTTAGAAACTAATTGGACTACAGTGCCATGAGTTTAATTTACGTTTCTTCATCAGACGATATTATGTTATCGGTAGGGCCATTTCCATTAGATTCCCGGGAAAGATTTCGTGTCTTTTCCGCCGTTGTAGTTACAGATCCTTGCAACATTTTCCGTGATCCATGCGAAGTTTCAGCTGACGTACTTGACATGGAATTTTGTGGCTCATGCGTACCGGTATTGATAACTGCTGGCTGCACGTTGCTGTATTCTTCCTCGTAAGATACCCTGAGATTACGTCTAGGCGTGAACGCAGTTTCAGTGTCAGTGCGTTTTGAAGTCATTGTCACTGATTCCGGACTGCTGTTGCAATCTGTATGAAGAAATAGTAACAACGTGTTAGTATGGTTAACGCCCTGGGTTAGCCTTATAGAACAAATCCGATTTCAGTGTGAGGCACTGAACCCGAAATGGTTTTTTTAAAATAATTTTTTTCTTTGCCAATTCTCTCCCCAAAAAAATATCGAATCAAGTACATTAAAAAAAAATATTCCTTGGAAAAAATGTGTATAACCGTGAGTCCACCTGTTTATCGAGTTTGTGACTACACTGAGAAAAAGTGAGCATAATGGTTACGGTGAAAAAAAATTTTTTTTTGATTCAACGTACTCTAATGTTAAAAATAGTAGTCACAGCGCTTTCCAGCGTACTTATTGCGGTGAATCAAAAAAAATTTTTTTCGCCGTAACCATTACGCTCACTTTTTCTCAGTGTAATAACCAAGGAATAGCTGGTTTCTTAAATTTTTTATCTGAGAAAAGTTGACTGATTTTTTAATTTGCCTTGGAAAAACGTAATCGTAATTTTTTAAGTTTACTAAAGTGCAGTTTCTCTTTTTTAAAATATTTGTGACTATCTTCTACTTAGTTTTAGGCAGGTAAAGGGTACTGTAAATAATTCTATTTCTCTGGGAAATATTTACGTACTTTATGTTTCTGGCTAATTTGGTACAGGAAAAGTTTTTCGCCCAATTAAAATTCAATTTTTTGAAAATTCATCACATGAAAATTGAAGCCATTTTTAAAAAACACTTGTGAAAATCAATTATGAGTGACCGTGTTGTTTTACAAAATTTTGTGCAAAATCGTTACTTTGAAATAAATTGACGTTCTATACATTCTTATTTGCCCATCTAACTTTCATTTTGCAAAATGGATGGATGCAAACTATATCGATTACTGTCTCTATGATTATTTGAAGCTGAGATTTCATGAACAAAAGCTTGACCTGTAGTTCATGTCGCTAGGAAATTTGCAGATAACCTAACCCTATTTAGAATTTAGTTGTGTTTATCATGTGTATAAGGTAATTTTTGGATGCTACAATGCAACATACCGGAGTGATTTGGAGAAACACCCGGAGGAGGTGGATTTATTGGAGACTGTATGCGTTGCGTTAAGCAGCTTCAATTTACATCATGTGGGTGACCATCATTGTTGATGGTATGTAGCTCTTTTTCCATTTCAACGCTCTACCGTTTCAACGGCAATATTGAAAGTCCTGGATGACGATTCGGTGGCATACGTTCTTTCTCGCCCTCGCTATTAGTATCACAATAGCGTGTCGGTAAGGTGCCAGCGCTTGATCTACTCGACTTCCTAATGTACGACATGATTCTTGAAAAAAGTGCAGAACTGTTATTAGTTTGTTGATTGCAATCATTTAGTTTTCTAGATAACTAAGAGAATTGAAAGTTCTGTAAGCAGCTAAACAAAGGAAAACATTTTTTCTAAATTAAGAGCAGGCACTTGAATTGTTGTGCATAGGTTACATATCACTACAACTTTAAATATTTTTTGTGTGCGATCAGAAAAATGAACAGCTTTTATCTTCGGTGCATATATTAAGTAACATTCAAGTATTATGTAACTAAAATATTTATTTAGAGCTCTGTAGGCTGATGGGAGTGCTATCGGACATGACTTTTATGCTTCTTGCTAAGGGTATGAACCAAGGGCGTGGCCTATTTCGGGAAAAAGAGAGCACCTTGTGTTTTCAAAACGCAATGATCGTGGCTTTTGTTGTGATATTCGTTGTTTTGAACTACGATAGCATCGTCGTTATGCACGTTGCTGTATCGCAATATTTGGAAACGAGATTGTTTTCAGGGGTCAAATTTTTAAGCCAATGTACCATGTTCACAAATAAATTAATGACTATTCTGAATATATTAAGTTCAGTGAACCTCGGTTGTGCAGTTATCATTTATATTTTAAATTATACACTATACTTTTGAGAAAATTTGGACTAAGAGTGTGTCGGGTTTGATGAAACATCATAATTGAACTTGACTTTACGATGTACCCTTCACAAACTTACTTGATTGTGTACTCTTGCGTCCTCAGGCTCTGCTGAATTCTCCGAATACAGACACATTAGAGAATGAAAGTTTTAATTCCATATATCATAACATGATGAAGGATGAAACGTTACTTTTTTTGGGAAGGCTGTACACTGAAACATGTGTTCTTCGTTACATAAAATAAAGTTTGTCTCAACTTTTTACACTGCAGACATTATTCGTGTACGCAATGCATGATAATTAGTCGTTACGTATTTTGTAATAAAATGTAACAATTCTCGATCTAATTTTTACATATTGCTTGAAGGTTGTACACGAAGAAACTGTTCACAGGTTTTGATTACAATTCAATTTTAATATTATTTTATGTTTAAAAAAAACTTCGAAACTGTATTTGTTTTAATTTTTGAAGGAGAGAAGGGCCACTTTTTTTATTCAGTTGAAGTCATAAAAATTAAATGCTGAGAATGTACACTATTCGTGTGCGCAATGCATGATAATTTGTCGTTCAGCAAACTTTCATCAACAGTTCCTCTTTTCTTAGTTAACTCAAAGTTGCCATACTATTCCAAAAATTGATACTTCACTAATGAAACGCAATAATGACATTAACATTTTTCTTCAACAACACTTATTTTCTTTAACTTCAAAACCTAGTTTTACAAATCGAAACGTCCCTTTTCAAAATGGAAAAGGAGTATCTATTTATAATCTACTCTTCAGTAAAAAAACAGGAACGTTCACTGTTCACTGTACCTTTGCTACTTGGTGTTTATTAATTAAAAAATTTCGAAAACAATAAAATGTCCATCGCGGCTAGACTCACTGAAATGTGCATCATCTTCATCGTCAGACAAATAATCATTTTCGTCATTGAGTGGAACAACACCATTTGCAAGAGAATCTGTGTATCTTGCAGGCCAATAAGGCATGCGGAAACATTTCGCGCGAATCTGGTATAAGGGTACAATGCACATTTGAGAATTCAAGCGATTGCATTTCCATATGCCAATTGCAGATGAACGAACCCCAACATCATAAAAATCTCCTGTGAAGTCGAGTTTTCGAACAACAAGCTCTATGACTCCGTTAATTTCAATAATGTTGAGTACAATGAGGATTTCTCCAGATTGAGAGATACAGCAATTATCGGATTGGTCAACCGAAAGAACGAATTTTTCACAGCAAACTTTCATATACTGTTTGATATTGTTGTGTAATGATGGTTTTGGCCCATTTCGATGTGGTCTTATCAGCTTATTTTGCTTAATCATCTTTTTCACACGTCTGAAACTCAATTTCTCTTGTTGTCTCCGATATATTTGTTACAACTGCATACCTGGTTTTCTGGTAGCCTTACGGAAGTATGACATATTGCTTTCGAAAGGAAAAACTGAAAAATTATCCAAATTACCGAAGATTTTGGCATCGTCAGCGAGATGTCTCAGACAGTGGATATTGTACGATGCAAACTGAATTCCGTATACATGAGTACTAGAATCGACAAACTCGTTTAAACCATGCTTTGCGAGGTCTGTGTCTTGCACTGAAACTTTTTTCTTTGTCAAAATTGGGATGCCGACATGGAGAAGAAGGAAATTGAGATACCCAAAGCAACTGAGAATACCAAACATAACAACGATCCCTACATATAGTAAGAATGAACGAAGCTCGGTTCCTTTTTTATTTCTGTACATGTGTAACGATTGTAGAGGACGTGAAAATTCTTGAGGGCAGAAACGTTTGACAATCGCAACTCGGTCAGCTACGTAATCCATCCTCTTTTTGTCAAGTTTCTCAGTGAGTCGAAAAACGCCATCAACCCAACCCATTCGCAACCTTTTCATAACCCCAAGACAAACAAGATGTAGGTATTCAAACGGAGTACGCATTGGAATGTCTGAGAGAAGATTTTCTAGAAGACTGGCACCTTTTTTAAAATGCAAATCGTCAGCAGACCTTTTCAGATATTGTTCATGAGTTCTGGCTTCTGCTATTTCTCCTGGATATACAAGATTCTTTTGTTGATCACAATGAATTCCTTCTACGTTGCATTTCGAACATGGAAAAGTGGCCATATGACTTTTGTGATTGAGTATAAATGCTCTCGCAGGAGCATCGGCAATGAACGCTCGAAACACGAATGGATAGATCCTACCACTGCACTCAATTCCACCCTGTTTAGTGGCTGAACAAACATCTGAATTAAATTGCTGAAAGAAGCGATTAGGATCGCTTGGTTTACTTGCACCTCGATATATGCCAACGAGCTCAGGAGCGCTGTCGAACATCGGATGGAAGAGACCATAAGCATTCATGAGAACGTAAAACTCGTAAAATTTTATTACCATGGCTGTGCGCAATTCCGGTTTTTACAAAACACTCCCTTAACTTTTTCCGGAAAGTGATTAAATCGTCATGATCTTCATCATCGCTAGAAACATCATCGCTACTCGACTCGAAATCGTTTTTTAATTCAAAGTCATCGTAAATGTTACATAGATCATGGACATCAGGATAGACAAGTGAGTTTTCGGAATCTACTTCAACCGGCAACCTAGCAGTTTGTTAGTTAATTTTCATCACGAAATAAATGGGAAGGAAAATGTGATAATGTATTGCTGTCGCTGCGTTCTGTATTAGATATCTCGATATTGTGACAATTGTTAATGGAACCACTTTCTACATCTTTTTCGTATGAGTGACTTTCCCTTTGTTCGTCCAACTGCTTTCTTCTGCGTTGCTGACGATCGCTAATCTCATCTCGAAGTTTACGGAAATATCTAATTCGAGAGGAACGTTTCATTTTGTTTTACCAGTTTTTGCCGAAAAATGTGGTACAGTTTTTTTTAATGCAACGATTACACTGTAAGTTTCGTCTGTCCCTCATCATTGAAACTGTGAATTTCGAGATATGAGCGTTTTTTTACTCATTTTTAAATGTTTGATCAGTTATTCCAGAATGAAATATAAATAGAAAAGTGTCTTATTCGAATAATAGGTTCAGAAATTTCCGATCAACGCCGTGAAGCGAGACTTGAGACTGGTTAGTAGCTATCTTCGAATGGATTCACTGCGGAGATAAATACGTACACAATTACTATCAGTAACACTGTTACTGACTTAGATTTTTCCTAACACATAATTTTGTTATCTTAGAAATCGACCTTTTTGTCTTTTTGGAACTAAATCGTTTTGAAGTAGTGAAATTTTGTCTATCAGATTTTGAAATAAACGAATTTTACAAAAACAATATCAAATCCTAACTCAGCCACCCAAAAAAACATGAAAATGACATACATCTTACGGAAATGAAATTTCGCGATAGTTAATTAAAGAAAATTGTTTATATAAACGAATTTTACAAAAACAATATCAAATCCTTACTCAGCAAGCCCAAAAAACAATGAAAATGACATATATCATGCAAAAAGGAAATTTTGTAATAATTTGTTTAAAAAAATTGTTCAAATAAACGAATTTCCTAAAACTAAGGTCAAATTCTCACTCAGCAAGCCAAAAAACCATGAAAATGACATACATCTTGCAACAAGGAAATTTTGCAATAATTTCTTTTAAAAAATTGTTTAAATAAACAAGTTTCACAAGGACAATATCAAATTCTTACTCAAGCAACCCAAAAAACCATGAAAATGACACTTGCAGAAAGAAATTTTGCAATAAATTGTTTATAAATATTGTTCAAACCAATAAATTTTACCAAATCTACGTAAAATAGTTGTACAGAAACTCAAAAAACTGTAAAAAGCATATATATCTTATAGAAACAGAATATCGCGATTATTTGTTTAAACGGATTGTTACAACAAATAATACTTCCAAAATAATGGAAATTTATTGCTTAGCGAACTCAACAACCGAGAAAAGCTCAAAATCTCGTAAAAACAAAATTTTTCAAAAAAATACCGACGTTAAAATTATCCAGTCAACCATTATTTGGCCATTCTAATTATTGGAATATTTTTTGGAATAAATCTAATTCACTCCGTGGGATCGGGTAAAGGGAATAAGGATTATTCCTATCCCAAAGCTCGTGGAATAACAGAATATTCATATTTCATACGTTTCATGTAAATGGGAATATTCCAATATTTATTCCATTATTCCTGGAATGTCATTCCCGCCCAACCCTGATTCCAGTATATTTATTTCAAATTTGAAAACAGAGGTTTCAGACAACAAAAGTCTTAAATGAAAAATCATCAAAAATAAAATGGATGAGTTTTCAAGATTTCAATAGTTGATTTTACAAACTTGAGCCTCAAGCATAATTAAATTTTACTCATTCTCATGTTTGGGATATCATTGACCAATTTACATTTTGCTAGAATAAAAGTGACATTTTTTCAACTTCATGAAAGCAATAATGAAAAGGTGAAACCGTACACTAAATAAGAATCGATGAAAAATAAGAATACAGTATTCAATATTTACAACTTCCCGAATTGCTGTGAGCCTGAACATTTTTCTGACTCTAGTTACTTTTGAATTGTGAAAATATTTTAAATTAAATATTTAACTCAACATTAACTTGTACAATTAATTTGAGATCATTCAACTGGCCTTTTTTTAATTTTGAGAATTGTATGTATCTCTCGCATTTAATAAGCATTCTAATTTCGTACGTTTCAAATTTACTGGTATAAGTTATGGAAATCAATTTTAGAGTGACGTTTACAATTTAAAAAATCTAGTTAATATTTTTTAAATTTAAATTTCATTAGAGTCACCAAGATGTTGACACTCAGAAAAATTCAACATGTTGTGATTTTCGGGTACTGTATATTTATTTGTCATTGATGTTGATTTCTCGTTACTTTTTATTTATTCTAGTATATTTTTTTCAAATTTTAAAGCAGAGATTTCAGACAACAAAAGTCTTAATTGAAAAATCATTAAAAATAAAATGGATGAATTTTCAAGATTGCAATCATTGATTTTACAGATTTGAGTCTCAAGCACGCGTACTGTTTTTTATTTGTCGTTGTTGTTAATTTTTCTTTACTTTTTATTTATTCCAGTATATTTTTTTTTAATTTAAAACAGATTTCAGACAACACAAGTCATAATTGAAAAATCATCAAAAATATAACGGATGAATTTTCAAGTTTTCAATCATTTACCTCATAGATTAGAATCACAAGCATAAGAAATTTCGCGAATGAGGCGTTATCAAATTGCAGAAAGGCAGTTTCTGTCTGCGTAAGACTTTGAAAATTCGTGTTTTTTTCCTCCGTTTCGTGCTTTACGAAAAAAACATAACCTAGGAAAGATATCTTACTTGAAATTGCTTTTCACGTCGAAAAAAAAAAACAGACGAATTTTTCAAGTCCACTGTTAGCAGAAGTTGGTTCTATGCAATGTTACGTTAATTCAATTATATAATGTACTTTATTTGATTTACCTTATTATTTTCCTGTGTTTTTTGGTATGACCACGTTGCCGACCACGTTTCTTAGCACGATGTTGATCACGTAATTGAACATTGAACGCTGCAGAACGCTGTTGAACGCGTACGCACACTTGCGCACACTCACGCACACTGACGCACTACTCCCACTACTCAATATACTATTAGAATTGATTAGTATTGAGTCTGTAGCACCACGAAACTCACGTGTAGTGGGGAATTGAATCACAAATCACACGTCCTATTTTTTAGATCACACTTGCCATTTATTTATTACAACTCACAATTTCTACTCGTCACATAAACTCGCGTAATTACAAAAGTCTTGAAAATTATATCGGATACATATCGCGGTACTCGCGGCTCACGACCCGGTCAGCGATCTCTTACTCTTTTCTCTGTCTCTCTCTCTTCCTTTCCTCGTGAGTCCAGATCTATCCGCGCGCTCTCATTGGTCGTGCCCGCGCGAGTGATGGGAGCCTGTGATTGGCCGGCAGATCGGCGAGATAACTCGGGTAAGTATAATCGTTCGAAAAAAAAAGCGTCCGAAATCCAAAATGGCGTCGCGCGAATGCGCGCGAAATTCAAATGCTCGCGGAGCAAGCCGAACTTGACTTGTCGATCGGTAACCCAGCAGATGCAGCCCTCTGTAGTATTTTTCAGTGGTCGGCTGACCTTCGTCGGACGCGGAAGTGTTGCGAATTGTCAATCGATATTGACAATTGAAAAAAATTATAAACAACAGTTTTTTCTTCAGCAATAAATTGAAATATAAAGTCATCGCCGGAGTGTGCACTAATGCTAATAATCGAAGACCAATCATCAATGGAGATTCCCACAGTCAAATAAGTTTTTTGTTTATTTGGGTACTGAACTTCTACCCGTCATTTGGCTATGTTTACTTTGTTGTTTATTTATATTTTTTCAGGTACAGCAACAAATCGAGGATCTATACTGGGGGCTTCAGTACAAATGGATTCATTTACAGGTTTTTCATGCTTTTCAGTAATAATGCAAAATACGCAAAATATGGTGTAACAAGTTTGAATTTCGCCAAAATAGAAAATGTCAGCTTCATTTACTGAAAATTTTACAATATCAAAAGTTGAATTATTCACCAACGGCAATAGCATCTTTTGCCGAATGCTTGAAATTTTATTTTTTTACTCGGAATCCAATCACATAACGAATTTCAATAATGGTAAAAAATTTGATTCTTATGTTTTTTTTTTATATGATTATTATTTACATGAGAACGTTGATGGGACAGTTATTGAAATTTTTTTACAAAACGAATTTAATTTCTATCATATTCATAACGTACTTATCAGTGCCTCGAATTATCAATTCTAGATTATTATTCTCAAGTCGGAAATTTTGCTTTTCATATTTCTAAAATAAAATGACTGTATAATGTTTTTCACCTTTCTTTGAGATTTTTTATAATGTTGCAGTATTGTTGAACATAAAATTTTTGCAAAATAACAAATGAAACAGGTGCGGTTTTTGGCATTTTTATTATTGCTAGGTTAATATTTTTTTACAAAAGGTAATTTTGTAAAAAAAATTTAAAACTAATTCCAACAAGAGGCAAGCTATTTGTTGTTATGATACCATATCAAACAGTTCAAAATTTTTTTCGAGTTCGCACCGTAACAGATATATATTACGTGATTATGTTTTTAATTGAAAAGTTTCTTGGGAACTCCATTTCATTTAATTAATTTTTCTAATTTTATTTGTCATCGCGGTATAAGCGAAACTATTTGTGATTTCGTCATATATCATAATTTGTAAACATTTTAAAATAAAACAATGTATTCGATTAATGATTTTTTAATTTTACAGTTTCAAGATAATTATGTAGCTTACAAGAAACAAATCTTTTAATTCTTGAGCTTTTATTAACATAGTAGTAGAATAATATCATTACAATTTTTAGAACCGCGCAAAACTGTAACATTTAATGTGGCCACGATTCAAATGATCACAGACTATGCTAATTACGTTTTTAATGAAATTTGAGAGACTCAGTTTAATAAATAACTCATTCTTGCGATGGTAGTTGTAATGAAAAAATGTGTCAAATTTCGAAATCAAATAAAAATGATCATGCAGCAGCGAGGATAAAAACCGTTCTTAGTTATGAGGATTGAAAACTAATTGGGAAAAAAATTTTTTTTTTAATTCTGTATTTCAGAAGATACAAGTCTTTTAATTCTTGATCTTGTATTACCATCGTAGTAGAATAATTTTATCACTATTTTAGAACTGCGCACAACTGTAGCATTTAATGTGGCCACGATTCAAATGATCACAGACTATGCTAATTACATTTTTAATAAAAATTTAGAGACTCAGTTTAATAAATAAACTCATCCTTGCGATGGTAGTTGTAATAAAGTGGTGGGTCGAATTTAGGAAGAGAATAAACAGATCATGGAGCAGCGAGGATGAAAACCGCTTCATGTTATAAAGATTACAGACTAGTGGTAAAACACTGATAACAGTTATATGATTTTACTGTATTTACTTTGAACTGTATAATTTCAGTATTGTAAATGATTTGATTTGTTTTGTCTTTCAACTACTGCCTTGTCACTATTAGCCTTATTATGTTCTCCAGTTCAATTGCCTTGTCTATGAAAGGCTTTCTGGCAGTAGCCTGCAAAGCATCCCAGCAGCGAAGTATTACCTTTGGTGCTTTGTCTTTCAAATTCCCTGTCGATGCATCGTATAGATACGCTGCTTGCGCCACCGAAAATGCTGGCACTGGAGACTGGATGAACAGAAAATGCATATATTTTCATAAAAAATTTCGACTTGTTGACGATATTTCAAAAGAGTTCTTCAATATACAGGGTGCGCCATTTCTTATGTCGGCATGTAAACATTGAATAACTTGAAAAAAAAACAACCGATTTCTGTAAATGAGGTATTTTTATTTAGTTTGGTCCTTTACAATTTATTTAGACTAGTTTTTGAACACAACATCAATCAAGTGGCCGCCCTTATTGTTCACAGCAAAATATGCCCTTTTTGCGGCGTTTTCCATTACCTTTTCGAGCATCTCGGGTGGTATAGCAATGATTTCGGCACGAATATTTTCCTTAAGCTCTTCAATGGTCTGCGGCTTGCTGGCGTACACTTTACTTTTCAAATAACCCCACAAAAAGAAGTCTGGAGGGGTCAAATCTGGAGATCTGGGTGGCCATTCAATGTCGCCTCTTTTTGACATCAGACGTCCAGGGAATTTTCGTTGCAGAAACTGGATTGTTTGATTCGCAGTGTGGCAGGTCGCACCATCTTGTTGAAACCAGTAATCTTCAAGACCTTTTTCACGCATTTGTGGGCAGACATAGTGAGCCAACATCCACCGATATCGGTTTCCATCGATCGTTTGGTTCTCTTTGAAAAAATAAGGACCAATGATGGTTTTGGCGCAAACGCCGGCCCAAACAGTAACTTTTTGGTCATGCAATGGCGTTTCATGGATCTCGTGTGGATTCTGCGTTCCCCAAATGCGGCAATTTTGCTTATTAACGCCTCCAGAAAGTTTGAAATGTGCCTCGTCGGTCATTAAAATTCGCTTCCAAAAATCAGGTTCAGTATCAACTATTCGAGCGATTGTTTGTCCATATTCCAAGCGACGTGGATGATCTGTAGGCAATATTCTTTGTGTTAATTGCATTTTGTACGGAAACAAATGCAAATCATCTTTCAAAATGCGCCGTAGAGTGGTTCCACTGATGCCGAGATGCTGAGCGCGGTGACGATATGAAACTTTTGGGTTTTGGGCAATGCTCTCTCTGACAGCTTCAATCAGTTCATTTGAACGTCTTGGTCGTTGATGAACGGGTTGTTCGCGATCTTTCACTGTCCCGTGGTCACAAAAATTCGACACCAAACGACGAATAGTGTTGTCAGATGGTGCCTGTTTGCCAAGATATTTTCGACGATATGCTCGTTGAGTTAACACAACTGAACGACTATTTTCAATGTACAAAGTAACTATTTCAGCGCGTTCTTTTGGTGTGAAGCGATACATGGTTGAAATTGTACTGAATTGACGTTTCCAAAACAAGTGAAGTCAAGTAAATCGGTTGTCAAATGTTTAAGTTGTTCAATGTTACAATACCGACATAAGAAATGGCGCACCCTGTACCATTTTCACAGCACGGCCGCATTTCAATATTTTCACGTCCTTCAATTTAATGCAATTGGAAGGGTCCACTAAAATGTTATTATGAGTTTTGTAACTGAACTTTTCCATGCATTTAGCATATAGGTTTATTTTCTCACCTGGAACTTGAAAGTAGTCGAAATTTTGAGAGGCGAAAATTTCCTCAACCTTTCCGTATCTCACTATGGCAACTTCGCTCTCGGCCGTGATGAAGGTGAAATTACTGAAAAATTGATCCTCTATTATGCTTTTCTGGAACAAATCAATAAAGCAGTGCATAGGTGTTCACTGTCATTTAGCATAATTAGTTTTACACAAACTCCGTACCGGTGCAGCTACTGCTTTTCCTACTGCGCTCAGTGGAACTCCCGTCGCGATGTGGGCATCCACAAGAAATTCCTGGTCAGCACGTTCGTCCTCCAGACCTTGGGAGCAGCTTGGCTCATCGAAGTTCAGCACCGCGTCCTTGTCGTACAGCTGCAGCAAAGCTTCGTCCAGGAACTCATAAGTCCATTCATCGCCATTTTTATCGGCAAATGGAAGTTCCTCGACGTCTTGTGTAGCAACTGTAATTGCGATTAAGTTGTACAAAGTTTTGTCTCAGGCCGAATAGAAGACTTTTATCGTAAATTGATCGACAAAATGATTTTTTTTTGTCCTTTAATATATATTTAGTCAATACCGATACAATTTTCTTATGAGTGAATATCTAAATTACCAAAGATTTCACTTAGCAGCTGCCTATCGCCTCCGACGAGGTTGCCAGCCATTCGCATATACTCCTCAATAGAAATACTCCCCCACGACTCCCACAACTGATCCAGAAACTTCCTTTTTCCTTTTTCACTTCTCGTTTTCTTTTTCGTCTCTTTTTTTGCATTTTCTAAACCGAGATGGTTCCGCACGACAACGCGTACCATTCGTTCTGAATGAAAAATAAAAAATAAAAATAAATGAAACTAAATTTTATCTGTTATTCAATTGCTTTCGATACTGCAAGCGATGTGCGAGAACAGCAAAGCTATACACACGACAATTGCATGTTAGGCTATGTTCATTTAATGAAGCTTATTTATTATTGCTTTAAATAAATTTGTCGTTCTATTTGCGAGACATGCGGGTTTAAAAAATTTTCATTTAAAAAATACTAACTGAGAAATGCACCGGCCTTCGGGTTCCTCGTAAATATTCTGCTCAGTGTTCGATGGAACGACTCCAGCACGTTATCCGTGCGAACATCCTTTTTGTAGCCGCAGTACTTAGCTGGATCAACCTTGTTCATCCAGTACTTGTCAAAATACTTGAATAACGCCGCCATCCGGGACGGAAGTTTTTCCAAAATTTTTCTTTCTTCCCCCAGTGCTCCGCTTGAGACATGAGCAGAAACCATCCTAATGATTGCCTCCCCATACCTTTTTACTGCTTGAAACGCTTCTGGCATGCTTTCAGGCGGCACCATTGGAATCGCCATGAGCTGGTTCAAAGCAGCAGCCCAATTGTTTTTTATTTGACTGTACAATCTCTGCGAAATACCCCGAAGAACGCACAATACAGTGTCAGGTACACAAGGAGGAAATTTTAACCGGTCTTTGCAAAATTCAAACATTTCTTGACGATCAACAAATATTTACGAACAATTTGAAACGTTTCCGATCTAAGAATGTTCTAGAGGATTATGGTATGTTCGGAAAGCTCCGAGAATATTCGTGAGACTTTTCGTAGAGCATCAGTTAAGCAAAAGTCATGGTTTTTCGACATGGTGGACTGATTTTCGTAGCACATATCAAGTAATTTGAACGAAATGGTAACAGTTACGTACCAAATTTTGGTTGGCTTTAACTAACGCCGTTAGTAAGCCTGTCATCCCCAGTTTCTGATTACGTTTGCTAACAGCCTGCAATTAATGCAGAAAAAATCAATTTATTTTTAAAAATTAATTTATGATTCGATTGTGTAGTTCGGCTTTTATTTGTCAAAGACAGTTCCAATACAAACCTGAGCGAAGTGGAAAAGGCAGTGCTCTATTTGAATGCCTGGATACGCCATGGATGCTCCATTCCCGATTGCCGATTCAAAATCTGTCATTATTGAAGTTACCTTCATTCCCGGCATGACGCTTTTGAAAAACTCAAAAGCTACCTCATACGCTTCAGTTGTCTTTCTTGCCATGAGAAAATGTATCAACGGAATGCTCTATAAATATTATCAATAGTTTGTACTCGTGCTCTAAGGTCGTTCGCGTGAGAAGTGGTTCATCCTACATTTTGTGAGTGAGTGTCAGAATAGTATATTATGTAGCTACACTCAGAGAAAAAGTAAGCTTCTCGAGCATGGCAGTGCTCCATGCGTCCAAAGCGCGGCTGTGACGACCTTCAAAAGTTAGAGATTATCCTCCCCGAGCATGACAGACGCTTTTAAATCAAGCATCTGCGCAGAGTTTGCATCGATTCATGCTTCTCAAGCATGGACGGAGCCCTGCCTCGCGAGGCGCTCTCTTTCATGATCGAGAAGGTCACTTTTCCTTTCAGTGTAGGGGCACAAACAGCCAGTTTAGAACGAGTGTGAGGTTTGCCGCCTTCCCTTCACTCAGGCGGCAATCACACGAGTTCTGATCGGCTGTTAGTGCTCCGAGCTACATACGATACTTTTTGCCTCGAAAATACTAAAAATAAGCATATTTAAATCTGTTATGATATAAAAAATAAAGAATTGAAGTTCGATAGGAGCGCAGGCACAAAAGACGCCCGGCGGAAAAAAAAGTCCCGTTTTTATTCCGCCAGACGTGTTTTTGTACCTGCGTTCATATCGGCCTAAAATTATTCATTCGTCACGGTCAAAACAGATTTAGATATGCTTATTTTCAGTGTCTGAGAGGAAAAAAAGTTATCTTGGACATGTTAATATGTAAAAACTGCTTTTTTATCTAAGAGGTCCAAAATGCCTACATTTTTGACCGCTTCGCGGGCGAAAATTGGCTTTTTCTTCCGCCATGATAAAAAAATCGCTTGCATCTTGGAAAAAAATTAATTTCTCACGAGGTTGTAAGTTATATTACGAGCCGAAAACGAGGTATACCGGGTGTACCAAACTCGCCGCGCCAAAAAGAAACCTAATATTCCTTATTCAATTCCTAGTCGGAAAGTCCTCTAACACCTTATATAAAACTCAAAATTTAAAAAGTTATTCAAGCCGAAAATTTCCAAGTTTTCTTTACTTTTTTCCGAGTCATAAAGTCCTATGCTACTTTTCAAAAAACTCAAAATCAAAAAAGATATTCGGGTGACAAGTTTCAACCAATCAGATTTCTTAGATTTCATGTTCAATTATCTTTTTTGATTTCGATTTTTGTGAAAAGTGGTAAAGGACTTTTTGACTCGGAAAAATATGAAGAAAATTTGGAAAAAGTTCAGTTCATTAAATCTACTTCCACTTGTCGTGAGAGCGCATTCATTGTTTAAATTTTAGGCTTGAATAACTTTTTAAATTTTGAGTTTTACAAAAAGTGGTAGAGGACTTTTCGACTTGTAATTGAATAAGGAATATTGGGTTTCTTTTTGTTGCGGGAAGTTTGGTACACCCTGTATATTCCTCCAAGCGAGAAATTAATTTGTTTCCCTAGGGCGCGAAGGCCGTCTCTTCTGCCCGAGATATTACCTTACTTCTGCGAGAAATGTTCTTTTGCCCTTAATGGGCAACATACTTTTATTGAACGCTCTAGTAAGGCAACATATTATTATTTTCCACTGAATCACATTTGCTTTTAAAAAGCATTGAGTAATACTGCGTATACACACCGCATTGTTGTATAATGTCATCAAGTTGAGCATTTGATTGCTCCTTTTTCTCTCCTTAAACAACTCATGGGGGACAACATGAAAAGTTGCATCAGCATGCAACCGAACATTCTCCAGTGCTTCAGGCGTGAGTGCTATTTCATTAATAAGAGATGGGCAATACATTGCCAAAACTGGCTCTTCTTCACCCTCAACGTTAAGGACCCGCATTGTGAATGTTCCGCGGGAGTGCAGGATTGGCCGTTCCTTAAAAAAATCTCCGAAACATCGCAGCGTTCTTTCCGCGGGCATGTCAAAATCTAGACGCAGCCAGTTGTTGATGTTTGCTCTAACTTGCGCCAAAGAAATTCTACCAGCAGCAGCCTCATGCCTACAGTTAACGAAAGATTACGCTCAACAGCATTTCAATACGACCGTTGAATGAGTTTGCTTTTTACAACCCTAAATTGCAATGTTTGGAACTTTTTTAGTTTCACAACAATAACCAAAATATTGTAATGAAGTATGTTAAAAAAGAAAGATTTTGACGAATCTTTAAAGTGAGACTTCTTATGGCGCATCCCGCCTAAGATAGAGTAAATCCCGCCTAAGAGTAGTGAAAATCTGAGGCAAATGAAATTAATTGAAACATTAGCATTTAGGCGTGTTAACAGCTTAGCAGGGTAGCAAGCTGCAAGTTTTTGTAACATTTTATCTGCGAATTTCTAATCTAAGTTTTCATCAAAGTGTAGGTAAAATTCGCAGTTTGTTTGTGCAGATTTAAACAGTATAAAGTTAAGATTTCAAAAATGATCATGGTTATTTACTCGGGTCGGTGAGAAACGTTGTCATAGACTTCCATGGCTGTCAAGTAAGAATACTTCGCCATTGAAAGCAATGCACATTTAAAAGCGAAATCTTCATCATCTTGTTGCTGCAAAGGTGAATTGTCGTGTACGTGTGACGAAACGTTGAAGGTGCCAATGTACGTGAAGTCCGTACCGTTTGATGTTTTAACGGAGACAGGACATGGCGGTTTTAAGACGTTCGTATATTTCTTTCGGCAGTAAGCATACCTTAAAACATTCATCCACACATACATTATTTTCACATATTCTCATAGAACCTAAGCAATTGTTTTTTTTACATATTTCCTTTAAACGATTGAGCTCCGTTATTGATGAGTTTATTACTTATTGCGTAAAAAAAGTATAAACAGCGAGAAACGTATTACTTGGACGAAAAAAAATTTGTATTTACATGGATAATTTTCCCTACATTTGAGGATATGTGCATAATTATGTTAGGGATGTTACAGAATAGGTATTTTTTTCCAAAAATTAATGGTTGTTCCTTATAAGATTAATGGAGTTATTTTTAAGTTTTGTGTTCATCATTGAAAACTAAGTGCTTCTAAAAAATTTTTAAATGTTTTATAATAAATCGAAGATCTCTACATATTTAGGTTTTAAAATTTGTAAGGGATGTTTCATAGTTTATATTTTGCAAAATAATCAAACAAATGCTTGAGGCCTAGTTTTTATGTCAATAAAAAAAATGCGTGTGTAACGAAAAATATTTATTAGTTGCACATGATAATCCAAACTTGTATATGCATGGGACTCTATACCGATACTTGAGGGTATGTTTATAAGTATGATGTTCCATGAAAAATATTTTTTTCTAAAAATCAATAGTTTTTCGTTATGTTATTTGAAGTTATTTTCAAGGTTTGTGTTCAACATTGAATAAATAGTGCTTCAAAAACATTATCAAAATAGTATATTCATTCTAATTCTTACTGTTGCTTCAGGTGTTTTTATATTTATTTCAAGGGATGTTTTACAATAAGCGTCAAAAAAACATGTACGGTTATCGACAGGCGCGTAACCAAGTTCAACACCCCCGGAAATTTCTGAAAATGTTTATATTTTTTCATTCTCTTTTTTGGGAATATGATTTTTAGTTGAACTAATCATGCATTTGATTCTTTAATAAAACTGTGTTTTTTCTGTCAGATATGTTTCGTAACTGCCTACATTATTTTTATCTTTCGAGCATTAAACATTTTTTTCTACAATATCCAGGCTCCAAAAGCTTCCTTTATTCTCTTATCTTTACGTACTAAAAATATTTTCTCTTTATATTTTCCCTCCATCCACGGGATTCCTTGAATACCATTTGAGGCCCAAACATCTGCTGTAAAGATGAATGCAGCACAGGCTCTCTTAGAGAAGTCTTTACTCCGGATTCTCACTCTTTACTAAAAATTATCTCCTTGGCCTAGTCAGACTTAAAACTAAAATCGGATGCCTCGTACTAAGTTTTGTAATGATCATATTTGAGACATATCTCTTTCTATAAAACAAGAATTCCTTTCGAAATGATACCTTTCTTTTTTTTGTGGTCATAAATGGATTTTTAACGTAGAATTCAAATTTACTCTTGTAAGGTAGTTTAAGCAAATATTAAATTTTTTAAAAATTTATGTAGAAATGGCCACGATTTGTCGCTTTAAAAATATACTTCCGAATATCTCGAAGGTTAATATGATGTTCATAGTTCATGACAGTTTAAAGAAAAGACGGAAATTATACAATAAATTCAATTCAAAATAAAAAAAACATGATTCAGTGTTCACTCTCAAGTACTGCAAACTCCAAATTTCGTATTATAATCCAGGTTCTGAAGGACCCATTGTAGTAATTAAGGGTTGATTTACTTTTCAAGATCTCCGATTTTATAAGATTTTTTCCGAACTTTTCCAAGCCTCCAATTTTCTGGGTTGCCTAATGCTTTTTTGACTTTAACTTTTCCTAAATTGACGAAGTTGTAAAATTTCCGGATTTTTCTAAATTACCGAACATTTCGAAATCACGAATTCGCCGGGATTCCCGTACTTCTCGGATTTTTTTTTTAGAACTAGGAAACCAGTGAAAAAATGAAGAAAAAAATTTTGGTTAAACAAATAAACAATTTCTTGAAAAACTTATAAAAATTATGTCGAGTTCAGCGAGTCAGTTATTAAAAATTTCTAATTAAGTGATGGATAAAAAATATTTGCAATTAATGACGAAGTATTATGATTTTTTGTGACAAAATTTTACCATTAAAATACCCAGAACAATTGAAAGAAGGGTAAGGACCATTTTTCAATAATAATTTGTTTATAACGATGCAACTTATGAAGTGTCGAAGTGCCGTTTCTGTAAAAAATGTTATCTGGAAAACTTTGTACTTTTCATTTTCTACGGAAAATGACTAGGACGGGAGTAACTTGCAGAATAAAAACTCAGCCCTTAAATTCAAGGTAGGGAAATTTCCCAAGGGGTTGGAGTGACTAATTTTTAAATTTTTGTACATAATTATTTTGGGAAATATTTGATAAAAATGAATGTTATGGATATACTTGACCAAATTCATGATCATCAGTCTAGAAAACCACAGACAGCGCATTCATCTTGCAAAAAGTCAAATTGTGCAAATATTTGTTTAAAATAAAATTTAAATAAAGGAGTTCTCTAAATATAATGCCATATTTGTAAAAAGCCTGCGAAACAATTACACAGTGCGACAAATTATTTAAGATAGGTAATTTTTTCTCAAAGTTTTCGCATTTGCAAAAAATTAACTTCTGTCAATAAAGCGAGATTGATTTTTCAAACGAATTGTATGAAATTCTCCTCGACGGATCCGTTCTTCGAAGAACTCAAAATGAAGCAACAAGGAAAAATACGCGTCTTTTCGTTTTCGATGTATAAACTATGAAAAAAATTTTGATGCAAGCAAAAATACCTGACACTAACTGCCTGGACAACTTGAGATAAAAAGACTCAATATTGTAGAGAAATATCGCTAACAAATATACGATTTTTTTATATCGCAAAAAGTTTAAGATATGTGGAAAACAATAATCGAAACTTTTCAATTCTCTGTGAATGAAAAAAAATTATTGAAAAACTACCTGTTGACCGCGGGCTCTGCCCGCGGTCAACAGCTGGTTGGCGGCGGCTTCGCCGCCGCGGCTGTGCCCTGTGCTTGCTTAATGGTAGCAGTAATTACATATAATATTTGACTGTAAGTTTTCGTATATTTGAATTGAATTACAAAAGCAGCGGCCACTCATTTATGATAGTAGATTATTCAATCCAGCTAGTAACAGCTAATGATAGTGAAATTCGTTTACTGATAAAAGTTCACATTGTGAATAATAATTAACACGGAACGATCAATAACTTCGAATCGAAGAAATAATCTTTTGATGTTCAATAAAAAGAGATTTGTTCCAATATAGAAATCTACATGGGAGGTAAAAAAGTAAAATCTGTATCTTGCATTACTGTACTCATGATTGAGAACCGATTTGACTGTAAAGTATGAAAAGATTGGGAAAAAATGAAGGTACATTTCAATTTCTCGATGATTTGAAGAATGAATACGTAACATTTCTCATCAATACAAATTTTAGATTTTTAAGTTTATAGTATGGAATTCATAACAGACAAGAGGAGAATTGCATGCTCTCATTTTTCACTGTTTCGCATTTCACAGTACGAAAGAATATTCAACACAGTACAAAATTACAAGTAAATTGTATCAATTAAAAAAAATAAACATTTTTGTTGAAAGTGCTGCAATTGAGCCCCAGGATGCAATAACTCGCCGAGCACGCGAAAACGCGTAAAAGTATTGTCCGCGCGGTGACGTAACGAGTTAAAATCGAAAGTTCGAATTTGGAAAAATGAAAAACACTGCTCGATAGCTTTTGAAAAATGAATGTTAGTCGCCGTTTCAACTTTGTTTCTAAACGTCTTAGTTTTTGTTAAAAATAATATAAACTGATGATTTTTTAATCAAAAAATCCATGTTTTTTATAACTTACATCGCCTTTTAGCATTCATTTTTCATCGTATTTTCATAGCTTTTGTATTCTTTTGTTCGGGAGGGTTTAGCGATGAACACAGTATCAAAATATTTATGAAAAATCTAAAATAATCGTCCGTTTTTTTAATCCGAATAAAAAACCGTGTTTCCTGACGTTCACGTTGAGAATGTATCGAGGGAATTTTCGTTTTCGACTAGGTTTTTACACTTGTCATAATCTTAAGTATATTGTCAAACTTTTTGCAAAGTTTGAGTTCTCTTAAACTATTATTTATAGATATCCAAGCAGGTTGAACACAGCGTGGAGCGCGATGTGATGAAATTTTACGCGCGCGAGTTCCGTAGTTTGTTGTACCAGCGAAAAATTCAATCACTTCGCGCTTCGCGCTGTGTTCAACCTGCTTAGTTGTCTATAAATAATAGTCAAAGAGAGCTCAAACTTTCCAAAAAGTTCGACAATACACTTGAGATTATGAAAAGACTGGAAAAAAATGAAGGTTAATTTCAATTTCTCGATGATTTGAAGAATGAATACGTAACATTTCTCATCAATATAAAATTTTAGATTTTTAAGTTTACAGTATGGAATTCATAACAGATGAGAGAAGAATTGCATGCTCTCATTTTGCACTGTTTTGCATTTCACAGTAGTAAAGAATATTCAACACAGTACAAAATTACAAGTAACTTGTATCAATTAAAAAAAAATAAACATTTTTGTTCAAGGTGCTGCAATTAGTTTCTCTAGTTTTTAAAAGTTCACATTGTGAATAATAATTAACACGGAACGATCAATAACTTCGAATAAAAGAAATAATCTTTTGATATTCAATAAAAAGAGATTTGTTCCGATATAGAAATCTACATGGGAGGTAAAAAAATAAAATCTGTATCTTGCATTACTATACTCACTATTGAAAACCGATTTTTGTGATAACATGAAATACATTTTTACAGCATGAAAAAAAATTTAACTGAAAAGGTATGAAAAGACTGGAAAAAAGGAAGGCACATTTCAATTTCTCGATGATTTGAAGAATGAATACGTAACATTTCTCATCAATATAAAATTTCAGATTTTGAAGTTTACAGTATGGAATTCATAACAGATGAGAGAAGAATTGCATGCTCTCATTTTTCATTGCTTCGCATTCCACAGTACCAAAAAATATTCAACACAGTACAAAAATACAAGTAACTTGTATCAATTAAAAAAATAAACATATTTGTTCAAGGTGCTGCAATTAGTTTCTCTAGTTTTCAAAAGTTCACATTGTGAATAATAATTAACACGGAACGATCAATAACTCCGAATCAAAAAAATAATCTTTTGCTATTCAATAAAAAGAGATTTATTCCAATAGAGAAATCCACATGAGAGGTAAAAAATAATATCTGTATCTTGCATTACTGTACTCATTATTGAAAACCGATTTTTGTGATAACATAAAATACATTTTTACAGCATGAAAACAAATTTGATTGAAAAGTATAGAAAAGAATAGAAAAATAGTATGGTCTTTCTTGATTATTGGATAATGTGAAATTTAACATTTATAAAGTTCAAATAAAAAAAAAATTAAAAAAATAGATCAATTAAGAAAAAAAGTAATGTTTACGCCCTGTCTAACAAAAGACGAAAAATGCACTTCCTTTAAAATTCTTGTGTTAGTATATCAGTTAGACTCTTTGTAAAACACATCTAAAAAATAACAAGAATCCTTTATAAATCGAGAAGAAGAATACAATTAATAAACTTTTGAAAACTGCGACTCAAAATTCTGTCTCACTGCAATAAATTATTTTTTCAATTGAACTCATAACATTATCATACGAATTTTTAATTAGCAGGATTTTCTTTGAAATTCAAAACCAATTTAAGTGTGTGAAAAATGAAATTGTTTCAAAGCCTAATCTGGTACTATTAAAAAGAACTTTTTGAAGTTGGAAACAAAAGTTGCAATGCTAAAAATTGAAAACCTTATATTTCAATAGGAAAAATATATACGGTCATGTAAAATATTGTGTGGCATATATTATAAAAATTAAGTATTGGGGAATAAAAATTTTTCTGAATATTTACTGTGCTGTTGCATTTTTGCCCTCTCGAATAAACACATGTCCATCCTTGACGACACGAGTGGTGATATCGAAAATTGACGATCTTTTGAATCTTTTAGCTTGACACTGCATTTTCGCGAATATTTTATTTAAAATTCAAAAATCGTAAGCCGTAACGCGAATTCGTTTTCCCGAAAGAGCTCTGTAGAGCAGTCAAGAGCAGGAGATCACTGAAGAGAATGAGCTCCGGTGCCGTGCCTTTTTGAATCTTACTACCCATATTCAAAGATAAATTCTGAGGATTAGACCAATTTTTGGAGGCTTTTTTCTTTTCTCATTCATCGGATCGAGCAAGGGAAAGTGATATAGGTCACGCTACTTCTGAGTCCCAAGGGATTTCAGACAAATTTTCATCTACGTCGCTACAAGGTTGGAGTCCACCATGCAGATATGCAGATGTCATTAAATAAACACAATCTTCACAATGCATTTTCTAAGAAGAAATCTATTGATTCCCTGCGATTGAAAGAGCGTACTGAAGATAATTATCAATACAGAGCAAAAGTGCCCAGAATTTTTCGACTGAAATATGTTTATATATTCTACATAACTTGCTTTTCATATTTAGAAATCGATTTTACTAAGACATGTTATTCCTAATTAATTTTTTCATTATTCATTATAGTTCATTATCTATTTTATTTTATCATTATTGTTATTTCATGAAAAACGAAATGATATTTTACTTCGTGTTCAATATTAATATGCAAAAATGTGCAGTTCTTCGAAAACGAATTTTTTATTTTACGTTTCAAGGAAATAGAAGCCAAAAATTTTAATACATATAAGAACCTAAAAAAAAAGGTTCTTGCAAGAATTCAATTTGTATAAGGTGAACTTTATAAAAACTTCATAAGAATTCGATTTCTTATAAAGTGGCATTATAGCAACCTTATAAGAAACTGAAATTTTTTATTAAAAATTTATCAAAAAATGTTCATAAGGATTTTATCATATAAGATAAAATGAAATACGTTCTTATAAAAAATTTGAGTCTCTTATAAGGTTTTTACAAGGTCACCTTATAAGAAATCGAATTCATATAAGGTTCTAATAAGGCCCACGTTATGAAAATTATATTCTTATGAAGAATTTCATTTTTTTATGAAGTTTTTACGAGGATCAAAGTTACTAGGTATTCCGGGAAATATTTTTCTAAATTATACAGGGTATCCCAAAGTCACGTATACAAAAAAAACCCATAGATTTCTTACTTAAATTCAAGTCGAAAAGTCCTTTACCACTTTTTTCAAAACTTGAAATTTGAAAAGTTATTTAAGCTTATAATTTAAACAATAATGGCGTTCTCTCGACAAGTGGGGGTCGAATTCACTAACAAAACTATACTCAAAATTTTCGTCATATTTTTCCAAGTCGATAAGTCCTTTGCCACTTTCCACAGAACTCAAAATCAAAAAAGATATTCGGGTGACAAGTTTTAACCAATCAGATTTCTTAGATTTTAGGCTCGAACATCTTTTTTGGTTTTGAGTTTTGTAAAAAGTGGCAGAGGACTTTTTGACTCAGAAAAATATGACGAAAATTTTAAGTAGAGTTTGGTTTGTGAATTCGACCCCCACTTGTCGAGAGAGCGCAATAATTGTTTAAATTATGAGCCTAAATAACTTTTAGAATTGCAAGTTTTTAAAAAAGTGGTAAAGGACTTTTCGCCTTGAATTTAAGTAAGGAATCTATGGTTTTTTTTTGTATATACGACTTTGGGACACCCTGTATATAAGACTTTTTTTATAACAAACTTGCTACTTGTATGCCATAGCCGAACAACAAATACAAGCTAATCGTAGCAGATATTAATGCTGACAAAAAAAAAACTCTTATAATACTAAAATGAGCCCGCCGATTGTAATTGCCATATGTCACAATAGAAATTAATTCACATTATGAAATACTTTTCCATTATCCCTCTACACTTTAAGTCGCGAAATGGTTATTATGATTTATGATTATTAAAATCATGTTAACAGTCAATGTTAAGGTTGTACGTAGTTTTTACTATTGTAGAAAAATTATTCTACTACATGGGTAATACAAGATCAAGAATTAAAAGACTTGAATCTGCTAAGATACAGAATTCAAAAAAAAAATTTTTTTCCAATTAGTCTTTAATCCTCATAATTAAAAACGGTTTTTATCCTCGCTGTTGCATGATCATTTTTATTTGATTCCGAAATTTGACACATTTTTTCATTACAACTACCATCGCAAGAATGAGTTATTTATTAAACTGAGTCTATCAATTTTTATTAAAAATGTAATTAGCATAGTCTCTGATCATTTGAATCGTGGCCACATTAAATGTTGCAGTTGTCCGCAGTTCTAAAATAGTGATAAAATTATTCTACTATAATGGTAATACAACATCGATAATTTAAAGACTTGTATCTTCTAAGATACATAATTTTGAAAAAAAATTTTTTTCCAATTAGTCTTTAATCCTAATAACTAAAAACGGTTTTTATCCTCGCTGTTGCATGATCATTTTTATTTGATTCCGAAATTTGACACTTTTTTTCATTACAACTACCATCGCAAGAATGAGTTATTTATTAAACTGAGTCTATCAATTTTTATTAAAAATGTAATTAGTATAGTCTCTGATCATTTGAATCGTGGCCACATTAAATGTTACAGTTGTGCGCGGTTCTAAGAATTGTAGTGAAATTATTCTACGATTATGTTTATACAAGCTTGAGAATTAAAAGACTTGTATCTTCTAAGATACATAATTATCTTGAAAAATTTTTTTTTCATTAGTCTTTAAGCTTTATAACTAAGAACGGTTTTCATCCTCGCTGCTCCATGATCTGTTTATTCTCTTCCTAAATTCGACCCACCACTTTATGACAACTACCATCGCAAGGATGAGTTTATTTATTAAACTGAGTCTCTAAATTTTTATTAAAAATGTAATTAGCATAGTCTGTGATCATTTGAATCGTGGCCACATTAAATGCTACAGTTGTGCGCAGTTCTAAAATAGTGATAAAATTATTCTACTACGATGGTAATACAAGATCAAGAATTAAAAGACTTGTATCTTCTGAAATACAGAATTAAAAAAAAAATTTTTTTCCCAATTAGTTTTCAATCCTCATAACTAAGAACGGTTTTTATCCTCGCTGCTGCATGATCATTTTTATTTGATTTCGAAATTTGACACATTTTTTCATTACAACTACCATCGCAAGAATGAGTTATTTATTAAACTGAGTCTCTCAAATTTCATTAAAAACGTAATTAGCATAGTCTGTGATCATTTGAATCGTGGCCACATTAAATGTTACAGTTTTGCGCGGTTCTAAAAATTGTAATGATATTATTCTACTACTATGTTAATAAAAGCTCAAGAATTAAAAGATTTGTTTCTTGTAAGCTACATAATTATCTTGAAACTGTAAAATTAAAAAATCATTAATCGAATACATTGTTTTATTTTAAAATGTTTACAAATTATGATATATGACGAAATCACAAATAGTTTCGCTTATACCGCGATGACAAATAAAATTAGAAAAATTAATTAAATGAAATGGAGTTCCCAAGAAACTTTTCAATTAAAAACATAATCACGTAATATATATCTGTTACGGTGCGAACTCGAAAAAAATTTTGAACTGTTTGATATGGTATCATAACAACAAATAGCTTGCCTCTTGTTGGAATTAGTTTTAAATTTTTTTTACAAAATTACCTTTTGTAAAAAAATATTAACCTAGCAATAATAAAAATGCCAAAAACCGCACCTGTTTCATTTGTTATTTTGCAAAAATTTTATGTTCAACAATACTGCAACATTATAAAAAATCTCAAAGAAAGGTGAAAAACATTATACAGTCATTTTATTTTAGAAATATGAAAAGCAAAATTTCCGACTTGAGAATAATAATCTAGAATTGATAATTCGAGGCACTGATAAGTACGTTATGAATATGATAGAAATTAAATTCGTTTTGTAAAAAAATTTCAATAACTGTCCCATCAACGTTCTCATGTAAATAATAATCATATAAAAAAAAAACATAAGAATCAAATTTTTTACCATTATTGAAATTCGTTATGTGATTGGATTCCGAGTAAAAAAATAAAATTTCAAGCATTCGGCAAAAGATGCTATTGCCGTTGGTGAATAATTCAACTTTTGATATTGTAAAATTTTCAGTAAATGAAGCTGACATTTTCTATTTTGGCGAAATTCAAACTTGTTACACCATATTTTGCGTATTTTGCATTATTACTGAAAAGCATGAAAAACCTGTAAATGAATCCATTTGTACTGAAGCCCCCAGTATAGATCCTCGATTTGTTGCTGTACCTGAAAAAATATAAATAAACAACAAAGTAAACATAGCCAAATGACGGGTAGAAGTTCAGTACCCAAATAAACAAAAAACTTATTTGACTGTGGGAATCTCCATTGATGATTGGTCTTCGATTATTAGCATTAGTGCACACTCCGGCGATGACTTTATATTTCAATTTATTGCTGAAGAAAAAACTGTTGTTTATAATTTTTTTCAATTGTCAATATCGATTGACAATTCGCAACACTTCCGCGTCCGACGAAGGTCAGCCGACCACTGAAAAATACTACAGAGGGCTGCATCTGCTGGGTTACCGATCGACAAGTCAAGTTCGGCTTGCTCCGCGAGCATTTGAATTTCGCGCGCATTCGCGCGACGCCATTTTGGATTTCGGACGCTTTTTTTTTCGAACCATTATATTCACCCGATAACTCGTCGAGGGATTTTAGGGCGATGACGCTACAAGTCCACAGACACTACTTGAATGCGTCGTTGCCGTAAACACCATGTCATACATGTACTTCTGTTTTGTATTAATGTTTCATGTTCATGTTATTTATTTCGAGATCCGTTGGATCAGAAGCTCGCCGTACATCGTACGGCGAACACTTTTAGAATAAATCTGAATTAAAGACTTCATGAACGGTACCGTGGCGCAGTGGAGGAGGTTCCAGCCCCTCAACCGAACGCTCACGGTTCAAATCCTCTTGGGGACAGTTTTTTTTTCCAAAATATAATTTAACGTAACTAAATTTTATGAATGAGTGCTTCACATAAATTTAACTTTAGTAGGAATATCATTTACTTTTTATTTTATACATAGATACTGTAAAAATTACCGAAAAAACAGAAATTCCAAACGATGATGGAAAAAATAAGAGATGGAAATGTTGCTGAAAACTTGTCTTAGAAACCAATTTTTACAACTTTGAGATGCTTAATCGAAAATAAGAGGAATATTCGAAGCTTATTCAAAAAAATTTACTTTCTCTCACGTTTTGGCATTTTTGAAGGTCACTAGAGACCATTAATTATTTCAGGTATAAGACAGCTTCGAGGCTCGTTTTGGGTGGCGCGATTATGCTGCCTGAAAAAATGTTACCGAGGTTGTTTTTGAGGCAGCCTTTATTGTGCATTACGGCACCAAGAGATGTTGGCATCTATTGGTGACATGAATGCACTAAGATACGACCGCATATGACTAACTTGTGTCACCAATGACAATACACTTCTAAATCAGTTATAAGGTAGCCAAAAATGCGACATCATGATCTTAAAACCGATCCCTTGCATCAAATTGTGGAAATGTGGCTATAGCATGCCAACTTTGAATGGTCAGCATTTGATGGCAAGAAAATGTATCTACATCTTTTGCTATCGGGGGTCATATCTTCCAACACTTAAATTTTTACATTGAAAGATGTAACTATTCCAATTTTCTAATTAAAAAATATTTAAATTATTAAATTTGACTATTTGAACTTTTACCTTGCAATTTTCAATGTTTCCAATTCAAATTCAAATACATACTCTAATTTCGAATAGTCGAATGAAAATATTTCTATATATTCAAATATTTTAATGGAAATTCCAAATAAATTTCTTTATCACTGGGAGTGAAATGTAATTTTGTTGATAATAAAATTTGTCGATTCCCAGTCAATTATTTATTTGTTTCTCAACAAACGTCGACGTTTCGGTCGCATTCCGACCCTTTTCATGACATCGTATTGTCAATTAAATATACAACAATAGTTTCTACATAAATTAGTAGACAACACGAAGTCTTGAAAAGGGTCGGAATGCGACCGAAACGTCGACGATTGTTGTGAAACAAATAAATAATTGACTGGGAATCGACAAATTTTATTATCAACAAAATGTAATGGAAATATTGTCAATCACATATTTGTTATTTCAATTTGTATTGTATGATCATTCTATGTTTAAATTTGTGGATTAAAATTTCTAAATTTCTAAATAAAATAATTAAACTTCCAAGTTAACATATCTAAATCAAATTCAAATCATAAATTCAAATAATACACACTGACATTGTCGCTCATGATGGCATCCTGGAGCACCCCGGTATTCACCACTTCGCTTAACTTTCCTCCCGTTTTGTTGTTTTGTATTTTGCACAATTTTATCCTCTTCGTTTTGCTCTCTGTTGCACTTTTTTGTGTTTTCTTCAGTTTTTTCAAGTTCTGTTATATGTTGCTGTTTGCTTATACATTTTGGTTATGTACGTTCATGTCCGTATTGTACGTTTCATAAAGGTGCATTTAGTGAATAGCAGCACTGACTTCAGTGATTTTTGGTGAATTTAGTAAATTCACTGAAAATTCCACCAAAAGATACCAAAATTGACCACCAAATATTCTAAATTCACCAAAAATAACCAGACGTCGTCGCGCTTGTCGCTGTTTATATTCCTGTCCATTCCTGTCAATTCCTGTTTTTTCGAGTCTGGGCAGCTTGGTTACGATTTCTCCGGTATGATAATTATTTTTCTATTTTCCATTGAATGAATATTTATTTTCTCAATTGAAATTATTATTAAAAGAATCAAAAGTACACCCACAATAATGTATTGCACTTTCACTTGTGTTTACGATTACGTTTTTAGTAGGGAATTCTAAAATTTTTTATTAATTTATAACATTAAAATCATATCGCTCTAAAAGAGATTTCAAAATTATTAATAAATAAAATATAATTTATAAATAAAATATTTGAAATTCATGCATTGTAATGTCGGCATTTCATGAATTTTATGAAAAACTTGTTCTTGGATACATAAAATGTAGACATTGAGAACATTTTTCATTTCTGAACTTCATTTATATTAATATAAATTTTTATATTTTTATTTATATATATTACATATTTATATTATTATATATTATATATTTTATATTATTACTATATTACATATATGTATATATACAATATATATATATATATATATATATATACATACTAGGGGGGCTACGCCCCCCTGCGCGCTTCGCGCGCCAACCACCATTTATGTTTTATTTAGGTTAAATTTAATTTCATTGAATTTATTATTATTATATATAATCAGACATTTAATTTTTTACATGTTTTATTGAAATTCTTCAATATAAACGTTATTGAAAAATTTTTAAAACGTTCAAAAACTTTGTTCTACATGCAGACATTTGCTAATCTTCACATATTGCTCTAATTACGTACAATTCAGTATTATAAAAAATTATGATGATTCAATTATTATAATCATAATAATTTTATTGTTTTTTTAAAATTATACAAAAATAGTCAATATACAATGATAATTGCCCAGAAATCACCTCGAGGAGGTTTCTGCAAATAAATTTCCAATGAATATTTTTACTTCATAATTTTGATTTATTGTTTCTATAATTAAAATTTTTTTTTTTTGCAAATTATACTTTTTGTTAAGTATATTACATTTTTTTAATGAATTTCAAACTTAACCCTGCTGAAAAAATCCAAATGGAAATTTGGCATGGAAATCCAATTGGGCGGGTCCATTTAGAAATCCAATTGGATTTCTATTTGGAAACCCATTTAACTCGGTCCAAATAAAAATCCAATTAGATTTTTGAGAAGGATTCATATAATAATTAGATAAATTTTTTTGTTATCGGTTTTATGTAATTTTATTAAAAATTTTCATAGAATGTTATTGAAAATCCTACGGAATTTCCATCTGAGAATCCAAATAAATTTCTATTTGGAAATCCACTTGGTTTTCTATTTGGAAACCCATTTAGCTGGGTCCAAATGGAAATCCAACTAGATTTTTGAGAAGGATTCAGAAAATTCTTTGATAATTTATTTGAATGTAAATATGGACTCAATAACTGCACTTACCGTAAAAATTATTACTAATCCACTTTTAAATGGTGATGCAAATGAGTTTCTGATAACGAAAATCTTCACGCGAATATCTATGCCCCTAGTTGATGTACACGCAAAACGAGAAAAGATTTTTGGTTATCTTTGGACAGTTTCTTTAAAAGTCTTAAAATGATCATCGTGAATCGGGTTCGGAAAGTTTCAAACGATACTATAGTGATAACGAAAGTGGCCTGTTTCAAAGAGTTTACATTCAGGTAATTGCAAATAACAGAGAAGAAATTTTACAAACCGGTAAGTACAACTTTTCATTTACAATTACTTTAGGAGAATTACTGCTCCATTAACTGGAAAACATAATTATTTCCTGAAAATTTCAGGTGATGCTAAAAAAACACATGTTGTTTTGATTCAAAAGTAAACAATATTTTTATTAAATTCACATTACACGCAATCGAAGCTGCTTACAATGTTCGATGAAGAAAAAGAAAAGCTTATATGTTCAAAAAATGTTTACAATAAGCATTATCTGAAAATGGCACTGAACATCAAAAATTCCAATATTTTGATTTGAAACGTTGGGTTTATTTTTAAAAGTTATTAAATTTGATCGTCGACGATCCTTGGAGCGTTTCCGGTCCGCTTTTTCCGACGCTTCTCTTCTTTTGCATTTTCATAGGCTGTTAAATAAGAACGAAAATAAATTGTTATCCATTATTTAAGTTTCACTTTGTATAAATTTTTACTGTCAGTGATTGCGAACGACTTGAATGCAATTGTGATATCCAGATGTCTCAATTTTTTAAAATAAAAAAATTTATTTTCAAATTTATAAAATAAATCAAAATAAAAATCCGCGTGATTTTGTGTAACGGTCAATGACAAAATTCACCTTCTTTTTTTTTGTCTTTTCACAGCCTTCTTGTTAAAAGTGTTGATTTCAGCCATCACTGCCTGTAAAACCTGAATTTTCTTCTGCCCTAGCTCCTGCTGAATGAAATTCCTCGACCGGGAGCGTTTGTTTACCATGCATTCTGCAATTAATGTGATAATTTATAACAACTTTTGAAGAGCATCTTTAAAAAGCTACGTTTCCTTCAACACTTATAAATATGAATGTACGAGCATTCTATTGATCAATGAAACAAGACATTTATTCGAACGTAAAAAATAATTTTTTCAAGATTTATTGCAGCATTTGGAAGATATCTCTTCTTTATAATAACAAAAGCAGTGGGGTCTAACAGCTAGTATTTTTTTTTTTTTTTTTTTTTTTTGAGAGCTCGCGCGATATTGTCTTTGTGCAGAGTTAGAGCAACAAGCACGTACTGGAAATGTTATATATTTGTTAACATATTGGCAATACTATAAGGCGTAGTAAATTTGATGGCCATAAATTTTAATTACGTATTCGATATACTTGAGTGTACTTACTCCACAGAACTTTCAAATTTTTGGTGTTGATCTTTCGTCGGGGTGGATGACCATCTACTCGAGCTTTTGCTCTCTTTAGATCCAGACATTCATGAATTAGATGGTCATCACCCCAAATAGCTGACGCCATATCTCCAAAACACAACGAATCCTTTGGCCTTCGCATGATGTGTTCGAATACCGTGTTTTGCATAGAGACCCCGAAACCTAGATTAATCTGCAACAAAAAATTGTTTTGCATTGGAATAGAATCTATCAATGAATTTTCCCTAAAACCGAATATGGGCAGCTGTAAAAAAAACGTGTCTTGTTAACTAGTGTTCTATGATATATTCAAAAATCAGTAAAGTTGTGGCCGGATACTTTCAGTACCTTCTTTTTAAGCAATGTGTCTATTTACATAGTGATTAGAAAGTTGAACGGTTTTTATTTTCTAAGGTTAAGAAGCAGATTATGCTATGTTAATTTCATTCACCAGACTTAAAAGCTCTAACAAACTCGACATACCTTGCCATCATTGACCTCATACAAATTGCCTTCTTCATTCTCCCCATCACTGATAGTTACTGGTTGATGGTTTTCTGATTCGTCACTGCTCGACAAGTCTGCTGTAAACATATGGTATACAGAAAATGTTTTTCACATTTACTTGTTATGAACAATAAACAAATTTAAGTACTCTTCGAGTTAAGAATCACATCACAACTACTGCTTCGAAATTATCTTTTTCTCAGGATTAAATTAACTATGAATGTTTATCACACGTAAGATTTACTAAGTACAAAATAAACAGTGCTTTTTTAAGATTACAGAAAATACTCACATGCATGAACTTTTTCGATCTGAGCTTGTAATTGTCTGTTTTCCTTAACCAATTTTTGATTTTCAATGACCTTTAACGACAGCGATTTCTGCAAGTTCCGAATAATATCTGCGGATTTATGGCATTGCAAACATTGCTTAATGTTCACATTTTTCGAGCTTTTTTCGTTATAGTTTTCAATTTCTTCATTTTCCTCGCAATCGTTATCAGTAAAATTGAACACATCCTTTTCTCTGTGTTCTTTCCTCTCGTCGTTTTCATTTCTTTTTGAAAGATAATTATTTATCTTGGTCGCATTTAACAAGCTTAATGGCGATTCACGGATGTTTGCTTTATCTTGCAATACTTTTGGACTTTCAGCTTTTTTCTTTTGATTTTGAGGTGATCTATAATTGTCATTAGATGCGAATGTGGAGAACGATATATCATTTCGGTTATGTATGTCATCGCCGGGATCGCTCGATATGTCTGATTTTTCACTTTTTTCCAAGCTATCATCTGATCCGCTTGAATGTTCGGAATTAGAGTTGATTGGATTTTGGCTCATCAATTTCTTCTTTTTGGCTGAAAAACCTTGTTCATTATCTGAGGTATCGTATTGAATTGATTTTCTACCATCTGCGATCTTCCTTTCTTTGAGTATATTAACGGCGTCTTCTAAATTTCTTTTTTTATTGGAAACTTCGAGCTGCTGTAAATTATTATTATAAAAATTTTGTGAAGTTTTTTAATTCGTAATTCACTTCTGCATTTCAGAAAAACTTATACATATATTACCTCCATATTTAAAAAATTAGGAGCGCTCAAGTGTTACGACACGCGCTTTAGGGGGAGGGGGCAGGCCAAAACTTACAATGCGTGACAAGGGGGACGAGGGAGTTAAGCCCTGTGTTACGTTCATCACAACTTCAAAATGTTACGAAATTTCTTAACTATTTTTCAATGAACACTTGCATTTACAGTTGTGAAATTTTTCATTTAATTATTATCATATTTTTCACATGAACAAATACAGGATCAAAAATGATCATCATCACTTGTTATGATCATATATATGTTTAATATTATTATTTTCGAACATCTAACTGTTTATAAAACCTACACAAAAATTGATAACGTTATTTAAGAAACTATGCATTTTGAAATTGTAATGTACTTAAAATTTTGATGTTTTATGCTGAAAAAATTGTACAATTACTTGTGACTATTTATAATAATTTATAGATAATATTTGAATATTTAAATAATTGAATATACATGTAAAGATATTTGAATTTGAGAATTTTACTCCAAAAATTTGAATAATTCAATTTAGATATTCAAATCTGGTAAATTTAAATATATTATTTCAAAACTTTCAATTTCAATTGAAAAACTTGAATATTTGAATTTGAAACACTGAAAATTCGAATTTTTAAATTCTTAAATATCTTTTAAAAAGTTGAATATCTGAATTTAGACATTCGAATATTTCAAAATTTGAATTAGAACGTTTGAATATTTCAATTTTCAGGTTTGATACATTTATATATTTTCATTTTAATATTTCAATTTAAATATTCACATTAGAAAATTTGAATAGTTACATCAGAAATATAATTGTGTGTCATATTGAATATATATCAATTTGAAAATTGGAATTTTTGAGTACATAAAAATTAGACTCACAACATTTTAATACTTATATTCAATTATTTGAGTATTTAAATGTCTGATTTCTAAATTTGATTGTCCATTTCGATGAAACGAATCATTTATTAGTGATGAAATAGAATCGTTGCACTCAGAAATAATTGCACATTTCTGTAATTTATCGATCGACCGTGTTAATTTATTCGATAAACTTATATGATTTGACGATTTGGAAGATTTTGAGAGTGGATTTTGAAGATTATGGTTATTGACAGAGCTTGAAAAGATGGAGCGTAGTTTGTCATAATTTTGACATTCTACAATGTTAAGGGTCAGATTTTCACTGCACAATGTCTGAAACCATGCATTTTTTATGTATTATTAGTTTAACTAATCAAGGCTCTCTTCATTTGTTACTGCAAACTGAATTCCGATAGGTTATTTTTCAATGATGAGTTTATTGGATTGAGTTTCTTCGATAATGAATATGCAGTATTCTTTTTTTAACAATAAAACTTACTTTTTCTCGTTCTCGTTCCATTTTTTTCCACATCAGTCTCCGTACTGTATTGTTGATCAGACAAACTGCCCGAAAATTTTCGATACACGACACGTTTTTTTTTTGCTTCTTCAATAAGATCATCATCAGAATCTATAGGAGGGAAACATTTATTTTTTACTACAATGTCTTAAAGAGTTACATTTCTATCGTATTTTATCGTATTTTTTGGTTTTTTGCTGCACGCACTGATTAATTGGATGAAATATTGATAAAATTTCAATAGAATCTTTCTGCATAGTAAGCATGGGTGAATATTACATTGTCTCTAACTTTCATTTCTGCAGTTTGAAAGTGGCAATTACTGTGGATGTCGAAGTTAAAAGTAATACAGCAATAAATACAAACAGAAGATGAAAGAATCATAACTTCTTATACGTACAACCCAAAGAAAGTATCTGGGCTTTGTAATAGGTCTTGTCTGTATCCCATTTCACGTAGTACGCTTTTTTCGGGTCAAAATCACGGGTATGCTTCGGTCGATCTTCAACATGTCGAAATTCTTTTACAGAAGTTATATCTACTTCTGCCAAGTAATTGTCGACCACATAACGTACGTAGGCTTTCGTTATAACACCTGTATTAGAAGTAGAAAGCGTAATCACTACTGTATTCAATGGATTGTGAACAAGTTTCTGGTATTAAGGGCAACAGGCATCCAAGAAAATAGTTTATTGTCATTAAAATCGCAATATCTTTTTCAAGTTTTTGTTGATTTTACGACAAAATATTTGAACCCTAAAAGAATATTCAAAACAGTACGAAAGTTTACCGGATAAAACGTGGCAAAACTATTTGAACAAACATATTTACATCGTCTTATTGGTTACACCTGGTTCGGAAAAACCAATTATCAATTTGTAGACGAGAATACCCTTCAGATGGCGATGGATTAAATTAGATTGAAATGGATTAAAAATAAATCAATATCACTCCACTGGAATACAGTCGATGTAATGAAAAATTTTTCTAGGTTTTTAATGAATCAATTCCAATCTATCCACATTAAGAACGAGATAAATATTTTCTTTATATCTATCTTTATAGTCTATATAAATCAATCTGTAACCAAAGTATCTCATTAAAATGAAATACTCATCACAGCAGAATGCAATGCATTGTGTTAGGATGTTTTTCAATACATCAATATCTATTTTCGGTTTAATTTTTTTTTTTTCAATGGATGTAAATCGATTGAAATCACGTTTGACCAATCTAAAAATCATCTTGTTTATGTCGCAAAATACATAGGAATCATTTTCTATCCAAGATTATGTTAATTCATTTCAATCCATATGAATCAATGTGTATGGAGTACGAGCAATCTAAAAATCATTCAACTTCTGACGTAATGCGTACGAATCTCTTTCGATCGAAATAAACTCTATCTATTTTAATACTTTTTCTTTAATCTATTCCAGTTTAATGCAGTTCAGAACGATCATACCAACACTAATGCAGTTACTGATGAAATAAAAATAAATATCTCCAAATCCTAAACAACTTTAAGTAATTTCAGTCCACTGTGTGTCAATCTTTTTTAATCTTATTCAATGCAGCACCACCAAACTGGAAGTCATCAAGACTTAGACGTAATTTACAGAAAACATTTTTAAATCTAAAATAATATAAATCATTTTTACTACTCTTTCCCAGTAAACCAGTAGGTTTACTGTGAAGGTGAAGCTCAGTGATCTCACAGTAAGTTGACCTACAAGTGGAAATTTCCAACTCAGTGATCTCACAGCATTACTAAACATTATTTCAAAGTACTTCTAGACGTTACAATAAAGAGTAAGTAAAACATCTTATACAGTAGGGACTCATTTATCGGGACGGCCAAGAATCGAATGGGTCTCGTTTATCGGGACGCGATAGGAGAAGTCGTCCATTCCCACCGCTCTCTTGAATATGCTTGTGTACACATGCAGTGCACACGTTTGTACATACCTTGTCTGCGCATAACAGTTGAGGTACATACTGAGGTTATATTTCCATTAATAAGCAAACAAAAATATAATATTTATCTTTTTTTCGTTTATTGCGTTTTGATTTTAAAAACTTGTCAGAGAAGTATTCAAATTGTCTTAATCATTTAAATATCGTACTGGTTGAAGTACATTGATGTTACAGTAAAGGCAATTTTTTATTAAAATTGTAGAAATTATTTGCAGTATAATAGTAAACTTTGAACATAAATCAAAATTTACATTTGACAATAACTTATACTAATGTAGAAAGTGAAAAAATTGAAAACTTCGATTATTCTATAAATGATAGGTTTCTTCTTATCATGTTAACAATTTCATATTTAATGAAAATAAATTTTAGGTTCAAAGATATAATGTATAATTCTTTATTTATAAGTATACAATTTTTTTTTAATTCCAACCAATTGTATATAGATTTTAAACAAAATAGATTAACTACATAATTTTAAGTCATAAGGTTTGAAAAAAAAAAAAAAAAAAAAAAACCCACGGGTTAGTTATTCATGTAATGTATACTTATCGCATTGTCCAAAGTTATTTTGCTATAAATACTAAAGTTTTTGGCAATCAAACTTACTTTTGTAATGATCATAAAACTATTCATAATGAAGTAACGTGAGATAACAAATTATTTAACTGTTTTGTAACAACATTTATATTGACTTTTCCAAAATAAGAAAAAACTTTTTCATTTCAAATAGTTTATTCATAATTTTACAGAAAACATGATATTTTCATGATAGTTAAAAAAAAAATATAAACAAATGATTACATATACTAATGAAATAATGATTAAATGAATAATACATCTTGAAAATAACTGATTTCACTGTGAGGTTTAATAATTACCTTGTCATTGTAAATAAAGTTGGTTTTAGGAACACAATGTAGGTATATGATGATTAGGAATAATAATTAATAAACAATCATAAAATTTTCAATCACAATGTATCATTTTTTACTAGTAACCTTTTTTGAAACATTAAAGCTCTTTGCATGTGGAAGAAAAAAGTCAGTTTTTTATTATATAAAAAAATAGACAGTCCACACATTCAGATTTTAGTTTTTGACGGTAATAATTTTTTCAAATGACATAACACGTATAAAACTATAAATTTAACATTCAAGAAATGTACGAAATATATCATATGAATCGATATGATTTTCTGTTCGCTATTTCTGATGAATTAAAAATTTTAAACTGAACATGTTTTTCATTTTTTAATTCAAGTTTTTACAAAAATTACATATTTTTGGCATGTATAGAATTTTTCACTGCGAGAAATAAGAAATTACTTTTTCCGGATTATTTTTCCACGTAGTCCAATAAAAAATTTGTCAGAATCACTTCAATTAACATTTCTATATATAGAAACGTGGGAGACGGATTTTGAATATAAAAAAAAAAAACAAAAAAAATTCTGTTATCTGGTGATATACCTGGTGTATGATTCAGAATGTCATTCATTATTGAGAATTTTTCGTTTTTTAATTTCCAGATCACAAAAACACTAATAATTGTCATCAAATTTTTTATGCAGAAATGGACACATTTCTTTTAGCTTACCTTTTTTTTCATTTTTACACATAATTTGGAAATCTTGGAAATTGAAATTGTCAGTTAGTAATTTGTACTGTACTCAAGACTTAGAATTGTATTTTCTGTTATTTTCTATTTCAAGTTCTTCAAAAAATTATTGATGCATTTGGTATCGTGCCGGATTGTACCCTACGCTAGTAAAATTTCATACAACCTGGCTTAGAATTGTGGTCTAGCAGGGTACATTCTTGCGAGGCCACGATTCTAAGCTAGGCCGTATGAAGTTTTACAGTATCAGTATAATTAATAGTAATAATTCACTCTGAATCAAATTGAGAAAAAATTTATAATAGAGTGATAAAACATTTTTCAAATACAGTAACTTACTTGACAGTATAAATCTTATTCAACATTGCCTCAAAAGTAAATAAATACTAAGATTCTGAATATAGTTTCGTTAAAAAATTTTCCTATGAATTTGCAAAAAAAAAAAATGTTTTTATTTTGCTTCATGTGTAGGATGAACGTTATCATCAAGGTACTCTTATTTTTAAGATAGTGCCCTAAAACTGGGATATAATTATTTATAATTAAATTTTTCACGAATTTCTCCAATTTATTTCTAAATTACCACTCATAAATAGTTACAATAATATATATGTAACTTTGACTGTACCTTATAATAATGAATTCGTTTATTTAATGAGTGATTATCTATAAAATATAGCAGAAAATTTTTCACGGCAAGTACTTATTGTAAGTAATTATTTTATGACAATGGGTTTCAACATATAAAAAAATACGGAACACTCACATAATCTTGAACCATCAACAAAATTGTTTACATCAAGCTCAAGCTTCCAGGGCTGGATTTACCCAAGTGCCGTCCAGGGACTGGCTACTTTATAAAAAAAATCCCCCCCCCCCCCTCATAAAGATAATTGATTTGGCGACAGTGAAATTCAAAAATGACGAGATTTTTTTTAACGATGTTTCGCAACAATTTTTATGCTGATGCCACTGAAAATTTTCCGCTTCAAAAATTTTGCCGCTCCTATGACAATTATGGTAAATTCACCCCTACTTGCTTCAAATCATCGAAAGTGAGTTTTTGAAAATAAAATTAATAAATTCCCCCACGTGATCGTAAAACGTGTTGGGTGAGGGCTCGGTAGGAACAGGCTGGAACGGGCAGGAACACGCGAGAACATGTGGGTATGACGAATACACTCTCTTTATTTTTCGCATTAAAACCATTGAAACCCTCAAAAGCTAAAATTATTTTCGCGTACAATTTGTGTTACCAATGTGCGTTCAATGCCGAAGACCAAACCAATAGCAAAAATTGCGCCAAATATTGTTTAACCTATAACGCTCTCATGAATTACCCATTTTAACCCCGAAAAAGTTCGATTTTTTGAAACATGTGGTACGCAAAATTCACAAATGTGGAATATTGTTATTACCTTTTTCGGTAGATGAGGCCATTGTGTTGTTGAAAAATAATTTAAACTTCTTTTCTTCGGGTCTGGACCGGTTCACAGCTACGCAGAAGGCACACGAGCAAAAAGCAAAGCCCAACTCGCACGATCCTGCAAGATCCGCAGCTGACTCCCCCCCCGCTTCACCCTTCTTTTTTTTCTCGGATATTCTCAACCATCTCTGCGCTGTCGAATGAACGTGAATATTTGTTTTGCAGATATTGGAATATATTAATATTAGAATTTGAATATTTAAACAAATTCATATCAATATCTGAATATTTACATGTATAAATTTCAATATTCATTTAAGTTCATTTGAATAATTGAATATTTGAATTTGGAAGCTGTAAAATTCGTATTTGAAACTTGTAATGTTTCAATGTGAAACTTGTAACATTTGAATTTGAAACTTGTATCATTTGAATTTAAAACTTGTAAATTGAATTTGAAACTTGAATTATTTGAATTTAAAACTTTGAATATGTGGATGTAATTATTGGGATATTCAAATCTTCAAATATAAATATATTTATATTTATTCGAATTTCTGAATATTTGAATGTGGACACACGAATACTTCGAATATATTACTTTGGATTCCCAACTGTTTCAATATTTAAATTGGAAAATTGAACTACAGGGTGCGCCATTTCTTATGTCGGTATTGTAACATTGAATAACTTAAACATTTGACAACCGATTTACTTGACTTCACTTGTTTTGGAAACGTCAATTCAGTACAATTTCAACCATGTATCGCTTCACACCAAAAGAACGCGCTGAAATAGTTACTTTGTACATTGAAAATAGTCGTTCAGTTGTGTTAACTCAACGAGCATATCGTCGAAAATATCTTGGCAAACAGGCACCATCTGACAACACTATTCGTCGTTTGGTGTCGAATTTTTGTGACCACGGGACAGTGAAAGATCGCGAACAACCCGTTCATCAACGACCAAGACGTTCAAATGAACTGATTGAAGCTGTCAGAGAGAGCGTTGCCCAAAACCCAAAAGTTTCATATCGTCACCGCGCTCAGCATCTCGGCATCAGTGGAACCACTCTACGGCGCATTTTGAAAGATGATTTGCATTTGTTTCCGTACAAAATGCAATTAACACAAAGAATATTGCCTACAGATCATCCACGTCGCTTGGAATATGGACAAACAATCGCTCGAATAGTTGATACTGAACCTGATTTTTGGAAGCGAATTTTAATGACCGACGAGGCACATTTCAAACTTTCTGGAGGCGTTAATAAGCAAAATTGCCGCATTTGGGGAACGCAGAATCCACACGAGATCCATGAAACGCCATTGCATGACCAAAAAGTTACTGTTTGGGCCGGCGTTTGCGCCAAAACCATCATTGGTCCTTATTTTTTCAAAGAGAACCAAACGATCGATGGAAACCGATATCGGTGGATGTTGGCTCACTATGTCTGCCCACAAATGCGTGAAAAAGGTCTTGAAGATTACTGGTTTCAACAAGATGGTGCGACCTGCCACACTGCGAATCAAACAATCCAGTTTCTGCAACGAAAATTCCCTGGACGTCTGATGTCAAAAAGAGGCGACATTGAATGGCCACCCAGATCTCCAGATTTGACCCCTCCAGACTTCTTTTTGTGGGGTTATTTGAAAAGTAAAGTGTACGCCAGCAAGCCGCAGACCATTGAAGAGCTTAAGGAAAATATTCGTGCCGAAATCATTGCTATACCACCCGAGATGCTCGAAAAGGTAATGGAAAACGCCGCAAAAAGGGCATATTTTGCTGTGAACAATAAGGGCGGCCACTTGATTGATGTTGTGTTCAAAAACTAGTCTAAATAAATTGTAAAGGACCAAACTAAATAAAAATACCTCATTTACAGAAATCGGTTGTTTTTTTTTCAAGTTATTCAATGTTTACATGCCGACATAAGAAATGGCGCACCCTGTATTTCAATTGAGAAATAGGAATATTTGTTGATCTAAATTTTTATACTTGAATATATTCTAATATTTGAACTTGAAAATTAACATATGTGATTTGAAAATGTAACTGTTCCAATTCGAAAATTGTAACATTTGACTGAATGAATTTTTATACGCGGATTTTAGACTACTCGAATAGGGATAATTACATACATGTTCAAATTTGAACACTCTTCTACTCGAAGATTTGAAGATTTGAATGTAGACATCTTCATATTTTGAGTATTCGAATTTATTAATGTAATAAACATATAAACAGTAAGATTCAAAAAATTATCATTACAAATGTATTGTTATTAGCAGTAATACACATATATGCTATTTATTCCATTACATATATTTTATTTCGAATAGTCACTCTCTGAGTGAATATTTAATTTTAAACTTGAGTAAGAAAATCAATTAGATGTAAGAACAATTTTCAATTCATATGTGCCGGCAATAACGGTTGTACTTGCCGTGAAAAATTTTCTACTATGTTTTATAGATAATCACTCATTAAATAAACGAATTCATTATTATAAGGTACAGTCAAAGTTACATATATATTATTGTAACTATTTATGAGTGGTAATTTAGAAATAAATTGGAGAAATTCGTGAAAAATTTAATTATAAATAATTATATCCCAGTTTTAGGGCACTATCTTAAAAATAAGAGTACCTTGATGATAACGTTCATCCTACACATGAAGCAAAATAAAAACATTTTTTTTTTTTGCAAATTCATAGGAAAATTTTTTAACGAAACTATATTCAGAATCTTAGTATTTATTTACTTTTGAGGCAATGTTGAATAAGATTTATACTGTCAAGTAAGTTACTGTATTTGAAAAATGTTTTATCACTCTATTATAAATTTTTTCTCAATTTGATTCAGAGTGAATTATTACTATTAATTATACTGATACTGTAAAACTTCATACGGCCTAGCTTAGAATCGTGGCCTCGCAAGAATGTACCCTGCTAGACCACAATTCTAAGCCAGGTTGTATGAAATTTTACTAGCGTAGGGTACAATCCGGCACGATACCAAATGCATCAATAATTTTTTGAAGAACTTGAAATAGAAAATAACAGAAAATACAATTCTAAGTCTTGAGTACAGTACAAATTACTAACTGACAATTTCAATTTCCAAGATTTCCAAATTATGTGTAAAAATGAAAAAAAAGGTAAGCTAAAAGAAATGTGTCCATTTCTGCATAAAAAATTTGATGACAATTATTAGTGTTTTTGTGATCTGGAAATTAAAAAACGAAAAATTCTCAATAATGAATGACATTCTGAATCATACACCAGGTATATCACCAGATAACAGAATTTTTTTTGTTTTTTTTTTTTATATTCAAAATCCGTCTCCCACGTTTCTATATATAGAAATGTTAATTGAAGTGATTCTGACAAATTTTTTATTGGACTACGTGGAAAAATAATCCGGAAAAAGTAATTTCTTATTTCTCGCAGTGAAAAATTCTATACATGCCAAAAATATGTAATTTTTGTAAAAACTTGAATTAAAAAATGAAAAACATGTTCAGTTTAAAATTTTTAATTCATCAGAAATAGCGAACAGAAAATCATATCGATTCATATGATATATTTCGTACATTTCTTGAATGTTAAATTTATAGTTTTATACGTGTTATGTCATTTGAAAAAATTATTACCGTCAAAAACTAAAATCTGAATGTGTGGACTGTCTATTTTTTTATATAATAAAAAACTGACTTTTTTCTTCCACATGCAAAGAGCTTTAATGTTTCAAAAAAGGTTACTAGTAAAAAATGATACATTGTGATTGAAAATTTTATGATTGTTTATTAATTATTATTCCTAATCATCATATACCTACATTGTGTTCCTAAAACCAACTTTATTTACAATGACAAGGTAATTATTAAACCTCACAGTGAAATCAGTTATTTTCAAGATGTATTATTCATTTAATCATTATTTAATTAGTATATGTAATCATTTGTTTATATTTTTTTTTAACTATCATGAAAATATCATGTTTTCTGTAAAATTATGAATAAACTATTTGAAATGAAAAAGTTTTTGCACTGGGCTGGTAAAAACTCCCAGCGTGTCAGAACGTTATTCACTCATCAAAGAAGCTCATGGATCCGTTATTGGAGGTCACAAAGGTGTGACTAAAACTTATGGTCAATTGAGAGCTAACTATTTTTGGGAGAACATGAAAGAAGAAATTGGAACCTTCATTCAGAACTGTCTGCAGTGTAAATTGAAAAAGTTGACTCGGGTTAAAGTACGACAGCCTATGGCTATAACGGATACTCCGGGGACAGCCTTCGAGAAAGTGGCTCTTGATTTAGTTGGACCTTTTCGAACCACAGCTGATGGAAATAAATGGATCCTTACAATGCAGTGCTTGCTGACGAAGTATTGCGTGGGAGTACCTCTGCCTAATGCCGTGGCTGCGACAGTGGCTGATGCGTTTTTAAAAAGGCTGGTTTGCGTCTTTGGAGCTCCAAAGGTGGTACTGACCGACCAGGGTACCAATTTCTTTTCGGATCTCATGAAGACACTCATTAAAAGACTTCGAATTCAAAAACTCCAAACCACCGCGTTTCACCCCCAATCCAATGGGTCGCTCGAAAGATCTCATATCGTTTTGGTTGAATATCTACGACAATTTGTCGAACAGGATCGCGAGTGGGATCAATGGATAGAGTTATCAATGTTTTCTTATAATTCTAGCATTCATGAGAGTACTAAGCGGACGCCCTATGAGTTGGTATATGGTAAGCCACCGTTGTTGTCTTCTAGTCGACCTCTCCCTCGCTATGAAAAGCTTCAGACATATGATGAATACCTCACTCGCCTTATGTCGCGTCTAGATTCTTTACACGAAGACGCGAGAGAACATTTGAACAACGCGAAACAAAGAGCAAAACAATATTATGACCGAAAAATGAATCCACAGAAATTTTCTGCCGGTGAATATGTTTTCCTTAGAAAGGGAATGAAGGCAGGAAAATTAGGGGACATCAACGAAGGTCCCTATAAAATCATCGAGATTATTGGCGATAAAAATGCGAAGATTCGTGTCCAAAGGGGAAGAGAAAAGGTTGTTGCTATAGATCGATTAATACCATCACACATTCGAAATTGCTCTGTTGAATGAGTTGTAATAATTTAAAATTGAGTTCATCTATAATACGTACAAGGATTAAAAGCACTGGAAAGTCATTGGAGTAAATTGATCCTTAATTTCCCTAATAATAAAAAAAAGGGGGAAAAATTTTTTTTTTATGAATAAATTTCTTTAACAAAGATATAAATGGAAATAATAAATAAATAAATAAATGGAAATAATCACATTAACAAGGAAATGGAAATAATAACATAAATAAAAGAACGAATAATTATGATAATAATAATGTTTTGGAAGGATGCACATTGATTAAAATGATATCGTATTGACCAGTCTTTAAATTAGACAAATGTTTCATTTTTGCATTGCACCTGTTTTAATTGTTCTTTTCTAGGTAAAAGAAAAATTATTTCGCGAATTCATGAGTAGCGATGAAAATAAAGTATCTTTTACCTGTTTTTCAAATTTATTGCCTATTATTTTTGGGATCATTTTCGTTTGATCTGTTCTTTCTAGGTAAAAGAAAAATTATGTCGCGAATTCATGAGTAGCGATGAAAAGAAAGTATCTTTTACCCATTTTTAAAAGATATACCTTCATTGGAAATTTACGTATAATTTCTTAAATATATAAGCTATCGTTTTAAGATAAAATAATGTATCCCTAAGATGCTACATATTGATGACTCATTTTCTGGTAACAAGGATAAAGGAGATTACCAAGTAGGTTATGTTGTGAATTCTCTTGTTTTCTAGCCTTTCATCTACATATTCTCTAATGTATTTTTTGCTTGTAAACGGATCTTATACATAAATTAATTGTTGTTGTTCAACCGTAGGTAAAATTAGAAATGGCAAGAATATTATGTACGGCTCTGGTTCTTTGGCTCTGGGTTCCGTTATCACATGGACTCATCGGATTTGACTGCACCGCACCGAACACGAACGTCACTCAAATATCCCTGCGAGAAGTCGGCAATTGCGAATTACCCCAGGCAAGAGTCAAGAATGAAACTGTTTACGTGCAACTGCTACAGATTTTATCAACTCAGTCCACTCACGTTTTTGGCTGTAAGATCGAAATACACAGACAAGTTTTTCATTGCGGCATGTTTTCTCATGTTGGAATCGTCACCGGAGGTTTGGCCACCTACTTAGCCGATTTAGGCGAGGACCAATGCAAGTCGTTGCACGCCACAGGAAGATATGTCATTGGAGCCGCAATCCTCGACGGTGCCAAGCCAAACGGAACAATTACCCATAGCGTTACACTTGCAGGAAAAACCTCATCCGACTCATCTTGTGAAGGAACCTTCTACAGTGACTTCTATGGCAGCTGGGAGGAAGTAGCGGTACAGGCAACCATAAAAATCACACTTGTCGATTATGAAGCCACTGTGATGACTGAAGTCGGAGAAATGATACTGAAATCTGGGACTAGGTGTAATGAAGACCATGAACAATGCACTGATTCCGAAGGAATACATTATTTTTGGGATGCCACTCATAAGGACACCTGCCAATTTTCCCACTACGGAGTTCTTTACGCAGGGAACGCCGAAAAATTAAACAGCGTCAACAATGATTTCGACGAAACGATATATACCGTTGTCTCCAAAGACGTAACTTTCGGGCTCACCACCGGGAAAACGAAGCTGGTGTGTGGTTATTCTCTTATTCGGACAGAACACCCATAACTATTTATCTTGGAGGAGCAGGGAGATCAATTTTTTCGAGACAGGATACCACTAAATGCACGGGATCTGGACCTTCTGGCGTATGTCAACAGTAAATTCTTGTATGTAGAAAGATATATTAGCAGACAGTTGGAATCACTTTACAGGGACGTCGTAATGCAGCGGTGCCGTGTAGAAAGGCAAGTCCTCCTTAACGCTCAGGCTTTAGCATCAATCAATCCAGAACATTTCGCATACAACTATATGCAAAAGCCTGGTTACATGGCCGTAATTAGCGGAGAAGTTGCTCACCTCATCAAATGTGTACCAGTTGAAGTCAACATAGTCAGAACAGAAGTTTGTTATCAGGAATTACTAGTAAGACGCAGCAATGACAACACCACCTACTATCTTACACCCAGAAGTCACATATTGAAGAAGCGAGGATACGAGGTATCATGCAACCATATGATGGCACCCATGTTCAAGGTAGGAGAAACATGGTATAAATTCTTACCAACACCCGTTCCAACTGTTCCTCCACATGTCATGACACCAATCAATAAAGCTACATGGTCGTATACGAAGCCTAAGGATCTAATTTCGTCCGGGATCTACACTCCAAGAGATCTCGAGAAACTTCATGAAGTTATTATGTATCCGGCAGAACAACCAGCTATTATTAACACCCTGGCTCGAGGCACCCTAGGACAAGGATTTCAGGCTCAAGGTATTACTCTAACCAAATTAATGGATGAGAATACCCTCAAACACTTTGGAATATCTACCAGGTGTACTCCTAAGTAATTTCCGGTTTTTTCAATGGATGGCGTTCTGTTTTGTACCGCTGTTGGTAACACATACCATATGTCATTTTGTTCAGTCATATCGAGTGCTTGAACTGCATTGACATTTTCTCGAAAAAATCTTCCAGTAAAATTTTATTGCCCTTCAAAAATGTCGAATTTTGTACCGAATTATGAGCATATGCGCCATGCATTGCTTTTCATGTTCAATCAGGGGAAAAAAGTGTCCGGGAGCCACTGTGCGCTTTTGGAAGTTTATGGTGATCGTGCATTAACACTTCGAACATGTGAAACGTGGTTCGACAGTTCAAAAATGGAGATTTCGACCTGAACGACGCCGCACGCTCCGGCAAGCGAAAATCGTTCGATGACACCGATTTGCAAGCATTATTAGATGAAGACAACACGCAAACGCAACGACAGCTTGCAGATGCGTTGGGAGTTCAACAGCAAGCGATTTCCAAACGTCTGCGAGCCATGGGAAAAATTCAGAAGTGTGGAAAGTGGGTGCCCCATGAACTGACCGAGAGACAAATTGAGAATCGAAAAGTGACCTGTGAAATGCTGCTTCAACGATACAAAAGAAAGTCTTTCCTGCATCGTATTATTACTGGTGATGAAAAGTGGATTTTCCTGGAGAACCCTAAGCGCAACAAATCGTGGGTGAGTCCAGGTGAAGCATCGACATCGACGGCACGGCCAAATCGTTACGGTCGGAAGGTCATGCTGTGTGTGTGTGGTGGGACCAGTCCGGTGTTATATACTTGAACTGCTGAAACCTGGTGAAACTGTGAATGCCGTTCGCTACAAACAGCAAATGAAAGATTTGAGCCGAGCCATTATGGAAAACCGACCAGAATATCAACAACGACAGAAGAAGGTGATTTTGCTCCACGACAATGCGCCGTCGCATAAGTCGAAAGTCGTTCGTGACACGCTGGAAAGGCTCAAGTGGGAAGTGCTTGATCATGCGGCTTACTCGCCAGACCTGGCGCCATCCGGCTACCACCTCTTTGCCTCGTTGGGCCATGCCCTTTCTGAGCAGTGCTTCGACTCGTACGAAAATGTACGAAAATGGCTCACCGAGTGGTTCACCTCCAAAGGCAATGATTTTTACTGGCGCGGTATCCACAATTTACCAGAAAGGTGGGAAAAATGTGTAGAAAGCGATGGAAAATACTTTGAATAAAATAAAGGTTACGGTTTTTTTGGAATTATGTGTTTTATTTGCAAAAAAACCGGAAATTAATTAGGAGTACACCTGGTATTTGGAAAGAGGTCTGAAACGGTCTAGACAGTTTTGGAAGAGTGAGTTTCGCACTCATCGGTATCTATCTACTCGTCCATTTTATTTTGTGGATATTTAGTAGCATTTTTCGTTGCTACGCTTTGCACACTACTTTCGGGTGGAGTTATAAACTGTTAAGCTCGCCACGGGAACCATTAGTAAATTACCTGCTACAAAACAAGGCCCGATATGAACAACACAACACTCTCCCACGAAGCGAAACCGAGCTCGTGACCAGAATGACCAACCACTCCAAGAACGTCGAGGAACAAGAAGAGACCAGAGAGCCAGAAGCCAACGTAAGCCATAACAAAATTTACGGACTCCTGTCAGTCCGAATATAGTTGTGATCGTGAGTAACCATTTTCTGTCAGAATTATATATCAAAATGTTTCAATATACACAATGAAAAAAAAAGAAAAAAAAAAAGAATTTACGCTATTGAGCTACAATTTGAAAATGTTAAATGATTAAATGAAATTTTCTCCAATTATTATGTCACAAACAACCGTGCGACTGAATTCTCATGAAAATTTTCGTGCTGGACAAAAATCGTTTTAATATAAGTCTACGAACAAATATTGTTGCTAGGATATAGTGTCGAAACTCTGTCCCATTGTTTCGACAAAAATGGGTGGGGTTGTGACGTGCTGACGAATCACACGTTTTCTTACGTACATATTTTTTTTTTCTATTGAATTTTATTTGCTTCTTAAAAACGTGCTAAAATGAACAATTAATGTCCAACAAGAAAGAATTGAGGTAACCAACATATCCGTTTCTAAATGTGATTGATTGTAGTACTATCACTCTTTGGAGAAGAGAGTGCGATTAGTTTCTAAATTGAACAGGTATTGTGAAATGTTGATAAGTTCGATTTTTCAAACGAATGTTTTTGAGGGGTTCTGATGCTCCAATGAATACTCGAGTTGGAAACATCCGATCGTCTCTCCACCTCCAAGGGAGGGAAATTGTTATCAGCATTAGCATTGTATAAAAGACCCGCGCTAAGGAAAAATCTCGCTTTTTTTTCGGCGAATCTTCAAAGAGTGTACGTATTTTGTGAATTCCTTGACGTGTGAAAAATTTCGTATTCCATATGTTACTATTATTGATATTATTGCTGGGATTATTGCAAGAAGTGATTTATAATGATCGTTATGAATGTCCGATTCTAAATATTCGTTGTTCTCCATTATTTCTTTTGTTAATTGTTGAAATTTCGTAACGTATGTTTGTGTGGGAAATGCAATATTTTCTTGAGATTTCTGTTCAAATATTTTGAGTTACAGAGTAACATATGGTTGTGTGGGAAATGCAATATTTTCTTGAGATTTCTGTTCAAATATTTTGAGTTACAGAGTAACATATGTTTGTGTGGGAAATGCAATATTTTCTTGAGATTTCTGTTCGAATATTTTGAGTTACAGAGTAACATATGTTTGTGTGGGAAATGCAATATTTTCTTTTGAGATTTTTTTTCTGTTTGATTTTATGAAATTTCCTTTTCATACATGGCGATTATTGTTAGTAATTGTTAAAAATTATTACAAGTAGCGATTTTATGATAATGGTAACGAATTTTAAATAATGATTGTTCCTTGTCCAATTATTTTTCAGTTGATTTTGTAAGTTTCGTTTATCCATATGTTATCAGTTAAATAAAGAATTTGTGTTGTAATAATTATTCTTGATCTCTCTCTGCGTCCTCCATTCACTAAGGTTGCGTCCGGTTCCTTGCCCAGATGGGCTAAAACCGGAAAATAACTATCAAGGGTGATTTGAAGGAAAACCTTTTTATCGTCCTTTGCCACTTCCACTCAGGACGTGACACTTGGAACCTTATGAAAACTTTATACAATCCTTTTGAAACGTTCTTAAATGTGACATAAAAATTTTATGAGGATTTTATAAGGTTGCTTGAAAAGAAACTTGAAATTTTATAAGGAAATAAAAACTTCATAAGGATTTGAAATTTCATACACTCAAAAACCGCTTTGGTTGGCTCTAACAAACATTTGGTCGTTATTTGACCAACCAAATATTTGGTTCACTATAATAAATTTTTGGTTCAGGCAAACAAATTTTGTTAAGCTGTAACATATATTTATTTTCGACAAACAAATTTTATTTAGTAGTAACGTAAATTTGTTTCACTGAACCAAAATTTGTTAGAGTCTAATAAAATTTGTTTGCTTGAACCTAAAGTTTATCCAAGATAACCAAATATTCGGTTGGTCAAATAATGACCAAATGTTTGTTAGAGCCAACCAAATCGGTTTTTGAGTGTAAGGTTTTTAAATTCTTATACAAAATTTCATAAAGTTGCCTTATAATAATCAAGAATTTCGTCAGGAAAATAAAATGTCATAAGGATTTCATAAGGTTCCAAGTTACAAGGGAGTATTTGTATTGCATACAAAGCTGCAAACAATTAATTTATCAGTATATGTATATAAAGTAACTAATAGAAATGTCGAACCAAGAAAAAATGTAAAAACACCTGGAAAAACCGGGAATTTGATATCGCTTAATCGCCAGAGACACTGGGGGCCTATTTTTGAAACATCTGATACGCTTACCAGACGTTTTTATCTGATACGCGTAAATAACATAATAAAAATATATAAATATATAACGGAATTATTATATAAAAAAACTATTTCGACGTAATATAATAATTAAATTTATTAAAAATACTGTATTTATATAAATTAATCACAAGAGTACACGCCTAAAGTTTGTCTGATAGGAAAATCTGTCTGGTAAGCTTATCAGATGTTTCAAAAATAGCCCCCCTGGTTGCAGAACATGATTCTGATGTGTTAGCAAAATTGATTTCTTTGAATGGTTGTTTTTATATGAATTATTCACGAATTTCATTTCACAATGTATTTTATAAATTATTTTGATCTCACCTAAAACTTATGTGTCTTTAAATTTCATGAGAGCATAAGGATACAAAAGGATACATGCACACATTATTTCGTTAGTCGCACTTCCCGATCTCTCCTTGTTAACTGAATAATGAAAAAGTAATTCAAGTACTTTTTGTTAATAACCCAGTAAACCATATCCAATAATTACATGGTACAGATAACTGACTGGGAAGAAATAGTACACTTGAACTACTGTTACCCAATCAATGGTGTACCCCTGTTTCTATTAATTGCATAATATTTATTGAGTGTCACATTCTTACTTTCAGCAAGCCTGTTCGGATGAATTTCTCAAAGTAAGTAGTACAACCGAAAAACGGTACAGAAACTTATGATGTCATCTGCAAACAGAACATACAAAGAGTATGTGCAAAACGACTCTAAGGAGATCCCCACCACCACTAAAAGAAGGTACAAAGAGTGCACAGTCTTCGAACCGGAAAAATATGAAAATCAGATAAATGCAGGATGATCCTGAAATTGTAAAACAATGTTACTCAAAAATCCAAGCCAGATAGATTAAATTCAAAAAACTCGTACTATCTGAGACGTGGAATGATATAACGTCAACATTCGATTTTTGTAAAGACTGTTTTGGTCTAATAATCTAATTTTATTATTGAATTTAAAAATTATTTCATTTGTTTTATTATATTTCATATTATTGGGCAATATATATTCATGTCAATAAATATAAATATTTTAATTCTAATAAATTTGTACCTGTACGTGGAATGAATTGAATTTTTTAACTTGACAAAATTGGAAAAATACGGGAAAGCAGTGTCAACTACATGCGAACAAAAATTATACTCCAAACTAAATAACATATAAAATAATGTCATATTTCAGCCATCTCCTCCAGTGGTTCCAGTTGTTGAAGACCTAACCTGTGAAGATTTCTTTTGCGAGAGTGGAGATGATTTTGGAGGAGAAATGCAAAGTCAGGCTACTGAACCCCACTCACAAACGGTAATAAAAAAACATGCATGAAACACTAGATTTTTTACTCACAGTTCGTGATCTATGTTAATCATCTAAGTTCATTTCTTCCAATTCAATAATTTTGCTTCTCTACAAAACTACTAGATTCTAGTGCATTTAGAATGGAATTTTCCCTTATCGTATATAGTACCATATGTACTATAAGGTCAATGTGTTTGCCTCTCTCCCTAACGGATCTAGATTAACCCCTGGAAGTCTTTTTTGGTAGTTATCGCCACTATTCATTATTTAGATCCTTCGCTTCCCTTCTATTATTTTTAATCGAATAAAGTCCTCTCTGCAGTATTTTTTATTGATGATTCCCTCACGATATTCACTGTTCCTTATAATATTCTTTACTATCTTCAAATTTCCTTCAAGAAATTCATTATTAATAATGGAACAGCTTCATCAGTGAAATTAAGAGAACAGAAAATTTCATACAAAAGAAAATTCTACACTGTATATTCTATACTTGAAGCTTTTCTGTGTAAAACCGCAAATGAAATAAATATTTGGATTTCTGGAGGGGCGTGGGCCCCTGCCCCCCCCCCCCCCATCCCTCCCTCTAGATACGTGCTTGTAAATACGTATCGATTCGACCACAGCTAAGAACCGCGAAATACTTCACATTCTAGTATTTGCTGAATTTGTTAAAATTCAATATTTGTCAACTACTCTCTCAGTTTGAATTAGTGAAATTTTGAATAATTCAATTAGTAAATGAGTGAATCACTATCGAATTAGTGGAATTTCACAATTCAGCTGAAGAAATAGTCGAATGGTACTATATGAATTAGTGATTAAGAAGTTTACCTTTCAATTAGTGAATTTCTACTGATGTGATTAATACTTTCAAATTGTACAATTCAATTATTAGAATTTTTTACACATTTTTTTGAAATGTGCAAACATGTCTGATGATTGCTTAATTTTTCCCATGAAACAATAATTAATAATAATTTTAATACTAGATTATACAACCGTTTGAGTAAAACTTTAAAAATTTACAATAATAATGCAATCGACATGTACCATTAAACCAGTATTATTAAAATAATAGAAGTGAAAACTGTTAGCCATGGATAGTACAAAAAATAACCAAATCCCCCAAAAAAACATTTTCCAATGAAAATTATAGAGGTGAGGGCTGGCGTCGGCCTATAAAATTTATCACAAAATATCCAAATCCAGCACAGACGCTCTAGTGAGTCAGATCAAATGTAGCTATATACATACGAATTTAGTTTTCAAGTTTCTTCTGATTATTTGAAATTTATTTATATCAGTTATGGTAAAGTGAGATTTTAGTAGTGTAACTGTAAATGAATCATAGTAGTTTTTCCATTCTAATCATTTTTAATTAGGGCATTTCAAGTCACTCACCTGCCCTCTTTTGATGAAAACCACGACTCTATAGAATAATTCTGCGGGAACTTAACACGAACTTTTAGTAAAACCGTTCCAATGAATGAATGTAAAAAATAATTGAAACATTTAAAAAGATGCATATTGCAACAATTTTTAACTTACCTGATGCATCCTGTTTTTTCAAGCGAACCTAAGACTTACTAAGATGCTTGTTTACTCTGGCTTAAATAAAAAATTTTTTTTTCTTATCTTGATCATTGTTATAGAAATCTTTTTAAAAAGTGGTAGGAAAACGATTCTAAAAACACCAGACGGTTCATTTCGTTTCTTACCTTCTTAATCAATTCAATGTTATAAGAGTGGGCAGGTGAGTGACTTAAAATGCCCTAATTAAAAATCATCAGAATGGAAAAACTACTATGATTCATTTACAGTTACGAGGGGGGACCCAAAAGTAACGGGAATTAGGTGGTGGGGGGGGACCGCGGAGGGGGGGATCGGGTTCTCCACTGGTTCTCTTCCAAGCTGCTACTCTCCCAAGTCAGTGTGCAAAGTTCATTTGCTGTGAGTGCATTCGTTCGTCCGTAAGAATTTTTCTAGTGAAACGACTTTTTCCGTTTCGGCGAAAACGTGAAATGGCTGAGTGCGGAGAGCAACGCGCGGCTGTAAAATTTTGTTTTTTGTTAGGAAAAACACCCGCGGAAACCCTTGTGATGCTGAAAACAGCTTATGGGGATAATGCTTTGAGTAAAACGCGTGTGTACGACTGGTTTTCGCGTTTCAAGAATGGAGAGATGTCAATTGAAGACCAACCTCGTTCTGGGCGCCCCTCGACTTCAAGAACGGACGAAAACATTGAAAAAATCAACACTCTTGTTCATGAAGACCGTCGCCGAACCATCGATCAACTTTGTGAGATGTCTGGATTGTCATGGAGTTCAATTCAGAGGATTTTGACTGAAGATTTGAGCATGAGGAGGATTGCAGCCAAATTTGTTCCTCGCCTTCTCTCCGACGATCAAAAGGAGCGTCGACTTCAGGCCTGTCTTGAGCTGCAAAATCAGTTGGATGAAGACCCAGATTTTTTTCTCAAGGTTATAACTGGCGATGAATCATGGTGCTATGGCTACGACCCCGAAACAAAGCAGCAATCAAGCCAATGGAAGACACCTCTCTCGCCTCGTCCAAAAAAGGCACGCCAAGTGAAATCCAACATCAAAACATTGCTCATTTGTTTCTTCGATTGCAGAGGTATTGTGCACGCAGAATTTGTTCCTCCAGGCCAAACGGTCAACCAACACTTCTACTTGGAGGTTTTGAAAAGGTTGAGGGAGAACATCCGGAAGAAAAGAGCGGATCTTTGGCGCACAGGAGATTGGTTCTTCCACCACGACAATGCACCTGTCCACACAGCGCTGTCCGTGAAGAAATTGTTGACCAAAAACGGCATGACACCGATTGTTCACCCCCCCTACTCACCGGACCTTGCCCCCTGTGACTTTTTTTTGTTCTCTAGACTCAAAAGGGACATGAAAGGAAAACGTTTTGGGACTGTAGAAGAGGTGAAACAAAAATCGCTGGAAGGTTTAAAAAACATTGAAAAAAATGAATTTCAGAACTGTTTTGAACACTGGAAAAAAAGATTGAACAAGTGTATTACAGTCAATGGGGGTTACTTTGAAGGTGATAAAAATTGTGTGTGAAAAAATTTGTCAATAAAAAAGTTGTAACACAATTCCCGTTACTTTTTGGTCCCCCCTCGTACACTACTGAAATCTCACTTTACCATAGCTGATATAAATAAATTTCAAATAGTCAGAAGAAACTTGAAAACTAGATTCGTATGTATATAGCCACATTTGATCCGACTCACTAGAGCGTCTGTGCTGGATTTGGATATTTTTTGATGAATTTTATAGGCAGACGCCAGCCCTCACCTCCATAATTTTCTTTGGAAAATGTTTTTTTGGGGGTACAATTAATCAACACCATTCTTAATAGTAAAAATTCTAATAATCGACTTATTGCATTAGTGAATATTGACCTTTTCATTAGTTGAATTCTACTAATCATTTAGTGATAATGCACTTAAAGATTATTCAAAATCTACTAATTCAGTAGTAGATTTCTACTTAAGTTAGAAAGTAGAAATTCACCATTACTGTATGTCATAATTTACTAATTCAATTAGTGATATTTCACCAATCTTTAGTGGCTCACTTTTCTCCTCCTTATCAATTAGTGAAATTCCACTAATAATTAGTAGTTTTCTACTAATTTGAATTGAGAGAGTACCAACGACGACCACTGGTCATCGGTGGTCGACACTTTTTTCGCAATGGTTTTCGTTGTCATTAAAACAAGTAAATTAATGTATGTAAAAAAGAGTTATTTTCAGCACGTTGATTTTATAATATAAATTAATACCTAAAGGTGACGATGATATGCAAGAATTCATGAAAATTCGTATATTACAGTCGAACACAGAAGAAGAACCGTACTCTGACGACGAAGATTTTCAACGGAGGGACGATGATGCTGATATTACAATCGAGGATGACTCGCATGGGCCTTTCCAGAAGCTCAATGATTTTATCAACAGCGAAGATGCAAGCGAACCGACCCAAGTTGGCACAAAAGCAAGTATTGTCGACGTCATCGTAATGTTAATCAAATATGCTCTTATGATGTCGCTGTCTCATTCAGAGATAGTTAAACTTTTCACTTTGGTCAATCATATTTTTGCAACACCTATCCTTCCGGATACGCGTTATATGGTAGACGCGTTTTTCAAATCTTCTCAGGGTGTCACATTTTTCGCACTTTGCCATAAATGTGGAGCGAATTTGGGAACATTTAAAAAAAACGTCGCTTTTTGCGCTGCAGATACTGTCATATAGATATCAATATTCGCTGCCCTACCTATAATAATTTTTTCATAATGTTGGATCCGTCATATGCTACTCGGAATTTGTTGCAAAGAAATGCATCTTTTTATAACTTCGTGGTTCGTGAAAGAGTTTACCAACGCGACATTATTGAAGATATTTACGATGGGCGTGAATACCGTAAATGCATTAATGAACTCAAACGTAGAGGAATTACAGATTTTTGTACGACAACATTTAATACCGATGGAGCTCCTGTGTTTCAGAGCTCATCGTTTTCAATTTGGCCCATTCAACTTGTTATCAACGAAATTCCTCCTGACGATAGATTATCATCTCCGGTACTCTGCGGCTTGTGGTTCGGAAAAAGCAAGCCGGATATGAAAATTTTTCTTAATCCTTTTGTGGAAATGATGAAAACGCTCTCAAACACAGGTTTTTCCTGCACTATAAACAATGAAATCCGACAGATAAAAATGTTTTGTTTGTGCTGCTGCGTTCACAGTGTGGCACGTCATGAAATGCAGGGGATGTTACAATTCAATGGTTATTATAGTTGTCCGTGGTGTTTGCACAGAGGTGAATACATAAACAATTCAATGAAATTCCCCCTTTTGAATACAATTCCTGAGTTGAGAAAAGAAGAAGACTCTTTGAAGCACATGCGCGATGCCGTTTATAATGACAATCCTGTGTTTGGGTTCAAAACTGCTTCCCCCTTGATCAATTTACCGTTTTTCAAAATAATATTGGGTTTTATGCCAGATTATCTACATAACATCCTTCTTGGGGTTTGCAAACAATTTTCCACCTACTGGATCGAAAATCATGAATATTCTGTTACTAGGCGACCGTTATTGTTGATTGATAAATTCATGCCAGAGGTTAAATCTCCAATTCAAATTTCCAGAAGATCTCGGCCCCTTTCAAATCGCAGTTTTTTTAAAGGAAAAGAATGGGAGAATTGGCTATTATTTTATAGTACATGCGTGGGGACAATATTTTTGAAACCGAAGTATTTAGAACATTGGGCGAAACTAGTTGATACAAGCCATATTTTTTTGAGACAAAAGTTAACGATTAAAGATATTCGTCATGCTGACGAATTACTTCGCGAATTCGTCGCAGATACAGAACAGTATTACGGAAAATCTGCTATGACTTTCAACGTTCATCAACTTGTCCACATAGGTAGTAGCGTAATAAATTGGGGACCTTTGTGGAGTCATAGCGGCTTCCCATTTGAATCTGGCAATGGCAAGCTGCTGAAAAAAATTTTCGCAGCTAAAAGAGTTTGCAGTCAGATATGTAGATACGTAGGGCTGCAACAGAGTTTTGATTTCGTGTTGAGTAGGATAAATATTTCAGGTAAAAACTCGGTTGTACGTGACTTTTTATTTCTGTTGATGATAATATTCGTAAGCATACTTTAAAAATGAAAGAGATACGTTATTTTGGGATACCTTCAGAGATTGATTCAGAATGGAGGAGAAAATTGCGTCTATCTTCATCTTCAAAATGTTTTCGAAGGATCGTCAAATACGGTTGCTTATATTCTACATGTCTCAAAACAAATAAAAGATCTGAAAATTCTTATGCATTATTGAAGGATGGTCGATTTGTTCAAATCGTACAATTCATAGTAGATGAAACGACTGAAAGGGAACTTGCTATCGTAAAAATAGTTTTACCAAATGATATAAAAATCAGAAAATACGAGGTTTTAAATTTGAAACTAGTGATATTTGTTATGGTAGTGATCAATCAATAGCTGTAGATATCGCCGAAATATGTCGGCCGTGCATTTTAATGAAGTTTCAGAAGAAAAATTACATATGTTCGATACCTAATACTTTGCACTACTAAAATCTCCTCCCTCCCTTCCTTCTCACCCCGCCACAAAAAAAACATGAAAAATGTAAAAGGAGGCCATCGCTTTTTACCTTCGTAACACAAAAGAACTGATATCAAATTTGCGTCACATATCATTTGTATCATTAAAATTTTTAACTTTGCTCTGTTCCTCTGTTAAAAAAATTCAGTGCCCTGCATAAAAACACGTTTTATATTTTTGTTATTATCAGTTTAAAGGGGTTTTTTCAATACAATTTTTCAATAGCAACAACAAGTAATTTGCAACGCCTTCAAAAAACTTCATGTCAAACACTACGGACAAACTTTAGTTCTAGGATAAACATTGTAAAATACCAAGAAACACTATATTCTAAAAAATACATTGATATCATTACAAAAGTAATTCCGTCCTTCGGCATATTCCATGCCATGTAGTAATAGATATTGTAAGATATATGTAAACATTTTTTTTGAATTTCATCGAACATTGTAAGTGGCTTCGATTGCGTGTAATGTGAATTTAATAAAAATATTTTTTACTTTTTATCAAAACGACATGTGTTTTTTTAGCATCACCTGAAATTTTCAGGAAATAATTATGTTTTTCCAGTTAATGAAGCAGTAATTGTCCTAAGGTAATTGTAAATGAAAAGTTGTACTTACCGGTTTGTAAAATTTCTTCTCTGTTATTTGCAATTACCTGAATGTAAACTCTTTGAAACAGGCCACTTTCGTTATCACTATAGTATCGTTTGAAACTTTCCGAACCCGATTCACGATGATTATTTTAAGACTTTTAAAGAAACTGTCCAAAGATAACCAAAAATCTATTCTTGTTTTGCGTGTACATCAACTAGGGGCATAGATATTCGCGTGAAGATTTTCATTATCAGAAACTCATTTGCATCACCATTTAAAAGTGGATTAGTAATAATTTTTACGGTAAGTGCAGTTATTGAGTCCATATTTACATTCAAATAAATTATCAAAGAATTTTCTGAATCCTTCTCAAAAATCTAGTTGGATTTCCATTTGGACCGAGCTAAATGGGTTTCCAAATAGAAAACCAAGTGGATTTCCAAATGGAAATTTATTTGGATTCCCAGATGGAAATTCTGTAGGGTTTTCAATAAAATTCTCTGAAAATTTTTAATAAATGAAATAAAACAGATAAAAAAAAATTATCTATGAATTTTCTGAATCCTTCTCAAAAATCTAGTTGGATTTCCATTTGGACCGAGCTAAATGGGTTTCCAAATAGAAAACCAAGTGGATTTCCAAATGGAAATTCATTTGGATTCCCAGATGGAAATTCTGTAGGATTTTCAATAAAATTCTATGAAAATTTTTAATGAAAATTAATAAAACAGATAAGACATAAATTATCTAAGAATTCTCTGAATCCTTCTCAAAAATCTACTTGGATTTCTATTTGGACCGGGCTAAATGGGTTTCCAAATAGAAATCCAATTGGATTTCCAAATGGACCCGCCCAATTGGATTTCCATACCAAATTTCCATTTGGATTTTTTCAGCAGGGAATGTTTGTTGAAAATTTAAAAAAAATTTCAAGTATTTAGTTTTGTTTATATTTTAATGTAAAAAATTCAAGTATTTTTTTTTGTAATCAATAACTATAAAACTTCTTTCCAAACAATGTTATGAATTTTATCTTCATCTTCTGAATCATTTTGAATAAATAATTTATCAGAATTTTCACACCTTGAAAGTGCTACGTACAATTGACCGTGAGAAAATAATGGTCTATTTATGTATAATCCTACTTGATCGAAACTTTGTACTTGCCTTAGCAAACGCGGCGGTACCTTATGAGGTACCAGTTAGGTACCCCTTAGGTACCAGTTAAGTACTTTCCCAAATATCTACTTCTTTTTATGGAAAATCAGGGAAACTTTTATTTTATCTTGTAAATGAAGTGTTTTTCTTCATTTTCCAGAGGTCGAACATCGGAAAATATGGTGCATTAATTTAAAAAAACGAAAATTAGTCACACAAATTGTCAGATAAGTGTAGATAGCGCACTTGTCATACGCTAGATAACATTCAGATAATGCGCTACGCGGGAAATTTGAAATGCGCCATCAACACAGTTGTTCTCACAGGGGCGTACGTAGTCGTGGCAAATCAGCTCGCGATTATTATTTTTTTGGATAGTTCTATTGCATTTTGAGTGTTCCCAGAGTTTTTAAACTTTACCATAATGATGTAATAGTAGACGGTTAACGTTTGGAAAATTTTTGCTCAAGTTTTCCCGAACTTCATACACGATGTTTATCGAAATTGGATTCAAATGATTTTAAGGTAAAATTATAAACTCTTACCGCAAAATGTCGATGTTAATCGTGAATAAAATACAGAAATATTTTACACCTTACTTTTTTATACCTGTAACATTGCTGGCAATCAAAAAATTCTCTATGAATTTGAATAATTTAAAAATAAAATTGGTCGTTAAAACCCCCAACACAAAATTTCGATGTTCATCGTGTATGCAATTCGGGAAAACTTAAGCAAAAATTTTCTGAACGTTAACTGTCTACTATTACATCATTATGGTAAAGTTCAAAAACTCTGGAAACACTCGAAATGCAATAGAACTATCCAAAAAAATAATAATCGCGAGCTGATGTGCCCCGACTACGTACGCCCCTGTGAGAACAACTGTGTTGATGGCGCATTCAAATTTCCCGCGTAGCGCATTATCTGAATGTTAACCACCGTATGAAAAGTGCGCTATCTACACTTATCTGACAATTTGTGTGTCTAATTTTCGTTTTTTTAAATTAATGCACCATTTTTTCGGATGTTTGACCACTGGAAAATGAAGAAAAACACTTTATTTACATGGTAAAATAAAAGTTTCCCCGATTTTCAATGAAAAGGAGTAGATATTTGGGAAAGTACTTAACTTGTACCTAAGGGGTACCTAACTGGTACCTTATAAGGTACCGCTAAAGTACCGATTAGGAACCGGGGCGTTTGCTAGGGTGTGATTTGTTAATTGTTATTGCAAAAGCCAAAACTATTGGGAACTGTCTTCTGTAGAGTATAAATGGTAATTTAGAGTGTTCGCCTGTATAAAGTTTGATTCTTGGTATAAAGACATTGTCTCCAGTGTTTGTACCTGTGATAATCTCAACTTTAATATTGAATTTATGCAATTCCAATATTTTTAATCTAGTTCAGTTGCAAAGACCATCTTTCACACTCAAATTTCGAATTAACATGACTATTGCTCCTATTTTTAATTCTTACCGATGTTTTGGAAATCCTGGAATATTAAGAGAATTAAAATATTAAACTGGGTAATTTAATGAAGAATTTTCGTTACTTTGGTCGATTCCTCTGTATGTTACATAATCTATGCTAAAATAAATTTTTGACATAGTTTTCAGCTTAGACAATATTTTTTTGTTTAATTTATCAATGTCATCATTATGTGATGATAAAATTGAACAATTTGAGAAATTGCTCATATTTTCAATATCATTACCATACATTTTCGTTGCTACATCATCTGTTTTAATTTGATTAGGAATTCCATAATTAATTAATTCACATTTTCCAATTTTTAATAAAAACTCAGAAAAAACTTTATCATTGGACCTCATATTTTCTTTTAATTTCATAATTTTGAAATGATTCCAAAGGTAAGAATACTTGATTGTCTCTTTAACAATATTATCTTTTGAAGAATTTTCTATAACTGGAAGAATTTGACGAAAATCTCCTCCTAAAATGATCAGTTTTCCAGCAAATTGAACATTTTCCATGGAACATAAATCTCTTAAAGTTTTGTCAACTATTTCCAAAGCTTTCTTAGGTATCATTGATGCTTCGTCCCATATTATAATTTCACATTCGCGCAAATTTTTCTTTTCAGATTCCGTTTTGAAAAATTATGATTCTATTGTTGATAAATCCAATGGTAATATGAAAGTTCTATGAGATGTCATCCCTCTCGGTAAAAGAATAGAAGCTATTCCAGTCCATGCCATTGAAATGATTTTTTTTTTCATTGACAGAAAATAATAAATCAGAACTTTATATAAAAATGTTTTTCCAGTACCACCTGGGCCATCAATGTAAATCATTTTTTCTATGGGTGAATTTGTTATATATTCGAAAATAAATTTTTGATCGTTATTCAAATCTTTTTTCAATGACTGAAAAATAATTTCGTAATTTTCTTCTGAACATAAATGTGATTGATAATGAACATCAAGTTCAATCATAAATTTTTCTGGTGCTGGTAAGCCAAAGTCAGATAATTTAAAATGTTCCGAATTCAATGTTTGCTCTATTTCTTTCAATGCTTTGTATTTGTTATTTTTATCAAAACCTTCACATAAGTAAGTCTCATATTTTTTTCAAATTATAGAAGTCATAGGTGAATTATCGGAAACAATGATCCAAGCAAAAAATTTTCTTAATTGTATTGGCATCATTACTAACGTAGCTTCATCAAAAATTTTGAAAATTTCTTCATCTCATTCAACTAAGCCCATTTCGATTGCTGCTTCTTTGAATGTAGTATAAGATATAGACTCATGAGTTCTTAATTCTTCAAAGTTCTTTGCTCTTTTGATACGATTTAAAATCATTTTCAGATGAAAACGCTCTACATCTTTTGGACTGACAGAGATTATTCTTCCTACAGAATTTGAATATTTTTTTCTTCTTTTCCAAATTTTATTAGAATAATCAAAAATATAGTAATTTGGTATGTTTGCGTAGAGAATTTTGCTGGCATTTTCGTCGTTTTGATTTAGAGAAAACCATGCAGTCAATGTTGTTTCATTGTTAGTTTGAAGTGCTTCCATTTCCTTTGATTCTTTAAATATAACATTTTGTTGGTTAGGAAGATGAACTGCTAGGCGAAAAACAGGATGAGATTTTCCATAAATAGGTCATGATTGTATACGGCATGCAGATTCCATTGGAAAAGATGCTCTATTCTATTATTTGAATAATAGAAAATTTAAATTTTGAATTATTTAATTATTATTATTTTTAGATTCAAATTAAAATTTGAATCTAAAAATAATATTGATTTCAAATAGAATACTTTTAATAAATAGAAATGAAAGTATTTATACCTTAGAAAATGATGGAACTTATATAATTTTTGGAGATGTCATTTGAAACGATGTTATGGAGATTTTTGGTTATTAAAAAAAAAATGAATAAACAAAAATGAAGTATGTGAAAATTCTTTAGAAAATAACTGAAATGGGAAATTATTTAGCGAAAAAGAAAGTGATAGGAAGATGGTGTTCTGATGACTTTTTGGTAATGTTTTCAGTTTGAAATTATTTTTAAAAATGAGGGAAAGATAGAGAATAAAAAATTCGGAAGATACTGAGTTTATCATGAAGAAAGAAAGAGAATGTTTGCATATATATGCTTTTCTAAAAAGAAAAAACTTTTATAGCAATATATTTCGATCAAAATCTTTTCGGCGATAAAGAATAAAGAATAAAATTAGACAGAGGAGACAGAGATTTTAAAATATGCTTTTCTAAAAAGAAAAAGCTTTTATAACAATATTTCGATCAAAATCTTTTCGGTGATATTTATATTATGATTTCCTTGATCTTTAATTAATTGATTAGAATATTCAAAATTTGTGTTCGTGTATGTTCGGGTATGTTCGTGTATGTTACCTGATTTGTTACCATAGGTCCCTTTTCTCATTCCAAGTCACATATATGCATAACATATTACTAATGGCCCTTGATAACATATGACTCGCCCTGGAGCAGAAGTGAGCAAAAAAGGGCAGATATGTAGTATAGCTATGCAGGTTCTGGCCTTCGAGCAGAAGTTAGCAGCTAAGTAGTATAGCTATGACGGTTACGTTACGTGCTCTATGTGACTTGGAATGAGAAAACGGACCTATCCAATGCTCCATGTGACTTGGAATGAGAAAAGGGACCTATAATAACAAAAATCATATTGTTACAATAGGTCCTTTTTCTCATTCCAAGTCAAATATACACCCAACATATTACTAATGGCCTGTGACAACATATTACTGGACCTGGAGCAAAAGTGAGAAGAAGTAGGCAGATGAGTAGTATAGCTATGCTGGTTCTTCCTGATTTGTTACCATAGGTCCCTTTTCTCATTCCAAGTCACATGTTAAGGTCCCTTTTCTCATTCCAAGTCACATTTTAAGGTCCCTTTTCTCATTCCAAGTCACATGTTAAGGTCCTTTTTCTCATTCCAAGTCACATGTTAAGGTCCCTTTTCTCATTCCAAGTTACATAGAGCATTGGACTACACGGGGGCGGCGGTGGCGGCGGGGGCGGCGGGGGCAAAGAGTTTTTTTATAATATATATATATATTCATATTTTTAATAATATAAATATTTTATTTTACAACTTTATTACAAAAGTGTTGCATATGTCTGGCATTTTATTAATTTACAGATTATTGGTACAAATCTGAATATTCATATCATTTATAATTAAAAAAAATCACAATGTAAAAGATGAAAAGATATGAAAAACAAATAAATAAAAAAAATCACGGAATACTCATTTACTTGTGAATTCATTGTTCGATCATAAACACTTATAATTTTGTGCATTTTTTAGATTTTGGATTCTTGTTTATAAGAAAAATTGGAAATTGGCTGTTTGAAAACATACATTATCAAATTTATTTAAATTTGATACGGCATCAGAAATTTCAATTTTTCTCTAATTAGAGAAAATTTCTTAAGAAATAATTTCATCGTTGTACATTTTTCATACGATTCTCATATGATATATCTACAGATCATATGCTTCTCCGATGGAAAAATATAAAATTTGAAAATTATTAATCATACTTTTTTTTTGCAAAAAATCAAACTTTAAAACAGCACTGTGACAAAAATCTTTTGGAAATATCCTAAACTTGTTATCAATGGAATATTTTGTTACTTTAAATTTTATATTAACAACTTTTGATCCTCAAGATATTTAAAAAATTAATCATCCCCTAATTGCACATTTTTACTTCAGATTGTTGGCGAAGCTCTTCCAAAGGAATTACAGAAAAATGGCTCCTAGCGTTGCCAGAATATTCGTGAAAACATTGATGAATTCGAGAACAACTCTGATTACTCAAAAAAAGTTGTCTACTATATGACCCCGGCGACAGTGATGACATTTTGAAGTGTCAAGTTCTTGCAGTTGCAGGTAATTTTTACCGAAAAATTAATACTTTTTTTGACATGTATGAAATGACTCATTCTCATGAATAGCGCGCAGTTTTTTCTGTATAATGTCATATTTTTAATTAAAAACGAAAACCGTAATGTTTCTCATCTCCATACAGAAAATAAAATGGCCATGGAAGAGATTGTTAAAACGAAGAGGATGGCGGTTCCGAAACTTAGCGACTCACATTTTGAAAAAACAGTTTACGAAAAAAGGAACAAAGGGAAAAAACCAAAAGAAAAAAACCTCAAGGTGAGAGACAATGTAAACTGAGAATGCAATGACAGACCTTAACTGTCGTTAGAAGTCGAACCATAACTTATATTCTTTTAAAATGGATAATGTAATAAGAGTTAATATTTTAATTTAGAAATTAAAATTCATCTGCAAAAGCATTTTGCACATGTTTATATTTGTTGTAGATTATTTTATGCTAGTTTGGTAATACGTTCAAATATTTTTTTTTTATTTGTATATGATTTCTATAGAATTATGCATTTGGATCTTATAGCTTTCATAAAACTTATAAAGAATATTTTGATTAAATTTCTCTTAGAAAATAATCAGTAATTGAGAAAAACTAAAATGAGCTGTAACAATTATTGTGACTGTAACTAAACGTACTCTGCGTTTCTCTGAAAGAAAAAAGTAGTTTCTCGTCCACATACGAAATCTGGAAACTCGTTTTTCAGCTCACAAAAATATCGTACGTTAGTAGGACAAAAATTTTATATTTACTTGAGTGATTATAAGCCTCGTTATACAAACTTAACACACACTAATATAAATTTGAAGTTCAGTTTCGAAATTTACTATTATCTGGGGCGTTTAAAAGACTGGCTGCAACAAGGTTGATAAAATAGAAATATTCTTTAAATTACTAGAAAAATTCAGATTTGATCCGTGCCGATCGAGAGAGAGAAGCGTCGATTGTTTCGAAGTACTTAAGCAAAAATAAGGAGAATGCTGAAAATGACCAGGTTAGTGTAGCTGAAAATCTAAATAAAATAAATGTAATATATATAGTTATTAACGCCTTTTCTCCACAATTAGGGACAAAAATTGAGGAATAATACATTCATAAAAGTTTTTCCCATTTTGTTGTGGGTCGAATAGTTTTTACAATTTTTTATAGAATTCAAATTCATAAAAGATGTTCGATTCAAAATTTAAACAAATTTTATTGTAAATTTGTACCTATTTAAAATTTTGATTTTAATTCAAAATACCTATTTTGAATTCAAATCACGTAAAAAGTTGCTAAGGATTTTTTAACTTGAAAGCTAGAGAGTATGTGGAGAAAATTTTTGAAGATAAGGGTTTTTTTGTTTAAATCCCTATTTTTCGAGGAATGGCGCTAATTTTGGTTCTACTTGCAATTTAATACTTACACGCCGTATTATGCGATCGCACAGCGTGTAATGTTTCATATTCTTTGCAGGACGTTTTTGGTCATCCAAATGCAATCAATAAAATTGTGAGTTTCCGAACGTATCAGAGTTTCTGTCCACCACTTTTTTCGTCTCCTTCGTCTCCTTCAACGAGCCTGCGCTCGCCGCCGCCAACAACAATACCATCATCACCTATTGTGAGAAGAGGGCTGAATGAGGTTCGAGCTCGATACTAGTTCTTACGTTTATTGCTTACTAGCTTACCCAGCAGACGTTGTTCTACAGATGATTGATAATTTTTTTCATAAGTAAATTTAAAAAAAAATGGTATAAATATAGGAAGCAAATGGAAAATAACGGACAAAATTTTCATCATAAATAGCATTACCATTTTCTAAGATAGATTGATTTATATTTTCCATTAAGTCATAGTCATTCAAATTAACAAAATGAATATTATTTATTTCTGACAGAATATTAAGGGTAAAAGTATTACTAAGAAATTTTTCTTTGAAAAATTGAACACAATCTTGTGTCCAAAATGTTCCATTTACTGGTTCTAAATTTGCAGATCTGCAATTTACAATTTCTTGAGGGACTTTGAAACATTTTTTTTCCAAAAAGTATAATTTTGACTTTTCAATTTGACACTTAATTCCGTAATCAATCTGTTGAATGGTTGCAAAATTTTCATAAAAGTATAATATCTTTCCTCTTTTCCACTTATAAGAATTTTCGCAATAAAATACACAATAGTTTTCTTCAAAAAGTTGATCTTCATAGATATGTAAATTTTGATAATTTTCTTGATGAAATTGATTTAATTGCAGTTCAATTCTTTGAAAATTTTGTTCTCTTGATTTCATTGTAATAAAAAATGATTATGGACTTTCGATTTCTTTGATGACAATAGTTGAATTTTGGAGTATCTCTGAATGAAGTGATGGAATTCTTCTGTAAAATTTCATGGCAGTGTTGACCAATTAAAAAAAAAAGATTAAAAAAAAATTATTTTACGATTGAGGTGTATTATGTATAATAAATTATATTGATTTTACATAAATTATATTTTATAAAAAATTGAAAGATTTTAAAGGATATATGAAAAAATTAATTAAAAAAAAGAATATTTTATGTTTATTCGTTTATAAGTATATGAAAAATGAAATGAAGAAAATAGAAAATGTAAAATAAAATAAGGAATTTCTCTTACTTTCCAAAGAAATTCGTTTAAAATGAAAGTATCCAAAATAGTTGTCTGGAATAAAAATTATGATAGTTAGATTTTATTATTCGTCAATTATTTAAAAATAACAGTTTGTTTTACAATATGAGAAAAAAATATAATGATTTCGTCTTACTTTTTAAAAAAATTTGGATGCAATGAAGGTATTCAAAATATTGCTTTCTTATCACACTCATGAAATAGTTGTCTGTAATAAAAATTACTATAATTAGATTTCATTATTCGTCAATTAAAAAAAAAAAATTATGCAGACCGATTACTGTTGCTGACCTGATAATTTTTGTCCGCTATATTTTGTGCAATAGAAAAATGTACCTCATGATTCATTTTTACCTTCCAGTCACTTACAAGCGTCAAGTGCGACAATATTGTAACGACTCCAAAGAGTCATCACGAAAAAGATGAAAAAGAAGCTGAAGTAAGAGTTTTGAAACAGAAAGTCTTCACGCTGGAAAAAGAATTGGCTAAAACGAAAATGCTAAAAGGATCTCCATTATTAACCGAGGCGACTGGGTTAGAAATCCTCCAGGCAATCAAAAGCCTCTCAGACAACTCAGTGCATGGTAATATATGTCAATATTAATCTAAAGTTAAATTTTACAATCTAAAGTTAAAAATTCAAATTTGAAAATTTTGATATCTCAATTGTAAAATTCGATGATTGGAAGTCTAAAATTGAAATATTCTAGTTATAAAAGATTTGATATTTGAATTCAATTGTTCAAATTTAAAAATTCGAAGATTGGAATTTAAATATCAGCAATCGGAATTTTTTAACTAAATATATATTTATCTATTTATCTCCCAAAAAGTCACATTTTTACTTGCGTAAAAAATCTAAAAATACAATATAAACTTTCAATTCGCTTTTGTATCCCTGTAAAATTTTTTGATTATGAATAAACATGTATACAAAATTAGTAATTCATGTAAAAATGATGAATTTTGAATAGTCCCTGTGGAAAAATTAATTTTCAACATTTACTCAATTGTAAGTAAGTCGGTAACAATCGATTCCAGAATATAACATTTGTAATAAGCTGGCTTGCAAAATTGCGTGAAAAAATTAAAATATTTGCTTTCAAAATGCAGTTATGAAGTTTTTAAAAAAATTTAATTTCAATTCAATAATAGCAATGTAAATTGTCAACACTCACATTAATAATAGTAATATTTTTATTTAGTAATAATTTATAAAATTATTGTATATTCCTCCTGGACCCTTCATTTCTCCTGGTTTTTCCTGGATCCTTAGAACGTAAATCAACATCTCTGAAAAAAATACACAACACAAAGAAAAAATTCCATAACGTTTGTTTTGGCGATTGTATAAAAAAAGTTAATCTTATCTGACAGCAAAATACTGGAGGAAAGATCATCCTTGGTTCCTTGTAAACAAACAGTAAACCTTATTTGACGATTCAGGAAAACTGGGTTTTACCAGGTGTACTCCTAAGTAATTTCCGGTTTTTTCAATGGATGGCGTTCTGTTTTGTACCGCTGTTGGTAACACATACCATATGTCATTTTGTTCAGTCATATCGAGTGCTTGAACTGCGTTGACATTTTCTCGAAAAAATCTTCCAGTAAGTTTTTATTGCGCTTCAAAAATATCGAATTTTGTACCGAATTTTGAGCATATGCGCCATGCATTGCTTTTCATGTTCAATCAGGGGAAAAAAGTGTCCGAGAGCCACTGTGCGCTTGTGAAAGTTTATGGTGATCGTGCATTAACACTTCGAACATGTGAAACGTGGTTTCGACAGTTCAAAAATGGAGATTTCGACCTGAACGACGCCGCACGCTCCGGCAAGCGAAAATCGTTCGATGACGCCGAATTGCAAGCAGTACCAATTAGATGAAGACAACACGCAAACGCAACGACAGCTTGCAGATGCGTTGGGAGTTCAACAGCAAGCAATTTCCAAACGTCTGCGAGTCATGGGAAAAATTCAGAAGTGTAGAAAGTGGATGCCCCATGAACTGACCGAGAGACAAATGGAGAATCGAAAAGTGACCTGTGAAATGCTGCTTCAACGATACAAAAGAAAGTCTTTCCTGCATCGTATTGTTACTGGTGATGAAAAGTGGATTTTCCTGGAGAACCCTAAGCGCAACAAATCGTGGGTGAGTCCAGGTGAAGCATCGACATCGACGGCACGGCCAAATCGTTACGGTCGGCGGAAGGTCATGCTGTGTGTGTGGTGGGACCAATCCGGTGTTATATACTTTGAACTGCTGAAACCTGGTGAAACTGTGAATGCCGTTCGCTACAAACAGCAAATGAAAGATTTGAGCCGAGCCATTGTGGAAAACCGACCAGAATATCAACAACGACAGAAGAAGGTGATTTTGCTCCACGACAATGCGCCGTCGCATAAGTCGAAAGTCGTTCGTGACACGCTGGAAAGGCTCAAGTGGGAAGTGCTTGATCATGCGGCTTACTCACCAGACCTGGCGCCATCCGACTACCACCTCTTTGCCTCGTTGGGCCATGCCCTTTCTGAGCAGCGCTTCGACTCGTACGAAAATGTACGAAAATGGCTCACCGAGTGGTTCACCTCCAAACGCAATGATTTTTACTGGCGTGGTATCCAAAATTTACCAGAAAGGTGGGAAAAATGTGTAGAAAGCGATGGAAAATACTTTGAATAAAATAAAGGTTACGGTGTTTTTGGAATTATGTGTTTTATTTGCAAAAAAACCGGAAGTTAATTAGGAGTACACCTGGTAGATGAACATCACCGCGCGAGAATTCACACTCAGTTTTATAAAAATTATACACACACACGCGCGCGCGTAAACTATACATATCTATTGATTATAATTTACTTATGCTCTGTTGCAGGAACAAAAAGTGTTAGCAACACTTTAAATAAAGTAAATAAGGATGATTCCGACCGGGAAGCCAAAAAAAAGATCCACCAACGACTGATGCGAATGAAGAAAAATCGTTATTTTTATCTGAGGAGCAATTGTCGCTATTAGACAATCAACCAAATCCGAATTCATTTGTAAATAAGGGGTGCGAGTTGCTGTGGGGCAGGACGAAACTGGCGAAACGGACAGTGAAAGGTACCGATCACAGCAATCGCGTGACAATGACGCCAGAAAAAAAAAGGTACCTCCATGAAGAGTGCGAACGGTACTTGAAAAAAAAAGGATACAGAGGGGAGAGCTTTCGGCTGTTTTCTGGAAAGTATCACACATATTTAGGGTATGCTATTACAGCAGCCCTGCGGAGCGAAGGCCCAAAAAAAGTGTTCCCAGAAATCTTAAAAAAGCGACCTAAAGCCTCCAAACAGCCTCGCAAGAGAGTTAGAGCTATTATCTGTGACTCCAGTGAGGATGAAGCATAAATCCCTTCCTCAGCATCGAAGTGTGTAAAAAATACGTTAACATATGTCAAATAAATCTGGTTTTTAACAAAGATGAATGAGCATTTATCATTTACTCAACATGTATTTAAAAATGTACAAGAACTAGTGCTGGGTTTTCTAGGTAATTTTTAACAATCTCTGCAAATGTCTGCAGAACTCTGCAAATGTATGTGATTTCTCTGCGTTTTGTTTACATTTTTCTCTGCAATTTTCGTGTACTTACAAATTTCTGCGGAATGTCTGCAGAACTCTCCAAAAACTCTGCTTTTTAAGAAGTACACAAAAGTTGCAGAGAAAAATGTTAACAAATGGCAGAGTTCTGCAGACATTTGTATGCACACAAATGTTGCAGAGAAACATGTACAGAAAGTGCAGAGATATTGCAGACATTCGTAATTACACAAAAGTTGCAGAGAAAAATGTAAACAAAACGCAGGGAAATTACAGACATTTGCAGAGTTCTGCAGACATTTACAGAGTTCTGCAGACATTTACAGAGTTCTGCAGACATTTGCAGAGATTCTGCAGACATTTGCAGAGATTTTTTTTTCCACAAGTGCAATTTAAATGACAGCAAATTATCTTGCATTCTCTTGAACATCTTGTTTTTCCTAAGGTTTTTTCAATGTTCTGTTGTACAGCAGTAAATGTAGTACAAGTGCGTCGTGATCCGTACTCTAAAAACGTTTTTTAGATCACCACTCCACGTATCACGATAAAGCATACTTAGATCTCACTTTTACCTTTGGTTTAATTCTCTGGTTATTCAGTATTAAATTTACCTGTAATGGTTTTATACTAAACGATAGAGTATTATTTTGGCTCATTTTCTATCAACACAACGCTTCGAAATGCTTCAAAATTTCGGACTGTTTTGACAGTTCACCAAAACAAAATACAAGCGAGCTACTGACTTTCTCACTCTTGAATAAGTAGTGAGAAAGAAAGAGACGGCGCTAGATGCGCAGTAGCCCTTTACGCTAGTCCAGTCTCTCGCCTTGCCCACATTGCTTCCGTTTTCATTGCACACGACAGCTCATAGTTCAACATACAGAGTGGAACATTCTCATTAAATACATTCTTGGAGCAAAGATTTGTCGATTGAATCGACGCTTTTTTTTGGAACTTTCATAGGTATCGACATCGTTTTTTCCCGAAGAATGCAGTAATTTTCGTGAATTTATTTTTCCCGAACCAACAGAAATTGGCGTCTCTTGAAGAATTTCTGGAATTTGAAAAATGGAGCTAATTATATTTTATAACGCAATGTCGTTTTATCAGCATTTTTATTCAATTTATATTTCTAATTTAAAATTTGAATTGTTTCTTCCAATATTCCATTTTAGGATAATTTTTTTTAAATTTTCAATTTTGATTTAAAATTTAAGGGATAAGAAATTTCCAAAATAAAAAATTTCCGATATCAAAACATTAATTCATAATTACTTGTGAAAGCTACCTGAGTCATATTTTTGAATATTTTAATTCGATTTTTCAATTTTATCATTTTTTCAAATATCATTCATAAAATTATACTCAGTCGTTTTTATTATCACTCATCAACGCAATATTCATTTGCAATTTCGAATTTGATTTCCAAATGAAAATTTACATTATATTTTATTGCAATGAAATGGTAGTTTTTACCGTGGTCGACGAGATTTTTGGATTTGTCATTATTTTCCAGCATAGTTGTTTTTGAAACGCTATAATTTATTCCCTCGTCTTTCTTGGGGTGTTGACTTGCCGAAGGAACGATTTTGGGTGCATTCATAGACCCAGCTACAGTTTTTGGGCTCAGCGATGAAAGTTGATTGACTTTTACCATGTTCGGTTTCCAAGAACTATCTGAAGAAAAATTCTTTATGTTTTTTCCAATCATCCATTTAGTAATAATTCATTTTTATTTTCAGATAAGTTCTTCTTGAAAAATTTTTGGATTTTGAACTTCGAAAATGAGCAATTTCCGAAACCTAAAATTTTCTAGATCTATTCATGAAGTTATAATTATTTGTAAAAATAATCTCAATTATAGATTTGACCCTTTTATTTTGATTACTTTTTTACTCATCATTTCATTTCATCATTTATTTAAATATAGTTTATAAAATCATACAATTATCGTTATTATTTAGCATTGATCGAAATACTAGTTTCGATTTTCAAATTATTCGATTTACAAACGGAATCTTGAATTCTTTTATAACATTATACATAATATGATTAAATTATGTGTAATATTATATAAAATCTATTTCAAACTGCCAATTTTATCGGCAGTTTTTACCATCATTGAATGAATTTCCGGATTCACAATGGTTGTCCATCGCAGTTGTTTTCAAAACATGTCCATTTGTTTTCTCATCTTCCTTGGCGTGTTGGCTTGCTGGAGGAACGATTGTTATTGTACTAAGAGTCGACGTTGCAGCTGCTGGATTTGTCAAAAATTGATTCAACTTGACCATGTTTGGTTGCAAATAGTTTTCTGTACAAAAATACCAATTATTGGAGTGTAACAACAATTCGTAATAGTAGTCAATTTCAGAAAATCTATTACAATTTATATTAATAGTAGATTAGAAATTTAGAAGCTTTTAAAACTTGGAATATTACAATTTTCTACAAAAATGTAGGAAAAATAAATTTGCAGAAAAAAATGTCCTTGAGTCACTTGATTTTATATCAGAATTTGATGCGATCATCTAAAAAATGATTCATGATAAATTTACTGCGTGAGGCCGGTAGTTGCAGAACTTTGAATGTTTTTCCCTGCTTATCGCAAATTTCGATAATTCCAGAGGATGTACTTGGCAAACATAGAATCCGAGAACTTTGCAGTTGTTGCGACGCAACAGGCTTGATATTAATTCCTGTCGAAAATCAATGAAAACTGAGCGGGTTCGCATGACAATGCAGTTTATGCAAAATATTTGACATGCAACAAATTAAATTCCTATAAATTACCCCTATATGAAAGTTCAACATTCGCTACCTTTTCCAGCGTGCTTGGTCCGCAGGACCGGTTACGCAGCAGCTGTTGCGCATAATTACGCGCTGAAAGACCCATCAAGATCAATCAAGGGCGATGCGTTATGATAAAAATGTTTTTTCAGAGAAAATTTGTAGAAAAATCTAAGCTGTAATACTAATTTCTGTTTTACATCAATCTTGAAAAAAAAAATGTTATCTACAGAAGTAAAATTTTTTTACAATAAAAATAAATTTGTAATAAAATATTTAAATATAGCTACTCCGTATGTTAAATTAATATTTTGGCAGTAAAATTTAACTATAGATAGAACTTTTATTATTTTATATTATTTATTTTTATTATTATACATAGCTTATATTATTTTTTACGGCATGTTAAAATTATCTAACATAAATTTAATTTTATGAACAAATATTTGTTATAATTATTTTGTTAGTATTATTGTTTATATTATTTTCTATGGCATGTAAAAACTCACAACCAAAAATGCAATTGTAGTAACAAATATTTGAATACCTGTCAGCTTGTGATTAGAAACGTTATTTGTTTTAATCACTTTGCTGATGGGCACATTTGAGAGCTCCGGATCCGTGCACCTCTCGAAAACTTGGTCGTTTAGTTCATTAAGATCGTCCAAAGCATCTTCATAAGAGGCTTGAAAAATGACACAAGTTAGTTAAATTTACCTTTTATAATAAATTTGCAATTAAAATTTCATCAACAGCGGTACAGTTTCAATTTTACAATAAAAATTAGTTTGGGTGAGCTCACCGTAGTTTTTGATTTCTTCGAATTGAAACAGACTCCAATCTTCTAGTGGAGACCCTTGGTTTCTGACGTGCTCGTGAATCAGCTCAGAGTTTTATGGAGTGTAGGGTGGCATGGGGAAATAGGCCTGCAATTTTTTTGTCGATCGGTGGCGTTCGTCGACAACGTATGATTGCAAAATAATGTCAACAACGTTTTTGTCGACACTTTTTCGTAGATTTGGGAATTTCACCAGTTTGTATGGCTTTCCATCATGATTTTTCGAATTGCCCTCAGACATCTGTATACAAAAAATGCGTCGTTGGTAACAACAATTGCACATACCGTTCTTAAAGTTATAAATTAATACAACCAACAAAATTGACCACAAAATGCAAACAATTTTGATAATTATATTATGATAATAATTTTATTTTTAACTTTTGTACAGAAGGAAGAAAAAATATGTACGCCCGAATATAATTCACCTGAAAATTCCGCATCGTACTGTTGACATTTTGATAACCTTGAAATTATGATACTTTTCGATATATAATGTAGAATACTTACTTTTGCCACGTATGTTGCCGATTTATCTTGATTCGCAAAATTTTGTAGTGATTTGTGAGCTCGCTTCGATCTGATTGGAATCACTTTAATCACATTAATTTTCTAAATACACACATTCGATCGATATGTTTATTAATTATTAATAATCAATATTCTGCATGCACGATATTATCATATTTTTTTTTTTATAATAATACGCACTGCAGTGAAATTAGGTTACATTTGCTCATTGCGCGCGCATCAGACGGACTCCGAATCGTTTTTCAGTTCGGACCGAACTCGGAATTGGTCCGATTCCGAATATCGGAAGCCGAATTAGGACCGACGTCGGACCGACTTTGGAGTTCGGACGCCGAACTAGTTTTTCACTCGAGCGAATGAGGCTCACGTACCCACCTGGGCCTCACGCGTGAACCCACAATGAACTTTTACTGCGAGTTTTAGAGTTGGTAGCACTTGTGCTAAGCATTTGAGTCGCACTAGTGTGAGCGCACGCATGCGTGCAATAATTTGTCCGATTGAGATGCACGTATGTTATAAAAACAAAAAACGAAACCGTATATGTTGCGCATGCGTGGTTGTCCACACCAGTGTTGTCAGTGACATAATCCCATATGGACGAGTTATATATTATACGTGAAACGTGACTTTGCAACTTAAGTTGTTGATACAATTGTTAATAATACAATTGTTGATAAACAATTTATTATTACTGACAATTGTCGGTAATTGTTGGTATATATAAGTAAAGTGAAATTCAGCGTGCTTTGCTATCGGAAAGGAAAATTAATTCGTAAGTAGAAATTAAGTATATATCGATGAAAATTTTATTTATTACCTGAAACCACGTGTACGAAAAAAATTAACATTGATTTAAATAATAGATTTTTCCATGATCACTGAAAAAGTTGCAAAATCCAGATTCCAGCTAAAATCATGTAGATCAAACATCCCGATATAATGAGCCCTTCATTTTTTTCACGTTTTTTTGTTGAATTTTTTTGTGGTTAAAATGTAATTTGTAGAAAAAATTGGAATAGAAATTATTTTTTTGTCCCTCAATTGAAGATTTTAAAGTCTGCAAAAAGCATATGCTTTGAGTTGTAATTATAAAATTGTCAGGACTGTCAAATCGTAAATTAAAAAAAGGCTAAACATTTTTCCAGCTCATCCAGAAAAGGAACTCAACCAGAAAAGGCTCATTCATGGTTCGAACCTCTCCAGAAATTAAGGTAAAATTATTTATTATTAAATTATTTGTTTTCTCGCACTGCAAAATGTAACAGAATTTATTGTCACGAACCAGCGGAGTGGTACGCGGCAATCGAAATTGAGCGCGGAATTCGAAATTCCGTCTCAACCCCGAACCAAGGATCCACAAGCAAGGATGGTGGGCAGAATTCAGAAGACAGAATTTCAATATGACATAAATTTATTCGTCATCTCTTATAATTAATTACAACGATATTACAGTGTAAGTCCTATTATATGGGAAGAAATCGCGATGGGCGTATTTCAGACAATTCTATCGAGGCAGCTAGAAAAGTAGGTACTAATTATCTAAAGATACCGGTTTCCCTGTTGGCGCAAGGTAGGGTCGTATTCTCGACCGCCTTTTCCTGGGGACGCGTGACGGGGTGTAAACTGGTGGAGGTGTGATCGGGGTAACAGGGAGAGGCACATACGGCTCAGGAAGGGAGGAGAGCAAATTGGCTAGAGGGGGAGGGGGAGTGGGAAGCGCGGCTGGTACTGGAGGTGGGGTGGGGGGTCTAGGAGTTGGAGTTTTATCCTCGGTATCTGTACCCTCCGACGACGTGGGAGACAGAGAAGGTAAAATATCGGAGTCAGGTGAATAGGGGGGAAAGGAGTCCGATACTGGTGAGAAAGGAGGGCCGTCAACCACCTGAGGGGGGTCGACAACTACCGGAAGGGGGTCAGGCAAGGGGATGTCAGCAATCGGGAGAGGAGGTGGGGGTAGTGGAGCATAGACCCAGGCGGAGTAGCAGGATAATAGCGTTGGAGGGGGACGAGGTGTTAGTCGTTTAAGGGATGGGGGGTTTCTAGGGGGTGCCCGTCGAGGGTTGATGGAATCTCCACCAGACGAGGGGTGTGAGAGTTGTGGTTGAGATGACCACAAGTCTCACACTGTATCCGGATTTTCTTCGGGTAAGTGTAAACAGGCACGCCGTATGCCGAAGAGATATACCAGTTTACGATATCGTCCGGGTCGGTGTGGGGATGGTAAGGCCGAAGGGCGAAACGTCCTCGAACCCACTGGAGCTTGACCCAAAGCCACCCTAAACCCTTGGCGGTGAAAGAACTTTCGTGGCCGTTACTTCTCAGGCCCTTGTGCCCGGCCAACCGTACTAATTCCTCTTCTAGGGCTAAAGCTTGCGGGTGCACTTAGGGAAAAGGGAGAAAATTTATATTCAAAGAATGTTAGAAGAGTAAGTTCATATTAGAAGGATAAGTTCATTGAAAACAAGATTAGTCTCGTGATCGCTTTATTTCGAGTGGCAAACTGAAAAACAAGGGGGTAAACGATGGATTTCTAATGTTTAAACAATCAAATATTACTGGAGAATGGACGACCGGATGGTACGAGAGAAAATATGATTTGCTCAGTTATAACATATATATATAAACTCACTGTTGGCTTCTGCGAGCGGTTGGTTGGCTTCTATGAGCGTTTTATTGGCTACGAGCAGCAAAGAGGCTTCGAGAGCTTAGAAATGGGCTTCTATGAGCGTTAGGATTTATTGGCTTCTATGAGCGTTTTTATTTATTGGCTTCTATGAGCGAGTATTTTTTGGCTACTAGAGCAGAGAGGGCTTCGAGAGCGAATTCGAGTTCGGATGGAACTGCTTCTATGAAAAAAAACGCCGATTTATATATCCAGTTTTAATCCATCAAAAATGGAGGCTCACCTCTATGTGAATTGGGCTAGAAAATAATTCGGCGCGATAGCGCGCCTCCCTAGATTCGAAATTCGGCGCGTAAAGATCGGTCGAGCGATATCATCGTGCGGCCGCGATGCCATCGCCATCGACGTGTATCGATGTTATCAATTGCTCGAAGCCGGCGCGCGACTTTACGCAACTGTACGTGACGAGATTATGATCTCTTAACTATTTGGAAAAAAATAGAGTCCGAAATTTGGGTGAATTTAGGAAAAGAAATCAAGGTCGTTCGTGGGACATCACATTATATGAATTTCAATGTATTTTCTAAGATTACGGAAATTTTTTTTTAAATTATCATTATTTACAATTTATTGATTTTTTTGATAATACTACTGTTTATGTGCCACGATGAAAAAAAGGTCTTACAAAATATAATATTTCTAGAAAATGGCTTATTTCGACTCAGTGAACAAACACATTTTTGTGTGTTTAAAAAAAAACCTCACCTAGATTAACATATTTCGCCTTAATTCTTTTTCTCGCGTTTAAAAAAAACGATTAAATACAACAATTCGACCTTTCACCTTCCAATTATTACGTATTTGGTGAAAATAAGCGATTTTAAAAAAATATCATTTTCTTATAACCCTTTTTTTAGACATATATAACAGTAATATTTGTTTCTAATAAATTCGATACATTATATATAATAATTTTAATAGAAATAATTATACTATATTATAATAATCATCTTTTCTATGAAACAAATTCTTCATTACAATAAGTAGTATATCGATCAATATAATATTTTAAAATTATCATTTCCGACGAGTTATTAATTTTTTTAAATTATTTGTTTTCAATAAATTCATTATGTTTTGATGTAAGTTCACTTTTGAATTTGAATTGTTTTTTGTTTTTTGTTTTTTGTTCAAGACAATTTTTTTCAAATATGTATAATTTAACAGTTATTTTTATTTTTTTGTTTTTAATAACTTGATTGTGTTTTGGTGTAAGTTCTTCTTTTAGACGTGAACTTCTTTTTTATTGTTACAAAAGACGAAGACGAAGAAGAAAAATATTTATTTTATTGTTAAAATAAATATTTTACTAATCAAAGTCGTTTCTTAAAATTATCATTTTCCAAAGTTTTTTTTTTTTTTTAGGTGCTGATCAATTATATGCATCAAGTTGGTGTAAATCATTTTTTTTTTTATCTTAACAACACATATGTTATGTTGTTATGCGTGCTACATAAATATTTGAACCATCACTAATCATGTAAAGAAAAATCAATAAACTGATTTTAATGGTAAAATTATAATTTTTTTCTATGAGTATAATTCATCATCGAAATAAGTATTTTATCGAACAATATAATACTTAAAAAGTATCATTTTCTACAAATTATTGATGTTTTTTCATGTATTTCTTTTTGATAACTAAAATATGTTTTGTTGTAAGTTCGTCTATTGGATGTGAACCTTTTTTTATTGTTACAAGAATTTTTTTTCCAAATACATGCTGCGTACAGTTATTTCAATTTTCATGATCACGACTCACATTAAGATCAAACAATACATGTTGATTACAATAATGTAATAAGTACTTTATTTATGAATATGGCTATTCATTAAGATAAATATTTCACGAAACAAAGTCGTTTTTTATAGATATCATTTGCACAATTTGTTTGTTTGTTTTTTTTTTTTTGTTCTCATCAATGTAACATATTAATTTGGTGTAAATGCTTTTTATGAATTTAAATTTAAAAAAAATAGAATATGCACTAAAATGAATTCAATAATTTTTAAACAAATAATTTAAAAAATTGATAACTTGTCGATAATGGTCACTTTGAAAAATTACATTGAATTGTGTAATACCTAGTTTCATGAAGAATTATATTTAAAAAAAAATTTAACTGAAAATGTAAGCCTCATATTTTATCTCACGTCAGATCTGATATGAGATAAAATATATGATCAAAAAATAACCTAACTAATGATGTACGTCACAAGTCTTAGTTGATTTGTAACCAAATCAACTAAGATTTTCTCCATATTTTTCTGAATAGAAAAGACCTTTGGCACTTTTCTTAAAACTCAAAATCGAAAAGATATTCCAAGGACAAATTGAACAAATCTGATTGGTTAAAACCTGTCCCTCAAATATCTTTTTTGATTATGAATTTTATATGTAGAAAATGTAAGTTCATTTTGTTTTGAGGTTTTTATCCCCACTTGTTGAAGGAGCACATTTACTGGTTAAAACTTGTAGCTTTCGTATCTTTTTCGTTTTTGAGTTTTGTAGAAAATGGTAGAGGACTTTTCGACTCAGAAAAATATGGAAAAAAATCAGGCAAATTATCGTCCATGGTTTTTGACACACCCTGTATAGTGGACAAAATGAAAGATTTTAAAAAATATATGTAAATTTGGAAGAAATGAAATTATTGTTGTTCAATTTTCTAAATATTCACATTTGATATTGCGTCGCTATAAACTAAAATGTCAGTATAATTTTTGTAAAAGAACGTGCGCTGTTACTTTCCAGCATGAACATTTAACAATAATAGGCGCCCTCAAACTAAGAGAATTCCTGAACATGTCTCTAAAAGAGATAATGGTCGATGACGTCCTGATTCATTTTCACCTGGATAGGTACCGCGAATACAAAGGCTTTCAGTACTCTGAAAATCTGCAATATTATGTACAGTAAGTAAACTTTTCGTAATATTTTTTTGAATCACAATAAATTGCTCCGAAGTATTTTATACTACTAAAAAGTATTCAAATTATTACTTTTTAGTTTTTTTTTAATACAAGGTTTATCCAATTACCCGTGCTAAAATTTCAAGTCAAACAGTCCTTTACTACTTTTAGCAACACTCTAAATTTAAAAATTCATTAAAGCATAAGCCAAAAAAAAATCGTACTGATAATATGAACTATTTTCATGGACATTTTCAAAAAATGTCTTATTTTTATAGCAAGCAATAGTTGTAAATTTATTTTCATTTACAGATGCTGCAAAGGATTGTCCGCTATTTCAAGGCCCCGAAAATAAGGAGCACTTAAAACCTGAAATGCTCGAAGTTTTGCGTGCGGCAAAACAACGTTTCGAGAAGCGGCCTCTTCACCAACAACATCCCGTTGACGCCCAGTTAGGGGATAGAAACGGAGATTTTTGCAATAGAGATGACGAAAACGGAAATTTTTACAATGGAGATGACGAAAACGGGGATTTATGCAATAGAGATGATAAAAACGGAGATTTTTACAATGGAGCCCTAGCAAACGCGGCGGTATACCTTATAAGGTACCAGTTAGGTACCCCTTAGGTACCAGTTAAGTACTTTCCCAAATATCTACTCCTTTTCATTGAAAATAGGTAAAACTTTTTTTTTATCTTGTAAATGAAGTGTTTTTCTTCATTTTCCAGTGGGCAAACATCCGAAAAATAGTGCATTAATTTTAAAAAACGAAAATTAGAAACACTAATTGTCAAATAAGTGTAGATAACACACTTGTCATGCGGTAGATAACATTCAGATAATGCTCTACGCGGGAAATTTGAAATGCGCTATCAACTCAGTTGTTCTCACAGGGGTGTACGTAGTCGGGGCACATCAGTCCGCGATTATTATTTTTTTGGATAGTTCTATTGCATTTCGAGTGTTCCCAGAGTTTTCGAACTTTATACACGATGTACATCGAAATTGGATTCAAATAATTTCAAGGTAAAATCAGATGTTAAACCCTTACCACAAAATGTCGATGATAATCGTGAATAAAAAACAGAAATATTTTACACCGTACTTTTTTATACCTGTGACATTTCTAGCAATCAAAAAATTCTCAATGAATTTGAATAATTTAAAGGTAAAATTAGTCGTAAAAACCCTCAACACAAAATTTCGATGTTCATCGTGTATAAAGTTCGGGAAAACTTGAGCAAAAATTTTCCGAATGTTAACTATTATTACATCATTATGGCGAAGTTCGAAAACGCTGTAAATACTCGAAATGCAATAGAACTATCCAAACAAATAATTATCGCGGACTGATGTGCCCCGACTACGTACGCCCCTGTGAGAACAACTGAGTTGATGGCGCATTTCAAATTTCCCGCGTAGCGCATTATCTGAATGTTATCTACTGCATGACAAGTGCGCTATCTACACTTATCTGACAATTTGTGTGACTAATTTTCGTTCGTTAAAATTAATGCACCATATTTTCGGATGTTCGACCTCTGGAAAATGAAGAAATCACTTCATTTACAAGATAAAATAAAAGTTTCCCTGATTTTCAATAAAAAGAAGTAGATATTTGGGAAAGTACATAACTGGTACCTAAGGGGTACCTAATTGGTACCTTATAAGGTACCGCTTAAGTACCGATTAGGTACCGGGGTGTTTGCTAGGGAGATGACGAAAACGGATATTTTTACAATGGAGATGACGAAAACGGAGATTTTTACAATGGAGATGATTGAATCCAATTTATGCATTGAATTGATGTATTTTGATGTAAATCTGTGTGTTTAATTGTAATGAAAAGAAACATTTTCTATTTGTAAATAAAAGAAAGATAAAAAGTTAAATCTACTTTTTTATCTATTATTCATATCAATGTATCGCTCTATTTGATAACTAAAATACAGGGTGTACAAAAATCTTCGGACTAAAAAGAAATCTAATTACTTTTTGAATTTCGAGTGGAAACCTCCTCCTTTATCACTTTTTATAAAACTCGAATTCAATGAGGAATATCGGATTTCTTTGTAGTTCGGAGATTTTGGTACACCCTGTGTATTACATGTCAAGCAATAAATATTTATATAAAGTATGAATAATTAAAAAAAAAAATTTTTTCTCTCATGAATGTCTGTGCCCCATAAACAAACGTTGCCGTAGCAGAACAGAAGAAATAGTTGTTGGCACTTATGTCCTCGATATTGCCATAAAGTTGCAGGCAATGAGATCCTGCCGGTTATGCCAGAAACAAATGACGGCAGCCTAGCCGTAATCTGGTGGCAATAAATGCCGGAAATCGGACGGAAATTCTTGCCGCAATAATGTCTGTGAAATTTCTGACAATATGCGTACAAATATTTGCAGCAACTATTTTTTTCAATACGAGGTCATGTATTTCCTACAATAGTATGGAAATTCTCGGTAATGAGATATAATTTACGCGCAAGATTCTGAAAATGACAAATGATTATCAATATATCGATGAACCTCCAGGAGAACGTCCGTGGTTATTATTTTAATTAATTAATTCATATTCAATAAAATATGATATCCACGATGTGCACGCGTATAGAGTGTATCTTATGGATGCACTCATGTATAGTTATTTTAATGTTTTTTTATAATATAATAATGTAATAGTAATAATATATATATGATAATGATTTGATAAAACAATTTAATAATATCATTATTTATTGATGAATAACAATCACTTTGTTTAAACAAACACGTTACAATTTGTGTGTTTGTTTGATTTTTAAACATCATTATAATTAATGTGTTAATTAAAAAACAAACAAAATACAATTAATAGCGAAACAATTATAGTAGAGTATTCAAAAATGAATTACGTGAGTGAAAAACATGGAAATAATAGTTTCATGGTTATATAGTATATTCGATCGAAAGAATAACATCATAGATTTTAATCATATATGCATATTTTAACGCGTACTTGAAATACCGCTCGAGCAAAACATATGTTTCGAGGGTGTTTTGAGATATCTTTCATAATTACGATGCGCTCATGCGCAGATTGGCGCTTTACCCGCGCAAACGGCGCGTCGGCGCAAACGAAATCGTGGTAATTGACAATTGTCGTGGTTCAACGTTGTTCAACGTCGTTCTCGTCGTCCCTGCAACACAGTGCATAATCGGAAATTCGAGAATCTGCGATTTGAATCAATTCGCATTGTCTTATTGAAAAAATTAAAGTAAGAATCAGCAAAAAAAATATACGCGCTAATTCTAATTAACTGTTGAATTTATTATTCTTTTACAAGGCCACGCAGTTTAGGGTTATGTTCAAAATATATGCACGTGTATATTGAATTGTTTCTCTAATTAATATGATTAAAATTGTATAATTTGTTTCTTTTATTCTCAGTTTTAATGTGTTATTTTTTTCTTTGTTATTTTTTATACCATAATCGAAGTATACAACTTAATTGTAAATATACCAATTTTATACCTTAAAAATTGTCTTCATCAAAACGAATGTTTTATTTATATACAGTTCCTGTACGAGTTTCGATTCGTTCATAATTGAAAATTATGAATTATTTTGAATAAAAATTACAAATTTTAAATTTTCCACCTGTTGAAGATTATTTTGAGAATCTTGTTTCTAGATCATTAACGAAGCCTGTTTTCTAAACTAATAAGATATTAACTTAAATCATCTTCGTAAGCTTCATTTTCGATACCAAAATATATGATTCATATGAAAAAAAATTGGACAAAAAAATTGAAAAATAAATGTATATATTGTATCTGTGGAATTCATGAAGAAAAATTCAGATAATAATTTCACAAGTATAATAAATATTAAAATGATAACTTTGATATAGTATTGTAATATACTACGGACTAATAATATTGATAATTTTAAATATATTCTTTATTAATAAATTTTGAAAAATAAAAAAAAGTTTAGCTTTTTTTTTGCAAAAGCAGCTGCTGAACCCGACATATATATAACTTATTGAAAATATGAAATAAACAATAATTTCGCAATGAGAATAAGTTTTCAAAATATTAAACAAATAAATACGACGATTTGCGCCAACTATAATTACTTTATTAACTTCATTTCACATTTGAAAATACATATACATAATAAAAAACGAATGAGTCAAACAAATTAAAAAAAAAATGTATATTCTATCTGTAGAATTCATAAAGAAATATTAAAATATAATGTCACAAGTGCAATAATATTAAAATAATAACTTTGATATATTATTATAATATACTACGGATTATTATTGATAATTCTTAATGCATTTTTTATTATTGAATTTTGGATAATATAAAAAAGTTCTGCTTTTTTTTTGCGAGAGGAGCTGCTTTAAGCCCGACATATAACTTATTGAAAATATAAAATAGACAAAGATGTTGCAATTAAAAGAATATTTTTAAATACTATAGTAACAAATACGACGATTTGCGCCGAATATAATTACTTTATTGATTTCATTTCACATTTAAAAATACACATACATAATGAAAAACAAATGAGTCAAACAAATTAAAAAATAAATGTATATTCTATCTGTAGACTTCATGAAGAAAAATTTAGATAATAATTTCACAAGTGTAATAATATTAAAATAATAACTTTGACATATTATTATTAATAATATACTACGGAATAATATTGATAATTCTGAATATATTCTATATTAATGAATTTTGGATAATAAAAAAAAGTTTATTTTTTTTCGCAAAAGGAGCTGCTAAACCCGACATATTTATAACTTATTGAAAATATAAAGTAGACAATAATTTCGCAATGAGAAAAATTTTTTAAAATATTATACAAATAAATACGACGATTTGCGCCAACTATAATTACTTTATGAACTTCATTTCACATTAAAAAATACACATACATAATAAAAAACAAAGTAGACCAACAAATTCAAAACTTGATGTATATTCTATCTGTAGAATTCATGGAGAAAAATTTTTAACAATAATTTCTTAAGTATAATAATATTAAAATAATAACTTTGGTATATTATTCTAATAAACTGAGGAATAATATTGATAATTCTAAATACATTTTATAATAATGCATTTTGAATAATGAAAAAAAAATTAGCTTTTTTTCTCGCAAAATAAGGAGCTGCTGAACCCAACATATCTTATTAAAAATATAAAATAGACAAAGATTTTGCAATGAGTAGAAATATCTTTTAAAAATACTATATAAATGAATACGACAATTTTCGCCAGCTATAATTACTTTATTAACTTCATTTCACATTAAAAAATACACATACATATTAAAAAACAAAGTAGACCAACAAATTCAAAACTAAATGTATATTCTATCTGTAGAGTTCATGAAGAAAAATTTTGGATAATAATTTCTTAAGTATAATAATATTAAAATAATACCTTTGATATATTATTATAATATACTGTAGGTTAACATAAAAAAGTATAAATACATAACATACTATAATAAAAAAATGTTCAGCTTCTTTTCTGAAAGTAGCTTGTAAACTTGACATATAACTAACAATATTATTGATATGAAATATACAAAGATTTTACTCAAAAAAAATTTTTGAATTGTGTGTAATACATCGAAAAATGTCGCGAACTCATTTTGCAATTTGTATTAAATTTAAAACCAGGAATAAATAGCGTAACCCTAGGTATCATTAGTTTTATAAAATCTTTATAAAATTGTTGAATTTTTTATAGTATATCACTTTTTGAAAGTGATTTTATATAAAGATTTTATATTTTTTTATAATATGAAATATTTATATGACTATTTTATATTTATTCATTTTATATTAATATTCATTCATATTTACATATAAATTTTATAAAATCTTTATAGAAACTTTATACAATTTTTTTAAAGTTTTGAAATTTTATTTGTTTATCGTTGTAAAGTATTTTATATACGATTTCGAAAGATTTTATGAAATGGCTTCAGAAAACGCAGACTGTTTTATAAAGTCTTATTAAAATCATTTTATAAAATAGTTAAATTTTATATAAATTCCTGACAATTCGTAAAAATTCCATCAAGATTTTATAAAAATCATAGGAACTAGGGTTGTTTAGTTTACAACTAATCTATCTTTGAAACTCTTAGGAAAATGTCATGCAGAAACGCATATTGCACGTAGAAAAGTTACGCTGCCAAATGAAAAAAAATGCAATACTGCTGTTTGAGAAATTTCTTAAATTCTAGAACTTTATGTTGCAAATTTATAACTGTTAATAAGTGCATTACTATTTGGCACAGTATGAAGGATGTTGCCCGTACTCAGAGGTCTGCTAAACCATGCCGGCCTCTAGAATCTGTTTCGAGAAGGCAGCAAAGAAAACGGATCATACAGTACAAACGAAAGATGCAAAAGATGATGCGCGATTCTACAGTGCTTCATGAAAATTCTAATACTAATCATTGTGACCAAACTGCAATTGATAATATTTCAAATTTCTCTGATCACGTAGAGTCTCACAATTATAGAAATTCCAGAGAAGACCTATTTTATCCAATTTACACTACCAGTTCTGAAACAGTAGAATATTCAAATGCAGATAATGTTTTGATGTAAGTTCCTCGAGAGGAATGTAGTAAGATGAAATTTCAAAGAAATTCAGCGCATTTTTTGCTAGATACAACACATAATTTTAATTTACGCTTGCTTAAACTCTTAAGAACCCATGCTTGTTTGTCGTTTTTACCAAAAGATGTACGAACTCTCCTTTCTACACCACGTACATCCACAATTTTACATCGCGTAGAGCCTGGTGAATATCTTCATATCGGAGTCGAGACATGTATTTCAAAAGTACTCAAAAATACTCCTCATTCAATCATTCCTAAGACACTCTATCTCGACTTCAGTACTGACGGCGCCCAATTAACGAATACTGGAAAAGGAAATGTCATTTGGCCGATACAGTGCCGCATTGTCAATATTAAAAATTCCCCAACTACGACAGTGGGAATTTATAGAGGTAAAAAAAGCCTTCCTGCGCAAACGAGTTTTTTCATCATTTCATTTCTGACTTGGTAAAAATAATGCAGGAAAAAGGGATAACTTTTCATAATACTAAGTATGAAGTTAGAGTACGTTGCCTCATCGCTGATGCAGTGGCCCGAGCGTTCATTTTGGGACATAAAGGTCATCGCGCTTTTGAACCATGCTCCAAATGTAAGGTACAGGGTTTTTCAGAAGGTAGATTCGTGATTCTTGATGGGGTGGATCACGTCAATAGAATTCCTGACGAATACGTTCGCTTGCACGATGAAGATCATCATAAATGTCAAAGTCCACTTTCTCTTAAACCCAATTTTGACATAGTCAATGACGTTGTGTTTGAGTACATGCACCTTTCATGCTTAGGTGTAATGAAAAAGATATTATTTTCTGCTTGGATGCTCGGTAAATTTTCCAAAAATACCAAATTGTCGGCGAAAGAAATAGATACAATTTCTGAAAGAATGCGAATTGTGGCTTCTCATTGCCCGCGAGAATTTAATCGACAGATTCATTCATTACATGACCACTCAGACTTTAAGGCGACTCAATGGCGACAAATAATGTTATACACTGGAGTAACATGTTTCCTAAATGTCGTCAAAGGTTATGTTTATGATCATTCTTTACTTTTTCATGCAGCAATGCGTGTTTTCGTTTCCGCAAAATTTCAGTCTCCTATTCTTCTACAATTTGCAGAACAAGCTATCAAACAGTTTGTGATGTTATGTGGCGATATTTATAGAGAGAAAATTTTGTCATATAATTTTCACGCATTACTTCATATAGTACATGACGTTCGGCGTTTTGGACCAAGTGAAAATCACTCGACCTTTCCATATGAAAACAGTATGAAATTTTTCTGCAAAATGTGTCGAAAACCTGGAAATTCTTTAGTTCAAATCTTTAACAGAAACAGCGAACGATAGAAATGTGAAATCGTTCAGGTGCCGGAATCGAAGAAAATGCGATTGACATCTAAGCATCGCAACGGGCCATTGCCTTCTGAGATATTTTCTGGCATTAAATGTTCCCAGTAGAAGTCTTTGAAAACTCTTGATATGAAGATAGGAACAGATTTGCGCGATAATTGTTTAATGATGCACGAGTCAAGCATCTGTTTTGTAAAAAACATTGTACAAATCAAAAGAGAAATTCATTTAGTTGTCAAAAAATTTGACAAGAAAACTGATTTGTACGATGTGGGTGTTCCTTCGTCTAGTATAGGGATTTTCAAGTGTTCAAAATTGAAAAAAGAATTTGATATTGTCAGTCTCGAAACAGTAGCTCATAAGTGCTATTGCATGCCTATCTGAGCTTCACGTTATGTCGATGGCGCGGAGCAGTTTCAACAATCACTGAAAGAATATGCAGTTTCGGTTCTATTGTAAACAGTTATTTTATTGTTTTTGCAAGTATTCAAGTATTTATTTTAAGTAGTCACTAAGAAAATTTTTTGGGTAAAGTATACAATAACGATATTAAAATTACGATAAACAAAGATTTGGTCACATTGATGTACGTACATCAACAGGTGCATCCAAGCCTCGTTCACGAGGTATGTTGTATTATAAACACGCTAATTGTATAAAGTTGTGAACTAGATCTACCTTTTCAGTCTTTGCTATGCTCTTATAGTATAAGATAAATTTTCAGTGGACGCTAAAATTTGAAATACTTTTCATATTAAAATTTTGTTCCCGTCTGTCGTTTTTTCTTGTTCGCAGTACATTCTCATAAATACCTATCATATATCACTCTCGAAATATCTAGCTCGTAGTTAATTAAATGACACGCAGTATTTTTATTCCATTTCAGAATGTCGGATCAACGGAATAATACCGAAAGGCCCAAAAGAAATGCGAAAAAACCATTAAGGTATAAAACGACATCCAGTGAAGAGGGTAGAACGAGCCGTGTTTCCAATCGCCCTAATGAACAACAAACTGCAAATGTTGTTAAAGAACGCATCCTAAACATGCGTCAAAACTTTGAGTCCAGAGTGATCACTTCTGGGAAAGAAAATCGTCCCATAAATACGCAAAGAAAATTCCAGACATCTAGGGAGTTAACTCGAAAAAATAACAGTGACGAGAAAAATCAACAACTTCCTCCAAGCCATAACAGTCTTGTTCAAAGTCGAAGTCACAGTCGCAATTCTCGAAGCCAAAGTCGGAATCACGGCCCAATTCGAAGCCGAAACCGACATCGGAGTCACGGCTCAATTCCAAGCCAAAGCCGAAGTCGGAGTCACAGCCCAATCCGCAGCCGAAGTCGTAGTCACGGCCCAATTCGAAGCCGAAGTCGGAGTCACGGCCTAATTCGCAGCCGAAGTCGGAGTGACGGCCCAATTCGCAGCCGAAGCCGAAGTCGGAGTCACGGCCCAATACGCAGCCGAATGCGAAGTCGGAGTCGTGATCCGAATCGAAACCACAGTCGGAGTCGCAGCTGGAATCGACAATTTCGTCGAGAGCCGACGATGACAGATTTATATGGTCTGATAGCAGCTCAATCATTAACTATTCGGTTAGTATCTCTATGACAGGAATTGTTCTATGTGCAACCGCACTAATACAAAAAAAAATTAAAAAATTTTTCAGAGCTTTGGACGCCAAAATGAACAAAATCGCAGAATTCGTTGATGACAATATGGATGGAAGAATGCCGATGACTCCTGACATTTTTCCTCTCAAGACTGTTGAAGAAGTGGACTCGATCATCAAAGATTCCAATGAATACAAACAAATTGTAAGTGCAATATGTAATGATCAAATAACTCTTTCTCAGTAGCGCTTTTTTTACTAATTGTTTTATATCAGCTAGTAATACGGAAAATTCAACTAGTTAAATACATAAGTTGAGTAGCTACGTTGCAAATCGTATGTTTCACAAACTTAATATTTTTTCTCATGTTTTGTGCAGGTCGCATTATTCAAATTCCTAGGAGGCCTTACTTTGAAGGATGGAGTTTACGCCTGTTTCCAAGAGTCATTGACACTTGAACTATCGAAAGCCTACACTTGGTATGGGAATAATGCTGATCACAAGTGCTTCTTCAAAATATCTCTATGTTCGGCCATGTATAGTAAGTTTAAGCATCCAAAGCAATTTATTAAATAACGAGTGCATAAAATGAATGGTTTCCCAAAGCAATAACTCTATATTCATTTGCTTGAATTAAAAATAAAAATCAGTAATTATAGACCTACAATAACGGTAATTACATTTTCGTTCGAAATATATAATACTTGTGTTGGATTTTATGTAAGGGTAGTAAATATTCAAATTTTACTGAAAAAAAGTTTAACTCACATGAAATTTGGAAAATTTCATGTGAGTTAATAAAACAAATTGTATAACACTTGCATAATAAAACAAATTTTAGAGAAATATGTACATTTAAAATATAAACATTTTACATTTATCAACATTTGAAACCACACTTATTCTAACGCAATAATCAGTTAAGTGACAATAATGAGAATATCTACGATTATCCTTAAATTATTCAATTTTCAATTTACTGTTTCAAATACAAATATTAGAAATTCTATATATTTTTATTCGGATATTTAAATATAAATATATATGAATATTAATATTGTGATTCAAACTATCGAATCTTTGACATTAAAAATTTAAAAATTCGATTTTGAAAACTAAAGAATATGAATTTGTATATTTCAATATTTGAATCAGGAAATTTACAAACTTTGAATGTTTGAATATATGAATTTAAATGTCTGTATATTTAAATTTGAATAATTGAACCAATGTGAATTTGAAAATCTGAATTGAAAGATGTTATTTGGAATATTAATGTTGAGCTGAAAGGAAGATTTACTCACCCATACCTACCTAAATTGACAATTGTGTTTTTGAATCCAGCGCCATCATGGACGCACAAGTGTACCAACCTACTTGCTTTCACACACTTACATTTATACTCTTTCAATCTGTTTCTCTCTCACTTATACCTGCCAACCTACCACAAGTACTCCTTATCTGCGTTCCTCACTTCCAAATCCGCCCGCGCCCTGAAAACATGTAAAAGAACCGCTCTCGTCTCTCTGTAATAAATCTGCAAGTTGACACGTAATTCGTCTAAATATTTATTCGATCCATACCTAGTTTAACAATTAAAACATCAGAATCTTTCAAAATTTGAATATTTCAATTTGGATGATTGAATTCAAATTTAAATTTTAAAGAATAGGATACATGAATTCAAATTTTCAAATCTTTGAAATTGAAAATTGAAATATGTAACTATGCGAATTCCATAATTCCTTCGATGGACCTTGGAAGAAGATGCTGGCTCTCGCAAATCCCCTTCTTAAAAAGTAAATTAGAAATAACCCTGAGTTAATTCAAATTTTCTATCTCAAATATTCATATAATTGAATAAAAATAGTCCAATTCCAATATTGAAATGTTCCAATTCAAATCTATTAATTTTTTTTTCTTTGATAAATCAAATGATACGTTTGATCACATGTTTGATCAAATGATATATTTTGATCACGTGTTTATATCTAATCATACTTAATGTATCCAAATGTTTAAGTTTTTAAATTTTAATTTTGAGATGTTTCAAAATTCTAATAATCAACTTCAAGCATTCAAGTATTCAAAAATTTGAGTATTCAAATCAACATCTTTCAAATGAAATTTTCAAATTCAAATATTTAGGCTTGCATTATGAAATATTCAAATGCATATATTCAAATATTTAAATTTTCACATACAAATATTCAAATATCTGAACTCAAATTACAATGTCACAATATTGAAATGAAAATAGTCAGAAATTTGAATGTTTAAAATTTTGAATCTTTCAATTCGAATTTTCAAATTCCAATATTCAAATTTGATGAATATTAACAATATTTAAATGAATATTATTACGATTTAAATAAAATTGAAAATTCCAATGAGTAAAAAAATATTAGAACAAAAGTTGCTCAAATTGTGTTTGCTGTTTTTTGTTACTAGATAATAATTTCTGTTTGAATGAAAATTTTTAGAAACTCAGTTTGTTACATTCAAGATAATATAATTCAACTAGATATGTAGTATCAATTAGGAAATGTTTTACTTGTGCTGCTGATATTGTAGCCGATTACTTTCTTCAATTTTTTAGGTTTCCTAACACTGGCATAAAAACATAAGCTGACTGAGAACTTAATTTTGAAACTGCTGACAAGTCATATGAATAATTTTAAAATTATATGAGAGCAATGCTTAGAAAAACTTTCTTATAAACATATATATTTCAAAATTTTAAATCTATATGTGATTGAAAATGAAGTGCGTCTTGAGTTGAAATAAAGAAATATATTTCATTTTATTCTTGTTTACATTTCTAAAAGTTTTATAACTGCAGTGAAATTTTACTGCAATGAAATATGTTCCCTAAGTTGTGAACCATATTTTTGATATCATGAATTATTATTTGAATACTTACAATTTTGATGCTGAATTTTGAACGATGAGGCCGTGCGGCTTTGTTGTTTATTATTGTCACTACACCTTGTGCAGCTTATGATATCACGACGTAACTTTGTTGGATATCACTTGAAGATCACATGTTTATAAAAAGTTTTTAGTGCTTAAAACGAAACATTTTTATGTTCACAGGTTCCCTGTCAATGAGCCGACACTATCCAAAGCCAAATCGCCAAGAGTTTCAGGACGTGGTCACAGCTGCATTAAAAAATTTCAAACAAAAAATTGCTAACAAAAGGAGGAGAGACGGCCATGAAGGCAGAATTAATGAATTGCAGCCTCAAGCTGACGATTTGTTCAATTAACTGTAATAATGTCAATAAAAATAGGATGAACTACAGTACTCTATTGTATCTTCATATATGACTTATACCCCACAATTTCCTGTCTTAAAATAAATTGTGATAAAATTACGTGTGGAATAATTCTCTAATATTAACTAACTAATAAAACGAAGAAATATCTATTTCAAATTTTCCTGATAAATTAAAGAATTTCCAGTAATTAATGGGTACATGAAGGAAAAGTTTCTATATGTCAGTTGTATAATAAACTGCGAGTATAATTCCATACTTTTCTTCTCTCGAAACTAAAAAAAGATACAAGAATATGCTCGATACACCAAAACTCATATAAACGTAGGAAAAACCACCAAAAATTTTCTCACTGTACTTATACAATTTTTCTTTAAAGGAACGATTAGAAAAATTGCCTATTTACTCTATTCAAACCATCTTGAATTTCTGGGATACTCAAAATCAATGGCAAAATCTACTATTATAAATAAAAATAAATAATTCAAGATTTGCATACGAACGAAACGAAATTTGAGAGCATATCAAAGCGGCAATGAACCGGCAACAGTTTCCCGCAATGATTTCCGTCAGATTTCCCTTAGAATGCGCTCAACATGCGACGGTATCCATTTCCGTCAGGTTGCGGTTGGGATGCGGTATTTTTTTTTCAGCATCAATTTCTGTCAGAACTGTACTCGAAAGCAGAAGCAATAAGCTATGGTTCGAACGGAAATTTTTGCCAGACATTTCCAGCAATATGACGGCAACATGGAGGAAGTTTGCTTATGGGGTGGGTAAAATTTTTGTCCAGAACTAACCTAAAAAAAAATACGAGTGTATATCTATATATATCCACATATATAAAGAGACTCAAGGGAGAGAGTGGCAATTGAAATTACTCCTAATTGGAGATGTAGGTATGGCGGCCATCTTAGACACATACTCAGCAAAAAAATAGTACTACTCTGTACTACTCAGCGTACTCGGCCGTCTGTGTGAGGATATATATTCGAGTTTATTAATAATAACTGCAATTGCACTTCACTTGATTATCAAATGAATTTTAATGAATTTGAGATACATTTTTAAAACACGTATGAAAAAGTAAACAGATAGCGTTTTCAAATGACTGCTCTCGGAGTGCTCTGGGAGCACTTTCTGGGCAGATCTAAGCATATTTGAGCACGTATCAGCAGAAAAATATGCTCCAGATCTGCTTCGGATCAGTCACTTGAAAATGCCAATAATCAGCTGTCCTCACACAGACGGCAGAGTATGCTGAATAGTACAGAGTATTAGTACTGTGTTTGTGCTGAGTTTGTGTCCAAGATGGCCGCCATACCTACATCTCCAATTAGGAGCGATTTCATTGCCACTCTATCCCTTGAGTCTCTCTACACATATATCGATAATTGTACTAAGGATCCCTCCCGCCCAGGGTCCACAGATTCCACCCGTCGGGATGGCTCGGGCTACTCACACACTTGCAAGCGCTCGTACTTGTCGTAGAAAAAGATGGAACGAAGAGGTTGTCCTCTTCCCATGCGGAATGAATGGTATTATACGATCGCAACGGTTAATGCCACCGGCCGAGCTAGCGGGCCTGAGCGGGCCTGCGATGCAATAGCGCAGTGCGCCTTCGAAGTTTCGATCACTTTCGATTTCGGCTTGAGAATACTCATTTCAGGAACTCATGCGATTCCGAGTTAAGTGCGAAATGGAAAAAGAAATACAAACTATTCGATTTCGTGCTGCACCTGTAGCACTGAAAATTTCGAAAATTATGTACTTTATAATTGGATTTCAATGAAAATGTTTACCTTTTTCTTAAAAAAGCATCAAATTTCAATTTAATTCTATCGATTGATTTTTGCTTTCTCAGTTTCCAAAAGTTTTTTTAAGATCAATTTTTATTCGTAGATCTTGCGATTTGAACAATAAGATCTGGAATACAGAAGTTTTTATTATGTCAAAAAAAAAATTATTTTCATCGACCCTTGTGATTCAAACATTTTAGTAATTTTCATAAAGTCCCTTAAAAAATTACGAAGTTCTGTCTAAAATTAACAAAAATTAATTAGATATTTTAAAAAACTCTTCAAGCAGTCCGTGCTTTAAATAATGTTTTTTTCGATCTTTGAAAAGATTCTTGAAAGTGATTTTGCAAAGCACAGACCTCATTATCAAAATTTTCATTTCTTCGTAAAAAACGATAATTTTATAGGTGATCCTCCGCCTAAATATAAATTTAATTCAAAGTGGCTTGATGACCCGCGGGTGAAAGATCAGTGCATCAGTGAAGATCCCAATTGTCCATGGAAATTTTATTGTTCTGCATGCGAAAAGTCTTGCATGGCACCCTAAATCAACGCTCTCACAAAACATATTAGAACAGAAGGCCATGAAAAAAAAACGCAATCAATTAGCAGTGAGTATTATTTAGTTATGTGTTATTTGTATCTAAATAAGTGGTCCCCACAATCAGTGAAAGCTACTATAAAAATTCAATTATTATCATGGATATTTGTTGATTTTCGTGGATCTTATTGTATTTTTGTTGATTTCCAAAGGTTTATGTGAATGTGTAATGAATTCTTGAAATGTGTTAATACACATTTGAATGTATTTTTAAGGATTTTTGTAAATTTTGTGTAACTTTTATGAATATTTCTGTATTTCCCTCGATTTTTGGAGTTACTCTGGATTTTCATGTATTTTCGTGTATTTCAGTGGATTATTTCAGTTAATTATTTTGGGTTTTCGTGGGGTCTGATACTTTTTACTGGATTTTTGAAATTTTCCATCTATTTCTCACGATTTACGTTGATCACCATGGTTTTCGTAGATTCTCATAAAAATTCTTACAGATTTTTGTACATACAGTCGCATGGATTTGCTTGAATTAAAATTTATTTCGTGGATTTCTGTAGATTTTCGTAAATTAGCCTTTTTTATCACCTATTTTATTGTAATTGAAGAATGAATCGTAAATACATGAAAATTTTTATTTTTTTTGTCGGTTTATAACTTTTAATAAGTAAATATTTGTCAATTTCACTGAATATTATTTGATTTTTATGGAGTTTCGTAAATTTCTGTCGATAGTCATGTATTATAATACATTTCTGATTTTTTGTAGATTTCTATATTTTTGTGGATTTTCGCAAGTTTCTGTGAATTTTAATGAATTTCTTTGGATTATAATGAATATTTCTTGATTTTACCAGATGTACTCCTAAGTAATTTCCGGTTTTTTCAATGGATGGCGTTCTGTTTTGTACCGCTGTTGGTAACACATACCATATGTCATTTTGTTCAGTCATATCGAGTGCTTGAACTGCGTTGACATTTTCTCGAAAAAATCTTCCAGTAAGTTTTTATTGCGCTTCAAAAATGTCGAATTTTGTACCGAATTTTGAGCATATGCGCCATGCATTGCTTTTCATGTTCAATCAGGGGAAAAAAGTGTCCGAGCCATTGTGGAAAACCGACCAGAATATCAACAACGACAGAAGAAGGTGATTTTGCTCCACGACAATGCGCCGTCGCATAAGTCAAAAGTCGTTCGTGACACGCTGGAAAGGCTCAAGTGGGAAGTGCTTGATCATGCGGCTTACTCACCAGACCTGGCGCCATCCGACTACTACCTCTTTGCCTCGTTGGGCCATGCCTTTTCTGAGCAGCGCTTCGACTCGTACGAAAATGTACGAAAATGGCTCACCGAGTGGTTCACCTCCAAAGGCAATGATTTTTACTGGCGTGGTATCCAAAATTTACCAGAAAGGTGGGAAAAATGTGTAGAAAGCGATGGAAAATACTTTGAATAAAATAAAGGTTACGGTTTTTTTGGAATTATGTGTTTCATTTGCAAAAAAACCGGAAATTAATTAGGAGTACACCTGGTATGTTACCATGAACTTTTATGAATTTTCATGTTTGTTCGTAGACTTTAATAAAGCTTCGAGTCTTCATAAATTTTGGTGAATTTTCATATGGATTTTCGTTTATTTTCATAGATAACGGTAGAAATTTACGGTCTTATGCGAACATGAATGTATTGTTATAGATTCTTATGAATTTTCAGTAGTGTTTTTGGATTTTCGTGAATTTTTACGAATTTTTGTGTTTTATTATGGTTCCAGAACTTTATCGAAGATGGCGAGGAAAACTCTACAGTAAAAAGAAAACGAAAGCTACAAGTTTTTCAAAAAAAGTGGTTAAGCGATCCAAAATTCCGGGACTGGCTTCAAGAAATTCCCGAGGATGCATCGCGTTTCCGCTGTTCAGCTTGCAGTACCGATGATGAACCTCTGGAATTAACGTGCCACCAAGGACGACACGGCGTGTATCGTCATCACGTCAGTGTACGTCACCAAGACAAATGTCTCCAAAGAAAAATTAAGTGGGTGAGTGATGTCGATGCCGAAACGATTCGCAAAAATGAAGAATCGAGCGATTTAACAAAAACGGGAATGGAGATCGAATTCGCTGAGTTGGTAGCAAAGCTGCATTTGCCGTATCGCGCGGCTGCAGAAATCTTTCGATTTTGTCAGGAAAAAGCAGCTACGAATCCTGTAGAGTTTCAAAATATGACGTGTTGCGCTACAAAACTTTCTTGTTTGACGCGAAATGTTGTAGCGCCAGTAGAAACGAATCGATTAGCGGGTGTTTTGCGTGAGACGCCGTTTTCAATTCACATTGATGAAACAACTCTGCGAATGCCAAAACAGTCATATATGGCAATTTTAACTCGCTACGTCGATCCACTATCATTTGAAGTAAAAATTGAACTTTTGAAAATGGCTTCGCTAGACCCAACAAAAACTGATAACATTGGATTATTTAATACTTTTCAGAACGTTTTGCACAAAGAAAAAATAAATATTAAAAACGTAAAAGGCTTCTCATCCGATAATGCGAGTGTGATGATCGGAAACAAGAACTCGTTTAAAACCAATCTCTTGAAATACACAACTTTTTATGAAGCAAATTGCGCGTGCCACAAATCCAGTCTCATTGCCGGGAATGCTTGCAAGCCATTTTCAAAAAATACTGAAGAGTTCGTGCGCGATTTAGTAACATTCGTCAACGCAAGCAATCCGCGAATTCGTATGTTTGATGAAATAATGATGCGTCGTGAAAATATTATAGTAAAACTGGCGAGCTATTGTGTGACTCGATGGTTGAGTCGTCGACCGTCCATCAAAAAAGTTCTTTTTTCTTGGGATGTTCTGATCGAATTGATGGAAATGTTAGCAGGTTCAAAAAACAACGAAAAAGCTGATTTTTTACTTAGCAAATTACGTGACCCCGTTATGAAAGCAGAGCTTGCGTTTTTGGAATATGTTCTTTGTTTCTTTGATGATTTTAACAAATTTTTCAGTCAAAAAAAACTCGCGTGTAACTTCTTTTCAGCCAATCTTTTTTTTTCTTATTAAAAAAATTTACTCATTTTTTGCATCCGGCTTCAATGAAATGGATTCGTGAAAATCCCAACGAAGCGCACACGTTCGATTTTGATTTTGTTGGGAATCAATTAGATGTCAGCAAAATTAAACTTGGTCCAACATGTGAATCACTTTTGACTGAAATGACCAGCGAAATGGCTTCGTGCGTTCGAAAAAAATGTTTAAATTTTTACGTTGCATCTGCAAATGGAATAACAAAGCGTCTGTTTATACAAGATACTTTTCTCCAAAAGTTGAGTGTTTTCGAAAAAACGAAGGCACTGGACAATTCGAGTAATCCTGACAAGTCATTCAACGACGTATTGTACGTCGCAAAGCAATTGTCTTTGTCAGACAAATGCGATTTTCAAAAATTGCGAGAAGAGTGGTATAATCTCCCAAACGAGGCGGATTTGGTTTCTGCGGATTTTGAAGGATTTGAAGATGAAGAATTCGACAGCTTTTGGAGAAAAGTATGTTATTTGAAAAATTTTTATGGGACTGCCAAATATGCGAATTTGACGAATGTCGTAAATAGCATAAGAATCCTTCCTCACAGCAACGCGGACGCTGAAAGGGCGTTTTCGATTTTGACAGCCGCTGTGACAAAATCAAAAGTGAATTTGACAGAAGAATCAATTAATGCTATTTGCGTCACTAATTATGCTGTTTTGAATAGGGACGAAACAACGAAATTTTCTGTCACGAGCGACCATCTTTCCAGAGTAAATTCTGTAGTCTTGTATGGCCCAAAGAAACAAAAATGGGACCTCATTGAATCCAACGAAGAATCCCATAAAAAACCAAACAATCTACTTGATAAAATGATCATTATTATGTAAAATTATTATTTCCCATCGTAAAATTGTACAAGTTACTTCTAGAAACGCACTTATAAGTTTGTAATGATACGTACTGTCGTTAGTTTTTTTTTTTCCTTCGTTTGGAAAGCGTCTATAGCAATTTTTCGAATAAATAAAACGTGTGAATTTGACTTAAAGGAGTTTTATTTTTTTCGTTATCGCTCTTAACTCGGAATCACCTGACTACCCGAAAGTAATATTACAATCTGATACGTACATAGTCTATTCTGAATAGAATTCTTATGTCATAGTTGAAATACTTGTAATATACAATAATGTAATTTGTATGATATAGTATAAATATAAAGAATTAGCACGGTCTTATCATACACTATTTCGAATGTAAACATGTGTAACTTTTCTCGTGTTAATTTCCATTATATGAATTATTATTTGTGATTGTTAGATTTCCCGATATCTATTCGCGATCTATTCGATATTTATTACAAAAATTTCATTTGCATTTAAAAACATAATAAATGATATAAGAAAAATTATTACGATAACACTTGCTGTTCCAACTTTTATACAGTCATGTAATTATCACTTAATTCCATGTAAGATCGCCAATCACCTATAAAATTATCGTTTTTTACGAAGAAATGAAAATTTTGATGATGAAGTCTGTGCTTTGCAAAATCACTTTCAAGAATCTTTTCAAAGATCGAAAAAAACATTATTTAAAGCACGGACTGCTTGAAGAGTTTTTTAAAATATCTAATTAATTTCTGTTAATTTTAGACAGAACTTCGTAATTTTTTAAGGGACTTTATGAAAATTACTAAAATGTTTGAATCACAAGGGTCGATGAAAATAATTTTTTTTTTTGACATAATAAAAACTTCTGTATTCCAGATCTTATTGTTCAAATCGCAAGATCTACGAATAAAAATTGATCTTAAAAAAACTTTTGGAAACTGAGAAAGCAAAAATCAATCGATAGAATTAAATTGAAATTTGATGCTTTTTTAAGAAAAAGGTAAACATTTTCATTGAAATCCAATTATAAAGTACATAATTTTCGAAATTTTCAGTGCTACAGGTGCAGCATGAAATCGAATAGTTTGTATTTCTTTTTCCATTTCGCACTTAACTCGGAATCGCATGAGTTCCTGAAATGAGTATTCTCAAGCCGAAATCGAAAGTGATCGAAACTTCGAAGGCGCACTGCGCTATTGCATCGCAGGCCCGCTCAGGCCCGCTAGCTCGGCCGGTGGCATTAACCGTTGCGATCGTATAATACCATTCATTCCGCATGGGAAGAGGACAACCTCTTCGTTCCATCTTTTTCTACGACAAGTACGAGCGTTTGCAAGTGTGTGAGTAGCCCGAGCCATCCCGACGGGTGATCTGTGGACCCTGCTCCCGCCCCGTCAACCCACTTTTAAGGCAACTTTTTCCTTATGGAGAATGTGTGCCCCCTGATGTGCCGTGGCCAGCAACGCCAACCTAACGTTGAAACGTCACGGTTTGCTTCAACGTTGGCATAACCGGATTTTACGGTTAATACGACGGGATGTTTTTCCCAGTGTAGACATCTAAACGATAATTTTTTTTCACCAGGGAGCGTAAAGCCCCAAATTCAGGTTATATAGACGTCATTTTTTGACAAGTTTTGACTGGTGTGAGATCGATTGCTTGTTTTTGACGATCTGCGATAATCCGGTGTAACTCAAAAATTGAAAACCTTCAATGCTATAAAGTTAAAAAAAGGTATCTCAGATCTGGAAAATGGTCGAATCGCGCAAAGATGATTCGGAAAAGAAAAAGCGCCAAAAGAGTGTGCTTTTGGATTTGGAATGCACGGAAGAGCCGCTCAGCGAGGTACAAATTACCTCCGCTGCAAAAGCCAGGGAAAATGCCGCCAAGGTAATTTACCATGAAAATATACAATCTAAATAAAGACGAATGTTGGTTTTTTTATTAAAAAAAAAAAAAAAAAAAATACACGTGGATCCCTGAAAACCTTTACTAAAGTTTTTTATGAATTTCAAAAACCAGTAGAAAATTTAGTTTATGTAAATTATTATTCACTTTTGCTTATAAATTAGGTTAAATTCAATTTTTTGTAAAATTTGATCTTATTTTGATCTATAGATTCATTTTTGTTTCATCGAACAAGTCAGGTGTTCTGATAATGAATCCTTGTTGATCCCTGCCTAAGATATAATCATAATATGTACATTATATTGAAGTGCCATTGGTTGGTAGGACACAGAGAAGGGGAAAGTTCCACTTCACAAATTACTCTTTTTTGGAATTTTTATGAAATCTGTCTGTCTTTATTATATTGATTATACAGGGTGTCCCGAGACTCTCATATTAAAAAAAGACTGGCAAATTCCTTGTGAAAGTCTAAGACTTTTTTTCCTTTGCCATTTTTTGATACAATAAAAATAAAAAAATTAATTCGTGTTCAAATTGACAGCTTCGTGAGTAATAAGGCTAGTATCTTTCGCCTATCTTTTGCGCCTTCATCGGAACTGGCGAGCCTCTGGAGCCAGACTTTGTAAGCCCGGGCCCCATGAGATCCGGAAAAGAGCATCAAGTTTTAGAATCTCAAATTTCATTAATGTTTCTGATCAATGAGGGAAGAATGACACTGCATACCAAAAATTTAACATGGCCTATGAAAAATTTATTCAACTGCTGTCGAAATAGAAATTATGTTTCTATTCACGTTTACTTTGAAAACACAACTGGTCTATGGTTTTTCCTTGTTTCAAAATCAGTGCTACCAACTCATTCACCAAAAAAGGACTACATAATTGAATAATTTCATGTTCAACAAACGAACACAATTCTCACAACTTTTTGTTTACCTAAGTTTGATCCTTGGTTTTATGAAGGCAAATGATTACTTTCGAACAATTACCTGTTCTCCTAAAAGGTTTTCATGAAAACATCACCATTATCATAAAGAATTTTTCGGGGGCCGTGTTGAATCTTTGGTATGCAGTGTCATTCTTCCCTTGTTGATCAGAAACATTGATGATATTGAGGATTCTAAGACTTGATGCTCTTTTCCGGATCCCATGGGGCCCCGGCTTACAAAGCCAAGACGCCCATCGTGCTCCAGAGACTCGCCAGTTCCGGTGAAGGCGCAAATGATAGGTGAAAAACACTAGCCGTATTATTCACGAAGCTGTTAATTTGACCCCAAACTACTTTTTTTTATTTTGAGTGTATCAAAAAATGGCAAAGGAAAAAAAGTCTTGCAATTTTGCAAAAAATCTGCCAGTCTTATTTTTATACGAGAGTTTGGGACACCCTGTATTGTACATTATATGTGGTGTGGAGGAAAGGTACCTCACAGCATCTCCACACTTTTTAAGTAAAACACGATTGAAAGTATTTTGTCCGTTCGAGGTGCTGGAACAGGTAGCGACGTTCTCCTCCGAAAATTTCCCTCTCCACTACATTTTTCCAAGTCAGTTGGCAGAAATCATTAGGAAAAAAAGTTTCGATTGTCGGATTTTGAACTTGTATAATAATATTGAACTATGTAACAGTATGATATTGTATTACATTATTGTATTATTATACAGTATTGTATTATATATTATGTAATTGGAATTCCATTACCTCTTTTAAAGAAATTTTCAAAGAGTATGGAAGTTAAAAATAAAAGAAAACAACTGAGTTATGATAATACTTATACACATATACATTATAAATACATTATATATTTAATTAATATTACAAATATCTTATACCATGTGTGTCTCTTGAAACTGGATACTAGATTTGGCGTTTAAATGAGTTGGTACATTTGGATCTAGTAGATACCTGTAGATACCTGCGTTCCAACCCATTTTAACGCTAAATCTAGTGTCCAGTTTCAAGAGACACACACAGTATTTCTACAAATGTACTTGTGCATTAAAATATAATCCATCTGGTTTCAATTTCCCGTTTTAAAAAAATACACAACATGTTATATACATTTATCACAATTATTGATAGTAAAATTCACATTACATCTCAAAATACATTCAGAATCCATTATTATAAATCAGGGGGTTGACGCTCAGTATCACCGGGTTTGATAAAGTGTACTCATGTTTATTGACCAACTTTTGCTGTGCCGAGTAGTCGGTAGCGGTGCTTATGGTCCTAGTAAAAGTCACATGATTCACTCTTGATTGGACATTTGACTCATCTAACTTTTTCAATGGTACTTGATTTGACGTTTGACTCACGTGATCTTTTCATTGGTACTGCCAGCGCTTCACATGGGCAAACTGAGACACTGCGACTGGTCACAATACCGTGGTACACTTTTTTTCCAAAGCATCGTCCCCCTGTCATAGAAATTTGAAATTTGTGTGTGTATGTGCATATGTGTGTTTGCACACACATATGCACATACACACATACATATATATTAGTATATGGCTTCCTATGCCAACCTTCATTCAATATTACTTTTAGTAATAGTTTTTATTATACAAATATTTCTTGAAAATAAAGCTACAGCAATCATTTATTATTTTAATATGATTGATAAGCAAAAATTATTTAATACATAATGTTGGTTAAATTTTTTCCCAGCATTAGAACGATATTAGGCAATTTCATATCAGAATTTTGCATAATTCGAGGCAATATTGGTACTAATTGGTACATTATTGGCGTAAGATTTGATCCTTGATTACTGAATAATAAAACGACAGTTTATTGGTTTTGTGTTTTTTTTTTTGACATTCTAAAATTTTGTGACAGTTTTGACTTTATTTTTTTTTTTTTTTTTTTTTTGTAACATTTTCTGATTTTGTGTGTGTTTTTTTTAATTTTCTAAAATTTCGTGGAATCTTGTTCTCTGTGACTGTATAACTTCCAAAGATAAATCATCTCTTCATTGCAACCTTGATTTCATGTTAACTCTCACTTTAATTAAACCCCTTTTTAGCTTTCACTTCCTCTACATTAAACATTCAAATTAATGCGTCAACCTCTTTTACTTTTTAACCTCAAATTAAGGAATCAACCTTCTTTTTCACTAGAACTTTGATTAAAAACTTGGACTCCCATTACACTCTAATCTAGATTTCGTGTGTCAACCAGCCTAACACAAAAACCTCGACTCCTTTTACACTGGAACCTCCATTCTAGGCTTTGAACTTTTCAGAGAGGCGATACTCTTGTAGTTCCGCCAGCCACTTAAAATAGGTGGGGTGGCGCTGGCATTGCCATGCAGTTTTTGCAAGAAAGTCTAGATCAATTGAATTAACCAGCATATTTAATAGTACAGCATGGAACAACCTAGCATTCGAGTTTCCAACTCACTTTTGACAACAACATTCAATTGAAAAAATTGTAAAAACAAGATGTTAAGTACAAAACAAAACGTTACACACCATGAATACTGTGACATGTGACAATGTTATGTGAACAAGTGAGGAAGAGGGAAGGATTGCACGGCAAATGCCAGCACCATCCCATCTACTTTAAGTGGCCGGAAACTACAATGTATAAAAGATAGGAGTGTCACCTCCCTAGAACCTCTCTTCAATTTAAAGTCTTTTAAAGGTGTTATCATCAACAATAAAGTATTAAGTTAATACTGCCCAACCTCTCAACACTGATTGTGAGAGTTTGACTCCAGAGGTCAAGTCTTTCTGCACTGAAACTTCAATTGAAAGCACAAACCTTCTCTACAGTGAAACCTCGAATTTAAGTATCGACTTTTTTTACACTGGAACCTCACACATGAACTTGATTGAAAGACTTAACCTGATTTACATTGGAAGGGTCAGAAAATAGTGGAAGTAATAAAATATGCATAGAATTTAAGAATTATTAAATAAATGTTGTTAATATTCGAAATTCTCATGTATGTATATACTAGGGTGGCCCTTATTTGGGCAAGTTGGAAGATGTTACGGGACTGGCCGGAAAATTAATCAAGGTATATGAAAAAAAAAATGTTTCTAAACTTTGAGCGAAATCGAACCATTTCAACACATGCCTCTAGGCAACTGAAAATTGAAATGGGAAATACATGTATTTTTTCACTATGACTAGTCAAGATTTTTTGCAGCCCATATAAATTTATTTGAAAAATTGAACCTCTTCTTTTATTGTTGTACATGATATCTGGTTGGAACTGTAATTTTTCTAGAATATTCCGAAAATTATTTCCCTACTTTTAAGCCGAGTGAATGTGGCTCTGTCACACAATATCCTGAAACTGGCTGTAATACCGTGGAAGACAAAAGACAAATGACAACGAAGAGTCATGAAGACACTGAATCCGAATATGCGATAAGTTTTTTATAAACTAATTGTAATTAAAAACAATCTGTTCTACACAAATATTCCAAACAATTGTTGTCGATTCCTAACGATTTTGATGCACTGGATCCGAACGTGCATAGGGTTACCAGATCGTGACGTATTTAAGAGGACAAAAAAAGACAAACTTATGCCTTTCTTCAAGTAAAAAAAAGAAGAAAAAAGAGGACATGGGAACCCTAAACATGCAATAAGATTTATTCATAACTAATTGCACTTATAAACAATTTTTTAAAAATAACTGTTGTTTAATAATCAAAACGTCTTTGCATATAGCATATAATTTTTTTGTTCCTATAGAACATAAAACTTTAAAGGAATTGAGAAAAACAATTTTTCGTGATATTAAGGAGGGAGATACACCTACACGGCTGAAATTCGGTCGCAAACTTTGCACGTGGATTGCGGGAAAACTATAAACGATAGGAACCCCAAATTTTGAACAAATGAAGTTTGTACCAACATCTATAAGGCGTAAGTCTTGAAAAAAAATTTTTTTTACGCAGAAACTTCAAACGCGTTTTTCCGGAAATCATTTTTTCAAAATGGTAGGACAAGTAGAGAGAGAACGGCTCCAATGATTTTCATAATTTTTTTTTTGTACAAAAAATTTTTTTTACATCGAGTTCCCGAAGCTATACAAATCCCACCGTTTGCCTCTGCAAAATGTGCAGGTGCGAATTTGAAGGTTTGGATTCGCGAAAGAGGCACAATTTTTGCAAAATGACATTCATCACATTTTTACAAATTGTGTTATTTTTACAAATAACATTTATACAAATGACATTTATTTGAATAAACTTCATTTGTGCCAAATTTGGGGTTCTTGTCATTTATAGTTTTCCCGCAATCCACGCGCAAAGTTTGTGAACGATTTCAGCTGTTTAGGTGTATCTCCCCCCTTAACTGTTTTCGACGTGCGGTTGGAAAAAACATGTACAAATAAAAAATTCTTAGCTGCAAATACATGTTGTTTGTATACGCTTTTAAATCATCAGACACTCTTTGCACCAAGCCCCTTGGTCCAATGAAATGTATATTATTACTTAAATTGTTTACGATTAACATCGTGTACAACGTACAATTATGCAAAAAAGATTTATTCTATTTTTGACAATCGTAAATTTTGAATATTATATATTTACTTATTTTGAATACAAGGAATTTGGATTTTATCGTCAACGAGACTAGAAATTATTGGATTATCAATAAATATCAGTGTTCGATATTAATTAAGTAATTTATATGTACTACTTTATCAAATCTTGATCACACAGAGACAAAATAAGGTCATTATTACAAAACTTCAATCAAACACAACCACAGTGTGAAAAAACAATCCTTTTCTATATTTCAGCCAATAATTTGGGCCCTCTTCAGGAACTGTTACAAAATTAGGAAACCAAGTATGAGAATCTAACAGAAATCGACAAAAGAATCAATAAAGTCTTACTCACAATTTGTACATCATAATTCAACAAATATGGGACCGTGTATCTCAATAATTGTCAAAAAACTTCTTTGGTCTCAAGATGATCACTGTCAAAGACAAATACACATTTTAATCACTGCCAAAATTAACTCGTATAAACAATATGAATCAAAAACAAAAACCGCCAGAAAGGTGATGTGCACCTCACTGAGTACTATGGCTGACTGAAAATGAAACGCAGTGATAACAATTCCTCTATTACCAAAACACATTGAAAGTTGATAATGAAAACCAATTTATCTCTAAATCTCTAATCATCTTCAAAAATTCATTGTAAGCCCCATTCAAATCTTTCGTATCCTCCTGCTTATTGAGAGTAAAATCTGACTTCTTGATGTAGATTATCTGCAAATATTTCTCTTATAATAATCAGATTCTCTATCTAAAATCTTTACATTCTCTCAATCGAAATCATGTCCTGTTTCCGTTCTATGACAAGTTAAAACGTTATGGTAAGAAAGTAGTAATTTAATATTGTTCCTATGTTCTTTTATTCGAGTACCTAAATTCCTTTAAGTCTGACCAATGTAACATAAACTGCATGTTCTACAATTAATTCTATATACAACACCTTGTTGGTCAAAAAAACACAATTTATCTTCCCCTCTTCTTATAATTTGATCATTTAACTTGTTATCTATTTTACTGATAATGTGTACATCATACCTTTTCAAAACTGTTTTCAGTCTGATATCTAATTCATCATTATAAGGGAAAATTATTTTTCCCAACAAGTGAAGAAAATGCGCTTTTCTCCACGGCTTGATTCATCGAAAATCCCATTTCCTCCACTTAGTTGGAAAAAATATAGTCCTCAACTTGTGCAGAAGGGCTTATTTAGCGAATATGATTGCAATACTCGCCTTCGGCTCATCTTGCGAACTTCACATTTGCCAAACAAGCTCATTCTGCACTCGTTCAGAAATATACTATTTTTCTTACTTTTAATATCATTATTCTTAAGGTTCTTAATATTCCAATTCAGAAATTTAACCCTTCTCTTCATATACTTCTTTACAAATAAAGCAGGATAATTATTGACACCTAAAATGTCTCTAATGATATCAAAATTCTTCCTATAAAACTTAGGGTCAGCTAGTTTGAATTCTTATCAATTAAACCAATAACTGTGCCAATTTTTAGTTGTAGTGAGTGTTTGGAATGAAAATTAATAAACCTCCTACAAGAAGTTGGCCAATCGAATTCCAACTTCCCATTGCCTCTAATAACCTTCAAGTATCCTCTAAATCCTGCATAACTATATCTGCCAAAATTGGTGAAATCTTAGACCATAGGAGTACCAAATGTCTGTCTATAAAATGCACCATCAAAACTAAAATATGTCAGCTCCATAAAAATTGAAACATAATTCATAAATTCATTCTCTGGTATCTTCGTATGCTCACATAAAAACTTATTAAATCTATTTTTCAACGCAACAGAAACTAAGTCCTTCGGAATATTTGTAAATAAGTTAGAAATATCAAATGAAACCAAAACATAATTATCAGGAATGGTTAAATTCTTCAAAGATTCCTTCAATTCTTTGCTATCCTTGATGAAACTCTTCGATTTCGGTAAATATTCATTCAAAAAACCTTGTGTAAACTTGCTCAATCTATTAATAGGACTCCTGATAGAAGAGACAATTATTCTTAATGGATTACCCTCCTTGTGAATCTTCGGGAAACCATCAGCCCTAGGAAGGCATCCCGCACTTTCCATGATAGACCAATACCATTCACGAGTCACGTAATCCATCTTTAACCATCTCTTCAATATATCATTAAATTTATTTCTCATTCCATTCAAAGAATTTTTTACAATATTCCTGTAAGTATCTCTATCTCCTAATGAATTCTTCATTTTCAGTAAATAGTCCTCTTTATACATTACCACGGTTGCCCCACCTTTATCAGCCTAAGTTACCATTAAATTCTTATTTATTCTTAACAAATTCTTCGTTAGTTCGAAATTATCCATAATCAACTTCTCGTAAAATTTCTTATGTGACTTCGAATAATAGTACTGATAAACCTCATTCAAAACTTTAACTCTAGTTTCATTTTGAACCTTATCATCCAGAAAAAAAAGTTTAGTTTCTACTTCCTTAATAAATTCTAGAGGTTTTATTATATCATTAGACACAATGGGAAAGTTAAACCTATCTCCAAGAGTCGATGTAAACCTCACAAAATCCGGTAATTCCATATCAGTCAAATTATAAATACATCTATCATTCTCTTGAAATCTGAATAAGACCTGTTTGTAAATTAGAAAGTGAAATTTATCCTTACATTTCAAAAACTGTGAATCATATACATTCATGTACTTCCTAAAGTTAAATCGAAAAAAATGTCTAATAAGATATAACGGTAAACACTTCATCATTTCCAACTCTAACTGATTTATTCTATTTTTCAAAAATCGTAAATGGAAAAAAGTCTACTATACTTAATCTCCCAATTAAGTATACATCTTTTTGTAACAAGTAAATACTTTGAGAATCTGTTGTTCACACAATTACTTCCAAAATATAACCCACGAAATCTTAAGCCCTCAATGCGTTTTGGCATTAAATATAATTTCCTACATTGCGTGAGAAAAAATAGTAGGTTCTTCACAATTGCTATTGATACAATAATATTAAACCACTGTTTCACTGTTTAAGAAGTACGACTGCCTTGAATCCAAAATCCCGTCCAATGTTGTGGAATTATCTAACTCCAGTGCCGTTATGGCGGTTAAAACGATATTGTCGAGGCATAATGTAGATCAAATACCGTAATAGTATCAAGTAATCCAATGTTTCTTTTTTGCTCTGTTAATATGCACAATTACTACTTTATCAAATCTTGATCACACAGAGCCAAAATAAGGTCATCATTACAAAACCTTAATCAAACACAACCACAGTGTGAAAAAACAAACGAAAAAATTTTTTGACAATTATTTAGATACACGGTCACTTATTTGTTGAATTATGATGTATAAATTGTGAGTAAGACTTGATTGATTCCTTTGTCAATTTCTGTTTTTTTCACTATTGTGAGAATAGGCCTTTTTGCTGAGAATGACATAACTTATTACATATTCTAAAATACTCAAATACGAGTGTACAATTTTTAATGATTATTATGGCTTTAAAGTGATTGAGCTGAACTTGTTTCGGTTGAATGCAGCAAAAGTGTCGTTGTTGAGGTGGTAAAAAAGGAATAAGACAGTGTAGATGAACGGTTTAAATACGTAATCGAGTGTGTCGGTGCAACAACCACCTCTGACGCTCGGAATTGTCCCGTTATTTTAATTTTCGAATAAAATTTCTTCCAAAAGTGAAAGGGACTCACGATACTTCCGAGCGTAAGAGGCGGTTGTTGCACCGACATCCTCAATTGTCATTCAAATTCACGGCAATCGAGGAAACGTTGGTTCGATGCACAATTCAGTACATGTATGTTTAAACAACTTTATCATTAGTAAGGTTTTTTTGTAGATTCAGGGCTTTTCAGTTTGTGGTATCAGTTCTATTCATATTGTTTTCTGAAATGGCATTTCTCATATTTTTTAGCGGTACAGTTGATGAAACTATGCATTACTGCAAACAAGTCATAATTGCCTTTTTGGTCTTCACATAACCTTGAAATGACCTTCACGTACACATAATTTTACACATAAAATTTACGTTCTTTCCAAATTCTACACCAAAAATTATAGTTCCCATTTAAAAAATTACTTTGACCTTTAAGTGACCTTCAAAATCGCTTCCACGGTCAAGGTGATTCTTATAGGTGTCCCTATTTCTCTCCTACTACTATCATATACAATATTTTCATCCATCTGACGTATTTTTTGAGATATTTCCAGCGATACATCAAAATGGTCTACATTGTATGTGGTGCAAGAGCGCATTTATGCAATGTACACGCTGTATCTCAAAAACGGTGTATCGTACAAAACAAAAATCGCGAGATCTGTTCGGTAGGTTTTTTAACGTTCTTCATTTTAAAAACCATTCCGACAGTATAAAAAAATTTGCAAAATTTTGCATCCAAAAAACTAAAATTGGGTGAATTTAGCTACCTCTATCTATGTCCTAATTGGTTATACAGCTTCAATCTATGAATATAAATTGTAGGTATTTTTGTCGTCTTCATTGTTTGTCTTACACAATTTTTTGTACGACTTGCTGTTTTCGCGGTAAATCAAATTTAGAAACTTTTTAAGTTTCTCAAAGAACGCAGGGGGGGAGGGCCGCAACTTTTTGAATTTAAGCTTTTCTCATACACTGGAACCCCGGAACATTTACATGGCTTGAAATGAAGCTGGCGGTAAACAAACCGGAATAGTTACATTCTCCTCCATCCCCTCCACGTCTTCTCACAAGATTCCCGCTCCAAGCGCATCTATCTCTTTCTATCTCAGCTGCGTTCCAAGCGCTGTAGTGGGGATGAGGAAAGGGAGGGGAATGTAACTAACGCGAACCTTCGGCATGTAAATAAAGCAGAATGTAACTCAAGTGAATTGTAACCAAAAGGGGGTTCCAGTGTATACTACTAACGACTGATGAAGTATGAAGAAATAGTATATTTCGTAACAGGCACGGATGTGCGAATTTGGCGAAACGGGGAAATTACGGTCCGAGGCGAAGCCGAGGACTGTAACCCGTTTTGCCTATGAGCACATCCGTTCCTGTTACGAACGATATTTTATGTACCAAGGGCATAGAAAACGCGTTTAGAGATCTCGAGTAGGCTTGTTGATATAATATCGATATTTTTATTCTCAATATCGATATTTGATATCCGATATTGGTGCCGACAATATTGATGATATTTGATATCGTGTTCACGATATCGATATTCGAAAAACGATATTTTCAATGCTGATATTTATTCCGATATTATCAATATCGTTTTTCGATATTTGATATCTTCACGATGTCAACATTTGAAAAACGATATTTTTTCTGATTACCAATATCGTTTTTCGATATTTGATATCACATTCACAATATCGTTATTCGAAAAACGATATTTTCCATGCCAATATTTTTTCTGATTATCAATTTGGTTTTTGATATTTGATATCATTCTCACGATATTGATATTTTACATCCTGATATATCACCGATGATTAATATATTTTCCATAATTATATTGTCATATATTAATATTAGTTAGAATTTGAAAATAGGTAATTTATTTTATTTTCTTTCTTACATCTCATATTTGGTACTAATGCAAAGATATAATTTTACTACGAATAATTCACCCTCTTGGACTGCCATTCACGTTCGCTCACGTTCCGAACGTTAGTGAACGTAAGTGAACGTAGATCGAGTTTTTCATTAATTGTTTGTCAAAAAATGAAGAGGAAAATTATGTTATCAGTAATTTGGGGTCGCTCTGTAACTAAATCATGTGAAAAATACCTTAAAATTAAAAACAATTTTTTTTTTCCGTTTCAGTACGTATATTGATATATATATATATATATATATATATATATATATATATATATATATATATATATCAATACACGTACTAACACGGACGAAAAAAACGTTTTTTTTTAATTTTAAGGTATTTTTCAATATTTTTTGCATGATTTAGTTACAGAGCGACCCAAAATTACTGATTACATCATTTTACTCTTCATTTTTTGACAAACAATTAATGAAAAACTCGATCTACGTTCACTTACGTTCACTGACGTTCGGAACGTGAGCGAACGTAAATGGCAGGCCAAGAGGGCAGCATAAATTTATTGCGAAATTTTTAATTTTTAAAGTAATACATTACGAACATAATGAAAATTTTTGAACCTAATTCCGTCATAAAGAACAATCAGTTGTGTAATTAATTTCATATATAGTTGACGAAATCGGTGTAAGGACAAATTCATTTGATTTCCTAATAGTATAGTATATACATGTCAAACAAAAATTTTTTTTAATCTATAATTTTTTTTTTTATACCGATTGGTATAAAAAAAATAAATAAATAAGAAATGATCAACAGTCAACATTGGTATTCCACTTTTTATGTTTCAACAATATAGAGCTTCGAAACTATTGATTCAATTTTGATGTATGTAAACAATATGCATAATTCTTTTTAACAAAAAAGCAACAAAAAAAAACCTCTACGAGCCGTTCTGGTTTTAGAGTATATACTTATGTTTTTTTTTTTTCAAGATTAATATTTTGTTTTTCCATTTTGCTATAATCAGTGGTTTGTTCGTGACAAAATTGAGTATAAATAAAAATCGAAAAACAATTAGAGCAAAATGTTTGACACTCTTCGGTCACTCATGTTTGCAATTACAAGAATCATTTATGCATTTCATTTGTGTTTTTATTCTTGGGATTTTATCGTGTAACCTTTGATGGGTAATTCCTTGCACAGTAAAAGTCAATTTTAATGAGAAAAAAGAATCCGAAAATACAATTAGTACTACGCCGATGCATCTTTGACAAATCATTCAGGGTCATTCAGCATTCTGGTCAATTAATCAAGATACAGCATTGTTCGATTTGTTTGTGGAATTCGTCTGACACAATGCTATCTGATGAGGAGGAGAGTGAGAATCTTCTTTCCGAATATTCCGATGGGAATATATTTGGGCCTTTTTTCGCCTCAGTCTGAATTTTTTTTATATAGTACAATGCCTATTCTAGAAAAATCTGTGGAGTGGGCATTGACCTTGAAAAGTGCCGATCAGTGACGATGCCTGAAATGCTGTGCACATAAAACCATTGTGAAAGTTATTGTAGAATAATACACTCAGGCTATTTTTTATTGTACCTATTTAATTCACGTGTATTTTGTTTGTATTTTGTGTTTCATGTCCTCATACATGCTAGGTCATTCAGTTCACTTATTGTCATTTATTAATGAGACTTTTTCCATGGTTTTGTAAAACTGTAAAAAAATTGTGTAAAACTATCTTTTGTTTTGTGGTGGGTGACGGGGTAATTTAGAAATCAGTCTAGTATTTTATTTGTCATTATCAATTCGTTGATCAATTATGGTCTTTACTCTTCACATATTTTTTCTATTGCCATTGCTTATTCAAAAGGAATGAATCATTACATGATTTTGAGTTATTCAATAATGAAGCTGAAACATTATCAAAACAGACTTATTTTTTTGGCCTTCCTAGTAACTTGGGTTTCTATAAACTTTTTAAAAACCCCATTATGAAATTTTAGGTTTTTAAAAAAAATTCCCTTTTTTTCATACAGTGACTTCATAAAACGAGCAATGTTTTTAAAAGTTTTATCAGTTTTTAAGAAGTTACTTTATAAAAAGGGTGGAATTTTATGAAATGAACGCAAATTTGATTAGGAGTTTTATAAAAACTTTATAAAAACCCAAGTTACTAGAGCTCAACCTTCCATTGTTCTTAAATTTGTTTGCGATTCTCTCTTCCTTTTTATTTTTTGTAAAAAATACAATATAAATGATATACTTGAACGAAGAATGAACCTCTAGGTTCAGTAGAATAATCATATAAAATTATATTTTTTATATATTAGGTTGACCGTGAAAAAATTTTTCTTCCAGACTCGCCCAAAAGTTTACATATTCGATGAAATCAAGGTAAAAACTCTTTTTTAGATTTTTTATTGGAGTATCAAGTCGTGTTGCGCAATGGCAAAAACTTTTGCCCGTATATTCATTTATATATTGTAAAGGTTTTTCCTTAGAGCAGTGACTCATTTTATTATTTTATTTATTTCAGTTGACTCGAACGAATAACTTGGATAACGATTTTTTTCTTTTATTGTATCAAATTCGTAAACTTTTAAGCGGGTACAGAAATTTTTTTTACAACATGAAATACAATCTTAACAACAAAAACCTGTATCTTTCTATTGGGACATGAAAATTTTTCCGGGATTCGGAATAATTTAAAATAAAAGCCAACGATAACCGCTATTAGTTTTTGAACATACAATTATGTATCAAAATATTGATATCGGTCTATGACAACCGATATTTCGGTGTTTGAATATACGATAATACATATCAAAATATCAATATCGGTCAACGATTATCGATATTTCAGTATGTAAATGCACGATAATATATCAATATCGGTTTTGGGTGGATATCGTAAAACGATTATCGATATTCTTGATATTGTTCGAACAGATGATGATATATCGGAATATCGATATTTTCTATCCGATATATCAAGACCAATGATTATATTGAAAAAAATATCGATATTATATCGATATCGATATTAGCATGAATATCAACAATCCTAATCTCGAGTTGGCATAGAAACGCGTTTTCTATGCCAGAGGTACATAATAGTGGATTTTTTGCTCGAAAATCGCCAGATTGACTGTACTACTATTGAATTTTTCATTTCCGATGTGATTAAGTACATTATTACTTTCTGCATTTTATTTGCGGCGATACTTAATTTTTTAGTTTTCATCTGTTGACTTTTTTCCCTACATATTATTACATACATATTATTGTTGCAAAAAAAACGACCAATTAATGTACTTCAAATTTTCAAATTTCGCACTTCAAAGAATGTTCCTCACATATTTACAAAATGACTGGACTGCAAAATAATGTAAAGAAAAAGTTCAAAGAAAAAAGACTATCCTAATGATTTCCGCGATAGCAGTTAATGAAGAAGAAAACAGGGGCAAAATTAAAAAGAAACTCGGCACTGTTTTTGTCTGTATACTGACATCTAAGGTAGGATTAGATAAAGGTTTTGTTTTTAGACTTTTGTTACACAAAAAATTGATGGTACAATTTTTTAGTTAAAAAAAACGCTATGAACTATACCGAATACTAATATTTTTAAATTTCTTGATTAGTGCCACTCTAATTTTTAAATCTGCTGAACTAAACTTTGCCAGATATGAATATATGATTATTTGAATTTTAATAATATTATTAAAGTGTTGGGCTTACTGTAATCCCTACAAGCCTACAAAAAAGAAAATGATAATTTTGATTTAGAATCAAATAACACATTCCCGGTGGGCATCTCATGTAAATCAGTAAGAGTCACTCAGCTGGCGCGTTAATTGGGAATATAATGATTTCGCGTGAATTACATACTCCATCTAAGAATATTAAGAATTTTATTTTTTGTCATTACTTGAGAAATTATAAAATAACTGATTATACAATTTTAATTAATACACAATAATGATAACATCAACTGGAATCAAATCATGTTACCAATATTTTTGAGAAATTCCTTTTTTCCCGAAAAAAGATTACACCTTGGACCGTATAGTACATGGACTGTGCGTTGCCTATCTTGATAGTGAAAGGTGAAGCAAACATCTGTAGAAGTTGGTTTGGTCCAAACCAGGGGCGAAACGGTGACTCAGCATCTCCCGAGGCGTACGAGGGATGTAGTTAGGAAAAGGAAAACATGTTTGTAGATGAATTTTTTTTCAAAATCATGTTTCATTTTTTCTAAAAAGTATATAAAATAGAAAGGACTAAAGAGAGCATACTGCATTTTGTTTTGACCTAAATTTGGCGCGATTCCAAAAAAAAGGAGCCAATCCGCAATTTGTACCTCATCTTTTGGAACTCTGTCACAAAAAAATAAATGCGTCGGCATTATTGTCAGGGAAACAAAAATGATTGAGAATCTCGAATTTAAAAAAACGAAGCTGTCAGCTTCAATTTTCCTTGAATAACATACATATACTACACAACAAATTGTCGAAAAAGAAATTTGTAAACAATTATAATTGTCAATATTTTTTAAATACTGTACACTTATTTAATGAATCTTTAAAATTATCATTTCGCAATACATTTTTCTACATTACTACAACTGAACACGAATAAATTAAGTGAAAATAGCGTAATTTTCAGTAATTTTCGTTTGTTTACCTATGAAATGTCACCTCCGCGGGAAAATCTGGGTCAGTGGTTCTGACAGCACCACAAATAAAACAAAAATTTTTCACACTGCCGGACATTTTTTCTTTCCTTTAAGGCTTTTTTCAGTTTCTCTGAATTACACAAATAATTTCCATTCGCCACAGTTATTTTATCCCGGGAGCGCAAAATACATTGAAACCGCGGCCATGTTGGATTTTTGACCAATTCAACTTGAACAGCGCTGAGATGTTTGCTTCACCTTTTTGCCGCAGTTTATCAGTCCATGCTCTATATGGTCTAAGGATTACACGTATTCATTTTCTTTATTACCAAACCGAAAATCATAACGATTATTTTTGAACTCTTTGAAATAAAAGGTAGTTTTTTAATAATAAAATTTAATTTATGATTCGAATGATTTTTCTTTACTATCTTAGATATATAGATATACTAGATATATATAGTATATCTATAAATGTTATATATGTATATACTAATGGCTTTGGCTTGGAGTTGCTCGGCGCGCTATGTAACTGAGCCTTAACTGTAAGGATAGAACGAAGAATATTCAAACATTCAGAACTTGATTCACAAAAAGTTACAAGATCAAAAAGAGAAAAAAAAATTTACTAGTTCAATGAAATAATCATAAGTAAGCTCAACAAGAGCTCATAATAAATTCACATGCAGAGCTCACTGTGAGCAAAACTCCTCGTCATATAAAAGTGAAAGCGCTGCAAATAATAGTATTTTGTCTGTAAAATACGAGAAAACGGTGAATTTCCGGTAGTGAGGAATTACAAATTCACATTTCACATTGACAGTTTTAGAAATACCTTTTTCGTTTCGTGAAACCAGGCATTCGTGAAAAGTATAAAATTCGTGTCCTGGTTACGTACTATCTGTACTATAAAAATAAAAACTTTAACAAATACCAAATGAAGGATGGCTTGCCAAGCGCAAAGAGGTGCGCAGCCCCCCCCCCCCCCCCCCCCAAAAAAAATATAGTAGTATTTTATAATTTTATTATTTTTATTATAATTATTTTTTCATCGTAATGAGAATTTTAAGAATTATGATATGACAAAGGGTATTTATGTTAAATAAATAATTTGTTAAATATAATTGTTTCATATATTTTAGAATTATATTGATTGACATGCACAACTTAATATGAATGAATATTAATAGGAAATCACAATGAATATAAATATACATTACGGAGCAACCTATTTTGGCTATGTCAGGATTTTCTTCATTTTCGACCTGACAATCAATTAAAATAATTGGAAAAAATTTTGTTCGTAAAGTTTGAGTGAAATTAGAAATGAAATTAACATGCGCAACTGAGGTGGTATAGTTCTGCATGAAAAATAAGATGAATTTTTTCGCATTTTTTATTTATAAAAATTAATAACTCTTTCTCAAAACCAACAGGAAATTCTGAACTTGGCTGAGTTCAAGTGCATGGTAGAAGGTGCAACAATAAATTTACTCAAATAAATGATGAAATTAGCATTATCATCATTTATTTTTATGTAAAAGCTTTTCAAACACAACACCATTGACTTTTTTGTTATCAGTTATGAAAATATGATAATATTTACATTATATAGATTGTCGAAAAGTCTGAAAAATTCAGTGTTTTACCTTCTACCATGTAATCAAACTCTGCCAAGTTTCCGAATACTCGATTTATTTCAAAAAAAGTTACAATATTGTGAGCGAAACATAGGGAAAAGCATGTATTTTTCATTTAAAACTTTACCAGCTTGGTAACAAGTGTTAATGCTATCCGATTTCAATCAAACTATACGAACAATTTTTTCAATTTTTTTATATTGATTTTTAGGCCAGAAATATAAAAAATATTGTGACATAACACAACTGTCACCCTGATATGCATGTTTTGAATGCTTTTTAAACAGGTAGATTTAAATAATGATCTAATAATAAACATCATTGGTAAATGATCTAATTTCATATATTCACAAATTGTAGGTGATACGGGTTATTCATCCACAAATCAAATTACCGTATATAAGCTTGTATATTCTTATAGAATATCATCTTCTTAACAATTAGATTGAATAATTCTGTGATTGAATTAATTTTAAGGACAATAAATTCAAGCATCTTTTCAACATCTTATATAATGCTTCTGGGACCCAACAATGTTTAGGACATTAAATAACGGAACGAATACAATGCATGATTTTTGCTATAAAAAAAAAAGATTTTTTGCTCTCTTAAATAAAAAAAGTCCATCATTTTGATTTTTAACGTTTTTCCGAACTTTTTAAAGAAACTAAATTTACAGATATTTTGTTATTCTCTTTCAATAATGAACTGGAGTTAATAATTTATTATTTTATTATTTAATTATTGAACCTTCGAGTTTTTTATATCAAGTGTATGAGGAAGTGTGTCAGGAAGACAGTTATGGATTTCGCGAAATTCCTTACATTTAAAAAAAACCATTCACAAACATTTTACAACGAATAATTTTTAATTATGTCACAGAAAAAAATTCTTATGCATTGTGAATTACTTATGAAAATACAAAAAAATAACACAAGTGAAAATTGTATAAGAACCTCTGAATAAAAAGGATCTTAGCAATAAGAGAGATGAGAAATTTAAAAAAAAAAGTAAATTCTTAAATAATGAAGCCAAGCGTTTTCAAACATGAAAAATTATTGCATTAATTGGTGTCCAGATATTCATCATTTAACGTAATGAATGATAACAAAGTATAATTGATTGATATTATCATTATAATATACACAAATATTGATGAGTAAATAAAAAAAATAAATAAATAAATATTTATCGACCTGATAAGACAAAAAATCAATAATAAAATACTCATTCATGTGAAAAAATGAATTCACATGAGATAAGTCGATGAATATAAAATAGAAGAAATATCATACAATTTTTTTATATATTGATATACATTTAGTAGAACATACATATTTACTATACTATAACTCAAGTCATAATCCATTAGAGTTTAAAAAATATTATTCAAACGTTCCAATTTTCGTGACTAATAATACATAAATAGCGTACAATGATATCGATATTGCACAATCGGTTTTATGCAAACAAATCGAGGGTTTCATTATATATATAGGGCGCTTGTACGGGATCTGGCGATGGTGGATGCGGCAGATGAAAAACAAAACACAACCGCACAACAAAAAAAAACACAGTGTGCACTTCATAGCGTTAGATTTTATTCGCGTTATTCAGCCAACATCAAGTGGTCATGAGTTTTTTAAGAATGGATGTATGTATGACAATATGTATGTATTCCTGAAAAAAGTGTAAGTAATCTAAAATTTAACAAGTACAATTTACTACAATTAGGAACAAGTTACCTGAAAGCTTACATAATGTGTTCTTTTTTTGTATATAGTTATATTGTGAGTACTTTTATTCATGTATCTGTTTTTTAACTTGACAAGTCAAGAAAATTAATTATATAAGTTGTATTAGTAGAGTTTTAGTTCCAAGCACCGATGTAGTCATTTGTAGGAACGAACCGTGCCTTGGAAACACGCTGTTGTATGTTCAAACTACGACAACGTTCTCATTTTGAACGGCGTTGCGGTATCGTTGTTTCGAACGTCGTTTTCTCTCTCTGTATACAGGGTGTCCCAAAGTCACATATACAAAAAAAACCTTGGATTCCTTATTTAATTTCAAGTTGAAAAGTCCTTTACCACTTTTTATAAAACTCAAAATTTAAAAAGTTATCGAAGCCTGGAATTTAAAAAATAATTGCGCTCTCTCGACAAGTGGGGGTTGAATTCACAAACCAAACTCTACTCAAAATTTCCTTCATATTTTTCTGAGTCGAAAAGTCCTTTGAAACTTTTCACAAAACTCAAAATAAATCAAAAAAGATATTCGAGTCTAAAATCTAAGAAATCTGAATAATTAAAACTTGTCACCCAAAAATCTTTTTTGATTTTGAGTTTTGTGAAAAATTTCAAAGGACTGTTCGACTCAGAAAAATATGGAGAAAATTTACAGTAGGGTTTGGTTTGTGAATTCGACCCCCACTTGTCGAGAGAGCGCAATTGCGGATCCGGATCGAATAAGGGGATACGCGCTCGGCCTAGTAGGCAAGGGAGGGGATAAGGCCCCTTGCGTAAAGCAACGTAAGCGTGGTCCCGCTGAACATTAAAAATCTCTTAAAACTTAACTCGCTTTTTCTCCGGTAATAAACAATCGATTTGTATGAAATTTCGACTCAGCCTTTTGTTTACCTTCAGCGATGCCATCAAGTTGGATATTTTTCTAAAATCTGTTCAAAAATTACTCGAAAATAATTCTTAATTATGATACAGTTTTTGTAGCACTTACCTAAAAAAAAAGACAATTTAGTTGTCATATTTGTTCAAAAGGCTTCAAGAAATATTTTTGCAATAATTGAAATGAATTCAACCTATTTACAACGACGAGATTGTTATTTAAATAAAAGTCACTTAGCGTAAAACGGAGCGTTCGATGCCTACGACCGAATTCAATGTTTTTTTAATGCATACGATTTTCAAAAATAAAAATAATATCCTTGAAAAATATTTGTCATAAGAATACGGCAAACCAATTAAAGATTGGTTCAATCCTCTCCAATCATCAGGAATTTCATCTCCGAACTTCCGGACTTAAAAATATATTATGTAAATACCTGTGTCAACACTGCCGACCAGAAAAGTTGAATAAATCGTAACATGATAAATGTGAGAGATGAATAGAATGGATAATGAATGAATAATTTATTTGTAAATAGAAAGAAATTGGGACGAAAATGTTTGCACATTTATATTATTCTATTAAATATTGCCCTCAAATCATTTGTGCCTTCATCTCCTTCCTGATTTTTGACGCTTATCAAAAGAATCATTATTCAATTCAAGCTAAAAGTCGAACACTCAAAACTTTTTTTCTAAATGACTTCTGCCGAGTGCCGACTGACTTGGAAAAATGTAGTGGAGAAGGAAACTTTTAGAGGAGAACGCCGTTACCTGCTCCACTTCGAACGGACAAAATACTTTCAAACGTGTTTTACTCAAAACGTGTCGAGGTGCTGTGAGGTACCTTTTCGTAGTCCACGCCACAATTAATGAAAATTTCATCATAAATATTTTGATCAGATTGTTCATCATAAAAATAAGCCACACAGCTCATTTTTGCAATTAAAATTTCTACATATTTTAATACTTATTTTTTTTTTTATATTTTTACAATTTTGTATTTAATAAGATGTTTTGCGGATAATTTTCAACAGTTTTCATTCTTGAATTCTTATTCATAGAATCACACTTTTTATTTTAAGAACCAATTTATTTTTAGTTGTTACAAAAACTTGATTACCTTTTTTCAGATCCTTTTAGAATAGCATGAAATTTTTTCAAAAATTATTAGTACTCGTTGTTCACACTTTTTTTGAGTTTGGGTAAATTCCACCCAGTGTTGTGCGATTCTACTGAAGCGTGACCATCTAGGTTAAAAAAAATACATCATAATTAATCAATGCATCAAAGCAATTCTCAGAAATTTCTACCCTGGATTTGTTCCTACTTGGTAATGTTCAATGAGAACATTGTTGATTTCAGTTGATGTGGAACCTAAAAGAAAGTAGTTTTTTGATTTTTAATTAAATTTGGATCCTTTAATTGAATGGTAGTTAATTAATGTAATTTTAACTACTTTATGAAGAAAATGAACGTCTGATTGATAGTAGATACACTCACTCTACTATTATTTTCTTTAATTTTTGTAAGAGCTCAATAGCATATATACTATATATTATTAATAATAGTATATATGTACATACACTATATTTAGAAAGACAGAAATAGAAGGAATTTCATGCCTGCGTTTTCTAAAAAAACAATGATTCTTCAAGGAAAGAGTCGCCATTCCAGCAAGATCTTAATAATGTGTTTGTTTTATGACAAGATGTATTTTTCTGAGTATATTTTATCAAAGATTGAACGAATTTATTTTCCAGGTTACTGCCTTGATGGATGAGTTAGTCAAAGAACATGGAGGAACGCTAATTCGCCAATGTGGAGTTGCTTCTGGCTACCAGTATACTTTGTAAGTGTTCTAGTGTATATTTTGATAATTGGATTTCTAACAATTTTTTAATTTTTTAAAAACACGGTTTCATATATCTGTCATGTGTTAACACCACATACATATACACTGTATACAGTATATGCAATATTTTTCAACCTTTCATATTCCATTTCAAATAATGCAAAATACCCTGAGGATCCTCCATCCAAGTAGTTATTCAATTCTTGAGTATGGATGAATTAATAACAAACAAGTATCTACGATTGATGGGTTAAAGATGAAAATTTCCGATTTATTTATTATCCTAATGTTATAGTAAATATTTTTCCTAAGAATTCCAATATACCCACTCCCTATTTTTAGAAATATTTCAAATGATTGAATGAAATTATTTTTACAATTTTATTGTATTTCATTTGTATCTTATAAACAAAATAAATATAAACAAAAAGAAACAAAAAATTTTTCCAGGCCAACCGCTCCTCCAGTGCTGAATGCTACTGGAAAAGCACTTGTAAACGTTGTAAGTTATACAAAAATGATATGATTGAAATGTTATTACGTTATAACAGCTACGTAGCATTATCAATTTTCCTTTTTTTTCCTTGTTTCTACTTATTCAATCAACAATATTATATGTATTTTTTTTTTCAATAAGTTACTATATTCTTTGATTTTGTTCTTAAATTAATGCATGTTGTCATTTCCAGAACCAAAGCAATGGTCAGCCAATAAAATTAAACATGCTGAACAGTGGTAATACCAACTCGAGTAATATACAACTGTTTATGGATCAAAGAGGTGTATTTGTAGGAGCAGTTCCTCAAATAGGTGATTTTTTCAAACCTTTTTTATCTTCGAAAAAAAGTTAGCTCAAACAAAAAGTCGAAATTCGCTCTTCTTTTGTTAAATATCCTCTACTTTTTTCTGATGAATTTGATATTGAGTTATGATAAATAAAGAAACACCTTTTGAATAATAAATTGAGAAATAAAGCAATTTCTTTAAAATGAATTATCCTCATAAACTATATGAATAAATGATATTCTCTAGTGAGTCAAAAAATAACAAGTAATTGAAAATTCAATAATAACTATTGACTAATAACCATTCTATTGATTCGATTAATTGAATCAATTTTTTTTATAGAAGACTCAAAAATACAGTAATAAATTTGTTTACTCCAATATATTTTCAACTTCTTAATTGAATTTAGTTTATTGAAAAAGTTAAATAAAAAAAAAACACTCAGAAAAACTACAGTGATAATTTGATATTAAAATTATCCAGCATTTAAAGTCGTTTTCTTTATTTTGAATGAATTTATTCAATCATTTTTAGGTCACGTTTGGTTCTTACTTTTTCGAATTTTCATCTATGTTTTTTCACATTGAAAATAAGATTTGGGAATGTAAAAAGTATTTTGGATCATGATTTTTTCTTTAATTCACTTTTGTGATTGGAATCTTTAGTGTGCAAAAACTCTCCTCTTTCATCAAGATTTTGTATTAGAGAAATAGCTTATAAAACAAAATTTTTTTCGATATCTTTTCAGGTGGACAAACATCTAATATCCCTGCTTCCTCACCTGCTAACACCAAAACGCGAAGAAAAAACATTCAAGTGCAACAGCAACAACAAAAACAACAGCAGCAGCAGCAACAAAAACAACAGCAGCAGCAGCAGCAGCAACAAAAACAACAGCATCAACAAAAACAACAGCAGATGCACCAACAAGAACCGGATTCTCCTGATATCATTGAAGAGGTTAAACATGAAAAGTTTTTCCAAAATAATTGTGTACTACACAACAGAAAGACATTTTCAATGATTTAATGCATCTATTGAGAATCAGTTGCTTATCAATTTAAAGCATGAAAAGTATTATCAATGGGGTGCAAAAAGTCCAGTCATTTAAAAATTTTCAATTCATCCGTACTATTGGAAACGGTTTATATTTTACACTAATTTCCGTAAAAACACTCCATTAACAAAATTTTTCGTTTGTTCAACTTATTGCATATATATATATATATTTTTTTTGCAGCAAATTGTAAGAGCGAGGCCAAAGCCAACAACTCGTGAGTATACATTTTTATATTAATTAATGGTTTTTCTGTTGCTTTTAACACGTTTTTCTTTATCTGGCATCACAATCAATCATTCGAAAAAATTTAAATAGTTCGACGATTTTTGTCGTTTTGTAATTTAATTGTTTTCAAACGCTTGTATATTTTATGAATCTTTGTAAAAACTTTTCTTTGTAACATAAAAAATAATAAGTGATTAGGAAAAATGAAAAATCATAGTCAAAGTGCGAAGTCTTTTTAATTGAAAAAGAAATTTTGATATACATTTTGTTGAATTTAAAAATCGATTTTTCTGGAAAACATTGATCATTTTTTGAAGAGAATGAAAGTTGGTTATTTTGTTTCAGCTGTTACGACCCCAACGTTGCCAGCAAGCGGTCTCAGAGTGAAAAACCTGGGTAACAAATCGGTAGTTCATATTCCACCTTCAGGTACCCAGGCAAAACCATCGGAGCATATGAGCATTGGTGGCCTTGCAATTGGCCAAAAAAATGCTGGTTCGTTTTAATTTGAATAAACAAATTACACGATTACAGAATTACAATCACAATCACATGATTGCAGACAGCAAGATAAGTAGCAAGAAAAATAAATGTACGTTACTATTGTAAACCAAAATAGTTTAAGGTAACAAGATCCTATTTTGAATACTATCGTTAAATTTTGAAAATGAGATTGGTACTTTAAATAGAATTTGATGAAAAAACTTTATCCTCAGAAAATTTTCTTGTTTTTTCTGAGTGATAATTAAGAAATACAATTTTTACAGTTGGTGAACAAATTGACGAATCGAAGAAAAACCAACCCGATGGCAAGGAAATGACCTTCAACAAGGTCAACGGTGGAAAAACTTTCCCATCCTTGGTTGTAAACGCACGACCATTTTTGAAATTGAAAAATTTTTCTCCTCAAATAGCGCAAAAAGAACGAAACGATTTAGGTAAATAATTTGTGCGTTACTATTATTTTCAACAAAGTACTCCATGCAAAATTTGCTTATGAAATCAGTATATGGGAGGTCGTTTTTCAACAGAGGGTCAAAGATTTGTATGAAGATTATAAAAAAGAAATAAGTAATTTAATTTTTTTAGCCTGAAGCTTTGAAAGTTACACATTTTTAGACTTTACTTATAGCTTATAAATTGAGAAACAAAATCCAAAAGTCTAGAAATCTAATAGTTTGAGTTATTTTTTTATAATTTGAATACCCGAAAAATGGTGACTCTTTTCTTTCAGATGTTCAAGTGAAAAATGTGCTGATGTTCGCACCAACGAGATTTTGCGAATGGCTCATGCAGCAAGGATTGGTTCGGGCTGAGCAGTATTGCGAGAAGCACAGTACTGATGGCCAAAAGATGAAACTGAAATTGGCTATGTCCACCGACTCTGTTACGGTCGCATTCCCATATTCGGGTGGCTACGTGTGGATTTCCTCATGCTGTCCAAATCGATACGTATCCGTTTTCAATGGATCAATCTTCCAAGGAGCCGCTCACATTCCCAGCGTCATTCTAAAATTGATATATCACTGGGCGTGTCAGACTAATGTGCAGAATGTTGTCGCGTGGGTGAAAGTATCAAATGTCTACGTCAAGAACTTTTATACAAACCTCAGGAGCGTTTGCACTGCTGCGATTTGTGACAAAGCCAAAATGATGGGAGGTAAAAATTCCATGATCCAAGTTGGAGTCATTAGTTTGGGAACAACTTCTTCGGATGGAGCTTCCAGACAAGTAATATTTTTTATAACATGCTTCAACAGGGTGTCTACTGTACGAGAAATGTACGGAAGTTCGTTAATTTTAAAATTAAATTAACTGATAATAAATAAACTGTTTAGTATTTTAGATTGTATAATTGCTTTATGAGTATTTTTTAAAATTGAATTCTTTTCAACATGAAATGAATTGTAAGTTTGAATCGAAAAAACAAATTTACTGCATTTTTTAAAGGCTATCATTGCAATAATGAGAATTTAAACTTGTATCTGTCATTAATTGTAAACATGATCACAAAGTTTATGAATAGTCTAAAACTTAAAATTTTATTTTGGATAACTAAACAATTGCACTATTAAAAAAAATGAATGTTTCAGTAATGACATTGTGACTAAGACTTTTACACTAAACGTACACCTCATCGATATCGACTACTTAAGGATCAATCATTTCGATTGTTAAATTTCTTACATTTGTTATAATTGTTTTTTTCATTAGATTCACAATAAAATAGAGTCAAAGACAAAGGCAAGGGATTTAAAAAAGACCAGAATGTCCTGATCTCGATGTTTTTAAATAATAACAAATGAAAATTTCGATATCAACTTTGCGATTTTTATGTTTTGCATGAGAAATTTTCAAAACTTGAAGGTTTTTGCATTCAAAAAACGAGTGACGTGCATCTCGTTAATTTGTGTTAATAAGTAAAGAAATTTCTCCTTACCATTATTTTGCAGTGCTTTGAATTCATATATTTTCGATGAAAATTTTTGTATCGAATTTATAGCAAAGTAGAAGGATTTAATATAATTGAAAAACAAATGAATGGAAAAGAGTTATAGATATAGACTAGACTGATACAACATAGAAAATTTTGATTAAGAAGATTCGTGGTGTTTAATTTGGATGATTTGTTATGGTAAAAATTTTATATATTATTTTATATTTTTAAAATTCATTTTTATATAAAAATGAATTTTTAAGTATTTCAGATCATATCATTGCTCTACGAGAATTTTTACAAATTAAATTAGCTTTAATATGAAATTCATCGTAAATTTGTATCAAAAAACCAAGTATCAATGCAATAAAAGAATTTCAAACTTTGCAATTAAGCAACTAAACAATAAAAAAAATTGAATGTTTGAGTAATGAAATCGGGACTGACACTTATCGATCATAAATTCTTTTTTTTAGTAATGATTACTTTGAGATCAATGATAGAGATTTCTCAATTTCATACATTGTTAATGATAATTTTTTCATCGAATATATAATAAAATAAGAGTCAAAAACAAAAGCAAAGAAATTGAAAAATTACCGAAGTTATTGTTGTGATTTCAATTAATGACAAACGAAAATTTTAAGATCAGAAGAATCCAAGATTTTAATATTTTGACTAGAAATTTTCAAAATGTTAAATATTTTGCAACAAAAATCCGAATTGACTGCAGTCTCATAGGTTTCTGTTGATAAATGATGGAATTTATTCTTACTATTATTATTCAGTGCTTTGAACTCATGAATGTTCGTTGATAAACTTTTTAATCGAATTTTCTGCTAAGTAAAAGAGTTAAAAAAAAAAAAGAAATGAATGAATGGAACATAGTTACAAATATATACTTAACTAATAAAACGTATCAATTTTTTATTTAAAAAATTGCGATCTTGATGTTTTTGAAAAATAATTTTCGAAATCATAAATGAGGAGCTAAATATTAAAATTTGTTAAGTGACGTTTCGCATAGAGCTCATTTTCCTATGCAAAAAGATTGAAAAATGAGCCTAACGTAAAATGTCACTTAGCAGCTTTTGATGTACAGCTTTTTAAATTATGAAATCAATCATCAAAAATGAAATTTTTGTTGCCAGAAATGAATGAATAATTACATAATTTAACGCACTTTGTAACTTGGGCTAGTAATTCATCTATTCACTGAGAGAAAAAATGAACTTCTCGATCATAATGTTGTCCGCCGTGCGAGGCATGGCTCCATCGATGCTTGAGAGCATGGATTCGATGCATCCTCTGATTTAGAAGCGTGTGTCGTGCTCGGGGGGGGGGGGGGGGAGAGATACTTTCTAACGTTTGAAGGTAGTCACAGCGCGCGCTTCGGACGCGCGAAGCACTGCCATGCTCGAGAAGTTTACTTTTTCTCTGAGTGTTGAATGCATCGTTATCAAAAAATATAAATAATAGCAAACTTATTTATCTTTTAAATTTTTAAAAACCGTGTATAGGAAATTTTTACAGGCTATTCAGTAGACACCCTGATTCAATATATTTTTCCTATATTGGAAAAACCTTTCATCCTTGAATTCTTTTATAATTTGTATCTACCAATGTTGTTGGATGAAATTTCTGAAAAATTTTCGAAAAACGAATTCTTGATTAGAGTTCTTTTAATGATTTCTGTTGTTCCTTTAAGGTCAAAGTTGAAGTTCTTGGTGTCCTTGACCCCGACACTTTGGAGTTGCGTCTTCGAGCCTGTGATCCGGTCCAAGATGGCGACCGATCTTACAAGAGACGCTTCAACAACATCTTGCACCCGCTGAAGGAATGGGTCCACACAGATTCGAAAATTTTGACCGACTTCACCGTTGACAAGAGTACGCTCAACGAACTTGGCTTTACCAGCATTGTGCAGTCCACTTTCACGGACCAAAACCCACGCAATCTTTCCAGCAACTTCCACATCATGGAATATTTGAGAAAAATCGTTCCAAGGATGTTTCAAAATACACTGAGCTTGCTCAGCAGGCAAATGATCCAGCAGTTTTTGGACGAACTCGTTTGGAGGGAAATGTATGGGGTCACTGCTCAACGTGCCTACGAAAAAATCATCGAGCATATCGCGGAGCAAACAAAAAACGAATCCGGTAATTTATGGATTGATTGAAATTTTTAAGTAATTTTTTATCCAGTAACATTCCGATATGGTAAAATAATCATATCGACATAATATTCATTAACTTTTTACCATTTTTTCTCATCTCCAGATTCAAAACAATCACAATACATTTTTATTTAAAAAAAATTGGTAATAAAGGCATAGAATCATTATTTGATCGATTCGTTTATTTTTACAGCTGGTGGGAACATCTTGAATAGACTGGCGAAAATCGCTGCTAATCCGTTCCATGATTGGTCGTATTCGAAAGAAGTCTCGAGTTCTCCGCCTTCTCCAACCGTAGTGGAAGTGGCGGATTCGAAGAACTATAATAACAAGCCACAATATTCGACGATGTCGACGAGACGAGGAAAAAAACGGGCCCCTCAAGGTTCTGTAGAGAACGATCCCAAAAGAGCGAATGTAGGCAAACAGGTTTCACATAGTTCGCTCTATTACGGCACGCTGGAAGGGGAAAGAAGTCTTCTTTCGAAGGAATCAAAAAGTATGGTACACTACAAGGTAAGAATAGTAGGATACAGTTTTTATAGTAATTTCATGATGCTATTTATTTATGTAGGGATTTATTCATCACGAGTTATCATTTCTGTCAGTGACTGCAAAGTATTGAAACATTCTTTTGATTCTGTTTCTAAATAACAGAAAATTTTATAACATGTTCATAGATTTACAATTATGTATCAGGCTAAACATTGAGTTCATAAAAAAGTTTGGAGTCTACTAAATTCTGGAGGCTTCTGAAGGTTTCTATATTATTATTGTAGTTTTGAGGTTTTTGTATGTCACGGTATTATTTAGACCTATTTTCGAAAATTGTATATATTAGTAGGAGTGCATCACTTGCCAACTCCTACTGAAATTTGGATTCAATGATTTTGGCAATTGAAATAAATGATAGATACAAACATTTTAAAGACTGATGTATAATTATTTCTAAAAACGTAAAAAAAAAAATAGTGGGAGTGTGAATATTAAAAAAACAGATTTATTTCACATTCATAATAAAGTTGTAAAAAAAATTTCAGTAGGAGAATTGATATTGATCAAATAATAAATTTCTACCAATTAATTAAAAAAAATTTATTTCGAATTAAATCTCATAGATATTTAAAACCGATTTTTTTCTTTGAATTTCCTACAAAATAAGAGTTAAAAGGAAAGCTTAAAATAAAGGAATGAAAAGTAATTTCTTATGTATAGATTAAATGTGTTGAAAACAGAAATTTCGCAATCGGAAAAATGTGTGATTTCGATATTTTCAGCGAGTTTCATTAAAATCAACATTTTGACAATCAACCAAAATTTGTAAGGCCTTAGCACGAATTTACCCTCTTTATTAAATTGATTATTCTTCTTAATTGTATCAATTGCATGATTTTTCGGAATCGAATGTCTAAAACACACACTGTTAATTAAGGAATGTATTTCGCTTGGTTTTTGAGTAATTTAAGCGAAAATTCGCTATTCTTGAACCATCCGCACATTTTATAGTCAAATTTGAATCTAGAGCTTTTATATTACAAAAAAGTCAATTTATAAATGTAAATTTACCATTCATTCTAACAACACAAATTGAGTTAAGAAAATTCCTCATCTAAGATAAAGAGATGACCATTCTTTTCAATTACAAAATTGTTATATTTCGTCAGTTGAATGTTTAACTATCTTTCTTTCGTTTTTTTTTCTCCATTATATTCAACTATTTTACTTTGCAGTTCATTCGATAGAAAAATCTTATCGAAAATTTGAACCAAGATTTTATTTTTCAAACTTTAATTTTTTTGTGTTGTTGGAATATCCAGTGTTTCAAAAATTCAATAAAAAATTCAAAACTGTATAACTATCACCACTTATTGCGATCAAGTTACTAATACAAAAATTATGAAATTTTAAATTCTCTTATACAATTGCAATTACAGCTTTTGCAAAATGCAGCAACTAATAATCAGCCCTATGAAACAGTATTTCCCTCACTGTACAAATGAGGTGACGAGTAAAATTTCGCCCATCCAGATGGCACTTCGGGCGGTTACGTCCGTTCCCCTTTACCGCTACCATCCAAAGCGCCATCTGGCTCAGTGAAATTTTTGTCTCCACTTTTTGGTTCGCCCTTTAGGGGGCTGCTAATAATAGTCGAAAAATCAATAAATTTTTGATACTGCTTTCCAAATTTGGCATCCGATATTTCTTTTGAAAATTTCTTTTTTCAATTAACAAATGATCGATTTTTTTCTATAAGATTTTCTATGCTATCTTTGGGTTTTAATGGTTTTTTCATGAGTTTCTTGACAATTTGGAAACAAACTAGCTTTTTTAAAAATATATCTGAAAAAATTTGAGAAAAAAGTAACAAAACCAAAATTATATTTTTACCGTCCTTTATTGTTTCAAAAAATCTTCAAATCTTACTTATTTATTAATTAGGATGATGAATGTGAATCAATAAAAAATGCCGGGATTGACAGAAAATTATGTTCAACTATGGTAAAGAATTGTAACTGATAAGAAATTGTCTAGAGAGAATTCTGAATTGATAAGAAACTTTAGAAAATCATGGAAAACTATGGGAATTAAAGGTTAATAATAGGAAATCTTAGTAAATCAGACGAAATTTACTGGAAACTTATGAAGCCATTGAAAACCATGGTAAATAATGATCTTTTTTGAAATCATTGAGTGTTCATAAAATCATAGGAAGTCGCAGTAAGTAATGAGAAACTATAAAAAATCATAAAGGCATCCTTGACAGTTTCTTAAAATTATATTCAGATAATAAGTAATACTTATAAACTATTAAAATTTTTTGGTGTTGTAGTGTTTCTTATGTTCGGCAATATTGCGATGCAATACTGAAGTTATGGAGCATATAATTGGTCATGTCCCACCAAGAATGCCAGGTCAATCCGATGCTCCTGTTTGCATCTACTGTTGTGCTGTGTTTTCTTCGCTTAACCAGAAGAAAATCCACGTTTCGGAGACCCACAGCTACTTTGGAAACGCCAGCGTCGACATGGAAGTTTGCGCCATTTGTGAATTGAAATTTGGTACTTGCAAAGTTATAATTTCCATATATTCAAACTTTTTACACATCCTGGACACTGTAATTACAAATTCCCCTTCCCCTTCTCTTTTCTACTTACAATTTTCTCTGTTTCTAATCAACAATCTGTTGATTGTTTTGGTAAGGGCTTGAGATAATGAGAACGAATTTCAGCAAAACCTCAATCACTAACTGCACATTTGGCTCAAATGCATTACCCATCGGAGTTGCCGTATCGTTGCGAGACTTGCATGTACCGATCTTCGAGCCACAAGGACATCATCGATCATTATTACAAGGTTCACAATAACGGGGAGGGTTTGCAATGCCCATTCTGTTTGAAGGTATGAAAGATTTAACTCGTCTGGCTTTTGTAATAGTACATTACGTACCAGGGGACGAAACCGAGTGATTGCAGACGAGTGCTGCTAAAATTAGCCCGAGTTTGCATCACGAGGTCCGTCCCCTGGTGCGTACCGTATTTTACTCGATGAGAGCATAGAATTTTGGCGGCTTGAGTAACCTATAGACCCGCGAAAGTGCCCATGAGCCCACCAACAGCTGGGAGCACGAAAGTAAACAACACAAGAGTTAATCTACTTTCGTGACTGTCAGCTGTTTGTAGACTGCATGTGGGCACTTTCGTGATGGTCTATAGGTTACGAAAGCCGCCATTTTCCATGCTCGCGTCGAGTAAAAATATTTACAATTCGCAAGAAAACAATTTTAGATTTGAAAATTGAACTGAAGGAACTAAATTTAGTCCTTTTTTCTATTTATAATTGAGATTTTTATTTTGTTTGAAATAACGTTAATATAGGGGTTCAACATCGAATTTTTGTACTTTTAATTAATTTTCAACAATTTCGTTCCTGAAATTGAAACTTATTTCAAATGTCGAACATACAGATACTTTGATGATTGATTGTCTATAAATAAATTTGATTAATGAAAGTCATGTTCCATTTGATTTCAGGTGATTCAATTTTCATCTGAAGGAATCATCAACCCCTGCAACGTGCAATCTTATCTGCTCCACATGCAGCGCCACATCGTCCGAAAAGACGAGGGCCGTGGAAATAAGTGCTCCAGGTGCTGTCTCTGGTTCAACCAAAAAACCGCTTTGGTCAACCATTGCAAGGAGATGCATACTCAAGTCACCAGTTCGAGTAAGTCATTTCATTCATTCTAGAGGTAGCCCCTGTATTTAATAATACTTATTTTAAATTTATAACTAATCATTGAAAAGAATAATTGTGGCAAATTTTTATTAAAAAAAGCGGAAATATAAATGAAATAAAAATCCACTAAACATCAATTATTTTGAATTTGACTTTTCATGAATTTTTAAGGTTGTCCTGCAGCTAGGGTCGAATAATGAGAATTCGATCAAATTTCACATACAGATAGTTTATGGCACCTTACATAACCTCAAAATTTCAAAGTGATCTTGTCTTAGGTTTTCGAGCAATAAGTGCTCAAAGTTGAGAAAAAATACATGGGCTCTTATGGGAGCGCGTGAATTTTTACCCTTTCTTCTCCAAAACAATTAACATGAAAAACGAGTATATCATAAAGCATAGCCTTACAAAAGTACTTTGCAAAGTTTCAGAAAGATTTTGTCTGCGGAAAAAAAAGGGAAAATGCATTTCGTCGGCGAACTCACGAAATTTAATGCTTGAACTCGAGAAACGCGGCAACGTCGCACTGTCACTCACGCGCTCGTAGTGTGTGCGTGAAAACCGTTGGGTATCAATAAGACAGCGAAAGCGACGTTGCCAAGCGTATGCGTACGAATTTCAATTTTTTCCACGATTGATATTGTAAAATATTATTTATTTCCACGTTTCGCAAAATTATTTTATGAATTTACAGCAATTTATCGTTATAAAATAATTAAAATATTACTTACAACAAGAGTGACAAGCTATATGAATTTTCATTGCATAAAGTTGGCAGCGAATTCAAACTCTAATGCTATAGCATAGGGCGCAATTGTACCACCATGATAAAGCTAAACCTAGCTGCAGGATGACCTTAAAACCAATTTTTCCATCGAATTTCGTTGAGAGCTCAATTAAAAATATTGGAAATTCCAAAATCATATAAATTTGTGATTTTGATATTTCATGTGAATTTCGTTAAAATTGACATTATGGCAGTTATTAATCACTTCAAATTTTTAATACATCGATATAAATTTACCTTCATTTATCTTTTCAATTTAATTGCTCTTTTTGAATCGAACGGCTAAATCACAAATTCTTTAATAAATAATGTTTTTCTTTTGATTTTTTAATAATTTCAGCGAAAATTCGCCGTTTTCGAATTATCCGCACATTTCCCAGTAAAGTTTAATACCAGATTTTTTAAATAATAAATTAATTAAATTTTTTTAATCATAACTATGAATCCAGGAAATTCTGTTGATTGGAATCATGATTCATAATTCATTCTTATAACCAGCAATATTTACAATTTTGAAATGTACTTATCCGTAATATCAAAATTACGAATCTTTTTAATACAAAATCATTATTTTTCATTGGTTGAACCTATGTTAAATTAATTCATTTCTCAAGTTCTCAACTCTTTTACTATGTAGTAAATTCAACCAATAAATCTTCATTGAAAATTGATGAATTTAAAGCACTTAATAATAATGATAGAAATTTCTTTATTTATCAATACAATTTTATGATAATGTCAATTTAGTTTTTTGACGCAAAATTTTTACACTGATCAAAATTTCTATTTTTCAGTAATTGAATTTATTACCATAATTATGTTCAGTTACTTATTTCTAGCCTTTCTTTTTATTTTTGTCTTGTTGAAAATTCGAATAAACGTTATAAATAATAATGAGATTTTAAATTCGAAACGATTGATTTTTTATTAGTCAATATCAACGAGATGTATTTGTTTATTTAAAGTGTAAGTTACGATTTCTTCACTGAAACGTTTATTTTTTTAACTGTTACATTGTTTAATTCAAAATTTGAATTGATACAACTATCTGTATACATTTTGAGATCAAGTTCTCAATCCAGAATTGATAGAATTTGAAACTCTCCTAACTGCAATCGTTGTGTTTTTAAAATGCAGTATATTTTGTTTTTTGATACAAATTAATTACCGTATACTCCAATAGCAGTAAATCAAATGTTTAAAAAATCCTCATTGAGAAATAATATGATCTGAAATACTACGTAAATCATTTTTGCTGATAAGTAAAATTCTTACAATAAAATGTGTTATTCTAATTAATTTTCTGAGTCCAAAACAATAGAGTAAAATTATTGACAAACAAAACTGTTTCATCAGTAACAATCTTCAGTACTGTGCAGTACTGTAATGACTGATAGATGATTATTTTACATTTTTTAACAGGCATCGATTAAACTTGAAAATAATAACAATCGATACACTGAGCGAAGAGCGCACTACTGATCGCGGCGTCCACCCCACTGACTGAGGTGCCGATGAAAATTTCTGTTTCCGCCACACAGACTAGTGTGTTCGCCTGTCTAATTGCGGAGCGCACCCCAACCATTGGGGTGCTCGCACCAATGAGTCGCTCCCGAGTCATCGTGGCGCGGACCCGATGTATTCGGGCCAGCACCGCGCTGAGTAGGGTGCAGACCTCAATGTTCGCGGAGTTCGAAAAATGAAAAATGCGCGCCCAAGTCTTTTTCGACACACCCGCTTGTCAAAGCCGGATTGTTTTGTTGATCAGCTGATTAGCTTCGAATCACAGATCAGCTGTAGACTTGCATGCGCAATTTCCATTTTTCGAACTCCGCGAACATTGAGGTCGGCACCCCACTCAGCGCGGTGCTGGCCCGAATACATCGGGTCCGCGCCACGATGACTCGGAAGCGACTCATTGGTGCGAGCACCCTAATGGTTGGGGTGCGTTCCGCAATTAGACGGGCGAAGACACTACTCTGTGCGGCGGAAACAGAAATTTTCATTGGCACCTCAGTCAGTGGGGTGGACACCGCGATCGTAGTGCGCTCTTCGCTCAGTGTAGATCGATAGATTTCCGATACAACTTTTGATCTTCAATTTAAAAAAATGATAGATCTCAAGCTTTACCTCTTTTTTCTATAATAATTCAGGAATGTACATATTCAGTATAGATGTTACTGCAAATATAAGGTAGTTTTCAATGTTTCCGTCTCAATGTTGATTATGATACGTAAAAAAAAGAAAAAAAAAACTTCATGTCATCTTTATCCTTGTAACTCTAAAATTACAAAATTCAAGACTTTGAATTTTAAAAACTTGAGGTATTGTATTAACAAAACATTGATGGAATTCAGTTAATTTTATAACTCAATCATACTAGGTATAAACACAATATTTATATGACTTTGTAGAGCTTAATCCTTACACTGGAGGAGCTAGTTACATGGTTTACAAAGCATGGGCTCCAACCAAGCGCATGGACATTGACATGTCCACGGAGCAACCTTCTAGTGAGATCAAGAAATGGTCAGGAGGCCCAGTTAGAGCCAATTTGCCATCAAATACCTATGCCTGTCTAGAGTGCGAGGACGACATCGACGAGGACACTCATTTCCCGTAATATTTTTTATGCTTTGTACACAATTACATTGTACATTGTGTATTATATAAATAAAAGTTAATGTAACTTGGATTTCTTAGAATGTTGATTTGAAAGATCGAGATTTTTCCTCGTAATTTTCATGGATTTTTGAGATGAGATTTCCGTGAAAATTTTTATAAAAGTGTAAAAACGAAATAATTACAACTTTGATGGAAATGTTTTCAGTGGCGAGCAACAATGTTCCAAGTGCCGTTACATAACTTGCTGCTGGAGGGCTTTTAAGGAGCATCAACGCCAAAATCACAACGAGCGTCCATTGACAAGCCTCATCGTCCCATCTCCTTTGATTAACATTCCTCTGGACATGAAGATGCAATGCTCTTGCGGATTCGCGACTAACAATGGCGAACAACTGGGTAATTATTGACCTATTTTTTATCAATGTGATTTCATTTTTTTTACTCAAATTTATATTTGTTGACAAATCATTTGTTGGAACTAGAAGTTAGATTTTAATTGGGTCGAAAAAATAAGAATTCATGTCTTTGTAAACTTTTTTCAGCTGCGCATTTGGTGAAATGCAAGAAAAGTACGGCGTTGCCCTATGATTCTGGCCCATCGGGCATGCTTGACAGTTTGGGGCTCATACCGCGAAACGCAGCTGAATAACTTTATCGATAAACTTTTACAGTTTCACTCAGTATGTTAGAAAAATCGTCTCCAAGTCTACAGCGTGTAATCTTTTTTTTGCAAAGATTTTTCGTGTATCCTTTGTATTTTTTCCATATGAACTGAGACAACTTGGTCGAGGTGATTGAAATTAAATAAAGACATTGGTTTGTAAATTACGGAATGGCTAGTATTTATTTTTTGATGAAAAAATAAGAATATTCTTTCTTATAATCAAACATCGATTTTGCACTAATTACACATTTTCCGCATAAATAAAAAAAGGTGTTATTCTTCATAGACATCAACTATTAAACCTAAGGATTTCATTTCTTAGGGATGTCCAAATGAAATTTGGATTGGTGTTACAATACATTGGGTGGTAAGGGCTGTTTTTAAGCTTAAAGTAATCAGAAGGGGCGTGCATTACGAATTCCATGCACTCCAGTTTCCTAGGCAAATCTTCTTCGGGTCCTATGGTGTACGTTTCAGGGATGAAACCTTCGTTTGGTGGTGGACTGCAAAAATGTACATGCAATGAATCAGAGATGGACATAATGAAATACATTTGTAATTAAATACACAATACAATACAAATGTATGTAACGAAATACTTTAATAATTACTAAAATACATTTAACTTAGTATTTTTTGACACCAAAATACAAAGTTATATGTGACTGTTTATTTCGGAGTCGAAAAATTCTCAATTACATGTATTTTTGTAATTCTCAATGTGTCTAGTTAAATGTAATTGGATATTTTTGAACGCTGAAATAAAAAGTTTAATGTAACGAAGTAGTTCGGAGGCAGAAAATACTTAGCTATGTGTATTTGTGGGATCATCAAAGCACCTTGATCGATGTATTTAGGGATTTTACGAGGCCGAGAGAGAAAGTTAAAAGTAACAGAGTATTTCGGAGACTGAAAATACGCAATTACATCTATTGAAGTATCTTGGAGTTGGAAAATATTAAGATACATGTATTTGTGTAACTTCGAAAGTAATTCTGTGGCTTCTCGCCATAACCGAGAAAGTCACACATGCTATAACGTTCAAAATTTTATCAGAATAGCATGTGAACTGAGCTTTATGGCACAAGTGATTTTCTCGATTATGGCGGGAAGCCACAGAATTCATTACTTGTATTTTATTTTGTATTGTATTTGTATTTAACAAAAAAAACAATTAATATTGAATTCAGGTAATATTATTTTCGTGAGAACAACAGTTGGAAATTTAATCTAATGCAAAGAATCGACTTAAGTTACATTAACACATGTGTTTCACGTTTCATCGCCATTTAAAAAAATGTCATCTAAACTAAAAATGTCAACCTTACTATTATCAAAGTCGCGTTGACTTCATTATAATACGGTTTCCTGCTTTGACATAGATATCAACATGGGTTTGTTGCTGTTAAGAAGAATGAATGGGCATTAAAGAAAAAATTAAAAGGGGTGAAAATAGGACTGAAACGATTAAGAAATCGTTAGTAATAAATTGTGACTGAAAAATTTAAAAAAGAAGTATGTTTAATATATTCACTCGAACGTATTCTCGGAAAATTCATAAAAAAAATTCCGTATACTTGTTTATTGTAGTTTTCATGATCTCTTATTATGAAACCAATAAAAAATTTACTTACATACATTTCTAAGACTATTTGTTCAAAAAAATTTTCATTGTTTTTTGTAACGTTAGGAAGAGAATTGTTCGATTCTAAAATTGATAAGCTTTTCATGACTTTTACGGTCGCTGTCTACAAGTCTAATATTAAATCAATAACATATATTTGTTGAAACAAATTTTTCCATAATTCATTCTTTTTTAAGATGCGTTATGGTTTTTGTGTTTTTGCGCTCGCTAATTATTGTGAGGCCGACATAAAATTTTTATTATAAACCATTGCTTGAAAAAAATAGCCAAACGATAACATTCCTGGAAATTAGGTAAAGATTAGTTAACCTGTCATTTTCCCCATTGCTTACCATTGATTCCTGACACGACATTTGCACAATACATATCAAACAAATTTTTGAAAAATGCTAAGCAATTGTTTTTTTGTAAGATGCGTCATTATTTCCGCCATGCTCATAATCTGGAGCTTTTTTGGTAAAAAGGGGGAGGGGTGTTAGAAAGGGAAATTCTTGACCTTCGGAGCCATTAGAGCATTATTCAAAGCGTCTGATGGGCCCTGCTACCGCTGAGCCGGGCCCTAGCGGAAGTGGTTCTTTATCTCATTTTCGAGAAAGTTTTTAAATTTATGAGTATTCGTTTGAAATTTTTCAGCATTCTCAAGGCTGCACCCCATATGCTTTGAAAAAAACAACCACGATTTTTTCTTTCAACATTTTCTTCAGAAAATTGTTTTTAAATTAGTGAAGTATATGTTTGGTTATTAAAAATGCAAACGTGATATTATATACATGTTGTGAAAACCGTGGATAGCACATAAAATTAACAATTAATAAATGAGTCAAATGCGAGAGCGGGAATAATTAGTAAAAATAATCTCACTTATTAAATTTAGCAATGAAAATTTAATACCCGTATAATAATGAAAATCGTAAAAATTTTAAACAGCCTAATACATCTTCGAGAGAATAAATTTTTCTATGATTTGCCACAGCAAATATGATAGTGCAAATTGATGAAATCCCGACAGGATTATCAACTTCGCCCAATGTTATACAGTGAGAATTTGTTGAAACCAACAATGGAAGACGTTCGGATATAAAAATTTCAATCCATTAAAAAATACGATTTTAAAAACTACAAAGGTGATGCACCCTCAAAACAATTAAATTTGATCGATGATTAGTTGTAACAAATGAACACTTCAAATTTGATACTGAATTTGACGTCAGCAGCCAACAAAAAACATCGAAAGGTTTTTCCATTTTACAAAAACCCAATGGTATAGTTATTTGAAAAAAAAAAAAATTCGGAAAATTTTTGATACAAATTCGAAAGAACTTTTATAATAAGAGATGGGGGAAAAAACATGAAAATGCATCTTCAATAAACTGTTTTTTTAAATCATTTGTTTAAACAAATAAATGTTGCGAATTTGATATTGGATTCGAGAGAACGACCACAAAAAATTATGCCAATCTTTTTCATCTTGCAAAAATTCAATGGTGTTAATTCTTTGATCAATTTTTTAAAAAAATATTTACGATGTTAATTTGAAATTGCTTTTATAGTTGCTAATCACGAAATTTACAAAGAACATATACATCTTCAAAATAACGAAATATTTCGATAATTTGTTTGAAAAAGTTGATGTTGTAAATTCGATATTGCATTCGCGGTCAGCGTTCGAAAATTTTTTACCAAAATACAAATACAATACAAAATAAAATACAAGTAATGAATTACTTTCGAAGTTACACAAATACATGTATCTTAATGTTTTCCAACTCCAAGATAATCCGTTAGATGTAATTGAGTATTTTCGGTCTCCAAAATACTCCGTTACTTTTAACTTTCTATCTCGGCGTCGTAAAATACCCAAATACATCGATCAAAATGCTTCGACGATCCCACAAATACATATAGCTGAGTATTTTCTGCCTCCGAAATACTACGTTACATTTAACTTTGTATTTCAGCGTTAAAAAATATCCAATTACATTTAACAAGATACATTGAGAATTACAAAAATACATGTAATTGAGAATTTTTCGACTCCGAAATAAACAGTTACATATAACTTTGTATTTTGGTGTCCAAAAATACTAAGTTAAATGTATTTTAGTAATTATGAAAGTATTTCGTTACATGTATTTGAATTTGAGTAATTATGAAATACAATTTTTCCCATCCCTGCAATTAATGCACGAAGAAAATCCAGCAATTTTTCATGAGTAACAAACGGCTTTCAATTCTTCCAATAATCGTTTGGGTGAAAACATATTTTCAAAATTTCACATGCAAATTTGCGTGCTTGTCAATAAAAAAATAATTAAAACTCAACGATGACAAACTTGTCGAATATTGTTGGATTTTTTGAAACTTTTTCACTTTTTGATGGATTACATTGTTATTTTTATTAATGCAGAAGAATTCCCTTTAGAAAATGTTGTTAGTAAACTGGGAAACTTTGTATTATTTCATATATTTTTTCTGAACTTTCCTACAATTTTTGACTCTTTTCCAGAATTTGAAAATTGTGAAGTTTTTTGATACGTTTGAAATGCAACAAGCTCTGTGCAATTCTTTGCGAAATGTTAGATATTTAAATTTATTTTTGACAGTATGAGTAATTAAAAATGTTTCTGTACGTACCTACGTCTAATTTTGAGAATACCTATTTAATAAATCGCATTTATAACCAACGACTGTTTAGTAATTTAATTTTTATGGTAAATTTTAATTTTTCCGATTCTTCCGAGAATCCCATTGAAATTTTCATTGCTTAAGCTCTGCGATTTTTCACGAGTAAAATCTAGAATGTTAAAAAATTATTGATAATCTTCAATACTTATCAGTTTGCACAGTTTTTCTCAACTCTTGGAAAATTTATTTTGAAATCGATAAGTTAAGTCATAGGTGATAGTTATGAGAATTTTTGTAATCCGGAAAGAGTTTTTCACAAATTTTCAAAATTGTTTTTCACATTTCTCAATTTTCTTCAAGGTATTCATTGTAAATAATTGCAAAGATGAGTATATAATCAAACATCAATCAAAATATTACCTAGCTGTAGTTGGCAAGAGCCATGTTACTGCTGCGCTCTTTTCGCAGTATTGATCAGTCAGAAGTCCTCGAATTTGGGCATAAAAAATATCACCATCAATATCTCTCATCGAAACAATGTCCCCGACTTGAAAGTATGAGCCATTGAAGAAAACAAAATCACTAGTGACAGTGGTTGCTGTTGCTGTTCCTAATTTCACAGGCTGTGAAACAAAAATATAAATTTACAGAAAAAACCATTGCCAGAGTTTCAGGAAACATTTTTGAAATTTTCAAAGATAAGCCAATTTTGTTTACTTTGTAAATAATGAAAAAGTTTTTTCTTTCTAGGATTGTCATATATTCTCGAGGGAAAATAGTAATAAACTAAAATTTTAATAATGTTCAAATAAGTAATTTCAATGAAAGAATTTTACTGTTTCAGCAGATGAATTAATTTATTGATTATTTATTTATATGGAAACTTTCTTACCTTTCCCAGAGTAATCACTTACATAATGTGGACCAATATTCAAACATTTAAAAATTATCCTAAGTTTAGACAGTTTATTGCGAATGTGTGAATTTCATTAGAGTAACTTTTACAATTGTTACGACTATTATTATCATTGACTTATTAAAGTTTCAAATCAATTATTGCTGATTCTCTTTTTTTTTTTTTTTTTTTTTCAAGTTCACATTATCAAACAGAAAATTTTTATACAAAAAACTAGGCATTAGAGAAATTAATGACGATAAAATTTACATTTTTCTTCATCTTAACAAGTTCAACATTGTATTATAAAAATTTGTTAATTTTTGAAGGAAATAAAGTATTCATAATTTATTAAACATTAAAATGAACTTACGTCAAAAATCGATCCTAGAGTTTCAAGTAACACTTATGAGGTTTTCAATAATTATTAAATTTTTTGTTCTTGAATATTGTTCTTTTGTTTGAAAACTTGAAACGTAGAAAAATTTTGTTTCGGTGTTGCACATTTTTCTAATGTCAAGATTTTTCTTTAAAAATGTTGGATGATTGATAATGTAAACTTTGAAGAAATGTATAAAAATCATGAAATTTACAATCAGGGGCCGTACACATAATACGTAACGCGTTTTTAGGAGATTTTAGACCCCCCCCCCTCCCCCTTCGTCACGCATTTCTCCATAAGAGCTAACATGGTATGTAAGTCACACTCGGGCTGACCCCCCCTCTCCCAAAGAGGGGGTCACGTATTATGTGCACGACCCCTTAATGATCTAAAATTCTGATGAATCAATGATAATTATAAATTAAGTTAAAATGATTGCAGAAGTTACTCTAACTAAATTTATATTTGTAGAAGAATCATTGAATCTAGGGATAATTTGAGCTTTTTATTAAAAAAAAAAACTTTGAATTTATTTGTATAGGTTTAAACAATTTTTTTATTATTTTTTGAATATTGGTCTGTGTCACCATAAGATTATTTTAGGAAAAAACAAGAAAATTTCTACTTTACATTTATTAAATGATACGCATTAAATAAATAATCACAAATTTTTGAACATAATTGAATTTCATTATCTTATTCTTTCACTCATTCCCTCAACAATTGATATCCTTATAGAACATAAATATCCTGGAAGAAAGGAAACTATAGTTCTGACAATATTTATAACTGAAACAAAAATGAGAAGATATCTCTTGAAATATAAAAATTTTCATGTAAAATGAACTTTTTGGAAATTCAAAGGATTAACAAAGCCTATACTATACTGAAATTCATAGACTAAATGATGAGAAGAATCAATATGTACATGGCAATGAAAAAAACCCTTGTTAGGTCTTTCTTCTCCAAAAATACAAGATTTTCAACCCATACCAAAAGTTTTCAAATTAATAAAAGATTCAATGTTAATGCAATGCAATGTAAATTCATTGAAATCGGAAAACTTAATAAACAGTGGTTAATCAAGTGGGCAAAGAAAAAGGTTGAAAAAAGTTAATGTTACGAGGATAATTAATTATTAATAATTGGTAGTTTTTTTTAAACTAGAACACATTCGCGCGCCCACCGCATTTTCAAAAACGTACGATATCTGAACTAAAATCGTTTTCCATTCGCTATTTGTATTATGGATGTTCGTTTTAAATACATATATAATAAATAATAGTATTTCAGTGAATCTAATTTTATTGTGGAATGTGACAAAAACGTATCAGTAATTGATCGAAGGTCGCTGTGCGGTCACCCAGGGGGCACAAGCTACCCATAAGAACCTAAAGCAATTGAAGTTTTGTGCAACGCGATCTGAAAACGCGCCCGACTCGGGAATTAACAGTGAAGAGGTGGGAGTTTTCGCGTGTGATTTAAACAATTCAAATTAGCAGTAACCGACATTTACGCATCGTGTTTACCATTTACAAGTAGATACAATTAGGCTGTAAATTTATCATCTATAATCGAAACATATAGTCGATAATTAACCCTTTATTTATAAAAGTTCTTCTTTTAAGGGGACACAGAGGCTGCTCAAGTGCGACAAAGACGCATAGAACGGAAAACAAATGAGTGGAAGGAGGAGGCGGAGAAAACGGCCTCTGTGTCGCCTTAAGGGTCTTTCTCAATACTATTATAAATTTGGGTTAAAAAATTTCAATTGAATATTGTTTTTGAAAAATGTATTTTATTGAAAGCAATGTACATTCCTAATTGAAAAAATTAAAAAATGTTCATACTATGAAAATTAGAGTAAAGTCAATTCTGTAAAAAAATAAAATATTTCATACAATAAAAAATGTAACAAAATAAAATGTTTCAAACTACAAAAAACGTAACAAAATCAAATATTTCAAACAGTAAAAAATGGAACAAAATAAAATTTGATGGCGTGTGGCATGTTTTCACGCAACATTTGTGGAGCATTTTAAACTTTTGATGATTTTATTCCCATTTAATAAAAAGAGTAAATCGCACTGTTCACGTCAAATGCCAGTTTGTTTTGGTCAGTTTTGGTATTGTTCAAGGCGAAGCAGCATATCTATGTGCATCTGTGTGCATTTACGCACACAGATCCATTCACACGCGATCCAGGCGCCCCACCCCTGCATACTGAAACGACTGCCAAATGTAGCGGCAGCTTGTGTCCCCTGCTTTCTCTTTTCCACAGTGGCGCCTTCGGTTACCGTCGCAGGTTTTGGTCGGAGTTTGGTACCCCTGCGTGAAGGGTACGAGTGTAAAAAATTGGTGGAACGTGGAGCTTTTGCGAGGTTGGATATTCTAACTGAAAAATTTTTTTGTACCTGTGGCATGGAATAGTATATTTCGTAACAAGATGTGCGAATTTGGCGAAACGGGGAAATTACGGTCCGAGGCGAAGCCGAGGACTGTAACCCTATGAGGGTTACAGGCCCTGTATCGCCTATGAGCACATCCGTGCCTGTTACGAACGATATTTTATGTACCGAGGGCATAAAAAACGCGTTTAGAGATCTCAAGCTGGCATAGAAACGCGTTTTCTATGCCAGAGGTACATAATAGTACATGACGTACCAGGGGATGAAACCGAGTGATTGCAGACGAATGCTGTTAAAATTAGCCCGAGTTTGCATCACGAGGTCCGTCCCCTGGTGCGTACCATATTTTACTCGATGAGAGCATGGAATTTTGGCGGCTTGAGTAGCCTATAGGCCCGCGAGAGTGCTCACGAGCTCACGAACAGCTGGGAGTACGAAAGTAAACAACACAAGAGTAAATATACTTTCGCCTCTGTGATTGGTCGGAAACGACCAATGAAAGAGGCGAAAGTAGATTTGCCCTGTACTTGTTTACTTTTGTGACTGTCAGCTGTTTGTGGGCTGCATGTGGGCACTTTCGTGATGGTCTATAGGTTACGAAAGCCGCCATTTTCCATGCTCGCGTCGAGTAAAATTCTTTTTCATAGCTCATCTGTCGAAAGTTCGATTTTCGACGCCTCCGCAGACTCGCGAAAATGGACGATTCCCGAGTTGATTTCGACTCAACTACCTTCGGCTTTGCTCGGCTCGCTTATGGTCGCTTCGGCTCTGCTCGGCTTGCTTTAGGAACGCTACAGCTGACACTTCCACCACTAGTGGCGAAAATTAGCTCCACCCATCTCATTCTCCATCTCCCCAGGGTGCCTTGGCTCACGGGTTATACGTCTGGCGAAAGTCAGCGCCTCCAATGGATCCTTTTGGAAACTTTTAGTTTGGTGATTTCTGAAATCTACCAATCAGGAAGCTTTGTTTTTCACCAGCAAAAACAGCTGACATCACAATCGAATTTAAAACTGAAAAATTTCTAAGATTCCTAGTAATACACATAGTGTATTACTAGAAATGTGATTCTATGTGATACATTGTGATACAATGTGATATTTCAAGCGTAGAAAGCGCCTCCAATGGATCCTTTTTGAACTGAAAAAATTTTCCAAACGCTCTCATAAGAGCCGGGGCACCCTGCATCTCCCTGTACTCCAGTTGGTACGACTGGGTACGACTGACGCGCTCTAAAGATGCGATGTCGCGTGCTGTCGCGATGTCTTCGGAAATGTCGAAAATCGAATTCGACAGACTCGCTATGAAAAAAATTGTGTTTGACACGTCGCAAAGCAGTCGACCCCGAATCGTGTGATGGCAGCACTCGCCTGCGGCTCGTGTCCGCCACATTCACACTCTTCGGAAATCGCCTACTTTCATGATTTGTCAAGCAAATAGCTATTTTTTGTCTATTTCATAATCTTCAAAATAATCACTCGTGTGACTACTGATTCTAAACCTCGGGTTCGCCTCGGTCTACAAACTTCACCCTCGTAAATATGTGTAAAATTTATGCCCTTGTTATTTAATATAATATTCTCTGTAATATACACCATAATGAGCATGAGATAGTAAAGTATTACATTGCAGCAAATAATTCATATGATATTGAGGCAATAACACTTGAGTTACTTTCTTATCGTGCAAGGATGGCAGTTTAGTATTTTTGTATACGTTTTTTCGGTAAAAAATTTGCTCCTCCAAAAGGCTACTGGCTTCATACAAGCTCAAAAATAGCATTCTCGTTTTTGTAACGGAAATTTACAGATGATGCCCACTCGCCATTAATGTAAATCAAATGTAAAATAAGTTTAGATACAATTAAAAAAAATATCAAATTAATGTCAGCACTAACCAGTTGTACTTCAGCAAGACACGAGAAAATGGAATATAATCGTATCAATAATGAGCAATCTAAGATATAAAAACGAAGTGTTTCGCAATCTTCGAAACGTAAACTCTCATATTCAAAAAATGTTGCTACCAATCTTTAAAAAAAATTTTGATCCATTTGAGCTGTTGTTAAGAAAATTTATATACAAAAAACTATTTTTGTATCATTTATTTTTTTTTTCGTTCTTCCTTAAAACAAAAAAAGTCGAATTTCCATAAAAAATTAAGAGAATGCCAATTTGGCTATTTTTTTGGTAAAAACATGCTGATGCGCGTGATCAAATCAAAATGTATCACATCAACCTTATATCAGTTTCTCTATTAATTACTATATTTTCATATTTTATCTAATTTCGAGGAAAATCAAATTATTTTTAAAATGTTTGAATTCAGAGAACCTTGTGGCTATTTTCGAAAAAACATGTTTCGGATTCAGATGAGTTTGTCCATAACATATAAAAAATCAGTTTTTGATAAACATGCAGAAAATGTACTTCGAGGGCATGTATAACGGCATTGAAGACGTCTATTTACGACCGGCAAATACTTCAGTCTCTGAAAACACGCACTGAAACATACGCCTGTCGTAAATGGACGTACTCAATGCAACCATACAAGTACTCCAAATGCATTTTTCTTGTGTGTTTTGCAAAAAGAATCTTTTGCACCTCTGACCGTGAGACGTGGCTTTTTTGTCGAACCGGTCGGACCAAATATCAGTCTCGGCTGCGCCTCGGCTAATAAATTCGTCCTCACCCTAAAAGCCACGCTTCAGGTGTTCAATACAAAATATGCTATTTATTAATTGAATTGGATAAATTTCCGATTAACAAAAATGAGGGAAACGCATATGTATGAGATTCGAAACAATTCATTTACAGTAATGCTTCTACTCCTGTCAATTATAACTATACTTGCTAGCTTCTTGTCCTATCATTGCAACCCTGTTATTAGCGTGTGGACAATACGCAAGCAGAATAAAGGATTGAGTAAAGTTGAAGCTTTACTATGCTATTTTCAATCTCTTAAAAAAATTGCTTTATGAAGAAACTCGTTTTTCATCAAAATCAAAATTTTCGAACTCATTTTCCAGCCAAAAATACATGAAATATGACAGACACTTTATTTTCATTAGTAAAATTTTATATTCGAATTGTGCAACCGTAAACCTCGGCTTCGCCTCGGTCTGCAAATTTTATACTCGTGAAAAGTATAAAGTTCATGTCCTGGTTACGCACTAGCTGTACTATAAAAATAGAAACTTTAACAAATACCAAGCGCAAAAAGGTGCGCAGCTCCACTCCCCCCCCCCCCCCCCCTATATAAATACAGTAGTATTTTATAATTTTATTATAATTATTTGTTCATCATAATGAGAACGAAGGGCATCATACTCTGAAGTCAATGGTTTTTTAACGTTTGTAATCCGCGTGTATTTTGATTGAAATTGTAAGATACGATGAAACAGTGAACACTTAACCGTGTAATCGTCAAATAAGGCATGAAGTCGCAAAGTATCTAAAAAGGCGATGAAATTGCGTGAATTCTTCGAGCGAAAATAAAATTATCGGCTTAACGCGTTCCGAACGAAATCTAACATCTTTCCGGACTTTTACAAAGGAGTTCCAGCAATAGAAAAATAAAGAATCATCGGGCGCGTTTCCAAAATTTTTCGCGGGTAGATTTCGACATATTTTTATCGCTGAAATGTAAACAGGACAATTAGAGAGCACAAATCGTCTTTTGTTCGAGAAAAAAGGACCAATATTACGTGATCTAGAGCATGCATTTAAAACAATTTATTTAATTAGTTCAAAGATAACGGGGGCTAATCTTGAAAAAACGTTTGAAGGAAGTATTTAGGGAGTGATTACTAATCGTTCTAGACAGATTTCGTTTTTTTTGTAATTTTTGAGGTCACACAGTGTTATCAGTGCATCAGAAAACCATGGAAAGAATATGCAACTTGCGCAAATTTCGAGTTCGCGAGTATTTGTTTAAAAAATTTTTTAAAAATCAATTTTATAATCTAAAGCGATTTTTATAATTAAGGCACCTAAAAACTATGGAAAGCACGTACATCTTAAAAAAACTTTGATTTCGCAAGTAATTGTTTTAAAAAAAAGTTTGAGCAAATCATTTTCGAAAATCTAACAAAAGATTCATATAGCGCACCTGAATACCACGGTACACATATGCATCTTGGAAAAACTTCAGTTTTGCAACTAACTGTCAAAAAAAATTTAAACAAATCAATTCTGCAAATCTGACAAAAAATTCATTACAATCGCACCTGGAAACCATGAAAAACATATGCATGTAGAAAAAACTTCAATTTCGCAAATTATTCTTGACAAAAAGTTGAAACAAATCAATTTTTGTCATAATTTAGTATTTTAAAATAAAACTTCTTAAGCGCAATTATCACTTTTCAGGAATGTAATTTATTCTAGAACGTAATTTTTGAAAGGAGTAATTTGGAGATTTTACAATGTAAGATGTAAGACTGTAAGATGTGAAAATGTAATATTTTCGATTGCAGGGAGTAATTTGGAGATTCCGTTGTGATGCAAGACTGTAAGATGTAAGACTAGTGTTCAGGGCTGTAGCTAGAGCCTCGGGGGCCCTGGGGCAACAAATAAATTTGGGGCCCCCCATAAGGAATAAGGGCATATTTTTTCAAATTTCAAAGTACACCTAGTGTTGTCTATGGAACGTTTGAATTTTCCACGCAGGTAGGGGTCGCGAGCACTGTTCAATACCTCAATCTTAAGTATAGAGGTATTTTACTTTCACCAAAAAGAGGGTCACGTGACCATCAGTGCAACTTCGTCTGATTTTCGGGCATTCCATCTGAATCACATGTTATCTGGCGTTTCCCGAAAACAAGGATAGCGATACGTTCTGCGCTTGCGCATGAAAAGAGCAAAATGATCTATCAGTCACGCCTGTTTCGTCTGGTGAAAACATAATTATAATATAGATGAATGAAATTAACATAGTAGAATAACCAGAAAATTAACACATTCCACTATGATATTCTCGAGAAGTTTTTAAAGTATCTCATTGAAGCCCTGGTACTCTTCCATCCTAGCAGTTACAAGGAAATTACCAGGAATCTACTAGGAAACAAGCACGACCACCAGGTTATTACGAGGTGCATTTTTTCCAGCTGAAAACACAATTATGCAGCGTTTTACTGCACGCACTTAATTACATTTGTTTTTTTTTTTAATTATTCCACGTCTGAATATCCTTAAATTCGTCACGGAAATACAAAGTGTAAATAATATTGACAATACACTCGTTGCTTACGCCAACGATCAGCTCTTGACCGAAGCCTTTCGTTCTGGGTTCCGGGAGGCTCCTACTCTCGATCGGACTGCGCAAAGGAAAATGCGCGAGAGTCAGTCGGAGCCAGACAGTCGAATGCGTCAGGTTATAAGAAAGCATAGCTTTTAATAGCTTTGCGGCTGCGAGATCGGGACGCGCGGAAGAAGAGAGTGTTTTTTCTGATGTTAGCTGAAGAATGAGTCATTTATCATGTTTTCGTCGCCTCAGAAGTAAGGGTTTGCTGACGTTTTCAAAAGGAGTTCACGCTCCATTGCCTGCCATCGCCGCAGGCCATGGGTAGGAGTTAGGGAGTAAGGAGTACTCGTTCTCCGTTTCGAAGCACTTATTCGCACCAATTCGGAGATTCGCACTCATATATTTACAGACTCCTCCGCTCGATGCAAGTAGCGTGAGCGCTACAACAGGAACCGACTCACTGCCACCTACCAATGTTAAAAGAAGAGACTTTTTTCCTGGCGTTATAACAGACCCTATCATCAAATATTTTATTTTTTTTTCATCAATTATTTTATAATTTCATCTGGCCCCGAACAACCTCCTGGTCCTTTTCCGAGAGATGAAAATCAGGATAGACGCCTTTTCTCAAAAAATTTTCACTTTTCTACCGCAAAATCCGGACTTCAACTGAGAAAAAATTGGTTATGCTATTCGATCGAGCATGATTGTGTGCACTGTCAACCCTGTTGGCTTTTTCCTGAGAAAACGACAAGCGGAGTTCAAAGTGTTTGTGTTACAGGATTTCGCGATTGGAAACATCTTTCGGAACGCATCAAGCTCCATAAAAATTCCCAGTCCCACGCTCTGTCTTGCGTCGTTTACGAGCAGTGGCAAAAGCACGGAACGTTGGACGAAGCTCTAGAAGAGGATTAAAAAAAAAATCATAATTTTTGGCGCAAGGTACTCAAAAGAATTTTGAATGTCACGTTAATACTTGCCACGTGCAATTTAGCTTTTCGAGGACGAAGTTATAAACTCTTGGATAACAATAAAGGAAATTTTTTGTCCGTGATAGAATTATTAGCGAAATACGACCCTGTTTCAAAAATCTATTGGAGATACCAGATAGATCAGTAACATACTTGAGTCCTAGCATTCAAAATGAACTCATTTCTCTTTTTGCTAAACAAGTTAATGATTCCATCGTTTCTAAGTTGCAAAAATCTCTTTTTTTCTCGGTGATTATGGATACAACTCAAGATAGTAGCAAGATAGATCAATTAAGCGGAGTTTTTTGTTACGTTAAAATTGTATCTAATGAGAGAGGAAAACCGACCAAGTTAGAAATTTGTGAAACTTTTACATCTCTCCCTGCAGTAAGAAATCAATCTGCTGATGGCCTTTCAAATCTTATTTTATCATCAATTAAGCAGAAAGGTTTGAACATTCAGAAATTGCTTGGACAAGGCTACGATGGCGCAGCCGTTATGAGTGGACGTTTAGGCGTTCAAAAAAAAAAAATCATTGAAGTAGCACCTCATACTTTGTCTGTTCATTGCGCCGCCCACAATTTAAATCTCGTGTTGAAAGATGCTGTTCGTGAAAACTCAGAAATCGCTCATTTCTTTAATATTGTACAAGATATTTACAATTTTTGCAAAGATTTTGGCAAGATTTGCAAACACCTTCAAAAGAGCAAAAGATCTCCAAAACCACCATAAAAACATTGAATCCAACATGTTTTTCAGGCACTCATGACTCGATTTACGCGCTAAAAAAAAGATTGCCTGATATCTGTAGCAATTTATCGCATATTGTTTTAACCAGTAACAAGTCTAGCGAAAGAAACGAAGCGTTGGGACTCCAAAAACGAGTTGAATCTCTAGATTTCCTTTGCTGTTTAGTTATTCTGTGCAGTTTTCGAAAAAATTAATATTGTGTCAAAAGCTCTTCAAACAGAAACGATAGATTTGATGATAGCACATCAGTTATTGGATAATGCACATATCGAAGTTTCTTCCACGCGACAATCGTTCGAAGAATTTGTAAAGGAAGCATGTGATTTATGCTTGAAACTTGGCATTGCTGTACAGTTTACCGAAAAAAAAGTGCACAGAAAACGAAAAAAACATTTCGATGAACTATGCGTGGACGAAAGACTTTCGGATCCTAAGGAAAACTTTGCAGTTACTGTTTTTTATCCTTTAGTGGACACGATATGCTTTCAATAAAAGTACCGATTCGAAGGTATGAAGTCTGTTCTAGACGTCTACAAAATTGTTCAACCAAAATTCATGATCAATGCCACTGATGAAGAAATTTCGTTAGAAGCCGAAAAATTACTGAAAAATTTCCATGATCACATATCTTCCACATTTCCATCGCAATTACTCTCTTTGCGATCAGCGTTCAGGAAAAAGTTAGTCAGATTGATAGTGTAAAACAACTTGCCGAAATGATTATAATTGAAAACAGTTCCATGACGTCAAGTTACTCTGATGCATGCACTGCTTGTATCATGTTCCTGACACTTCCTGTCACAGTTGCAACGGCAGAAAGATCTTTTTCGAAATTAAAATTAATAAAAAATTATTTAAGGATCTCTATGGGACAAGAGCAATTGTGTGGGTTGGCATTATTATCTTGAGATTATATTATATTATGATTATATTATGATTGAGAATGAGCGAGCGAGGAAGATCGATTTCAGCGAAATTATCAACGAATTTGCGGCATGCAAATCGAGGAAGCGGCATTTGTAATACTATTCATAGGTTAAAATACTAAGATTCGTTCAAATAGAACAAAAATATGTTATTTTGCACATCATCTAATAAACTACAAAAAAAAAAAAAAAAAAAAAAAAAAAAAGTGAAAATTGTTTTATTATGGGAGACAATTACTTGATTTAAAGTATTTTTAGGGACCCCAAAAATCTTTGCCGAGGTAAGGCTCATTTAAGGCCAAAAAATTGGTCGACGGGAAGGGGCCCCAAAACGAAAATATGCTATTCTGCACATCATCTAATAGAAATACGAAAAAAAATGTGGAATCGATTTATTTTGGGAAACAATTGCTCGATTTGAAGTATTTTTAGGGGCCCCAAAAATCTTTGCCGAGGTAAGGCTCATTCAGGGTCAAAAAAGTGATCGACGTGACGAGAAGGGGCTCCTTCCCGTCGGGGGCCCTAGGGCAACGCCACACATGCCCCATGCTGGCTACGGCCCTGCTAGTGTTTTCGTTTGGAAGGAGTAATTTTGAGATTTTGCAATGTAAGATGTAAGACTATGAGATGTAAGAGTGTAATATTTTCGATTGCAGGGAGTACTTTTGAGATTTTGTAAGTCTGTAACTCTGTAAGAGTGTAACGTTAGATCGCAATAGTTAGAGGTCGATGATATTCGAGCGTTTTTTGAGTGTGAGGAGTAATTTTGAGATTTCGTAAGTCTGTAACACTGTAAGAGTGTATGTTACGTCGGAATAGGTGGAGGTCAGGTGATATTCGAACGTGTTCCAAGTGTAAGGAGATACTTTTTCTAATTATATTATGCTTTCACTTTAATAATTTATTTTCACTTTTTGATAATTATGAAAATTATTAGCATAAAATATATGAGGTTATTTAATAGAAGCGAGAAGAATGTCATTGATAGATTCGACTAAAAATAGGAATGAATTAATTTTTTTACTGATTAAAAATTGATGGATCTCTTAGAACTAAAAAAGGTTAGAGGAATAAAAATCTATACATCGGAACCTTAAAAAAAGCAGCATGAGAAGTTTTACTTCTAGTGCGTGTTGATTCAACACACTCCAATTTTTCAACTAATTACATCGGTAATCTATTGGATTGATTTCATTTTGTTAAATTGCTTTATTTAAAGTTTGAAGATGATAAATACAACAATAAGTTAATTGATACGTTCAAAGATAGTTAAATAAAACTTTGAAAAAAGTAAAGGCGATAGAGGTAACATGAAATCATATGTATTGATCGTGAAGTCATTTTAAAACGTCGTATAAAACCAGCGCGTATTGACTACACCATGACTTCACCGCGTGTAGTCAACGTCTGAAATCATTGAATTCGGTGTGAAATCGCACGCTCGCAATGTAAGATCGCGTGCAAAAATAAAAATCGCTATCTATCGCTGAAATCGTAAAATATCGCAAAACAATGATACTACGATTACATTTGATTTCGGAGTGAGATTCCCCTCGAATGAGAATTTGAAAAATTACGATGTGACAAAGGGTATTAATGTTAAATAAATTATTTTTAAAATATAATTGCTTTATAAATTATAGATATATTGATTGACATACACAACCTAATATGAATAAATATTAATAGGAAATCACAATAAATACAGTAATGCTCCTCGTACCGCAGACTATTGTAGTGCAAGGTTTTGGCCGCTTCCCCTCCAGCGTTGCCCTCACTCTCTAGCTTGAGGGGAGCGCGACCAGTGCCGAAACCCGATGCTCCTAATATGTAACGGGAACTATCCAAAGAATCTACCGATTCCAGAGGAATAATTTTTACCTCCTTGTTTTATATTTCAGAAAATTACATACAATGACGTATACTTCTACATATTTATAACTGAAATCATATTTAGTACATATAAATATATTCAAGGTTAATTTCACGTATTTCACAGATACTTAATATTGGTCTTTACTTTTTAAGAATGTGAATGATTATTTCATTGAAAAAAATTCTCATTTTTCACATTTATTAGCTATCCTTTTGTGATTTATTTTCAGTTTCTTTGAAATATTTTGATTTAATATATTTCCGCGATGGCGGTGATAATTGTTCGTTAAAAATTATGAAGAATCTAAAAATTTACATTGCATTCTATCGATCAGCTATAAACAATAATCATAATTTTGAATTTTGAAAATTGATACTAATAACAAAACTAGAGTACCTACGTATATGGTATGAACAGTTTATTGAAGACGAAATGTAATACGCATAATGTATAGTTGGACTTGAATCATATCACATTTTATGTTATATATAAAAGTATTTATAAGTCTTTTTCTCAAGATGAAAATTTCAAAACACTTTGAAAATAGTGGAAAATTTATGCAATAAAATATTTATATCAATGGAATTAATAACTTTATAATCAAAACTTGATAAAAACCTAATTTTGGTGCATGGAATATGCATTTTGAAATAAAATTCTAATAATCAGTAGCATTCCTAGTACATATTTTCAGAATATGATATAAAATACAAAATGACAAAAAGGTACTAAAAAATAAATGAAAAATGAAAAAAGGATCATGAAAACTATAACTTTTTGTAGAGTGAAAAATCAAATTTATTAGTTAGTATATGGTAAATTACAACTTATACCTAAATTAATAATTAATTAAATAGTTTGTATAAATTATCATTATTCCACTACAAAACTGAAAAAAATTGTCAAGTTATTATCATATATTGTGAAAATATCAATTGAATGATAACTGATAAAAAAATTAATGTTTTACACAGAAAAAAAAGTGAAGAATACAAATGAAGCAATTTAATCTATCGCAATCAAACTTATCAAATTCAAAAAATGTTGATAATTTGTATGGCTTAATATAGATAGAAGAATATAAAAATAAATAATTTAAAAAAAAAGAAAGAGAAATATAACAAATTAAAGAAAAAAGTTTTTACATTTATAATTCTTAGCTCAGAATTGTGTACGTCAATAAAAACCCCTAGTCACTTAGGTTTTTATATTAAACTTGTAATAAAACCCCTTACAAAATTTAAGTTTTTGAAAATGAAATTCCGCCATTTTTATAAAGTGACTTCATAACAACTGAGCAAAACTTCATGAAACATCGCTATTTTTATAAAGTCAGTGTATAAAGAAAGCGGAATGTTATTCAAAACCGAGATTTTGTAAGAAGTTATCAAAAAATCTGAAAATTAAAAAAACCCGAGTAACTAGGGGCGTGAATTTTAGAGATCTATTCGGCTCGAATTCGACGTTATTTTCACGTTTACTTAATTCTTATTTTATTGAAAATAATTACGCTTACATTTATTGTTAAACTCAATTCCCTTTTGTTCCTATTTCCTGTTATATTAGTAACGCTTAGGTATTGGAAAAATTTATAATAATAATAGATAATATTCGTTATAATAATCATAAATATAAAAAAAGAATATCATTACTCCATAAGTATAATCGAGATAATAATGCGATACATAACTTACATAACTATGATGTATGTTTTCTCTATTATAAAATTATAAATTAATTACAGACATATATTTCTCAATAGATTTAGAACTTACTAGGAATGCTTTCAAAAAATTTCAGAGACCGTTCTGAATAAATTATTGTTCATATTTCCTCTAAAAAAGTTTGTTGTTTTCAAGTGATGCATATAAGCAATAAGTGATGCATAATAGCAATATTTATTCATCATAATTTTCATGATTTACTTATGACACATATCGGTAGACAAGTATAGTTTTAACAACTTGAAGAAAAAATATCGTGATTTAATTTTCTGTGATTGTTCACTATGTTCCTTTTGATCATTGAAAATGAGTGCAATATACGTAATTATAAAATAAATGTAATTCTTTACAAAGTATTTCGCAAGTAGAAGAATAGAAATAGTAACATTAACACGTAGTAGCTGTACACATGAAACCACGCATTTGAACACATTTGAATACGCCCTGCTTTGAGGTGCCAAATCGTTGTCCATCGTAGTGCAAGGTGGAGACCGCAAGTCTTGCACTACGGTGAGCATTACTGTATAAATATACATTACGGAGCAACCTATTTTGGCGGTGTCGGGATTTTCTTCATTTTCAGCCTGACTATTAATTAAAAGAATTGGAAAAAATTTTGTTCGTAAAGTTTAAGTGAAATCAGATAGCATTAACATGTGCAACCGAGCTGGTATAGTTCTAAATGGAAAATAAGATGTATTTTTTCGCATTTTTCACTGAAAAATCCATCATTCTTTTTCAAAACCATCAGAAAACTCTGAACTTGGCAGAGTTCGAGTACATGGTAGAAGGTACAACAATACATTTACTCAGATTTTTCGATTAACATTATCATCATTTATCTTTATGGAAAAGCTTTTGAAACACAACACCATTGACTTTTGTTATCAGCTATGAAAAGATGATAATATTTACATTATAATGATTAGACAATCATTGACATGTTGAAAAGTCTAAAAAATTCATTGTTTTACCCTCTACCATGTACTCGAATTCTGCCAAGTTTCCGAATACTCGATTTATTTCGAAAAAAAGTTATAACATTGTCAGTGAAACATGGAAAAAAACATGTATGTTTCATTCAAAACTTTACCAGCTTAGTGACAAGTGTTATGCTATCCGATTTCAATCAAACTAAAAGAACAATTTTAAAAATTTTTTTTATTGATGTTCAGGCCGGAAATAAGAAAAATATTACGTCATAACACAACTGGCACCCTAATATCCATGTTATTTATGCTTTTGAAATAAGTAGATTAAAATATGGATCCAATAATAAACATCATTGTAAATGATGTAATTTCGTATATTTACAAATTGTAGGTGATATGGGTTATTCATTCACAAATCGAATTACCGTATATAAGCTTGTATATATACATATCGATGGGTCCCTGCAAGTCTATTCTATCTCATGAGCGCGCTCCAACAGTATTTCAACTTTTACTATAAGTCGCTATAAGTATTCTATCCTTCGGGACTATGAAACGATCTATTCAATGTTTCACTGAAGAAACAAAATGATGGCAGGGAAACATGTTGCACATGTTACAATCACATATTTTTAATATTTTTGAGGTTTCATTAGAAGATAATAACGTGACACTCATCATTTTTGAAATTATTAAAAAAATAATGTTTAAGTTTTTTAAATAAAGCAAGAAAGACAAAAATTGCACCAAATTAAAATATTTTTGTTCATTCAAAATTCAGGTGCAATAAGAATGATTTTTACTCGACGCGAGCATGGAAAATGGCGGCTTTCGTAGCCTCTAAGTCATCGCGAAAATGTCCACATGCAGCCCACTAACAAGTGACGATCGCTTAAGTTTACGTAACCGTCTAAAGTTCATTTTCGCGCCTACTTTCGCGTACCAAGGGGGGAAAATTTTTGCTTAAGTACGCGAAGGTAGGTACGAAAATGAATTTTGACAAATACGTAAACTTAAGCGATCGTCACTTGTTAGTGGGCGCATGGACACTTTTGCGATGACTTATCGGCCACAAAAGCCGCCAAAATTCCATGCTCTTGCTGAGTAAAATACGGTACGCACCAGGGGACGGACCTCATGATGCAAACTCGGGCTAATTTTAGCAGCACTCGGTTTCGTCCCCTGTTACGTAATGTATTCTTACGTACGTAACTAATTCTTGCACTTGCATGGAAAAACATTATTTTGTGGATTTCGAAAAACAAATTGTTTACTACAATAAATAATCTACCTAGTGATCGTTTAATTTTTTGAAAGAAGGCTATTAATTTTCTATTTATGAAAAATATTATTTACCGTTTTAAAAATTACTTCTGTCATAAACATTTTCATGTATCTATCATTCAGTCTTGATAATATTGTTTATAATGATTTTTGGGGTCGTTAATGATAAATGGTTTGAATCATTATTATTTATATTACTGTCATTAACAATTTGTATATTATAATAAATATATTGTTCGTAAGATTCGTTCACGTAGAGTTCAGTGGCATATTTCGCATGTGATAAATAAGATTCATCAATTTGTTTAAACAATGAAATTTTACTTATTGTTGCAAAAACACATTTTTGCAAGAAGCATATGCTTTTCGTGGTTTCTTAATCCGTCTATTTCATATTTTTTATCAGAATAATAAAATTCATTTTCACAATACGAACTTCGAAAATGGTAGTCTGCGCAGCGTGACGAAAATAGCCGAATGCAAGCGAGCAGGCACGGAAGTACTTTACAAACCCTCGGGTGTGTAAAATAGAGGCTGTGAACCCTTGGGTTTGTAAAGTTTCGCACCCGTTTACTTGCATTCGGCTATTTTCGTACCGCTGCGCCGTCTACGAAAGCCGCCATATTTTCGATGTTCTTATTGTGAAAAATATCGTACGCGACAACGGGGCTTCACCGAGCCAAACAAACTTGCGCGATGGCTCGGTTTCGCCCCTTGTCGCGTAATCTCCTATTGTTTAAACAATAATTTTTAACCAATTGTTGCAAAAACACATTTTTACAAGATGCATATACTTTTCATGGTTTGTAAATCCGTCTGTTTCATATTTTGCATCAGAATGATGTAATTTATTTCTTTAAACAATGGACTTTAACTAATTGTTACAAAAACACATTTTTTCAAAACGCACATGCTTATTATAGTTTCTTCACCCGTCTATTGCATATTTTACATCAGAAATATGAAACGCATTTGTTTAAACAATAAACTTAAATTTATTGTTACAAGAACACATTTTCGCAAAACGCATATACTTTTCATGGCTTCTCAATCCGTTTATTGCATATTTTGCATTAGAATATTAAAATTTATTTATTCAAACAACAAACTGTAACTAAGAGTTACGAAAGCACATTTTCTTTATAATGTTCATTTATAATTATAATATTATTATTAGATATCTTCCCGACTTAAGATAATGTCCCATCCCTTTAATTTCGCAATTTTTTAAACAGTCAAGGTTTTTGCTACTTATTAACATTCGAAATAAATTGAATTTTACATACTGAAAAAAGATTTTGGATAGTGAAACTGTAGTAACATATTTCCTATATTAAATAGTTGAAAAACCTATTAAAAACATTCTAAACGGACATTACTTCAAGTTATAAGACGTCCTGATTTGTTTCTCATTTTTAAAGGCTAAAACTTGAATATTTTTTTCCAAATTTTTTGTGGAACATGCTTGAAGCTTTGACAAATTTTAAAATGACTTTTTCGGGAAATGTCCGAATTTTGAGTTACGATGAAGTGTTTCAAATCTGCCAGAGATAGGATGAAACGTTCGAAAGCGCTGAAACATAGAATAGATCGTTTCGTAGTCCCGAAGGATAAAACCCTATAAAAAAAACTTCAAAAAAGTAAAAAAATGTTGTCGGTTAATACAGAACAACACTAATGTCAATAAAAAAACATGATTGGTATCATGGTGACCAAAGAAGTATTATAAACAAATGTGTAACAACAATTATTGATATCCGATTGTCGGCCAAACCCTATCAAATTTTGAGGCAAAAATTTATGCTGCCATGCCTACTAAAATGTCATAAAAGACAGAGAGACATAGTGGTATAGCTTGAATTCATATTTACATTAGTCCTACACAAAAAGGTAACAAAAAGACCCGACAACCTGCTCATTTTCTTGATTTTACATTTTTATTGGCTATTCGGAAAGTATTTTCGTGCAGAAATAGGTTAGTAAATTATACTTACTTATTTCTGCGCGAAAATGCATTCGCATTATACTGATAAGAATATGAGCATTCGTTGCTATCGTGATTATGCAGATGCGTCGAAAAAATCTATAGAACTTTTTTGTGATATTTTCCAAAATATTTTTGATATAAAATACATCACTCTCGATTTCAGATTGAATAATCAATTATCATGTCCATTATTCTTGTTATCAGAATGCTACTGATATCTTATTACTGCTTATCAGGCAAAGTCGGTAGAATTTACTTTGGTAGGTCACTATTAATTGAAACATTTTATTATTCTAATATTAGACAGATGAGTTGACACTCTTACACCTGTATAAAGTTAAATTTGCATGAATCGCTACTATGAATTCGTCTGCATGTACATAGTGCATGTGGACTTATTTGAACATACTCTTTACAAGAGCATGATTCTAAAGTTTACACGAAATTTTCACGAAAATCGGATCCTACCTTTAATCGCTGTATGTATGCTTGCAAGTACATCTTTTCAACCACAATTGTTATATATTATAATTTATTTTAAATGGTTATTGCTGTTGATCAGAGCAGGTTGTCGGGTCTTTTTGTTACTTTTTTGTGTAGGACTAATGTAAATATGAATTCGAGCTATACCACTATGTCTCTCTGTATTTTATGACATTTTAGTAGGTATGGCAACATAAATTTTTGCTTCAAAATTTTAGGGTTTGGCCGACAATTAGATATCAATAATTTTTGTTACACAATTGTTTATAATACTTCTTCGGTCACCATGATACCAATCATGTTTTTTTATTGACATTAGTTTTGTTCTATATTAGCCGACAACCTTTTTTTACTTTTTTGAAGTTTTCTTATAGGGATATCACTTCTTTTTGTAATAATGGATAATTTAGCATGTCACCTTGAATTCTTTCACTAAATTTTTAATCATGCTGATACGGACGGTAGGGACCCTAGCGAACGCGCGTTCACCAAACGTTCACCAAACATTCACCAACTTTCGGTGAACGTTTGGTGAACGCGCGTTTGCTAGGGGATATAAAACCGACTTAATAGTCATTTGAAAACAAATTTATTCATTACGATTTATCAGCTTTTCGAGAATTAAGGTCCATATATATGTATGCGCCTTTCACAAATATTGACTAGGATACTTGATTACTTGAACAAAAAAATTTTAAGAAATTGTCTTGCACGCAATATCTGGTTACCATGTGTGAAACTTACATCAAATAATATAATGGTCTGAGCAATTTTTCACTTGAACGGAATATTACACAAACTGAAGAAAATTTTTTATGAATTAAGAAATTAGACTCAATGAATTTTTTCGAAATTTTATTCATAAAGTTTGAAGATATTAAGGAGTCCAATAAGTATTTTTATCACATTCTTAAACGTAATCTGCAGCATCCTTTTCTTTTTTCGTTGACAAACGTTTTGCCTCATCTGCCTGTAACAGATAATAATATGAATTTTTCATTCAGATCTTTGCATTCATCAACATTAGTTTTTTTTTTATTCGAGCCCGAGTTGAATAATAAGAAAAAACTATGATGCGTAATTTGGTTGCTTATTTTGTGATTGTGTCACAAAAGTGAGGAATCAGTTTTGAATGAAAAATATTCGCTGTGTAAGAAAAAAAATTTGCCTAAATTTTATAATAAAAACAAAAGACATTATCAAAAAATTTATGTTAAAATCAATTCTTTATTTAATTAACAATTTATTTTTTTTATATATTCTTTATCATATTTAAAAAAAATTATAAAAAATATGAAAATGTTGCTAAAAACTAAAAAAACGGTTTAGGTTTTCCATCTGAACCTTACGACTATGATTATTATTACTACTGTTACTACTTTTATGTTTTATTATTATGAAAATGTTTTTTAATAATATAAAAATATTTTGTCGAATTCGAGTTGTTAAAGTAATGGCATAATTTTTAGACTTAACATTTTTTTGACAATGAATTCTAACAATAAAAATTTTATTCAGGTTATACTCATTATTTTTTTTTCCATTATTGAAAAAATTATCTGGCAGTTCCAGGGGCGAAAATATGCATAAATAGGCATAAAATGCATGATTTGATTTCTTATTATATAATAAAATTTGTGAAAATTTACTGCTGAAAAATTGTATAAATGGATCTTGAATTAAAAATTACCCATAAAACCAAATCTTGACATCAAGATCAACTCAAGATTCTTGAATCAAGATTCTTGGCCCGTACTTGAGCAAGACTTGAGATGTTAACTTAGGTTCAGGTGAAAGTCATGATTCTTGGCAACGACTTGATCAGGATATGACAAATATATTTCCAGAATCTTGAGCGAGACTTGCTCAATTATGAGAAATAGATTTGCTCAAGCCTTCATCAAGATTCTTGGACCAGAATATTGCACAAGTCTTGTGTGATACTTGAAAATATTTTTCTCACACTTTAGACATAATTTTTTTTTCGTTGTTTTTTCTTCTAAGAAAATTGTAATTTCACAACAGTGGCATCATACTTAAAGAGGAAGGGGGGGGGGGTGCTTGACAAACTACCTTCCCTTTTGTTATTTTGCTTGTTTTTTGTAAAGCTGTATATTTGTGTCGACACCGAATCAAAACCGAAAATTTTCCTTTTAGATTTTCTGAAATCTAAAAGGAACTAGATTTTCTGCATCTAATTATAATTTGATAGCAGTAAATAAATCAAATTTATTACCAAAAATATCATACAAAAATTTCGTTTGAAATGGATTTTAAATGACAATCCAAAAACGAACTTCTTCAGATTAAATTAATTTATTTTGATTCAAGTAAGTTAAATTTGAATCGATTTGAATCTGTTTTCATTTATCATTGCAAGTAGAGATTTATAAATATTTTTTCTTCCAATACTCAACACATACCCAAATGGCTCAAGGGGTATCGTAGGCCAGTTAAAACGCCAGTGGTCCCGAGTTCGCGACCAGTCCGAAGCAAGGATTTTTTTCATTTTTTTCAGGATGGAGTTAATAGCGTTTTTCAGGTGTTACCGTTAATGAAAACATTATTTCTACATATGTGAAACTAGTTAAAACCATCTACCAATTATTTGTAGTATTTAAATTTTTATGTTAAATTTTTGCCTCAAGATTCTAGGGCACACCTTGATCATGTCTTGCAGTCAGTTAGTCAAAAGTCTTGACCAAGACTTGAGAAATATTGGGAAATAGATTTACCCAAGGGTTGCTCAAGACGTCTCAAGAATCTTAGACACATCTTGATCAAGTCTTGCCGTGAGTTGGTTTTATGGGTAACGCTTTTCTATGAATGAAAATCTGCCACCCAAAGTTAATAATTGAAAAGAAAGTATTTATGATGAATAATTGTATATTTCAATTAATTTCTCATTTTATTTTTATTTATTTATTTATTCTTTTTGTATTTTCTTAATCTGCGAAAATATTGTCGATATTCAAATAGTGTTTCGCTGTTAAAATAAGATAAAGTATTAAATTTATTCGATATTTCTTAAAACCCGAAATCAGCTGTTTTGCATCTGAACTTTGTTTTCATTACTTATTATTATTATTATCATTATTATCAATTAACTTTTTTAACATAAATATTTTTTAATACAAAAATATTTTTACGAATGCAAGTTTATAAACTACTGACACTATTTTTTATGTTAAAATTTTTTTGACAATACATTCCAACAATACAAGGTTACACTGTTATTAAATTATTCAATTTTGACTTACCGTTTTGTTTTTCATTTGTTCTAAAATATCATTCGGTAGTTCAGGGCTCAAAATGTAAGAATATTTTTCATATTATGTAAATATAAACTGACAAAAAAAATCCTGAAACAAAAGGAAAATTTTACCACAGAGTAAACAAAGCAGAATAACAATCGTGAAATATACGAATCAAAGAAATTAGTGTACTTATCTGAACTTTATCGGAGAAATTCCTCGGTTTTGCTCGATTACGTCCATGGCAAAACTCACTCGTTTGTGTGGAAACACACAAACGAACACTGACAATACACGCCAGTAGGCATACATATATGTACGCGCAAGCGTTCTTCTCTGTCTCTCTCTCTCAACCAATCCATGGAAGATTACGTGATCTTACCGAATGAGAGTGGGTGCCCCTCGAAGTGCAAGGATTCCGAGGTGCCCGCATTTCGCGGCATGCAAGAATTTCGAGGTTTTAGTGTATACTGCTTCTGGGACCCAACAATTTTTAGGACATTAAATAACGGAACGAATACAATGTATAATTTTGCTATAAAAACCCTCGCTCCCTGGGAACAACGTCCGAGCAACATCAAAATGTTGCCTGAATGTTGCTGTGTCAAAAACATAAAAATCATGAAATGAAAAGCTTTTAAGTTTCGGATGATATTTTTAATGAAAAAAAAAAAAAAATATTTGCCACTCATTTGAATAGTGTACGTTGACGCGTACATAATCGTATTTGGATATCTAGGCAAAACGGGACATGTTACTAGTAATCGCGGCCATTTTCCCCTGCTGCCTCGGAGATTATCCGCAGTCGGTATGGCAGGATTCTCGTGAAATACTGTGAATGGTGAAATAGTTCTTCGTCCACTAGCGCCGCCAACGGCCGCTGTCGAAATATCTCATTCATTGCAGATGTGCTCAGTGGTGCTCAGTGCAATAACAATCAGTGACAGTTGAAAACAGTGCAAAATTTTATTTATTCGCTGTTTTAATTTGTTTGCACCCACGCCTATACGTGCGGATTGGTGCGGATCAACGTTGCTACGCTGCAGGCTGCATGACAACTCTGTCACACCAGCGGTGACAGAAGGCGAGCAGAACCCGCAGAGCATAGGAGATTACGTTTGAGGTTAGAAAAACGTGTTAATATTAATCCCCAACTCGATCTTATTCCCTGCTACCAAATGATGCCTGGAAATAAAGAGGTTTTATTGCAATAGTCACCGATTTTCCGTGCATGACGCTGTGAGGTTGCCGATTTTTCGCGCGCTCTCGAATATGCCACTTGTTGCGAATATTTATATTGCGTAATAATATATAAAAAAGAAATAGTGTACTTTAGAACCATTCATGTACTTTCACGGATTTAAATATACATATAATACATCGTCATTATTTCATTTTTCATATATTGTCATTATTATCTTGATTTCAAGAAAAAATCTAGCCTTGATTAATCAAAACTTAATGTCCTGTTGAGTACAATTGACTTCAAAGCTAGATTTTATGGACTTAAAGAACTTTTTCATGCCTCAGTAAATTATCAAATCTTGTTTTTCATGAACTTATAGATAAATATAATTAAATAATACAATAATTTGTCGAAAAGTTGAAAATTTCATGACAAACAACAAATTTTTCAAACAATTGAAAAACTTATTAGAAATAAAAAATTTATTAAAAAATTTAGAATTTTATCAGAAATAAAAAATTTATCAGAAAATTAAACATTTCATGGGAAATAAAAAATTTTTCAAAAAATTGAACATTTTATCAGAAATAAAAAATGTTTAAAAAATTAAGAATTCCATTAGCAATAAAGAATTTATAAAAAAAATTAAAAATTTCATCAAAAATAAATTTTTTTTTCATTAAAAATTTTTCGAAACATCAAACATTGCTTATCAATTGATATTTTATTAATTTTTTTGAATGAAATAAAATGAAAAAAAAAAAATAATTTAAAAAATGAAATAAAATATTTTTTCAAATAATTTTATTATGTTCCCACCTGATCCATAATTTTATTCGCAAGAGAAAAATGATTTACTCAAAAATTAATCATAACAGCTGGATTCGATAAAAAAAGAGAAACTTAAGGTTTGAACTCAATTTGAGACCAAATGTAGAACCAACTTGAGTTCAATTTTAGCTCGACTTTGTTAGCTGGGGTCAGTGAAGTTCTGAAATTGCAGAATACCATTGTTGACGTTTCATACACTTTCTTTGTCAACACTAGAATAAAATGTGCATAAACGCTCGAGATTATTATCTATAATGAAATAAGTACTGGTGTAACTTTATTTATAAAAAATATATTTTTAATCCCAATCTTGAATACGATTCATACATGTTATGCTACATCTAATGCAAAAAAGACGTAATTCATATCTGGTACGCGTACACGACATTTTGAATTACACTCGATCTCCGCGTAGACGAGCGCCGCTTTGACGAGCGTTCGCGTTGACGAGCATGATTTGACTTGTCATAGCGAGCTAAATGGCTTCCCCTCTATTCCCACCCATCTACTCCAGTGAAGGGAGATGGTAACTTCACCCGCGAGATTCCCCGTCTTTCGCGCGTTGCTGATTGAGAAGTCTGCATCGCAGCGAAAAGAGCAATTGAATTTTTTACTTTTTTTAGACAATGTGAAACATAATTTTTTATGTTATTAGAAAATAAATGTCATATTTGACCTTTGTGTCTATTCAATTTTTAATTTATTCATGAAAACTTCCATTTTGGATTCTAAGAAAAAAAATTGAATCTTCATAATTTCTCAACTTTTCAGTAAATTATGTAATAGAATAAATTTCAATGCATAATATATAACGACAAAAAATAGTATACATCTGAATTGCACAATTTTGTTGTTATGTAAAAAAATATGTTTTTAGTACAAAATTCAATTTTAATTAGTTCGAATAAAAAGAATTTTTTCTACTCCCTTTTATCGTTTTTGTCATGCCATCAATGAGTTATTTGATAAAATTTATTGCGACGTGAATAACAGGAATACACTAGACTCATTTCTAATGAAAATCAAGATTTATTGGACTTTAACTTATTTAAAATACATACTGTGCTTGGATCCATGGCAGTAGCTGAATTAAAACAAAAACACGTAATTTTTTTCACCGGCATTCGATCAGTGACTTGCACTAACATGCACGTGCTCACACGCTCCCCTCACACGAACGTGTCGCTCACTCCTGAACGCGTCCGACAGTCGCGGTAGTGGGAGACTTTCCCCCGCGCGAGAATTCCTTGCTATGGCGGAGAACGAAAGTCCCGAGCTCCTCGTCTACGCGGAGATCGAGTGCAAAATTTATCAATCGAGCATGGGGGGGGATACCCTTAAAAATTCAAATTTTTTGTGGGAAAGGGAGAATGATGATTTTCAGCAAAACAAATGATTAATTTTATAATGCGATTTTTTATGATAATGTCATAATAAAAAAAAACATGTATAGAATACCAGGTGTATTCCTAATTAATTTCCGGTTTTTTTGCAAATAAAACACATAATTCCAAAAAAACCGTAACCTTTATTTTATTCAAAGTATTTTCCATCGCTTTCTACACATTTTTCCTACCTTTCTGGTAAATTGTGGATACCACGCCAGTAAAAATCATTGCCTTTGGAGGTGAACCACTCGGTGAGCCATTTTCGTACATTTTCGTACGAGTCGAAGCGCTGCTCAGAAAGGGCATGGCCCAACGAGGCAAAGAGGTGGTAGTCGGATGGCGCCAGGTCTGGTGAGTAAGCCGCATGACAAGCACTTCCCACTTGAGCCTTTCCAGCGTGTCACGAACGACTTTCGACTTATGCGACGGTGCATTGTCGTGGAGCAAAATCACCTTCTTCTGTCGTTGTTGATATTCTGGTCGGTTTTCCACAATGGCTCGGCTCAAATCTTTCATTTGCTGTTTGTAGCGAACGGCATTCACAGTTTCACCAGGTTTCAGCAGTTCAAAGTATATAACACCGGACTGGTCCCACCACACACACAGCATGACCTTCCGCCGACTGTAACGATTTGGCCGTGCCGTCGATGTCGATGCTTCACCTGGACTCACCCACGATTTGTTGCGCTTAGGGTTCTCCAGGAAAATCCACTTTTCATCACCAGTAACAATACGATGCAGGAAAGACTTTCTTTTGTATCGTTGAAACAGCATTTCACAGGTCACTTTTCGATTCTCCATTTGTCTCTCGGTCAGTTCATGGGGCACCCACTTTCCACACTTCTGAATTTTTCCCATGGCTCGCAGACGTTTGGAAATTGCTTGCTGTTGAACTCCCAACGCATCTGCAAGCTGTCGTTGCGTTTGCGTGTTGTATTCATCTAATAATGCTTGCAATTCGGCGTCATCGAACGATTTTCGCTTGACGGAGCGTGCGGCGTCGTTCAGGTCGAAATCTCCATTTTCGAACTGTCGAAACCACGTTTCACATGTTCGAAGTGTTAATGCACGATCACCATAAACTTCCACAAGCGCACAGTGGCTCTCGGACACTTTTTTCCCCTGATTGAACATGAAAAGCAATGCATGGCGCATATGCTCAAAATTCGGTACAAAATTCGACATTTTTGAAGCGCAATAAAAACTTACTGGAAGATTTTTTCGAGACAATGTGAACGCAGTTCAAGCACTCGATATGACTGAACAAAATGACATATGGATGTGTTACCAACAGCGGTACAAAACAGAACGCCATCCATTGAAAAAACCGGAAATTACTTAGGAGTACACCTGGTAACCATTGATATCAGAAAAGTTGCAAATGTTTGATGAATCATTGCTTCTTAAACCGTTTACATTTGTTTTACAAGCAAAAGTTTGTTTTCAAATGAGTTGTAACATTTTTTTTATCAATATGTAAATTGAGATGGCCGATACCGATATTTATCGGTATTGAATTCCACCTATATTTGCCACCACTACAGGTTGCAAACCGAAACCACCTTCGCTACACACGGTGCGGTTGTGCCGGGGGGGGGGGGGGGGGGCGACGTCACGGAGTGCGACAAGGCATAACAACCGCCACACCGTTCTTTCGCTCGACACTCTGTTACTCATAATTTTCGAGTTTTGAGCTTGTGCGCACTTACTTCGGCCCCCCTCGTCAATTCGAGGAATTGGCGTCGAAGTAAATAACATTGCGCTTTTATTTTTATTTTTGATTTTGAGTGAAAGTTAAATGTTTCCTTTTGAATTTGAAAGAGTATCCAATATTTCATAAGTAAGATTTATTTTGATTTCAAAATTTAAAAGTAATTTACGTACATGATCATATTCTTATAATTTAAATTCAAACGAACAATCATATTTCTGTAACAACGCACAATATTTTATGAATATGATTACTAGAGATTTTTCGGAGTTTTCGAAAGGCCTAGAAATAAGGAACCGTTAGAAGAAGGTGGTGAGGAATTTAGGAGAGAAATATCGGGTGTCGAAATGGGAAAGTGGAAAGTTCGGGTTATGAGTGCATTAGGGGCATAGATAACGGTTTGGTTAGAAAATAAGGGGTATTGGGGAAAGTGTGTCAAGGTTAAGGGGGAGGATAGTGTTTAAAAAGGAGTGAAGAGAGAGCTGAGAGGTCAGTCGTTCTAGTATCGTACCAATGGCCGTATGGCTGTTAAATGTAACTTAAAATATATGAATAAATGAAGAATTATATTCTAACAAACTAAGTGTGGGGTAAGACTGAGGCTCTTACACGGTGAAGTCGCGAACCAGTTAGTTGTAAATTATCTCGGTAGGATAATTTGACGCGAATGCGTGGACAATCGAGTGGGCGGGTAACCGAGTTCGAAAACAGTGAAGTCATGTTCGAAAACATGACAACGGACGAGAAGCTGATCGATTTGCAGAGACAAGTGAGACAGTGAATGCGAGAAAAGACGGAACAACAAGCATTGATACAAGAAGCACAAGACCTGATTAAAAAGCAACAAGTACAGCAGGAAGAGACAAGGGAGGAAATAGAAGTACAGCGGGTACAGAGAGAAAAGGCCGAGGCGGAACTTCATCGAGTCCAAACAACTCTAGAAGGACGGGGGCCAGCGGCGGCAACTTCAAATACGATAGGAGATCCGACTCTTTGTCTCCTCGAGCGTATGACTCGGATCTTGGAACAGCAGGCGACGAGCTCCAGCACAGTGAATTTCACCACAGTACCAGAAGTCCGAACCGCAATACGGGACTTTAGAGGCACCGAAGATCCTGGAGAAGCTCAAGCATGGTTACGAGAAGTCGAGATGTCAAAACGAGCGCACCAATGGCCGGAACATCGTCATCGAGTTCGAGGAGCTGGACCGAGCCAGGCGCGAACTGATCTCAACAGGGCGTCCAGTACACGAGGGGTTCAGGGCCGGACGACATACTTTCAAGAAAGAAGGCAGTACGAACCAGGAGGTTCGACATCCGGGTCGACTGAGCATCGAGGGTTCTCAACGAAATGTATCGACATCAGCGCCGAGAAGTAACGATATAAGGGGTGAAAGAAAGTGCTTCAATTGTGATTCGGGCCAGCATTTGGCGCGAAATTGTCCGGCTCCACGAAAAGCGATAAAATGTTACGCGTGTAATGAGGTAGGTCATGTTTCGAACCGATGACCGAAACTTAGAAAGGAAAATCCGGGCGTGATGATTGAAGAGGTGAAAGTGGTCGGGCACGCGGGTAGAGGGAGTTCCATCGACAAATTTGTTCGTAATATCTCGATTGGTGGTTTTCATACTTTGGCTTATTTAGATATGGGGGCGTCAGTGTGTACAATTAAAGCTTCCTTCGTAATAGAGTGCGGTTTCGAAATAGATCGGGTTTCTTCCGTGTTGGAGGGATTCGGGAAAAAACAGGTGAAATCGGTGGGAGTCATTGGGGAAGAGGTGGTGTTCGAGGATTTGAAAGGGAAAGTGATAGAATTTAGGGTCGTGTCGGACGACGCGCAGGGCATAACGGTGATTCACGGGCGGCCTTTCACTGAGGCCAGGGATATTTCGTATACGCGGGTCGGGGATGAATTATTGTTTTCACAGATCGATTTAGAGGTATTTTCGGGCGATGTCCAGAAGGCAGCGGTTACCGCGAATGAGGAGAAAGTCATTGAGAAGGGATCAATTAATTAAGTGAAAATTGAAAGTGCACCGATGTTCAAGGTGAGAAGGGATGAGATTCGGGAAAATGAGGTTACTGTTGATGAATCGATTTCGGTCGAGCAAAAAGCGGAGTTGATTGACATTTTGAACGATTTTCGCGATTGTATTGCGAAGAGTTCGTGGGAATTTGGTTGCACCGATATTTTGGAGATGGAAATCGAGTTGAAAGAGGGAAGTAGACCATTCGCGTTGAAGCCTTGCAGGTTGAATTCGAAGGATCGGACTGAGTTAGACGAGATTGTGACTGAGGGGAAGAAGGCGGGGATAATCACTGAAACTACGTCACCGTTTGCGAGTCCTGCTTTCATCGTGAGGAAGAAAGATGGATCGCCACGAATGGTCGTAAATTTCAATCGATTGAATCAGGATACAAAGGGGATGAGTTTTCCTATGCCTAATTTTGACGATTTTCTTGGTATTTTGAGGGACGCGGAATTATATTCAGTACTTGATTTGGCACAGGGATATTTGCAGGTACCATTATCGGAGTCCGCTCAGGAGAAAACCGCGTTTATTACGGAGGATCAGACAGGTCAATTTACTAGGGCTATGTTTGGACTTGTGAATGCCCCGATGTACTTTACTAAGGTCATGAGATCCGCGTTACAACCGGCGCATAAACAGAAAATTGCAGTCACTTATTTTGATGATTCTTGTGTACTTGGGAAATCGTGGGGGGACATGATGAGGAACTTAATTACGGTTTTAGAGTTGTTAAGAGCAGCGCGACTGACATTAAATCTGAAGGCGTGTAGATTTGAGATGAAGAAAGTTGAATATTTGGGGTTTATAGTCGGTCAAGGGACAATAGAACCAGGCGAGGGAAAAGTTGAGGCAATTAGGAATTTTCCGAGACCTAGGGACATTCACGAGGTTCGCAGATTCATTGGCCTTGCAAGTTTTTTTCGTCCATTCGTGCCAAAATTTGCACAGATTGCGGCGCCAATCACGGACTTGACAAGGAATGGGGTAAAATTTGAGTGGACAGAAGAAGCAGACAGGGCATTTTTTAAGATCAAAGGGGAATTGACGAGTGGTCCAAGTTTACAGATTTTTAATCCGAAGGCAAGTTCGACGGAGTTGCATACCGATGCATCCGCAAAGGGGTTAGCAGCGATGCTCTTTCAGTCAGATTCAAAAGGGGTTTTGAAATTAGTTTACGCGATAAGTAGGAAGACAACGGACGCCGAAACTATGTACCATTCAAGTAAATTGGACTTGTTGGCAATTGCTTGGGGAATGGGCCGTTTGAGACAATTTTTGATCAGCATTCCTTTCATGGTGATCACGGATTGTGAATGTTTAGTTCATATTAACGCGTGGAAAACTAGTCAGCCTCAAGTGGCGCGCTGGATTAGTATGCTTTCGGAGTTCAATTTTGAGATTCGTCACAGACCGGGAGAAAAAATGAGGCATGTAGACGCACTGTCGCGTGCTCCGTTCGAGGAGCCTAGGGACGAAAGTGAAAGGGACGGCATTTTTGGGATCGAGGAAATCGAGGGATCGGGGCCGCGTAAAATTTTGGGCGTAGAAACGCGGGAGGACGAGATATTGCTTTTTCAAAGGAGGGACTCAGACTTGCTACGGAAAATCGAGATATTGCGAACAGATTCAAGGGAAAGGACGAAAGGCGAGAAAGCCGAGGTTGGGAACTATGTATTACATGGGGATTTACTTTATCGGAGGAATGTGGAAGCGGGAGAAGTGCGAGATGTTTTTGTCGTTCCGAAAGCGATGAGAAAGTCTAAAGTTGTACGGTTTCATGATTTAGGGAATCATTTCGGATTGGACAAGACTTAGGCGCGAATTCAGGAGTATTATTATTTTCCGGGCATGAGAAATTATGTCAAGTATCATATAAGGAATTGCGTTGAGTGCATTTTGGCGAAGAGTAAGAGGGGAAGAGGGGAGGGCGAGTTACATCCTATTCCCCCGAGAGGGAGACCGTTTGAAGTGATCCACGTTGATCATCTGGGTCCGTTTGTAACATCTGGGAAGAAGAATAAATACGTATTTGTAATCGTCGACAATTTGACCAAGTTTGTACGATTATATGCAGTGCGGGACACGAAGGCGCGAACTACCGTTAAGAGACTTGAGAGTTTTGTTACCGAGTTTGGGGCACCGACGAGAATTGTATCAGACCGCGGAACAGCATTTACTTCCGGGAGTATTTCTGAATTTGTAAATAGACACGGAATTAGACACACACTAAATTCAAGCCGACATCCAATGGCTAATGGGCTTGTTGAGAGAATGAATGGGTCGATTTTGCCGGCTATGAGAGCGAGTGTGAATTCTTTTGGGGAGAGTAAGTGGGATGAGAATTTGAAGGCAATCGAATATGACTTGAATGTCACTGTTTGTAATTTTACGGGGAGAACACCGTTTGAGGCATTATATGGGTATTTGCCTAGGAAAAACGAGGGGTTGACGAGACTCTTGACTGTAAATTGTGAGAAATACAGAATTCCATCGGAAATTCGGACAGAGATAACCGAGCGGATTGAGCGGTATCAACGCGAGTACAAGGACAGATATGACGCGACGCGGTATAGGAATGTTAGGTACAACATCGGCGACATCGTTTTTGTAAAATCCAATCCGATTGCTACCGGTGATTCGAATAAGTTACAACCGAAGTATAAGGGTCCAATGGTCGTGATCAATGTACTACCTTCTAATACTTATCAAATCAAACGATTGTCCGATTCCGCCAATTTGAAATCTGTAACGACGGCGCATGTAAGTCAGTTGAAAGTGTGGAGAGGGTATGATATCGAAGGTGAGAGTGAGGATGAAAAGGAGCGAGAGGGAAGCGAGGACGGAAAGGTGTGTGAGGAGGATAGAATGGACGAAAAAGAGAAACGGGTAGAAAATCCGGGGAAAGATAATTGCGAAGCAGGGCCTGAAACGACGTTATATCTCGAGCGTAGTTCTAGGAAACGAAATGCACCGAGGCGTTTTGGAATCGATGATTAAAAAGGGAATAGAGTTTGAGGACAAACTGGATTACTAGGTTGACCGATTGTTAGAGATTTTTCAGAGTTTTCGAAAGGCCTAGAAATAAGGAACCATTAGAAGAAAGTGGTAAGGAATTTAGGGGAGAAATATCGGGTATCGAAATGGGAAAGTGGAAAGTTTGGGTTATGAGTGCATTAGGGGCATAGATAACGGTTTGGTTAGAAAATAAGGGGTATTGGGGAAAGTGTGTCAAGGTTAAGGGGGAGGATAGTGTTTAAAAAGGAGTGAAGAGAGAGCTGAGAGGTCAGTCGTTCTAGTATTGTACCAAGGGCCGTATGGCTGTTAAATGTAACTTTAAATATATGAATAAATGAAGAATTATATGTGAGGCGATCCGACAAAAGGGACCTACTGTCCAAAAAATCGATTTTCGGATTATGATTGATTCTGAAGGTTTCGAATCTCATCTTTAATTCTGTGCAATCAAAATTCATTTATCTCAATTAGTTTTCAAGCAGTAATTTTTTATAAATGAGTCTTTAAAAGCGTTCCAAGTATCATCCCGGTGCCTCCGCTCTCCTCCGTCTTCTATCGCTTCTCCCACTACTCGCCGTTTCCCCTGCGGCCCGCGACCAGTTTTCTGGCTTTTGCTTGTCTCGGAATGCAAGTGGAGTCCCAACCCAAGGCCCCCAAGGGGGCCGCACTGAGAACGGAAAACGGAGCAGGACTCGAATTTTCGTTGATTTTCGTAACGAGTATGATTGCCAATTATTGCGATGACCAACAGGATAAGCCACCTGCCGACGCCGCCGAAGATAGATCATTAATCATTTTACTTATTCATTGCTATGCGCCAAGACGGCTGCACTTTATCTTTTGCACCAATTTTGTTTTTATCTAATGTTTTTTACCTACGTCACTCATTTTGTCTGATTTTCTCTCAGTTTCCTACTGAATTTCATTCAAGTCAGACAGAATTCAAAGTGACATAGTTTTGCGCGTTTTTGTGTTTTTTGCAAAAAAAAAAAAAAATGGACCCTGATAAGGAGTACGATACAATCGTTGGGACATCTGCGTACGATTGGGTTTCAGACGACGAAGCTGATGAGGTACATTTAAAATTAAACTTTATTTATGAATCTATTGCTGATCTAGCAAACCGCAATTTTTTGAATTTATTTTAAGCTTCATAGACAACGAGCAGCTTAAAAAATAAATTAAATCACTTTAAAAAAAACTTTAAAAAAGTAAGAAAAACGTTTGGCGGCTTTCCAGGTCAAAAAGTTATTTACTTATTGTAGCTTACGTATTGAAAAAAAAAAATATAAATATATATAACAAGGTACATCACGAAAAATCATTTTCAATCTTAGGTACAACGATACATTGAGACGTTTATATTTTTACAATGTTTTGTGACAAAAACTAGTGATGCTTAGTGATACCTGATGACAGGCTTCCATTTATATCTGAAACTGACGATTTTCGTTGAAGAAAGATAATGTCAAAAAGTGATGATAAAAAGCAAATACAAAATAAAGTTCTGAAATATATGGCGCAAAAAATAATTGAATAATTAAAATAAAGTTTTTCGTTTCGTATGTATTCAACTGATATTGAAAATGAAATCAATTATCATTAATTGACTGTTACAAGATGTTTCAACTAAAATAAGTAACTGTATTACTGAAGTAACATTATGATATTTTCGGTTTGTTTAGAATCGGGATTTCTTAGAAAAAAGTCAAGAAGACGAGAATGATACAGGCGAAATCAAAAAATTTTACAGTGCAGTTACGGATGACTGTTGCAGCAATAGGTGTAACAGCATTATTCCCAAAGATATAGCTTTGCAGCTCAGGTATAATATTCAATTATAATTGTTACTATATCACATTATATTATTGAGATTTTTGATCCGGTACAAGTAAATAAATATCACTGTTAATTGAGAATTTCGTTTCAACGTACCTTCATGTTTTACGTGAAATTGCTTACACATGGTAGTTTCAATTTTAATGATTAAGATATTTTTCTGTTTCAATTATATTTTATAAAATTCAAACGCTCTAATCATATATAATCATCAAAGCACGTTAAAAAGAAAGGAAAGTAAATTAGTTAATAAACGTGAACAATTTAATACGTTCGAATTTGACGTACTCTAAACGATGTTTATTTTAATTCATTTTTAATATAACTTTAAATACTCTTTTGATATTTTCCCAAAAAGTCGATTGCTTTTCAGAAAAAAATAACATTTCGTTTGTTTAACTAAAACATTTCTAACCATAAATTTCAATTCTTCCGGAATTCCTTCGATGGACATTTCACATAATTTAAGTGATATTTTACTCGAGGCAAGGGTATGAATCCTGTAAATTTAACTAAAGTAAATTTTAACTAGAAGTTTCGAGTGATTTTTCCGCTCGAAAATTCTTGTGAATTTCAACTTTCACTCGAGTGAACTTTTCACTCGAAGTAAGTGAAATAATGAGACTAACTCGTGTGAAGGATTCGCTCGAATATGCGTGAACACTCGCAAATTATATTATTACAATAATTGTTTAATGTTACATACCAATATTCAGTTTTTGGATAAAAAATATAATTTACTCTCTAAATTCCTTCGAGTGAAAATATCACTCGACCTTTCAAATGACTAAGAGGTTCGCTCTAAGTCGAGTGAATTTCACTTAATTCGAGTGACTACTTTCACTCGAACTGTTCGAGTGAATTTGTGCCTCGCTTAAAGATTCACTCAAACTCGAGCGAACTGCATTCAATTCACTCAACTTTGAGCGAAGGCCTTCCCCGAAAAACAAAAAATTGTCATGCAGTGTTGTTCATCATGCAGAGCGGTGATAAAGTTTATTAACTAAGTGTGAAGTGGTGATTGTGAATTTTTCAAAGTTTTTCGCATTTTCACGAAAATAAGTTGTTAGATGAATGAAAAAATTATTTTTTTGTTGACATTGATAAATTTTCCGTATTTTTTATTTGAGATACAAGGGATGTTACGTTTGTCAATATAACATCAAATCTGACAATTTATTGTCACATACATGTTGAATTTCATTGTGTTGAAAAATTTATACTCATCAATAATAACGTTGGTACAAAAATCAGGAGTGTTTTTTTACCCCTCATGTATAATATTTTTTATTCTAAAAATAAATATTGTCACGCATAAGTAACTCGAGTAAGATCTGAAATACACTCGAGTAGGAGCTAAAACTCACTCGAATAAGAGCTAAAATTCACTCGAACAAGATTTGTGATTCACTCGAATTTTCGAGCGAAAAAATCACTCGAACTTTTGAGTGAATTTTCACTCGAGTTTGATTTGCAGGATTCTCATCCTTCTTTCGAGTGTACGTTTCCAAATAGTATGTAAAATGCAATTCAATATGAAATTAACGTGAAATTGTCCTGGAAGAGTAAATTTATCTATCAATTTTTGATTTCGAAAAAAAAAATTTTTTTCCGTGGTGCTAAATTAAATAGCAAATTTTGCATCTAGGAAAAAAATAAATTTCTTACGAGGCTATAAGTTATTTCTACCATAGTGCAAATGATTTATTTTATCATGGCGGAAAAAAAGCCGATTGTTGCCCGCTCAGCCGGCAAAAATGTAGGCTTTTTCGTCCGCCTTGATAAAAAATAGATATGTTTCAAATAATCTATCTCGTACAACTAATAAATTTTTAAAAAATGGGGAATTAAGAACGAAAATGCATTATTTTTTATTTAACTTGTTAGCATTAATTTGTATGATTTCTTTACTTAGCTATTCATATAAGAAGATATTATTCTTCGAGGATTAAGTAGTATTCAGTGTTAAGCAAGGATAAATTTTTCATAGATACAATTTTATGGAGCTGGACAAGAACGAGCAGGACCTCATAATTATATCACACTTCCAAGCTCATCGACGTATTGCAGATCTCTTACCTGAATATGGACAATACACGAAAAGAGGAGAGTCGCGTATTAATCAAAATTCAGGAATGAACCACCTTCATGTTACGCATTACTTTGCAGACATTCCGATTTGCCGCGAAATGTACTTCTTTCTGTACAATTTGGGATTAAAGCGCTACAAAAATTTGTTGAAACATTACGACCAACACGGTCTTGTCCCTAGAGTACACAAGTCCACTCAAAAAGCTTCAAAGAGAAGTAATGTGGTATCAGAAAATGAAGTAAAAAATGTCACTTCATTTATCACTGCACTCGCTGAAAAGACTGCTCTACCTCTCCCAGGTCGCTTGCCACAATTTTATGATTTTAAGGTGATGAAATTACCATCCTCAGATACCAAAAGCTCTGTATACCAACAGTATCAGAAAGCAAAAGATGAAAAAACAAAGAATATTTCTCTCGTCTCGTTTCGGAAAATTTGGAGAGATCACTGTCCATACGTGACGACTATGAAGCCAGCCGATGATCTTTGCGATGTTTGCCGGCAGAATAATTTTGATATAGCTCAAGCAGCGAATGTTGATGATACTTTGAAAGAAGCCAAACTGCTTAAGGCTATAGATCATTTGAATGCAGCCAAAGTCCAACGAGAACATAACAATTCGTGGAGAGAAAAAGCGAAAACTGCTGAAATCGGAAAATTGTCTGTCGCGTCGTTCGATTTCGCACAAAATGTATCGTTCCCGAGCAGTCCCCAACAAGTTGGTGTCTCGTACTTCAAAGCACTCCGGAAATGCAGTATTTTTGGAGTACAGAATGAAGCTACTCAGATTCAAACAAATTTCTTGATAGACGAAGAAGATGCAGCAGGAAAAGGTGCTAATTTGGTGGTCAGCATGTTACACTGTTACTTAGAAAAACTTTCACCAGCATCAGAAGAATTAGTTTTGTTCGCCGACAACTGCGTGGGACAGAACAAGAATAATACGATGGTGCAGTACCTCATCTGGCGGATTCTGAGTGGACGAAACAAGAAAATTTCATTGAACTTTCTTCTCACAGGACATACAAAATTTAGCCCTGACAGAAATTTCGGAATCTTGAAGTCGAAATACTCCCGCGCCAATGTTGACTGCTTTCAAGATTTCATCGAAGTTGTGAATACATCATCTCCCAATGGTTACAACATTGCACTTCCTACTGTCGACCCAAGTACTAAAACTCGTAATGTTCAATGGTACGAGTGGGACGTTTCTCTTCGTCAACATTTCAAAGCAAGTCCAGGCATTACAAAATATCACCATTTTCATTTCGACTCTGACTCTTGCGTTGTGAAGGCTCAACTTCTAGCAGATTCTCCAGAAGTTACCATTCTCGAGTTCGAGCCACCTTGCGACATTGGAGAAATGGGTTTCAAGAAAATCGTTCCCACAGGTCTCACCAACGAAAGGACATGGTACCTTTACGACCAAGTTCGAAATTTGTGTACGAAGGAAGAAAGTAAAGATTTGGTTGCCCCCAAACCGAAGACTGCGAAAAGCAAGAGGAAAAGAAAACCATCTGAATAAAGTTTGTTTGTTAATGATATCAACTTTTTCTTTATGCTCCGCTTTTGTGAAATTTTTTTCAAAGTAACTGTCTGCTTAGAGGCTAGTTTCCAAATAATTATTTGAGTACTTATTTGATTATTTCCAACTTTCTTCAGAAATTCTACAATTGCTCTCTAATTTTATTAATAAAACAATGTAGGTAAAACAAATATTTATACGATATTTTCCTAGAATGAAATAGATGCTGAAGTGTTAATATGTGTATTGTTTTTTCATTAAAGTTTCCAATACCATTTACAAAGTCGAAAAATCTTTTTAAGTGTAATTATTCAGTATATCATTATTTTCAATATATTGTAAATATTAAATAATTATAAAAATATTAACATAATGCAAGAGTGACATCTTATCGTTTTGTAATCTGTTGTTTATCCTTTTCGGAAAAAATTTTTTTTTTTTTTAAGTAATTTAATCAAACCGCAGTTTGATTATTATTTTAAATTTATAATACATTATCTGGAAATATTTTTCTAAAAGGCTTATTTTTAGATTTTTTTTCACTAGAAACTGAAAAACAATGCGTGCATCTATAAAAAAATATTGCAAACAAACCGAATATTTCCCTTTTTTTTACACGAAGTGTATAATTTTCTAATACTGTAAGAAATCTTATATTTATAATTAATATTCATATTTTATTAATGACACGAAAAGACTGTTTATAACAACTTCCTTTATAAATGATACAATTACTCTCTCATGACTTTATTGATGAATTAAGGTAAGTGAAACAAAATATGTATATGATATTTTATAGATTTATAATACATACTAGAGTGTAAAATTTTTTCGTAAAAGTAGATTACATCTCCTTAACTATTTCTATAGAAGAAATGAACCTTTCTGTTTTTTCAGAAACTTGTAAGTTTATTATTATTGTTAATTTATTCTGAATAGGTAACTGAAAATCAATTTTTTTTAAAAATAATAATTACTGTAACAATATTACTATAAATCAAAAGTAACACCAAATCATTCTTTATGTTTGCCCATTTCTAATAAAAGAATCTTGCATTTAGAAAGTAGTTAGATCAATTTTCATTTCGACAATTATCATTAATTCATGAGAATAAAAAATTATTTTTATTACAAGCTTCTTTAAGAATTTTTCAGCCATTTGCAACTAAAAAAAAATAGGCTTCCTATCAGAAACTAAAAAACTTATTCACTTAGAAAAAAATTATCGAGGAATATTGCAAACAAACTTAATGTTTCTTTCTAACACGATTTGGAACAATTTCTTTCAGAAAGTTTTCAACATTATTCCTGAATGTTGAAAATGTAAATAATGATCTTAATGCAACATTATTTCTGAAGTGACTTATTGTTTGCGAGGATCGTTGAATCTAAAGTTTGTTTTGGGTACAAATCAATGCGTAAAAATGCCCGTGCCTTTAACCGAAGAAAAAGTAAGGGAAACGAATGGGAGAATTTTGGGTAGTGGGAGTCGTTTTTGACCTGCGAGATTTCCCCTTCACTTCGTAGCTTCGGTCTCAAGACTTAGCTTTCATTCCTTTAACCACCCGTCCTGTAAAATTTTGTATTTGGACAGTAGGTCCCTTTTGTCGGATCGCCTCACATATTGTAACATGATGAGAATTTTTTTTTACGGAAAATAAAACCACGAATATCACATTGCAAAAAAAAACCTCTAAAAAATTGCAATACGACTCTCGCTATGGAGACACGATGGACATTTTGTTAGAAAGTCAGAGTTAGTATAGGAAATTTTGTTACAGGAACATGTTTCAACAAAAATGTCTATACTAACTCTGACTTTTTGACAGAATGTTCATCGTGTCTTTCCATAGTGAGAGTGGTATCACCCTTTTCAGAGGTTGTTTTTAGTGTATAATAATATTCTTTAAAATCTTGCCTGTAAGTTTTCCTTTTTGATGTCTCACTTGTGCAAACTTGAGTACCTTTAATTTCGTGTCTTGGTCGATCTGCCATTTATAGTTTATATGAAATATTGAGAAAAAAATGAAATGTTTTGTTCGATGGCGGGCCAAAAACGCGCATCCGTTACGCTGTGGAGGACCGGAATCAGGCGATTGGCGGTTTGTCACGAAGAAGGGGACTTTATTGTTAGCCAGATGCAAAACGCGATTTTTCCAAATTGCGCTTGACAGCCTCGCCTTCGTCTTGTCTCTCAAATCGAAGATTTGCAAAAATCACGTTTCACATGTGGCAAATACAAAAGTTCCCTTCTTCATGACAAAACGCCATACGCCCGTTTTGGCTCCTCCGAGCGGACCAAAAACTTGCGTTTCGGCCCTCCGTCGAACAATAGTACATTGTGCACCGAAAGAGAAAATGGTCGTTTCCACGCCGAGTATGAAATTAAACACCTTGGCTTCGCCTCGGTGCTCCACTTTATACTCAGCTGACAAACATCCATTTCCGCGCTTGGAGTTCAATGTATTATTAAAAAACATAAACAGTCGGACCTACTCAATTCTGCTGGCTCCAAGAGATTATTCTTCTCATGACTCTATATGAAATGATAAATTTTTGCAGTTCTCTATTTTCACTGTAAAGAAACACTGTATTGCGATTGCTTCCTTTTCTTACTCTTAATCATTTTTTATTCAGAAGAAAGCATATAATATAGATTTGATTTTGCAAATTGCATACCGAATTCATCCGTCATTCTTCTTCGCTAGGAGTGTAAGATTGGAGAATTTTTGGTCCGACTAAAGAATTAGTAGTTGCACCAAATCATTTATTGCAAAATTATTCTCCAAATTTATATGTCGATAGCTTCTTGAGGTAGCATTGTACCGTGTTCTTGAATTTAAGAAATTTTTTGCATTCCTTCACTTTTTTCGTTTGCAAGTCTTTTTCATTGAGTCAGTAAAGCTGACTGGATTAGCTGTGCAATTTATCTTCTTCGTGAATTGTTATGAAAAAACTGTTCCAAAAATTTTTGAAAAGCTGATCAATGTCAGAGCATCACTCAGTCAAAAAACCATACGTTGTACAGAAATATTTCTTACATAGCTTTACACATGTTCGACATTGCTAAACAATGTCCAAAAAAGTTCTCCAATATGTCTTTGAGTTTACTCACCTTTGTAATGACTTTTATTCAACTTCCGATAGCAACACATGACAAACGTCAGAATACTGCCACCATTACTTTCACCTTCAATTATTACATAACTTGTACTCTATAATGAAGCCTACCTTACTAGGAAGTCGTTCCAAAAAGAGCTCACCCCACATGTGAACTCATCCCTCTTCCCTCTTCATCTCCCCCTCCCCTACACATGCACCCAAGAAATATTCTGTAAATCCTTCTATGGTGAACGCCCTCGAGATTGTACATTCCATTTTTTGCAATCACCTGATGAAGCTGAGCTCACTCCTGCATGACCGTTCTTACACAAGTTAGCATGACGCCGATTGCTTGAACATACACAAACACTCTTTACATGGCAACATTTTTATTTCCATCACGGCATAAGGCCACTACGTCTGCTTACAAAAATGATGATTTGTTATTTCTACATGTTTTTCTTTGCACATTCCATTGCACGAATAGCAGACCATGTCGTCCGGAAGAGTACAACGCGAGAGAAAACTTCCCCCTCGCTTTCAAGATGGCGTGGACGAGGCCACGCTAGACAATTTATGTCTCATGCCAAAAAGAAAGAAGGGGAGTTCACAGGTACTAGTCCATAATTGTACAAAAGGGCCACGTGCGGTCTTATAAGTCATTTATGCCTGCACTATTTTGAATTTCAAGAATTTTTTTCCACACATCGAGACAATAAAAAATTCCTGAAATTTTTACACATGAAAGGATGTAGAAAATTTGTGCAGAGGGATTTTTTTTAATTTTTGACTGCGCACATTGGGAGAACAAATTCTTGAAATTTCGGAAAAGCGTCATTAATGACATAGGACTTTGTAATTCGAACTTTATCAAAAGTATCTAATAGATTATGAATGAAAGGCCGTCAACTGACTGATTATGTTACATTCAAATCCCAATACACCAGTGATGTTTCTGTGAACTCAAAGTGAGCTTATCTGCAAACTCACGCAAAGCTCACAGTGAGTACACAATTTCCCCTTTTTATGACATCCCTGTGAACTTCGCGTGAGTTACAGATGAGGTCAAATTTAGTCGAAAATGAGTTCACAGTGTGTTGAATTGACTAGTTCACTGTGAATTTGCTAAGAATTAATAATAAACGTAAATTCATCATCACTAACCTAACCTTACTTGACCTGGGCGAGTTCCCTCCCCCCCAAACCTACTAGCAGGTCCCTGACCTACCTAACTTAACCTGGACAACTTCGCTCGCTCCCCAAATCTACAAGCAGTTCCTTAACCTAGCTTGACTCAACCTGGACCAGTTTCTTCGCGCTCTAAACCTACAAGCAGTTTCCTAACCTAGCTTAAGTTAACTTGAAGGAATCACCTCGCTCTCCAAACAGATAAACAGTTTCTTATTGTAGCTTAATAGCCTGAGGAAACTCGTCTAGGTTTAGTTAAGTTAGGTTAGGGAACTGCTTGTAGGTTTAGGGGGCAAGGGAACTCGTCCACGTCAAGTTACGTTAGGTTAGGGATAATGAATTTACGTTCATTATAAATTCCTAGCCAACTCACAGTGAACTAGTAAATTTAACTCGCTATGAACTCATTTTCAACTCAATTTGACCTTATCTGTAACTCACAGATGAGAAGTTCATAGGGAAGTCATAAAAAGGGAAAATTGACCGTGACGTGGCCAGACAAAGAATGTCTGGTCATCGCCCATCTGCATGTGGTATAAGGAAATAAATTGATGTACACTGCAGGCATGTCTGCTAAACGTAACCTGCCTCTTTCTGAAAACAATGAAACCTGGGAACGTCGAGAAATTTTTCCTGTCATTCAGTATATCGACTTCTCCCGATTAAATCTTGAGCTTTTTTTAATACTTTGCAAATGTCGAACAATTATCTGATAAATTAATTATTTTTCGTTTAAAGGCATATAACAAATTAATTTTACATTGAAAACGAACCTGAAACTCATAAAGTATTTTAAAAAAGCTGGGTTTCGATTTAATCGGGCAACGTCTGGAAACTGAGTGATAGGGATAATTTTCCGAGTATGCAGGAAATGTTCCGTACCGAATTTCCCGATGTTTCCAGGTTCGGAGGTTAACTTTTTAGAGGTAAGGTTACTTTCAGCAGGGATTCTTATTTTACCGCGCCAGATTTTCCGCGCCAGTTATTCCTATAGCGTTTTCATATGTCACTTAAGGTACTGCAAAAACAATATGCTATCAAGAATCAGAAAGCTACGGTCGCACGAATATTGAAGATTGTCGAGGAGAAGAGCACGGAGGAAATTGCCGACGAGAAGAACTCGGAGGAGAATGTAGAGAAGAGCACGGAGGATATTGTCAAGGATAAGAGCACGGAGGAGAGCACGGAGATTGTCGAGGAGAAGAGCACGCAGATTGTCGAGAATAGCACGGAGATTTTCGAGGAGGAGAGCACGGAGATCGTCGAGAATAGCACGGAGGAGATTGTCGAGGAGAAAAGCACCGAGGAGCACGAAGTTGACAATTTTCCGACGTCATTGTCAAGTACAGATGATTCGCAACTAGAAATAATAGAGGGTGCGCAAAACGATGATAGCACGTTTGATGACGACGACTGTGAAAGCGCGAATGAAAGCATCGACTATGCGACAAAGAACGGGAGACCAGTTGCCTCCAATCATTCCGATTGCGTTAGTCGAGCAGAGCATAATAAGTTCAGGGACGATTTCGAGGAGCTTAAAAGGAAGGTGCTCGGAAAAACCGAATTTAAGGCTTTTCAAGACTTGGTGAGTACGGAACTATTTGTCAAGTAGGGAAGAGAAATCAGACGTGTACATTGTTTGTTTGTGTAGAGTACTCGTACTTGGCACCACTAGGTGTCGATGGCGTGTTATATTCTAAAAGAAAGATGTTGAATGCAACAGTGGAAAACAAAAATAACAAACGTAAATCTTTCCGTCGAAGAGGGTAAAGTTCCCAGTCTTCCGAGTAAATTGATTTTCAGACCAGAGGTATTGTGATTCCGTATTTCGAGGTTCTTTAATGTTGCGTCAAATAGCTCTTTGTTGCCATACCAAAACGTGATACATTTGTATCTATAAATATATTTGCGAATATGTGGTAACAAACGAAATAAAGTAGCGATTGCACAAGTATTTGTTTTCCGCGTATTCACGCGAAAAACAATTTGTTTCACAAATTTGTTATTTGCAGAAAACTGTCGTACTTGAAAATCAGCGCCAGAAGTTCCGTCTTCTTCCCGATTTTTATTTCAAGGCAATTGAGGCCAAATCTCTCAGCGCCCTTGTCATCAATGTCGGGCTGGCTTACTTTGGCACTGATCAAGTTGTAGCGAACAGCGTAGTTGAAGAAAATGGCAGCAGAGTCAAGTGTAGTCACTCAACGAACGTGGAGATCGTCAGAAGTGAGTCATTTACTCGTATATCTATCACGTTGTTAGGAAATTTGTGCGCACTTTAGAATAATGGTTCTTATTGTCATGTTTATACTACAGGAATTGTTCGCATTATTCTCTTGACAAAAAGTCCCTGGATCCTTAAAAATGGAGATGCCATGGCGTTGAAGGACGAAACAAAAGATATGTCAAAGTCGGAAAGACAAGCTTACTTTTTAGAGTACGCTACTATAGCTCGAGTGAGCAACCTCATGACATCAGGATTTCGGTTTCATAGAAGTAGACATGGTAAAAGTCAAAATTGCAACAAGAGTTGCAGCAAGCAAACAGCAGTAACAGTTGCGCGAAAAATAGCGAAAGTAGTTTAACAATAATTTCATAAAGTACGTATTTAATTTTTATTAAATTTCTGTAGTACTTTCAGAAAATTTTTATTTTTTTACATTGCATGTGTGATATCTTTTGTAAACGTGTGTTTTTTCTTTTAAAGGTATAAGAGTCACATTTTGTACATTTCGGTGTTAAAGCCTAGTCGTACGTTTCGTTGTTTTAAATATTTTTGTAATCAGCATAAAAAAGTTGCTTTCCTGTACTTTGTTTTTATGTCCTGTGATTCTCAGTTTGGCTTATCATGGTGGAATTCACAAACTGCATGGGTTTGCTTTTGTTCTTAATGTAATGTACAATACAAGTGCAATGAAATATTGGTCTCGAAGTGTACACTTTATAATGCAATTAAAAATTTGCGAAACGTTTTTTTCCCTGCCTCCGTTTTTCTTCCAATTTCCAGATCAGAAAAAATGTGACAATCAGAGAAAAGCAATCCTAAGATTCGAAAAACGCTTTTATGTACCTCTGGCATAGAAAACGCGTTTCTATGCCAGCTCCAGATCTCTAAACGCGTTTTCTATGCCCTCGGTACATAAAATATCGTTCGTAACAGGCACGGATGTGCTCATAGGGAAAACGGGTTACAGTCCTCGGCTTCGCCTCGGACCGTAATTTCCCCGTTTCGCCAAATTCGCACATCCGTGCCTGTTACGAAATATACTATTTCACACATTTTGCGTATTTTTCCACTTGTCCTTCGGGCGATAATGGTAATTTTTCTGCAATTTCTGTTTAACGTGGACTTTTCACGACCGATTTTCGCCGATAAAGGCATCCATTTTCAGGCAGTGCCGTGAACAGACAAAAGGTTCAAGGAAACACTCACTTTTCTCGTTGAGAATCGACCGAAAATAGTCAACTTTTTTGCGGAAATAGCAGAAAAAATAGAATACTCGCCGTTCCGAAAAAACAAGTGATTCCGCGGTGAATATGTGAAATCAATTGGGCGACGAGCGTGCGACCGCGCTTCGCGCGAAGACGCACGCTCCCCGACTAGCTGATTTCATATTCCACCGCGGCATCGCCTGCTTTCCCGGAACGACGAGTAAACTAATATTTCCCCCATCACATAGCTGAATGGTATATAAAGCTTGGTAGTCGTTTTGAAACAATTTTAATTTCGATCATCTTCATCTTGGAATCTATTCACGTAACCGTCATTACATTATGCGTGTTAAGCACCCATTTCATGCTGACGTAAGAACGCAGAAACGCTACGTTTCCTGATTGCGTGATTCGCGAAAACGCCAGAAAGATGAACAAAGTTGATTTTTCTTGCGATAAAAACGCGCGTTTACCCGTTCCTGCGTTAGCATGAAAATGCACCTTTAAGGGAGTACAAACCGGTGACAGTCTTTCAAGCAATGTATCAAGGCAATGTATCAGAGTCGACGCACTGATTGGTAAGAGAGGACATTTCCAATTTCGGCTTATACCATGGCTATGTTCGTAAGCGTTAAGCGATGCAGAACCGTACTTGTTTCATGTGTTTCCTGTATTTTGTTGAACATTTTTTATGGGTATCAGTTGATGATTCATGACGTTCTCTTTTTACTGAAAATTATTTTTTCCCTTCCGCGTTCTGCTCTGCGCATCCTGACTTCAAAATGCTGTAATTGGAGCTGCGTTTAATTGCCTGGCTTATTCTTCGTGATGACTTCAAGTCTACCTACTAAAATCAGCTTGTATTTAATCTAGCATACCCTGCAAGCATCTTGTCATACACTCAGCTTAGCGTACAAGAAACTTGCACGTGATCTGGTAAAGGCTTTAAGCAGCTAGTTTCGGCTGTAGCGTAGCCCATAAGTGTTTACTGCATTTTACAAGGCTTTGTGCCGTATGATGTAAGCTGATCATCTACTTTACGGTATGAATGAATTCTATTAAAGCGACATATCGAAGTCTCTATATTTTTCACTACTGAAATGGAATGAAGTGCTGCAAAAAGAAAAAATTTTTAGTGAAAATTCCTTTATCACTGGCAAAAAGTATCATACCATTTGACAATGCGAAAAAAATGCGCAAGTCAAAGTTCAAGTTGGTCTGTTAGAACTTTAAAGATGCATTCTTGCAATTCCAAGTTGATCTTTTGAAGACTCAGAAAGGCGCTTTGCGTTTTTACCAGACAAACTTAAAATTTTTACCAGAACAGCGTGAAGTTTTTCCCATATTAAACTGCAGTTTCCACTACCCTGCGCATTTTTTTCGCATTGCCAAATGATGTGGTACTTTTTACAAAAAATCTAGGAATTTTCACTAGAAGTTTTTTCTCAGTGTGCCACTAATCCGGTCGTTATAATGCTATCTTTGATGTTAATCAACCATTACTACGATGTTTCTCATCTGCACAAAACTTATCATTCCTGTGCCTCCTCCCTATATTGCACTAAATTTGCATTAAATTTATATCTAGTTTCCCTTTTCCAATACAAAAGGCCGTCATTTCAGGTATGACGTCAGGTTAGTGGGCACCCACATCTCTTGGATTTTAAGAAGCATAAATTTTCTTTCAATTTTCGAAACGACTGTTGAAACAATTTTCGCTTGACCAATGTGGGAAGAGTCACTTCTACTGTGCGTTCACGTTCTTTAGTTGGCTAAAGTAACGCTGTAATGCACGCTAAAACGCTATCGCTGTCCACAAAATTTATATTTTCACGTTCGTGTTTCTGTTTACAGAACCGTTCACTTGGAGTACGACACTTGGGACCCGCGTCATGGATGTCGATGATCAAGTGGCAATAGACCCATAACTGGATGATCCACAACTGATTCCTCCGATTGTCGACCATGACGATGATGAAGCAGCATGGGATGACGATATTGATGATGCCGATGATGCCGAGATGGGTGACATCGATGGTGAGCCTGCATTGGACCCTGAACTGGATAACGAATTTGACAATAATAGCGAAGTATCCGACGACGACATCGATCCCATTGTCGGAGACAATGTAATGGTGACTGTCGGTCACGAAGACGACCCGTTCCACATAAATCCCGAACTCGGCGAGATGTTGCAACAGATAGGGGATACCACGCAGTTCGAAGTTTTTCTAATGCAATTGGCTAAAAACATGAGCTGCAGAGAGACGTATGAATCCTTATATGCCGCTTTCGCAGCCATCAAGGTCAGTCATCGCCACTCCACGCTGCCGACTAGTGATACAGAATTTTAGAAGACCGTTAATCGTAGTCCTTATGCATTCACGAAGCAATTTAATTGCACAAACTGCCATGATAACCTGGGGGACAGAAAAACGGCTCTGCAAAATTGCCATTGCGGAGGATGCGGTCAAGGAAGGTCAAATGAGAAGCTCAGCGAAACGCTGTATACGGATATTGGGTCCCAACTAAAGATTCTTCTCCGAAAGCCAGAAATAGCAGCTGCCCTTAGATATCCTCAGACAAGAATAAAGCGCCCCGGCCCAGACAGCCTTGAAGACGTTTATGATGGCTACGTCTACCAAAATATGTCTGCGCGTCACGAGTTTTTGGACCCGACAAGAACAATTACTCATTTGTCTTGTGGACGGATGGAGTTGAAGCGGCGCACTCTTTGAAGGCAACAGTTTGGCCAGTTTTTTTTGCAAATCCTTGAACTTTCGCCACGGGCGCGGCAAAGACACACGATCCTCGCCGCCGTGTACGTGGGTCCGTGCAAGCCAGTCATGTCCGAGTTCCTAACACCTGCATGCCAACAACTGCAACGACTTCGAAATGTGGGACTCACTTGGACTCCTGCCGAGGCAGGCAACGAAAGACGAAGCCGATTCGCAACATTGATGGTCCTCGCCGACTCTCAAGCGCGCTACGCTATTTACGAGATGTCTTGACACTACGCTGCATACGGCTGCACTATGTGCCTTGCTCAGGGTGCGAATGTCGCCGACATACCTCAAGGACCACGATCACACCACATATACAGGTGGGCACCTAATTTGGAAGAACGAACGAGTGCTGGAATTAAAGAAGATCAAAGAGAAGCGATAAGACTCGACAGGGAGTATCACGGCGTGAAAGGTCCGTCGACGCTAAACATCCTCAGGGACTTCGATCATCGGGAATCCCAGCGCTTCGACGCGATGCACTGTTTTTGGGAGGGCAACTTTAAAAGTTATTACCAAATGTTGTCATCCGGCATCAACGAAGACTATTACTTCGGTCCAGCCAGCCAAGAAATCTTCAACGACCGACTAGCCAGAGTGAAACGAACTACCGGACTGTCCCGACATCCACGTAGCCTGGACAATTTTTCTCGGTACAAAGCAACCGAATTCCGTGACATGGCGTGGTACTATTGGTTAGCTTGTTCAGATGGCGGAATGGAAGAGCAGTACGTTCGTCACTTTGTCAAATTTGCAAACGCCACCTACCTCCTATGTCAGGATGCCGTTCTTCCACAAGAAATCGACGAGGCTGAAAGACTGCTAAACGAGTACTGCCGTGACTTCTATCAACCCGGCAGACGGCGGGCAGGGTATCGGGGTCGAGGGCCACTATTCTTACGGGAATGCACTTACCATTGGCATCTTTTGAGGCATGCTCCGCGATCCGTCCGAGCGTTTGGGCCGCTATGCCATGTAACAGCGTTTGGCTTCGAATCGCTTAATCGTCGGATTCGGAACTTCATAACTAGTCCCAACGATAGCTGTAAACAGATCGTAGATTGATTTTTGCTCTTGCAGCTGCTGGACAATGCCTTGGAGCATGTCAATATGTCGCCAGGGGTCAAAAACTACATCTGGTCACGAGTGGGTGGTCAACGATGGAGAGAACAGCCCAACGAAAGCACGGGGAGATATTTTATCGGCATCAGATCGCAAGCGTACGTGGAAATTCATGAGAGAGAGCGTGCTGCTCTTGAAGACGCTGGCCATCTCAACCCTCCCAACCACGTCACGAGGCATGGCAAGGTGTCGATCAATGGCATCACTTACGAACCTGTTTCCATTGTGGATCGAAAGTTTGACAACTCAAAGATGTACTTCCATGACTTTCGCAATCCCGCTGACCAAGGCAATATCCTGAAAATCTTATCCATCATAACCTGGGAAAACGCTGACGGTAATCCCTTCACTGGCATAGTGGGGCAGGTTTGCGAGATCGTGAATCCCGCCGCGTACGGTACTAGGTACATGAGGATTGTCATGCCTACTGAAAGAGTCGTCTATGTCGATATAGACCACGCGGTTGCCTCAGCGGTCACAGTGCCAACGGAAATTGGCATTTACATGTCTCCCTTGGGCACCGTTCACGACATCGATTAACTTGCCGTCCGAATTGGATGGAATCACGGTGCGGAGAACATTGACTTGATAAGACGAGATCAGTGTTTCCGAACTCAACCACGTGTTTGCTGTCATCCGTCGTTTCAAGCTTTCTCGGTTCCATCCAAGATGACCCAGCACCAGAAAATCGCCACTATTTTGACTTTTACGCGCAATCAATTGTCACGGACAAGGAGAATGAATCAGCCCGTTGAGCCAGTTTCGATTATGAGGACAACGAGAGCGAGGCAGCGTGGAATTCCAAATGTGACGCCAGCCATCCTACAGCAGAAGGTAAGTAGTGTCGCCCATGCTCTCGTAATTCTATTGTGCTGAGTTGATCGTAAGGCCGCAAGGTTAAGTATTTTTTGTTATAGGCAATACCCTGCACAACTTGCCTTACATTGTATCTTGGAGAAACTTTTATATCGAATGCCTCGGAAAGCTTACCACGCAGCTCTCGTCGTGTGTGATGCCAACACGAACTTGCTCGGCAATGACGATTAAGTCTTGGAATCCGTAGCACGAACGATTTTTTCAACTGAACGTGACCTGAACGGCCCAGCAGCAACAAAGCGAAAGAAATTGGAGCAAATAGTTTCAAAATCAAGTGCCAGCAGCAGTAGCCTCGAGAAATACATTTCAATTCGGTTAGTACTCAACATGCTATACGACAGTGACATGGATAGAGCAATTCCCCTTCCTTTGCAGAGTCAACGTTGAACTCGAGGATTTGGAAACGGATTGGTCTCCTACGAAGACTCCGAGAAAAAGTGCACAACAATGTGACCCCCAATTTATGCCAAGTGTTATGAATAGGCCACCTTTCGAATTCCTTAAAGTCAAATTTTAATTTTTTTCAATTCCTCAAAGTCAAATTTTGATTTTTTTATAATCAAAATGCAGTCACCTTAAGAAAGAATCAATTTTAATTGTAAAAGAGTCAATTTTGACTCTTAAATGTAAATTTTGACTAAGAGAGTAAAAATTGACTACTTTTTTTTAAATGACTGCAATTTGACCCTAAGGATTTTAAAGAGCAGCCAACGGTCAACCTATTGTGAACTCATTAATATAAAAAATGTTATTTATACGAACTTGTAAGCGTCATTTGTAATGAGACCTGTTAACAAGTCGCATTAGTTCGTTACATGTATTGTAAAGTAAACGATATTTTTCGAACTTTATAGTATTTTTCTTACAACAGAAATGCATACGAATGTAATAAAAATATTTCATCCTTAAATCGTCCATGATTGCCTTCATTAGTTCCTGGAACATACAGTCTTTCTCATTGATGCAGTCCCATAGGTTGTAGAACGATTTAAAATTGCTCGATATATTGATGTCGTGAAATTCGAGAGCATTACGAAATATAGGTGAGTTTATTTGTTTATATTGATATATCGCAAAATTTCAATTTGTTCCACAGCCTATGGGACTGCATCAATGAGAAAGACTGGACGTCTCTGCATTTTCATTTTCCCGCTCTCGAGATTTACATTCATCCAATCAAATTTATGCGATTGAAATTCGCAACTTTGCGGGGCTCAGTGGCGCCGCCAGCGGCCAAATGCTGAACAAAAATCGGACTTTATCAATCGATTTGCTATAATAAGAGGACAGTATGTAGATATAATAGCGGAGATGTAAAGTTTAGCTCGTCGTTTATGAATTACATGAAAAAAATTCTGATAGAAACTCAGGAAAGAGAAGAAAATAGCACTTATAACGTTTGAATTTTTTTTCCGAAGTTGTTCCTCTACTCACTGTTTGGGAAATTTTTTTCAAGGCAAAAATTGGAACATTGGCCGTCGATCTTATTTTTTTTGGAAAAGACACAACTCGTCTTTTACTCGTAATTAATTATGAAAGTTTTAAAGAGAATTGAAGAACGGTCCTTTAGTGTTGAATGTCGATGAATAAAACGATCTTATGGAGCCATTTCAGTTGTTATGTTTTATTCATGTTTTCTGATTATAAAAGTGTCGCTCGTCCCGACATTCTCCCTGATTTTTTTTGAGTGTCACACTTCTCTAGTTCGCGGGCTATCTCCCTCAACGTGACTTGGCTGAATCATCGCGTCATAGATAAATTAATTAGCATAAGTCGCACCGTCGTAGCGCTCGCGCTATTTTGCCTAAGTCACGTTGGGGGGGATAGCACGCGAACTAGAAGTGTGCCACTCAAAAAAAATCAGGGAGAATGTCGGAGACCAGTGGCGAACCTAGAGGGGGGGGGGGGGGATTTGAGGGTTAGAACCCCTCCCGAAATTCGAAAAAAAAAAAATAATTATTTTAGTATACATACAACAGCGGAATATCAAGAATTCTAAAAAAGAAAGTTGTTTTCGAAATATGTGCTTTTTATTTTTGAAGTTGAAATTTTTGTCATTTCAGGAATATTTTAATGAATAAAAAATTATTAACTTCCCAACATTGACATTCTATTGCAAAATAATGTAAAAGGTGGTATAGATATAGATAAATAATTAAAATAATAACTGTAGAATACGATGGATTCATCCGCTAAAACTCCCAAATTTCAACAGTTGAGTCGAAAATTTTGATGCAATAATTAAACTTTGGAGCAATTTGTTTTCATATCTAGAACTTTGAGAAAAAAAATCGATATCAATTTTGAATTTCCATTTTTAAATAAGGGGAAAATAAATAGCAAGTTAACATCAAAAGTACTAACTTTTCCAGACTTTTGTATTATCTCTCTAATATAATATTATAATTATGAGCATTAAATTATATTAAAATATATTTTATAGTACAATACATTTGAACATAACATAATGTGAATTTTGAAGAGTTGATTTTTTTGTTGATGGTTTATTGTAATTACAATCAGTAAAGCACTTTCATATAAAAAAAGAATAAAAATTTATTTGAAATCAGGAGAATTCAATGTTTTTGACTTGAGAATTTCAGCTTTTTGTGGTGAGTTCTGAGAATGAGGAACTTATGAGTAAAATTGTCGACAAATGATTTTTTTTAGCAAACATTCAAAAATAAATAAGGCCAGAAAAAGCGAGCTTGAAAAATCTGAAAGGTTCATAATAGTTCGTATTTTAACAGTAATTCAGTATAGTGACGTATAATTTCGAAATTGAACAAATTTCAAAACAAAACTTATACTTGAATAAATATTTAGAATAAAACAGTAATAATTAAATTATGAATGATATTGTATATTATATCTAGAAATGTAAAAGACTGATATTCCCAATTTTTTAATCGTGATACATCTTTATTGTTAATTATCAATTAAAATTCTAGTGATTTTATGTACATTCGATGACGAGCAAACATCGATGATTTTTAATTTCAACGCATGATAAACTAGAGTAGTAGATGACAAAATATTTTTCTTAAATTAAAATATTTTTTCAATAAAGTTTCGGAACTTAACAAGTGAAGCCTTCAAATTTTCAATTGAAATGCCTTAAATTTGGAACTCGCAATATTTAAGAAATAAAAAACTAGAGAATTCATTGGTAGAAATAAAACTATTCGAAAATATATTTAAAATATTCCAAGACAGAAACTGTTATTTTTGGAAAACCCCTCCCAAAAATTTTTTCTGCGTGCACCCCTGTCGGAGACATAACCCGTCGAACGCGCCTAATGCCGTCAAGATGTATGAATCACGCCATAGCCTAATTAATTAGCAAAAGTCGTTATCGCAGCTGTCACAATCGCAGCCCTAACCTCATTTCATATTATTCCAGCTGATTCCAGCAGCATTTTACACGCTAACGCGATCTATAAAATTGTAAGGGTGTTCGATTACCTTTACATACTTCTAATTGACCTGAAAACATTATTATCGCCGATTTTTAGGTTTTACAAGCCCCGATTTTCCATGTGATAACATTCGGTAAAATTCGGCGCTACTGAGGCTCACAAAGTTGCGAATTGCAGTCCCGTCATTCACGTGAATTTAACCGCAGTCGGTAAGGAAGAGACCAAGTTACTAGCCCAACCTCGCAATTGTCCCTATAGATAATGATCTTTAATTAGCAATTAAACAGCAATTTTACGAGTCCATCATTGCATTTTCACTTTTGTACAATCTTATAATGATAAATTAACGTCACTGTTGCCCTCTTCTCCCTTTCATTCCATCTATTTTTTATTTTCAGTACCCCCTTCAGGTTACTCTCTTCACATATTTATCGCCAAATATACTCTATTTAGAGAGCAACAAATCCTGTTAGTTCTTTTTTTGAAATCAAAAAGTAAGTTTCGAGCAAATTCTAAGCATTTATTTTGTCTCCACATGTTATTTGCATGAGCAACATTTTCCGGGTTGTTCCCAGGGAGCGAGGGAACAAACAGTTTTTAGATTTTGTAAATCAAAAAAGTCCATCATTTTGAGGGTAAACATTTTTTCGAACTTTTTAAAGAAATAAAATGTACAGATATGTATTTTGTTATTCTCATTCACTAATGAACTGGTGAAGAGTTATTAATTTACTATGTATTATTTCATTATTTAATTGTTGAACCTTCAAATTTCATATATCAAGTGTATGAGGAAGTGCCTTAGGAAGACAGTTATGGATTTCACGAAATTCCTTATAATTAAAAAAAAGCATTCGCAAACATTGTACAACGAATAATTTTTAATCATGTGACAGAAAAAAATTCTTATACATTGTGAATTACTTATGGAAAAACAAAAAAATAACACAAATTAAAATTTTATGAGAACCTCTGAATAAAAAGGATCTTAGCAATAAAAGGGATAAGAAATTTAAAAAAAAATAGCTTTCCCGGCGTGCTTCGCTAAGCGTAATTGTATATTTGGAAAAAAATAATTGGAAGAAATGCGAAAAAATTTTGATCAGAAAAAGGATTCAGTGAAAATGTAGAATAGATTTTGAATTGCAGATTGGCTAATTTAGTGCCAACGAATCAAAAATTTTGGACGCGCGATGCGGTGAAATATTTCGAAAACATTGCGTTGAATGAAAATTTCAATATCAAAGTATTAAGACAAATCGACGACATATTCTTTATTAATTTAGACGATTATGATTTAATGAGAAGCATCGACCAATACATCGTTGATAGAGAATATGCAGTTTATAAAAATTATTTGTCTCCATATTTTTCATCCGCTTGATATGATACTCAATTGAATTGTTATGAATTAATAAAAAAACGTTTGAGGAAATAATGCTTTTCATCTTTTATTTAATGTCCTGCCATTGTACTTTTGCCATGAATATAAAACAATATAATATTTTTTCAAAATAAACTTAATCAATCTTAATATGAACATTAATAAATATTATAAGAAAAAATTTGCGGAAATTCAATAAAACAAAATATATGGAAACTGAATTTGAAAGGTTGTTTCCCGATTTGATGACCTCTTCCTGTTATTTCATCCGGCTTATATTTTTTTGAGAATAAATTTTTATCTCAATATTTTCCATATGCTTGATAATATACTTAATTAAATTATAATGTGAATTTAAAAAAAAACGTTTGAGAAAATACTACTTTTGATCTGTTATTTAATTCATAACATTTGTTATTGATTCATATTCATTCGCAAAAAAATATAAAAAATTAATTATAAAAATTTATTATTAATATGATGTTAACTAAACATTGTATACAAAAATGTAATTTTAGTATATAATTGTGTAATGCCCAATTATTGAAAAAAATATTTAACATTTTTTAAACATTAATATTGAAGATGTATTACAGGAAAGTAAATCTCACAAATTGCTGATGTTTTGGTATTAACTGTATGAAAATTTCTCGATCCCACTCAACGCCATTTTTTTCTCACTCTATGGCAAAAAAAATACGAAGCATCGTATTTCCTTTCGTAATAAATTCGATCTCTCAATTCTTCCGCGTACGATGACACAAATAATTTTTCTTCAATTTCGGGTCTGAAATTTTTTCTTTTTTTATCGTGGGATTCGTTTTTTTGATCTTCCTGCCTCTCAATTTCATGCCTGTCGCAAAATTTCCCGAAAGTTTGTGTTTCAATGCCGCAAATATCTCTACATTTTACATTTTCCTCCATCGCCTGAAATTTTTTGTCTGTTTCGTAGTTGACGTCCTACAAATTATTACATGAATAAAAAAATTCAAATAATTGTTTTTTTTTATTCAAACAATATTTTTAAATTTGTTCATACAACAATTCATACGCATCGTCAATGATCCATATATTCGTTTAGAAAGAGATACCATTCTCTATCTCCGTCTTTTTGAAGAGAAGATAAGAGGCAATGGACGACGCATTAGTCTGACGGAGATAAAAGTTGAATTTGAAAATTCAATATCTCCTTCATTTTTGCTAATTTCGCAAAAAGGAAAAAAAATAGTTGTACAGAATTGTCTCGGGAATCTGTCATTTCCAGCTCTAACGGTGACATTCGAACACCCTGTATATAATAGCGGTTCTTAATAGAGTTTGGTACTGAAGATTAGGCAACAATTGGTTAAACGGTTCGAAAGATACGGGTAATGCGTGGGTGGATGTGGGAGTGGGATCACTGTCAATAGAAAGCAGGTTTGCTCAATTCCCGATATTGTTGAAATTTGATATGGAAGATTAGGCAGATATTGCTCGAATGGTTCAAAAGATACGGTTAATGCGTGGGTTGATGTGGGAGTATGATCACAGCCAATTGAAACCAGGTTCTGAAGGATCGCAGTCAATAGAAACCAGATTCTAAACATTGTAGAGTTCAATATGGAAGATTTGGGGAAGATTGGTCGAACGGTTCGATAGATACACCTAATGCGTAGGTGCGTGCGTGGATGGAGTGCGAACAGGACAATGTATAGCTATAAACCATCCTTGAACTGGGACGAATATGTTATGCAAGGTTTCATAGAATTTTGTTGAGCCGTTCAAGAGTTATGGAATCACAAAGAAAGTGGCATTGATTTTTATATATATAGAAAAGTAAGTTTTTAAACGATGAAGCCAAGCGTTTTCAAACATAAAAAATAATTTCATTTATTAGTGCCCAGGTATTCATCATTTAACGTTATGAATGATAACAAATTATGATTGATTGATATTATCATTATAATATAAACAAATACTGATGAGTGAATTAAAAAAAATAAATAAATAAAAGACTAAATAATTATCGATATGATAACAAAAAAAATCGATAATAAAATATTCATTTATGTGAAAAAATGAATTTACTGGAGATGATTATAAGAATATAAAACAGGAGAAATATACAATTTTTTTTATATATTAATATAAATTTGATAGAACATACATAAATGTGTCGCGGGATGAGAAAACGCAGCTTAGTGACAAAGTCGGTAAGGTTCACTTGGGACTGACTCGAAATTTCGAGCCTAAAGTGCTCAAATCACCATATTGTGGTGTCACCTATTGTGTTCGAGCTCGATCATTTATTTTCCGAGAACTTTTCAATCGTTTAGCCTAAGCGCTGGAACAAATTGCGCTCACATTATCTGAGTTTGTTGAGGCTCGAGCTCGAACACAATAGCCCTCTCACAGCATAGTTCTTTGGGGCACTTGAGGCCCAAAACATCGTGTCGATTCAAAATAAACCTTACCGATTTTACCGCTAAGCTGCGTTTTCTCATTCCATGACACATACAGTCTGTCACGTAAGAGCGTAGCAGTGATTATCCGGAATGGGTAGGTGATATCGAATTAATTTTTATATAGTATGTATGTGGAACCCTTACCTTTTTCGGAGTGTTACTAGTAAGTCGTCCAGTCTCCCCCAGCATCGATTATTGCCTGACACTTATGAGGCCCGCTTGCGACAAGATTTTCGGCGTAATCCTTTGGGAAGGACCACCAAATTTGACGAATTTGTCGAGAAAGCTGTTTTAAATTGTGAGGCCGTCTTTTTCAAAGCTTCATCTTGATTACAGCCCAAAAATTCTCCATTGAATTCGCATCAGGTGACTGAGACGGCCAATCCAAAGTGACGATGCCATTTTCCTCTTCCTACAACTTGCAGGCTCGACTCTGATGTTTAGGATCATTGTCCTCTTGTAGGATCCAATCATCGTTTTTTGCTCCATACATACGTTTGGCGGAGAGTATCAAAGCTTTTTGATAAATTTTATTCATTTTTTCGGCGTTCAAGTTGTCCGTGAAAAGGTACAAAGTCCCGAAACCCTTTTCCAAAAAGCATCCTCAAACGTGGATCTTAACAGGGTGCTTTACGGTTCGTTACTTACGTTACAATCTGCTTGTGGGATTTTCTCAAGCATGTTTAATACTCGAAAAAGCCCAAAATGATGCTTCGTCGGAAAAGATGACTTGGCCCCAATCACGATCTTTGTTTTCTTGAGCCCACGCAAGACGTTTGGTGACGTGATTTTCACTCTGCAGTGGTTTCATGAATGTACTCCGATATTTGATGTCGTTTTTTCGCAGATGCCTGCGAATAGTTTCGTAAGATATTTTTACACATTCTTTCGCTAGTTTTTCAACTCCTTCGCGCAAAGTTAAGGTTGGGTTTTTTGAAAACAGAGTCAAAATCGTTTTTTCGGCCTCCTGCAACACCTTGCAATCATGCCCACAATTTGGATAGTCATCGACATTTCCGACATTCAAAAACCGATTCACCCACTTGGTAACGAACTGCCGCGATACTTTCATATATTTTGAAGCAGCTGTATGGGACATTTTCGGTCCACGCGGGTGCGTACACAAGAAAAGCGCCTCGTGATGCTTAGCGTAAATTGCACTCATTTTCTTAGCGATGCCTTAATCAGACTTAATCCAAAAAACAGCTGGTTTCTGCTATATTGCGAAAAAGGTAAGGGTTCCACCTACATACTATAAAAAAATTATATCGATATGACCTACCCATTCCGGATAATCACCGCTACGCTCTTACGTGACAGACTGTATGTTCAAGATACATGTGGGATTTTTTGTTTTAAAAAGATTATTTTTCTATGTTTTATTCTATTTGAGATTCCCACGCGTGTTACGAAGTTAGAGTTCAAGATGGAGGTTCGGGTTTAGGAGATAGAGATAGATAGAGATAGAGATAGAGAGAGAGAGAGAGAGAGAGAGATTTGCAGTTGTATTGGAGTTGATTATTATGTTTTCGGGATCATTATATTTGTTTTAGGTCTTAGCAACGACGAAATAAAACAATGCAAAAACTACGACGCAGAGAAAACTGTTTATTTGTAAGACTTTGATTTTGAGTTAAATATAGAAAATCGGAAAAAGGGTTTTCGCGTTTCATTGAACTGAAAATCCTACATACATATTTTATGTATTATAACTGAAGTCATAATCTATTAGAGCTTAACAAATATTATTTATACATTCCAATTTTTGCGGCTAAGACATAAATAGCATACAATGATATCATTGATACTGCACAATCGATTATATGCAAACAAATCAAGGGTTCATTATATATACAGCACGCTTGTACGGGATGTGACGGATGGTGGATTTGGCAGACGAAAAACAAAACACAACCCTACAACGAAACAAACCACAGTGCGCACTTCACAGCGTTAGATTTTATACGAGTTATTCAGCCAACGTCAAGTGGTCATGAAATTTTTAAGAATGGATAAATGAAAATGGAATTTTAAAAAAAGTTTTACAAAAAGTTATAATCTACATGCAACAAAAAAATGTTCATCATTTATTTTTATGCAATTTTTTGTCAGTTCACCTAACCTAACCTAATTAATAAGCTTCTGAAAAAGCCATGGTTTGTAGAAACCTGTCAATAGATATTGTTTCAATCACGCCTGCAATTTTGAAAAACACTGTTTTTAGCAAAACACTTTCATAGTTTTTTAAGAGAAGCAGGCATTTTTAAAACTCCTTGATAACAGGCTTATCAGCTATTCCCAGTTCATAAAGAAGTCCTTCAGACTCCTTGAAATAAAAAGTTTTTGAACAGTTTTTTAAAATTATTATATAAACTTAGAATACTAATAACTCAGCTTATTTGCCTAGTGTAAATGTGGTAATTAAGAGGCTGCCACTCCAAAAGAATTTTGAAATTAGATTTGTAACTTTGCAGAAATATTTTTAGAGATGTCTTCTAATGATAGAATCTTCAATAGATACATAGTCTTCCATAGATAGAGTTTTCCAAAAATGTAATTTTTTAATCCTCCAAATATATCACCCTCCTTAATTTTCTTAAGTATAGCTCCGTAAATTGATATATCATTATGTATTAGCAAAAAAATTCTAAACAAACTTGAATCCACAAATTCTGAAAATTTTAAAATGATAAAAATTTATATCAAACAAATCCTAATCGAAATTACAATGCATCAAAAAAATTCTAACATTTTTTTGATGCATTGTACACTGAGAATGATTCAATGAGAATGCATTGTACGCTTGTCCCAACACGATCCTTCGTGTTGAGCGCTTAAGTTTTGGCTCAACACAAAGCGCGGTTTAGCATTACACATTTGTTAAAGAATGCTTTCGAGTAAACCCAACACTGAATGAATACTATGATGAATAAAATGTCCCTGGGGAGATCTCCCGACATTATTGGGCATAATAGGCACGAAGAATGCAGTGCAGGGAATCGATGACGAACCGTGACGAACCAAAAGAATTTTTCCGATCGATTAAGGTTATTCCGGTGTTATTAAGGTTCAAGAACAGTAATCATATACTCACAACACGAAGCCCGTGTTGGGTGAAGCTGATTTTTTTCTCAGTGTAGTTTTGAGGCAGTGCCTATTCGCACCGTTCATGTACTTTGTATTATATCAGCTGACATTTTTTGTATGTTTGTTGACGGAGTTTTTGTGATAAGAAAGGTTTTCAGGTTAGGTTTTTTTATACAAACACAAAGAAACAGAGTTTTCCAGCATAAAAAAAAACAACCTAACCCAAAAAACCTTACTTTTTGAAAAAAGTCCGTTAAAAACACGGAAACTGATATCACAAGAAGTACTTGAAAAAAGCGAAGATACCCAAAAGTCAAACTTTTCATGTAATACGAAACACATAAACGGTCAGAATATGCACTGCCTATCTTTTGATGGTGTGTTAGGTTTTGATGGTATTTTTACTATTATATAATTTTTTTTTTTATTATGCGAGCACAAAATGATCGTGTTTTGCTGGCCATGGATTGAGCATAAGATGCCCCTTTTCAAGCAGTGAATGAAAGTGAGAAGACCCATGAAAAAAAGGTACCAGGTCATCAATTTTTCCACAGGTCACCATTTATTCCACCGACTCGAAAAGGGGTACCTACACTCAATCCGTGATGCAGCAAACCACACCTATCATTTTCAGCGCTACAATGAAAAATATAGTTGATATCCCAAAGGAGAGCCTTTCCACGCGCAATGGCAAATTCTCAAAAATCGTGGAATTACCTGAGGCCTACAGCCCTTGGCATTTCCTCGTTCCGAGAATGTTGCCGTTGTGCACGAAAAAACGCTACTGTCCCTCTTGATATGAAATATACTATTTACTTTCCAATCTTAAATATCATGGAGAATAATTTTTTGGTAAATGTGTACCTTGGGTCCCAGAGCCAAAAATGGGCCTAAAAAAACTGAATTTTCTGAAAAACGAGTGTTTTTGATAGAGAACATCTTCAAGATGCAGCGCATAGCGAAATGGGGGTGTTTTTTATTAAAAACAATTAATTAATTGTTATTATTAATTAATTGTTATAATTAATTAATTGTTAATAAATAAACAATTAATTAAATTTAATGCGAAATTGGTACCTTAAGATCGAAAATGGCCGAAATTTAGTCGCTGATTTTTTATTGTCTCGAAAAATATGAAGGTGAAAATGCATTCGATGAACTTAGACTTAACGTGTAACGTGTAAAACGGCTGATATTTATAAAAAAATGTGGTAAATAAATCGCAAAAGTAAGTTTAGAAAAATAGTGACAAGTGACGCGAGAGGTGAGCAATTGTTTGTGAAGAATGTGAAGTTCACGAGATAAATTGCTTGAGAAATTCAAGATGGCGGTGGATTTCAAATTTAGTGAAACTTTTCTCTCCGACTCATTTTCGAGTGTTTCTAAAAAAAAAAACCTAACCCAAGAAATGCTATTATTCCCAAAACAAAAAAAAAAAAAAAAAAAAAAAAACAAAAAAAAAAAAAAAAAAAAAAATTGAAGGTTATGTGCAGCTCTTCAGGAACTTGAAATAATTTTTGTTGAATTCGATTTTTTTTTTAAATTCAAAACCTGCCTAGAACATTGTTTTTAGAAGAACAATTGAATATTTCAGGAAAAACAGTGATCGACTGGTCTAACTTCGTGTGTGAGGTCATGATATTCTGGGCTTTAAATGAGTCATCTTCGGTTATCGGAGGCGAAGACAAGATTTTCGAAATTGATGAATCGAAGATAGGGTCTAGAAAAAATAACACAGGCCGAGTCATCGCCGGTCAATAGATTTTCGGGGGAATGGAAAAAGAGACGAAAAGGTTTTTTATTGTTCCTGTCAAGCGCAGGACAAAGGAAGTTTTGTTGAAAATCAAGAAGAAAAGAATTGATCCGGGGACGACCATTATGAGTGATTGTTGGAGGTCTTATGATTGCTTGGAACAGGAAGGATACAAGCATTTCAATGTCAATCATTCCGAAAATTTTATTGACTCGGTTACAGGTGTCCATACCCAAAGCATCGAACGCCAATGGGGTACAAAAAAATCAAAAATTCCAGTGCGAGCAAAAAAAGGGCCCATTTTGACATGTACCTAGCAGAAATCCTGTTTACTAAAAAATATACCAAAGTGGCAGACAGGATCTATGTCATATGGACGGAAATTGGAAAACTGTACCATCCAGGAAACCCCCAGTCAATTATCAAAAGCTTCTGCCTGAGAGATTCCGACTCTAAGAATGACGAAGAAGACAAAAACCAGGAAAACAAGGAAGACGAAGACCAGGAAAACAAAGAAGGTGAAATAGGTATTGATTATGAGGATTGGACATTGTAATTTAAATCGCTGTAAATTATTATCGAAAATTCATTAATAGTATATTGTTGACCGAGAGGGAGAACGGGCGTTTCCGCGCCACGTGCGAAGTTGATAACAACGAGGCTACGCCGAGCACGAGGCGTAGCCGAGTGTTGCGAGGTGTAGCCTCGCTGTTATCAACTTCGCACAAGGTGCAAACGACCGTTTTTCCCGAGGTAAACATACTATTTTCTCCGCCGCAGGAGCGAGAGACTGAGTTTGACGCTTCGCTGGCGAGTATCGAAAACAATCGATTCGAGATTATTTTGGTTTGCATAAAGTGGGAAAGTGGACTTTCCTGCACACAGTTCTGAGAAAACATTAAACAGCTCTTACCGACTGTAGGGAGAAAGTAATCGAGTGGTTTCACTCCTACAGTAGCAAAAACGCACAGTTAATTCGAACGCGAACGCTATTACCGACTAAAAGAGGAGAGAAAACAAGTAGTTCTCTCCTAGGAGTAGAAACGGCAATACAGAATACATACCGACCGAGAATCGATTATTTTCAATACAAGCTAGCGGAGCGAAAACGAGCTGTCACGCTCCTGCAGCGGAGAAAATAATAAAAAATTTAACGATTTTTTAAAGAATCAAATTTTTTTCGTCATAAGCAGATGAAATTATGGAATTGTATATGGTAATGTAGTAAAAAAATAAAATTTCGATTTTTTTCCTCGATATTGTCGTTTCTCTGTGATTTTTCATCCCTTCTATTTCTCATCTTTTAAAAACTGATCAAAATCAACAAAAATTATTTCAAGTTCCTGAAGAGCTGCACATAACCTTCAATTTTTTTTTTTTTTTTTTTTTTTTGAGTTATGGGAATAATAGCGTTCCTCGGGTTAGGTTTTCTTTTTTTTAGAAACACTTGAAAATAAGTCGGAGAGAAAAGTTTCACAAAATTTGAAATCCACCGCCATCTTGAATTTCTCAAGCAACCTATCTCGTGAACTTCACATTCTTCACAAATAATCACAAACAGTTGCTCACCTCTCGGAGGGTGGAAAAAGACACTAACTGCTAAAGTCCCAAATGCTTGAAAATCCCGAACAAGCTTCAATCCTGAGAACGAATATACCCGATCAACTATTCCCCGACATTCAAAAATTCCGATGTATAAATGACCCTCAGCTGTAAAGTCCCGCTTATTGGTCGCCCTGATATTGATAATCCAGAACGCTCATTGACTCTTTGTTTGAAAGTCACGAAGCTGCAAAATCCAACAGTAATGATGGGCGATACTGTATCGATACTTTGAGTATCAATACTTTTAAACCGATACTCTGATGTTTTGTATCGATACGCTAGGTTATAAGCACCGATTGGCTCGTTCCCTGTGTAAGGCAGTGTTGAGGTTTCCGAAGGCCTCCGCGGGATAAGTCGGAATTGTCAGTATTGTCACCAATTGTCACCGCCTTGCCACACAACAATCGCAGTCAATCGCAGTGTTTTCTTTGCAAAAGTAAGTTTTTTATTATAGCAAAACATGTAATTTATGTCATAAGATAAGAGTAAATTGAGACCCGTCGGTCCCCCTTAGGCCCTAGTTTGAAAAAATTGATTGTTGATACAACTGTAATTATTTCCAAATATATTTCTATTTCATAGTGCCTAAGGCTGCATCCAATGTATGAAAGCATTTCCAGCGCATGTCTACTACTAAAGCAAGATGCAATACATGTATGGCTGAAGTAAAGTGTTCTGGAAACACCACGAATTTGTTTTTTCACATCAAGCGCAAACACGCGCATCTGTTGATCAAAAGTTCTGAAAGTGCTAGTGTGAGTGACGAAAACGAGACTGACTTTAATAGTGAAACTGCTGATGAATCTAATGAGAGTTCTGAAAAAAGAAAAATCCAGGTAATTCTAATATTAAATATTTATGAATTTCAATAACTGTACATAATATTTAAATAAATGATGTATTATAATTATTATGACAGATTGTTATTGATAATAATATTGTAAATACTATTTATCTAATCGTAATGAATATAAATATTAATTGTAATTATGATTATTCGTAATTACATAAATAAGCATTGAATTGAGCAATAGACTCAAAAACATAATGAATTTCAATATCAAAAAGTATTATTGTAAGTTTTTTTTGTATGCACTCACACACACTCACACTCACACACACACTCACACGCACGCACGCGCGCACACACACACACACACACACACACACACACACACACACACACACACACACACACACACACACACACACACACACACACAGGCACTTACATTTTGTAGTATATATTCTTTCAAATTAATTTTTATATTCCATGTCATAATGTATAATTGTTCATAATTGTATTTTAATTATTTCATAATTACACTTTATGTTATTATTCATTATATTTGAAAAATGTTACATAAAACTAAATTATTGAAACTATTATATATCGTTCTTATGAGTATTTGGATTCTCTTCCGATCATTAGGGAGCCAATTTTGAATAATTACATAAGGTCTTGTTTTCTTGAATTTTGTTTTATTTTGTCCAAGCTTTCGACTCTTCCATTTTGAGTCCTCATCAGGGAAAGAATATTATCTAATTTTTGAAAATATGTATAATATAATAAGTTTATAACAAACATCAAATCTCGTTTCATATTACAATGTATTTTATTTATCTTATCAATTTCCAGTATCAAACGTTAAATCTCATCATCAATTCCGTGCCATTAAATCAGAATCAGATCTCAATCGATCCTTGTCCCCAACTATCCCTTCCTCACTCACAATTACAGAAACCAATCATCAGTACATAATAAATATTCGTAAATAATCATGCAAGAACGTATAACAACTAATGAAACTCACGTACTAAACTATCGAAAGTGCACATTCAAATGGTTACTGACCCTCCAGTTCAAAATTCTCTCCACAAAATTACTTATCAAACATAGATATGACGAATTTATCCTTGTATCAATAGTAAACACTGATTAAACTCAATTTTAAGGCGACTGAAATTCTATCATTTAAAATAATTTACTCCAAAATTTATCATAATTTGAATTTAACTTTTCAGTGTCAGATTGTTTATTTATTGTATTCTTTTCATTCTTGATGTGTATCATTTCTGCAATCGTCCTTTTGAAATAATTATTTTCCTTGTTTAAAATTCTTACATCCTTCCAATCAAAATCATGTCCATTGTTTATCCTATGATTTGTTACTACCGTATGTGTGTTTTGAGTATATCTAATATCATTCTCATGTTCCCTGATTCTCGTCTTCAATCTCCTCTTGGTTTCACCTATGTAAACCGCATTGCAATCATTACACTGAATTTGATAAACAACTCCCTGACAATCATCTTTCGAAATTTTATCTTTCCCCTTCTTTATGATAGCACTATTAATATTGTTCGTATTTCTAAATACTGTCTTTAAATTATATTTCCTATTAATTCTCTCTAAAGTGTGTGCCATCTGTTCAACGTGTGGCAATGATATAATAAAATTTTGTTTTTCCGGATCTTTTTCAATTTCCTCATTTTTACTGTCTTTATCGATTCTAAATGTGAAATCCTTTTCCTAATGAATTTTTCAATGAAATTTTCAGGGTAATTGCTATTTTTAAGTATTCTCCTTACTATTGAAAGATTATCTGGATTCTCTAGTCTTAATGCCTTATCCACAAGAGAGTAAATAACCTGTATTTTCTGAGTCTTCTTATTACTTGACAAAAAATCCATGCATCTTTCAGTTTACGTCTCTTTTCTAAACCAATTGAATTTTAACTTATTTCCAAATCTTATAATTCTTAACTCCAAAAAATCAATGGATCCATCCTTTTCAATTTCATGTGTGAATTTCAATCTCTCATGATACGAATTGAAATTTTGAAGATACAAATCAATTTCATTTTCAGGTATCACTAATAGAATATCATCAACGAATCTAACATAGAATAGAGGTTTACAATTCAATTTTTCTTTCAGACAATACTCCTCAAGATCTTTCATAACTAAATCTGCTAATATAGGTGAAAAAGGGGTTCCCCATCGGTGTACCGTGTATTTGTTTAAAGATTTGTCCATTATAAAAAAAATCTGATGATCTTAATAAAAATGCAATACTTCTTAATAATTCATCTTTTGGAATGGTGCTTTTTTCCACCGTTAGTGAATCATATCGTTTTTCAACTGCCTTCAATATTAAATCATGGGGAACATTATTGAACAAGGAAGAAACATCAAATGATATCAACTTATAATTACTAGATAATAATAATCCTGTCAATTTCTCCTTCAAATCCAAACTATCCTTAATATAACTATCAGCCTTTTTAAAATTGTCTATCAAAAACTTATGGACAAATTTTGCTAATTCATGTGTTGAACTTCCTATAGATGACACAATAATACGTAAGGGATTGTTATCTTTATGTATTTTGGGTAGACCGTATGCCCTAGGTAAATTTCCATCTGTAATTAACATTTTTCTATAAATCTCTTTGTTAATAATTTCCTTTTTTAACCAATCATTTAGAATCTCTCGTTTCTCTTTTTATTTTATTTATTGGATCTTTATCAATCTTCTTATATGTACTATCATCATTTAGTTCAGTTAACATTTTTCTCACATATTGATCTTTATACATAATTACAATTTTTCCTCCTTTATCTGCTTTTGTCACAAATAATTCCTGATGAGTTTTAAAAAATTTCCTTGTTTGTTCAATATAATTCGTTATAATTTTCTCCTTGAACGAAAGATGTCTTCTTTTGTTATAAAATCTGAGTAAAGCCTGGATTATATCATTTCTGTAATTATTCTTTTCATCTTCATCTATTTTATATACATTGCTTTCAATATCCTTGATAATTTCAATGTAAGGAATCTTTCTATTGTCTCTATAAATCAAGTTAAACTTTTCGCCTAAGCTCAGTGTGTAGAGAACAAACCTAGGGATCTTCATATCAGTCAGATTCGTTATTATGTTATGTAAACCAAGAGGAGATTGAAGACGAGAATCAGGGAACATGAGAATGATATTAGATATACTCAAAACACACATACGGTAGTAACAAATCATAGGATAAACAATGGACATGATTTTGATTGGAAGGATGTAAGAATTTTAAACAAGGAAAATAATTATTTCAAAAGGACGATTGCAGAAATGATACACATCAAGAATGAAAAGAATACAATAAATAAACAATCTGACACTGAAAAGTTAAATTCAAATTATGATAAACTTTGGAGCAAATTATTTTAAATGATAGAATTTCAGTCGCCTTAAAATTGAGTTTAATCAGTGTTTACTATTGATACAAGGATAAATTCGTCATATCTATGTTTGATAAGTAATTTTGTGGAGAGAATTTTGAACTGGAGGGTCAGTAACCATTTGAATGTGCACTTTCGATAGTTTAGTACGTGAGTTTCATTAGTTGTTATACGTTCTTGCATGATTATTTACGAATATTTATTATGTACTGATGATTGGTTTCTGTAATTGTGAGTGAGGAAGGGATAGTTGGGGACAAGGATCGATTGAGATCTGATTCTGATTTAATGGCACGGAATTGATGATGAGATTTAACGTTTGATACTGGAAATTGATAAGATAAATAAAATACATTGTAATATGAAACGAGATTTGATGTTTGTTATAAACTTATTATATTATACATATTTTCAAAAATTAGATAATATTCTTTCCCTGATGAGGACTCAAAATGGAAGAGTCGAAAGCTTGGACAAAATAAAACAAAATTCAAGAAAACAAGACCTTATGTAATTATTCAAAATTGGCTCCCTAATGATCGGGAAGAGAATCCAAATACTCATAAGAAGGAAAAAAAAGGAGCGAAATACAGATTTTATTATATATCGAAGAAATCCTTTAAATTTGATTGGATATTTTTTGATAATTCCAATATTATTTGAATAATCGAAATAAAATTCAGTAAAAAAACTGGGCGCAATATATTATTATATAATTATATTATACTATTTGAGAGTACTATCAATAATAATAATAAATTTTCATTGTTTTAATTAAATTAAATTTGTTTAATAATAAAATTACTTATTGAATAAATTAACTTGAATTGAATCAGTAATCATACTTTTTTTATAATGTAATTGAATGATAGTAGTAAGAATAAGTAAAAGAATGTTCCGAATCGTATAACATTTCACGATAAGTATCTTTAACTAGATACACAACAATTTCTACTTTTAATTATTACTTAGGCGTTTCACAAAGTTGTATCTTTTATTTTCAAGGATCTATCTGCGGGATGCAACGATAAGCAAATGCCTTCAGAATCTTCAGATTCTTCAATACTTCTACAACCAACTCTATCAACATTGTTGGATGTTCCCAAAAAACAAATAACAATAAATGACATTTTCAGCACTCAAAAGTCGTTACAAGGTATAATTCAGTTGATTTTTAAAAATTTACATATACATTTTAAGGTACATCTACATGAAAGATTTTCCCGTTTTATCAATCATTATTGAAAAATCATATTTTTGAATATTTACAATTTAATTATTAATTATTCAATTATTACATAAAAAATATTTATTATTTTTATAATCAATTGTTATATAAATAATCATTATGGAAGAAATATATTTTTGAATATAAATGAATAATTATTATTGAAAAATTAGCTATGAAAGAATTTCATTTTAATATCAAATAACTAATGATAAAATAAGATAACATGATTAATTGAAAAAAAGTGAAAACAGATTGAACAAATTTTGTTATTTTTTTGCAGAAGGAGGGATGAAACATGCAGCTATCACGAATTCGCTCCTCTATATGATAGCAGTAGATAATATACCACTGCAGACAACCGAAAATCGTAGATTCAAAAAGTTTATGGAAACAACATGTCCATTATACAAGCTTCCGAGTAGGAAAACTGTCACGAGAATGATGGATGCAAAGTATGAATCCCTCAGCGATAAGGTCAGAACTACACTCGCATCTGTTCAGCATCTGTCACTTACTACTGACTGTTGAACGGAAATCAAAACTACGAAGACCTACATGTCGCTGACGGTTCATTATCCTGCTGAAAATTTACCTCAGATTGTATCAACGAACTTAGGTTGTTTTCCTTTACATGAATCGCACACAGATCTCTATTTAGGAACTGAATTACAAAAAATTTGCACAGAGTGGAAAATTTCACAATCTCAAATCACGTCTTTTACTACTGATAACGGCGCTAATGTGATAAAAGCAATTTGTGATTCATTCGATGAAACTCTCCGCATTCCTTGTTTCGCTCACTCTTTGCAATTAGTACCACAATGCGCAATAGAGAAAACAGAAATATTGCTTGATAGTTTAGATAGAGTTAAAAAAATTGTCACATTTTTTAAACGCAGTACAATTGCTGCTGAAGACCTCAAACAAGCTCAAATTCAGGCAAGGAAAACGGAATGAACGGCGTTGAAATTGATTCAATCAGTGAGCACTCGCTGGAACTCAGAATTCCATATGGTTGAGCGTTTTGTTGTTGTGGAAGATTTTGTTACTCCTGTGCTCTACAAACATTGCAGAAATGACAAATCTAATAGCGTTCCAAAGCCATTGCTACCTGAGGAATTGGAAGTTTTAAAAGAAGTACTTCAACTTCTCAAACCTTTCCAACATGTGACAACTGAACTTTGTTCAGAAGATGTCACCTCAAGTAAAGTAATACCTTTTATCAACTGTTTGAATTCAGCATTGGAATCTGCAAAACCATCCTCAGATGTTGCAATGGTTTTACAATTATATTAAAAAGAGCAAATGAAAAAAAGATTCGACTCATTTTCCGAAAAATATCCCATTCTTGTAAAAGCTACTCTTCTAGACCCACGTTTTAAAAAAATGCACATCTCAAAACCTTTGACAGTTGTTACAAATGTTAGGGGAATATCAAATGAAATGAGTGTAGTGGAAGAATGTTCGACACCTGATTGGAACATTGAAAAAGATGCAAAAGTTGGAAACACGGATGATCTGTGGAGTTTCCATGATGATGCAGCTCGAAAAGCTGAGGTGCATCATGATTGAGACGAGCCAGGTGGAATTTCCACAGAATTAAGAAATTATTTGTCTCAACCAACGATTCCGAGGCAATCAAATCCACTCAAATACTAGGAAGCCATGAAGCTTTCCTACCCAAATATATATTCTGTTGCGAGAAAATATCTATCGGTTCCTGCGACCTCGGTTCCCAGTGAAAGATTGTTTTCAAAAGCAGGGACCATTGATTCTGACAAGCGAAGCAGGTTAGACCCTGAGCGTCTCAACAAACTAGTATTCTTGTCTAGCATGAAAGAAAAGGATTGGGATTTTGAATTCATTACCAACTTAACACGTTGAACTTGACTTGAAGATAAATAAAATTTTCGTATAAGTTAGGCATTTTCATAAATCTCAGTATTTTTAAATTTTCAGTATTTGAAAAAAAGACTGATTGTGAGATACACTTTCTGAAACACTGAGCAATACATAAAAGACTATTTAGATGGATAAGGTTTGCTGTTAAGAATAAGGTGAACAATTACATATTAGTAAGCACAATATAAAAGTGAATGGCTTACAGTAAAGAAGAAAGGGATAAGCAATATTAGTATTATTGAAGCCTTAAATTATGTTTAAAAAGACTGTATAGTGTAAGAAACTAATGTGTTGCATACTGTACAGTATTACATATGAGTATAAAAAAATGAATTCAATAAATTCAATAAATAAATAAGAGATTTCTTGTTGATTTGCCCAAAATTACCTTTTCAAAAAAAATGATCTTCCATTAAATACTGTGGCATAATTGAGAATTCAAAAATTTAAACTAAGAAATTCTCGATATGTATTATAAATCTGCAATGCAGATCTATAATTTGAAATTTGTCAAATAATCGTTTTAAAGCAGGTAATAATATTTAAATTTGAATTCAATAAGTTACAATTTCAATGCCACTTTACGATTTCTCGAATCCCAGTAAGATTAGGTAAAGAAAAAGTCGATTCAAAAGATTAATAGATATGCGAGTTGCGGGTTCGCAATGCGAATTTCGCATATAGGTATGTTCATGTGTATCGATACGAATGTATCGATACTTTGATCCAATGTTTCTGTAGTATCGATACGAATGTTCCCGATACGGAATATCGATACATTTCAAAGTATCGCCCATCACTACCCAACAGCTAATGAGAGCTCTAGTCTCTGAAAGACATCACCTTTCATTGGCTGTCGGGATTTTGCAGCTTCGGGACTTTCAAGCTTCGTGACTTTCAAACAACGGGTCAATGAGCGTTCTGAATTATCAATATCGGGGCGACCAATAAACGGAACTTTACAGCGGCGGGTCATTTATACATCGGGATTTTTATATGTCGCGTAATAGTTGATCGGGTACATTCGTTCTCAGGATTAAAACTTGTTCGGGACTTTAGGAATCGGGATTCTCAAGCATTCGGGACTTTAGCAGTTAGTGTCTTTTTCCACCCTCCCTCTTGCGTCACTTGTCAATATTTTTCTAACCTTACTTATTATTTATTTACCACATTTTTTTATAAATATCAACACTTTTACACGTTACACGTTAAGTCTTAGTTTATCGAATGCATTTTCACCTTTATATTTTTCGAGACAATACAAAATTAGCGACTAAATTTCGGTCATTTTAGATCCTAAGGTACGAATTTCGCATTAACGTTTTTAAATTGTTTTTAATAAAAAAACACCCAATTTCGCTATGCGCCGCATCTTGAAGATGTTCTCTCTCAAAAACACTCGTTTTTGAGAAAATTCAGTTTTTTTAGGCCCATTTTTGGCTCTGGGACCCAAGGTACACATTCACCGAAATTTTATGAAGGAAAACAAAACATGTGAGGTTTCATATATTTACGTACTGTTTTTTTGAAAATGTGGCGTCGACCTCTTCCTCTGGGAGCTGGTTTTATCGGAGGTGCATTCAAAGATTTCGGGTTGCAGTATCTCGTCGACCTTGTGCTTTTCCTGCAAGGTTTAGTCACGGAATTTTCGTCTTTTTCCGATTCCATTTAGATTTTTTAGCTCACAATTCCAACTTCTAATTTTTCACTGTTTTAAGTTTGTATTGTAATCACAAAAATGTCAAACTTCCATGCTTGAAGAAATCCAAAAAATTATATAGTATTATAGCCTCTTCGTTTGCTGTTTCGAACAGTCATTTATAGTTTTAAAATTTGAAACAATTGAAAATGCATTTCAATGAATTTCATTGTTTGCAATTGTTTGTTAACCTTGTTAACAGAAGAACTATAAATACACTGGGAAAAAATCCCATCGTACCAACCGTAAAATCCAGTTGTGCCAACGTTGAAGCAAACCCTAAAGCCCTGGTTACATGCGAGTAATTTGCAACTTGCCGCTGATTGGATGCGCAGAGTAGAAATCTGTTTTGCGCAGGTTTCAAGTCTTATTTGAAACCTGCGCAATAGATTACTGCGCGAGTTGCAGGTTGCAAATCGCTCGCTTGTAAACGCACCTTAAAGCAGAGATGGGTTCTCATCATATATGAAATACTTCTATATGGCCAGCTCCCTATTCTCGCCTGTAAGTGGGATCTCCGACAAGAGTAAAGGATAGGACATAACGAGGGTCGCACTGCGCATGTGCGACTCTTCATTCTTTCAGTGGATACATGCTATGTATGTATGGAATGACACGTATCTGTTGAGCTCGCGCCGGCGCAGAAACGAGTAATGAAGTAGGACAGAGAGTGTTGTCGGGACCGTAGTCTTGTCGGAGAGACTTCTCTTTCTGCTGGCCATATAGAAGTATTACTCGTATGGTTATGATTAGCTGGATACTTAGGTTGGGTTAGGTCTAAGCATGCGATGTTTTGTTTTTGTATGATTTTTTAAAACTCGTTTACTGGACATTTATGGAAAAAATTGAAAAAAAAAGATAAAAGCTAGTAATTATCAAGTAATAAACAACTGAAAATTCTGATGTTAAAACCATGACGTCCGAAAAACCTTGTAGGGCTTGTACAGACTTTAAAGCCTGGGCTAAGAAGCAAAGGACAACTTTGCAATCTGAAAAGGTATATTTTTTATTATTTATAATTATTACGAGAATGTCTTATTAAATTATAAATTTTTTTCTAACATTTAAGGCATTGCTAACAATATTCTGATTGACTTTGGAAAATTATATGAAATACTAAATTGTATGATGTAAATAAGTTTTGTGTGCCGAGCGGAATTATTTATTTAAGAGTTTGAAAAACTTGAATATTGCAAGTTTTAGATTAAGTCAAGTCAAAATTAGAGCTTTCTGAGAAATTTAAATTAGGTAATATTTTTCTATACATGAGCACTTGCAGATTTTTTATTCAAGTACCAATTATTAACTGGAAAATTTCAGAAAAATGTTATTCAATTTGCTATCAAAATTATAATATATCTAAATCCCATGTCTCACACAAAGTTTAATTTAAGTACGATATTTTTCTGAATTCGTAAATTCTGCTTATAATTTTTCAACAATTGCAATTTGAAACTAGAATTGAAAACATAGTATGTACATGGATTTTTAACAAATATGCATTTACACGTCTTTCTTTTTCTTTTTCATGTTACAAAAATGATTTCTGGAAAAATTTATATAACTCCTAACTGAAGTAAAAATAAAATTTTTCTAACTGTAGAAGGAATGGATAATATTTAGGGTTCAGAATTTAAAAAATAAAGATATCAGATGACTGCTGTAAAATACAAATTCCGTGCTTCAATATTTTATATTTTACAGAAATTTTCGCATCTCTATTAATAACAATCAAATTTTTTCAAATATCCTGATTTTGAGAATTATAAATTTTTTGGAATATATAGAAGTCATTAGGTCTAGAGATTTCAGTTATTAACTACATGGAGAGAACGCTACACCGGTGGCTTGTGAGACAACACTAAGTTTTGGTGTAGCGTTCTCTCCATGTTATATCCAGTACTTTCAAGCTATTTATTGATAAGGTTTTCTTATATTTTTTTTATATTTCAAGTTCCTGACATCTAATGCGGAGTTATTAGAGTCCTTATTGACACCTGCAAAATTACAACTTGTTTTACTGTACCGTTTCTTAACAAAAAATTATGAAAGTTTGCATGTAGCCTCCCTGGCAAATAAAATGCAACTTCAGTGCGACGCCATAGCGTCACAGTACTGTTTCACTTGCGTTGCACTGTTTAACAAGGTAAGAAAAAGTTATTCGAGTATAAAATTAAAGGAAACCTTGCTGAATCAGTACGTGGTACTTTTTTACACCTGTTATATTGTAAAACACGCCTGAAAAATCGTCAATTAAGCGTTTTTCAGTCCAATAAACCTCGTGCATCAAATATCGTTGACACGCATGTTTAACGATGCTTTTTAGTATTGTACAGTGATAAAAAAACATTTATGAGATACCAAAATAAATGGGAAAGTATTTTTATTTCCATTTCACATCATCATTCATGTGAAATTCATTAATTGAGGGGTCTACAGAGGCGTTAAAGTATTTCATTTTTTGTGGCCCAACCTACATTATTTTCAAACTGAGAACTGCTGTCATCTGGTCAGCCAATCAGCGGATGGAGCCTTAGAGTCGTCTGCTTTGCCAATACCACGCGTATGAACTTGGCGGGAATAATTCAGAATTAAAATATGTACATCCCTTGAAGGATTTAATGAAATTGTTCTGTATTTCTGTGCGGGAATGTGTACCTAACCACACAATATTTTTATTTTTACACACTAATTGAGCAATGATAAAAAAAAGAATGAAAAAATCAAAATTTTCATTATTGTTCATAGAATTTGAAGAAACTCCAGGTTATAATAAATAAAAGCAAGATAAAAAGGAAAATAGGGTGCTCTCGATTTAAATATACTAAAGCAGTCTCGCGATTGGCTGTTCGTCACGATTATCAGCGATCGTCAAATATTGATGTCAACAACGATCGCTACATATCATCAACTGCCATCAATAATCTGCATCAATCATCATGGCGGACATGGCGATGGTGTGAGATGTCAATGAAAACAAAAAAAAAAACAACTGAAAACAACCGTTTCATGATCACGTCGTGAATTCAAATTGTAAGTTTTTTATAAAAATCCTTTTTTTTATTGAACAAACATACGAAAAAAACCTTCAATAGAGAGTAAAATATTTTTTTTACAAAAAAAAATATTTAATATTATAATGATTTATTGACATGCAACAATTTTTTTTCATAATGACATCGAAAAAATTTATCTCAAGTTTTCATAATTGTAGATTCCCTGCCGATCTTGGTGAACAAACTTTATTTTGTTATTGTTCTGAATTTTTACGTTTTATAATTTACACTCCGCAAAATCCAGAAAACGAGAACTGTCAGCACAGTTGAAAGTATTCTGTAGTGAGGTACATATTTCCGTACAGAAATACAGAATAGTTTCATTTAATCCTTCACGGGAAGTACATATTTGAATTTTGAATTATTCCCGCCAAGTTCATACGCGTGGCATTGGCAAAGCAGACGACTCTAAGGCTCCATCCGCTGATTGGCTGACCAGATGACAGCAGCGCTCAATTTGAAAAAAACATAGGTTGGGCCACAAAAAATGAAATACTTAAACGCCTCTGTAGACCCCTCAATTAATGAATTTCACATGAATGATGATGTGAAATGGAAATAAAAATACTTTCTCATTCATTTTGATACCTCATAAATGTATTTCTATCATTGTACAATACTAAAAAGCATCGTTTTACATGCGTGTCAACGATATTTAATGCGCGATGTTTATTGGACTGAAAAACGCTTAATTGACGATTTTTCAGGCGTGTTTTACAATATAACAGGTTTTAAAAAGTACCACCTACTAATTCAGCAAGGTTTCCTTCAATTTTATACTCGAATAACTTTTTCTCATCTTGTTAAACAGTGCGACGCAAGTGAGACGGTACTGCAATGCTATTGCGTCGCACTAAAGTTGTCAGGGCTTATGGGCGGAAGCAGTTTTTTTAAATTTTCAACAATACCTCACTTAGGATTTCGGTAAACATTTTTTTGTTGGCACAGAATAACTTACTTTGTGAAATGCTTTAAACAGAACAAAGATTTACTGTACTGTTTTGGAAAAAAAAGTAAAAATGCAACAAATTTGACACTTTCTGCATCGAGTCGATAAACTTGGCAACAGTGTATACAATCTGATTTTGACAAATTTTCAAGTGTGTTGACGTCGTTGACGTTTCTAACAATTTTGTTAATAATAATATAACCCAATATAAAACCATCGACATATAGATCTGGACCTCTAGTGAAGATGCGCAAGCATTTTTAGGCTTAGAAAGGGAGCTATCCATCTCTGTATTTTCTCATCCAATGACGGTACTTTCGCCTGTGTACGTGGGGGTTCCGAGAACCTGCGAGAACCAATGAGAATCTGCCAGAAAAATAGAGCGATAGGCAATTGCCTATCGCCCTCTTTTTCTACTCTCAAATGGATGCGCAGTCAGTCACCAGCGGTCCAAATCTATATGTCGATGTATAAAACCTATGCAGTGGTGATCGGTTTGAAGGTGATGAATATTTCATTTAATTTCAATTTTTTTGCTGAGTTTCGTAGTTTTCAGTATGCACTTGCAAATATATCTATTTTTATTAGATGTCAAAACGCTTTTAGAGTTTTGTTTATCATTGTTTAATATTTACAGAACAGAATTATATGACATATTAGGGTTGTTTCTCGCTCTACTAGAAAATACAGCGCAATGCAACGTTGCTGGTGTCAAAAATAATACCGTCATCTGAAATTAGCTAAAACCAATTTATTTTGCAACTATATTCATTCATGGAGGTTATACGTTAATATCTTATATCCTGATTTTTTCCAAGTATCCTTTCCTAAACAATAAAGTTTATGTCGAACAGCAAACTTCAGATTAGTGATATTTTATTTGTGATGTGATTGGCTAATTCAACAGTTAACCCATTAGTGCCCAAACGGACGTTTTTTCGATCAACTTTTGAGCGATGAAAAAAACCATGTAGAAAGTTTAGAAAAAAATCTAGCCAAGGATTTTCTAAACTAAAATTTTATCTACTTTCGGAATCTGGCCTTGTTTTTTTTTTATACTATGTGAGCCTTCATTGTTATTAACAATGTAACGAAAAAAAAAACGTGAAATTTTCGAGTCCGATCACTTTTGAAACCAACGAAACACATGAAAATCGAATCCTGAGAACCGTGAAAACTGAATATCTCGCGTCCATGGACATTAAACTCGAAGATTCATGCGCTGTTTCTAAACATTGTGTAAATGGCGCTGTCTGAAAAAATTTATTGCGATTTTTAATTTATCCGACTTTGACTTGTATTCATTTTCATACAAGAATTTATTTTGCTAATACCATGTTACATATATCATCAGAAACCAAAAAAACTCGAGTAATCATATTTAACTCTGCTATAAAAAAAGAATCACTTATGTCCGCCCTTAGCAAAGAGATTTTGTTCATCAAAATTTTTTGTCGTTGTTGTGTTATAATGACAAAATCAATAAAACATTTTCTCTGGCGTATTTCTTCCCGTATATCACAAACCTGCCTTTGTTGAAAAAATATCACTAAATTCAGACATATTTTGTTTAAATAAATTGTTTAAACAATTGAATTTTGCAAAAAAAACGTTATATTCGCGATCACCATCCGAGAAAACATATGACACTCTGCCATAAAAGATGAAATTCTTATCTTTCACGCTCAGGAAAGGGCGTTTGTTTATCAATATCCATATTGTTGTAGTGTCATTATGGGAAAATTGATGAGACATTTTTTCCGGCGTATTTTTTTCCGTAGTTCGCAGATCTACGGTCGTTTTGCAAAAAAAAAAAACATAGAATTTAAACATTATTTGTTTAAATAAATACATTTTTCAGTAAAAATGTCAAGTTCGTGTTCAGTGATCCAGAAAATACACAAAAACATTTTTAAGTTATACTGTGAACTTTTTACAATATTATGGTAAAATGTCAAAATCGGATAAATTAAAAATCGCAATAAATTTTTTCAGACAGTGCCATTTACACGATGTTTACAAACAGCGCATGAATCTTCGAGTTTAATGTCCATGGATGCGAGATATTCGGTTTTCGCTGTTGTCAGGATTCGATCGAACTCGAAAAAAGTGATCGAACTCGAAAATTTCACGTTTTTTTTTCGTTAAATTGTTAATAACAATGAAGGCTCACATAGTATCAACAAAACAAGGCCAGATTCCGAAAGTAGATAAAATTTCAGCTTAGAAAATCCTTGGCTGGATGTTCTTCTAAACTTGATACAAGGTTTTTTTCATCACTCAAAAGTTAGTCGAAAAATCGTCCGTTTAGGCGTTAATGGGTTAAGTTGACGGTGGAGTAAAATTTTAATTTCTAATGAGAACACATTGAAAATTCGCGACATGTACCGATATTATCGAAGTGAGAGGTAATTCGCGAAAAAATAAAAATTGCATGAAAATTTCGAGTTCAAGTGTTTTTTGTTATGTTTTACGATGACCCCTACTTATTATGGTTTTATGGGATTCTTTAGATTAAACACGATATGTAAAACAACACTATAGTTCGTTTATTAACGCCTGTTACACTCTGGCTCTGCACGTCAAGTGTACACGTAGCTCGCTTGTGTGTCACACACGTTAGCTTACCGTTCGTGCATGTGCGCGTGTGTGTACATACGTATGAGCTTGTTCATACTGCTCGTCATAACAAATACACATACATTACATCTCCCCTTTTTGGACCAACCCAACATACTGCAACATACTTAGAAACAGCGCAACATATTAATTTGTAATGTAATATATACTACACATAAGTACAGTTCAAAGTTTTATGAATTACAAATTTAAGCGATCAGGTTTACGTGAAACTCTCCCACTGCGAGTAACAGTCACACTTGGGTCAACATTCAAATCAATCAGCTCATTCTGTTCATTCCTTTTTGACTGTTCGAGTGACCTAGAATCTTCATTAGTACTTGCGACACTGTTTGGCTCAGCTACCTGTACATCTGGAATTGACTCATCATTATCTAACCTTTTAGTAACCTCTCTTGCAGCAGATGCTTTCTTAATATGTATAGTGTTGCGTCGAACAACATTGCCCTTATCGTTGATTACAGAGTATGACCGTGGAGTTCTTCCAACTTGACTGATTATGCCAGGTCTCCACTCCCCCTTTTCACGCAACACTATTTTATCATTACATTGAAAACCCGGTCTTTCCCTCGCATTTCTATCATAGAAGTATTTTTGGGATTCTTGACGAGAGCAAAGCATCTGTTTCGCATTATTTACGACTTTTGGTGACAATTGAGACTCTACAATAGGCAATTTCGTTCTCAATTTTCTCGACATTAGCAGTTGTGCAGGTGAAACATCCAATCCTGATACTGGCAAATTTCTGTATTCTAAAAGCGCCGCATGCACACCCGTCCCACTTTCATGACATTTTTTAAGAATTGATTTTGCAATACCAACCGCTTTTTCTGACATACCATTTGATCTCGGATAATGAGGACTGGATGTTACTACCTCAAAAGCCCAATCTCTCGCGAATTGCAAAAACTTATAGCTTGAAAACGGCATGTTATCACTAACGAAAATTTTCGGAATCCCGTGAGTGGAAAAAATTGGTATCAGCTTGTCTTGAACTTCTTGTGCCGTTTTATTTTTCAGCAGGCTTATTTCAAACCACTTAGAGTAATAGTCTACTGTGACTAAGTAATCTTTTCCTCTGAAATTAAAAATATCAGCACCAATTTTTTCGAACGGGACTTCCGGAACTTGGTGTGGTATCAACGGTTCTTTCACATTAGCCTTGCTAAATTTTTTACACGTCTTACAATTTCCGATGTAAATTTCAACGTCTGAAGTCAATTTTGGCCAATAAAATATTTGACGTAGTCTTTTCTTTGTTTTCTCAATTCCAAAATGCGGTTCATGAGCTAGGCGCAACATTTCAAATTTCAAGGTTTCCGGTACAATAATTTTATCATTGACAAATAGTATCCCGTTATGATACGCTATTTCGTTTTTCATTGGCCAATATTGTCTCAGATTATCACAAACTCGACTCTTTGTCTTCGGCCACCCCTCAAGGGCGTAGTTCACAAGTTTTTGAAGATTCAAATCTTCGCGTGTTTCCTGACTAAATTGTACGCGCCTATTTTGACTCATTGAGACTTCTGTCCTTAAACTGTGGACCATTTCATTGTGAGACTCGTCCTGAAGAGTCACTGTTTGTAAATATGACCTTGACAAAAGATCTGCAACTACCATCTGTTTCCCAGGTAAATATTCTACTTTGATCTTATACCTCAAAAGTCTTAATTTCAATCTTTGCAATCTAGCCGTTACTTTGTGCATATCTTTTTGAATTATTGATACGAGAGGCTTATGATCCGTAAAGATTTTGACCTCCTGCCCGTACACAAACTGGTGAAATTTCTCTAACGAGAAACAAATGGCAAGCAGCTCCTTTTCAATTTGTGCATATCTTTTTTCCGAATCAATCAAACCACGAGAGACAAATGAGACCGGACGTCCCCCTTGCAAACATGCGCCCAATCCATTTTGAGATGCGTCACACTGTATTTCTATAGGTAAATTTATATCAAAAAGTCTCAAAGTCGGAGCGTTGCACAGGGCTTCTTTCATTGCATTTAGACACTTACTATGATCTGGAGTCCAATTCCAATCAACACTCTTTCTTGTGAGCTTTCTTAATGGTGCGCACAAGTTTGACGCATTCTTCACGAACTTTGACAAAAAATTAAACATTCCTAAAATGCTCAATAGTTCCTTTCTGTTTCCAGGTTCTTTTAACTTTACAATAGCTTCAATCATGCCTGAATCTGGCTTAACACCATTGGCATCAAATATCAAACCTAGATATTTAACTTCTGTCACTTTATATTGCATTTTATTAAGATTAAACCGTACATTATACTTTTTCGCTCTCTGAAAAATTTTTTCAAGTGTTTTGTCATGCTCTTCCTCACTGGACGCTGAAATAATCATGTCATCAAAATAAATTTCTACACCATCAATGTCACCAAAAATCTTAACATTCATTCTCTGAAAAACTTCAGGGGCTGTCGATAGGCCAAACGGAAGCCTCACATATTTGTATTTACCAAATGGAGTGATAAATGTACACAAGTCACTGCTTTTCTCATGAAGCCTAATCTGATAAAAACCATCTTTCATATCGAGAACCGTGAACACCTTCATTCCTGTCAATTTACTGCTTAATTCCTCAATTGTAGGAATTGGAAATTTTTCTTTCACTAAATTTTTATTCAACTCAGCTGGATCCAAACATATTCGAAGCGAACCATTCGCTTTTTCAACGACAACAATGTTATTAACCCAATCTGTCGCGTAATCGACTCTTTTGATTATACCATTCATTTCCAAGTTATCAAGTGTCGCTTTTAATTTGTCTTTAAGCACTAGTGGAATTTTACGACACGAATTTACGACTGGAGTGAAATCGTCTTTCAATAATATTTTATACTTATCAGGAAAAGTTCCGATTCCTTGAAACAAGTCATTATTATTGTCTAGAATATTTAATTTTTTTCCAGACGAACGCGACGCCTGAGGACATTTATCTCTCCATTTGATTTCATGTACACCTGCATTTATGCGTGCTAAAAGCCTCATTTTTTCACAATCCTTTCTGCCCAAGATGGGCAAGCTATGCGTATCAAGCAAAACAAATTTAAGTTTCCAATTCTTTTCTCGTAATTTACAATCAAGGGTTACGAACCCAAGTGCCCTTTTCCTATTTTTGAAATAACCTTCGACAATTATTTTAGCTTCTTCTATGATCGGTTTTTCTTCTAAAGTTAGCTCATTGAAGATTTTAACTGGCAAAACATTACAATCAGCACCCGAGTCTAGTTTGAATTCGACCTGATTTTTTCCAATTTTCAGCGTTTCTAGTCAGCTATCTGAGGTCGTTCGAATCTCATCCACATAAAACTCACTCACTCCAACAGTTCGGAGCTCATCCACATTTCTCGCTGAATTAGTTGACTTACACCCGACTCGGAAATGATTCAGTTTCCCGCACTTGTTGCACTTTTTCCCATACGCGGGACATTTTGCCACTTGATGGCGATAACCGCACTTTTTACACTCGTAGACGTCACTTTTCTGTCTAAACTGATCTCCTCGTTTCTGCAATGGTGATGACATCTCCTTCCTCCGTATTTCATCAACCCCATAAGGGTCCGCGATCCCCAAGGTTGTGCTAGGCCTTAAGGCCTTTTGCTGCTGCTTGCTTAGTTCTGAAGCCCTGCATGCCTCCGTGGCCTTTTGGAGAGTGAGGCCTGAGTCCCTCAGCAATCGTTGTTGAAGCGCCCCGTCATTAATTGCAATAACAATGCGATCCCTTAGTAACGACTCCTCCTGGTCTCCAAAGTCACAGCTTTTTACTAGCTTTTTTAGATCATTTAAGAAACCATCGAATGGCTCATTTGGTTGTTGAGCCCGTGTGAAAAATTTATGTCGTTCTATGACGACATTGAGCTGGGGTTTGACGTATGCATCAAACGCTTCGAAAACTGCTTTGAGGGTGTAATTCTCCGCCGTAAACGTAAACGTATTGTAGATTTCAAGTGCGTCCTCTCCAATTAGATTTAGAAATATGGCGATCTTCCGTCTCTCGGGCGCTTCAGCGTTGTCGGATGCTTCGAGATAAATGTCAAACAGCTGTTTGAAATTTTTCCAATTATTCACTGCGTTTTCCTGCAAATTCAGTGCAGGTAGGAGTTTGTAGGTATCCATTATACCAAAATTGCTTTACAAGCACGTGAGCCACGTTAACACTATAGGGAACCACCACTCGTTTTTTCGAAAACTTTCGCATAAAAACTAAAAATATTTGTGGATTTTTACTTCTGACACCATGTTATGTTTTACGATGACCCCTACTTATTATGGTTTTATGGGATTCTTTAGATTAAACACGATATGTAAAACAACACTATAGTTCGTTTATTAACGCCTGTTACACTCTGGCTCTGCACGTCAAGTGTACACGTAGCTCGCTTGTGTGTCACACACGTTAGCTTACCGTTCGTGCATGTGCGCGTGTGTGTACATACGTATGAGCTTGTTCATACTGCTCGTCATAACAAATACACATACATTACATTTTTATATTGAAATTTTTGTGTATAAAGCCAGATATTATAGAAGTGAAACAAATCGGTTTGTCGATCTCCCAGTTTGTTTCATTGAATAGTCTAACCCAGAGATATACACAGTTGATCTATGGATGGATCATATTACAATATTATAAAAGTGATAGTTGACAGCTGAGAGAGAGAGGAGATACACAGGTAATGAAATTTATAATTTCAAAATATAAAATTTAAAAATGCAATTTGAATATTCAATGGAAATTTATATAACGTGAAATCAAAAACTTTCAAAGTAAAAAGTGAAACCTACTCGCTCAATATATATGCAAATCTCATTGCTTATGAAAGAAGTAAACTTTGAAGATTTAGAATCAGTATTTGGTTTGTGAGTAAAAAATAGATCTTTTGTGTTTGTAAAAATCTGGAATCCAATTTTTTTTAATGTAACAATTGTTAAAAGAATCATTGAACTGCTGGAAATATAAAACTCGAAGAATTCTGAGATATTAAAGGTAAGAAAATAAAAAAACAAAAAACCTTGATTCAAAAATTTTATGTACAGAATGTGTACTGGCAAGTTTTTTGAATTTGAAGGTCTTAATGGAAAATTTTAACATTCGAATATTAATTTTTTAAAATTTTATATTCTTATATTTTCATTACATTATGTTTGAACATAAAAAATTTGCTCTCATTTTTTCAAAAATTACTTCTCATTAATTTGCTGTAAGGTTCAGAATGGAGAGAGCACTTTTTGAGTCATTATTATTCATCGAATTACCTTGAAGTGAGGTAAAATAGTATATTGTGTAGCTAGGAGCAAAAACAGCCGATTTAGAACTCGTGTGAGGTTTGCCGCCTTCGCTTCGCTCAGGTGGCAAACCTCACACGAGTTCTAAATCGGCTGTTTTTGCTCCGAGGTACACACGATACTTTTTGCCTCGAAAACAGTAAAAATGAGCGTATCAAAACTGTTTTGACACGGCAAATGAAGTATTGAAGGTCTACACGGAGGCTGAAGAAAATAACAGTCGGAAGGGAAAGGGGGGCTCTTTCTGGTTATCTGGGTTTCCAAGGAGCCGAAAGAGCTCCGCTTTCACCTCGCCGGGTGTCATAGTCGACAGCCTGCGTGTTGGCCTGAAATTAGTACATTGTGTATCTAAGGGCGAAAACACATGAGTTCGAATAGGCTGTTTGAGCTCCGTGATACACACGATAATTTTCACCTCGAAAACTTCATTTGTTTATGTCGAAACGTGTGTTGAAACGCTCTTTTTTAGTGTTTGAGAAACAAAAAATATATATTTAAAAAAACTCTAAGAATGAAAATTCGTGTTTAAAGATCATGCCTGACCACTTTGAATAATGCGTTTCCCAGATTTCGGAAAAAACTCAAGCGGGAGAAAAACCGTATCCTCAAACAGCAGGGCCAAATCGCAGAAACTGTCCGTTAGACAAAGATGAACTCGGTTCGAAAACCTGGGGATTTTTGCATACTATGGCTGCTTATTTTCCTGAGAAACCAACCAGCGAAGAAAAAAAAGACATGACCAACTTCATGCATTTATTTTCAAAATTTTACCCCTGTAACACCTGTGCTGAAGATTTGCGTGAGCAACTGGAAACTTCACCACCAAAAACCGAGTCACAGCATGATTTCAGTACCTGGCTTTGCAACATACATAACGCAATTAATCAGAAATTAGGCAAACCAATATTTGACTGCAAGTTTGTTCACCAAAGATGGAAAGATGGTTGGGTCGACGGTTCTTGTGATTAATGGAACTATTCCTGTAAATTCCAATATGTTAATTTTACAATAGTATAAACCATTTGTAAATATTTCTGTTTTCAATAAACAAAGTTGAAAATTAAACATAATAATTAACAATAAAACTTTCGTATGATCCTCAACGCTATTAATACCAACATTGTTATCTGTGTTGATTGAAATGAAAATAAATATCATTCAAAACTAATGACAAAGCATAATACTACATAAAATGAGTGTCAATTTTATTAAGATAGCTTAGGAGCAAACATGAATCTCGTTTCCTTGGGACTTACTCATAACAATATATTTCTCTTATTTTTCCATCTTACATAATTACAATGATATTTTTCATCTTAAAATTCCAAACGAATTTTCACGCATTTAGACTATGACCATATACATATTTCCTTAATATTCCATTCTTCATGTACACTTTCAAAAATAACGCACAAATTAATATAAAAAAATATAATAAAAACGGCTCAATTCCGTCTACAAATGAAACCAAGGGCAAAAAATATCAGGTCATGTAATGAAAATAACTCTGCAATGATTATAATCAATTTTTGATCTTTCAAAAAGGCGACGCGAAAAAATCTCCCAATATTCCATAACAACAACAGCAACAACAACAACAATAAACTCTTGGAAAATGTCCCAGTGCTGAAACAGGCTGCTTTTTAAATTTTTTGAAGCCACGAAAGATGTTTTCGAAATGATCTGACAACTTGGAAACATTCAACGTGTTTAATTCTATTTTATAATTTATGTCACTCGGGCAATTTGATTTCAAAGTTTTTTATTATTACGGTTGGACTTGGTTAATAATCCAAAACCTAGGTAATATTTATATTTTTGTGGACTAATGAATAACTGAAATACTGTAAAATCCTTCAATTAAAGTTTAACCATGAAAATTAAATACAAATTTTACATTTATGACTTCATTGATACAACAATAACAATTTTTACCCCATGTTACTTGAATGTAAAAATTAACGATTTATATAATTAAGTTAAAATATTAAGATTGGAATACTCCCATAAAATCTAGTATGGGTAGAGGAGGTGGGGAGGGCGTTGAACCCCCAAAATACCACACCTGCGTTCGCCACTGTCTTGAATATTTGATCTAAAATCTAAAAACTTCTCGCAAAATAGTCAGCTTTTTAAAAAAAATAATTTTTAGATATTTTCCAGTTACTTTATTTTAACTATATAGCCATGAATAAAGATTTTTGAAATTTTTAGGGCATCTACAAACTCCTCTCTTCCTCTTCAGCTATGACTATAAATTGTAGAGTCAATTTAAAAATAAATCCATTCCTAACCTAAAAAATTTTTAACTTCTATCATCCCCAATCATGTAACACTTTCATTTAAGACGCCCAGCGCATAGGTAAGTTGAAGAAAAGTTTTGAGCAAAAAAGAGATAGAGATCTGCCTGTCTCTCTCGGTCTAGTGGTTATCTACATATTGCTTTCCCATGTTAGCATGACTTATCGCTTTTAGCTCAAAAGTTTTTTATAACTCACCTCTGTGCTTAGCGTCTCATTTAAAAAACAAAAATGTGTCAACCTTAAACCATTTAGTATATGGACTGCTAGTAGGCAGCATTCATCCATGTCAACATAGAACAGTGAGACTGACATGACTAGTTGACGGAGGCAACCGAGTGTATCCGAAAACGTTCGATCATCATGAATCATCATATTTGCCAATAAAAACAAATAGTCAAGTGTGCTATTATATCGTTTCTGTTTGCAAAAAAGTATTATACAGTGTATGATGCAGAAATGAGACGAATTTCGCATTTTTTTTACAATTTAGCACTTTTTCATATCACATGTCTATAATGCATGGGGCGCTCGACTTGTAGATACGTCACTGAAGCGCTTTTACTCAACTTGTGACGTCAGTGTTGTTGAGTATCTTGTATCTTGACACGCTTTTTTGTGCTGAGAACAATAAGTAATAGCCAAGGGGGTGACACTCCTATCCCTAATGCATTGAAGTTCCCGGCCACTTAAAGTAGGTGGGATGGCGCTGGTGCTTGCCGTTGTTTGTCGTGTAATCCTTCCCTCTCTCTCTCTCTCACTTGTTTTCAAAATATTGTCACATGTCACGGTATCCAGGGTGTGTAACGTTTTGTTTTGTACTTCACGTTTTTTTTATAATTTTATTAAATAAATATCGTCGTTAAAAGTGAGTCGGGAATTCAAACATTGCGTTGTTCCACTCAATATATTTGTAAATTCAACCGTTTTAAATTTTTCCGCAAAAACTGCACAGCAAACGCCAGCGCCATCCTACCTACTTTAAATGGCCGGCGGAACTACAGGATTGTCACCCCCCTGGTAATAGCCAGGTACAGCCAGGTAGTAGCAGTCCATATACTATATGGTCTAAGCAACCTTATCAACACAGATTTGCATGTCAATATTTCAAAATGTTGAATATGACCCTTAAGGAATGATGACCTATATTTTGTGTATAATATAAGACATATGACATACATGGTACATATATATGCATCGACATATATAAATGAACTGCTAGTCAGCCCTCAAAGTGTCTTACGAGATTAGTAAGAGATAGACTTTCCTCAGAGGTAAGTCTATCCTCGTTTGATTGCTTGGTATTGGTTATTGACATATAGAATGGACTGTTACTGCTAGCCTGGAATGCGCGAGCTCAAACACCTGTAGAAAGAGAAAGGAACCAATCACGACATTGGTTCAATTGAAGTAGCCAATACTAAGCAAGCACAAAAAGGATAGAGTTAGCGCTACGAAATCTTTCCTTTTCTAAAGCCGTCAGGCTCTCCACAGGCTGACTAGCGGTCCATATATATATGTGACTTGGAATAAGAAAAGGGTCCTATGGTTACAAAAGAGAACCTTGAGAAAATGAAGAGAAACCTTTCTCTGTCCCCTATTTTCAACAGCTTGTTCGTATTTTTAAAAAAAATATTATATGGCCATTATTTATCGTAGTGACTCGTGAAGTAGCTCATTAGATAGGTAATTTTTTAAACTACTTTTTCAAGTTAAAAACTCAAAATCGATTATTGTGATTATATACGAGATATAAATGGCATATGTTTGACATATACATAATAGACCCGTATAAATAACTCATAAACAAAATATATGTGATGTATTTAATAACATGTCTGCGACTAAGTCATTACCTATATTTCATATTCCATCATATGATATGTGACCTGACACCTACCTAAGGACTAAAATCTGGATTTGGAAGTTTTCATATGTAATTGTAAAGTAAAACATGCTTTATCGATTCCTACCAATGTTTCGGTCATAATCATGGTTGAATGAACGTAGAAAATAAAAGAACAAACCGTCGTCCTTTTACTTGCTATGAGAGGAGACAGTTTATACGTGTTTATCTCAAAAAGATGTTTTGATCCTTAGGTAGGTTTCTACAGATCGGGTCACATATATGTCGTATACATATCATGTATATGGCAAATGTATGTCGTTTATGTATACATGCCGGATATAGGTTATCATTCGTTATGGGACTTGTATCCAAAAACTTAGCAAATCAGTTAGAGCTAGTTACAGTACTGCATCATTCTAAAGAGCTAAAAAATGATTTGTTTAATTTAATAGTCCTAAAAAGGTCACAAAACAAAAGAAAATTTCCGGGTCATAAATGGGCATAAGTTCCAGTTAGTCTCAATTTTTGAAATTAGGGGCTGTCCACAAAAGACGTCTGCAAAATATCTGAAATTTTAGACCCTTCTCCTTCTCTAAAAGACGTTTTAACACAAAAAATCACCCCCCCCCCCCTTGTGGTTTTCTTTTGAATTTTTTCAAGGTATAATGTAAAATATCATAAAATTAAGATCTTTTCGATAATATTGAATTTATTTTTCTTATAATTAAAAATTTTCGATATGCTGCACTTTCCGATTTACTAACCACTAAAAAACATCTACAAAATTTACATCTCGCCAATCGCAAATGTTCAAGAATACATATCCTCTACAAATGATTTTTGGAGCCAATGGTCAATGGAATTTATATGTGGATTTTATTTATGGAATTAATTTATATTTCATGTATGGCTGCTTATAAATTGGTGACAAAGGTTGAAGAATTATGATTTATTCTGACGGAAAAATTATTTATAGTTGGAAAAACTAACGAAAACTCATTCACAAATTGACGATTTTTTGAATGATAGAACACTGAGAAGTGGAAATTGTCACGATGACAATGCGTTTTCAATTTCTATTCAACACCCCTAGCAACATCGCTGTCCCCAAACTTTGGCGACACTTTGGGGACCATTGGCGACAGTTTGGCGACGAGCACGAAAGCATAGTTTTTGTCATATGAAACACTAATACTGATTTCGTGACATCATATATCAGTTAAAAACAGTTACTTTGTTGCATTTTTAGCTGTATTGAAACGAAAAACTTTATTTTTTTTTTTTTATTCTACGTAATAATTTACGTCTTCGATAGCGAACTGTTTTTTCGCTTATGATAAACCGAATATTCCCTACATTCCTGACTGTCGATTGGCAAAAATAATTCAACAGCAAATTTTCGACTGAGAATCTCCAAGGGAAAGTTCAAAGTTTATCACGCGGTTAAAATAATTATCGATAAATTTTTATAAATTGAAATTCATACCTAATATTAAATTTTTCATATATGAATTAGCCTCTTTCAAAAAATTTATTTTTATGATCAAAGACGACAAGAGTATTTGAATTTTTTTTATAATTAATAATTTCAAACAAAAAAATGTTTTTCACTTAATAAAATGATCCTAACCAGTGACGTGGGATTAAATAACAATATGTTATTGTAATTAAAGAAATCTTCCAATTTCATGAGTTAAAAACTATAGAAACAATTTAAAAAGTAAAATACTTAGCCAGTGATTTGTGTGAATGAAATTCTTTTAATAACTTACCATCAACAATTTCGCAATTATTCAAATAGTGGAAATCGTTTACAAATCACAAATCATATGCACAAAAGGGGACACGAAAGTCCTACCGACATTACCGACGCAAGATAGAACGTCGAAAATAAACAGTACAGATTACTACTACAGATTGTAAAGATTTGGAAATTTAGGTTTAATACGTTAAAAAAAAATTTTTTCTACAAAGCTATATCTTCGTTTCAATATGACAATGCCTTTAAATATCATAACATGCTAAATTTTTGATCCTTCTTGAATCTGGAATGTATTTTTCACTGTGTCGCCAAACTGTCCCCAAAGTGTCGCTAAACGGTCGCCAAACTTTGGCGACAATTTGGGTACCGATGTTGCTAGGGACCTGACTTAAGAATACATCTACCTGTTACAAAGATACGTATTTGTATCGGAACGAAATTATATTCAGTGTGATGATCTTATTGTCGTGATAGGTATCTGATATCGTTTTTTGCAGCATCTGCTCAGATTTCTAGGGCAACAAAAAAGTATTGTCCTTTGCAGTATCTCATCGTCACCATGACAATTTCGACTCACAGTGAATGTATAAATTGTTTATTCTTGGTAGAAAAAATTTAGATTCAAAAATATACATTTCCAAAAGTAAACGTCCGAACATGGCTTGATCCCTCCACCCTCCCTTTGTCCGCTTTTGTCCAATTTCATACAACCATCTGGTCCCCCGACAGCAGACGTCTTTTATAGATGACCCCCCCCCCCCCCATCAACTTTTAAAAACGATATAAAAAAAAGGTTTTGAATCCTAAAAGTCAAAGCATCTTATGTAAGTTGTTTCAAAACCAGTCGAAAGCTCGTGTTCAAAATCATACTCAAATGAAAAAAACCTCCTTCCCTGCATTCTCTACACATCATCCATCTATTTGAAAATCCAAAGAAAGGTCACACGAACTCCAATAATTTCCAAAATCAGATCATTCCAGAAACAGCGAATCCCTCGTCTTGTCGAAATGTGTTCACGTTAGAGCCGACGCCGGCAAAGAACTGTGTTTCGGCTTGGTTTTGTTCAAAAAGACTTTGAGGCAGCCGCTTAAATCGGCGCTCACCAATACGTGGCCTCCGCACCCTTTGGTCCTTTGCTCCACGACAGGGTCCAGGACCTCGTTTTTCTGACTCACGTCGTTCTTTTTTTCCCAGTTCTCCTTCGCCTCGATTTGTTTGATGATCATGTCCGGATTCGGTGCAAAAATAGCGCACGTTACGCATGTGTTGTGGGCCTTGAAGCCTTCCCAAAAGTCGTTTCTGTCCCGACGGACACTAGAGAATTTGGAATAATCGTGGTGCGTCTTCCAAATGTATATGTAATGATTTTCTGAACCGCAAACAATGTATTGGCCGTCAGGGCTGAAACTGGCCTTAATTTGACTGCCCATACTGACGTAGCCTTTGTATTTACAAGAGAGGTTGAGGTCGCGAAGGTCGTACAGCCTGTTGTTATTAGTACCATAGTTATCATTTTTACTAATAGTATAAAGAGACTGATTGATAGTCGATTTTGTTAGAACTGAGAGAACTTGATTCTTCAATCTCAAGATCATGCTCATGGATTTTGGGGATACGAATCGGTTCTGTAACGAACCCTTCTCGAAACTAAAAATGAAAATTACAGTTTTATATTTCATCCTATGCAGACATGATTTTTCAAATATTCATGAAAATATTCAACAAACTATACCTATTTGAATCCTTAAGGTGACTCGGAAGACGTTCTCTTTTCGTCCTCTTTCCTCTCGAACACAGTTCCCTTTCTATGCGTCTTTCTCGCACTACAGTAGGTTCCGAGTCACCTTAATCATCGAGTTCTAGAGATCTATATATATATAGAAATCCATTATAATATGAAAAAATCCTTTAAAATCTTATAAATACTGATGAGATACGGAGGATATTGAAAGAAGTAGATAGTTTTGAAATACTGTAAATATATATGGATATAATTCGATCGCCTCTATAGCCAAGTGGTTATGCCACTTGGCTGCAAAAGTGAAGGTTGCAGGTTTGAATCCTGCTTTGAAGCCCAGGATTTTTTTTCTCAGGAAATAAAATAAAATAAGGAAAGTAAGGCTTACTTGAGGTAGGCCAATTGGAGATCCCATGAGTTAAGGAATTTTCTAGTATTGGGAATTTTTTGAAAAAAATTTATAAGGGTATAATATTTTGACAAATCTACAAAAATTATCAAAATCATGTAAACTTCGCACTCAAGAGAATGAAATTCCAAAAATTTATACAAGTATCCATACAAAACTCAAAATTTATAAAAATATCAGAAAATTCTACAAAATTTCGCAAATTTTATGAAAAATGAAAGTTGCAATAAAATTTTAATTGAATAGGGGGAAGGGGCTCGAAATCCAATAGAGTCAATAAATATAAAGATGTAAAACGTATTTACTTTAATGTATGCATAAATGATTGTTTATACTAGAAACATAATATCTTGCGATTTGAATTGCGACGCTCAATCATTAACTTTACGAAACAAATCACTTGTCTCAAAAAATTACTACCTCTCATTTCCAACATTTTAAGATATTGATGTTTTTAGTTTTTATACCATTTCTAAAATTACTTACATTTTTTGGATTTCTACGTACTTTTCTGGAGTATAATACTTTGGGATTCAAAATTTTATATACTATTATCTAGTATTTTGATAGATTTAATTTCAAGAAAATTATATTTTTAAAATTTATAATATTTCACAGATTTTTTTCACTTTCATATCTTTAAGTAATTATAAAATTTAAAGGATTTTCTGATATTTTATTCATTTCTATAAATTTTTTTGAATTGAAGCTCCGCAATATTAGGTTTTATAGATAATTTATATTCTATGCCATTTTCAATAAAAAGTAGTTTCAGATTTCTTGTATTTAAAATTTTTCTAATACTGTTGGTATTTTTTATACTTTGTCAGTATTCACTTACATAATTCAATTGTTTTTGTGGTCTTGTAATTTATTTCTACTAAGTTTTGTAGAATTCGATCCTTTAGGATTCAAAGATTTATTGATTGTTATTATTTGATATATTTATCTATATAGATTTCCGTAATTTAATTATATAGAATTTGGAGTTTTATGAGTTTCCAGGATTTTTTTTTAATTTCAGAAAAAACAACCTTTATTGATTTCTTGTTTTCTTAAAATGTGTTGTCCTTTTCAGATTTTTCGTATTGTTGAATATATACAATTAAGATCTTTCCGGATTTTTATGGATCCATTCGTAGATTTTATGATATCAAAGTGTTATAAGTAGATTTTTCATGATTTAATAGATTTTGGAGTTAATTAATTAATGTGTTTTCAGTACAGAATTTACAGACATCTTTTATTTTAAGTATTTTTGAATGTTCCAGTATTTTAGAAGTTTTGTGAAATTTTCTAGTATTATTATAGATTTTGGGTTTTTCTATGGATACCTACATACATTTTTATAATTTGATTCTTTGGAATTCAAAGTATGTGAAATTTTTTTTCATTTTTTAAAAAACAATATCTTCACAAATCCTATTTATTTTAGTATTTTTTATCATTTTATTAATTATACGATTTAAGAATTTTTCTATATTGTAATGAATCTCTATATAGATCTATAGAATTTGATACTAAAGGATTCGAAGTTAAATAATTTATTTAGTACTTTAATACATATTTGAAGAAATTATGTCTCATTAAGAGAAAAATATGCTTGCGCCAAGCAATACTCCGGCTTGAGCACATACCGATTTCAGCCAAGCAAGTTGCCGGCTTGAAAGAAATGAATTCCGAGTTGAGACAACCCGGTACCGAAAATTTGATTTCTAACTTGAGAAATCGAAAGCCTGCTTGACCCAAGCGGCCTTCCTGAGTTTTTTTAGGGGACCGCAACGAATAAAAGTAAATGCAGTAACATGCTTGCGCCTCGAGGACCCCATGGGATCCTTGACCAGGTTTTCTTATCTCGATTTTCATTTCCTGAAGACTTCTCTGTTAGACATTTCCTAAAACCAGTTTTTTGGCATTCTTATATGATTTTTTCGAGAAAAATCCAGACCATTTACACATCAGTCGTTTTTTCCAGTTTTTTCGCTCTTTTCGGCAGGGCAGCATACGTCTCGAGATAGTTTTAATTTTAAATTAAAGTTATAATTAAATAAAATAAATCGACATCAAAGTGTTAATTATGTTGATATTTTTCTAATAACAGTATTACAATATCGAAGAAGTGTCTAGCTTAATAAAAAAGTTTGCAAAATTTTTCCTTCTCATAATGCTCATGAAGGTTAAACATGAAAAAAGTAACTAATGAAATGTAATTTTATAAATGTTTTTGGGCGTATTAAGTAGTTTGTAACTTGAAGACACCCTTAAACAGTGTAAAAAAACCAGTTGCGAGTATCGAGAAGCAAACCGCGGCTTGATTCAACTCGGAATGTAAGCAACTCGGTAGGCCTGCTTGGTCTAAGCGGGCCCAAAAATTTGACAAGTAAAAAGTGAAGGGCCGATTTGGCTGAACTCGGTGCCTGCTTGGCGTGAGCAAATTTTTCTTTGAGTGCTCCATAGGGTACTAATATTTTATGGACTGCTATTATTTTCAGTGTTGTTAAATTTTCGTTAAATATTGTAATTTTTATTACAAGTTCTACTACTTTTATAGGTTTCCAGTATTTTTTTTTTTCGATTGCTTCATACACGGAGAGAACGGGATACGCGTAGCCAGTGTCTGGACACTGCTGACCGTTGTCCGGCCGAACTTTCACTTCGGATACTGGTAGGCGTTGCTTAGAGACTGGCTGCCATAGAACGGGACACGCGTAGCCAGTGTCTCGACAATGCCTACCAGTGTCTAGACAATGCCTAACAGTGTCTGGACAATGCCTACCAGTGTCTAAAGTGAAAGTTCGGCCGGACAACGCTCAGCAGTGTCCAGGCACTGGCCACGCGTATCCCGTTCTTTTCGTGTAGTTATATCTTCAAAAGTCTTTTTTTCTCTTATTGAGAAATTCGCTTGAGCACACTGATCCCCTCACTAACAATATATAGAAGCGCGTTTGAATTTCAGAAAGGATTCGTTTTAAAAACCGATTCCTAACCGCTGAATTTTTCCATGAAGAACCCTTTCTCCTCCCGCTATTTTTAGTTTTTCATTTATACGAAATATTTAAAAGAAACAAATGAAACTTTTAGCAGAAATTCATGACAAACCTTATTCTGCTGTCGTTGGATGTTACAAGGATTTTGTCCTCGCCGGGCATTGGTTCAATGCCGCAGATCTTATGACCGGTTGCGTTTTTGCCTCGCGAGCTGCGTACGTGAATGGTCGTGTGATACTTCATCTGGTCTGTGATATAAAAAATGCATCTACCATCGTACGAGCCGACAACCGCGAATTTTCCGTTTTGGCAAAAATTTGCAGCAGTTATGAGCCTATTTTTGCCGTCGAGCTCGTTCCACACGGCGACTTTTTTGTCTGGAATGTTCCACAGACGAATTTTTCCATCCAGGGAACCTGGGATTCAAGATAACGTTTTCAAAATTTGTAACTAAAGGTGGATAAATGGATAAAAAATTGGGGAAGTTTCTTTCCCTGAAACTATTTAGGAATATTCGAAATATTTAATAAATACACTAGGAAGCTATCAGTTGTGGCGAAAATTTTCAATATTGCGTTTGTAGTAATTGAGATTCGAAAGTAAATGGGTATAACGGATTGTGCAATTCACTATACTATCCCATTCTTAATGCTGTGTATATGACAGTATTGAAAGTTTTTAACAGTTCTCACAGTTCAACAATTTATAGCAGTATTAACAATGAAACTTATACATTTTTTACATGTTTTTGAGATCATTCCCTTAAAAATTACCTGACAAAAAGTACCGATCATCTCTGGGATGAAATACTATGGCTGTTACAAAGTCAATGTGTTGGAAACAGCAAAGGCATTCTTTTCGCGAAATGTGCCAAAGGCGAACGGTTTTGTCCATGGACGAAGAAAGGACAAAGTAATTTTTCGACCAGGAAACGTCGAGCAGAGTAGAAGTATGGCCTGAATAAGTGCAGAAAGGTTGGGAAATGAAAGGGTATTTGGTGCTTTCGGCTTCGGCATTTTGCAAGTTTCCCGAAATATTGGGATCTTCGCAGAGCGATTGCTGGGAGACAAGGGATTCTTGGGAAGGTGTAGGACTGACTTTTTCGGCGTTGTATTTTGTGCGCATGTCCTGAAAGCAAATATCTAATTTCGATGTTTTCATTTGAGTAAAATTTAGTTATAAGAAACAAAATTAAAAAATGCAGTAATGTTGGAATTGATATTTAAAAGTTCTGACCGTAAACTTATCAAATTTTTTGCAATTTTTTAGTCCTTTTAACTTGACTTTTAAATTATATACCTTCAAACAGGGTGTCTACTGAATAGGCTGAAGAAAATTCATGTATATTTTTCGTGCATTTTTTATTTTTTCGTACAATGGCTTCATAAATTCAAACACTAAATACTATTGCTTTGATTTTAATTCTTCGATAATGATACGTTAAATAGATAAATTACTAGCCCAAATTACAAAACGCATCAAATAATGCCATTATTCATTAATTTCTGGTGTGGGAAATTTCACTCTTGATGATCGAATTTATTATTGACAATTTCGAAAATTACTCATTAAAAAAATCAAATCACACATCTTTTTTATTAAAAAACTTATGCGTTTCATTAGTAAAGTTCATATTTGTAACTATTTCCTATTCATTTTTTTCTTAATTTGTTTTTCAATCTTACTTTGCAGAAAATTTTGAAATAAATTTGCAACAAAAATTGATGAATTTGAAGCACTGAAAAATAATGGTTAGAAGAAATCCCATCATATATTAACAAAAATTTATGAGATTGCACTTAATTCGGTTGTTTGATGCAAAATATTCATAAGTTAGACAATTTGATATTCAAGATATCAAAATCACAAATTATTTTTATCTCGTAAATTTCATTCGTGATTAATTGAATGCATATATAATTTTGGTAATATTTTAATTTCTTTCCTTTTTTTTTGTTCTTATTTCGTTGTACATCCTATGAAAAAATGTCACGAACAATTTATTAAATTTATACATCTAAATATCAGTAAGGTTTTTGTTTTCCATTCTAAAGTCTGGATCATGATTTAATTACTCAAAATTTATTTTTTTCATGTTGAATTGCTTAATTGTTCGATAGAAAATTTGAAATTATTTTTATTGCAATGCTATAGCATTGCAATAAAAATAATTTTGAAAAGCTATAGCTTTCCAAAAATGCAGTGAATTTGGTTTTTCGATACAAATTTACAATGTCATGTACATTGAAGTGGGTTCAATTTTAACAATCTTTATAGAGTAATACTATAATCTGAAATACTGTAAAATTATATTTTTATTGACTATTATTGTTATTATTATTATTCAATTATATTAATTGTTATTATTATCATTTCTCAATATAATTTCTTAATTTTTTCAACTCTTCTACTTTGCAGTAGATTCGATAAAAAATTTTAATCGAAAATTTATTAATTCGAAGCTCTGAATAATAAGGGTAAGAAGACATTTTCGATTTATCAACACTAATTCATGAAATTGCAGTCAATTCGGTTTTTGGAAGCAAAATATAATTTAGAGGATTTCTCATCCAAAACATTAAAATTACAAATTGTTCCCTCCTCGAAATTTGTATTTGTCATTAATTGAAAAATTCAGAATAAGAACACTTTGGTAATTTGTTCATTTCTTGCCTTTGTTTTTTATTCTTATTTTTTTATGAGTCCGATGGAAAAATCTTCATAGAAAGTGCTGCAAATTCGAAAATTGAAATAAAAGTTTTTTTTTACTTAGACTTTTGACTGAAAAACACATCTGGTCGATATCGACGACTTAAAGATCAAAGTCACGATTTCAATACTCAAACATTAATTTTTCTATTTTGTAATTGACGTAATTCTTGAGTTACTGGAAAAAAAATTTAAGCTGTTCAAGAATTTTACGATGAAGTTTATGATTTATAAATTGTAAAATTTAAAATTCTCATTGTTGCAATGACAACTTCTCAAAAATGCAGTAAATTTGGTTTTCGATACAAACGGTTCATTTTATGTTAAAGAGAATTCAATTTAAAAAAGTACTTATCGAGCAATTATACGATCAAAAATCCCGAAGGGTTAATTTTTTGATTATTCGAAAAATAACGAATTCCCGTACAATTTCGAAAAATCCTGTACATTTCCCGTATACTTCAAATTTCTGTCAAATTCCCGCATTTCCCGAAAAGTAGACACCCTCTGGAAACCCTTACCTGAAAGTACGTGTAAGCTTCCCGAAGGACCCAAATCCTCAAAATCCTGTCCTGCCCGGCCGTCGCCAAAAGTCGTCCGCAGGCTGAGAACTTCATGCACCAAACGGGCCCAATATGCTCTAAATCTTGCATGTGTTGCAAAGCATCGAATTCGTAGGGCCCTTTATGACTGTGGGAGGCCTTTAATTTGATGTATTGCTGATCGCCAGAATTAACGTCATCTGCCATGTCCATCATTTCTTCCTTATGCTTCGCATGGGAAACCTCTTGAGCTATGGACTTGGCTTTGTTCATCGTTTTTTTTACAGTCTGGCCCAAAAAGCGCTTCAGCTTTTGGGTCCTTTTGCGAACCCGACCGATCGACACGATATCCTCATCAGGTGGGATGCTGGACATTTTACTGTCAACACTTTCCTCGTCACTCTCTTTTTCTTTCTCGGGACTAGAATTGTTTACGTACTCGGAAGTAAGACGCATTATGTGCAAAGACAGAGGGTTCATGCACTGGGGGAGTTTATCTTCCGCTATACTCAATGGCATTTTTTCGCCAGTGTCGAGATTCAGGACGGTCACTTGTTCGAGGATTTCCTATGCAATAAAAATGATCAAAATTGTATAATAGCTGAATACATATTTGCTATTAATTGATCAAGTAACTATTATTAACAGTGGAATATGCAGGAGGGGGGTCAGGGGTTTAAACCCCTCCTAAAATTCGGGAATTACTAACGATTATTCCATGTAAAAATAAACGAAAAGTAACGATGGTACAATGAATGATTAAAATACTCATAGGCAAAGTAATGCATAAAAATTAATAATACAAACAAGTGAAAATAATCAAAACTGTACCTACTGAAATTTCGAGGACTAAGCAAATGTTTAACGTAAGTTTTCTCAAAGTTTAACGTAATTTCGAATTCTTAATGTTGCTTACTTAAAAATAGCAACATTCTTGACTTGGGAAGAATTTTTCCTTGAATAGAATTTTCATTATGAATGTTTAGATAGTACATCAAAGAAAATTTTGAAAATAATTTCATCTAAGTTAATGGTGAAGAATTAAAATCTTTGAAAATGACAAAAATCTAAAAAAACTTTGAATCGTGTAACATTAAATTCTATAAATCTACATAGGAATTCAGTAAAGTACCAGAAAATCTTTTGAATCATTTTAACGCTAAAAAAATATTTGAAGTAATGGAAATCTATAAAAGAACTGTTTCCTTATAAATCTTATTAAATACTTCTCAGACACAATATTAGACCATATAGCATATGGAGTATATGGACTGCTACTACCTATTGTTCTCAGTAGAAAAAAGCGTGTCAAGATACTCAGCAAGACTGACGTCACTAGTCGAGCCAAAACGCTTCAGTGACGTATCTACAGGTCTAGCGACCCGTAAATTACTGGCATGGGACATGAAAAATACCAAATTAAATATAAAAAAGTGCTACATTCGACTTATTTCTGCATCACACACTGTTTAACATTTTTTTGCAAACACAAACGATTTTACGGCACACTTTCAACTATTTGTTTTTATTGACACATATGATGATTCATGATGATCGAGCGTTTTCCGGTACACTCGGTTTTTTCCGTCAACTAGTGACGTCAGTCTCGCTGTTCTATGTTGACACAGATAAATGCTGCCTACTAGTAGTCCATATGCTATATGGTCTAAGGACACGATACATAAATTATTGTAATACTTGATCTATGAAATTGTGAACCCTCAGGGTATCAAATTTTAAAAAACGTTTACAGCAAACTATGTAATAACTAGAAATGTATAAATATACTAAAAATTCTACATCATTTTATAAATACAGACAGTGGCGCGAGAACGAAAATTTTTGTAGGGGGGCAAAAAATTTTTTTACCAAGTCAATTAGTATACTCAATTAAAATTGGGGGCAGTTGCCCCCCTGGCCCCCTGTTCCGGCGCCACTGAATACAGACAAATATGAAGAGAAAATAAACCCATGAAATATTTAAAGTCTATGTAGATGTTTTCGCGGAAATCTATTGACATACTAAAAATTCATTAATATTTCGATGCTAGAGCATCAAGTTTTACAGATCTATGAAGAAATCTAAAGAATTCTCGAGATCCATAAAAATACTAGAGAATACTTAGGAATTTCATAAATACTAACAAATACGAAAAAAAAAAAAAAAAAATAGATATCTATTACACTCAAAAATTATGTAGTTGTAGATTTTTCGAAAATTTCTAAAACTTCGAATCTTTGAGCATCGACTTTTAAAATCTTTATAGAAATCGAAGAAAATACCAGAAATTCTTGCAAAGTATATAGACACTAAAACAAAATAGGGGAAATTCTGACAGTTCATACTTGAAATCTGTAAAAAGATATTTTCCGAAAAATCTGTGTAGATACCCAAAATCCATTGAACTTTCAATTATATGGCATAAAATTCTAGAAATCCATTGAGCGATCTATACAAGTACTAGAAATCTTTTAAAATACCATGAAGTAGTATAAAAATTTATAAATTAGAAAAAATAAGAAAATTTAAACATCTAAAAAATACTTTCAATCTGCGTATACGTATTATTTTTTCAAAAATCTGTAGAAATACTTCATTTGTTAGAACTTCGATTCCTAGAGTATAGGGTTCTAGAAATCTCTAGAGCAATTTTCAGAAATACTGGAATTGTAAAAAAATAATAGAAAATTTTATGAACATCAAAAAATACAAAAATTTTGGAAATCTGAGTAATACCTTCCATCTATTCAGATATCGTTTTCTTAAAAATCTATAAATATACTATATTCAACCCTAAACCCTTAAACATAGGTGAGACTTCGCGAGGAAAGGTGACTTATCCGAAAAGAACTAAGGTCTATTTTCGATCGCTCCGTAGAGTCGACGAAAATGCCCTCCCCTCCTTCCAGAGGGGCACTCCCTGCGGATACCGCAAGTTCTCTAGACGTTTGAGACCTATACAGCGATTTGTCACGGTATAAAATAAATTTCATCTTTCTTGAAACCCTGAATTACTCAATTTTTTTGAAACGTTTCTAAGTTTCGAAAAGACATTCGTTTTATACCGAGACAAATCGCTGCATAGGCCTCGTACGTCTTGAGAACTTGCGGTATCCGCAGGGAGTGCCCCTCTGGGACGGGCATTTTCGTCGACTCTACGGAGCGATCGAAAATAGACCTTAGCTCTTTTCGGATAAGTCACTTTTCTTCGCGAAGTTCCACATATGATTTAAAAAATCTATAATCCCAATAAACAGTTATACGACTTATAATTTTTGAAATTTGAAAATATCTAAAAATCACATTTTTGAAACCATATATTCGAAGATTGTAGATTGCGAAATCCCGAATAAAATATGTTGTTCCAATAAATGTCATGTCTAAAGAACCAACCATAAAAAACAAGTAAAATAAACAAATATAATACATTTATTTCGAATTATAATTAATAAAAAAATTTTCGTTTAAATTACCATATCAGTGAGATGTTTCCCTGAATCAGTTCTGGTCCTCACTGTCATATTAAATTGCTTGATCATGTCTTGGTCCCCGGCTGACTTTCTTCTCTCTTTGGAACCTTGATATCTTAAACCTGGAAATTTGTGCGGTCCCAAAGAATATCGACCAATACTATGATTCGACACTGATGCAGACGAAGCGTGATTTGATTTCCCTGTCAATACTTTCTGCAAAATTTCAATTTTTTCGAGCCTTTCCAATTCTTGTGCCGATGGACCTTCTGCCTTAGACTTATCTTCGTCCTAAAATAAAATCAAAGAAACTACAGAATTGTTTGCATTAGTTGATTGAAAATGCATAAAATAAAGGCATTGTTTATAACAAAACATTTATAAAATACTCCACGTCATGTGCAAAATTGTCACAAAATTATATGATACTAAATTAATTAATAATAATCGATATATTAGGTATATTCGATATTGCACCTTGAGATTTATATAATTTTTTGGCATTATATTTTTCAATACATAGCTTTATTTTAACTTCTGTTTTATAACATCTTTTTATTGCAAAGAGATCATCATATTACCTGAGGTTTCACAACATATTGACCTTTTGTAGCCGATCTTATATCCAAAGAATGTTCGAATTCACGAGTAATTGATTCAATTGTGCTGGCTGGACTTGGTAAAGTTGACACAGGAACTTGTGATTTTTGAGTTGATGGCTGAAAAAATATAAACTGCAGAATCACCCATTTTTAACTATTCATTGGTAATTATATCAGAACACAAATTACTTAAAACGATAATAGAAGTCATAAAAAACCAAAGAAACTCACAGCAACTTCGCTTGAACTATGAGATTTCACTTTTTTCTTTCTCCTAGGTGGCGCCACTGGAATATTCACTGAGATGGCATCCCCTTTGGCATTATTTTTCATACTGGCAATCGCACCGGGTTCTTCGAAAACCGCAGCTTTTTCTTCTTGCGACGGAGTCGAGTACTCCGACTTCCCATTGACTTCTTTTTTTCGCGTATTTTCTTTCAGTACACCCCCAGGTAGCGTCAGATTGCTCGAGGTCTGTGAAATTTTTCCCGAAGACGACTCGTCTTCTCTACTCGGAATGCTGGAACTTTGGGACGTGGCGCCGTCTTGGTTTTTAACTGCCAGCAAAGGTGGTGCTGTCCCCGAAGTTCCAGCTGTGGATGCTGAATCTGATATTCCTGGAATTGAACAACCGTATCTTTAGAGTCCACGGCTTATTTTCTACGTTGAAATTCTAAATCATAAGTAATAAACGATTTTTTGAAATTTGAAATTTTGAATCATTGATTACTCGATTAATAATTACATATAATCAAATACATGGTGATTATGGGATTACTCGTATTCATGCAATTTTGAAAATTAAGATCACTCAAATACATGTTATCTTGTAATTAAGCAACTCCAGATTACACTTGTTCAGAATGTTTTTATAGTCATCACATATACAGTCGATTTCCGCGACACCGAAATCCGCCAGAACGTGGTCCTAATGACCGCGAAGAAATCATAACATAGAAGCCTTTGTATAGCCATTCAAGGTCAGTCGACTGGAAAATTTTCGTCGCCAGAAACTTCTGAAAACTTTTACCCAATGGACGCCATGTTTGGGTTTGAGCCAATCAAAAACATGGATCGAAAATCAAAACAAACAAAAAACATGGCAGCTGCTGGGTATGCGCGAACTGAACGAAAAAGCGTCACCGTAAGAACATACCCTGTTTTCTTTATCCTGGTCCGGGCCCTTAGCCATTGTTACGGGCCAAGCAGGTAGATTGTTTTTTTTTTCGTAATTGACACGGCTCGCTAGAGCGAAATGTAAATTCAAACCCCCGAAGATTTCGGTGTCGCGGAAGTCGACAGTACTTTCAATTCTTTCGTCACGAATTTCTAATATTTAAGATCCTGAATATGTATAAATACAGATCTTCGACACTACCGAATGTCACTGTCCATCCATACCGTGTATCGGATGTCGCTGTCCAACCATGCTCAGTACCAGTACCGAATAAATCTATCTACCGTTTTCCACGTCTTTTTAACTCAGCGCCGCGGAATTTCCGAACCAGAAATAATTCCGTTTTTTCGATAAATTAATAACTATCAAATAGAGATCATATGCGTTCTGAATTTTCAAGATAACCCAAATAATAGTATATTTTGTATCGAAGACCTGAAACGTGGCTTTTAGTGCGAGGGCCAATTTATCAGCCGAGGTTAATATTTGGTGCGAGAACAACGCTACGCCTCACGGTCCGAGGTGCAAACGATATTTTTTGCAAAATACGAGCTTAAAAAGGGCTTCAAGCACCTAAAAAGCGACCCAGAGGACGTGCATTTACGACACGGCGCACCACGCACATATGCCATTCTCTCCCTTTTTACGATAAGCATAAAGAAACAAAAACATGCACAGAGGAACAAAAGTACGTACAGAGGAACGGCGCCCGTGTCGAAACTGAATCACCGATCGTAAATGCAAGTCTTCAAGGTCGCTTTTCAGGTGCTCGAAGCGTTTGTTTAGTGCGTGTTTTGCAAAAAATGTTTATGTACACATGATATATTTATTTATTTATATCCATACACGGAGGTACCCATTTTTCTAAAACACCTAATACAAGAAATACGCGAGCATATGTATATCCAACGCCATACCCAAACGAATGACAAGTGACAAAAAAAAAGATCGAAACATATCAAAATTAAACAATTAGAAAAGAGAAAGAATTCACGAAAAATCTAGGAATCCCGTCAGCCAGACGTAACAGAATGTTCAAAAATAGCTCTTAATCCAGTACGCAAACAATTCATAGTTGGTCCGAAATAGTATATTGCATATCAAAGGGCAAAGCAACGTCTTTTCATGCGCGACGGGACAACTGGTGGAATTACCTCAGGCCTATGGCCCTCGGTATTTACTCGTTTCGACAGTGTTCTATGTGTTATGCGCGCAGCGGAGTGAAAAGGGGATTCTTACGCTCAATTTGCGAGCAGCATAACACACTCATATTAAGCGGCTACCATGTAAAACTCTATATCTCTAGTCGCAATGTTACCAAGTCGAGAAACCCTGTTAATCGGATCGTTAGATGCAATATTAGTCTTGCATACACTTTCATGGAAGATTTTATGAGACCCTCCTCTCAGTCCCCGTTTAGGAACATGCAAAAGTAGGTCGGAAATTCGCAAAGTGGTCACTCGATTTTCAGGATGTCACCAAAATTACAATTTTTTTTGTAAATTAGTAGTCCTCGACAACCTGTCCATGGTCCAAGGAATAGTTTTTAAAAATTCAATTGTTTAGTTACTGTTTAAGTAACTTCAAAAATGAGGCAATTTTTTTTCATTAATTAGGTCTGCAAAAAATACTAAACCAAAGTACTCCAAAATGGAAATTATATATGTAAAAGCCTCTATACTATATGATAAATATTTTGTTTAAAAAAAAAATTTTTTTTTCATAACTTTTTTTATTAACAAATTGTTTTTTTATTGATGTTCTCAAACGATTAAAAAATTTTTTTTGTATATTTACGTTACTGAAACATATTTTTTACAAAATCAGAAAAAAAAATCTTTGGGATCATGCTCGAGTTGAAGCATGTGTTCAAGATTTGGTAGCGCAGCGAGCATGTTTCAATGCTCCGCTGCGGCGACCGATGCGTCGTACGTGTTATTTTATTTAATTTTATTGTACTGTTCTACGAGTTAGTGATCATTCGTATTTTTTCTATCGTTCAGGCACCGCAGAACATTTCATCGCCCTTACTTTTTCAGTTTTCGCAATATTTTCATTGTTCGCAATAACTCTCAAATGGTCCATACTACTTCATGTTGCGATCCACACAACAACAAAAAACCGCAAGTTTGTTACAAAGAATTTATTCAAAATTGCTGAAAAGTGTATCGAGAAATTGGAAAACTTTATCGGTATACATATGTGTGATTCTTGTCGGAGAAAAGTGAACAGTGTTGCAAACACAACAAATAGTGCATCTGAAAAAATTTTTGTGTGTGCAGATGTTGATGAACACGGGCAAGAAAAAGTTATGCCAATAATCCAGAACAAAAACTTTTCTCAGCTGTCTCAAAAACAAAGTCATACTGTAAACAATACGATGAGAAATTGACTTATAATGAAGAGGGCAATAGTTAGGAACAAAAAAAGTTATATTAGTAGAATAAGAAATGTTCTATTTAAACGAAAAGGAATATTAGAAAAAACCAAAGTTGTGATCACTGTTCCACTAGATTGGACAAAAAAAAATGCGAAATGAACTGCAAATATAAACTTTCGTATTTCATTATCGAATTTAATTCATATTAGGAGTGACTTTTGTAAAAGAACATTATGTGAAAAACATATCTTTCACCCAATTGACCACTACATATAATTTCGCATTTGCTAATCAGTAAATTATGTACAAAAAATTAATAAATAATAAAATTGCAATACAACAAACGAAAATTATGGAATATAAAAATAAACACATTGAATATTGGAATTGTACACAATTAGATAGTGAAATAAGAAAGTATATACTTGCAGGTCATTTCGCATATTTTTTTTCGTCCAGTCTAGTAGAAAAGTGGTCAAAACTTTGGTTTTTTCTAATATTCCTTTTCGTTTAAACAGAATAGTTCTTATTCTACTATCATAACTTTTTTTGTTCCTAACTATTGCCCTCTTCATTATAAGTCAATTTCTCATTGTATTGTTTACAGTGTGACCTTGTTTTTGAGACAGCTGAGAAAAGTTTTTGTTCTAGATTATTGGCATAACTCATTCTTGCAAAAAATTATTTTTTTTTTCACTTTCGAAACATCATCCACTTCTTCACACTCAAAAATTGCATCTGATTTTTCACTATCCTTGTAGGCAACTTTTTCTTGCCCGTGTTCATCGACATCTGCACACACAAAAATTTTTTCAGCTTCACTATTTGTTGTGTTTGCAACACTGTTCACTTTTCTCCGACAAGAATCACACATATGTATACCGATAAAGTTTTCCAATTTCTCGATACACTTTTCAGCAATTTTGAATAAATTCTTTGTAACAAACTTGCGGTTTTTTGTTGTTGTGTGGTTCGCAACATGAAGTAGTATGAACCATTTGAGAGTTATTGCGAACAATGAAAATATTGCGAAAACTGAAAAAGTAAGGGCGATGAAATGTTCTGCGGTACCTGAACGATAGAAAAAATACGAATGATCACTAACTCGTAGAATAGTACAATAAAATTAAATAAAATAACACGTACGACGCATCGGTCGCCGCAGCGGAGCATTGAAACATGCTCGCTGCGCTACCAAATCTTGAACACATGCTTCAACTCGAGCATGATCCCAAAGCTTTTTTTTTCTGATTTTGTAAAAAATATATGTCTGGAGCGTAAATATACAACAAATTTTTTTTGCAAAACACGCAAAAAAGTTGTACTTCGAGGACCTGTATGGCCGCATTGAATACAACCATTTCCGACTGGCAAATGCTTCAGTTCCTGAATACACGCACTGAAGCAAAAAAACACGCACTGAGGCATTGCTCCAGTACGTGTCGCCAGGGACTGAAGCATTTGCCGGTCGGAAATGGGCGTATTCAGCGCGTCTGTACAAGTCCTCCAAGTACAATTTTTTCGCATGTTTTGCAAAAAGTATCGTTTGCACCTCGGACCGTGGGACGTGGCTTTGTTCTCCGACCAAACATCAGCCTCGGCTACGCCTCGGCTACTTTGGTTCAGTATTTTTTGCACACCTAATTAACGAAAAAAAATTGTAATTTTGATGACATCGTGAAAATCGAGTGACCATTTGGTGAATTTCCTATCAGTAGCAACGATCGTAAGTCCGATGAATCAAGCTGGCCATTAATAATCTTATAAAGAAAAATCAGATCATTGTACTGACGCCTAGCCAACAATGGTTGAACACCATATCTAGTATACAGAGGATCATAAAAATGGTCAAGTCGGTGCATCCGTTCCCTATCTAAATATGAAAGCCTCCTAAAAACTTTATACTGTACTTTCTACATATCACTGATGCATACTCTAATTATAATATTTATTACAAAAGTTCTTTCAAATTTGTATCACAAATTTTCCGAATTTTTTTCTAATCAAATACCTACAGCATTGAGTTTTTGTAAGATGTAAAAACTGGAAAAATCTTTCGAGGTTTTTTTTTTTGGATGCTGACGTCTAATTCAGTACCAAATTTGAAGCGTTCATTTGTTACAACTAACCATCGATCAAATTGGATTGTTTTGAAGGTGCATCACTTTTGTAGTTTTTAAAATCTTTTTTTAACGGATTAAAAATTTTATAGTCGAGCGTCTTCCATTGTTGGTTTCAACAAATTCTCACTATATAACATTTCGCGAAGTTGATAATCTTGTCGTGGTTTAATCCAATTTGCAATATATATTTGTTGTAGCAAATCATAGAAAAAATTCATTCTCTTGAAGATGCATGAGGCTTTTGAAAATCTTTACGATTTCCATTATTATACGGGTATACAATTTTCATTGCTAAATTTAATAAGTAATTATTTTCACTATTTATTTCTACTTTCGCATTTGACACATTTTTTATTTGTTAATTTTATGTGCTATCCACGGTTTTTATGATTGTTGACCATAAATATAATATCACGTTTGCATTTTTAATAACCAAACATAAACTTCACTCATTTAAAAACAATTTTCTTCAACGTTAAAAGAAAAAATCGTGGTTGTTCTTTTCAAAGCGTGTGGGGTGCAACCTTCAGAATGCCGAAAAATTTCAAACGAGTACTCATAAATTTACTTTCTCGAAAACAAGGATACTGGAAGAAGGATGCCCAACTCGCCACGAAATCTGCTCGAAAAACGGACCGTATATCGTCAGCTATGTGAGAGGAGTTTCTTCCATTCAACTAACGAGGGCAAGGAAGAGAAGATTATACAGCTAAAAAGAGAGAGGAACAACTGGGAACAATAATGGCTCCTCCCACATCGCTGACTGTATGCTGACCACTTTCACCGTAACGAGTCGAGCATCCTTCTTCTAGTATCCTTGCTCGAAAATAAGATCAAAGAACCACTTCCGCTGGGGCCCGGCTCAGCGGTAGCAGGGCCCATCAGACGCTTTGAATAATGCTCTAATGGCTCCGAAGGTCAAGAATTTCCCTTTCTAACACCCCTCCCCCTTTTTACCAAAAAAGCTCCAGATTATGAGCATGGCGGAAATAATGACGCATCTTACAAAAAAACAATTGCTTAGCATTTTTCAAAAATTTGTTTGATATGTATTGTGCAAATGTCGTGTCAGGAATCAATGGTAAGCAATGGGGAAAATGACAGGTTAACTAATCTTTACCTAATTTCCAGGAATGTTATCGTTTGGCTATTTTTTTCAAGCAATGGTTTATAATAAAAATTTTATGTCGGCCTCACAATAATTAGCGAGCGCAAAAACACAAAAACCATAACGCATCTTAAAAAAGAATGAATTATGGAAAAATTTGTTTCAACAAATATATGTTATTGATTTAATATTAGACTTGTAGACAGCGACCGTAAAAGTCATGAAAAGCTTATCAATTTTAGAATCGAACAATTCTCTTCCTAACGTTACAAAAAACAATGAAAATTTTTTTGAACAAATAGTCTTAGAAATGTATGTAAGTAAATTTTTTATTGGTTTCATAATAAGAGATCATGAAAACTACAATAAACAAGTATACGGAATTTTTTTTATGAATTTTCCGAGAATACGTTCGAGTGAATATATTAAACATACTTCTTTTTTAAATTTTTCAGTCACAATTTATTACTAACGATTTCTTAATCGTTTCAGTCCTATTTTCACCCCTTTTAATTTTTTCTTTAATGCCCATTCATTCTTCTTAACAGCAACAAACCCATGTTGATATCTATGTCAAAGCAGGAAACCGTATTATAATGAAGTCAACGCGACTTTGATAATAGTAAGGTTGACATTTTTAGTTTAGATGACATTTTTTTAAATGGCGATGAAACGTGAAACACATGTGTTAATGTAACTTAAGTCGATTCTTTGCATTAGATTAAATTTCCAACTGTTGTTCTCACGAAAATAATATTACCTGAATTCAATATTAATTGTTTTTTTTGTTAAATACAAATACAATACAAAATAAAATACAAGTAATGAATTCTGTGGCTTCCCGCCATAATCGAGAAAATCACTTGTGCCATAAAGCTCAGTTCACATGCTATTCTGATAAAATTTTGAACGTTATAGCATGTGTGACTTTCTCGGTTATGGCGAGAAGCCACAGAATTACTTTCGAAGTTACACAAATACATGTATCTTAATATTTTCCAACTCCAAGATACTTCAATAGATGTAACTGCGTATTTTCGGTCTCCGAAATACTCTGTTACTTTTAACTTTCTCTCTCAGCCTCGTAAAATCCCTAAATACATCGATCAAGGTGCTTCGATGATCCCACAAATACCCATAGCTGAGTATTTTCTGCCTCCGAACTACTTCGCTACATTTAACTTTGTATTTCAGCATTCAAAAATATCCAATTACATTTAACAAGACACATTGAGAATTACAAAAATACATGTAATTGAGTATTTTTCGACTCTGAAATAATCAGTTATATATAGTTTTGTATTTTGGTGTCGAAAAATACCAAGTTGAATGTATTTTAGTAATTGGGAAAGAATTTTGTTACATGTATTTGTATTTTATTGTGTTTTTAATTACAAATGTAGTACGTTATGCCCATTTTTGTATACATATAACAACCTTTTAAATTATACCGGATACTGTTTTATACCTTAAACTTGTATAACATGTACCTCAAGTTTCGAACGATGAAAATTCATCGAAAATAAAGAATTATGGTAAAATATGACTATTATAGCAAAAAATACACGTAAAAGGAATGAAGCACCACTTTGCGTCGAACCCACCCCTATAAATCGACCACTGTAAAAGTCCATTACACTAGAGACTCGTATAACTTAACAGCACACTTTTTTCAAGCACACACTTTTTTTCACGATTTGGACTCGTCTTTCTTTCCTTTTCTCCTGATTTTCTCTCGTGGAATTACCTCGTTACGAGAATGTTGCTGTCGCGTATGAAAAGACGCTGCTAGGCCCCTTTGATACGAAATATACTATTTCACGCTGTCATGTCGAAAATCATTTATTCTTGTTTACTGCTATGTCGTGAAAAACGAATTCTAGGCCGCGCGACCTTGGAGCTAGCGGCGAAAGTAAAAAGAGTGTTTTTTGTTGTTGTGAGTGACAGAGCGAGAGGGAACCCTTGCAAAGTTTTTCTATCTCAGACGGTATATATATTTTTTTCTCGGCCGCTTGAAACAGCGATATCGTCGCGTCTTCAAACTCGTATTTTCAAATTACAGCAAGTAAACACAAGAATAAATGATTTCGAAATGCGAGCGTAAAAAATACAGTTCGTATCAAGGAACATTTACTCGCATTTCACAAAGTGCGATTTGCTAACCCAGTAACGCTCGCTCGCAAAACTCCGCACTCGTAAATGCTCATTTCTGCTCCTTGATACGAAATATACTATTATGAAGCACCATGGTAGATGTGTAGCGCGACATGTGCCGAAACCAGCCGAGATTCGAGACAACTCGACCGCTCACACTCTCTCTTTCTCGTCTCTCCTCTCAACCAATCAGCGGAGATCACGTGAATCAACCGAGAGAAGAGTAGGAGCCCCTTCAAGATTAACTAAAACAAGTCTCGCGCTATTTCAAATGATTCGCGGGCGTTAAATTATACGAGTCTCTAGTGTATCATGTATAAACTATATACCGTTAATTTACTACAAAATCGAACGTAAAAACAAACAAACAAAAAACTAAAGATGCAACTGTAACTGCACATAAAAACCCATGAAACACACACGTTTGAAGGGTAAACAACCTCTAGGAAAAAAGTACTTAAGTCACTACAAAAACCTATTTACTTAACGCTTCACTCGTGAATATACTAAAAAAAAAAAATTCAAAAAAAAAAAAAAATAATAATAATATTTGCGATCCCGAATGACAAAGGTAAACCACCCTTACACATATAAACAATTAACAATGCCAAATCCTTACGTAAAATCGTACCACGGCAATGAAACATTTTGATGCAACCAACGAAAATGAGACTCGAAAAAAAAAAGGATAGTATATTCCGAATAACACTTATTCATATCGATACAAAGCGTTACACACGCTAAAAAAATTAAAACGCCCCTAAAGTAAAAAGATACATTTATATGTAAATCAAAGGTTGAATAATTTTTTTTAAATCACTTAATACTCAACGTTCAACATAAAACTCATGTAAGGTAGCAAAAAATAAATTCTTAATAACTGAAGTTTTTTATAGGAAGATACATATTATAAAACATCCCCTGAAAAATCATAAAAACGCCGAAGTAACAGTAGAGGTTTTAATGAATATACATCAGTCGATAATTATTTTGGAACACTGAATATTCAATATTGAACACAAAACTTGAAAATAATGTCAAATAGTACCTAACAAACAACCCTGAGTTTTCCGGAAATATTAACTACTGTGGAACATCCCCTAAAATAATTATTAACATACCCTCAAGTGTGAGTATACATTCATATGTGTATACAACTTTCGTTAATCTTTTTTTCTTCCTAAATATTTGTTATTGGACTTGAATATTGAAAATAACATAAAAAGTATACTTTGAACATTCCTGAAATTTTATAGCAAAATACATACTCTGAAACAACCTCTAAAAAGTTATCAAAACACCTGACGCATCGGTAGGCCTTTGAATAAATATACAACATTAGTTAATTATTTTGTAACACTGAATATTTTATGTTGAACGCAAGACTTGAAAATAATGTCAAACAGTACCTAATTAACAACCCTGAGTTTTCCGGGAATATTATCTACTGTGGAACATCCCCTAAAATAATTATCAACATAGCCTCAAGTACGAGTATACATTGATATATGTATACAACTTTCGTTAAGCTTTTTTTATTTCTAAATATTTGTTGTTGAACTTGAAAATTTAAAAATAGTATAAAAAGTATACTTTGAAGATTCCTGAATTTTTATTGCGAAAAATACTATGAAACATTCCTTAAAAGGTAATCAAAACACATGACGCATCGGTAGGCCTTTGAATAAATATACAACATTCGATAATTATTTTGGTACACTCAATTTTTAATGTTGAACACAAGAATTAGAAATAATGTCAAATAGTACCTAATTAACAACCATGAGTTTTCCGGAAACATTTCATACTGTGGAACATCCCCTCAAATAATTATGAACAGACCCTCAAGTATAAGTATACATTCATATGTGTATACAACTATTGTTAATCTTTATATATTACTAAATATTTGTTGTTGAACTTGAAAATTTTAAAACAACATTGGAAAGTATATTTTTAACATTTGTTGATTTTCATTGCCAAGTACATAGTATGGAACATCCCCTAAAAGATTACACAGTGAAACAAAAAAAACCCAAAGAAATTTTCACATACAGCATTTATTTTATGACCTTCTGAACCTATTATTTTGAATGTTTTTACATTAGCGATTAATAATTTTTTAAAGATTTAATGAATAAAAATTTGTACCTTATTCAGTTTTCGCGCTTTTGGATCGTGCAAAAAACTATGTTGTTAAGTTTTTTCTGTATATCTCAAATACGCAATTTAATTTACGATTTAATTTCTCCTTCCACAATTTAGTTTTTATACGAAAAAATTGTTTCTCGGAATCATGGATCAATAATTGACCAGTGACGGCTAGCATTCGAAATATCAATAAGGTTTATTCGACTCGAGCATCGAAAATGGCGGCTTTCGTAACCTATAGACCATCACGAAAGTGCCCACATGCAGCCCACTAACAGCTGACAGTCACAAAAGTAAACAAGCACAGGGCAAATCTATTTTCGCCTCTGTGATTGGTCGGAAACGACCAATTACAGAGACGAAAGTAGATTTGCCCTTGTGTTGTTTACTTTCGTGCTCCCTGCTGTTCGTGGGCTTGTATGCACTTTCGCGGGTCTATAGGCTACTCAAGCCGCCAAAATTCGATGCTCTAGTCGAGTAAAATACGGTACGCACCAGGGGACGAAACCGAGTGATTGCAGACGAGGGCGGTTTACCGATCAGTATGATAGCATTTAAATCACAAATGTTTCGCTGAGCGATGATTTATTATCTTCCTTTAACCTTCAATGCAATAATTGCAATGCTATAAAAAAAAGGAACCATTAAGCATTTAAGCAATTATGGGTTAAAAACACTCGACGGCCTGCTTTCATGAAATCTTAAAAACTAAAACTTATGTCCAAAATACCATAAGAGTGGAAACAAATACATATGTCTACAGAAATAGTCACGTAAGCATCTATGTACACTCTTGCCTTGTAACCTGCTGACTGGTTAGTTGCGGTTTCCGAACATCAATAACTCAATGCTTAGAATCGAATCGCCGGAATCGTCGTTATGATTATGTTTTACTATATACTCTACGCGTTTATCCATCCAGTGCTACTTTTGCACATGCAAGGAGAAGATTTCAGTACCTCGATCGTTGCAGTGGCTCTTGAATTTCTACAACTTACGAGGATAGACTGCATAGCTTTATGTTATTTTCCCATTTGTTTGTGATAATGATCATTAAACGGAAAAGGAATAGAAATCCATAACCCCTAAAAATGGTGTTAGTTCGTTTTTTATCAACAATAGTTAGCTTGTAAGACCGGCATTATGCAGTATCAATGTACATCCAGTCTCAATGATTCGTTTCTTTATTTGCCTGATTCCCCTAGATTTCTTTTGTTAAATCTAGGGAAATCAGGCAAATAAAAAACGAATCATTGAGACTGGGTGTATTTTGGGCATTCTGAGTTTGATTTTAGGTCAATAAACCTGTCAAGATGATCTATCAAAAAAACTGCATCTGTAGAAACAAACATTTTAAAAGACATGAACCGGGCCGTCGAGCGTTTTTTAACACATAAGTGCTGAAATGCTTAATGGTTCCTTTTTTGTATAGCATCGAAGGGTAAAGGAACATAATAAATAATCGTTCAACGAGAAATTTGTGATTTAAATGTTATCCTACTGATTGGTAATCTATCTGCGTCACTGACTGTTCATCTTTTAGATTTATAGTTTAAAATAATTTAATTTTGGAAAGCGACGCTTTTTAAGATATCAATAATTTCAAATATGTTATTTTAAAAGTTATTTATGTAGAATTATTCCTCTTCTTGTTTCGATCTTCGTAATGCACTGTTCATTTTTTGGATTATTTAATTGGAAATAATTTAAGTGCGAAGAAGGACGTTTTCTCAGATATCAATAGTTTTAGTAAATGGTTCTTGTTGAATTTTCGTCCCCCTTGTTTCGATCCTCATTATTTGCTATTTCTGAGAACTGCGCCAAAATAGATAATATAATCGTATGTATATTTACAGTGTGGAACACCCTAAAAGCGATGGCTCACATTTGCAATGTGAGTGTAGGGGGGGGGGTTACCTTATTCCATAAAATTTAAAAAGTACAAAATGCATATAATCATAACAATTAAAGTTTTTTCAGTCATGCAACGGTTTTATTAATCAAAATAGGATTACAAATGATAATTAAGAAATGAATTCCCAAAAACAAGCAGAACATTTTTTTGACTGGTAGAAGAAAAATTAAACAAAAGCAATGTTGAAAGAAGCCATGACTCAAACTGACTAGATCATTCGGGTTGGAAAAGGCTAACTAATATTTTCGGTTTTTTAGAGAACTATCATTGTTTTTATTAGATTTTTTTTTTCACCTGAGAGAATTCGTCCCACACGACCCAGAGAAGTCATACTCTGAAGACTCAAGGTGTCATGCTCAATAATTCGGAAAGGGTGGGAAGTTTTTGAAGCCGATGATGGGTAAACTCCTTCAATAGAGGAAGTTTGGCTGTCGGGGGGTGAATTGTTGATAAGGATATCGTCGTCCTCCGTTTGCATTCGTTTTCGTAGATCACGGAATTTTTTTGAGCGCCCTGAAATAGCATCGGCGCCGACATCTATGGAATCTTCTTCCTGAAAACAAAAGCGACATCCAAAAATTTTGAAAACAATTGAGTGTGCATTCAGCAGACCTTTGCGACCAATACAAACCCATACTGTGTCATATATTGATGCTGAATTTTATTAAATAAATGAAAAAAACAAAACAAAACAAAAATAAAACTCAAGTTCAGAAGTAGAATTCTAAGTTTTGTCAAAATTCAACATTATAAAAATAACTTTTACAATCTAGAAAATTCCGAAAAATAGATATAACTCTTCAATAACTATACCGTTTTTTCCACAACTCTTCTACTTTGAATTTTTCCCTGATCACCAAGCGGAGGAACATCTTGTGGTTTCACGAAAACACCCATGTCTGAAGATTTTGTCCAGGTCTCTGTATTTTCACTGGGCGATTCCAACGGCACTTTATCCTTTTGCCTGCTTCTTCTAGAAAACATCCAGCCAATGTTGATTGCATTCATTTCTTGCAATAAAATGCTATATCATGTTCGATACGCTGTTCATGTCAAATTATTGCTAATTAAAAATCGTTTGCTTTCATTTTTTGCTTATTCCAGAATTTCATGTTGAATCTCGTAGATACTTAATAAAAATTTATTAAAACCCATTTTTGAAAAAAATACAGAAAAATTAAAGACTTTTCACAGATATAACTGGCAAATGTCTAGAAAATAACATATTATGTACTTCAATATAACGAATTGAATTAATGCAAAACTTTGAAACCTTTTCAAGTATTTTTTTTATGTAAATCGATGAAGTTAGAAATATTATTTGAACTTTGTGGAACATCCAGTTTTTTTTTTTTTTTTAATTATTTTATTTGTCTGTTGAACCAAACAAGATAAATAATTTAGCCGAGAAAGTTCATAAATAAAAAATAAGATCTTTAGCTTCCAAATTATAAAGTCTTTCTTTTACAATGTATTTTAATCATCCATATTATACATTTTTGAATGAAATAGTTCATTGAAGATTTACAAGTTTAATGGAGTAAAGAACTGAAACGTTTGCAAATCACTTAGTGAACTATTATTCTTTAATATGAATCTCTTGTTTATGCATGTCACTAAAGTATCAACTGTTAGAAATTGTGACTTGAAGATGAAAGTATTTTAGAAAGTAGCACAGGGTTTTTGAAAAGTGGCACTTGAAATTTTGTAAGAAGCAGCATGGAATTTTGTAGAAAGTAGAATTTAGGGCAGATGGCCATAAGTTTGGGAAAGTATTAGGATAATTTTGAGAGAATTAATTTAACTTTAGTATAGGAACATATAAATACAACAGCAAGATTGTGTGTGTGCGGGATATTGTTAAAAAATGTACTAGTTACCAAAGTAACTAGAATAAACTCGATATATGTGGCGTGGACTGAAGAAAGGATACTTAAAGCACCAAAAATAGAATTCGAGATAGTCAGTGATTCTGAATATAGAAATCTTACTATATCAAAGTAGTCTACTTTCAAAAATGTATGATTTTTATTATTTCATAAAAATTGAGGTACAAAATTGTACGGTCCATGCTAAGTTTAGGTACTTTCTCTTTTCAATTTCGTTTTTCTCGAAAAGCGACGAGGTGCTTAGAAACCTTTCTTCAGTCCACGCCACATATACTGTGTGTCCCATGGGAAACTGGACACACAGTATTGGTTGAAGTTTGGACTTTGGACATCATTGTTTCCCACGGTTGTTTTTCTAATACAACAATAGTTTTTTTTATTCTTTTCAACCCTTCGTACCCACACTGGGTGTAGCATACCCAGCACCATTCTTTTACGGTTCGCCATTTCAAAGTGAAACGAAGTGAGGGTACTAGAGTGGGGGAGGAGAAAGTTACGTTCCACTACTACGCGCAAGCCGCTCACCAGCTTCAATGTACCAAAATCTACCAAAGTGCACGAGTTAGAACTGTAACTACGGGTGCATCTCACCCACTGTGGATAAGGTGTTCGAAAATCCATGTGAGTGGAAAAATCCAAATGTAAGTAATCATGGTTTTATAATGATATTTGTGACGCGGTTTCTAGAAAGGGACCTAACGACCAAAACCTCGATTTTGAGATTTTTACATGGGTCAATGGAGTATTCAATTATCTTTCATTTGTAACCAGTCTCACGTTTCTACGATAACAATTGAGCTCAGGATAAATTTTTTTCTGAATGTATATTCCAATAATATTTTCGGTAAAATCTGACTAAAGCATCGCTCTCTCATTCTACTTGATACTACATTATTAGGTGTCCGTACCTAACGGTCCCTCGGGGACTGGTCCCTTTGTATTTTTATTGTGTCGAATCATTAATGACATCTTCTAGTTCACGCCTATTTCGTCCAAGAATGGAGTAGAAAATAGAAAAGGAAGAACGAATACGCATCTTTTACTTGCGTTCGAGACCGAAACGCGTTTTTCTCGAAACGCTGTTTTGGTTGTTAGGCCCCTTTCTAGAAACCACGTCACATTTATGATTTAAACAACACGGACTTTTAATAAAAAGTCAAATGTGTGCATCTGAATAAATTTTTTCGCGTGTTAGTGGAAGTAATACTATATCTTACAACTACTAGCGTACGTTTTAAAAAAGGTGTAGTTGCACCAATCGACTGGAAATATCCTTAATAACAGCACAGTGGAAAAAAAAAAAAAAAAAACAAAGAAAGTTTCACATAAAACATCTACTTCATGACCTCCTGAACCTATAATCCTGAATGTTTTTTCTCCATCACGTCACATTAGCGAGTAATAATTTTCTAAAGATTTAATGAATAAAAATGTGTACCTTATTCAGTTTTCGCGCTTTTGGATCGTGCAAAAAACTATGTTGTTCAGTTTTTTCCGCAGATCTCAAATATGCAATTTTATTTACGATTTTATTGCTCCTTCAACAATTTAATTTTTATATGAAAAAAACTGTTTCTCGGAATCATGGATCACTAACTGACCCGTGACGGCTAGCATTCGAAATATCATCAATAAGGTTTATTCACTTTCTTGACTTTTTCTCGAGGACCATAAAGGATCCTTTCACCTGAGAAACGATTTTTCGGATGCTAGCCGTCACGGATCAATTAGTGATTGATGATCCCAAGAAGCAGTTTTTTCGTATAAATAAAACGAAATTGTTGAAGGAGCAATTAAATAAAAAATTAAATTGCATGTTTGAGATCCACGGAAAAAAACTGAACAACATAGTTTTTTGCACGATCCAAAAGCGTGAAAATTGAAGAAGTTACAAATTTTTATTCATGAAATCTTTAAAAAATTATAACTCGCTAATGTGACGTGATGGAGAAAAAACATTAAGGATTTTAGGTTCAGGAGGTCATAAAGTATATGTTACCGGTAAAAATTTCTTTGGGTTTTTCCAAAACTCGATTTTTGTTCCACTCTGCAGTTAACAACGCCACATTTCTTTCTATCAATCAGTTCATTTACATCGCAATGAACACAAATACGCCCTTTTGAAACTCTGTTTCTGCCATTTTTATATAAACTTTTATTCCTATTCCAGCAAAGTCGTCAATATGATGACACGTACAAGAATCCGCCGGGCTACCGAAGTCAGGATATCAAGTAATATTGTTTGTATTTCTTTGAAACTTACTTATGACGATTCACTTTCCATCTCTTTTTGTAAGAAAAATAAAAAGTTGCATGTGAAAAAAAATATTGTATATCATTTTATTCTAGAGTCCAAAGAACATTAATATTCATCTATATATTCATGCTTTTTTTTATAAAATTTTTATTTTTTAACAGCTTGTGCATCATATCAAATAAATATTATAAAATGCGGGTATGTATACAGTTGCAGTAAATAATTCAAAGTCAGAAATACAGTATTTGAACACCACTGCTCACATTCTTTACACACAATGAATTAAAAACTCGTTCAGGTTTGGATTAGTTAAAAAATATATTTTTTGGAAAGTATGGTTTAACTACCATTAAAATTTTTAAGTTTGTCTCTTTAACTTTCATTTAGTCATTTTTATATCACACTAATCTTAATCTTTAAGTTAACAACATGTACTTGAAAAAAAATTTATTTTTGAATGATACTTATATTATCATTAACTAATAAATGTTTATATTATGATATTTAAAACTTTAAAAACCTTATGATTCGATTCTCAAGATCACTCTTAATAAACGAAAAATTTTTTTTGAAATCATCTAATTACAAGTAGAGATATTAACTGTGAAATTATGTGGGGTGAACGTAACCTAGTGTGGGTATTTCGTTACAAAACAAAAGTGTGGGTACGAAGGGTTAAAATCTTGCAACAAAATGCATAATCTTATTTCATAATCATTAACCAAACGTCAGTATAGTTTTAAGATTCTCAGAACTATATACTCGAACAGTATCAGAAAAATAAATTTTGTAAAACTTATATGCATTTCAACATAAAATCTTTTATTATAAATTTCCAAAAAAGTTTTTTTACAAGCTGTAAGCAAATGAACATATCGTTTTTCTCTAGATTTATATGTTCTGGAGACATTGTGAAATTTCGCTAATTTGAACAGTTGAAGAAAAAAATATTCTGGTGCACTGTGAGTGGATATTGTGATTGTGACGATTAAATCCTGCTGGGAACGATAATATCAAGTTGCATACACAATCTGGGGAGATTCTGCTGGGAATGATTTCACATACGGATCACGGCAATACACGCATTCTTGTGAGTGTATCGTGACATTTAGGATCTTGTACAGTTATATACGTTAAAGTGCCTGCGAACATCCGGTGTCCTCCCTATGGGAAAAATATATGCTTACGTCCGGAATCACGCAGTAAGTTGGAGCGTATTGTGCTCACCGCAATATCCACTTCACAGTGTGTAAGTATTTCTGATGACTTTAAAAAACTGCAATGATATTTGAAATTTATTCAAAAATTTTCTTTACCATAAATAATAATTTTTTCAGTTTCAGAAATGTAGATCAATCTGAACTTCAAATATTGTTCATGAATTTACAAGTTTTTAGAACAATTTTAAACTAAGAACTAGTTTGTATAGGTTCAAGGAATGATTAAAATTTTTTTGATATTTTTATAACTGCTTAAAATATTTCACTATGTTTTTGAAATAGTATATTTCAAAAACATCGGCAATCACACGAGTTCTAATCGGCTGTTATTGTTCCGAGGTACACACTAGGCTGATTAAAAAAAAAAAAAATATTGGAAAATCATGTGCGATGCATCGAAATCTTTGAAAGCATCCTAAAAAAGAATGTCTCCCAAAGTTTGAGCAAAATCCATGATGTTTTAGAGGTAGCTCAAAGCGATTTTTTATTTTCGGTCAATCGCAAACCTAAAAAACATCACTTATAAACAATGAAGCTCATTCTCACAAATTTCCAGTTAAAAATCGGTCATTTTGCAAATAATATCTTTAAACACAATGGAATCAAGTTTTGCGAAGATAAATTCAAAAACATTCGTTTCTTAATTAATATCTAATTATTAATCAACGAAAATTAATTAGTTAATAAATTTTGAGCGCAAAAACTTTTTTCATTAAAATTTTCATAAAACTCTTCGGAATACATTCAGAATACAGAATTATGCAACAATAACATGGTTCTGTAACATTTATGACAAAAAAAAAAAATTTTCTGAAAAAAACCTCATTTTCGAATCATCCGATATTGCATTTGTAAAAAGAATGTGATACATATATTTAAACAAGTTCGCTATCATTGAACAAAATAATTCACGCAGATTTTTCAGTGTAAGTGACAGTGTATATCACACAGTCTGTACATGCAAAAACTGACCAATAACTTTCGTATGTAGGACCTGGACAACCGATGATAATTATAGGAATGTGAAAGTGCTAATTCAGAATCTTAGAGTAGTTAATGACATCGCGGAAAGGGGAGTAGCGCTTGTTACAGAGTACAATGATCTTGTCACCAAAGATGAAAAACAGAAAAGAACTTTGTTCTTAACAATCAGTGAGCATCGAAAAAAGTATAAAAATGTAAAAAAAAGTACAATGATTGAAATGTTGAAATAATTAAACACGAGTTTTGTTTTAAAGTTTTATGATGTATTTCAGGGTTTAGAACATTGATTGTAATACTTCAGTTTGTGTATCTCCTTCAATCGATAATAAACTACTATCAAATAACTTTCTCCAAATTCTATACTCCTCCTCAAATTTATTAGACTACTAAGTTTTCAACTGGAATTCGACTTTGAAGTAAACTACTAACAAAGAATTGATAGGACATGACGGAAACAGACAGAAAGTGACTAGAATCACCAGAAATCGGCGAAAACTTACTCAAATTACTGAGATGTGGCAGTAATAAAGGTGGTTTTTTCTCGCGCTTCCTGTAAACTTTAGTTGATTTCGGTAAATTGTCAATTTTCGACATTTTCTTTCAATTTTAGTTAATTAGCGGCAACTTCAGTCGATTTCGGTCGATTTATGTCATGTCTCGTAAATTCCTGTTATGTTTTGTTAACTTCTCTTGAATCTTGGGAACTTCGAGCATCTTATCGAAAATATTAAGATTTTGAATAATCATCAAATTATTCTAATATTTTTATTATATTCATTCTCAATTCCGTCGAAAAAATCATTTTATTATTTATAAACTCTACAGTTTTGTCAACTAACGATCCGCTATCATTAAAAAAGAGATTTTAACATATCGCACTTGCCAAAACTTTATTTAATTGTGTTTAACAATACTGTAAGTCAATATCAATAAAATGACAGGATATTCGCGAAAACGATAAATTTAAAATACTGAAATAAGAAATTTACTGGGAATTGTTCCTGGATTCTGGATGTATTCCGAAGAGTTTTATGAAAATTTGGATGAAAAAAGTTTCTGCGCTCAAAATTTATTAACTAATTAATTTTCGTTGATTAATAATTAGATATTAATTAAGAAACGAATGTTTTTGAATTTATCTTCGCAAAACTTGATTCCATTGTGTTTAAAGATATTATTTGCAAAATGACCGATTTTTAACTGGAAATTTGTGAGAATGAGCTTCATTGTTTATAAGTGATGTTTTTTAGGTTTGCGATTGACCGAAAATAAAAAATCGCTTTGAGCTACCTCTAAAACATCATGGATTTTGCTCAAACTTTGGGAGACATTCTTTTTTAAAATGCTTTCCAAGATTTCGATGCATTGCACATGATTTTCCAATATTTTTTTTTTTTAATCAGCCTAGTGTGAATCTCGGAACAATAACAGCCGATTAGAACTCGTGTAATTGCCGAAGTTTTTGAAGTATACTATTTCAAAAACACAGTGAAAATTTTTTTTTTAATCACCCTAGTACACACGGTAGTTTTTGCTTCGAAAGCATTAATTATGAGCAGTTCTAAACCGGTTTCGACCGACAAATATGGTGCATCGAAAGTCGATCGGAGGCTGGAGAGAATGACACTCGGCAGGAGAAAGGGGGGTACTTTCGAGCCCGCCGGGTTCAAAAGGAGCCGAAAGAGCTCGCCTTTCACCTCGCCGGGTGTCATTGTTCGACAGCCTGCGTGTTGGTCTGAAATACAGCATATTTGTCATGAATTGCTTATGATTGATGCTTGAAAGGCGAAATAGTATATTTTGTAGCTAGGGGCTAAAACAGTCAATTTAGAACGAGTGTGAGGTTTGCCAGCTGAGCGAAGCGAAGGCGGCAAACCTCACACTCGTTCTAAATCGACTCTTTTTGCTCTGAGGTACACAAGATACTTTTTGCCTCAAAAACAGTAAAAATGAGCGTTTTAAAACTGTTTTGACAAGGCAAATGAAGTATTGAAGGTTAACACGGAGGCTGGAAAAAATGACAATCAGCAGAGATAAGGGGGGGCTATTTAGTCCGCCGGGTTTAACTCAGCGGGTTAAAAGGTCTAAAAAGCCTACTTTTTTGCCCGCTACGCGTACAAAAATCGGCTTTTCATCCCGCTATGATTCAAAAAATCATTTGCACCACGGAAAAAAATAAATTTCTCCTTTGGGTAAATATATCCCTCGCCTTTGGCTCGGGATATAACTCACACCCTTGCAAGAAATTCATTTTTTCCCTAGATGCAAAATGTACTATCAGCCTTTTATATTCCTAAGAATATTGTAATTGAAATCTAAAGTTCAAGTAGACCTTTTGGAATTTTCATTTTTTTTTAATTAAAAGTTCTGAAAAATCCTTTTTTTATTCTCAAACACTCAAAAGGAGCGTTTCAAAACACGTTTCGACAGAAATGAATGAAGTATTTCAGGCCAACACGCAGGCTGTCGACTATGACACCCAGTGAGGTGAAAGACGGGGCTCTTTAGAAACCCAGCTAACCAGAAAGAGCCCCCCCCCCCCCTTTCCCCTGCCGACTGTCATTTTATCCAGCCTTCGTGTTGACCTTAAATACTTCATTTGCCATGTCGAAACAGTTTTGATACGCTCATTTTTACTGTTTTCGAGGCACATAGGGCCCATTTCGTCAACAGAACGGACTATCTCTCACAATTTACAGTGGAGAATCAAAGAAACGGCAGAATTGAGCCCGCCCAAAAATATGAGAAGGATTACTACCGTACCGCCGGGCTAGGCCCAGTTCGCTGCGGGGACTAGCCTTGTGAGCGCAAGGGCGGCTCCGGTAAATACAAGAGCCATTCCCGCAGAATCTTTTCCTGTTACGTGACAGACTGGCTCCTGTCGATGCCAGGAAGGCTCCTGCAAATACAGGGATCTCTCTGTCGCCTAGTCAACTTTCGCCCATTGACAGGAGCCATCATCCCAGCGAGCCACAGTGAACGCTCCGGTTTTCTTTACTCCGTGTATAAAAGTGAAAAACTCCAAGTTTTATGAATCGCTTCATAAATTATAATTTCATAATATATTATGAACTTATCATTTATGCATGTTGCTAAAGACTGAACCATGATTTTTTTATTCTTTTGAGAAGGTTCGACAAAATACATATACCTTTTTTTTTTATAATCATCAACGAAACATCAGTGTAATTAGTCTAGCTGTACCTTGTTTATTTAAGAATTATAATAACCGGTTTCCATATTTACATAACTACATGCATAAAAAATGCAGGCAAAATAAAATTGTCACAACTTATGTGTATTTCCACATAACGTTTTTTATAAGTTTACAATAAACTTTTTTTTGTAAGCTGTAAGCAGATCACAATTTTCTTATTTTCCTCTAGACTTATGCATCCGAAAAATTGTTTAATTTTTCCAATTTTAGATGATATTCAAAAAACTACAATGATTTTTAAAGTTGATTCAAAAATTTTCTTTGTCATACATAATAGTGCTTTTGACTACAGAAGTTTAGATGAATTTCAACTTTAAATATTATTCATTAATTTACAAATTATTGAAACAAATTCTTAAGTTTTTACCGATTTCTGCAGCTTCAAAAATTTTTTTTAAATGTTATACATTTGCATTACTCCTCAGGGAATTTCGCACAGTATGTGGAAAATATACTTAGCTTTTTATATACCTTAAAATATTCCTTTCTTATAATGATGAACTGAATTTTGTGACATTTATTCTTTGCGCACGCATGAAGTTGGCTGCATGTCGATTATTTTGTAAACGAACTGAAAAAAATTGCGAACTCGCTGTGAGAATGAGTAATGAATGAGAATCATAAATTAATAGGAAGCTCTCTGTTGAGTATTGAGTTGTACTCGAATCTTGTAATTCTTGTACCTGAATCTTTACACTATAAATTAGCACAAGTTTATCTACCCACAATCGCTACGTCTACCCCACCAGAAAGACTGTTTTCTTTGGCGGGTATGATAATAGGGAAGCAGAGTAGCAGACTGACGAAAGAGCACATTTCACAGCGAATTTTTTTAGCAACTTGAGAAAAAGATAAATGGAATGATAACAAGTAAAATTTGTTCGTGAAATCACTAATAAACGTTTTTGAAAAAAAAAAAAAATCATTTTTTACATATCCTTTTCCTTAAATGTGTGTAATAATGCATATTTCTTCATTACTACATTTTAGGTATTCATTATCAATTATCACTATTATACCTGGTATCGAGTACACATAGTATCAATACTCCAGTGACCGATACCCCGATACTCGGAATCAATATTCTCACGACCGATACCTCGATGCCAGTATCGAAGTACTCATGTATCGATACTTTAGTTGGTATCGCCCATCTCTAGTTAGCAGCAACATTTGCTCACTAACCAATGCAGATTAGTTTGCTTGAAACCACTATTCAACAGTCAGTCATTTTAAAAGTTTATATACTTTTTTTAAATTCTGTCTAAATGATGATTCGTGTATCAGGCGCCTTACAGGTACACTAATTTGATCTAGTATTTTAAAAATCTGAAATTCAAATGAATCTTTCGAAATTTCAATTTTTTCTATTTAAGAATTTTGAGGAATTCTTATATATTTTTTTCTTTTATATTTGAATGGCTTGGAATCTTTTATATATGTGACACTCTTGGAGCCGAAAGTGTAAACCTTTAATTCTTGAAGCAAAAATGGACATCAGGTGCGCAGAGCCAAAAGTGGACATGAAAATCTTTGCGATTTGCTCAGCTATTCTTAAGAGAGATAGTTGGATCGTTCGAAAGTGGAAACGTTCAGAGAACACTCGGAACATCCCATGTCTAAAACACAATAACATACGAAGAACATGTATGCAAAATGACTTTGCATTTTAATAAAATTGTAAGAATTACAATTTCACAATTAACTTTTTTATTGATGTGAAAAGAGAATAAGTTAAGAGAGAATTTTATGCATCACTTGTGATGAATTCGCTGTTTCCACTGTTACCTTATTTTACTTTTTTATCAATGATTAAACGAAAAACAATCATGAGATACGGTCTGTTCATCCAGTGGTTTGTTTACTTCTGAACGTGGCCATATTGGATTTGGACCACGAAAGTTATCCAAATCTTGGCACGCTGTATCGAATGTGACGTCAGGTCCATGTACTATATGGTCTAAGGATTTTTCTCAGAGTCATCCTGCCTCACTGGAGTGAATTGATTAATGATAAACAAAAATGGGCAACAATAGCTCACAGCACAAATTGGACATGGGATGTTCCAAGTGTTCTCTGCATTTGGTGAGGACTTTTACGGGTTAGCCCCACGTTAAAGCAGTTCAACGGGTTGGTTGTATTTTTTCTTAGATGTTGGATGTAAATGTCAAAGAGATAAGATTTCAAGATAGTATAAAAAATTTTAACTCAATTTTTATCTGCGATTTCTCAATCATTGGCAAATTTTTGAAGACATATACACAAAGAAAAAAATTGACCTTTTAAAGCACGGAAATTTCAACACCTTGAACGCGAGGAAAAATTGTCCATTAGAAGGAGGAAATCATCTTTTTTGAAGACGTAATACATTAGCTCTTTGAAGCAACGAAATACGTGCTTTTTCGGGAAGAAGTTCATTCCCTAAAAGAGTGAAGCGCACGGGGCAGAAGTATTAAAGAACTCGCTGTTCATACGGACAAAGTTCATGGTTCTAAACTGTGAGACTCTGGCCTTGAGCGACGAAATTCACAGTTTAAACCAGTGAAACTCATAGGTTTCGACGTCGGGCTCATTCCGACTGTTTGAAGGGTGAACTACGTTCGTTCAGACAGTGAAGCTCACGCGGCTAGAGGACAAGAGCTTTCCTTCTCTCTTGTGAATAGATTTCCTCCTTTTGAAAGATGAATTTACCGATATAACCTGCAAAATACATTCTTTTAAAGGACGAAGAAATTACATGCTCCTAAAAGAGGAAAGTTCGTTCTTTGAAAGGTCGATTTTTCTCTCCGTGTACCTAAGAAATAAAAAAAAAATTATATAACTACTGATTATGTATTTCTTACACTGAGAAGTGGAAATCGTCACAATGACAATACATTTTCAATTTCTATTCAACACCTGACATAAGAACATATGCTTGTTGCAAAGATATTTGTATGGGAACGAAATTATATTCAGTGTGGCGATCTTATGTCCTGATGGATATCTGATATCGTTCCTTGCAGCTTCTGCTCAGATTTCTAGGGCAACAGAAAAGTATTGTCCTTTGTAATATCTTATGGTCACCATGACAATTTTAACTCACAGTGTACATGAAATTGTAAAGCCATCACAGAACTCATATAATTCTAGTAATACTTGTTTTATGATAAATTTTGTAGTGTTGTTAAGAGTTATATTTTTTTATTCATCATTAGAATGTGGATTTTTTCCCTGTTATTTTCATTTTTCAATTTTAAGCTTTGAAATAATATGTTTTGTATCAAGGAGCATAAACGTGCATTTTCGCAAAGGCAGAGTTTTGCGGGCAGGCGTAGCGAGTGAGCCAATTGCACGAGTGTAATGCGAGTAAAATCTCCTTGGTACATAGTGTATTTTTCGTGCTCGTGCCAATAATTGTTTTTCTAGTGTTCACTTGCTGAAATTTTAAAATATGAGTTTGAAAACAAGACAATATCATAGTATTAAGTGGCAAAAAAAAAAAAAAAAAAATGTCCCACCCACGATAGACAAATAATGCAAGGATTTCCAATTGCGCTGTCATTAACAACAACAACAACAAAAAACGCTTTTCCAGTTCGCCTGCTTCGTCGCAAGCTCCAGGGTCACACGGCTAAGAATAAGTTTCTCAGAACACAGCTATTAAACATCAGAAAAATAATTTTCGACATGCGAGCATCAATTGTTATTTTCAAGTTACTAAATATTTAAACATTTCTTAGAATTACTAGATCGCTTTAATTATTAAAAAGTATTTAAAAATTGGTTCTTCATTTTTATTATATCAAAAAAATATGATTGATTTTTTTGAATTATACATTATTCTTATTTTAGAACAAATAAGTTTAAAAATTTTAAAAAATTCCTAAATGAAAACAAAATTCAAGATGAAAAGCAATAAATATACATGAAGAATTCAATTGCCCCTGTTTTTTTTTTAAATTCCAAATTATCAAACCGATCCCAGAAGACAAACTATTTATATTTGGCATCTGGGGTCATTTTGATCATTTGGAATCAATAAATACTTCTGAAGATACTTTTGTTCATAGAAAACATTTTCAACTATATGTATTTTCATATTACTTTTCTGACGTTTTTTTTAAACCTAAAAAATAAGTAACAAAAATCCCTAATATATAATAATAATTTTGAGAGTTGTTCAATTAAATTTCTCACTTAATAAATCTTTTGACTGCCTAACATACAATGGACTTTTTTTTCTACTGACCGCAACTAATGCTACGTGAAAAATTCTGTTTTCCCAAAACAGGTGATATTCGATTCCATTAGCTCATCTCCAATTATACACATAACGTAACTGGAATTTTTTTACATAAAAAATCTAACCTTGCAAGTAACAAAAATTTTAAATGAAAAACGCGAATTTCGTCATCGTGTAAATCACGCTGAAAATAATAAGCGCACATTAATAAAAACAGTAAATGATCCAATTGCTTTTCACAATCACCTCGAGAGACGATGATGCGATGTATCGTCTTCCGCGTCAAAGAATTCTTCGGATTCACTGCTTGCTGACATTTTTGGTGATGATAAAATTTATTTTTGTCAAGCAATTTCATCACTAATAAAGATTGAAGACATGGAGGTATATATAACAGTATATAAACACAAGAAATAATGATTTGTCAATTGTCACTTTGAACTTCTTGAATGATGCACTTAAATTACTTGGATACACTGTTGACGCTGTCAACTGCTGTCAACATACACATCATTGACAGTTGACACTACTGACAGAAGTGGACAATATTTATTTCGGTTTTTCACTTTCAGTCTTTCACGTTTTCACTTTTTACCAGGGCCCAGCAACTCTAAAAAAAATGGGATCAAAATCCTAGCCTTACCTGATAAGCTTCGTGGTTCCTTAACCGGTGGCGGTAGCATTAGCTTGTTATAAGAATACGCATGCCAACAGAAGTTCCTGGGGCCTGAGTTTCGTTTTCCCGTTTTCGTGACATATATGTCACCGGTAGGATATAGGCCACCGCTCGTTCGGGCGGACTCGGCTCAAACAAACTATATATATATATATATCACCGAATTCACCCGAATGCGCGGTGACAAATTATCTCACCGGTGACATATATGTCACGAAAACGAAACTCAGGCCCCTGGGTTCTCGAGAGAGGCGCAACGATAGCTCGTATCCTCGGAGTGTAGGATAGAACGGCGCCGATATGCAATGGCGAACCACTGTTCGTCCGAATCGTCGGATATCGAACATAAACGGCAATCGAATCGTTCGAGTATCGAAAAGTTAAATGACTTGTATCTTGAATGGCGAATGAAACTTTCTGTCGGAAAAAAATTCGTCCCTGTTTGAATTTGACTAAATAAGTAGGATGATGCCGTAACGGTATTTGCATAATCCCATTTATGATTAACAAAAGAAAAGACGAAACATTTTCCACCGAAACAATAAATTCTACTAAAAATAAAAGTTGCGTACGAAAAGTAGTTGAACAGAGAGGGAGACGATATCTCAAATGACGTAACAGAAATCAAATTAAAATCCGAACAGTCGAAAATGAAATTATCGATACTATGAAAATGTAGAGATTTGAAAGGTTGAAAAAAAATGATTATAAGGGTCGAACTAGATGAATGTCGTTATACCGGTATGCGGTTTTGACGACAAGTTTTCAGGTAGAAAACTTGTGTTCCGAGGGAGCAAAGGAAACGAAAAAAAGGATGACGAAAAAAAATCGACGAAACGCAGATCTGCTGAAAATCAATAACCCCGAAAAATCTCATATTTTTTTCCCCACAGATGGCAATCGTAGGTATGGAAATATTTCCAATTCTCGTATTATAATTAGAATTGTAGTATAAATTCTTAAATTGTTAATCATATTACAAAGGTTATAAGTGATGTATTTGAAATTTTATTCTTGTATTACCGTATATAGTATTTTTACGAGATATAGTTACACAAGAATAAAATTTCAGACACACGTAATATATTTGTGTAAGCACATATATAAATTTGAAAAATTCATATTTTAACTTAATCGTGCACTGGTAAGCAGCTGTTATGTATTATATGTTAACAATTATATGCAAAATTTTTGTGTAATTTGTAAATTTATTGAATTTTCAATAATTCGATGACTATTATTTGTCAACAAAAAACGTCAGTTTGTCAATTTTCTGTGTATATATATATATCTGTGGCTTTCCGTCATAATCGAGAAAGTCACTTGTGCCATAAGGCTCAGTTTACATGATATTCTCATAAAATTTTGAACGTTATGGTATGTGTGACTTCCTCGGTTATGGCTGGAAGCTACAGATATACATTCATTACTATTTGTTTGTAACAATTTATTTGAAATATTTTTCACAAGAAATGACTAGGAAAAGTTTATTTATAATAATTTGTTTGAAACAATTTGTTTTTAACAGTTTGTCTAGTACTATTCAGTGATTATGACTGTGTTTCAAAATTTGGGGAAATTTAATTTGTTCATATAACTTCTTAGAGATTTTTTTCACCTTAGTCTTTTCGACTTGATCGGATCTCTTGTTACATGCTACTTGAATTCATGTAAAAACAGTTACGCTTTATGAATTGAAGAGGCTCATTTTTATTAATTTTATTAATTTGAAATTAGTAAATTGTTCCCACATATATAATAACCTTCCCGAATTTTTGATTTTTGAATCTATCATCATTAAAAGAATACATTATGCTATAATTTGTCAACGAATTTCAAGGTGATTTAAAATTCCAGTTCAAGCATGATTGTTTAGCACGTTTGAGTAATGGATATTCGTAAAAAATTTTTTAAATAATAAAATTATAGAACTCTCGACGAATTTAGAATATTTTTTTAGGGTATCAATGATTTGTACGATTCAGATCTCAAAATTTACATAAATATGCGCCCGTCAATTAATCATTCTTTCTCCTACAATCCTCACATGAGAACGTCGTTGATTTTCGAAGCTGCAATCAGGGGGTACTCACTTCGGCCAAAATCAAGACGAGTTTCGTGAGCGTGTAGTTGTAGACACGGACAGGCGTTTGAAAGTGTCAGCACGCGCGTAAAAATAAGATATATAGATATATCCTGAATGTTATGCTCTTTCTCGCTCATTTCTCATCGTGTCTTTTTCTCCCACGTACGTCGTCCTCCCGCGCCCCTCAACTCCTTCCGAGCACCAACCATTCATAATCCTATTCCCGTGCACAGTAACTAACGTAGGTTCGCTGCGGTGTTTTTGGTAACAGTGGAGTCAAATGGAAGTGAGTACCCCCTGGCCGCAATTCTTGGGACTACAGAGACGCTGTGCGTCGGAAAAACGATCGACTACGATATCCTTTTTTAGCTCCTTTTCCCGATCAAATTGATCGATTGACTTATTACCTCATCTCACAGTCCTATTAGTATTTTAGAGCATTATATACATCTTTATAAGAAAATATAATTATAAGTATTATATTTCTCATAAAGTGTACCTTATAAAAATCTTGAAAAATGTATATTCGGAAAAATGTGACTGATTAACTGATTATTTTTGCCGTATGAACTATGTAATTACGTAGTCTGAACGAGTTTTACTTTTTTATAGTTGAGGGCCATTCTTAGGCCTCGTTTCCTCCGGGGGGTGGGGGCGGGGGATGTGACAGATCAAAAGTCGCACTCTATATGTTAACGCTTATGGGATCTTCCGTAAATGATGTCTCAGTTTTTCAGCGTTTTCTGAACCCCCCCCCCCCTATCGCAGTGTCACAAAACCGCGGACCACCTCTCTCCCTTTGCTCTCTTTTGACAATTACAAAATGCAAGAAAAGACAATAACTCTTATTTTGAAATTTATTTCGTTCATATGTTTAGCTTCAGTTTCAAAAGTTGTTTATTCATGTAAGTTTACATCGATGATATATTACAGAGTAGAATAAACGAAGATAGTTTTGGATCTGTTGAGTGTACACGTGTCGGGTTCATCTATAATGCGAACCACTCGCACGTTCTGACTTTCGTTATAACTTTTAAGATGTATGTGAATTTGCGGAATTATGTGTGCTTTTCGTTGATGTTATATCATTTTTATTGTGTTTTGTTCTCTTTGGCTTGTGTGGAAAAAAAATTTGAATCTTCACCTTTCGGATCTGAAAAAAAAAACACTATTTCCCATTATTGTTTTCCTATCATTCATATGTTTAAATGCTTCATATATTCAGAGTATCCAACGAATCACAGACAATATGATCTATCGCAAAAAACGAAAACATGTACGAATAGTGAAAAAAGCAGTCAAATATAATATAAAATTTCTGGCCTGTTTTCTCAGTTGCATTGATCGATTCATCTTCTACCCCGTACGTAGCTTACTAAAATTAATTTACCTTTCTAAAGATTTTTTAATTACTTCATTAAAATCTACTAACGGATTCACTATTAAACAATATGTGTTCCAATTTTAAAAAATAGAAAAATTTCTAATTGCATTGCATGTTACTTCGAAATCATTGCTACTTGCGTAATTCAATGCAGTAGCAGAGGTTTTTGTAAGGCGATGAAAAATATCATTTGTTTTTTTCACATTATACTCATCATACAGTCCGCCAAAAAATGAACTGTATGCTGTATATTTCAGTGAAAAAAATTTATCGATTAAAAAGATTGATTAAAATTTAAAAATTTATACTACAATTCTAATTATAATACGAGAATTGGAAATATTTCCATACCTACGATTGCCATCTGTGGGGAAAAAAATATGAGATTTTTCGGGGTTATTGATTTTCGGCAGATCTGCGTTTCGTCGATTTTTTTTCGTCATCCTTTTTTTCGTTTCCTTTGCTCCCTCGGAACACAAGTTTTCTACCTGAAAACTTGTCGTCAAAACCGCATACCGGTATAACGACATTCATCTAGTTCGACCCTTATAATCATTTTTTTTCAACCTTTCAAATCTCTACATTTTCATAGTATCGATAATTTCATTTTCGACTGTTCGGATTTTAATTTGATTTCTGTTACGTCATTTGAGATATCGTCTCCCTCTCTGTTCAACTACTTTTCGTACGCAACTTTTATTTTTAGTAGAATTTATTGTTTCGGTGGGAAATGTTTCGTCTTTTCTTTTGTTAATCATAAATGGGATTATGCAAATACCGTTACGGCATCATCCTACTTATTTAGTCAAATTCAAACAGGGACGAATTTTTTTCCGACAGAAAGTTTCATTCGCCATTCAAGATACAAGTCATTTAACTTTTCGATACTCGAACGATTCGATTGCCGTTTATGTTCGATATCCGACGATTCGGACGAACAGTGGTTCGCCATTGCATATCGGCGCCGTTCTATCCTACACTCGTATCCTCGTATGTAATATTTCCTGGGACCATTGGCTTGTATAGGAGTTGCGGGACCCTGCTTTTTTCAGTAAGCATTGGTAAGCATCAGTAAGCATTGGTAAGCATTGGCGCATTCACAGAATTTTTTATCAGTTTTGCCAGATCGGCTGAAAATTCTCCCACTAAGCTGCAGTTCGATTCCTACTAGATTCAATGCTCCCCCCACTAGATAATTCAAAACACGAGTTAATTGCGCGTGCGCGTAATATGTTATATCATTCTTTTTATTTTGAACTTTTATAAAATAAAAATGACTGCACGGTGGACAGTACTTTTGCATCAATAAAGAACGTCTAATATTTTAGGCTTTAAAAATGACCAGACTCAGTGTTTTCAAAGTGTTTCGTACTATCAAACACTTTTTTGTTCCAATGAATACAACCCACCAAATGAAACCACTAGATTGCTTTACCCGCTGGACTGCCCACTAAAGCTTTGCATATTCCACCAAATCTTGTGGGTAAACCACTAATCTAGCAACACTGGTCAATCCAGCCCCATGGCCACGGGAAATCCTCGTGTGCTGCCAATGCTGATCTGACGGTCAGCTGTGCTTTGTCCGTTGCATCACTGTATATATATATATATCAAATTCGGTCGTTTAAGGTAGTTCTTGCTCTTGAAAGAAATTGAATTTAGTCACAGAGTCTTGCGTGGCCAACTTCATTCAGCTCCGCAATTCAAATTCGTAGATTTGGCAACATTGCAACTGTTTTTTTTATATCTCGCCCAGCGTATGTAAACATGTAAATGTATGTTACATGTTTGCATGCGCAGCCGTAGATGTAGTTCATGCACGTAGTGTTTTTTGTGAATTTATTTCAAATTTTTGAATAATATAAATATGCCGAAAGTATTATAATTGCGTTTTTTAAAATGCGACGTTGCCAAGCGTACCTATGGTCTGTACAAAAGTGATAGTTATAGATATTTCTTGTAAATTTCTCAAAAAATAGTTCGGTAACCCTTGTTGAACTTTTGCAAGGTTAATATTAATGATAAAAGTGATTTTCAGTAATTTTTTCAGAATTAATTATAGAAAAGTTCTTGAAATATTAACGCAAATGCACGATTTCCCATATACGCGCATAGTTAATTTCGTAAAATTATAACTCAAAAATCAGTGCGGTAAGAAATAATGAAATTTTTACCATAGGTTATATACAATATCAAGATCAAATTCTGAAATATTCAGGAAAATTTATAGAAAATTGCCCAAGTGCAGAACTACCTTAAGCGTTCGATTCCCGTTGATTCCCCGTGGCCAATCGGGGCTGGATTGACAAGATGAATTTACCGTGGCCAGCAACGCCAACCTAACGTTGAAACGTCACGGTTTGCATTAACGTTGGCACAACCGGATTTTACGGTCAATACGACGGGTTTTTTTTCCCAGAGTATGTCTAACCGGACAATGGCGGACTACTAGCAGTCCATGTACTAAATTGTCTAAGACTCTTGCTCAATAATATTTATTGACATTTATTTTTATACTTATCAACTTATAAAATTATTCAACGCCCGATCTCGATTTTGTATTTTGACAATTTTTTGTTGACATTGTTGACAAGCCATACATACGTGAAAATGTATGCGAGTCGATGTCTGTTACATAACCGTTAGATATTTGTTTGCTACATCGAAATATAGAATTTCGATGATTTCAGTGCGATTAGGGATTATCTCGGACCGTATATCTTTCGTACATATTCAAGATATCAGATTCCCAAATATCTGAGGAAGAACATCTGATGGATATCTTTCGTACACAAATCGGACATTTTTTTTCGATCGGGAAGGTCTGTGGATTTTGAGCGACATATCGCGGGATATGAAAAAACTAATCTGGCAACACTGGAATTGACGTGAAGCAGTAACGTGAAGCAGCCATGTTGAATCGCCGGGACTTTTTTCCTAGTGTGTAGGAGCTGGGGTGAGAGTTTCGTTTTCGTGACATATATGTCACCGGTGAGATATATGTCACCGTTCGTTCGGGTGGACTCGGCCCGAACAAACTATATCTATATATGGCACCGAATCCGCCCGAATGAACGGTGACATATTATCTCACCGGTGACATATATGTCACGAGAACGAAACTCAGGCCCCTGGCGGAGTTACGACTAATCTGACGGAACGAACCGATCGTATCCGAAGATGCCCGATCGTAGTTCCTATATATACCGTTGTGTTGGTATGCGTCAGTGTAGGTATGACTATACATAAACTACGATCGGGCACCTTCGGAAACGATCGGTTCGTTCCGTCGAATTACCCCGCAACCCCCGCAACCCCCGCAACACTGAGAGCTCTTATGCCTCCTATGTCTAACCGGCCTGTTTCTATCGTTTCTATTGGGTTTATGGGCATACTAGCCGACCATGTACTGTTAGGTCTATGGCAAAAGTACATGCATTCGAAATTTTTTTTTATTTTCGTACATAATTGTAACATCTTTGCATTTTTATTATTTCAGCAACTTTAAAGATTTGGAAAATGTCGCGCGTCAACTTCGTACGAATGAAAAATTTGAGACTTGGGAAGGTCAACTGAATGAGGTAGACATGAAATAAAATAATTTTAATTTTTGTACCGTGAACCCTCTTTTGTTATAAAATCACTGCATGGAATAAATAAAAGTATTCTGCTGCATCACTTATTGTTTTTTGTCTAACCTCAAACTTGAAGGCCCATTCAATATAAAGTCCTATCTATAAAAAATATATTGTCAAAGTGATAAAATACAACTTTCTTGGTGAATTAATCCTTTGATGTGTGTAAAAACATACCATAAAGGATTATTTGACCGGGAAGGTCATATTTTATTGCATCGAAAATCATTACATCAGTGGAGAAAAAAAAATATGGATATACTAAAGATATACTGCGGATATTTTTCGTATATTCTACGGATATACTTAATACATCTGATGGATGTATGTTAGACAATTCTCTACGGTACAATCGCCGCCATTTTGTCCAGAAGCGTTAGATTCGTACACCCCTATGACAATCTGTAGTTCCGCTGTGAAAATTAAAGACGCGAAAATCGGGGAGGCGCTAGTAGTAAAGGCAACTCCACGAGCGTGCACACCATCAAATATTTCCTATCAGTGATCGTATTTTTCATGCATATGTGAAGCTCGTGGAGTTGCCACGACCATGCCACCTTCGCTAATTCGTAGGCGATAGTGGAACATGAGGAATTAAATTTCTTATAGGGCAGAACGCAGATTTTCATAGGCGTGCATTCGTATGTACGAAAAATATCCGTCGAATATTTTGTTCGGATATCCGCGTATAGATTTCGAACATCTTTCGGATATCTTTCGGACATTTGTTTTGTCAATCGGGTTATAGTACATGGATTGCTAGTACCCGAGTGGAAAAAAAGTCGGTTAATAATCTCAACATATCGGAGCGACATCGTATGTCCGATATTCTCAGATTTGCTTGGCATAATATCACGAAGACCCGAGTAAAAAAAAAGATCCGCAAAACGTCAGGAGTACATCTGACAATTGTCTGCTGATAATTAGACAGATCATCTGACAGATATCAATCGGATTAAAAAAATATCGCTTCCACATGTCAGCAAAATGTCTGGCAGATAATCTGCAAAATATTTAGTAGATATTCCTTCAGATAAATTTCAGATCTGATTATTTGTCAGCAAAATGTCTGACAGATATTTTGTGGAGATTCAATTTGATATCCTTCAGAGATATCAATAGAACTTGACATGAATTTCAACTTACAAACCTCAATTCAATAGAAAATCCGTTGAAACTAACATAAAAATACACAGAATTTAATTTGAATTCTTGATAATATTTTTTTGTTAGTTTTAATAAATTTTCTGCCAAATAGGGAGATTGAAGTTGTTTTCATTGATTTTTGAGGAGTGAAGTGAAACAAAATTCTCTGCGGCTAATAAAAGTTTATTTCATGTATTTATTCTTTCTCAAAATGTTTCTCGTTTCTTTTTGTTTGTTTGACTTTTTCTTAGCAACAAAACGAATTTATTTCATTTCTCCATCTCTTCATTTTTTTGGAGCATTCCTTAAAGGTTTTGGAACCATTGTGATGACGAATGAAAACGGAGAAAAAAACGTTGGTGGTAAAAATGTTTGTTCATATCACGTGAAAAGAAATTTCATTTTCCAAATTAGAAAATATTTGAATGCTGCTTGTGAAATAAAATTATGAAATTCAACATGTTTTTTTTTTTTTTTTTTAATTCAAAGACTGCTCTTGCAAAGGCCAATAGCACAGATTCCATAAAATAAAATTCATAAACTTTAAAACATGTGAAAGAAATTAACGCTTGAAAATTTTATTTTTAAGATGTATAAACTAATGATGGTTAATATTATTCTGAATTATAAAAAAATTTTTAAATAAATACTGACTCTTACAGCGAAGGCATGATTTTAGCCACAATGTTAAAACCAATTATGATGTTTGGAATTTTTATGGTAGTTCCACTTCTTCCTTTTTTTCCAAGTGTAATAGTGTCATTCACTTTTTTGATTTCGCTCTTCTTATTTTTGGCCAGCCTCTTTTTTGTCTCTCTTCGGTTTGTGAATTTTCTAGAATAATAAAAAAAACTGATAAAAATTATAGAACTATTTGACTGCAATTTAAAAAAATTTTAGCCTTTGAATAAATCCAGCTTTCGAAAAAATCAAAAAGTATCTCTTTTCTAATGCTTTATACCACAACTGAAATTTCATATGATTTGTTTTTTTTTAATTTTTTTTTTTATTTTGTACGTTTGCAAAATCATTGAAGAGTGTGGATAGCATTACCAATCTGAATCTTTTCACTGTTAACTTTGCAATTTTAACTTATGATAAAAAAACGTTTAAATTGAATAATTAGTGATTTTAAAAAAGAACATCATAGAGATTTTAAGTAATCTGAATATACATAATTATAATAATATGACTCAAGTTATATTTTTTGTCGTCCAAAACTTGCATTTCGCTATTTTAAAATTATATTTTCAAGTAGGGAAATTAAAATCATAAATAGTTATACTCGTTACACTTTCTATTTTAAATGTTTATTGAAAAATTGAAAATCTGTATAATTTACGTTTTACTTTAGAAAGCGCGAACTAATATTGAAAATTTAAAGAACATCTGTATAGCTGACTCGGCAACAATTATGTATTTCAAATTTTAGACCTTAATCATTATTAATAACAAATTTCGTAAAAAAATTGATAGTTTAATAAATTTTCTATGAGTTATGTTTTCAATTACTCTACCAAACATAACAAAAATTAGTGAAATCATTCTGAATCTTCTATACGGCCAGCGTCATATCCTCGCCTGTTGGAAAGGAGCACCGCGATAGAAGGAGAAAAGGATAAGAAGATTTGAGTGGTACTGCGCCTGCGTGAACGTCACGGTTGAACTCAGGTTGCTCGGGCATCATGTTGATAATAGGCGAAAGTGTTGGTTTAACACTTTCGTAGGATTTCTGTTGAACCGCGAAGTGTTCGGACAACCCCGAAGAGTCACCACTGTCAATGGTGCCAACTTAAGGTGGTTCTATTGAACTTACGGCATACTAGCAGCCAGGTACACTGGGAAAAAAACCCTGCCGTTCCAACAGGGAGGAGCACTGTTGACAATTCCCTGTTAACGCGACGTTGCTCCCCTGTTGAATCAACAGGGACAAGAAGGCTAGAAACTAAAGAGAAATAACTCGCGGGCTGAACAAAAGAATCGAGAGGGCCGAAAGCCGTATCCTCGATATGAAGCAAAATGCTGTACTGCGCATTTGCCACTTGTCACGTGTTTTGATCTCGATGTTGGTGTACATTTTCTTAAAAACATTTCTAGAACGTTCTAAATCGTTTCCCAGTGAACAAGAGGCCTCACTGTGAGCTCGCTATTTCCTCCCTAAATTGAGCTCACTGTGAGCTCAATGGGTAAGGCTTTTTTTCAAATATGCAACGATTATTGAAAGTATATACTTCGGGTAAATTGTTTATTATAGATAAAATATATGATTGAACGGCTGAGAATAAAACTCGGACGATTAGAGACACATAGTGACAAAAAACATATAGTTTCGTATAGAGAGACTGAAGGGAGAGAGTGGCAATCGAAATCGCTCCTTATTGGAGATGTAGATATGGCGACCATCTTGGACACAAACTCAGCACAAACACAGTACTACTCTGTACTACTCAGCGTACTCTGCCGTCTGTGTGAGGACAGCTGACTCTGTTTACTTTTTCATACGTGTTTTAAAAGTGTATCTCAAATTCATCAAAATTCATTTGATAATCAAGTAAAGTGCAATTGCAGTTATTATTAATACACTCGAATATATATCCTCACACAGACGGCCGAGTACTCTGAGTAGTGCAGAGTAGTACTGTGTTTGTGCTGAGTTTGTATCAAAGATAGCCGCCATACCTACATCTGTAATTAGGAGCGTTTTCAATTGTCACTCTCTCCCTTGAGTCTCTCTAGTTTCGTATCTCTCTGTCTCTTACTCTTCCGTTGTTTTATTGTCAGCCGTTCAATAATTTAATTTTATTTTAACAAAATCGGTGGAATTGAAATAATTCCGCCCGATTTCAAAAACCTTGCGAAACGACTTTGCGTTCGCGCTAATACAAATCATTATGCGTCATACTTTGTGTATCAGTGATAAACTTTCGAAATGAGAAAAAAAGTAGACTTCCATCTGGTGGCTCGCGCAGTAAATACTGTTGAGGCGCAAAATATTCAAATTTGAGCGCGACATATTTAAAAATCTGACACTACATCAGTATTTATTGAGAGGGCCACCAGATGGAAGTCTATTTTTTTTCTCATTTCACAAGTTTAGCGCTGATACATTAAGTATGACGCATAATGATTCTTATCAGCGCGAACGCAGAGTCATTTCGCAAAGTTTTTTTTGAAACGGGTGGGATTTCCTCAATTCCACCTATTTTGCTGAATTAAATCAAATTGTTGAACGGCTGACAATAAAACTCGCAAGAGTAAGAGACAGAGAGATACGAAACTATATGTTTTTTGTCTCTATGGGTCTCTACTCATCCGAGTTTTATTCTCAGCCGTTCAATCATATATTTTATCTATAATAAACAATTTACCCGAAGTATATACTTTCAATAATCGTTGCATATTTGAAAAAAAGCCTTACCCATTGAGCTCACAGTGAGCTCAATTTAGGGAGGAAATAGCGAGCTCACAGTGAGGCCTCTTGTTCACTGGGAAACGATTTAGAACGTTCTAGAAATGTTTTTAAGAAAATGTACAATTCATTAAGTAAGGTTATCGAAAAGTTATGTAATACGTTTTTAAAACTTCGAGAAACGTTCTATAAACGTTTCATAAATACGTTCCATGAACGCATGAAATCGTTCAAACAAGGTTCTCATGAAAGTTCTATAAATGTTCTCAAACGTTTGTGAAATGATTTCACGGACGTTTATAGGTGGACATTTCAAGGTTCTATAAGCGTTTCATAAACGTTTGAAAGGTTCCTGAATCGTTTGTAGAAACTTTCTAAAAACGTTTTTTAAACGTTTATAGAACCTTCTGTGGCTAATGGGGATGGAAATCGCATTGCTGGAGAAGGTGAAATTGTTAAACAAAGTATTGTATTAAAGAAATATTGATGAACGACATTTGCTAATGATCAATAGTTTATATTCATAATTTTTATTCAAATATATAATAATAATTCCTAAATAAATAAATTATTCAACATATGTCACAATAGTTCCAGCTGAAAAATAAAGTACGATAAAGAAGACGCATTAATGAATACATAGCATATTTGACTTATGGGTCTTTTAAAAAACTTTCTAGCATTCTTTTTTTTATAGATCATTTTGAATCGGACGAGTTTGATGTTGATGCTCCACGATAAAGACGAGCAATAAATTGTGGCTGTAAAATTTCGGCCTTTTTTTTAAAACTATAATAATCCTTTCCTTCCAAAAAAAAAAGATGTATCCAGAAAATAGACATTATTCGATCAATATTCGGTAGCATATATAATATGGCTGAATATTGTCTGACTAATTGTCTATTCTCTAGATGTATTTTTTTCTGTTTTTTTTGCGGCAGAGAGAAATGGCTTAATACTGGCGGCGGAAGATTGGCCAATATTGGTTACTTCCGTGGGCCAAGCTTGGCCACGATTGGTAATATACCCGGGCAAACGTGGGAGACATTCTGGCCCACTCTTGAGACCAATTTTATTTATTCTTGAAGCCAAACATGGCCCTTACATGAAAAGCGTCCGTTCTCATGTCTAAGCCTAATGTGGCCCAAGCTTGACGGTCAATTTCGGCCCACGACTACCCAAGCTTGCCCCAATCGTGATTTTTTCGATCGGGGCCCATCCCTAACACACACATAAACCATAAACATATAAAATAGATCTATACATTCTTTACTATTTTAGCACCAGGGCTCGAACACTCTAATGGGAAAAATTTTCGTGTCACTTCAGCGCCATCACCCGTTTCCGACTGGGAAGCTAGTGAACAAATTACTCACACACTTGCACACGCATGTACACACACGTACACATATTTCTAGGGTTCTTGTCGGAAACGGGTGATGGCGTTGCGCACGGTGGAATTCTGGGCGACAAACTTTTAACACGGAAGTGTACGAGCAGTGATGGGGGACCGGGTTTCGTTCGCGCAGCCTGGAGCACGAATGGGGCAGCAACGTCACAGAAATCCCAACTTTCCCGCTCGTCTCCACGTACCCCGCCGCGAGAAACTGCTTGGACGTACCTCCCGCTCGCCTCCGCGTACCCCGGTCCCTTGGGACCCCGGGCCCAAAAACACTTCTCTATGCATGAAATCGGTGGTAAACACAGTAGTAAACATAGCTATTGATAGCTATGAGTATTGATCAGAGCGGAGCCTTTTCCAAACGTCACTTTGCCGATTGTTCTATTTACATATAAGTGCGTAAATTCTCTTCAAGAAATTAATTCAAATATGATGTTATTCATAATTAATAACAAAGAAATCTGTGACGAGCGGGGTTTTTCCCCTCGTCTAGAAATAGAAATTGGTATATTTTCGAACGATTTCACTTTACTAAATTCTAAAGTAATATTTTTCAATTTCAACAATAATGCGAAGTGATATCTGAATCATTACCGGCGCTGAAAAGAGATATCGTTAATAGCCGTCGCAACAAATTCCTCCAATAAAGCTATTTTTAAAAAGGATTTATTTACTACTTTAACTTTCCAAGTATAAGAAATGAAATCATATTTTTCGAGAGATATTTTCCTCGATCATTAGACTTTAGCAAAATCATCGTTTTACGATAAATTTTATTTTTCAACTTGTTATCTTCTCAAATTCACTTAGTCATTTTCTTCCTTTTTGAAATACGAAAGAAAAAAACTATTTTCGAATGGATGATGATTCTTCACCTTTTTTTCTAATGATAACCGGACATAGACGGACAAAAAGGGATCTGTTTATTTCCTCTAAAAATCGTATATAAACTCGCATGATTTTCAGCAAACTCGAAGTCGTTCTCGAGCTTCTGAACTGCTAGCTTCTCTTAGGAGAGGCCCAAGGGCTATTCACTATAAGCGAAAGAAAAAACTTCCGAGGTCCAAGGGCTCGACCTTACGACAGCCTAACAATCTCATATTGCCCGATATCGATTTAACCAAAAACCCAAGCTGTTCTTGAGGTGCCTATCTGTCGATAAAAGGATAATCTTTGAATTATTGAAAAGTAAGAATTGTATATCCTTTGTAATATTTGATAAAATCCATTTTGTACCATCATCTACTACTATTATTCAAGCGCCGAGACCTTGTCCCGACAGCGTACGAATCCGAGCGCAGCTTGACTAATTACGGTAGAGGACAAAAGGACCTCAAATTATAACCTTCATACCCAATGAATAAAATCCACATTATAATGGTCGAATTTGCCATTTAAACACTTTTATTGTGTTTAACGGAGAGTATGTCATTTTAAATCCTACTATGTCTCTTCTTTAGTGCCCACTGTCGAAAATTTGGTTTGGTCTATAAAAAGTATAGCTCGGCATCATCGGGTCAAACCCAGTGATGTGAGTTGACGCGTCAAAAAATTTTTCTGACGTCATGGTCAATTTTACCGTCATTTGACCGGTCATGACGGTCAGGATTTCACGAGCTTGTATGTGAATTGACCGGTCATAAAAGTTTCTGACCGTCAGTGACAGTAAAAAACAAAATTTTCAAGAAATTTAACACATGAATGTAGTAAACTGGCGATGCAAATTTTTAATATTATTCATGGTAAAAAAAGCAAGATCCTGAATTTTTTTTATCCTCTCCTCGATGTTCTCGTTCTAATTTTCAGAATCAAATTCTGGCAAATCTATTTTCAATAAATCATTACCGATTTCACCGTCAATCTCATTTTCTTCAGCCTCAACACTGTGCGAAGTGTCTGGTTTGAAAATTTGTAGATTATGTGCTATATAGTTGATTTTCCCAACTCGTACAGTATTCAGATGGTTTCTTTTCAAATTGTGTGTGCTGATGGGGTTCCCCTCTAAATTTAGGGTATTTTGAAAAATTTTTTGTGTAAAAGTAACTTTAAAAAGCCGTTCATCATGCCTACTCAGCAAAACTGAAGATGTACATTATTGATCGGTGAAAGCAGTGGGTTTAAAATACATAGAAACTGGTCTATGAAGAAGTGGTGGGGACAAGTGTGCCTAAAAGTGCATTACAAAACGCCTAAACAAGGTTTAAAAGTGTTTGAATCAATGCGCAAGCCCAGCTCGTTTTTTTATTAGATCGCGTAAGATCCTCCCAAGCGCAGGTATACGATCGAAAACCAAGATCAATTTTCCGACAGATTGACTACCGGAAATGACTTTTGTTCGAGCTTTTGTTGGAATTCGAGACATGTAGTGTCATGAGAGATAAGAATTTACTTAATTTCTTTGAATCAAAATCTGTCACCACGCAAAAACAGTTAGTGGTAGTTATTTTCAGTTAGTTTCACAGAGTTTCAACAAATTGATTCTGAAATATTCCTCAAGTATTAAAACAACTAAAAAAGTTTTTTGATAACACTTTCAATACAACTGTGTAGAACTTGATGCTCTAGAAATCCAAGATTGAAAATTGAATAAATATTTTAGTTGAATTTTGAGGAAATAATATTAACAAATATATATTTAGTGTTGAATTCATTTGAGTTATTACGTTTTTTTTTAACATTTCAAAACTTCCTTTTATGATAATCGGGCGGCTCCGCCCCCGGAACCCCTCAACCCCCCAAACCCTTGACAAATTTAAACGTTACTTTTTTATTTTTCCTACAACATATTTTTTTTCTTTGAAATTCCTTCCAAAATACCGCTAAACCATGCTTACCATGGGTGCGGTCCTCGCCGTAAAAAGGTCGCTTCTGCCCCTTGCTACATAATGTACTATTAAGGGGCTTCTAGGTGAAAGAAATATTGAGGGGGATGAGATATGCCTACTCAATATTGAATTAAGCATTACCTAAACAAATTTTGGTATATATGACAATTGTAAAGATAAATTATACAAGTAGTTTAAAGTCTACTGCTAGTTTTGTTTGACCAGCATGCATGTTTGGCCGTCAGAAAAAAATTGACGTGTCAGGGTCATTTGACGTCAAAAGTTGACCAAAATTTTTCTGACGATTGACCGTCATGACCGTCAATTGACTGGTCAAATGACTGCCAAATTGACCGACTCACGTCGCTGGTCAAACCCTGCGCAAAAGGGTCCGTCTTTCAAAAAAAAGGGAATACTTAATTTATATAATCGTTTGCAAGTTTTGAAGATCTTACCCCCGGAAAAGGAAATTAGTCTGGAGGAAGTTGACTCTTTGATAGCGAAAAGGGCTTCTTTAGAGTATGGAACTCTTTTCGTAGTCCCAGCTAGGCGATTAGAATTTTCATGTATTGTATGCAAAGCACCCCAGCATTATGCTTTAAATGGTGGAAATAGCAGATGAGAGATTCTACAGTGCTTTAGAAAAGAGCTATTTTTACGACGCCAATTCTGATACAGACTTGCCAGAGTCATAGCTCAGGGAATTGCAGGCAATAAAAGAAGAGATACGCAACCAAGATTATTGTAATTAGATATAAGTTGACATTCATGTATAACAAGGACACAATAATAAGGTCACGTTGTGACATTTAACTGTCTTTCCAATTTGTGAAGTTATTTCCATCCTTAAAACAATTCCTTCGACTCCCTTTAAAAGTCGAACAAAGGGTCACCATAGGCCGTTGTCTATGGAGGGTCCTTTCCCGTTTCGACGAGATTAAGGAATAATAATTCCTAGGCGCATAGCCTAACAATACAAAAAAAAATATAATAATATATAAACCTAATAATATATTCCGGGTCTCGCTCGTTACAAATCTCATAATCATCGCTGTAAATCCCTACATTATTTAAATTATTTATATGTATGTATAATGTAGATCATGTTATACATGTATCAGTTATAGATATCATATATCATTTTAATCATCAATGATAGAAAATCGTTTTGATTTTTAAAATCATTAGTACCAAATAATTTTTTTCAGAATTGTAATCGGTAATAATTTAGATCAATTTTTTCAAACGAAGCCTGAGCACAAATATATGAAAGTATCTTTGCTGGAAGATCGAAGTCATTAATTTATTCATTCGTTCAATTTTCTATGAATTTTTCGTTGACTAATATTGTACACATGAATCCAATGATAGTAATGAATAATTATACGAAAAAATTCGGTATGATTCACGAAATTCAACCATTCAGTACTGGTTTCAAAATTCAATTTTTTCAGCATAGATGTTTATGCAGGAGAAGTTCTGAAATGCTGTATTTTATTTAATTCGATTATATTTATCTAGATCTAGCTACTACGTTACATGTTATAATTATTCGGTCACAAACTAATATCCTAAATAATACGATTCGCCTCCGTCACAGTGCAAATGTACTAGAATGTTGAATACAAGATTTTTATTTGAACTACTAGTCTAGTAATGACTGGTTTTGTTTCCGATATACGAGGTTTGACAATTACCAGGTGTACTCCTAAGTAATTTCCGGTTTTTTCAATGGGTGGCGTTCTGTTTTGTACCGCTGTTGGTAACACATACCATATGTCATTTTGTTCAGTCATATCGAGTGCTTGAACTGCGTTGACATTTTCTCGAAAAAATTTTCCAGTAAGTTTTTATTGCGCTTCAAAAATGTCGAATTTTGTACCGAATTTTGAGCATATGCGCCATGCATTGCTTTTCATGTTCAATCAGGGGAAAAAAGTGTCCGAGAGCCACTGTGCGCTTGTGGAAGTTAATGGTGATCGTGCATCAACACTTCGAACATGTGAAACGTGGTTTCGACAGTTCAAAAATGGAGATTTCGACCTGAACGACGCCGCACGCTCCGGCAAGCGAAAATCGTTCGATGACGCCGAATTGCAAGCATTATTAGATGAAGACAACACGCAAACGCAACGACAGCTTGCAGATGCGTTGGGAGTTCAACAGCAAGCAATTTCCAAACGTCTGCGAGCCATGGGAAAAATTCAGAAGTGTGGAAAGTGGGTGCCCCATGAACTGACCGAGAGACAAATGGAGAATCGAAAAGTGACCTGTGAAATGCTGCTTCAACGATACAAAGGAAAGTTTTTCCTGCATCGTATTGTTACTGGTGATGAAAAGTAGATTTTCCTGGAGAACCCTAAGCGCAACGAATCGTGGGTGAGTCCAGGTGAAGCATCGACATCGACGGCACGGCCAAATCGTTACGGTCGGAAGGTCATGCTGTGTGTGTGGTGGGATCAGTCCGGTGTTATATACTTTGAACTGCTGAAACCTGGTGAAACTATGAATGCCGTTCGCTACAAACAGCAAATGAAAGATTTGAACCGAGCCATTGTGGAAAACCGACCAGAATATCAACAACGACAGAAGAAGGTGATTTTGCTCCACGACAATGCACCGTCGCAGAAGTCGAAAGTCGTTCGTGACACGCTGGAAAGGCTCAAGTGGGAAGTGCTTGATCATGCGGCTTACTCACCAGACCTAGCGCCATCCGACTACCACCTCTTTGCCTCGTTGGGCCATGCCCTTTCTGAGCAGTGCTTCGACTCGTACGAAAATGTACGAAAATGGCTCACCGAGTGGTTCACCTCCAAAGGCAATGATTTTTACTGGCGTGGTATCAACAATTTACCAGAAAGGTGGGAAAAATGTGTAGAAAGTGATGGAAAATACTTTGAATAAAATAAAGGTTACGGTTTTTCTGGAATTATGTGTTTTATTTGCAAAAAAACCGGAAATTAATTAGGAGTACACCTGGTAAGTAATGAGACTGATTCCATAAAAACCGCATATTTACAAATTATTCTACAACTCTGCCATCCCCTTCAAAGTAGTCCCCTTGAGCAGCTATACAACGATTCCAGCGCGTTTTCCACGCTTTGTAACATTTCTGGAACGCTTCGACTGGGATGTTCGCGAGTACCTTCGTCACGGCCGCTTGGATGTCCGTAATCGACTCAAAATGGGTTCCGTTGACCACTGATTTTGTTCTAGGGAAAAAAAAAAGTCACAGGGTGCCATATCGGGCGAATAAGGCGGCTGTTGCAACACGGCGATCCCTTTAGAGGCCAAATACTGGGACACGCTGAGGGCAGTGTGGCACGGCGCGTTGTCGTGATGAAGGATACAGTTACGAGAGATGTCTGGGTGCACCCTGTTGACTCGTTTTCGCAATCTTTCGAGTACTTGGCAATAGTAGACTTGATTGATGGTTTGCCCCGGTGGAACAAATTCTTTGTGGACGATTCCACGGCTATCAAAAAAGGCAATGATCATCGTTTTCACCTTTGATTTGCTCATGCGAGCTTTTTTCGGGCGGGGGGCATGCGGAGACAACCATTGTGAGCTTTGGCGTTTGGTTTCCGGGTCGTATTGGAAAAACCAGCTCTCATCGCCTGTAATAACTCGATCAAGTAGCGTGGGATCGTTTTTCACTTGTTCCAAACAGTCTTCTGCAATGTTCATTCGATGCTGCTTTTGCTCCTCAGAAAGGTTCTTTGGAACCATCTTCGCGCACAACTTTTTCATCCCAAAATCGTCGGTTAAAATTTGTCTGACTGTTTCACGGTTCATACCCAGTTCCGAGGCCAACATTCGAACTGTTAAACGCCGATCTTCATGGACTAGGGCGCGCACACGCTGCGCATTCGCGTCAGTCCGCATCTCGACTGGTCTCCCGCTCCGCGCCTTGTCTTCCACGTTTTCACGACCGTCCTTAAACTCTTTATGCCATCGAAACACCTGGGCACGACTAAGAGCACTATCACCATGCACTTTTACAATTTTAGCATACGTTTCCGAAGCTGTTTCGCCTAATCTGGCGCAAAATTTTATCGCGACGCGTTGCTCTAGATTTTGTTTCTCCATTTTCGTGACGAGCACCACCAACACACGTCTACTCAACCCGACGTAGCAGGCGAACTAAACAAACTAGAGTGACGGTAAATACATCAATGGAGCGGGGAAGGATGCCGGGGAAAGGGGAAAAAAATTTCATGGTCGCAGGTTTACCACAAGCGCGGCAATACAATCAGTCTCATTACTTAATTGTCACACCTCGTAATTATTTCATTGAAGTGACCAATTTCTCTAACGATAAAAACAAATAAAAAGAATTCCGTGCACTTATTTGAGATGATAATGCAAAATGAACATGAAATTCATATTGCAAAATGACCTTATTAGTTCAAGTAAGACCATCAGCGCAGGGGTGCTTGGGAAAGCATCATTTGAATTATAACATAACTAAGAACATTTTTCTTAGCAGATTTTGCACCAGCGAAAAATATTTTTAGTCACGAAATTTTATAGATCCTAACCCACTTAACAAAATATATTATATTGTTTTCAACTTCATTCCTATCTTTTCCAACGAAAGAAAGAAAAATCCCGGAATAATATTTTGCCACCTTCTTTCAGCGTTTTCATATATTGTGGTACTTAATTTTTTTTAATTTATAATTATACATGATCGAAATATCACATGATTGCCTATTAGCGCGTTTTTTAAGTTTCATTGCTTAATGCAGTAGACTGGAGTATTTATTATTTGTTTGAATATCAATTTTTAATTCTGCGTTTGTGGGCATAAGGACATATATATTTATTCAATAAGTCAATATAGTTTCAAATTTTATGGTGACAAAATTCTGAGTCGTATAAGGTGTTGCGTTTCAAAATTTTCAATTTTGTCAATTTCGATAGTAATTTCACAATGTTCGCTTTAAGCCGTTATTATATAATTTTACGTGGGAGTTTTCAAATTTTTTAAATTTGCATACACTGCGTGATCATGCGTGATGGCGAATTTTTCAATTTTATGTACTAGATTTCAGATTTTTCAGTTGAGATAAAACACTTTAAACAGAATTTCGTGGGAAAAAATCTAACTTAATTTTTCTGCGATCGTGATAGTTTTATTTACAGAATCATTCGTTAAAATAAATAAATTTACCAGAAACTTGATGTTTATAGGTGGATATGAATAATTACCAAAGATAATTATGCAAATCAACATAATAAACGTATGCCACAATCATTCTACACATTTAAATAAGACCTGCAGCATAGTCGCATTTGGAAAAGCACCGATTTGATCGTTCTAACCGGAACTCAAAGCTATGTTTACCGCAAATTTCATGCATAGAAAAAGTGATTTTGGTCTCGGGGTCCCAAGAGACCGGGGTACGCGGAGGCGAGCAGGGAAACTTAGGACCTCTGTCATGTACGTCCTAGTAGTTTCTTACGGCGGGGTACGCGGAGCCGAGCGGGAAAGCTGGGATTTCTGTGATGTTGCTGCCCCTTCTTAATCTGCGCAAAAGACGAAAAGAAGCCCGTCCCCCATCACTGTGTACGAGCCCTGTTTAGCACTTTCCAGCTGTTTCCAGCACTTTCCGGCGGGAGCAGTACCCCCTGATGTAAATAACCAAATAGCACGAAAAACAAAGAAGTAGTGAACGTGACACGTAGAATGACTTAAACTTCGATTTTTTTGAAAATTTAGCACAAAGGTAAGAAAATAATTTTTCAGGCTTTTCCATTGAGTAATTTTTTTCAATTCAACATGAAATGTTACACCGGTACCTCAGTTTTTAGGTTATGTTATGTACCGATATTAAACATTCACTTTACTTTTTTTTTTGTACATTTCTACAAAAACTTGTAAAAACTAATTTGAAACAGTGAATTTTCCAATAAAATTTTCGAGATTTTCATAATTAAACTCGCTTTTGAAATAATTATTGTATAAAAGAATATACATATATATATTTGCATGATTTTTTGATAAATTTCAAGTAATTTATATATTTTCAGTGCTTGAATATTATTTTCTCCTGTGACTATTTCATAGGTAATTTCATGTGTAAAATGATTTCAGGGCTGTTGAAACCATATAACAACAAATACAATAACAAAAAATCTTATTAAAAACAGTTATCAAACTACTTAAAAAATTTTTGGGATAGTTTTAACAATAATTTTGCATTGAATAATATTGATATGAAAAAATGCAAGATTTTATCCATTTCTAATTATAGAACTTTACATACAATTTTTCAAGTAAGATATTGATTATATCAATTTTTTTTCTAAACGAAAATATCTTGATTAAGCGAAGGGATCAATGAGTATCTGAAATTCGTAAATTGTTATTTGCATGTCGCGAACTTTGACAAAATTTTACAGTCCATTTAAAAATTTGAAAAAATATTGGCAGGTATTCCGTCAAATGACCACAAATATAATCAAAGAATTTCCAAATCTTCCTATTATTTTTCTACTATTTTCATTACAAATCGATAAATTTATATTTAGCTTTAGATAAAATGAAAAAATCATTTTTTGCGAAACACGCACTAAAAAAATACTTCTAGCACCTAAAAAGCGACTAGAGGACGTGCATTTATGATCAAAGATATGGTTTCGACATGGCCATCGTTTCTCTGTGTGTGTTTTTGTTCCTCTATGCTTAGCGTAAAAAAGGAGAAAATGGCGTACGCAGGCATGTGTGCGTGGAGCGTCATTTTAGCGCGTGTTTTGTAAAAAATATCTTTTTCACCTCGTATCGTGAGGTGTGGCTTTGTTTTCGGACCAAGTATCAACCTTGGCTATACCTTGGCTGATAAATTGGCCCTAGCAATAAAAGTCACGCTTCAGGTCCTCGATATAAAATATACTATTTTCATACTTCCTTTTAATTCATTACCGTTGATAAACTAGTAAATAAGTTTATTTATTTTCAAAATATTCCAATTTGAAAATTTATATTCTGTTTTTTTTATAGCGGTATTCATCAATGTGTAAATTTCTTAATTTTTCATAAATTATTTGAAATGTTAATAATTTTGTGAAATGAGCATATTTATTTATTTTTTAGTTCTTTAATAGTTGAACTCAAGCAATATACATTCATGTTCTACAGTAAATAAATTTGAAAAATTCTGAAATGCTTCAGTTATATATTTGAAATTATATAGAAAATAAGCTTTGTAAATCAAAATATGAAGCATTACTGTTAACGTTTCTCTATTAAATATAATGATTATGTTTATTTTTGTTAAATTTTCTTGATTTTCCATCTATTAATCTTCAACTTTCTAGTGATTTGAATTAATCTCGTAAGAAGAAATACATGACATTTTTGCGACTTAGTGTGATTTTTTAGAAACTTATAATTTCTTAAAATTCGGGAAGATTACGAAAATTTGTATAATTTCTAAGTTTGGGATGATAAAAAAAATCTTTACAGTTCAAAAATATACTGAGAAACTTCTAAACGAATTCAGAAAACTTTATTACTTTTTTTTTATGTTGTACACCCAGTCTCAATGATTTGTTTGTTAATTGCCTGATTTCCCCAGATTCAACAAAAGAAATCTAGGGAAATCAGGCAAATAAAGAAACGAATCATTGAGAATGGGTGTACCTAATTAATAAGGTGTATGAATAAAATTCATGAGATCTTCAACCATTGTGAAAGTATCATTAAATAATGTAAAGGGAGAAACAATGAGAGTAAATTTTACCACGAAGAATGTAAACCTCATGCATCTATACATATAAATGTGAATGTCTGTGAGTTGTGTGCCTATAACTTCAAAACCTTCAAAGCTACTGCACGAAACATCCTGAAACTTTGCACAGTGATTGGCCATGTGTGTGAGAAGGTTATAGGTATGTTTTTATCAATGAACTAAATGGCCTAATCACCCACCTACAACTCCGCTGCACTGTTGAAATATCACACACACACACACATACACACATCACGAAAAGTAAAAAAAATAATGCAATTTTACAAGTCACAAAAATCATAAATTCACAAAGTCATAAAATTATACAAAAAATTCCTGAAAAGTCACAAAATCACAGAAACTAATAAAAATGTAGGAAACCATGAAATACAGGGTGTCCTAAAGTTATCAGATCATCTGGAAATCATCTATTCTCCATAAAGTTCTGAGATGCTTTTTCCTTGGCATTTTTTATAAATTGATAACACTCAAACAGTCATTAATCATTCAATTTTATCTTAATAACTTTTAGAGAGGCAAGGATTTTCATGGAAGAGACTCATTCTCTTTCTTAGCTTACTCTTATGGGAAAACTGGGACCACTGAGGTGTGTATAATACCTCCCCCCCCCCCTCACCTCCCTCCGCTCACCACACACCTTGCCAACTTAAAAGGCAGGCCGCCGCTTGTATGTGCCAACAAATCCATTTTTTCTTTTAAGAAACCGTTTGTTTCTTCTCTCATAAAACTTTCATTTAAAATCACTCATATGAAAGTTGTAATATCCAACAATTCGTCGATTATCAAATAAACATTACACAAATGAAAGCTGTGATATCCAACGTCACGTCGATCTACATTTGTAATATTAATTTCTTTCCTTCAAAAAAAATTACTTTTCAACAAAAAGTTAAGCGGAATATTAGTATTATACCAGCAGCTGATCATTTGATGTTCAAAGGCAAGCGACGGCTCGCTTCGAATACTGCTTTATAACGGCCTTGCAAATTGATTATGATCATTTTTTCTTGACGAGAATGTATTTTTAATAATTTTTTACTGTGATTCGTGCTAATTACAACAAATGTTGAGAAACTCATGCGTGAATACTTCCTGACGTGTATTTTAAAGTTAGAATTGATATCTTAGACAGGTAATCAGAGATTAAACTTCACACGACTGACCGAACAATTTTCGATTTTTCTTTTTTGAATGTCTTATGACCATTCGCCCTGCTCTTTTTTTTGCCGAAAATTTAGTATATGTTTTAGGCAATTTTTTTTTAAATAGAAAATGAAGGAAAATAATGGTAGGTTTAAGAACCACTTGGATAATTATTATTCGATAAAGAATTATTCATATGAAAAGCAACTACGTTTTCCGTGAAAATTTTCTAATAAAAACAAATTGTTTAACGCTTTTTGCCCAATCACCTGCACCGATAATCTACTCCCACCAATTAATTTTTCTTTTGCCAGTAAAAAAAACAAAAAAAAAAAAAAAAACTAATATTGTCTCTAAATCAGAATCTTTCACTTGAGTATTTTTTTCACTAAAGGAGAATGTACTTTGGGTCGGATGTAGATAATAATAATTTCATTCAAATGAAATACATTTTTTTATGTGCATGTATGTCGCTGGAAGTATTCAAATCTTGACTTCACGTTTTGCTAATAATCGGAACTGTTAACGAAAAATATGCAACAAATTATAAATCAAATATTGTGTACCGAGTTTTGGCAAACTCATGTTGATATAATATGAGCGCGTTCAGAGTACAATTGATGGTCAAAAAATATGACTAACCAGCTCATTGCGAACGAATTGCAAATCAAAGTCTTTTTCTAATCCTTTCAAGGCAATGTAATAACAATCTTTTAAGGATCCCTAGATCCTTATAAAATGAATGTATGGAAATTTTTTAGGGAATGAATTCTCAATACGTTTTTGACGTTATGAGAATTCAAATATCTTTTAAGGAAAATTGGATCACTATATGGTTCTGATGAAGATCGCAGTCATAAGGGTACATACATGCAGTTTGCATCTGACGTATAAAGTGAGGTTAAGTTTTAAAAACCCTTAGACAAAACTATATTAAATGCAAAGAAACAAGTGAAAGCGTTTTTTTTTTCATTTCATTTAATTTTTCAATTTAAAGCAATAATTACACACTAAGCTGCTATTACACTAAAAAACCCTTGAATACTGTCGAACGTTCTATTAATATAACACATTCGGTTTTATGCGTCATCACAGTAAAAAATGATCAAAAATACATTCCCGTCAAGAAAAAATGATCATAATCAATTTGCAAAGCCGTTATAAAGCAGTATTCGAAGCGAGCCGTCGCTTGCCTTTGAACATCAAATGATCAGCTGCTGGTATAATACTAATATTTCGCTTAACTTTTTGTTGAAAAGTAATATTTTTTGAAGAAAAGAAATTAATTTTACAAATGTAGATCGACGTGACGTTGGATATCACAGCTTTCATTTGTGTAACGTTTATTTGATAATCGACGAATTGTTGGATATCACAACTTTCATATGGGTAATTTTAAATGAAAGTTTTATGAGAGAAGACATAAATGGTTTCTTAAAGGAAAAAATGGATTTGTTGGCACATAAAAGCGGCGGGGCCCGCCTTTTACGTTGGCAAGGTGTGTGGTGAGTGGAGGGAGGTGGCGGGGGATATCATTTCTTTTGCTGTGTCAATGAAGGAGATTTTTCATACTGCGGAACGGTTAAAATCGTGATAAAAAAGGATGAAAAGCAGATACTCAATTTCTTTTTACCCAAAAAAAAAACCAGTTAAAAATATTGAAAACTCAGATCGTTTTCAATGGATTTCATCATTCGAAAATATTTTCGCTGGGGCTACAGAATATCGATGTTAAATATACTTTTGAAAATTCAGATAAATATTTACAATAATGTATTAAAACGATGTCCCTTAAGCTGGCAAAGGGTACTTAATTAGTACTAATTTAGTGCTAATTAAATCTGCAAAAAAAAAATTTATTGTCAAATTTTTTGCCAGATACGCTTGTGTGTGCTAGCTTAAAAATTAGGTTAGCACACGCCAACTCGAAAACACGTAAAGTATTACTTTTTGCTCATGAATAATTTAGTGCTAATTTATTACGCCAAAAAAACATACGTCACATCAAATTTTCCCAAAATTATCTTTACCCACCCTGTGTGTGCTAAGTTAATTATTAAGCCAGCACACTCTGTGCGATTTCCAAAATCAAACTAGTGTTCTAAATTAGTAACAATTTAGTGCTAATATATTGAACAAAAAAAAATTTATTGCCGAATTTTTTCGCCAGATATGCGTGTATGTGCTAGCTTAATGATTGAGCGATAACGTTTGAGTTAACGTGAGTAATCATCACTAAATTAACACGAACTTGGTATACTTGTTTAATTCCGAAAATCACACAGTTGTTTCTCAACTGTGTTCCTCAACCGCTGTTTCTCACAAAGAAATTTGGCTATGAATTTTTGGTTAAAGTAGTTAATAAGGAATAAATTGACACAAACTTCGTAGTTTTCTTTGAACTTTAAAATTCCAGGGCTGTGTCTCGATTTGAAAATTTCACTTGACACAGGCAGAGAAGGTAACGATAATTTTGGTAAAATCCGTCGTCATAGCTTTTGTGTTTTCGAATGAACGTGTGCTAACTTGAATGTGTAACTAGCAAATCGTTGTTGCTTAAGAAATGTGTAAATAAAATATTTTGTGTGTGTAATAAGTAAGCATTAAATACTAATTTAGTACACTAGTTTGATTTTGGAAATTATACACAGCACAGAGTATGCTGGCTTGATCGTTAAATTAGCACACGCAAAGTGGGTAACGATACTTTTGGAAAAATTTGATGTGACGTATGTTTTTTTAGTGTGATGAATTGGCATTAAACTATTCGTGAGCAAAAAGTAATATTTTATGTATTTTCGAGTTGGCAAGTGCTAACTTGATCATTAAGCTAGCACACACACGCATATTTGGCGAAAACATTTGGTAATAAATTTTTTTTTGTGTAATATATTAGCACTAAATTGGTACTAATTTAGTACACTAGTTTGATTTTGGAAATCGCACAGAGTGTGCTGGCTTGATAATTAACTTAGCACACGCAGGGTGGGTAACGATAATTTCGGGAAAATTTGATGTGACGTATGTATTTTTGGCGTTATAAATTAGCACTAAATTATTCGTGAGCAAAAAGTAATACTTTACGTGTTTTCGAGTTGGCGTGTGCTAACCTAATTTTTAAGCTAGCACACACAAGCGTATCTGGCGAAAAAATTTGGCAATAAATTTTTTTTCGCGTACTAAATTAGCATTAAATTATTCGAAGACCGTAAGGTATGAAATAAGTGATTTCACCGATGTGTGCTAGCTTAATTCTTAAGCTGGCATGCACACTCATCTGGCAAAAAAATTTGGCAATAAATTTTTTTTTGTAGATTTAATTAGCACTAAATGAGTACTAATTTAGTACCCTTCTTTTAGTTGCGTGTGCTACCATCGTTGTGCAAGCTTAAGGGACATATTGAAACGTACAACTTACTACATTTTTGTAAGATTGTCGAAGTTATTGTACATGATATTTTAAATCATTTCCAAAATTTGTTTTATTACTTAATGGTTTAAAAAATTTGTATACATGAGTACAGGTGCACACACACATTTTTCCTTTTTCTAAAGTTTAAATGTAATACATAGATTAGAACTCCAAATTTCGAAACAAAAATATAAATTTGACAGTAAGTCAAAAATTTGAAAACTAAAACAAGTCGGCCTCCGATATTTTTTTCTCTTGAAAAAAATAACGAATGATAAATCCGCACTTTTAAAGTTTTAAATTTGAAATAAATAAACTATTTGTTAATTAATTACTTGATCAAATTGATTTATTAAAATACGTTCTCACATTCCTTCAAATTGATTAATTTATTCAATCAAAGTTATTTATGTATTTATCTGTTTGAATCAATTGTTTTTAAAATTTGAATCATTTCAATACAAACACAGATTTGAATGAAACGATATAATCAACATGGAGAGAGAAATAGCGAAAACTATTATATGTTATCATGTATTTGATCGAATTTTTTTAAAAAATGACATGTTTTTATTAACCTCATCGAATTAATTTATTCAATCAAATTTTTTTATTCATTTTGGTATTTGTTAATTTGACGAATCTTTTTTTCTTAACTTTGATCATGGTTATCGATTGAAACAGAAACAAAAAAAAAATCAACAAGGAGCAGGAAAAAGAGGAAATGATTAATAATTATTTATTTATTTATAGACCAAATTTGATTTAAATATATTATTCATCGATAAATACGTATAATTATAGATTTCAATGAAACGAAAAAATCAAAATAAACAGCGAGAGGGAAATGAAGAAAAAAAAGTCTTTAATTATTTGTTTACTCATCCAAGAATTTATTTTTTTTTTTCACTTCACAAATTTTATTTCAAAATTGTTTTTATAAATAAAGTAAATATACGTAAACTTTTATATATAGCTTCGTATGCCAGGAAAATCTTTGCAAAATAGGCTGTTGAAAAGTATTCTACCAACATAACCTGAAACAAATGAATGCACACTAAGTACTTATTGCACAAAAAATCTTTTTATTATTATGATTATTATTATTAATTTTGAAGATAAAATTTGTCAAGAAAGAGTTTACATGACAAGTCATTAATTATATTTCGAATACACCGAACATTTTTAAAACTACGAATAGAATATAAAAATAATAAAAAACTCGAAATTAAAATTGATAAACAAATTTCAATAATAAAGGAAATCAAATTCATATATTTGTTTCTCATTTAAAAAATTGTGCGTATATAACATATGTTTTAAAATCTCAAATAAATTAACATTTTTTCATTTTTAAAAATATGAAAAATTAACACTTTACACCAGGGTATTGAACCGGAGCGGAATTATTTTCTATCCTCTCCGGCTTCGGAGAAGAACGTTTCATCCAATCTTCCTCCTCTCCGGAGAAGGAGGAAAAAAATTTCACGCAGTCTTCCTCCTCTCCGGAGCGGAACGTTTCTCGAAATCTTTCTCCTCTCCGGCTTCAGAGAGGAACGCTTTTTGAAATATTTCTCCGCTCCGGAGGAGGAGGAAAAAAATTTCTCGCAGTCTTCCTCCTTTCCGAAGAGGAACGTTTTTCGAAATCTTCCTCCTCTCCGGAGGCGGAGGAACATATTTTCCGCAAGCTCTCTTTCATTCGCATATACTGGGAGAAACTTCTTTTGTGAAATCTCTTTTATGCAATGAACATTGATTATTTTTCGTAATATCGCTATCTTTACGAACTTAGTGAGAGAATATATGCGGAAAAAGTCAAAGTATATGCCTACTATAATTTGCCATCCATTAATTGACAAATAATCATACATACTTGTTGTTAGTTTTTTCGTTACAAAAATAAGTCTCTCCCTAGTCATTTGGATTTCAATAAAGTTTTTATAAAACTCCTTGTAAAATTTCGGTATTTTCTATAAAGTTCCACTTTTTTTTTAAAGTCACATTATAAGAACTTTATGAAATCTTTATAAAATGACGGCATTTGTATAAAGTGGATTTTAAAATCTACTTTTTGAAGATTGTGTCTTTTCATAAAGAATTTATTGAGTTTCTAAAAAGTGACTTCATAAAAAAAGCGGAATTAAATTAAAATACCGGAATTGTATAAGGAGCTTATGAAAACTTTATAAAACACAATTTACTATCTCTCAATTTGAATCTAGTAAATTCAACAGATTTCCCGTTATATTCAACTGCTTCAATGAAATTAAATCATAACAATGATAAACTGTTTAAAATAACACATTAATTTTATTAAAATGTTGCAACAGAGTACCCTGTAGTTTTTTATAACAGACTTAATCTGTTATTTTTGACATGTCATTCCAGGAGCACTTTTTTCTATTCAATGAATTTCTAAGATCAGTGCTTTTCGAAGAGTTTTTAAGGTCGCTGATTACGATTCTGGCGTCACAATAGGTTGTTCATGATTTTGTTTAAACAATGTATTTCAACAAATTGTAAATAAAATATGTTTTCTGAGATTCATATGTTTTCCATGGTTTTTTGAGCCGTTGACCATGAATTCAAAGTCGATTTTGCAAAATTGATTTGTTTAGACAATTTGTTTTAACAAATTATGAAAAAAAAACATATTTTCTAATATGCATATGCTTTCCATGGTTTTCTTGGCCGCTGATCATGAATTCGAAGTCAAAATCGCAAGATTAATTTGTTCAAACAATTCGTTGTAACTAATTGTTAAACTAAATTTTATTTTAAAGATTCATACGCTTTTCGCGGTTTTCGGGGCCACTAATCATGAATTCGAAGTCGAAATTGCAAAAGTAATTTGTTCAAACCATTTCTTTCAACAAATTATACAAAAATATATATTCTAAAATGCATATGTTTTCCATGGTTTTTTGGGCCGCTGATCATGAATTCAGAGTCGGTTTGTAAAATTAATTCGTTTTAACAAATTATGAAAAAAACTATATTTTTTAATATGCATATGCTTGTCTTGGTATACCGGGCCGCTGATCACGAATTTGGGGTCGAAATCGCAAAATTAATTTGTTTTAACTATTCGTTAACACAAATTATATAAAAAACTATATTTTTTAATATGCACACGCTTTTCATGTTTTTCTTGGCAGCTGATCATGAATTTGCAGTCAAATTTGCAAAATTAATTTGTTAGAATAATTTGGATTGCCAAAATATGAAAAAAATATTGTAGTTTCTAAGATGCAAACACTGAGAAAAAAATCTTCTACTTTCTGCTATATATATTGTAAAAAAGACAAAAGTATTTTACTTTTTACAGTAAATATTACTGTTTCACAGTATTATTGTAGTCTTTATAACATTATTGTAAAATCTGCAATATTTCTTTCACGTATACAATATTGTACCGTTAAACTGCTATTATTATACAAATTACAATATGTATGCCAGTTTTTACTACATAATTTTGGAAAATTTTAAAGTACACAATGCAAATTTTACAGTCTACATCAGGGTGTTGAACTGGAGCAGAAAAACGCTTCTATCCTAGATAGACAGAATTTTTTAAAGTGGATTCTAAAATTTACTTTATAAAGAATTTATAAATGAAATATTGAAATACATTGTTTTAACAAAATCATGAACAACCTATTGTGACGTCTGAATCGTAATTAGCGACCTCAAAAACTCTTCGAAAAGCACTGATCTTAGAAATTCATTGAATAGAAAAAAGTGCTCCTGGAATAACATGTCAAAAATAACAGATTAAGTCTGTTATAAAAAACTACAGGGTACTCTGTTGCAACATTTTAATAAAATTAATGTGTTATTTTAAACAGTTTATCATTGTTATGATTTAATTTCATTGAAGCAGTTGAATATAACGGGAAATCTGTTGAATTTACTAGATTCAAATTGAGAGATAGTAAATTGTGTTTTATAAAGTTTTCATAAGCTCCTTATACAATTCCGGTATTTTAATTTAATTCCGCTTTTTTTATGAAGTCACTTTTTAGAAACTCAATAAATTCTTTATGAAAAGACACAATCTTCAAAAAGTAGATTTTAAAATCCACTTTATACAAATGCCGTCATTTTATAAAGATTTCATAAAGTTCTTATAATGTGACTTTAAAAAAAAAGTGGAACTTTATAGAAAATACCGAAATTTTACAAGGAGTTTTATAAAAACTTTATTGAAATCCAAATGACTAGGGAGAGACTTATTTTTGTAACGAAAAAACTAACAACAAGTATGTATGATTATTTGTCAATTAATGGATGGCAAATTATAGTAGGCATATACTTTGACTTTTTCCGCATATATTCTCTCACTAAGTTCGTAAAGATAGCGATATTACGAAAAATAATCAATGTTCATTGCATAAAAGAGATTTCACAAAAGAAGTTTCTCCCAGTATATGCGAATGAAAGAGAGCTTGCGGAAAATATGTTCCTCCGCCTCCGGAGAAGAGGAAGATTTCGAAAAACGTTCCTCTCCGGAGAGGAGGAAGACTGCGAGAAATTTTTTTCCTCCTCCTACGGAGCGGAGGTATATTTCAAGAAACGTTCCGCTCCGAAGCCGGAGAGAAGGAAGATTTCAAGAAACGTTCCTCTCCGAAGCCAAGCCGGAGAGGAGGAAGATTCTGAAGAAAGTTCCTCTCCGGAAAGAAACTTTTTCGAGCGGATAGGAGCGATTTTCTGCTCCGGTTCAATACCCTGCTTTACACTACGCTCGTACCTGTTTAGAGGGGGAATGAGATACTGGGACTCGAGTCTCGGCCTAATGTACCATGAAGCGTTAGCTCAGCCGTCACCAGCATTTCGAGTGACGAAACCTATCGTTTGGCTCGCTGCGGAATTTTAATAGTCGTTTTATTCGTGGTAGTTCAGTACCCCAGAGTCTCTGTCATCTCGATGGGGCGCGAAAAAAACGTCCTATGGTTGTTAGGAGAGACTCAAGCCCCGAGCAGTCCCCGCTAAGCAGGTATGAGTGTATAGGAACCCAAATTCCAATGCCCAAGTATTAAGTTGACGGGAAATTTGTCTGTACTCCCGAGTTTCAAAAATATTCATACTTGGCTACAGTTACACACACGAAAAATGTTTGTTTGTTTTATTTTTAACCGGAATCGAATACATTCAAGAAAAATTAAAATTTCAAAACATAATATGAATTTGACACCAAAAAAATTTTTTTCTAATAGAACAAGTCGGATTTTAATACTTTAACCTTTAAAAGAATAAAAAATAAGTAACGTACATTCCGGAAATTTTAATTCTAAAATGAATGAACAAGTATAAATTGTGAGGTAATAATAATGTTTTAATCAAGTTTTGAAAAAATTTTCAAATCGAAATGTGAAGCTGAAATTATATTTAAACTCAATAATTTTGAAAATAAAAGGAAATGATTTAAAATATTTTTCCTTTTCTGTAATTTATTACTATAATTCATTAAAAGGAACGATTTTAAATAAGCCAATTATTGTTTATATGAAGAATCATAAATAAATAAACGCGTTTTCCAAATCTCAAATTTTATATAAACTAATGAGTATATAAAGAATTCTCATCAATAAGTTAGTTGTAAAATAAAATTACATAAAATAAAAATTAGGAGTAGAAAACAATATATATTTGATGATTGTACTTATTATCGTTATTATAATTTTACCATATGAAAATTAATGAAGATACACATAAGAAACGTTAAATATACTTTGAAAAATTTGGATAAATATTTACATTAATGTATTCAAAAGTACAACTTACCAGGTTATAAGATTGTCGAAGTGATTGTACATAATAATTTTAAGTCATTTTCAAAACTTGTTTCACCATTTTATGGTTTTGAAAATTTCTATTTTTGAGTACAGGTGCATACGCAAATACTTTTTTTTTTAATTTCAATGTAATACATGAATTGAGAATTAAGATTTAAAATCGAAAATATATAATTGATGGTAAGTAAAAAATTTTTGAAATAAAACAAAATTTTTAGCACTTGAAAAAAATAAAGAATTAGAAACCCAGATTTTCAAAATTTCAAATTTTAAATCAATGAACAATTTGTTGATCTGATCAATTTTATTTATTGAATAACCTACTCGAATTTCTTTAAATTAATTAATTTATTAAATCAAATTTATTCACCTATTTATCTATATGAATCATTCATTTTTAAAATTTGAGTCAGATAAATCTAATCATCGATTTTGATAAAATGAAATAATCAAAAGTGAGAGAGAAATAGTAAAGACTTAAATCAGTTATTATATACTTAATCGAGTTTATTTATACAATGATATTTTTTTATTGACCTGATCAAATTAATTTATTCAAACAAATTTTTTAATTTATTTTGGTATTCGTTTATTTGAAAAATTTTTTTTTCTTAACTTTGATCACGGTTAACGATTGAAAAAAAAAAAAAATCAACAAGAAGCGGGAAAATTATTTATTTATTCTTTCCCCGAACAAAATTTGAACATATTATTGATTATAAATGTTTTTTTATAAAAATTGAAAAAGAATACATTTATTAAAAATTACAATTTCAAAACGAAAATATAAATTGGACAGTAAGAAAAGTTTATCCTAGGGGTCGGGCACTTGCGTGTTAAATTTTAATCTAATAAAGTGGGGGGAATACAGCGGTGACATCTCTTGGATTCGCTTGGTGTTCTGCCTTCCCCTTAAGTCACAAAGCTAAATTGACAGATGTAAACAACAGAATTGAGGTTACCGAGATATAAACAGAGCATTATTCATTTGCTTTTCATATTCTGGCCGTTCTTCGGTTGCTAATGGTAACGGCAAACATTTTTCCCCTCAAGCCCTGCGCATGCGCTCAGACGATACGTTCAAAATATCGTCTGCTAATTTTCTGCCAAAGCTCCCTATGAAGTGGCCCACCCCTGGTTTATCCATTCTTAAAAAACACATGCCACGGCCTGAAGCTGTCTATTCAGGTCAGAAATGCGCGCGCATATCGAGCAGAAGACGTGCCCTGTGTTTTTCAAAACATTTTGTAACAAAAGACGAGAGCGAGCATTGTCAGCTGTGAAATGTACAGTGCCAGATTGAAGCATTGGCAACTGCCCAGGGCGGCAAAATTTCTTTTTTTAGGGGGGAGGGGGGGAGGTGGCAAATTTTATGAGTCGTAAAAAATCTCTAAAAAAAAAAACAACAAAAAAGTTCTTGATAACCGTTTTTCAGAAATTCATTACGTAAGCTTCATTTTATTCAAAACATGTAGGCGTTTTATTAAGTTCCCAAAGGCGGTACTGAAGGAAAGTCTGGCCGTAGAAATGCTAGGAAAAAAAGGTTATTTTTGTTATTTTGACGAAGAAATTAAAAAATATGTAGCCTGCGAATGTCGAAATCGTATAAAATAGTTTCTAAATTTATTTCATATTTTTTTAAAAGTCGAATTATAATCAATAAATTTCAGTTTTAATCACTGTGAACAAATAACCGTTGTTTGGGTCGAATTTTCAAACAACAATCGAAGGGACATTTTTGCAGTTATACGAAGGCTTCATTTTCTTAAAATTCTGTTATTGGACGGAAATGGTTTGATAAAAAATTTTTTATTAAGGTCCATTTTTTGTGAAGATTCACTTTCCAAGGAAAAAAAAATTTTGATGCTTATTGTTAGTATATTTTCAAACATTTTTTGTAACTATATACTGGTGTGTACTAGAACATATTAAAAATAAGTTTGATGTCGCTATATTACGCTTATTTTTTTTTCTAATCAATAATGTTGTGTTAGATTAAGAGTTAAGATTATTCAACAATTTTACGCTGCCATAAATATGCTGCCGATAGTATTTAAGATGAAACATATTTTTTGTACAGTTCAAAATATAATCACACATTTAAGATAAATTTGAAGATAATACATTGGAAACGAACAAAAATTTTCATTTAAAAAGGAATCGAAAGACCCACGGAGTATGAAAACTTTCAATTCGAAGAATTTGAAATTTTTTGTTAAGAAAAGAAATTCAAAAACTTTAAGGGAAAGAAGGCATAGAAATGATTGCTGAAACGGCACTTTGACTGAAAAATCGGAGTTCCCAAACAACGAGTTTTCGCTCATAGATATTAATACTGGATGTTGCGTAATTAACCAATGGAAGAAAACTGATGAGATAACGAAATTTTGGGGTTCTAAATCTTAAAAATTTTAAATTAAAAACACAATTTCAACGAAAGTGTTTTATTTCAGTTAACCCTCAAAGTGCTCGCGTCTAAGAAATATTGTTAACTGCACTCAAGTAAAAAATTACAATCTGCAATCTGCACTAGAGTAAAAAATTGTTTAACTTATCATTCTGAGATTTTAATTGCACTTTTTTTCTAAGAATGACGCAAAACAAAGTCAATATATCAGAAGTTCAATATGTCATATTTTCCATACTTCTGTTGAAAAAAAAAAAAAAAAAAAAAACTGAAAAAAACTGAGTGGTACTTGCATCAATAAAGTAATGAGTTTGTTTGAATGATACTGTGCAATCGATACATAAATCTACGTCAAGTCCTGAAAATATTTTATTTTTAAATCTAATACTTTACAAATAAAAAGCAATTTCAAATAATTGAAATGGTTTTATCTTAAAACTCTAAAAAAATCAGAACTCGTGGATATCACGAATCAAATTGAAAAAATAAAAAAATACGTATTGATTGAAAGCGTATTTAAAAATTTAAAAAAATGTTTTTATGAGCCGAAAAATTTTTCAGTGGAAAAAACTTGGTTGTTACCAGAAATACAGTAATTCATTAATTTGATGCACACACAAAAAAAAAGTTTATAAAAATGATACATTTTAATATATATTGAAATTCATGAATCAATCCAAAACACGGGCAAAACGTGAAGAGCGGACACTTTTCATTGAGTTTAAATAACTTGTATGAAATAAATGATAAAATAAGTAAGAAACGTAAGAAGAGGAATATCCATAATGTAATGAATATTCGTATTAGTGTTAAAGTTATGAAAAATAAGTTTCCAATGGCGCTAGACTGCCTAAACTGTTAGTGACTGATACAGTGATCGTTTTTTAAAATGCGAAATTTTCTAAGGAGATAAAGCTAGAAACATAACTTTAATTTATCGTATGACTCTAACAATAAGTTGTGAAAACGTTTATACTTAAGTTTTTCAGAAAAGACTATTCCTTGTAAAACTTGTTTTTGCTATGACTAATAACATATTTAAAGGACAAACATTTGAAAAAATCGGCTTTAATCTTTATAAACTATATCTACAGTTATCGATATATGTAGCTATACCTAGAGTTTGACCTTGGAATTCTTCAGGAATATATCTCAGCAACAAAGGGAATCAGAAAGTCACAAAAAATTATGTTAACAAAGAATCCCACGCATTTTAAACTTGTGATATACGTATATTTATAATTTCTCCAAAGGAAAAGGGGAAGCAAACCAAATACAAAAATACCGTCAACCTTCTATGATATATAAGCAAAACTATTATCAAAAGGTATTTCCGATTTCAATATATTACGATATTAATTATAAAATTTAACCAGCCGTCTGTATGCAATGGCGCACCCATCGGGCGCACGAAATAACTCTAGTTTAATTAAAACAAGTTGGATTTTAATACTTTAACCTTCTAAAGAATAACCCTCATTTTTTCTGAAATTTCAACTTTAAAATGAATAAACAAGAATAAACTCAATCAAACAATATTGAGGTGACGTTAATTTTTGGTTAATCTTCGCCTAAAGGTACAGAATATAAATTTTATTTTTGTATAATATAAACTGGCCCTATCCTACTGGCTCGGGCCAGTAGGATAGGGGTGGGGCACCGCGACGAAGAGGAAAAGGTAAACGCCGATAGCGAAAATTTTTAATAGATTTTTTAAAACGTTCACCGCGATATCTTCGAAACTAAAAGAGAGTTTTTCATGAAATTTGGGCACAAAAATTGGTTAGGCTATAGCGATGCCGTCAGTATTAAAAAATATTGTTTTATTTTACGTAACAATAATTATTAATGGAACATGTACAACTTCGTCGAAAAATGGCCCAAAAATTCATAATTTTTTTATAATTAATCAACCAATAATTTTTTTATATAAGGGAATAGTTTCTGTTAAAATTTGATAATAATCGATCGATTATCATAACAATTACGTAAATAAATAATCGAACGCACCGCTGCCCGAGGACAAAACAAGCGTGAGTGACTGAAGTCGGGATAATAAAACAATCATAGTTAAATCAAATATTTATTAACAGTCGATAATCTACTCTGTAAGTAAACAGTCACGTTTTCTAAAGCTCCTCAAATATTGTAAATTAAGTTAATACTAATTACTCTTTTGTAAGCCTTTTTGGCCAAATTTGTTGCAAGGTGTCTTAATGCACCCAGTTATAAAAAGCTGGGGGTGTGCATTTATTTGAGACCCTATTGTTTGCAATTTCGTTTTCTCTGCACGTCGATTACACACGGCAACTCGACTTTTTGACCTCTACGTTTTGATTGGTAGTCGCTGCATCAGTGAGGTGAAGTGTTCGTTGAGTTGCGTTCCTGTGAGTACACGACAGTTTCATCCCATTTATTGCCATTTATTGCTGAAATTCTCGGGGATCGGATACTCTTTTCGACTTGGATTTTGGAAAGCAGATTCTCGATCATTCTGAAGATAAGGAGGTTTTTCGAACAGTTATTACCTACATGTTGCGGTTGTGTTGACGTGTTTTTATCGAATTTGTCGATTACAGAGTGAGAGAGCGTAATAATAATATTTAGTGACGTGTTTATGTACGGTATTTCGACTTTTATTGGGGAATGTGTTGATATCGTTATCTTTTGGCTTGCCGTTCTATTGCTCGGTGTCCTCGGTGAGCTTTGACGTTTATCGTCGCGAGTCGTTTGATACTCTATATCATGGCCGGTATTGATACGTAGGGGCAGCTAGCTACGGAGGATAATTCCTCGCGCTCCCAATCGCCCAATTAGGAATGGAGATGTCACCACTGCTTCCGCCCTTGTGGGGATGTGTTATGGTGTGAGAGAGAAAGAAAGACCTGCGCGCGCATCGCATTTCGCGGAGGGGTCATTATGAGGTGGCCGTCGACACGAGAGAGAACCCATGCTTCCGATGTGATATGGTGAAAAAGAAAATAAAAAGTTAGATGTACGTTGGGTCCTGAGTTTCTACATTTTTACCCTCAGCAACCTTCCCTACAGTTCCCTGGGTGAAGTCTACATTTAGCATTGACTCTCGTGGAATTATCCCACACCCTTTACCTGATGATTGAAAATCGGTTACTCATTGCACGAATTGTAGCGCTCCGTATCACATTAGATGTGCGACTCGCGTCAAGGTTCTCCCTAGTGGTGGATTCAGTAAATGCTGTGGCGATCCATTTATTACGAAATCTGTTCTCGATGAGGTTCTGAATAAATTCTTTGAGCGACTTAAGACTGAATCTGATACTTCCGTAATCTGACAGTCTATCCAGAAAATCAATGAGAAGATGAATGATGTTGTTGATACGGTTAGAAGGACGGAGTCTCGTGTCGCTAGTCTTGAGGCTGAGAGGATCCCTCTGGGTCAGCTTCAGGAACGCGTCACGAACATTGAATCCTCCTTGTCTAAGGACAGGGCTGGTAAATTTCCGAGTGCACAGTATGAAGATTTGATCACTGAAATGTGTGAACGGGATCGCCGTGCATCGAATATACTCTTATTCTGTGCTTGAACCGCGCGGCAGCGATAAAAGCGCCGATCTTAAGACTGTTAACGATATTTTTGCGAAATTGGATGGTACTCTTTACAGCTGTTACGACTCGGCGATTAGGGAAGTTTTGTAAGGGCAAGTCGTGTCCCATTAAAGTTACCTTTGCCACACCCAAATCAGCGATTTCCGTCCTCAAACAGCGTAAGAAGCTAGCGCGGGGCAATTTTGACGCGAAGAATGACCTCACTCCGGTGCAGTTGAGGTATTTGAATGATCTGAGGCGGGTTCTAGATGATCGCGTGAGGTCTGGGGAACGTAATCTGGCCATAAAATACGTCAGAGGTCAACCACAGATAGTTTCAAAAAACGTTTAAGCACGGGATCTGCTCATACGGCTAACACTGGGCAGGGTTTATCGATTTACGTGCAGAATGTTAGGGGTCTGAAAACGAAACTGACTTTACTACGTAAACAACTTGCTGTTATTCGAAATGATTATGATGTCTTTATTTTAACGGAAACGTGGCTGACCCCTGAGGTGTTTTCCGGGGAGCTTGGCTTTACCGGCTTTGATATATTTCGTTGCGATAGATCTCCTTTAACTAGTGAGTTTGTTCGCGCTGGTGGAGTCCTGGTTGCGGTTCGATCGGTTTATGGTGCGACGGTTTTACCATCTTGTCCTTCACTTGAGCGGGTGACATTGAGGGTTCTTTTACCAGGGGGATCATTGTACCTAAGTGCTGTTTATTTACCTGCTTCCAGCCCGGTGGAGATTTTTCATGACTTTGCTCACTCGTTTATTAATCTTATGCCAAACATGGGTATTGATGATGGTGTTGTTTTGGCTGGTGACTTTAATCTACCGAACATAAGGTGGCAGAATGATGCTGTTGGAACTTTTTTTGAGACAGGCCCTTATACTTCGAAGTTAGTATTTGATGCTGCAGGGATTCTCTCGGATCTAGCAGTCGAATTCGATCTACATCAGGTCAACAATGTTTCCCATCATAAAGGTTCAACTCTTGACTTTTTTTTTACATCTAACCATAATACTCTTCTTCAGCTGGTTGACGATCCACTTGTGTCTCCGGATGCTTATCATCCTCCGGTGTCCTTTAGAATGCCTCTAAGCATGTCACATTCTCTGACTGCTACAGAGTTCGTCTACCGTGACTTCAAGAAGGCTGATTATTCCCAGGTTATTACTCAACTGAACTCGACTGATTGGGATGCATTTTTCGGTGATTTAGAGGTTGAATCGTCTGTTGGGTTATTCATGTCCTATCTTGATGGATTGATTGATGGTCATGTGCCACGATACACAATTCGTAGTGGATTAAACTTTCCACCTTGGGTTACTTTTAAACTGTGACGTTTGATTGCTCGGAAAAAGATTGCTCATCGTTCATTCAAGAGGGATAGAACGCCTGAAAACTATGCCAAGTTCTCAACCCTTCGCGCTCGTTGTAAAGTTTTATCGAATGAGTGTTTTGATAGTTACTACCGAAACCTCGAAATGACTCTTCAATCGAGGCCTTCTTTATTTTGGAAACATGTCAGGAGTCTGAAGGATGACAACTCTATTCCTGACAGGTTGGTTTTGGACGGTTATGAGTTACGTGATATGGACGAGTCAGTCAGTTTGCTGGCCTCCCATTTTGGCTCTGTGTTGTCTACTCCCAGAGACGATGGTTACGTTTGTTATTTGGCTGGAAGGCTAGATATACCTTCTTTGCGGGTTACTGAGGGCGAGGTCTTCCAGGCAATTTCCGATCTGAGTTCATCTTTTTCAGCTAGTCTGGGCGGTATCCCTAGTTTCTTCTTGAAGAACTGTATTTATTCATTGACTGTTTCTTTAACGAGACTTTTTAATTTGTCTCTATCAACTAGGACATTTCCTTCCCTGTGGAAGATCTCGAGAGTTACCCCTATTCATAAGAATGGCCCGAAGAATCTGGTTGAGAATTATAGACCGATATCTATTATCAATTCTATCCCTAAGCTTTTCGAGAAGTTGGTTTGTGGCCATTTGTCAGAGTATCTGAAAAACTACATTTCAGATGCTCAACATGGTCAACATGGCAGGTCTATAACGACCAATTTGCTATTGCTGAATAAGTCGATTACAAATGCTTTAGATGAGGGGGACCAATTGGATGTTGTATATACTGATTTCTCTAAGGCATTTGATAGGGTTGACCATAGTATATTCTTGATGAAGTTGGCTGCTAGAGGGTTCTTGGAGGACTTGGTGAGATGGATTGGGAGTTATTTGTCGAACCGCCGCTTGGTTGTCAAAATTGGCTCGTCTTTCTCTCAGCCATATATACAGTCGTCGGGTGTTCCTCAGGGATCGCATTTGGGTCCCTTACTGTTCAATTTTTTCGTTAATGATCTTCCCGGTGATATGAAGTACAGTTCGGTATTACTTTTTCCTGATGACTTGAAGATTGCTAGGCCGTTCAGGGATCATGTTGATTGTGGGCTTCTCCAGCGTGATATTGATGGCTTAATAGACTGGTGTTTGAAAAATAAACTTCTTATAAATGCTTACAAATGTAAAGTTTTATCATTTTACGGGTCAAGGTCTCCTTACCTGTTGGATTACTGTATGGGCTCTGGGGTTATTTCTAGAACTGGGGAAATCTCTGATTTGGGTGTAATTTACAACTCTGCGTTTACTTTTTTAACTCATATCGAGCAGATGGTCCTCAGGGCCAGCAGGACCCTCGGGTTTATTAACAGGATCACATCGGCATTATTTAACATATGTACGTTCCGTAGACTATACATTACCCTTGTCAGACCTATCTTAGAGTATGCGTCGGTGATATGGAATACCCCTAACCAGGGTCTATGCAAGATGATTGAATCTGTTCAGCATAAATTTTTGAGATATATCTCGTTTATGGACCGGGACCCGATTGACAGATTCAATCATGTGTACACGGAATATGAGTGTAAATTCGGCATTCAGACTTTGAAACTTAGGCGGGATCTTGCAGACGTTTTTGTATTCAGATTATTAAATGGGACGGTCATGTGTTCTGAACTATTATCTTCGATAAGTCTTCGTGTACCTAATCGTTCGTTGCGGAGCAAACCTTTACTTTTTTCTATGACTGGTAGGAAACTTTCGTCTTCGTCGTCGAAAAATGACTGTCTGTCTCGGCTGGTTTTTGTGGGTAATAGTTTGCGTGGTAATGTTGATTGGTTTGCTGATTCTCTTGCTAGATTTAAAATTACTGCGGCGGAAGTCTTATAATTAGAATAATGCGCGGTCATTTTTGACCTCCTTTTGATGTATTTTCCCTATACGTGTAGGTTATATTTTTAGTGCGTATTTCTTTTTTGTATTACTTTTGAGGGGAGAAGTTGTTTTTTTTTGCTTTTCGTTTTTTCTTACAGAAGATTATGTATTTGCGTTTGCCTATTGTAAAATTATGGGTTATCCCGTGTGTTAATTTATAAATAAATAAAATAATTAATAATGTTCCTACTCTAAAAATCTCATCAAAACAAAATATCTTGACCGGAAATTGCGAATGCAATGTTTCGAAATTCAGAATATATTGAATACTTATTGCATATGAATTACAAAGAAAATTTCAGAAACTGGCACTTCGAGAAAACAGAAGTGTGGAAAAATTGCAAGTTAAACGTAATTCATATGATCAATATTATTATTGAGCATCTGAAGAATATTTCCGTTGAATCCTACACGGAGAGAACGGGACACGCGTAGCCAGTGTTATGGATACTGCTGAGCATTGTCCGGCCGAAAATTTTTAAAACTTCTACATCGGACACTGGTAGACTTTGCCTAGAGACTGGCTGCCATTGTTTCGGACAATGCCTACCATTGTCCGGGGCACTATTCGACGGATAACGTTCAGCAGTGTCCAGATATTAGTCACAAGTTTCCGGATCTCCGAAATCATTGCCCTGGACATTGCTCCACATAATCCAGGGCAATTATCACCATTGTCCGAGATACTGCTCACCAGTGTCCAGCTCAATGTTCACGATTTTCCGGCGCATTGGTAAGCAGTACCCGGCGCGCTGGTTGTCCGTACCTCGAGCAATGGTGAGAGAAAGTCGTCTGTCTTTCTCTTACCATTGCCCGAGGTACGGACAACCAGCGCGCCGGGTACTGCTTACCAATGCGCTGGAAAATCGTGAGCATTGAGCCCGACACTGGTGAGCAGTGTCTCAGACAATGGTGAGCAATGCCCCGGACAATGGTGATAATTGCCCTGGATTATGTGGAACAATGTCCAGGGCAATGATTTCGGAGATCCGGAAACTGGTGACTAATATCTGGACACTTCTGAACGTTGTCCGTCGAATAGTGTCCCGGACAATGGTAGGCATTGTCCGAGACAATGGCAGCCAGTCTCTAGGCAAAGTCTACCAATGTCCGAAGTGGAAGTTTTAAAAATTTTCGGCCGGACAATGCTCAGCAGTATCCAGAACACTGGCTATGCGTGTCCCGTTCTCTCCGTGTATATATGTTTATCGAATGTGAGAAAAAACTTGAAGATTTGAAGATGGCAACAGAGCCTGTAAGTTTAGGAGTTTCGAAAGAAAAAAAAAAAAGATTCGGAGAATTTATTGGTTTATGGGTCCGAAAGTAGTAAAGAATATTTTGAAAATTCTTTTCAAACTGCCTTGATTAAACAAAAAAAAAAAAACAAATGGACAAGTGGATGCATTTACTGACTACAATAGAATTCCATAAAATTTTTTTATTTAAAAATTAATCACGTTTGAAGATTTGAAAATTGCAACGGAGTCTACAAGTTAAGAAATTTCGAAAGAAAAAAAAGACTTGGAGAATTTAATGGTTTATGTGTCTAAAAGTAGTACAGAATATTTTGAGAGTTATTTGCAAACTGTTTTTATTTAAAAAAAAGTTAGAAACTACGAGAAAAAAAAAGTTGAGTTTACAAAGATTTCTATAATTTGCAAAAAAAAGAATGTTTGAGACAAAGTGTGCAATTAAGTATGTATCATAAATAATAAAAATCTTTCAATACATACTGCATCTATTAAAATGAGTGGGAATTAGAGATTATTTGATTATCATATACCTCGTAAAACAATGCCAAGTACAACGCATAATCTAAGTGTTCATCGTATTTTGAAGTTTCACATTATATTTGAATAAGAATTTTAGCGTAGGAACATTATTAATAAATATTTGATCCACCTATCCCGACTTCAGTCACTCGCGCTTGTTTTGTCCTCGGGCAGCGGTGCGTTCGATTATTTATTTACGTAATTGTTATGATAATCGATCGATTATTATCAAATTTTAACAGAAACTATTCCCTTATATAAAAAAATTATTGGTTGATTAATTTAAAAAAATTATGAATTTTTGGGCCATTTTTCGACGAAGTTGTACATGTTCCATTAATAATTATTGTTACGTAAAATAAAACAATATTTTTTAATACTGACGGCATCGCTATAGCCTAACCAATTTTTGTGCCCAAATTTCATGAAAAACTCTCTTTTAGTTTCGAAGATATCGCGGTGAACGTTTTAAAAAATCTATTAAAAATTTTCGCTATCGGCGTTTACCTCTTCCTCTTCGTCGCGGTGCCCCACCCCTATCCTACTGGCCCGAGCGCTCGCTCGGTTCTGCTTTCCAGCGGTTCAATTTTGTTATAATTTTACTTGACTGTTACATAAATAAAAATAAATGAAGATACACAAAGTGAATGTTAAAAATACTTGAAAAAATACTGATGAATTTGTATGATAATGTATCAAAACGTACAACGTACCACGTTTTTATCAGACTGTCAATGTTATTGTGTATGGTAAGTTCAAGTTATTTTCAAAATTTTTTTTTATTACTTTACAGTTTAAAAAATTATTATACTCGAGTACAGGTGCACACACAAATAATTTTCTGTTTTTTAAGTTTGGATGTTTTGTGTAGATTTAAAATTCAAATTTCAAAACAAAAATATAAATTTGACGGTAAGTAAAAAATTTTCAAATAAAACAAGTCGGATTTCAATATTTTTGCTTTTAAAAAAAACGAATAAGAAACTCACATTTTTGAAATACTCAATTTTTGATGAATAAACGATTTTTTGATTGATTAATTGATCAAATTTATTTGTTGAATCACTTTATTAAAATTCTTTGAATAAATTAATTTATTCCATTACATTTATTACTTATTTATCTTTTTACATTATTTAATATTGAAATTTAAATTAGTTAAATTCAATAAGAGATATAAATGAAATGAAATAATCAACAGGGAGAGAGAAATAGCGAAAACTATAATCTATTATCATATATTTAATCAAGTTTATTTATACGATGAAATTTTTCCATTCACCAAATGAAATTAACTTACTCAATCACATTTGTTTATTTTTTATGACATTCGCTTATTTGACAACTTTTTTTTCTAAACTTTAATCATGGATAACAATAACACAGGTCTGCAAGGTTTTGTTGTTGAAAAGCTGTGGGTCGTTTCCAGGGTAATTTTTCACGTAGAATCCGAATCCGAACTTAGAATTTGCGTTTCACGTCAGGATTTTGAGATATTTGAGGTTATGTGCCCGAAAAATGGAGTTTTCCGCTACTATTGAGGTTATGTACAAGGTGCAAGAAGTTTTTCTCGCCTTTTTCATGGATGTCGTCATTTAGTACTAATCATCCTCTTCAAAATGAGCTATTGATCAGTTATGAGCGATTTTTTTTCACAAAGGTACAGCCATAACAAGTTTTGACATCTATCCGAACAACCTTATAAGCATTCACATTTACTTTTTGAGGCCTGACATTTTGCACTAAAAAATTTACCTTGAAACTTTGTACTCGAAGGTTTTAAAGGTCCGTAAATATGAATTTACCGTCAGAAAATTAATATTTTCATATCTAAGATAGCGGATTCAAAATGGGAGATTGAAATTCACGGAATTCAACGATTTTGCTCTCTAAAAACTTATACCCCAAGATTTCAGAGTTGCTGAGTACGAATACGAGGTCGCAAAATTGACATTTTCATTTTCAATATGGCTGTTTTGAAATGGCGCCCTGAAAGTTACAGGGAAAACAATGTCGGTTTCTAAAATTTCATATCTGGTGTTCCACAGTCGTAAAGTATTCCATGTAAAAAATTCATCATCTACTACTCGAGGTGATAAATTTAAAGTAGAGGATGAGAATTCACTACATAGTATAAATTTTCAAATTCTAGTCCATCATTTTGATTTTGTTTTTAAAATCAGTAAATGTTCATTCCACTTTTGTATGAACGACATATAAAAAGCTTCAAGCACACATTTGCAGGGAAAAAAGGAATGTTAAAATTTTAACTTTGCTTGGTCAGATCATCTACGTTTAATTTTCAGTAATGAAATAATATTCAAAACCAGCGTCTAAATCAACCTTTTTATAATGATTTTTAATAAATATAAGCGAACACTTTATCTGCATAAAAAAGCATTCTCGATATTCATTTATTTATAAGTCTGTTATCGTATTTCCAACTTCGAATCATAAACGAAAACAAGTAAGTAAACATTAAATTGAATGATTTTGGGATTGTTGGTGACAAATCTAAATCATACTTGAAAAAATAAATCTGCTGGATTCAGTGTATCAAATAAAAAAAAACCGAAAAGTGAACATTTGTCGGCGCTTTAAATTGTCTACTTAATATGTACACTAACATATGTAAGACTGTTATCGCTTTTTCCCTGATTGGTATCTTTTCTAATCTTTCAATGTGTCCCCAAAAACTCTTAGATACAGAATTTCAGATAACGATATTGTTTTCCCTGTAACTTACAGTGCGACATTTTAAAGCAGCCATATTGAAAATGAAAATATCAATTTTGCGACCTCGTATTCGTACTCAGCAACTCTGAAATCTTGGGGTATAAGTTTTTAGAGAGCAAAATCGTTGAATTCCGTGAATTTCAATCTCCCATTTTGAATCCGCTATCTTAGATATGAAAATATTAATTTTCTGACGGTAAATTCATATTTACGGACCTTTAAAACCTTCGAGTACAAAGTTTCAAGGTAAATTTTTTAGTGCAAAATGTCAGGCCTCAAAAAGTAAATGTGAATGCTTATAAGGTTGTTCGGATAGATGTCAAAACTTGTTATGGCTGTACCTTTGTGAAAAAAAATCGCTCATAACTGATCAATAGCTCATTTTGAAGAGGATGATTAGTACTAAATGACGACATCCATGAAAAAGGCGAGAAAAACTTCTTGCACCTTGTACATAACCTCAATAGTAGCGGAAAACTCCATTTTTCGGGCACATAACCTCAAATATCTCAAAATCCTGACGTGAAACGCAAATTCTAAGTTCGGATTCGGATTCTACGTGAAAAATTACTCTGGAAACGACCCATAGCTTTTCAACAACCAATACAAATCCATTATTTGCAGACCTGTGTAATTATTGATTGAAATAAAACAGAAAAATTAGCAGGGAGCGGGAGAAAAGAGAAAAAAATTATCATTTATTTAGTGGCCAAATCGAATTGAATTCAAATACTTACAGTTTTTAAATTCAAATTTTATGTCAACTTACATATAGATCCGTATGCCAGGAAAATCTGTCCAAAAGAGGCTGCTAAAAAGGATGCAGCCAGCAATATGACCTGAAACAAACTAATGCACACAAAGTACTCATTGCACATCAAATCTTTTTACCATCTTTATCATTATTATTATTATTATTAAATATTACAATTCATTTATAAATAAAATTTTCTAATGAAGAGTTTACATGATACGAGTAAATTATTGTTCAAATACACCGAGAATCGTCATTTTTATAGATATTATTATATTGAAAATAACTTTCCCATACAATATTTTATTTATTTACATATTTTGCATGATATATATATCTAGCTGAAAAAAATTACTTATCTGATTAGATGATGAGAATTTTGACCCATTAAACTTCCTCCGATGATCAACCACACTTGAACCCACTTTTTTATTTTTTCGTTTTGAATGTTTATTGATTCAAATTTAATTATTAATGTTTATTCAACACGACCCGACTTCACACGAACTTGGACTAACGTCCGAGAGCGAATCAGAGCAAATAAACGAAATCGGGTAGCGTCGAGCGTGCTCGGCAAAATTCGAGGCATTTCAGGAACCTAGCCTTATCTGAGCCATGGGGTCTTAAAAAAATATAGGTATAGCGATTGTACAGCGATCGTAGTGAAAACGGGCAAATCGCCGATTAGAAAGCGCGCGGCTCTAGTGAGAAGGAGAAGAAGATGTTTGCGGTAAATAAGAGTCCAGGCGACTTCGCTCTGGTCAGGGCCGTATGTTGCATGATCATATTGCTTTTTTTTTTTTCATTATTTTTAAAAAGCGACGGCAAAGTCTTTTCGGACTTTGTGATAATGTAGTTTAATGGCTACTTTTATCTCTTAAAAAAATTAAAAGATACTCCACTGTAAAGGTGACAGTTGGGCAATAGTATATTACACAACAAGTTGAGTATCGGGAGCTTTACCATAGACATGAAGCTGATGACGCAGAGCCATATGGGTTAGTGTGAAAAATGTACGCAAGCCGCGTAGATATTTCCAAATTTTTATATACACAAAAAAACTCATAAGACTTTCACAATCCATTAAAAGTAAGAAAAAATAAAAACAGGAATCTTGTCAAGTGTGACAATCATCAATAAAAAATTATGTCAGATCTTCAACTGCATCAATTTTTTCAATTTTCAATTTCAAATTTATGCTTTTAAATTTTCTTTTTGATAGAATGAAAATAATTTTTTTGTATTTTAAGTTGATTCATAAATTTTTGTAAATTATTTAATTTATGTTTCATTTTTTCCGTTTGCAAATTTATATGCCATCCTTTTTTTACAACAGTACCCATTTAAATGTAAATTTCTGAATTTTCTAAGAATTATTTATCATTTTATTTATTTTGTGTCCTAAGCATATTCTACAATTTCATAATCCTCCAATAGTTGGACTGAAGCAAGCATTGTGCATTCATAGTCTGAAGTTCATAAATTTATTACATTCTGAAATTATTCAAATGTAAACTTAAAATTATCTAGAAAATAAGCTTGATAAATCAAAATTTGAAGCATTAATTTTTATGTTTCACTATTTAACACCTACAATTATCATATTTCTATCAATCATTTTTTCTAAAATTTTCGTTTGTTTATCTTCAATGTTCAAATAACTCATGTTGAACTTGTTGAAAGAAATATATAAAGTTTTGAAAATTTACTGCGTAAAAAAAAAAAAATTTCGATTCCCGAAAAACAGGAAGATTTCAGGAGTATTGAAAATTTTAAAAATACTGACAAATTCTTGAAATTTCTAAACAATTCATTTAGAAAACTGTTGCATTTTTTTTTAATGTTGAAAGTAAGTAATTAGGTATGTGAATAAAATTCATGAGATTTTTAACCATGGTTAAAATATTACGAAATGATTTAATATTTTCAATCATTTCGAAGAAAATTTGTTGATCCTCTAAGAAGTTCTGAAGTTTTTCAAAATTGCCATAATCATTCAACAAATTATAGAAACTTTAAATAAAAATGAGATATTGTGCAAACGACAAAAGATATCTGTAATTCTGGAATAGCTTTATAACTTTTCAGCAGCAAAAACAGGTTATAATCAAATTCAAGAAAATTCATGAACTTTTCAGACGTCCCATTATCTAAAAAAAACTTTCTGTTGAAATTCAAAATTTCATCGTTTAGCATTTGCGAGCAATATTAGGTTTAATTAATTCCCAGAATATTTAAACGAATTTTTCAAAATCTGAAAATCACAGAAAAAATTCAAGAAAATTACAAGAAATGTTTTTTGAACAACTTCGCAAACTTCTAGACAGTGCTCAGATTTCATAAATAAGAATAAATACCTTGAGTTTATAAGAAATTAGGAAAATTCACAAAAAAAAAAAAAAAAAAAAAAATATATACTCAATAGTTTTGAATTCCAGTAAAATCTGGAAATAAATTTTCAATTAGAAAAATTTTTTCAGCTCGGAAGGCGATGGCAGATACTGAAAAATTCCAGAAACTCCTTCACCATCGCATGTTGCTCGCAACTACTTCAAGCGCCCTGGCCCAAATTGCCATCTGCTGTTTTTCGCACTTACTCTCCAACACTAACCTGGCGCACCCAACTGCATGGATCGGTGACACCCTGTCCACGATTTTCCAATTCCGAACATTTTTAAGTTTCATCTTTTTAACTTTTGCCACCTTTGGTCAAGGATATGTCGCCAGCCAAAGCTACCAAAAACCTCCGACTTACTTCAAGAGCCGCTTCGCCAAATTCTGCAGAGCATTCGACCTTGGAAATTGTTCAATCTGGGCTTCCTACATCCTGGCCGGAGGCTTCGCTTCCTGGATCCAAATAACTTCAGGAAATGGACCCTTCAACAACATGTTCCAGCCCTGCCCTCTAAATTCGAAACATCTTTGCATTGTCGAGGAGTACATCTACCTAGTGCTTTTCGGATTTTGGATTGGATTATACTTTGTCGCTAATTCCGATTTATTGAACTTCCGACATCTAGACTTCCCCATCGTCCCTCTGTCCAAATTCAGCCAGGTTCGAAGGGAAATTTCAAACTTTATTTTCGGTGACATGTGGAGGGGCCTCTGGCCTTCATTCTATTTCATGGCCATATACTTCGCCCTCGGATCCTACGTGCAATGCGCAGCAAGTGCCATATTTGGCACGCCATTTTTTCAAGAACCGTTGAATTCCGTCACAAGGTTATTGGAGTTGAAGGTGTTTTTCTACTCATGGGTTTTCGCAGCATTTTTCATGTCAAGTTCCAACGTCATGCTTTTACTTTTTCGAGCCTACTTGACGGAATGGACACCTTTCGAGGTTGACCAAAGGCTCGCATGTGACAGTAGAGAAATTGCCCTAATGGAAGTTCTGTCCATTGAGAAAATTCCTATAATCCAAAATTTGGGATTTTTGGATCTGGCCACTTTAGCGCAAAAAGACAAACAACGGAGAAGTTCGGTCTTCACCTTGAGCCAGCCTGGAGGTCATCCTTACAACTGGAACTGCGTTGTTAAAAAATGTCTTGAGACCATCAAGGACTTCGCGGTGAAAATGAACGAAGCCACGAGTTTAAAAAAAGAACAAGAAAAGAAGCATGAAACCCTGATTTTGGCACAACCAACAAAGCCCGTTTTTTTTAATGTGAAAAATATGGCCACTTTTCCAATGATTATTTTGAAAAAAGAAGAACAAGTAGAGCAGAGCTATTTTGGGGCCTTGAAACGGAATTTCATGGGGTACTTGCTTGATAAGCCCGTGATTTTTTATTTTTTCGGGGAACAATTGGAAAACAAGTTAATGTATGTTTTGATGAATGGATCGAACGTTGTTTGGGCGGCGGACGCGATTTCTTCGTTGGCTGCTGTTTCGATAGAGGAAGATCGTTATGGGATTGTCCAGAAAGATTTGCCATTAATTTTGGATCATTTGTTGGAGGCAAAGGAGTCGCTTGATAAGTTACATAGAGCTAATTTTCATTCGAGGAAGCCTTTCAGCCAGGACAAGTTTGTTGAGCAAATGCTGGGTCGTTTGCAAACGGCGTTGAGAAAAAGTATTTATCAAATTGTTTACACTTTTGGGGATTACATTCATGATTTGGGACTTGCCCCGACGACAATTGATCAGTTGCAGCCGTATTTTACATTCAGAGAATGATTAAAGTTTTTTTCTTTCACCTTGTATTGTACGGTTAGATTATTATGGTTACCCATATTTAAGTTGATTTTCTGCGTTGTGAAATAGAGGAAGTTTGTGAAATAAAGATAAGTTTTGTACGTTTAATGTTATGTGTTTCATCTGATTTATAATGTTTTCGTGATTTTTGAATGAAATGATTCAAGTGGACGAATTTTTTCAACGGATGGATCAATAAATCTGAAAATTATCTTTTTAAAAGGCTAGGTAAAATAATCTGAATAATTTCTTAGGTTAAAGGTTTATGAATCTATATTTTGCATGATTTACCTTATTTAATTGTAGACTGCCCAATGTCCAAAGCTTCAAATATTTAATTTGCGGTTTAATGTTTTGATAGTTTGAGGTGAATGAATTAAAAACCACATGGTTGCCTTATCTAGTGCTGAAAGTTGTGAACTCTGTTTCGAATTTCTTATTTACGCAAATATTGGTGAAATGTATAGTTAATTCCTAATGTAAATTTTTACCTGTTGATTCAATTTTGTAATCAATAATAATGACTGCGAATTGGTATTTTAAGCTGAAAAGTTATAGAGTAATTGAATTATTTGAATTGGGAAGCCTTTATGTCACACATTCCAATTAACAAATTTGAAAATTTTGTAATATTGAAGTGTCCCATGAAGAAGATACCAATATAAAAATCTTTAAGTACATATGAGCATTTTTTGAAGTATATAATTTGTTAAATGGATTTTTAACGAACTGTAAATAACAAGTTAACATATAATGATAAAAGTATTGAGTACATTAGTTTTCAACAAATCATATAAAAATTTTCTAATATTTATGAAACTTGCATTCAATTTTTGCTGATACCAAAACCTCCAAATGTATCTACTAGAACCCAAAAAAAGATCAACTTGATAAAAATAATAAAGTTTTATAAATTTTGTAACTAACTGTGTTAGTTCACCAACAAAGTACGTCGAATGGATAAATCCGGTAAATTTTTTTTTTTTTTTTTTATTTAAATTCATGGATTTCTTCAACTTTTTTTTTTAATTTTTTACGTTTTATTGTTTTTTTCAATCAATTTTACAAATGAGAAATTTCGCTAGTTCCTAATATTAAATTAAAAAAAAAAAAAAAATGCTCCAGGTGAGGCTCGAACTCACAACCCCGGCATTGCTCAACACGACTACTGTCTTATAAGTACCGTGCGCTAACCAATTGCGCCACTGGAGCTCTTGAAGAATGTTCCAATTTTAACTTTCTTCAACCTAGACCATATTATAATATTTCAAATTACACTATTTATGTTCAAAACATTGTTTTCTCTATTGAAAAAAGAGTCAAAAACATAGAAAATAAAATAAAATTGATGAAAAATGCTTATTATCACCGTTAGTATAAAAAATATATTTTTTATACATACGGTGATTACTGGATATATCCAATCAAGTATGAGCTGTGTCCTAATTTGTTAATACTATCTAAGAATTTAGAATTGAAAGAAAAAAAAAAAGAAACAATGCTGCATATTATTAAAGAAAATCAAAATGGACACAATAATCTATGAAATTTATGAAATATTTTCTAATGTAAGATCTTACACATTTTCAAAATTATTGTCCATTAAAAAGTGTTTCATGTTTTTTTAATTTTTCGGAATTTTTAATATTTCAAACATCTATATATCAATGCAAACGATTCAAAAGTTTCGATATTCATTAAAAATATGTCAAAATAATATGAACATTTTTTGTATCTTTTTAGTATCTTTCAACTTTGTCAGGCATATTTTTTATTAAAAATGCAGAAGTTATAATCATCCATAGAGCGATATTGTGGATATTGCAAACAATTGAAAACTGGTCTGTGCATACATGAATACTTCTATATGGCCAGCTCCCTATTCTCGTCTGTAAGCGGTATCTCCGACAAGAGTAAAGGATAGAACATGACCAGGGTCGTACTACGCATGTGCGACTCTTATTCTTTCAGTGTAATACATGCTCTGTATGTATAATGGAATGTAAACCGATATTATAAACACGTATTTTGTCGAGCTTGCGCCGGCGCAGAAACGAGTAATGAAGTAGGACAGAGAGTGTTGTCGGGACCGTAGTCTTGTCGAAGAGACCTCTTTCTGCTCGCCATATAGAAGTATTACATATATGGGTCTGTGACAGATAATTATCTGCAATGGTCCTTTGCGTCTTTTTGTCACTTTGTAGGTATACGGTCGTATGTAAATGGTATCAAATGTCAGATGTACGTACAAAACCGAGACTGGATTCTGACTTTGCCCGCGCGTGAAAGCACAGCGCGCATGCGCGTAGCCGTCCAGAAATAATCATAATTGTTGTTATGCCATTAAATAATCACTTTTTCAACCTCTAATATATGTTTTTCTTAGAGCCCATAAATTGGTCATAAATCTAAATTTGAGGATTAATCAACTTTTCACCGATTTTCACCAAGTGTACAGTGGCAACACTGGGAACACACACACACTTGTCATAGTCGAGTATCAGTTGAGTATAGTCAAGTAGTGTGCAAGTATGTAAATGAACGAATCTGCAACGTACTAAATTTTTAATTATAGTTGATTATAATACTTGCCATTATTTGCCCAACACTTACACTTGATATTTTTTACAACTGTCGAGTGGATTTCGCCAATTTTTCGCGTCTATAACGCAACAAGTAAAAAATTCTACTTTTTCAATAGCTGTCATAAAATATATAATGAAATCGCGACATACAAGGTATGAATAATAATTATTTGCGATTAAGATTCGCTAATAAAGCTTTTTTCTTTCTTTTTTTATCAATATGCGTATACACATCATTCATTACATGAACATTGTTTTTTACATCGAGCGATGGTTTTCCAAAGCAGCGTTTTGATTGAAAACGAGAAACGTAACGTTGCAACAATAATGATTTTTTCCGTTTTTCGTTGTCGTTCAAGAAAACTTGAAAAATAAAAGTAAAAGATGAACAAACAATAGTGTTTCTTAAAAGCTTTTACTAGGATGAAAATAATTGCTATTACTTTCATTTTAAACCAATGATACATTAACTTGGATAATATTATTTATTATAGATTTTCATCTTACAAATTACAAAGTTGAAATATTTTTAAATCCTCAATGCTACTGTAATAATGATGATTAGGTTTACTATTCCAAAAATGTGAATTTCTTGTTTTTCAAGGACTTGTTGGTTCATTATTTTTGTAAACACTGTTAACTATAGTTTAAATATTGTTCTTAAAATAACGGAGTTTCCAATTTGACTTTTGCAGATTAAAGTACTTTACATTTATGACATGTTGGAGTGGTAAAGTTTTCTTAATACAAAAAGGTATTTTGATGAACCAATTGATTTTTATTCAATTCTCATTTTTCAATTCATTCTCATTCAAATTGTCTTTTTTATTATTAAATCAAGGATTCATCAATTTTTAGAACATTATTATTATACATTCCAATCTTACAAAATGTAAGGTTGAAATATTTTCTAATGTTCAATGCTACTGTAATGATAATTATTAAGTTCACCATTGCAAAAAAGCAAATTTCTTGGTTTTCAAGGTCTTGTTGATTTATTTGTTTCAACATTGTTAACTATAGTTAAACATTGTGTTTTAAATAATATTAGAGTTTCAAATTTCAAAGATTGCAAATACTCAAATTAAAATTAGGAAATGTTGAACTAAAAAAGTTTTTAAAATACAAAAAGGTATTTTAATGCACGAATTGAATTTTTTTAAATGCTCACTTAATTTTTTATGTACATAACTGTTGATATTTGAATACAAACCATCACAATTTGTTTCCATTTGAACACTAGTTTTTTTTAGAAAAATTGGAGACAGTTTTATAAAGGCTGTGACTATCGGCACGCCAACAGTATGACCGTGTGGCAGTGTGTTGGGCATCTTCGAGAAACGTGTGGCATGTGCGAGTGTGCAACAGTGCGGTGCAGTGCGGCAGTGTCACCGCGTGTCAATGCGAAAGTGCTTCAGGTTATTTCGGGAATACGTGTGGCAGTGTGAACGCGGAATTGTGACCGTGAGGATGTGTATTTGGACGTTTCATAGTGAAAAACTTCCGGGAAAACTCTGTTTCGTGCGTTTTTAAAAAAAAAACCTAACTTGAGAAATCTCGCTTCACGCAAAAACTCCGTTCCGTGTGTTTTTAAAAAGAAAAACCTTACCCACAAAATCTCGCTTCTAGTAAAAAATGATGCGAAATAAAATGGTTGCGAGAAGCGAGATTTGGGGTAGGTTTTTTTTTTTAAAAACGCGCGAAACAGAGTTTTTCCGGAAGTTTACACTATGAAACGTCCAAATACACATCCTCACGGTCACACTGTCACACTTCAGTTCTTACGCGTAAATTTACTTCATTTTACGTTTGGGCACAATTCCGCGTTCACACTGCCACACGTATTTCCGAAATAACCCGACGCACTTTCACACGGTGACACTGACATGCGTTTTCCCGAAGATGCCCGACACACTGCCACATGGTCACGCGGTCACACTGTTGGCGTGCTGATAGTCACAGCCTTCTATAAATAATATAATAATAAAAATCTGAATTAAAATAAATCTATCAGTGGAAGAGTATATATAAAACTAGATATTAAAATTCATTTATCATATTGTGAATTTTGAAATTGTTAGTTTTAGCAGAAATAAAAATATATTTAAAGTTGATAGATGAGATAAATAGGTGTTAACTTAACAAAGATAAATATTTTTAAAACACAGACGTGTTTCGACCGTCGTTAATCGCAGATCCCTTTTACCTCTTTCTCTAAAGTAACAGTAAAAGGTCGAAACAGCCCGTGTGTAAATAGACGCGGAATATCTATCCCTCACTCTCTTAAACATATGCGCCTAAAGCGGGGAGCGAGAGAGACACCTATATCTTTAAGGTACTTGGCTAAGAAATTTTCGTTGGACCAGAATTCCGAGGCATTTGTTCAGTCAAATAATCATAAGCACATGGGCCGTTCGGCTGATTTTAGGCAGCTTCGTTTCGTGTATAACGCAGGTCATTCATGGTCTACCATGACGCAGTAAAGTTGAGTGAAGTATACAGCAGTATACAGGGACTTTCACTTCATGACGCAGGTGTTTTTTTTTTTTATTGTGTTTTGTTCTGATTTCAAGATTGGTTATTTACACACATGTGATTTAGTGAAAAGTGAAAAAGTTTTTTGTTGCAATCAAGAATCAGTTTCAATTGTTTTTAGACAGTTAAAGAAGTGTTTAAATAAAAGAAAACCATTGACAATAGCATACATCTGTTACAATTTTCAATAATGCGTTAGTTTTATTTACATTATTCACAACGAGATGATTTTTTTTTACAAGTGCTGTTTCGTTAACAATTTTCATTGCAGTTTTTGATAGTCTTTAGAAAATAAATTTGAATCTTAATAGCAACAAACAACTGTATTTACGCAAGGGTTGAATATATTTTATAACTTCGGAAAAAAATTGAGTTGTACTTTTGAAAAATTTTTTTAGTTACAAAAAGTGCATGACATAATTGTTATGTTGATGAACACATAACCTTCATTGTATATTTATCTGTTTTATAACTACTTAAGAGGAAAAACTCTTTAGAAATCAGAAACCAATAAAAAAAGAAAGAAAATAACTTCTCAAATCGATAATTATAATAAGTTAAATCAGTGTAAACTATCAACTTTGACGTTTCAAATCTACACTGAGATAAAAATTTCAGGGCGGCCACGATTTCGTCAAGCATAGTTACGATTTCAACCGGACTCATTCTGATCCAATGAGAAAATATCCAAATTGAAGAAACTTCTACTGTTTCGAGTCATTCCGTTTTCTCCCAGGACTATTACGATTTAAATCGGAATGGTCCGACAGTAACTATTACGTTGCCATTCATAACATCTCAGTTTGGAAACGGAATGATTCCTGTATGGATCTGGGCAGGGGGTGCAACTTCGGCCTTTTTAAATGGGCTAGTTTGTACCGCTAAAGTATATGGCCGCTAGAGGCGCTAGAGTCTTGTAGGCTCTTTTTATTGGTTCCCGTCATTTGCCGCCCTTCCATATCTTCCGAAATCATCAACAAAACAAACAATTTCCCACAAAGTCAAACATGCAACAAATTAAGTACATATTTTAATAACTAAAAATATTCTAGGTTGAAAAAAATGTTGCCAGTCAAATGTCATTAATTTTTAGATGATTTCTTAGAAAATATTTTCTCATGAAAGCTGTCTATTCCTCTCATTTTTTAAAGCATAATTCCAACCAAATACTAGACAACTTTTTTTATGAAAAACTAATTTACTGACAGTTCTGGAGAAAATATATGTTATGAGAAAACATGTAACGTACTCGATAGTAAATTCTTACTTTAACATTAAATTTACAGTACAATTTGAAGAATCGATTTGAATGTTTGCGCGAAAAATCGCGCCTAGCAAGATCGCAGCGCCTCTAGCGGCCATATACTTTAACGGTACAAACTTTTAACATGGAGTTGCATCCCCCTGGATCTAGGCGTCCCCGTCGAGATTCTGTGCTGTTCTGGTAACGTCGTGAGTGATCCCTCGATACCAATCGATTGCGTGTTAAGCTCACAATCAACTGTCAAGTATTGTTGTGTTTATTTTTTCAAATATTAGGTTTTCTTTACTTATGTTTAAGTTTGTTCAGAGATGAAATCTTAAAAAATTTGATTTATTGTCAATAATTTTAGAAACACAAAGGTGGTTATGTAGGAAAAACTTCATTTTTATTATAAATCGCATGGATTTCATAAAGTATTTCAATTATTAAGAACTGGTAATGGATTTCTATTACATTCGGAAAAAAAGTTGCTACTCGTAAATTTATTTTTTTCAACAATTCTCTATTTATCTTCTTTTACATAAAATTATTTTTATTGCTGCATTATCTTTTCTTTGGAAAATTGCTCAAAAACTTTTTTTAGCTCTCATTTTAATTCTATCGCAACCTCAATTTTTGAATTTTAATTTCTTTTTCTTACTGGAATAATTTTTGTTTACAAAAAATTTTTCATGTATCAATTGCGATTGGTAATGAACAAGTTTTTTGCACTCTACAAAGTAAAAAAAATAAAGATCAAATAACGAAGGTCGAATTTGGTCTATTTTTAAATCTCATATGCATTAAATTACATGTAAAGTAATGTATCCAGGACAACAAGAAGTCATTTCTGTACACTTCGGAACGACTATGATTTCAAACGTGACGATTCCGTTTGAGACTGGAATAGTTACGATACACCAATTCCGATATCAACCGGAATGGTTCCGACGCGCAAGGTAGCTGCTCTGGTTAGTTCAGTGGCTACCACTGCTCAACGCAACTTTTCCCATGGACAGTAACCATTCCGGTTGAGCTATGAGTAGCCCCGACATTTTTTTCTCAGTGTATTTTAACAAACACTATTGAATAAACTCTGAAAATAGAACAAATTTCAAGTTAAATATTCATTACAATGTAAAATGTTGTACCAAGAAAAAATTTTCAATAACATCAAATTGAAGTTTGGGAATTTTTGTTTTAGTACAGGTTAGATTCGAAAAAATCATCTAAACAATCTAAACAATCATTCTATAAGTTTCGTGATTTGATCTGTACTATTGAAAATTTCTTACGGCATTTTCTGTAGTTGAAGATCAATATTTTTTTTTTGTCCTTTGTAAATTTTTGTTTACAGTTTTTCAAGTGTTCAATTTTTTCAATTTTCAATTTCCACATAGAGATTTCTCAGTTTTCCCTTTTTATGTTATAAATTGAAGAAATATGAGAAATGTTTCAAAAAAAAGTTTTGGCATGTAAAATTTCAGATATTTTAATTTAAAAAATTCAATGAAATGTACGTTCATAGAATTATTGTAAAATTTCATTAACAGCAAGAAAATTTGCCTTCTCAAAATCACATTAAAAAAATATAATAACTTCGAAAGATTGTGATTTAACTCCAGATGAAGTTGAATTTTACAACTGAAAAACGGAAAAATGCCAAAATTTGAATATAAAAAACACAAAAAGTTAGACTTTTAAATTCTACCAATTATAAATCACCAAAATGCCATACTTGCAAAACCGAGAAATCCAAAATCCACATTCAAAAATGTACATGGTACTCATATTTCAAAGTTTTGAATGTTTCGTACGAATTCAGTTAACAAAGAAATCATCAGGACGAGCACATTTCCCAATGCCTTAACAAATTTTGGAGAAAAAAATTTAGCATATATATTTGAGATTAGGATATACTTATTTCTAATAAATATCTTTTCAGAAAGGAAAAATGAGTTGGTTTGACACATCAGGATTTGCCAACCTGGCTAAATCCGCTTTAAAAGAAGCGCAAAAAACTATCGACAAGGCGTTAGACATAAAAGATGAAGAGCAACAAAACAAAAACAGAACTGAAAAATCGCCCACTGACTCGGTCGATTTTTTTGAAAGTTGGGGACTAGAAAACAAAGAATCTGAAAGTGAGGAAAAGCCTATCGTGAACAGCATTTGGGGCAGCTTCACAGGATCGTTTTTCGAGCCCCCAAATGAAATTAAACCTTCACGGGAAAATGACTCGAAACCCAAAGAAAATTCGTCTATTCAATTTTCTGCTTCGTCATCAATGCCTGAAAATCTTGCTGATCAAATTTCATTGAGTGCTAAGTCGGTTTTGAGGTGAATTCATGAGAAACATTACTTAAATTTACACTATAGAATAAACGGAAATTTATCGATAGTAATTTTCAGTTTTTCGATGAATAGTTTATTTTTATTTTCAGGGACTCGAAAACAACCAAAAAAGACCATCGAGATAACAATCGAAGATGGAGTTGCGAAGAAACAGGAATCGAGGAAGAAAAAAATATTTCAAAAAGAGTCCGAAAACCCAATTCCAACAGAAACTCGACAGTTTCGAATTATAGTGATAAAATGAGTTTAGAAAGCGTTGAAGTTCTTGGATCAGAATCAAGTTCCCTGATTTCTCTGGACACCAGGCCCAATTCTGACTCCATTGAAATTCTGGCAACTTCACCAAGCTCTGTGGAAGTCCTTGAAGAAAGTCCCATTGCATCCCCTGACAACCAAAATATTTTGGACGAGCAGAACTCAGAAAATTCAGAAAATGAAACTCAAATCTTCGAGGATTCTGGAAAAACGATGGAAAACATCGAAGAAGCCGACAAAAATTCAAAAAAATTCAGTTAATAAATGCTTATTGAATCTCTTTTTAGATTTTACAAAATCTAATATGAAATTCAATGATTGTCCAAAAAATATCCAATGATCCTGAAATTTCCCATTTTCAGAAAGTTGATTTCTCAAGAAGTCCAAGAAATGAATGCTATAACCTGTAAATTTGCAGTTTGAAATTCTGTAAAAAAATTTCTAGTCTCGGAAATGAAACCTATTTCCAAGACCAATAAGTGAAATTTGCTAAAATTTTATTTCACTTTGGAAATTTCAGGCCGAAAATTGTGTTTTGCAGATCCGAATAAATTTTAGATTATCCAAAAATGCAAACTTGATCCAAATTCAGTTTTTAGAAAATGGAAATTCAGAATCTCGTTTCGAAATTTGAGAAACTAAGATTAATGAAAACGAAAAAAGAAGAAAGATTAAAATGATTGAAAAAAATGTGCAAGCAATGAAATATGATTTCAGAAAATTTTGAATTGAGAAATTCCAACACCGAAGACGTAGACGAAGATTCGGAAGAAACAACGACGACCGTCATCGAGTCATCGAATCTAGTGGAGGAAAATCAACAATTTTCCGGAAGTGTATCTCTATCGGATTACTCCTTGAATTTGAGTATAGACTCGTTAAACGAAAAGCAAATTTTAGAATCTAAAAAGAAAAAAATGGGGGAAGCGAAAGTTTCGACGATAGAGCCCACGGAAAATGAAGGGGGAAATGACTTTTTGATTTCCACGGATTCGAGTTGTGACGACACTTTGATCGGAAGCAGTTCGGAAGAAAACGCAGGAACTTCGCAAACAAACGTAAAAAATGATCTACTTTTCAGACGTCATATTTATTAATGTTTAAATTTTGAAATTCTAAAGAATAAATGTAGAATTGTTTCGTAAGCATATGTTCAAGATAAAATCAGTTTTAAAAATTTTTTTTCGCGAAATTATAAATATTACACTTTCAATTGATCTCCCGTGAATTTAATTGCATTCTTTTCATGAATTTCAAATCATCTAGTAGTGAATTTATAATATCAGCCAATTGACTGGGGCTTAATTTCGTATGGGGTATTCCGCGGCGCGGAGTCAAAAAACGTTGGAAATGGTGAATCGATTTATTGAATACTGATTTACACTGACTGTACGCGATGACTGACAGAGACTGACTGACGGTATACATTCCAGAAAGTAAATATAACGGTACACATTTCGGAAGGTATCTTCAAATTAAACCAAATTACAATATTGCAAATTAAAATATTATCTGAGGCACGAACAAAAATCATGGCTGATATTATATTTACCACTACATGATTACACTTTCAACTAAGTATTAAATTCAAAAAAGTAAAAAATTTGTAATCCTGTCAAAAAAATTTATAATATTCTATACTTGGATACAACAATCCATGAAATTTCTTATAAAAAAAAAAAAATTTTCAGGCATAAAACTTTCCATTCAGAAATGATCTAACTAAAAAATTCAATTTGAGAATTTTTTCAATTTTTAAGTTTGAAAACCGTGATAGACAATTTTTAATTTATTTATCCGCTTTTTTTTTCATTTTCGAAAAACTTTTCTCGTGCTTAGAATTTCGTAATTTTGAATTTTATTCCAAATGAAATTATTCAAATTTAAAATACAAAGCACATAATGAAAATTTTTGATTGAAAAGTTTTACCCTGCAGAATTGCAAAATTAAAATTTCGTGATCTTGAAACTTGAATTTCTATTATCTGTTTTAGCATTTTTTATTAAAAAATTATTTCTATAAAAACCAATTCTAATATAATATTCTCTTTTCGTAAGTTTTAATACTGTTTAAACAAACATATTCCTTGATCTAAAAAATTAATGTTCAGGATTTTAATACCATCGCCAAAATTACTCAACCCGAATTTTTTTTCAATGCGTACATTTTTTAAATCAATTTTTTAATTTTGCATATCGTTTGAAATTCATTAAGCTAAATTTTCCAATCTGCAGATTTCTAGACCTGAAAAATTTCATTTTCGCTCAAAATAGAGTTTCTTCAAACAAGTAAAATGTGCAAAATTAAACTTTATTTGTAAAGAATTTAATTTTTGCAAGGCTGAAATCTAATTTTAAAATTTTTAGAGCCTTGATTTAAAATGCAATTTTTCGCGTGGACTTGATTTGTTTTTTAATAGATTTTTCATCTATGAATCAATAAATGGTTGATTTATTCTTATTTTTGAAGAATGCGGAAGGAGCAAATTTGACTTCTAGTTCTTACGTCAAGACAATGCTGGCTGAAGCGATGACGGAAAAGGGAGAGATTCAGGAGGCGGAAAAGCAGGATGTGGCGAGGGAAAATTCTCCGATATCATCAGAAAGGTTAGTACATTTTTTCACCAATTATAAGAATGTTGCAATCATAGAAACTTCTATATTAAAAAAACATTCTACAACTTTAAAAACCAGAAAATTATAAAACTAAACCCGAACCCTAACAAATCTGAAGAAAACATTCGAAATTAAGAAACTCGAATATTTATGATATATTTTTAGATTTTTCAAGTAATTCTTATGATACCGCATCCCCTCCCCCCCCCCCCAACAAAAAAATTTTTTTTATATTATTTTACTTAAAATTTACGTAAAAACTTGAAGGTATTATTTCTGAACGCGTTAAAATCTTAAGTAATATAATTTCAATTGTAGTAATTTTATATATTTTGCTAATCTTAAAGAAAAAGATAGAAGAAATTTTTGTCAAATGATGCAGAAATTTTAGAACTTTGAATGAAATTGATTTCTGTGTTCTGCAAACTCGAAAAGTATAATTCCTGAAGGTATATAATTTCAGATTTTTTATTTTTGAGTCTCGAATTCTGTATTCAATTGACATTGTAAATTCATTGTTTTCTTCAAAGTGTACCAAATTGGGAATAACTTTCATGTAATACCTTAAAAAATATTGCAATAAATGGAAGTAAAAAAAATCTTGTCTGATTCTTAAATATTTAGCTGTTATAGATCCTTATCGCTTTATCAGTTCTGAAACAATATTTAGGTATATTTTATATTTTAAAAACTTTTACAGGTTTTCGAAAATGCGTACATCATTCAGGATTTGTTGACAAATACTCTATGAATAACAAATACCATTCATCTCAATATGTATAGTACAAAATGTGGGCGTTATTAATTGTTTATAATTTTTTTTTTGGAAGAGAAATTATCTACTTATTACTTAAAATGATTTTTTATATTCTGCATTGGGAATTTTATAATCATTTTCCAGTCGTTCTGATATGGTGAAAATTGGTTCCGATCAAACAACGAGTGGTCACACAAGTGGGGATGAACTTGAAACTACAACTTCCAGCGATATTGAAATAATTTCTAGGTACATGATTTGATGAAAAAAATTGTTCACTAACTTCGCACTCTTTTTCATCGAAATTTTTTCCTTTTCATCATGCTTTTTTTTATTCTCAATGGCCAGTACAATTATAATCAGTAGGTTTTTTTTAATAATTTTGAAGACTTATGCGTTGAAAATAGGTTAATTATTTCCAAATTAAATTTTATTACACTTTTGGCGATTGAAAATATTATGTATAATCTAAAGCTGTCAAAATATCACAAATATAAATTTATATTCCTGTATAAGTTTTGAAAATAAAAACATAGTTTTCTATATAAAAATTATGGTTTCGTCAAAAAAAAAAATCGTTTTACAGTCCGAATGGTGATTCTAGTTCCACGCAATCTCGTCAAAGTCCAGCGAAACTTCAATATGGGAAAAGCAGCGATTTATTAACGAGAACTTTGAAAACACGAGGGCATTCCAGAGAGTTAAGTGAAATAAGTGTTGGCTCGGATGACGCAAATTTTGAAATGGAAAAACTTTTGAAAAGAATCCAGGAAATGACGGAAATCTTAGAGGCTAGAGAATCAAAACTCATTGAAGTGAGCAGGACGAACATGGAGTTGCATGAGCAGAATAATCACCTGAAAAAGTACAATTTCTTGTTTGCAGTTGGTATTGATTTATCTTGATAGTTTGAGTTATGATTAAAGTCTAATAACGTAATAACTTAGTTATTCTTTAATATTGACATAATTTATTATTTATTAATTAATTATATTCTTATTTTCATTCTTATCGAAGTTTTCAATCTTATTTTTAGTTCCTATTTATCATTTGAAGGATTTTATTCTCACTTAAAATTATTATTTTAGAACTTGAAATTTTCTCTAAAAAAATGAAGAGCGGAAAAACTGTAGGGGGTAAGCGCCATTTCCTAAATTTTTCAGGGCGACGAATAAACGTTCGCCCTACGATGTTCCCAATTGTTTTCAAGGTAGATTCTGTGTAGACGTACGTTTCTTACAAATTTCATCCTGTTACGTTAAAAAATACAGGTTCTATGATTTTTCAAAATCAGGAAAGGGGCTAACTCAAGGGCAGCGGAACATCTAAAAGGGGTAACTCCATCGTTTTTTTCTCGTTCAGCGTATTCGATTTTCGATAAAATTTAAAAATATTATTTCAAATGAATTCATACCTCTATAGATATAAATGTATAGATTTCTATTCAAATTTAAATAGAAAAATATACTTTTTCAGATTCAAAAATGACATTGTGTACAAAGGATGGGCAAAGAAATTTTTTATTGAAATCATTGTTGTTCAAATTTTTCTTGTTAAAATTTTGGTTGTCAAAATTTTTGTCTTTGAAAAGTTTCTTGAAATTTTCGTTAAAATTGTTGGTGTTTAAGTTTTTAAAATTTGTGTTATTAAAATGACAGTTTTTGAAATTTTTGTGGTTAAAATTTTGTTTGCTGAAGATGTGTTTTTGAAATTTCTATCGTTAAAATTTTGGTTGTTGAAAATTTTGTTTGAATTTTAAGAATTATTGTTGGAACATGAAACGATTGCCTTTGAGAAGAAAATGAGAGGGAAACAAAAATTTGATAGTCATCATTTACTTTGTTTAAGAATTCATTTTTTCTTTTTATTGGCAAATGAAACGAAAAAGGAAAGAAAGAAAATAGAAAAGGAAATTAAAAAATTTATGTAACTTTAGTTACAAAAATTTTTATAGAAATCGTGATGTAGTAGATGTATTTCTGCGGCCCTCGCGCCGCTCGATCTTTCTATTTCCCATCATACGCCCCATACTCTGCTAATACTGTACAGAATATGGTGAATTATGGCTCGATTCGTTTATAAAAGTACGTAGAAAAACATTCTGGCTGCAGTTTTTCAATAAATGTAACGGGAAATAAGTACCTACGTGAAAAGTGACCGATGAAGTACAGCGTGACAGCGGTTTTTGACTAATAACACGTTAACCAACAATAAAATTAACGAAAACTCTCCGTCACGGTAACTTTACTTTACTGACACTTTAGTATCATATGACTCCAATTAATGGCATTCCCTTCGCATAGGTTTCGAGTGTAGCCCCCTCCCCCCCCCCCTCCACCTAACCGTTACAAAACACAAATTTCCCATAAGGTCCCATAAGGAGTTATCCCCAATAGAACTTCCGCGACCGTGGAGTTACCCCTTTGAGCGATTTCAGATAACTATTTAAAAATAATCATTGTTTATTGTTCAATTTATTCACTGGAGGTTTTTTATTATTAATAACTGTTTAAATGTCTTTCTTTTCAAAACCCAGTCATTTATTAATTATTATTTTTTCCCTACGTTTCGATTGCTAATGCGCAATCCTTTTCCAGGGTCTATTAATCTACATCATTTGATTCAACGTTGAATCAAATGATGTAGATTAATAGACCCTGGAAAAGGATTGCGCATTAGCAATCGAAACGTAGGGAAAAAATAATAATTAATAAATGACTGGGTTTTGAAAAGAAAGACATTTAAACAGTTATTAATATATTAAAATAGTATATTTCGTATCAAGGAGCAGAAACGAGAGATATTTTTCACGCTCGCAGCAAGGAAATTACTTAGTCTTTTGTTTACTGTTGTGTTGTGAAAAGACGAGTTTCTCTGCCGCTCGATCTTCGAGCGGCATAGAAAACGGCGAGAAGGCGCGCGGCGAGAACGAGTTTTTCACGGGACAATAGTAAACACAAGAATAAGTGATTTCCGTGCTGCGAGCGTGAAAAAGGATTTTTTAATTTTGACATTTTCTTAACGTGCTAGTGATGACCTTTACCAAAACTATTCAAAAATGCAAAAAAACTCATTTTTGAAAAAAATGGCGTTTACCCTCTATAGTCTTTCAGCCCTTCAAATATGTCTTAGAGATTAAAAAGTGTATGGAAATTCTTAAAAATATTGAATAACTTTCAAAGGTTGTTCATCGTTTCTTGAAACATATTCAAATTCAGCAAAAAAATGGAAAAAAACTTGCTGTATTCTATAAAACACAAGATTCTTTAACATGTCTGAACTTTTCTTGGAATGAAAAAAATCATCGAGAAAATTGAAAGTAATCTTTGAAATTCAACCTTTTCCTGAAAGTTATTTCTGGCTTTGAAAAATTAGAAAAATTGTAGTAAAAGAAATTTTTAAAATTTACAGGCAGTTGGAAAATTTCGAAAAACACGCCGAACACAATCAAGATTTGAACCAAATTGCAGACGAATATACTCAAAGACTTTCGGCGTTGGAAAGGAAATTTCAGCAAACTATCAGGGAAAGGGACAATTTGCGAAAGAATTTGGAACAGTTGAAACAAGAAACGGCTGCGAAATTATCGTCTTCGGCGGATATGTCAGCAATTAACGCAGAAAAAGAAGAAATAATAAACGAGTTGCGAGAGGAGGGAGAAAAATTGAGTAAACAACAGTTGCAACAAAGTAACATAATCAAGAAATTGAGGGCCAAAGAAAAGGAAAATGATGCGACTATGAAAAATCAAAAGTATAAGAATTTTTCATTGGTAGACTTGTAAATCTTTATTTATAAACGTTAAATTTGAAATATATGTATGAGGATTCAACATTATGAAAATAAGAGCATTATAAAGTTGACTCCAAATAAGAAATTTTGAGCATGAAAAAAAAAAATGGAAAATAGATATTCGAGTAGTGAAGTTTTGTTTCGAAATTGGATTTTTAACAACTAGAAACCAAAACTTGGAAATTCAAAAAAAATATCAACACTCATGCTTTGAAATCATTTAAGAATTTAAATTTAAAGATTGAAGAGTTATAAAATGTAATGAAACTCTGGAAATGTGATGTAATACAATTTTTTTTACATTACCGTGCGTATATAAATAAGAATAATTGAGGAGCTGGAAAGCATAACATCTGCCCGCGGGACAGTTAGAAAATGAAGGAAAAGTGAACCTCGACAGCGGTCGGACCCGATCATTCGATTCTACATTCCTTCATTCTGTAACTGTCCAACGCGCAGATGTCGTTATGCTTTCCGGCCCCTCAATTGTACTTGTTTGCACTATTTTATATTTAAAAATAGTTTGGAAGGATTCTCAGTTTTTCAATTAATATTCATATTGGCACTTTTTATTTTTTCAAATTTTTGAAATAAAATTTGTTCTCCAGGGAACAGATCGAGGAACAAAATTTGGAACTTGAAAGGTTGAAAAGATCATTGAATGCGAAAGAAGAAGTTGAAAGAAATCAAATTGAAGCAGTTCATACACTCACAGCAAAAACAAAAAAACAAGAGAAAGAAATTTTGAGTCTTCGAGAAAATTTGGATAATGTTACGAATAAAAGAGACGCTTATAAAAATAGTTTGGATGCTGCAAAAAAGTGAGTTGATCTAAACATAAGGTATATAAATAACATGGATTGATTGATAGGAGAATTAAAGTGTAAAACATTTGTTTCTAAAAGATAATCACGAAACTTGAATAATAAACAGAACAAATTTTGTGTGTTTACCTGAAAATGTTGAGTAGTAAGTTATATTTGAAAAAAGTTTAATTTCGTATATGTAAAAATTCTTCAAATGAGGAAACCTGCAGCAAAAATTTTCTGTTTTTTTTTTTTTTTTTTTTTTTATTATATAATAATTAAGTTAACCATTCTCTGCAGCGAATTAAACGGTCTAAGAGAAAATCTTCAAGCCGCAGAAGAAGAGTTGAAAAAAACTCTTGAAACTGCCGGAGAGTCGTGTCAATTATCCGCCCAAATTGAAGACTTGAAAGTGAAATTGCGAATTTCAGAAGAAAACCATATCAGGTAATTTTTTAAATAGTAAATTTTGCTTTTTTTTTATACCAATTGGGAAATGATACAATATTCATTTTTTATTACTTAGTAAAATTATTTTTAGTTCATTTTTCTATTCAATTATCTGAGTTTAATGTAACTATAATTTTTGACAAACAAACTTTATGGATCAGTAAATATTTCTTGACATTTTTCTATTTTTCATTATAATGATCATGATCGATCTCTCATTCCTTCGCCTCTTTTTTCTATAGGGATTTTTATCAAAAACGCTCATTCTACTTTGACGTGCTCTTAAAGTTAACACAATTTTTATTATTCATACTTCGATTTTTTATGCATTATTCGTGTAAACCAAATTCTTTTCAGAAAAGAGGAAGTTCTGAAACAGGAAAATTTCGAACTCTTGAAAAGACTTGAGACCTCAGAAAGCAGAAACGAAGAATTATCGGAGTCGGCGTCGACCGCGACGAAACCTCTCATTCGACAATTAGAACAATTGCAAACGAGTCTTTTGCAAAAAACGAACAACTTCATGAAACAGGAAAGGATTTTGTCTGATAAAATATTAGAACTTCAATCGAAATTGGAAAGTACGATGCAGAGGAATCAATCGTTGAAAGAGGAAAACGTTTCTTGTAAATCCAACATTTCTACTTTGGAGGCGAAATTGAACGCGAAAAATCTCGAGGGAGAAAAGTTATTCAAAAGTAATGTGGAATCGAAGGAAACTATGGACAAAGTTCAGAAAGAGTGTCGAAGGTAAAATTTTGTTTAATGAAATATCGAAGTTATGTGGCAAAACAAGTTATTTCGATCTCATAATTAAAGTGAATCAGACTTAACTAAAAAAGGCGGGGAGGGGGGGGGGGCGGTGAGAAATAATTATAGAAATTGGAATCTTCTCCTTTGCAGTTTGAAAGAATCGATGCATTTAATGGAAGAGTCGTACAAAAACCAAGTAACAGAGTTGAAAAGAGAAGTTAATTCTTTAGAAAATAAATTGCTGGTGGAAAAAGCAGCGACTGAAGCGGAGAAACGAAAAAATCTTAAGATTTTGGAGGAACAACAGCAAAACATGGATGAAGAAATGAGATCGAGTCCAACTTTAAGTTTAGGCAGAGAGTCTTTGAGCAGTGCTAATAGCGTTTGGCAAGTGGTGAGTTTCTTAATTTTTTTTTTCTAGTTTTTCGCTTTATGTTTCTTTATTCGATATATATAACAAGGACCGTCAAAAAAGAGGGAATATATAGGGGGTCTGAAAATTCTCAAATTTTTTGCAAAACATTTTTTATACACAAACATTGAATAGCTAAAAAAATGTTAAAAATATTTTTGATATTCAAATATTTAAATTTTTAAAATTCTTTTTCGTCATTCCGTATTTCATAAATATTATCTTCAAATTCTCTTTCAAGATTTTTTATTTCTAAATTTCATAAATTATTTTGTTGGGTCGTCAATGTAAAATTTTCAAAGGCAAAGATTTCGATAAAAAAATTTGACGATCAGAATTTAAGTTTTCAAAATCAAATCCTCAAATTCTTATGAATATTGTTATTACTGAATTTTTGTACCTTTTCCAACTGAAATTGTCTGATTTTAAATGTACAATTATTTATTTTATAAAAACTCACAATTCTTGCAGTTTAACGATCCGATTTTCGAAACTAGTTCTGGAAGATTTCCTAACGTTTATGACAGCTTAAGGACTGGTTCTAATAGTACTTCCATCATTGAAAACATGCAGGCGCAGTTAAAACAACGCGAAGGTTTTTACATTTATCAATTTTTCAAGCTGCTGAAGCATTCGTTAATTCCTTCCTAAGAATTTGTTCACTGAGAATAACTAGAATAGTTATTTCAACTTTACGTAAAAATTCGTTGTTTAAAAACAAATATTGAGTTATTTAAGTGTAACCACTTGGAATGTTGTTTTCATGAATAAACTTTTTACCATGATTTTTGCTGAAAATTCAGGAGAAATCCAACAACTGCAATGGGAACTGGAGCATCGGAACAGTGAAAGGGACATTTTGAATGGGGAACTATACTCTTTATCTCTTAAAATCGAATCTTTAAGCACCCAAGCTTCAGAAGTTCAGGAACTTGAAGCAAATCTAAAGGACATACAAACGAAATACGACGCTTTATTGCAAATGTATGGGGAAAAAGTGGAAGAAACGCAAGAACTTAGATTGGATTTGGAGGACGTCAAAGATATGTATAAAACTCAAATTGATCAACTTCTGAAAAGGGAAACGTGAAAAAATTGCAAATCTTCAAATTTCTTGGTTTTTAAAGTCACTAAATTTCTTTTTTTATTTTAAAGTTTTTTTTATTTCAGTTACATATTTTGCGGATTAATAAGCACCGGACGTTTAGTTTTAATCATTTAAAAAAATGTGAAATTGTGATAAACTATTTATAATTTCAAATTTATGGTTAACGCGAAATAAAACTGAAATCTTCGTCATAGCAGAAACATAAAAATAAAAACAAATCTTTGTGATAATCAACAATTGTGCAATCGAAAAATAGCATTAAAAACATTTTAAAAAGTGTAGATTTGCTAGTTTTTAAGAGCATGTAAATATTGTTTTATTGTACATTATTATTATTTGGGTTTTGAAGGAATAAATATTTAAAAAACAATTTTCTCACTGAAGTCAATTTATTTAAACCAAATCTGCTTACATTTTTAAAAACGACGACAAATTTTCAATATTTTACACCCAAATTAGTGAATGTTGTAAAATACTCGAAACTTGTAACCATATGAGAAAAAAAATACCAAAAAAATTCCATTTTGATTTTACTCTTCACTTCACATTTTCGAAACCAAAGGCATGAATTTTTCGTTTTACAAAAAAAAAATATCTACTCTTACACTGTTATTTTATACTCACGAGTCGTATTCCACAGATTTTACAATACCCCTGAATTTCTTCATTTATAAACAAATTTACAAGTTTGGTTAGGAATTTCTTCCTTTTTTTTTTTTTCGAAGACGAGAACTTTGAGCTGTTTTAGGCAGAATTGTAATACTTATAATGACAGTCGAAGAGTAATTTCATTTTAAGAATACATGAATGTAAATTCCAAATATTATAAATTTTCGATTTTATTCTCTATATGTATAATTTTTCTCATTATGATCATTTAAAATCGCAAATATTTTATTTTTATCTTGAAAATAGAAATATTAATAAGTCTGAAAACCGATTACGTATTTCTTTTTGTTTTCGAATTCATAAACTTTGAAGTTCATTTATAGAAAATTTTTCTGTTCCAGTTTGTAAAAAGTAAAAATTTATCAAGTTGTAACATTTATGATTTGAATCCATTATTACAATATGTTAGTATTTACTATGAACAACTAAGAATTTCCATTTTATAAATTTTGAGATCACGAATTTGCCTAATACATAGTAATTTTTTATCTATGTTTTCTGATATTTTAGTACAATATCAACTATAGAATTTACAACAATGAATTATCAACATTTCAGATTCCCTATCCACGTCATGTAATTCCAAAACTTACAAATACTGCTTGATTTTTGAGTCTCAAAATTACAATCCATTGGTTCAGAAAATTGATGAGTTACAATGTGAATTATAAATGTTCGATGTTGAAATGAAGAATTTCATATTTTAATCATACAAAATTTTATTTGTCAAATTTTTAACATTTTCGCTGAGTTTTCAAATCATAGTTTTTGATTAATAACGTTCTCAATTAAAATGGTTGAATTCAAAATGTTCTATCAATCATGTTTTACTTTTCAATGCATCAATTTATTTATTTTTCCTATATTTAGATCTGAATATTCGAAAATTTGTACATTTGTTTTTTATTAAACTATTTTTTAAAGATTGTTATATTTCTAGACATCAATTAATAATCGCGAACCCAACAGTTAATACTTCCAAAAATTTGAGTTTCTACATTTACCAAAAAACAGCAATATTTGGCACTTTCGATAAAAAAATGTGTTATTAACTTCAATTTTTTGAACCTTTCGAAAACCATATTTAATTGACATGTACTTTTTTCAACTCCTGAGCATAATTACAATGAAAACCACAATCCTTCAAATTCTCTGCCATTGTAAAACTCCTCAAGAAAGAAAAATTCCAACCAAAAAAGTGCCTTTCCATATCAAAAACCAAAATTAATAGCCGTCCAATGAAAAACGAAATCCTTCAAAAATCCGAGACGATCATAAAATGTGTATATACGACTGCATTTTTTTTTGTTTTTTTTGTTTTTTTGTTTTATTGTTGTCACCGTCCCTCAGACTCGCGGGATGTTGACTTATGTTTCCGGCGTGAGCAGGAAAATATTTCCCAGCCTCGGGAAAAGGAGTGAAGAGCGGTAGCGACGACGGTAGCTTGTTGCAGCGTCGCGCCCCAACGCGGCCACCATTTGACCCGACTTGGGACGTCGTCATCTTGATATTGCGCAAAGAGTTAATCAGCCAGCGGCGCGGTCGCGCCGTTCCATACACGTTCAAACCCAAGGAGTCCAACCCTCGTAAAGCAGGGCGAGGTTCTCGGTGTTTTGGGCCTCGCGAATCACGTACTCGACCTATTGAAAATTAACGAAAAACTAACTCGTATGATGTATTTAAAACTATGATATTTTATGATATTCGTATGGTATAATTTAGTACAATAAATCACGAGTAATATAGTATATCTTCAAAATCGAAGTACAACCAAAAATAATGAATTGATAAACTCGGGAGAACGTCAGTAACATTTGATTGTGTTCAAATAAAAAATCATAAGGAATCTTAATATTTTCGCAAGTTTGTCGAATATTTTTCAAGTTTCTCAAACTTGGGAATGGTTGAAAATCATTTTCCATTTTCGGTAATATTCCCTTTGTTATTATGATTCAAAAAAATGGATTTGGGAGGCATCATTTTTATAAAAACCAGATTCGTTATTATATTTTACATATTCTTACCTGTTCGGCGGTTGAGAATTTTCGGGATGGGTTCGGATCACGTCCCTCTAATTTCATGCGCACACGCCTCCACACATTGAGAGCGTAAGCGTTCCTTTCTTGAGATACTGTAAAAACATTATTTATTTATTCAAAAAAAAGTTCAAAAAGTTGCTTGGGCAAATGCAAAAAATTTTCATTTTTACTGGTTTTTTTTTACACAGGATTTTTGTCCTCTTTTTTTCTACAATTCTTAATTTCACTGTAATCTCATTTCTTTCAGCTTTGTGCTCATTCATAATTTTTCATATAATATTAGGCAAAAAAAAAATACATATCAGACATTTTTAAATAAACGACTTAAAAAAAAAAGAATTTGAGATATAAAATGAGGGAATGACCAATATACAATACTGTTGAAAAATCGTTCACTTATTAGTGTTTACAAAGGCAGTGAAAAATTGAGAAAATCTCATAATTACCTTTCCCAGTGGTAGGGTCCCGCACCCCCTTCTTCGGGCTGAAACTCTCCTGCTTCACGATCTTCCCCTTCGGTATCTTCTTCCCCCCCTCTTCTTCCCCCTCGCAAAACGCGAAATTGTACATGAGCTCATCGTACATAGGCGGCATGTTGACCTCGAAAAATTGCAGTTCTGTGTCCACGCTCACGGCACGTGCCAAATTCAAGTTCTCGGTTTGCTGAAGCTCTTTCACTAAATTTGTAACGCTTTCCGTCAAAACACGATACTTGACCAAAAAATCATGCAGTCCTGATGTTGCATCTTGTTGCTTCACCATGCTACGTAACAACTCCCTCACGTCAGTCATGAGTCTATGGTGCTCTGCCATTACACTCTGAAACAATCCATTTCAATGGTTGAATGAGTTGTTTACAAATTAATATTATAAAATATTCATTTTGCCTATTTTGCCCCTCTGCGCGTAAGCATCAAATTCCAAAAATGCATACAAGATTTCACAATAAAAATATAAAATCGTACAAATTTTTATGAGTGCTCAAAAATACAGCAAACTTATCAATACTCGAGATGTATTACAAGATATAAAACTTTCTCAATGATCTATTTATTTATTTAAAATATATAGATAGCACTTTCAATTCTAGAGCATCTCGTTGTAAAAATTTATGCAGAAGTTTATGAAAATGTCGGAAAATCATTAGAATTTTATAAATATTATATTTTCCATTACGCGCTCCGCGCGTTCATTTACTCAGATGTACTGCGTTGCTGTCAATTTCCAATGACCAATTAGTATTTCTTGGCAGGGGTAGCCCACATGCGTGTTAAATTTCGAAAGTGGGGGTGAATTCATATGGAGTTTATATCTCTATATACCTAAATATAGGTATACTGTTCGTGTAAGCGCAGTCATTTGTTTTGACGAAAGTCACGTTGATGTGGCCCACCCCTGTTTCTTGGTATTCCAATTGGTTTTCCAATCAAAAATTTGACTCGAATTGTGAACATTGTGCATCTCAAAAACGATTGCGAATGACGGAACAATTCTGAACTCGCAGCTAACTTCAGAGAGTTACACAAATTGGCCGCCACCATAATGTCATCTCCTTTTTTTATTTATAGGAAAGAAAATATGCCAAATACTTTTTAAATGTAGTAGTCCTTTGCTAATTAGGTTAATACTTACCAGAAAAATAAATGGAATATTTCTGATATCAGAAAATAACTGTTTACAAATTATGTAGAAAAATTGACATGCAGTTTCAACCACAAATACATCAATACCTATCAAAATCGAAAGTAAATTGTAATTTCACTTAACCCTGGCAAAGCCCCGGGGACGGAGTTCCGTGCTTTTTGCGTCCTTTTTCCGTTCCATGCTGTTTTCTCAGCAATCATGATCAAAATCCCATAAGGTTTTCCCGAAAATGGCTTTTTGGAGTGTTATGTTCATGAAAAATCAATTTTGACCTAACAATTTATGATTAATTAAATTTTTTATGCCAAAATGACTTTACGCAAATTTATCCGAAATCTTCTTTATCCACTTCTTGCTTAACAGCATGCGATCATGGATTAAATTTTTCTACTATTTTAACTAATACATGTAAGAATACAATTATCAACTTTATAATAACGGAGAAATTGACTTTATTTATTACATGTAATAAAAAACAAGACATTCCAGCGTGAAATACAGGAGAATTTATCAAAGGACGAAAAAAGCACGGAGTTGGAACGCAAGGAGCATGGAGTTCACGGACAAGTAAGAAAGACATTTAATTCACGTACCTTATTATTAATTTACGTTCGTAATTTAAACACCCTGAATAAAAATGTTAGGAATTGAGAATATTAGATCGTCACAAAAAGGTGACCGTCACGTGACCATAGAGTACGTGACGGTCATTTGCCCATAGAAATATGGAAAGAGAAAACGTGACCGCCAGTGACCGTCATATGACGGTCATTGTGACCATGACCGTCACAAAAATGAAATGACCGTCACAGGCACATCACTATGTCCAACCGTTTCAGAGAATCATAATGAATCTGAATGAGTGCAAAACGAGAGAATGTCTTTACAGATCACCTCATTGTACACATTGCAAATCAAGTGAATACTAAAACCAACCTGCAAATTCACGATCGTCTCCTTCAACGTCTCCTGAGAAACCAAAATCATGGTCTGGTGTTCCTGGAGCACGTTCTGCAGATCTATGATCGTCTCTTGGACAATTTTCTCAGCTTGCCTCAGCCAACTGGCGTCCACATTCCCTTCCATCGGCTGCTGTTTCTGAACCAACAGTTCAACCAATTTTTCTTCCACTAAACTTACACCGATCATCACATTGGTGACGAGGGTGCAAATTTCTTCCCAATGCTTAACGACTTTCGCAAAGTTGGCGTCATTGTTAACACTTTCAGAGGTTTTAGTGCGCAGGGCTTCGTAATGCAAGATTGCGTTGCAGGTATTGATGACAACGACCGCGAGGTTATGCTGACACGTAAGTTTCTCGCTTGAAGATAGAACCACATTGTCGAAGGCGGACATGATCTCGCCAAGTGCGGGATTCGCGCCAGCGGCCCACTTGAGGCGCTGGACGGCGCTAACGACGAGGTTCTTTTGTTGCTCGCGGGATTCGCAAACGCGAGATTGAATGGTGGTTAGCGCGGCCACGCTTTTACGAAGGTCAAGCATGAAAGTTGATCGAGCTGAAAATAAAAAATCGAATAAAAAACTTGCATCCACATACCTACAACAAAAGTAACCAGCTGAAAATTTCCAATTCATTTTCCAATTGGTAAAACTACTGGAAAAATGGCCATTTTCCTTATCAAAAAACCAATTGGAAAACCAATTAAAAAACTCTCCTTTTTCCAATGACTTTGAATTGACAATGAATTTTTTCCAGTGAAATGACAATGTTTTTACATGCAATAGTTTTGACATAGTTTAGACAATGCAAATAATCTTATCACAACACCAAAAAAAAAAACATTGTATTCCGACTGCATACTTAGACATTTTTTGTTTTGAAAATCGTTCCTCGGAAAAATATAATGATTCGTGTGAGTGAACCCACTCATGAAGCGACCGTAATTTAAATTTTAAATTGCAAAACCAATCGGATTTCTAATTAGATTTCTAGTTGATTTTGTCCTATTGAAATATTGTTTACAAAAAAATGTAGGCCACAAATACGATAAGTTTTCCAAATAAAAACCTTAAATTTATAAATGGAAAACTAATTATATCTGTAACATGAATTTTCTTGCAACAAGTGACAATTAGGTTACCCGGGTCGAATGGTCGGACGACAATGTTGTAACGATGTTATTACAACATTACTACAATGTTATGACAATGCTATTGTATGTAAAATTCCACTCCCAAATATTATGAAATCGGTCAATATCATGCCAAATAATCGTCAACTCACGTAAAAGATTCGATGGATTCGGGTTCGTCCTCGAAACGAGGCAATCCTCGTGCAGCCACTGATACGCTGTCAGCTGTAGCTTGATCCTCTGCACGCTCGACCTCGCCATATCCATGCCCCTTTGCGCCAACCTGGCGCTAACCTTCCTCCTCCAAGCATTCTCTAAAGACGAGCTTAATACGTTGGCTTGTCCTAATAATGATCTCGAGAACGATCCCCTTTTCAACCCCGAATCAACAGCCTTCCGGCAAAGCTCCTCCAAACTGACTTTGCTCTCGGCACCAATATCACGCTGCTCGATTTCCTTCGTAACGTTCAAGCCCATATGTTGCAGCAAAAAGCACAGTGCTATGGCCAATGTCTGGGGCATGAGGCCCAGAACCTGGCGTGACACGTAATCAGCGGTAAAAACGCGAACGGGCTGATCGAGGTGCTCGTCATCGTAGACATTTGTCGGGTTACCCTTAAATGCGTTTGCAGTTTCGCAGCACATTAGGAAAAAATTTTGTATCGCGACGAGGCGTTTGACGAGGAAAATGTCGTCGAGAGCGCGTCGTGTCGCGCCATTAAATATAGGGGCAGAGAGTTCTTTCGCATCGCGGATCTGGTCGATTTTTTTCCAGTTTGGGGGGATATCGAGGGAAGTTAAGTGGGAGATCAAGACGTTGAATTCCGTTTGAAGGTTCTCGAAAAGACCGTTGAAACCCATCAGGAGCATCTGGCCCGGTGTCAAGGTTTCGTCCTCATTGCCAGTGTCCTGGTGAAATATTCATGTTCAAGGGTCATAAAATGCATGAAAGTACATAACTACAGAAGAAAGAAAAAAAAAGCCTTACCCTCATTTCCGCGGGTCTCGAAAACATCGCGTCGAATCTTACTCTGATATCTGAAACAACTTTTTCTATGACTTCATGTGGGTTTTCAGCATCCAAAATGGTAAGTCTCCAATGAAGCTCCAATTGCCCCAAAATTTCGTTCAATGGCAATCCGATGGAAATGATGATTTCATCTAATTCTGCAATCATTCTCATTACGCTCGATTCTTCTGTGATTATGTAGTTCATGGCTTCCGGAAGAATGATGGTGTGGAAATTGTAATTTAATTCTTGGAGGCCTTTGAATATCGAATCGGCGCTTTTCAGGCATTTTAAAATTTGGGATATGTTTGGGTCAGTTGGAATTGAACACTCGTGGGTTTCTGGAGCTAGCGTAATGAGCTCGGTAATTAGAGATGTCATGAATCGCATTTCGTCGAGAAACCATTCGCCTGTTTAAGATAAATAAATAAATTTAAGTGAATAATTATTAAATATGGAAATTATGGGATTAGATCTCCAAAACTGCCAAAGAAAGTTTTGAATATGAGGATATTCATACGTTTGTATTTCATACAGAGAAATATATATAATTTTTTTTTTTTTTTTTGCAACATTTGAATGTAAACATGAAACAATAATTTTCTAAAATCAAACGGTTTATAAACAAAGTAAATTATATATTTTGAGAAAATAATCGTACTTCAAATGTTACTTTAAGTATTATTGTAGATTAATATTTTTTTTTTAATGCAATGCGATTTACAAGATTGTAAAAATTTTCAATCCCTAATTTTGAATTTAATCAGAGAGGAATGGCTAATTACACTGTGTGACAAAATTTAGACTTTTTTTTTGATATGGGATTTTGACGCTTGATTATGAAAATATAGATTCCTCCTGAATAAAGGGATCATCCATAAACTGCGTGACGCTCTTAGGAGGGGGGGGGGGGGGGGTCGAAAAGTCTCGAAATTTGCGTCACGTAGTTTATGGATGATTCCAAAGGTGCAAAGTGATTTTTTTTTACTGAATACATTTTTACAAAAATATTTACAAAATTTTCGCATTGATTTTCTAGAAAATAAACCACTAATGATGCTGAAAAAGTGTTTTATTGCCGTCGCCATGGGGAACCTATTGTGCGGGAGAAGTCGTCTCCAGCTTTCCTATTTCGCATCAGAATTTGTAATGTCGACTTGAAAGGAACGCTCGAGATGATTTCTACCGCACAATAGGTTCCTTATGGTGACGGCCATAAAAGACTTTTTGAGCATCATCAGTGGTTTATTTTCTAGAAAATCAATGCGAAAATTTTGTAAATAATATTACAAAAATGTATTCAGTAGCATGGAAAATCTACAAAAAGGACTTTAAATTAAACCAATCGGTTGACAAACAAGGAAATTCCATAAAATTATTTAAATAATTAATTACTCAAAAACGTGACTCAAGAAAAAAAAATCACTTTGCAACCTTGTTTAGGAGGGTCTATATTTTCATAATCAAGCGTCAAAATTCAATATCAAAATTGGTGTCGCACTTTATATCTAATTAGATATAAAGTTTTACATTTTTTGAAACATTGGAGAAATATGCAATGTTTGTATGAATTGTACAAAACCATATCAAACGAATAGGCAACCAAACCCATCAAGCTTATCAATGATTACAAATAAAAATTCTTAAGTACAGATGGTAGTATTTAAAAAATGTAAATCCAAAATTGTAAAACCGAAAATTTTCAGTAAAATTATACTTAAAAATTTGTAAACGTGACATGTACCAATAATATTTTACAGGAAATTAAGAAACAATTTGAATGAATGTGGAAGAAAATATTCAAAATTACATCAGATTTTCATAAGGTTCCTTTTCATAATTAAGTATATATCAGGTAGTAATTTTTTTTTTCAATTTTTCGGAATGAATGTTTGCATACTATCTGGATTGCTGGTCTTATTTATTTTACGTTTTATTTTATAAATATTCGATTTTACTTTAGGTTTTTGCTTTTTCCAGTGTAATCATCAAACATTTTTGTTCCTAAAAATAGTGATATACAATTTACAGAAGTCTGTTTTTTAAATTTTAAATTATAATATACATAAATTTATTATATATCATTTTCCTTGGAACTTCCAGAGGTGCTAAAAATTTGCACATGACGTTTATTTTATATTTTTTCGTTAATTTAGAACTTAGATGAAACTTTCAATTACCATACATATATTTTCACTAGCTAAGGAAGACCTTTAAAAAATAATTGCTGATCAACTTGATACAGTAAACTTTCAAGATTGATGTTTTGTCAAATTTAAGTTCATGAATAGAAAAAGTTAATATTAATATATGAAAAAAACTCAATACATGACATACAAGTTTTATTATAATCGTATCATTCGTCAAAAAGAAAGTGATATGCAGTAATGTATATTTTTGATGTGAAATTTTTTTTCTATACTACCTTCTCTTAATGTAAGATTGGCTAAACAATCCCCAGCACTTTTTGCAGCCCCTTCCATTATCAAATATCTTTGGTTGAGAGTGCACAAGTGAGTGATTTTGACACATTCGAAAGCGCGTTCGGCGCTTTTTTCTGGATAAATGAAATTCACGATTTGGGACTTCGATTCCGTGTAAAGATTTTCAGTTCTGAAAAAAAAAAAAACCATTAAAAATTTGTTTTTTATCATATATACCTAAGTACGGTAATTCACCATTTTTGTGGCAAGTCACAGAATAAAAAGGCCTTTCTTTATGCTACTTATGATTTTCTCGATTTCACATTACTTTTTGAAAATTTGCATGAATTTGTGGTTATATTTAGAATATTTTTTCAGTTCGAACAATTTTTGAAGAATTATTTGGAATTATTAAAAATTAATGAGTTCTTTCATATTTCTAGAATGCTGTATTCTAGAAAGTAGGGGTTCCAAATTCTAAAAGATGTATTGTGGATCTATGAATTCTGAATATTAATTCATGGAAGTTTAAATTCGTCGTTATTAAATTCAAGAATTTAAAATCTTAGACTTGTGAATTTTTAAATAGATAATTGAAAAACCGTCAATTCCGGAATAAAGAATTTTGGGAATTTGAATATCAAAGTATGGAATACGGGTATTTCGAATTACACTGTACAACAAAATTTGGTTTTTTGAAAATAACCTGAACGAAATTAGACTCTTATGGTTACTAGAGACCCCTTGATTCAAACTGCTGAAGGATTTTGCAACCTGAGTTCAATTTTTTAATTTTTTTGCCAATCAACAAATTTATTAATATTTTGGTCAATTCTCAATCGTTTTTCAATATTCAAAAACGAATAAATATGTTTTCAGAGATAAGGATATCATTTCCGAAGCAAAAAATTAAAAAAAAATAAAACCTAACGAATTTGGATTACGATTCCCATTTATTTTTGAAGCCAAACATTCGTTATTGCCTCCGCGCCACGGGCGGTCTTTGTGTAGCGCCTCGAATTGTGAGCGTTTTCTCTCACTTAGAAGAAGCTTGAATGACTTTTGGAATCCCCGAGCCAGATTTTTTATTGTCTCCTTGATGCGGAGACTATCAATATTTTCATTGTCCGCGAATGAACGGAATCGTCACGCTAATTCGTTTAAAAAAAAATTTTTTTTTAATTTTTTGTTCCATAAATGAGATCCTTATCTTCAAAAACATATATATTCATGTTTGAGTATTGAAAAACGATTAGAAATTGCCCAAATTGTCAATGAATTTGTTGAATTGCAAAAACATTAACAAAACGAGCTCAGGTTGCGAAATCCTTTAGTGGTTTGATTCAGGAGGTCTTAAATAACTATTGTAGTGTATTTTCGTTAAAGAAATTTTTTTTGTGTTGTACAGTGTTATTTAATTCCAGCTTCTAGCAAACCAAATTTTAGAAATCCTTATTACAAAGTATAAAATTCAATGATTCCGATTTTTACTGTACAGAATTCTGAACCTACAGAATTTCAAATGTATTTTCAAAATTCTTGACTCTTCAAATTAAGAGTTTTTAATTCAACAAGATATTATTTTTGACCTACAAGTTCTACAATATCAATTCATACAATCTTGAATTAAAAATAAAATTTAAGAATGCAAAATGGCAGAATTAAAAATCTCAGACTTATGAAACCTAGAATACAAAATTACAGAATCATGAATTTCTCAATTAAGAATTTCAAAACGCTGAATTCCAGAGTACAGAATTTGAAAATTTGAAATTATGCAATCGAAATTTGTCAGAAACGAAATTTCATGAATTTTTAGTGTAGGGTATGAAAGCAAAGGATTCCAATTTTTGCAGTATGTAATTCTAGAGCTCCAAAGTGTAAAATATTTTGAGAATTCTCAATTCTAAAATTCAAGTATTATAAATTAGACAAGACATTATAAAATTTCTATTTCTGGCTTCACCCTTTATTATTTATTCATGAATACAAAAATTTATAGATTTTTAACTCAAGAATTTGAAGTGATGCAGTTGAAAATCTTTGATTCGTAAACCTCAAAATAGAGAATCGCAGATTCGTGAATTCCGGAATTAAGAATCTCACAACTATGAATTTTCGAGCATTTAGAATTCGAGGATTCCGATTCTTAGAATATAAAATTATAAAGATTCAGAATGTGCATTATATTTCTAGAATTATTCCCAATTTCAGAAATCAGAAATCCTACAAGGTATTATTGTAAATCTATGAATTGCAAAATATTAATACATGGAATCTTAAAAAAATGTTTATTTCATTCAAGAATTTTAAATTATAGAATACAAAATCTCAGACCTGTAAATCGTAGAATGTAAAATTAAAAAACCATTAATTCTGGAATGGAAAATTTGAAAACTTTGAATTCCAGAGTATAGAATACGAAAATTGTAAATAATTTAATTTAAATTTCTAGGAAACCAAATTTAAGAAATCTTAATCACGAAGTATTAGCTTCAATGATTCCAAATTTTCATAGTATAGAATTCTAGAGCTACAGAATGTCAAATATATTCTTAGAATGGTAAAATCTTAAAATCAAGAGTTACAAATTCCACAAGATATTATTTTCGATATACGAGTTCTATAATATCGATTTATAGAATGTTAAATATGAAAATATAAAATTGAAGAACTCAAATGACAGCATTGAAAATACCAGACTTATGAATTCTGTGAAAAAAAAAAATATAGAATCGTGAATTCGGGAATGAAGAATCTCAAAACACTGAATGTTCAAGTACAGTACTTAAAAATTCTAAAATATAAAATCGAAATTGTGTGCAATATTTCAAGAATTCTTAATCCCAGCATTCATGCGTTCCAAAATCTACAAGATATTTTTGATTTCCACATCACCTCTTCAATATCAATTCATAGATACATAAGTGAATACATATTTAACTTTAGAATTCGAAATGATAAAATTTGAAGTCTTTGATTTGTAAATTCTAGAATAGAGAATTACAGATTCGTGAATTCTGAAATTGAAAATCCTACAACTATGAATTCTGGAGTATTTTAAATCTAAGGATCCCGATTTTTAGAATGTAGAATCATAGAAATTCAGAATGTACAACATATTTCTAAAATTATTCCCAATTCTAGAAATTAGGAGTTCCAAATTCTACAAAGTCATACATTAGATCTCTAAACTCTACAATATCAATCAACAGAATCTTGAACTAACGAAAATAAAATTTTAAAATAAAAAATAATAGAACTGAAAATAATTGCAAAGTATTTTAAAGCTATAAAGAACTTTCAAATCAATTTTACATCCAACTTCATCACATTTGTTGAGAATATCAACGATTTTCTCATCATCCCCGATGTTAATTTATCTTTGAAGATTCTTAAATTTTGACAACAAAATAATTCTTTAAATCTTTTGTGTAAAACTGTACAAAAATTATAACAAATAGTTTCAAATAGTATTACATTGTATATTAAAGAAACCGAATACATACAACATATTATAATGTATTTATTATTGCGTAAATTAAGAATGTGACATCATAAAGTCTTAAATTTAAAAATCAAAGAATTGAGACATTTGTACTTTCATACCTCCAACCTTCTACCATTTCATATTACTTTTCTTACCTGTTCAAAGACTCCAGAAGCCCTTCTGAAACCGCCCTATCGTAAGCCTTTTTGAACTTCTCGTTGGCCCTGGCCAAAACGGTCTGCATTTGAAGAGAATAAGACACGATGTTATGTTGAGTGCCCTGTTGGAGGTTCGTCAAATTTCCCTCCAAAGCGGAAAGCACGTTGCAGCAATCGTCCGCGATTCCACTGACCATCAAATTTTGTGCCCAAGCCTGGTGCACGATCGAGCGATGACGTGCCATTACACTCATAGGGTACAAGCAACAAATTTTGGAATATTGAGTCAAAAGATTAAGACAGCCTTTAATCAGTATCGACTCCTGAATTGCGTATTGAGTCAATTCGTTCTCTGATTGCTCACATTGCACGACCATTTGACCCTGGCCTGCGTTCTGCAAAAATTCCTTGACCAATTCAAAGACCATGTGATCCTCGCGCTGGTTTGCTTGTTGTTTCGTGGATTCGGTGACCCATTGAGTGATTTGGGGGCCTCTGATCGCTGATAGCGCCATCTGGAAAATTTTTTAAATCATCAGTATTAGAACTTTGAGGCTAGTTAACATATTAATCTGAAAAATAGTCGTTTATTTAGCATTCCTCAGAAAAAGAGCGTGTAAACTTTCGAAAGAAATCAGTTTCATAGAACTTTACTTTCTGCGGAAAACTTTCAACTCAACAGACATGTTTGATACATACATTGTGCATGCTGATGTGTTTTTGGCACTCCTCAATTTTTTCTTGGAGCCCAGTTTTCGCACTTTCATGGGCTTCTTTTGCTCTTTTGTGGGTCTGGTATCGTTTGACCACTGAATACAGTGTGTGATTTCGTCCCATCGCTTGTGCCTCTTTTATCAAAGCTAATTGTTGATGTTTGTCTTGAAGCAAATCTTGGTATTTTTGAGACGATTTGGTCGTTTCGATCCAGCAAGTCAAATGATGGCGCAAAAGTGGAAGAGTTTTTACAAGTTCGTCCCTGAAACAATTAAACACATATTAGGAAACTGTAAGAAGAAACCTTTGTGACGATAGTGAAGATTTTATAGTTTTTTCGAATGGTTGATTAGGGTGATTCAAAAAAACACTTTTTTTTAATTTGAACCAGCACTGGCCAGAACAATAAAGTTTATGTCAAAACTAAGAGACAAAGCCAAAAAAAGTCGAAATCGAAAAATATTTAGAGGTCGTAACCAGCAATTTTCGTATTTTTGCAGTCCCGCCTCGCAGAACTAACATCGCACAAAGTATTTTATGACTGCTTTATTTTTCACTCAAATCGAGTGAATATTACAAATGTTTGCTGGCTATTTACACTTCGCAAGATGATGTATTCCATATCTTGGAAAACAAATATTTTTTTTCTGTTTTTCATTGATCTTTCAGTACGAGAGCGTCATTCCGTGTAACGAGTAACTTTTCGAGTAGACCTTTGACGATTTCGGAAAAAAACTATAAAAGTTACTACAAAAAATTTTAATACACGCAACAACTGCTGAAACTAATGTTTCTCGTTTTATGTAGATTTTTATGATAATTACCGAGCAGCCATGGCTTGGTAATCACAAGTTTTAATTTTTTTATATGCTTTCATGTAAAAACAGCAACTGAAAATCGTTTAGATTAGTAAAGATTGATGTTACTTCATTTTTTGCAGACATTTTTCCTTATATAAGCTCTTACACAATTATTATTAATGAACAGGAATGCCTTTCATGTTAGCGTTATAACGCTAGACTCAAAAAAAAAAAAAAAAATTGGTAATTTTTCCATAAAGTATTGGAAGTTTTTACCCGATATTCTGTATGAAATTTTTTCAATTAATAGCTCTGGAAATTTTCCGTACGTGATGTGAATCCTTTTACGTATAATGGCAATTTTTCCATACATAATATTTTAAAGTTATAGTAATTTTCCCACATAGCATTCCTATTGCTTATAGAAAATCTCCATATTTGTTTTTTACATTAATTCTATACAAAATATGCATTAAAAATTTTGATTCTTTATAGAAAACTTACTTTGGTTTTATTCAACGGCGTAAGATAAAAGTCATTCTTGTTTATCAAATACCTCTATGCTTAGATGGTATTTTTTTTTAAATAGAAAGAAAATGAAAGATTGGGTATGTAAATGTAAACTACAGCAATCGCACTAACGATATTGATAATTTTACACTGGCTTCGTCATCACAAGTTTGAATTTTTTTATATGCATTGATGTAAAAACAGCAACTGAAAATCGTTTAGATTATAGAAGATTGATGTTATTTTATTTTTTGCAGGCATTTTATATACTTCTATACTTTTTTGTATGCAGCAGTAGCAATGATTCCACAGATACGCTGTCATACGTCAAAAAAGGAGGGGACGTCAACAATGAGGCGTTATCCAATAAAAGTCCATGGATCAACAATTTAAGCTCCCGAGGAGTCGTTTATTAGCCACTATTTCTACATGATTCACTTATACTTTTATTCATTTTATATCTGATATTAACATAAGAGACTTTTAAAGTAGGCCCTCGGTGGCGCAGTTGCGCTGGCCAGTTGGCCGAGACGAGCCCCTGAGTAATTCCCTCGGTGGCGCAGTTGCGTTGGCCAGTTGGCCGAGACGAGTTTCTGAGAAGTAACTTGGGAGCCGGAGCCGAGAAAGGCTACACGGTTAGGAATGTGGTGGGAATTCTGGAGCCGAGACAAGGCTACACGGAGAGGAACTGGGGGGCCGGAGCCGAGAAAGGCTACACGGTTTGGAATGTGGTGGGAATTCCGGAGCCGAGACAAGGCTACACGGAGAGGAACTGGGGCCGGAGCCAAGAAAGGCTACACGGTGCGAGGATATTCAGTGGAAAACCCGGAGCCGAGAAAGGCTACACGGGGTGAGGATATTCGGTGGAAAACCCGGAGCCGAGAAAGGCTACACGGGGTGAGGATATTCGGCGGTAAACCCTGAGCCGAGAAAGGCTACACGGTGTGGAGTTTATTGGATGGGCTCGGAGCCGAGAGAGGCTGCACGAGGTTAGGAGCTTAGTGGATTGGGAGGAGTTCCAGAGCCGAGAAAGGCTCGATGGAATCTGCCGCTTCTGTCGCGCGCGATGCTTGAAGTCCCTTCTTGGTCGCGATCCGCGCGCCAATCAGGAAACTTCGATAATTTTCCCCACTCGCCGCTCTTATCTCCCGGTAAGGCAGCGGGGAAAGTTCGAGTGTTCTAAACATTCTCGAAAACGCTCGAATCTCCCGTTCCGAAAAACTTATCTATGTTGACGGTTTTCTCGGTTTTACGACCAACGTACAACAACGCTATGTAGTTAAGTTCCTCGCTGGTGCTAGATTATTTTGAGAACCAGGTAAATTTTATTCCTTTCCAATTTAGATTGTATTGTCTTACGTTGTCTTTATTCAGTCCAGATGAAATTGCTTCTTCTTCTTATATATGTAATACTTCTGTATGGCCAGCTTGAGAGAGAGGCGCATCAGGAACAGAAGAGCATAGACGATTCCTTTCTTTCTTGCACAGGAGTGGATACGTAAACGCATATCGTAGTGTGCGTGCGACAATGCCAAGAAAACTGAGTATATATGAGAGTATATATAGATTCAGTTGCAGTAGACAATGAGGGCTTGACGTTTACACATGCGCAGTATCACTCAAATCTTCTTATCCCTTTCTCCTTCTATCACGGTGCTCCTTTCCAACAGGCGAGGACAGGACGCTAGCCATATAGAAGTATTACATATATGCTTCTTCTGTACTTCTAACAATCAGGAGTCAGTCTTATTTCTCTAGATTAAATGAAACAATTATATACCTATATCAAATATTCAAAGCACTTATTTGGGCTTTTCTCTTGTATAGAATAAATCGATTATAACTTTTTTCTGAAAATACGATATAATAATCCACCAGAATCTCTTCTCGTCATTCAATTAATACGTATTATATTGATTTCAAGTTCCAGGCGCAATCAGCGCGCTCAACTATGGCTTGCAAACGTTGAAAGAACTTAAACTCTACAAAGCTGTAGATTTGTAAGTAGCCAACTGAGCTCTCTAAAAATTTCTGTGTCACATGTGGCATTTATCGGAAGAATTAATTTACATTTCATTCTTCCGATATTGAGGTACTTACTGAAACGAAAGAAAAATACCTTTGCAGAAACGTATACGTGAATTATGTAAACAGCATGTAAACAGATTATATAAACAAGTTGTGCAATGTTAACGTATATTCTACAGGAAATTGACCGATGTTTGAATGAAGCTTACATTAACTGTTAACACAATGTTAAGTTTACAGGAATTTTACCTAATAATTGCATAAAGTTAAAGTGAAGTCATGATAACATAGACTACATCGATGTGCGAATGCAGTAGGATGTAAACTTTACGTAAACACTGTTAATGTAAACCATTTCTACAATGGTAATTTAGAAAATTTTGTTACGTTAAAATGCAATGAAACAAACAAAAGTTTACATAAAACAAAACATAAATGCGAAAAAATCCACTGAAAATTTCCATGAAGTAAGTCTAAGAAGTTTATTTACTAACACTCTATTCGGATTTTGAAATTTAAAAAATGGAAGCTAACTCATTTCTTGAGAAAAACGTTTTTAAATGGTTTAATGACAGAAATCACAACAAGCGTAACGAAATTTGCGGAAATCTTTGTCTATTAGTGAAGAATGTGACTGAGCGTAGAGTTACATCAATAAAAAAAAAAACAACTCTATGTATATAAAAATAAGCATGAGAAATGAAATTTCCTTTTGGGTGTAGAAATCATCTTCATAATGCGCGCTAACAAGAAAACCTTTATGAAAAAATTGAATAACAATAAAAAAATAAAACGATATTTTCGCAACTTAAAGCTCAATACATATTCAAGAATTTCATGTCTACAAGTATCGAAATTTCTAGAAATCTAGGTTTAATGACATTGAATATAAAGTGACAATGTTTTTTATGTAAATATCCAGTAAAAAATTATCAATATCGTTAGTGCGATTGCTGTAGTTTACATTTACATACCCAATCTTTCATTTTCTTTCTATTTAAAAAAAATACCATCTAAGCATAGAGGTATTTGATAAACAAGAATGACTTTTATCTTACGCCGTTGAATAAAACCAAAGTAAGTTTTCTATAAAGAATCAAAATTTTTAATGCATATTTTGTATAGAATTGATGTAAAAAACAAATATGGAGATTTTCTATAAGCAATAGGAATTCTATGTGGGAAAATTACTATAACTTTAAAATATTATGTATGGAAAAATTGCCATTAAATGTAAAAGGATTCACATCACGTACGGAAAATTTTCAGAGCTATTAATTGAAAAAATTTCATACAGAATACCGGGTAAAAACTTCCAATACTTTATGGAAAAATTACCAATTTTTTTTTTTTTTTTGAGCCCAGCGTTATAACGCTAACATGAAAGGCATTCCTGTTCATTAATAATAATTGTGTAAGAGCTTATATAAGGAAAAATGTCTGCAAAAAATGAAGTAACATCAATCTTTACTAATCTAAACGATTTTCAGTTGCTGTTTTTACATGAAAGCATATAAAAAAATTAAAACTTGTGATTACCAAGCCATGGCTGCTCGGTAATTATCATAAAAATCTACATAAAACGAGAAACATTAGTTTCAGCAGTTGTTGCGTGTATTAAAATTTTTTGTAGTAACTTTTATAGTTTTTTTCCGAAATCGTCAAAGGTCTACTCGAAAAGTTACTCGTTACACGGAATGACGCTCTCGTACTGAAAGATCAATGAAAAACAGAAAAAAAATATTTGTTTTCCAAGATATGGAATACATCATCTTGCGAAGTGTAAATAGCCAGCAAACATTTGTAATATTCACTCGATTTGAGTGAAAAATAAAGCAGTCATAAAATACTTTGTGCGATGTTAGTTCTGCGAGGCGGGACTGCAAAAATACGAAAATTGCTGGTTACGACCTCTAAATATTTTTCGATTTCGACTTTTTTTGGCTTTGTCTCTTAGTTTTGACATAAACTTTATTGTTCTGGCCAGTGCTGGTTCAAATTAAAAAAAAGTGTTTTTTTGAATCACCCTAATCAACCATTCGAAAAAACTATAAAATCTTCACTATCGTAGCTTTGAAAATCAATGCCGCTCGAAACTAAAATTACTGAAACTCATTCAGTACTCCACCGATTTTGTTGAAATTTTTTTCGCCGATATCCTACGAAACTTTACTCACCACCAGAGTCAATAAATATCCGAAAAATATTGAACTTTCATTGTAAATAATTTATTCATCAGCCGCGGCTTGAAATAATTCAACTTTTTTTCGACATGCGAGGAAGTTTTTAAAAAAAAAATTCACTTTGATTGGAGCAATAGTCAATGATATCGATGTTTTATTGACAGCGCAGAACGCGTTTCTACGCGCGCGCCTGTTGTTCTCATGCCCATGTCTGAATAAATTCATTTATTTTGCATAAAAATTGAACGATAGTTGCTAGATATTAATTTTCAACATTTCAAATGCATTTATTGTTAAGTTTTATTAGTCCTGATATCATTGAAACTTATTTCTTTTTGCTTACAATCTTTGACACATTTTAACTTCTGACATTGGTAAATTCGAATGGCGTCGAAAATTATTGAAAATTAAAAATCAATGCTGTTTCCTAAATTTGTAGAGAAATAATCGAATTGTTGGATATAAAAAAATATTTATTATTAACTGATATACTTTGTAAATACATTTATTTTTATTGTAATTTTTATTGCACTTTGCAAATGTTCGAAATGAATGAATATTTTTTTCGAGGTAGTTTGATAAAAAATATATATTTATTCGTCTCTTTCTACAGAAAAAAAAAAGCTGATTTACCAGCGTTTTGCGAAAAGTTCATTAATTAACACGTTCATAAATTATAAGTTTTTACAAATTTCAGGTTCAACGAAGCTTTCAAAACAATTATAAACGAAAAAATTTATTTTAATATCAAAGAACAGATGATACAAGTAAGTGGTAAAGAATTCCGGTAATCTTATTTTTTTTTTCAAAGTCTGGCTGTTTTAATCAACGCGCATTATATTATTTCTGAAAATGTTTTATCAAATTTCTCGCAGTTATAAGCATATGTAGTAATATTCTTATGATTTACGACACAGAATTTTTTTTATACAGGGTGCGCCATTTCTTATGTCGGCATGTAAACATTGAATAACTTGAAAAAAAAACAACCGATTTCTGTAAATGAGGTATTTTTATTTAGTTTGGTCCTTTACAATTTATTTAGACTAGTTTTTGAACACAACATCAATCAAGTGGCCGCCCTTATTGTTCACAGCAAAATATGCCCTTTTTGCGGCGTTTTCCATTACCTTTTCGAGCATCTCGGGTGGTATAGCAATGATTTCGGCACGAATATTTTCCTTAAGCTCTTCAATGGTCTGCGGCTTGCTGGCGTACACTTTACTTTTCAAATAACCCCACAAAAAGAAGTCTGGAGGGGTCAAATCTGGAGATCTGGGTGGCCATTCAATGTCGCCTCTTTTTGACATCAGACGTCCAGGGAATTTTCGTTGCAGAAACTGGATTGTTTGATTCGCAGTGTGGCAGGTCGCACCATCTTGTTGAAACCAGTAATCTTCAAGACCTTTTTCACGCATTTGTGGGCAGACATAGTGAGCCAACATCCACCGATATCGGTTTCCATCGATCGTTTGGTTCTCTTTGAAAAAATAAGGACCAATGATGGTTTTGGCGCAAACGCCGGCCCAAACAGTAACTTTTTGGTCATGCAATGGCGTTTCATGGATCTCGTGTGGATTCTGCGTTCCCCAAATGCGGCAATTTTGCTTATTAACGCCTCCAGAAAGTTTGAAATGTGCCTCGTCGGTCATTAAAATTCGCTTCCAAAAATCAGGTTCAGTATCAACTATTCGAGCGATTGTTTGTCCATATTCCAAGCGACGTGGATGATCTGTAGGCAATATTCTTTGTGTTAATTGCATTTTGTACGGAAACAAATGCAAATCATCTTTCAAAATGCGCCGTAGAGTGGTTCCACTGATGCCGAGATGCTGAGCGCGGTGACGATATGAAACTTTTGGGTTTTGGGCAACGCTCTCTCTGACAGCTTCAATCAGTTCATTTGAACGTCTTGGTCGTTGATGAACGGGTTGTTCGCGATCTTTCACTGTCCCGTGGTCACAAAAATTCGACACCAAACGACGAATAGTGTTGTCAGATGGTGCCTGTTTGCCAAGATATTTTCGACGATATGCTCGTTGAGTTAACACAACTGAACGACTATTTTCAATGTACAAAGTAACTATTTCAGCGCGTTCTTTTGGTGTGAAGCGATACATGGTTGAAATTGTACTGAATTGACGTTTCCAAAACAAGTGAAGTCAAGTAAATCGGTTGTCAAATGTTTAAGTTATTCAATGTTACAATACCGACATAAGAAATGGCGCACCCTGTACATCATGAATAAAGTTTAAATGCCTTAGCCTGTCTAAGCTCTTCCTTTTCCTAATTTGTTATTGGTTTTTTACAGTATTTTTTCTTCGCTGTCAGTGTTTCCACAGTAGATTTTTGAGAGGTCGGATTTTTTCCAGTTGATTTTTTTAAGGACGATTTTTGTACAGTTTCGAAAGCTCTTTTTTTGGGTGGTTTTTCTGTCATTTTGTGGGTTTTCATTTTTGAGGTTGGCCACTTCTTCTTTTTCTATATTTTTTGGATTTTTTTTTTTTATTTTACTTTAATTTTTTCAAACAGAAGTGTAAAATGTTTTGTTTTTTTCCGACACATATTTCAACAATGAATTGACATCTTTCATTTTTTCGGCAGTAATTCCAACACATTCGACTGGAGATGAGTTTTCAAAAAGATCATCAAGAGTAATCGTTGAATCAATATAATACTGTGTGTATTCGTCCCCATAATTTTCAATAATGTTCAACTGGCCATTTGGAAAGTAGACTATTTTTACTGCCTTATTTATTTGCAAATTTTTGGGAATGGCACATCCTTCTTTCATTTCTGATTCGAAATCAAAAATGTTACATCCCTGCTGTTTTCTAATAATAAAAGGATTTTTTCTGCAACTTTCGATGATTTCACAGTAGTCATAAGGGGTTTCAATGAGTTCTTGGAGTGCTTTTCTTGGCCCGTACATCCCAAAGTTGCGGTCACATTGGCAATATGAGTGACCGCGAACTGGGAAAAAATGTTGAATTTCTAATTGCAAATATTTTGAAAATAGAGAAAAGAACAATAAAATGAAATAATTTTTATTTTGACCAGTGCACGAATCAGAGAAAAGGAAAATTTTATCAAAACATCCGTAAATGGCTATTTCCTTTTTAATGGCATCAAAAACGAGGTTGCAAACTGCATTACCCCCCTTTTTACAATAACCCTCCATAAAAGTGTACATGTAACTACGATTTTGAGGATTAAAAATATGTACATTGAAAATGTGAAGTTAATAATCTCTCACATTGAAAATGTGAGAGTTAATAATCTCTTGTAAAATTGTTCGGTAACAGGAAGTTTTGGCAAAGGAATATATTGACCAAAATCGAATTCGATTCGCAAAACTCCCTCTGTTGATAACATATGTATTTTCATTTCAGCATGAAGTTTAATATTTTCCTTGTGTTGAAGAAAATTCTCACTTAAATTTCCGATTTTTCCATTTTCAAAACAAAGATTACAAACGTCTGTTCTTGGTTTGGTAAAAGTAAAGTTGACATTTTCATTAAAATATTTACTGTAAGTTGTGATGTCTAATGGAGTTTCAGTCGTTTCTGTTACACTACAGTAATAGTCTACAAAAAGCTCATACAACTTGGTAATATTTAAATCAGGATTATCAAAATATTTCAATGGCGAACTTTCCCGTTCATAGTGAGATTCAGAATGGGGGAGTAACTCGCAATGTAATTGAATTCATTCTTTTAAGGAATTATTTAAGACAACTGCACATGCTTTTCGTGACGTCATATTCACTTGATAAAGTTTGCATAAAAAATTCCTGCAAACAACAAAATTTTTCGTCTGGCAGTGAAAGTGATAGCCCCACAAAATGACAGGATTATTCGGTTTTTTTTTTTTTTTTGGTTCTCGTGACAATTTTTGAGTCATCATATTAGCGAGCATGGTATTTTGAGTTTCATACTGTGCACTTCTCCAAAATCTCAAAAAACTTTCTTCTTGTTTGCTTAGCTCGATCTTTTTACAACATTCTTTAACACAGCAGGATTCAACTGACTTGAAAATTTTAGCAGGGACTTTTTTTCCCGCCACTGATGTGTACTCTTTTCCCTAAAAAAATTACAGTGAAATGTAAACAGTGAAATAATGGAAATAATGAATCAGACGAAAACTGCTCTGTATCTTTTTCACGAACTTTTATACATAAAAAAATTAGGGAATCTTTATAAAATTTTTGGAGAACAGCAAAGGATTTCACGCGAATTTTCTCAGAAAAACAATTTTATGATTAACATTCAAAAATGTCGTTAATGGATAAAAAGAATACAGTCCGCAACTTTGCCTGAGACTGCAACTTGATTTTCGTCAAAACCAAAATTGTCTATATGCACGAAAAATTACTTTTTCTATAAATTTCAATGAATACTTAGGTTCAAATTAAAACACAGAAATTAAATGTAGTTGCTGATGATAAAATAAAATATCCATGAAAATACGTCGAACGAAGGCATAAAAAGTACGAAAATTAGGTAAAAAACACGACAGTGAAAACAAAGAAAATGTCTAAGTTCCACTTAAAAACATTACGTATTTAGGAAAAATTAAAACACATAAAAACAATAAATCACAAAATTTAAAATACCTCATTTTTGGCTAATTTGTTGATGTTTCTTTGCCACGTGGCTTCCTGTTTTTCTCGCTTTCTCCCTTTTTCAATATAATCAGACTTTTTGTTAAACAAATCAAACGAATATCAATATCTAATAGTTTCCTGCGATCTTACACACAAATACGTCGCTTCAATAACATTTTTATCATTCAAAAAAAACCGACGAACTTCACTGATAGAAATGCAGAAGCAGAATAAGACGTTTTTCCATATATTGTTAAAGAGAAAAAAACGAAGATCAACAGGATGACCAATCAGGATATGTTGCCAAAAATAGCGACACAGCTTTTTTTTATGTAGAAAGTGACGAATAAATATATATTTTTTATCAAACTACCTCGAAAAAAATATTCATTCATTTCGAACATTTGCAAAGTGCAATAAAAATTACAATAAAAATAAATGTATTTACAAAGTATATCAGTTAATAATAAATATTTTTTTATATCCAACAATTCGATTATTTCTCTACAAATTTAGGAAACAGCATTGATTTTTAATTTTCAATAATTTTCGACGCCATTCGAATTTACCAATGTCAGAAGTTAAAATGTGTCTAAGATTGTAAGCAAAAAGAAATAAGTTTCAATGATATCGGGACTAATAAAACTTAACAACAAATGCATTTGAAATGTTAAAAATTAATATCTAGCAACTATAGTTCAATTTTATGCAAAATAAATGAATTTATTCAGACATGGGCATGAGAACAACAGGCGCGCGAGCGATTTTGTCAAGCGCGCGTCGAAACGCGTTCCGCGCTGTCAATAAAACGTCGATATATCATTGACTATTGCTCCAATCAAAGTGAATTTTTTTTAAAAACTTCCTCGCATGTCGAAAAAAAGTTGAATTATTTTAAGCCGCGGCTGATGAATAAATTATTTACAATGAAAGTTCAATATTTTTCGGATATTCATTGACTCTGGTGGTGAGTATAGCTCCGTAGGATATCGGCAAAAAAAATTTCAACAAAATCGGTGGAGTACTGAATGAGTTTCAGCAATTTTAGTTTCGAGCGGCATTGATTTTCAAAGCTCTGAAAAAACCCATTGTTTATTTAATAGCGGATGGAAAAATAAATGTATGTGACAAAAAGATGCGGTTTTTCGAGCTAAACATGACAGTATTTTTGTTTAACGTTTTTCTGAAAAATATTTTTTTCGCCTCGGTTTGGACAATGGACAATACTTTTACGCGTTTTCGAGCGCTCGACCGGTTATTGCATCGGTAGCCTCAATTATTAATAACAACTTTTTTGGAATCTTCCCTAGTGCGTCAAAATAACATAGATAATATTTCCAAATTTTTTCAAAACTTTCAGGAGCTAAAAAATTATCCTTCATTTTTGAAATACTCAAATTTTTTTACAATTTCTAACTCTTCAAAAATTTACAAAACTATGAATTCTGTATTACAGAGTTGTGAATGCTGAAACAGAAAATATCAGAATTTCGAATTTCAGAATGTAGAATACGAATATTCAAAATCATATAATTCGAGTTTTAGAAAACCATATTTTAGAAATCTCCATTATAAAGTATGGAAGTCAATTATTCACATTTTTACAGTATAGAATTTTAGAGCCACAAAATATAAAATATATTTCCGAAATTCTCAACTCTAAAAATCAAGAGTTTGAAATTTCACAAAATATTATTTTATATCTATGAGTTCTACAATATCGCTTCGTGGAATCTTGGATGAAATATAAAATTGAAGGACATAAAAATAAATGACGTAATTCAGCATCTCAGGCTTATAAATGCTAGAAGATATAATTACAAAATGGTAAATCCTGGATTAAAGAATCTTAAAACTCGGAATTTTAGGTACAGAATTAGATAATTTGAAATGACAAAACAAAAATTTTTAGAAAATCAAAGTTTAGAAATCTTTTTTGTATAGTACACTCGAGTTCTAAGCGAAGAGCTTCCTAGCGAAGAGCAATTTCTCGGAATTTGCTCGCTCGTGCTCGCTGCGAAAGCGAGACATCTGAGCCTGCCGAACGGTTCGAGAGCGAGACATCAGAGCCTTCCGAAAGGTTCGGAGTTAAGAGCATACCCAGAAGGCTTGCTCTTCGCGTGGAACTCGAGTGTATAGAAATCAAGAATTTCGATTTTCGCCGTATGAAATACTGGACCATCAGCACGTCGAATGTATTTTTTCATGGTCAGCGTTTGAAAAGAGTGTGTTAGGCTGCTCGCGGATTGAGCGTAAGAATCCCCTTTTTACTCCGCTGTGCGCCCCACACACTCATTCCAAACGCCGACCAAGAAATACAGTTCGTATCACGGGGCCAGAGCCTTTTCACGCGCGACGAAAACATTCTCGAAACTCGTGGAATTACCTCGTTCCGAGAATGTTGCCGTCGCGCATGAAAAGACGCTGCTAGGCCCCTTGATACGAAATATACTATTAGAATTCTACATTCTAGAAATCAGAGATTCAAAATTCTACCACACACTATTTTAGGTTTCTCTATAAGTTCTATAATATAAGTGCACAGAATTTCAAATCAATAAATAATAACTGAAGATAAAATCGAAAATCACGTTATTGTAAATCCAGAATGTAAAAAATTTAGAAAGAGCGAGGAGTAAAAAATTCTTTGTTTTTCTGCATCGATAATAGTGAAAAATATACTCTAAACAGTCCATAATTGTTTGCAGTACCTGTAGTCATATTTTTTCTAAATTATAAAAAAATTTTCCATAATTTCTCCTAATACATAGAAACAACAGAAATGATAAGGATTTTTGAGATTCTTTGGAGTCCTCTAGATTAAAAAAATTTTTATAAGTTTTCAAAAAACCTCCAAGGCTCAAAATTCTCCGGAATGGAAAAAAATTCTTCGGAGCTTGAGTAAAATGACGCGAAATCATTATTTGTCAAATACTACAGTCTACAAACTCCAAAAACGATTTTACAAATTTTTAGAAATATTTTGAAAATAAACATTTGTAATTATTCAAAATTTTTTTGATTGCTTGAAACCTTAAAAAAATTGGTGAAATTTATAACAAAATTTGAAGATTTGTGCAAAAATAATTATTTTCTGAAAAATTTTTTAAAGTTTTTTAGACACACACAGATTCTTTAATTTTTGAACAATTTTAAATATTTTATTTCAAGTTCCCAAAATTTTTTGAAACTATGGGAAATTCCAGCAATGTCCAAAAAATTGAGAACTGAATTAACGTTAAATGTATGAAACTGAACTTCATTTCATCCGCCTCCAAAAATATTCAGCAAATTTTTCACTTTTGATGTTAAAAATGTTGAAAAGTTAAAAAAAAGTCAATCACTTTCAAAATCATTAGAAAAGTATGGAACTCGACTGAAATTTTGTTACCTGTTTGACAGCCATTCAGTCCTCATTTCCTTCATTCTGACAGCAAACATGGCATGTGTCATTTCGATCTCGAGTTCCCTCCTGTCAAAGCCGATTGATCGATTTGTTCTTGATTGACAAGCTCCATATGTTTCTATGGTGTTCTCTGCTCCAGCGCGCCAATCAATCAAAGGATCATAAACAAAAGCTTCTAAAAGTGTCAACAAAGTTTCTCGTCCTCTACGCATTACTTTTAGAGTATTTTCGCAAGCCAATCTAAAAATTCCCTGAAAAAACAAGACACGAGCATGATTTTCACGAATTTCTCTTGAAATAAAATTTTCATGAATTTTGATCTGTGCTCAAAATTTAATGATCATCTACTTTCTAAAGGCTTGTCGAAATTCAAGAATTACTAAAAACTTTCTAATATTAATGGCGATTATACAACTTTTACCACATTGCTTTAAAAATGTATTTTCGTCATTGGAAAATTCTTTCAAATAGAATGGAGCTTCCCTGCGGTGATCTAATATATGGGAAATTTTTCCAAATTGGTCGGATGGAATACCATTTTTAATACATATAACTTGTTTTAATTTTTTATGTAAGTAACATAGATAAGATAGTACACTCAGCGCTTGCCAGTTGAGTACTTGCTTGTTGATACAAAACGAATTGGTTTCCGCTCAACTGACAGATTTTCGACATCATGCCTAACGGTTATGCTAAAATATGTTAAAAAGCAGGGACGGGTCGAGAAGGCGTTACTTCAACAAATATATATCCGCGAAAGTCAAGAGAACTAGTGCGCACGATACGGACCTGAGAGAAAGGCTATTGCTCCAGCTTTATTCAGATTTATTCTGATTTCTTCGAGAACTTGAGCGTTCACAATGCCCAAAACAAACATTTGGCAGTTGATACATAGGATCCGAGTTGTATCAACTGGCAAGCGCTGAGTGTATATACAATTCTTCAAACGAGTGGCTTTTTTTTCAAACAATCAACAATGTCAACATCATGAAAAATAAGTAATCGAAACATCGGAAATTATAAAAAATTGATAAAAAAAAATTTGTTTAGCTTCTTTTTATTTTTCTAGCAAGTTTTTACTGACACACAATGAATCAAGAAAAATAGAATAAACTTAAAATTTTGAACTGTTTGGTAGAATTTTTGTAGATTTTGACAAATTTTATTTTTCAGTAATTGAAAAGTCGCAAAATTTCAAGACAGCGTTGACGTGTTTTTCGAATCTCAAAAAACGAGAAAGTATTTCAAATATCGAAGAATTGACTTAAATCCTGGAGATATGAAAATGTGCGAAAAAAATAGTTTGAAAACTCAATACAATGATAATTTTCCACACACCACCTTAGAAATTTTTTAAAAATTCCCAAGAGTACTGAAAATTTTAATTGAAAAATTTTATTTACATAATCTTAATAATACTGAGTATTTGTTGGCAATTCCTAAAAATTAGATGCGTGTCGTAGGACATACGGTTGAAGTGGAACACCGTATTGAATTTGAAAATGTCTAATGATATCAGAAAAAATTAAAATAACGAAATGATATCAGCAAAAGAAATAAAATAACAAAAACACGGCCATAATATTGTGTTCTGTTGTTTATAAGTTAATCACGGATAAGTCTATAAATATTATACAGTGTGTCCCATATTTATAGGGCCACCCTATTTTTTAAGGATAATTTTTTTTCTATTGGAACAAAATGCACCAAATTTTTTGAGTGAATAAATGAGTCGAATTAATGATTTTTCCTAAAATATGGAGCTCGCAATTCCATTCGTTCGTTTATTTGGACATTTTTTCGAAAAAATCGGTGTCCCAAATTAATAGGGCTACTAAAAAAAAATTCAATTTTTCCGAAAGAATTCAATTTATTCAACAAAGTACATACATACAAAAAGATTTTATTCACATAATTAGTAATTAATAGTATTTCCGTCATTTTTGAATACCATTTTCATTCGCTTAACCATCGATTTATTAAGATTTTCGAGACTTTTCGCGGTGACGTTGTTCCATGCCGATTTGATCGCTTCCTTCAGCTCTGCGACCGTTGTGTACTGCTTTCCGTTGTCATACACATCGCGTAACATAATGCCCCAAACATTTTCCATTGGGTTAAGGTCTGGAGAAACCGCTGGCCACGCGAGTACGGGGATCTTTGACTTTGCCAACCAATCCTTCGTAGACTTGCTCGCATGTATGGCTGCGTTGTCCTGTTGTAAAGTCAATTTTGCAGAGCGGAAACGTCGAAGGTAGGGCTTGAGATGTTCTTCTAGCACTGCCTGGTAATCTTCGCTTTTCATTTTATGAGAAATAAAAGCTAAGGCCACTTTTCCGAAACCGCTGTATGCCCCCCATACCATGACGGAACCGCCTCCAAAGTTTCGGGTTGAAAAATAACGAGGTTCATGTCTCAGATCACGCCAATAATAACGCATTCCGTCTGGACCATCTAAATTTAATTTCTTCTCGTCAGACCAGATAATCTGAAAAGCAAGTAAAAGACCCAAGCTTTAATTACATAGGCTTGAAGGAACTAATTATTTATTATGAGAAAAAATGCACTGTCTATGTACCTTCGACCATTCGTGCGTCCAATGCAGCTTCTCTTCTGCAAAATTGTAGCGTGCCTGCATATGATGAGGTTTCAGTTTAGGCGCTTTTTGCATTTTTTCACATACTAAATTTGGGGAATCCTTCAATACTCGATGCACTGTACTTTTGGACACTTGAGGAGCCACTTCATTTTTTATTCTTCTGCACCCCTTAGTTGTTTGCGAGGCGGCGGCAACTATTTTTCGTTTGTCACGATCTGAGAGCTTTGGCCGTGGTCCACGTTTCTTCTTAACTATTTCATTACTTCTATTCTTTACATACAGGTAAATAGCATTTCTCGATCGGTTTATAAGCTTCGCTATTTCACGTTGTGGTTTCCCACATTTTTCATACGCATCAATTGACGCCTTTTCTTCTGCAGACAATGCTTTCCCTCTTCCCATATTTGTTTTAGTTCCTCGAATGTTATTAACGCACAAGCACAATTGAACTGGCCAAAAATGCGTTCGGAAGCCTGTTTATACATGCCAGGTAAAGCGGGAAAAACCCGGGAACTCCCGCTACTTACGGGAATCCCCGCAATAAAAATAGGAGAAATATTTATTTCGAACATATTGTGGGAATGTGCACTTTTAAAATAGGGAAAATACGTCGATAATCTCTATAAAGAATGTGGGAAAGTACGTATGTAAAAATTCCTTGGGAAAAATTTAAATTAAAAGAAAAACACAACTGTAAATTACTTTGGGAATTCACGCACAATATTTATTTTGTACATATAGTTAGTACATATATTTTATGACATGTAACAAGTTATATTTTAACATTATATATTTTAAATTACATTACTTTACGAATTATTTATTATTCTTCAAAAAAATTGAATTTTTTTTTAGTGGCCCTATTAATTTGGGACACCGATTTTTTCGAAAAAATGTCCAAATAAACGAACGAATGGAATTGCGAGCTCCATATTTTAGGAAAAATCGTTAATTCGACTCATTTATTCACTCAAAAAATTTGGTGCATTTTGTTCCAATAGAAAAAAAATTATCCTTAAAAAATAGGGTGGCCCTATAAATATGGGACACACTGTATTGTGTAAGTAGGAGCAAAAACAGCCGATTTAGAATTCGTGTGAGGTACACACAATACTTTTTGCCTCGAAAACAGTAAAATTGAGTCTATAAAAACTGTTTCGACATGGCAAATGAAATATTGAAGGTCGACACGGAGGCTGGAGAAAACGACAGTCGGCAGGGGAAAGGGGGTGTCCTTTTTGGCCCGCTGAGTTTCCAAGGAGCCAAAAGAGTCCGCGTTTCACCTCGCCGATTGTCATTTGTCGACAGACTGAAATACTTCATTAGTTTATGTCGAAACGTGTTTTGAAACGCTCTTTTTTAGTGTTTGAAAGGCAAAAACTATTATTTTTTTATTCTTATTTCATTCGTTTTATTCTTAAAGGGACAGTCCCTTCAAAGAGCGCGAAAAATAAGCGTTTTTTCATAATTTTTTTTTCTCACAGAAAGAAACATCGCAGACATAAGAATTTTGGGATAAGTTTTAGTCATACCTTGAACTTTATTTACAAAAAAAATTACATTCAAAGAATTTTAAATTTGCTGAGCAGTCCAGGGAATACCGTAGTGTCTCGACGCGGACGGAGTCTAACTGCGGGAACGATAGCGGCCGTAATTTACAACTGAAATTGAATATTTTTTTTGTTCTCTTCGGTCGACTATTTGTTCTATGTGAACTACGGATTTAAAAAAATTCTGATATTTTATACTTTTTTTTATAAACAAATAACTCAACAAAAAAATCACTTTTTCTTTTGCGTCATTTTTTTTGGGTCTAAATTTTCGAATTTTTCAAAATCTGTAATTCACATATAACAAATAAGTCTAACGAAGAGAACGAAAATAATTTTCAACTTCAGTTTAAAATTACGGCCGCTATCGTTCCCGCAGTTGGGCTCCATCCACTTGGTGACACTACGGTATTCCCCGGACTGCTCAGCAAATTTAAAATTATTCGAATGTAATTTTTTTGGTAAATAAAGTTCAAGATATGACTAAAACATATCCCAAAGTTCTTATGTTTGCGGTATTTCTTTCTGTGAGAAAAAAAATCATGAAAAAACGCTCATTTTTCGCGCTCTTTGAGGGGACTGTCCCCTTAAGTTTCCTTTTCGTACAAAATTTCTTTTATGTCTTGGCGGCTGTCGACAGAAACGTAGTTTCTATTTCGGTTTGATGTACTGATACCGTACGCAAATTTTGTAAAACCGTCAATAAAATAAATTAATATTCTCCCGTTCGGGATGTTTGAAAATGAGCGTTCTAATTGTAAGAGAGGATTTGTATTGCTTACAGTAATAATAATGAAGATGTATGAGTAGCAAGTATTTATTGTATTCAATTGTTTCATTTGTTTCATTACAACTTGTCCAAAGAGTTAGTATATATCGCACAAATAACCGTCCCAATGTATATTCGTAGAATATTAATGAATTGGAAGATCTAACATTGACCAGCCTAGGAAGAAGGTAGAAATGTTACTAAAGGCTTATAATAACCAAAATAGGAAATATGATTTTTTTAATATTATTTATTGACATTTTGTCATTTCTGATAGTTTTTTTATTGTTTTCTGGATAATTTTTTTTTATCGTAAAAGTTGGTATTATTTTCTTAAAGAAATTTAATTTTTAATTCAAAAATGTCCCATACGTTCATATACATAAATAACACTTATATTTTAATTAATTTCTCATTTTCTAATGTATACATATGATGAAGGTGGTACTTATTTCTTTTTTGAAAATCGATGGACGCACCCTCCTTAAAGTTTCGAAATGCAAAAAAATGCGAGTGTAAAAATTTCATCGTGATTGATGCAAATTAACCCGTGCCGCAAGAAGAGTGAAGTTTTGGAAAATCATCATTTTTTTACAAGAATATTTTTTTTTTTTTTTTTTTTTTGAAAAAATTCATACCCTCTTCTTACTGGTTTAATTTTGTCCCAATATTTCTATGATTTTACTTGTAAGTGATACTTGAACTTCAACAAAAATTTTCAAGTGTCTACATTTAGTACATAGAGTTTCTGGATGACATCGATCCTCTGAATAAACTTTTTGCATAACATTATTTATTAACCGAATGGATGATATATTGTTTTCAATATTCCTACCGAATATGACACTATACTCTCAACGCTTAAAAGATAATATGATTTTTTTATATGCAATGTTGTTTCTTTATCTACATATTTTAGCTCCAATATTATATACCTGGTAAGTTGATTCAACTTTGGGTATTAAATGATTTTTCGATAGAACGATAAATATTCGTAGTATATTTGCATATGCACACTAAAACTAATCAACTACTGTAATTTTATCTGTAAAGAATGTACTGGACCTTCAGTATGCTATAATTTATGTAACAGTTGAAACGAATACCATTATTATATGATAATATGCCCTATCGTTTAAAAGTCATACGATTTTTGCAATTCTACATTTTTTTAAATGAATGACTACTTTATATCTTATTTTCCAGCCGCATTAATATACATACTACAATAATTTCAAGACCTAGTGATCGATTCATAACATTCAACAATGTTTAGTGTTATCAAGCTTTGAGCAATAGAGCTTCAATGATATACGTATAATAACCTTTTAAATTATACCGGATACGATTTAATACCTAAAACTTATATAACACTAAATTATTATTAATTATTTGGTAAAATAAACTTGTATAATATTAATTTGATTTCAACTGTTAGTTGCAAGAACGGCGTTTGCAGAGAGGTGCTTTTGCTACATACTGATAGTTGAAATCACTCATTTATTACAACAGTTTATGAAGTAGACTTTTAGATCAGTGATGATTATTCATATCAACTTAGCGCGAACGCCGTTTATTCAGGAGAACTTTGTGCGTACGCCGATTTTACAAAATCGCACTGCGCGAGCGCCTGTTACCCAGCAACACTTAATGCGGGTGCCGTTCGCGCAACAGAACTTTATTCAAACGGCGTTCGAACAAAGTTCTGTTGCGCGAACGGCACCCGTATAAAGTATTACTGGGTAACAGGCGCTCGTACAAAGTGTTGTTGTGTGAACCGCACTTGCTCTAAGCATTGATGAGAATCAGTCATATAAGAAAAGGGATGTTTCATAAATACTATGCTTGTAAGGTGCATTTTTGAAATGTGTTTTCGCTTAGATGGCTAACTATTAAAAGGCCTATGGAGAAAGTTTTTGCTGACAACAAATACGTCATTATAGATGGTTTGGGTGGACTGACATTTCGTGTTTGTTCTTTGCTTTACATTCATATAATAAAAAGCTTTATTCCTTAAGTGCTAATAAATAGGTATGAGGTGTATACTGAAGAATATATTAAATTCAATTTACTCATCATCGTTTGTGCGAACGTCATTGGCATATACATGATAATACTGTGATTGCGTAAAATTCGAGACAATACTTTTTCTTTAAATTATTACAAGTATAATTTTTTTTAGAATGAATAGTTAGCCATTTCTTAAAAAGAATCGTATAAGAAGGCATTCGAGAAGTCGACACTGACCACACTTGAAGTTGAAAATTTATATACGTAGCAATATTATGTTGATTACTAAACATCAATATACAAAACGTATTCGTAATTGTGAATTGCTTAGCAAGAAAATGTAACCGATATTTCGAGTTTTGCCTGAATCATAAACTTCTCTCGAATAATGTAAAAGTTGTATGTTTGGCAAAAGTATAGTATATAAAGTAGTGTATACACTACTTTCACATGTATTTCAATGTACACTAGTCCCTTGCTATAACGAGTGCTTTTTCTCTTTCTATTCTGATCTGTCAGCATAAAAAAAAAGGACAGATAATACTCGTTATAGCAAGGGACTAGTGTATCATTATTTCTAAACGCATCATGCATTTGGGAATCAGAATTTTTTATTTCTGAAAATCATAAAATCTTTCGATGGATATGCCTATTACGTGTTAAAACTACAATTCCTAAGTGTATGTTCATATTCGGTAGGAATATTGAAAGCAATATATCATCCATTCAGTTAATAAACAATTTTATGCGAAAAGTTTATTCAAAGGATAGATGCCATCCCAGAGTTTCATTCACAAATGAATATGAGGGTCATTTCCAGACGAAAGAAAGAAGTTCTGTAAAATGACGAATTTAAGAAAAAAATTCGCAGTTTCTCCATTTTATAAGTGATCTACTCGAATTTTTCCAAAATCTTGTTCTCTAGTGCTTACCGTTGAAAAAACAAAAAACTCTTTTTCAAAAATCCCTAACTGATTGATTTGATTTTTTTATAAAATTATAAATTATAAAATATAAAACTTTTTTAAATAATAACGTATTTGGCTTATTATAGCTTATTTTGACATAAGCATTATTAACTAATCTGATGGCGGAAAGTCGAATTTTTCAATGTTTTTATAAAAAAAAACCAATTCCGAGATTCTAGTCTGTACTTCTATTTATTAAAAAAATATTCAAAAAACTAACATTTTTCATCTACACACTCCTTATCGATTTCGTAACTTCAGCGTTCTCCCAAAACAATTCAGAATTTTGAAGTAGATTATATAACTAGACTCTTAATAACAATGACTCATTGATAAAACCTGTTTAAATCTTAAAATTTTAACGTTAAACTGTGTGACCTTAAAAATTACAAAAACGAAAACTCTCTAGAACGATTGATAATCACTCTCTAAATACTTCCTTCAAACGTTTTTTCAAGATTAACGTTTCAGTTAAATTAATTAAATACATTTTTTTTTTCAAAAGCATCCTCTAAATCACGTAATGTTGGTCATTTTTTCTCGAACAAAAGATGATTTGTGTTCTCTAATTACCCTGTTTCCATTCTGCGATGAAATATGTCGAAATCTGCACGAGAAAAATTTTGGAATTGCGCTCGATGAGTCTTTATTCTTCTATAGCTGGAGCTCCTTTGTTAATGGTCTAGAAAGTTGATCAACAGGGGGTACCGTGTGACTAATTCGGGTATCAAAGCTGGTGATGGAACGGGAACAACGGGACTTTTAAAAAGGAGCTCCAGCTATAGAAAAATAAAGACTCATCAAGCGCAATTCTAAAATGTTTCGCGTGCAGATTTCGACATATTTCATCGCAGAATGGAAACAGGGTAATTAGAGAACACAAATCATCTTTTGTTCGAGAAAAAATGACCAACATTACGTGATTTAGAGGATGCTTTTGAAAAAAATTTATTGAATTAATTTAACGAAAACGGGAGCTAATCTTGAAAAAAACGTTTGAAGGAAGTATTTAGGGGGTAATTACCAATCGTTCTAGACAAGTTTAATTTTTTTGTTTTCAAAGTTGTTTTTGGGCACACAGTGTTATCAATATCGTTACAATAAACGTTGCGCACGTATATTATATATGTAGCTTGCTAAGTCGTATGCGTCACCCCCGTCCCGCTCCGCCTAATATTAGTTAAAGTGACATGTACCTCCGTGGGTGGCACTGAACCGTTCTCAGCTCGCTTTATTTTACCCCCATATAGAAGCTCATATAAGAAATTCCACTTCAAAATATAAAAAATTCTTTACCTACGCAAACGACCAAACCACAAAAGTTCATGAGAAAAACTGCGATTCTTCGCATTATAAAAAACTTACCTCGACTCCAGTGACTCCAAGAGCGGTAATTATATTCGGAGTCATTCTGAAAGGAACTTTTTCCGGGACCCTGAGAGTTTTTCCTTTTTCGAAGCAAACATTGTAATCGATGTGAACAACTTGTCCAGTGTTCAAGTTTACTAAAACATTGTCCAAATGTCGATCACCGAGTCCAATGATGTAACCAATAATCGACATCACAGCTACAGAGCATGAATAATTTTTCGTCGCTTGCCACCAACTCCCAGAATTTACACTATTGCACCAAATTTCCCTTGAAGATGGAAACAAAAAATTTTGTTAGGTATTGACAATAACTTCACCAAGAAATATTTAAAAAATGCGAAAATTCAAAAATTTAACACTAATTCCTGATTTATTCTAAACTTGATTGAACAAAAAAAACCGTAGGAATAAAAATGTTAAGATTTATTTCTGAATGCTACTCGAATTATCAAGAAAAAAAAAATGTAATTTAATCGAAAAAATGCGAAATTGATAATTTATTCATCAATGATATACTCACTTTGCCAAAAGATCTTTGGGCGTCTCGTTCATAAGTTCTGCTAAAACTTGTTTTAAAACAGCAAGCGGCCATTCTTTTCTGTTTTCCAGGGCTATTCCGCGTTCTTTGAGCAAAGGGGTGAGTTTGTTATAGAATAAGTCAGAAGGTCGCAGAACTGTGGAATTGGAAGACTTCCCCACGGTTGCGCAATCCTTTTGTTGCCACCTTTTGTAGATGGCAAAAAGAGGAGTGACACTGTCGACCCACTGGATAAGTCCTGAACGTGGACCTAAAGGTATCACTGAGTAATGGCGTGCTCTGAAAAGTGACAAAAAAAATGTCGATGGATGAATAATAAAATAGAAACGTTGATCTGATTGATAGAATAATATAGTATTTGAGGATAAGATAAAGCAATATACATAGAATGAATAGAACCATACACATAGACTCACAAATAATTTACTAGAAATAGACTCATAAATAGCACATGTAGGTGATAATTAAATGAATAAAAATTCATATAAATAATAACAAGTAAATAAAGAAATAAACCAAACTATTAAACAAATTTATAAATCGTTATTTTTTTGAAATTTATCAAGATTATCATTCTTTACTTAAATTCTCAAACAATTCTGTATTTTACACCTTTTCACAGTAATGTTAGTACAAATTTTCAAACTTGACAGAAATTTTCATTCACTGGAGATTTTAGAAATGAAGGATTCAACTTTAATTAGAAATCAAAGGCTAGTCAACAAGATAAATTGATAAAAATTGTCTACATTGGCACCATGTAGTTGAAGGGTCCGCGTTCAAAACCTGTTGTGAGTCATTTTTTTCGGAATCTACTTTTTTGGGTTTTTAGATACTTTTTAAGTACGATGTTAACATCCCGCAGAGAGAATTCGGAAATATCGTCTAGTTTTTTTTACTGGATTTTTCAAAATTGCGTTTCGCTATGAGCGACATAGGTCCGCGGTCTCAACATATGACGTCTTATGGAGAAATCATGTTTTTTCTCACGTTTGCTCGATTTGCTCGTACAATACAGTAGTAGGGCTTAATTCATTATGTATAAGGTGAAGTGTAAGTGTGTGCCGAGAGATTTTTGTTTTCAATTCCACGTCACCTTCTATATTATTTGTCAGTTTCGACAACATACGATCATCAGGACAAATTCGTTTTGTCTTTACAAGGTTAGTTAATTTTTACAGTAAACTATATTACAATTTTGCATGCGGATTCATATTCTACATACGATTCCTAACATTTTGATGTATAATAATTGTTCGCAGCTTGCAACAGAGAGGAAAAAAATGCGCGCTCATGAAAAAATCGCCAGCGTCGTTCCAAAGGCAAGGAATACGTAACGTCAAAAGGGAAGAAAATACCCGAGGTGAAAAAGCCTTCTCTCAAAGCAAGCGTTTTGTACAAAATTTTTTGATGATTTCACCTTCCAACTTTTTAAATTTTATCCATCATGAAAACGTGATTAAAATAATGGTAATGAGTAATGACGATAATAATTATTATGACAAAGATGTTATATAAAATAACATACAAATAAAATTTTCTGTATGAAATCAAAATATTAACATTGATATAAAACGGAATAAGAAATAAGTATGAAAAATACAATATTTTTGATTGAAATTTAGAAATTTTAGCCATAGGTACATAAGTTCGAAAATAACAATAAAAATAAAAATAGTTATTATTATTATTACATTGTAATATTGCAATTGTATTATTACACAATGTAAAAAATATAAAATAACATATTATTTTTTTATACTCAAACAAAACATTAATATTGATAGTAAATAAAATATGTTCACTATGATTCACTATGGTTAATTTTGTTACAGAGAGAAGTGCGAGCGATTTGAACCGATACGAATTCGAAGCATCAGGTTCAAGAGAGTTATCGAAGGAAAAGAAAGCTGATTTGATGAAGATTATTAACATTATTCCTGAAGAATTTAAAAAAAAAACTGATGTATATCTTTTCTTACGAATGAAATAATAATTATATTACGATATCGAAATTAATAAATACGTCATCGGAAAAATAAGTCTGAAATATTTTTTCAGATAGATCAATCATATTTTCTAGGAGAATGTATCAAATACTTTTAATAATTGCATTTTGAAAACATTAAAAAAAGGACATGGCTGATAACAGGTTTAGACCGTGGGGCACCCTTGTTGATAACATATGTATAACTTTCGAGCCTCATACAATCGGGGATTTTTGGTAAAATGTAGCGAAACTTACACACATCATATTTCTATAGTCAGTGAACAGAAAACACTAACACTACAAAAAAAAAAAATTGTAAAAATGACGCTTTTTTCCCGGTCTGTAAAATTTGTGAAATGGCGCGTAACAAGTTTAGACCGCGAAACCTTCAGTTGATTTTGAAGATTGAATGATTAAAATTTACAAATCTTTCAAAACGTATTCAAATTTTCAGTCATCTTTAAAAAATATGACATTCTTTTCATATGATAGCAGTTGGACATGGTGACGAAATTATTTTTGAAGTAACAATAATAAAAAATATTTGCAAAAAACAAAAAATGAGAACATTTCAAATTACAGTATTTCAAGTTTTGCGTTCTGTCTTTCATTGAGTTTTCATGAATATTTTAATTTTTGAAATTTTTAGCAATTATCTTATTAACTTCAAAAATTGTACGAATCCCAGGAATTTGGTATATATTTCATACATTGAAGATTGGAATCTGAGGAATATGACAAGTATGAATATTATCTAAGTTCCCAAAACATTGACGGTTTTAGAATTATAATATTATTTCGTCTCTTTCTTCACCTAATGAACTATAATTCTTTCTAATATTCTAGGTTTTAGAATGGAACGATAATTTTTTAAATATTTTACATTTCATAAATTTTTTATGATTCCAGATAATTCATGAAACATCCTTCAAATTTTTAAAATCTTTAATATGATTAGTAAGATTTTCGTAATTTAATAAATTTGGAAACTGCTTAAAATTCAAAGTTTGAAAGAAAAACTGAAATACTTCCTACTTCCGTTTCTTTCCAACAACAAAAAATTTAAAATCCATACACACCTCAAAAAATAAACTCAAAATATTCTCACCTGTACATTTTCTTCGATCCATCGTTATTCTTCGACATCATCGTGTTGCAAGTGCTCAAAAACTGCATAATCCTCTCATCCAGATGAAGATCCTCGAGACCCTTGAACAAATAGGTATAAATTCGTCCATCGGAGCCTTGAAAGGCCAGTTTCTTCGGTTTTGTTTTCGTGGGTAAAACTTGGACGTTGTTATACACGGATTTGACGGTGACGACTTTATTGTCAACCAAATTTATGCCCGGCATGGCAATGCAAGTATTTTTCAAATTCGCCAGAGTCGGGCTGATGTCGCTCATTAGGAGCGTGTAAACACCGCGTTTGTTAACACGTTGTGACAATTTCGTTTCCAGTTGTTTTAAATATTCCAAAGTTGTTCGTGGTTTAGACGGATTTTTCGGGTTTTCGAATTTGTCGATAACGTCTTTGATGCAAGAACTGAATTTTGTCTGAAACATGAAGAAATTTTACAATGTAAAAATCCAGTCAAATGGGAAAAACTAGAGAATAATTAAGAAATGTGAACAACATATTTGTAAATAATATATTAAAGTTTTATTTGATGCTCTAGTAATTTAACTATTTGAAAATTTTATCAAGGACAAAACAAATTAAAAGTAATGAATGAGGGTCACGAATCGAGCCTTTCTTTTTTTGGATTTTGTGATGCTGACAAGGTAAATTTTGATCATTTTTCAAACGAGTAAATATCCAATAAGGTTTTATAACCACTCTATATTTTTTTCAAATTCATTCTCACCTGGAAAGATTTTTCGTGCGGAGTTTCAGCAGGTACAGAAATCGTGACCGAAACGAGATTTTCCAAAATGAACACAATAGGTTTCAAAATGATCCTATTTTTCTCGATGATTAATTTTTCTTTTTCCTCGTTGGTCAACCACGCGTTGTCTTGAACCTTTTGGACTTCGATTTCGAGCTTCTCGAATTTGCTTGCGATGTCAGAATGATGTTGACAAAGAGTCGACAGCCAAAGTTCGTCCCACAACATCGTGATTCTGCGTAATTCTTTTACGAGAATATTCACTTGATTTACAGAATCTGGATTTTTGCTGGAGAGACAATCGTTGAGTTGGGCAAAACATGAATTCAAAAACCCATCGTTGACGTCGTACTCGATTTCGTCAGTTTCTGATTCGCTCTGGAAAAAATTATGATTTACCGCAAATTGTTTAAACAGAATATATAAGAGTAAAGATGATTATTATTCAAACTTATAAAACTATACAACAAAATTGTGAACTTCATGAAAAAAATTTTCTATCAATGAACAACGAACCGTACATTTAAGCTAATACGTTAAATAATTTTTTTTCTTTCATTTCTTTCATCGAATTTACTACAAAATGAGAACTAAAAACAAGGACCAGAAGTAAAAAAGAACTGAAAACAATTATATTTATGGATTCAAGTAATAACCCCAGTAAACGCGGGGGTACTTAACAAGGTATCAGTTAGGTACCACTTAGGTACCAGTTAAGTACTTTCTCAAAAATCTCCTCATTTTTATTAAAATTCGGTAAAATTTTGACTGTATAATGTTTATCAAGTGTTTTTCTTAATTTTCACGTAGTCAAAAATGCGAAAAAATAATGCATTAATTTTTAAACAACATACATTTAAACACATTTCGAGTAGATAACCCATATGTCATGCGCCAGATAATATTCAGATAATGCGCAACGCGGGAAATTTGGAATGCGCCGTCAAATCAGTTGTTTTCACAGGGGTGTACGTATTCGGAGCACTGCAATGCGCGATTATTATTATTATTATTTTTTTTTAGTTTGATAACATACCGAGTGTTCTCAGAGTTTTTGAACCTAACCGTAATGATGTAATAATAGGTGATTAACGTTTGGAAAATTGTCGCCTAAAGTTTTCAGTTTTTTATTTGCAATAAACATCAAAATATTGCGTCAGGGGTTTTAACATCGAATTTTCACTTTAAATTATTCAAAATTTATACGATTTTATTCATTTTTGATGTAACAGGTGTATTCGTGCACTGCAGTGCCCCGAATACGTACGCCCCTGTAAGAACAACTGATTCAACGGCGCTTTTCAAATTTCCCGCGTAGCGCATTATCTGAATATTATCTGGTGCAAGACGTATGCGTTATCTACTCGAAATGTGTTTTAATTTATGTTGTTTAAAAATTAATGCATTATTTTTTCGAATGTTTGACTACGTGAGAATGAAGAAAAACACTTGATAAACATTATACAATCAAAATTTTACCGAATTTCAATAAAAATGAGGAGATTTTTGAGAAAGTACTTAACTGGTATCTGACTGGTACCTTGCTAGGTACCACTTAAGTACCGATTAGGTACTGACGCATTCGCTAGGAAAAATAGTACATTGTTAACCGCTGCGCATTATTGCTGTTCCGACGACAGGAAAATATCGTCCTTGTTCAAGGATGGCAAATGTGCCAAGGTTAACATAAGATTTTGACCCGGAGACGCACAATAGTTTATTGTGTAGCTAGGAGCAAAAACAGCCGATTTACAACCCGTGTGAGGTTTGCCGCCTGAGCGAAGCGAAGGTGGCAATCACATGAGTTCTAATCGGCTGTTGTTGCTACGAGGTACACACGATACTTTTTGTCTCGAAAACAGTAAAAATGAATGTATCAAAACTGTTTCGACATGGCAAATGAAGTATTGGAGGTTGACACGGAGGCTGGATAAAATGACAGTCGGCAGGGCAAGGATACTAGATAGACTAGGATTGGAAACTCGAGTGGGGTAAAATGCCTCGCATCGGCTATCATCATTGGCCTGAACCTTGCACGATGTTGTAAATAACGCGCAAGGTTCGGGCGGAACAATAAAAGGTTTGATTCCCCCACTATCATCGCCGACATATTTTGGAATGTCGCACACAATAGAGAAGCGGAGCAGTTTCTTATCCTAGTCTATTTAGTATCCTTGGGGCAGGGGAAAGGGGTGGGGGAGGGGGGCTCTTTCTGGTTATCTGGGTTTCCAAAGAGCCCTGCTTTTCACCTCGCCGGGTGGCATAGTCGACAGCCTGCGAGTTGGCCTAAAATACTTCATTTGTTTATGTTGAAACGTGTTTTTAAACGCTCTTTTTTAGTGTTTGAAAGGCAAAATAGTACATTTTGCATCTAGGGAAAAAAAATTTCTCGCGAGGGTGTAAGTTATACCCCGAGCCGAAGACGAGGGATATATTCACCCAAGGGAGAAATTTTTTTTCCCATGGTGCAAACGATTTTTTTTATCACAGCGGGAGAAAAAGCCAATTTTTGCCCGCGAAGCGAGCAAAAAAGTAGGCTTTTTAGACCGCTACGATAAAAAATATATTTTTTGGAATCAGAAAAATTTGTAATTTGTTATGTTGGGTGAGTTTTGAGTTTCGTTAAAATTGACATTATGACAGTTAATAATGATAATTCATCAACGTTGTTGACATGTCAACACAAATTTACCTTTTTTATTAATTATTTTCTTTAACAATGTCAACTAAATGATTTTTCGAAATGCAATGATTTACTTATGCATTCTTTATCGAGGAATGTTTTTGATTTGGTTTTTTTTTTTTTTTTTTTTTTTCACATTCAAGCTAAAATTTGTTGTTTGTGAATGATTCGTACAGTTTACAGGAAATTTTTAATCTATTACATCGATGTAATGAAAAATTCTATTTTTAAATTCTATTTATTGATGAAAATTTTCCATTTATTCTATTGATTGCATAAAAAATTTTCAATTTTGAAAATCTTCGTCCATAATATCGAGAGAAAAATCTTTTTGGATTTAAAATTTGTATATTTTATAAACACAATTTATGACGATAACTTTTTTCCATTTATTTATTTATCGATTTTTTTAAACATTTTTACTTTTCAGTTAATACGATGTTAAAATTTTTGATATAAATTTTTGAGTTTAAAACACTGAATATTGATTTGTACCTCACAGAAAACATTTCATCATTTAATTTCATAACAAAAATTCATAAGAATGCAGTTAATTTGAGTTTCTGATGCAAAGTATTCACAGTTTTCAAACTTTCTAATCTAAAGTGTCAAAATCTCAAATTTCTCCAATTTCGGAATATCAAGTCAGTTCTTTTTATTTATGAAAATTTATTTTTTATTTTAATGACAAAAAAATAAAGTTTGAAAATTCCTCATTCAAAATATCAAGAACATAAATCTTTTTAGACCAAACATTTTTATTTTTCATTAATTGAATCAATACCAACCATAACAATTTTTCATTCTTTCTCCAAATTTTTGGAACTCTTACACTGTTAGAAAAAATCTCGACAACTTGCCACCGAAGTGGCAAGTTGTAACGACGCGGTGCGATATTTCGGTGCGAGTGAGTATTTTTTACACCGTCTCGGTGTAAAGTTGACGAGCTCACGAAATCTCTACTTCGCGGTGTTCGAAACATTATTCAATCGTACTGTACAGTATTGTTTCAGCACGGAGACGGTGCGGAAACTTTTCTTGCTGAATCAAACACCGTGAGGGCGTTCTTCGCGCACATGTGCAGTGAAGTTGAGAGCGAAGGTCATTCGCGTTCTTCTTTTGTTCCGAGCGTTTTGAGAAAGGGGTTATGTGCGCTAGGATTTATTATTATCCATTTTTACAACTACATAGTTTATATTAGCGCGCCCATACGGCATATAATACAAGAATCATCATTTTTACCAGCGCCGGTTTAAGAACAGGGCCGACGGGACGCGGCCCGGGGCCCCCACGAAGAATGCAAACAAATAAGTTTTTCAATTTTTAATGGACTTAACATAACAATTTCCGTACAAGTGATTCGAAATGAATAAAATCTAATATTTGCATGTAAAGTATGAAAAAAATGGATTAGAATATCTGAAATTGAAACCTCAAATAAGTGTTAACCAAAAAAAATATTTGATCATCAATAAATAATTTGTTGTTTCTTGAAAACTTCGATTGAATAAGATCTTCAGGCAAAGCTTTTTTGTCAGGAATTAGTATGGCACGTATTTTATCATGGTAAAAGAGTTATTTTACATTATTTCATTAGAAACAAAAACAAATTATTACAATTTTTCAATATATTTAAAATAGTTTCTATCACGCATGGAAAATTTTCAAAGCAATTAATGGAAAAAATTTCATATAGGGTACACGTTGAAAACTAGAATAATTTTATTAAAAACTAACCAAACCTTCCCTAGTAAAAAAGTGCTATATATGGAACATATACGAATCATATATGTGTACCTTATGGTACATATATGGTTGGTCACCATAATAGCATATATGGTTGGTCATATATGTCTAGAGCTGTATAAGGATCGTACATGTTTCATATATGGCAATACATACATGAATCATATATGATATGCATATCATATAAGGGGCACATATATGTTTCATATATGAAAGTCAAATCATATATGGTAGCTTATAAGGAACATATATGGCACTTTTTTACTAGGGTTTTTCAACAGCTGTTGCTACACTAGTGTAGCAACAAGTAAGATGCCTTTAAAAAAATTCGTTAACAATTTTTCACCTTTCCTGAACCTCAAACATAAATTCTATGAATTAAAGGAAAAGAAACTTCCTTTCAACCTTGTTGAAATTTTAATATAGGTACGTCTTTTTGTTTATCCTGCCTGCATAACTAAATTTTTAAGTAATTACCAAAATTGGCTGTTTTGAGAATGAATTGCTACTACAGTTTCGTTGCTTAGCAATTGAAAACTTTTTTTTCATTATTATTATCCAAATTTTAGCTTCTTCACTTAGTATGTACTTTTTCAATTTTTATTACCATTTTCTTCTACACTTGAAAAAAATTTTGAGTAATTTTAAACACACAAATTTTTGAACAATAAAAAGTAAAGTGAAGGTTTTTTTTGTTCTTCAATAACATGTTTCTGTTATGATTCATGAAAAGGATATTACCATTTGCTATAGTGAGAGTAATTTGCTTGAAAAAATATACACATACATTTGGAAATTTAATAGACGAAATTCATCTTTGAAAGTTAATCCTGAAAGTAGAATTTTTTTGAATTAATGGAATATGTTTTTACCCATTTTTCATTTCTACATACATGACATATTTCTACATATATTATACATCGTATGATTTTATCAAAAATTATTTAATAATTTGTAATTATAATTAAAATACTAAATTGTTCTTTGAAATTATTATATTAATTATATTTGGTATATAAGGGTGTCACTTATTTTGGCGACGTCGGAATTTTTCATTCCAGGGCTGTAAATCAATCAAGATAGAAAAAAAAAAGTTTTTGTAAAGTTTAAAGCAAATCGAACATGATTAACACGTGCCACAAAACGACTGAAGTTTTGAATGGGATTTACATTTAATTTTTCATGTTTTATTCAAAAATTCATACTTTGTGAAAAACTTGCGATAAATGTTTGAAACTTGGCATAATTTGAGTGTACAATGTGACGTGCATGATCGAATTTTTCTGCAATTTTCTATCGCTGTTATCTATGCTTTACGAGTATCGAAAAAGTACTTGTTTTCTTTTTTTCAGTGCTCGTAAGACATAGATAGCAGTAATAAAAAATTTCAGAAAAATTTGGTCTTGAACGTTTGAGTTATACACTCAAACTACGCCAAGTTTCGAACATTTATCTTTATTTTTCAGAAAATTTGAAATATTGGACAAAAAAATTTATGATATTATCGCAGAACTCCACACTTGAACATTTTTCCGATAGATAAAATAGACCTACCTTCAGAATTCTGAATAAACATTAAAATTTAATCAAATGTTTCAGAGAAATGAAGACAAGAGTATTTTGATGAAATTAATATGTGTGATAATTAATATTTTAGCAATCTAGTGATCCACGCGAAAGCTTGATTTCAATTTGTATTCTGAGCCGTCGAACATCTGTTTAGGAATTTTTTGTTCATTATTTTCGTTTAGAATATTGAATCGGATCGTACTTTTACACTCGTTCGTCTCTCAACACTTTCCACCGTCTTTCGCACCGAAAAGATGTAATATCCCTCTTGCTCAGATGAAAAAGGCACGCCCTCGCATACGCCACCAAACCTCGCACCGAAAGGGATGTGAAATAACACACTGAAAGTGCGAAGAGGAAACTCTCGCACTTTTCAGTGTGATTTCGAGTCCTTTTTCTAACAGTGTATTCTGCGGTAAATTTGATGAAAAATTTCTCAACAATGTACATCAATATAAATAATAATGATGAGAAGAAATTTCTCCATTTTTCAACACAAATTTATAAGAATGCAGTCCGTTTGGTTTATGATGCTGAATATTAACAATTTTCAAAATGACTGGTTCAAAACAGGTCCGTGGAACTCTCGAGAAGCGTGATAAGGGACAGGCTCTGGTCACCAGAGAGCGCTGATAGCTAGTAGGCTAAATTGTAAAGGTCGAGAATTTTCGAGTGCGGGGAAGTAGCAACGGGGTGGGAGCCGCCTCGACCGCCGCGGCGGAAGGTCGGGGTGAGCACAGGGATTTTGAAAAAATGGGGGAATTGAAAACATCGAAATAATAGATCAGATTTATGTACGGCATTGTACAGCATATACAGAATCAGAGACTGACTTAGTAAATAATAAAAATAATCATTAAAATTTAGAAAATCCATTACTTCCAGTACCTAGAATTTATTGCGATTAGAGCTTATTCAATTGTAAAAAAAATTTAAATTATAACAGTAGAGTAGTTTGAACGATGAATTAAAGTCATCCATTCAAAAAAGTTAAGAAATAAATAAGTTTTCAACAAATAAGTTGAAAATATGGATCAGGATTGTTCTTCAGATAGCTATTGTAAAAAATCAGATTTTCTTTCTTACTGAATGTAGAAGATATGATATTCTTCCTCATCATTTGAATTTTAACTTAAAATTTATTGAATTTAAAAGTAAATATGTGAATAGGAAAAGGGACAATTATATACAGAAGACGAAATTGAGGTTTTTAAATTGGGAAATACAAGATGCTCATTTTCATTTAAAATATTTGAAAGGGAAGATTTGAATATGGAAAATGAATTGAATTCGATATTGCCTAGGTTCCTATTGAATAGGTTTTATTACTACAATTTTGAGAGATATAGAACTGTGTATGATAAAAATTTTGGAAGATTGAGATCGAAATTCAATGGTTTATTAAGGAAACATAATATTTCGAATAACATGATAAGACTGAATTTGAAAACGTCTGATAATATAAGAAATTTAACGACTCGTAAAATTCCTGATTTTGTAATACATACTTTGAACTTATGAGAAAAATATAATGCTTCATATCAGGATAATAGAAGAATTCCTTACACTGAAATTATAAAAGACTGTGAAGGCAACATTTACAAGATCGATGAGAATCAAAGAAATGACTTTCGAAATGATATGGTACAATCCTTACTTAGACATTTTCATAAAAAGGAACATTTAACGATAAAGGAGAAAATGATAATTAATTACACGAGGATGACACAGAGGTTTTTTAAAGAGAATAATGATTTAATGGTGACAAAGGCGGATAAAGGAGGTAAAATTGTAATAATGCTTAAATCCGATTATATGGAAGGCATGCTGACGCAACTTAATGACAATACTACGCATAGAAAAATAAAAAATAACCCACTGAATAAAATTAGGAATAATAACAATGAAATTTTAAAGGATTGGCTGAAAAAGGACTATATTCAAAAGGAAACTTATTTTAAATTATTAGAAACAGAGGGAAATCTCCCTAGGGCTTATGGCCTCCCTAAAATACATAAGATTGGTAATCCGTTAAGATTAATAATATCATCTGTTGGCAGCCCTACGTATTTTTTGGCTAAATTTATACGAGATTTATTAAGTCAAAATTTTGGCACAGCAAACAGTTATATTAGGAATAGTTTTACACTGAAGAAAGAATTGGAAAGAATCAAAATACCTGAAGATTTTATTCTAATATCATTAGATGTTACATCATTATTTACAAATGTTCCAAAAGAACTTGTCCTTAAAGCAGTTGAAAAGAGATATGAATTATTACCAAACTCTACTAAAATGATCCCAAAGTCTGAAATATTGAGATGTTTGTCATTTTTACTACAATCCACAAACTTTATTTTTAACAATGAGTTTTATGAACAAATTTATGGCACTCCAATGGGTAGTCCCATTTCTCCAATCGTTTCTGACTTAGTAATGTAGGACGCAGAGGAGGAATGCATAAAGAATTTGAATTTTAAATTACTTTTTTATGGTATATACGTTGATGACATAATAGTAATCGTTCCCAAAAATAAAATCACAAATTGTATGGAAGTTTTCAACTCTTATCATAATAGAATTAAATTTACATGTGAAATCGAGAATAAAGGTATCTTGAACTTTTTGGAGTTAAAAATTATTCGTAAGAATGACATGACCTTGGAATTTAACTGGTATAGAAAAGTGACGGCTTCTGATAGACATTTTAATTTCATATCAAATCATCCATTATCTCAGAAGATACAGGTAATATGGAATTTAGTAGATAAAGCAGTAGGATTATCCGACATCACCTTTCATGAAAAGAACTTGGACATAGAAAAATTTTGGATAAAAGTGACTACCCTGAGGAAATTGTTAATAAGCAAATAAAGAAAAGATTAAATAGCATAAGATACAATGGTGGAAGAATTACGAATACTATTAAAGAAAGAGTTAATAATTTCATATCTTTACCATACATAAGAATCAAGAATTAATAGGAAATACGGAATGAGAAATGTCTTTAGAACTCAAAATAAGATTAATTCAGGGATTATTAAAAAGGGCAAGGATAGACTTAAAAAGGAAGATAACCAGGGCTTAGTTTATGAATTAAAATGTAAGGATTGTAATAGTATATACAGGGTGCGCCATTTCTTATGTCGGTATTGTAACATTGAATAACTTAAACATTTGACAACCGATTTACTTGACTTCACTTGTTTTGGAAACGTCAATTCAGTACAATTTCAACCATGTATCGCTTCACACCAAAAGAACGCGCTGAAATAGTTACTTTGTACATTGAAAATAGTCGTTCAGTTGTGTTAACTCAACGAGCATATCGTCGAAAATATCTTGGCAAACAGGCACCATCTGACAACACTATTCGTCGTTTGGTGTCGAATTTTTGTGACCACGGGACAGTGAAAGATCGCGAACAACCCGTTCATCAACGACCAAGACGTTCAAATGAACTGATTGAAGCTGTCAGAGAGAGCGTTGCCCAAAACCCAAAAGTTTCATATCGTCACCGCGCTCAGCATCTCGGCATCAGTGGAACCACTCTACGGCGCATTTTGAAAGATGATTTGCATTTGTTTCCGTACAAAATGCAATTAACACAAAGAATATTGCCTACAGATCATCCACGTCGCTTGGAATATGGACAAACAATCGCTCGAATAGTTGATACTGAACCTGATTTTTGGAAGCGAATTTTAATGACCGACGAGGCACATTTCAAACTTTCTGGAGGCGTTAATAAGCAAAATTGCCGCATTTGGGGAACGCAGAATCCACACGAGATCCATGAAACGCCATTGCATGACCAAAAAGTTACTGTTTGGGCCGGCGTTTGCGCCAAAACCATCATTGGTCCTTATTTTTTCAAAGAGAACCAAACGATCGATGGAAACCGATATCGGTGGATGTTGGCTCACTATGTCTGCCCACAAATGCGTGAAAAAGGTCTTGAAGATTACTGGTTTCAACAAGATGGTGCGACCTGCCACACTGCGAATCAAACAATCCAGTTTCTGCAACGAAAATTCCCTGGACGTCTGATGTCAAAAAGAGGCGACATTGAATGGCCACCCAGATCTCCAGATTTGACCCCTCCAGACTTCTTTTTGTGGGGTTATTTGAAAAGTAAAGTGTACGCCAGCAAGCCGCAGACCATTGAAGAGCTTAAGGAAAATATTCGTGCCGAAATCATTGCTATACCACCCGAGATGCTCGAAAAGGTAATGGAAAACGCCGCAAAAAGGGCATATTTTGCTGTGAACAATAAGGGCGGCCACTTGATTGATGTTGTGTTCAAAAACTAGTCTAAATAAATTGTAAAGGACCAAACTAAATAAAAATACCTCATTTACAGAAATCGGTTGTTTTTTTTTCAAGTTATTCAATGTTTACATGCCGACATAAGAAATGGCGCACCCTGTATATAGGAGAGACCAAGAGAAAATTGAAAACAAGGATAAAAGAACATGAGAATAATATAAGACATATGAAATCAACATATAACGTAGTTACCAATCATCGTATACAGATGAATCATGACTTTGATTGGAACAATGTTAAAATCTTGAATTTTGAGAGAAATTATTTTAAACGTCAAATAGCTGAAATGATTTTTATTAAATCGAAGAAAAACAGTATTAACAAACAACTGGACACGATAAATTTAAACGCTAATTATGATAAATTGATAAATAGAATTTTATAATAGGAATAATTATCGTGTTAGTATGAGTTTTTTCTATTGGTTCGTCCCTTTCTCTACCTTAGTAGTAATAACAGATATTTATAGAAACTTCGAGAATTTCCAGATTAGTCTTGTCTTGTTCATTGCCACAGACATATGTGATTGATTTTAAACAAGAGGGAAGAGATAAGACGAAAATCGCATCATATACTATTCACGATGGAACTGAAAAAAAAAAAAAAAAAAAAAAAGAGGAAAGTTGAGTTTAGTGAATTATTTGAAACATTGAAGTAAAATTCAAATGATGAAATTGACTTGCCAATAGAATTGGTGTAGATATGCTTGTGCTTCAATCATGTAAGTTGAGTAATAATTGGAAATCTGGTTTTAATTTATCATAATATTGTTAATAATCAAATTGGAAAAACATTTTTGTTTATATCAAGATTCCTGATGAGGACCAAAAATTATAAGGTCGAAAGCTTGAACGAAAGAGAATTAATAAAGGAATGAGGAAAAATACCCATCATTCTCTTTTTTTTTTTCTTGAATATTGGCTCCGAGGATCAAACTCGATATTATTCACAACTCCACGGAGCGATTTATCCTCTAATTACACTAATTTTATTCAACAAAGAGGAATTTATTTTAAATAAGTTTTCCGTCTACAATGAGAAATAGTATATTTCGTATCAAGGAGCAGAAACGAGTAAAACGCGAGTTTTGATGCTCCTTGACACGAGAGATATTTTTCACGCTCGCAGCAAGGAAATTATTTAGTCTTTTGTTTACTGTTGTGTCGTGAAAAGACGAGTTTCTCTGCCGCTCGACCTTCGAGCGGCATAGAAAACGGCGAGAAGGCGCGTGGCGAGAACGAGTTTTTCACGGGACAATAGTAAACACAAGAATAAGTTATTTCCGTGCTGCGAGCGTGAAAAATTTTTTTTTTACATTTTTAAACTTTTTAATCTACAAGTAGTATCATGGAAAAAAATGTTTCATTCAATCAATGAAATTTTTCATTGTCTACACGGAGAGCAATTCCAAGCTATCGTATTGTGAGAGCTCCATAGACTCAGAGGGTGGAATCGAATCGAGCATCGGAATAAAGCATGAAAACAAAGACGCGACGCCTGGATACCACAGGCGTGGCCTATGGGCAATTCGTTCGTCACAGTATAAGCGGCGCGATTCATATGTTAGAAGCTTGGAATCTCCCATACAACTATAGCGTGCGATGCTCCAGCTAATAATAGCTTGGAATTTTTTTCCGTGTATGTACCAGATAAAATTTTTTCATTGATAGAAAGGAAATTTTCATTGGCACAAAACACATTCCCAAACACATTCTTGTTCCAAAATAACAACTTATAAGGCCAACAAAAACTCAACTCATCCCAATAAAATAATTTTATTTGATATAAACAATGCAAAATTTTATTGTATAAATAGAGCGTTTTGTCCCCTGAATTTTTTTTCATCAGGGGATTGAAAAAAAAAAAATTAAAAATTTCAAACTTTCAAGTAAGTAATTAAACTTAGTAATAAAATAATAGAAAATATGATAAAATTCGGTAATCTAATAGTAATTTACTAACATATGAATCATTTTTTCGAATTTCAGTTGTTTGATTCATGAATCTGCTTTCACTTTTACTTAAACAGAAATGATTCAGGAAATAATTTCAAAATTTCAAAATTTAAAGAATCAAAAAATGATTTCACTTTTCTTATTTTTAGTTCTGAGGACATAATTACTTCACAAAAAATTAATTTTAGAAAGATAACCGCATCTGCGTTCCGCGTGAAACTGTAAGAATTGATGTTTTTTATTTATTTATTTATTTTTTATTCATCACCGAAGTCATATAATGACGTTTAACGTAATAAATTATAATTCTGTTTTCGCTTTAATTTATTTCATTCTGTATTCTTTCACGGAAAGATAAGAAAATTATTTGAGGGCTGTGTGTTTAGGACTTCAATCTTAGCCATAGCTGGGCAATATTCGTATCGGCCAATTAAAAATTTAAAATCAGTGGTAACTTGAAAATGTAATCAAGTATCACATCATATTTTCAAGATATATTATTCTTACGATTTGTTTGTGCAGAATGAGAAAAAAAAAAACATTTTTCGCAAGATTCAAATGCGCATCAGTTGTTTCGTTCGCTGATGACGATTCTGGCTCCAATTCAGCGAGTTATGTTTTTTAAACTTTTTAATAGACGAATATTGGTGAGATCGAAGTTTTTGAAAGATGCATGTTCACAATTGTTTTCAGGTTACTGAACATGAATCTGATGTCAGGTTCCCAGAATCGATTTATTTAAACTGAATTTTGAATCATGAATACAAATTAGATTGTAACATTCAAATGTTCTTCATTGCTCACTGGTCTATTGGTCTGCTAATCACGAATCTGGCTTTAGTTTTTAAAAAATAATTTAGTTAATAAACTGAAATGACTGCAGATTCGCGCAAAATCTGAGTTCCTGCAAGATGCAAATACTTGAATGATTTTCCGAATCAACAGGCTATAATGTATAATAAATATTGATATATTGTTACCATATTCTCTAAGAAAATGTACAATTCATTATTCGCGAGCTAAATTGCAAACTATTGAATATGTGTTCTAATAATAATTAAAATTTTTGCTAAGCAATTCAGAAAAACAGAAAACAAGTAAAAAGTAGGAATAATAATTTTTTTTAATTTTTAATATTTGTGAACCATTTTTTAATGAATTTTACCTTAAGTAAAAGTAAAAGAGGATCCGGCTTCATGAATCAAACAACTGAAAAACGAGAATTAGTATTTTACCGAATTTTATCATATTTCCAAATATTTATTCACTAAATTTGTCTTGACTCGAATGTTTTTCTGGCGCTAATTTTTGAAGAACTTCACACGACTTTAACTCGGTATTTTTAAGTCCCTTAACTTTTTTTAATTTTGCAATAGATTTTGGAGATAATCTTATCTACCCAGATTTTTAGAATTTTTCTATTTTTCAGTATGTATAAAACTTTGCAAGATGTTCTAGTATTCTTAAACATTTGTACTATTTTTATGGTCATTAATATATACATTTTTTCGAGGATATTTCAGCAAATAGTGTCTCATGAAAAGATTTTCATTCACTTTGATTTTTTTGTATTTTTTCAGCTTTTGAACGATTGTTTAGTACATATTTACGAAACTATTGTGTACTTTTCAGGATGATAGAATGTTGCAGAATTTTCTAGTATTTTAATATATTTTAAGTATTTTTATATACATATACATTTTAAAAATTTCGAGCTTTAGAATTGAAATTCGAACTTGATAAAATTTTCGTGTTTTAGAAGATTTTCCAGAAAACAGCGTCTCGAAAGATTTTTACTTCTTGCAGTACTTTTCGTATTTCTTCAGTTTTTTATGATTTTAAGGATCTTTCATTATTTTCATTTACTGCTGTATGAATTTCTGGAATTAGATAGATTTTTCATGTTTATATATTAACACGTATTTTTCTTTGCGTATTTTGTTTCTGTATTTTTGAGTATTTACAGAATGTTGAAGAAATTTTTAGGTTCTTTTAAGACATCTCTTTCAATATCCATTCATGGGGTTTGCTATGATTGAAATTTTAAAATTTGTGGGGTATTTCAATCAATTTTGCAGAAAACAGTTTCTTTGTAGATTTAGAGTGCCCTCAATATTTTTTATATTTTTCACAGACTTCTACGATTTGAAAATTTTTCTGATATTAATAGACTGCTGTGCACATAAATTTTTACAATTTAATTCTGGAGAAATTAAGGTTTCTTGATTCGTGGAATGACATGAATTTTTGATTAGAAATCTAATAACATGAAACTAATGAAAATCTAGTATTTTTAGTATCTTTCGTATTTTTTTTATATATATATTCATTATATTACATAAGATTTTCTACTAGGATCTATGGATCTTATAGATCTTGCCATAGATTATGAGATCTATAGATTTTAAGGACTTTATATGTATATTTTCCTGCGGCAAGTAACGCGTTACTTCCAAACCCTGATTTGGATAATCAATGCAAAAGGTGAGAGAGATGAGACCGACTGAAACGTTCTAGATCTTCTAGATTGCCTTCCCCCACATTACTCACGAGCCTCAAGAGGCCCATAGGTCCCGATATCTCCCTTATTCTCGGTTCATTTCCTCCATTTCCCCGACTTCTCTTCCCTCTCTTCGCTTTTTTCAAATTTTTGGATGAACGACTTAGCCTCATAGATCTTATAGAACATGGGTTGCGCTGCCTATTGTTTTCGACTGTGCCAACATCTGGCTATGTTGCTTGGGCCAATTTCAATATGGCGGCGGCCAGTAGTCAAAACAATAACAAAAGCGAATGTGTAGCTGCGTCTGTTTAGTTGAAAAATTTGTTATGATTTTCATTCGTCTCTCCCACTAGTATCAAATGTACAGAAATTGCATTTTTTAAAACAAATCCCGAGTCGAAAAATCAAAGTCCTCATTTGAGCCTCTTGGTGATCTTGAAGCTCATTTGAACGTTTTCAGCCTCCATAACCTCTTTTAAGCCTCTTGATAATCGTTTAGTCGTCATTTACTCCTCTTTAGCCTCTGTATATTATTTTACAACCTCATTTGACGCTCAAGAGCCTCTTCGGCCTACAAGAGCCTCACACTCACTTTACCCGTTGTTACTTATGACCTCTTTTAAGCCTCGTGAGCCTCGTCCGTTTGAAATAGCACCTCATTTGATCCTCTTTAGCCTCTATGACCTCATTTAAACGTCATGAGTCTCATTTATTCCGAAAAGAACCTCATTTGACCCTCTTCAGCCTCTATCACCTATTTTATTTAAAGATTAGAAAAAATTTTATTTTTAATCCTTGAATTTAAAAATAAAACTTTTTTTATGTTGCAGCGCACATTATTATCGCCCTTTGCAACAAATACACTGTAAGGTACAATTTCTTGCACAATCGCGAAGTGTTGATTATTTCAAACACATTCTTGCAAATAGCAATCGCAACAAGACATTTTTTATGTAACAGTGGACGAAGCCCACTGTTACCCTTGTTACTCTTGTGTGAACCCATGTCAATCGTCTCGTGTGTTTTAGGTCATTAATCAGTCAGTGAAAACTTGCCGATTAGGGTCCGAATTTCTCAAATGAGCCACCTGAATTTGATAAAAATTCATTTTCACTTGAAAATGAATTTTTTTAATAGTGTTTACCATTACATACTAGGGTAAACCCAAACTGATTTCGCTCAAAAAATTTTTTTTGTTCAAACTCTTAACAACCAAAGTTTTTCGTCATTTTTTATTATTCAATTCATTGCGGGTGATCTAGTTTTACGATTTTTATGCTTTTTGCGGCAATCGAATCGTCATTTCACATAGATTTATCACGATTTTTTCTGATTCGAAAACTTTCATTTTTAAACTATATTTTCATATTAGTTTATAACGAATTGATAAACAAATGTGTTCTTAACCATATTTGGACTAGAGAAAAAAACCACACATACTTTATTTAGTTGTCTTTCATATTCCGTTGAGAAAAAATAATGAATCGCATTTTGAAAAAAAGTTATTCAGTCGAAAACGTAGTCGCGCGAGCTGCTAAAGCTATGTCGTTCGTTTACGCCCATTTATTTATCACCGCGCGAATGCTTCTTGCTAGGTAGGAAGCGTAGGAAGGATTTCGTGGGTAAATAGATAATAGAAAGTAGTATTTTCAAGGATAATATACTCCTGAAACGCATCACCTAGATTAGGTCGAAATTAATTTTCTATTGAAAATACATGTTTAATAAAGTGTTTGACATGTCAAATGTAAATTCAAAAATATCCAGTGGGAAAAGTTTATTGTTAACATTATTAACAATAAATGTTTTTGTGTCGATTTATCATAAAAAAATATCGGCGATCTAATCTGTTAAATTTTTTAATTTTCTGATCGTGATTGTATTTTTCATCACTGTCATTTCATTATGTTTTTTTCAATGAAAAATAATGTGATCAAGTGAATTTTTTGTTACATTGTTTATAACAAATCTGATTTGTCAACCATATTATACCCGGCAAAAACCACTTTCAGTGATTTTCACTTTCAATGAATTTTCATCAAATGCAGGTGGCCCGTTTGAGAAATTCGGACCCATTATCAAAACAGTAAAGTTAATGTCCCATTTTTTACGAATGTAGGGATTTTCGCGGTGTTTTTTGCGTGCAAAAGTATTTTAAATATACTTTACTGATGAAAAATTGCGATGGGCGCACAGTTTGAACTTTTGTGCATCAAATTCGATTAGGAGATTGAACTTATCAACCATAATTATTTCAATAATTGGTAATATTTGACAACATTACAACTAACTTCTTTGCACAAATGAATTTATACGTTAAACCCAGTTTGTACGAATTAAAAATGTCCTAGTTTGAACGAGAACTGTCATTGAAGAGTGTAACCAGATGAATTCATTGATTTCTACGGATTCATACAGGAAATGCAATGAGAAATTGAGGTGTAGGCATGAAATTTTTTCGGAAGAAATTTATTTGAAAAATATTTATTTAGCACATTTTCTTATTTTTTATCTTTAAACCCCTTGTACAAACTGGTAAAATCAGCCATGACATCTCTAATAGTATGGTTAAAATATCTGCCACATTGTCTTTCTCACCGTTTTTTTCTTTTTTTGTCAAATTTTTCAACCCGATCAATGCTGCTGTAGCATTATTATGCGATACTTACTACTTTTACGATGATTGTACGACACTGTGCTAGAGTCGTATTACTCATTATAAGTGCAAGAAAATATGATGAAACACTTTATATGTTATTATTCACATGTATCACACATGTAAACACATTTTGCAACGGATAAACATAAAAATATCTTTGTAATACAAAAAATCATACGCAAAAAAAGGTTCATATCTCGATTATAGATTTTTTATCAAGCACATTTTTTGTATTTCAAAATTTTTTTATGTGTGTCGTTACGAAATGTAACTTTTATTGTCTTTTTATGTATTATCAATAACATTTAAGGTGTTTCATCACACTTTCTTGCACTTATAATGATTAATACGACTATAGCACAGTGGTGTACAATTATCGTTTAATAATGCTACAGCAGGATTGATAGGGAAATAAATGTATAAAGAATACGTTAAATGGAAAAAAGAAGCTTTTGCAAATGAAATGAGCGAGCTTTTCATTTACAAAAAAGTACAAGTTTCATATTAACGTATTTTATGTTAACGTGCGTCCGTACGAATTGCGACACGCGTTTTCCCCTACCGTATTAGCAATGTTCGAAAAATACAATTTATAAAACAATCCTACTATTCTACGCAATGTTTTTCCAAAAAAAAAAAAATTTTTCACTTACTCCTCAGCCAAAAAAACTTCCACGCGCAATGTTTTTAACCCTTTTTTTCCCTTCAATAACAAACAAATAAATAAGGTTTTCCTGTTTTTTGCCGAAAAGTTAAGATTTTCGTCTCAAGGTGCATTCCGAATCAACGTATGCAAGCCGGTGGAATGGACGAGTGTTCAACGATGCAGCGTTTCGCCCAGGACGGCCGAGTTCAAATCTCACGCACACCGAATATTTTTCCAGGGTTTTTTTTCAGGAATATATTTCGTGGGTTTTTACTGTATTGCGTTTTCTCTTCCTTACAGATTAACAATATAAAAGCTTTGTAATTCATATCCTTCGAATCAATGAACGTCTTCCTCTAGATTGAAAAAATAATTCTAGAATTGATTTTTTTTTTTCGTTTTGGAAGTTTTTTTTACAGCTTCTCAACAGCCAGTTAGCGTCGCTTTCGTCGCATTCCTTGAAGCAACCTTGAGAAGCTGCTGAGAATTTTGTGAAAAGACCATTGGGTTTCTTGAGGTGGATAAATTACAGCCTCTTTTGACCCTCCTAGGCCTCAAGCAGAGCCTCATTTGAACCTCTTGAGCCTAAAACGGACATAACTCGCGTCTAGAGGCTCAAATGAGGTTTAAAAATACGTTAGAGAGATAGCATGAACAAGAACCTCTTTTACCTCTCCTGAGTCTCAAATTATTTCACAGAGGCTCAAATGAGGCCTTTTATTTTTCGACTCGGGATCCATATATAAATTGCACAAAATGGACCACCTCTAACTACGCTCCTGAGCATTGCTCGCAATTTCTCGGGTGTGCTCAAGTGATTTCAAGTGCCGTTTGGACCAACCAGAGACTAGTTGGCCCAATCAGCATATGTGGCATGGACCGATAAAAAGTACCTTACAGGACCTGGGCGCTTTGAGAGAAAAACGAGTTTGAAAATTGAAAGTCCCTATGATTTCTACGAGCAGGTCAACTTTGAAGCTAAAATTTTTATGCAATACAATAATCTTACAATTTAGAGAGTAGGCTCAATCGATAGACAAAGTTTTCGACATTCTGAATTATTGGTAATCTCATTTTTGATTTTTGGTGCTGTAAGGTACGTTTCCTCGGTCCACGCCACATATCCAGATGTTGGCACAGCCCAAGCTATGGGGAACAATAGGCAGGCGCAATCCATGTACTATAATATCTATGCTTAGTCTACTACCGAACAGCGCCAAATATTGGCATTAGTTCTGTCAGGAGTTTTCAAAGCTCAATTGCATTACATTAGAGGTATAGGGAGTTTCACGGGCCTGGTTCAAAATATCAAAATAAAAAATTTTCCTTATCAAAATATTTATTTTTTTATCAATGGAATCCATTACCGTAACTATTTTCAATTTCTTCAAAACTGTAAAATTTGAGATTTTCCTCACTGCTATTCATAGACATTATATACATGGACTGCTAATCCCTATTGCTTGCCCGATTTTCTCGTGACAAAACACCTGGAGTTAGCCGGTAGGTCAATCAGTACTGTATTAGACGCTATGTGCATGAGATTACAGTTATGTAGCTGGTACAGTGAAGGCCCCGGGCATAAATAAATTATTGAGTTTTATTATGAACCATAAAAAATGCAGAATGACTTGTTTTTAATGCTCTCGAGTACTATATCAATAATATTAACAAAATATCGTACCATTTTACTGTATTTACAGTACTCTGTTTACAAGCAATTGAAAACCTGTAAAAACGTCAGGCTTATTCGGGTTTGATCGCGCAAACTCAGGCTTCTTCGTTTTGACCTACCAGCTAACTCTCGCTTGCAGATGTTTTGCTACGCTATTACGTCTGACTAGCAATCCATATATGTAATATTTATGCTGCTATTATAACTTTTCAAAAATTCAGTATCAATATATTATCGGCAGTTTTGGGAATGCCTGGTTAGACGAAACAAAAAATTGCAGCCCGAGGCGAAGCCAAGGGTTGTAATCGTTTTGTCAAAAAAAGTGATTTACAAAACTGACAGTTAGTATTTTTTGTATCGAGGACCTGAAGCGTGGCTTTTAGGGCGAGGACCAATTTATCAGCCTCGGCCGATAGAATTGGTCCGAGAACAAAGCCACGTCTCACGGTCCGAGGTGCAGACGATTCTTTTTACAAAACACTCAAGAAAAATGCACTTGGAGGACTTGTATGGTTGCATTGAGTACGTCCATTTACGACGGGCGAATGCTTCAGTCCCTGGAGGCACGTACTGGAGCAATGCTTCATTGCCTGTTTTATGCTTCAGTGCGTGTTTTCAGGGACTAAAGCATTTGCCGGTCGTAAATGGGCGTGTTCAATGCGGCCATACAGGTCCTGGAAGTACATTTTTTCTAAGTATTTTGCAAAAACGATATTTTTTTGACAGTTGGCTGATAACACACGTCCAAATGCCCGATTATTGGCAAATTGTCAGTAAAATTTGTTTTTTGATGAAAATTAACGATTCATTTTATTTGTAATACATTAAATTTAACTGTGAAATCTGAAATACCGTTTGATTCATCTTTTACTCAACAGTAAAGTTTTTTTTATTCAAGTGTTATGTTCTATTCAATTGCCCGAGTCCGTTATTTTAAATTAAAATTGTCGACAAATAAAATTTGCTAATCAGTAACAATTTGCAGTATTGTACAGTTCTTTGATGACTCTGATGATCATATTATGTTTTTCAACAAGCACCGATTATACTTAACCATATTAATAATCGATTAATCGATAGATTTTCGATCCAGCATCCGATAGTTTCTCAACGAATTTCGATTTTCGATAAAAAAAAAGATTGATCTCTCCTTTCTTCACTCTTCACATCTTTTTTCTATAGGGATTCTAGATTTCAAGTATATTCCAGACTCTCAATAACTCTTACTGAGATATGGTTGAACTTAAGTAACAACAGTAGACAAAAAACTGTAAATATTATTCTTTACTCACCAAGTTATCCCCATCTTCTTTATCACTGAAACTGTAGCTCTTCCGTTTCTTTCCTGAGACCACGCCAACGACGCTTGGGAAGACAACCAAATGTGGGGAATTGTGGGCCACCCTACAGAGCAACTCTGAAACCCTCGTTCTGACGTACGCCTCGGGATGGCTTAACCTCGAAAATAGCTGAGGAATGATTTCCTTCCAAGGCTCCGTCGGCGTCATCGACAATCCCGATTCCAAAACGTTTTGCAACTCCAGAGCGTGTTTCACGATTAACCTCAAAAGTCTCAAGGTCGCGACGATCATAACGCACTCGTTCGTATTTTTTTTTGCGAGTTGCAAAAACTTGAAATAAGCGTTCGCGGACAGTTCGTAATATGAATAAACCCTTTTTTGGGCCTTCCTCCAGATTTCGATTAGCATTGCAAGAAACTCGTTGCTGGCATTTCTTAAGACCGAGATGCCTCTCAATTGGTTTTCGATCATTTCGGAGGTGTTGATGTCGCTAATTTCAATATCACCTGGATAATAGAATCAAATGATTTTGAATTAAATGAAATTCGTAACTTTATTCAACATTTTGGGAATGGAGATTAAGATTTTTTGATTTCCAAATGAAAAAAGATAAAGTATGAAAGTGGAACCACGTCTCACCGTCCGAGGTGCAAATGATATTTATTGCAAAACACGCTAAAATGGGACTTCCAGCACCTAAAAGCAGCCTAGAGTGGATACACTTACGACACGGCGCACCCCACACACATGCCTGCATATGCCATCCTCTCCCTTTTTACGGTAAGCATTGAGGAACAAAAACACGCACAGAGGAATGACGCCCGTGTCGAAACCGTATCGTCGGTCGTAAATGCAAGTCCTCTAGGTTGCTTTATAGGTGCTTGAAGCGTCTGTTTAGTGCGTGTTTTGCAAAAAATGTTTATGTAAGCATGATATATTTATTCATTTATTTATAAGGAAAATAGACCTTATCCCAAACAGTCTCATCACTTTTCCTTACCTTCGTCTTCCATGAGATGCTTTCTTTGTCCCAAAATCGAACAAATGGAAGCAAGATCCGTATGTGAAACGTCTTCAGGAAGAAGATTTCGAATGCTGGATTCGTCGTCTTCAGTGAGTTGCCCAGAAGTCGAACAATCCACTATTTTGCGACCCCATTTGTAGCACCAAGCCGCGAAATTCGCCCAAGCAAGTGGAAGATCAGGACACTGATTGACACCAAGATGAACCAATTTCCCAATCATCATGTCTGACGACGGTATCAAATCTGTCGTTTTTCCAAAAAGTTTGTCCATGAGACCATCGTTGTGCAACGATTCGAAATTCATGAGAACTTCTAATTGAAGGCTAGGCTTGATATCTTGTTGCTGTTGCAACCATTTTCCAAGAGTTAGAAGAAGTTTGGTTCCGGCTTCACGAAGTTGTGTTGAATCATCCAGTTGATTTCCTAGAATAGTTTCAGTAGGAAAAAGTTTGAATTGTGAAAGTTTTAAAAGTTACGGAATCTCTAGCTGAAAAATATTGAAACGAATAATTCATACCTCCCACGATATTCTGCGAAATCTTCAACGCTGTAATGCTGCATAGGCTGACAGCCTCCTCTGCCTTCTCCATCTTATAAAGAACCTTCGAAGTTTCTCTAAAAGCCCTCAAAGTATTTCTCGAGAAATTCCCATGAATTTTCCCACTTGTCACGACGTCCACGACTTCCTCGAATCCAAAATCTCCGGAACCCAAAACCTCGTTAGCGAAGAACTTGGTTATCTGCCGTTTGGCCAAACCGAAATTCCCATCTTTCCTGGCATTTCGAATAACGTGTAACCTCAGACTCTCAACTTCTTCGTGGCCAGAATTGGTTAATTTCGAAAAATACTCGGACCACCACAAAATTTTAGTCAAAGTTTGCGTGCTCAAATTGTTGATCTTGTCGGTTTGGAAGAGCTCAAAGACGTTTTTCTGGGAATTCTCTGTCAAGTGATTTAGCAAACCAGTTGACGAATATTGGAGCAAAATAGAGTCATTCAGGTACTCCGATGGAACATTTCGAAGACATTCTTCCATTATTTGTACGATGATTTTTTGGCAATCTTCTATGTCCTGGATAATCATTTCTTTGGGGACATCGTCGATGTTGATGCGAAACGCGATGTTTTGGAGAGTGTTGGTGCATTCGCTGATGCTTTTTCCACAGCTCCAATTCGTATTTGAGTCTTTGTCTAGTAGAGTCCAGTCTGACAGATCTATAAGGGAAAGTTCTTCGCCTTTCTCCGTAATTTTCATGGACTGAATTTGTGAAATGGTCATAAATGGTTTTTGAGGAGTGGGGAAATTCTGGGTTTTGAGGATTTCGTCTTCTTCGAATTTCCACAGTTCGAGTTTGGACCAATCGATGGTTGATTGGTAGCATTTTGCTACTTGGTTCATGCAAAATGCAATTACCTAGAATTGGTTAAAGAGTCAAAAATGTTCCAAGTAATAGAAACGAATCAAGTATTAAAAAAAAGTATCTTATAACTAGCATATTGTAGATAGTTTAAATTAGAAAAATCAACACCGAGAAACCCGTAGGGCTGCGACAACAATAATATTGCTTAAGCAAGAGTAATTTACAGCTATGGCAGGATTTTGATGATATTTTGCTTAAGCAAGAACAGCTTATGCTTGTCACAGGCATAAGCAAGTGCTGCAGCAAGTTTAAAATGCCTGTCATAAGGACAAGTATCGTAACGACAACAGTAGATGTCGCTACAGGTATAGTATGAATGCGTGGGAGAATTCATAAACGATTTATGCTTGCAGCAGCTGTAAGAGTTTCTCGGTGAAAGTTTGAAATATTGAAGATGGCTTCCTGTGAAATGAAAAATAAGTTCACCTGCATTTCACTTTCTGTTTTAGCACTTTTTGGTAAATCATTGTCGGTTTTCGTCACTTTTGACACTTGTTCTTGCAAAAATTGTTGGTAAATTTCTGCAGCTACTTCATAATGACCTGCAGCTTCTTCTATGACAGCTTTTAACCAAGGAAATTTTCTGTCTAACTCTTTGGTGTATGCATAAAGACCTTGAAGAGCTTCAGCTTCTCCAAGAATGAGCATGGCTTGAGCGGTGCAAAGAACTGCCCTTTCAAATTCTGGACCCTGTTTAAAAAATTAGAAATCCAAACAATTCAATCTATGACAAGACAATTATGGCTTATTGTCGGTAATAATTTTTTTGCTCCTATTTCTCATTCGAAATAATGCCGTTCGTGAAACTACAGTGCATACCTGCACATTCTCTGCATTTGTCAAATCCTCCAGCAACTTTCCTCCATTCCTCAAAGCATTGGTGGCTAGTCCCGCGTGCAAGGAAACCACGCACAGAGCAAGTCTTATCCGATTCAGCCACTCACGACAAGTTGATCTGTTGGTGTGAAAAAATGATCGCACCGATTTCGGAAGAGGAAGCATAGCCACGGCGCAACCCTCGGAAGCGTTATAAATAACGCGCTCTAAATGCTCCAAAAACTCGACAAACAATCGCACCCTAACATGCTTATTGGAAATTTTTCCGGGATCGCGCTCATTTTTTGTACTCGCGACAACGCCAACGCATGTTGTGATTTCCCTGGCGAGAGATTTAAGGGTCCCTTCGATGGCGGTAAAGGTTTCTTGGGGCTTTCCTAAAACGGTTCGAAGTTTGCTTTGGACGCAATGTTGGGCTGCTTCGAAACCGGCCCAAAAATATGCAAGTGAATTGTTGACCAGGCCTTTTTTGAAAATCTTTGCGGTGTTTTCGTTATCAGAGCTGTCGAAACATCAAAAAAAATTTTCTTCAGTTTTTAGCATGCAAGGATTTCATCTTTCTTGATGTTTTGAACTTTTTTCTGTAATTTTCAAATGTGTGTGTGTGTGTTTTTTTTTTTGCAGGGAATTGTTATAATATTATTACTGTTTTATGTTACTAGAGACTGTGTGGTGCTACGCACGTCTGCATGCAATGATACATTATTTAAACTTATATCATATTATCGTTAAAAAATGATGAAGTAGGTAAATTTGTATTGATGAACTGAAAAATTTCTACTGGGTGATTAAAAATCAATTAAACCCGTTCGTCGGTAAGGGATATAGCTCGGGACAGTGTACCTCTAAACGAAACGACACTTTTTCTCACGCGTAGCCAAGATGATTAATGCTTTTGTGCTCACCCGGCCGTATCGTGCGACCGTACCTTTTCATACAGTACTGAAATTTCCCTTCAAAATTGACATGGGACATTCCATCGCCGGCCTCGATGCCCAAGATAAACGAAATAACTGTTGGAGGCGCATACCTTTTTCTTCGCGGTGCATTAGATATCTGCCCGAGTCTCCCTTAAGGACGGACGAGTGTACTTCAAATTTCATCTCTCATAAATATTCAACTCTGGTTTTTTTCAATGAATTTACAAGAAAATAAAAGTTGAAAGAAAAGGTCAGCTAGAGAAGAAGAAAAAATAATTATAGTTTCTTTTAAAATACCATAAAATTTGACTACATTTTAGGAAAATTTCGTTAAAAGTGAAGTTATAAAAGTGAATGATTAATCAACATTTTAAAATGCAAGTACAAATTTTTATTCTTTTTTTATTATTTTCTTTGATGATGTACAATGATATCAATTGAATTATTTTTTCAATTAAATGTCTAAATCACATTTTTTATAAAAGAATGTTTCATGTTTGATATTTTAATCTTCCAAGCGAAAATTCAAATGATTCGTACATTTTTCAGTGAATTTTCAGTCAAGAACTTCTGTATGTTTAAAAAATTCTATTTTTTCGGCTAAGACGCCTAAGAATAAAAATTTACAATTTTGAAAATTCCTCGCTCAAAACGTCGAGATCAAAAATCTTTTGAATGTGAAAATAATTTTTTTCAATAGTTTATCTATATCCTCAACTTTTTCTCAATCGCTCATTTCTTAATTTTGTAAATTGGTGGAAAATTCGATAAAAAATATTCATCGAAAATTGGTTGATTTAAAACATTCAATAATAATGAATTTAGTAATGAGAAAATTTTTCTTCATTTCTTAACACAAATTTTTAAGAATGCAGTTGATTCGATTTTTTTATGCAAAATATTTAAAATTTTAAAACTTATCAATGGAAAATATAAGATTTACGAATTTTTCTGGTCTCGAAATTTTCATTTCCCATTCATTAAATCCTTAACTATAACCATTTTGAATTTCTTTATTTCTTGCCCTTATTTTCGACTTTGATTTTTTTGTAGTGACTTGGATAAAAAAATCGTTATTAAATATTTGTGAAACCTGAAATTCAAAATTATTGATTTCGAATAAGTAAATCGATAGTAGTGTATCTTTAAAGTTTATAAGTTTAAGTTATGATTTCTTTACTCCAACATAAATTTTGTTATTCATTTTATTTTTTAACAGTTTAATTGAAAATTGAAAATTATTTCAACATTCACACATTTTACGACCGAATTTTCAATTCAGTAATTGTAAAATTTGAAATTCTCTTTCTCGTAATTATAGTTTTTCAGAACTGCCATAAATTGTAGCAAATGTAGTCAAAATAATAATTGATAAATTGAAAGATACTCGGTGAAAATTTTGTTCTGGCATCCGAAGATTTCTCTACAAATTTCTTTTTTGATCAATCAAGCTAGACTCTTTTTTTTCTGTAAGGATTTTTTCTACATGAATTTAACTGGGAATCGTGAACAATTTTGGTCGATTTGCGAAGATGTTAGTAAACGAAAGAATTTATTAATTTTCTTAAGTGTGGAATAAAAATTACTGATTCATAAATTCTATTCGATCGATCTATAGGATTGAGTTTACTAACGTTAATTGGTAAATTTACACATTTATTTTCCCATCAATTAAAAAAGAAGTTTTTATTATTATTTTATTTCAACAGAAAGTTCTTTATTGAAAATCAATATTGAGTTTGGAATTTCATAAATGACTTACATTGTTGACCAGCAGAGTGTGAACATTTCCAACAAGCCATTAGTGTCCAAATAATTATCTTGGAGCAAATAGGCCATGTACGTTCTAAAATGCTGTGCCTGCATTTCTCCACCGTTATTTCGCATGTACCATCTTTGGGCCGAAATCAAAGATTCCAGAGAGTAATTGTGAATATTCACCATTTTCTGAAACGCAGAATATTAGCTGATTCTATGTTTTTTACTTTGAACTTGAGATAATATCTTTTTAAAAAAGTGATTTAACTAAAGTTTATGGGAAGAAAATTATTAGAAATAAAAAAAATAAACACTGAAGACAAATCCCAAGAAAATTAGACATGCTTGAAAAAATTTTTTCGTTAAAAACAGTTTTAGAATTTTGCGAGACAACTTTACTATTTCGATAAAAGTCCCATTAAAAAATTTGTAACAATTCAACGTTCCTATAAACTCTAACAAATCATTATAAATTCTCGAATTACTCAAAAATAATCACATTCTTATTGTTTCATTTTTTCTAAAATGTTGTAAACATTTCTCATACAATATACATATATATAAAAAATAACCGAAAACTCACTTTTAACTCCACAAAAAGATACTCCTTATTAACCCTTGGTAGAACCACATTAACTGGGACGCTCATCAGCAAATTTGTGTAACTTTCTCTGACGTTTCTTTCCATCGACGTCAAATGCAAAGCCGCCAAATCCACGACATTCACATACAAATCTTCCGTCCAAAAACTATCTTTAGCATTTAAGAGAACTTGAAAATTTTGACAAACAGCTAAAGCAATATCTGGATTCATCGTGGAACCACAAATTACAAGTTTTTCCAACAAATTACTGAATTCGTCAGTTCTCATGAGGACGCCAAGGGAATTCTCAGCTTGAATGGAAATTTCTCGGAACCATTTGAGGGTGAGCAGTAGAACTTTTGGGGCAATTTTGGTATTCTCAAAAATTTGGGCGATAAGATCGAGAAGGATTGAAAGGTGGCCACTGGTAGGAGAAACTGTAGGAACTTCAAGAGTGCAAGGAAACATTTCAATTGGTCGGCAGTTGCTGGCTTTGGTGATGATGGTTGAGCTGGTAACAAAATGGTTGTACCTAGAAAATAATCGTATACGTTCTTCATTATCTTTTTAGTAAGCCCTGGATTTTTGTGATTTTTTACGTTTTCAAATTCAATTTTTTTACAATTTTATCAAAAAAAAAGGCCGTCAATAGAAAATTCAGGCCCGATCTTACAAATACCAGGCCACATGGTAAATTAAGTAAATTTTAAAATGCATCATGATTGGAAAAAAAAAGTTCCGTTGGGTTTTTCCTTTGTGCTGATGAGCATACAATTTTGTAAATCTTCCAATATTAAGTCAAAAATAATTAAAATCTAATAATGTAGACATTGTTGATTTCCTAAACATACAGAATTTCCGAAATTTTTATACATCGTAATCAGTTCAAATATTACATACTTCGAAATTGACAAAATTCTCAAAAATATCCTAAGAAAAAGTGAAGATGACAGCAAGCTGAAATATTTGAATTTTCATTTACCTTGAAGAGTGAGCATAAAGCAAATATATAATGTTGTACTGCAAAAGTGGACACTCAGTAAACAATGTTGCCCCGCAAGGTTTCAATTTCACAGCAAGCAATTCCAAAATGCTTGGTTGAAGGGCCCACATTCCAATGATCGAATTACTGGCATTTGCTGAACAACAAGAAAATTTTATGAAGAAAATCAATTGGTGTAAACCATTCATTTGCATAAAAATTTATTCTAAGCAAGAAAATCTTGAATTATTCATTTAATTACAATTATTTCGTTCAAAGTATGTAAAATAGAGTCAAAACACGTCAAGTATGTCACGAAAATTTCACTACATCACGGAATTTTGAAAAAAATAGTGTTTTGTATAGTCTTTATGTGACTCTTTTTACCATGTAAATAATTCGTCAAAATATTGTTATTTGTTGCTCTTATAAACAATCAAACTTTTTTTTGAGCTTCGATTAAAAAATTCATACTTACAAAACAACTCAATATAATCAAATGAAATTTTTCTTCGTGAATTCGTATGAGTTTGTTCTGTATTATAAACAAAAAAAACATTCAATAATTGTTTAAACAAATAATTGTTACTATAATTTTTTATAAACAATTGGATTTTCGAACGCTTTTTTCACGCTAAAAAAATTTAATTTTTTTTGCTAATAATATGGAAAACGTTTGCCTTTTATAATCCATCAATAGAATTTTTTCGTTTTTTCCATTCCAAAGATATCAATTTTTTGTCGCTCAATTCACTATCCCCGCGCTCGACACGTTCCGCAATATTGCGATTACAGCGTCTAATTTTGCTTTTTGCACCTTATCTTACATTGCGATTGAGATAAATTGAACAACATAGAACTGCAGAATTCTAAATTACAATAAAATATAAATTTTCATTGTATACATTGGCCATGTCGACATCAGAGCGTGCATGTTGAACAAACCACATGTGTATATTCAAATTTTGATCGTGAACAAACTCATTTGTTCAATTCATAACGTCAATTTTTTATTTAGTTAACAACTTCAATTTTCGAATATGTAAGCATTTTCCTAATACTACATGAATGGTTGAAAACGAAACTTCGAAGGTAAAAAATGTACGTGTATAGGACGGCCCTAAACTATTCCAATGAAAACGCCGGTTATATACTCTTTAAAGTAAAAATTGGATAAGCTTTCTATTGTGTTACTTACAAGAAAATAATCCATTAATTTTATCATCAGTTCATGTATGATTATTCAATATTTATAAATAATATTTAACAATTATATAATGATTTCTTTAGATAATATATTCATTTAAAAGCAACAAATAACAATATTTTAAGAATTATTTACATGGTAAAATGAGTCACATGAAGACTATACAAAACACTATATTTATCAAAATTCCGTGATGTAGTGGAATTTTCGTGACGCACTTGACCAGGCGCGGAGGAACAGCTTCAAGCTATGTGTTGTATTTGAAGGGTGGGGGAAAAAAATTCAGGAGAGGGGAGTGTTAAAACTATACGAATCCTGAAACGCCATGTGTTGTGTGCTCAACACATACAACACGTCTTCCGCCGCGCCTGCACTTGACGTGTTTTGAATCAATACTGAAATGAATTTGTAAATTAAGGTTATATAATTGTTTGTTTTTTGAGATAGAATATTTCGTATGTACCATTAAATTGTGATGAAAATAAACAAATTAAAAATGTCAAAGATAGATAGGGATTTTAAGGAAAGAATATCAGTAAATTTTTTTAAATTTTACAGTAGGATCTATAATAATCACCAGTGATTTATAATGGTCTACAGAAGAATAATAGAATGTAGTTACAATTTCAAACATTTACCATGATTACATAATTTTAATATATTAAAAAAACAAATACAAATTAGTAAAAGAATAACATCACAAAGTTATCAAATAATTTTTTTAATTGGAGCATATCCATAAAACTTGTCAAAATCTTCTAAACTTTAAAACTTATATGAAAATCACCAAAAATTTCTGCAACATGAAATTTTCAAAACAACATCTAAACCAAAAAAAAACCAAGAAACCAAAGAACTCACCAATATCCGACAGCCCCCTCAACAGAAACACCGTCACCAGGTCTCCGCTCTCCAACCCCCATTCCACCCCTATCATTGGGTTCTCCTCAACCAAGCAAATATCGCCTTTCCCAAAAGTTTTATTGCATGCGATTTCCAATTCCGCCAAGATGTACCTATACGCCTCCTGAAGCAGCGGAATATTTTTTAAACTCAACAAACTGTGATATACTGCCAAAGCCGCAGTTTGCATTCGCGTGGAATTCCAAAATCTCAGTTTCAACAGCACCGAATCTTTGTCTAAAACTTTGTGCACAAGTTCCAGGGGCAAATTCGTGGATACGTCCTTGATAACCTTCGAAATAATCCTCAAAGTCGATAAAATCGTTTCGTTCGAGAATACTCTTGTATTTGCGAGTTGAACGTCGATGAAAGTATACAAAAGTTTGTGATTTTCGCCAACGCGACTTTGGAGGTGGGAGATGAGCAAAGAAGCGCACTCGTTCGCGACCAGTACAAGCTCTTCTTTTTCTTGGCATAGGTCAGGACCAAGTTTCAAATCCCAATTTTCGCTTTCCTCGATTGTTCTGGTTTTACTCTCGTCGCCGTTATTTTCCGAATTCTGCAAATCATCAAGTTGTCGTTTCGTTCGCATGACTGTAATCACGGTTTTCAGCATTTTAGTCAAACAATCAGAGAGAAAGGACCATTGAAAGTAAGAGTTCACGTTGGGGTTGAGGTTCTCCGAAACGCTTTTGGTGACTGTGTTGAAGGCGGAAATTGTAGACGTTATTTGGAGGATATTCTCCCTCGGCCAGGAAGCTGATTCGTCTTCCGGTGAACTGCGACCTGAGTTGGGATTTGAGAGCTCTTTGCCATAACCTTCCATGTCTTCCAGAAAATGGTTGAGCATGGTCGAAGTGAACTCAAGGTCAGAGAGCCAGAAATGGCGGAGCTTTTGGAGACTGCGACTGGTGTAGGCGATGACGGATTTTTTTTGGGTGGGATCGATGTGCCAACCAACGAGAATGTCGACGGTGTTCTGGAAATGATTGGCGAAGGTATCAGGGTAGGCATCTCCGAGAACTAAAATGGCATCGACAGTCGCGTAGAAGAGATCAGGACGGTTGACGTTTTCCAGGGTTGATTGCAAGTGTGACATGATCATCTGAAAAAGGGTTTAAAGTAAAGAATGATATGGAATCTAATGAAAAAAAGCGATGGATAATTTGAAATTCCAATTACCACAATGTGATCTTTGAATTTTTGTCCTTCAACGTCCATTTTCAAAGTTTCCCCAACAGATTTTATCAGGTGGCATTTTATGTCGTCTCTCCTTTCTGTTGAATATTTGCTGAAAATCCATGATATATACCTGCAAAATTGATATAAACTTAATCACATTTCTATAAATTGGAGATAAACGCAAATTTCGAATACTTTACAACTTTTTCAAATTCTCATTAGAACGATTCAAAAGTTTAATACGTTGAATATATAAAAAATAATAATATAACTTTTAAACTTCTTCTTGGATTGTTAAACTTTTCATTCATTTTTCCATTAGCTTTCTTTTTGAAGTAAAACTTATTAGGCGGCATTATCACTTTTCAGGAGTGTAATATATTCTAGAATAAAATTTATGCATGTAGTAACTTGGAGATTTTGTTACATGAAACACTGTAAACTATAAGACTGTAAGATGTAAGAGTGTAATATTTTTGATTGCAGGGAGTAATTTAGAGATTTTACAATGTAACACGTAACACTGTAAACTGTAAGACTGTAAGATGTAAGAGTCTAATATTAAAGTAAAACTTTTTAGGCGGCATTATCACTGTTCAGAAGTGCAATTTATTCTAGAAAATAAAATTTAAGTAGGGAGTAACTCCGAGATTTTACATTGTAACATGTAACACTGTAAAGTGTAAGCCTGTAAACTGTAAGACTATAAGATGTAAGTCCGAGTGTAGGGAGGAATTTTGAGATTCTGTAAGTGTGAGAGAGTAAAAATATAAGGAAAAAGTGGAAGTTACTGCTGGCACTTGCTGCAAACAAAAACGACATCGTACAGAGTTTGACATTCCCAATTATGATGTAAGTAATATCTACCATATACTTAACCGGCTCATGACAAATCACAAAATATCACAAATACACTAAATGTCAAAAAATCACAAAATGCCACAAAAACACAAAATGTCACGAAATCACAAAATGTCACAGAAACACAAAATGTCACAAAATATCACAACCTCGAGAAATGTCACAAACACACAAAATGTCACAAAAACACGAGAAATCCAAAATATCACAAAATGGCACAAAATCACAATTAGCACAAAAATCACGAAATGTCAAAAAATCACTAAAATGCCACAAGGTCACAAAATGTCACGAAGCCACAAAATCGCAAAATGTTACAAAATCACATATATAAGAATGAAATAATTTTATAACTGATTTACAGTTAAAAAACGAGGGAAATGCAATACAGAAAAATTGAAGGGTTTCTTAAAACTAAAAAAGGCGAGAGGAATAAAAATCTATACATATTAACCTCAAATAAACCAGCATGAGAAGTTTTACTTTTAACGCATGTTGATTCAACACGCTGCAATTTTCTGTATTTTGAGCAATCACAATATAACTTTTTTTTTCATGCACAAATTACCAAAATTTTTATAAATTTTTATTCCATAATTTTTAGTAAAGAAAATACAAATTTCCAGGCACAATTTAAAATAAGTGTTTTACCTTTTTGTGTCTTGATCTGCGACATAACCAACGCGAGCAAGGCATTTTGAAACTTGTTGTTTCGCCTCTGATCCAGGTCCAGCACGCAAACTATCCAACAAACTTTCGCAAACCAAATCTAAACATCGTCGTATGTATTTGAGGTTTTCCGAGGCCAAAATACTTTCTTGCAATTGCTTGCATATGCCCACAAAGTGTTCGTAATCGTCTTCGCGTCCGAGTCGACGCAAAAGTTTAGAAATTCTCGAATCATCTACTGCTAAAAATTTTTTACAAATCAGTATAATAAAAAAAACATGTCATGGGAAAAATTTCTAAACAATTTTGCTTTTAGAAAATTATCACAATAACATTATAAGCCAAAAAACCAATCTTACAAAAATTCATTTTTTATATAATTTCTAGGCTTGGAAATATCATTTCCCACGATTTATCATAATTTCCATCGTAAACTAGGATTTACAATAACTTTCTACGATTTCCCAAGATTTCCAATAGCTTTTACATCATTCCCCATTATTTCTTACATTCAAGAAAATGTTTTAGTTAAAAATAACCACGAGTGAAGAAAAGCTCAAAAAACAATTCTAACTCCAAAAGTCTCATTTTCGTAACGGGTGCAGTTCAATAAATGTGCTAGGCCTAAATAAATTTTACAAAAATTAGAAAAAAAACAAACGAAATTGAAACAAATCCAAAGAATTGTTAAATATTCAACACTTGACAAAGTTTATAAAGTTATATCATTTATTTCTAATAATAATACAGGGTGCGCCATTTCTTATGTCGGTATTGTAACATTGAATAACTTAAACATTTGACAACCGATTTACTTGACTTCACTTGTTTTGGAAACGTCAATTCAGTACAATTTCAACCATGTATCGCTTCACACCAAAAGAACGCGCTGAAATAGTTACTTTGTACATTGAAAATAGTCGTTCAGTTGTGTTAACTCAACGAGCATATCGTCGAAAATATCTTGGCAAACAGGCACCATCTGACAACACTATTCGTCGTTTGGTGTCGAATTTTTGTGACCACGGGACAGTGAAAGATCGCGAACAACCCGTTCATCAACGACCAAGACGTTCAAATGAACTGATTGAAGCTGTCAGAGAGAGCGTTGCCCAAAACCCAAAAGTTTCATATCGTCACCGCGCTCAGCATCTCGGCATCAGTGGAACCACTCTACGGCGCATTTTGAAAGATGATTTGCATTTGTTTCCGTACAAAATGCAATTAACACAAAGAATATTGCCTACAGATCATCCACGTCGCTTGGAATATGGACAAACAATCGCTCGAATAGTTGATACTGAACCTGATTTTTGGAAGCGAATTTTAATGACCGACGAGGCACATTTCAAACTTTCTGGAGGCGTTAATAAGCAAAATTGCCGCATTTGGGGAACGCAGAATCCACACGAGATCCATGAAACGCCATTGCATGACCAAAAAGTTACTGTTTGGGCCGGCGTTTGCGCCAAAACCATCATTGGTCCTTATTTTTTCAAAGAGAACCAAACGATCGATGGAAACCGATATCGGTGGATGTTGGCTCACTATGTCTGCCCACAAATGCGTGAAAAAGGTCTTGAAGATTACTGGTTTCAACAAGATGGTGCGACCTGCCACACTGCGAATCAAACAATCCAGTTTCTGCAACGAAAATTCCCTGGACGTCTGATGTCAAAAAGAGGCGACATTGAATGGCCACCCAGATCTCCAGATTTGACCCCTCCAGACTTCTTTTTGTGGGGTTATTTGAAAAGTAAAGTGTACGCCAGCAAGCCGCAGACCATTGAAGAGCTTAAGGAAAATATTCGTGCCGAAATCATTGCTATACCACCCGAGATGCTCGAAAAGGTAATGGAAAACGCCGCAAAAAGGGCATATTTTGCTGTGAACAATAAGGGCGGCCACTTGATTGATGTTGTGTTCAAAAACTAGTCTAAATAAATTGTAAAGGACCAAACTAAATAAAAATACCTCATTTACAGAAATCGGTTGTTTTTTTTTCAAGTTATTCAATGTTTACATGCCGACATAAGAAATGGCGCACCCTGTACTATATTTTATATTGACGAAACATGTTTGCTTGTGTGAATTTTTCATACCGTAAGCTCTTTTATCGTCGTAATATTTTTCCTGTGAATTTTCGTGATTTTTCACTGATTCGTGAAACTTAGATTTGGTTGAATAGTGGTGTCCTGATTCCGAATTGGCCTCCCGATCAACAAATTTTTTGAAAACTCTCCCTCTACTTGAACCTCCCCTCCCGCCACGCTCGCTATTTCCACCTCCTCGAGCCATGCGGAAATCATTGCGTGTATTACCCCCAGTTCTGTGAAAAATTTTTAGTATTCTATAGAATAAATCAAAAATTGATAAAAAATTAAAATTTTTGAAATCACATTTCACATCTATACATGTCTTTCAGGTAGGCATTACCACTTTCGAATTTTGAAAAAGTGCACTCAGAAAAAAAATAAACTTCTCTAGCATGACAGTGCTCCGCGCGTCCGAAGCGCGCGATGTGACGACCTTCAAACGTTAGAAAGTATCCCCCCCGAGCACAACACACGCTTCTTAATCAAGCGTCTGCGCAGAGGATGCATCGAATCCATGCTCTCAAGCATCGATGAAGCCATGCCTCGCGCGGCGGACAACATTATAATCTAGAAGTTCATTTTTTCTCTCAGTGTGTTAAGTCAGTTATTTATCGCTCTTCAATTTACTAAAATAATAAATCTTCAAGTTAGAGTTAGTTATCTTTCGAAAAATCACTTTTTTCGGAAGTAAAAGCCTTTTCCGGCGTAATTAATTGGTTAAAAATTTTTTGTGAGAAGAAAATTCAAAAAAGTTGAGAACTCACCTATTGTTTATAAACAATAAGTACTGATCGTACTTACTACGCTAAGTTAGAAGTATTAGCATGGAACGCTTGGTCTAAACATTGAAATTGCGTTCGTAATATGAGTTATATTAATTTCATGTATTAGTTTTGAGAAAAAAAAAACCAAAGAAAAAATTCTTATCAACAGAAGTTATCTACTTCGTTGAATACAGATCACGTGACGCTCTAAAAGAATCTACCTTGCAATCATTAGAGTGTGAAGCGTTGGCGTGCCAGAAGCACACTTTGCTAGGGAGAGCGGTCTCAGAGCCGCAGGAAATCGGGGTGATGGACGTCAACTAGATACCAGGCTTTTACAAGGTATCTGGTTATAGGCAACGGCCCTGAGGAAGCAGCGGGAATAGGGTACAAAGGCTTAATGTCTAGGTGCTTTGAACCACGAATTAATGGTCCGCCGAAGAAATAATAAAATAATACAATACAACACAAGCTCAAAAAGCGAATTGGTGAAGGGAGAAGAGGCTTCAATCAAAAGCCCAGCCTTGTTGAATGGTGATTGGACGAAACTGAATTATTATCAACTCTTCAAATTTTGCAAATTTTCAAAAATTGTAAAGAAAAAAGTGTCTTAGAATTTCATGAGGCATCGATGGTTTCCTATTGATCCACCGACTTTAGGACATACTGTATACTAGGTGTACTCCTAAGTAATTTCCGGTTTTTTCAATGGATGGCGTTCTGTTTTGTACCGCTGTTGGTAACACATACCATATGTCATTTTGTTCAGTCATATCGAGTGCTTGAACTGCGTTGACATTTTCTCGAAAAATCTTCCAGTAAGTTTTTATTGCGCTTCAAAAATGTCGAATTTTGTACCGAATTTTGAGCATATGCGCCATGCATTGCTTTTCATGTTCAATCAGGGGAAAAAAGTGTCCGAGAGCCACTGTGCGCTTGTGGAAGTTTATGGTGATCGTGCATTAACACTTCGAACATGTGAAACGTTGAAACGAAATGATTTTTACTGGCGTGGTATCCACAATTTACCAGAAAGGTGGGAAAAATGTGTAGAAAGCGATGGAAAATACTTTGAATAAAATAAAAGTTACGGTTTTTTTTGGAACTATGTGTTTTATTTGCAAAAAAACCTGAAATTAATTAGGAGTACACCTGGTAGTTATATATAGATGGTAGGTACAAAGATGAGTTGTAGAAAATGTTTGAGCTAAAGGAAAATCGTTTTTTTTTTTTTTTTTTTTTTTTTTGAGTTAAAAGAGAAGCAGACAAAATTTTTGGACAAAAGAAACACACTGTATCGATGGGGACAAAAGGAAAATGTGTTTCTATGTAGCAGGAAAAGGCAGATGAATCTTGAGTGCATAGGATACATATGGATATCTTGAGTATAACAATTGAACGTGTATCCTTTTAGGGCTAAAGTTTATCAAAAAAATTTGATGATCAAAAATGAAAAGAATTTTTATTTAGAAACAAAGCACAACCGAAAAATTTTTCAACGAAAAATGAAATTAAAAATTTTAAGATCAAGGAGTAATATTTTCAAATTAGTTAAACACCAATTTTTCAGATAAATACTTTATCTCGCAACAACTGACTTTTTTTTATTTACTTGAAAAATTCAAGTTTTTGCAAGACGCCCATGCTTTCCATGGTTTTGCGGCTCGCTTATCATTAATCTGCTGTCAGATTTACAACAAAAATTTGTTTAAACTATTTCAAGTAATAAATAATCTAGAAAAATATAGTTTTTCGGAATATGCACATGCTTTTCATTGTTGTTTTATACGCTGATTACGAATCGGGCATCCGATTTAGAAACTAAATAGTTTAAACTATTATTTGAGTAAATAATTTTTAAAAATGAAATTTTTAAGATTTATATGCTCATCACGGTTTTCTTGGCTGCTGATGATGAATTTGTTGTCAGATTTCGAGAAATTGATTGTTGCAACTATTTGTTTAAACAATAATATAAACAGTTAGATAACTTCCGAGAAACCTACTACTCCAACGTTTTTTGAAACATTAATTATGAATTTTGCGTCTTGTTTTTGTTATATTACTTTGTCAAAACTTCAAAGTACTAAATATTTGCATCAATAATAAATTTTCACTAACAATAAGATGCATAATATGCTTTTCATGGTTCTCTGGGTCACTGATCACTGAATTAACAAAAGGTGCGAATCTTTTCTAAAAATTGTGTTATTAGTTATAACACAATTTTTAGGAAAGTTAATATTGAAAATCATATAGCTCATATAGGAGAATTATGATGTATCACGATGAGTTGAGGATTACTTTTGTTCGTTTTTTTTTTCAACTGGTCCAAATTTTTTAGTCTCCGCTTATCTATTCCGAGGACAATAGCTTTTTTTTCTGTGTCTGGAATATAACTGATTCGATTGATAGAAGATATAAGCCTTTTATGTTATGGGTAGATGGAATTTTATCTGAACGAAAAATTCCAGGCTCGAAGGATTTATACTGGATTCTGGTCACGCACTCAGTGGTTAGAGCAGGCGAACAGGTCAGAGAATAGAAGAATTATTTTTTCGATTACCTTTTGTGATTTTGTGACTTTTCATGATTTTTCGCACAATTTTATGATTTTGTGATATTTGTTTTTGTTACTTTTGCAAAATTTTATAATATTTTGTGATTTGTGTGTTTAATATTTCAACAGTGCGTCAAGGGTGTAGGTGGGAGAGTAGGCAATTTAGTTCGTTGATAAAAACATGCCTATAACCTTCTAACGCACATGGCCAATCACTGTGTAAAATTTCAGGACGTTTTGTGCAGGGGTTTTGAAGTATTAGGTGCACAACTTACAGACATACACATTTATATAGATAGATGGTAAAAAGGTAAAATAATAACTTTTTTCTCTTCTCTCCACAACAAATTTACAATAAATAAGTTGTTCCTACTTTAGACAGTTAAGTGAAGTATGGTGAAGTACAAATCATACCAATCACATTTTTTACCAACTTCAAGTATGCATTACCACCCTTTTTTTCAAAAAAGGGTATTTTTGCACTTATGTCGATTTCTAACTTCTAGTACTAACTTACAACAACAAAACCACAATTGGTTACGTGCTGGTTAAATATACAAAAATTTATCAACTTTATTGATTGCCAGGGCCATTCTTAACAAGCGTCTCATAATCAGTGTACTACGAAGTAGATAATTTGTGTTGAAAATAATTTTTTCTTTTGTTTGTTTGTTTGTTTGTTTGTTTTTTTTTTTTTTTTTTTTTTTTTCAATCTCATACATCACAGTAACATGTATAACTTATACTGCAAATTAAATTTCAATGATTAGACCAAGTGTTCTATGCTATATTTCCGACTTGGCGTCGTAAGTACGATCAGTAATTATTGTTTATAAACAATAGGTAAGATGCTAACTTTATTGAATTTTCTCTTTACAACAAATTAATTACGCCGGAAAAAGCTTTTACTTCTGAAAATAAGTGATTTTTTGGAAGTGGTAATGCTATCTCTAACTATAAGTTAGAATTATATAAAAAATTGGAGAGCGACAAATTTTTTGTTTGCACAACCAATTTGCAACAAAAAAGCGACAAATAACTGATTTAACACTTCTTCGAAATTCTAAATTTGTAATTCTATCTTTGAAGACATCATTCATAAATCGAAAAATCTTATACTGCATAATATTGAAAAGTTTACTCAAGATTCCAAGAATAAAACTAGATTCGAACAAGTTTAAATTCTTGAAATAATTTTCAAAAAACATGGTAATTTAAACAAAATGCAGATGTTCAAATTTTTACCATATATGCAATGCTGACTTTTACTTAATTTTAGTTTTTGATAGATTCACTGAAAACAATGTAAAATTTTTGTTTCATAAATGCTTCAAATTATTCAGATGTAGAAATGATTAACTGTATTACATAGAATTTCAATTTTTTTTAAAATTTGTGTAGTACACAGTTGTTGTTTCTGACCTTGGTTTAAATTTTGGATTAGAATCTGGAAAATTCTGAGGATTTCTTTGTGTGATCACCAAAGAACTTCGCGATGCATCCAAGTCTGAGTTAGAATTTTCAATTGAGTGTGATTCTTCATTTTCTTTTTCGCATCGTTTTTGCAAGCTTTGCGGCTCTCCAGATTTATCGCAGTTATTCATCACATTACTTGACTCAAGGTCTTCATGACCTTTTGCAGCATCAACTGAAAAATTTAATAAATTGTAAAAGATAACGTTCAAAGTTAAATCAACAACATGAAATTGTCTTTGAGTGAAAGGAATAATAAAATAAAAAGGTGTTCGAATAATTATCTGTAAATTAAACAAGGATTCTTTCTATAACAATTTTAACTTTGAATTCGAGAAACCTAGAACCAGGGTTATGACAGGTCCCTGAAAAAGTTAACCCATTAATGTCTTGGTAGTACTAAACCACCAGAGGCGCTGGCAGTGATATTGCCCTCAAGTTCCTGTTAATGAAAATCTAGACACGACGTGTCAACTTTTTGACTGGTGCATAGGGTGACCAGATAATCCGGACAAGAATCCGGGATGTTCGAGTCGTCTCCCTCACCCCCCCGATTACTCGCCTATGTTTAGTTAATTATGATAATGTAACGGTTTGCTTTTGTCACGTTACTATTGCAGCATATGGAGATTGGACCCAAAAGCCAAAGTGGACTGGACTTAGCAATAAGATGGCAGGCATCTTAGGAAAAAGTATAAGGATAAGTTGAAAGTAATCAACGGCAACTATGGGTGGTTCGAAATCCACCTAAAATCCAGACACTCTTACAGCTTTTGTGCGTGCTGGGAATATATATATATAAGGTTTTGGGAAAACAAAAATTGCATTGGATGTAAATCCGCCGATATACCCTATGGGCCAGGAGCGGCGGGGAGACACACAGTTGTGTCGTGATGACCCTCAAAACTTACTCGCCTATGTTATTTTGTGAATTGTGTATCTATGTGTTCTGATTTGTAGGTGTGCTATGTATGTATTGTGTCAATGTATTTTTAAAAAAGGGTAAATAATGATTTCATAAACACATAATTTTATTAAAAATTTTTCGTCATTCATTTCTCATGCAACTTGATATTTAAACATATAGTGAAAAAACTTTTTTTGAATCTGACTAACACACATAATAAACGCATAGGAAAACTGCCAACTGCACCATCGGCTCCATCGACCTATACTACTGGACCGCTTTTGTCGTTCTGCGCATCCAGATATCTGTGAATAGAGACAGAATGATCCTATAGGATACCTCTGTCCTTTTCTCAATTGTTATTTATTGGCTGAAACGTGTTTTTCGTGTTTGTAGGCTCTATTCTAATAAAGTTTTCTTTCTATTGCCGACAGAGCTCGCGCAGCTAGACAAGCGGTCCAGTACTATATGTTCCCATTGGGAACATATATGCGTTCCCATTGGGAACATATATGCGTTCCCATTGGGAACTTCCCAAGCGTTCCTAACAAAGTAGTTTGTGACAATTGACAAGGACGGATAGACATATGTTTTGTCGAGCGATAGAAAATGCAAGAAAAGAAACAAGGATGAACTGTTGGGAACCCTTTACGCTGCACAAGTAAATTAAAAAAAAAAGTAAAAACAAAAAAACTTTTTTAGCTTTTAGTTCTCAGATTTGGTAAAATCGGGGACATCTGGCAAAACTGTTGAAATCCAGGACGCCTGGTCTCCCTATTGGTGCAGCCAGGTGCCGCCATTGTCAAACAGAAAATGGCGGCATATTTGTTTATGTTAACCAACATATGATTGTATTTATGACATCACAGCGTCGCCATTTTCTGTTCGAAAAGAGAGGAACGCAAAGGATACAGCAGGATAGAGCATGTTTAGGCAGGATAGAGAGTTCTCACTTGCATTCACGGGTGTAAATGCTAGTGTCCAGACTTTCATTTACAGAGACTTGATGTTGCCCGAGAGAGAAAAGTATAGGACCTCTCTCTCATAGGATTCTGATTGGTCGCTTTCAACCGATCAGAAACCGAAAGAGAGAGCTCTGATACTTTCGTCTCAGGCAACATCACTGCCACCGCCTCAGGTGGTTTAGTTCCACCGGGACATTAATGAGTTACAGCTTTACATGCATTTTAGCGCAGAGAGTCATACCCCTGCCTGAAACTATCGAGTAAAATGATTTTTTATGTTCATGTTGATAATGCATTGCAAAATTAGTCAAATATATTTCAAAAACAGGTACTCAATTTCCAGGATTTAAACATTTTTTGATACAAAGTTTATATTTTGTATTAAATTTAAAGATTAAAAAATTTTTTGATTCTAATTGATGAAACGCAAAACATGGTCTTATGAAATTAGAAATCTACAAGTATCAGAATAAGAAAATGTAGATAAAAAAAAAATTCTTTCTTGAATGTGACTATTTTAATTTTTGCTGACAAAATTATGAAATTTCAACATATAAGTTTTATAAAATTAGGGTAAGAATTTTTATTTTAAAACTTAACAAAGCTAAATTGTTTTGATTTACAATCCAAATTGCAAACTGTAAAAAAATTTAATGAAATGATTTATTTTTCAATTTAAAAATTTCGCACTTTAATATGAAAATCAAAGATTCTTTAGTTTTTTTCAAAGAATGAACTATCACTATAATTGACTTATTGATACAATATAATCAATGGTTTAATATTTATTGATGATATTAATAATACATTATGCTCTGAGGTATATACGGACGTCATTATGGGCCAATTGTGGCTTTTTAAGGACGGTGTGGAAGAACATGTGCCTCATATATTGTGGATTCCGGAAATTGCCTTTTTTGATGGAATTGACAATAAATAACGCGCATGTTCTTTCGGCGCGATCCAAAAACACCACGATCGGCGCATGAGGACGGCCATGTATTTTCCGAGGTGCACAGGATATTTTATTCAAAATCAGCAATAACGAGCTATGAGTGTCATCTGTGAAATGATCGTAATGTTCTCGTTTACCAACCGTGCGCATAATAGTCAAAATTGGCGATAAAGACCCCAATTGTGACCCTCAAAAATTGGACATGATAAGAATTTTTTTTTTTTTTTTTTTAATTTTTGAAATGCCTATTAAGTCCTCTGCTTCGCACTAGACCGTAAATTTTCGTTCCTTCAAAAAAGGCCATTTCCAAATTTCAATAAAAAAAAAAAATCTCATTATGTTCAGTTCTACAGGGTCATAATGGGGTCATTATGGCCGGTTTTGATTATTGTGCGCTCGGTTGGTAAACGGAAAAATTATGATCACTTCACAGGCGGCATACAGCGCTCGTTATAGCTGATTTCACATAAATTATCATTATGATAATAAACATTTAATTCTCCTGGATTTCGAATTTCTAAAACTAAAAAATTTTCAACAATCAACATTTGAAACTTAAATTTAAAAGTTAACAAATTAATTTCTAGCTTAAAAACAAAGTATTCCCATTTTTGAAATTCACGTTTTACAATTATCAAATATTTAATATCATATTCAATGATTAAATCCAACAAAACCAAGAATTTTTATCAAAGTATTGTTAGACAAAAAATGTGAGAAATGAAAGTAAAAATTTGTCAATCAGAGCTACAAATAGAAAAAATTACATTTCCTTAATAGTGAATTCTTTGAACAAAAATTTTTCATCAATAAAACTATGAAGGAATAAAAAATTCAACATAAAAATATGATTGAAAAAGTTTTATTTTTCAAGTTTATGGAATGATTGAAAATAGAAAAAAACAAACAGACAAATCTATGCATCACATAATTGAATCAATAATTTATTCAAATTTAAAATCCTTAAAAAACAAGGATAGATCAGTAAATTTCAATACTTCCCAACTAAATTTGAACATGCAAAACGCAAATATATCAAATTTTTAAATTAAACATTTTGTGTATGAAAAAACATTAGGAATAAATTTTTTTTGCAATAACGTATTAAAACTCATGAGTATAATGAACGAAATGTAACACTTTACACATCCTTCTGACAATATAATTTCATCTGCTTCTCTCTCTCATAAATAAAATTGCAAAAACTTTGGAACAATCATAACAAAATTTTTAAACATACAAGTCATTATTATTAACAACAAATTGTATTCTGGTAATCAAAAACAAAATTCAACATGGATATAAAAAATTTTTAATTAGGCAGCATCGTATGAAAATAAGTAGAGCTGCAATAAAAAAATTATTTTTCATAAAAATTGTATGGTACCAAAATTTTACTCTCACGCGTTTGCGTCAATATCGAGTGTTGAGCAAACATAACATTTCGAGTGAAGTAGTGTTAAGAGAAAAAAAACATACATTTGAATATTTTTGGTTATCTCCAAAAATGCTGGAGATTTTCTGCGATGAAGAAATTCTAGGTGGAATTCGGATATTATTTTCGTTCGGATTGTAGCTAAAGCAGAAAAATTTTATACTTCACGTTTGTCAGCATTAGTAAGATCCTGCTGGATACTGCAAAATGCTGCAAAACTATACCAAACTATACTAAACTATACGGGATGCCCCCAACTGGCACAACTGTGTTAATTATGAATATCGGTGGCACCACTTATCGGAGCATTTCAATGCAAACGCGGCCTTATCGAGGGCGATTTAATCGAATTGCAATTGTCTAGTGTTCACTAAATATCGATACATATCGATATTTGTATCGATACTCCAACTACCGATACTCCGATAGTTTTTCCGATACTACATGGCTATATATATATGGTATATATAGGTATATATGTATTCGGATATTTCGATATTCCGATACTATATTGATACAGTATCAGTGTATCGGCCGTACCACCGATACTGTATCGATATACGAATATCGATATTCAGTGATCACTAAATATGTCGCGCGGTTTCTATCGATGTTTTGCTAATACATAACAACGTAAGTCAAACAAAAAATATAATATCGCGGCTATATTAGCGCCAGTATCTATAATTAAAATAATTATCAAGAAGTGTTGAAAAAACTTGGTTTCGAACATTCTTACATTTTAATCGGATTTCTTTAATGCTGCCATTTTACCGCACGCATTATATTATGTGAGGTGTTAAAAATATAATTTTTTCTGATCAGTATAATATTCAAACTCATATCAATCGCATAACTTCAAACTTCACCATTCTAACGCATTTTATTACTGAAAGTCTAACAATACGCAGCATAATATATCGCCATGATTTTAAACAGATATGGGTCAGAATTTCTCAAACGGATCACCCAAATTGAATGAAAATTCATAAATCGTCTTGAAATTGATTTTTTACGATAGTGTTTACCATTCCTGACATATATCCAAAGTGATTTCGTTAAAAAATTTTTTTTGTTTATAATATTAACAATCAACGATTTTCATCACTTTTTTTTACAGAATTAATTGTGGCTGATCTAGTTTTCCGATTTTTATGTTTTTTGGGCAATCGAATCCTCATTGAACGTAGATTTACTATGATTCTTTCCGATTCGAGAACTTGCAATTTTACGAGGGGGGACCCAAAAGTAACGGGAATTAGGTGATGGGGGGACCGCGGAGGGGGGGATCGGGTTCTCCACTGGTTCTCTTCCAAGCTGCTACTCTCCCAAGTCAGTGTGCAAAATTCATTTGCTGTGAGTGCATTCGTTTGTCCGTAAGAATTTTTCTAGTGAAACGACTTTTTCCGTTTCGGCGAAAACGTGAAATGGCTGAGTGCGGAGAGCAACGCGCGGCTGTAAAATTTTGTTTTTTGTTAGGAAAAACACCCGCGGAAACCCTTGTGATGCTGAAAACAGCTTATGGGGATAATGCTTTGAGTAAAACGCGTGTGTACGACTGGTTTTCGCGTTTCAAGAATGGAGAGATGTCAATAGAAGACCAACCTCGTTCTGGGCGCCCCTCGACTTCAAGAACGGACGAAAACATTGAAAAAATCAACACTCTTGTTCATGAAGACCGTCGCCGAACCATCGATCAACTTTGTGAGATGTCTGGATTGTCATGGAGTTCAATTCAGAGGATTTTAACTGAAGATTTGAGCATGAGGAGGATTGCAGCCAAATTTGTTCCTTGCCTTCTCTCCGACGATCAAAAGGAGCGTCGACTTCAGGCCTGTCTTGAGCTGCAAAATCAGTTGGATGAAGACCCAGATTTTTTTCTCAAGGTTATAACTGGCGATGAATCATGGTGCTATGGCTACGACCCCGAAACAAAGCAGCAATCAAGCCAATGGAAGACACCTCTCTCGCCTCGTCCAAAAAAGGCACGCCAAGTGAAGTCCAACATCAAGACATTGCTCATTTGTTTCTTCGATTGCAGAGGTATTGTGCACGCAGAATTTGTTCCTCCAGGCCAAACGGTCAACCAACACTTCTACTTGGAGGTTTTGAAAAGGTTGAGGGAGAACATCCGGAAGAAAAGAGCGGATCTTTGGCGCACAGGAGATTGGTTCTTCCACCACGACAATGCACCTGCCCACACAGCGCTGTCCGTAAAGAAATTTTTGACCAAAAACGGCATGACACCGATTGTTCACCCCCCCCCTCTTCACCAAACCTTGCCCCCTGTGACTTTTTTTTGTTCCCTAGACTCAAAAGGGACATGAAAGGAAAACGTTTTGGGACTGTAGAAGAGGTGAAACAAAAATCGCTGGAAGGTTTAAAAAACATTGAAAAAAATGAATTTCAGAACTGTTTTGAACACTGGAAAAAAAGATTGAACGTATGTATTACAGTCAATGGGGGTTACTTTGAAGGTGATGAAAATTTTGTGTAAAAAAATTTGTCAATAAAAAAGTTGTAACACAATTCCCGTTACTTTTGGGTCCCCCCTCGTATGTGAAAATTTTATAACCCCATTAGCCACAGAAGGTTCTATAAACGTTTAAAAAACGTTTTTAGAAAGGTTCTGCAAACGATTCAGGAACGTTTTAAACGTTTATGAAACGTTTATAGAACCTTGAAATGTCCGCCTATAAACGTTCGTGAAATCATTTCACAAACGTTTGAGAACATTTATAGAACGTTCATGAGAACCTTATTTGAACGATTTCATGCGTTCATGGAACGTATTTATGAAACGTGTATAGAACGTTTCTCGAAGTTTTAAAAACGTTTTACGTAACTTTTTGATAACCTTACTTAACGAATTGTACATTTTCTTAAGAACATTTCTTGATCGTTGTAAATCGTTTCCCAGTGAACAAAAGGTCTCACTGAGAGCTCGCTATTTCCTCCCTAAATCGAGCTCATTGTGAGCTCACAGGGTATGGCTTTTTTTTCAAATATGCAATGATTATTGAAAGTATATACTTCGATTACATTGTGTATTATAGATAAAATATGTAATTGAACGGCTGAGAATAAAACAATACTCGGACGAGTAGAGACACATACAGACAAAAAACATATAGTTTCGTATCTCTCTGTCTCTTACTCTTCCGAATGTTATCGTCAGCCGTTCAATAGCTACTTTTATTTCAACAAAATCGGTGAATTTAAGAACATTCCGCCAGATTTCAAAAAACATTGCGAAACGAATTTGAGTTCGCGCTGATACGCATCATTATTCGTTATACTTAATGTATCAGCGCTAAACTTGTGAAATGAGAAAAAAAGGTAGACTTCCATCTGGTGGCTCGCACAGTAAATACTGTTAAGGCGCGAAATATTCAAATTTGAGCGCGACATATTTAAAAATCTGACGCCACATCAGTATTTACTGCGAGGGCCACCAGATGGAAGTCTACTTTTTTTTCTCATTTCACTGATACATCAAGTATGGCGCATAATGATTTGTATCAGCGCGAACGCATAGTCGTTTCGCAATGTTTTTTGAAATCTGGCGGAATGTTCTTAAATTCACCGATTTTGTTGAAATAAAAGTAGCTATTGAACGGCTGACGATAACATTCGGAAGAGTAAGAGACAGAGAGATACGAAACTATATGTTTTTTGTCTGTATGTGTCTCTACTCGTCCGAGTATTGTTTTATTCTCAGCCGTTCAATTACATATTTTATCTATAATACACAATGTAATCGAAGTATATACTTTCAATAATCATTGCATATTTGAAAAAAAAAGCCATACCCTGTGAGCTCACAATGAGCTCGATTTAGGGAGGAAATAGCGAGCTCTCAGTGAGACCTTTTGTTCACTGGGAAACGATTTACAACGATCAAGAAATGTTCTTAAGAAAATGTACAATTCGTTAAGTAAGGTTATCAAAAAGTTACGTAAAACGTTTTTAAAACTTCGAGAAACGTTCTATAAACGTTTCATAAATACGTTCCATGAACGCATGAAATCGTTCAAATAAGGTTCTCATGAATGTTCTATAAATGTTCTCAAACGTTTGTGAAATGATTTCATGAACGTTTATAGGCGGACATTTCAAGGTTCTATAAACGTTTCATAAACGTTTAAAACGTTCCTGAATCGTTTGTAGAACCTTTCTAAAAACGTTTTTTAAACGTTTATAGAACCTTCTGTGGCTAATGGGGAATTGTTTATTACAAATTGAATAAGAAATGTCTTCTTCATCGGATTTCGACGGGGAAAAAGCCACATATACTTAATTTAATTAACTTGCATATTCCGTTGAGAAAAAAAATCGCCCGCATTTTGGAACGGTCCAATTTGGTCGAGAACAGGGGTATGCAACTCCTATCCTTTTATGCAAGAGGAGTTTGAGTCACGCCGGACACGGCCACCTGTAAGCGCCACCTGTGCTGGCATCGATTCGGGCCAACTACTACTAAGCCAGGCGCTCCGTGCGTGTAATACAACTTTCATACGTCAAAATTGTCAATACACCGCTTGTGTTTACGTGTTTACATACTTATTGTATGAAATCTATGAAATGAGTAAGTGCATCGTTCCCGATTGCTCATCTGGGAAATCCAGAAAAAAATTCAAAAACAAAGACGTACCTGAAAATTCGGGTAAATGTAGCTTTTTCAGAATCCCAAACAATTCTGAATTAGCAAAAAAGTGGCTCGAGGCTTGTCAGCGTCTGGATTTAGAAAAAATATCAACTCAACGAGTGTGCGAGAAGCATTTCCGGGAATCTGATATTTTGAGGAAAAAATCTTTCACGGACCCTTTAGAAAAGATAATCAGTGAGGTAAGTAAAATAAAACGTGTAATTGAAAATTTCAGGCTTTTCACATATATGAACATATAATGAAATAAAAACAAAAAAAAATTATTAAAATTATTATCGCCCTTGCAAAGTTTGTGCAACGGTGTAGCGTTGCAGTTGCAGTCGTTTATTCAGAATAAGTAGAGAAATAAATGTGTGTTATTTTTGGTCGTAATTATACAAAAACTAATCCTAAAAACCATTTTATTTTCATGATAACTAGAATAAAATATTTTTCTTGATTTCAACAGAACTTGTATCATGTTATTTTGTTCGATTATTATATTTATTGTGCAATACTTCTTCAAACTAAGAGAAATGATAGTTTTTGGTATTTTAAATGAAAGCCATTGAAAAATTTTTGTAAAAATAGTAATTATTTATGAAAAAAAGAATGATAAAGTACTTTTAATTGATCCCGAAAATGACATTTTCTATTCAAAACAAAAGAAAAAAAACGATTGCCAGGCTCTTGCTTTTGGCATATTAGGGTTAAAAAGAATTTTTGACCAACAAATTCAAGAAATCTATGAAAAGATCCATAAAAATACTAAAAAGCAATGAAAATATTACTTATCTTACGAAATTTTATAAACATATATTAAAAAATATAAAAAAGACGAGAAATCTAAAAAATACTCAAAACCTACGTGGTATCATTTTTTCAAAAATCTATGTGTATAACAACTGACAATCTATAAAGTTCAGAATCTTAAAAATCTATAAGAGAAATCCCCAAAATTGTGTAAATACTGAAAATGTTAGAAAAATACTGAGGATAAATACCAACAGTTTATAAAATTTAATTTAAACAAAATTTTATTTTTAATCTATGAAAAATTTTCAAATTTATAAATTTTCGAATCCTAGGGCCGCAAATTCTATAAAATACATGCAATAACGAGATTTTCCTTCAAATAGCTTGAGCTTCGTGAATTGATTTCTCAAATTTGACAATACTAAGATAAATATTACACAAATAAATTTTGCATAGATTACATTTAAAAAAGTCAATTATTACGCATATTTAGATTAAGGTTTTCCCCTTAAAAAATTTCATTGCAATGTCCCTGGCAGACCGTCAAATACTATTTTCAGTATAATTGAAACAAATATTTTATGTTTCCTATGAATTATCATGAAAAGGTATGAAATAATTATGCACGATATCATCATCATTATAATAATAATTGGTCATCTTTTCATGATATCAAAATATGATTATTGAAAAATTCTACCCATAGCATCCACAGCATCCATAGCAACAATCTAAATTTAACGAATACATTGGTCTGGAAATTATTTGCTTATTCTATAAATATTATCTATGTCTTAGACTTAACCAGTCCAGACTTTACTACAAATAATTGCAAAAAAATCTTTTTCAGTAATGCACGAAGTTTTATTTCAGAAATAAAATGTCACGAGTGGCCTTCGAGTTACATAAATAAAAATAAAAATGATAATCAGCGTCTGGAAGTTTTCTCTTAGACTACTGAATAATTGAAACATCTTAAAGGTTTATTATAAAGTACTTTCAATTGATCCCAAAACTGACGTTTCATATTTAAAATAAAAGGAAAAAAAATCGATTGACAGTCTCTTGCTTTTGACATATTAGGGTTAAAAAGATTAATTTTTTTATTTCTACTTTTTATTGCTAAAATCACATGTGTTAAGTTTATACTAAGTGTAAATTAAGACATTATCTCTTTTTTGACCTACTCATATGTAACTTCTTTTATTTGATTTTGCAGATGATACGTTTTAATCCGATAAAAAGTAAGAGTATCTAAGAGAAAGACGAAGAAATAATATTTTTTATTCCTTTTTTTTTGCATCTTTATTTTCTAAGTTTCTTCCTTTGCTATTAATTAAAAATACTTATCATTTATGATTTATTACATTATTGTTCCCATGGCTCTTGTCAAATCGTTTTTATAGCGATTTACAAAGTGCAACGCAAGTGCAATGCAAATGCAACGCTACAGCGTTGCAAAAACTTTGCCAGGGTGCTTGTTTTATTTATTAAAAATAATTATAATACTGTATTAATACTGTAACAATACTAAAACTGCATTAACATAGTTCTGAAAAAATGGAAAATGTTAGCCAATAAAAAAAAGTCAATTTATTCATGAAACAGTCATTGGGAAATCATTGAATACATTAATTAATAAAATGAAGAAAAAAAAATGCTGAATCTTAATTAAATAAATAAGAAATGATTGAAATTTACCAAAATTCAAAATAGTGAATATACATTTCGAATTTATTTATAGGTGCCCCTTACAAAAATACATTTGACCGAAGACGCTATACCAAGTATTTTTTCATGGGCCACTGATGTTGCACATAAGAAAGAAGAAATAGTATTTGAGAAAAATGAGGACATGAATTTTACAAACGATAGTAGTAATAATAGCACAGAAAAAATAGACTTGATCGATTTCGAATTACCGGTTGACTGGACTAGACAACATTTTTCCCTTCCAAACACTTCAAATTCTCCAGATATTGGATTTTCTTCTCAAAAGTAGTGGCTGTAGTAGAAGATGGAAAAATTGTTACAGACCATATCAAAGAAATTATAATTGATAAAGATTTGACAGTTTCGGTTCGCATTGCTGGGAGGAATATTAACATCAGACGAGTTATTGGAAATGAAGATAGTAAAATCAAGAGTGTGAAAGAAGTGCCGAGCATAATTTCACATTTGGAAACTTTCTCTGTATGTAATGGCTGTCATGTTCAATCAAAAGTTACGTCGAGCAGCGTCGGCTATGAAGAGCGTCCGGAGAAATGGAGACACAACGATTGTTCTATTTTACTCATCGATTCAGAAAAAAATGCGTTTACTGTAAAAATCTTGAACGGTGCTTAGGAAAAAAAAGGTTGAGGTATGAAAATCATGAAAATGTCGGAAAAAGATTTAAATTTTCAGCTTGTGAAAAAATTTCGCCCAAATTGGCAAGTGAAGTAGATAAACTTCGAGAGGAGAAAAAAGCAATTTTGAAAAAATATCAGTACCTTCAAACTTTGTTCCTCAAACAAAAAAACAATTGCAAAATGCTCGTGAAAAAATATCAAAGATTGGAGAAGAGTCTCTACAAAAACAAATGGACGATGCAAAAGTTGGCCCAAATGAACAGCTAGTGATAAAAGAAATTTTCAATGCTGCTAAATCCTCACCAAATGGTCGACGTTATTCGGAGGACTAGATTATGACGAGTTTACTGATCCATCTTCGATCTCCGAAAACGTTTGAATTTATACGCGATTTGGCAATATTACCACTACCATGCGTTCGGACAATTCGCAAGTATATGTTCTTATTATCTATATTTTATACTATGTACCCCGTAAGAAAATAAACTGCACGTAAACTTGACTAACGATTCTACTAAAAATGCACTATAACAAAAAAAATTTTAAAAATACAATGACAAAATACCACGAATTTACTCAATGCAGGAAAAATAAAAAACAATTTTTTCCAAATTTTCCGTTATAAGTAACAGCAAAAAATTCAGTGACAAAATTCCATGTACTTACTCATTTCATAAGAGTACATTGCATCGTTAAGTTCTTTACTTTAAAGGATAAAATTGTTAGTTCTTTCCTTCGAGTCCGTATTTTACTATGAATAATGAGGAATTGTTTCATAACTGGAAATAAATAGTCCGTTTTTTTTTCGTTCTGGCATAACTGTACAGTTAAAAATTTGATTTTTTGATCATCCTTTTTTTTCAATGTGGAGTAAAAATTTACTCTACAAATCTGAGATAGGACATAATTTTCAGCTACCTTTCTAAGATTAATTCACACTGGGTTCGACGAAAAATTCTTTGAGTCACTGAAATGTAATTTTGCTGAAAGGCCAGAGAGTGAATGACACGGGATTATCATGATTGATGAAATGCACACTCGTGTAGAAGCCAGTGTCAATTCGAGCACTTTGACATACTCAGGCTTAGAAGATTTAGGTTCTGAAGGTGGATCCCAAAAAAATCTTGATCAAAGGGCAAATTATGGACTCATTATTATGTATCAGCCATTGGATAACTCACATTCTGCCCAACCAATCAGTGTTTTTGCTTCAAAAAGCGCAGTCACAGGGGATGTTTTAGCCAAATTAGTCGTTAAGGCAGTTCTTTTACAGGAAAATTGTGGATTAAAAATCCACGGATTTGTTGCTGACGGAGGGGGACCAAATCGAAAATTTTGGAAAGAAGTTGGTGTTTCAGGGGACATAACTGAAGCAAAAAATTGGTTTGAACATCCTTCAGACCCTGGAAGGAAAAGTTTTGTGTTCTCCGACACACCTCACTTAATGAAGACGATAAGAAATAGATTTTCTTTTTCAAATTTGAAAGTAACCTATTCCTTATTTTATTATTCCTTATTATATTATTATTATAAAGTGTAGACCTGCAAATACAGGAAAATTGATTTTAAAAAAAGTACTGTTTTGGACGTTTTGACAATAAATATTTCGACGAAACAATTACGGTCCTTGGCTTCGCCTCGGGTCGTTTAAATCGTTCCGTCCAAGTCGACACTGTAAAAACGTCCCAAAAACTTCTATTAAAAGACTCGCTGCACCAAGTTAAATTATTTTGAGCCTGTTGACAATGAAAAATTCGTGAACGTAACATCTTTTTTATAGATTGACCCCCAATCTGGATTTATAATGTGGAAACACATCCAAACATTGTACAATGTTGACAAAAGTATGCCATATAGAATTTGTCCAAAATTGACCGAGAGCCATATAAAATTAACAACTACATCAAAAATGAGAGTTTCCTTAGCAGTGCAGGTAGTTTTGATCGTTCCGATCATTTTCCGGTATATCCAAAATATAATATTTATTCTCGGCTCAATGAAACTTGCAGGTGCTAAGTGAATCCGTAGCTCGTGGTTTGCAAGCTTATCAAAACAATCATGATGATTTGAAAAACGTCGACAGCACGATATTTTTCTGTAGATGGATGAACGAAATGTTTGATTCGTTAAATAGATCAAGCCCCGAAAGTGGATTGGTACCTGGAAACGCTGACTTTATGGTGCATGATAATAAATTTTTCATTCATTTCACTGCACTGAAAGAAATTTTTGGTCGTAGCAACTAAAAATTTCTTGGCGTGTAATTATTAATTCCGTTAATTTTTATGTATTTATGATAAATTAGTTTTTGTACTGATTTATTTTATTGAGATATGTTAAATTATACATTCATAAATATCAATATATTTATAAATATATTTTATATTTTATCAATTATTTGTTTATATGATGAATCTATATGGTGAATGAATTTATCAAGTTCTATTTTCTTATTATTCAATAATTTATTCATTTCACTTACTGCAGGAAAAAAGAAACATTAATTTATTTATTATATAACTATATCAAATTAAATATGTCCAAATTTTATGTACCCATTATTATATTAATATTTATTTTTTCATTCTTTTATTAATAATTCATATAATGAATTTGTTTGTGTATTTATTTCATACATTTTTCAGATTATACATTTATGAGTAATAATGTATTCATAAGCGTATTAATATTTATCGATTTTATTTTTTTTAAATTTATTTTTTAATTTTTTTTTTAATCGATTTCCCATCACTTTATACATAATTTTTTTTTTATTTTGTAACCTTTGTGAGTCGTATGGAATTGTTTGACACTACATTACGAAATTTATTCAATAGATGCTGAAAAAATCCCTCAAAATGCTCAACGAATGGGAAAGTAATGTAATGAGAGGATTTTTATTGCCTTCTGATTTCCTAACACCTCAGACTGCTCAAGGGCTGCGAGTCACACTTATGTCTATGATAGAAATGACGACCTACCTCATTCAAAATTTTAGATTTTCTCATGTTTTTTCAGGGAAAATTAATCAAGATCAGTTAGAGGTAACGTTACTAGATTATCTCGCTTTTTTTCATGATGAGGTCAAAAAGGTTACTACAGGTATCGAAGAATATTCAAAAATAATGTGAAAAATGTATTATTGATAAATAATAACTATGTTTCAGCGGTTTTTTGGTTGTGTGCGACAAGCTTCAGGTTCTAACGATCACCCATCCAGTCCTACTTTTATGCAAGTTTATAAATTATTGACAATATTCAGCACCCTCAAGCCACCAAAATACGGAAATTGCTCAGTCTTAGAAGCAAAGAAGCCTATCATTAAACTTTCACAATTGAATAATTTCACAGAACCCGGAAAACGGAGTAGTTTTTTACAAGATGGCAAGAAGAAATTGAATGAATATGAATCCAAAATACAGTGGGAATTTGACGATATTGTTGATCACGATTACAATGGTCCAATAAGAAGTAGTTGCTTAGTATATTTTTTAACTGGACGTGTTTATAGACAATTATTGGATTGCAAAGTCATGAAAGAATGCAACATTTGCCAAACGGCATTGACCACCCATTATTGCAAAGTGATTCCAGAAAACCACCAATTCCTTCTCGAAGATGATCAATCCCTAATTCACCCGAACTCGACGTTGTTTGCATTTATTTCAAACCTGGAGGAAAATTTTCAAAAACATAAAAATTCACCGGAAGTTCCTCATTTAGTGTTGCAGGACGCAATCGACCAAGGAATACTAAATTTTCCATGCGAAAGTCACAAAGAGCATGCAACAGCACAAATAATTAAAATGTTTTTATTGATACGGATGCGTGAATTACGTCGCAAAATCAGAAACGTCGAAAAATTGAATCGTCACAAGAAAAAGGTCGCAAAATTGAAAAATTATTAATTTGCACTTTGATTTTTTATTAAAAATCATTGCATTGTTTGCTATGTACAGCAAATAAAAAATTTTCTAAACAAACCAACTCCTATAATTCTATTTTCCGTTCCTTCTCATCTCATCGATTTGTAAAATTGTAATTATGTCTGTAAAAATATTAATTGAATTTTTCAAAAATAATGTAATAGGGACATTCTTGGGAGAGACATTATGTCTTGATTAAAAAGTTAATATAAAAAAAATAAAAATTATAAGTTTAAATATCAATTTTGAAAATTGTAGAACAATTCTTTCCAAATAAATGAAAAAAGAAACAAATTGGTTTCTAATTGAAAAACCAAACTGGTTTCTCAATTGGCACATACGAAAAAATTTCACCACAAAATCAGATGAAAATGTATATGCTAAATAGAAATCTAATCGGTTTTTTTAACTGGTTTATAACCTCAAAACTTGAATGTGTTCCCATTTATTTTCAAAGCTTTCATCAACTCTTTCTGATAGAAAGCTTTTTTTCATAGTTTGAAATTATAAATTTTATTTTTTTTTTTAAATAGTTTATACAAACATTCATTTTAGAGATTTAAGATCAGAATAATAAACAAATCGATGCTATTTCATATATAATAATAAATTAATTAATTATCGTGATATAAAAATGTCATAAACTATACATTATAATTTCAATTGTTTATAAGGTATAAACAAAAATTAGCGATTGATGAAAACATATTGAAAACAATTAATTATGTAACTAACTGATGAACAATAAGAAATAATAAAAATAACTTCAAAAAATACGACACCAACATAATAAAAGTAAAAAATCCCTTCTATAAAGGCTATAACCAAGTCAACCGGGCGAATCAAACGTCTTGCGTGACTCGCCGCTCACGTGAATCCCGTGCATCGAGCTCGTCTCTCTCTATTCTCTTTCCTTGTTCACACGTACGTGAGCGGGTGAGTAGTGTTAGAGAGTTGAGCTCGCGGCCAGTTCCGGGCGAAAAATTTGAGGGAGTTGCATAGGGCTGGTCGAGAACATAGTCGTGCGAGGTGCCAAAACTGTGCCGTTCGTTTGCGCGCATTTATTCTTCACCGCGCAAATGCTTCGCGCTATGGAAAAAGGATTTCTTGGGTGGAAAAATAATAGAATTTTGAAATGTACTTCGGGATTATACAATCTTGACATCAACTCTAGCGATCCCGCGGAGATATCCCGAGATATCTCCGACGGAGACACCTTGAAATCGTTCAATTTTTCAACAAAGTCTCTTTTATTGTGATTTAAAAAGTTGAAATTATTACTTAAATCACTCGATTATGCTAATTTTGTTGTTTTTTTTTTTAATAAATGACACATAAGCCAATATATAGGAATACAAAATAGAAAAATTATTCATTTAAAGAATGAGATATTTAACATGGGCGAGTCATTTTAGTGATAATTTCAACATTTTAAGTCATATTAAAAAAAGATTTGTTGAAAAATTAAACAATTTCAAGGTGTCTCCATCCGAGATGTCTCGGGATATCTCCGCGGGATCGCTAGGGAATTTATTGAAATTTAGCACAAAATAGGCAGTATTTTCAAGGAGGATATACTCCTCAATCAGATCACCCAAATATGGTCAAAAATTACTTTTACTCGTTATGGTATTTTTTTGATACGTATTGACAATGTGAACTAAAATCCAGATTAATTTTGAAAAAATATTTTTTGTCATTATCATTGTTAATTGCTGTGTCTAGTCATTTTTTTTTCAACCAATTACTGACGATCTTTTGTGCCAATTTAAACTATTCCGACCATATTTTATTAACTTTCGGATGTCAATTATTTGTGAATTTTCCCGAACAGAAAAATTTAATTTAAGCCGTTTTTTGATGGACTAGAATGTGATGAGCCGGTTTTCCTGGCTCATTTATCTTCCGAAAAAATCGAAGATTTCACTGACACGGTCGCTGTTTGCTCAGTCACGGGAACTTAGCACTGTTTCTCTAGGACTACTCCCTTGGGTCTCCCCCATCGGAACGAGGATGCAATTTAGCATACGCGAAAATGCAGAAGAAACTGTCACCGATTTTGAAAAGGGTAGTCGATTGTAGATACTTCTTAAATATGACTTGATTGAAGGGACATTCTTGGGTTCCTGGTATTTGGAAAGTGATGATCAAGTTGACGGCCACACGCGTAGGCATTTGTTTTTTTGTAAACAAGAACACTTTCTTTGAATCCTGTTAATGGATTAGCTGTCTGATCCTCTTCAAATAAGAAGGGCTCAGTGGGATACTTCCGGGGTTTCGCGACAAGTTTCGCTACCGGACAAGCATTTTGATGTTGTTTTAAGCGGGTCCCATTGTTGGTGGATCCCCGCGAATTCCTTCGCGTCAAGCTGACAGATGGGCAGAGGAAACTGCATGCGCTGACTCGTTGACGGGTCAGCGCATTGAAACAGTTTAGAAGTGAGAATAATAAAAGAGTGCTATTGATATTTTGAAGATTAGGAATTATTATTATTCTTGAGACATTGAAATAAAAACAATGCAGATAATTTGAAAACTTCAATCGATATTTAAGAAGATTAAAGATCACTGTAAGGACTTTTGGTTATTAGGAAGTGAGTGGAAAGTAACTGATATGAATATAATTCAATTTAAATTCCAATATCCTAAATCTAGAGCGACTATGAATTACTGAAGTTAAGTTACACGCGAGCATATCTAATCTAAAAAGTTGAATGGAGAATAAATCACAGTGTAACGGCTCAGGGAAGAGAGAAAGTTAATCTATAATTACAACTAATACTAAGTGAAACCACCATCGAGCGGTAAGTGTGTGGACGTTTAGAATGCTATTAATACGAAAGTGTACAACGATATGGTAAATTTGAATATTTTATTTCTATAATGTATAACAAGTGTATGTCTATAATCAGAGTGTAAAAGAGTGTTTTTAAAAAATACTAATTTTCTGTGATGTAACGAGCGAGACCCGGAACATATAATTATATATTATTATTATTTTTTTTTTGTATTGTCAGGCTATGCGCCTAGGAATAAATATATTCCTTAATCTCGTCGAACAGAAAAGGACCCTCTGTAGACAACAGCCTACAGTGACCCTTTATCCGACTTTTTAGAGGGAGTCGGGAGAATTGTTTTAAGGGAGAAATCGCAACGCCAAAATTTCACTTTAATAATCGTTCCTTATTTATTAATCTTAATTCGATACAAACCTTGTCAACCAATAATACATTTAAACAACTTAATTTTCACGAGGCTCTGGCACGCAATCATCGAAATCTGTCTCGTATAAATAGGTCTTTTCTAAGGAATCATAGAATTGTTGGTCTGCTATTTCTACCCCTTTTGGGCCCTGAAGAATCTCATTTATTTCCTTATAATTTGGGACATCATTGAGAGAGTAACGTTGAGGTGCCTTACAAACATCACATGAGAATTCTAATTTCTTTGCTGGGGTCACCAAAACGATCCCATATTATGAAGAAGCCCTTTTTGCTATTAGTGCGTCAACCTCTTCTAAACTGGTATCTTTCTCAGAGGATAAGGCTTTCAAAGCTTGCAGACGGTAGAACAAATTGAGTATTCCTTTCTTTTTAAACGAGGACTTCTTAGCACTGGGCTTGACTCTATGATGCCGGATTACAGTTTTAATGCTCCAAATCAAGGTCTCGGTAGTAGGCACTAAATAGAGAAATCATTGCAGGGTTTTAAAGAAGGAGAGAGAGAAAGAGATATTTAATCCGCTTAACAATAATTTCTATAATTGGCAAATTCGACCATTATAAAGTTATTCTATTTATTTGGGATGAGGGTTATAATTTGAGGTCCTTTTGTCCTCTAACATAATTAGTCAAGCTGCGTTCGGAACTTACGCTGCCGGGACCAAGTCTCGACGCTCGAATAATAATGGATGAGGGTACAAAATGGATTTTATCAAATATAACAAAGAGGATATACAATTTCTTACTTTTCAATAATTCAAAGGTTATCCTTTTATCGACAGATTGGCACTTCAAGCACAGCTTGGGTTTTTGGTCAGATCGATATCAGGAAAATATGTGGCTGTTAGGCTGTCGTGAGGTCGAGCCCTTGGACCTAGGAAGTTTTCTTTCGCTTTTAGGGAACTACTTTTGGGGGCTTCTCCTGGGAGAAACAAGCAGTTCAGAAGCTCGAGAATGACTTCTGTTCTACCGAAAAACCTGCGAGTATATATACGATTCCTAAAGGAAGTAAATGGATTCTTTTCGATCCATTTACGTTCGGTCATCATTAGATAGAGAAAAAAAAAATGAAGAGTCATCATTATTCGAAAAACAGTTTTATCTTTTCATATTTCAAAAAGGAAGTTAAATGACCGAGCTAATTGAATTGATAACAAAATAGAAGTCGTTTTACTATTAACATAGACTAGATAATAAGCTTGAAAAATAGAAAATGGTTTTAATCAAGAGTTGAATGATAGAAGAAATTGATATTTGAAAAATGATTTTATTTCTTGTGCTAAAAATAAAGTATAAGGTCGTTGTTATTAAAATTGATTTCCTATTGTCGTTTGTAAATCGTTTCATTTCCGAATAGAGTAGATAAAAACTTAAAAATAAATGGCGTTTCTTCAATCACGTATTTTATGCTTCAGGAGTTTCTTATCAATCGAAAGTTGAGTAACCGGGGGAATCTAACGTTGTAGAAAATTGATTTTTTGTTGCTATTCTTCAGCGTTGGCGAAATCTTCGTGATTTAGATATCACGGCGCGCTATCTAAATTTTTTTTTTAGGAAAATAACTTTGCTGGATGAATTTAATAGTTTGAAATATTCCATTGAAAATAAAATTCAGACGAGAGGTTAACCCCGCTCGTCACAGTGAAACCCTGAGTGAAGTGTATCAATTATAATTACTTGTGAATAAATATTAAGTGTGTTTTCAAAGCTGGTTCGGATTATTTATTGACCTGTCTCTCTGTTTAAGTTTCGAAAGATTCTGTTTTGGGGCAGACAAAAGGGTACCTGGGGGGTAATTCCCCCGGATTATCCTGTTCCCGTTACGGGCTCGCTCGTGACAAGAAAATAAATAAAAGTTACAAAATACTTAGTTGAAACATTTAATGTTGAAACACCAGATGAAGAATGATACATGATACAACATACTGAATTAAACGATTGATTTTACAAATAATTCTGGTTTATGTATGTGTTTGGAATATTTTACAAAACATGTGTGTTTATTCTTTGGCTGTTCGAAAACAAATGAATGAAAAAATCATATTACTATGCCTTCAAATGAGGCATAATGATTAACATTAGATCCTACACACTACACACAGTACCAATATCTCAATTCGATACTATTTTGCAAAAAACGTGTTTTGGTTCTGTGGCTGTCTCGAATGAATGAAATTTGCGCGTATTCTTAATTAAAACAGCTTTTGCAAAACAGGATTTCAAAACATTTTATTCTTTTCCGTACTCAGTAGTGGTGCAAAAAGCGAGAGAAATTTTTTCACAACGACCTAAAGCCCACTCGAATAAGCCTTTTCTTGTTGTACTTTTCTTCAACATTTTGTTATATACAAGTACATCAAAAAACGACCTAAATTAAATTTTTTTGTGGGGAAAAATTTACAAATAATTAACATCCGAAAGTAAATAAAATATGATCGGAATCAATTAACAATGATAATGACAAAAAAATTTTTTGCAAAATTAATCTGGATTTTAGTTTACATTGTCATTACCTATCGAAAAAATACTATAACGAGTAAAAGTAATTTTTGACCATATTTGGGTGATATGATTGAGGAGTATATCCTCCTTGAAAATACTACCTATTTTGTGCTAAATTTCAATAAATTGATGTCAAGATTGTAAAATTCCTAAGTACATTTCAAAATTCTATTATTTTTCCACTCAAAAAATCCTTTTTCCATAGCACGAAGCATTTTCGCGGTGAAGAATAAATGCGTGCAAACGAGCGGCACAATTTTGGCACCTTGCGCGACTATGTTCTCGATCAAATTTGACTGTTCCAAAATGCGGGCGATTTTTTTTCTCAACGGAACATGAAAGTTAATTCAATGAAGTATATGTGGTTTTTTTTCCCAGTCGAAATCCGATGAAGAAGACATTTGTTTATCAATTTGTTATAAGCAATTATAAAATTTCCACATAAAATTGCAATCTCTCGAACCGGAAAGAATCATAGTAAATCTACGTTAAATGACGATTCGATTGCCACAAAAAACATAAAAATCGGAAAACTACATCAGCCACAATTAATTATGTAAAAAAAAGTGATGAAAATCGTTGATTGTTAATATTATAAACAAAAAAAGTTTTTGAACGAAATCACTTTGGATTTACGTCAGTGTGACGAAATGAAATTTCGAGAGTGCGACTTCGAGAATTTGCGAAATCGGGCCAGGAGAGAGGAAATCGGTGAAGGGGCTCGGTTTTATCGCTCACCGCGGAACGCCGACCGTTTTTCCTCCTCGCCCGAGAACACGTGCTTGCATTCAGAGATATGCGCGGCGTATTGTAATCAAACGCCCGATATCGGTGCATCCAGGCATCAACTTAGACTAAACATTTTGCGGAATTCTCTCCTCACGTCATTTTTTGCCTCCTATCACATAATTCCCCACAGCCGAAATAGGTATAAAAAAACGCGCGATATCCCATGGAAGCAGCAGTCCTCCCGAAAAAAGCTCACCGTTACGAGCTCTACCCCAGCAGCCCACCGAACCCGGGCAGCGATCCGCTGCGCTCTAGAGATGGGCGATTCCGGATCGATTCTTAAAAAATCGATTCCTGATTACTCGATTCTGAGTACTTGATCCCGATTCTTGTATTCGTCGATTCTTCGGGTATCGATTCTTTGTTTATTGGAATCGACGTTTTCGATTCCGCGATTCGTTTTTGTTTTGGAGGGTTAGAAGACAAAAACTCGTGAAAAAAGTGGTAAACCGAGTGGTTTAGGATATTAATTCTCTTTCAATTTTCCCAGTAAATTCTACGATTGGGAACCTCGAGGAATCAATTGGTCAACTTTTGAACCAGGTAAAAATCATTTTTTTTCTTTCATGATTAGATGACTTGATTTCACTTTTTCAAATCTTTTCGAATAATATTATTTTTTGAAAATCATTTTTTCGCACAGTTTAACATCACCTATTACTAAGTTAACAAAGAATTCGATCAAGAGCGTAGGCAGAAAAAATTCCCGGGAGGGGTTTTTAGCAAAAATACCTATATTTTGACGGAATTTTTCAATTTTTTATCTTTAACGATCTGAAGTAAAAGAGTACGATTTTTCAATTTTCAGAATTTCACAATTTTCAGTCAATCTAAATTTTTGTTGAAAGTTGCACTTTTTTCATATAAATATTTAATGTAATTGAATTAATTTTCTTGGTTTTAAAGTTACTGAGGTTCGTTTCTTTTCTGATACTTGTATTTTTTTTATTTCTTAAGTATTTCTACGATTATGACGATTTTCTGGTAGTATAGATTTCTATGTAGATTTCTAGAATTAGGTGCTCTAGGCATTGAAGTTTTTTGCAATTTTAATGTTTTTCAAAATTTTTGAAAAAATAAGATTTACACATATTTAAATTGTTTCGTAGATTTATAATGTACTGTTATGTTCGATATTTTAATGTTAAAGAATATAAAAATGAATTCTAGAATATTTTCCACAGAAATGTAGGTTTGGGTTTATTAAAGATATTTTGTACTGTTAAATCACTTAGTCCATATCTTTCAATAATTCGTGCACTAATAAATGTATTTTATATCCTGTTGCTCAAGTCGTCTTTCCGTCGGGAATACCAAAATTCCTTATCGTAGTAATTACCTTTAACAGTAAGCGAGTTCTTAACGATTCAAAGGAAAATTTCTATGTTATCACGTTGTGTTTTTCAATTCTAAATTACTTTTGTATTTCATGAAAAGTAATAATATCATTTTACCATCCGGCGTAAAATATTAGTAAATTAACGTCTGGCAGTAAATGAAATATGAAACGACTTTCGATATATTCACAAGGAAAATTACCTACAAGCTTGTTAATTTCGTTGGGACATTTCCTGTGTAAATCCCAGACAGTTGCCTAACAATCATTTCGTTATCAAAGTCATTTTTGTTAAATCGGTTCTACGCGACTAGTTGGAGAGTCCACGTCAGGCGTCGGGAACATATATAAAGAACACGCCCGAACAGAGAGCAGTCAGTCCTAAATCGTAAAATCGTCACACATCAATGTTTAATCGTGAGTTATTGTTAACGGTCGTGAATTGTTCATGTCGAATATCGGAAGTCCCGAATTTATCTAACCGGGTAGAAAATCTGTCATTATACTACAAATAACATTTTATGTGAAGTTATAAGAATTTGAATCGTGAATAAACCTGAGTGAAAAACTATTTCTGTGTTATTATTGGGAATCTTCAAGAACCTCCACCAGTGAAAGTTCCTCGTACTCTTAAACTTTACAGTACCTTAAGTTTCAAACGTTTAAAATTAAACGAAAAGAGAAGTTAAATGAATTTTTAATTTTTCTCAAGGTTTGGAATGTGTAAAATATTTTGTAAGTGAGCGTAAAGTTGGTTGTTCCAACCGAAATATTGTTGAAAGCAATGAGAAAAATTTTTACTATTAAATACTTGTCTTTTTTTTATTTTCGTTCAATTTTAAACGTTTAGAACTTCATGCGCAAGATTTTTAGAATTTTTGTGTTATATGTATTTCATCAAATTTCGTTGTAATTTCTGTTATTCGTGTAGATTTCTAGTACACTCAAACCGCGATTTAATTGGTCTCGATTTCAATGGATTTCAATAGAAAATGCCTCCAATAAAATCGAGGTTTGAGTGTATTTCTATAAACTGCTCTGTAGATTTTTTTTAAGAGTTTGATGCAACACAAAAATAAAAAACCTCAACGATTTTTTGAGCATTTCAATTGATTTTTTAGAAAAATATTTGAACTGCGTCTTTAGCATTCGCAAATAATTTTAGAAAACGATAAATATGTTTGAAATTTTTTTTGAATTTCGAGTAATAATAGTAATTATTTAAGTTCTCAGAACTCGGCACGAAAAATTTCCAAAACTTGTAGCAAGTACAAAATCTTTATTGCAGTCTAGTTCAAAGAACACGTACACTTTGGATCCTGGCCAATCGAAGAATAATTTCAAGAGTTTTCGTGATTTAAATACTTTTTGTAACAAAAAAATTTTTTTGTTATTTGGAAGTCACTTGTGGAAAAAATTATTTCAAAATTAAGTATTATTTTTAGAAGACTCATAAGAGTCTCCAACAATAATTTTTTTTAATAATGTGTTTTACAGGTTGTAAGAAAATATACGTCAATATATAATATAATTATGATTATATTTCAGAACATGAGTAAGAGAAAGCACAAAAGTGAGGCCTGGCAATACTAGACAGTTTTTGACAAAAATGATTGGGAAAAAAAACCATTTGCAAAATGCAATTTCTGTGCCACCGAAATAACACTTTGTGGAAACACTTCAAACCTGTTAAAACATGTGAACACAAAACACTCACATCAGATTGGAAACAAGAATATGAACTCAAACGATGCGGTAATATACATATATTCTACTGTGCAATACTATGAACATTATTTTCGTGTTTCGAATCGTTCAAAATGAAAAGAAATGGCATCGACTTTATACTTGCTTTTTCGGATTAAATTTTACGAATTGCATTGAAAATCTTTTCTTTTCATAAAACCCAATCTTTAGTATAGTCTTCAGGGCTTTGATGTAAATAAATAATATTTGGAGTAATTTTTCTTCTAATAATTTACAAAAATGCGTAATAAAATGATGATTTAATTATCTTAAAATAATTTATTTGTTAAAAATAATAATTGAATACTTTTCTAACATTTTTGTACTGTTTGTCATTTAAATAAAGTTTTTTGGCACTTCAGTGGAAAATCTCATGAAAACCTAAAACTACTAATTAAAAATAATTAGTACGAAATCGTCAAAAATCGTTAAGCTTCAGAATTTTCTTAGAATGTAAAAAAGTTTTTGTTGAGTACCAGAAATTTTTCTTAATTTTTTAAATATCAAAGAAACTGTTGAAATGGAATTAAAAACGATGATAAAATGTGTTTTTTCATCTTCAAAAAATTGAAGCTCTTTAATTTTTGCTTTTAAAGTTGAATTTTTGTTTCCTAATACGTTTATTGCATAATAGTCATAGCCAAAACTAAAAATCACATGGTGTTAGCGTTCATGTCGCAATTTACAATGTCGTAGACTTTTCATTGACTTTGACGTCACGCCTTAATACTTTATGTATAAGAGATTTCGTTCAATCTTACTGTGAGATTGACATTTTCACTTATTTGTAATTATTTATAAATTTTTAAGAAATTTATTCAAATTTCTGGTTTTAACAGTATCGATTTCTTATAAATTTTTTCAGTGAAGCTATATGTATAAATTTACAGTTCTTACAATTTTCTCGATGGGAAAAATCTCAGATTGGTCAGTTCTGAATTGATTTAAGTTTGAGTCTATCGAAAATTGAAGGTTCTCTTGTCTTCATTAAAAATTGTATAACCGAAAGTTGCATGTCTGAACAATTGATATTTTCAATGAAAAATTTATTAATTCTCTTTGATTTTCACGATTTCAGGCTTCCTTGAAGAGAGAGCCAAATAATAGGAACTTGCAAAATACTGGCCACTCTGCAAAGCGCAGTAAAACTATCGACAACCTGTTTAATGATATGAAATCCATCGAAGGTATGTTGAAGTTCATTTAATAATTTTTTCCTGAAATATTTGATGAGTGTCATTCAAAATATTATTCAAAAATTTATAATAATTAACAACTTGTAGATAAAAATAAATACGTAATGCATAAATAGGATATATGTAAATAAGCGTCAATTGATGAGATACAAATGCAAGAAATGATAAATTTTTTGCACTTTATGATAATATACGTTTTTTTTTTATTATAACTGCATAATTCAAATAAAAAACACTATGTATATTGATAAATTTCGATAAAAATAAAACAAAATAGAATTTGGCACGTGTACTGTAAAAACCACTGTAAATTATACATTTTATTTAAGTTCTAAAAAATGAATATTTTTTTTATAACTTCTATATTTCGTTTTTCTTTTTTGTTTTTAGAAGGAGGCGAGAAACATGCAAAAATAACCAATGCCTTGACTTACATGATTGCCGTCGATGACAACACACTGTGATTAACCGAAAAAAGAGGTTTCAAGAAATTCATGAGCGTTGTATGCCTTAGATACAAACTTCCAAGTCGGAGAAATGTTACGAGATTATTGGATGGAAAGTATCGCACTCTTAGTGAGAAAGTCAAAGCTGACTTATCTGAACTGAAATCCATGAGTCTGACGACCGATTGTTGGACGGAGAAAAACACTACAATTACATTGGGTTGACTGTCCATTACCCTCATCCTGAATCTCATGAGGTGGTAACAATAAATCTTGGTTATTTCCCGTTAAGTGAGCGACACACTAGATCTTACCTGCGGAGCGAGCTTGAGAAACTATGTACCCAATGGGCCATCGAAACAACGAAAATCAGCGCAATCATTACTGACTACGGGTCCAATATCGTGAAAGCGTGCCATGAATTCATCGGGGAACCTCGCCACTTGCGTTGTTTCGCGCACAACATTCAACTGCTTTCAGAAGATGCAATGAAGAACTCGCCAGCTCTGAAGGACATAATAGACAAGGCGAAAAAAATTGTTACTTTTTTCAAGACAAGCACTAACGCTGCTGATAAATTGCGCCGACTGCAACAAGGAATAGATCATGATCGAGCCACTGCAGCCAACACCTGAAAAGATAGACGAAGAAAATGATTCAAGTGAATCAGAAGATGAAGAAGAAAATGATACTTGCAAAGTATTGAAACTTTTGCAGTCATGTGCAACCAGGTGGAATTCGACGTTCTACATGATAGAACGTCATGTCAAGCTAGAATCACCATTGCAGAGAGCCCTTTACAAACTCCGCAGTCCCCTTGCAACATCGATAACACCTGAAGATATTGATACACTAAAGGATGTGATTGAGTTGTTAAGGCTAATCGAACAAGTGACTAAGGAACTCAGCTCTGAGACTCACGTAACATGGAGTAAAGTTTTGCCAACAATTTACTGTTTGCAACAAGCGATTGATGTTGCGAAACCAATTTCCACTGTGGGAATTTTCTTGCAATTACAGTTGTACGAGGCAATAGAGCAAAGATTTGGAGATTACTCAATCAAATTTCCTATTCTTCAAAAAGCAACCCTCGTGGACCCACGATTCAAAAAGCTATATTTCACGGATCCACTGAAACTCGTTCGATTGATGAGTGTCATTTCCAATTAAATGAAATTTGTTCTCCCGCCAGAAGAGAGACATGCAAGAGTCGAGGCTCTTGATGAAGTGAACCTTAACAAACACAGGCGCGACATCTGGTGTCATCACGAAACGAAAACTCAAGAGCAAGCAACGAATCCCAGTGACGAAAATTCAACCACCAACATTTCACCAGAATTGCAAAATTTTTTGTCCCAGAAGGTAATTTCATTTTCAGAAGATCCGTTGAAATGGTGGGAAGGGGCTAAAAATTCGTTTCCAAATGTTTATTTGATAGCCAGGAAGTATTTGAGCATACCAGCGACGTCTGTGCCTTCGGAACGATTGTTTTCGAAGGCTGGATTGATAGATTTAGAGCGAAGGAGCAGGTTGGCTCCTGAGCGTCTATCAAAGTTAGTTTTTTTATCTGGAATGGGAGAAACAGAGTGGGGCTTATAGTTTAAACAAAGTTCAAACATCAGTTGTTTAGGGGGAAGTGGGCTTGATTCAACAGTTTTTTTAAACAAGATTTTTTTGAAGAATAAACAAAATTTTGTATGTACTTAAGGTCAAATATAAAAGTTAACATCTTCGTACATTATACAAAATTGCTTGACTTTTTTATTATACTGTTCAAAAATCATATAAAAGTTTACTCTCTGTTTAACTGTATTTAAATGTAAAAACCTAATCAGCCATAAACTTTATGAAAACCTTAGAAAATATTCAAATTTCAAATATATTTATGGCTATAAAACAGAACCATTTTATAGAAAATGGCAAGCAATCGAAATAGTCCAACTCTCCCCTATCTCTTCTGATCGAAAAAGTGATTTTATACATCTTTCATTAAACCTAACTTCCTAGCATAGTTAAAAAAATTAGAAAAATTGCGATACTTTTTGTGATATTAGATCAATGTTGCAATGGAAAAACTATCTGAAAAGCTGAATTTATAACTATTGTATGTGTCAACGATGTAAAATTATCTAGTAAATGCGTTTATTACCTATATATATAGAAAAATATGTTTGTGAAATTAAAATGTTTTTTTCAAATAAATGTAGCAAAGTTTATATGGTACGATTCTTGGTCTTGTTTTTTAAATAAACAAAGACTTCAAGTCTTACTAATGAAGCGCGTTGGCAATAAAAGCTACTGGAATTCAATAAAAAAAAATGAAAGAGTTTGCAATTGTTCTGCTGAATTCTTTTTTAAAAAACAGTGATAAAATGTTGGTATACCGGTACTAAATATTGTGGAATCGATACTTTTTACCCGGAACCGAATCGGAATCAGAATCAAAAATTTTAAAATACCCGATACCTCGATTCCCATACTTTTTTCGGAATCGCCCATCTTTAATTAATTCATCTTAAAAAAATTTGATTTTATTATGTTTTATTATTTATCGTTATATTTTTTATCTACCTAATTGCAGTTGAAAATTATACCTTTACCTTTATTGATATGTATACCATGCATATCTATGGAGATTATAGATTCAAATTTAAAAAAATGCCGATTCTAGTATTCGATTCTTCGGAATCGATTCTTCTCCTTAAGGATCGTACTCAGAATCAGAATCGAAAGTGATGGAGAATCGATTCAGAAGAATCGATTCTTTTAAGAGGAATCGCCCATCTCTACTGCGCTCCCAGTACGAGCGTCAAACCGGCTCACCGTTTCGAGCCCTTATCACGTTCATCGCACCCGAACGTCTAGTTTGCGATCGGCTCACTGATCCAGGGCCGCAACGTAAGCCGCTCACCGTCAGAGAGGCACCCCCCAGGCGCTCACCGTATCGAGCGGAGGAATAGGATCCCCGTGAAACCCCATACGAAAAAAGAAGAAGAAACCTCTTACCTTGTTAAAGTTGATTAAGCTCCATCCTTTTCCTCCCCGAGGCCCCTAATCACCCTCAACTTCCCCCGTATCCCGAGGGAAACCCGCACCCTCGAACAACACCACCAAGCTTCCGAAATTATCCCTTCCAAAGTTCAGAATTCCAAGGAGAAAACCCCGCGACATGCCAGAATTACAATAACAACCTACCATAATAAGCGACGTTATATAAGTTGAATATGCAGCTCCTTTACTACACAGTAAAAAAAATCTTGCAGAATTACTAGGGTGTAGTAGAGGTGTTACTACTTACAGTATAGTCAATGTACTAGAAAGTAGTATGGCAAATAAAGCGACCTCCTTCGAAAGGGGTAGAATTACAACCGCTAGTAAATTAACTACATTGATGTAAGAGTGCTACCAAAGTAATAGAATCGCTTTGCCGTGGTAAAAGTATTACCAAATCGTATTAATGCAATGAAATCGTGAAAGTGCAAGTTGGAAGCTGTCAAAAACGCGCGCGCGCCGGAAGCTTCCGGAAACGAAGGATCGACTTTGGCGTCCATCAGCGTCCATTGTCAATTGCAGTCGCGTCTGATTAATCGCGTCCTGTATCAGTGTTGTACATCGGCGTCTTCCCGCGGACAACATTACAAAAATGTGGGTAACGAGTCAAGTACTATAATGTTTTGTTCAATGAAGTGAGAAAATGCGAATTTTACGCGGCATTGGAGCGTGGAAAAAACCAATATATTTCTCATTGACTTGAGCAAACATTATCTCCGTAAGGTTTCTAATTTTCCCATTGATTAAATAAAAATGGTATGAAAAAACTGTAGGTGTTTTTGCTTGTAACAAACGTGAAGAATTGACGAATATGGTGTGAAATACGGGAGGTCTGGGGCAGAGTGAGGTTAAATATCAGGAATCAGGAAATACGGCGAGAGCGCCCAAAAAGTGTCGAGGAAAGGGGGGAGAGGTAGAGGTTCTTGAAAAAATATTTTTGTGAAAAAAATGTGAGAAATATTTCTGGTATTTGAAGAATATTATATTTATTGATTTCCTTTTTACTATTTCTCAACTGTTTGAAAGGTTTCTTTGAATGTGAAATACATGAAATATTTTAACATGATAAACACAACAGTATTCTGTGCAAATTAAAATTTTTTATTGTAATGATTTTTGAATTATTTTTTTATTTCATTGTTCATTCTATTGATTTATTGATAGTACTCAAACACTAATTATATGATTTGAATGTAATGAATTTTCAAATGTATAAATTAATAAAAATAATGTAAAAGGAAATGATAATATTCAATTTGTTAATAAATAATGAATGACATAATATAATTAATGAATTAATGACTGTTACTTACTTACGTTATTTTCATCATTCATAATTTAATATAAATTCACGTAATAAATGTAAATATTGGCAAAATCATTTACATGATTTATATCTACATAATCAAAATGAGTAACGAAATCTAAGTCTATAAATGCATGAATTGATGAATGGATAAATAATTAAATATTGTATAAAATCAATGATAATATAAATTGATTAATTATCTGTATACTTCGCATTATTCTGTTATTATTGAATTTATTATTTAATTATTTATAACTCTAGTAATTCCTTTGTCAATTATTCATTCAATGTAGGAAATTATTATTTTCTGTCAAAATTAAAAAATAGTATAATTTAATAAATGGATTCATAAATTCTAGATGCGATTATGCATTTTATTATTTCAGTACTGAATTCCTGCAAATAGTAATATATTACAAAATTTATCAATAAACATAATAAGTACTGTAATTGTTTGATGATATTTTTATTTTAAAAATGAAATGTAAATTCAATTATTTCTTATATATAAATATTACTACCATTTACGTGATTTATACATACATCATCAATACGAGCAACAAAATCTTAATATACATTTATGAATTGATCAATAAGTTGATTCATTAGTTTTGAACTTTTAACTAATTTTTTCATTATTTTTATAAATTAATTGTGATATTTTATGAGTTTTATAATTCATTCGATGTTTAAAAATTTTTTTTCTGTTAGGATTGAATAACAAGAAATTCTATCAAGAGATTAATAAATTAAACAAGCAATTCTAATTTTTTTTTTAATTTTCTTAATTAGTTTATGAGAAAGAATTGATGGAGTAATTTATCAATACATAAATACAATCATTATTGTAATTTTTCAATGTTATTCTGGTCGTCGACCATTATATTTAAATTCAATCAATTACCATAAGTATTGCTACCATTTACATGATTTATACATACACGAATAGTACAAGTAACGAAATTCTAATCAAAAAATTTATGAATTCAAGAAATATTCTTAATAAAATAAAAATGCTCTTAATAGTAGCATTACATTACTCAACTTACAAATGAGAATGATGAAAAGACGTTTTCTTTGCGTCTGTTGCAGCTTTTAGAATGGGAACTTCGCAATAATGTTCTGGGCACAACCTACCACATAATCCTTACCAACCGTAACATTCAAAGCTATTTTCAAAGTACCACAATGTATTCTTGTAAACATTGCACAGTTTCTTTTACAGCTATTCAGAAATATAATAAGCATCAAAGGATTCATAAATCCCAAAATGTTAAATTTCAATGTTTGTACCCAAACTGCTTGGTACTTTGCAAAAGTTTTTCATCTTTCCAACGTCATATTCAGCGTATGCACCTTTTTGTATCCCATTTATTTTGCAAACATTTAAATTGTACGTTTCAGTGCAAAAGTTTAACGCAGTTACAGAAACATCACACAACTCATACAGAAAAATCCAGTCAACGTATAATATGCAATTGTTGTTCAGAAAAAAAATCATTTAAGAATATCAATTCTTTCAGAACGCACGTTTCACTTTATCACGAAGGTATTTATGAAGATGATAATTTTCAAACAGAACTAACTGAGGCTATGGTATGGCAAGATCTGCCTATTGTCAATAATCTTAATGATAATTCGCGTGACAAAGATGAAGAACAATGTCCGGATAAGTTTTTTACAGAGGATAAGGAAGCAAACAATTTCTCACTTGAAACAGTCACAGATAGTTTTTCAAATACTTTACCACGCACAACCAAGCACAATGCCCCTGAGTCACTTACAAATGAAGTATTCAATAGTGTAAGTTCTACTTACATGAACAGTAAAAATGCATATCTCAACTTTCTAGAGACTTCAGATTTCCCTCAAGAATTTAAAGATGCTGCAAAGAGTATGTTCTTGAAATCTTTTAACAACTTTGATGTCACTCATGATCCTGATATCGGTACAATGCGAAATACTCGTACACGAAACAAATTTTTTCAAGAGTCATTCCAATTTGTGAAACCGGAAGAAATAAATTTGCACAATAAAAAAGGCGAACGAACCGGTGATCATTATAGTTACGTACCTATTTTGAAAACTTTAGGAGTAATGTTAAGTGACGAAAAATTACGCCAACATTTACACACCTTGAATCGCGCTGCGAGTGAACCGGGTTTTTTTGACGTGACCTCTGGAAATGTTATCAAATCTAATCCTTTGTTCCAAAATCATGATAATGCCTTGGGTATTGTTTTGTTTCAAGAGACGCGTTTGAAATTTGTAACCCTCTGGGGTCGTCAAAAACAAAATTCAAAATGATCGGTGTGTACATGGTTTTAGCAAATCTTCCTCCTCACCTTAGATCCAAAGTTGAAAATATTAAATTAGTACTGTTACGTCGCAAGAAATTTATTTCGACTTACACATGGTCACAAATACTAAAGAACTTAATGAAAGATATAAGATACTTAGAATCATCTGGGATTGAAATAACTTTCAATTGTGAAAAAGAAATCTTTCTTGGAACCCTTGCTGCAATGTTAGGAGATAATTTAGGAAGCCACCAAATAGGTGGTTACACTGAAAATTTTTCTACGTCAAAATATTGATGTAGGTATTGTTTAAAAAGTGCAGCAGAATTCAAGGCAGATCCATTTGATAGGAAACAAATACGTACAGTGCAAAGCTTTCAAGAATGTGTTACGAATCTGAATATTTCAAAGGAAAAGAGAGTGAAGGGGGTTAAAGCAGATTCTCCACTTAATCAGTTGCAATATTATCATGTGTGTAATCCAGGATTGCCACCTTGTGTGGCACATGATTTGCTAGAGGGGATCATACCTTATGATATGCTTTTGGTCGTTCGATACTTTGTTAGAAAAAATTGGGTTACATTAAAAATGTTGAATTTCAGATTGAACGATATTCAAACGTCAGGTTAAAAGTTGTATATACCCTACATCAAAAAAGATAAAAGCTTTAGACTAACAGGCACTGCGAGTCAGATGAACAGGTTTTTGATGATTTTTCCTTTGGCGATGGCAGACCGCGTGAAAGATTTTGATGACAAAGTACGGAAAATGGTTTTAAAGTTGAGAAACATTTGTTCCATCGTTTTAGCGCCATCGTTGTCGTTGTCCCAAGTTGCTCTTTTGAATACCAACATCCAAAATTACATACGTCTTTGGCTTTAATGTTTCCCGACATTTGCATTAAGGCCGAAGCATGAATTTTTGTTACATTACCCCGAACTGATCGAGCAATTTGGGCCCTTGAAGCATCTATGGACGTTGCGTTTTGAAAGTAAACACGGTTATTTTAAAAAAATAGTGTCACGCCTAAGGAACTACAAGAATATTGAACAAACACTTGCTCACAAACACGAATTACTACAATGTTCATCTCCTTTTGATTGCCATCTGAAAGCAAAAAATTTCGGAAAAATTACTATTGATTCAGCTTCACTAAATATTGACATATGCAAATTGATTAAACAATTTAGTTCTTGGTATGTTTAAAATATGTTTCGAACAAAGTGACTTTCCGTGGAATACTATACACACAAAACAGCATTCTTTGCATTGGTAAAAATGAGTATGGAAATTTTTTGATTTGCAGAGTTAAAAGCATTTTTATATCAGATGATCTTTTGCATATTGCCTTTATTGGAAATACGCAAGAAATTGTCTTTATTCCTGAAGTAGGTGTTTACGAAACCGTGCAATACAGTGGCTGTGAAAATAGATCACAATTCTTGTCAATGTTTCCATTTTCCTCGTTGCTCTTTCCTGACCCTCTCATTGAATCCCACATAATGTCGTCTACTGTTTTTGTTGCGAAGTATGTTCCTTTGAACAAGGACTACTAAAAGAGTCTGTAAGTACGATGTTGTAGTGTTCTCTTACAGTTTTAAACGTATACGTTACTGCAAATTCACCATTAACATGCAACATTTTTTTATCGCTTTTACTCTCACTGTTAGTGATCTTATTGCTTCTAAGAGTAACATTTCTAATTGAATGTGCTCAAAAACCATAAGATCAATTTTTGAAGCTCTTACGTAAATGTATTCGTTCTAAGCCACTTGTAAATTTCATTGGTGACTAAGTATTTGTGAAATAAAAGCGAAGACTTTCAACAAACTGGCAAAAAAAAATTTCACAAATATAGATTATGAAAAAACTTCCGAATTCAAAAACTTCATTTCAATCGAATCAATCGTTGGAGCCTAAATACACGATTGCTCGCAAATGCGAACATAATTTTTCATGTTGAAGGCTCTAAAATCGTGAGTTAACGTCACGCACATGGGCAAAAATCACGATTTTAGTGCCTGAAACATGAAAAATCTTTTTTAGTGGATTTCTACTGTATGAGAATGACTTTTTACTGAATCAGATTAAATTTCTACTGTATGGAAGTAAATTTTCACTCCGTTAAACTGAAAGCATTTTGACTCAGTTTAGAATGAATATTTTCTCTAATAAATTGAGAGTTAAAAATTTCATAAATTTGTTTAATAATAATACTTTTAATGCAGTTGTGAATGCATGTATTTCTATTTCCCACGAAAACCATTGCCCTTTGTTTATTTATAGATGTACATCATACGAATTTGGTCGGCACCACGTGACAAAAAATATGCCATCAAAATTAATGGACCCCATTTTCTGCAACAGTCAGTAGATGTTGGCAGCTTGAAGTTGGAAAAAAATGTAGAAAAAATTGTCTTAGAAAAAGATGGTACGATTGTCGATGACGATGAACTCATGGAATATTTTTGCAAAGCAAATGAAACATTCATGTTACTTGAAAAAAATGAAGTATGGCGCACAGCGCTAGAACCAAGATCTGAAGAAAACTCGAAATCCGCAACACATCAATTACCTGAACCAATTTTAGAACCACAGCCTATTGACGATAATCCTAACTTGGTGGTTTCGAACGACATGACAGACTATCAGAACGATAGTGTGGAACAAGTTTCAGAAAAACGTAAAATACGCTCTTTTGTGAATTATGAAATACCATGGATGACCATATCTCCCGCAATAATGAAAGAACTTGACAATAAATCGCAAAGCCCAAATGTGGTCAGAGATGTAGTATGGTGGATCATTTCTGATTTGAGTCTCATTGATCGACACATTCTATTAGCTACACTGGAATTGGTTTCTCGTCAACTTGTCTCAAAATACCCCAGCACCTTTGAAGACAAAGATTCCGATGGTAATCGCCGAGGAAATGGAATCGCAACCATTTGCAATAAGCTGGTACACCGAAGAAATAACATGAATCGGGCCAAAGTCCAAAAAAGCGTTGCGCATGAATTGCGTATTTCAATTGGCAAACAAAAAGAAATTCTGTATAAAAAAGTTGGGTGTGTTGCATGGCAACCAAGCGAGTATCCAGAAGGAGAGACCAAAATGACACAAGAAAGTAAAAGAATACTTTTGCAAGGATTTGATATCCCTAATGCGACCAATGAAAGCTTGGCATCTGCAAAACAAATGTTCGAACTAACTTTCACTTCACAGCGTCTATTTTTGAATTCGTCAGTCGAAAATTCTACGGCCTACAATGTCTTACGCCAATGGCCATGCTTATTTTACAAGTCATTCATGTGTCTTCATTTTGAGAAACTAACAGATCGAACAATTTTTTCCGCAATGGATAAATTGAAACAAGAAACCCACATTTTCCTGAGTTACGGAATTTCCAAGCGAATGTTGACAGATGAAGATTCCAAAGAAGGAGACGCAACTGAAAAATCGATCCTCATAATGTTTTGCCAGCTTCAAGAGGACATCAATTCTCACTTCGTGACAGTTCCCGTAAGTTATCAAGTGATCTTAAAAAAATTTTTTTCTTGTATTTTACTCAAGATTCAGAATTCTTCTATTCAGATTTCATCTATTCAGAATTCAAAATTCAGATTCAGAATTCATCTATTTCTTGCTTTATTGTCAATTGAAAAAAAAAAAAAAAAAAAAAAACGTTTGCACTGTGTCATACGCATTAGGTTGATTACAAAAGATAAATCCAACATCTTAATAACGATATTTATGTATTTATTATACATTTTTTGATCACATGAATGGTACTTATTTTAACATTACAGGAGGGAACACAACATGAAGACATTACCCTACCAGGCGTACAACCATGCGTTGTAATAATTGGTAGGTTTTCAATGTTTCCACACAATGTTGTGTACAATATACATTTTGATAAAATTGTTTTGAACCTAATTTTTTCATACTGTAACAAGAAACAATGTTTATGATTTTTGAAACAAGTATATTTCAAAATTGACCTCAGCAACTGATAAAGTACTTTTATACACTGAACAGTCGAAAAAATTTTTAATTTCTTATAAACTATTTCTTTTAAAATAACATTGTGTTTGAGCATAATTTTAAAATGCATTATTATTTTCCATGTGCTATTTGTATTTGTATTGTTCAATTGTATTGTATTAGTATTTGTTCAAATTTTATCTTCATTTTTAATATGGTATTTGAAACTTACCTACTCATTTGTTATGAGCTTAGAATTACTAATATATCTTAGTTTCTCAAATTGCACGTCTGTATTGTATTTGAATGTTTTCTACAAAGCTGTTTTTATATTTCTTGGAAAATCAAATATTTTTTCATATTGTCAAAAAAAATCGGGAATGCAGCGTGAAAAAATACGGTTTTATTGGTTTATATTATTTTTTAATTGATTTTTAAATTAGTTCAAAAACTTTTCTTTTTTCATGCTTTCATTTTCTCAGGAGTTCTTGAAGTTAGGAAAAAATTTACAAAAAATATTGTCAACTATAAGGTGTTGTTCAAAATGTGTGACAAATTAGTAGTAAGAAGCTTATGTTAGTAGGTCACCGTATAAGTTATCAAAAATATTTTTTAAACGTTCCTTACAACGTCCCATGAGTAATTATGAGGTTATCAAAGAACTGATCACTTATAACAACTACGGAATCATATCTGTTTTTTACGGTATCTCTAAACCAAACAACCATGATTTTAAGTTGTCAAGGACAAAAATTTTCAGAAGCTTGAAAACTTCGAATTTTTGAGGTATCTGTATTAATGACATACACTAATCCCTCACCTATCGGGACCTTGTTCCCTCGTTTATCGGGAATATTTTAATGGGAGCAGCAGTGGTGAGACTCCCGATAAACGAGGTGTTTACTTTCAAGGGCCTCCCGATAAGTGGGGGATTAGTGTAACTTCAAATTCATAAGATTGAATTATTCAATCAGTTTTTCAATTTATTTATCTTCTCTGAATGAAACGATTTGTTGACTTGTTGCGAATGCACACGTCGTTCTTTACGATTTATCATATTTATATGGTTTTTTATGACCCGTCTATAAATTATTCAAAGCTCTCAGAGGGTGTCTGGCTTGATGTTATAGTTTTGGACAGGGAGGGGCTGGTTCAAAATGCAATGTAAAAAATTCTAGAAATATTTATATGCATAAAAAAACTGTCCATTTTTTCCACGCATATTTCTGCTTTTCTAAAGTAGACTGAAAAATTGTAACAACGAAAAAACAATAACTGCAGAAAGAAAGATTAAACGTTTTAATTAAAACATACAGTAAAATGAATTAATTCCCAAATACAGAACAGGCAATTTAAAAAATACCAACAATATAACCAATTAAAAGAGATTTTGCACCTTTTAGATAAAAATTCTGGTAACTCGATTCAAAATTTTGGAAATGAAAGTATAAATTACAAAAATGATCCACAAAATCCGAAGTACTTCTTGAGTTGAAATAATGAAAATTTACAAATCAATCCACAAAATTTCAAATTTTTAGTGATTTCAAAACCATATTTTTAGTGCTTTGTTCCTAAATTCCTAAATGTAGAAAATGGAAGAAAAAATTAGGAATCGACGCAATACATTTTAGAACTGCTGATTCTACATTTTAAACCTAACATTTGTTGTGCATCAATTACTAACTTCAAAAATACACAACAATTTTAAAACCATCAGTAAAATTTAATTGTCTAATTATTCTTAGCTTTCAAGCCTGAAGTTTTTATGGCTCGATTCTTAATTTTAATCATATGAAAATAGAATTTAAAACTTAGTAATTTCGTACGGAAGATGAAAAGTTCGATAACACTCAGAAAAGTCCCAAAATTTTAATTTTTTGACTTCAAATTGAAAATTTTTTATTATCTTCTTCTCTAAGCGAAAAAATTGAGCAAATACATAAAAATGTGTAACATATATTTGTAACGTACTACTTAAAAAGTACCAGAGAAATGTTAAAAAAATTTGCATTTTGTTTTTTTAGACTGTTTCGCTGCATTTTGAAAGGGGGGGTGGTGATAAGACCTTTTGTAATACAGGAGTGAAAGAGGTGTTAAAAAAAAATTTTTTAATTGCGTTACTTAATTTATAGACGGCCCTTTTGTGCATTAGAGTATTGCGTTCGTTTCCAAATAGTAGAATTATATGAAATTAGCGTATGTCATCGTTGTAACCCTCGCTCCCTGGGAACAACGTCCGAGCAACATCAAAATGTTGCTCAAATGTTGCTGTGTCAAAAACAGATAAAAATCATGATACTCTAAAAATAATAGATAAAAATATACTCTATTTAGAGAGCAAAAAATCCGGTTAGTTCTTTTTTTTTTAATCGAAAAGTAAGTTTTGACCAAATTCTAAGCATTTATTGAATTAAAAATTATTTTATTTAAAAAAGTTTATTTTATTTATTTTTTTCTATTTTTTTAATAATTTTAATTAATAACTTTATGAGCAACATTTGAGCAACATTTTCCGGGTTGTTCCCAGGGAGCGAAGGAAGTTTTTCTATTGTGATAACATATTTTCATTGTGATATGTAAAAATATGTGATACACAAATGTTCCTAATTTCTTGTGTAAAGCAAATATATTCTATTCTCTTGTTCCGTTTGTGATAAATAAAACAGTTTGTACTATTTTATAATTATTGTGTTGTTTTTACATCATCCTATTCATCCCATGCACGCCTAACCTCAAATTTATAGAATTTTGATTTTGTATCATAATATTACGATAGCTACAGGACAAATACGTTTCAAAAGTACAATTACTTTATCCTAGTACTTTTGCAACTTTATATAGTACTTTTAAAAGTTTCTAGTACTTTTAAAAATTCCTAGTAATTTTATCAGTTTCTAGTACTCTTATTATTTCCTAGTACTCTTGCTAGGGCCTAGTACTTCTGCTACTCCGTAGTAGAATCACAACAACTCTGTAATTTTACCACTTCCAAAGGAGGCCGTTTTATTTGCTACTCTGAAACTGGTAGTTCTGCAAGATTTTTTTTACTGTGTAGGGCTGCTGGAGCGACCAAAAAGTGGTTTCCCGACCCAAGAGTGGTGATCTCTTTGGTCGGGTGCCCGCTCTCTCGGGGCCTACAGAGGCGGGCTTTCACCCCCAATCCTAGGTGTCAGAGTACCGAGCCGAAGGATAAATGGCTCCTGGGTGTGGAGTCTTCTAACGGTTCCTGCAGGATACCGGGTGACCTCCTGCAGTAGCTGTTGAGTCTCTTGAGACTTGGCAGCAAGCCTAACTTACGCATGGGGGAGCGTAAGTGGTCCTCAATTCACCCCAAATACTCGTGGGATCAAATAGAAAACCATAGTATTGACAATGAGCAGCAGGGACAGGAACCCGCTGCGGTAGACACCACCTCGACGTTCAGGTACATACCAATGGATGTCAGGGAGGGAGAGCAAGGCCCACCTAGGGACGGAAGAGGTAATCATTCAAACTGCCTCGAAAAACTAGGTGGGTGGAGGAGGAGGATTGAGGCTCATGGCTATTGCCACAGCTGAGATCCTCCAATTAAATCTGCACCACAGCAAAGGCGCCTCGGCGGTTCTCTCCAGGTGCATGCAGAAGATGAAGACAAATCCAGCCTTCGGGCTGCTGCAGGAACCGTGGTGTTATAGGGGCCTCATTCGGGGCCTCAACTCCGCGGGGACGGTACACGCATGCGGGGGAATTGAAGATCCCAGGGCATGCGTGGTGGTAAGGGGAGTCGATGCGGCTCTTATGCAGGAGTTCTCCACCAGGGACCTGGCGGTTGTCAGGCTGGGGGAGAATGGAGGAAGGGGGCAAAATTGAGGGCAGCTTATTATAGCATCTGTTTATTTTGCTCACGATAGAGAGGCACCTCCGGAAGAGGTGCGGAGGTTAGTGAGGTACTGTAAAGGGAGTGGGCTCGACCTGATTGTCGGATGTGATGCGAACGCACACAGCAGTGTGTGGGGTTCGACCGATGACAATCAGAGAGGGGAAGAGCTCCTGAAGTACCTCTTAGGAGAGGATCTCGAGGTTTCGAATGAGGGCACGGAACCTACATTCGTCACGGTCAATAGACAGGAGTTACTGAATATGACCATCTGTAGTTCGAAGGTCAGGGAGAGAGTAGGGGTATGGAGGGTGCCAGACGAACCCACCCTCTCTGACCATGGGCTTATTCGGGCCACTCTGAAAGAAGTGGCGCCGGGAGTCGCATGGAGGAGGAATCCTAGGAATACGGACTGGGAGAGGTTTAGAGAGGAACTCCGGTCGCGTATGAGGGATTTTAAAGAGAAGTATGGTAGTCCGAAGGATCTTGACTCAACCGAGGAGGGCATTAGGACGGCTATCATGACGGCGTACGAGAATAAATGCCCCCTGAAGAGAGTAAACACCGGGCCAAAAGGGCTCAGGTGGGACGAACAGCTCTCGGAAGGGAGGAGGGAAACTCGTAGGCTCTTTGATAAAGCTAAGAAGGCGGGTACACCGGAGGCCTGGGAAGCGTATCGGGCAAGCCAGAGGCGTTATAGGCGGATGGTGGAGGATGCCTAGCGGGAGTCGTGGAAAAAGCTGTGCTCAGAAACGAGCACAGTTTCGGACACGGCAAGAATGGCCAGAATATTGGCTGGGACTAAGGGGGGTGTTCTGCGTTATCTGAAGACAAATGGCGGGGGATACACCAAGACCCCGGAGGAGACTATGAGGCTGCTGTTGAAGGGTAATTTTCCAGACTTCTCAGAATCGGACGCGGCGGGGGTTAGTACCCGTCGGGGAAGAGGCGAGAAGTGCTGGAGCCTGGCGGCCAGGGTGGTCAAGGCGGAGCGTGTCAGAAAGGCTGTAGGGTCCTTTGAGCCGTACAAGGCCCCGAGCCCTGACGGGCTGCATCCAGTGACCCTTAGGGAGAGCTTGGATGTAGTGCTGGGGCCGCTTGTCGGGTTGTTCAGAGGATGCTTGGCGGTGGGACATACTCCGGGGGCATGGAAAAGGGGTAGGGTCGTTTTTATACCAAAGCCAGGGAGGAGGGGGTATTCAGAGGTTAAGGATTTCAGGCCGATTAGTCTGACATCCTTTTTCCTCAAGACTCTGGAGAAGCTGGTGGACAGGTTTCTGAGGGCGGGCTCACTGGTGGAATTACCATTGCATGTGGAGCAGCACGCGTATCAGACAGGTCGATCTTATCTATCTTCCCCGGAATGTGGAAGATGTCAGGAGGGGCAGGAGGATTCCCTGCTCTTTCTATGCGAGTGTGAGGCATTGGCGCGCCAGAGGCACGCACTGCTAGGAAGGGCGGTCTTAGAGCCGCAGGAAGTCAGGGGAATGGATGTGAACCAGATACTGGGCTTTTGCAAGGTATCTGGTTATAGGCAACGGCCCTGAGGAAGCAGGGGGATAGAGTAAAGAGGCCTTAGGTCTAGGTGCTTTGAACCACGAAGTAGTGACCCGCTGAAAACCTAAATAAATAAATTAAAAAAAATAATCACACAAGACTTATGCAAGATTCTGGTCCAAGATTCTTGATGAACGTTCGGGAAAATCTATTTCTCATAATTGAGCAAGTCTCGCTCAAGATTCTGGAAATATATTTATCATATCCTGATCAAGTCGTCGCCAAGAATCTGGACTTTCACCTGAACCTAAGTTAACATCTCAAGTCTTGCTCAAGTACATGTCAAGAATCTTGATGCAAGAATCTTGAGTTGATCTTGATGTCAAGATTTGATTTTATGGATAGGAACACAAAGTTGCGCGTCGTCAGTAACTAAGTGCTTCTTATCGAAGCGCTTCTAAAAGCAACTCGCGCTACTGACAAGTAAAAACCCACCTGCTTAGTTAAGGTCCTGTGTTTTTCCTTTATGAGAAATGAACCTGCATCCATTTAATAATTCATGTTACGTTTTTTGTACAACGAACTAGTTCGTTGTCATTAGTTATAAAATAATTAGTTGTAATTGTCGCCAAATTAGTTGTAAGATAAATTTCCAATAAGTATAACTCATGTTTTAATAAAGAGCATGCACTCACTTATACCGAGTATCTCGTTGCCTAGAACTGAAAAAACAACTAACGTTACTGTGGATGAGAAACTTGCCCGCTTAGTAAAATTCCCTCGGTTTCTCTTTACTAGAAACGCACTCGCAATCTATAGGTAACTTATGTTATGTACAACGAGTATAATATATGCCTGATTATAAGTAAAAAAAATTTTTAGTAGGTGCAACTAACGTATTTATCAAGAGCATTTAATCTCTTTTTCTGAGTTATCCGTTGTTTTAGACCAAAGATGAGCTCCAAGGAAGCAACTCGCGTCACTGATAATGACAAGGAGAAAATGTTTTATGTACCACTAGCATAAAAAGCTTATTTCTCGTCCAGTTCAAAATTCTCAAAATTCGTTTTCCAGCTTTCAGTACATAAAATATCGTACGCAATTAGAACAGAAATTTTATATTCACTCGTGTAATTGCACTGTGCGACAAAATTGCACTGTGCGACAAAATTTACCCTTAGGAATTCGGAACTGCTCTTATTATGATAAATCGCTCGTATATGATCCCAAAAATATCATATAAATATAATATTTTCGTTTTGTCAAACCAAGCATCAACGAAAACTGTCAACAATATACTATTATGAAGGTTTTGGTGTATGAAAAATTGCATGCAATCAGCTATCACAAAAAATTATCAGAAGTTTTTACCCAAACTTGAATTACAACGTAATATCGAAAGGTTTTTTCAAATTTTAAGGAGTGGCAGGACTTATTATTTGATGATCACTATAACATGGCAATATTTGAATGTTGCTATGTGATATGAAAAATTCATGTGCAAAATAAAATGTGAATATGATTCTGTTAAACAGTTTCAATAGGCAATAATAAATAAATATACGCTTGCTTCATTTTAATTTACCCCAGTGTATAGTGAATGAGGGATATGATCTACATTTTGGGAATGGAATTTTTAACTATTTTTTGATCGTAATTGCTGCACAGCTCAAGTTTCAAAAAGTTTGTTTAATATGGTAGTATCAACTCGTGCCACCCAGCTCTTTAAATTAATAGTTTGAGTTGTATAAATATGTGTAAATTTTCGAACATTTAAAATTACCTATTTTCACTTCTAAAAAACTTCGCGAAAAATTACGGAACTTGAAAGTTTTAGTCCATATCGTTAAGTACCACATCTTACCATTGAAAATTTTTGTGAAAATTAATTTTCTAAAAACATGCTCTTGAAATCGTTGATATTCTTAAGGGACGGGATGAGATCTACACATGAAGCACATGAAGAGCTCGCAATAAGACAAAGAAAAATCTGCAACAATTACACTGCAAAAATACATATATGAGACATGTCTCCGTAGAAGACACGAAGACGCAAAATCAATGTCTTCAGTCATTAAGTGTTTTACTTTTGTGTGTCAAAAAGATGTGTTTTAGACATCTTTAAACGTCTTGAAAATTGCGTCAAAAAGCGTCTCATGGCAAGACACCATTTATTGCAGTGTAAGTGCTGCGCCTGCCCGAAATTTATTTTTGGCAAAAAACTAACGGAAAAATTTCCAAAGATTTGAAAATAGGAAATCCCGAAGTGAATCGTCTTTTTTTAAATAACTACTTCTCAAAATAGTTTCTGCCTACGCCTCTGGCAAATAGATTTTAAACAAATGTAAAACATTAGAATCACTTACGTAATTATTAATAAAAAGAAAAAAAAAACTCAAAATTGCCAGCAGTGGATTACAAGGAAAAACGAGAAAAAACCTGAAAAAAAAAAAACAAATATGTAGTCAAGAAAAATCTTCAAAGAAATTACAGTAATCTACAGAGGTTTCTCATTTTATAGTAACACTTCGCAATTATTCTCAGTTTGTGAATCATGGTTTCGAAGTAACCGAGTTACTTCGTCAAAGTATAAATACAACTCCTCTATAGTAGAACGAGCGCTTAGGATCAATAATATGATGTTCGTTGTGAGAAACTAAGTTGAACAATTGGGATATAAACTTTCTTAAGGGGACACAGAGGCTGCTAAAGTGCGAGAAAGACGTATAGAACGGAAAACAAATGAGTGGAAGGAGGAGGCGGAGGAAACGGCCTCTGTGTACCCTTAATGTAAGAGTTTGCGTATCAATGACTTAAATTTTGCTCTTGATTGAATTAAGTACTCAATTCCTGTTTCTAAGTAAATTCGCCCCGAAGTTATTTTTTATCAACCACGTTACTATTTTGAGCGTAAAAATACTGTTTTTAAGTAATTTATTTTTTACGTATACTAGGTGGCAGATAGGTGGTTGTTGCATAGCTGGATTATTTCGCTAGGGGAGAGTCCTCCAAGGTGGACATCCCCTCAAGGTGGACACCCTAGGAAATTTTTTTTTCATTAAGTGATAGCACTATGCGCTTCATGTCAGTATTAAAGTTAGTGAATACGCAGTTTTTAATTATATTGTGACGAGCGAGACTGAAATTGACGAAACCAACGTCGATCCTTGTCGAAATATCTCAGCTCGAAAACAGAGAGGACCAATAAGTGAAAGTTCGATTGAATTTCCTTATTGACCCTCGATCCCCGTTTATAAAGGGCTGGGGAAGGTGTTAAATTGACAACAACGATTTAGAATAAAATATAAGAATATATTACAAGGTAATTATCTAGAATATAACTCGGTTGTTACAATAGTCCCCGCACGCATTGATGATTATCATTAACTTCATTCGTCTGTTTGTATTGAATTTTAATTCAGTAAGTTCTTTCATTAATTAAATTTTATTTGGAATCATCTTCCAAGCTGAGCTAAAAATTATTAGTTCCTCATTTGATCAATGAAGGGTTGCCTTGGAAACACGAGCTGGATAGGACAAAGTCCCATCACCCGACCTGATTATGGAACTATAATTTTAGAGCTTTTCGCTTATGATTCAATTTATATTTTTCATGATTTGTACTTACTATTGAAATTTTTAGGTTTATAATAGAAACTTAGATCTTTAGGAGGTTTCAAGTGTGTGGGAGCCTAACTGGTTTTTGTGTGTGTGGAGCGCGAATGAGAGCCACGGGGCTTGCGATAGGCCAAGGTCGATTGTGCCAAAGGCGTATCACCCTAGAGACGACAAAGTCGTTAAGGGAGGTGATAGCAAGGGCGACGCTCGAGTGAGGGCAGATCGCAGTTAGGCTTGCCTTGGATCTGCAAGAAGTTAGAAACTTCACAGGCCAGATCCAAGAGCTAACTGAACTTATGCCGAGTTTTCGCGGGTTTTTATACCCTGAGATAGATTGAGTCAATTATCTCAGCACGTATTTTTCGAATGATTTCCTAGGAATTTGCGTCATTGCGTTATCACTTTTTTCGTGGTCGCCGCGTGATCAATTGATTCGTATTAAAACTATTGTGTGTCTATTGTTCGTGCAACTGATAAGGTCGCTCCGAATTTGTTAAGGTAGAAGTGATTGAACTATCGCGGTTTATGATGTCCTTCAATGTTTTGAATTACTCATATAATATTTCATCTAGGAATATTGTTCTTGTAGAAGAACAATATTACATTTATTTACATATACCTACATACGTATATTTACTTAATATTATGCATATGAAATAGGAAAGAGCCCGCTCTTTACAATATCATGAAGTTGCCAGTCATGGCTGTTTGCCCGTTGTACCACTCATTATGAAAAAGTCACTCTCAAAGTTTTCAGGACGCTTCGTATAACAGGGATTCAATTATCGAAAACAGAGATTCCGAAAAGATAAATACACTTTTGACCCTGTTTATGTACTAGACAAACACATAAACAGATTCGCATAATATGACGAGTGAAAATATTTTTTTGTGTTTGCTAATGGAATCTTGTTATAACCTTAAAGTGGACCCCTTTTTTAATATAAGCTAGACACTTGCTTTTCTTATAGAAATTAAATTCGATTGCGTACAATGAATGTAATAGAGACGTGCACTAAAAATGCGTCAAAATTCGCGGCTCTTGGTACACTGATCCTCAGTGTAACTCCGATGGTTCTGATTGAAACCTTTTATTTTTCTATTTTACGTTTAGTATTCGTTTTTTTATATTAATTTTTTTTCATGAACATTTGATGTCATTTCAAGAGCAAACATTGAAGATTGATGAAAACAATCAAAACGTGAATTTCCGGAATATTTTTCCAAATTTTCAAGTGGATTTCTCCAAAGTGTCCACCTTGGGGGACCTTTTTTCAAAGTCGAAATTTTCGCCTATTTTTAAAATCATCTAAAATTATAGTTATTTCAATGATATCGAAACTGTGATTCATTTATAGTTAGATGGTGAAATAAGGCTTCAGTAAATATATAATTGTACAAGATATGTAACGTTGTTTGGATTATACAATTGTTTAAAAGATTGTTGTCCACCTTGGGGGACTCTCCTGTACTAAATAAATAAAAACGTAATTTTTTTACTACAACCAATTAGATACGTTAACCATCCACCTGTTTTAATAAAATATTCAAACAATCTGCAAATAAATGAAAAGTTCATGTCTTTTCAAAGTCTTTCTTTGCAACGAGCTGATTGTGATAAACACATGTCTTAAAAAACACATGAACATAATGCTTTTTTGCAGTTTGTTTAAAAATTCACTGACAATCGATACAAAATATATGTTTATAATCGATTTCAGTAAAAAAAAACTATATTTTTACTTTTTTAGAAGTGAAAAAAAGTCATGCCTCGTAACAACCACCGACCAGCCACTTAAGGTACATTTTCATGGGAGCATCAGGCTTTGGGCGTCAAAATTTAACACGCTTGATATTTTTTTGGTTGACGCGAAAAGTCAGTGGTGTGGGTCAAGAACAATGAAAAATTTAGTCACGTGACCCCTTTTAACGCTGACGCCCGACGACCGAGGGTCTCATTACATAGCTACTTTAGATAAGTGGATAGAGGTTTAGGAGGATTTTAAAATCGTCTATTTATGACATTTCACTTAGGACTTCATACGTAGGTGATTTTATTACCCACTGAGTTGAAAAATGTGTTCCTATGTCGCAATAACGTTCTCCAAAGACGATCTATTTGTGAGTCGTCTCAACGACTCGTCTTGACTACCCGTGTTTAAATTACTCTGTGGAACAAAAATCGAGTTTTGGAAAAACCCAAAGAAAGTTTCACAGGCAACATGTACTTTACGACCTCTTGAACCAATAATTCTGAATGTTTTTTCTCCATCATGTCACATTAGCGAGTAATAATTTTTTAAAAATTTAATAAATTAAAATTTGTACCTTCTTCGGTTTTCAGGCTTTTCGATCGTGAAAAAGACTATGCTGTTCAGTTTTTTTCGAAGATCTCAAATATTCAATTGAATTTACGATTTTATTAATTCCTCAAAAATTTAATTTTCATACAAAAAAACTGTTTCTCGGGATCGTCAATCACTAATTTATCCGTGACTGCTAGCATCCGAAAAATCGTTTCTCGGGCGAAGGGATCCTTTGCGGTCCAATAAAATCGCAATAAAATCGTAAATTCAATTGCATATTTGAGATCTACGGAAAAAACTGAACAACATAGTTTTTTTCACGATCCAAAAGCGTGAAAACTGAAGAAGGTACAAATTTTCATTTATTAAATCTTTAAAAAATTATTGCTCGCTAATGTGACGTGATGGAGAATAAACATTCAGGATAATAGTTTCAGGAGGTCATAAAGTACATGTTGTATGTGAAATTTTCTTTGGATTTTTTCTGTTCCACTGTGTTATAAGTCCCGCCGGCACTGAATTTTTCGAACTTCTCAAGAGTTGTCATCGTTGTTTTTTCATGTAGGTCGTCACTTTTAGAATCTTCTAGTAATGAAAATCTAGTCTAGACATTACGTTGTAAGTGATTTTATTTCTTACTGTGTTGAACAATCCATTTCCATGTCGCATCAACGGCCTTTAATGATAATTCATGTTCAAGTCGTTATGACGACTCGTCGTGGCAGATCGAAATTCATTCTAAGATCCGTATCTGTCACCGAGTTTTCGAATCTAAGAGTTCCGTCATCCCTGTTGTTGTTTATGTCATCACTTTTAAAATTGTGAACTTTTAACATTATGAACAGTAACTTTCAACCTAAGATTGTTTTGAAAAAAACATCAACAATGCTTAAACTACGTCCCATTAGGGTCTTTGTAACTTCTACTACGCATGACCTTTCAACTTTTTCTACAACTATCAATTTTTTTCTGAAGGTTTTCGGAGCGTTTCCAACGCATTATATGAGAACGCTCTCCGAACGTTGCGGGACCGTTTCGTCAGATCCGCCAGGGATAGTCCGTATACGCCTTATATTATTTGATAATGTGCAATATTCTACAGTGCACCATAGGGCTCATACAAGAAAAAAGATGATTCGTCTTGCAAATTCACAAATTGAGACTTATACCCTGACAAAAATATAAATTTTTATATACGAAGCAATGAAGTTTTTCTCCTTTTAAGTCTTTTGAGACACCGCTGATCGTTTCGTGACCGTTGAGTGATCTTTTCGTTATCGATTTGGATCACCAAACGATCACGCCGTGTTTGCTACGGTATGATGGTGTCACGCTGCTTTTCAGGGCTACAAACTTCAGAGGTTATAACTGCGTTGAAGTTTAATCACCAGGGATATAATACAAAAATCAAATTCTCATAAATGATACAAACCGTGATCCACGTCGATATCATTCGTTTCATTTCGTCCTTCATTTGAGATGTTCTCTGATTCATCATTCATTTCAATCTGGGGTGTTCTTTCTGTCAGGGGTTCTTTCGAGACCTGTGCTTTGAACATTTAATGTCATTACCCTCGCGAAATAGATTCAAAAACGACGTAGTTTTTCATAGTTAAAGTACCCTTGTATACATTGTTAACGTAAACAGTGTTTACGTACACTTTACGCGAACATTGAGTTGACTTCCTGTAAATTTAATGTATACATTATGTAAAAAATTTACGTACACTGTTTAAATGCTGTTTACATAAATTTACGGAAACATGTCTGAAAAAAATTATTTATGAATAAGTTTGAACTGCATATGACATGCAATATGATTCTTACGGCACAAGTGGCAAATTATATTATGAATTCACAATTTGAACATCGATGATCATCAATTATCAATAAATTTAAAACTTGGTCTATTTTATTGAACATCGCTTAATTTTAGCATAAAATCTCTGAATTCATAGACGTAGACAACTTTCGTGTGATGAAAAAAACATTCCACATGATATGCAGTTCCTTAAATATTTACTAATAGTCTTTTTTGGTACGGTCTTCACGCAAGACCTCAGACCTTAGAATTCCGTATACCGTATTTTTGCGTCCATCAGAGGTGTCAGATTCGTATGAAGTTGGCATAAAGTTCACACACAGGTATGTCCAAAAGTGCGCGAGAATTTCGTAGGTTGTAGTTATCACGGAATCCTTAAGAACTTCGTGTGGAGTTCATGCGAATTTCTCGCGAATCTTGATCATAGATTTAAATTCATGAGGAGATCGTGCGAATTTCATGTGAATTTTCGGTCATCGGTTCGCATCTTGTTCGCATATTTTTGTGTTATATTCGAAAAAAGGGTTTGGTTTTTCCAAGTAGAATTTTGTATTATTTGACTGAATCTATTTATTATAATGCATGAAGTACGATTGACCAAATTTTAAAGTCAGTTCGAATGTAGTATTGTCTTGTTTAAAATGCATGATATCTTGTTGTAAAAAAATATTTTCACTTGTATGAAGCCGAAGTGACTAAATCATTCACTTACATCGAATTAAAAAGTATAATCGTGACTATGTAAACTTATTGTTGTATACATCCCCCCCTCCCGCCGAACATCGCCAATGTCCATATGCTAGAATTAATATAATCTTCAATTGGTCAGAAGGAGTATGTTGAATTTTAATAATATCCAAGTCACGAAAAGACAAAAAAGCTGAAACGTTGATAAATTATAGTGAAAACGAGATTCCAATTCATTATATGATACGCTATTATACCCTGGCAATCGGGATGCGACGTTGAACGTCACCTGAACGTCGGAATGAACGTCGCATACGAAGATGACTCAAAGAAAGCCAGCTTTCTCAAACAAAAAAATGATAAGTATATAAATATTAAACTTTCATGCAATTCCAACGAAACCTTTTATAGACAAATTATGTAATTTTTCGATAGAGGTGATTGTAAAAATAATTTAAGATGCAAATAATGTAATATTGTTTCGTAAATTATGTTTTGAACAAAAAGGCCTCTGTCGGGGATCGAACCAGTAACCTCCGAATGAGAAGCTGACGCTTTCTCCACTACGCCACTGTACGCTTTGGATACTGGATTTATGTGAATTATCTCACCGTGCCATGCTTATTTTCATAAATCTTCTTCGTAAACAAATAGCCATTTCAATGTAATACTTTACGCACACGCTTTGAAGGTCCAACAGAAGAAAAGCACAAAGGTTGTTCAAGATCCGTGCTCCACTCAGTGACCCTGAAAACCTTGGTAAGCATATGTATCCTAGGCAGAGTTGCCAGATCGTACAGCAGGCCCTCTCGGTCTAAAATATATATAGGTATACATCAATAGTCAAGAATAAGTCATGCTTTGCATTAATCACCATTAATTTCACAGATTCTATGAAAATCTATTATAGTATTATGAAAATGAGTGAAATCTCTGAAATTAATGGTAATTTATAGGAATCTCGGCTTATTCTTGACTATTGAGGTATACCTATATATATTTTGAACTGAGAGGGCCCGCTGTATGATCTGGAAACTCTGATCCTAGCCCAAGTAGCTCATTTTGGTTAATAACGTTCTTATATCATGCTGAGTTAGCTTTTAAGGTTCTTATAGCATTCTAGTAAACGCTTGCAAAAAGAAAAAGGCCCTTGAATTTAGTCTTATAGCATTCTTAAAAAAATCTTGTAGAATATTTAAGGAGTCGATCAAGAATATCTCATAGCGTCTTATAAGACTTCTTATAAGAGTCTCAAAGAACTTTATAAGATGCTTATAAGAACTGGTAGAGAAGGTTCAACAAAAAAGAAAATTTTTTTTATTTGTTCAGTCTATTTAGGTTTTGCATCTTTCAAATTTATATTTATGATATTGATAAACATTTTTTCATTTTCCAATACTCTCACGCACACTGCAAATAGTGGAAAGACACATATATATGGGTCGTTCTACCTGTTTTTTACACTCAAATTTTAAATTTCGATAGTATGTATAATAGTTTGCGAATAATGAATTTATTTGTTGCCGCGTTCGGAGCCGTTGCGCGCCGTCACGTAAGCAAACTACAAAATATTTTCGACTGATTCATTGTTACCATGAGAAAAACATAATAACCGGTTTTCCTAATCCATCTTTCTGACGCGTGAACTGCAATCTTGTTTTGCAAGCGCGACGGCTCCGAACGCGGCAACGAATAAATTCATAGTTCGCGAACTATTATTGATACCGTCGAATAATAAATTGCTAAATCCTCGTAATTGTTTGCAGATTACTTGGTAAAAAAATTAAATAACCAAAATTCCCTTTTGTTTGAAAATTTCACTTTTTCTCGTATTATTGTGAAATCGGTAATGATTTTAAATCCTTCTTTCAAAAAATCCAGATATTCAAAAAATCATATTTCTTACAAAAAGCTTAAATTAAAAAAAAAAAAATACCACGTATCTTATGTTTTTTGATGAAGAATCGAAAAAAAATAATGCCAAAGAAATTTAAAATTTGGGTTTATAAAACAGGTAGAAAGGCCCACGTAATATATTTGAAGTTTTTTTTTCCTGATGAAATTGCCTATGCTGGGACTCGAACTTTAATCGTACGGTTTTTACTCGCTACTCGCTGCCGATTGAGCCATGGAACCTCATGGTCCCGGGTTCATTCGATGAGAGTATGGTGCACAATCGTGCAGCACAAACTCTTGTGGAACTTTAACAATACATTCCCGAAAAGCATCATTTGAGCATGATCATGCATGAGTTTTTTCAGCATTACTTGTTTTGTATAATTATCTTTTGTATCGCGTGAAGTTATTGTGACCAAGACGTCTTGTATCGATGCTTTCGCACTTTCCGCTGATTTTCGCATTTGTATACTAACGAGATTTTGATCGCTGTTTTGTTGGACGGTTTTAACTAATTTGAGCACTACTTGCTTTCTGTATCGTAAAATGCACTGGACTTAGAAGCAGGTTTCATCAAAAAAAAAAAAAAAAAGGAAAGAAAACAACAACAACAAAAAAGTAGATAAAAATGAAGTACAATCACTTTATACTTCGCAACGCGCACGTTTTACATCGTTTCTCCAACCGAAAACTGGAAAAAGATTCTGATATATAAAAAATCTGTTCTTTTCTTTAAATAATTTTATCCTAAAATCTTATAAGATTCTCTTTGAAGAATGGCTGAAAGACAGATATAAGTAAGTTAAAAGCGTTCTCACAGCTAACAATACGCCCTTTTAATAAGAACACTATAATAAATCAAAAAGAACTTTACAAGAAAGTCTTCAAAGAATTACGTAAAGAACGCTAAAATACCTATATAAGACACTTATTAGAGTTTTAATAGCTTTCTTATAACATTCTTGATATAGAACACTGTAAGAAACCTCCAAGAAACTTATAAGCAAGTATTTGTAGGATGTCCTGCAGAATGCTATGGGAAATTCATAAGCCAAGTATAAGCATGCTGATAGCTCTCTTTTGAAGTTCTTAACCAAGAAAGCTATGAGAGAGCTATCGGACCCTTATGCGACAAAAATTTTTTAAGAATGCTATTAGAATGTTATAAGCCAAAATGTGCTACTTGGGAAGTATCCTACAAAACTTGAATAATCGCGCTATATGCCGATACATACGCGTGGCAACGCGGCTGCTCTAACCCTGGCTGTGTGACCTGTGTATGTACATATGTATGTGTGTTTATACAAACACTTTCATATATATAAATATATTGATACGAGGTTTCGTCTTGGTGACTCAAGCTTTTGCAGCTTGAGGGGGCGCCGCGAACGCTTGAAGAAATCTCTACGGGAATATCCTCAGACGCAAGAAAGTTCTGTATAATACTATCAGTTGACTTTGATAGTCGTGTTTTTTTGCTCTTTTTCATTATTAATTCTTTAATCTGAACTGAGATTATTGATAAAAGGCGTTTACTTACTTCTGAAGAGATATTTATTACGACTTACTAAATTTTTCATTCGCGTCAAACTTAAAATGCTGTCATTTAAATATACATTTTGTTGGAGCAAATTTTTTCTAATCAATCAGCAGCTGTTTCATAAACAAAAAACTCTGGATAAAATATTTTTTTACATGATTGAACACAGTCTACGTTTCATTTCTCGGTACTCTGAGAAACCTGCTTATGGATGGATTTGAACTCGAGACCTATCATTTAACTAACCTACCTACCCACGAACTAGGAATCGGCGATATTCCCCAATAATATCGGTCACTCGATGTATCGAATATCGATATTTAGATATATCGTCCATCGATTCCAGGTTTTCCGATTATCTGATATTTCATTCAGTATGATAAAAAATCATTTTCTTTAAATTATGACTTCTACGATTTTTCAGCATTTTCACTAGTTTTATGATAAATATAGGGGAGCATGGGGCCCCTAGTAGTTTTATTTTTTATAAAGTTTTTATAAAATTATTTATAAAGTCCTTTATAAAGTAACTTTATAAAGTGATTTTATAAAAACTTTATAAAATTCTCTACCCTTACCCTAGTAATTTTAGTTTCTATAAAGTTTTTATAAAACATTCAATAAAGTTTTTTTTAAGGTTATTTTATAAATTATCTTATAAAAATTTTATAAGAAATTTATTAAAAATCCGAAAAAAAACCAACAATTATCAGGACTTGAACCCTAGACCACTTATTCGCCAGGCGAGTGTGCTGCAATCTGGGCTACTTATGAATATACAGATTATTATACTGAATTAAAGGCAATTCATTTTTTAGATTTAAGTTATTCTTTGATAATACGTTGATGTTTTTGTATTGCACTGAGTTTTATGAATGTATATATGAATATATTCAAAAATTTTAGTGCCCAGGAAACATATTCTTCACACAGTTTCATAAATCCAGGTTTGTTTTATACAGATTTTTTAGTCTTTATGAAGTTCTTTATAAAGTTTGGACGCATTTTATAAAAAACTTTATAAAAATTCCCGAAGCTTTATAAAGATTTACAATTTTATAAAAGTTTTTTAAAGACTTTATAAAATGACTTTATAAAGTTTTTAATGCTTTATAAAGGTGTTTTATAAAAAAAGTGAAATTCTGTAAAAATTTATAAAAAGTTTTATAAAAAATGGAAGATTTTATAAAAGCTTTATAAAAACTCCAGTTACTAGGGGCATTTTGGCCGAATTTTCATTCAGGAATTTTTTTAAATTTTCTCTTTTTGTTTTGAAAAATGCATTTGTTCCTATTCAATAGTTACAACCCTTGGCTCAACATTGTTAAATTCGTATGACCCTGAAATGATAATTGACATTTTGACTATTTTTTTAACACGTCGCGAAAAAAACGGCTGACGTGCCCCGATCCCGGGGTAAGTTGGCCGAGTTGCTGAAAGAGAAGAAATGGAATGTAAATGATCGCTGCCTGTATATTTTTAATCAAACTTCATTATTCAAAGGTGTCTTTATGTTTTTACACGAACTTGCATTTTTGGAAACTATAAAATCAACATTTCCTAGGAATCAAATTAATGCAATGATATGTCATCATATTCCACAACTACCAAAATGACTCATTAGTTATTTTTATAGTGGAGTATAAAAAATTTACGTGTCTTTCAAAGTAATTTTTCTGCCTCAATTATACTTTTGAAAAAATTGAAATTAATATTTTTGAACATAGTTTAACATTCTTTTACTTTTTTTCAAAAGGTACCTGACTCGTGGCAGATTTCAAAGTCACCGAAAATTGTCATCTGACACACAATGATCGTTAACTAATGTATGGAAATATTTATGGATAATTTGTTGAATTACACATGTATCAGAAGTATGCTATCGTTATCTAGTTATTTGATATAAATGAAAGTATATCGTAGTATCGAAAAAATTTGGAATTTATGATTATTTTCTAAATATCTATTATGACTGAATGTTAGTAAGAGGGAGGACGAGTTAACTTGATGATTATGGTTGATTACATGAGGTAGGGATCACAAACAGGCAAAAACTCGAGTTCACTGCGAAAAATGGTGTCTTGCCACGAGACGCTTTTTGACGCCATTTTTAAGACGATGAAGGATGTCTTTAAAACACATCTTTTTGACACACAAAAGTAAGACACTTGATGACTGAAGACATTGATTTCGCGTCTTCGTGTCTTCTACGGAGACATGTCTCATATATGTTTTTTTGCAGTGTAGGTATTAAATAGTTGATCCTCAATTTCTGTTCACAACTCGGCCAACGTGCACCTATAAAATTCGGCCAACCTACCTCAGTCGGACTTGAAGTAAATAAATCAGTATTTTATGACGATAACAATGAGTTCAAATTAAAAGGCACTTGAGATCATAATGATTGTATATCATGAGACATGGCGAGGTAGAGAATCTTTGGGAAAACACAAATTTATTAAAAAGAACGACTTGAATTTTAAAAATTCATTTTTTTACTTACGGTCATGAAAATTAACGAATCCATGTAACAACCAGAAAATACGTGTCTCAGCGTTCGGTTTTCGTGAAAAAGTTCGTACCCAGAAGGTGCATAAAATATGTAGCAGAAGGTGCTAGTAACTGATTTTTGACAGAGTTATGAGCACTCGGCCAACCTACCCTGCGGCCAACATGCCCCGTGCTCCCCTACTTCAAGCATAGTTTGTTTAAATTACACAATATTGATTATTTATTTTTGATAGTTAACATAACTATTACTATGAGTTGAATTTAGAAAGAAATAAAACAGAGCAAGTGCGTAACCAGAAAAATTTTTCGGAGCGGGAGGGGGGGGGGTTCCTGAAGGTGTTACTAAATTTTGAATATAGGTATTCTGTTTTTTCTATACAACTATTATGATGTATTATTTTTTTCAACTCTACTCGAATAAACTAGTTCTTAATATTTAAATATATCGTCAACGTTTATATATCGTTTATACAGGGTGTTTCAGTCACGGCGGATCAGTTCGCAAAACTGAAAGTTTCAAGTCATGATTTCATTTCGTATGCAGTTAAAAAGTAGATTCCTGATTTGAAATGTAAAAAAGTTGAATGTTTGAATAGAAAATCATCTAGTCGTCGAAAATTTATTCGTGCTCCTAGTTTTGGTCCCAAAAATACCGTCTCGCGGATATTCTATTGTGTCCGCTCAGAAAAGCTTTTTTTTCACGGTTCGTTTCGAAGGAATGTGGAATACAATTTATCTTTGAGGTGTGGCGGCGCGTTCCCACGAATCTGAGGGAGAAAGTAAACTAGAGAGAGAAGGAGAATTTACTGGCTCGAACTCGGTCGTGCGGAACAACACGGCAGCAGCGCGCTCTACACAAGGAGGAGGAAACAAGAATTGGTACCACGGGAAGATAGGGTGTGATCCTCGGTCGTGTCGGTACAAAGGGAGAACAACAAAAAATCACCTATTCTCAACCTCGTGTCCGCAAATATCGTTCCTCCATAATTGTTATGCGTACAATTAACCAACGTTGTAAAGATTGTGTACAAGAAAGCTAGGGAGATTATTTATCGTAAATAAATCGTGTGCATTGTGTATTTCGGATTTTTTTCATCCACGTGAGAAAACCTAACCTCACTCTCGTCCAGTAAATACCTACCCTTGGATCAGATACGCTACATTGGTGACCCCGACTTTGAAGAAAAATCGCGAAAATGTCCCTCGAAGCCAACGCGGAACAAATGCAGCAAACAATACGGACGCAGCAACAACAATTATTGCAGCAGCAGGCCGAACACCGGGACCTCATGGAAAAAAGCAAAGCCTTGCACGATCAGAACCAGTTACTACTCTCCAGGTTAACAGCACTAGAGCAGCCAGGCGACAAAGAAGACCGAAGAAAAAATGGATGTGACACCCAGAGCCAACCCAATCACACCACAAGAGCACCAGGTAACAGCCATAACAAAAAATGTAAGGATCCCGCCATTTTGGAGAGAGAATCCCAGCCTCTGGTTCGCACAAGTCGAGGCGTCCTTCGGCATCGCACATATCACAACAGACTCGACAAAATACAAACATGTGATTGCAAACCTCGACCCCCAGGTATTACCCTTTATATCTGACATTGTAACTGCACCGCCGCAGGGTGACAGTTATAAACAGATTAAGGAACGACTAATTAAAACATTTGGCGAGACGGCTGATTCAAAATTGAGAAAACTGTTGCGAGAATTAGATTTTCACGATGAGAAACCCTCCTTTATGCTTCAACGCATGAGAAACCTGGCCGGTGAGAACTGCAACGCGGACCTGATGAGGACCTTGTTCATGGAGAAGATGCCGCAGAACGTCCGCACCATCCTGGCCGTATGCGACAGCGTGGACCTGGACAAATTGGCACTGCAAGCCGACAAAATTATCGAGGTTTCACCCCTGAGCGTAGCAGCGGTATCCACGGTCCCCAGGTACAACAAGGAATCCGACTCTGACGACACCCTCACAGATCTCGTCAAGGCCATGGCGGCACTCACCTGTGAAGTACAGCAACTCCAGCGCAGTAGCCAGTATCGATCAAGAAGCCGCTCCAAGTCATGCCCCAGGTCAACGGGGGAAAACAAGGATCTCTGTTTCTATCACAACACCTTTGGCGAAAAAGCAAGGAAGTGCCAACCACCATGCACCTGGACATCGAAGCAGCAGGGAAACTAGCACCGCTGTCGTCGTCAGGGGCAATCGCCGACAGCAAAAAGGAACACCGGCTGCACATCACGGACCACTCCTCCGGATATAAATATCTTGTGGATTCCGGCTCCTCGATCTCAGTCTTCCCCCGCAACCTGGTGCACAGAAAACCTGCCCCAACTTCACTCATTCTGTATGCTGCCAACTCCACCAACATCAAGACCTACGGCGAGCAACTCTTCACTCTCAACCTAGGACTGCGACGACCGTTCCAGTGGCACTTCACCATCGCGGACGTCACCAACCCCATCATCGGGACCGATTTCATAGCTAGACACGGCCTCCTCATTGACCTACAGAAAAGACGACTCGTCGACTCTGAAAACGCCCTATCATCGCCAGGGAAACTCGTGGAAGCTAGCGAACACGGAATTTCCACAGTGGAAACGAGAAGCAGACCCACATCCCCAGGTCAAGGACCGTTCGTCGAGTTACTTCAACGATTTCCCGAAGTCACCACGCCCAGACTGTAGTCCAAGGTCGAAGAAACCTCAGGTACGGTACATCGAATTATTACAGAAGGTCAGCCAACATCAGAGCGTCCACGACGGCTGGCCGGCCCCAAGCTGGAAGTCGCCAAGGCTGAGATAGGCGAACTCCTGGAGCAAGGCGTCATGCGGCCATCCTCCAGCCCTTGGGCAAGCCCACTCCACCTTCAAGGAAAACCTGCAGGCAGCTGGAGAGTCTGCGGGGAATATAGAAGATTAAACGCTCTGACGGTGCCGGACAGGTACCCCGCACCCTTGATCCAAGACCTTTTTCCCAGGCTGCAACAGAAAAAAATATTCACAACCCTGGACCTGAGGAAGGCCTATTACCAAATTCCGGTAGCCCACGAAGACGTCCCGAAGACGGCCATCATCACCCCCTTCGGACTTTTCGAGTACGTCACCATGCCCTTTGGACTCAAGAATGCGTCACAGACATTCCAGAGGTTCATCGACTCCATCTTTAGAGACCTGAACTTCGTGTATGTCTATATCGACGACATCATCATTTTCTCGGCATCTAAGGAGCAACACCTGGAGCACCTGCGAGCCATCTTGGAACGACTAAAAAAATATGGCCTCACAATCAACCCCAGCAAATATCAGCTAGGCCTGCCCGAGGTCATCTTCCTAGGCTTCCGGATCAATGAAAATGGCTACCAACCACCCCAACATCGAGTCAAGGCCATCGCAGAATACAAACTCCCTGAGAATGTCATTGTGCTGCGGAAGTTCCTGGGGATGATGAACTACTACCGTCGCTGTATTCCCAAAGCCGCAGATCTTCAAGCACCTCTCAACGCCTTCCTGGGGGAATCCATCAAAAACGACAAACGACCAATACCGTGGACCGTGGACTCCAAAAAAGCATTCGAAACATGTAAGAACAGCATTACAAAAATTACTAACATGCACGACCGGGAGTTACTCGCCATTTTCGCTGCAGTCAAATTTTTTCAACACGAGCTCGAGTGTTGAGACTTCATTATCAAGACTGACCACAAGCCACTGACCTACGCATTTGCTCAACGTTCAGACAAAGCCTCACCTCGACAAGTCAGGCAGTTGGATTTCATATCACAATTTTCAACGAACATCATCCACGTCAAGGGTGAGCACAACGTCGTCGCCGACGCACTGTCCAGGGTGGAGACCATCCAGATGCCAACGGTTCTCAGCGCAAAGGCCATCGCAGAAGAGCAAGAAAAAGACGAGGAGTTGCAAGAATTTCTGCAACGACCACAGTCACTCAACCTCCAACGAGTAATCATCGACGGCTCCGTACTCCACTGCGACGTCAAGAACAACGTAGTACGCCCTTTCATTCCCAACTTCCTCAGAAGAATGGCTTTCGACTCCGTACATGGATAAGCACACCCCAGCGCACGGAACACAGCCCGTTCGTTGACCGAAAAATACGTGTGGCCTGGCATCAGAAGCGACTCACTGAAATGGACAATAGAGTGTATTCCTTGTCAAAAAGCTAAAATTAAAAAACACAATCGTGTAATTCCGCAACATATAACCGTACCGGATGCACGATTTCACCACATTCACCTCGACATTATAATTTTACCCCCTCACGATGGCTTCAGATATTGCCTAACAATAATCGACCGATTCTCAAGGTGGCCAGTGGCGGTACCACTCAAGGAAACCACGGCAGCCACAGTAGCAACAGCGCTGTTCAATCATTGGGTCAGTCACTACGGCACACCACTCACAATTACCACAGACCAAGGACCCCAGTTCGAAGCCGCATTGTTCAAGGCCCTCACGAGATTTCTTGGAACGAAAATATCGGGAACATCACCATACCATCCGGCGTCAAACGGCATCATCGAGAGGTGGCATCGCTCGGTCAAAGGTGCACTAATGTGCAAACTCGACATCCCCTGGGTCAACGCACTACCGTCGGTCATGCTGGGACTTCGCACCGCATTCAAGGAAGACCTACAATGTTCACCGGCCGAGATGATTTATGGAACGCCACTCCGGCTACCAGCATGGGCGTAGCCAGGAATTTTTTTAGGTCTTTTTTCGAGGACAATTTCTCAAAAAACAATGAAAAAACGAGGACATTTTTTTGGAAAAAAAAGTAGGACATATTTATTGACAAGAATATTGAGAGATACTTTAAAAGTATCATTTTTTGGTTTCTCAAAATAGAGAAACATCGTTAGTATAGGAAATGAATCAAATTAATTTTATAAATTTTTACCATTGATTTCGCGTTTTATGAAACCAATTTTCTGGGATTTTCAGCAAATTTCCTGAGGACTTCATCTTCTATTTCGGTTTTTCTTTCCTTTACCATTTTCTGATGCACACTGAGCATGCATAGTCCTGAAAAAAATAAAAACATCGTTATCATATGAAATGAATCAAATTAATTTTCTAAAACTTTACCATTTAGTCGATTTTCGCCCATGGTTGATCTTAGCCAGGTTTTAACACGCCGCAAAGTGCTGAACGACCTTTCTACGGTGCAAGTCGTGCAAGGTAGTGCCAATAATATTTCCAATGCATGTGATACAGCAGGAAAAAAGGTGTCCGCTTCCGTGATTACGTCGCACACTTCCAAATTTTTCATCGCTTCTTCACTAAGCTGTTTGTCTTTCCAAGTGTTATACCATAATTCAATTTCTGCACTTAGATCCAATTCATAAAATTCTGAAAATGGCTTTATGTCTCCTTTCAAATCGCCAATACTTTTTTTCAACATAATTTATGGATGCAATGTGAGTAGTGAAAATGCAGGCAAATTGGATGGCGCCAATCGATTTGCAAGCGATGATATCAACGAATCCAAATACGGAATTAGCAACGATATTTTCCAATAATCATTTGGAATCGATGCAGGTTGATTTGAACGATGCTGCTGTCGTTGGGTTAGTCTGGGTATATCCAATTCAATATCAATCGAGTTCGCTATTTCTTTTGCCTCGTCTAGAATTTCATCAATCACGGTATCTACAGCGGTTCGATGGCTAGAGATAACAGTTGATATTCTATCAAGATGGTCTTTGCATTTGAGCAGGTCAAGACTTTTAGATTGAAGACCATTCACGACAGGCTCAAGAATATCCGAATATTTGGCAATTATTGAAGTGCATATGATAAATACAGGTTTCGTTGCTGCAGAGTGTAGCTGAAATGCAGCTGATCGCGTTTTTGCATTGCCTTCGGTGGATAAAGTCAGTAATGCGTTCACGATCTCAACGAAATTGGCTTTAAAAACAGCAATGCTCTTGTGTTTTTGAGACCAACGAGTTTCACAAAGGGCGGGTATGTTCGGAGCACATTTTCGCCGTAGCACTGATTCTCGGAAAAATCTTATTATGTCTTTGATGGTGCCAATAGTGTTTCGTATTTCCGGGACCGTGTTCAAATCATTAACAACAAGGTTCAATCTGTGGCTTGCGCAGTGGAAAAACAATGCTTTTTTGTATTTTTTTCGGATATGTGCTTGAACGCCGCCTTCTTTTCCGGCCATAGCATTGCAGCCATCGTACTCTTGCCTAACGCATTTGTTCGGTTCAAGTTCACAGCTCACGACTGCGCGATCAATTTCATCTGCAATTGTTGGAGCGTCCATCGCATTTAGTTCAGAGAAACCCATGAATTCTTCTCGTATTTTTGCTTGGCTTTTGTCGTAAAATCGAATACCCAATGACAGTTTCTCTTTTCCTGATATATCTGCTGTTTCATCAGCCAAAATGCTGTATGCTGATGCCTTTTTAGCGTTAGCAATTATCATATCTTTCACTACCTCGCCACATAATGTAATTATCTCGTTTTGAATTTCTGGTGAGGTGTATTTCGCATTTTTTGATCCTTCTTCAAATTGTTTTTTAAGAGATTCATCTCCGGCCTCAATTCTCAAGCGAATGAGATCCATGAACATTCCTAAAAATATTATAGAATTTTATCACAAGACGAAAATATGATAAATTTCAATCTGAAATATTTTACCGGAATCTGCATCTTTTCCTCTTAATGGTGAATCGGTTGTTCCACAGAAAAATATGTTTGATATGATCGAACGGATTATTTTCTTGTTTTCTTCAATTAACTTCTGATGTCCTGTTACCATCTGTAGGTCCACTGGTTTAGCAGTTGTAAACTCAATAGCAGCTTTCATTGAAGTTTGATGCCATTTGCTTCTTGCGTGATTTCTGCTCAATTCGTGCATATCTTTGTATTTGGTGAATGGCTTAGCAACGAATGCGCCTAAAAAGCCTTGCACTGTAGTTTTATGAAATAGAACGCAATGTAAGCAAAGAGCGTCCTTTTCTTTCTTTGAATAAACAAGCCAAGGTTTATAAACTTGTAACCAATTGTGAAGAAATTTTCGTTTTGGATCATCGGAGTCTGCTGCAAAATCGTAGTCTTGTGGTGGTACCCAACATCTTTTTAATAACAGAGATCTTTGCTCTGATGATAATGGCTTGTTCATAAATAGACCCAAGTCGAATTCGGAAATGACTTCAGTTGTGTCAATGGTTGAATCATCCATTGGAATTGAATCTTCTTCGTGGGTTTCGGTTGTTTCGCTAGTTGTTTCGTGCATTTCAGTGAAATCGGTATGCTCATCGTAATTTTCCGTTTCCATTGCATCAGTAGGTTCATTTATCTGCATTGCACTCGCACTTAGATTCGACACTTCAGCTTCACTTTGACATGACGTGACAGCATCACTTTGGCTTGACGTGCCAGCTTCACTTTGTCTTGATGTGCCAGCTTCACTTTGTCTTGGCGTGCCAGCTTCACTTTGGCTCGACAGTGGAGGAGCAACCGGTTCTATACAAATATACGCACATTTCAAAAGTATAAATCGCAAAACACTTTGAACTAATTCATCAACAAAAAACTGATCCCTCGGAGCCAAGTATGCAAGAGTTGAAATCAATGATAAACCAAATTACAATAGTTCAATATACAGGGTGTACCAAAATCCCCGTACCAAAAGGAAACCCACTATTCCTTTTTGAATTTTGAATCTAAAAGTCCTTTACCACTTTTCACGAAACTCAAAATTGAAAAATTTATTTAAGTTCCAAATTTAAACAATAAATGGGTTCTCTCAACAAGTGGGCATAAAATTCACCGACCAAACTTTACCCAATTTTTTTTCATATTTTATAGAGTCGAAAAGTCCTTTGCCACTTTTGACAAAACTCAAAATCAAAAAAGATATTCGAGTTTGAAATCTAAGAAATTTGATTGGTCAAAACTTCTAACGAGCACATTTTTTTCAATTTTGAGTTTTGATAAAAGTGGCAAAGGACTTTTCGACTCTCAAAAATATGAAAAAAATTTGGGTAAAGTTTGGTTCATGGATTTTATCCCCACTTGTCGAGAGAGCGCATTTATTGTTTAAACTTTTGGATTGAATAACTTTTTCCATTTTGAGTTTTTTGAAAAGTGGTAAAGGACTTTTCGATACAGAATTCGAAAAGGAATATTGGGTTTTCTTTTGGTACGGGGAATTTGGTACACCCTGTATATTTCGGCTTAAATGAAGCCCTCTTCAGAATCTACATAACCATCTCATTCTCAGTAAAAATATGAAAATAATAAAAAGAAAAAACAAAAATACACACTTAAGAAAAACTCACAGATATTAAGAAATTCATATTTTCCACATGAAGGTCGTTCATGATAAAACGCAGTATAGCGCGTGTCAAATATATTCGTCACAAAAACAACACGTCAAAGGCCATGATTCACCTTCAGAATCTTCCTGACTTTTTCCAAAAAAGGAAAAATATAAATATATACAATTCTTCGAAAAAAGGCGTAAAATTTAGAAAGACGATAAATACGTCATCATTCAAAGAGCCTTGTAACGGAACTAACATTTATCACTGCCCACAATTACTATCGAAACCTTATCATGTAAGCAAACCAAAAAATCAACAACCTTAAAATAAAAAGAAAATAATGGATCTAAAACATCCCCAAATATTTATCGTAAATTGAATTCAAATTCTTGGTATCATCCTGTTTATTAATCGCATTATTGGTCCTCTTAATAAAAATCATTTCAGAAACACTTCTCTTAAAATATCTATCTTCTTTATCTAAAACTTTAACATTACGCCAATCAAAATCATGTCCTTTGTCAAGAAATATATATTGGACTATTGTAATTTGGTTTATCATTGATTTCAACTCTTGCATACTTGGCTCCGAGGGATCAGTTTTTTGTTGATGAATTTGAAATTTATGGAACGGAGCAATTAAGAGATTTATTACTATACTTTAAACTAATTTTGGAAGAACAAAATATAATAAACAGAAACTTACTAAAAAATGATTGCACTCCTCCTGCACGTAGTTTATGATATTTGCCTTTAGCATGTTCTGTAATAGCTCCGTCTCCTTTGTTGTCGGTTCAGAAAGTAGTTTTGCAATATGTGCAATCCGCCGAATGCTCACTTGCCTTTTTAATCCATGGATATTTTTTGTCCACAATTTACCCCATGAGGTTTTCTTTTTTTCTTTATCCATTACAAAAAAACCAAAAATTGATGTTCACAAAGCGAAGAAAAAATTGATATCACAAGACAACGATAAAATCAATTAGTATTCACACTTTCACTTTTCTTTCCACTTGTATTGAGCTTAACCGTTAGAACGATCAATCGCGACTAATTGTTGTTGCCACAATGCCGCATTCAAAATGCCGCATTCAGATGATTCAGAATTTCTTTCGGCTCAATTTAGATAAACATAAAACGTTTTGAATAGCGGCAATATCATAAATACCGCGCAGAGAAAACGTTTAGATTTGTGTGAGCATAATCGAGATTTATATACATTATCGCTTCTCAGAAACAATAACAAACACACCAGTATAAACAATTTCGATACTGACCAAATTTTTGTTTGATTTCAATTAGGTGCTGTGTTTACATTTTTGTTTATCGATATGAGGAATCAACGATAGCAGAATCAAAAGTGCACATAAAATTCAGTGTTTACATTAAAATACGTTCGTTAACAGAAGTCAAATTCAAACCTTGTGACAACTTGCTCGCATTATTTTGCGCTTGTGTATATACAAGCATTTGTTAAAATCAATCTTGGGTTTGACTGGAGAATTTTTTGATTCGAAGAATTATAAATATAAATACCCAAATATGCTCGTGTAATATTTCTAGATGTTAGAGAAATCTCATTGAAAAGTCCTCGTTTTTCGGCAACCCTAACGGAACGCACCCGACCAACTTTCGAGCATTACACGACCACTGCGGTCGGGTAGTATTCGGGTTTCAGTGGAATATTGGTCGGGTGGTAGAAATATAGCAACCTAAACCACTGTGGCTGTAAATTTCAGTCATAAATGAGTAATGGACTGTTTTCGCTACCATTAGGTTAAAAAAAAGCACAAAAATCGCAGTTATTTCACTGAAAACTGTGAAGAACATACGTCTAGATTTTCGTCACTTCAAAATAATTGACGTAAGATATACATAATTTTTTCATTGAATATTACGAAAAACAGTTATTAAAACATCCTGCAAAAATTAATTGCAATAGATATCGTTAATAATGTATTAAAAATGCAAGGCGACCAATTTCCGAACGTCAGTTACGTTAGGGAATTTTGCGAATTGTCCTCATTTTTTATAAAAATTTTCATTGATAGTCCTCGTTTATTCCGCTTTTTTCCCAAATTGTCCTGGTTTTTTACGAGAATACACTTTGAAAAGTCCTCGTTGTTTCAGCATTTTCTCCAAATGTCCTCTAGGACAAAGATTAATTTTTTTTTAAAAAACGCAGAATTTTTCGAGGACATTTGGCTTAGGTTTGGGCATTTGCCCCTACCTGCCCCTACCTGGCTACGCCCATGATGTAAGGCGCCATAAAATACTTATATGTGAAATTTGATCGAATTCCCATTATTCGACCCTAGATGCAGTACAACCTTAAACTTTTCAAGTGCCTAATATACAAAATTTTGCAATCACTCACCAATCGAAAACTATTCATTTTTAGAAATAAAATGAAGCGTTGAAAGGGGTCACGTGAAAGTGATGGTTTATAGCTTAGGTTAGGTTTTTTCTAACCTACTCTACCAGCTGCTCGACTCCACCTGCGCCGTCTTTCCGCTTGTATCCACAGCTCGCTCCAGGATCCGGATTCGTCGTCACCGCTGCTTCTTCGGCTTCCCCGTTGGTGCTCCAGCTTCCCGAACGCCGCCGCTACTCCACGCTGGCTCGATCGCTCGGGTATACCAGCCCACACGGACCTAGGAGAGTTCCCACCGCCGTTGTCGCCCTTCAGGTTCACTTTTAATGGTTAGGTTAGCTTAGGTTAGCTTAGAATAGGTAAGCTTAGGATCGGTTAGCTTAAGATAGGTTAAACCTTACCTAGCCTTCAAAATCTCATCTATCAATTGCCCCTTGAAATTTTGTTGCCGAAAAGTAAATTTAGGCTCGAGGAGTGTAATGTAATCTAACCTATCGTAAGCAAACCTATTCTGAGCTAACCTAAGCTAACTTAAGCGGTCACATCTCGAGCGACATTATAGCGTGACAATGGAACTTGAGAAAATCGCCACTGGCGGCAGCAGCAGCAGCAGCAGTTGGAGTGGGGAGAGGTCCCTATGTCAAGAGCGATTGAAGAGCAGAATCATCAGTCTTAACGAGAAACCGAAGCAGCAACATCTCGAACGACATCGTAGTGTGACAACGGAAATTCAAGAAATCGTTACTGGTGACAGTAGCAGCCGTTGGAGTGGGGAGAGGTCTTATATCAAGAACGATCCCCGAGCAGAAGCATCATTCTCGCCAGGACCTTGACGCGGAAACATCTCGAGCGAAAAAATGAAATTCATCGTTGACGTGCAAAGCTTCTGTATGCCTGGCAGTGGGGGAGCAGATGAGTTCATGATCAAGGAACTTGCCATCATCACGATTGAACCAGCCAACGACGTGGAGACATTCCTCTTCAAGTCGCCATGCTCATGGTCGAGTCTACCCGCAAAAGTCAAGGTCAAGAATTCCTGGTTAACCAACAACTACCACGGCATTCCTTAGGCAGCTAGTGATGTACAATACAGCGAGTATAATAACGTTGTGAACGCTACACTCAAGAACGCCAGCTACATTTTCATCAAGGGATATGAGAAGAAAGGATGGCTCGAGGGGACCTTGGAGAGCTGGCCTGCCATCATCGACCTGAAAGATATAGGCTGTCCATCGCTGAAAAATTTGCGAGCCTGCACGTGCGGTAACTTGCACGCTCCCGTCGATGGACGTCACTGTGCTACTGAAAACGGTCTACGCCTGAAAATGTGGTTCTGGGAGACCTATGGCATCACTCCGTCAACGAGGAGATCTCTCCAACTCATACGTCACTCACGCTGCTTGAAAAATTTGGACACCATGGACATCGCAGAGCTGTCAATTGAATTCATCATTGGCTACCTGAGCAACGACATCGAATGCGCTTAGGAGAAACTTCCAGAAGAACTTCAGCTCGACCCTGAAATCGCCAGCTATCGCTGATGCCAGAAATATTGGTTCTCAGTCGGGGACGCCATCGATGGACCACCACCATTTTTTCGCGATTGTTATCTTTGTCGACGTTAAAAAATTGTGAATAATGCTTAATAATTACTTTAATCATGAAATATTTTAAAATATATAACACGTGTATATTTACTATTAAATAAACAACAAATTGATTGTAATTGGTGTGTTTATCATTTTCCTGAAAAAAAAGTGTCACCATGGTCGAGATTTGAACCTAATTACCTTTATATTTCCAATGCTTCATACATTGATCTTAACCACCTCGGCCATGGTGACACTTTGAATAGAAAAGTTTAGAAATAATTTTTACTCATCGTTGAACGGATCCCGAACATCGTTGGTTGCTAATTCTGGACATCTTTGGCTTTTCGCTTCATCAAAATGAAACATTTTATGCTGAATTTCGAAATAACTTAAAATCTATTTTACGATTATAGGCTCGAAATAAAAAGAGTAAATATTCATTTAAACCATTTTTCATTTATTCAAATTATGGTTCACCTTATAGTCTAACAATTTTTTCTGCTGAACAGTATCCAAAACTTTCGCAGTTTGCTCAATTCTTCGTTGGAATCTTACACGGTCTCGAGCAACTTGTTCCCATGAACCACGTCGAGCTTCTCTATACGCAAAATCCCACACATACAGTTCGTGCACTCTAGGTGGGTTACAATCAAATGTCACTCGCTTCATATTTTTCTGAGAACGCCGCTGATTGGTTGATACTCTACAATACGATCGTGTATAATTAAACAATATGCAGAAGTCGCAGCTGGGAAATTAGCGCCAGATTTAAATTCAAGACGAACATCAACTGGATCAGTGATCAAGGAATCATTTTGTTTAGCACAATCGATAACTACAAGAGGCGCATTATCTTTGAATTGAGTTTTTGTTAACAATGGAGCATTTTTTCTACCATAATACGATGATTGAAAATTCGCAAACATTTCATATGACGTTGCAAACTGGTTTCGTTGAAAATCAATGTTCAGATTCATGTAAGGATAACATTGTGAATTTAAATACAATTTTATATAACGCAAATTACATGTATCAAAGTTGCTCATGTTTCCAGTTCTCGCATTTTTTCGTCCAACTTGAAATCCCAGGATGACATATCTCGGCTTCTCCAGTTGAGTCGTTGTTTTCACACTCCATACATGCTTGGTTGTCTGAGGTAACAAAGGGTACTTGTAAAGCTCCCAGCTTCGGAAACTCATGGCGATGATCGGATCAGTAGCGATGAAATTCAGCATTCGAATTTTCTCCAAGTCCGATACTTTGACGTAAAGGATTAACCATTCAATTTTGCTAATGGTTATCTTGTATTGTTCTTCGTTCGCAGCAAGCTGTGTGATCACGTTGGCGTCGCTGTTGGCTCGCAGAATGATGAGTTCATGTTTTGCGTTGACGATGACTCATTGATAATCTTCAGCAAATCCAAAGATGTAATTCAGTGTAATGCATACATCAAAATATCCATTGTCGTTGGTTAAACGTCTGGTATCGTCGACGATCCATCCAGCATTTTCCATCAGGTCCTCTTGGGTTGGGCTTGGCGCAATGTAGACCTTCATTGTCGTTGTAAGACCTACATTCTTGATTCTTTCGATCTCGATAGCGTTCATCTCATAGCGTACTTCTTCAAACATGTAGCAGATACCATGGTTTACAATCGATGTATGTTCAACGGGGGTCACTCCATCATTTTTCGTCAATCTTCCTTGTATATGCAGTGAACTTTGGCTGGGTAGCATATACGAATCTTGATTCTGGATACTGATGCGGATTTCATCGTTGTTGTTGAACGTTGATGATGCGTATGGCTGGTGTGCCTGGACTTTGTACTGTGCTACTGACTCATCGAAGACGACCTTTTTCTCGATGGATAACATCGTATTAGGCAAATTAAGCAACAAATCTTTTTCGAATTCTCAGACCCAGACTTTTCAGGAACTGCACGTTCTCTGGTGTGAGCTCTTTGAGAGGTTTACGATGACTGATGGTTCTTGGACATGTTGCTGGACTTATATACTCTCCATAGACGATCCTCATTACTTACTTTTTACATGCAGTCTAATAGTGATAACTTCTCCACGAAAATTTACGAGCTTATGTTCTTGATCAACAATACGGAACTGCAGATGATGTATTGCTTGTACGGTGATTGGATGATAAATGACGTGAGTTGGTACTTCAACGATCTTATATCCTGGTGAAACTACTGGAAAGAATTCGTGAATTGTGTGTACTTTCTTATCATTGATATATGCTCCCGTAGTTATGTTGCAGTCAACACGTAAAGCGTTTACAGCAAGTATTTTAACAGGCGAATCGGACTTGTGGGTGACGTTTGCTTCGATGATTCGTGGATTAGAGCCCAACAATTTACCAATAGAATTCTCCGGTCGAAAATCAATACTTTCATTGCATCGACTTTCGCTGCGTTATGTACTATTGTTAGATCGTAGACTTAACTGAGTACTCTATGGAAGCTCTTCCTTTAAAAATTTTGCAATATCATCCAACTCATAGCTTCCTGGAGGTATTGTTATTACGTCATTACCAATAAAAAATTTATTGTTATCAACATCGATGTCAGGTATTGAGTTAAACATTGAAAATTCTACAAGCCCAAAAAATATTTCTTTTGAGTAGACAGTTCAATAAGTGGAAAATAATTTGCCTCCAAAATAGATGATTCTCCCGAGAGTGTAAGCGTTAATGAGTCCGCCATGGCTGTCACTTGTAGACTGATGTATATTCACACGCGATCAATGCTTTTATGCAGTAGAAACTTGAAACACAGATGTCCACAGATGATTGAGTTATAATTCTGGTATTTATCACAATTGTATTTGATAACGCTACCGATACCGAAGTAGTCAATGAGTTCACGAGTTGGTTGTAGATTGCCAAAGCTATCGAAATAAACGACTCGATTGCCGGTTTTTCGATAAGCGACCCAATGCATCCCAGGACCATTTTTGGAATCCAAATTGATAATGGCAGCTTCAGCTTTCTTAGGCCCACTCTTCGGTAAATCATTTCTCATGTATACACCTCAGAAATGTAGTATTTTTAGAATTTTTGCATACTTTAGCAAATCTACATCGGTTACTGGTCGGTTCGGTAGCTCTATACGTTTTTTAAATGAAGTCTCAAGCCAGCTCCCCAAGGTTTCAATACAATCCTTTTCCTACGGTGATCGATTCCATCTTGAGCTTATGTTGTTTTGATTCCTCCAATTGCCACTTGGCGGCTCTGGCATCGTTGATAGCTTTGACGATGCTCGCAGCGCCACCTGCTAATGCTCCTGTTGCACTAAGTCCCGCAAAGACTGGCAGTAAAAAGGCTGGTAAAATGCCTCCAATTTTGCTGGGCACCGGTAATACACGAGGCACTCGAACTTTCTTCTTTCTTCCAGCTTCTTTCACCGCAGCTCGTGTAGCTTTCAATGTTGATTATACAGAGCCGGTAGCTTTAGCTGCTATTTTCGCGGCATCTATAACTCTTCTCAATGATGTATTCTTCTTTATAGGCTTTTTCTTGATAGGCTCTTTCTTCATAATCTTCTTCAAGCCCATTCAAAGTTTTTCTTTGATTCCCATGATGCCAGCTACTCCAAGGGCAGAAGTTTTTTCTCCAACTCCGGAATCCTTGGCGAACACACGCTCGATTGCTCTTTTTGCAAGCAATTTATCAGCTTCGTGTCTCACTGATAGATTTTCACGATTTTTTGAATAGGCAATGTCGTGCTCCCTGCAAGCTGCGTTGAGAGGATTGATTCCACGATCCCCACGAGCTAATCTTTTAGCAAGTTTGGTGCCTGGGCCACAAAATTGATAGCCAGGAATGTGAAGTTCAACAGGGAGCTTGTTAATCACTGAGTTCACAAGACCACGTCCTTCCACTCTCATTGCTTAAGTAAGACTGAGGCTTAGGCTATATAAGCCACCTTTACAGTGAATCGAGTCAGTCACATGCGGGAATTCATGGAGTTCAAATCGCAGAACGTTAAATTGCCTGTCGTTAACTTTGATAACGTTGCAGTTCGAGAGAAAACTAGAAAACGTTATGGTATTCTATTGCCAAATACTTTACGTGCAATTATATGTAGACCATCAAATTGTGGTAAGACGAATGCTCTTTTGTCACTCATTACACATCCTAATGGATTAAGATTCGAGAACGTCTACATTTACTCAAAATCTCTGGAGCAACCTAAATACAAGGACTTAGAAAAAATCATTGAACCAATAAAAGGAGTAGGATATTACCCATATAATGACAACGAGCAAGTTGTGAGTGAAGAGGAAGTGAAGCCAAACTCTGTCATGATATTTGATGACGTGGCGTGTGAAAAACAAAACAATATACGTGCATATTTCTGTACAGGGCGTCATCGAGATGTGGATAGTTTTTATCTCTGTCAAACTTACGCACGTATCCCGAAACACTTGGTACGAGATAATACTAATATGCTCATACTGTTTCAGCAAGATGATATGAATCTGAAACATGTTTACGATGATCATATAAACACTGACATGACGTTCACCCAATTTCGAAATTTGTGTACAACATGTTGAAATGACAAGTACGGTTTTCTCGTTATCGACAAGGATAGCGATATGTATCAAGGGCGGTACAGGAGAGGATTCGACTGCTTCGCATCTATAAATTGAAGTGACTACGGAATTAAACATCAGTATTACCTGAACCACGATCGAGGCGACATCATGCAGCGCAAAGATGTATTGCATCATATCGTACAGGCTAGTGAAGCCATTCGCCGAAAACATCGTCTGCTAAAACGAGGAAAAGCTGCCGTGGAAATGCCTGTGAATGAAATTTCCAAGCCCATCATTAATCCACTACAGTCATTGGCACATAAAACGCAAGATGTAGAAATTAAAGAAGTCAAAAAAGAAGAAATTAAAGATGAGCCATCCATGCAATCGGAAGACGAAGATACATTCGAGCCATCTCAAGAAGAGGCATCTGGTGAAGATTTTATGAGCTTTAATCGAACTATTGGTGATCAGAGTTTTGCACCAAGTACCGTCAGTTCCCCAGCTACTGTTAACACTCTGGCTAAATACTTAAAGATGCTGAAAAGCAAGCCTAAACAAAAGAATCTCGATACACAGTATGGAGTACGATCGTTGAAAGCTGGATTATACATTCGGAATGCTCCAATTAGTTTCTCAGAAAACACTGTTCATGTGGAGACTGAGGAGTTTAAGAATACACCAGGGCTTATCGAATTATTATTTAAAAAAATACCAGACAGTTTGATAGTAAGTACAAATGATGTGAAAAACTATAAGAAAATCATCCGTCAAACTAATGCAGATAGGAAATATAATGAGCCTGACAAGAGTCTGTGTGGTGGTAGTAAAGATTGGAAATATCTCACGTATATCGCTGATAAGGAGATAAAAGGTCAAGGAATGTTTAATATAGCTCACCGAGAACGAAAAATAGACTACGTGCATTGGGATGATCTGAATGAACTTGTAGAACGTTTGCGACTTATTCTTGCGTCTCAAGCTGCTGGAAATAACAGTCATATCAACGAAATAAATTGTGGCATAGAACGATGAAAGGGACCTAAGGACCAAACTCGTCTTAGCTTAATTTTTAATGTTTTCAAATCGGATACTGTGCCCAACCGGTTTCGGTCCATAGGTCCCTTTTGTCGTTTCATGACACATATTTGCAAAATTATTGTTTTGAAATATTTTTTGAGAAAAAAAATTTTGAATTTAACTTCAATTATTTGCAAAAAAATCGAGTAGTTTCTATGATTGTAACGAGCGAGCGTCCATCAACCAACGATGATTATAATAACTCCAGAAAGTTGATCGATTCCAACGTAGTTTCATTCCTCGGCTTCTTGTCGCTGAATTGATTTCACCCCGCTTGTTCAGAGAGGACCCTAGTGGAGGCACTGCCCAAAAAGACCCTTTTTCTGGGATTTCTTAGAGACTCGGAAATGTTAAAGAAAAAATAATAACCGTATTTAATTCTATAATACGAGTTTTATTGAAGTAAACATTGTTCCATGCAAATTAATATACAATATTTAAATTTCGCAATTTGCATTCAGTCTCGCGTTCTGAAATCACTTCAGATAATTTCGTTTTCACAACACAATTTGTTCGTGTTTGTCTCTTATAGACTTTTACATTCGCTGAAATCGACTTTTAGTCGTTTCAACATTCTCGATAAATTGTACTCTTAGTATTTCTATGCAATATTCCTGTATTAATCTTCCTTTCAGTTCACGCATTCATTATTCGCACCACACAATTCACACTGTATTCATGTAATAATTTTATTCATGATCGAAATTATACTTTCGCTCCTCCGCTCGTCCGTATTTAGAGACAAGGTTACAATTAATCGATTTTGCTTATTTATCTAACAAACCTTTCTTGATCATTAGCTGTTGTAGATATTCCATCTGTATTATTATCCGCATTCAGTTTTACTGCTACATTCACTCTCAATTGTTGGCCCTGACAACGTTGCTTAAAACCATACCTTTCCCATGTGTTCTAATTCAGACATTAGCGCTTCTGAAGGCTCTAGATTTCGTCTCTTCATTCCGGCTACACTAATCGTAATAGGGTCCCTGAATGCACATGTTTTATCTAAACTTGTCAAGGTATGCAACTCTCGATCGACCGGATCCAACTTTAGTCTATTGGTCTGGCTGAGACCACAATATTTGCATAACGTCGTTATCTGTTTTTCAGGGGTTACCAATGTGATTCCGAATTTTTGTGAAGCTTCTTTAGCTATCTCGTAATCTACTCTTCCCCAAGAAAATGGAGTCTTAGGGTCCAATGTCTTTAATATTCTTAGTCGACTATATAAATTTAGTATCCCTTTCTTTTCGAACACATGTCTCTTTGCACTGGGTTTTACCCTTTTTTGTTTTATCAAGCTTTTGATCGTCCAAATCAGTTCTTCCACCAAGGGCACTGCAAAATGACGGGAATGTTCCCTTTTATCCTGATCGAGAATTCTATAACCCTACACTGGCTTCCCATACCTTCTTTAACGTGCTTAAATTCTACTTCGCTATATCATTTGAAATATCATATTCTAATGCTGTTTAAAGTCTGAAATATCCTCAACTGAATCTGAATATTCTTAACAGCCATATTTTGAAATCATACCCCTCGAGCTTTAATGTTATCCCCTTTTAATTCTAAATATTATTCATCTAAGTTCTATCTCTTTCTAAATACTATTCAGTCCAATATAGTTTATTTCATTTCACTACCTTTCCTTTTATCTTAATGTTCCAACATCACTTTTCTGCGCTTCTAAGGGCGTAAGGTGAAATAAAAGATTACAAGAATAAGTGAGAAACTTCGAGACGAGTTGCCTTGGAACTATGGCTCAAAAGGGAAAAATCCCTTTCGCTCGAATCTTGGTCAATCAATATTTTTTTTTTGTATGAAAAATTAGTAAAAAATATGGAAATTACTTGTAAAGTCTTGTTATCCTCGCACAAACTGATATTGGGACCTGGAGTACAACTCCGGTTTTCTGTCAGTCAGCACTTGGCCAGTAATGATGGGGCAAAGAAGTCGTCGTGAGGTCGGACTTCTATTAGGGGCCCGGGGAAGAATTCTTTCAGTTTTTAGGCTTCCTGTCCAGACTCTGGGGAGAGCTTTGAGGAGACTAACTTCGAATTCCTTCGATGAACTAACGAAATTCGCGGGCTTATATACGCTTTTCAAATAAGGGGAATTGCAAAAATTGAAAGGAATGGGTAAAAATGGGTTCCGTTTTGGCCGCTTGATTATCTCGAATCATTAGATATCTCTATTCTACTCGAAGAAGCTAAATTGAAGTTTTATTTCGAAATTGTTATCACGACCCGTTTTTGGTCCGTTTGCATCTGCTTATTATTAGATACCTCTATTCTACTCCAAGAAGCTAAATTGAAGTTTTATTTCGAAATTGTTATCACGACCCGTTTTTAGTCCGTTTGCATCCGCTTCGTAAAAGTAAAATTTATCGCGAGTAATTGTAAATCACGTTAGAAATTGCCGTGATTACGATAGCGTTGCGCGTTATCTTATTGTTCTTTAAAAATATAGTGTCTGTTAAAATTTCTAAAATTATCTCTCCTTTTTCCATTTCCTTTATAATTAAATGAAATTAAATGAGCGGTCGGACGCCGCTCGTCGCAATGATTGTTTGGTAGGCTAATTACGAATCTTTATATTCGGCATTATATTGGGAAAACTTATTTATTTACACCTTTTTTGCAACAAACATTTGCACAATTTGAGTTTTAGAAAAATAAATGTGCTGTCTGTAATTTTCTGGACTGATGATCATGAATTTGGTATGATACACTAAAAAGCCCTAATATCTCTGGTAACTATGAAAGGTAACAATACAAGCCATATTTACGGTAGGGATTAGAATAGTTGCTACAGGATTCCCCACGCTTTGTCCAGCGATGACTATTGTATCTGCTAGAACAGTCCTTTCAATACCTACTGTAGTCATCAATCATCGTTATCATAAGAATGAAAGATGCCTTCTACCTTTTACGGTAGCAAATGGTAATAAATCTCACAAGTATTATGAATACTTGCAACCAGCATAAGTCAGCAAGAACACTCTCATAGCTCTGAAAAAAGTATGATATGCCTCCTTGTAGAATCATGCTAGGTTCTAGTGGCGACCGCTATAAATCCTTCCTTGAATGATATAATACTTCTTGTAACTGTTAAATATTTTCACTGTATATTCATAATCATAACATTCATTTTTATCAACTATTACTTGAAATGATCATGTACAAAAATTAGATTATTAAGAAAATACATATGTTTGTAATAGTTGTCTGATATGCTCATAACAGATCTTGCGCTAGATTTTAAAAATTGATTTAATTCAACTATTTTGCCCAAATACTTGGTAAACTGAAGTTTTTGCAAGATGCGTATTCTTTTTATGGTTTTCTCTGCTGCTGATCATGAAGCGAGTGTCTGATTGACAAATCTTATTTGTAAAATATTTGCCGAAACACACCATGTACAAAAATTTAATTGTTTGCAAGATGCAAACATTCACATTATGGTTTCTGTGTCTTCAGAAAAATTTAGGAAATTTTATATCCCGAGAAGTCCGAGAAGTAGAGAAGTAACATGCTAGCAAAAAAATGATAATGGATACTATCTAAAGAATTTCTAATCGTTTCCTGAAATTCAACAAATATTTCGAATTTATTAGAATTATTGACAATCTTAAAAACTTTCAATGTTGTTTTCATTTTTCGGAAATTCGAAAATTTCAAAGACAATATATTTAGGAACGTCCAAAGTTTAGCAAAAATTTCCAAAACTCATAAAGATTTTTCGTAATTTTGTATTTTCATTTATTATTTTCAGATTCTTTTTTACGAAAAAAAAATTCATACCTACCTATATCGAAGAAACTTTACAATGAACACTATCGGCATGATGACTAAATATTTTCTCATATTTTACTAATTATATGAATTCATTAGAATTATTAATTATCTTCAGATTTTTTTATGTTTTAAAATTTTTTAGTATTCTTACAATTCTGAACATAGTACACCAACTATTCAAAACCTTCATAATTTCATAAAAAATTGACAAACTCAAAAACATGATTCGTTATTAGTTGACACTTTTTTAGGTTCACTGATTTTCATTCAAAACATATAAGAAATCAAAAACTTTATATAAGCATTTCAAAAGGATATGATAGGTAATGAACATAATTTACCGAATATGTTAACACATTCTGGAATTACAAAAATTGCTTGCATTTCGTGCAATTATTAACAATCTTCGAAGTTTTACTATACTGTTTATTTCAGACTTTTCACATTTCAGACATAATCCATAAAATTAAAGCTTCTCAAGTTGTAGAGGTTTGGATTGAAAATGAAAAAAAACGTCAGCCATGTATATCCCAAAGAATCATAATGAACAAAATCTATAAAAATAAGGAACGTATTTTTAATGTTCTACAATTTTTTGAGTAACATAGAATTGTCGATGAAACTATCAAAAAGTTTTAGGATATCCTACATTTTCGTTTTATTCCATAAGATTTTTCGTCCATTTATGATTACTTTTCAGGTTATCAGACAATGATTGAGAAATGGAAACATCAGTAAACTATTTAGACTTTAAAGAAATATATATTATAATCAGCACAAGGTACATAAAATTTCTGATACTGTTGAAATTTTTCGAATTTTCCAGAGTTTTCAATAGGGTTCCAAATTTTTGACGTTTTTATAATTGTAAAAACATCTGAAATTGTAAAAATGGATTACACTGTTCAAAAGTTTTGAAATTTCTCAAAAATTTCTACAACTCTTAATAATTTGTTATAGTTTCTTCAATTTATCTAAGTTTTTCGAGATTCGAATGAAGAAATGTAACACGTTGCCATTCATATTCTCCAATAATATTATATTAAACTAAACAAAATTAATTTTTTTTTTCGTTTTCGACAACGCACGCTCTCGGGCACATACTATAGCACTTAATATATCACTGTTGCGAGTTGCAAATTTGCAAACGGTGTTGTGTGGATTCGTCAAGATTCGTGTGTATTATGCTTTATACGCAGCAAGTATTTTCGGAGTCAATAACGCCACCTCAAATATGAATGTTACGTGGCTCATAACCAACTACTGAATACGTAAGCACTACCGAGAGACAAGTTATCAGTTCCGAATTTCTTTTTTTCTTATCGAACGTTACTACTTTAAAAAATCCATCACGAGTAATAATCGTTTAAAATTATTGTATAGATTATTCCGAACACTAGAAAAACAATTTGTTCAAATCTTTCAACATTCCACAATATTCTAAAATTTGTTGAAGAACTCTTGGAGTTTCACATTCATGAAATTAGAGAATATCGATAAATTTAATCCCTCGAAAAATGGTTTAAAATATCAAAATATTTCGAAAATTTCCGAATAATTCATAGAAGTTCAAACCGATTCAAAGCATTCCTAAAAATTATACGGAACGCTTAATATTCAAAAAAATTCACAACTACCGTCAACGTTAAAAAAAATATCCTAGTAACCCAAAACTCCCGAAAAATTTTCAAGGATTTCCAAAGACGTTGAAAAAATTTCGCCTTTTTCTTGTCAGTTTTTCAAACACTCGAAGAATTTAAAACGTTTCCTAGAAATTCTTGAGAATTCAAAGCACAGCCCACATTCATTTCGAACCATTACAACCCTATAGTTAAGAAATCTTTCACTATCTAACTCAGTTGAAAATGCACATTCTTTTTCTATACTGCTGTAAATTATTGCACGCGCTTCTCTCGTTGATTTACTTTTCAAGATCTCAAAATTTCTAAGATATACTCACAAACTTTTCCAAATCTCGAATTCTCTAACCTTTTTAAAGCTTTTTTTACCTTAAGTTTTCCTGAATTGACAAAGTTGTTAAAATTTCTCAAAATTACCGCACATTTCGAAATCAAAAATTCGAAATAGCACGTATCAAAATTTTCCGTCTGTGCGAGTTTTATTACTGGTTGAAAAAGATAGCAAGTTACGTTTTTGAAAACTTTTCATCAATAACTGAAAAAGTTTAGAACTTTAAAAAATTTCATGTTGGTAGAATTATTTTAGTATTTTTTAAGTGTTTACAGCCTAAAAACTAAATAAGAATTCCCGAGAGTAGAAGAATTTTCCGGAAATTCGTAAGAATTGGAAATTTCAAATAATTTTTTTTCAGTCTTTAATATTGTGATACATTATATATCACAATATTTTTGTAAAGACGAGCTATGATTTGAGCTCTAATGTGAATAATTACATTCCGAGTAATAATAATACATGTCTATGATAATTTTTCTAACTGCTCTGCTATTTTTATCGATTCTCTTTATTTCATCCTATATACGATCTCCCGGAGCAAATTAATAATTTTCACTGTTGTATAATTATTTTCCTTCAAAATTTTGTTTTTTCTTTCTTGTATTTTTTTCTAGCTTTCGGCCTATAGGTTTTTGGCCCTCTTCAGGAAAATTAACAAAAATTGACCCCAACATTTCGATATTACACTTTTCTTACAAGTACCTCAATTTCCAAAAATTCTACAACTATTACAATCTTCTCGCAATTTAAATTCTTTCTAACAATAATCAAAAATTAAATTGAATACCTAAGAAACGTTATCAGTCTATCCGTCCTATCAGGCATGCGTAAGCCATGCTTGCATACATTTCCCAAATCCCGGTTCTCTCCATGTCCCGTCAAAATTCCTTAATTCCTCCATCACAAGGACCCCGTCAATTGAATAAATAATCAAAAACCCGGCAGAAAGAAACTGCCACTTTCAAACAACCGGTAAAATCGTCAAATTCATAATAAAATAAACTACATCGACACTCATCGAACCAAGGAAGGTGAACGAATGTAATTGACCTTCGAGCGCCAACCGACAAGAATCCCCCTGTTATTATCGCTCATCAAAAATCAGGGCTTATCAAAAAACTATCAATCATAGAAAAGTGAACCAGTAATTTATTTTTAATTTTAATCACGATAGGTAATTAAAAATTCTCCTACTGTGATGCATAAATATAATTCTACACAAAGAAGAATTATTGTGAGAAAAAAAATCAAATGCTACAAAATCAGTTTTTAAACTCCACAATATCACTATTATTCATTATTTTAAACGGAGCTGCTAAACATCCCTGCTCGTAAAGTAGTTCATTAAACCCGTAAAATGATCAAGACAATTCAACTCGTCAAGTGGCCCGGACACGGACCGGTCCTTTAAAAAATTTTATAAAGTCCGATCCGGGTCCGGACCGTTTTTCGGAGCGGCTCAACATCCCTGATTTTCAATGTGACATGTCTCGTACAAACTAGGACATTTTTGATACGTTTAAACTGGGTTTGACATACAAATTCATCTGTAAAAATATGTTATTGTAATATTGTAGAATATTATTAATAATTGAATTAATCATGGTTATGAAATGTCAATCTGTTAATTTGATTCGATGCCTAAAAGTTTCAACTGTTCGCTGATTGCAATCTTTTATTAGTAAATTATATTAAAAATACTTTTGCACGCAAAAAACACCGCGGAAATCCTTAATACCGACGAATATATCCTTTAAATCGTAGAAAAACTGAAGAAGTACGAAAGATACCATAAAAAGTAAAGATGTATGAAGATACTATTATCTGGCAAATCCATTCAAATACAAAAAATCTATTGAATTTTGAATTCAATAGCATGAAATTCTTGAAATCTACATAACAATTCATAAAAATACTAGAAAATCCTGTAATATTTTCAGAATCCCAGCTTACTGAGAAGTGCGAATAGTTTCAGAAATACTAAATATCCAGGTTGAGAAGATTCTCTCAAAAATCTATGACATCCCGAGTCGAAATCTAAAAGTCTCCAAAGAGTCTCCAATGATCTCCAATCTATTGTTCTCTATCATATATCCTGAGATGAGCAGACTCAAGTGGCCTCAGCTTAGGCTCAAAATAGCCTCAAATGTTCTCGAAAAGAAAAGATAATTTAAAACTAACATTTTTAAGGTATCAAAAAGGTCTGAAGGAAACTCAATTGAAGTTTTGCGGGAAAAAATTTCCAAAACAAAATTGGAGATTTTTTGAGACAGATTAAGATTGCGTAATCACACATTTTCTTCTCCGTTTGTTGATAAAAAAATATGAATTGTAAATAAAAAAAGGAAACTTTTTCTTTGATATCGTACTTTTTCGAGTTAATTTAGAAAAATGCCTCCACTCATTGTATCAATAGGTGGAAACTTTCGAATTTCACAATCGGAGATTTTGTGTTACACAGTGTCATAATACCAGTACATATTGTTAACTTACCTTTAGTCATGTGCAATCAATAGATAATAAGTGTGCAATTCAAAACTTATGAATCATGTACAATTACTATGAGAAAAGTCATTACTCTACATTTACCAAAAATAACAAGCTATTATGAGCGTAGCCCTTACGAACAAACACTTAACACTGCACAATACTTATACGCAAAACTCCCAATATTCCTTGGAGTGTTTCAGTAGTGTCAACCAGGGTTTTTCGGAAAAATATATTTCCGTCGGAATTTTATATTTTTTAGTTTTTTACCAACTCTTTACGTTAGTGCGATTTACGAATTTTTTATTTTGCGTATTTTAAAAAACGTTTAACTTTTAGAGTCCAGAGGTGCAAATTTTTCATGTTCGTTTTTAATATTATTGGATTCGTTAGTGTAATTTTCCGGTCACTGATGTTTAGGTTTTATTATCTAATAATTTGAGTATTTTCCATGTTTCTTTAATGTTTATACAACTCGAAGAAATTTCTCATAGTATTATTATTCTTATTATTGTAATTATTGTTATCATTCAATAATGAACATTTCTGGACACTAAATATTATCATTCAATAATGAAATGCATATTAATATAATTATCGATATGGATTTATATTCAGCTTCCTTAAATTTGATGATATGCAATACAAATACTGTTCTGAAAAAATTTTGACACGTTTTTGAGAAAATTATAAGAATAAAACAAACCTGCAGTGTTTAATTGACTTCTAGAATTATTACATTGCATGTGATTTATACAATTTTACAGTAAGACGTTACATACATTACACAGCCACACAAAAAAAAAATATTTTTTCGGGTCTGCAGGTCAGACCATGTGTACTATATGTTTTCGGGGTCCCTGAATCCGAATCCGAGGTCCAAAAAACCCCAGCACGTCAGGGTTCTGACATAACCTCAAAAAACCTCATACAAAATTTTATTCGAGTCCGGGGGTCAGACCATGTTAATTATATGTTTTTTTGGTCACTGAATCCGAATCCGAGATCCAAAAAACCCCAGCATGTCAGGGTTTCGACATAACCTGAAAAACTTCATAACATTTTTTTTTCCGAGTCCGGGAGTCAGACAATGTTTACCATATGTTTTTGGGGTCGCTGAATCCGAATCCGTTGTCTAAAAAACTCCAGTACGTCAGGATTTTTATTTGCAAAGAAACTCGCGAAATTTATTCATCCGACTTACGACGTGTGTCTACATCCAGGGCACTTCCTCGCGGTGACGGCGGGCAACGGAGTATACCTGTGATCCGGCTAAGTCCCTGGATTACGTCTTTCATACCGTCATGGCAGGCGCACGCAAGCGTTTTACGATGCAAAGAGTCGGATCCTCAGAATCGGCGGCTGGTCAGGGTGAGAAAGCGGGCCCGCAGGCGTCGTCATCAAGCGACCGCAGTTTCACATTAGTTGGTGACTTGGCTAATGTGGAATTTAATGCTACAAGAAAGCGGCCCGAAGTTTCACAATCACATGATTGTCATGCGAATCATGACAATTTTGTTACGTTTGTTCCAAATATGAAGTTACATCTTTGCACAAAACGATTGACAATAATATTTGCAACTTATACGAAGAAATTTTCAATTCAAAGATGGATCAACATAATAGCTGGGTTCCGCGTGTCATTTGTAACATGTGCAAAAAGATGTTGTATCGATGGAAGGTGGACAAAAATGAAGAGAACATCAAATTCATCACTTCAGCAATTTGGAGAAAACTTAGTAGCGCAGAGGACTGTTACTTTTGCTTAAATAATATTAAAGGCATCAACATAAAAAACAAACAAAAAATTGTATATAACAATGCTCCATCAATGACGGCTCCCGTTATAGTTGATCAAGTTAAATGCCAATCCAATATTGATCGTGTTACTGAAGGTATCGAATCTGGAGAACTAGATGAAGAAAGTGATTTTTCGAGCGACAACAACGATAGCAGGGGCTCAGAGTACACGTCAAATGAAAAAGTACCTTCGATTCCTTCATTGGTATCGCAGTTTGAGTTAAATGATCTCGTTAGAGATTTAGGTTTACCAAAAGATGGTTCTGAGCTTTCGGCTTCATTTCTGAAAAAGAAAAATCTTCTAGAACCTAAAACAAAAGTTTCTACCTATCGAAACCGAGACTTCGAATTCCGTAAATTTTTTACGAAGGAGGAAGATTCGTCTTTAGTATTTTGTACCGATGTCGAGGGTCTCATAAATCAGCTGAAAGAGAATTCTTACAAAGCTTCTGATTGGCGACTCTTTATAGACTCTTCGAAACGAAGTATAAAGGCGGCCTTACTTCACAACACGAACGTTTATGCTCTTGTACCGATTACTCATTCTACTGTCATGGAAGAGAAATATGACAATATGCAAATACTTTTACAAAAAATTCAATATGAAAAGCATTTATGGCTAATATGCGGAGATTTGAAAATAATAACCATGCTGCTTGGAAAACAGTCAGGATTCACTAAATATCCTTGCTATTTGTGTTTGTGGGATAGTAGAAATAGAGAAAATCACTACAGCAAGACGAAACAATGGCCAGTAAGATCATCGCTAACTCCAGGTTCTAATAACATCATCAATGAGTCTCTTGTGGATCTATCGAAAATTCTCATTCCTCCGTTGCATATAAAGCTTGGTCTCATGAAACAATTCGTCAAAGCCCTTGATAAATCAGGGGCATGTTTTCAATACCTTCAATCCAAATTTTCGAAACTTTCTGAGGCTAAGTTGAAAGAAGGAGTATTCGACGGACCACAAATTCGAACTATGTTCGAAGATAAAAATTTCATTGGTACAATGAATCGACTTGAGAAAGCAGCCTGGCTTAGTTTTAAAGATGTGATACAGAACTTTTTAGGAAATAACAAAAGTCCGTAGTATAAAAAGATTATTGGCAAAATGGTTGAAGATTTTAGAAAGCTAGGATGCCTGATGAATTTGAAATTACATTTTTCGCATGCACATCTAGACAAATTTCCAAATAATCTAGGTGATTTTAGTGAAGAGCAAAGCGAACGCTTTCACCAAGATATAAAAGTCATGGAAACTCGATATCAAGGAAGGTGGGATGCAAATATGATGACAGATTTCTGTTGGATGTTGAAGCGAGATACACCGAAAGAAGATAAAAAGCGTAAATCACTGCATAGATTTTTTGATGAGAAAAGAACCCGCTATAGTAGCAAACAAGAGTCTGACATTTGATTCATGCGTCTGGTTTTTAGATCGTCTATTCCATTCGTTTAATTTTTGAGTTCGTATACTTAAGTCATTCGATTCCTATTGTAGTCATATAACTAGTCATTTATTCTAGTAGTTCAGAATTCTACACATCATTTTTCATATTGTAGATGTATACAATTCATTTATCTAATCATTTATTTATTCTTGGTAATCATTCCACAAATTTAAATTTTTGTTGCCAAAAGCCCTTATAAGGGCTATATGATGTACAAAATCCGATCGTGCAACCTCCTCGCGGTGTACATCGGGTAGCGCTGATGCCGACGGTCCTATATACCTTTGTTTTGTGGAGTAAATAGGGTTTATGGGTTGAACTGATTTTTGTTCAATATACGGCTAAAGTCAAAACGTTGAAGCGTTAAATAGCTTAGATAACGGGATATTTTGAAGGTTATGTCAACAACCTGACATGCTATTGTTTTTTAGACGACGGATTCGGATTCAGCGACCCCAACAACATATGGTAAACATGGTCTGACCCCCGGACTCAAAAAAAATAATTTTATGAAGTGTTTGAGGTTATGTCGAAACCCTGACATGCTTGAGTTTTGTGGACCTCGAATTCGGATTCAGTGACCAAAAAAACATATAATAAACATGGTCTGACCCCCGGACTCGAATAAAATTTTGTATGAGGTTTTTTGAGGTTATGTCAGAACCCTGACGTGCTGGGGTTTTTTGGACCTCGGATTTAGATTCAGCGACCCCGAAAACTTATAGTAATTATGGTCTGACCTCCAGACCCGAAAAAATATGTTTTTTTGTGTGGCTGTGATAAATATTCATTCATCAAAAATATTTCTTAAAATAATACTCATTATTATCAAATAATTAAATATTGGAAAATTTTTGATGACTGGTTTACATCTATTGTTCACATTAAGATATTTATAAGTTAATGTTTGCAAAAAAATCAGATTCTTACTCATGCAGTCGAAATCTTTTAACACATTGATGTAGTTAACGAAATACTTTTAATGTTTTTAACACACATAGTTCGTTTATAAAAAGTTGATTGGAAAAAGTTGAGTAATTGGAGTCAATACAGCAAACCATTTTTACTTACGTAGCATAATATACTGTATCTTGCTGCTGCTACGAAGACAAGTGCTGATTACTCCAGTTCATGATTTATCACATAAAAAAAGAAATAGTTCACCCGATTCGCTTTTTCGAGTGAAACTTTCTCGTACTGTAATCACAGGTCAATACAACTAAAGATTGGCAATATTTCTACGATAACTGATGCAATAGGTCATCAATCCTTTCAATAATTGGGACTATTCACATCGAACACTTTAGTTATTTACAATAATAATGAAGAATATGTTCAACAAATATATGTGACCGATTTGACAAAATCGATCGCTTTTTGCACGGGATCGACTAGAGAATTCAATTTCGGTAATCTATTTTACGAAAATATTTTTATGTCAAAAAAGTCATTTGGCTAGCATTACAGCCAGATTTTCTCGCGAAAACGACTTAAGGCCGTGAAACTTTCCCGGAGAAGGCTCTGGCTTCCATCTCCCTCAAACAGGTTGCGGTGCTGAAAGACGCTCAGAATCTCTCCTTTGAGGAGTTATTACTCCAAGTGATCACATTGGATATTGCAATTTTGGATAGTAATAATAAGTGCACGACAACTGTTTGACTATAATGCTTCTTCTGTCCCATAACACGTGAATGTTAAAAAAGTCATAAAATTTGCATTTACAGTGCTAAGATGCAAGAAAAACGAAGTGCTCTTAAAATAGTGATGTAAACAGTGACATAAATTGAAAAAGAAAATAATACAGTCTAGCATAAAAAATAGGCATGGGAAATTTCAGCAAAAATTTGTAAGATTCCTTCCTAAACAACGAATTTCCATAAGGGAATTATTACAAAGTTTTCTCGCCTTTTTAAGTTATTGATTTTTGAAATATTTTATTCTCGCTAAGATGAAAATCTGTTATTATAGATCGATTTTCTAGAAATTACTCGTTTTGTACTCTCACTGTACGAGAAGAAATGAATACATAAAAACTGTAGATGAAATTTTTTCTTTTCTTTCAACAGAACCAGCGTTACTGAACAGACAATTTCGAGATGTAACAAATAAGTACTAAGTAAAAATATAGTATGTACATTTTAATATAAAAAATTTGAACATTGCCTTCCGCAACGGTGAAAGTAATCAAACTTTCAGAACGTGAAACGAGAATTTTTTAGGAAAAACCAGATAGTATATCTGATTTAATGAAACAGACATTTTTTACTCGAATATTAATCGTGAGCTACCAAAAAAAAGCGAATTTTGAATCTCATCTTTCCTCCCTTAAACGATTGGTTTTTATTTTCAAAAGTCGAAATTTCGTCATCTAACTTCTCCGCAGAAATAACATTAAAATCTTCCGTATGTTAGTTACTAACATTTATCTGAAATCCCTTTAGGCAGTCCTGACTTTAATAAGTACAATTAATCCCTTCCTGATACTTTTTCCTCGTTCGCTGTAACAGTTCCTGTTTGTACATTGTTTTCAAGTACATCTAAATCAATCTGCAAAAATGATAATTTATCCCCGACCAACGTACGAAATATCCTTCGCTTGAATAAAAGGTCCCTCGAGGAACAGCACCGTTATACTCTGAGTGTCGTTCGGCACAGGCCGGAATTTGATCACTTTCCTTTTCAAATCTTCAAACCCTCTTAGCCTAGGAATCCTGGGGTTCACTTTCGTTTTCTTTCTGAATGGATGTCAGATGTCTCATCACTTCTCCGTCAAAAATTTGAGTGGAATGTGTCATCGGTAATTGGAGATCGCTGATTATCAAAGTAATGCAACAAAAATGGAAAAATGTTCAAGTAAAAAATTAATAAGACATTTGTGAAAGATACTGGTTTTTTTCTTGCGTGCATTACTAGCGACTAATGACTTTCAGTAATGTCATATTTATATGTAATTTGAGTATTTGTCAACATTTTTTGCATTATGTAGATACAGAGCGACCGAAATAACTGATGACATGACATCATTTTCTACTAAATCCTTTGACGGAGAAAACGCATATAAAATTGGTTTTGAGTTCGCAGACATTCGTCAACTTTCATTAACTTTCATTCACATTCGTGAAGTAAACGAGAGTGAATCGAAGCCTAAGAGGGAGATAAAAGTCAACGGAAAAGAAATTTACAGCCAAATCTCTTGAGTTTTTGAAAATATGTTACCATATGAAACAGCGATTTTGTAAAAGTCTATTTCACTACTAATGACACTTCGTGTGCACAGCTTATTTGGATCGACATACGTGCAGGTGTTTATAAAACGCATTTTGATATTAAACCTAGGAATGTCCAATCCTAAATTATCTCAGCCATTTGTTTATTTAACTGAGTATTGGATATGGCTACTCTTTCTCTTTCATTTTACTTTGCTCGAGCCAGCTACGTGGCTGACGGCTCGCGGGTCGTAGGTTATCGCGGATGCAATGATGGTAGGTGACAAGAAAAAATCCTGCAAGTGCACGATCGAGGCCTCGAATTCTCAGTAAGTTTGTATAAATTTAGAGTTGTAGATTATAACAGTTTTATTACTTGGTACATAAACACGACGAGAAAACCAATACTCAATTGCTATATCGAGTTTTTGTACCCTCTTAGGTCCAAGTGCAGATGTATATGTAAACATTATAATTTCTAGTATTTTCAAGCGTATCATTTGGTAGCAATTAATGTCGATATTACATGCTAGCAAAAGCAGTGCAATGATATTGCAATTAAAATTGATCTTAAATTCAATCAAATAGCTAATATATGGTACATAGATAATTTCATTTCAATCGAGCTTTACTTTGATTTTTTTTAATTGTAAATATCATTAAGTTTATTTTAAGAACGTAGTGGGTGAGAAAACTCTCATTCATGTATACCAGCGACAAATCATAACTATAAAGTATTTGGTGTTAATGAAACCCTTTTTATAAAATATCTGATTTTGAAACAGTCACTAAATTTGTAGTCATTTTTTTGATTTTGGATAATTTGTGTAACTGTGTACTTCCAACAGCCGAATTCTAAGTATGTGAAAGACATTGAATTTCAGTTGAATTGTTTTGTTTTTGCTGAATTGTTTTCTGAAAAAACATTTGATTTTTATCAAGTATTCATTGTAATCGCATATTTTAAAATTTTCAAAATTTTCATCACTATTAATTTTATTATAAGCAAAGACTTGATTTGAAGTCTTATTTTTTTTTTAATCAAAATATTATTTGACTATTGGCGCTGTTTTTTGAATTTTGAAAAATCTATTTAAATCTCAATTTTCAAAAGTGAAATTTCACGCCTAAAAAATTTTTGAATGTTTTTCGTATTTTTAATTTTCATCTAACATAAAGTTCTGGTGCTCATGCATCATATATTAATTGTCACTCATTTTTAAAATTTTTATTTTTTTTCACATTGTTAGTTATTTTCAAAAATTAAAAAAAATTGTCAAATTTTGAATTTCTTGATTATTTTTCTCCGTATATGTCAAACTTTTCAAATTTTTTGAAATTTTTTCAAAGTAATAATTTTTCCTCGCTACTTTCCTCTGGAGACGGAATTAAAAATTTTACCAAGGTTCATTTTCCGGCTAAGTTTAGTTAGCACAAGCTAGTAAAAACCTCCATCACTGTTTTTTTAACGTAGGTTGCTATTGCTGTACATGTAATATAGGTATTATATTTTTCATGTGATTTTTTAGAGTTGCAGGATGCCGAACTCAAGAAATTGAGAATTTGCAGAAGGCACTTTCGCCCGGAGGATGTCAAAGAATTTCTCGGTACCCGTACTTTGCAAGGTTATCCTCAACTTCATCTGACCGAGGATAATGCATTGTTGGTAAGGACCGAACGTCTAAATAACTCTTCAAGGATTTTTAAGAAATAAGTTGTACACGAAGGCACTACTCTTTGAATTACATAATTTTCCTACTGTAAACCCGCCGTGTGAGAACAATCGAAGTTCCCCTCTGGAAAAAATCAGTTTACCTTGTCAATTGTCAGAATAGTATACTAAGGTCGCAAAATTTAATTTTTTTTAACAAAACAATAACAAGGGTTCTGCAAAGTACCAATAACAAATAACGGTTACTCAGGACATTGATGAACGCGCTGATCTCCATGAAAGGAGAGATTCGCTTTATGTTTTGTTTCTATCATGCGTAGTTATCTTAATTAGATGCGTAAAGTGTTTCACGCAAAAGACATTTTGTCTGCAAATCCTTGGATGCCAAAAATTTTAAATTATTATAATTTGTTATCCGTAAAAAAGTTTTTTCCTTTCATTATTCAATTATTAATGATTTTAGTGCATATCAAATTAAAAAACAAAGGGTTCATACGGATCATGAATGTTTATGATTTTTACTTGTTTCAATCTTGCTTTATAGATGAATGATAAAGATAACTTTTTTTTTTCAGTGAGACTCCCTCTCGGGCAGGGGACAATACTCACACAATACTCATTGACAGACAATAGTCAGGTCAGAAACGTGTCAGCCGAAGTCAGGTAATGTGACTTGATGATATTCATGTTATTACTACCACCATGGCAACGGGCAGCGAGCGTATGACATATCAATGTTATCAACACTGGGATAAAAGTGATTGAGACGGAAATTAAAACCTTTTCAGCATTGTTGATAAATTTGTTATTGCTGACTCTAATCACTTATAATTATTTGCAGATTGATTTAAAAAAATTATTAGCGTAAATTGTAATTACTGTCGCGTTTTTAATTAATTAAAATTTTATCAATTTAATTAAAAGATATTTTATTATAGATCGAAGGGGTAATAAACGGGTGCTCAGGTCCCGCGCAGGGCAATAAAGGGCCGTTTATTTTCCCGAAGTCTATATATCCTCAGCACTTGAAGGCGCACGAAAGCACATCAGACACTCGCGAAACTTCGCTGCGCGAAATTTTTAGTAATTAAATTGTAAAATCAATAAAACCGATGAAACCAAAACAATTGCAAGCAATTAGTCGGAAGTCAGCATAATCATGTGCGATGTTCACGGCTACATCCATTATCTTTTAGCTGACATATTCCTGACCATTGACTGACTATTCCTGACCTGATCTGACTATTGATGACTATTGTCTATTGCGTGAGTATTGTCCCCTGCCTGACAGGGCTAGGGGACGTTGCACGACTGAGCCGATTACACAAATCATGAAAGGAGAGGTTTTTTTGTTTCATTATTGTTTTTGAAAGATTGTACATTGTAACAATTTTGTATTGTTGGAAGTACTGTGCTTTCAACCCATGAAGGTAGACGATATAAATAAATTAAATTATTTTGTAACAGTATGATTCGTGGATGTAAGAGATTTAGCCAAGTAAGAAAATCTTTCGAGGAGAGTATTAATTTATAATGTTGCATATAATAATGTATAATGTTTGACTCACAATTCATAAGATTCACTCATGCAACTGAAGCCACATTTTTGAACGAAGAGCATGAGTGGCATAAGCATGAAAATTTAACATTTAATTGTTTTATTTGCACAAAGTAACATTTATTGAACATTTAAGGGAAGCGTATTAAACACGGGAGGATCAGCAGCTAAGAAAATCAAAACAAACGATCATTGTACCTTACAGTATTAACGATTACAAAATCCATAGAAAAAGTAAAAAAATATATAAACATATATATGTAGAAATCTGACATGTAACATTGTGTACAATCCTTGTTAACAATTAATGCATAATAAAAACGCAACACCTGAAAACGTTGCGTTAATTTATTGTCAAAAGTAGCTTGCCTTTGAAATTTTATTGTTTATATCCTTATATGACTCAATCATTATTTCAGTCAGAAATAATAATAAATTTTTTTTTTTAATTAATTTCAAACAATCTCAAATACTACCCTAGTGATTTTGAACCTTATAAAAACCTTCTGAGAAAAAGTAATTTTTTAGAAGAATTCAATTTCTTATAAGGTACACCTTATGAAAAACTTATAAGAATTCAATTTTTCATAAGGTGGTCTTATAAAAAACTTAGAAGAAACTTAAATTTATTAGAAAGAATAGGTCGAAAAAAATTTAATGTATTTTTTTTTTAATACAATTTTATCACATACATTCTTATAAGAAATTTCGATTTCTCATAAGGTTTTTATAAGGTCACCTTATAAGAAATCGAATTCTGATAAAAAGAATTTTTTCTTATAAGGTTTTTATAAGGTTAAAAATCACTAGGGTATATAATGCAAATGAGAATGAAATAATGAAAATATATTTATAATCATAGCCACACAAAAAAACATATTTTTTCGGGTCTGAAGGTCAGACCATGTTTACTATATGTTTTCGGGGTCGCTGAATCCGAATCCGAGGTCCAAAAAACTCCAGCATATCAGGGTTTCGACATAACCTTAAAAACTTCATAAAATTATTTTTTTTGAGTCCGGGGGTCAGACCATGTTCACCACACAGTAAAAAAAAGTTGTTGAAAAACACTACGCTGGTCGTCAGTAACCAAAAGACCTACGCTGAGTGAGGGGAAATTACTAGGAGCGGTAGAGAAATTCCCACCACCCGAAAATTCACTAGCGCTGACGACTTTTTCAACGCGCTAATCAATTTCAAGGCACTCGTAAATTTCATCTCTGGGATTGTGAATTCACGGTGTGGCTGGCGATTTTGTTCAGTACAATAGTGAAAATCAGCTAGCCAGTAAAATGCAGCTGAAATTCATTAAAAAGCATGAAATAAAAAATCATTACAAAATGAATTGTTATGGATATTTTGCATATATGCATAAATATGTAAACACGCTAGCGATAATGCAAGGAATGTAAGCGTGTTTTTTAACCTCAAACATCTCGTGTATGCACAAGAAATATTCGGATCGCAACTAATCTTAAAAAGTGAAAATCGAAATTCACTTTACTTGATAATGATTTTCCTTATCTTTAGGATAAGCGATTAATCTCAGTTAAAATTTATAAAAAAAATGTATATTGTGTTCTTTATTAATGCGAACCGCTCTATAACACGACGTATGAATGTTAACGAATAGGAATGATAATACAAATCATATGATGACAAGTGTGATTGAATAGGATAAGAAATTACGAAAACATGTCATATAATCACAAGCACTCAGAATTTTACGAACCACGTTACGAAATCTACCATCTGCTGCTAAATTCACTAGAGACAGTAAAAAAGCGCGTAGTGATAATATTTCTACGCCGAGCGTAGGTCCTCTAGTTACTAACGCCGAGCGTAGGTTTATTCATAGAAGCTAGTCATTTATTCAGTGGATGTCGTTTTTCGTTCCACACTGGCGAGAAATCACTAGCGACCGAAGGTTCACAAGAGTGGTTCGTGATATTACTACGCCGAGCGTAGTAAAAAAGACACTAGCGGCTAGCTTTTTTCATCTGCATTTTTTACTGTGCATATGTTTTTGGGGTCGCTGAATCCGAATCCGTCGTCTAAAAAACAATAGCATGTCAGGTTGTTGACATAACCTTCAAAATATCCCGTTATCTAAGCTATTTAACGCTTCAACGTTTTGACTTTAGCCGTATATTGAACAAAAATCAGTTCAACCCATAAACCCTATTTACTCCACAAAACAAAGGTATATAGGACCGTCGGCATCAGCGCTACCCGATGTACACCGCGAGGAGGTTGCACGATCGGATTTTGTACATCATATAGCCCTTATAAGGGCTTTTGGCAACAAAAATTTAAATTTGTGGAATGATTACCAAGAATAAATAAATGATTAGATAAATGAATTGTATACATCTACAATATGAAAAATGATGTGTAGAATTCTGAACTACTAGAATAAATGACTAGTTATATGACTACAATAGGAATCGAATGACTTAAGTATACGAACTCAAAAATTAAACGAATGGAATAGACGATCTAAAAACCAGACGCATGAATCAAATGTCAGACTCTTGTTTGCTACTATAGCGGGTTCTTTTCTCATCAAAAAATCTATGCAGTGATTTACGCTTTTTATCTTCTTTCGGTGTATCTCGCTTCAACATCCAACAGAAATCTGTCATCATATTTGCATCCCACCTTCCTTGATATCGAGTTTCCATGACTTTTATATCTTGGTGAAAGCGTTCGCTTTGCTCTTCACTAAAATCACCTAGATTATTTGGAAATTTGTCTAGATGTGCATGCGAAAAATGTAATTTCAAATTCATCAGGCATCCTAGCTTTCTAAAATCTTCAACCATTTTGCCAATAATCTTTTTATACTACGGACTTTTGTTATTTCCTAAAAAGTTCTGTATCACATCTTTAAAACTAAGCCAGGCTGCTTTCTCAAGTCGATTCATTGTACCAATGAAATTTTTATCTTCGAACATAGTTCGAATTTGTGGTCCGTCGAATACTCCTTCTTTCAACTTAGCCTCAGAAAGTTTCGAAAATTTGGATTGAAGGTATTGAAAACATGCCCCTGATTTATCAAGGGCTTTGACGAATTGTTTCATGAGACCAAGCTTTATATGCAACGGAGGAATGAGAATTTTCGATAGATCCACAAGAGACTCATTGATGATGTTATTAGAACCTGGAGTTAGCGATGATCTTACTGGCCATTGTTTCGTCTTGCTGTAGTGATTTTCTCTATTTCTACTATCCCACAAACACAAATAGCAAGGATATTTAGTGAATCCTGACTGTTTTCCAAGCAGCATGGTTATTATTTTCAAATCTCCGCATATTAGCCATAAATGCTTTTCATATTGAATTTTTTGTAAAAGTATTTGCATATTGTCATATTTCTCTTCCATGACAGTAGAATGAGTAATCGGTACAAGAGCATAAACGTTCGTGTTGTGAAGTAAGGCCGCCTTTATACTTCGTTTCGAAGAGTCTATAAAGAGTCGCCAATCAGAAGCTTTGTAAGAATTCTCTTTCAGCTGATTTATGAGACCCTCGACATCGGTACAAAATACTAAAGACGAATCTTCCTCCTTCGTAAAAAATTTACGGAATTCGAAGTCTCGGTTTCGATAGGTAGAAACTTTTGTTTTAGGTTCTAGAAGATTTTTCTTTTTCAGAAATGAAGCCGAAAGCTCAGAACCATCTTTTGGTAAACCTAAATCTCTAACGAGATCATTTAACTCAAACTGCGATACCAATGAAGGAATCGAAGGTACTTTTTCATTTGACGTGTACTCTGAGCCCCTGCTATCGTTGTTGTCGCTCGAAAAATCACTTTCTTCATCTAGTTCTCCAGATTCGATACCTTCAGTAACACGATCAATATTGGATTGGCATTTAACTTGATCAACTATAACGGGAGCCGTCATTGATGGAGCATTGTTATATACAATTTTTTGTTTGTTTTTTATGTTGATGCCTTTAATATTATTTAAGCAAAAGTAACAGTCCTCTGCGCTACTAAGTTTTCTCCAAATTGCTGAAGTGATGAATTTGATGTTCTCTTCATTTTTGTCCACCTTCCATCGATACAACATCTTTTTGCACATGTTACAAATGACACGCGGAACCCAGCTATTATGTTGATCCATCTTTGAATTGAAAATTTCTTCGTATAAGTTGCAAATATTATTGTCAATCGTTTTGTGCAAAGATGTAACTTCATATTTGGAACAAACGTAACAAAATTGTCATGATTCGCATGACAATCATGTGATTGTGAAACTTCGGGCCGCTTTCTTGTAGCATTAAATTCCACATTAGCCAAGTCACCAACTAATGTGAAACTGCGGTCGCTTGATGACGACGCCTGCGGGCCCGCTTTCTCACCCTGACCAGCCGCCGATTCTGAGGATCCGACTCTTTGCATCGTAAAACGCTTGCGTGCGCCTGCCATGACGGTATGAAAGACGTAATCCAGGGACTTAGCCGGATCACAGGTATACTCCGTTGCCCGCCGTCACCGCGAGGAAGTGCCCTGGATGTAGACACACGTCGTAAGTCGGATGAATAAATTTCGCGAGTTTCTTTGCAAATAAAAATCCTGACGTACTGGAGTTTTTTAGACAACGGATTCGGATTCAGCGACCCCAAAAACATATGGTAAACATTGTCTGACTCCCGGACTCGGAAAAAAAAATGTTATGAAGTTTTTCAGGTTATGTCGAAACCCTGACATGCTGGGGTTTTTTGGATCTCGGATTCGGATTCAGTGACCAAAAAAACATATAATTAACATGGTCTGACCCCCGGACTCGAATAAAATTTTGTATGAGGTTTTTTGAGGTTATGTCAGAACCCTGACGTGCTGGGGTTTTTTGGACCTCGGATTCGGATTCAGGGACCCCGAAAACATATAGTACACATGGTCTGACCTGCAGACCCGAAAAAATATTTTTTTTTTGTGTGGCTGTGTAATGAAATTTCATTGCATCGCCCTCCATAACGCCTCTAATGAAACAATAAAAAATATTTCTTAAAACCTTTTCTGTTCAATTCAGATTCATACTCCTCGTTATTTTCGTTTGAAAATTTTATTAAAAATTTGGTTTTCATTCAATTTTTATAAAACTACTTATAAATTTTCGGTATTATTCATAAAATTCAATTTTTTTTTATAAAGTCACTTTTCAAATAAAGTAATACGTAATAAATTTTTTATTTGTTTTCAAAAATTATTATAAATATTATAATTAATAATATAATTATGTATAATTAACATAATTGTACAGCCACTGTATGAAAAATCAAAATTTTATATACATTTTTTTTATTATGAATTTTTTTTTATAAAAAATTATTTATGATACTAACTAATTTTATACGAGTTTACTATAAATGTTAGAGAAGAATTGCATTTTTTCTTATATTAAACATTATCATATTATTATTATTAATTATATAAATTAAAATTATTATAATATTATAATTATATTATACACTATTATATTTTATACAATAATACCCATTAATGTTTTTTGTTACTCATTGTTATGCGTTTTTATTTTTTTATATTCATTATCAAAGGAAAAGCAAGGGTCTCTAAAAATTAGAAAATTTAAGCACAACTCAAGTACACAGTCGTTTATCGCATCTTAGTAATTCAAAAATACGCGCGCAAATAGTAGTTACTGGGGTCTGAAACCAGTATTCATAAGCGTGGCATAATTTCTGCACGTAGCCGAATTCCCCCATAGCGTGGCCGAAAAATTCTGCCACGCTCTATGTCGTATACCTCCGTGGTGTGGAATACCTATATAGCTATAGTTTAAATGTTAACTGACCCAATCTTACCTGAACTCAACCATATAGCCAACCTAACAGCCGCTTACAACCCTAGGGATAACCATTGAATATATAAGCGTAGCAGAATTCCCCACCTAAAAACTTATGAACACTGTCCGAAATGGGCCGCGCTAGGATCGAATTTCTGGGACAATGGTTTGAATAGGAGTTGGGATACCCTGCTCTGAAGTCCTATAAGAGTCTATATAACCCTAATTCATCGCTCGGTCTCTCTCTTCTGTCTCTCTCTTTAGAGGGAGAAGCATAGGATTTCAAATGGAAACTAGCGCCTCCGTGGCTAACCCGTAAACTAATACTTGGGTAAGCCAGGGTAAGCTAACCCGTAGAACTTCAGACCCACTGAGCGGACCGGGACATGGACACAGTGTTGCCAGACATACGGATTTATCAGTAGAACTACGGATTTCTGGTCTTTTAGAAAAAACTCCGGATTTTCCAACGGATTTTTCAAAAAATACGGATTTTCTACGGATTTTGAAAACTGCAACTATTTTTAAGTAGAAACCTTTCATTTTTCCTCAGTTTAGGCACTTTTTCCGTGTTTTTGTTTAACAAGTCCCTAAATCGAGCATATGGTTTCCCAGTGTCACCATGCCAGAAACAACATGTTACAGAAAAACACTAAAAATTGTTCTATAGAGCCCTTTTAATCTTTCTAGTCAGACAGCTGGCAATCGTGTGTACCTTTAACCGTAGTGTTTACAAACCATGCGTGGCGTCGTTGCGAGTGAATCGTGAAATATAAATGTCATGAATGAATGAGGCAAGCAATATAAGCATTAGTAAATCATCATAAAGAAATAAACGGAAATTGTTCATCCGAAAAAATGGAGAGCGATACAGACGAGATGTCAGGAACATCTGCAGAAACAGTCGAAAATTCTGAAAGGTGAGAATATTATATAATTTTCAAGTATGTGAACATCGATTCCGCTCGTCACCTAACCAAAGGGAGCTAAAACAAACAGTCATGAGTTTTTAGTAATGTGCGTATTCATACATAGAAATGTTTCTTAAAATGTTTCTATTTTCAGGAGACAGAAGAAGACTACTTTGAAGAAAGTGGAGAAAAAAACAAAAACTTCAAAAAAGTAAAAAAACTAACATTTTCAATGAATGAATTTTTGACAAATATATTTCACATTAATAGGACTGATACATTGTTTTTCATTGTTTTTTTTTAGATGGACTCAATTTTTCAATCCTGAGTGGGCGAAAAAATATCCTTAGGCAATAAAATCAGAATTGGGTGATTATTTACTTTGTTTGAACCTTATCAAAAGTACTAAATTCAAAAAATCAAAATTAAATTCAATGAGTATAAAATACATAAAGAACAAAATAATGTAAATTAGAAAAAAATTATATCTTATATTTTATATAATTTTATGTGTTAACTTTTAAATTAATAAATAATTCAAGATCAGTTCAATTTTATCATATGAAGATACATTTTTTTCTTATAAAAAAATAATACAATAGTTCTTTTTAAATTTACATTTCAATTGATGAGATAAAAATTGAAATATTCAAATTTGCAAAAATTTTTCTTCCTCCGGGATATTCTGTAATAGGTATTACAGGTGTAATACCTATTACACCTATTACATCTATTACGATATATCAATATTTTTCCAAAAGCATATGGTCACTCGCGGGAAATTTGAAATAAGCTAATATCATTGGGCTGATTCCAATTTCCTGCGGGTGCCATTTTTTGTTTTTGACACAATATCGAAGCACAGCAATATCGATTAATCGGTGTAATAGGGATTACACTCGAAAGGTATTACAGAATCTCCGATAGGGCATTCATGTAAAAAATATTTCTTTGTTTTATTTTGAAATAAACTGGACTGAGAGAAAAGTAAATTGGAATCGAATCAATAAATTGAAGCATATAAAAAATGACATTGAATAAATTAAAAGAAAATGATGAGCAGCTCAAAACTTAATTATATTTTATTGAATTTATTTGTAATAAATAAACTGTATTAAATAGATATTTTCAAATTAAATCGAATTGATGACAATTAAACAATAATCATTAAATTTTTGAATAATTTATTTTATTCCTTGAAAAATAATTTTGAAAATAAACATATAAAAAATAGGCTATTTTGATCGACTTGCTCAAATCTTGGACAGTATTTTTGGTTGCAGTTTTACAATTTTTTTTGTAACATTATTTTTTGTACAACTAATTAAAATCGCTTTCAAGTATATAATAACATAATTAGTGAAAATTTTATTTTTTTTTTCCAGGTCGTACGTATTTCAAGTGCAAATTTTGCCCACAAACCAATTACAAATGTGCAAACGATGGAATAACATCTCTAAAACATTATGCTGCCACTGAAAAACATAAAAAAACATGTCTTCAACCGAGAAAACTGAAAACATTTTCGAAATGTGCAAAAAGCTTGGTGATGACAAAACACGTGCGAATAAAATTGAACTACAAGTATCGATGTTCATTGTCAAAAAAAATCTTTCCATCTCATTGAGTGACGAATTGATAGAATTTTTGAAGGAACTCGATATTGATAGCAATGTGCAAAAAAAGCTATCTTGCGACAGAACAAAATGCACTGCTATCATAAAAGGTGTCACTGGACAATATGGATTTGAAATGGTGGTAAAAATTTTGCGCAATGGAAAATTTTCATTGATCATCGACGAATCAACCGATCTTTTAATCACGAAGCACTTAGTTTTTTGCGGTCATTGCATGACAACAGATGGAATCTGCGATGTGTTTTTGGGTCTTTTGGAGGTAAAAAATATGAAAACTGCCATTTAAATACTATATTACCAAAAACTTTGACGTATTAATAGCTTAACTTGATTCGATTTATGTACATGCATTAGAATTTCATGGAAAACCATTTAGATATTTTTATTAAAAGTAACTCAAAACTATATCTATCTTATATACCCTTCTAGTTCTCTGAAAATCTGCATTTTTTTATGTAAAGTATCGAAATTGATACGGACAACATTTAGAAAATAATTGTTGTCAACATTAACACTTATTTTTTCAGTAAATAATAGTAAAATATCATGTTATTATAATAATAATTGGAAAATTTGTAACGGTAGTAAACACATAAAGTTTAAATAAATAACAACTATGATATTTTATTGAGAATATTTTTCACGACTAAATTTTTTATTTGTTAATTGTTTCAGGTGACAGACGCAAACCATTCAGGTCTTCACACCCTGATTGAGAATTTTTTCGATTCCAATGAAATTCCATACAAACGAAATATGGTTGGTTTCGCTTCGGATGGTTGCAACGTAATGTTTGGAGAGAAAAACTCGGTTGCAGCCAAACTAAAAAAAGATATCCCGAATCTTTTTGTCCTGAAATGTGTTTGCCACTCCCTTTCACTGGCAGTTTCATACGCTGTGAAAGAAATTCCACCGGACATCGAAGACTGCATATCCGAGATTTATGGATACCTGAAGTACAGCAGTAAGAGGCAACAGGCGCTTGGAGAACTTCAGAGGCTTTTGGATATCCCGGAACACAAAATCATCAAACTTTTCAAAATCCGCTGGATATCGTTGGCTCCGGTCGTTGATAGATACACCGAACAGTACGATGCTATTTTCGTGTTTTTCCAAAATGAGTCAAGAACAAACATCGAAGCAGCTACTCGGATTTTGAGACGTCTCCAAAGCCGATGGACAATTCTCTATCTCCATTTCTTGAATTACGTACTCCCCATCGTCAACAAAAGAAATTTGGAGTTTCAGTCCGAGGAACCGAAAATTCATCTTTTGCACCGGAAAATGGAGGCTCTTTTCAAAACAATCATCGGGTTATACTTGAAAGAAGATTACGTAGAAGCCACCGACGTTGAATTTGTAGAATTCGTAGAACAAACGGAAGAAAATAAGCAGAACTGGGAGCCTCTCCGTAAAGTTCAACTTGGACCGATTGTGACGGCCGATCTCTTTTCCCTGCCTTCCACCACTCGAGTCACCGACATCGATGCATTTCGTAGTCGATGCAGGCAATTCCTGATCACACTTGCTCAACAAATATATCAACGATTTTCATTTAAGGATGCCAATGTGAAAGTTCTGAAAGATCTTGGATTCGTTGATCCTGCTAATTTGAAGAAGACGAGGAATATTTCAACGGTTGCCAAATTTTTTGGTTACGATGTCGTGAAAGTCGATGAACAATATAAGCAACTGCGGTTCATGGTGAAAGACGAATTGGAAACTGACATCACAAAATTTTGGGATAAAGTACGCGCATATGTCCTACCAGATGGTTCAAAAGAGTTTGGACTAATTTTAGACATTGTCGAGAAAATCTCAGTTCTGCCGCACTCATCAGCCAATTGCGAGAGAATATTTAGTCAAATCAATTTGAACAAAACCGCACACAGAAATCATCTTGGTACGGAAACTTTGGTTGGAATCCTGCATTCAAAGTCGGTAATTAGAAAAAAGAAAGTAACTGCCGTTGATTGCAAGCCATTGTTGCCTAAAATGAATCAAGAAATGTATAAATAAATCCATTAGTTTGATTGAAACCACTGGGTGTATTTTGGTTTATTGTACCTATGTTCCCAATTGATAAAACTTCCTATAGAAAAGAGAATTAGTAAAATAACTAAGTATCTATTAAATTTTGAGTAGAGGATTCTCATATAATTTATCCATTACTAAATTTTTAAATGATTATAATTCATATTTATTTTAATCACAAAACTTTCCATTGAGGTATAATTTATGGGGACAATAAACAAAATGTCCTATTGTAATTGAAAATTTTCAGGGCTTGAAATCAGGGCTGGAACTTCAACTTTCGTGTTAACACATTCGATTCTTGAACTACTTGAAAACTGTAATACTCCAAATCTATAAAAAAAAATATGAATTGAAAAAATGGTTTTACGAATGTATAAAAAAAGCGATACGCAGCGATACTAGTCAATTATGGTCGATAGTCTCGGTACCTCGAATTTCGTAGCGATATCTCAACACTACGGATTCTACGGATTTTCTCCCCACTACTAAACTGTTAGAACTACGGACTCTAAAGAAAAAAATCTGGCAACACTGCATGGACATGGACCGGCACGGTTCCAAGAGCTGGGAATGCACCTTAACGAGTTGGCGCTTTTCCACGGACACTCATTTAACACGGAAGAGTACGAGCCCTGAACTGGTGTACATCTATGCCATCTATGCTGACAGTTTAACACAGTTTAACAATAACAATTGGGACATTTACGATTCCTCTCTATCAGTTTCGGCTTCTAAATTTCGCATTCGAAAAAGAAACATTCATGCAGTTCTAAACTCTTTTTTTATTACGAATCCATATACTTTGACACAAAACGTTGTGATTTCCCAGTGATTCGCTCTCAGGATACAGTTATTTTGCATTCCAAATAAAGTAAATACAGACATCGCAAAATTCCGCAATGGCGGAAACTGACGGAGTCGCAAATTTGAACACTAAAAATGGCAATTTCATCTGTGGCGTTGTCGAAGGTCGGTTGATATTTTAATTCTATTTAGTCAGTTGATATTTTATCTTGTTTATTTCCCCAATATTTGGGTTTTGATGGACATCGTCTTCATTATCTCTCCTGGCTGTTTTTTTTTTGCTTTTTTTCACATTATTTAGTAGAACATTTTTATTAAGGGGCCGTTCATAAACCTGGTGTCCTTCTAGTGAGGGGGGGGGGGGTCAAAAATCCGAAATTTGAATCACAAGGTTTATGAATGGCCCCTAATGAATTTTGTGTATACCAACAGTTTTTTTAAATTAATACGTTCATAAGAAGCAAGGGTATTTCAGAATTGTACTGAACAGTTACTTGCTATTTATAATTTTTAATAATTTTTTAAACAAATAAAATTACATGTTGCAGAATATTCTAAGCAAAATTTTCGTTAGTTGAACAGAAAACATATTTTTATCATTTTTGCAGGTTTTTATGGAAGACCATGGACGACCGAACAACGCAAAGATTTATTCAGAAAGTAAGATTTTATAAAAAACTATACATTATATATATAATGTCCCTGGTAAGACCCAGTAAAAAATTACTTACATTTTTTTTCTTAGAAGTGTTATAGTCCTATAAATGAGAAATGTTAAAGTTATATGAATGAGAATATAAATAAGAAAAGGATTTTGTAACAGTTATGTGTTTTCCTATGTGGAAAATAAAGAATGGTATGAAGTTTGAAAAACAAATGCGAGACTAACAATAAATTATTCCAGAATTTTCTTTTTAATAGAATTATATTTTTTATTTAAAATTTCAGAACAATGCAACAATAATGAGACATTGATAAAATATTAGTGGGAAAGATCTTTCATTGAAACACTAAAAATTTCTTGTAATCTATATTGAGAATGAACAATTTCAGAAAATTTTAATTATGATAAAAACAATTTCATTTTCAAACCATTCTGAAATAAGATGCATGCTGTTAAAAAAAGAGTCAACAGATATAAATTTTATATTATATTTATAGACCATTATATTTAAATATAACCTGTGTGCCTTAGTAACCCTGAACTTTGTGAAACGTTTGTACAATTCATACTATAAGTGGAATCTTTATGGGGTTTTCAATTTATTCACACAGAATTGACAGTTACTCATCAGCAATTCACATTTCATTATCAGGAATTCAGATTTCCTTATAAAGAATTGAAATTGCCCTTTTAGGAATTAAAAATTCTAATTTAATATAAATATAACTATAATTCAATTTAACGATCCTTTATAAGGTGATATGATTTATTGATAAGGTACTGCATTTTACAGTTCCTTTCAAGAACTTACAATTTCTGCAAAAAAATAAAAATTTTTCTAATAAGCATTTACAAAAATCTAATAAAGATTTAAAATTTCCTTACAATCAAATTTCAAATTTCTTACGAGTCCAGTTCAGTTTTTATACACCCAGAGAAAAAGTGAGCTTCTAGATCATAATGCCATCTGTCGCGCGAGGCATGGCTCCGTCGGTGCTTGAGAAGCATGAATTCGATGCAACCTCTGCGCAGATGCTTGATTTAATAGCGTATGTCATGCTCAGGGGGGTGGGGGGGATACTTTTTAACTTTTTAAGGTCGACACAGCGCACTCATCAGACATGCTGAGCACTGCCATGCTCGAGAATATTACTTTTTCTCTCAGTGTAATGTGTCTGCAAAAATACCTTAATTTGTATACAATTCTGTTCGTTTTTTTTTTGTTTTTTTTTTTTGGGACGATAAAATCTTCCCATAACTTTTATATTACTTTTATTAAATAAAAAAATATTCTTATACAATAGCCAAACTTCTTTATACACTAGTAACTGCGAATCTAGAAAAACTTTATAAATTTTTTGTAAGAATTGAAGTTTCCTAATAAGATTGTCTATTCTTCAAAAGGCAACGTTATAAACACCTTATAAGGATTAAAAATCCTCATCAGGCGACCTTATAGAATCATTATAAGAAAAACCTTTGTTATAAGCAGGGTTGAGCAAATTTATAATCATTGATTTCTCGACTGCAGATTACATGTAATCAAATATATACTGACCAAATTACTCTTATTCATGTAATCATGAGCATCAAGATCACTCGATAACATGTAATCTGTTATTCAGGCAAGCCAGATTACATCTAGTTAGAATACATTTGTAATCATTACTCTAGTGAGGACTCATTACACATAATCTGAAAAGTCTAAAACACCATGATTAAAAGATTACTTTTATTCATGTAATCTTGCAATTCTGATTACTTGAATAAATGTAATCCGTTATTCAGGCAACACAGATTAGATTTAATCAGAATACTTTTGTAATACAATACAAAGTAGGCAAATTACTAATAGTATTCGTTACCGCCGCGAAGGGAAGATTACGTTCATTATTTCAATCTCGCAATTATCATTTACCGCACATGCTGGATATAAGCGCTATTTTATTACTTTTAAAGAGTTGCAAATCTAGTGTACGTTAGTGTTTTTTTTTTATTTGGAGGGATATTTCGAAATGATAAAATCCATTAACGGTATTACCCCACGTCAGAATGATCTGACACTCGGCTTCATGGGATTGTACATGAACGACGTGTGTGTTTTTCAATGCTCATTCTCGGAGATTTCGCTACCATAGTCAACGCCATTGACCCTGGCGAGGATAACCTAGTACTTACTTCGCAGAACACGATGCACTGAGAGTTTTAACAGGTCATGTTTTTTTACTCTCATTTTACATATTTTCAATAGACTTTGTCGGCGAACGTAACTAATAAAAAGACGTCATTACCAATTGAATAAAATTTTATCTACAGTTTTTAATACAACTATTGGAGCTACTGTAAATGAACCCACAGTTTTCTAGGCAATTTTTCGATCTCCTCTCTCTTTCTGTTACAACGTTTGTTTAGCGAAATCCCTGAAAATGAGCATTGAAAAATACCTACGTCGTGCCAGTACACCTGCTGCATCGCCTTCCTTGAAGCGAGCACGAGTTACCCTGGCCAGGGTCAACGGCGTCGACTTTAATAGCGAAATCCCCGAGAATGAGCATTGAAAAACACACAAGTCGTTCAAGTACAATCTCATGAAGCAAGTGTCAGGTCATCCTGACTTGTGTTAATATCGTTAATGGATTTTATCGTTTCGAAATATCCCTCCAAGACAAAAAAACACTAAATGATAATTGCGAGATTGAAATAATGAACGTAATCTTCCCTTAGCCGCGGTAACGAATACTATTAGTAACTTGCCTATTTTGTATTGTATTACAAAATTATTCTGATTAAATGTAATCTGTGTTGCCTGAATAACAGATTACATGAATAAAAGTAATCTTTTAATCATGGTGTTTTAGACTTTTCAGATTATGTGTAATCAGTGCTCACTAGAGTAATAATCACAATTGTATTCTGACTAGATGTAATCTGGCTTGCCTGAATAACAGATTACATGTTATCGAGTGATCTTAGTGCTCATGATTACATGAATAAGAGTAAGCATTTGGTCATTATATGTTCAATTACATGTAACATCTAATCATTTGTGTAATGAATAACGAAAATGATCATTATTGCCCAACCCTGGTTATAAGATTCAAATTTCCTTGTACAGATTTTATAATTTCTTAAAAGGAATTCAAAAATTTTCTTATACAGTTCTTAATTTTATAGTATTTAATAAAGATTTGTAATTTCCTTAAAAGAGAATTGGAATTTCTTTACAAGATCTTGATTTTACAATCCCCTATAAGGATTTACAAATTAATTATAATGTTCGGACTCTTCCAGTTCCTTATGATTCGTGTGAAGTTAGCAACCCTTTTTTTTTAAAACATGAAATTTTTGTGAGTTCTGGATAGCTTGGCGATAGTTCAGGAGTTCTAGAACAAAATTATTATTAGTTCTAGGAAAAAATAGGTGAAAACGCTCAAACTAAAAAAAAAGGGCGCTAACTTCACGCGGCTCCCCATTTCGGCGTTACATGAGTTCTGACGTACTCAAAATGTTCCTAATACATAGTTCCAGAGTTCTTTAAAAGATTTTCAATAGTTCTAGGCAAGTTTTCGAGAAAACGAGGTATAAGGTTGTCAAATAAAAAACGATTATTTCCGATAAATAAGCCAAATCGAGTCGGAAAAGAGTTCTGATGGGAGTTCTGAGTAGCGCATTAAGAGTTCTGAAGATTATTCAAATAATGTTTGGCGAAAAAATGAAAATTCAAAAAGTTATAGCAAAAATTGAGTTCCGTTTTTTCAAAAATGCGATTTTTTTTGATAACTCAGCCAAAAAAGGTCGGAGAAGAGTTCTGATTAGAGTTCTGAGTAGCGCCCCAAGAGTTTTAAAGACTATTTAAATAATGTTTGGTAAAAAAATCTAAATCCAAAAAGTTATTGCGATAATTGAGTCCCTTTTTTCGAAAATGCGATTTTTTTCGATAATTCCGCCAAAACAGGTCGGAAAAGAGTTCTACTTAGAGTTCTGAGTAGCACCGCCAATGTTCTGAAGTATTTTTTTCTTTTTTTTTTTATATTTTTTTTTTTTCATTTTTTTTTTTTACATTTATAATGACATTTGTTCTGTAAAATTATTAATCGGCGACCTTCGATCCACCGCCTAGGCGAACACTAAGTGTTCATGCAGTCTTTATCCGACGCGTAGGCAAACTATGGTTTTAGGATTTTGAACCTCTCCTGTGACCCTGATAAAATTAATTATTATTTTATGCAGAATTAAAAGAAGGTTATATCCATTTATGTATAATAAAAGTTTAGGCTACGAAAGATTATGAATGAAAACTCTAATAATATATATTTACACTCGTTCGCCTAGTGAGCGCCGAGTGAATGAGTCTGCCTAGTGAGCAAGTACGTGGCGACTCAGTCAACGAGTACCCCTTACCTCTACCCATGACCTGCGGTGATCAGGTGGAAATCTTCTCCCAATTCAAATTATAATTTTTTGATTATTTACTGTGGAATTTGCAGTGATTTTTTTTTCGTTTTTCTTACATTCCATGCCTTAAAACATTTTTTATTATTAGAATAACAACATGAATGTTGCTATTTACATAATGTTTTTAAATAAAAAAATTGTTAATTTGAAATGACGGCATAGAGTGAGTAAAGAGAATTCCAATTTTGAATATGTCTCTCTCCACTGGAGTTATAATCCATGAACACCACTATATTTTGTTTATTATTTATTATTTTGCGGATTGAAAAACACTGTTCTGCGACAACGGTGAACAGCTGTTCACTACACGTAAAAGACAGAAAAATATGTACAAGAGAGAAAACAAAGATTGAATACACGACCGGTAGTGCGTTCCAAAAGTTTTACTAGAGTTTAACTTCCGTAGGTTTTTCTGTTTTCAGAGTACAAAAATCGTGCCCGTTGAACTAAGTTGACTTTTAGAACGTACTCCAGACTTGCTATCGATAAGCTGTGGCGGCTGTGCCTTTCGAGATTCGAATTTCCGCGCCCCACGCCGAGCCGACCAATCGCGAGCCTAAAAGGTGACGCTCGCCGTTATTGGTCGAGTCGGCGGGAGAGGCAGCACACAGCATCACAAAGCAGCACACAGCAGACACGCTTGCTAATATGCAAGCCATTTCGTAGTAAAAAAAGGCTTTACCAAAAAACATACAGTGATAGCTGTGCAATGCTGGAGATGGGACTGTGAACCAGCGTTCGTAATTTGTAGCATAATTATGCTACGCGAAAAAGACAAACTTATGTTTTGCTTCACGCTTGAGAGAGAACGAAAATCAATAGTTACGAACCCTGCTGTAAACATCCAGCTCCCCAATTAGTTTCTGTAATTATACTCTCAGTTGACTTTGACATTGAGTTTTTTTTTTTTTTTAATAATTCTGTAATCTCAACTAAGATTATTGATGTAAACATCATGCAGACATATTTACGTTAACTGTTTATACAGTGTTTGCATGTAGTTAAAAAAATGTTTGCATTGAACTTACATTAATCTCACTATCAGTGCTTACATAAACTATGTCTACAAGAAAAACTTTGTAGTCCACCAAAAAGATTGTTAAAAATTTCATGTTTGACAAAAATTGAACATCGTAAAGCGATTTATTAAATATCATTCATAAAAATAAGGAAACGATATGAACTTGGAATTGTTCAATGGAAAAAATGACAGGTGTAATCTATCAACATCATGCTCATTTCATTCGCCTATTATTGAAAATTTACGTAAGATATTTTCAATATTTGTGACTTGAAATAAGGGAAAAGCCGTAGATTCACGAATTCGATTTTAAATTTTCAACTTCAAAAGGTAAATCAAATGTTCAAAATTACTATCTTTGGAACCTAGCGACATACAATACTTTGAAGAATCTGTTACTGCCTAGGATAGTAAAGAGTATGATAATCTGTAGGAAATCTAGTTGAGACCATTGTTGGTTAATGACCAAAAATCAAAAGCAAGTTTTGGAAGAAAGAAAAACTGTCTCATATTTTAGAAAATCTAATTCGAAGGATATGAAAAACCGTTAAATACAAATTGCAAAATTCGAAACCGAATTGATAGCTTTACAGATCTAATATCATATATTTTCAGATTGTAAGGTCTTCAATTCTTTGGAACGTATTTTTAGTATCTATGATTGCTACAAATTTTTTAAACACATACATAATAGCAACAATAAAATACTTGAATAATCTTCAGAACTCTTAAGGCGCTACTCAGAATTCTAATCAGAACTCTTCTCCGACCCGTTTTGGCTGAGTTATCCAAAAAAATTGCATTTTTGAAGAAACGGAACTCAATTTTCGCTATAACTGTTTGGATTTTGATTTTTTCGCCAAACATTATTTGAATAATCTTCAGAACTCTTGGGGCGCTACTCAGAATTCTAATCAAAACTCTTCTCCGACCTGTTTTGGCTGGGTTATCGAAGAAAATCGCATTTTTGAAAAAATGAAACTCAATTTTCGCTATAAATTTTTCGATTTTAATTTTTTTGCCAAACATTATTTGAATAATCTATAGAACTCTTGGGGCGCTACTGAGAATTTCAATCAGAACTCTTTTCCGACTCGATTTGGCTCATTTGTCGGAAATAATCGTTTTTTGTTTGAAAACTTTATACTTCGTTTTCTCGAAAACTTGCCTAGAACTATTGAAAATCTTTTTAAGAACTGCGGAACTATGTATTAGGAACATTTTGAATACGTCAGAACTCACGTAGCGCCGAAATGGGGCGCCGCCTGAAGTTAGCGCCCTTTTTTTTCGTTTGAGCGTTTTTACCTGTTTTTTCCTAGAACTATTAATAATTTTGTTCTAGGACTCCAGAACTATCATTAAGCTACCCAGAACTCACAAAAATTTCTTTTTTCAAAAAAAAAGGGTTGCCACCTTCACACGAATTTCCTTATGTTGATATACAATTTCCTTAAAAGAATTTTTAATTTTTCAATAAAGATTCCCAATTGAACCGCTGGAAAGCATAACCGAGCGAACGCTCGGGCTAGTAGGATAGGGGTGGGGCACCGCGGCGAAGAGGAAGAGGCAAACGCCGATAGCGAGAATTTTCAATAGATTTTTCAAAACTTTAATCGCGATATCTTCGAAACTGAAAGAGATTTTTTCATGAAATTTGGGCACGAAAATTGTTTAGGCTCTAGCGATGCCGTCAATATCAAAAAATATTGTTTTTTTTTTACATAATAATAATTATTTATGAAACATTTACGATTTCATCGAAAAATGGCCCAAAAATTCAGAATTTTTTTCAAATCAATCAATTAATAATTCTTTGATTCAAGGAAAGAGTTTCTGTTAAAATTTGGCAATAATCGAGTGATTATTATAACGATTGCGTAAATAAATAATCAAACGCACCGCTGCCTGAGGATAAAACGAGCGTGAGTGACTGGAGTTGGGATTATAAAACAATCATAAGTAGATAAAATATTTATTAATAATGTTTCTACTCCAAAAATCTCATCAAAATAAAATATCTGAACCATAAATTGCGATAGCAATGTTTCAAAATAGAGAATATAATAAATTAAATATCTCTTACATATGAATTTTAAAAAAAATGTCAGAAACTGGCACTTTAAGAGAACAGAAGTACGAAAAAATTTCAAGTTAAACGTAATTTACATAACCAATCTTATTATTGAGCATCTGAAGAATATTTCTGTTGAACCCCATGTTTATCGAAAGTGAGAAAAGAATTTTTTTCATATGGTTTTTCAACCACAGGCACTGCATAAGTCTTTGAAACGTACGTCACTTTACGAGGCGTATGTATTTGGTTCGTTGGGAACTCTTTTGTTCAGTGAAATTCTACACTTTCAGTTGAAACTATTTAAGGAATATCCAAAAAAAAAAAACAAATGAAATTTCAGTGTCTCCGTGGCCACGTTAGGGAACGGCCGTATGTTATTGTAATACATCCAAAAAACAACCTAAACATTTTAACGTCCTTTAGATTAGTTGTGTTGAAGTGAGCTTATTAAGAAATTTAATTTTAAAAAATATCTGTATTGTAAATAATATGGCAGACGCAAAAAGACAGCAAATCGGGCGGAAGAAATATAGAAATGAAGACTTATGGAAAGCAAACGTTGTAAAAAAGGCGAGAAATATGGTAAATATTTTTCAATGGAATTCAATTTTTGTATCATTTTTGAGCTTTTTTTACTTTTGTGTAATTTGAAGAATAATAATTAGATTCAAGGTGTTTAAGATATATCTATGTATATATATTCACTGTTGAAAAAAGTGTAATATTGCAAATACTTTCTGGTTTGTCAAAAATAATATAAGCAAAAAACAAAAAATAATTTACATGCAATTTTTGTGTTTTGGAGATGATTCTTTACGTATTCAACATTGTTTCTAGTGTTTGTAAAATTGATACTTTGGGAAAATATTGTGAATGAAAATTATGGTTGTAATTAAAATAACTCGTACTTTTGATTGTTTATGTAGGGAGAAGAGTTTATTTCTCGAAATACGAGAAAAATTATTCCTGCAAAAAAATTTGTTTCTCCCGACTCCTCTTGTCCGAAAAAATGCTACTACTCTCACCAACAGAAATTACATAATTCTTATTGGAATCTTGCTGACTACAAATCCCAGAATATTTTTCTCCAAATTATAATGAAAAACATTGCCCGTCCAACGAATAATTTTGGACTTGATCGAAAAGTTTTGCTGTGGGAATATCGTTTTCCACAACAATTTGGTTTAAATGACAAAACAATAACTTGTCAAAATTTGTTATGTAAGGTGTTGTGTATATCGAAATCAAAATTTCTTACTTTGCAAAATAAAATGAAATGTAATGAAACTTTAGCTGACAAACGTGGAGGAGCGAAAAATACCGATTTCACAAAATTATCTGAAGATTTAAAAAATTTGATTCATGAACATTGTGCAGGTCTGCCTCATGCAGAATCGCATTATGAAAGAGAGGTTTGTAAACTGAACTATTTCGATGAGTCAAGCTTGAATTTAAAAATCGTGTACGAAAAATTTAAAGAATATTACTAATTGAAAACTGGGGAAAATGAAATACCTATCAAAGAATCAACATAATTCAAGTACTTTAATCATTTTGTAAATTTTTCTTTTGAAAAACCGAGAATTGATATTTGCAATGAGTGCTACAAATATACGTTGGAAGGAAAAACTGATAGTTTAGAATGCCTCAGTTACAAAACAAAAGTCGAAGATTATCAAAAATTGAAAAAATGAATATTAACGAAAGCTGGAGACATTTTATGCATTGAATTCGACTTTAGGCAAAATCTCCCTCTGCCAAAACTTCCGGTAAATGCACAATTTTATCTCAGACTACCATGGCTCCACATTGTCAATTTTCACATACACAACAGCGATAGAAGTTATGGTTTCATTCATGGAAGGCTCTTTGAAAAAGGGGGGCAACGCAATTGCCAATTTTTTAATGCACGTGATACTCGAAGAATTCAAAATACATTTGTATAATAAAGTTTGTTTATTTTCGGACAATGCAAGTAGGCAAAATAAAAATTACTTTATTATGGTTTTTTTTATCTCTTTTGGCCTCTCACTTTGAAATCGAGATAGAGCATGTCTACCCAGTTCGCGGACATTCCTACTCGCTATGTGACCGTAATTTTGGTTTATATGGACAAAAGAAAAAAATGCGAGAAACGATTGAAACAGAACATGAATATATAGATTTGGTAAAAAACTCTAAAACTCCACCTTTCATCATGGTAGAACAAAAAAATTCGAACCTCAAAGATTTTGAAAATTTCATTTCAAAAAAAAGTTATAACATTCCAGAAAAAATTCAAATTAGTAAATTTTGTAAAATAAAATATTATCCAAATGGACAAGTAGATGGATTTACTGACTACAATGGGATTCCAGAAAAATTTTTTATTGAAAAATCAATTACGTTTGAAGATTTTAAAATGGCAACGGAGCCTACAAGTTTAGGAATTTTGAAAGAAAAAAAAAAGACTTGGAGAATTTAATGGTTTATGTGTCTAAGAGTAGTAGAGAATATTTTGAGGATTATTTGCAAACTGTCTTGATTAAGCCAAAAAAAAGGTTTAGAAAAACTTAGAAAACAAAAAGTTCAGTTTCCAACGATCTCAATAATTTTCGATAAAAGAATGTTTAAGGCAAAGTGCGAAATTGCATATGTATTGTAAATAATAAAAATATTTTGATACAAACTGAATTTATTAAAATGATGGGCATAAGAGATTATTTGATTGATATCGTATACCTCGTAAAGCACTGCCAAGTACAGCGTATAAACTAAGTGTTCTCCGTATTTTGAAGTTTTACATTATATATTTGAATGAGAATTTGAGCGTAAGAACATTATTAATACATATTTGATCTACTTATGATTGTTTTATAATCCCAACTCCAGTCACTCACGCTCGTTTTATCCTCGGGCAGCGGTGCGTTTGATTATTTATTTACGCAATTGTTATAATAATCACTCGATTATTACCAAATTTTAACAGAAACTCTTTCCTTGAATCAAAGAATTATTAATTGATTAATTTGAAAAAAATTCTGAATTTTGGGGCCATTTTTCGATGAAATCGTAAATGTTTCATAAATAATTATTATTATGTAAAAAAAACAATATTTTTTGATATTGACGGCATCGCTAGAGCCTAAACAATTTTTGTGCCCAAATTTCATGAAAAAATCTCTTTCAGTTTCGAAGATATCGCGATTAAAGTTTTGAAAAATCTATTGAAAATTCTCGCTATCGGCGTTTGCCTCTTCCTCTTCGCCGCGGTGCCCCACCCCTATCCTACTATTATGCTTTCCAGCGGTTCAATTTTCTTTCAAGTCACATAAATTTGAGTTCTTACAAAGTGTGTACAAAAACATTCAAATTTTTATTAAATTCCGCTGATTTTTATAGTGACTTTATAAAATCTTCACAGAACTTAATGAAAAAATTATTCTTGTAAAATGGCTCAATCTCTACATACACTCGTAATTGTGAACTCTATAAAAAATTTGTGAATTCTTCATAAGTATTTTAGTTTCCTTATAAGATCGTGAATTCTTCATTAAACAACCTCATGAATTCCTTATTAAGATAGTAAAAATTATTTCAGGTAGCCTCATTAAATCCTCATAATGAATACAAATTTTATATAACGATTGAAATTCCCTTGTACGGATTTCATGGTTTCTCACAAGGAATTAAAACTTCCTTATATGGTTATCTATTTTACAGTTCCTTATTGGGATTTTTGATTGCCACAAAAGAGTTTAAAATTTCCTCATAGTGAATTTAAATTTTCTTATGAGTCGAAGTAACTTTAATTTTCAGAAAGTGTCCACAGAAACACTAAAATTTTCACAAAATCCTGCTTTTTTTCAATGAGTTTATAAAATCTTCATGAAAATTGTGTAAAATTTTTAATTTATAAAAAAATATTTTTGTAAAGTGGTTAAACCTCTAAGAAAAGAATTATAGAAAAGTAATACCGAGTCCAGACAAAAAATTTGTGGCTTGGAATAAGAAAAGGGTCCTATGGTTACAAACGAGAACCTTGAGAGAATGAAGAGAAACCTTTCTCTTTATCTATTCGTAGCAGCTTGTTCGTATGTTTTAAAAATTTATTCTACGGCCATCGATGATCATAGAGACTCGTGACGTAGCTCATTAGATAGGGAAGTTTTTGAATTTTTGAAACTATTTTTTGAAGTCGAAAACTCAAAAACGATTTTTTTAACCATAGGTCCCTTTTTTATTCCAAGTCACATTTCTTGACAATCATGTTACTAGTTTTATAAATAATTTGTTACTATGTTCTTTAAAAGAAAAAAAGATGGTAGAAGGAAGCTACAAATAGGAGGAACATTCTCTCAATGTTCTGAAAAAAAGTTAAAAACAAACATAATTAACAATTCAATATATTTTAATATCCTGGAAAATTCAAGTAAAAAGTTTTTACATTATTGACATATCTGCCGAATCCAAAAAATACTGAAAACATTCAGATTGTTTACTCTACATATTAATATATATGTAGAGCAAACAATATGTATATAAACAAATATATTGATTTACATTGGTAGGTTGAAAAAATGGGGTATGGACTCGTACTTGTACGCCCCAAAAGATGATTACAAACATCGAGCGTGCTGGCGAGACTTGTATACCGTCGAAGAAGCAGAACACTTGACGGGCTTGATAACCGCGGCTCGAGAAAACGGCATCATGTTTTACTACGCCCTTTCTCCAGGTCTAGATATCACCTATTCAAATGCCAAAGAAGTCACTGCGCTCAAGAGAAAGCTCGAACAAGTCAGCCAATTCGGATGCACTGCTTTTGCCTTACTTTTTGATGACATCGAGCCCGAAATGAGCGAGGCTGATAAAGAAGTTTTCCAGTCTTTTGCTCACGCACAAGTAATTTATTTAAACAATTCCTGTTTCAAACGTGGATTCTTGCATTTATCGATACAATATTTTTTCAACTTTACTTTTTTTTGCCTACTCCTAAGATTAAATTATCAAGTTCCCGAATTGACAGAATTTTTTTCGAACGTACTTGCTAGATGATACTTTATCTGGTGTTTGTCTATTCAGGTTTCTGTGACGAACGAAATTTTTCAACATCTGAATCAACCCAAGTTTCTGTTGTGCCCAACGCAATATTGCTCGACGCGCGCTATGCCAAACGTTGCTAGCTCCGAGTACCTTAACACTCTGGGCGGCAAATTGGCGCAAGAAATCGACATAATGTGGACAGGGACAAGAGTCATATCAAGATTACTCACCATTGAGTCAATCGAAGAAATCACTCAAGTTCTCAGAAGGCCCCCTGTCATCTGGGACAATTTACATGCCAACGATTATGATCAAAAACGAGTCTTTCTTGGGCCATACTCTGGAAGATCGCCGGATTTGATCCCGAAACTCAGAGGTGTCTTAACAAATCCAAATTGCGAATATGGAGCTAATTTTGTGGCAATTCACACATTGGCACAATGGAGCAGGTGCAACGTCGATGGGAAACGAGACCTGACTTTGAGTAAGAGCTCAATTTTCACACTTTCATCAGTCTGTTTATTTGATGATTTGAAAACAAAAAATTTTTTCCAAGATGACACTGTATCTGCGGACATAAAACTGGAGACTGAAACTGAAGACGGTGTGATGGGAGAAGACGTACCTTCGACCTTGTCGCCCAACATGTACCATCCCCGAAGAGCATTGAAAAATGCCATCACAGAGTGGTTGGTTGAGTTCAATAAAAAAAAAGTAGCCTGGGGAGTGATAGAAAAACCACAACCCTGCGTCGCTCCTACAATACCGATTCCCATCATTCCATCAGTCAACACTTGTATGAGTTTGACTTCAACGACCACAACAACGGTGTCGTCTGCCTCTATCGCCACGGCAACGTCAATTACTAACTCTAATCATCTTCAGGTAGGGCTTTTGAAGAATCCAAAATATGCAGCCTTCTTAGAGTTTTCACATGTTTTTTTTATAGATTTCTTTTTTTTTCTTCGTACTTTTTAAAATTTTCTTCAAGTTTTCCCATACTTTTCATAGTTTTCATAGTTATACTTATGATTTTCTAAGTTTTATGGTTTTTTTTTTTTTTTTTTTTTTTTTTTCAAGTTCATTTGTAGTTTTTAGAATTTTCTTTTAATTTTTGCATTTTCCTCCTATTTTCTCACATCTTTCATAGCTCTCCATGTAAATAAACTCTTAAGTTTTTCTATCTCTTTGTAGATTCCAACAAAAGCTTAGCCTGCAATATATATTTTTATTATAAAACATTTTTAATACTAGAGATGATTTATGTCTGAATTGAACAATAAGTTACTCAAACTAATATCTTATCGTTAAAAAAATGATGAAGTAGATAATTTGGAAACAAAAACATTGTAACTTATTAATTGAAAATAAATTATTTTGAATTTCATCTCATGAATTTTTACCGTAGAATTTTTTCATCATATTTTATACGAAATAAGAGTTAAAAAGAAAAACTAGAAATGAAAAGGTATAAAATAATACTATATATCATGCCAAGGCAACTCTCGTAGTTCACGATTCACAGACTGGCACCATAGTTTTTTAATTGTTTGATTTTTCAATTGCGTAATCGAAAGTTTGAAATTTCTAAACTATTCACACATTCTGCGATCAAGTTTTTAATCGGGAATTTGTAAGATTTGAAATTCTTCTTGCAATCAGTTTTTCAAAAATAAAGTAAATTGCAGCAAATGCAGTTTTTGTCATCCAAACAATAGTAATTATTTAAAAAACTATGAAAACTACGTACTCTTTGATTTCAAAAAGAATACAAAAACTATAGTTTTTGTAATTTGTATAGTTTTTTTTGTGTGTATTAGTTCCTCTTTCTGTTGCCCTGACCCTCTTTGGTTACCCTGATCCTGCATTTTTCATCATTTGAATACATACCTGCCTGATATTCTAAACGTTTAAGTAATAAACGACAACAAAAACAAAAAGTTTGTTTTTCACTTCCACTCAACTTTCAAATACAATGGTAACATTTGTTCAATATTTATCATTTTTCGTTTATTAATTGATACATGAGAGGCAATGCAATTTTTTTTTTGTTTTTGTTTATTTTTAAACATTCAGAAATTTTTAGACTTTAACTTGAGCGAATTCACTCGATGACACTTGTTTTTCTATTCTCAGGCATTAGCTGAAGTTTGTTCGACTGCTGCAAACGAGAGTTTCGCTGTGCCAATTTCTGGGCCGGTAATGAATTCTTTGGTCTCCGAAACAAAAGTGGTGAGCGAGTCAGTGATTCCTGCGGGCAACGTCGGTGTGACCAATAGCCAGGTCGCGCCTTCAATAGAACCCATGGACTGCAATACTACACCTACTAATTCTCCCGCGCACGCAGTCAAACCTATGACTGATGACGATGCAATGGTTGAGAATACTTCGGTATTTATTCATTAATTCATTTGTTTATTTCTTTCTTTCAACGTTTTTATGCATTATTTGGATGTCCAAATTTTGGTCATGATCTTGTTCATCTCTACTTCATGGATGTTAAATTTTGAGTCTATGCAGGGCATTCACTGTCCGAGATATTCGAGAATTGTACGGGAATTTTCCACAATGTACAGGCATTTGTAATTTTTAAAATTCAATTTTTTTGATGCTCTCTAATTTAGATTGTATAATTTCTCTATAAGTATTGTTTAAAATTGATTTTTATTTAACATGAAATGAGTGGTAAGCTTGTATCTAAAAGCCAAATTTACTGCATTTTTGAAAAGCCATCATTGCATAAAAAGCATTTCAAATATGATGATTTCTCAATCAAAAAACTTGATGGCCAAATTTGCGAATAGTTGAAAAATTTTCTATGGAACAAAAACACTATAAAAAAAATGAATATTTCAGTAATAAAATTGTGACTTAGACTTTTAAATGAAAAAATACAACTAACTAATACCGACTAATAGAAGATAAATTATTCCGATTTTTCAATTTCAAACATTATCTATGATTATTTGGTCATCGGGTTCGCAACAAAATAAGAGTCAAAAACAAAGGCGAGAAATAAAAAAACTACTCAAGTGTTTTGTTCTCGAAATTTTTCATTATTGTTAAGTGAATAATTTCAAGATTAGAAAGATTTGTGATTTTAGTGTTTTGAAAGAAATAATTTTAGAATTAATAATATTTTTCATCCAAAAATCGCTTTGACTGCAATGTTATAAATTTATGTTGATAAATGATCAAATTTCTTCTTACCGTCATTATTCAGTTTTTCGAATTCATAAATTTTAAATGAAAATTTTACATTGAGTTTGCTATACAGTAAAAGAGGTTCAAACAATTTAGAAATAAATGAATAAAAAACAGTAAACGATACAGACTTAACTATAATGACACATACGGATTTTCGATTTAAAATGATTTGTGATCCTTATATTTTGAATGATTTTTTATAGTTAACATTTAGTAAACATGAAAATGAATTATCAATACATCAGATCGTGTAACTGCTCTGTCAAGATTTTTAACTCAATTTTTCTTGAATGTAAAATCAATCAAAAATTTACCGCATTTTGAAAAGCTATTTTACTATTTTGAACTTAGGAAATTCATAGTAAAATTTGCGTATAGTTGAAAATTTTCAAAGTTTTTTCGAATAACCAAACAAAGAAATAAACGTTTGAGTAATGAAATCGTGACTTAGACTTTCAAATAAAAGAATACACCTCACTGATATAGACTTCTCAAAGATCAATGACTTGGTTTTTTAACGTTATTGAATTGTGTATGAAAATTTTTTCATTGGGTTTAATATCAATCGAAAACAAAAGCCAAAAACAGAAAAATTATCAAAGTTATGGCTATGAGTTCAATGAATGACAAATAAAAATTTCTAAATCAGAAGAATGTGTGATTTGGCTATTTTTATGATAAATTTTTAAAATTATACATATTTTGCATCAAAAAACGGAATTGACAGCAATTGCACAAATTTATAAGAGTAAATAGTGAAATTGAGGGGCCGTAAAGCATAACGACATCTGCGCGCGGGACAGTTAAAGAATGAAGGAATGAAGGACCAAGTGATCGAGAATCACCGATCACTCGGTCCTTCATTCCTTCATTCTTTAACTGTCCCGCGCGCAGATGTCGTTATGCTTTCCGGCCCCTCAATTAGTTCTTACTGTTATTATTTAATGCTTTGATTTTATAAATATTTTTTGAAAATTTTTGTATTGAATTTTTTGGAAACGAAAAGAGTTGAAAAAATTGAGAAATAATAGAATGGAAAATAGTTATAGATGTAGACCTAACAAATGAAATGTAAAAATCTTTGATTCAAAAAAACTTTTTATCATATTTTTGATAAATAATTTTCGAAATCGTAAATTATAAAATCGATCATTAATAGTGAAATTTCCCACGCCAGAAATGAATGAATAATCTCATTTTTCGATGCTCTTTGTAACTTCGAATAGGAATTAATCCATTCAATACATCATTATCAAAAAATAAAAATTACAGGAATATTATTTAGTGTTTGAATTTTCCGGAACAGTATACAGAAAACTGGAAAATGTACGGGAATTTTTGTCAGCCTATTCAGTAGACGCCCTGCTATGACATTCGAAAATGTCCTTATCGCGAGTCAAAACAACAATTGTTTAATGTAATTTTGTTTCAATAATTTAATTATATGTTAGAAATTTTCCTGGGAGCTTTATTTTTCACAATTATGGGCAGGTGAGGTTAATTAACGACACGAATAGTATTCCGTTTCACTTTATTTATTTATTATAAAACTATCTCCAATATTTCTCAATTGTATTTCTTTCTCACTCGCGCACTACTGCTCTTACGGCTCCGACCGTAAAGGACACTCGCGTAACTAGAGAGTAACGGCTCCGACCGTACTTCGTTCTCTCTCACTCTCGCTCGCGTACACTCGACAACCTTCGGGTTCACTCGATATTCACTGCTCGGTGTTTCAACACGGACTGAACTGTCACCAGCAGTGCGGCCACCGCTTATATAGGGGAATTGGTCGATTGTTCTAGAACTAGGATTGTTCGCGCCCCTCCTAGAAAGTTCGAGCCCATTCGATAGGCGTCTCTAGAACTTTCCGGATGTTTCTAGAACATTCGAGTACAATCGATAACCTTCGATCGATTTCTAAGTCTGTCTGTTTACATATTCTTAACCTAAAATTAAATTGCTAACACTCGGTCAACCTAGCTTCTATCTTGGACCCTCAAAATAATATCCTCATTATAATCTGAAATCAGCCAGATAAGAAGGAATTTTTCGAACTCTTCTTGGTCTCATCTGACTATCTTGAGAGTCCCTGTCAGAATGATCATTTTCATGTCCTGTCCTATCTGTACACTCGTCATTTTCATCTTCACTAATTTCATTCTCGCTTTCGCTCTCGTCGCTTGATTTACATTCATGCGCATCCCGAGTTCGCCAAATCTCCAGTTGGCTGACGCTTGCTTTTGTCTTACGCTTATCTTTCTTTCTACCCGACAATCTTTCTACCTCGTAAGTGTCGCTGGGTAAAACTCCTGTTATAACAAATGGTCCCTTGTATACGCTTTGTAATTTCGTGCTTTCGCCTGTCGCGACTGGGTTCGTTTTCATGAATGCAATATCTCCAATGCTATATTTTACATTTTTCAATCGACGCGAATCATAATTCTCTCTGTATTTCTCCTGTGCCCGCTGAATGTTCCTTCTAATCTTATCTTGAACATCAATTGGCAATTGGTAATCCTCGCAGTGAGTTGTCAACTTACGCATCTCGCCATCGTTAAATCTCGGTACATAATCAAACAAAGCCTCAAAGGGAGAGAATCCTGTTGATTTACTGGATTTTCGCCATTTTCTGTTGGCGGCGTAATGACTTGTGAAAGGTCCGGTGCAATTTGAAATCGGTTGCCTGGGTTTTGGTTTTGCTGCATATTCTGAATCAGGGCGGCGTTTTGTTGAGTGAGTTGAGTCAAAATCGTCATTATTTGTAACATGGCAGGATCACTTGCACTTTTGATTGGGTCTTGATTCACTTCGGGAATTTTAAATGCTGGTGGTAATTGATAAGTGGTGGTAGTTGGTTGCACTGTTGCGTTTTTCTGGGTATGTCTTATTTCATTTTTCAAATTCTCGACTGTATGAAAAAACGAGCCATCTAGTGCACCTGCGTGCACTTTTTCCCTGGTTCCTGGCCTTCTAACTTCGCGGATAGTATTTTCAAGGTCACTGGCGTTGAAAATTGCTGAATCATTGGCGTGCGTCGATGATAATCCGTACGCGCCAACTCGCCGTTGAAATATTTCAAACTCGTCGTTGTCTTGCATTTTCCCGTACTTTTGTTTCAATCTTTTCACGCCACGGTTACTTTTTCACACATTCGAATTTCGCGCCACACGTTCGAATTTCGCGCCGCGGTTACCTCAGTGACCCCACACTTGGAATGTTATAAATTTTCCTGAGAGCTTTATTTTTCACAATTATGGGTCAGGTGAGGTTAATTAACGACACGAATAGTATTCCGTTTCACTTTATTTATTTATTATAAAACTATCTCTAATATTTCACAATTGTATTTCTTTCTCACTCGCGCACTTGCTCTTACGGCTCCGACCGTAAAGGACACTTGACCAAAAAGAGTGAGAAAAATTCCTTCTTATCTGGCTGATTTCAGATTATAATGAGGATATTATGTTGAGGGTCCAAGATAGAAGCTAGGTTGACCGAGTGTTAGCGATTTAGTTTAAGGTTAAGAATATGTAAACAAACAGACTTAGAAATCGATCGAAGGTTATCGATTGTACTCGAATGTTCTAGAAACATCCGGAAAGTTCTAGAGACGCCTATCGAATGGGCTCGAACTTTCTAGGAGGGGCGCGAACAATCCTAGTTCTAGAACAATCGACCAATTCCCCTATATAAGCGGTGGCCGCACTGCTGGTGACAGTTCAGTTCGTGTTGAAACACCGAGCAGTGAATATCGAGTGAACCCGAAGGTTGTCGAGTGTACGCGAGCGAGAGTGAGAGAGAACGAAGTACGGTCGGAGCCGTAAGAGCAGTAGTGCGCGAGTGAGAAAGAAATACAATTGTGAAATATTGGAGGTAGTTTTATAATAAATAAATAAAGTGAAACGTAATACTATTCGTGTCGTTAATTAACCTCACCTGACCCATAATTGTGAAAAATAAAGCTCCCAGGAAAATTTCTAACATATATTTAACTCTTTTTAGACTTGTAGTGGAACTTCTGGAAGCATGCAAATCGAAGTAGACAGCGTGCCGATGGTTGCGAATGGTAGCCAAATGATTGTAGAAAATGATCATGAAAGTCAGGAAAATATTGAAAACAAAAATCCTGGTGATACTCCTGAGGCTTTGGAAGTGACCGATGTAGAAAAACAGCTCACGGAAGAAGATTTGTCTCTTTTATGTGACCTTTTTTACCTGCCCTTTGAACATGGTGGTCAGGGTATTCAACTTCTGCAAGAATTCAACTGGTTGAAGACGAACGCGCATATAGTTATTAAGAAAAGTAAAGACGAGCCAGAAAATTCGAAAGCTGATGTAAGGAAAATGTTTTTTCAATTAAAAGTTATATGAATTGTTCAAATATTTTAAAAACACTGTTTTATTCATATAATGATTGAATTTATCATTTTTATACTTCAAGATCGAGGAATGGCACAGTCGGGCAGCGAAAATGAATGAAATGTACAATTTTGTGAACAGATTGTTCCAACGACTTACATATTGCAATAATCAAGAATTACTCTACGATTTGTACGCGTATATTTGGGACATTAGAGGCGTGATTTCTCTTCTGAACAGTTATGTCAAGTGGCTATGTAAGTACTAACATGTAACGCTTGAAAACCATTTATTTTTATTTTTCTCTCATTTCTCAACAGGAAAATTCGTCGTGTGCATTCCCTAGTTATTCTGAATCTTATAAAACCTTATTAAGATTATGCAAAAAAACATCCATAAAAAGCTTCTTTTATTCATTTGCTGGAGTGATATTTATCTTAAAAGGTTTTTTTTCCATCGCAATTTTTCAAGTGTTTTTAGGTTTTCTAACTTATTTTATTATTTAGAAATATTATAAAATCTTTTAATAACAACCTATTGAGTGATATGCCTAAAAATACCTTTTTTGTCTTGTTGATAGCGTTGGGAAGGTTTCCAGCGACGATAACGACGTTTACCCAAGGCACCTACACATGTAAGTAAAATCATTGTGAACCTAATAATAAAATGATTGTAAAAATATCAAACTTCATGAATATGGGATTATTATAAATTTCATGAAAGTTTTTTTTTAAACAGGGTTTTCCAATGGATGGAAAGAAACCTTCATGAGTGGCGACCAAGAACCTTGGGCTTTCCGGGGTGGATTGACGGCTGATTTGCAGGTGAGTTTTGCAACATTCCCAACCTCAAGTGGCAAAAATACATAGATAAGATATATTGTACAATGTTAGAAGGAAATTCTTGGTTCCAGAGGTTGATCCCCGTGGATAGTGGGAACGACCTGTTTTTATATAAAGTGCCAGAAGTGCCTTGCAGTAAAATATACACGATTCGCCCATATTCAATGAGCGACGAAGATGCTGTTTATGATGTGTGCAATCAAATACACAATTGCCCTTCGAGTTCTGCAGTGGCCGATCGGTAAATTGATTTCACTCGAAAATACTCTAGCGAATCAAAAATTTATTCGAGATGTCATTCTCATCATTGAAGAGCAATGAACAAAAATATTCTGATTATTTAGAGTAACAAACAAGATCTCAAACAGTACCTGAACATTTGTCTTGAAATGGAAAGCTAATAATTAATTTTTACTCTTTTCCAAATGTATATTACAATTTTCAAACCTTTTCCGAGTTATTATTATTCATTGGGATCAGTTATGATTTTACAAATCTATTGATGCGGTAACAATTTTGATGAAAATTTATAGGATCGTCGGTGGCTATTTGACACTGAGTCCTGAACTTTGCATGGTCGTCGAAGATGGTTCAAGTATTGTGGGTTATGCCCTCGCTGCCTTGAATGCCAATATGTACAATGAAAAACTTGCGGTTGCGTGGATTCCAGAAATGAAATTCAAGTATCCTCTTGAAGACTGCCAAAACGATATGTCCCCAGAAGTTGAGGTAATATCATCTTTTTCAACTATTGCATATTAATATGCATATTTTTTCCAGAAGTGTGCTATAGTAGGGAAATACTGTTATGAAATTTTGTTTTTATCAATTCCAAATGTCTTTTTGGGCACAGCACTAATTTTTTCCTAATCATATGCTTGGAGTATAGACATTTGAGAATACAAGTTTTGAAATTGATTCACAGACTTATAATATGTGAAATTTCTGTATTTTTCATTAAAAGTAAGCATTTGGGCTAAGGGAATTAAATTTTCGAGGGAAAATTTTCGTGCAATTAAGCTGATAATAATTTTTGTTATTGCAGGATACCATTAGGTACTTCCACAACTTCTCCTACGACCTTCCAGAACAGCTTTTGAGACAACATCCTTCGCAAATGATTTGCTCATTACTGCCTTCAGTCGTTGACCAATCAATGCCTAAAAGACTTCTCACTTGTGTTCTAGCCGCTTTAAGAGCCAACGGTACGTGCTTTTTCAACTCGAAAACTCAAAATATATATATCGATGAAACAGAAAAAAAATATTAGTTTTTGTTTACTGTTTCGTTTGTAAAAAAAAGACCAATTTTTTCCCTTTTGGAATTAGTACATTTTGGTTTTGGGAGAAAAAATAAAATTTGAATGGCAAATTCAGGCCTCCTATACTCACTTTTTGCAAAATTTTTCGCTTCTCAGAATATGCAAAGAAATAACAATCATATGAGTTCTAATAATTATAATCAGACGTTTCGTGTGTTACGTGTCATGTTTCGTTCAGTATTTTAGAGATTATCGATTACTCGAGAAAATTTTAACAATTGGTAGGATTTCAGAAAACGATAATGTAAGTGAAGGAAAATTTGAATAATTGTGTTATATGACGTGAATTAAAGATAATATTTATTTAAATTAAATTCCTCTTTGTTGAATAAAAATGAGTGTAATTAGAGGATAAATCGCTCTGTGGAGTTGTAAATAATATCGAGTTAGATCCTCATTTGAATTTTAACTTAAAATTTATTGAATTTAAAAGTAAATATGTGAATAGGAAAAGGGACAATTATATACAGAAGACGAAATTGAGGTTTTTAAATTGGGAAATACAAGATGCTCATTTTCATTTAAAATATTTGAAAGGGAAGATTTGAATATGGAAAATGAATTGAATTCGATATTGCCTAGGTTCCTATTGAATAGGTTTTATTACTACAATTTTGAGAGATATAGAACTGTGTATGATAAAAATTTTGGAAGATTGAGATCGAAATTCAATGGTTTATTAAGGAAACATAATATTTCGAATAACATGATAAGACTGAATTTGAAAACGTCTGATAATATAAGAAATTTAACGACTCGTAAAATTCCTGATTTTGTAATACATACTTTGAACTTATGAGAAAAATATAATGCTTCATATCAGGATAATAGAAGAATTCCTTACACTGAAATTATAAAAGACTGTGAAGGCAACATTTACAAGATCGATGAGAATCAAAGAAATGACTTTCGAAATGATATGGTACAATCCTTACTTAGACATTTTCATAAAAAGGAACATTTAACGATAAAGGAGAAAATGATAATTAATTACACGAGGATGACACAGAGGTTTTTTAAAGAGAATAATGATTTAATGGTGACAAAGGCGGATAAAGGAGGTAAAATTGTAATAATGCTTAAATCCGATTATATGGAAGGCATGCTGACGCAACTTAATGACAATACTACGCATAGAAAAATAAAAAATAACCCACTGAATAAAATTAGGAATAATAACAATGAAATTTTAAAGGATTGGCTGAAAAAGGACTATATTCAAAAGGAAACTTATTTTAAATTATTAGAAACAGAGGGAAATCTCCCTAGGGCTTATGGCCTCCCTAAAATACATAAGATTGGTAATCCGTTAAGATTAATAATATCATCTGTTGGCAGCCCTACGTATTTTTTGGCTAAATTTATACGAGATTTATTAAGTCAAAATTTTGGCACAGCAAACAGTTATATTAGGAATAGTTTTACACTGAAGAAAGAATTGGAAAGAATCAAAATACCTGAAGATTTTATTCTAATATCATTAGATGTTACATCATTATTTACAAATGTTCCAAAAGAACTTGTCCTTAAAGCAGTTGAAAAGAGATATGAATTATTACCAAACTCTACTAAAATGATCCCAAAGTCTGAAATATTGAGATGTTTGTCATTTTTACTACAATCCACAAACTTTATTTTTAACAATGAGTTTTATGAACAAATTTATGGCACTCCAATGGGTAGTCCCATTTCTCCAATCGTTTCTGACTTAGTAATGTAGGACGCAGAGGAGGAATGCATAAAGAATTTGAATTTTAAATTACTTTTTTATGGTATATACGTTGATGACATAATAGTAATCGTTCCCAAAAATAAAATCACAAATTGTATGGAAGTTTTCAACTCTTATCATAATAGAATTAAATTTACATGTGAAATCGAGAATAAAGGTATCTTGAACTTTTTGGAGTTAAAAATTATTCGTAAGAATGACATGACCTTGGAATTTGACTGAAATAAAGAAAAGATTAAATAGCATAAGATACAATGATGGAAGAATTACGAATACCATAAAAGAAAGAGTTAATAATTTATATCTTTACCATACATAAGAAAATCATCTGAGATTTTATCAAGAATTAATAGGGAATACGGAATAAGGACTGTCTTTAGAACTCAAAATAAGATTAATTCAGGGATTATTAAAAAGGGCAAGGATAGACTTAAAAAGGAAGATAACCAGGGCTTAGTTTATGAATTAAAATGTAAGGATTGTAATAGTATATATATAGGAGAGACCAAGAGAAAATTGAAAACAAGGATAAAAGAACATGAGAACAATATAAGACATATGAAAACATAATGTAGTTACCAATCATCGTATACAGATGAATCATGACTTTGATTGGAACAATGTTAAAATCTTGAATTTTGAGAGAAATTATTTTAAACGTCAAATAGCTGAAATGATTTGTATTAAATCGAAGAAAAACAGTATTAACAAACTAGACACGATAAATTTAAACGCTAATTATGATAAATTGATAAATAGAATTTTATAATAAGAATAATTATCGTGTTTGCATGAGTTTTTTTCTACTGGTTCGTCCCTTTCTCTACCTTAGTAGTAATAACAGATATTTATAGAAACTTCGAGAATTTCCAGATTAGTCTTGTCTTGTTCATTGCCACAGACATATGTGGTTGATTTGATTAATTGACAAGTTTGACGGCGGAAAGTAGTTAAACAAGAGGGAAGAGATAAGACGAAAATCACATATACTATTCATGATGGAATTGAAAAAAGAGGAAAGTTGACAGTTTAGTGAATTATTTGAAACATTGAAGTAAAATTCAAATGATGAAATTGACTTGCCAATAGAATTGGTGTAGATATGCTTGTGCTTCAATTATGTAAGTTGAGTAATAATTGGAAATTTGGTTTTAATTTATCATAATATTGTTAATAATCAAATTGAAAAAAGATTTTTGTTTATATCAAGATTCCTGATGAGGACCAAAAATTATAAGGTCTAAAGCTTGAAAGACAGAGAATTAATAAAGGAATGAGGAAAAATACCCATCATTCTTTTTTTCTTGGATATTGGCTCCGAGGATCAAACTCGATATTATAATATTTATTAAAATTGTAATAATAATAACACGTTTATCGAACGGAGATTGTCGATAATTTAGAAAATTTTAATGGAAATCGAAAAATTAGGAAAATCATAGAAATCTGTAAAACAACAAATTTCAAGGTTTGTCAATAATTCTAGAAAATTCGAAAAACTTTTCTGATTTCGGGTTATGTTGAATAAATTTGAGGATTGTGGGAAGTTATGCAAATTCCATCAAATTAAAAAAAAAAAAACACATTTTGACATATACTGATAGAACAAAAAATGTTTTATTTCGAACGGATATTGTCGATAATTTTGAAAACGTCAGTGACAGTCTAAAAACTGCCTATGCCTGGAAAACGAGTTCAAAGATTTTGAACTGGACAAAAAAACGAGTACTCTAAAAGTCTTTGTTTTAGAAAAACTTTTTTTTTCGTGCGAAAATTGCCAAAATTAAAAATAATATAAGTGGAAATCTAAAAACTAAAAATTTTGAAAAAGTAAGAAACATTACTTTAATTTACATTACGTAAAAATGTATAAATTTTGTCAATTTCTAAAGTTACATTGAAAATTTTGAAGATTGTCAACAGTTTTGAACAATTCGAAATTATTTAGAAAAGTTCAAGTTGATAAATTTTCTCGATTGTGCCACAATGTGTGATTTTTTACAAAACTACAGTTACTATAAGTTCCGAAAAATTCAGAAAATATCGGCGAATGTTTTGTCGTACGGTGACGCTCTATAATTCTGAAAATTGCAATAATTTTATAAAAAGAAAAACTTCGAAAAATTGGAAAAAATTGAACACATAAAAGACATTAATTAACTCTAAACATAAGAAAAACTCGTAAGATTTCAAGGATTCTCGATAAATTTTGTACATTTTGAAAATTTTCAAAAGATCGAGTAAAACTATAAGCACTGTAATATTTTCCAATTTTTGAAAAATACATAAATGTTTGGTCGTACGAGGATCGTGAATAGATACGAGGATTTAAATAAAAAATATATATATGTGACTTGGAATCAGGAAATGGGGTTTGAGAGGTAAAGCCGTAAGGCACATTTCACTTTTCGATGCCCTCTTTGTCTTACTCACAGTAGAATAGGAAAGGTCTCCCGAGTATTCAAATTTCAAAAAATACTCGGCTCAAAGACCGAGGGACAATAGAGTTACCCGTTGCATTAAAAATCTTACATTGATAGACTTTTTTCTTTTTTTTTTCTTTTCTCAAGTCATTCTCCTTCATTTTATTTTTCATACCATTATACTTGTGCAAAAAATAAAGTCAAGGAAATGAATTACTTGAGAAAAAAAAAGGAGAAAACAGGTTTATCTGGGTCTATCAATGTAAAATTTGTAATGCTAATAGTAACTGTATTATCCCTCGGGCTCTGATCCGAATAATTTTCAAACTTTGATACTCATATTTCCTTTCAGAGGGGACCTATCCTATTTTGCTGTGAGTAAGACAGAGCAGGCATCGAAAAGTGAAAAATGTGCCTTACGGCTTTACCTCTCAAACCCCATTTCCTAATTCCAAGTCACATATATTGAATATTTTGAATCATTTGAAAATATAAAAGTTTTAAAGAATGTAAATAATTTTATGAAAAAATTCGAAAAATCCGAGAATCTATGAAAATGTCAATGAATCCTGAAAAATTGTGAAAATCGCGTATAAAAACAGAGACTCTGTAATAATCTTTTGATAAATCAAAGATTTTTTGTCGTATGGAAGTTATCAATGAGCATGAAATCTAAATGAAAGTCGGGAAATCGGAAGAATTTTTAAATACTCAGAAGCAAAGATTGTTAACCAATTCTATAATCATACTACTAGCGCCTCTTCGTTAAGGTTTTTCCACAGGATTTTCCCAATGAGTGTAAGAGGCTTGGGAAAATCCTTGCGTTTTGTATCAAAGCCTAAGGCAAAGACACCCAAAAAAGTTGAAAAAACTGGCTTTCTTCAAAAATCGTTGGGAGAGTTTTTGAAAAGGCTCGATTTTTTAAACTCATACCGCAATACAATAATTGATATTCAGAGATGTAGAAACTTGTAATTAAAAACAAAATTTTTTGTTTTATCATTTAATTGATAGTTTTTTCAACTCGATTATGTTATTTTTGTTGCAGCTTCCTTTGGTGTGCACACTACAATGCCCCTCAAGGATAAGGAAACCAGAGAATTCTATGAAAAACTAGGCTTTACCGATTTTAGTGAGTTTGATGGAACATCTACAATGTTGATAATGTGTCGGACCCTGTAACAAAGGGCTCATCCCGTAGCTGTTTTCCTGAGCGAACCCGTACTCAGCTCTGGCGAAACAAAATCATGTTTGTGTAAAAATTGCGAAATGGTGCTTACATGACTCTAGAACTTCATGAGGGTATATATACCTATTCATATGTAAAAATGACATATGTATTTGCATCAGGTATGTTCAATGCTTGACATTCAATGCCATGAGCAGGATTTACTTTTAGGGGGTGGGAGGGGCTCAAGAAAATTTAACCTCAAAAATTTGAAAATCAATTTTATGGATTTATGGAAAGGCAGTGCATTTTTTAAAACAGAAAATGATGGCAGCATTCTTAAACCTTTTGATTCATGATATTGCAAAAACATTTGAATTCTTTAACGTGAGAATCCACAAGTTTTTGGCTTTTGAACGTTAAAATGTAAATAATGCAACTGAAGAAGTGGCAAAACCACAAAATTGGACTTTAGAAACTTGAGAGTGAAAGAACTTTATTGCATGTGTAATTAAAATAATTTTAAAAAAGTAGCGAATTCAAAAAGAGTTTTATTCAATAGGAACTTCAAATGAAAATTATGTAAACATCATTTTCTGCTATTCCAATCACAAAACTTTCACACTTCAGAATTGAAATCATGAAAAATTACATGTGTGAAAATTACTGAGATTTTTTCTTGGGAATTTCGTGAGTTCAAATTCAAAAAGAACAAAGTGGAAATGAAGTCATTAGTTAAAATTAAATACATAACTCTAATTATCGGGATACATAATTAATTTTCAGGAAATCAAATGAAAAAAATTGTAAGCACCACAGAATTTATTCGAGAATTTATGATACATATTTTCTGAAATCCTTGAAAGTTGAAATTTATTTGATTAAATAAAGTTTACACTCTTGCAAAAAATGCAATAAGAATTACTTGATTTCAAGATACCGTACTTCAGATTACCTTAAATACCTCATTTATTTTTGGAGATATTTGTTTATTTTGCAATAGTGATTAGAGGCCCAATTTTAGGAAAAGGGTCTTGCATATATAAGTTTTCTTACCTCTCTTTTACAGCATGAAAAATAATGCAAACGGTCCCAAGTATTCATATTCAAGTCTGATTAACGTGATCAAGAATTTTTTGTTCAACATGAAGGCTCATGAAATATCAATAACTGCCTTTACAATATCATCATTCTATATTATATAATTCAATGAAAATATATATTATCGTCAAATGCTGAAATACCATGTTAATAATATCTATCTCATCCATATTTGCAAAAAAAAAAAAAAAACTGATCAATAAAAAAATAAACAGTCAAGTCATACGTAATAAATTATTTTTTGTTTAACATCGCTGTAACTAGTGTTTTTAATAAAACAAATTTTAAGTGACGAATAATTAATGTCAGCTCGTCTGTTTTCATTAATAAGTTGTAAACCAAACAATGAATGGTTAGTTCAACCAAGATATAATTTCCATTTGCTCTAAAGTGATTTAAGTTGCACATTTTTTGAAAATGCAATCCATCGACATGAATTTATAGAGCCCTGATTCTCATAATCGAATTCGCCATCCCTTAGAATATGATAACTTATGAACCACATATATAAGGCATATATGTATGACGTGTATGTGAAAAAAGGGATATAAATGACCCATGAATTATAAATAAATTAGATATGAACAAAAGATTCGTAGATATACTGCAGTCATAACTGAGCCTGTCTGTCCACTTTAACTCGCTTTTCGAAAAGATACAGATGAATCGAAAAGTTGGCGAAGACAAAGAGTGAACAAGGAAAAAAGTATGATTCTGTAACTCGTATATTTTTTTCATTTTTAATTTAATTTTTCTCTTTGTTTTCTCGTTCTCTGAAACACTATCGAAGAGTTTTGCGTTGAACGTGCAATATGTTGAAAATGAAAAACTTACATGTGATAAATCATCGATCTTAGATATTTGAATGATTTAAATAAAATCAAATGTGACGCGCCTTGAGAAAAGGGATTTTAGGTCGAAAATTCAAAAGTTAAATGCGAGGAGTAGGGAATAAAGTTCACGTTGTCACGAGAATTTGTGTAAAAACGTGATCTCAGTAAGGGATACAAGTATTTCGTTTTGGGGGCGGGGGGGAGGATCAAAATTTCATAGAATTGAATTGACAGTTCTTAAATTAAAGGCGTTTCAAATTTTATTTGTAAAATTTTTCATGATAAAATACTATTCTTTGGGATTTGAAGTTCAGAAGTTCTCCATCCTAGAATTCACAAGTCTTTATTACTCTATTCTAGGATTTGCAATTCAGTGATTTCGATTCTATATTTAAAATATACAAAAAATTTCATTCTAATTAATTCGAGATACCATGGTTTGATATTCTCAGACCTAACAATCCCAGAATACTATCTCGTAGAATTTAGCTCTTCTATTTTCTTTAAATAAGAAGGCTTGCGATATATTTCAAATTCTTCAACTCTAGGAAATTTTAATGAAAGAATTGTAATCTTTCAATTTTATAATTCATAACATTCTAGAATTGGATACTTCAGGGTTAAAAAATTAACTAACCTTTGTTGTCGAATTCATGATTCTAAATATTCCAAATGATCCAAGACATTTGATTCAAAAATTTAGAAATCTGAAATTCTTCACGCCAAAAATAAAACATGCCTAAATTTTTTAATTCTGTAATAATTTTTGATTCTAGAACTTGATAATCATAATTTAAAAATTCCATAGATTAACATTCCACTATCATGTGGAATTTGGGACTTCTGTGTTCTAGAATTGAGAATTCTAGAAATGTGTTTCACATTTTTTTAGCTCTGACATTCTATCTGTAGTAAAGTAAACGGAATTATTAATTTCTGTAATTTATAATCTAGAGTTTTGAAGTAAGAGCTTCTATTATAATTACAAATTGCAATATATTCCAAATGAAAATTGAGAAATATAAAATTCTCTATTATATGATCTTAATGTTCGAATTACTAAATTCTGTCATAACTTTGGATTCCCAAATTTGCTATTCAGTGATTTGAGTTATACCATGGATTTATAGCTTAGAACAAGAGCACTATCTCATAAAGTTTTGAACTCTCGTTATCTAAAATTAAGAGAGCAGCAATTCGTTTCATATTTTTTAGTTGTCAAAGTATCTGGTAAAAAATTTATACTATTTAATGAATTTCACGAAATTTATTTCTGTTATATTATACTCTGGAAGTGAAAACTTTATGATTCTATATTTTGAAATATATGCTTGTGGATATTGAAATCGTATAATTTTGCAACGTAGAATTTCAATTACCAAAACAGTTTTTCGAAATTTAAAAATCTCGAATTCTGTTTTCTAGGATTTTGAATTTTCAGATTCTATAAAAGTTTTGAATTCTATAGAATTTTATTATTCATTATATATTCCATTAATTAATAGTCTAGAACTTGAGAGTTCCAGAATTCTGTAAATACATACACTTCACATTTTTGAAGCTTTGTAATTCGATACTATAAAAATTTGAATTCTTAAATTTTATACTCTGCATTATATGTATTTCTAGAATTCTACACTTTAGATTTTAAGATTTGATAATCCCATCGTATCATATTCACAATTTTAGGTATCAAAATAGTAAAAATGTACAGCAGAGAATTCTGAAGCTCAAAATTAAAGACAAAAATATTCAGAATTCTAGAATGTACTAGAATGTTCGATTCAGCTTATTTTTATACATATGAAAGAACAATCCCGGAACTCTAGATTCTAGGATAAACAACTTCAAGATTTTTTAATTCACTTTTCAATATTTTGGAGTATCATATCATAGAATGTGGATTTGCTGATTCTAATTTCTGGAATTCGAAATCCTGAAAAGTGTGTTGTATGGTTAAAAATTCTTGAACCCTAATTTGTAAAATTTTAATCTCCGAGACTTTTTAGAATTGGACTCACAATTCTGCCCTGCAGATTCTGAAATACATAATAATAAATTGATGTTACATGATGAAAATGAACATGAAAAAAATTTTGCATACATACATTAGAAATATGCAATAAAATCATATTCCCAAAACAGTTGAGTATGAAATTTAGAAATCTCGAATTCTGTGTTTTAAGGTTTCGAAATTTGAATTTTCGAATTTCGTAAAAGTTTTAAGTTGTCTAATTCAAAACTTCTAAAATTCTAGAATTCAAAGTTCTAGAATTTTATTTTTATTACTATAAGGTTCCATTGATTAATAGTCTTAAACTTAAGACGTATAGAATATTGTCTTGCAAAATTTGAGACTTCTGTATTCAATAACTAAGAATTCTATAAACGTTTAATCATGTTTTTATAGCTCTGGAAGGTCTATACTATGAAAGTTCGAAGCCTTATACATATTATCAAATGTTCTTAACTCTACAATATAGATTTTCAGAATTCGATACTATAGGGTTAAAATTGGATAACCCTATGGTACGTAATTCAAAATTTTACGTATCAGAATAGTAAGAATCTACAGCATTGAATTATGAATCTCAGAATTTCAAACAAAAAATTAATATTTCTAGAATTCTTTATAATAGAATGTTGAATTCAGCATTTCTCAATTCATATATAAAAATCCTGGAACTTAAAATTCTAAGATAAACGACAAAAAAATTCTAATTTCACATTCGAATACTTTGAAATTCCATATCATAGATTAAGAATTATGAATTTTGAAAGAATCCTGGAGTTGAAGATTCTGAAAAGTATGTTGTGTAATAAATAGTTCTAGAATCCTATATTCTAAAAGTTTAACTTCCTAAACTGTTTACAATGGAATTCACGATTCTGCCATTAAGATTGTGAAATTTACAAAAATAAACTTGTAATACATAATATAAATATGTAATCATGAGGAAAATGTTGCATACATACATTTAAAACGTTTTATGAAATCATTTTACTGAAACAGTTAATTGAAAAATTTAGAAATCCCGAACTCTGGAATTTGGATTTTAAAGTCAACATTTTTTAATTCTCTAAAAGTTTTTAATTCTAATAAAATTTTCTACACTCAGAAAACTCCTGACGAAAAAATTCTGTCATACACGTCTGTTAGACAACTGAAAAAAAATCGATACGTATTTTATCGTTTTTTTATTAATTGAAAATTGCAGGAGATACAGAGGGTTTAAAATGTGGAGTGGGGGGTGTGACGTCAAGATCCATATAAATTTCTATTGTCTTTATATGAACGGTGACGTCACATCATTTTTTTAAATCTCTGTATCTCTAGCAATTTCCAGTCTATCAATGCAAGAAAAGATACGTGTTAGTTTTTTTTTTAAATCTCTAGTTTACATCTAAAATGGTTTCACAAAATTTTTTCAAGTCAAGTTCCCTATTCGAAACGCCAGAAATTCGGACTTAAGAATTTAGTATTTTAGAATTCTCTATACTAGAATGTTGAATTTAGGATAAACAATTTAAAATGTTTTGATTTCGCATTTGAATATTTTACAGTGCCATATCATAAAATGAGGATTTGTCGAATTCTAAATTATCTTGAGATTAAACATCCTGAAAGGTGTATTATCTATAATCAAGAATTTGGGAATTTTGATTTATTAAATTTGATTCTCTGAAACTTTTTATAATTGAATTGACAATTATGACATTTAGATTCTGAAATTCAAAATAATGAAGTGTTGGTACACATTATAAATAAACGCCAGGAATAATGGCTTATATGCATTGAAAATATTGAATGAAACCTACAATTTTTTAAATTTTGGGAGGTTTGCCCCCACCACCAACCGCTGTGTGCGATACGCCACGTATTTGTAAAAGAGTCGAACGAACATAAATTTTTTCAAAAGATCGTTAAATACTGAACTTGAAATCACAATCTCGAAAACTTTTTTATGAACCTGAGGCATACCTATTCCCAGAGCGCGTATCGCTAATGGATAACGTTTGTATGATTCATGGATGGCTAAGGCACTGAGATTTTTTTCCACAACATCATAAAAAAATCATGTAGGCAATTGTGGTGCAGTGCATAAATTCAATTCGCTCAACCCAACTTTTCGTCCTTTTTATTTGCCACAACCAAATTCGTTGTAGACGATGATAAGTGTAAAAATTAGTATTTCAGGGCTTGTATTTTATAGTAATTGAAGGATCTGGAAAAGCTGACATATCGTAGAAAATATCCAAATTTGAACAATTTTTTTTCGAAATCTGCGGCGTCTTACAAATGATGTAACAAATCTATAGTAATTATGTTTTTAGTTTCATGTACGATTCGACATGTACGATTATAATATATCATAATGAACTTTGCATCGATTTTTTTTTCAACGAAAACAAAATGATGCCCTTTATTTTAAAACAGTTCCTTAGAGTCATGTACAAACGATTATTACAGTTAATAGTTCGTTGAGTCTTTTTAACGATATTTTTGGGTAAATTTTCAATGATACTTTGGCTACCTTTATTGGATGTAATTTTTATTCCTTTCAAATGAATATCATAAGGTTGAATAAATCTTTCAAGACTGAATAAAATTGTTACGTTTTGTTTAGTTTTCGTTGTACAGAGTATTCAGTTTCTAAAGTTTTATTGGAACGATTTTCAAATTGTTGCATTTTTGCAAGATTTGAATTTGGTCGTACAATTCTGAAAGCTGTAAAAATAAGCAAAGATTATAAAGCATGAAGTACATTTTGTGGCTTTGTATCGAAACGTTTTTGATTTCAATTACTTTTTTGCACTCGAGTTGCAAATCCTTTTTCAATGATGTTGGTGTTAGAAGAGTTGATTTTTCTTTTTCAAGTTGATTAATTTTTGACATGATTTCTTCAATTTTTTCGTCGATGTCGCTAAAATGTGATTTGTTTAAAAATTGTGAGAATCAATATAATCAAGGGCGAACGAAAAACAAAGTACTTAAATATGGTAGAAACACTTTTTTTTTATCAAAATTTATATAATTTATATTAGAAGCCGAAATTCAAGTCGTGTTATGAAAATAGAGATTCAAAAAAGTTAAAAACTTTGCAATGGAAATTTTGTCGAAAAAAAAATTAATAAAATTTCAAATAAGAAAGGATGAAAAATTGTGATTGCCAAACCAGAGTGATTCAATAGATTCAACTTCCAAATTTTCATAGTTCAGAACAAATTTTAAAAGAATCAAAATTTAAAATTCCTTGCTTTTTGATAGATGAATATACAGTAGGAAAGCAATACGTGTTTCGAATTTTTATTGTTAAACATGAGAAATATGAATAATGGCTCGTCAACATTAAAAGTATAAAATATTCTGTACCTTCGAATTCCGGTGGTACTTATACATCCTGAATTTCAAAAAGTTGATTTTATAAATACAAGTTTATTACTGTTAGAAAAAGGGAAGAAATTTCATACAGAAAAAACAATAGAAATATATTTTTCAATTAATTGAATTCAATATTGTAGACTTGATAATTTAAATAACTCCATATTTGAATTAGTTGAAAATTAGGACCTTTTGAGTTCCATTTTCGAAAAATTTTAAACAATAAAAAATAGAAAGAGACGAAAAAAACGAACTTAAAAATTCTCTCATAAACGGTATTTTGAATTTCTAATTTTTAAAGTGAAAAAATTTTTACATCAACCTTTTGGATTAGATTTCGATTTAAATAGTAAAAATAAAACTGAATAAAACTCAAAAATTGAAACATCATTCCTAGAAATTTTACAGACTGATATTTCAAACTTATTATATTGTAGTAACTTTTCTTAGATTTTCAAAGTTCAAATTACCGTATCAAAAAGTGAAGTGAAATCGATTTCAAACTTGAAAATAAATATTTATTTTTATCACAGAGGTTAAAAAAGCCTGCTTTTTCTCTCGCTACAGTAAAAAAAAATCGTTCGCACCATGGAAAAAAATTAATTTCTTGGGTGAATATATAACGTACACCCTCGTGAGAAATTTATTTTTTCCCTAGATGCGAAATGTACTATTACGCCATTTTAACCTCAAAACCGACATTTTGACGTGACTTCTCGGTTATTATGGCGTAAAATACTTCACGTAACAGGCACGGGGGTGCAATTTGGCGATAATGGACCTCAGCTTCGCTTCGGTCCATTATCTTGCCGTTTCGCCAAATTTGCACATCCGTGCCTGGCACATAATGTACTATTGTGGAGAAAAAAACGCTTAAGGTTTGAAATATTTTGAACTTGAGAATTCTAGCAATTTTATGTACATTCTATCACTAGAAAAGGATTGTTACTTTTCAATTTTTAATTATGGCAAATTAGAAGACTATGAAATAAAAAAAACATTTCTTTCGAGAAAAAAAAGATATGTTGATAGCAAAGTACAGTAATGCTCACCGTAGTGCAGGACTTGCGGTCTCCACCTTGCACTACGATGGACAACGATTTCGCGGCGAGTCACGCCTCAAAGCAGGAGCGTATTCCTATGCGTGGTTTTATATGTACAGCTATTACGTTTAAATGTTACTATTTGTATTCTTGTACTTGCGAAATACTTTTAAATAATTACATTTATTTTATTATTACATATATTGCACTCATTTTCAATGATCAAAAGGAACATAGTGAACAATCACAGAAAATTAAATCATGATATTTTGTCTTCAAGTTGTTAAGACTCTACTTGTCTTGCGATATGTGTCATAAGTAAATCATGAAAATAATGATAAATAAATATTTTTATGCATCACTTTAAAACAACAAACTTTTTTAGAGTAAATATGAACAGTAGTTTATTCAGAACGGTCTCTGAAATTTTTGGAAAGCATTCATAGTAAATTCTAAATCTATTGAGAAATATTATGTCTGAAATTAATTGATAATTTTATAATAGAAAAAAACATACATCATAGTTATATAAGTTATTTATCGCATTACTGTCTCGATTATACTTATGAAATAATGATATTCTTTTTTTATATTTATCATTATTATAACTAATATTATTTATTATTATTACAAATTTTTCCAATACATAAGCGGTTACTAATATAACAGGAAATAGGAGAAAAAGTGAATTGAGTTGAACAATAAATGTAAGAGGAATTTTTTTAATAGAATAAGAATTAAGTAAACGGGAAAATAATGTAAAATTCGAATATATTTCTAAAATTCACGCCCTTAGTTACTCGGATTTTTTTAATTTTCAGATTTTTGCATAACTTCTTATAAAATTTCGGTTTTTAATAAAATTCCGCTTTCTTTATACAGTGACTTTATAAAAAGAGCGATGTTTTGTAAAGTTTTGCTCAGTTGTCATGAAGTCACTTTATAAAAACTTTATGCAGATTTTATGCAGTTTTTATAGAGTAACCATATAAAACTGATGAAGACTTTATAAAACGTTGCTCTTTTTATAAAGTCACTTTATAAAAATGGCGGAATTTCATTTTCAAAAACTGAAATTTTATGAGGGGTTTTATTGAAAGTTTAATGTAAAAACCTAAGTTACTAGAGGCTTTCATTGACGTACACAATTCCGAGCTAAGAATTATAAAAGTGAAAACCTTTTTCTATAATTTGTTATATTCTTCTTTCTATTTTTTTAAAATATTTATTTTTATATTCTTCTATGTATATTAAGCCATACAAATTATCAACATTTTTTGAATTTGATAAGTTTGATTGCAATAGGTTAAATCGCTTCATTTGTATTCTTTACTTTTTTTCTGTTTAAAACATTAATCTTTTCATCAGTTATCATTCAATTGATATTTTCACAATATATGATAATAACTTGACAATTTTTTTCAGTTTTGTAGTGGAATAATGATAATTTATACAAACTATTTAATTAATTATTAATTTAGGTATAAGTTATAATTTACCGTATCATACTAACTCAACAATTTTAATTCTCAGTGTACAAAAAACTATAGTTTTCATGATCGCTTTTTCATTTTTCATTTATTTTTGAGTACCTTTTTGTCATTTTGTATTTTATGTATAATTCTGAAAATATTTACTATGAATGCTACTGATTATTAGAATTTTATTTCAATATACATATTATATGCACCAAAATTGGATTTTTATCAAGTTTTGATTATAGAGTTATTAATTTCACTGATATAAATATTTAATTGCATCGATTTTCCATTATTTTCAAAGTAATTTGAAATTTTCATCTTGAAAAAAGACTCATAATTACTTTTATATGTAACATAAAATGTGATATGATTCAAGTCCAACAATACATTATGCGTATTACATTTCGTCCTTTATAAACTGTTCACATTCGTATTATAGTTTTGTTATTTAGTGTCAATTTTCAAAATTTTAAGTTATGATTATTGTTTATAGCTGATCGATAGAATGCACTGTAAAGTTTTAGATTTTTCATAATTTTCAACGACCAATTAGCACCACCATCGCGGAAAAATGTTAAATCAAAATATTAGAAAAAAAACTGAAAATAAATCACAAAAGGATAGCAAATAAATGTGAAAAATAAGCACTTTTTTTTAAAGCAATAATCATTCACATTCTTGAAAAGTAAAGACTAATACTAAGTATCTGTAAAATACGTGAAATCAACATTGAATATATATGTATATGTACTAAATATGACTTCAATTATAAATATGTAGAAGTGTACGTCATTGTATGTAATTTTCTGAAATATAAAACAAGGAGGTAAAAATTATTTCTCTGGAATTGGTGGATTCTTTGGATAGTTACCGTTACATATTGGGAGCATCGGGTTTCGGCACTGGTCGCGCTCCCCTCAAGCTAGAGAGTGAGGGCAACGCTGGAGGGGAAGCGGCCAAAACCTTGCACTACGATAGTCTGCGGTACGAGGAGCATTACTGTATCAGAATTTAAAATAACATGAAAAATTGAAAATTAAATACTCTCAAATTGAGGGGCCGGAAAGCATAACGACATCTGCGCGCGGGACGGTTGGAGAATGAAGGAATGAAGGACCAAGTGATCAGAGATTCTCAATCACTCGGTCCTTCATTCCTTCATTCTTTAACTGTCCCGCGCGCAGATGTTATGCTTTCCGGCCCCTCAATTCAAAATTCAAAAAAATTTCGGACAAAAAAATGGAAAATTTGTATGATCTGAAGTTAAAATTGAACACTTTAATTAATTGAATAATTTTTAGAAGAAAAACATGTTTTTTTCTCTTCCAATAAAAATTTTTCTGCCTTCGCCCCTGAAAATAATTATGCAAAATCTTGTCATCTTACTCAGGATATTGCGCCATTTCTTCTCGTCTAGTATTTTCAGCCAGCTTGCATAAATATAATGATCAAATAAAATAACGTATTTGCAACTACGTAAGATTTTTACGTGGAACTTACCAAATCTTTCATACTTGAATCTAAAATATTATGAAATGTAACAGATCAGCTAAACGTTCGAACATAATATATTACTAAAAAATGAAATTACCAGATGCTTTTGTCCGTTTTCGTGTATCAGTTTTACGATTTTTCATAGCTTCTCTCCATTCTTTTAGCACTCTTTCATCTCTGCAGAACGTTCAAAGGAAGTTATAATTAGAGAAATAAAACTTTTCGTTGCACTCAACTTACAAAATTCTTTGAAGAACACGAGTTCGTCGATTAACTTCACGCTTAATTTGTTCGATCCTAGAGTCTTCTAGTGACTGTTTTCCAACATCAATTTCGTAAATTTTGCACCTGTGTAAATCGATTGCAGAATTCTCGGTTAAATAAAAAATGCGTTCTCCCAAAGAAAACCATATATTTTGATTTGTTTATACGATTCATTATTTTTTTAACAGCACAATATTATTCATTTAAATGTATTCAAGTCGCAGCACAATTTATCAGTGCAAATATTTAACAGCATTAAAAATTTTTAGTTAATAACATTATCCAACTATTCTTTACGAATGATGCACATTAAAAAAATTTAATGTGAGCAACATTGATAATGCAACGAAATTTTTGTAAAAATCTGGAAAAATCAACAATCACGAACTTGATGAAATCGTAACAAGATTTAGCAAATTTTTCAAAAACTCAAGAAAAATTATTAGTAATGTACTTTTTTAACGCTTTACAATTTTGGAAATGTAAATATTTTTTTTCCAAAACCGTAGTTTTCATTTAGTAACGTTCTAGATTTTCCTCTTTCTAATGTAATTCGTCCCGCGAAAGTCAGAGGTGGGAAAGTCATTTTTTCTGTATTAACATAAGATTTCAAAATCGAAGCGCAAGAATCACACAATTTGAATTTTCTTCGAGTTTTGAAATCGATTTCGGTTTTTTCAAAAACTTGAATTGGAATGTTGTACCTATTACTCATTTTATAGTTCCAAATTGATTCTTTTGCCGACTGTTTTTTCGGTTGAGTTGTATCCAGGCTTGGAAATTTGTTAAGAGAGTTGAGGCGAGAATTTTCGTTCCAGCCTAAAATGATTGCAGATGAGTTTGAGTTGGTAGTTATGAAAGAAAATAAGAAATCCAAATTTTTAGCCTAAGTGAGTAAAATAGACGTCTATCCCTTAAAAAAAAAAGAAGAGGAGAAGGAAACCGAGAGATTGATCTTTTTTTTTATCAAAAAACAAAACTTGTTTAGAAAATATTATAAGTCAAATCGGAATGTGTATTGAAAATTTATCGATTATTGTTATTCACAAATTAATAAAATGTCTGTTAAAAAACGTGAACAATCATCAGTTATCAGAGTACTGCACAGTATTGAATATTGTTACTAATAGACAAATTTTGTTAGTAAACAATTTTATTTTACTTATTCGAACTCAGATAGTTGAATTAAAAAAAAAAAAAAACTTTATTATAAAAATTCCATTAATCAAAAGTTAATTGTACAGTATTTAAGATTGTCGGAGTTTCAAAAATGAATTAATTACAATTAAAATTAGTGGTAAAATTATAATTACTAACAGGATTGGCTGCATTTAGAAAAACTGTAATTTCAATGAATAAATTTTCAAATTTTAGTTTCGCATCTAGGGAAAACATTAATTGAGCCGAAGGCGAGGGATATATTAACCCTCGTGAGAAATCACTAATTTTTTTCCATGGTTGAAACGATTTTTTTTATTGTAGCGGGAGAAAAAGCCGATGTTTGCCTGCAAAGCGGGAAAAAAGTAGGCTTTTTAGACCGCTACGATAAAAAAGAATTTTCATATATAAAAGTTCTACTTGGCTGAAAATTTACTACAAAATGTGCAAATTATTTGAAAATAGCAAACTTATTCTTGAATGACTGAATAACTAAATGAATAACATGTAGAGTGTGTAATTGAGAGATTCGGTATAAAAAAAATTATTAAATGATTGCATTAAAAATAATAAACAAAGAAGGTAAATTTGTGTTAACGTAATAAATTTTCGATTGATCATTAACTGCCATAACGTCGATTTTCACGATATTCGCCAAAAGTATGAAAATCACACCTTTTTTTGATGTGGAAATTTCAATTTTTTATTCATAAAATCCATAATTATAATTGTTTTTAATTCTTTCATTTCTGATCTTCCTTTTTAACTTCTTTTTTGTAGTAAATCCTCATTAAAAATTCATGAGATGAAATTCGAAATTAGTAATTTTCAATTACTAGAAATTTATCATTTTCATTACAAGTACGTTGGAAGTTTAAATAAAATATTAATCCATCTCTAGTTCATTAAAATGAATTCATTGAAATAGGTGATACCGTTGAAATAAGTTTGAAAAAATAAGCATAAAACAAATTGTTACTTCGACACCTTTTTTAGGCACGAGCTGAACCGCTTCTTTTGGGTTTTTGTAGTTCCATTGAGTTTTTAAATAACGAATTATTTCAGTTACTCCAAGAGTAATAATGTACTTTGGAGGGAATTCCAAAGGGTTTTCTGAAACTTGAAGTCTTTTCAGGTTTGGTACCAGTCCTGATGAATAAAAATTTTGCATTTATTTGTTTCCTCATTCTTGACAGAAAATCATTTTGAAAATTCTTTCACGATAATAATTGTGTAGTACCAAGTTCCAAGGGCAATTTTGTCAGATAATTGCCTTGCAACAAAATTGTGCCTAAACGTTCATGACCCTTTACAGTTTTCGGAAAATCCGTAATTTGATTTCTTCTTGCGTCAAACCATTCGAGATGATTGAGTACTATAAAAACTTCATCAGGAATTTTCTTCAGGTTATTGTTTCCCAAATAGAGCATCTGGTAAAAAGTAAGCAAGTTATTTTTGAAACAAAATTATAATCATTTGTCGGTTTGTTTCCATGATTCTCGTTGTATATTTATTTTTGCACATCTGAGATGAAATGATTGTGGGAGATGTTTATTCATTTTCAATAAGGTCTGAATAAAGTTTTGTTACGTACGGATTTGATTCAAATAAAATATAAGTCATGCCCTAATATGGTACGTACTTTATGTCAATATCTACTAATGGAAATATGAACTTGCATGAAACTTACACGAATATCTGTAAAACGATTCAACAAATAAATCGGAAATTCGTAAGTCCCAGTAGAACTTAAATCCAAACAATTTTCTTTCTCCATGGGCTTTTTAGTCATATTCAATTTTTCTCGTAACTGATTTTTGTTTCTTTCCTCTAATATTGAGTCTCTTGTTTTACAAAACCGTTTGCTGTCGAATCTTGAACATCTCGTACATGTATCGTCATTGGTTTTGAGCTCGAAATTCGAATTTTGAACGTGATATTTTGGTTGACGTAGGTCAATTGTTTCTGATATGGAAGTTGAGGTTGATGAATTCTTGCTGATACTGCATTTTCTGATGTCTGGTTCCGAGCTAGATGAACATTTCTGTACATTTTGCGATTTAAGTGCATTCTTCGTTTTCGCTTGTTCCTTTTCTGCTGCCTTACATTTGCACCAAGTCTCAAAAGTCTCTGAATTTTTAGTTTTTTTCTCCGATAGCTTCTCCTTAAAATTGTATGAATTATCGCTCATTTCTTCAGAGTATTTTGAACGTACATGAAAGTGTACTTACACATTGCTAAAAAAAGAAAAAAAAATCTTTGATTTTAATAAATAAATTTATAATAAATCAAACCTCCATCTGCTTCTGGCCACCAGACTCTGTGAAAAGTTCGCCATCGCATGGTCTAGAAACAATTCTGAAATTCGCATTAGTCTTGATTCCGTAATACGATTTTAAAATGTCATCGACCACATTGGACATGAGAAAACAGAAAAATAGGAAAAACAAATGAATAGACACCAATTTTTCGTTAACAAATAGTTATATACAATGTAACTTCGATCGTACTTATTTATAAATTGCCATAGTAACCACCACTTATCGACTTTTAACTTCTAACTATAACATGGTGCATGTGCAATTGACCTGTGTGGAGTTTTTTTGGTATCAACCAATTTAATTCAATTTCTTAGATTCCAATTTTTTTTAACGAAGAATGGACCTAATAGATGCTGATAATATGATCATTTTTTATTTGATTGAGAGACATTTAAGAACATTTTAAAAGAAAAATAGTGAAATTTGAATACATGAACCAGCCTTGTATGGTAATGGATAACGATGTTGACTTTGTGCCTGAAGATAGCGGGTTCAAATCCGTGACGGTTTTTTCTAGTGGAAATTCCGGACTGAAATTCTTTTATTTTAGTATTTCCTAATTTACAATACTCTAGAATTTTTGTGTTTAAAATATTCAGTTACTTGTGTTTTAAACTGTAGGTGCTGTTTTTATAGAAAAAATATTTGTTTATTTAATTGAATACTGATTTCGTGTCATTTTTTGATACAAAATTTTAAGCCTTGAAAATGTACGAAAAGATAATAAATACAGTTTAAAAGTTGAAAAAATGAGTCTTTCACATTTTGAAATAGAATACTTCATATTTTAGGTTAGTTCTTACCATTCAAATAAAAGTTTCATTTAGGTAATTTATGTATTAATTTTTCACTTTTAAAATTACCGGTGACACTGAACTTTAGAGGTTAAAAATACTGAATATTTTAGATGTTTTATATTCGATTTTTTACGTCTTTTTTCCCTAAATGATTAAAATTTTTCGTAAATCGTACTTATGAGTGTCTTATTTTCACTGAATTCAAAAAGTTATTTAAATCGTCAAGTCTAAAAGATTAAATTATTAATCAAATAGGTGAATATCTTTCTACTGTTTTTTATACACTTTTTTATTTGAAAAATCCTTTTTCCAAAGTTCGTTAGGTTTTCTGTATTTTAGAAGATTTTTTAGGAAATAGTGTCTATGTAGATTTTAATTTCTTCAGGTTTTTTGGTAATTTTTCAGTTTTTCTACGATTTGAAGGATTGTTCAATATTTCTGAAACTATTAGTATTTTTAAGGATGTACAAAAGGTTGCAGGATTTTCTTGCATTTTTATATGTTTATAGTATTTTTATATAAATTTTTAGACATGTATAGTTTTCGAGAATTTAAAACGTCTCAAATTCAAACTTGATTTAATTTTTCGTGTTTCAAAAGATTTTTCAAAAAGCAGTGTCTCAAAGGATTTTTATTCTTTTAGTATTTTTCGTATTTCTTTAGTTTTTCTACGGGCTGAAGAATCGTTCAGTATTTCTATATTTTGCTATGAAAATTTCTGGAATTTGATGCTCTAGTTATTAAAATTGTAGAGATTTTCAATGTTTCATAGACTTACTTGTATTATTCTATATGTATATTCTTTTTTGATTTTCTAGTATTTATAAAGTGTTGTAGTATTTTTGGTTTGTATAAGATATTTCTTTAAATTTCCAGAATGAGATTTCCTAGAATCGAAAGTTTCATATAATTAAAGTATTTTGATCGATTTTGCAGAAAACAGTTTCTTTATAGATTTACAGTGCCCTCAATATTTTTTACAGACTTTTAAGATTTGAAAAATTTTCACTTTTTAATGAATTTCTATGTACATGTATTTTTATAATTAAATGCTCGAGAAATTTAGGTTTTTTGATTCCTGGAATCACATTTTTGTAGAATCTAATAGCATTCATAAGAAACTAATTAAAATCCAGTGTGTTTAGTATTTTTCAGGTTTTTTTGTATTCATTAAATTACGTAAGGTATTCTAGCAGGATCTATCGATTTTAATGATACTGCTATAGATTTTAAGATGTTTATGTATTTTCATGCGGATTTATAATGTAAATTAATACTCTGAGTTGTGAAAATTTCGAATAAAAAGTTAAAAGGCATATTCCTTGTCTATATTTGTACACAAATCATTAATATTTCACTCTGTTCCATTAAAAATTATAAATATGGAATTTTGAATTCGAAAATGAAGAAGATGAAAATTCTCTTATTAGTTTCTGAAAATTTCTTAAAAAGTTACAAAGTATACTAAAAATAACTTGATGAGACCAACAAAAGTAATATGAAATAAGTAACAGGATTCTGGTTTCACTCATTACCGAACAATAGTAACTCGTTCTTGTTATCGTTACAGTAAAAAATGTAACGTTTTAGAGTTACGCGTTACTTCCAAAACCCTGTCAATTTCATATATTCAGCTCAGCTGTGCTCAGGGCTCGTCGACTCTTATGGGAGACCTTGGCAAGGAATTCCAAGATGGCGCATGTGCCATGTATATCTATATATACAATATATATAGTGATATAACAAATTGATTTCTTTCGCTCCAAATTCCTCGCGAGAGATTTTGGCGGCGCTGTTCTTTACAACTTTTTAACATGGGAGTCGACGAGCTCTGGCTGTGCTCCCCCGAAATGTTGGTGACAATTTAAAATTTCAAACTCGCTCTCTGGGCATGCGCAAACATGTTTGAAAACACCCGCGCAAATCTCTGCAGACATTTTAGTACAGTTCAACGAACTCAGTTCATTAAGTTCCGGAAGTTGGAATTGTTTTAACTCAAAAGTATATGATTCAGTCAATATTATTCACATTATAAACGGTTTTCATTTCACGACCATCCGTAATAATAATTTCCAACAGTATTCCTCCCCTGAAACGTTGGTAATACTTTTGAATTTCAAATCGGCTTTCTGCGCATGCGCGAACATGTTGAAACTCACACCCGCGCATCCCTTTGCGCACAGTTGACTACAGTTGACCAATTCAATCGGTAAGCAGGAGGGGTATAGACATTAAAACACATATGCTGCTAGTATCTATTGTTTGCTCGTTTCTCTCGTGGCAAAATATCTGGAGCTAGCCAGTCAGTCAACCTGCACCTTATTGGACGCTTTCTGCACGAGATTACAGTTACGTAGCTGGTACAGTTAAGGCCTCGGGCATAAATAAATTTTTAAGTTTTACTGTGAACCAAAAAAATGCAGAATGAATTGTTTTTAATGCTCTCGGGTACTATATCGACAATCTTAACAGAATATCGAACCGTTTTACTGAATTTACAGTACTCTGTAGACAAGCAATTGAAAACCTGTGAAAACGTCAAGCTAATTCGGGTTCGGTCGTGCACGCTCAGGCTTCTTTGCGTTGACCTACCGGCTAACTCTCGCTTGCAGATGATTTGCTACGGAATCACGCCCTACTAGCAGTCCATGTGTTTTAATGTCTATGAAAGGGTTTCAACTCCCATGTTACGAGGTGGAACGCAACAATGTAAATAAAATCGGAATCAGAAGGGCTATGGTTGCCACTGCATTCGTGTGAAGTTGGCAACCCTTTTTTTTAAAATAAGAAATTTTTGTGAGTTCTGGGTAGCTTGGCGATAGTTTAGGAGCCCTAGAACAAAATTATTAATAGTTATAGGAAAAAACAGGTGAAAACGCTCAAACGAAAAAAAAAGGGCGCTAACTTCACGCGGCGCCCCATTTCGGCGCTACGTGAGTTCTGACGTATTCAAAATGTTCCTAATACATAGTTCCGGAGTTCTTTAAAAAATTTTCAATAGTTCTAGGCAAGTTTTCGAGAAAACGAGGTATAAGGTTGTCAAATAAAGAACGATTATTTCTGATAAATAAGCCAAATAGAGTCGGAAAAGAGTTCTGATGGGAGTTCTGAGTAGCGCCTTAAGAGTTCTGAAGATTATTCAAATAACGTTTCGCGAAAAAATCAAAATCCAAAAAGTTATAGCGAAAATTGAGTTCCATTTTTTCAAAAATGCGATTTTTTTGGTTAACTCAGCCAAAACAGGTCGGAGAAGAGTTCTGATTAGAATTCTGAGTAGCGCCTTAAGAGTTCTAAAGATTATTCAAGTTTTTTATTGTTGCTATTATGTATGTGTTTAAAAAATTTGTAGCAATAATAGTTACTTAAAAAAACGTTCCAAAAAATTGAAGACCTTACAATCTGAAAATATATGATATTAGATCTGTAAAGCTATCAATTCGGTTTCGAATTTTGCAATTTGTATTTAACTGTTTTTCATATCCTTCGAATTAGATTTTCTAAAATATGAGACAGTTTTTCTTTCTTCCAAAACTTGCTTTTGATTTTTGGTCATTAACCAACAATGGTCTCAACTAGATTTCCTAAAGATTATCATACTCTTTACTATCCTAGGCAGTAACAAATTCTTCAAAGTGTTATGGGGTTCCGGGATTTAGGAACCAAGACTTTTCCACATAGTCTAATACTTCTTTATTCACAACAGTTTATTAACTCTTGACAACGAGTCGTGTAGCACAATTTCTGTTTTTAACCACGACAAGTTCAACAATTTTATGCGTTCTTGAAAAACGAGTCACACGGCACAATTTCAGTTTTTAATCACAACAGTTTTCAACAGTTTTTGCATTAAAACGAGTCTTACAAGAATATTACGCTTTATAAATTGGTACGCGTCGCGAGAATGACTTAGAGCGATTACGCTTTATAAATTGGTAAGCGTCGCGAGAATGAGTCGCACAGAAGTACTGGTAACCAACTGAACCAACTGACTGGCTCGGACAAAAACGTCCCGTTTTTATACAGTGCCGATACATAGAAGAAGAGTCTTATCCTAAATCATTATAGCGAACAATCTTTCATTTCAAAAAATAGAATCGTTAGAGAACATTTATCATACAATATTCGAGCCAAAAATAGAACTGTTAATAGATAATCTCGATGTACATTCTTTACTTTCGAAAATAAAACTATTAATGAATCGTTTAGCTCTGAAAAATAGCCTAATCTACTGCAAAGGAAACGACTTAAAGATAATAAGAAAAAAAAGCTGATGCAATATTCTTCAATATTGCAAAAAGCTTGAAAAAGAAAATAAAATTCGAAATAAAATAAAAGTCCTATAGGGGCATTACACCCCTCCCCCCTTAAATTAGTAAGGTTGAGGGAAATACTTATTGTAGGTTATACAATAGACTCTCGACCTTACGATTTGGAAGGAAAATTTTCTTCTTTTTTTTTCTCTTTTAGATATTCTCTCTAATCATGCTTTCAGCTCGGCGACGCAAAGGGACCGTTTCCATTCCCTCATTTCCTTCTGGAATAGATTCGATCGTATTCGGCGGCGCAGAAACGGACCTTCTATTCATATTCTGTCTAAAAGGTTCGAAGATGCAAAGGACTTTATTTCTTCCCTCATTTCCTTCCAACTCGCGAGTATGTCGGAGTCTCTTTCTTAATAAACGAGCGCAAAAAAGACTTACAATAACAATAGTTAGCGCGGTTAGAACATAAACCGTAACGCTTAGCGCAGAATAGTGTTGATCCATTTTCCTTTTCTCTTGTTTCTCTTTAATTTCTCTTGTTATAGAGTCCAATTTATGACTCACGATTTTAAGTTGGTCCAAGTTTAACTTAACTCGAGGTAAATCTTTCAATTGGGGAACCTGGAATTCTTCGTGGTTCATTCTACAACACTCATCTTCAGTAATGTTTATTGGCAATAGCGTAACAGAAAAATTCGACGCGAACGAGCTCTCGGTAATAAGTACATTCTCTGGAGTATATGCTTTACAATGAGGGTCAAGTTCTAATATACCTGTTCCTTTTAATAAGCGATCAATGGGTTCGAGGCCCATGCAATTTATTGTGACAGAACATGGTCGAGGCAATACATAAATCCACACATTCTTATCGTTCAATTTCTTCCAAATTTCTTGCTTAATTGTAGCTACACGAACATCGCAGATTTTCGGTATACGATCCTCGCTATATATAAGTAGTTGAATCTCGCAAGGGTTGGTTGTGAATACATTAGTAATTTGTTATTGTACCTTGCAAACATGGGAGCGGCGCGTTAATTGTTTACAGCCTGAATAATTCTCCAAGGTGGTATAAATAGATCTTGTATTTGATAATGCAATGAATTTATACTGCGGTTGTATATATAGATAAGTATCTGGTTGCTGGTAACTCGGTAGTGGTACAATTTCGTACAGCTGGAATGGTGGTTCGGATACCAAAGGAAAATTCAGGACAAAGACTAGACGGTTCGAAGAAAAATATGATTGGAGTGTGACTAATTTAAGGAGAAAATGGACGTTTGACAGCGACGGGTTTACAGCGTAGTGTAGACCATCAGGAACAAATCTAAGGGTTTTCTGGATTTCGTCGATTAATTGCGAGGGCGTGATAACTTTTGGATGTATTGAATCGATCTTTGCTAAACTTATTGTCTCAATAATCTCGTCGATCTCGATTGTCACTCTTTCACAAAGAAAATTCAAGAATAAAAAATGGTTTGTGAGTTCGATCGTACCCTCATTTGAATTTACCTTTGAAGTTATTTCATTTGAGAATTTTTTAATGTTCTGAATATTTTCATTTAAGATGGATCACAACAGTTTTTGCATTAAAACGAGTCTTACAAGAATATTACGCTTTATAAATTGGTACGCGTCGCGAGAATGACTTAGAGCGATTACGCTTTATAAATTGGTAAGCGTCGCGAGAATGAGTCGCACAGAAGTACTGGTAACCAACTGAACCAACTGACTGGCTCGGACAAAAACGTCCCGTTTTTATACAGTGCCGATACATAGAAGAAGAGTCTTATCCTAAATCATCATAGCGAACAATCTTTCATTTCAAAAAATAGAATCGTTAGAGAACATTTTTCATACAATATTCGAGCCAAAAATAGAACTGTCAATAGATAATCTCGATATACATTCTTTACTTTCGAAAATAAAACTATTAATGAATCGTTTAGCTCTGAAAAATAGCCTAATCTACTGCAAAGGAAACGACTTGAAGATAATAAGAAAAAAAAAGCCGGCCGATTTCCTCCCGATCACCGCAGGTCACGGGTAGAGGTAAGGGGTATTCGTTGACTGAGTCGCCACGTACTCGCTCACTGGGCACTCATTCACTCGGCGCTCACTAGGCGAACGAGTGTAAATATATATTATTAGAGTTTTCATTCATAATTTTTAGTAGCATAAACTTTTATTATACATAAATGGACATAACCTTCTTTCAATTCTGCATAAAATAATAATTCATTTTATCAGGGTCACAGGAGAGATTAAAAATCCTCAAACCATAATCTGCCTACGCGTCGGATAAAGACTGCATGAACACTCATTGTTCGCCTAGGCGGTGGATCGAAGGTCGCCGATTATTAATTTTACAGAACAAATGTCATAATAAATGTAAAAAAAAAAATAACAAAATAAAAAAATGTAAAAATAAAAAAATAAAAAAAAATACTTCAGAACACTGGCGGTGCTACTTAGAACTCTAATCAGAACTCTTCTCCGACCTGTTTTGGCTGAGTTATCCAAAAAAATCGCATTTTTGAAAAAATGGAACTCAATTGTCGCTATAACTTTTTTGATTTTGATTTTTTCGCTAAACATTGTTTAAATAGTCTTTAGAACTCTTGGGGCCCTACTCAGAACTTTAATCAGAACTCTTCTCCGACCTGTTTTGGCTGGGTTATCGGAGAAAATCGCATTTTTGAAAAAAATGGAACTCAATTTTCGCTATAACTTTTTGGATTTTGATTTTTTCGCGAAATATTATTTGAATAATTATCAGAACCCTCAAGGCGCTACTCAGAACTCTAATCAGAACTCTTTTCCGACTCGATTTGGCTTATTTATCGGAAATAATCGTTTTTTATTCGAAATCTTTATACCTCGTTTTCTCGAAAACTTGCCCAGAATTATTGAAAATCTTTTAAAGAACTCTGGAACTATGCGTTAGGAACATTTTGTAACGCCGAAATGGGGCGCCGCGTGAAGTTAACGCCCCTTTTTTTCATTTGAGCGTTTTCACCTGTTGTTTCCTAGAACTATTAATAATTTTGTTCTAGAACTCCAGAACTATCGCCAAGCTACCCAGAACTCACAAAAATTTCATGTTTTAAAAAAAAAGGGTTGCTAACTCCACACGAATTGCCACTGCGCATGTTCAAGCTTGCTCGCAGTCCCGTAACAACATCTTTTGAATAGGCTCATAATAATTGTGAATCGTTTTTCGAAAGTTTTTAGTTTGAGTGTTTTGAGGATCGCAGTTTTTGCGAAATATATACTACGTAACTCATATTTGGCATTAATGAACGTATTTGATTCGCAAAAATTGTAATTATTGATGTGGCTAAATATCGCGATTGCTAGAGGAAGTATACTTTTTTTGAATTAATAATTTGTATTGAAGTGAAAACCAGTGTAATGTGGATATTCACTGTTTTTACATTAATTGTTTTGAAGTTATTTTTAATTGATAAAATCATATATATGCATATGTAAATCTTCGTGATGCTTTAGATATACTGGTATTTAAAAATTTGTACAAATTTTCAAACACATCTCAAATAAAAAGATGCAAATAAAGAAATGTTTACATGTAAAAGTAAAAATTGTTGAGTAAATCAAGGAAGATGCATGGAACCGATTGGTTTCAATTATTTAAAATATATTATTATATTAATCTGAAAATATCAACTTTTACCTTTCTCAAATACAATTTCAATGAAAACCATCGAAAAATCCAAATTCATTAAATATTAAAAGTAGTAAATAAAAAAAAAATATACAATAAACTGAATAGAAAAGAATATTTTAACATCATTGGGAAACAATAATTATGAATTTTTATATTAGTAATATCGATTATAGTAAAATTTACATATGATAGTTATATATAAGTATGCTGGAAATGAAAATTTTCAATCGTTTATATGTATAATTATTTGTGTAAGAAAGTGTTTTTTCAAAATAAAAAAATTACCTGTTGTAATTATTTTAGCTTGAAATAGCAATTTAATAATATAACAAAATATCTTCCAAAAATGATTTATCCTGATATAATAATCTTAAAAATATTAATCTTAAAAATCATAATCTTAAATATTCGGGTTACAAGTTATAACCAATCAGATTTCTTAGATTTTATGCTCGAATATCTTTTTGAATTTTGTGTTTTGTGAAAAGTGGCAAAGGACTTTTCGACTCAGAATAATATGAAGAATATTTGGGAAAAGTTTGGTCTGCGAAATTTACCCCCACTTGTCGCGAGAGTGCATTTATTGTTTAAACTTTTGGCTTGAATAACTTTTTTAATTTCAAGTTTTATGAAAAATGGTAAAGGACTTTTCGACTCAAAATTGAATGAGGAATATTGGATTTCTTTTTGGCGCGGGGAGTTTGGTACACCCTGTATAATGCATGTAAAAATAAGTCGTTAGTAAAAAAAATGTGGAATTCGACCATTTTTATGTATACAAAAATATTACCATCTATATTAAATGATATTCATATGCATATAATTGTACACAATTCTCGGAGAAATGTTTTTTTTTTCCGGCACAAAAAACAAGTCCTCGTGATTGATGACATTTTATTGCATTTCACAAAATGTTATACGTATATGCAAAAATCGCTAAAATTATGCTTCTCGAACGCTTAGCTCTGGTACCCTTTTTTCACTTTTATTTGCCTCAGGCCTTTGTTCATTTCCCCCAATTTCACCTTTTTTTACGTCGCTATACGATACTGCTTTGCGAAGCCACGTAATACTCGGGCATGCGTAGAGAGTACCTTAGCCCTTCAAGAACTTGATACGTATATTTTTCTGGCGTCTCCCGCCAGTGTTGCCAGGTTAGGGGGTTTCCCCCTAAATTTAAGGGCTTTTTTATTTTTTAGGGGGATGAAAAAGGCCTGTTTAATTTCGAATTTATTATTTCTTGACAAAATTTTAGTGTATATGGCAATTCTAAAGATAATTTTACATGTATTTTAAAGTTTTTCGCTAGTTTTGTTTTACCAGTCCCCAACAATATATATACATATACACAATACACAATAAATTTATATATATTATATATAAATATATATATATATATATATATATATATACACTACCTTCAAAATTAAGGGGGAAAGGTATGAATCTAGGGGGAAATGAAGATCCATCTGGGGGGGAGACGTGCTGACAACCTGGCAACACTGTCTCCCGCTCTCGTATTCTAGTTGACCCCCCCTGTCGGCAAGTTCGGTCGGTCGGAGTTCGGACGTTCGCGTATTTCAATTTGGCATTCGCAGTTGTTTGCAAAACCCCAAACTGGTCCAAACGCGTCTCATATTCCGTAACGAGCTCAGAAACACGATTTTAAAAAGTTGAATGGAAAAAGGTTGTGGCATCAAAAAATCTCGTAAATGCTGGACGTCATGGAAACGCTGCACCACCAGCAGCACTACATTCGGCCGAAGCCCTTGGAAATTGGCGCCAGTTTCCTCGACAAACCGTTTCGCAAGACGAGAAATGCCGAAAACGTAAGTAATATTTATCAAGCAATGTACAGTTTGTTCGTGCTTACAAAAATCGCCACCCGCGTGTCATTTATTTTTTTTGCAACAATACGTTGCAAAACATCTGCGAAACGAATTCTCCCGCGTCCTTTTATTAATTTATTTAATAATTTGTTGTGTAGGGAATAGATTTGAGAAATGCATCATTTGAAGGTGGCTATAGTTTATTGCAGCGAATGATTTGAAATGTTCGAGTTGTTGGTGGATGGGGAAAGGGGTGATTTAATATTTTTAAAGTAACGGTTACAAGCGCTCGTTTCGCAGAACGAGGGAGCATTTACCGGCTTAACGCTCGCGCGTTACGTTACAATTTTCGTGAGTTGTTTCCGGGAACTTGGTGTCCGGCGATCCTGCAATACCTGGAAGCTCTCCTGTTCTTTGCGAGAAATGCACGTCCGTCTCTGAGCGACCAAACGTTGATAATTAAAGGACATGATAGCCTTTTACTGCTTTTACTCGTAGCAGATTTTTATGGGATTTTTTCTTCTAAAGCCCTTATTAGACATTTAAAGTTGATTTTCAAAAGTGATATTATATTACGAAAAAAACCCGTTTTGTCAGAAAAATCGACTCTAAATAGGGAATATGGTTCAACAATTAATTTTTCACTCACAATTCATTTAGTAGTTAATCTACTATGCGTTTATTTTATTTTTCTAAATTATGATTTTTTTTAGTTGTAGGTAATTTTAGTGTTACATTCGATTTCATGAATAAACAAATTCAGGAATAATTTATTCATTTTTAATTATTGCTTCATTTTTTTTTTAAGAAATAATGTTTTTTTGTAGAAAAATTGAAAAATGAAGCAAAAAACCCATAAAAAAGTCTAATTTCATGAAAATCGTTCAGTAATAACGGATTTTAATTTCAGAGAAAATAAAATATTTCAAAAATGTTTTACTCGGAAACGCTAGCGATCCTAACAAAATCTCTTTGGGGATTGTTTATTGGCGACCTATCCTACACATTTCCGATGGAATTTTCCCATCCCAAATTTCATGCCGAACTGTGTTAATTGATAGGTATATTTCATGTTTTTTAATATTGTTATTTTAAGGATGATTTTAGAGCTGGAAAGTCTTTTATTTGTAGCAGACTTTTATAGGGTGTGTCCTTAAAAGGATTTTTCTTAGAAAGCTTTTGTTAGACGTTTTGAATTGGTTTTTTGAAAGTAATATGACGATTACTAAAAAAATCGTCGTTTTGTTAGACAGAAAGGAAAATCAGCTTTAATATAAAAATAGGGAATCTTCAATTGCTGATTTGTCACTTACAATTTCTTTGATAATTTTTATGTTGTATTCAATGACATTATTATAAATTGACGAATCATTTGAAACTTCATTTAGTTTTAACTGTGACTATATTTTTATGAGAATTATTGCAAAATTCAAAAATGAAAAAAAAGTACACATTACTTACTGATGTGGATCATTTTGAACTAAATGATTTCATATTTTTCATGTTACATATACATTTGAGATCATTTGATGTTATAATTACAACGTTGATTATTTAAAAAACTTGATCACCTTTTGCTTATAGCAGATTTTTATAAGATGTTTCCTCCAAAGGATTTTTTTTTCCAAAGCCTTTATTAGACATTTAAAGTTGATTTTTTAAAAGTAATTTTACGTTACGAAAAAAGCACTCGTTTCTTTAGACATAAAAAAAATTGGATATTATATTTAAAAATAGGAGCTTTGGGTTCAAATTTTAATTTGCCATTTGGAATTTATTTGATAATTTCAATGTTATACTCGATTATATTATTATAAATTAACGAGCTATTTAAAATTGTATTTTCTCTCAACTGTTGCCGGTATATCATTTTTTATTAAAAATTTTTGCGAAATTTTTCACAAAAAATCAATTTACGAACTTTTCGATCACATTTCGGTAATAGGACGATCGTTGAACCTGAAAATATCAGATTTGAAATTGAAATAACTCACACGTGAGTTCCAAAATACATACGTACATAAAAAGCAATTTCTGGAATCGTGTATCTTGCTCAAAAGAATAAATAAAATTAATTTCCCTAGAAACAATACTTCCAAAATATTTCATCTAACAATTTCAGAAAAGTGTTATATTCTTTACCCCAAACGAGCATCAAAATAAAGTAGTCACTTTCAGTAAAATTGCAGTGGAAGCCATTCATTAAATGTGAAATATACAAAAATGTACGTCGAAGAAAATCAGAAAGTTTCACAATTTAAATCCCACAACGTAATATCCACGTCAAATTATCCACACGCAATCCCAGTTTCTCATTTTAAAAACGATACCGCAATGTCTACAATGTGTCATGTATTCGCTATTTTTACGGTGTTTTTTGCCCCCCCAAACTGCATTCGCGAATCTTGGCCTGTTCCCGAAAGAATTATTACATCAGCGTAAAATACCGGTGCCAAAGAACGCCGCAAGAAACAAAAGAGAAACCTGATGGAGTACATTTTCAATGTCACTTAACATTTATTGATAATTGTTTATTCTCATTGTGTTTATATAAAGTTTCAAATTTGTCAGGTTAAGTTTGTATATACGTAAAAGTCAAAGTCCAAAATCATAATGAACTTTTTCAAAATGGAGAGAGAAACCGATAAATTTGATCCTATCGTTCATTATTTTATTACATAGTAAATAATCTATGATATGATTATCTTTTATAAAGTCAGAATTGTTTAGTTAGGTAACATTTTTAATATGTTAAATGGGATTTATAAATTCTGTGAATTTCCATTTTGAATCCCCGTAAATAATTCAGGATTTTTAATGTAAGATTCATCGATGTATTTCTAGTTTTTGAATTCAAAGGATGCCAAGTATCTTGAATTCAAAATCCATTTTCTGAAGCTTAGGACTTTTTTCGAAATTCAAGTGTTTTTATTTTGTAATTTTTGCACTCTTTATTAAACAGATTTACAGATTTTCAAACTGAACATTGCAGTGGACTTTGAAATATTGTATTCGACTTGTAGCGTATGGAATTTTCAGGCATATTTTTAGTTGTTTAGATTCTTGAAAAGTATTTTATCGCGATATCAAAATTTTGATAATTTTTAATTTCATTTTCCATTTTCAGCATTATGAAATTGAAGATTGAATGTGAAATTGGTTTATGTATTTATCGTTTTTAGATCTTGAAGACTATCAAATATATGCGAATTCAAGGTGATTCAAGGTTAATTTTCGTGCAGTTTCAGCACTCTGGAATCAGGAAACTAATAATCTTTTTTTTTTTTTTTCTTTTTTAAATTTTAATTTAACATTCACAGATTCTGAAATTTAGAACTTTATTATCTTTAAAAATCTCGGATCGGGTTTCAACATTTCGAAACTCTATGCAAGAGTGAATTAAACGGAATTCTGAAAATTTTCATGCATATTATTTCTCAATTCTTTAGGTTCCCATTTTAAATTTCCATTCGCATGGAATTGAGAATTTTCGAAAGTGAAAGTCAGAGACTTTCATTTAAAATTCAGGTGTTATTGATTTTGTTATTTTTACACTCTTCATTCAAAGTTCACAAACTCTTGAACTAGAAATTGTATTGGACGTGAAAATCTTCGATCAGACTTTCAACCCTCAGAAATGTCCTGTATGATTTAAATTTTTGATATGAATGCTTCGCGATATCTATAATTAAAAAAATTTTGATAATTTGTAAAAATATTTGCAAAATTGGTCATTTTCATTAATTTCCAAGATCACAGAATCAAGGATTTTTAAGTGTGAGGTTGATCAATGTATTTTTAGTTTTTGGATCTTAAAGATCTTAAAAAATATAAATCAAGGTAGTATTTTGTGGAGTTTGCAAATGTTTCCGATTTTTTTATTCAGGTATTGAAGATTTCATTTTCGCAATTTTAATTACACATTCACAAGTTCTTTTCAAATGAAAATTGCTTTGGGCCTAGAAATTCCCGATGGGAATGTCTAATATACAAAATCTTTGGTTGTTAAAGTTTTTCAAGACTCAAAAATATGTTTGTATATCAATCTTTTCCGATCTAGGTTCTGATTTTTTATTTTCTGTGAGCATGACAACGAAGATTTTTGAATGTGAAATTGATCGATGTATTTTCAGTTTTTATCGAAAGGATTGTAGAATATGTGAATTTAAAATACGATTTTCTGAAGTTCAAGACTCAATGTAGGATTCAGATGGGTTTAGTATTTATAGACTTGAAATTTAACATTAATTTCTTCATAAACTGAAAATCGCATCGGAATTTTTAATTTATGATTAGATATTCAACGTCAAAAATTGCATGCACTTCTTCGATTGTTTGATTTACTGAAATACGATTTTATTAAGATTTCAGTCATTGGTGAAATTTTTTATTTCCATCCCAATTGAAGTACTTCGATTTTTTGGATCGTAGAGATATGCTGTAAAATATGTAAATTTTAGAAAAAATTTTCGGTAATTCGAAACCTTTTTTTGCTATTTTGGTTTGGCATTTTTTAGTTCAGGAATCTGTACAGAAAATTACTTAGGATTTTGGAATTTTGATTCAGTATTGAAAAATGCTATGCATATATGTTAGAAATTTATTCAAGAAAACAAAATATGGCTTAATGACGATAGGAATCTTTTGATAATTTTTCAACACTCTAGCAGTTGAAATTTAATCATTCTAGTCAAAAATCGGTGAATTTAAAACTTTCGAATTCGCATCGAAAAAAAATGAGACGAGACTTTAGTTAGAAATTATGTAGCTTGATATTGTATACTTGTTGTATCAAGTTTGAATTCTTATGAAATTCTTAAGAAACAATTTGATAATCGTTTCAAAACCTTATCAAAAGCTGAAGTTTTTAAAATGTCATTTTTTGAGAACCCCCGCAGGATATTGCTTAAAAAATAATCGAAACAGTTGTTTTTAAAAAATTACAATTCCTCAAAGTTTTTTTCAAGTTGATTCCATAATGATTGTGAAACTTTTGAGAAATCTATAAAAAAATTTACTAGAACATTTAAGTTCTTGGAAGATTTTTGAAACTTAATTAAAATTAATAAAATAATAATTAATTGTTTTTTCAAACGTTACCTCACTTTCAGACACAGTACATTTTCATTGATGAAACTGATGACAGGACTATTCTTGACACTAATTACAAAAAATTACAATATATATAATATAATATACATTATCAGAATAGATCAGGCTCATACATACATTCAAAGTTTTTTTTCCGTGGATGCAAAACAAGAGTAAATTTATTTTTAATTGATAAAAGTAATATAAATTCATGGAAATCAATCGAACTAATGGTCCTCGTTTTCTTTCAATAGTTTTGTCAGTAGAGACGTTGGCTCTTTTGATGGAAAGACGTTTCATCAATAAACTCATCGATGATAACGTTGATAAACCTGATGATAAATTTTATAAATTGTACTCTACATGTATGTACTTTGGGGTGTTACTTATTTTGGCGATGTTGGATTTTTTTCCATTCCGGGGCTTTAAATCAATCAAGATACTAAAAAATTTTTGTTGTAAAGTTTGAAGCAAATCGGACGCGATTACCACGTGCCACAAAACGACTGATGTTTTGAATGGGATTCGCATGTAGTTTTTCATACACTCTGTTCAAAAGTTCATAACTTGTGCAAAACTTATGATAAATGTTTGAAACTTGGCATGGTTTGGATGTCTAACGTTACGTTAAAGATCAAATTTTTCTGGATTTTTCTATTGCTATTATCTATGTTTCACAAGCACTGAAAAAGTACGTTTTTGCCTGTTCTTTTCCTTTCCCAAGCACTTTATTATATCCTAAGTTTAAAAAATTTCTGAAACAAAACCACAAGAACGTTGATATTGTTTTTTCTTCCTCAGTTTTTCGATATCTTGTTGTTTACATTCAATTTATTCCAAAAAGTAACGTGAAAGTAATGGAATGTTACTTTTTTCAAGTGTTGACGGTAACGAGTTACAATTCCTTTTCATATCACGGTAACTTCACCTAAGTAACGGTAACTCAATGCGTTTCAATTTTTCAAGTAATTTTTCAATCCCTGAAAATAGATAGTAACATTGTATATAATAATATTTGTTGAATTCATCAATAATTATTTAATACTCTCACTATACAAGAGTTAATGGGAACGATTGTTTTTGTTCTTATTTATCTTTAAACGTTTAAAATTTTGAAAAAATTCTACTCAGAGTAACGACTCTCTCCCCCTCTCAATCTCTCTAGCTCCATCATTGATTAGTAAGGCAAATATTTGTAGGAAGAAGAAAAATGGTAAAAAGAGGGTCTTTTAATTAGATGTCGCGAATCGTGTTTGGTGCAGCAACAGCAGAAGCAAGAGAGTTGGGGTCAAGACCGGTAGTGGCAGTAGTAGTATTAGGATTCGCGAATAGTACATCATACAGTGATACCGCGAATAAGCGGAAAGAAGAGAGAGGAGGGAAAATAAGGCGCGGGGAAGTGGTTGGGGGGCAACTAGGAGGAGCTCGAAATACGCATGAGTCGAGTGATGTGCGAGTCGAAAAGCCGCGAATAAGCGATGGTTGTACTTGGTTGTACTGGCGGTGGCGGCGGCCTGCAACGCCAGCTAACACCACCTACGGCATACACGTAAAGTGCAGTAATAATGCAAGTGTAATGCAGACAGTGCGGTGCTACATAATGGCTGTCGATCTTTAACCGATGGCTCTCTCCGAGGTGCACAATTTCGCGACGACGATCCTCGGGAAAAATGCCCTCGTCGCTGGCAAGGTACAGAGCCGCTGCACAGAGACCCTTTCCTTCCGTAAGGTGCACTACTCGAAACAACTCGAAATCACGCTGTCCCTGCCGCTGCCGCCGCTGCAATAATGAAACAACGCCGCTGCCCCACATTAATTATTTTTTCTTTACGTCATCCCGGCCGCTTTTTCGATCCGCGAGCTGCTGCTTCTCCTTTTTTTGACGCCCCGTTCGAGATGCCACTTAACCCGCAACCTCGCCCCCCAGTTTTTTGGCTTACGGGATCGAGTTGTGCAATCTCAGGGAAACATTTAGAAAATGGGACAATTTTGGTTTTTGCACTCAGATCGAACGCATCGCTTTCGAGGCGCCGAAGCAGGGCAACTGCACTGCAGACGCTCGTCGAGGGGATGATTACGACCCTTGGAACTATGACCTACTGAGCCTCGTCAAACCCGGCCTCAAGGTGACGACTGATCAAGTACTTTTTCACGTTTTCCTTCTTCTGGACTCTCGTTCTATCGCGTACTTTCACGACAGACCTGCTCTCTCTCCTCCTTCTCCTATCAGCTGTTTCTGGCAATGACCCTGCTCCATCCATCATACATATTATTTGTTTTATCGTCAACAACCGCGAGTAATTGTTTTCAAAATGCAAAACAATTACGATCTTTCAAGCCAAACATAATTAACTGATGAAAACAAGTTGCTAAAGACGTCAGTTATTTATATTGTTTTTATTTTGTTGCTGTCGACCGACGATTTTGGTCCTCGTTAGCTGTCTACGTATATATGCGGATCTATCGATTGATTTTTTCAATAATTTAGTTTTAAAAGCAGTAGGGGAGAACGATCATTGAAACATAACTATTTAGGAGTGTTTCATTTTTGCTTTTATCATCAAGTTCTATTTATGATGGGACAGGTTTTTTAACAAATGTATGGTAATCTTATGGTAAACCTATTTCATCTATTAAAATGGATTAACTAATGAAAGGTTTTAAAATAATACTTCTTTTTTAGTTAATGAAATACTGTTATAGAAGCATACTTATTTTTAAGTATTTCATTTTTGTCACAATCATCAATTTCTGTTTAGAATATGTAGACAGGTTTTTGAATAAATTGATAGTAATTCCATAGGTAGCCTTATTTTACCTATATAACAGATCAATTCATGCAAAAATAAAAATGATGTCTCAAGAAGAATTTTTAAAATTTAAATTTAATACTCTCATTCCCAGACGGTCCAGAGGAGTCCAAAAGGGGTCCACCGTGGATTCCTTTTGGACCCCTAAGAAATCCAAAAAGAGTCCAAATGCGTGTGTGTGAGAATTGAAGTGTTTCATTCAATAAAGACTAATAAATGTGAATTTTCGAAGATTACTTCAGCACAGTTGCGAAATGAATTAAAGAAGATTTTTTGTTTTGAAAAAAGGCAGTATTTTCCGTGAAGGATGACATTGCGTTTGCACGTGACTATTTTTATGTTTTTACAGTTTTTTACGATATGTATGTATAATGCTTATGAACAAGAATATTCCCGATGTGTTTGCGATGATTTTTTTTGTGTTAAGTATTGGGCTAAAATAATGAAATTTTACAAAATCATAAGGAGTCCAAAAGAGCCATTTTTAAGTCCATGGTGGCTCCCTCGGGATCGCCAGGGAATTTTACTTGATATCATTTTAATAAATAAAAAAGTAGTTGAGCAACATGTCATTTCTGCTTCAATTATCAAGTTTTGTTTAAAATGGACAAGTTTTTCAACAAACGTATGATTGTGTTCATGCAATTTCAAACGTTTCAAAAATAAACGGAAACGAAAAAAAATTGTTCCAATTTCTACCCAAGATCAAAGTAAAAAACAGTTAGTAACAAAAAAAAATATTTGTTGGATAATTGTAATCATTTCTTACACTCACTATTAAAGGTTTTAGTAAGTTTTTTCTGCTTTCGTTTATTTTTCAACGTTTGGAACTTCACAAACATCGTATGATGTTTCTATGAGTAGGTAACACTATTTCACCTAATATAGCGAGTTCCTTTTTGTAATATCTAGGTTTCATTTTTAAGTTTCTTATACAATGAATAGGTTTTTTAACAAATATATGATCAACCTATGCGGGTAACTCTATTTCACCCTTAGACCATAAAGTACATGGACTGAGCATTCAATATGGCGTTGTGACCCCAACATAGGAGCTTGTAGTAAAGTCGAACGACAACTTTACATATGCATTAGTATATCTATAAATATTTTCATATATATAGTATATCTATATATACAGATATAGTATCACACGTCATGCTTGCCGTTTGGCAGTTACTACATGCTCCTATGTTAAGGTCACTTTTTTCTTCACCGAACATAGGAGATGCTCAGTCCATGTACTATATAGTCTAAGATTTCACCTATTAAAATGGATTTACTGATGAAAGGTTTTTGAAAAATACCTTTTTTTTCGTTGATAATAAACTGTCATAGAAGCATATTTCTTTTGAAGCATTTCATTTTTGTTACATATATGAATTCAGTGAACGGATCGAATAACCGGTCGAGACGCGTGACCCCTCACAGCAGTAGGAAGAATGGTTAGAGAAACTGCATGAAAGCGCAAGGATTAGATTCGGATCGCTGCGCGGGTCGAATTTTTTATCTTTTTCCACTGGTTGTTACTCTGCGTGTTATCATCCTATTTAGCGAATTTTTACTTCAAAATGCTCATAATATTTCAGTGCTTCCGTAAAGTTCAGTTGCGTTCCGAGATGTTTGTTTATTTAAAAGTGATCGATAAAGGAAGTAGAGGTAATTTGGAACCAGAAAATCGTACTTTTAATTGTTTTATTTGTAAGAAAATAATTACAGACTGATATTTTATCATAAAAAATAAGAAAATCTGGAAAAATTTGTTGCTACTTGCAAAAACGGGATAACTGAACAAACGCTATGCCTAGTTTCAAGCATTGATACAAAGTAGGTAATATTGGGCTCATAAAATAAATGTAGTTGCGAGCTCGCGGTTTCGAAATTTTTATCGCAAAAAACCAAATAAATAATTTTTTTGCAAATTCGGGCACTTTTTTGGCAAAAAGAGTCGGAATTTCGGCCGAAAAATTAACAGATGACTCATTCTACGCCAAGTGTTACACCAAATTACAACTGAATCATAGAATTTCAAAACTTTGTATGGATTGTAAAGTGTACTCGATACTCAAGTTAATATGTAAATATTAGTCCTCAATTCCATGAATTCTAGAGGTTTTTGGCACTCAACATTTTTGGCACGTTCAAAGAAAAAAATTCATAACTTCTGAACTGTTCAACCGATTTGCTTGAATTCTTTAGAAATGTTTGCGCTATCATTTCGTCGATATGTTTGATCAATATTGTTTAAACAAACGAAGATTTTTATAATGTTTTTTATAACAATCAAAATTTTTTTAACCTTCTCAATGCCGTATAATAACAGAATGCAGATGAAAAATACGCGGAAAACGTCTACCTTTAAGAATTTGTTTAGAAAATTTTGTTATTTCAATTAGTAACAGAGATATGAATTTATTTGTGAAATGTAGCGCTGACGGTATTTTGTCCACAGTGAAGTTACAAACATGCTACCGCCAACTTCAGTTGATGGCGTTATTTTTTAGAGCGGCAACACTCCAGCGTGCTGTCCTTCGCAGGTAGAGAGAGTGATAGAGTGATCATGATTGCTGCTTTAACACTCATACGGTGTTTTCAAGTTTGCTAAGCGAGTATGACAAAAAAGATTTTAAAAAAAGGGATACAATCAAAATTCATGTTTGAATCGGCAAATGACGTATTTTTTATTAATCAGTAGGTTTTTTAAACATTGGAATCGAAACGTTCATGTAAAATATATTTTCTGATAAGCTTATAAGCTTTTTCGAAGGATGCATTATGTATCATTTACCTTATTATGTCTACACGTCTTTTTCATTTACATAATAATATTATCTAAAATTAGTTGAATTACAATTCTTCTTAGTAAAGTATGTTTTGACTTTATTAAAAACTTCTCCTAATAAGCAACAATTTTAAAACTTTCGAATAAATATTGCTAAAGTTTACCAATGCAAAAAGTGCATGATTTATGATCATCCACCCGAATCAACAACTTATTTTTTTAGAATAAGCATTCAAAAACGACTTTCAAATAGTCCATTCTTATGAATATCATATTATGATTTACGAAGTATTAAAAGAGTGTTACTTAGTACATTTAAAAAATCGGAAAGTTACTAAAATATTAAAATAGATTTTGATTTTATCATATCTTTTGAAAACTGGGAAAATACAAACTAGGCAAAAAAAAGCTATTTCAAAAGTGAATTTTTTCAACAAATGCGGAAATATATAATTGAAGATCATGTTTGTCGAATCAAAAAATCACATTGACTTACTTTGCAGCGTAATACACATTAAGGATGGACAATATACCTTATAAACTATTGACAAAGTTGAAATTTCGAAATCGAATGTAGTAAAATAAATTACAAATAATTTCGTATATGCACATTGAGTAAACAAGCAAAATATCAGCTCTCTACACAGTCTAGTTTTTTTTACAAATATAAATATTTTTCAATTTAACCCGTATTCCACTGTGTGAAAGTATATATTTAGAAATTCTCAAAAAACTACGACTTAGATTATTTTGGATATTAAACCATTACTGACGAATTTAAATTACACGTTATCTGCCGTATCAAACATGAATTTTGATTGTACCCCTTTTTTTGAAAACTTTTTTGTCATGCTCGCTTAGCAAACTTGAAAACACCGTATGAGTGTTAAAGCAGCAATAATGATCACTCTATCACTCTCTCTACCTGCGAAGGACAGCACGCTGGAGTGTTGCCGCTCTAAAAAATAACGCCATCAACTGAAGTTGGCGGTAGCATGTTTGTAACTTCACTGTGGACAAAATACCGTCAGCGCTACAGTTCACAAATAAATTCATATCTCTGTTACTAATTGAGATAACAATTTTCTAAACGGATTCTTAAAGGTAGACGTTTTCCGCGTATTTTTCATCTGCATTCCGTTATTATAAGGCATTGAGAAGGTTGAAAAAATGTTAATTGTTAGAAAAAACATTATAAAAACTTTGTTTGTTCAAACAATATTGATCAAAAATATCGACGAAATGATAGCGCCAACATTTCTAAAGAATTCAAAAAAATTTCAAGCAAATCGGTTGAACAGTTCGGAAGTTATGAATTTTTTTCTTCGAACGTGCCCAAAATTTTGAGTACCAATAACCTCTAGAATTTATAGAATTGAGGACTAATATTTACATATTAACTTGAATATCGAGTACACTTTACAATCCATACAAAGTTTTGAAATTCTATGATTTAGTTGTAATTTGGTCTACACTTGGCATGGAATGAGTCAGATGTTAAAAAAGTATTGTCATTTTTTAGTTTACAAGGACATACTTTTTATAATAATTTATTAAAATGCACCTCTGTTAAATCGCCAAAAAAAAGTAGACCGTTTTCGAAATCAGCGAACGTCTAGTCGAAATTTTATAATTACTTCGCAAAATCTATTATAGAAAATGATTTATGGGTATAAAAATGATAAAAATTGAATGCCAATTTAAGGTGAATTGTAGAAAAAATTCTTTTTTGTTCCCGATATCATTTTGACTTTAACTCGAAAGAGAGAGAAAAACAAATTTTTTCATGGGTTGACAAAAATAAGTGTATTTGATTATTCTCGACTGGAATCCCTTTCTTCAGATTCAGACTTATTGCTCAAACATAATAAAAAGTGAAATAATGGGAAAGTCTTGTTTACGTAATGATGAAATGAAAAATAACAATGTATTGAAAAGAAAATTTGATCTTATTGTTATATGCATTTATTGTTTATAATAAACAGTAAAATTGTAGATTCATAATATTGATTTTCGAAAGCTGAAGAGTGAAAAAAATTATAGGGCTAACGTTTCTGGTTATCGAAAAGTTCAGTTGAACTTTCTTGTCGGGTAATACAGGACGAGAAAGTCAGCTCTTTTCTTTTCTGTAATATTTAGGGTTCGAGTCGATTTTTTCCCGCTCTCTCATTGTTCTCACGTTCGGCAGCCAATGAGCGTCGCGTATTTTGAATTCCTGCGCGAGAACGACACGGTTTTCATCGATTTAGGCGTTTGACATCATACGTCGGGTTCACTCGGTTTTCTTCGGGCGCTAAAAAATGTGCATCTAAAATGTTTTCTAAGAGATGGTGTAAGGTGTATCGCAGTGTTCTGAGAGGGCCGTAGTGAGCAAATCCGGGCCCGGGGTAAAAATTTACAAATTATTGTTTAAATATTTGTTAAAAACGTCAAAAACTGAAAAAAAATTAAAAAATCATCAATTTTGATTACTTTCTTTCTACCTCTTTAAGCCTGTAAACTGGGTATACATGTAAAGAAAGCCCAGAAAGCCACAGGTGAAGATACTGAAAAGTGACAGGTGACAGTTGTTTACAAACACGTTCGAGTTATGACAATTGAGTTTTGCCATTGACGAAATCGAGAAAAACCGAGGAATTTCTCCGATAAAGTTCAGATAAGTACACTGATTTCTTTGATTCCCATATTGCAAGATTGTTAATATTCAGCTTTGTTTACTCTGTGGTCAAATTTTTCTTTTGTTTCAGGGTTTTTTCTGTCAGTTTATATTTACATAATATGAAAAATATTCTTGCATTCTGAGCCCTAAACTACCGAACGATATTTTAGAACAAATGAAAAACGAAACGGTAAGTCAAACTTTAATAATTTAATAACAGTGTAACCTTGTATTGTTGGAATTTACTGTCAAAAAAATTTTAACATAAAAAATAGTGTCAGTAGTTTAAAAGCTCGCATCAGTAAAAATATTTTTATAATAAAAAATATATATGTTAGAAAAGTTAATTGATAATAATAATAATAAGTAATGATAACAAAGTTCAGATGCAAAACATAGTTGATTTAGGGTTTTAAGAAATATTGAATAAATTTTATACTTTATCTTATTTGGACAGCGAAACACAATTTGAAAATCGACAATATTTTCGCTGATAAAGAAAATACGAAAAAAAAAAAAATAAATAAAATGAGAAATGGATTGAAATATCGAATTATTCATCATGAATATTTTCTTTTTAATTATTAACTTTGAGCGGCATATTTTCATTCATAGCAAAGCGTTAATTTTTAATTAAAGATCCATTGATAAAATTTGTGAACATTAAATTTTACCAAATTTTATTATAAAATAAGAAATCAAACCATGCATTTTATGCCTATTTATGCATATTTTCGCCCCTGGAACTGCCAGATAATTTTTTCAATAAAGGAAAAAAAGAATAGTGAGTATAACCTGAATAAATAATTTACAGTAAACTTATATTGTTAGAATTCATTGTCAAAAAAATGTTAAGTTTAAAAATTATGCCAATAATTTAACAACTCGAATTCGACGAAATATTTTTATATTATTAAAGAACATTTTGATAATAATAATCATAATCCTAAGGTTCGGATGGAAAACCTAAACCGTTTTTTTAGTTTTTAGCAATACTTTCATATTTTGTTATAATTTTTTTTTAAACATGATATTAAAAAATTTGACAATCATATCGAATAGAAGAATTTTCTAGCCGATAAAGAATATATAAAGAAAATAATTAACTAAAGAATTGATTTCAACATAAATTTTTTGATGATGATTTTTGTTTTTATAATAAAATTTAGGCAAATTTTTTTTCTACACAGCGAATATTTTTCATTCAAAACTGATCCCCCACTTTTTTGACACAATTACAAAATATGCAATCAAATTGCGCATCATAGTTTTTTCTTATAATTCAACTCGGACTCGAATAAAAAAAAAAAACCTAATGTTGAAGAATGCAAAATCTGAAGTATTTATTCATATTATTATCTGTTACAGGAAGATAATGCAAAACGTTTGTCAACGAAAAAAGAAAAGGGTGCTGCAGATTACGTTTAAGAATGTAATAAAAATAGTTATTGGACTACTTGATATCTTAAAAATTTATGAATAAAATTTCGGAAAAATTCCTGGAGTATTTCCTTCATTTTGTGTAATATTCTATTCAAGCGAAAAATTGCTCAGACCATTATATTATTTGATGTAAGTTTCACACAATTTAACCAGATATTGCGTGCAAGAAAATTTCTAATTATTATGAATTGAAAATTGCGAATTTTTTTGTTCAAGTAATCAAGTATCCTAATCAATATTTGTGAAAGGCGCATACATACATATATGCACTTTAATTCTCGAAAAGCTCATAAATCGTAGTAAATAAATTTGTTTTCAAATGACTATTTAGTCTGTTTTATATCCCTACCTTCCGTATCAGCATGATTAAAAATTTAGTGAAAGAATTCAAGGCGACATGTTAAATTATCCATTATTACAAAAAGAAGTGATATCCCTATAAAAAAACTTCAAAAAAGTAAAAAAAGGTTGTCAGCTAATACAGAACAAAACTAATGTCAATAAAAAAACATGATTGGTATCATGGTGACTAAAGAAGTATTATAAACAATTGTGTAACGAAAATTATTGATATCCAATTGTCGGCCGAACCCTGTCAAATTTTGAAGCAAAAATTTATGCTGCCATGCCTACTAAAATGTCAGAAAAGACAGAGAGACATAGTGGTATAACTCGAATTCATATTTACATTAGTCCTACACAAAAAAGTAACAAAAAGACCCGACAACCTGCTCTGATCAACAGCTATAACCTTTTAAAATGAATTATAATATATAACAATTGTGGTTGAAAAGATGTACTTGCAAGCATACATATAGCGATTCAAAGTAGGACCCGATTTTCGTGAAAATTTCGTGTAAACTTTAGAATCATGCTCTTGTAAAGAGTTTGTTCAAATAAGTCCACATGCACTATGTAGATGCAGACGAATTCATAGTAGCGATTCATGCAAATTTAACTTTATACAGATGTCAGGGTGTCAACTCCTCTGTCTAAAATTAGAATAATAAAATGTTCCATTTAATAGTGACCTACCAAAATAAATTCTACCGAATTCGCCTAATAAGCAGTAATAAGATATCAGTAGCATTCTGATAACAAGAATAATGGATATGATAATTGATGATTCAATCTGAAATCGAGAGTGATGTATTTTATATCAAAAATATTTTGGAAAATATCACAAACAAGTTCTATTGATTTTTTCGACGCATCTGCATAATCACGATAGCAACGAATGCTCATATTCTTATCAGTATAATGCGAATGAATTTTCGTGCAGAAATAAGTAGGTATAATTTACTAACCTATTTCTGCACGAAAATACTTTCTAAACAGCCAATAAGAATTTAAAATCAAGAAAATGAGCAGATTGTCTGGTCTTTTTGTTACTTTTTTGTGTAGGACTAATGTAAATACCACTATGTCTCTCTGTCTTTTATGACATTTTAGTAGGCATGGCAGCATAAATTTTTGCTTCAAAATTTGAGGGTTTGGCTGACAATTGGAAATCAATCATTTTTGTTGCACAATTGTTTATAATACTTCTTCGGTCACCATGATACCAATTATGTTTTTTTTATTGACATTAGTTTTGTTCTGTATTAGCCGACAACCTTTTTTTACTTTTTTGAAGTTTTTTTATAGGGTTTTTTTTTTTATGAGTTGATTTCGTTCGGCAGCGAAGATCGTGATTGAATTGAATATTTTATGTTATAGAGCAAAAATAAACAAACATATTTTCAAAATTCTGCACATTAGGATATCTGCATTCACTTGGTGGGATCGAAAAATGCTATAACTTACAAAGAAATACACAAGAGATTTTTTTCTAAAAAGATACAAGGAGCTGTTGGAAACAGGCTGATTGTTTAAAGAAACAGTGCAATGCTTTGAAAACTACAAAAACGATACAGAGAGAGCAATTTACACTGCAGAGGTACAAAAAAGTCTAAAAAAGCTAACACTACAGAAAACAGAAATCCACATGAAAGTACAAGGAATCACGCAAAATTATAACCAAAGCACAACACTGTTAAAAAAGTTGATTAATTTTCTATGAAAGTATTGGAAGTTTTTAATCCTTATTCGGCTTGGTCTCAATTGAGCAAAATTTTGTTGTTCAACGTATTTATTGTGTACTGGACGATTGCGCAAATTTACGCAAATTTCATCGCTGACATCCTAAATTCAACGAATTTGGAAAGAAAAACTTCTAAACTAGAAAATTTGTACTGAGAATTAATTCGCTATATTAACCTGTATACAAGTTTCATGGCATTTTGTACAATCGTCCGGTGCACAAAAGTACGCTGCACGAAAAAATTTTGCTGAATTGAGACCAAGCCTCTTATTCGGTATAGAAATTTCCCATACCCGATGGGAATTCTTTTACAAATTATGGGAATTTTCCCCTACGTAGAAACTTTACTATGTACTATATTATTTTATTTTAAATTACTACGTTAATTTATTTAATTCCTACGTAGAAATTTTTTGATACTGCACAGTAGTTGATACAGGTATTTGCTTGAGGGGCGGGGAGGGAGGGGGGGTCAATCATTAATGTCATTTAATTGATAGTTCTAGATTTGGGGTTATAAAAATTTTATTTGTCAACTTTTGGCATGGTACAGTTCTGCACAATGGAATTCAAAATTCTAAAATTCTGCATTCCAGGATTCAGAATTCTATAATTCTCTTTACTAGGATTTACGAGTCTGTAATTTTCAATTTTTAAATGATAAATGCCAAAATGAAATATTTATCGATTTGCGACTTTATGGATAAATAGTCTAGAACTTACGAATTTCAGAATTATACAATTTTGTACGATTTGGAATTCCTGTATTTTAGAATTAAGAACTACACAAATGTTTCGCGTGCTTTATCTCTGAAAGTCTAATACTGAGAAGATCAGGATACCAGGGTGTCTACCGCTCAGGGAGAGTCAGGGGATGGTCAAGGAATAAATTTTTGTCAGGGTAAGTCAGGGAATATTGAGAAAATTGAGACCACTATTTAAGGATTTTTTTTCGGTAATTCAAATAACATTACTTCAACATGTAATGTGACGGTCATTTGCAATAAGTAATATGTGTTACAAAATAGTCATTAAAAAAAAAAAATTCAACTAAAATATCTAATAAATTCGATTGCATTGAGTTTTCATTGTTATCTTGAATCCCCATTTTTTCGCTCGTATGAAAGAGTTACTGAAAAATTTAGATACACATTTTTACACCAATAAAAACTTATAATGAAGTCAGGTAATTTCGAAAATGGATTTCGGTAGACACCCTGAATACTCACATCCCTTACTTTTACATTAGAGATTTCTAGAATTAAATACTTTTTTCAAAAATTGATAATCCAACGTTAACAAATTTATGGTTTTGGGTATAAAAGTCAGAGACCTCTGCATCGTATAAAGTGAAATCCCAGAAAAGTTTATTGGGAAATTAAGAAATTTAGAATTTTTTATTCAGGCATTGACAAGTCTGAATTTTGAAGTTTCTATAATAATTTTGAACTATAGTATACTACAATTAAATGTATACATTTCGCAACTAGGGAAAAAATAAATTTTTCGCGAGGGTAAACGTTATATCTGCCGCCTTCGGCTCGGGATACATAACGTTCACTCTTGCGAGAAACTTATTTTTTCCCATGTTGCGAACGATTTTTTTTATCAAAGCGAGCGGAAAAGCCGATTTTCCACGGCAAAGCGCTATGAGATGTAGGCTTTTTTGCCCGCTATGATAAAAAAGAATTTTTAATTCATTTATATGTTCAAAACTATAATATTTATATCCTGAGCTGGAAGTTCTGGAGTACTATATCTTATAGAATGTAGAACTCTTGTTTTCTAGAATAGAGAAGGCTAGAAATATATATCATAATTAGTTATCGAAGTCTATACTGTCAAAGTCTGAATCTCTAAATTCTGTCTCTAAAATAAATATTTCTAGAATTCAGTACTCTTGAGTTTGACATTTGATGATCCTTGAGTTGGTATGTTCTTAAAAATTCTAGGTATCAGAACCGTTAGAATCTAATTTTCTAGATTCTATTTCTAGGAATGGTTTTAGGATTCGACATCCCGAATTTAAAAATTCAAAATTTCGTATCATTGAATTAAGAGTAACTGGAATCCATGTTTAAAATTTGAAATCCTTAATTGTATGCTGTGTAATTTTAAGTTCTATAATTTTATATACCACCCAGCCAGAAAAGTCTCAGGCAGTTTCAAGTGTGCTACGGTAGCCTCAGAATTCGGGATGGTGGTGCTCCCGTAGCGCACTGAGACTTTTTTGGCTGGGCATGCCTTAGGACGTTAGAATCATATACTGGAATAATGGGAATTATTCACTTCTAAATTGTGAATTAGAGTTTACGAAATTCTCATAAGAGTTGATAATTCTGCGGTTCATGTTTATTTTAAAATTGACAACAATCAATTCATGATACAAAATGGAAATAAACATGAGGAAAGTTTTGCATGAATATATATATTTAAAACATTGAATAGAATCATACATTTTTTCTGACTCTTGGAGGGTGTGGGAGGGGGATGATACATCACTTGATCATGTTCAATTTTCATAGGTAAGACAAAGTATGTAAAACATCGTTTCGACATATTTCTAATATAAATGTTACACAACCATTCATCTCAATCGACTGCTAATTGCTTTTCTACATGTCGCGATTTTAAAACCTTGACCAGGCAAATACACGAATAGCACTCATCGCAACTTGATGCCCAAGATTTCACTTACAATTCAATAACCTCTCTCGTTTGCACGTAATATTTGATAGATGAACGTAGAGGAGGAAGAAAGCCAGGAGCTGAACATGAGCATGATCACGGACCTGGTGACCAAAGTCCTCGACGATGACTCCGTCATTGGCGAGAGTATGTACGATAAGCGTCACTTGGCCACGGCTACTCCCTTGAGCCCTCAAATCCATGCTCACTATCAACGAGACATGACAAAAAACAACAACAGTTTCTACAACAACGCCAGCAGCGCAATTCCCGCCTCTCAACATCTCCAATACCCTTACGATATTTATGGCAAACAAGTCCCGGAAAACAACCACCAGGACTACAACACCATCTGCGGAACTCTGAACAATTTCAGTCTTAATTCATCGATGCTGCCTCAGCAGGACAAAGGCCAAATTTACAGCAATAGCTTTGCAAATAACCAGCAACAGAGTCAAGTAGTTCAGGAGAGAAATTACCCAACGTCCAATGGACTTTTAACGACTGCAGGGAACCCTCTTAACTTGGGACCACTGGGACACTGGTCTGATAAACTTGTCCCCCCAGGGAGGAATAAAGATCTTTTCGGAAACTACCAGCAACAGCAGCAATTGCAAATCGGGGATTATAATTTCAACAATGCACTCAATTTGGCTCTGGACTCGCCGATAAACGAGCTACCGGTACACTGCAATGCGCCACCAAATTTCCATAACAACACGATGTTCAATATCCAGGAGGCTTATGCTTCAGCAACTGGGGCTACTCCAAATAATTACAGACCAGGTTCTTCGATGACTGAAGTCAGGTTTGTGGCGTTTTTTTTTATTTTGTTTTTCAAACTTGCTTAAGGCGTACAAACAAGTTATCAGGAAATTGAGATTTAGGATCGCATCGCCTCAATGTAAAGGGGAAATTTTTTTTTATTCTAGTGTTGACTCTGGGTTCCTCTCGAATTCACCACTTCAGCATTTTTCCCCGGCCGAAAACGTCATGCAAAACTACTTCCCCAGAAGAAATTTGGATGATTACAAAGACCTTCACGAAGAACAGATGTTCTCCCAACACATCCAGTACAAATTATCCCAAGAAATACAAAACTTGAAACAATATCACGCTCATGGCGACTATGCAACCACCGTCAACTCGGATCTTGATGACTCGAGAACGCTGAACAACAATGGAATCAAGATTCCAAGTCAGATCAAATCTGTGGATAAGCAGGCCTTTTCTCCGATTGGCTTCCCCAAAAATGTGTCACAGCATCAGCAGTTCAATTACCAACAAGTAAGATCGTATTAAATATTGAGTTTGTGAAATTCACCAAATCGAATATTTCGTTTCTGGTAAAAGTTTTAGATGGAGAGAATCTTGTTCGATCCTTGAATCTAATAATTGTTATAAAAAATCACTATTTATTGTACAAATATGACAATCGCCTATAAGATTATCGTAATTCTAAACACTGCTGATGTCTTCGAATTCGTGAAGAAAACTTGGACTATGAATCATTGAAAATTACAATTTTGATGTTCTATAGTGGCTGAGTTTCGATTCGTTTTAATGATACATTGGTAAAGAGGACCAAGTTCGAATCATGAAAGTGATGGTTGAGTTCATGGAATTATACATATGAGAAAAAAAAGAGTGTGAATATTGATTTACTACAAACACTGATTATATTCCACTTGAGAGTTTTTTTCATCCAGAATCTCATGCTGATTTTGATTCGTTTATTTTTCCTCTTCTCTTGATCTTGAACCTTCCAAAACGTGACTCCAGCGAGAGAAGATTAGACACCTCTGGAAGACAAGAAAAAAAGTTTCACATAATTCGATAAGCAGGGACTTCGAGTTTTACGTGTAGTTAATAAAAAGTTCTGCCCTGTCAGAACTGTAAAAAAACTGAGTGAAAATTAAGTTGTACCTTCTAAAACTTTAAAAAACCGTGACCTATGTAATCACTCTAAGAATAATTCTAATTTTCCTCAATGCGACAGGGAAAAAAATGAAATTACTAAGTTTCGTGTATCAACTTGCCGTTGTCACGGTTCTAGACCCAGGCAACGAATGGATACCATCGTTACCCCGAGCTCAAGGCCGTCCCGCAGAGCCCAGTGCCATTTCAGAAGCAGCAGCATCGTCCCAATATTCCCCCTTACAAACTCCAAAACGGTTTTGCCTACGGCGGGGGGAACCCAATCAACAACCCAACGCAAGTCAACAACGACATCATCAATCGACTCATAAAACAGCGACAACGGCTTAAGAACGTGTCGGGAATCATTCCTCCAGCGAACGTCCTTTACAACCCTCGGATGATGCAAAACATGGGCACTTCCAGAGTGTACCCCTCGGCGATGCCAATGATGTCGGCGGTGCCTGTGCCGCCGAATCATCCGATGTCTATGCTCTTTGACGTCAGTCTCAGGAACGTCAACGCAAAAAGATCCGGGCCCTCGAAGACGCTTCACCTTCGCCTGGAGCAGACTTACGAGCAGTTCAAGCAGCTGGAGAAGGAGAGGAAGAAGTGTGAGGCTGGCCTGGCGGCGCAGTTCCCTGGGAAAAAAGTCAGTAGCGCCAACAACATCCCGGTGCCAAGGCTTCAAGGAAGTCCTTCCAGGGTTGACCGGTTGATCATCGATCATCTCCGGGAGCATGCCAGGGTCATCACTTTGATTGCTAAAGTAGGAATAGACTCATCATTTTTAGCTCCACCGCTGCCTATGCATTTCGCAAATTCAAGTTTTTCGAGGTCATTTGCTTACTCTATTGACGCCGCAATATTCTAAGATTTTATCAGAAATGTTCTTAAAAATATTCATAGCATTAAGCTAATGTTAAACGAAGTATACCAAGAATATTACATTTCTTTGAAGGATATTCCGCGGATATTCCTTTAAACAAGCCTTTTATATAATGGAAAACTACTTGGACATAAGTATATTCTGAGAATATTTTTGGAAATATTCCTGGTATATTTCTAGAATATTGTGTCAGTAGGGTGGGTACTTCTAATATAATATAATATCTTTAAGTTGGATGTTTATAAATTTGGTCGAAAGAATTAATCCCACTATCTTCCCTTCTATGTTTATAAAACCTTTCAATAAAAACAGAATGTCTACTGTAGGGGAAACACGGGAATTTTATAGGAATTTACCGTGGTGCACAGTAATTCGGTACTTTAGAAATTTTACTTGTTGATAAATAACGAACTATTTACAATTAGTATTTCAGATTGCTTTATGCGGATTTTTCAAAAATATGTTCACTCAAATATGATATGAATTGTAAATTTGTATCGAAAAACTGAATTTACTGCATTTTCGGAAAGCTATCATTGCAATGAGGATAATTCAGAAATTTACAACCTCTGAACTAACAACTTTATTGCAAAATTCGTAAATATTTGAGAAACTTGAAATTTTTTTCGTACAATAATAATTAAACGTTAGAGAAACGAATGTTTTATCTTAACGAAATCGTGACTTAAACTATAAATAAAAGAATATACAATATCCGATATTGACTACTGTGAGATCAATTACATCGATTCTTAGATGTCATAAGTTTTTTAAGCGGATTTTTTTTCATTGGATTTAATTACTATAAAATGAGAGTCAAAAACATACGCAAGAAAAAAATTAACCAAATTCGTGCTTATGGATTCAATAAATAACTAACTACAAAATAAGAGCAATTTGTCATTTTTATGTTTTACAAGAGAATTTTTTGAAATTATAAATATTTAGCATCCAAAAAACCAAATTGACTGCAACCTCTTTAATTTGCACTTGTTAGTAAAGAAAATTCTTCTTACCATTATTATGCAGTCCTCTCAATTCATAAATTTCTGATAAAAATTTTGTTTGTTGTCGCATAATGATTGGTTGAACTGTAGTACTTGTGAAATGATAACTCCGATAAATTCTTTTTTCCAAACTTTGACTATTTATTCAAAAACCACGTTCTTTATATCAAACGTTTCGTTCGATGTATATTCGTTAAATCGAATATACATCATGTCCACATTAACAAACAGTCATTTACAATATTTCTTTCTGATCGCGTGAATAATGTCGTCAATTTTTTATTTCACGAAGCCAATATAAGGTATGACCGTATCAACGAAAGGACTATAGTACAATATTATACATATTCGATACGTGGTCATATTTTTATCTTGAAAAGGGCCCAAGTTAAGGCCAAAAGCTTGATATAAAGAGAGTGGTTTTTGAATAAATAGTCTAAGTTTGGAAAAAAGAATTGATCGGGGTTATCATTTTACAACAAGTTCTAAAAATTTTGTTATTGAATTTACTGCAAATTAAAAGAGTTAAAAAAATTAAAAAATAAATGAATGGAAAAGAGTTATAGATATAGACTAAACTGATGAAATACATAAATTTTTAATAAAAAAATACTTGTGATCTCGATATTTTTGATGAGGAATTTTCGAAATTGCAAATTACAAAATCGATTATCAAGAGAGGAATAAAACACACATTACACAAAAAATAGTTGCAATAATCGCATTATTTGATGCGTTTTTGTAACTTCACCTCGTATTTCATCTATAAAAAGCATGAATATCAAAAAATATAAATTATAGCAATATTATATAATATTAGGATTTTCCAAAACCGTTCATGAGAAAATTAAAAATCTACGCAAGTTTTTTTCAGATTATTCAGTAGACACTCTGAAAATTAACAAATTCGACATACAATGACTCATATACTGTTCTTATACTCTGATTTTGTTTAATTTCTACATTTTTAACCATCTCCCTTTTTTGAGGTAAAAACAAACATTGTAGAGCTTGCAGCAAAGGCTTAAAATAAGCAATCGATGAATCCATTGTGTGTATCTCGGAAAATCCTTGTATCGCGAAAAAGTTAAACGTGCTGATAAGGATGAATGTCGATTGAATAGATGGAACGCCTGCGGGGAGCGAGCATGAATCAGCGTGTGCACAAAGCCATGGAAAACTGGTTGGAGGCCATTAAGTTCGTCCAGGAGTGTCGGAAGCAAGAAATTTCGAACGTCACTAAACGCCAGAAGGAGAACATGCACTGCATCCCTATCCACGACGATAAAGGTAAGAGTACGTCATTTTGAAATCCCGATAAAAATGTACTGAAAGGATTTCGTCATCTTTAATATTAACAGTAAACTGCAGTATAACTTTGATTTCTAGAGCATCGACTTCTAGAAATCTATGCGGAAATCCACAAAAATACCAGAAAATCCTTCAAATTCTATAAAGGAAAAATTCCAAGTATAAGAAAATTACTACCAATCTATGGCATACTAGAGAATTATGAAGATACTGTTTTCTGAAAAACCTATCAAAATTCTCAAAATCTATAGAAAAAACTTGAAACATAAAAGTACTACAAAATCCTAAACAGTTTTTTGAATAACTAAGAAATTAGAGAAGTACTCGAAATACTTGAAATCAACTCGCGTGAAGTTAGCACTCGAATTTCGGGAAAATTATTTTTCAAAAAATTGTGAATTCGCAGATATTCAAATACTGGCGAACAGCATCTACGAGCTGACGAAGGCGTCGCGTCTCGCGAGGAGCGGCATGTTCAACGCGATGCAGGCGACTTTAATGTACAACGCCGAGCTCGAAAAGAAGATCGTCGAAACGTGCCAGGACGTCGTCGTGGAAGCTACCGTCGAAGCCGTCGAAACGACCACCGACCCCTAAACACACTCAATCTGATACCTCCTCTCCGCCATCGACGCTTCTCTTCTAACGCCGCGCTTACTCTTCGGCCTCTTTAATGCATTTAAAGATTCCCCTACGAGAAGATAAGCCGTCGTTTCTCAATTCATCTCCAACATTTTTTGAAAACTCTATTTCCATTCTCCCCTAGTACCTCGACCAGCATCGCTTAATGAAATTTACCGCCTCATTTTTGCAATTTTTCCTGTAAATATTGTCTCCCGGGCGCGCTCTGATTGCTGGCCAATGCTAGGGGGGAACTCGCAGGCACAAGGAGGAGGGTTTCGGGGGTAAACCAATAGTTCTACAAAGAATAGTTCAATGTGGCCTTCCTTATTACGTGTGTGACTCAATGTGTGTCAAATACATAGACAGAAAAAAAGTTGAGGATTAGCGAGGTGGTTTTCGTTTTTCAATCAAGATTCAACTCCTGAAAGGTAGTTGAAATTTCGCGAGGTGCAAGGTTTTTATGGGTAATTGTACTCTAAAGTGTATCGCGTTTTTGTGTTTTAATGAACGACGCAGGAGACGTCGTCAAGTCCTAATTAAATTAGAGCCGAAAACGAGGCATTGGATTTCTTCGGGAACGTGGTCGAAAACGTTTAGCATTTTTTCCTAGTCGTCACTAGAGCGACGTCCGTTTGATATGACGAAACATTATCACTTAGTCTTTTGTACCAGGATTTTCGATCCGAGCCGAGCGATCGTCAAATCTCTTTCCTACTCGTGTCCTCGATTTAAGAACATTTTTGTCCCGTCGCGGAATCAGTGGCCATTCGGAAGGTGCCAAGGGCCATTTCGATAGGGTTCGTAGTGTAGACCCTTCGCATAAAAATACGCGTAGAAATTAATAAGCTCGTCGAAATGGCATTTGGCACATTTTCAATCATCTTTCATTTTGAGCTCTTGGCGTTGAATCTTGTTAGGCAATTTTACTTCGAGAGGTTATTTTTTTCATTAATGGTGTAAGGATTCGAATTCTTACTTTTGAAGATTTTTAATCATAAAAAAAAGCCTTATGCATTGGGCATGTTATTTCGGGCAAGGGCGAATGCAGAAGATATTTTTGGTTTCTCATTTAAAAATATGTTTTTCGTTTATGAATCGTTTTGATATTCAAATTGTTGAGTGTATACTTTCACACATACAAAGTCTTTATTTTTTTGTCTAGAATTTTTTTCAAATTTAAAATTTGAGGATCTTTAATTTCGTATCTTGCCTTTCCGATTTCCTAATGTTTAAAATTTTTTTTTAATGGTTATGGAAAGTTTTTCATTTTCAAACAATTCAAACAGTTATTCAATTTATTCAGTCTAAAACTTTAAATTATTCAAATTGGAAAATATCTTTCTATTGTTTTTACTGTATCGAATTTATTCCCTTTTTCTAACTACAGTAAACTTTTATTTGTAAAATCCACTTTTGCAAATTCAAGACATGCTACCGAAATTTAGAGGTATGCAATACTTGATATTTTCGATGTTGACGAGCTGTAGGATTTCATATTTCTCATGTTTAACAATAAAAATTCAAAACAAGTGTTGCTCTGCTACTGTAAATTTATCTACTCGAAACACAGAATTTCAAATCTTGGTTGTATTGAAATTTTATACTCAACTATATGAATTCGGAAGTTAAAGCTATCGAATCTCTGTTGTTGCAACATTTTTTCATCTTTTCTTACCCAACGTTTTACATTATTTAACAATAAAAATGCATGTAGCGAAGTTTTAAACTAATTATACTGAAATTTTTTCGTATGACTGAAATTCTGGCTTTTGAAATAAATCATATAAATTATGGTGTTAAATTTTATTCATGGCATATTTAATAACTACAAAAGTACCAATTTTTTTTCGAATTTCTGAACCCCCTTCTGCTTTCGCCCTTGTTTTTAGGTGCTTTATTTATTTTTTCTATATTGTTCCTGTACATTGAAGTTCTTGTTTTTATTTTTACTTTTTTAAAAATTTTGTCCTTTCATGCTAATAATGAAATTTTAATTTGCATTTCTTTTATTACATTTACATTTTAGCTCATCATAAAAGTTTATTGATCCATTTGTTTCGATCTCACATAAGATTTTTTGGAGAAAACTGAAATTTATTGTAAATAAACAATGTTATTAAGGGTGAAATTCGTGAAATTTTGTTCACTGTTTTCAAAGTCGAAGAAAAACGCAAGTTACAAGACTCGAAAACTTCGCAAGACTTTTCATCTCACAAAACCTCAAGTAAATGGCAAAATGATTATTGACGGCGACAAAAAAGGAACCCGGGACCTTGAGCGATTATTTCGCGAGCTGTAAAGATTATACAATGTTACCGTTTTATGTAACCACGAGATTTTTCATAGACAAAGACTTTGATCGCTTAAAGCTGCACTTTGCTCATGCACCCAATGTGCCGCAATTTTCGCCCCAACCGAATGAGTCCTTTTTCTCGTTTCCGTCGTAATCATGGAAATTCTCCTACCCTCCCCTTTCCCAAACACTTGATCAACTTTCCAATTATCGCTCATCGACTTTAACACCGATAATTGCGACGTCGGGAAAGGGCGAAAAAGGCGACGCGACGATTTTTAACTTTTTTACAGCGACCACTTATATATTGTTATAATTGATCCTCGAGAGAATATTTTGTGCGAATAATCCATTTAGCGAAAACTGATGAGCGAAACATGTCCAGAATCGAAAGTTTAGACGTAGGTTTTAGCGCTTAGAGGGATTGTGAAACCGGTGTTTTAAAAAAATTCAAGCAGAATAATTAGGGGAGCGCTGCAATTGTTCCAGTCCCAAAGAAAGTACGCGCGACAATGTTGGATTTTTACGTACTCGAGTGACGTTTTCTTTTCGTTTTTTTGTATTCTTTTCAATGAAATTGCGTTATTTTTTATTACATGATTTTTTTGCAATTTGTAGATACGTTGTATGATTTCTTTTTCTTGTTTTTTCAATGTCAAATGCTCCAAGATGGTAAGAATCCACATAGGCTGTAGAGACGTTGCGAAAATTGGGGTGAACGTTAAATGAATTTAATTAGATGTGAGATTTTATTAGCTGCAAAAGTGCTAATCGTACGGAACGACGCGGCGTTCATTATTTATTTTTCCTCTCTCATTTTTGTTTTTTCCCTATTTTATTCTAGAGCGAAACGCGTTGTTCCTACGCGTGAATTCTTTTATTCTCGTGTTTTGCGTTTGTTTTGTATTTGTCGCGCCGGACGTATCACTAGTGGATAGAAAAATCTGTCTCGAGTAGGTATGTGTCTGACAATCCTATTTTAATTGCATGTGATATTATATATATATACATGTATGTAAACTGAAAAAAGAGAATTACATGTTACGAGAATATATGCGCGCTATATATTAATATATCGAGTATATATACGAGGACGGATAGATATTACATATGTAGATAATATATGGGACATTGTGAAATGCGCTCGACGAAAAGACCAAGAATTTTGGAACAAAATACATCAAGCTAATTTTTCCTCACGTTCGGTGCTTTTTATTTACGTTTTTTATCACGAAAGAATCACGCACTCTTTGCAACTCCAAAAGACTCCAGCGACGGACCAAAAACGATGGAACAATAAATAATAAAACGAAAAAAGAAAAAAAAATTCCGTAGGTACTAAGATGAACGAGCTTTTGCATTTTCCTTCCTCGATTCTTGCACAATTATTGCGCATTTGTATGTTTTCTTTGGTCTGAAATTGCGCGCATATAAAATATAATTGTACATATTATAACGTATAATGTTAGATGGCTCAATGTGAACATAAAAAGTCTGTTTTCTAAGGATATGTAAAAAAACTCGACAGCGCGAGAGTCGAGTGTACGCAAACGTTGAATTATAATGATATTCAAAACAAATTCTATATATTGTATACAACGCGATGTGAAGTGTAGTTGTTGAATCGAATGTAGACACTCGGCCGACGAGCTCTCATATCAATACAGCGGCGATGGTCAAACAACGAAAATACACTCAAGACGAAACTGGAACTATGACGAAAGGTTACGCTTTTTGCCGCAACTGACTGATGATTTTATGGCCCCTCGTTTTTTTCTTTCTTTTTTACATCGGCTTTATCGAAGACGATGTAATCCATGCTAGTATTTGTCGAAATGGAGCGATTTTACGTAAGGTCAATATCTCTATTTGTGACCATATAAAGAAATTTGTCAGTCAATGGAAATTTGAGTTTGTTTGGAATGTTTTCATATTCAGAAAACTGCATTTATAAAGGATTATAATTTATGTCATTATTTATTTTCACTCTGGTCCGGTGATTATTTGAACACTTTTTGTAATTTTTTTCAAACGTACATACTTATATATCTATTTTGACCATGTTAAAGTAAATTATATTTTTAAAACTGCAGGATCGCCACTTAAAGAAATGTAGAGAGTGACCATCCCTTGACTTTCTCTGACCATTTGAGACCCTGATAATATTTACTGTTTTTGGCAGAACTGAGAATTTGACGATATCAACCTTTGATAGAACACAATCTACAGTTTACTTTTACTATTGTTCTGAGAAACAATAATATCTCCAGAAAATTAACATAACTCATTGCATAACAGTACTAGAAGAAGACACGAATTCATATGCTTTTTAAGTAAATTTTTCTGATATATTTGTAGAATAATAACCCGATGGACACAAATGGGGACATTTGCCTTATGAATATTGAAGGCAATTCGATGCATAAAAAAACTTTCAAGTGCAACTTCTATAATCGCGACAAACCCGATAGTACATTAACGTTGCAAACATCATCTAGAATATCCGGTATTTTTTCAAAATTTCGTATTTTGAATTCCAAGGACTCAAACGTTTCATAGTTAATTAAAATGCCAGTCTAGCTAGTGAAAATATTCAAAATTGTTGAATCGAACACTTGGAAATGATCCAAATTCATTTGGCGCGATGAACTTGGTGAAGAAAAACGCTCGAGGTTTAACGAGAATATTTTGTGTTTTGTTATTGAATGTTTAGCCGTGTAGTCGTCAATTTTATAGCCGATGGATAAAGAGTTGTTGGGCGATTTTCAGCGGATCCTCGATCAAAACATGGGCCCCTTGGTTTTCAGCCAAATGGCAACGTAGACAATCTTGTTATACAACTTTCAGAGTTTACTCGTGGACCATTTGCGAAACAACGCTAGACAACGATTTTGATTGCGATAATAATTGTAAGTTTGATCGAGGATGCAAACGATGCATATATTATATTCCTCCTCCTCCTCCTCCAACCGTTGTACATGTAGCGATAGTACGAAAATATAGAAAGTTTTAGGATTCACAAGCCGATCGAGGGTAAAAACGCTTTATTGTATGTGCAATTTAGCGAGACGCCGAGATAGTATAAAAAATATAATATATTGACGCGCTTGCGACACCTGTTACTTATCGCCTAGAGATTTTCCATAACCGAGTCGGTACATCGTCCGTGTGCAAGTTCCTTTTTTTGAAAAACTCTCCGTCTTTCCATTTTTTCAAAAACAGCTGTCAACGAGAATATTTATACGTCACTAGTCGCTCGTGAGCTTTTTCACCTCCCTCCCTCCGAACGAAATGTAAATTTTTTGATAAAAATCAACTGCCACGCGTCAATTTTCGGCTTGTTTTAACCAACTCGGGAAATCTTATCAAAAGTGGAACTACCGTAGCTGCGACTGCAGTCGAGACTAGAATGAATTATTGACAGATAGCTTTTTTTACATGGACAACATAGAACACGATAGACATGTGAATGTATGTGATTAGTTGACTGCTAATTTTCGTATAAGGGTAATGGACTTGTAACAAGTTAGAGGTTTTAACGTTGTTGCATGTCGTATCACACGCGACTATAGGGAGCTTTTTTAGAAGAAATTCGCATTTGTTATTCTTTGCTTCTTTCTTCCACGTTTGTATCTTCCTCACGTTTACGATATTTCGAAAACTGTTACGTTCCACATGAGACAAGATAACGCAATTTTCCAAGTACCTGGTGCTACACTTGGCAAGAATTTTCCTTGAATTTCCTCACTGCGTATGATGTGCACTGGGCAAGTATCCTCAAATGTAGCGAATTTTCTGAAAATTGACTTAGAAAATTGAAAAAAATCTCTTTAATTCGTCGAAGTGAATTCTCACTCTTCGCCGAGTTAAAATACTGCCACTCAAACAGGAAGTGAAAAATCACCCCAGTATTTTGACTCGATATACAGTGAAAATTCATTCTAAAAAAAATTTGAAATCTGCATTTCTGGAAAACTTGAACAAAAAATAGCGCTGCCGTGGATACTTGCCTGGCGCAACGAAAAAGTTCTCATTTATCTTCTATAAACGGCGAAACAATAATAATTTTATTACGGACATTTACTATAATGTAATAATAACATATATAATATATTTACAAAATGATATATGATGTATATCATTGAATGGGCTGTGGTATACAACTTTCGTATAATGTTAAACGTCCGCGACCTCGCCTCGGGGCGTTTGGGGTTTGCCGCTAAAAAAAAAAGAAAGACAAAACGAGACGGCCCTCCGCGCTCGGAGGCGCATATCTTCGAAATATTATATTGTACTGTCACACAAAGACCACCATGCACATATTGTACCTTTTTATCAAACAAATATGAACTATCCTTAGGATGATCCAACGTCATTATGTCAATAACGCTGATGTGTTGTACCTAACGCTGCTCGTTTTCCAATAACTCAATTTGAATCGCGCCGGGAGCATTTCATCCGACGAATTCAGTTTCAAATATATATTCCGAAAATTTTCATTAACAAAAAATTTAATTTGTAAAATTCATCGACAAAAATGTTTAAAAAATAGTTGTTTGTGAATAGGGGTTTTAAAAAACCTTATTACATCGATAGACGCGTCATTTTCTCATGCAGAATTATGATTCAGAAGTTGGGTACGTGTAAGAACTCAAAGACTCATTGAGGAAGATACGGTTTTCCCATTATCAATAGTGTCCTATATTTAATAGGAAAATCTGTATCATTTTCAATGGTTTTTATTAATATCTTGGCATCAAGTCAACATTTAGGAATTAGCTTACATGCACCAAACGCTCTAATTAGGATGAAGGTGATCATTCCGAAACCAAGTGGCGGATTTTAAGGTTGGCAGTATGTATGTGTAGTGATACCAACTTAAGAATACACCATCTTGGTTTTGGAAAGACCGTTATCACCGTGTTTACTGAAATTAGTTGAGTATTTATTTAACATGGTATTCTATTGGTTGGACATAGAAATTGTTTCAGCATAAGATAGATTTTTTTTAGTTCTCTAGAATAAAGGTATGTGGGATGAATTAAACTTCTCACCAGAGCCTTTTCGTTGGTTGTAACTCCCGATGCAATTCAGATTCATGAATAGACGAATAATAAGGCTGTAAACGTGACGCCGGATGGTATCCGTTTTTAGCGCTAGAGCGTTCGCCGATGCGCGAAAAAACCATTTAAGCCCGGTATTCTTTTCGCATCGTTGATGCTCTGCGACTTTGATCGTAATGAACTGCATAGTTTTTGACTCTTAGTAAGGCTAGTTGTGGGAAAAGGCGTTTATTATAGACACTTGCTCAAAGCTTCGAAAGATAAAACGGCAAGGCACGCGCGGTCACCATTCGAACTGTCATTATTGTCCAACATTTTGCAGAATCAAACAATGCATTTTCGATTTGCTCTTTCAGATGATAAACGTGCAATCATGTTTGTGCTATATCACGACTTTTTTCAACGATTTTGGTATTTTTTCATACTCTAAATATATGCTACTTGGTTTTATTTTACAGAATCGCATCGTCCTCATTCAATAAGAGAACGTTGACTGCAAGTTCTTGTACTGATAAATGCAGATCGATTGTGACTACTGTTTGTGTCTTGGTCCCGTCCGTTGATTCAAAATATTTAAAAAAAAGTATGAATTAGAGAGAGTAAGAGAGCGGGAGAAAGAGAGAGAAAATAAAACATCTCGTGCGTCTCGAATTTCGATAATAAACAAAATTGAACGCTTTTACACTCGACGATATGCATTTAAACTGATTTTATCTAATTGCTAAGACCAACAAAGGATGTCTAGAATTTTTTATTCCATAATTATGTTAAATATTCATTGAAAAGAGTACAAGATGTCATTTACTGTAATTACTAGAAACCGTAGGATCTTTATGCGATTTTAAGCCTATTTTCCTTATGTCATTTTCACGATCCATTAAATTGGGGGAGTTATTTGCAATCGAAAGTGATTATGGTATCGACAATCAAGATACTAAAAAATAAATTTATTTACTTTCGCATGTTTCTATATTTTAAACTTACATGATCATTTTTACCCGCAGAATCAAGAAAATTAAAATTCATACCAGTATTTTTCATTAAGACAAAAATTTTTTTTTGTTTAAATAATTTATTGAATGATTCTTAGAGTGTAATGGCGTTCATGATCACTTGCGTCAATTAGGATCGCGATTTTGGGATGCGCGAGTTCCGTTTTTAGCTAAAACAAAAATTAAAAAAAAAAAAAAAAAAAAAAAAGCAAAACAAAACAAACAGGCATGCATAGAATTAAAAAAAAAGTACACGAGAAGACTCGAGATAATATGGAGGTAGACCGTGCTAAACAATAAACAATAATCTTTTTAATGTTTTTTGACTCACAACGAATTCATTAATGCCCGAATTTTCCTGATGCTTGTATGGAATCGACTGTTAATAAACAATATGTGCGAATTATAATAATAGTAACAGCATAGCACGTCACGTGCGAATGCAAATGTAACCACGGAGATTATTCTTCTTAATCTCATGACTATGTTTTTACTCCTACTACGCAAACGTTTTTGTCGCTCTTCGGATTAGTCATGTTTGGTACAACTTAAATTATTCGATAAATATGCCATCTTTTGCGTGTATCATCATCGGACCTAACGTTTTATTCCAAGTGACCTTTCTCTGTGGATTATTTGTTTGTTCCAAAAAATTATAAATAAATGGTATCTTTCATGTTCAACTCGAGTTTTTGATTTCATTTTCCATTAATGAATAATAATACACGTTATTTCCATTAGTTGAAACCATTTTATTGAAAATAACAAGTAATATGCATCAGACATTACTGTGAGAAAAAACCATTTGACAATGAAAATTACATTTTTAAATTGTGTAGGAACAAATTCAGAAATCGCAGCAATATTGAAGATTTAAAGAAAAATAATGTTGCTCGCACTTATTTTACAATAAAGGCTTGTGAGGTACTGTAGAAGAAGAAGCTATTTAGAAAATATGTACATAAAAAAATCTGCAATTCTTGCGTGGGCGTTACCTTTCTAATGGCATGACCTTATCATGTTAATTTCGAAGGTTTTCCCTACCATGCTCTTAAGATATCACGCAGCTGGATTTTTCTTGGACGTTACCATCCGCTTTTTCGATTTCCAGTAAAAGAGTGTGAAAAATATCCGCTACAGACTGCAACAGAATATTTATTGTAAATTCAGACTTTTTTTGGCGTATAACTAGAAATGACTCTTAAACAAGTGTCGAGTAATTTAAAGAATTTCTGAAAACTTTACAGCTCTTGTTATTACTTCTTACTTATTACTATCAATGTTTTTGAGAGGGTACAACAACTGACAGAACATGACACATACCTCGTTTTGCTTTGCACTCGTTTCCAAAAACGCAGCGTTCCACGAGTCAGCCAATTGTTTTCCTTGAGCATGTGTGATCATTCGATCTACGTAGAGATCTGTTTTGTTCCCAACCAAAACCATGGGTACGCTATTGGAAAATAGGTAAAAAATTGATTTGTGAATGGACCAAGAATAATCATGTAAAAAGTACATATATATTTACCGTACTATTGTTTTGATCGAGAGATTGGAATTACAAATACTTTTGAGTTTCAAATAATTTTTCAGTGTTGAAAATTAAAATATTGAAAATTCACTATTTTCTTCTCATTGAAACTTGCGCTTGTCGCAATCATTCAGCAGTTTTTAGGAAAATGAAACATTCTCAAAAGATGAATGCAACAGTACATACTGCACTTTTCCAGCTATATCCAATAGCTTTTCGTGAATGATTTGAACGACTTCAAAACTCTTGGCAGAAGTTATACTGTACACGAGGACGTATCCATGGATGTCCATGGAATACTGGGTAGGGAAAATCGAGTACTCATCTTGACCCGCCGTGTCAACGAGTCTCAAGTCAAAATCCTGGTTGTGCATTCTAGTAGTCTTTGTAAAAGCTGCAAACATTCAATTGGTGAATGATTGAATGTGCTCTCGGGACTGCAACTTTGTGTTTAAAGTGGTTGCTGCGGTCTTATGATTTTCATTGAGTAACTCAAGTTTATTAAAAAACGACATAAGTGAAATAATGGTTTATGGGAAAAAGATGCTTGGTAAAAAAATTCTTTTATGTGTTATACATATACTATGGATTAGAAACGCAAGGTAAAAAAGTCACATAAAGCTCCTCGAACGTCTATTTTAGCAATATTTATATTCCAACCATCATGGTCATCCTTAAGGGGAGAACCTCCTATAGACAGGGGTTTTCGCGCCTCAAATTTGTCCATGGATTAAAAAAAAACTATCTATCTGAGATATTTGAATTTTCAAACAATTATTCTTCTTTATTTATTCTAACTACAAAAAAAAATTTTTTCAAAAAATCTTGCTTCGATCCCGAGATATGGGCTGCCAAAGTTGACCGTGCATTTTTCGGAGAGGCAAACGGCGTGCACTCTGGAGCCTCCAAAAATGATTCTAGAGCCAAAATGTTTGACAATATTTATTTATTATAAAATCTTTAATAGAACGACGTTCTTCGAATAGCTGAAAATTTTTTTTTACTATAACTTTTATCAACAATATAGGAAAAAAAATTCAATTTTTACAAAATTCGTTAAAAAAAACGTCATTCCATTAAAGACTTTATAATAAACAAATATTGTCAAACATTTTGGTTCTAGAATCATTTTCGGAGGTTCCAGAGTGCACGCCGTTTGCCTCTCCGAAAAATGCACGGTCAACTTTGGCAGCCCATATCTCGGGATCGAAGCAAGATTTTTTGAAAAAAAAAAAAAAAAAAAAAAAAAAAATATTTTTGTAATTAGAATAAATAAAGAAGAATAATCGTTTGAAAATTCAAATATCTTAGATAGATAGTTTTTTTTTAATCCATGGACAAATTTGAGGCGTAAAAACCCCTGTCTATAGGAGGCTCTCCCTTTAAGGTATTCTTAGTTTATCCCAATTCAGATACTGCACATTCAAAGTAAAAATGTCACAAGTCTTTCATGTAGAAGTTGTAAAACTTTACCATAGCCGTACAATTTGAAAATCTAAACCCTGAGAATGTATATGTATTTCTTATCTATCAAATTTTACAATGATTTTGTTCGCTATTAGTTTTTTTTTATTTTTTTATTTTTCATTTTCTTATGATAATCATATTTCATGATGCTCAGATTTTTTAAAAAATTTGAATCCAAGTAACAAATTCATTAAAATAAAAAATAACATAAGTTCATTACTGTTTTCTATTGTAGGGTCATAGGAATCTACAAATTGTCCCTCTACGAACTGTATACTCAGCGACGATTTCCCTGAAAATAAAATTCAATATAAATACCGATTTTTAAATCAGTTAACATTGTTTCAAGTTTGACATTTCTTACCAACTGAGCGATAGCCCATGATGGCTAATTTTCTTTGTTTCAATGGCATTTTGCAGTATTTATTATAAACTCAGAAGACTCTGTAAAAATAAGAAAAAAAAAAAAAAAAAAAAAAAATGAACCAACAAATGAAATAGAAATGAAAAATAAAATCATTAATTCGTAATCAAAGGATGCATTGTACGGATCATCTGGTAAAAGTATATGAAAGCGCCATACCCACAGTCCTAAGCAATTTTATGATGACGCAAAGCAAGTAAATATGCATCGAATTCAGAACAATGTGCTAATCACATACTCTTACAAGTGGAAATATTAAAAATAATATACGTTTTTGACCAGCATTTTTATAAAAGTAATAGGATGGTAACAACGAAAAACAAAAATCTTCATGACTATTTAAAGTAAACTAGCAGTTAAAATCACCTTAGCTGCTACAAACTTTTTCTTATTAAAAATATCAGATCAAAGTCCTGGAAAATAAGACTACAGGAAATCATAAATTGTGGCAGATTTTTTTTTTTTTTATTGAGATTGCAATATTTTGATAAATTTTTTATATGATCTATTGAGTACACATACAATCAAAAAAGCAAGTATCATTTAGCATAACCTTTTTAAAGTGGCATGCGCACTTGTCAAAAAATAATATCTGATAGCCCCAGACGACCCAAAGTATTTTAAAAAACTCTGGTCATGACGAAACCATACAGCAAATCCTTAGAAATACGTGTATTTTCGTGCAAATACAAAAATTTACGAATACACATTTGATAAAAAAGGATTTGATCCTAACCTTTTCCATATCAGTTTTCCCATACTAAGAATATAAACATCAATTGCAATTAACACTGAATGCGAATTGGTGCAATTTACTGATGTTCAAGTCCCAAAATAATCTGAAAAATATCAATAATGTCAAAATATGTTAAAGATAAGACGATAAAATTAAACCAAAGAGATTCTTAAGAACAAATTCTTAGATTTTTCTGGAATAAAATGTATAATTATATACCTACCTACATTATAATAAGGTACAACCCGTACAACATATAAAAAAAAAAAACAACAACATCTATGGGAAGCATCCTCTGTTCATAATCCCTAAAACACAATTTTTGCCTTTAAGACAGAATACTTTAGTCAACAAAATTCTACTTTTAGTAAAGGACAAGTTCTTATTATTATGAATTGATTGTGCATGATCCAAAAGACATTTATGCTTAAGTTTTTTTCCTAATTAATTTACTTTGTGAGTTTTTCAGTTTTTTATTTTATAACTTTACATAAATGAAGGAAATGCTTCTTTTCGATGTTGATAATAAAACCAGGTCTTGCGATTACTTTTTTCAAAAAAAGTGTGTACTACAAAATTCGATTATTGTAGAAAACTAACAAGACTCTTCCAGGATTAAGTGAGTTAAGTGAGATATTTGTTAAAAATAAATTATTTATTAATTAGTCTGGTTATGAGACGCAGAGGCAACAATTTTATTTGTTATCAATAATTTCGAAACGTTTGGAATATTAGAAATATAGGTACAGTGTGGTATAAATTGACATTAGATCTTTTCTCTGCTTTTTTGATGCAAACAATAACTTGGTCACATGTTAGATTTTTATATTTCTATAAAATATAATCAATTTCAGTTTTATAATACAAGGTTAATACAGGTTTTGTTCGTCAATCTATATTGAAAAAGAGGTAACTAAATAAGACATCAAAATTTAATTATTCGTCAAATATTCTGCATTTTGAAAAATTTATCAATTCAATGAAGGAACTAATTCTATCCACTTTACTCGATTTTCTCAGTCAATGATTCCTCTCATTGAATTCATATGCGAGGAATCATTGACTGGAAAAATTGAGTAAAGTAGATAAAATTAGTTAGTTGGTTCAACCCAGCGGGAAATTTATGGATATTATCAATGAAGGAAATATCATATTGTACAATTTTTAGATAAAAAACTTGATGTTAAAGTGTATGAATAGTTATTAGTATATCGCGCATAAAGGGGCAAAGTAACGTCTTTTCATGCGCGACGGCACAACGCTGTCGGAAAGAAGAAATACCGAGAGCCGTAGGCCCGAGGTAATTCCACGAGTTTCGACAGTGTTGCCGCTGCGCGTGAAAAGGCTTTGCCCCGTGATACGCACTGCACTTTTCTTGGTAGACGCGTAAATGGTTATGCGCGCAGCGGAGTAAGCATAAGTTTCCCTTTTCGACTCGGTTCCTTTTTTTCTTTCTTCACTGTTCGAAAAGGGGATTCTTACGCTCAATCCGCGAGCAACACAACACACTAATTTAAAGCGGCTACCATCGAAAGAATTGAACGATGAAAAAACGAAAAAATGTACATTTAAATAAAGGAATTCTAACTGAGATAATTCAATTGATATATTGGTGAATCCGAGCCAAAAATCAAAACAACAGATGTGTTGTGTTCTAATGATTTTTATCCCTCCTAACTTACATTGCTAATGTAAAGGTCGCCGTCGTAATCGCGTGTGGTTCCCACGGTAGAAAATGAAAGAAAAAAGTAAGATAAGAGGACTAGTCTTCTTATTATTTTCTTGGGACAACGACGTATTGGTCGTCTCCGTGATTTACCGCCTTTTTTGCATATTGACATATATCTATTTAGATTGTGAATAGGTTTTGACGACAAAGTTATGACGTATTTGAGGATTTATATAATTTGACTTGTTTTTTTACCACACACAATGAAAGGGATTTCCTTCATGTTTGTATTTATTGGAACTCCTTCAGTAAAAAAAACTATTCTGAAGAGGGCTTTATTTAAGCCGAAATATTAAAATGTTCATATCAAGAGTGAAATGACTTTTTTATCAACCTTGGCTCCATGCGATCATATAAGGGATTAATTTACACATTTCGGAGCATATAAACATTTGATTTGGAATTCAAAATGTGTTTTCCATCTATCATATATTAAACTTTAAACATTCATTCGAATGTCACTACGAAAAATGATGGATAAAAGAAGTAAATTTGTGTTGACATTAAAAATTTCATTCGATCAATAACTGTCATAATGTCAATTTTTAATGAAATTGACCTTAAATATAAAAATCACAAAATGTTCTTATTTCAAACATATATTTGTCATATTTCGAATAATTAACTATAGTTATTTCTGAATCTTACATTCATGGACTTTACATATAACTTTTATTCTAAAGGGTGTACCAAGATCCCCTAACAAAAAAAACCCAATATTTCATATTCAATTTTAAGTCGGAGAGTTTTTAACTACTTTTTATAAAACTCGAAATTGAAAAAGTTCTTCAAACATAAAGTTTCAACAGTAAATGCGCTCTCACGATGAGTGGGGTTGGACTTTTCAGACAAAACTTTTCCCAAATTTTCTTTACATTTTTCTGAGTCGAAAATGTTCTTTGCTACCTTTGACAAAAATTGAAATGAAAAAAGTTATTTAATGTAAAAGTTTCAGTAAATTACATTTCTTAGATTTTGTGCTCGAGTAACTTTCATGATTTTGAGTTTTGGCAAAGAACTTTTCGACCCAGAGAAATATGGAGAAAATTTGAGAAAAATTTGATCCGTGAATCCGACCCCTACTTGTTGGGGGGGAGCGTTCGTTAAAATTTTTGGCTCCAATAAATTTTCTAATTTTGAGTTTTATGAAAAGTGGTAAAAGACTTTTCTACTCGAAATTTTTTTAAGGAATATCAGGTAAAACTAAAAATAAACTCAGTAATTTGTAAAAAAAAAAAAAAAAAAAACTACAATAAATGTTTTTGAAAAAATATTTATATGGTTACATGCAATTTTCGCATTAAAATGAGAACTTGTCCTACGATCAAAATTTGAATGTGTACCTAACATAAAAAGCTTAAAATTAAAAGAAAAATAAATAAGTATTAAAGAAAAAATTTTGTATTGCCTTTGAAACGGTTAAAGCTAGCAATTATAAACCTGTTTCAACAGTGAAAAATGAAGTATTTCAGGGCGACACACAGGGGATGGAAAAGATTTAGATATGCTCACTTTTAATGTTTTCCAGACACAAATTATCATGTGTGTCACAGAGCACTAAAAGTCGATCAAGAATGAGTGTTTGTGCTCCCAAACATGCAATAGTACATTATGTGCCTGTTGCGTGAAGTATTTTACGCCATAATAACCGAGAAGTCACGTCAAAATGTCGGTTTTGAGGTTAAAATGGCATAATAGTACACTCGGCGCGTACAAAGTAGCCAGGCTCGGGTCTTGTAGTGCACTAGGCAAACGATTGTTTAGGGCCGAGAGAACGCTTGAATCCATTAATCACTGCCTGGCTCTCAGGTCCATATCGTCCACGCGTTTTTAACTCTGGAGGCTTTTTCGACTTGAGTGAGCAAAACCATTTATAAATATGTCAAAAACCTGCTCATCTTCTGGGGACGCGTTCGTTCCGATGCACTAAGTGGGGAATCACTTTGTGCGCGCTGAGTGTATATTACATACCTAGGACTGGAATTTTATATTTACGAGTGCAAAGTTTGTAGACCGAGACGAATTCGAGGTTTACAATCACACGAGTGAATATAAAATTTCTGTCATAGTTGCGCAGGATATTTTATGTACTGAGGGCTGGAAACCAAGTTTAGAGATTTTCCACTGGACGAGAAACGAGTTTTCTATGCCAGAGGTATATAGTATACTAATACCTGCCTTCGAGGACTTTTGGGTCAGAGAAACAAACTTTATGATAAAAGGGTAAAACTTTAGCAATGTGGCTTCTGCAAAAATTGCATTGAAGAATTTCTTGTTGTTTTTGAAGAGTGTTATTTTTAAATAATATCGACAACATGTAGGGTACACAAAAATTCAAATGATTTACTATTGTTTACAATTGAAAAAGATATAATATTACAAGCACTTTTGAATCTTTTGAATGTAAAACTGTTACTTAATGTGGGTAAATTTTTTTTTAGAATGTTAAACATAAAGTTTTTGCAAAAAGCGAGATTACTCATTTCATGGTGCTGATAATTCAATGATTTTTCTAGATTTTTATACATATTTTAATATCTGGGTTTATTAATTTTTTAATTTTTTATGGTAAACAATGATAAATCATTCAAATCTTCGCATGCCCCTCATGTTTTCAATATTACATATCAATAACATTCATTTTCAAAAAGAATAGTATATTACGTAGTAGGTATGGATGTGCGAATTTGGCAAAACGATGTAATTACAAACCTTGCCTTCGGCTTGGTCTGTAATTACACCGTTTTGCCTATGAGCACATCCGTACTACTTTAAATGAGATATTTTCCATCACAATGGCCAAACAGTCACTTCAAAATGTCAGTCTTGAGGTTAGAGTAAAGAAAATGAATTCGTTTAATGCAATTTTTTGCAAAAGCAGTTATTTTAAAGTTTTATTATTGAAAATTACACATTTTAATGAATATCCATATCAGGGGGGGGGCAACTTTGGCCTTTTTAAATGGGCTAGTTTGTACTGCTAAAGTATATGGCCGCTAGAGGCGCTGCAATCTTGCCAGGCTCTTTTTATTGATTCCTGTCATTTGCCGTCGTTCCATATTTTCCAAAATTATCAACAAATCAAACTGTTGCCCACAAAGTCAATCATGCAACATATTAAATACATATTTTAATAACTAAAAATTTTCTGGGTTTAAAAAAAGTGTCGTCTGTTAAAAGTCATTGATTTTTCAATGATTTCTAAGAAAATATTTTCTCATGAAAGCTGTCTATTCCTCTTGCCTTTTAAAGCACATTTCCCACCAAACATTGGAAAACTTTTTTATGAAAAAACTAATCTACTGACAATTCTGGAGAAAATATATATTATGAGAAAAGCTGCAACGTACTCGATAATAAATTCATGCTTTAACATTAAATTTACAGTATAATTTGAAGAATTGATTCAAATGTTCCCACGAAAAATTGCCTGGCAAGATTGCAGTGCCTCTAGCGGTCATATACTTTAACAGTACAAACTCTTAACATGGAGTTGCACCCCCATGATCTATATCATCCATAATGATTAGGCAGTGCTTATTCGCACAGTTTGTGTACTTCGTGTTATACAAGAATTCAGACTTCCGGTATCTTCGTTTTTTTGGTGTACTTTGGGTGATATAAGTTTTCGTGTTTTTTGACGGAATTTTTGCAAAAACTTCGTAACAAAACACACGAAAAATAACATCAGCTGCTATTACAAAAAATATAAGAAATATACTAAGATACCCGAAGTCTGATTTTTCGTGTAATATGAAGTACTTGAATGGTGCAAATAAGCACTACTTCGTAATAGATTAGAATTACCTAGAATTATTAAATTTTTAAAAATAAATACATAACTTTTTCCTGAATAAAAATCGAGAATTTATGAATTTTTCTTTTTTTTTACTGTCATACATTTTGAATTTCAGGTACATAAGTTAAATTACATCACACAGTGTTACATATTTTTTAACATTCATAACAATTCATAAGCAATATACTTTAATCAGAAAAGGCACAGAAAACAAATATCAGCGCATGTTGATATTATATGAAACATTGTTCAAAATTGTAAAATTTCCAAGCAAAAAGACAACAAAAAAAACCAGAGGTGTGCGGGAAAGGAAATTTCGGGGGCCAGGATGAGACGGGAATTTTTCAGGTATGTCGGGACGGGATCCCGAGTTTTTCGGGATCTGGAAAAGTTCGGGAATCCCGGAATCTTCGGGAATCTTGAAATGTTCGAGAATCTTGAAAATTTTGGGAATTCCAAGAAATTCGTGAACCCGAAAAGTTTGAAAATTTTGGGGAATCGAAAATTTCAAGATGTTTGTATATTAACAAATGCTCTATGAATCTCAAAGTATTCAATAATTGGGAAAGTGATATAAAATATAAGATTGTGAAACATTAGTTCATTCTGGAGTATTAAGTATGTATGTCTTAAGTTTTCAAAGTGTTTTTTTACCAAATAATATTCATATTTTCAATTTGAAATCTATTTTCTCAGCTTTCATCAGTACATTTTTCAAAAGAGCTCACAATGTAGATCCACAATTAATTCAGGGTGATCTGTATTAATGATTCATGTTTTCTGTATCTACGTACGTTAGGTGGACTTCTGGAATGTAAACGTGAGGGATAGGGAATGCAGAGCGAATAAAATTTGGGGCAGAATACCTGTGAAGTGAAAAATCATAGCAATCTTTTCCGGAAGAGCTTTTTTAATGAGCTTCACCAGCATACCATGAGTTCTATAAAATTCTGTATTAGGAAATGTCTCGGGAATTCCAGACGATTCTGGATCCCGAGATGTCCCAGAAATCCCCGAAAATTTGGGAATTCCCCGTTAGTTTGGGATCCCGATTTTTTTCGGGAAACGATCATTCCTGTCCCGAGGCCTTTCCCGTCCTGTCCTGGCCTCGGAAATCGGGAGAATTCGGGATCCCGCACACCACTAAAAAAAACACGTCCAACGTCCAAGCATAGACATAAGCTTTCAAATACCCAAAAGCTTTCAAAGATGATGAAACCCGGAAAAAATGACCAGAGCAACGAGGGCTGAAAAAAAGGTCACCATTTTTTTGGGTCATATCGATATGTCGATATAACGACTCCAAGGAACGACTTTCTTGAAAAAAAAGGTTCTCACTTCTTTGGTTTATTGATTTTTCAATCCATGTAATGGATTTTTATTTAAAAAAAAATTATCATCTAACCAAATGCCGCCATATAATAATATATAATTAGTTAACAGTTAACGATGTGGAACATTTAGTAACAATGAACATTTCATCACATTCTGAAACTTGTGACTTGCCAGGTAGTAAGCAACTTTCGAACTTTCAATCTAATATTGATCAAGAATGAAAAAAAAATTGACAACTCTTTTTTTTAGATTTATTACACCTTCGAAAATTGCCCCCCCCCCCCATTTTGCCGCCCTTGCTTGAATCCGGCCCTGAGAGCAACAAGTAAAACAATCAAAATATTTGTATAATGTATGTGCACGTCGATAAAAGTAATGATGATTTACGGGAAACTACGCATGAAAAAATTTTGAAAAAAATGCATATCTCAAAATGAGGGGAAGTATGACCTACAGCCGATTCAAAACATTCATATATCCCAACCCAACGTGATTACCAAAACATACGGAAATTGTCATGTTCATCAATTGCGCATCAACAATTATTATTTGTAATTATTATTCATACTGTGATGTATTCCAAGGACTACTCGGGATTTTCTAAAAATGCGTCAACATAATCGGTTATGCAAATAAAATATGCCATTTTACCCAGAATTTATCGATTGTTCTTCAAAAATCTCATGGACGTGTGAAATTTTTCTGGATTCACGTTGTTATTTTGGATATGCGTATCATCGGATAAACAAAATTTCCTGCAGTATTCCTTCGGAATTCCAGGAATTACGTAGCATCGGCTCTTGTTTTCCTGCTTTTCCTATGTATACTTTTGCGACGTAGCACTATACTACGTTATATATACTGCGTTGTACACTTTGTAGTTGCGTAGTAGTATTGATGATGAAAAGAATGACGACGCGATAAACGACAATTAACGACTTGATTCTTACTTAATAGAAGCACGAATTTCGTGCAATTTTGTGTCACTTGCAGAATTCTAGGCAATACGTACTGACTCGTACTGATACGTACAAATACGGATTTGCAACAATTTGCGGCGACGCGTGTGTATGGGTAGGACTAATAAGTCCCGAAATATTTAGTCCCGAAATGCTCGCGAGCTCCTGTTCTCTGGTGGTGGCGGAAAGAAGTAAACACATTTAAAAATGAGTAAGTTTAGGAGGACGTCAGCTGATAGTTTGGCGTGCATTAGTGGCTATGTTTGGCTATGATGTAAACAAAAATATAAACACCATGTCCGCGATATATCCAGACGTGTTTATAAATGCGAAAAAATTTAATGTGAACCTAAATCTTTGTCTTATTTCTACAAATCGAAAACTTAGACGTCGCAAAAAAGCAGTTGCGTTCAGATAAGTACCAAAATGTGTTTACGTATATTGATGTTTCAAGAGCATTGTTTTCTTTGTGTTAAATTTCAATTTACAGATTCCAAGGTGTCATCGTGGGAGTAAAAACATTCCCTGTATCAACAGCAATTAACAGGAAGATTACTGTTCAGTTGGAGGGACAGGTATACGTAAGTAAGCCTTATCAATAATTTTGTTATTATTTTGTACGTCTGCTCAACGTATCTTCATACTTCGATTTATTTTCTGGAATTAAAAAAAAATTATCATGCTTTATTTTTGCGCTTTGACTTATAGTTTCAAGACTTTCATAATCAATAGTCTTTTGATTTTTTCTTTATCAAAAACAAACGAAGTAACACAAAATTTTAAAAGTGTGTCGAGCTTCTTGATTTTTGTATGACTATTTTCGAAAATAATACTTGAACTTGCTTTAAGACAACTGTATAAGTTAAAAATATTACTTTAAGTTGTAGCAAAAAACTTTTTCGCTTTATTTCTTATATTGATGATAGAAACGAAATTTGTAAATAAAAAGAAATTTTTAAAATGTATTTATAACGTTCATCAATAAGACATACTTCATAATGATATGAGACAACTCTACTAGTAGAAAATTGAAGGAAAATTCATATCATATTAATTTATTGGCTAAGTCTCGATTCTGAATGATGGAAGCAAAAGTTTCAAGCTGGAATTTGTTTTTCAAAATGTATTTATTACCTTTTTTTGAAAAATAGTACGCGATAGTTCTCTAATACAATTCTAGTAGTTTTAAAAAATCAAATATTCTCGATTTTCCCAGTCAAATTACTTCTTGAGATTTATTATAGTTACAAATCGTCGACGTTTCGACTCATTCAGAGTCCTTTTCAAGACAACCTATCACCAATGTAAGAAAATAAATAAAACTAATCATCACATATTACAAAATCAAGTTATAATAACTCACATCATACTATGTATACTATTTCCATTTCCTCTAGTCATGTTCTTTCAAAAAATAGCCATTGCCATTCAAGTCAGTTTGTAAAATACATATGTTACTACATTATAATGAAGAATAATTACATAGTAACTCGTCAATAACTGGAAATATATTGAGCATTCCTGTACAATCAGATGTGCTAGTGATAAAATTTCTATGACGTATACAATATTTCGTTGTGTATGATCATGTAATGCTTATGAGTGACATGAAGTTTATATTTCATGATTTCTATATAATACAATTTTACAATCATTAACAATACTTAACTAAAACATCATACATACCATTCCAGTGTTCAAGGTCCTTTTGCTTATTCATTACTTTATTTTCATATTTCTTAATGTAGACCATTTCCGCAAACAATCGTTTGTAATATAAAGATTCCTTATTTGAAATTTCAAAATTATCCTAGTCCATTTCATGATCAAACTTAATTCTGTGTTCACTAATAAAAGTAGGTTCGATATTAGCTTTATTAATATTCTCTTTGTGTTCTTTTATTCTTTTCTCTATATGTCTGCGAGTCTGACCTATGTATAATAAATGACAATCTTGGCATTTAATCTTATATACAATATTTGATTGCCTTTCTTTTTAAACTTTATCTTTACCAAGTTTAACGAAAGTATTAGCTTTATTCTTATATATTTTATCGATTATATTAACACCAAACTTTTTGAATTTTTTCTTTATTTTCTCCGAAAAATTTTTTATGTAAAATAAAGGTATGATCTGTTAAAAATCTTCAGTTTTTTTATCCTTCATGTTTTGTCCAATTTTTTCTCTATTATGTAAAATCTTCACTCTATTAGAGATTACCTGTTCAGTTAAAGAAATTGGATAGTCATTATCTTTCAAAATACTTTTCACCCTTATTAAATTCTCATTAACAAACTCTTTATCAGATAATAATACAGCTCTATCAACAAGACCAATGATTGTGCTAACCTTATGCATCAAAGGATGTGCCGAATAGTAATTCAAACACCTATTGGATGCAGTCGGTTTCTGGTACCAATTTGTCCTTAACAACAAATCAAGTCCCTCAATCACAGTAACATCCAAAAAGTTCAGATCACCATTTGCCCCCACCTCGACAGTAAATTGCAACCTTTCATGGTATGCGTTAAAAATATGTAGCATCTCATTAACCTTGTCTTTAGGAATAATCATGAAGATATCATCAACAAATCTTAAAAATTTAAATGGTTTAAAAGATAATTGTTTTAAGCAAAATATTTCTAAATCCTTTATTACAATATCAGCAAAAATCGGAGAAGACGGAAATCCCATTGGACTACGATATGTTTGAGAATAGAAATTATCATTAAAAGAAAAAAATGTATTATCAAATAAAATCTCAACTGCTAAACTAAATTCATCAAAAGAGATTTTCACATTTTTTGAGATAAATCTCCATCTTTATTTTATAGATTCCAACACTAATTCTTGAGGAATATTATTAAAAAGGGAAACAGCATCAAAGCATACTAAGTAATGATCTTTTGGAATAGTTAAATTTTTTATCATTTTAGTAAACATCCAACTATCTTTAATATATGACTCTGGTTTAGGAATAGATTGAGTAAGAATATCAGTTATAAACTTCGACAATGCATAGAGTGGACTATCAATTGAAGAAACAATGATTCTTAAGGGATTTGACTGTTTATGTATTTTTGGTAGTCCATAGCATCTCGGTAACTGTAGTAGTGATTTTAGCAATTCTAGCAATTCTAGTGAAGTAGCAATTCTAGTAGTGAAAAATATTTATTTAAGTCGTAGCTAAATCTCTATCTTATCTTGATGATGGAAACAACATTTGTAAAAGAAAAAAAAATTTTTTAAATTTATTTATAACGGTAATTTAAAAATTTATACCTTGTAATGCTATGAAACAACTCAATTAGTAGAAAATTAAAAGGAAATTTGTTAAAAATTTTCATCTGCTCTGTCTCAATTCTGAATGATGGAAACGAAATTTTCAAGCTGGAATATAATTTCAAAAAATTTTTTTAACGAAAGTTTTGAGAAGTTAAACAAATATTTTGTTACTGCCTTGCTTTTTTTCCTTAGAAATTTAAAAATTTATATTAAGGATTGAAATTCCGTTTCTATGATAATCACATTCTCTAATATGTAGAATTTTTTGTAAGAAAATTTATAAATATTGATTAAATGTTTTATTGATGCTTTAATTTTGTTTCTCAAAAACTTTAAAATTGGAGTATGTGTCCTCCGTTACAAATAGCTCTAAATTTAATTTTTTGCTCAATTTTTACATTTAAAAATATTTGGAATTTAATATATGAGTAAGTTATTCATTACCCATTTATAAATAAATGAATATAACTGTAACATTAGTTTCATTCCTTTATTTTTGTAATAAAGTACATATTCATATGCAGATAAATATAAATACTTAATAATAATGAATCCTATGAGTTTCCAATTGTAAGGAATCTAAACAGTTAACAACCATTCAGGATTTAAAGTTTTTGAGAACGAAAAATTTGTCGAGCCTTTTCACTTCCCTCTTGTTATAATTTCTCGTATGCATTTAGGGATTCGACAGAGTTTTAACATAACGAATTCCTTGAACTTCCAATGGTCACATTTTTGATTTTATATTGTACTTTTGATAATTTCTTCAGTCTTCCAAACTGTTTTACAATTTCATGAACTACTCATGTATCTTCCATAATCTAATTAACAGTCGAAAGGATGCCTTTTGAAATTTATGGATGGTTACATTCTAAAACTTACATAACTAACATTTTCATTTCCTAAAATTAAACTTATACTTCTAAATTTTGCCAAGTTGAAGACTTTTTCAGCTCAAACATTTTGAATTCACGTAAAGTATTCTTCGTCGAGACATACTACATCAACAAATTCTTCATCGCTGTCATCAACGACTGAAGTGCCTTGCAATTCGCAATCTCCAACAATTTCATTTATTTCACTTGGCCCTTCGATGTTGAGGCTGCCTTGCACTTCCATTTCGTTTTCACCGCATTCACTGTACCAAAGTGCTGTGTTCCCAAAAATTGAAAAAAAAAAATTATGTTAAAAAGTGAGAATTCTGATACTAAAATCCCCCAAATTTTGGGGTAGTTCCCCAAAATTCAGGTCATTCTGCAATTTGTAGGATTCAGCCCTAAAAATCAGTAAAGTAAAATACAAAATACGAACACAAAAAAAAAATGCAACGAAAGTTAAACATGAGAGTAAAATGTGAGGCCAGGAATTCAATAATTTAAAATAATTATAATCACTGATTCTATTGTCGATAAATAAAAATTTTTGATTAAGAGAAATCGAAGTCTTTGATGTTCTGAATTTTTTTTTTACAGAATCGATTTCACAACAATGAATAATCAAAAAAATACTATTCAAACAAAATTTTTCATTCCTTATTTATCATTTTCCCAAATTACATTAATCGAATTACTTTTTATGCATGACACTAATTTCATTCTTGTGTTACACATTTTGTCTTTCGGAATGTTTTTTAGTGGATTTTTGGCTCATTTAAGCAAATATACGCTTCTTTCGAATGATTCTCACATTTTTCATTAAGGTTTCTCCTAAACATTAATATATATTATAAAAAACTTCTACTTTCACGAATTGTAATCACCTCAAAATTCAATCATTTCTTTTTACTGATGCTAATTCATCAATATTATGATGATAACAAAAATAAAAACTTTCGAAAATTTTCAATAAAAATATCAAGATTCTTGATGAATCAAAATTTTGTAGGTGTAAATAAGGGCGCTAATATCTTTCATATATATATTTTTTTATGAAAATCCTAAGTAAAATTTAATTTATGGAGGTGATACCTTAAGGGACTTGCCCCCAAAGTTAGGAGATATCGGAGCGAGGAACAGTACTCATAACTGAGAATACTTCAAAGATAAACGATGGAAAGGTGTGCAAAATTACGTATTAATGTTTAAGAAAGTATTGGGTTTACCGATTCCACTCGTGTAGTAATTTCCTATTGTCCGACTCAGGTTTTGTAGTGCCAAGTAAATGACGTCGTCCATGTTGTGGCTTTTTCGGCGTTTTTTCTCCACCAGCTTTTCCTCGATCGTTTGCCAGACTTTTTCCAACTCGCCGGACTTCAGTTGGTCGTTCTGCGACTTTTCATGACACGAGTTGCAGCCTTCCGCCAAGTCTTGCTTGAGGCTCTGATGGTCATCCCTAACCATGATTTTGAAACTTTCTGTGAAGAGTATGGAAGCAATTAGTAGATAATGTACATTGAAAAACTAACTGATGTTTGATGAGTTTAATGTTAGTTTTATTATATATTTCGACGTTTATGTTTATTTAGATTTTATCAATAATATTCATTTACATTTTTTTAGATATTACAAGACATATTTTATTACTTTTTCATACTTGTATTATATATAATCGTTCAGAAGTACTGTCAAGTTTACATAGAGAGAAAGATTGTGGAAAGTATGAATCAATCACAGTTTAACATAGAAAAGTTTTTTTTATTGCAACTAAGGTATTGGTTATTGGTTTTAAATATTGGTTGTCATTTTTTGAAATTTTCCTATCACCCAAGGAATGTAGATAAAATTTTCTACTACAACCAAAAACGAGATGTGTATGAAAGTAACTTTTTTTTACTGATGAAATTGAGAACTGAGGGATTGATTCGGAATTTTCTTTTGAGCTGTTTGTTTATAGATTCCACGGCATTGTTGGTCCTTTCCAATTTTCCAAAACAGCAGTACTCGCTTTTTCGCCAAGAAACAAGCCAGTAACTGCTGAAGTAGGTGTCGCAGAATGATTTGAACTTTCGGTGAAGTTCAAGAAAAAATGAGACATCTTCGTCTATGAAAATTGCCAACTTGGCCAACTTGGCGTCTGACACCATCTCTTCGATGTCAGCAACGATTAGCTCGTATCCTCGGTCCATCATGGTCTCCGGAAGAAGGGGCAAGGCAATGAATTTCCGCCTGATGGAGGACCATTGCCTTTCGAACATTGCGATGACGTTTTTCGCCTGTCATTATATTTGAAAATTACTTCATAAATTTATAATTGTAGAGACTACTTTCTTTCTTATATTTTGTTTCCGATGCTCCTGAACTTGAAATTTAAAAAATTTAAAAACTGAAATCGCCCAATCAATTATGCAAGTGAAATGTTTCCTGTGATAAGTCAAGGGGGTAGGGGAAGAGACAACTCTTTAAGTTGTTAGAGTAAAATAACTCGATCCAAACCTGAGCATTGTCTGTCTCACAACTTTTTTGCAGCAAATCGTTCCACTTTCTCAATTCATCGATCTGATGATTTATTTTCATTAGCTGCATTTTTCGATGGACCGCTTGAGCATAATGAAAATAACATTTCTGCTTCTCCGCATCACCGAAAACTTTCTCTACAGCTTTTCCGATCGCCGGTTCAAAATCGGTCATAACCGATTGTACTTTCAGAATCGGAATGTTGTCGCGGAACGTTTTCAATACTCTTTCATAGGCATCGATCGTTTTTTTGGTCATTATGGCCCATGAAATCGCATGATCCTATAAAAATGTTAAGGGAACCGGTGAGAGTTACTTTAAAAATTTCATTTTATATTTATATATCAATATATTTGTACCTATACGTATTTATATTATTATTTTAGTACATATACATTTAGAGTTATTTTTTCTTCATTTGCATTATTGAATGTTTAAAAACAAAGCCGACTCTTTTATAAGTCTTATTGTTACATTTTTATGACTGTTATGAATTTTTGTTACGTCCCACTGAGCAACAACTACAAGAAATTGTTCGTTTCTTGAACCCGGTTCACGTACTTCTTTCGGTAGTATTCTGTATGTAGCATCAATTTTCAAATTGCATGCCACTTGAAGCGGAACCAACTCTTCTGACATGATTTCAATCATTTGTCTGCTTTGAAAAAGTAATGACTCAATTTCATTGGCGTCATTAAAAATTGGCGTGCCAAAAATTTCCCCTCCGTCATATGATATATTTTCGCTCTGAAGTTTTACGCCAAAGTCTTTTAAAGACTTGATCCCGGAGAAATTCTCCTGCCTATGTTTTGCGATCCAGTTTTGCATAGTGCTCTTAACTTTCTTGAATTCCAGTAATTCGGCTGAATGGCCGTTTTGAAATCTTTAACGCGACGAACAATGTGTATTAATCTTACTATAGTGACATTAATATTAAAAACTATGATAATAATAAAAACTATGAGTTCTAACGCACGGCTCTCCTCTTCAATTGGTAACTGATAACCAGGGATGTGAGGTGATAAAGTAAATTTACCGGTAAATTACTGGTCATGACCGTCAATTACGACGATAAAATTTTTTTCAATTTTGACCGTCAGTTTACCCTGTTGGTCAGAATCGTTGTTATGATCATGATCAAAATTAACGGGGTTTGGAAGTAACGAGTTACAAATTTAGAAGTAACGCGTTACAATTTTTTCAGAAAAACTAAAAAAGTACTACAAAAACTGAAAGAAATAAGATCTTGTTATATATCGCGAGCATCATGCTTTCACGATATATATTTTTGGAATTCGGCCTCGATTGGCTTTCAACCGGGCCTAATTTCGACGCGGAATTAGGGGACCTGCATGCCAGACTTCAGGTCGCCCGAGCACTTTTGTTTTTTCGTGAATCCATCCGCTTTCCATTTCTTTCGGGATACCGGCGGATGTTTTCCTGAATTGTAGTTTTATGGGATTGTTTTTTTCTTTAATAGAATACGCGTACAGTAATGGATCTTTTTCATGATGGGATATTATAATGATCTAGCAATAATTGGCCTAAAAGCATTCTTTAGATTAGAAGTATCTATTCCACAGAAAATTTGGTGAATGGCGAAATTGACCTTGTTTTTTCTGTTATTGCCTAACGAAATTGGGAAAGTAGAAGTTTCTAATTTTTTTTTACCATAATCTGAGTGGGGATTTTCGGGTATAAAAGATGGTGCAATTTTCAGCAAAATGTTCAGTCTTGTTAGAGTCTTGTTGGAGCAATCTTGGGAAGTCAATTGTCTCTAATATTTTTGACAGGGAACGCCTAAAATAATAAAAGTATCTCCCCAGTTAAAAACTCCGCCCTTCCTTTTTCTTCTTGCCAGATTCAGTACAGCGCTCGTGACAAGTAAGTTGAAATAGTTGATTTAATTTTGATCGCTTTTGGAAGCGGGAAATTTTCATTTGTATTGATCGCTTTTCGAAGCGGGAAATTTTCATTTGTATTGATCGCTTTTCGAAGCGGGAAATTTTCATTTGTATTGATCGCTTTTCGAAGTGGGAAATTTTCATTTGTATTGATCGTTTTTCGAAGCGGGAAATTTTCATTTGTATTGATCGCTTTTCGAAGCGGGAAATTTTCATTTGTATTGATCGCTTTTCGAAGCGGGAAATTTTCATTTGTATTGATCGCTTTTCGAAGCGAAAAATTTTCCTTGCTTTCACTGTCTCCTTTCGAGGCAGAAATTTCAGCTTTATTTTTTTTGACGCTTTTCGAAGGGGTTTTATACAGATTTGTTTAGCTTGTCGCTTTTCGAAGCGGATAAAAAAAAACCCACTTAAGCCTCTCCTTCTCTCCCCATTGTAGTGAATCCCCCCCGAGCAGTGGCCCTTCAGGAAGCTCGGAGCCGAGCACGGCTGCACGGAATTCGATCGAACGGAGGATTCCACGAGTTCGAGACCCGAGGACAGCCTGAATTGTGGGCCCTCATCAAGTTCCTCCAGGGAAAGGTGCCCGGAGTCAGGAACTGGCCGGAGACATTCGCCGACGCGTGTCCTCTGATCTTGAGGGCTCAGAGGGCGTAACAACCCAGTAACAACGAGAGGGCTTCCGGGAGTCGACGACGAGATTCACGGTCCAGCTGGGCCCGGCTCGACCCGCTTAACCCCGGTGGAGTCCTAATCCGGTGCCGGCACTGCGGGACTACCACGAGCGCCGCCGACAAGGAGACTCATGCGTCGTCGGTGAAACTCACGGTTCGTCGAGACTGCTCTGGATGCAATAGACGAATCTTCGGGGTTGTTAGGCGTCAACCCGAGGGAAACGGGAGCACCGGAGACTTTGTAGCCTCCCAGGCTCCATCACCCGCCCCGGAGTCCTCGTCCACCCAGGCCACCACACCGTGTCCGGAACCCTGGTATCGTCCTTCGCAAGTACCCCATCCAGAGCTCCCAGGCTTCCCAGGGGAGCCACAGGTGGTGAAGGTCATCGTCCGGGTCCCACCTCAGCCCTTGCGGAGAGGTGGTGACAGGCCCCCCCGCCATAATCGAACGCCGAGCTCTCGTCTCCAGCCCCCTGTGTTAGTTGATCTCACGCCGGAGCCCCATTCAACCCAGCCAGCCGAGAGAGACGCCCCGTCGGCAGTTCCCCGGATTCGAGAGGTGCAAGAGCTGACTACCCAGGAACTTCCGGAGGCATTCCAGCGGGCACTACGAGAAGCCCGTCGACATCGACGGCGGGGACCAACTGTCCGCCCTTACCGGCGCCCTCCACCAGCAGAAGCAGTGACCGACTCTCCACCTGTATCCCCGGGAACCGAGGTCCGACTTTTGGAGGAACCACCCGCTGTCCAGGGACGGTTTCACCCTCATCCACCTCAGACACCACTGCCCACGCCGGAGAAGCTGTTTAGCTCAGACCACGAATTTTTACAGAACAAAAATTTCTTATAATAAACATCCATCAGCAGTTGTTCTGTGCGTTCTCATTGACAACGCCCTCTCCCTTTGAGAGTCTCGAAAGAGACACCTGTTCAATACATAACAATCTATATAGAAACATACTATTTCCGGAAAAATCCTCTCACATACAAAAAATTGAATGAAGTTTGAACTCTAGAGCATGAAATTCTTGAACATCTATGTAGGGTCATTTCATTTCAAATAGTCCAGGAAATAAGGGTCAGGTGTTTTTTGCGCATCAAATTTTTTTTCCAGTTTTCACATCGAAATCGATGAGAAACGTATTTGTTCTTTTTGCTTGATTTTGAGTTCTTTCATTGTGGGGAAATTTTAAAAATTCGTCTTAGAACTCGATTTCACTCTATGGGCGCATGTTAATTTTTTTTGCAAATGCGAAAACTTAGCGAAAAAATGACGAATTTTTTTCTGTTTGTAGGTGAAATGTTCCTCTAAAAGAAAAAAATATAAAACATTGTATATCTTTAAACAAATTCTTTAGAATGTGATTTAAAAAAAAAATCAAAAAATTGTCGACTTGAAAAATTTCAAATTGCATGATTTTTTATTCCTTCATATTTTGTTTTAAATAGTTATAAATATACACAAACAAAATTATGTAGTAGCCTCAAATAGCAAAAATTTGTTGTTTGATAGTTACGATTTTTTAAACTTTGAGTGCCAATCATTCAGTAATTGAAGGCTTTATTTATAAGAAATGCTACCATTTTGCCAAAAGTGACTCAATCGTTATGATTTTTTTCTGTTAACAGTTAAAGGTTCATTCTAGAAGATATAACTGCAAAGGTTAGTAAATTTTCGGGAATTATTTGGTTTAGGAATGTTAGTAAAATATACAAAAAGTCAAATAATTTTAGACCCAAAAATTTTGGCATTGCTTCGCATTTTCCATTATTAATTTCTGTTTTCGATTTGTATTATATGTGGATAATTTTCAGAATCATTTGAAAAAAACACAATTTTTTTTAATTATTATTTTTCAAATTTATCCATGCTCGTGCATTATTGTGAGTATTTCGATGCTTCTTTAAGGGGACACAGAGGCCGTTTTCTCCGCCTCCTCCTTCCACTCATTTGTTTTCCGTTCTATACGTGTTTCTCGCACTTTAGCAGCCTCTGTGTCCCCTTAAAACTTTATGTTTTCTCTTGAACAAAAGATCATTAGAATGCATGATCGTATTAAAAGCTTTAGAAATTTTTAATATTTTATAACCTGTTACGTTAATAAAAAAAAGGATAATCAATAGTTAGTATTATTCAGGTGAAATAATGGAGATTCAAAATGTATGTATTACGTACATTAGGTTGAAGAAATATTTCTTTTATCCAGGAAGTATAATTTTACGACATGAATGCTCCTTGCCCAAAACGCGCGTAAATGCTAAATATTACCATTTTTTAGCATAGCAGAAAAATGCTTCAACCAGCTGTTCTTCAAGTAAATTTAACGACGAGAATATTTTTCAGAAACTTATACTTTAGCAAAAGACTTACGGGAAAATGTCTTCTATAATTCAAAAAATCATAAATCGTAAAAAAACTAAATTCGGTTTATTTCCAATACTTTTTAAAATTTTCCACATAGAACACTAATCGAAAACGGAAATCAAGAATGGAAAAATCTTAGCAATTTAAAAATTTTTATAAAAAATATCAAGCAAACAAAAATGAATAATAAAACAAGTTAAAATTATGAAAAACGCAGGGGGGTGACATTCGATATGCCGCGTTATAAAAGCTAGTGGCGACGAAAAAACTCATCCACTACGTGGCGCTAGTAGTACAGGCGACGAAATTTTTTCCTCTCTATTCTCCCCTCCACTATTCTCCTCTACCACTTCCACCACAACTTTACCCCTTCAATTCCCCCTCCAGGATGAAAAATGCGTCGCTGTGGGAGTTTGATGTCGAGTGCTGGTTTTGAGTGAGAGAGAGAGAAGAGAATCAGGGTTGGTATCGCATGCGCGTGAGGCATAAAGACGCAGGGATACCAACTTGAGATGGTAGCGGGGCTTGGCTCTCGTGCTTCCATGTAATTGGCGTCTAGTAAAATAATATCAATTTTCTAATCGGGAGTGTTCATATTTAATCTCCCAAACTGATATCACAGTTATTTAATCGAGTCGGGCAACATATATTTCACACATTTGCCCACATTGGTGACCCCGACGAGGAGAAATCTCTTTCGTCATGCTTTTGGAGAGACGCGGAACACGAGGCAAGATGGCCGACCGGCGTGGCTGCTTGCAATTTCGCCGATAAAATCGTTCAAGGCCAACGTTTGTACGTCGGATCGACCCAGAAGTCCGATTCCTGATCGCTAATGCCATGGTTTGGAAAATTTCCTGAAAGAAAAAGACAGCATCGAAATCGGGACTGGCGTCGCATTTTCGTCGGTGAGCCAAGTACGAGTTTTCGTCTGGAGGCTGGCATATTCTGGCCAGTAGCAACGCTTGCAGCGAGGCGGCTCATATTCTTGGTCGTCGGGCATCATCAGTCCATGAAGGTATTTTTTCCGTGGGTGCGGGATATCGTCGCCATTATCACGACTCAACCGATGGCGTGAGTCGTAAGTGCTGCCACGGAAATTCACCGAACAGATTGCCGAGCATCACCGGAGTTCAACGAGGATCAACGAAAGCGTATCGAGAACTTTTATTTACATTAGTATTGTTGTTCTTATTATTTTGGTTTCTTGATCATATTGGATGTGAAAATATTGGGACATTTGTCGTTTCTTCGTAATTATACAGGATTTTCTTTTGATTTTTTTCCTTTCCGTATTGTTATTGTCGGTGATCGAGTTGATGGTACAGATTTGATTTTTTCCATTCGCGTCAGGAAGTGAATATGGCAATGTTTTGAATCGTTTTGATTTATTGGTGAAATGAATTGGATTATTTTATATACGTGAATTTTTGGGGTGGTGATACAGCCGCATTATTATTTTGGGTTTTTCCCGTTGCGATTTTTACAAGTGAGGGTGTTTTCTAGGAGAAGGGGTGAGATGGCTGAATCGGAAGTTGCGCAGTTGGTGGAGCAGGCGGCGAGAGCCGATCTTGAGAGGGATGAACTCAAACTCCAGTTGCAGAGACTGACGGAGCACTTTGCGGTAATGACAAGCGGTGGGCCAGGTTTGGGTGCACAACGGACTACTGGGATCCATTCAGCAGACGATGAGTATAATAATAACGGTGACCTTGAAGAGGGTTTAGGTGGGGAGGTTCGAATGGATGCGTATCATAGCCCAAAAATTCCCCCATTTTTGCAAGATGACCCAGCGTTGTGGTTCGTTCAAGTTGAGGCATCATTGCGTCGTTCTCGCATCCGTTCTGATGAAACAAAAGTTGATTTTGTTGTGATGAATTTAAGTAGGGAGGCAATGTCGTGTGTTAGGGATGTGTTGATGGCAAATCCACCTTTTCCTGATAAATTCAGACGAGTTAAGGAGAGGCTGTTGTCGGTTTTTGCGCCGTCATCTGAGGGCAAATTGCGTAGGTTGCTGAAAGGTGACGTGCATTCTGATGGAAAGCCGTCAATGATTTTGAATAGAATTAGGAATTTGAATGATGGGAAATGTGGTGATGAGGTGCTTCGTTCGATATTTCTCGATCAACTTCCTAGAAGTCATAGGGATATTTTTTTTGATAACAGGCGTGACTGACTTGGATGCAATGGCCACAGCAGCAGATCGGCTTGCTGAGGGCAGTTACCCCCACTCTCAACAAGTGTTAGCAGTATCTAAACCCAACACTGTTGAGCCATGGGAGGCTCAATTGAAGCGTTTAGAATTGAAATTTGAGCAGAAATTCAATTTAATAATGAGGAAATTAGACAGTCGTTCTACAGGTAATAGACCGAGAAGTCCAGCTACTGGGGGAGGTGACCGGCGTCATAGTAGAAGTGGTTCTCGCAGTCGTGATCAGGCTAATTTGTGTTGGGCACATTCCAAATATCCAGACAATCCATTGTCTTGCAAGGAGTGGTGTAGCAAATATCAGGAATGGTTGAAGTCAAAAAACGAGCTCAATCACCCCTAGATGCAGTCGTTAGTGGTGAAGTCAATGGTTCAAATCGGCTCTATATTCGGGATAGGATTTCTGGGACTTGGTTTTTAGTTGATACAGGTGCGGACATATCTTTGATTCCGGTTCAGAACAAAAATCGAGGCTGTCCATCATCGTTGAAGTTGATAGCAGCTAATGATACACGTATTGATACGTATGGAGAATCTCGTAGGACGTTGAATATTGGACTACATCGCCCTATCACGTGGAATTTTTGTATAGCGGAAGTTCCATATCCTATCCTGGGAGCTGATCTATTAAGACATTATGGTTTAGTCGTTGATCTTAAAAGGCGTAGGGTCGTTGACCCAATGACACGTGTCGAATCAATCGCGATTTTGAGAAAGGCTCAGATTCATTCGATAAATTCTCTTTCTCCTGATTCACCAGTCAGTGGTATTATTGCGGAATTTCCTGAGATTGTGAAACTTGGCGTACCTGATTTTCTCGTTGAACACAAAGTGTATCACCATATTGTCACTACAGGGCCACCGACGGCGGAACGAGCGCGCCGGTTGAGCCCAGTGAAATTGGAGTTTGCAAAAAAAGAGTTTAGGGATCTCTGCGAGGCTGGTTTGTGTCGACCTTCTAGTAGCCCGTGGGCGAGTCCTATACATATAACTCCGAAAAAAGACGGTACTTGGAGAATTTGTGGCGATTATCGGCGTCTAAATGCTGTCACAGTACCAGATAGGTATGCAACTCCACATCTTCAAGATTTTTCTTCTAATTTACATGGAAAGAAGGTGTTTTCTTCATTAGATTTGCATAAAGCATATAATCAGATACCCATGACACCCGAAGATGTTGAAAAATCGGCGGTTATCACGCCATTCGGGTTGTTCGAATTTTTAGTGATGACATTCGGTATGCGAAATGCTGGTCAGACGTTTCAGCGATATTTGAATGGTGCACTTGGAGATTTAGATTTTGTTTTCATTTATGTTGATGATATTTTGATTGCGTCTTCCACAATGGAAGAGCATTTAAATCATATCAGAGTTGTTTTCCAGAGGCTCAGGGAGTTTAATTTGAGACTCAATGTTGAGAAATGTACATTTGCAGTATCTGAATTAGAATTTCTTGGGTACTTAGTTAGTGGCGAGGGCATTCGACCCACTCCTGGAAGGGTTGAGATACTGGTAAATTTTCCGAGACCGAAAACGGTAATGGAATTGCGTCGTTTTTTAGGGGCAATAAATTTTTATCGTTCTTCTTTACACAAAGCAGCACATTTACTATTGCCACTGAATGCATACATTATGGGTTCGGTGAAAAATGATACTCGTGAAGTTCAATGGACTGAAGAATCTGAAATGGCTTTTGAAAATGTGAAAAAGGCATTGGCTGAAGTGGCTTTTCTCGTTCATCCAAAATGTGGTGCGGAGTTACGAATTGTGACTGATGCGTCAGATTATGCGATGGGGGCGGTATTAGAACAATTTTCTGAAGGTTTATGGAAACCTCTTTCGTTTTTTTCTCGCAAGTTTTCTGCATCGCAGCTCAAGTATAGTGCATACGATCGCGAATTGACTGCGATCTTCGAAGCAATTAAGTATTTTAGACATTTGATTGAAGGCAGTGAATTTATAGTAAGGACTGATCACAAGCCATTGATTTATGCTTTCGCTCAGCGTTCGGATACGGCTTCACCTAGACAGGCGCGCCAGTTATCTTTTATTGCTCAATTCACGACTAGGATTGAACACATATCAGGTAGAGAAAATGTGGTCGCAGATGCGTTATCCAGGATTGATTCATTGCGGTTGCCAGTAGAAATTAATTTGCAAGAGCTGGGAGAGAAGCAGAGTGCGGATCAGCAGTTGAAAGAAATTAAAGAATCCGCAGATTTTCCTCTTAAGTTGAGAAATATTCAGTGGGGCCCAGCCCATACGACTTTGGCATGCGAAATTTCAGGGGAGGCTATCAGGCCGTATATACCAGGGGAATTGCGTAAAAGAGTGTTTGAAATGTTTCACAATCAGGTACATTCAAGTGCTAGAGCTACAGACCGTTTGATAAGACAACGTTATGTTTGGCCGGGCATGCATAAAGATATCGCAGGTTGGTGCAAGACTTGTTTAGACTGTCAGCAGACGAAGATTTCGAGACATGTTAAATTGAAACAAAGTCAATTTGTCGCTCCTGATGGACGATTTGATCATGTACATATGGACATTGTTGGTCCGTTACCTGAGTCTGAAGGTCAATTTTATTGTTTGACGTTAATAGATAGATTTTCACGCTGGATTGAGGCTATTCCGATGAGAGATATGACTGTCCAGACGGTAGCAAGAGCATTTTTTGACAATTGGGTCTCGCGTTATGGAACACCCAAGGTTATTTCGACGGATCAAGGATCGCAATTCGAATCGCAGTTGTTTACAGCGTTGTTAAAATTGATAGGTTGTCAACGAATCAGAACTACTCCATATCATCCCGCAGCTAATGGCATGATTGAGAGATGGCATAGGGTTTTGAAAGCCGCAATTATGTGCCAATTACGGAATAATAGAGAGTGGACGAAGGTATTATCTTCTGTTCTAATCGGACTTCGTTCTTACGTCAGGCAAGATACGGGTGCATCACCAGCAGAATTCATGTTTGGGACAACACTTCGTTTACCAGGCGAGTTTTTTCTTGAGGGGGATTTTACCCCTGATCCGAATTATTTTCTTGAGGAATTTCGTGAGTATATGAGACAGGTGCGACCGGTTCCAGTGGCACATAAGAATAGGAATCGATCATTTGTATTTAAAGATTTATATTCATGTTCACATGTCTGGTTGAGAAAAGTGGTACGGGTTTCACTCGAGCGTCCTTACATGGGTCCCTTCAAGGTAATTAAACGGGTGTCAGATCGGGTTTTTGACATTGAAATGGGGGGTACGATTAAAAGTGTATCTGTTGAGTTGCTCAAGCCGGCCCATGTCTTACCTGATCATATTAGTGGGATAAATACGGAAATCGGTCCTGATGATGGATCTAGCCACCAGCCCACACAACTGCGCACCTACTCGAAAAAGAGAGTTACATTTGCTCAGGATACAAGGGATTAAAAAGCGACGTTAATTTTTGTTTTGTATGATACTGTGATTTATATTTGTGTACAGACGTACATTATCGATTCAGATATTATTTTTTTGTTGATACATGTTATGTTATGACACATTGTTGTGTGTTCTTCTCGTTTTACAGAGGATGGATTTTTTTTTGTGATACACAGATGTATTATTGTATACATTTTGTTATTTTCTTTTTGCGAAGGATATGTGATTTTTTTTTTTTTTTGATACACAAAGGTATTATTGTATACATTTTGTTATTTTCTTTTTGCGAAGGATATGTGATTTTTTTGATACACAAAGGTATTATTGTATACATTTTGTTATTTCTTATTACGAGGAATAGGTGATTTTTTTTACACGGATGTAACATGGCATATATTTTGTTATTTTGTTTTTTTTTCGAAAGACATATGATTTTGTGTTCGTTCATTCCCCCGATCAGAGATATACATAGTGTCATCGAGTTTCGTTATAATCCGAAGTTTTTATTTTTTTTTTGTTGATAAATTGAGAGAAATCGTGTAATTTGATCAAAGTATTTGTATATATAGAGATGATGTTACAGAGTTCAGATATGATGAATTGAAAATTATTACAGATATGACGTTTTCACTGGGGGGGGGGAGTATGTGGGAGTTTGATGTCGAGTGCTGGTTTTGAGTGAGAGAGAGAAAAGAGAATCAGGGTTGGTATCGCATGCGCGTGAGGCATAAAGACGCAGGGATACCAACTTGAGATGGTAGCGGGGCTTGGCTCTCGTGCTTCCATGTAATTGGCGTCTAGTAAAATAATATCAATTTTCTAATCGGGAATGTTCATATTTAATCTCCCAAACTGATATCACAGTTATTTAATCGAGTCGGGCAACATATATTTCACACATTTGCCCACATCGCCTGCACTAGTAGCGCCGCCTATAACTCGTGTCATTTCTTCGCCACCAATTTGGATACCGTGTCACCCCCCTGGAAAAACGTTATAACTGAAATCCAATGAATGAAAAAATAGTGTCACGTAAGTTTTCGAAAGTAAACTAGATTAACAAAATTTTTATTTACCTCACTTAAAAATAACAAGAATCCTAGCTTTAGAAAAATGTTATACGCTTAGGTTGTAGTTCATAAAAGCACTAGAAAATCTTTCGAACCATACAAATTCTGAAAAAATACTAATTACACGAGTAGTAGAATTACATTAAAGAAGTGTTTCCTGAATAATCTGGAAACATATCTCAGTTTAACACAAACAATTTTCTGGCACAGTTTTTGCAAAAACTGACGCCTGAGGTCATCAATAAACGACCCTCAAAAAGGTTTTAATAGTCGCCTACATCGTTTTTGTAAATTATTATTAACAATAATAAGAAAAAATATTGAATGAAAATTTCGGATTTACAGAAGAAAACAACCATTTTCTTGATTCGAGAAACTCATATCCCAGCTTTTTTTGCAAACAAACTATTATTTTAGCAATTTCGTTTTGCTGTGATAAAGTCCTTTCTTTTTCCCTGGAAATATCTGTTCATTTTCCCGGCGGGAACCTGCTTGGAACTGTAAAGAGCGCCCTTCGCGCCCTCTTTTTTTTCTTATATATACATGCTTGTATATTTTCCTTTTATAATTTTTATTTTCAAGTTTGAAGTCATAAAACGTAAAATTCAGAAAAGAAAAAGTAATCCATTAAAAGACATTTAAAAGCAACTATGTTACCAACGGCATGGCTCGTTAGAATAATCTTACAGTACACCGGACGAAGACGGCACCAAAAGAATGAGTCTAAAATTACACCGGACGTAAACGGCACCGAAATTATGAGTTTTCAATTGGGAAACCATTTTAACGAAAACGTATATAAGGTGCTGATTTTCGAGCTTAGAACAGTTGTTGTGTTCCCTGGCCCGTCAATACCAGTACTCTCGAGTCGATAGTATTTCGGGGCCCTCAACCAACTTTTCGAGAGTCGAAGATCTGACCTGACGACGATCACTTGACTCAACAAATCTTGCCAGACGTCATTTGGAAATTGCCGGGATTGTATCCAGGTCCAGAAAATCCTTTTGGTCGACGGATAAATAACGAGTAACTATTCCTTTATTCCTATGATGTTTTATTTTGTATTGAGCAATTGCAACAACCTGTGTTGGGAGGAAGAAGAAATTCTATTCCGTTGTTGATCCTGACACGACCAGCGCAAGGAGGTGCAATTGTCTAAGTTTAACTAAATGTTGTAATGGATATGAAGGAATAGTAAATAAAACATTGTTGAAAATCACTACAAATTTTAAAATGAATATTTAAATTAACGGGAAATATCAGGAATGCGTTTTAGAATAATAAAAGGGGACTACAAATAATAAGAACTAATAAATAATACGGGTTGAGACTTTCTGTATGTGATTCTGTATAAAGCCATGAGTTAGACGTATTCTAAACCTACATACCCCTTTAAAATGTTTAGAACGCATAGAAACAACTGAACCTTTTTTCAAGTGCCTAGGGTGGAGAATTTGCTTTGGGCATTCAAAAGTGCGGCAAGGCGTCGAGGACTAAAACCCAGTGGGAGAGAGTTTCTGTTCAAAAGGAAAAGGGCTTTAGGTATCTTGCTTAGAATAAATATTTTGAAGACACTCAACCCTACTTCAGAAATTTCAATAAACCAATTAAATAAGAGGGTAGCGCAACATTTAGCGTATGAATACGACGTCCATCTGACCCTACCGGCTCAAAAGGCTAAAATTACTTGCCGAAAATGCAGTTACATTCAGACCGTAGCCCTTGATACTCGTCCTTTGGACATTGAAATAACGGAACGAGATTTGGACGCGATCACGGAAAAACCCGTACCTCTCGAAAATCGAAAGTTTTATCTGGAAATATTGCAAGATTTAGAGCAGTCAGTTGACTTGATCATGCCAGCTCAATTGCCAGCGCCATCCATACTATAAAGATTATTATGCATTATGTAACGCCGATTTTGTCAGAGTTATAGAGTTATTTACGCATTGTATTTTATTACATTAATATACGCTGACTTGTCAGAATTGAAAGATACGAATTATGTCTTATTTCTTCTCTTTTCTTTCCTCCTCAAAACAATACCCTGGGCCCTTATAAACTACGGGGTTAAGGGATCCATAGGGCAATTGCCCTTTGTGGGTGCTTTCTGGACGAGAGTGGTGTGATTCGGGGATTTAGCGTTGGATTTTGGATAAATGACATTTCGGAGTGTTCGATGATTACTATTGCTAAAGACTTCTATCTACAGGAATAGGCTCAGCGTTGGGTTGCGGTTACAACTCGCTTGTCACAGAACTCTTCCCCATATATCGACTTAAATGTGGAGGTGTGCGGGATCTCGAAATGTTCGAGAATTTTGAAAATTTCTGGAATTCCAGGAAATTCGTGAACCCGAAAATTTCAAGAAGTTTGTGTATTAACAAGTGCTCTATGAATCTCAAAGTATTCAGTAATTAGAATAGTGATATAAAATATAAGGTCGTGAAACATTTGTTTATTCTGGAGTATTAAGTATGTATGTCTTAAGTTTTCAAAGTTTTTTTTTTTTTAAATAATATTCATATTTTCAATTTGAAATCTATTTTCTCAGTTTCCATCAGGACATTTTTCAAAAGAACTCACAATGTGGATCCGCAATTAATTCAGGTTTATCTATATTAATGATTCATGTTTTCTGTATCTACGTACATTATATGGACCGCTGGAATGTAAACGTGAGGGATACGGAATGCAGAGCGAATAAAATTCGGGGCAGAATACCTGTGAAGCGAAAAATCAGCAATCTTTTCCGGAAGAGCTTCACCAGCATACCACGAGTTCTAGAAAATTCGGTATCATAAAATGTCTCGGGAATTCCAGACGATTCGGGATCCTGAGATGTTCCAGGAATTCCCGAAAATTTGGGAATTTCCCGTTAGTTTGGGATCCCGATTTTTTTCGGGAAACGATCATTCCCGTCCCGTCCTGGCCCTGGGAATCGGGAGAATTCGGGATCCCGCACTGTCCCGCACACCACTACGTTAATGACGAATTCTTTGGTAAATAATATTTTTTTTTTTTTAATTACATTCAGCTGAACTTGGAATCATACTTATTCAGATTAGAAAACTGCACCAGGTAGGACGCTAAAAAAATTCTTGTCATAAGTAGTTGAAAATTAAATTTTTTCATATGTACACTCGTTCCTCGCAGGAGCGAGCTTCGCAGGAACGAGCCCTGAATCGAAAGAGCGCGTGGAAATCAAAAGAACGAGCACCCCTTACTCCCACCCACGGCCTGCGGCGATCGGGCGGGAACTTCTTCTCCCGCGCGTCCCGCAACCTCAAGCTATGGGTTTTCTTATAGTCCGACACGTTTGACCAGGGCTCGTACCCTTCCGCGTTAAATGAGTGTCCGTATCATTGCGCCAACTCGCAGTGTGGTCCAACTTTGAAACTTTTTTGCGGCACGGATATTAGTACCTTGGTTTCCGCTGGAGGTGCTGACTCTTGAAATCAGCTTTCACGAAAGATTTCTCCACACCTCTTCCCAAACCGACCAACTCGCTGTATACTATTTCTCTCGCACAAGAAATCTAGGAGCGATTTTGTGCTTCCATTGAGCCTTACGAGAGTTGGACCACACTGCCAACTCGTTAAGTATTAGAACTAAAATATCTACAGTATATATCTATATGTACCTTATATGTAGATATATTGCACATATAAATTTTAGCTCTAATCCTTAAGGGGGTGTTACCGTTTAGACGGCCAATTTCAGGCTGTTTTTCAAAAATTTTTTTCGCAGCTACAAGGCGACGTACAATGTTCCGGTTTTTTGCATATTGTTTCGTATGTATTTGGGGTAGAAAAATTCATTTTTTCGTTGAAAAAATTTATTGTTAACATACATTTTCAGCGGTCAATATGACCTTGTCACGATGACTTTTACTGCTGGCCGATAATAAATCTCGGAAACCAGTCATCTGAAACAGAAATCGATTTGCAATTAATGATCTGCATAAGATTCTTTGGATGATGAACCTCGGTCATGTCAAAATGTTGATTAGTAAGAAAATGGCGGCTTTACGAAAAAAGTGGTCCATTTTTGCCACGTTTTTTTCACCTTTAGAGCGTTAAAAAATATACTAAATATTAAAATTTTGAAACGCCTGAGGTTCAAGCTCCGAAGAAAAGTATGCTAAACATATTCCCAAAATTTCAAGTCAATACCTCTAGTAGTTGCTGAGAAAAATTATCGGCCACCAAAAAAAATGTGGTTTCGAGAAAAACGCGTTTAAAGTTTCGACATGACTTTTCATCATTTAAGGGGGTTCTTACCTTTAGTCAGCGATGCCAGCACCGTAGAGTAGGCCCTCCTCTTCCTCAAAAAACTATTGGCGGGCCATTTGGTCTTGCCAGCTACGCTGTATGGCCTCTCGAACCTCCGGAGTCAGACGCTGCTCCGCTCGCCTCTCTCGGTCCGCGTCAATGTTGCTTTGGAACACTTTGGCTTGCAGGCCAATGTGGATCCCCAGTGTGGCCATTGACTTCAATATTGTCGAAAACCCATCGTTAAATATGCTGGTGGCCAGATGAGTCGCGATGATGACCGTTTTCTGACCGCAATTAATGTGTTTCGGCGTCAGCTTCCAGACGCAGGCGTTGAAGCTCTCGTTCGAGTTCTGCGTGTTGCCCCCGAGGCATCTCCTCATTAGGTCGTCGTCGGAAAGAGCTTCATAAATAGGCCAAAGCACGGTTTGAACTTTTTCTGTCAGCGCTGGTTCGTGTGTGAAGGATTCCAGGTCCATCTCAGCCTTCGCCACCTGCCATTTGCACCAACTGTCACGTTCTGTGGGGCAATAGTCATGTTGCGGGTTTTCGTTTGTAGAAGATTTATGCAGAAATGTAGCCCACGCCACCTTCTTCATATCTTCAACCGATTCAGGATGTCGTCGGATAACTAAACCGTAGGAAATTGTCAACTGCTTGATCAAATTATCGGTAGGAGAGTGCTACCACTATAGGGAGTCAAAACAAATGTCATCACGCGTCGGTCGCAATCGCTTTTCCAGGAATTGGGGGGGATCTGCCCTTTGATATTCGCCGCCGGGGGGGGGGGTAACCTTGGATCATCCGCGTTTTCTAGAAGGGGGAGGGTATCTCGCGGCTTATCTCCGGTTTGATTTTTTAGTTGCCGCCGGTTCTATAGAGTTATCTTAATTGCCGCAGGGTATCCTGTTATACCCGATTGCCGCGGGGAGGGGGAATCTGCCGCGTTTTCCAGGAAGTGGGTATCAACGGGGGGGGGTATCCGCTCTTTGATGTTCACCGCCGGGGGGGGGGGGGTAGGCTGCTTTCTCGCACTTTTCCAGTAATTGGGAGGGATCCCTTTGATCCTTTTGATCATGCGTCTTTTAAAGGGTATCAATCTTGCAATAAAAAAATACAATATACATTCAATAAAAAAAAAAAAAAAATACAAAACTCAATTCAAAACTCAATACAATACAAATAAAATAGAATAAATAAATTTACTCACCTACAATTTACTCCTTGTAATCTTATCCTTACACTAGACACACGCACACAAACACACACACACAGATTTTCAGTTTTCAAAAGTCGAATCCGACCAACGGGCCGGACAATACCCCCCATACCTCTCAGCCGTCTTCCCCACGAAAAACTACGATTCGCGGCTCCGGCTCCTTGACATAGTCCGCGGGATTTGCGAAAAAAGGAGGGAAAACTACACCATTTGCCTCGGCCTCTTCTATTTCCGCATCCTAATCCTCCGCGACCTTATCTTCTTGAAGCTCTCCCGGAGGATTTTGAGGTTCTTCCGGGACCACGTGATTTGGATATTCCATTATCCAGTCCTCTTCATCTTCCTGCTCTTCTTCATTCTCTTCACCTTCCTGTTCTCCCTCCTCTTCCTCTTCTCCCTGTTGCTCCTCCTCGGGTGGTAGATCCTTCTGGATGAAACACATTTTCACCACAATTTTTACACGAAATGTGCGGATTAAAAACTTTCGTGTTCGCGGTCGCGATCCCGAGAGCGTACTGAAGGAAGATTATAAGTCACAGCGGTTCGATCGTATTATTTCTTATCTCTAAGGGATTAAGTTCCAATGAGGTACTTTGTCGGCGATCTTTGTATGGTAAACGCATATCGAGTTTATGCATACTCTCAACTTCTTTGTCATCGGTAAGAAACTTACACGTTTCAATAATTTCGGTTCATGATACCCATTCTAGCTATTTATTTATGAAAAAATATGCGTCAAGAATCACATCTAGGTTCACCCATTAATATAATACCCCACTTTTAGGTGATGTGCTCTGAGGATTAAATTTCTATCAGGTTCTTTGTCGGCGAACTTGTGTTCGCATATCGAGTTTATGCATATTCTTTGTCATCGAAAACTTATATGCTTCAAGAATATCGGTTCACCCATTCTAGCTTTTTATCTATGAAAAAATATGCATCAAGAATCTTATCTAGGTTCACCCATTAATGTAATCATCTTTTTATATCTCCACTCCTAGGAGATTCGCTCTTTTGTTAATTTAATATGACGCTCTTTGTCGACAAATATAGCGTTCACATATCAATTTTGTGCATATAAACTCCATCGTCAACGAAAGAAAACATTTTAAGATCTGCATCTCGTTCTATCTTAAAGTAAATTTGTAGCCTACTCCTAGGAGATGCGCTCTATTGAGATATTTAGTATAAATTAACGTTTTCCTTACGCTCGAGTCAGTCTTTGCTGACGTGTCAAATCATAAATTAACATTTTTCACTCTAGTTATTTGCTCGAAAAGTTTAAGTGTCAAAACGTTGGCAGAAATCGTACGAAAAATCGCGTTCGCGGCCGGTAAAAGAGACCACACAGTGCGCGAGATATGTGATGAAGAATTTTTCAAAAATTTGGAATCTTGTTCGGACAGTGACGCTTTAGTGAAAGAGAAAGAAATTTTTGAAGTGTTGAATCCGAACTTTTAATCGTTTACACCAACTCAAATTTTTCAAAAAATTTAAAATTCTGGACGCAGCACTCGACGTCGCAACGACGAGACAAATTTCTCATTGCGGGGCATTCAACGCTCTCAAGGAAATGCACAAAAAGTTCGTCAAGGTCCGTCAAGCCTGGCAGGATTTCGTGGAAGACGAGGACGACGAGGGCGTTGAATTCATTAACAGTCTCATCGACAAACGAATTCTCGAGGAAGTTAGACTAGAGATTGGTGATGAAAATGCGCAAGAAAAAATAGACCAGGGTTTAGTGTTTCCAGATTTCATCATTTCAACAACCGATGAAATCCTCGAATTAGACAAATTTCTCAACGACGTTGTTGAAGCCACAACGGGCGAAAATTAATCGGAATTGTGTGATAGAGAAGAAAGCTTGTTATTCCCTGGCTTGTATTTATAAACTCTACGACTGACGAAACCCCCGAATTAGATAAATTTCTCAATGACGTTGTTGGAGCCACGACATCCCACGACGAAATTTTCAACGAAAATTGGACGAACAATATCCCAGCAGAAAATAGCGAATTGATCGATTTGGGGGATTTGGAAAATTTTATCTCTGAAATAGAACAATATGGTACAGAAAGAAATGAAGACGAGTAAACGATCGAATTAGACACGGACCCTCAGTTGGAAAGTGGTCGAGTGGAAAGATCGATGAATAGATTTTTTTGAGAAAAAAATCTCAGCAAGATAAACTTGATGAACTATAATGATTTTTTCGCGAAAAAAAAGGGGGGAAATAGATTTCTTTCATCGAGACGAAGAAAAATTTTGTTTCTCATATCGGAGATATATATTCAATTTTTACGTTTTTTTTATTATTGTTAATTACTTAACAAAACGATGTCAATGAACAAAACCCTTTGGAAGATAGTTTATTGCTGGCCTGATGCATCAGTTTTTATAAAAATTAAACATGGAAATAGTTTGTTTTACAGATAAAGGAGTATAGTGAACGATTATTTTGCAAACATAGCAAGAGTCACATTTCAATGTGAAAAAAAGCTTTATTTAAAATACATGCCTACCTTTCAAGAGCCTTGGCTTGTTTGAATATGTCATATGTAGAGTTATTGCCTGGATTCGTGCACATGTCGTACAAGACGCCTTTAAATTCTCTGACGGATTTCTCGTTGTTCACATCCGATTCGCAACATGAGTGTTTTTGATTCCTATATTCAAAAACCTTTCTCTTTGACGATCTGTCCAACCACATATGGACCCTCGCAGGACAATTCACTTTTCGATTATTTCGGCAAATCGAGTAGCTGTTAATTTTCAGAAATTTTCAACCTTGTAAAATGCCAGTTTCAATCACCGATCATTAGTTTCTAATTAAATTAACTATTTATGAGGGTTTAAACGGAATTGGCTGAATTAAAGAAAAACTGAGAATATATGGTTTCTTTTCGAAAAGCTAGGTAATGAATGACTTCAAATAATTTACAGCAGTAATTCTCCTTTTTTTTTCTTATAAATAAGTAAAATTAAAAAATCGCAAATAAAACTGAAAAAAAATCCGCCACATTTCGTAAATAATAAAGAAAACGCGATAAAAACTGGAAATTATTTAATGCTCAAAAAGTATGTAAATATAATTTTTTGAAAAATTTATAAAACTCAGAAATATAGTGCAGACGATTCTCGAAACTTATAAAGAAATTCATAAACATATTAAAAAGTTCTTCAAATGGTTTGAATGCTATAAAAATACGAGAAAAATTCAAAAAGTATTGGACATCTGTGTAAAATATTTTACAGGGATTTCCATTCAAGATAATGTTTTTTCGAAAGTTAATTGAGATAGTCAAGTTCTTTAAAATTTGCAATACTTTAGCATCAAATTATACACTGAAAAAACAATATGTTTAATACAAATATATGCGTATAGTTGTATCATTTTTTCAAATATTTATTAGTTATTATTATATATCTTAGTTCTAAAAATAGCGTGTGTTTCATAGTAATTTCTTTGGATTCTACAATATTTGCGACGAATATATCATTTATTTGAACCAATTTTCCGTTCATTAATATTAAATAATAGATACACTTGAACAACACAAGAAATCAATGTTAGCCTCAAATATAAAATTTATAGCAAATAAGCAGTCTATCATTGATGCAACTGTTTGATATAGTAACAGTTAATATACCGATACTTGACTTACGTAGTTAATGCAGCTGATTCGCATACAGTAATAGTTAATATACCGATACTTGAAGAACATTGTCGAAAACTTTCGACAATTTCGACAAGCTGGTCGCAGTCGCTGCAGCGGGTCTAGCTTATCGCGAGTGTGTCACAGTTTATTATTATAAACAAAATTTCAACTGATCTACCAAATAATGAAAACTTCACTCGAAGAGTGTGGCCTTACCGGCATTTGCAACGTTTTGAAACGTAAGTCGCTTTAATTTGTATACATCTTTCGGTGTGGGAATTCGGTTGATATACATTTATTGGTTTTGTATACAACAACACGACAGTTTTTTTTTGCCTTGGCTGTTTCGTGGTGTACAATCGTGGAATTAAATAATTGATAATTCATGGAAAAATCTTTCATTTTATAGATAATGAAGGTTTGGTTCTTGGAATAAAAATCAAAAGTTGTCAAACCCTGGCAAAAAATTACCAAAACATTGTCAAAGACTCAGTGATCTCGTGGATGGTCCTATATAAAATTAACAGTGAATCTCTTCGTGTTTTTATATCTATTACATTTAGTTATAATTTGAGTCATGTATACGTGTGTAAGTTTGTACGAAAAATTGACCTGAATAAATTATCGTATAATTTTGCAAAGAAATGTGTCCATATTTATTTTATTTTTCCACTGTATCATGTATTTGGACACTTGCAATGAATATTGGTTTGATTTGAATTATATTTCTTTATTTTCCATATAACTGACAAATAGTTGCATCAAATAAGGTAAAGTATAAAACCTAGGTCGATAAGTTCCCAGTAACTAACTTCGAACTTGAGCCAAGTTACTTGGATATTTCTTCTAAATAACCATATGGTAACTATTAATATATCAAGTGTTGTCCATACATTATTCGAAGAGTTCTCACTAACATGGTATTTACCTGATGCAAGATGACTCCGTTGATAGTCATAGCAAATACACATATGGTAACTGTTAATATACAGCAGTTTGCTTGAACTTTATTAGAAAATTGATATAAATCTATTGTTAGTTTGAGACAAATAAATATTTATTTTGCCATATCCAAGAATGCGATTTTATAATAGTTACCATATTATATTAAATACAACTTATTCTTTTTTTCAGTGTAAAAATCTATTGAAATGCCATAACATTTTACAAACTTTTATAAAAAATATATTCAAAAGGAAAATTTTGAAGAAATACTGAAAACCTTTTACGTATAATTTTATGAAAAATCTAGAATTACATTCAAAAAATTTGAAAACCTTCTTTTCTAGAGTATGGAAAAAGCTATACAAAAAAAGCTATACAACAATTCATTATAATATATTTAAAAATCCTTCGAGTATATATCTGTGGCTTCCAGCCATAACCGAGAAAGTCACACATGCCATAACATTCAAAATTGTATCAGAATATCATGTAAACTGAGCCTTATGGCACAAGTGACTTTCTCGATTATGGCAGGAAGCCACAGATATATTTGTAATGAAACGAAAAAAATTTATGAAAAATACAAACATTAATAGAACAAAAATCTAATTCTCAGTGACTAGCATGGAAATCACGAAAATCGAATCCTATTGTATGAAACACGAATACGAAAAATGTACATACTACTCTGGAGTTCAAAAGCTAAGGTAAATGTCCCTATTCGCGTCCGTGTACGTATTCGCGTCCTTGTCAAAAATTGACAAAATATATTATCAAAAGTGAAATGATTTGTTATCATCAGAAAGATTTTTTCGATTAAACTATCAATATCCTACATGTTTTCACTTTTGATAATAGGTTTTGTCAATTTTTGACTAGGACGCGAATACGTACACGGACGCGAATAGGGACATTTACCTTATATAACTTTTAAATCCTATAAACCGAAAAATTTAAAAATCCCGATGGAAACAATTGTTTTCAAAAAACCCCTTCCGAAAAGATAATGAAGAAAAATTAAAATCTATAAAAAGGCATAAAATATTAAAAAATTTGACTCTTAAATCAATGCAAGTCATATTGAAGTTTTAGATAAAACTAAAAATCCACATCCAAGTATAAAAAAATCTTTTGAATCATACAATCTCTAAAGAAATACTAAAAAAAATGTAAATATATGAAAAAACTGTTTTCTGGAAATTTTCAACAAATGCCTACGATCTATAAAACTTCCCGAGTGAAAAAAATTTGAGTCTACGGCGATACACCAAAAATGCGAAATAATCTACCGCAGTATACGGAGTCTGGAACATCAAATTCTAAAAAGTTTATTTAAAAATACATAGTTATACTACAAATATGTACAAATTTTCGAAAATTGAATAAACTCATTGATTTCTAGAACTTTGATTTTTAGAGCACCAAATTCAAGAAAGTTATACGAAAAAATTCATTATATCAAAACATCCTTCAGGTAGTATTGATATTAAAGAGTAATTATGAAAAATACAAAAATTATCAAAAAAATCTAAATCTCAGCGACTTGCATGAAAATCACACAAATCCATTTTTACTATATTTTATACAAATATGAAAAACGTGCAACTCCAAAAGTTGTGTAGCCTTTATATCCCTAAATTCGAAAAATCGAAAATCGTTCTCCCGGAGCAGCGTCGTTAAATATTATACCATATATTAGAAAACCCCGGAGGAGACATATTTTCTCGAAAAACCCCTCTCGAAAACTTTTTCTGACTGCGCCCTTGATAAGTGCAATAAATATAAAATAACAAACGGGTCCAGAAGAATGCGACGTTGGCGTTTAATTATTTTTTGCTTTGTCTGTGAAATTAATTGAAACACTGAAAGCTGTTGAAACTTTCCATACCATAGAATAAAATTTTAGAAATCTGTAGAGTGATTTACAGTGATTTATAAAAGCAGAAAAGAATCATGTTAAAAAAATCGATATTTAAACGATTATTTGATTTAATTCATTATTTGTAAAAATAAAAACGAAATTAGTTAAGCACAAAATTTTTCTGGGGATCGTTATTATTTGTCATGTATTATTCTACGATTTTCATTATTCATGTTAACTATTTGAGGAATAAAAATTAAAAAAATAATATTTTACGTACGAAACAATTCCTTTTTCTTTGTTATCGTGTGAACTTTTTATCCACCACAATTTCCCGTCAAAATTTTCCGTCTTGCTGTCCTTGAATCGAGATTTGAAGGGGTTCGGACTTGCTCCATTTCAATTTGTTGGTTGTGGAGATTCTGCTTCTGCCATTTTTGCGTAACACTTTTTCACATTTTACTAAAAACACGGTGAAAGAAGGTAAATCTTACTGAATTTCTATCGATTTCTAACAAGACGACTATTGTAAAAAGAACAAATAGTATGATAGGAACGTTTCCACCGATTCACAGACCTGCCGAAATGCAACTGAAAGACCTCAAGTTCTGTGGAAAGCAATATTGCTATTCTGACGCGATATTGTTTCTCGTTTTTTTTTTTTTTTTTTTTTTCTATTTCTTATACAAATTTTTACCTAATGCTTATTTAAGCTCAGCTACCCCTCACGAGGCCACCTAAGCTGCACGCTACACGTTGGAGACTTGCTAATCCCTTACCGATGCATATCGTCAATCAAGTGTCGAAAAAATTTCCCGGTTTCCGCGATGATAAATTAGAACTATCAAATGAAATAATATTGTGCTTAACATATAAAAACTGATTAGCAAATTGTTAACTTGACTTTGTTTCGTTAGGGAATATTGATAAAATTCAAAAAATCAAAAATCCATCAAATTGAAAATGAACTTGTATGAGACATAAATATTGCTACGTATGATGATTTCTTTAATTTAGTCAAAATCATTTTCTTATAAGAGAGGAACCAAACGAGTTGCACAGGGCTGATCAGAATCCTACGAAAGAGAGGTCCGATAATTTTTTTTCTCGGGCAACATCACTACCAGCGACTCTGGTAGTTTAGTTCAGCGAAGACAATAATGGATTTACTTTTTCGGCGAACTGTCATACCCCTGACCTATGGATACGGTCAGGCCCGTAGCCAGAAATTTGGTTTGGAGGGTGCCCAAAATGTAGTTATAAATTTTAGGGGCGGGGGGGGGGGGGGCGAAAATGCTTCACTGGAAAAAAAAGTATTTCAAACAACACTAGCTTGTGCTGGCACAGCACGATTTATTGTTGCCACTACACGGTGGAAAGTGTCGTTAAAAGGTGTTCAAAGGTGTTGTATCAACACTTTTAGGTAACGGTTGAACTCGGGCTGCTCGGGCATCGTGTTGACAATAGGCGAAAGTGTTGGTTCAACACTTTCGTAGGGTTTCTGTTGAACCGCGTGGTGTTCGGACAACTCCAAAGAGTCAACACTGTCAATGGTGCCAACTTAACTTTACTGAAGTGCTCTCTGACATACTTTTTTTTCCAGTGTTGAAGGATGTCTTGTACGGATATTTGTTAACAAAGTTAGACTCATTAATGAAAAACTGCTTCATTATTATCATCAATATCCTCGCTGTAATTCTAATTGTCAATCACGCACATGCATATCAACTGTTAAACAAAAGCGTCAATTTTAGTAGACAACATTTACAATTTCGCGATTGCCTTGCTGCCATAATCTCGAGAACCTCATTCGGATCGACACCTAAGTTTCAATGAATTGACAGTACGGCGAGTGCACGTTGAGTTACATAAGTAAATTTTGATTCTTTGTCAATATCGAAAAAGACCTTTTTATCAAAGCAGTCGAAAAAAAATATTTGATTGTTGGAAATTTGCTTGTGTCACAAAAATCTTATACTTGTAAGACCCCGGCATCTTTCTCGAGTCCCGATAATTCGGTGAACTGATCGAATCACCCTTAAAAACAGTGTAAAAAATAAGCTCGTAAAAAACCTAACAGGTATGAAATTATTTTAGTACTCAGTGTCGTCTATTTCATACACGGAGTAAGAAAATAACGAGAGGCAAGGAAATCGACTACATTCGGTGTGGATGATAAAATTCCTGGTGGTAGATTAGCTACCAGGTAGTAAAATATCGACTCTCAGTTTAGGAAACAATCCGACCTACACTGAGTGTAGTTTTTTTACTATGCCTAGGAAAATAACGATGCGTTCGTAATAAAATAAGCGGGTCGTAAATCGACAATAGGTTGGTCAATATCCTACCCGACATAGGTAAATAACTAATCAAGTTAGTCAAAATGCAATAAGTGATTTTAGAATCCAGTGAGTGCAATGCAAGTGAGTGACAGTTTAACCGTATCAGTGACAATGTAATAAAAACTCGAATAAAATAATTTGTCAACTTTCTCTACCGGTCGGGTATGTCCCCAATGCTATGGTTAGAAAAGTCCCGAGTCTACAGACCCTGAGCACAGCGGGGTCCGGGGACAAGCGGGGAGATCAGCTTTTTGAGAAATCCGTCATCAGATTGACGGATTTTGAAATTCCCGCTGCGTACAGTAGTTCCCGGGGACAAAACGCGCGGCATCGCGATCGACTCAGCTCTGAATTACGGAGACCATTGGGCTAATGAGAGTGGTAACTTGTACCCCTCTGGCATAATACGCGCGGGACGTTTCCTCCTTTAGACAGGAATAGTTTCTCCCGAGACAGGAATCGTTCCTCCTATAGAACAGAAACAGTTTCGGTATAAACGCTTTCTCCTTACGGAGGAACAGTTCCTCCCGAGAAAGAAACCTTTTCTGCCCTCGCATTAATCATTCCTCCCTGACGCACATTTTGTTTTACTCGCGGAACCATTTCTGTCTAAGGAGGAATGGTTTCTCCTTAGTTCTCTCAGTGTATAAGAATTCAGTTTCCTGTAAAGTGCACCTATAAGAACCTTATAAGAATTCGGTTTCTCATAAAGTGACCATATAAAAAACCTTATAAGAAACTAAAATTTCTCATACAGAATCGATCGAAAAAATTTTATAAGATTTTTTTCTCATAAGATTTTATTCAATACACTCTTCAAAGAAATTTAAGTTACACCTTATAGTTAGTTAATTTCAGTTATACCTTATAAAAATGTTCTTATAAGGTCACTTTTATAAGAAATTTAATTCTCATAAGAAATTTCATTTTCTTATAAGGTTTTTATAAATATCCAAATTACTAGGGTACCTGTGTGAAATTTTCAGAAATTCAAAATTTTTTTCCAATCCCAAGATAGCCAGGCTGCAACGTTCAGACGCATCTTTGCGCATTCATTGAGCAATCAGCTGAACGATATCTCAATGAATAATGTGCAAAGATGCGACAGAACGTTGCAGCCTGGATTCTGGAACGTTCTCAACTTACTATAATAGATCTCAAAAATATTGTCCTTTAAGGATAAATACTAATTACAAATACGAGTGTAGAATTCCAATTGAAAAATCTAGCTTTTAGTAAAAATAAATACATTAATCAATTTACAACCGATTTTTTGATATGTCTCATACTACCCGTACATCTAGCAAAATCATCCCATCTTGAAAATTTTTTTCAAGTGTTTAAAAAATGTCAAACACATGAAATGATTGCAAACTATGATGTTAATATCGTTCTATAGATTATAAACAAGCATTTAGAAAGTTCGATGGATTGTTTTTCTGAATGAGAGCAAAACCAGAGGTAATCAAAACAAAAGTGTCTTATATTACCCGCCTTTAACAAAGAAAAAAACTGAATTCATAAAAATGCAAAATTCAAATATAACATGAGTTTTTTGTCATGTTTTTTCTCATTATTGTTTTCACTCGCAATTCATCCCTTTTAGAACTTCAGAATTTGTAATTAACGTCGGTTTTAATCAAAATCGATCGGTATTACATAATTTCTCTGGATTTGCATAATTTGAGAATTGCTGTGTATATCCCTCACGGAAGAGAAAGGGCAGCTTCGGGGCAGTGAGAGGGCAATGGGTGCCCCGTAGCTGAAACTTGATCGCCGTATGACTGGGCAATTGTAAAAAAACATGTTCATGTTGCATTTTCAGGAGAAATAAGGTTTAGCCCTCACGGAAGGCTCTGGGCAGTCATTGCTCTGTACCTACCCCGTGCACACCCTAAACCTTATTTCTCCTGAAAATGCAACATGAATGGGTTTTTTTACAATTGCCCAGTCAGACAGCCATCAAATGTCAGCTACACTGTAAAAAATTCGTTTGTGAAATCGCGGTCGAGTTACAAAAATTTTGCCTAATTTTGTTGTACGGAGCTTTGCGAAAACCGGGACATGCTCGCGAAATGCTTAGAGGGCAGTCAATTCGCTGTGCTCAGAGATGCGATTTTACAAGCCCGCTTGTGAAATAGCTCGCTATCATCAAATTCCCTATGCTGGGCGTGGATAAGGAAGCGACCAACGTCCAGTACAGTGAATTTGAGAAGCGACATCTTTTTCGCAGCCGCCTAGTTAAATCACGGTCGATCATCAGTTTTAGAAAACGAACGTTAAAATCACGATCAAAAATACAAATCATACAATACAAATACAAATCTTGCGAGCATGCGCATAACTCTGACGAGTGCCCACGCATTTCTTGTTAACGGCCTGCAATTTTTGGTTCCTGTCTCACAAATCATCAGAACAAAAGAATGCGCGAATTCATGAATATATGATTTGTCCGATTGTGCCAGATAGATACTGCTACGTACACCATCGCCGATTCCCATCAGAATTACACCGGAAATAACTAAAAAACGTGAGTAACTGATTTTTCAAATCAAATGTTTAATTTTTCTTCCAGATATTTTTGCAACACAAGTGCAACGCTACCATGTTGCGCAGACTTTGCCAGGGTTTTACGTCCTAGCTAGTTCAAATAAAATCGAATTGTATTCTATGAAAAAAAAATGCGTAAAAGGGAGAATAAAATATTCCTTGCTGATTTCTGTGTTTTTTTTATGCTTCACCTTCATACTTATAGTTAAGTGTTACTTTATACCAACACTATACACATTATTTGCCTTTTATTTATTTTAAATATTAGCTATAGCTAATATTTAAAATAAATATCTACTCCAGAAAATATGAGCACACTCGCTTTTCTGCCAGTTTTCATTATTTCTGACATTTTTTTCTAAAAAAAAACAAACATGCATCATTTCTACATCTTTTCCTCAAAAAAGCGAACGTGTATTAATTTTGTTTAACGCTCCGCAAAAGAAAACGCGGCGTTCAATTTTTGTGGGAGTCCGTCAATTCTGCGGTCTTGCTCGCTTTTTTTACCGTGCTGGGAGTTGGTCGCTTCATTATCAACGCTGGGCATCGCAATTTCACGAACGAATTTTTTACAGTGTACGGCCCGTAGTCTACGGGGCACCCATTGCCCTCTCACTGCCCTTTCTCTTCCGAGAGGGAGGGTGTGCATTCTTGACTTAATATGAATTCTTTCATTGTAATGGGTAGATTTTATCTTTATTTCATATGATCATTCTTAATACTAAAAATCCAAATTATATTTTTATGTTATGATTTTATCATTTAATTTGTTTAAATTATTGACAAATGCACTATTTTTTTTTAGTTTGTTATGTTTGAACGTGTGAAACCGATACATATATTATGAAAAAACACTCTGGGCAATTACAGGGCAGGCATGGGGCAGGTACAGGGCAATAACTGCCCGGAGCCTTCCGTGAGGGATGCGCCCGCAACCGATTTTTCCGCTTCCGGTCCGCGCTTTCACGGTACCACACAGTACGCATAATGCTGCATTTTCAAACATTTACAAGTGACCGATCTAGAGCAGATTTTTCTGCAGATAACGAGCTTAGATATGCTTAAATTTTCCCAGAAATTGCAGCTCCTGGTCGATTCATTCGAAGGCGCCATTGTTTACATTTACGCGTGGATGCATCTCGCTTCCAAAATCCTTCTGTTTCGTACGTTTTTTCACTCGGAATAAGGCACGTCGACGGTCTTTTTCCGATTTTCGACGCGTCCCCGTCGAAATCTAAGGAAATCGTGAAATGAATCGGGAAATTGTGCGAAATTTCGCATTGCCGGGCAGAGGGGTGCAAGCGGCAACGGTCGCTTGTGACAAGTTTCAAATCTGCAGCACAGGCTTTTTGTGTGTATGTTTTTTCGCAATCGCGGTCGCGTCTACAAAAGTGTGTTCATAGAAATGTTTTTTCATTTTGAAAAAGTGCAATTAGTGTATCAAGTGAAATCTTGGATGCGGTGTTGTATACAGCATTGGATTTCAATCACCAATTTTAAACTTCAACAACAGCGATTGTCAAGTGACCTTGAGACCGCGAAAGGTTAGATTTTACAAAATTTACAAGCATGATTTAATTCGTGATTGCAATTTTTTAAATCGATAATTTTTATTTTGTTTTATAACTGGAGAAAAGAAAATATTAAGCGTTGCCGGGGTGCGGGGGGAAGGGGGAGGAGAGGGGACGAGTCGTCATTTTTTAACGGTCATTTCTGGCCGTTGTAACGTTCAAATGCAGAATACGTGTTTTTTCGCAATCGATAGCGAAAAGTGTAAAAAATGCAGTAGTGACTAAAAAAAGTGTGAATTGCAGTGAAGTATTCATTTCGGCAATGGGGTTAAGGTGATGCAAACAATACTAATAAGAAGGTAGGTTTTCGTTAACATAAAATATTTCATGTGATTTTTTTAGTGTTTTGGCAATTATTCATATTAGTCGATTAGATTTTTTTCTAATGAACAAATTATGGAGAGTTACGAATGTGAGGGAGGGATATCATTTTCGAAAAACTGCGTCTCGTGATACATGACCATTTTCTATGACTTACTTATGTCTATTTCTTATTATTTTTTGAAAAATATACCCAAACAAAACATTTCCAATGTAAAACTTTGGAGGTGAAGGATCGCGTTTAAAAAGCGTACAAAGAAAAACCAAATCTTCCCTATACGCTCAGTAAGGGCTTATATCCATTAGGGTGAGTAAAGTGATGTGGTTTCGCATAAAAAATCTGGACTCAAGCATTTCCAGTCACTCACCTGCCCGCTTTTATGACTTGTAAAGGCAATGTACACTAGTTCCTTGTTCTCCTGTATTGTCATCTCGAATAGATCTTTTGCATCAATTTTGATTAATTTAGAAGTGCCACCCATTCCTTCCTTTCCTTCTGTATCATAGCGTAATGATGAATAAAATTTTTTTTATCACAATTACAAATTATTAATTTTGAATCACCATCCTATTTCTCTCTCGCTCCTTGTCTAAAACAATAAAAAATACAATAATGTTTTCATGACTATACATTTTGGAAAATTCACAAGCACCGCCAAATTTGTCCCCTCACTTTTGGTTCACAATAGTTTAGAATAAAATATTATTGCTATCTGAGTGATTAGTGTACATGCTAATCATTTTTTTATGCTTCCCTTTGTTTCTGAATAGCAATCATTCTGAATTCAACATTGAATAAACTCAAAATGGCAAATCCAATTTTTGTACGTATTTACAAGTTATTAACGAAAAAACAACAAAGTTTGAAGATTACGATTTGTCAGGAAAAGCGGGCAGGTGAGTGACTGGAAATGCTCGAGTCTAGATTTTTTGAAAATGAAATTTGCCACGAATTATCATGTTATAACCCAGTAAACATTCACGATCACGAATGATCACGAATGTTTACTGGGAATTTCAATGTAAGAAATCTTGAAGAAAAATTTTTATGCGAAACCACATCACTTTACTCACTCTGATGGATATTAGCCCTTACTGAGCGTATAGGGAAGGTTTGGTTTTTTTTTATATACTTTATAGACGCGACCTTTCACCTCCAAAGTTTTACATTGGAAATGTTTTTTTTGGGGATATGGATATTTTTTGATTAATCACTGTCAACTGCACTGATTTACTTTAATTTTGAAGTTACTTAGCATTAATCCTTTCATCTTACAAAATCTTTTTTTTTCAACTTTCATAATTTCTGTTAAATAAAAAATTCCTTTTTCTTTTAAAATACGTATTTACTATTGTGAAACCAACTAATATATTACTTTTTTTTTTAAACAAACATTTTTCAAATCAAATTTATCTAATTAATCAATTTCATTGAACTTAAAGTTTTAATAAAATTGAATGAATAATTCCAAGTAATCTGTAAAAAATAATTTTACATTTTATGTATTATCAATTTTGGCAATATTTTTATTTATCATAAACACAAATTAATTTGTTTTAATTTATACACCTATAAAAATTGATTACACATTTCATTCATCGTCAATTTTGACGATACATTTTTATTTGAAGTGCCAAAATGGCAGGCATGCAATTTCGTTAATTTTATTCATCAAATAAGGTTTTTGATTATTTTAAGAATATTATTAAATTACTCAGAAAATTTTTGAAATTAAAGAATTCGAACAATTTCGACTGACAGTCGAACAATGAAGTACAGAATTATATCTGTGGCTTCCAGCCATAACCGAGAAAGTCACACATACCATGGCGTTCAAAATTTTATCACAATATCATGTAAACTGAGCCTTAAGGCATAAGTGACTTTTTCGATTATGGCGGGAAGCCACAGATATTAAAGTTATAAAATATATGAAATATATGTACATGTCGATTTCTTAGAAAAAGTTTTCAATAAAAAATTGTAAAATTTATTGACATCTGTTTACATTGGAAAATTTTTATTTTGGAAAATCATAATATATATTCAAAGAATTTTCAGTTGTTTTTAAAATTGAACAGCTTTACCACTTTTTTATCATTAGTGTGTACGAAAATTCCATGATTATTATCATAAAACACATTGAATTTTAGAATCGCGAAAAGAAAAAATATTATTAACTAAACCTACAGCATAGATTTTGTAAGATCCAACAAATTAATTAAGTAATGTGAATATCGATCGAACTTTGTAAAAATTAATGCACTGTACAAAATTCATAACAACTCCAATTTCAAATTTAAGTTGAAATTATCATTTCAACTTAAACAATCAATTTTGCACTTCTGTATATTTATTGTTGACGTTTATGTAAACATAACCTATTTGTCAAAACAAAGTACAAAAATATAAGTACAGTTGTTGGTAGGATAGGTATTTGCGAACTGCACATATCTGTTTTACCATGCGCCAGTCATTTCTTAATAAAATCCATACTTAAAAACTCGTGAAATCTGCGGATTCAATTTTTCAACGATCAAATATGAATAATTGGCGGCTTTGCAAGTTGCCATAAAATGTTTTTGTGATTCATTGTTCATGTAGGAACTGCGTGCAAAAAGAAAATTGTCAAATCTTCACCTTATTAAAAAGATATAAGGAAAAGATGAATCTGTGACAATTTAAAACCAAGTGTTTTTTGTAAATATTACTGCTCGGTGCGAGTGTGGGGGAACCCCTCACCTCTCGCTGACTACCGCCAGCAATAATTAAAATACTTCAAATGTTTGTTCTTTGAATTCTATAGATCATTGGATTCTGTTAATTTATGCAGAAATTTTAAAAAGTACTCAAGGTTCATAAAGAATCTATAAAATCCTACGAAATCGAATGAACACTTAAAAACACTAAAATACTCGAAATTTATAGAGTACTTGAAAAAGAGTATGTATATACGATTTATTTGAGAAAACTACGAATTTACTCAAAATATATCACATTTCTAATTCTTAAGTACGGAATTTCAGGAACCTATGTAGAAATCCACAAAAATGTCAGAAAATACTCTAAACTGTAAAAATACTGAAAAAATACGAAAATGATATAATATGCCCATGATATTATCATATGGAAGAATGTAATAAGAGTTCAAATTTACCAAACAAACAAACAAATGCAATGCTGCAAACTTTTTTATTACATACCTCAGATAAAAAAATATTATTACAAAATTTATATCACTGAAAGCTTTTCTTACATGAATCTAAATTACAACAGAAAAGAGTAAATAAACATGCAACATAGAGGTACACGCATATATGATTATTACTATAGTTTTTCAACGCCGTTTCTAATCGTTATCTTATATTTTCAATATACAAACGGGTATTTAATATAAATTGGGGATTTTCCGGAAAATCAAATGAGATTTTTATTCCTTTTCAGCCTTTATCTAGCGTGTAATGTACATCGTAATAAATAAACGTAAGTATTGTTCTTTACAGAATTACCGAATGAAAAAAAAGCGTTCAAAAAAACCTTACTTTCAACATTTCTTCACGCTAAAACCCCTCATCTATTGAAGACATTCAAGACTCGATCTCTGATCCAGTTTAAGTAACTAGTTAAAAGTTGAAAAAAATTACCTCCAATTCGAAATGTTTAGTGCTTTCAAAGAGTATGTGTAATGTAATTTATAAAAATATAAGCACTTTTTAAAGAATCCTTAAAGTGAAGTCAATCACACTTTCGAAATTTTAAAGATTCTTCTTCAACTTAAGGGTACACGGAGGCTGCTGAAGAGCGAGAAAGACGCACGGAACGGAAAGCGGATGAGAGGAAGAAAGAGACGAAGAAAACGGCCTCTGTGTCGCCTTAAGGTGTCTTTGCGTAAGAGTTCTTATAAATACAGTAAAATAATATCACATGTGAAATACCCGAACATTACACTACATTGAATACTCAAACGCACTTAACGAAAACACATGAATTAAATGAAGATCAATGAAAAATCACTGGTTCGTAAGGGTTTCTTTGCTCACTTTCTGAACAGCTACGCTATGAACTAAAAATTTTCTTAAAACCATCAAGCTCGATCGCATGACGTGCATATTATTTAATTTCCTTTAAAATGTTATCAAACAACAAACTTCTTATAGAAAACGAGCTAATTGAATAGATTAGCTCTTTTTCCAAGTAACAGAATATTCTAAAAAGTATCCCTTATTTTAAAAAAACACGCCTTCGACATTTAAAAAGATTTTAAAGGCATGACGGTATTAAATTTGTAAATATTCTTATGTTACAGCAGTTTTCCCTTAAGTTATTGGTCTGATTTAAAAAATGCTAGAGTGGGAAACAGAGTTTTTGATAATCAAAAAGTATGAATGACGCCAACTCCGACGCCACCTTCGTGAGCACGCATGGGTTCGGCGAAAGACCATTCATCTTTCAGGGGATCGTAACTTTCAACAGTTGACAAATTTGACTTTCCATCGTATCCTCCAATAGCCCACAACTTTCCCATATTTGCGACTAGAGCAGCTCTACTGCGCATGATGTTCATCGGTGCCACATAGTCCCATCTATTGATATTACCGATTATATGAACAACGCGACCCACAATTATTTAAATGATACATTGATACACAAAGATAGTAATCCAGTACCATGCATGCAAAAGGTTCCAAGTGATATGGTCGATATATTTTTTTTGTAACTGGACCCTTTTGATTACATAAATAAACAATAGTTCAAGCGAATAGTTATTGTATGTTTGGAATTGGTGGGAAAGAGCAAATATAATTATTAAAATATGACTATGAACCAGAAATACTTTCCAAAGTCATACTTTCTCATTAATGAAATGGCCCATAAGGAAAACTACGATTCGTAAGAGCATGTAATTCAAGAGTCGACTTACCTGTCCAGAAAGGGATCGTAAACTTCAACGGTTCGAAGAAAAGTTGATCTGCGAAATGTTTCAAATCTGTCATATTTTACATATTTTCGAAAATTTCGTTTCCGTTAACACAAGTAATTAATAAGTACCCATCATAACCACCACATGCGTAGAGTTTTCCGTTCAAAGTAGCAACTCCTAAACGGCAGCGACGAGTCAACATTGGTTGGACGAATACCCAAGAATTATTGTTCGGATCGTATCGTTCGACCTTGAAATAAATAGTTATAGATGTAATGAAGTCCGTGTTACTGGTCTATCAAAAATAATAACATTTGGCTCCATTGTATGTATCATTAGCGTCTTTAAGTATCTTACTGTATCAAAAATGGCTGATCCATCATGGCCTCCTAAAGCATAAATGCAACCTTGAAGAGCCACAACCCCAACCGCGGAGCGATATTTGTTCATTCCACTCATCTGCTTCCACTTGTTGGTTTTTGGACAATACCTTTCAACGCTATTCAAAGACGTGTTGCCGTCATACCTAGAAAAAAAAACCCGGGGAAATTGTTTAAGCAAATGCGTGTCTATGAATATTTTTAGTTAATAATATATTGTCCATACCCTCCACAAACGAACAAGTAGTCATTTAACTCAGTGGTACCCAATGCACTAGAAAACAAAATAATTATCGATATAGCAATGAATGTAGAGGTTTTGTATTTTTTACTCAGTATTTGTAATGATTGCATAAAACTTTAACCTTCTTTTACAATCCATCGACGCAATTACTGACCAAGTTTTCGAAACTGGATCGAAAACTTCTGAAGTTTTCAATCTCTCGTTTCCATTGTAACCGCCAAACGCATAGAGTTTATCATCGTGTACGGCGACTCCAACTCGGCTTCTCAACATCGTCATCGGTTTCGATGTTTCCCAGTGACCTGCAAGTGATTTTTTTTTATTATTGAATCCAAGAACTATGGAAGCTTAATGTGCATACTCTGATTGAAAATTACGATAGCTGTCTTAAATTTCAAACTCTTGCTGGACTTAAGTTTCAATATAAAGTTGGAATTTGAGACAGCATTGCGGCAAAATTATAAAGGATTTCACTTATGACATGGAATTTATTGACTGACTTTCACTTTCTACCAAATTGGATTGTAAATTTCTACACGAGAAAATCTGAATGCTTGGTTTCAAATCGAGGCAGGAATTTTCATCTTAAATTTATAACAACACTTTATGATTTTTATACTAATTTTAAGAGAACTACACGAAATTTAACTTAACCCTACCCAGTGGACCAACCATGGAGTCCACATCCACCCAAATTTTACCCCACGTGTTGTGTTGAGCAAAAATTGAGGAAAAATTTGTATGGTTCTGCGTTCGCAGAACCATACAAATTCTGCCCAACTGCGTTGACCCCAAAAAATACCAGGAAACAGGCAAATATTAAGATAAAATTGGGCTTTTGTGGGGAGATAAGTTTTTGATGATTTTGGTAAATATTGCCCGATCGTGGGTATCCCCCTCCGCGCTGCGCGGTTGACTTGGTTTTGTTTTCAACTCATCAGCTGTCATTGGCTCAGCTGTAATCAGCACTGCCAAGTAGCAAAGCAACCATAGGTTTAATGTACTTTCGACTCGGGTGAACTATTATGGAATAAATACATTCAGCAGGTAAGTTTGATTTATCTAGATTCCCGACTTTGCTGTGGAGATTCCACAAGAAAGGCTGAAAGCAAAAGTCGAAGAAGTGAGGGACAGAAAAATTGAGGCTAACGGTACATATGTCTGTCTCTTTTTATCCGACATTTCAGCTCATCGCCGTCCTAACTGTTGGTACATATTTGACCAACTTTTGTTCAATTCGAAGAATCGCGTTTCAAAGTCGTCAAAAGTTGGTCAAATGTTACGGATTGCGTGGACCACGCCCCATAATGACGTATGCCTAAAAATTTGCCAAATGTACGGCAATTGTGAACCGACCGTAAAGTTGAGTCACGTTGCCTGAGAATTGGGCATTTTTTTACTCGACTTCTTCACCTGACGTATTTGCCCAAAAAACAGGGCGGTACTGCGGTTGTAGAACCAATGATTTTTTGCGCAACTCGACTAGGCAATTTCAACTTAAATCCAACTCCATTTGATTCACCGGGTAGTAAATCGCTGTATGATCGATGTAGAACCTTGTAGTACGAGTAGTTTCAAGAATTTTGAAAAAAAAAAAAAAAAAAAAAAGGAACAAAGTTGCATTAACAGCAAATATAATACCTGTCTTCAGACAGTACACGATGAAATCTAGGGCAATCATTTTTTCAGCTAATTCACAGTTTAAGGCATTGTGTAAAATAAGATTTAATGTTTGCAGTAAGGCTGTGAAGTATTAATATGATTTAATAAGAGAATGATTCCATAATTTTTTTCTCCTTAGACTTTCTAAATTAGAGAATGGTTTCATACTGCCAGACTTTCTAGACGACCTCACCTTTGAAAGGGTCAAAAACTTCAACCGCAGACAGTGAATCGCCATACTTGGACAATCCTCCAACAGCATAAATGTAGCCCATAACAAGCGAACATCTCGGACGGCACCGAAATTTATCCAGCATATGCCGTCTTTCAGGTAGAAGATGGTAATAACTCGCCTCGTCCAAGAGATCCCTTTAAATAACGAGCACAAATTGTATATTTTTCTAATATAGGATAGGGGCGGGTAATATGAGACACTTTTTTTTACATTACTTCTGGTTTTAATACCCTTATTCAGAATGAATATCCATCAAACTTTCTAAATGATTGTATAAAGCCTATAGAACGATATTAATGTTAGCGAGGTGCAGGTTATGCAATTAAATAGACGGGGTTTTGTATCTTGAAATCAGTAACGTATATTACAATAAAAAGCTACAAGTACTCTCTCTAAGAGTCGGGCGAACAATGGTGTGCGCGAACGCGTGTATTAAATCAAAGTGGTGTGCTCTGCGCCTGCGCTTTAGAAATATCTGATAGGACTGCTACTTGAGCTAATAATTTAGTTAAGGTCATAATCGTTCATGTATTGTAATTAATTAGGTGAAATATCTAAACATCAATAATTAACATCATCGTTTGCAATTATTTCATGTGTTTGACATTTTTTTAGACACTTAAAAAAAAGGTTAAACATGTTAAGATTTTGCAAAATATGCGGGTATTATGAGGCACTTCAAAAAATCGGCTGTAAATTAAATATTTTATTTATTTAGTAGACATTATAGCGAAATGAAGCAAGTATAGTATTTGAAACATGGACCGATACATTTCAACCGACAAAAAAAAATACTCGACAAAGATAAATAAATTCAGAGTGTTGAACCAGCACGCATTTGAAGTAAAACTTCTCATGCTGCTTTCTTTAAGGTTCCGATCTATAGATTTTTATTCCTCTTACGTTTTTTAGTTCTAACAGATCCCACAATTTTTCTCGTTTTTTAACTGTAAATCAGTTAAAAATTAATTAATTCCTATTTAAACCCATTAGCGTCCAAACGGACGTTTTTTAATATAATAAATATGATAATATAATAAATATGATAAATAATAAATATGCTAAATGTAACATTGTATTTAGAAAATTCTTTGTTTAAACAATGGTTGTTAATAAATCAATATATAAAATTGACTGTTTTTTTGAAAAATTGATGAAGAAAAGTTGTTTTTGTGATTAGCGGAAAAACAATGTCGAGATATGTTTGTAGGTAGTAAAAATTATGTCTAATTAAATACGCTTTTTAGCCAACACAAAATATTGTCGTTGGCCGATTCTCACCACGAGTAGGTAAAGGTAATTAGAGAGCCTACTTTTTTTTCTATTATTCTTATGACACTTTATAAATTTATTTATTTGGTCAATCATAATCTCTTGATTCTAATGGCTACATGTATATTCATATTATCCATATGCACTTGATATTTTTTGCGATTTTTTTATATGCAAGACATGCATGAATATACTTGGCATGTTTTACGCATTTTCTGTGTTCTTGCACTGCATTTATTGAAATTCTCGCAATTTCGTTTACTATTACCAACTGAAATCTTATGTTTTTTTTTCTTGAGTAGGTAACAGCTAGCCAGTTCCAAAGCAACTTTCTTCGTTCCAATTTCTCATCACTTTGCACCAAGTTATGAAGAACAGTCGCATTAGTGATAGACGACTGTATAAATCTACAAAATATTGCCCATGTCTATTTTTTTGCCCTGATGCATGGAAGCAAGTTACTGCAATGTGCATCGTATTGATCGATTCTGCCCATGAACTTGAAAAAACTTTCTTTGAAAAAACAAATTTTAAATATTATTTTATTAACAAATATTATTTTTTTAACAACAATTATTTTAAAAAAGAGTTTTATAAATACAATGTTATATTCATCATCAGAAAAAAATGTCAAAATCGTGTTCAGTGATCCCTAAAATACATGAAAACACATTTTGAAGTTACACTATGAACTTTCCACAATATTATGGTAAAATTTCAAACTCGGATAAATTGAAAATCTCAATAAATTTTTTCAGACAGCGGTATTGACATAATGTTTACAAACAGCGCATGAATCTTCGAGTGTAATATCCATGGACGCAAGATATTCGGTTTCCGCTGTTCTCAGGATTCGATTTTTATGCGTTTCGTTGGTTTCAAAAGTGATCGAACTCGGAAATTTCACGTTTTTTTCCGTTAAATAGTTAATAACAATGAAGGCTCACATAGTATCAAAAAAACAAGGCCAAATTCCGAAAGTAGATAAAATTTCGGCTTAGAAAAACATTGGCTAGATTTTTCGTAAACTTTCTACGTGGTTTTTTTCATCGCTCAAAAGTTGGTCGAAAAAACGTCCGTTTGGGCGCTAATGGGTTAATTCGAATCTATTAACGACATTCTTATACTCTTACAGCGTTACAGACTTACGAAATCTCAAAATTACTCCCTCAAAACAAAACATTACAGTTTTACATTACAACAAAATCTCAAAATTACTCCCTGCAATCGAAAATATTACAATCTTACATATTACATTGTAAAATCACCAAATCACTCCCTACATAAATTACATTCTAGAATAAATTACATTCTAGAAAAGTGATAATGCTGCCTAAGAAGTTTTACTTCAAAAAAATTACATTTTCGTTAACAAAGGCTCCAGACGATTATTGTAATTAAGTAATTTCTTCTTTATAACACTGTGCAATACGAAAAACCGTCTGGGATTTTTCCAAAATAAAATAAATGTACATGAACCCCATAACCTATTACTGAAGGAATTTTTTTCGGGTAGGCTCGTATAAGCGAGAAATACACAATAATATTGTTCACGAAAACACGATGATGGAAATTGGCTGGACAATTCATGTCCGATTTTTATGATTCGAAAACATTTTTCAACATTTTTTGGGCGTTTTAACTCATTTTACTGATCGGCTTTTTTAAAAAATTGATCAAACTTGAATTCTTCAAAAAACGAGGTTTGTCAATAAATAAAAAGTGAGAACTGCTGTAATGGTTTCGGGTTTCGCTACATTATACCTGTTTTCAAACTTGAGGACCAAAGACTTGCCGAACTCGTGGCATATTCATTTTTATTAGTTCCACTTATTCAACTCATGGACAAGTCTATGATTCAACATGACAAAATTCAAAATTAGATCTTCCTTTAATGTGGTTAGAATAAAGTACTAGTATTTACAGTCATCAATAAGAAAAAGAATCTGGAACCGGAGATGAATGGCCAACAAGTTGAGGCTTCGACCCTCGACTCTCGACCGTTAGGTAAATGGGGATAATGAAGCGGAACCCGAAACCATTACAGAAGTTCTCACTTTTTATTGAAAAACCTCGTTTTCTGAAGAATTCAAGTTCGATCAATTTTTAAAAAAAATCTGATCAGTAGAATGAGTCACACACACAAAAAAAGTTGAAAAATGTTTTCGAATCATGAAAATCGGATATGAATTGCCCATTTCCATCATCGTGTTTTCGTGAACAATATTATTGTGTATTTCTTGCTTATACGAGCCAACCCGAAAAAAATTCCTTCAGGAATAGGTTATGGGGTTCATGAACATTCATTTTATTTTGAAAAATCCGAGACGGTTTACATTCATCATATGTGACTTGGAATCAGAAAATGGGGTTTGAGAAGTAAAGCCGTAAGGCACATTTTTCACTTTTCGATGCCTGCTCTGTCTTACTCACAGCAAAATAGGATAGGTCCCCCCTGAAAGACATGAGTATCAAAGTTTGAAAATTATTCGGATCAGAGCCCGAGGGACAATACAGTTACTAGTAGCATTACAAATTTTACATTGATAGACCCAGATAAACCTGTTTTCTCCTTTTTTTTTTCTCAAGTAATTCATTTCCTTGACTTTATTTTTTGCACAAGTATAATGGTATGAAAAATAAAATGAAGGAGAATGACTTGAGAAAAGAAAAAAAAAGAAAAAAGTCTATCAATGTAAGATTTTTCATGCAACGGGTAACTCTATTGTCCTACAAAACAAAAGGTATCTAAATTTTTACATCTCATTCTGAAGGTTCAGGCCAGTTGACAATACGATTGAATTGGCGAAATTTTCACTTGGACTTGTTTTTTTCGAGTTAAAGCCATAGTACTTTGAAAATATACTGCTGAGTCGCCAGAGGAGCCAGGGGCGGATACAGAGCTATATTTAAGGGAGGGGGGGGGCGGTTGGGGTCGAATTTTAATAAGTTTGAACAAAATATGCGAACAACACCATCAACAGGCGAGTCGATATATTGGATAACAAACTAAATGAAGTGCAAACATCAGGCTTACCTTATAAATGTTTTAATTCATTGAATTTTTCGTTCAAAAGTTTTCAATTTCAACGAAATTTGAAATTTTGCAACCCTGAGGGGAGGCGATTGCCCCCCCCTCCCTGTATCTGCCCCTGAGAGGAGAGTAATGTATCGTGAATGTTTGTTTAAGTGTCCCGAGCGTTCCGGTACTAAGACGCTCTACTGTATTTTAATGCCTCATGGAAGTAACGCGAGATATTTATTAAAAACAAAAGTCCAGTAATAAAACGGCTATACAGACTTTTTCAGTGCACTTGATGGATGGATTTACGATGGCAATTGTTACTGTCAAAAAAGAAAATAAAATGTAGGAGCGAGTGTCTCATATTACCTGGCTTTACCCTATATCATATCGTCGCATATTTTTAAAATCGAATAAATTCTATACCTGCAAGGAAGAGATACTCGGATGAGTTCCTCTTTGGCCACGTGATCCACCAAGTATTCAGGTGAAAGCAGAGGCAACTTAACCAGACTCAGCAATTCCGCAAGTTTTTCAGACCTGTTCTCGTTGTTGTGTTTTATCCAACGCATGACAGCTTCGAAAATAAGTTGCTCCGAAGAAATGCACAAATCGTCCTTACAGATAAGCTCTTTGAGATATTCGAGGGATAGTTTCAGAAACTCTTCTCCTTGAGCAACTTCCTGGAAATACCTGTTAATGTACCTGTTGGCATTTTTCAGAAGTTGGACACAGCTCAGAGTGTCCGCGAACTGACGGATTCCAAGGACGTTATGAGGGTGAAATAAGGTTTGTAGGAACTCGGCGCAGTCATCCTTGACCTTGTGGAGGGCTAGGTATGAGGCGCCTACCATTATACTTTGCACGTTTTCACTAGTTAAGATGATTTTGCCGCTGTAAGCAAAATCGATGAGGATCTCCATTGCCCTACAATTGTCAATTCAAACAACTCGTTACTTATTGTTTTCAAAGGATAACTCCTTGTAGAATCATAATAGAAGTATTATGATGTATTTAAACCTCGTATTAACAGAATTGATATTTTATACTTTTGAAATACCGTATATTTTTCGATACTGACGAGGTAGCGATTCCATTTATAATGAAATGAAATATTTAATCATGTTTACAAACATAATGCTATGGATCTTCCAGCCTGACATAATATAGCTGTTTTAATAGAGTAATTTTTGAATACATATTCAAGAGTAAAATTTCCTAACATATTATTACGTCTTAATTTTTTGATTACTTATACATATGAACTATTCCACGTCAGATTTACTACTAAGAGTTTATTTCACTCGAAATTATATTTTTCTCAGTTTAATAAATAAAGATAATAGTGAAAGATACGTACCTGTTTAGTATGTCGCGTGAAATTTGGAAGTTAACATAATAAAAACATTCAAAATCTAATGGTGCAAGCATTCATGTAAAAATTAATTTTTGTAATTTGTAATTTTCATCACACTACACAGAATATCCCACAAAAATTTCAGAATGGACCGCTGAAATGCTTCCGTTGAAATGTTTACATGTTTTGGGTATTATGATAAGAAGTTGACACTTCAAATATTTAGACAATGAATTTCTATAGCTTTTCGGAAAGAAGATTAAAAATGTATCTCAGATTAACAAATCGATGAATAATTTTTCTAGATATTTTAATCAGTTCTTAGCTGACAATTCAAATACCCATATTATGAATTTTTACCTCGTCGGAAAAAGGATAAGAAGTGCTATCTCAGATGAAAAAATAACAAAAAATCGATGAACACTTTTTAAAGGTCTTTTTGATCAGAAGTTGGCATTTCAAACATCCAGAACATGAATTTTCATAGCTCGTTAGAAAGAGGGTAATAAACACTATCTGATACTATCTCAGATAAATAAATCGAAAAATCGAATGATATTTTTTTCGGCCTTTGGATAAAAAGTTGACATTTCAAATATCCAGATCATGGTGTCTTTTATTCTGATGTGAAAATTGAGAAAAGCATAGCTTCGAATGCATTTGAAACCTTAAGGAAAATCTAACGCGGAATGACCAATCTGTATCCAAGTTATAATAATTTATAGAAAATTAATACGCATGAGTGGAAATCGGTGCAATTGATAAGTCGATTTTTAACTTTTCCAGTTCGTGAAACATGTATGGATGTGTAAATTTGGCAAAACGGGGAAATTCGCACATCGGTCATTCTTTACGTGAGATTTTTTTTGTTACGATAGCCGAAAAGCCACTTTAAAGTGTCTGTTTTGAGGTTAGAGTAACGAAGACATAGTTTTTAGAATTTTCTATTTAACATTGCAACTTACACAGCGTCAACACCATGGAGTGTTATTTCCTGTTTTTTGCTTTCAACCATATTGTTGAGGAACATTGCGTTAAAGTATGGAATCGTTGATGCGAGTATGATTCTGTGGGCGCTAAAACTTCGATCATCGACCTAGAGATCATCGTTTTATTATTTATTTAATTTTCAAAAAATAAACTTCGATTTGAGTTCAAGTATTCGAAAATCGTATGTTTTACAAAAAAGTAACTACTACTAGAAACGTACTCAAATATTTTCTTTTTAATTTGCAAATTGCTCCACCCTCAAAATTTTTTACCGTAAAAAAATGTTTATTGTGTTGAAATGTACGAATTTTAATTTTTTAGATACATGTTTAATGAATAGTGTAACTTATATAGGAAAAAATATAGGGATTCCAGAAAAATTCCACAGTAGAAAGTGAAATTTTCATCTTCGAAAAATTTTCGACTTTTAGACCGTTCAGGGGCAAACACATGGGGAAAGAGCTGGGGGAGAGTTCATACAAAAAAATTCTGTATTTGGTAGAATAAATGTTGTGATTGCTTTATTTTATTAGATATTTCGATGAAAAGAAATTCTTGATTGCAACTGAAATAAGAGTAAAGAGATGAAAATTTAGCAAGTAGCCCACATCCAAAATAATATTAATTATTTTCAATTAAAATTACATACTGCACGACAGTTTTTGAGGAGTCCTATTATACTTCAAAAGGTTTTTTTTCAATGTCTAAAAGTTAACATTCACCTTTATTAACAATTTTATTGTTGTTCAAAGCACGTAATCATGCATCAAAGCATTTTTTTGCATATCCTTTAGAAACTTCTACTCTGAACTTGATTTTCAGTACATCTTCAACGACTTCAAGGGTGTTGGCAGGAGATTCAGAAGATTCAAACCCATTCCGAGATTCGTGAGAAAAAAATGACTAATAAATTAAAAGAAAGGGAAGTAAAAATAATAATAGATGAACATACTGATACGAAATCTCAAAGACTCTACATGTTATTATTAGGAAGAAACGACTTTGTGAATGGAATTTTCAAGAAACAATGATTTTTTGTGAAAAATTAAAAATCCTGGCAGAGAAAACAAAGCATCTTTTTGTAACTTGTAAAAATACTGGGCTTTTCTAACTTTTGAATTGTACAACTTTTCATGTTATTTATTAATTATATCTGATTAATAAGATGTAGGAATATTAAGAGAATCTTTTGTACTAACGGCTCTTTTTTCAAGCGTTTTTTTGGAATTTTGCTGTAAAGAAAGTATTCAATATTTTTTGATACGGTTTTATTTCAAAGTTTTACTGTACTTTTAACAACGAAATGCGCTATTGGGCTTGACAAAATATTTATTCGTTGCTGCATTGCAGCCCCGCAAAGTGATGCCCTCCAAAAAAAACATGTGTAGATGGTTCACACGATTACCAACGATTGAGCAAACGGATTTCAATAAGTTTTTTTTTCAAACGCTCGTAACTGTTGTCGCTATCGTTTGACGAGCGGTTTTTTCGATATCATTATTTACAAGTCTTTTATTAATTTTTTTTACTCGATAAAATAGGCAAAAAAAATTTTTTTCAACTTTTGAGTTACACCATTTTGAAACTTTTTATGAAAAAAAAATCTCCCGTCGGACGACGAGTGCACTCATACAGATTATAAAAAAAAATTTCTCACTTTCAATGTTTCAGACTGGAGAAATCGTGTGAACCATCAACATATGCTTTTTTTTGGAGGGCATCACTTTGCGGGGCTGTAGTGCAGCAACGAATAAATATTTTTTTAAACCTAATAGCGCATTTCGTAGTTAAAAGTACAATAAAACTTTGAAGTAAAAAACCGTATCAAACAATATTGAATACTTTTTTTACAGCAAAATTCCAAAAAAAAAGGCTTTAAAAAAAGCCGTTACTACAGAAGACCCCCTTAAATTCTTCAAAATTCACAAAATGACTGGTGCTGTAAAAAATCCTGAATCTTCAAGTTTTCTCGAGATATTTCAAGATCCCAAATTTTTTGAACTTCCTGAGAAATTCTGGAATCTCGAGTTTTCTGGATCTTGCTGTACGCTGGTGAAATTCATTTAAGTTAATACAGAAATCGCAAAAAATTCTTGCTTGAAGGTATACTACCAAATACCAAAAAAACAAAAAAAAAAAAAAAAATACCTCAATAGTTGATATCTGTTACTGATACTGATACTAATACTGATAGTTGATACTGATGATCTGATATTGATAGTTGATACTGATTAGTTCATAAAACGACGAACTTGAGTCAAGGAAACTATCATAAATATTTAGTGAAAAATAAAAAAAAAAACTGTTCGCACATAAGCTTGGAAAGCAGGTTTTAAAACTTGCAATATAAATATCATATTATAAGAATACTTCGAAAATTTGAGATATCCTGAATGTTTCAGGATTAACTAACATTCCAGGATCACGGATTTTGTAAAAAAACGGTTAATAAACTTTTCCAAATCTTGAATACTTTAGGATCTCTAAAGCCTTCATGGAGTTGAATTTTTCTGAGTTCAGGAACTTATATAAATCCTGGATTTTCCGGGATTCCCTTGAACTTTTCGGTTTCCCAAGTTTCTCGAACTTTTCGAGATTCCGTCTCGACTGAATGGAAAAGTTCTCGAGCCTCTGAATTTTCTTTTCGGTGAAGTGTCACTGAAATTGGATAGTATTAATCAGGGTTTGGAAGTAACGCGTTACTCTAAAACGTTACATTTTTTATTGTAACGATAGCGTAACGCGTTACATTAATTAACAAGTAACGATAACAGAAACGAGTCACTTTTTTTCGGTAACGAGTAACGAAAATCCCGTTATTTTACATTACTTTTATCTCTCCCATTAAGTTTTAAGCACAATTTACAAATTTTTAAAAAATGTTATTTTTTATGTTTTATTAAAAACTTTCACGACCCAAAGCGTTGAATTTTAGAAATTCGCATGAAAAGATATAAAAATACTTAAAATCTATAGATCGCAAAATCTATAGCAGGATTTGTATGATTTAGAGATCCTGCTAGAAAATTTTATGAAATAGTAATGAATACAAAAAAAAAAAAAAAAAAAAAAATTAAATTAAATTAACATACGAATAATACTAGATTTTATTAAGTTTTAAGTTACTTGATTTTTGAAAAATTCATGTAATTCAAGGAATCAAAAAACTTCAATTTCTTGAGCTTTAAATTCTAAAAAATTTATGTTAATAGAAGTCTATAAAAAGATAAGAAAATTTTTACATTGTATAACTCTGTGAAAAATACAAAGAAGATGAGGGCCCTTTAAATATATAAAGAAACTGTTTTGAATTGGAGGATTGAAACCTCAAATTTCATTTCATTCTGGAAATTTAAAGAGATATCTTTGAAAAAAACAAAAAATTCCACAACGCTCTTTAAATATTTAAAAATGCAGAAAGAAAATACGTTCGGAAAAATACGTGCAAATATATAAAACATTGAAGATCTTTCGAATTCTTGAAATTCATTCAGCAATATATAAAAATAATGAACGATCCTTGAAACCATAGAAAAACTAAAGAAATACAAAAAGTACTTGAATAAGTAAGAATCTATCGAGACACTGTTTTGTGAAAAATCCTGTAAAACACGTAATGTTTCATTATACTCAAATTCTAGAGTCCGAAATTCTTGAAATGTATAGAACAACTATTATTATAAAAATACTAAAATTATGTAAAAATACTGGAAAATTCAGCAATATTCTATTATTCTGAAAAATACGAATGGTTTCAAAAATACTGAACAATTCTGTAAATTGTAGAAAAATTAAAAAAGTTAAAAAAAACCTCAAATGAAATGAAAATCTTCTTAGAAATTTTTTGCTGCAAAATTTTCTCAAATACCAATAATTTATTAAACTTTCAATTCTAGAGCATGAAATTCTGGAATTCTATATAAATGTACAGAAAAATAGTTAAAATTTTTAAAAATTCTAGAAAATCCTGCAACATATTTTATACATACTGAATAGTACAAAAAGATTTAGAAATTCTGAAAACCTGGGTAGGTATTCAGATCCTTTCAAAAATCTATTTGCAAAAATTTGCAACTTTTCTTGTGGCTAAAATTGAATCAAATGTCATATTTAGATATTTCGTAAACTTGAAAAAAATATAAAAATTTGAACAAGCTGATTGATTTTTTTCTCATGGTGAAAAAGTTCAAATTAACATTTTTTATTTTACTTGAAATAAACAATTTCTATAGAACAAAATCACAAGTACGTTGAAATTGTATTTCTCAGCCTTAGTTTTTCGATTCTTGTTATTTACATTCAATTTCTTCCAAAAAGTAACGTGAAAGTAACGGAACGTTACTTTTTTTAATTAGTTATGGTAACGAGTTACTATTTATTTTTAAGTAACGATAACGTAACGAATTGCTTTTTTCACCGTTGTAATGGTAATGTAACGCGTTACATTTTTTCAAGTAACTTTCCAAACCCTGGTATTAATATGTGCCACTGAGCTGACGAAATTTTAAACCGAGAATACATGTACACTGAGAAAATTTTTTAACATTTGTTTCTATAGTTTATATGAGTTTTGGTGTATCGAGCATATTCTTTTTTTTTCCTATGCACTTTTGATAACTAATTTGATCATAATGGCTCATCGTTCATACTAGGGTCAATTTATCTAATTCATGTAACTATATGAATATAAATATTACACTAACTTGTCAGAAAAATCATTAATTTTTTTTTTTAATGTGTAATGTGTACCTGTTTTGTAGGGTATTTTCAGGGCGACCGTTAAAAAAGCAGGTAATGTTAAGTTTCGGAGGCTATTTGACGATGATGATGTTTATCAACAAATCCAAAAAAATTCACTCCTACATGCTCTACTATGTACTCTAATCCTGCCAAGTTTCAGAACATTTCAATAGTTTTTAAAGAAGTCTTGAATTTTCAGGTAAAACATGTGAATAAATTCATGTATTTTTCATTTAAAACTCAACCAGCTCAGTGGCATGTGTTAATACTATCCGATTTCAGTCAAACTTCACCAAAAATGTTTTTTTATCATTTTAATTGATTTTCAGACCGGTAATGAAAAAAATTCCGACATCACCACAATAACTGCCACCTTAATGTTTATAGAATATTTATTTTCATAACCCTTTGAAAGTTCCCTTCCTTTTTCTGTCCACGCCCCTGAATGGTTTTCATAATAAAAAAAAAAATCCTGATAGCGTTCCAGAATAATAATTACTAAGCGTACCCATCAAAAAAGACTTCATTTATTTAAAAAATATTCTTCATTAAATTCAATGTATCACAACACAGGGTATTGAAAAGAGAATATAAGCAAATATTAATCAAGTTATAATTTTTCGAGAGTGTAAAATAAACCTTGATCGAGACATCGCAAAGTTTTCCATCGCGTCGAATGTCCTGGAAAACTGAGTAGCCCACGGAAAAGTGATTAGGTTCTTGGTAAACATGGGCCTTCGGGTCCGCGAGACTTTGTTGTTGTTGTGATCCGTGATGTTGACATTTCTCGGTTTGTTTACGCTCCGGTTTCTCCTTACTCGCGTCCATGTTTCGCGAACGACACGCGGACATGCGCTGTTGCGCAGTCGCAGACCTCAACGATGCGTTATCATTATCATTATTTCGGGTGAAATTCGAAATGCTCCGCAGATGCGCGGGAAAATTCGCGATATTCTGCATTGAACGCCGATTCGGCTGATTATGAGACATTCCACGCCTCATTTGCACGAATCTTACTTCACGATTCTACTCCATGCTACGACAAAAAAGATTTACATGATTGTTTTTATACTATCTATAATTGAATGGCTGGCGTCTAAAAAGGGATAACCCACTTTTCAATAAGGTGCATTTTTATTAGAATGCAAGAGAAAAAGAGATTTATTGAAATGTGAGTTACCCCCTTTTAAACGCCAGCCATTTAATTCCAAAATGACAAATTGAGGCGAATCCTATCGTTTTTTGTTTTTTTTGCTAAATATCTCAATATATTACAATATCATTTTTTCTTCAATATCATTTTTTGGTTCGGAAAGGCTTTTTTAATTCATTTTCGTATGCGACGTTCAGGTGACGTTCAGGTGACGTTCAGCGACGTTTCACGACGTTTAACGTCGCATCCGGATTGCCAGGGTATATTTATATTAACAGGCATTTTTCACCCCTCCCCTTCACCGGAACTTGAGTCATTTTTGAATAAAATCTACACTACTAGATCTCCGCAAGAACGAGCATTATCTGTCCTTTTTTTCTAATGCTAACGGATCAAAATAGAAAGAGAAGAAAGTACTCGTTCTTGCGAGGAACTCGTGTATATATATTGCATTTTAGGAATGATAGATACAATCAAAAAATTTTGCCGGAGTTTTAGATGGGATTGGAATAAAAGGCTATTTTCTAAAAACATTTGAATGATAATGAACTTTATGACTTCAGCTTAAAACCTTTTTTGATTCATCAAACTTCTGTCCAAGCTTCTGTCTAAATTTCTATAACACTTATGTTTGAATTATTAATATTTTTCACCGTAAAAATTTCAGTCGCGAGTGCTAAATATTCATTTATCAAGAATTAAATACTATCACATCGTTCTTCGAAGAACTTTGAAAAATTATAATAAAATTGAAAAAATATAAGGCAAACTTCGTTCGGTATCATTTAAAAATATTTTTCAGAAAAATCATACTGTCCTAGAATAAAAGACTTTTTTTTCGTCAAACTGCAGAACTAGTGTTTTAAGTTAATTTGAGCAATCTAAATTCAATGGTGCTACAAACATTTTTCGATCAGCTTTTATTTTAAAAATATCAAATCTTTGAAGTTTTTAGGCCTAAGCTCCTAAAGGACGAATTTTTTGAATTTTTTAAAAACTTACTCGATCAGTGAAAATCGAAAATTAAACTTTCGTCAAGAGCATTAGTATGAAAAACAAAGTCGCTCTAAAAAATATCAGAAAATTCTAAGAATCGATCAATTCAGTGATTTTTAATTTTTTTTTTTTTTCAAAAAATTCACATTTTTATAGATTTTTTGGATCCAATCAGTGTTAGTACATCATCAAAAAATTGAATACTCTTTCAGGTGACAATTGTTAAAATTTACAAAAAGCATTTAAAGATACAGAAAAATCAGCCAAAGGAAACTGGAAAAAAGTAAAAAACTTTTGATCCTTTACAAAGAAAGTGATAAAAAATCACTTGCAATTATTCGAAACGCCTGATTTTTATTTCGATTCCCCCCTTTTTACGTGCAGTTACGTCAAGGTAACATTTACCTAAGAGATAAATGTTATCTTAGGTCAATTTTTTTCTTCATTTTCGTTCCAATTTTAATCCGAAATTATTTTCATGCTCTATAGACTTCATGTCACTTCCAAATACCTTAAATATTAAAAATAATGAAACAAAAAAATTATAATGCGTATCTCTGTTTCCTTGCGAGGAAATATGATTTTTTTTATGAAAGTAGGTATTTATAACTTTCTGAATACTACAAATTACAAGTTGTCACCTGAACAACAACCAATGATGGCAAAATTAACGACGTAAATAATTCGTGAAATAAAAAACATTCAGTGATAAAATTTTGCTGTTAAAGCTGTTTCGATCCAAATTCGAATTTGGATCGAATTCGGATCGAAAAACTCGTGGAATTTTTTTTCACTCGTTTCGACAGCGTTGTCCGGTCGCGCATAAAAAGACGTTGCTTTGCCTCTTGATACGCAGTATATTATTAATCATTTATAAGACCATTTTAATGCATTATGGAAGCTTCAACTGTTGTAAACGATATTTTGAAAAAAGTTGGCGTCCTGAGTTTATAATAGTACGCACTGTATCGCGGAATTAGAATTTTGGCTAACGAAAAAATTTATGGTGGAAACAGATATAGAAAAAACCACTTCAAGTCAAGTCACAAAAAGATTGGGAAGAGGGGAGTGGTATAAATTGCAAACCTTGGGCCCAAATTTCCTGTCGATCATTATATGCCAAAGTATACCTGTTATAAAACGTCCGTTAAAAACTTATTGAAACCATTGAAAACGATAAAATTCATCCTATTTTGCCTTTAATAATAGCTTTGAATGATTTTTGATGTATTTCACCATCAGGGATATTTTGTAAGTTTTACTGAAAAGATAAAACCATTTTAGCGGTTTTATCATTGGAAATAAACAATAAAAATAATCTTAAGTATATAACAAATTCGTAGAAATTTCGTTAGAGCATATAAAAGTATGCGCTTATTTCATCGATTTTTTTCATTATTTTTATGATAGTAACATGAAAATTTGTGATCAACATTATCATGAGATTAAAGTAATTTTTTATGGTAACTCCCATTATGTTGGAATACTTTAGCAATTATTCTCGCGTATGAATTCATAATTTTTTTTCAAAAACATATATTGTCTCAATAATAATAAAAAATAATATGGAATCGTGATATTGATCATATCTGCAGTTTTCTTTTTCCAAAAGACCTCTCCCAATATAATAAAACCTACATCTAGAATAAACTGATTTGAAAATCATGAAATCTAGAATATTATAAAATAGTTCAAAATAAAAACTTCTAATTTTTATTAGAGCAATTACAGGAGTTATTCCTCAAATTGACCGTTAAAACATTCTTAACTTCCTCACCATTAAACTTCTTTTCAATTTTTCCATGATTAAAAAACAATAAAAACATTGCTATCAACATTCAAGATTAAATTTCTTCTATAAGTATTAAAGGGACGCTTCTTTTTCAATGATCTAAGATATTAATCAAAAACAGTGAACGAAAAACGATAAAATTGACGAAATTGAAAAAGCTACTTTTATTATCGTCAATCGAATCCATACGAATTCAAAAGAACAATGTTTTCCAAAAACGTTAGAAGTAAATACTATTACAAAAAAATCGTACCGAGATCCAATGTCGATTTTTCGCAATCGTTGAGTGGAAGGGGGGGGGGGAGGTGGAATATTTAAAATCACCAAAACTCGATCTCACTGTCTAACAGTCAAATGAATCATGGAAAGCATGGCCAACTCCTTTTAAACCCGGCAACTTCTTTGTGTCTAAACTTGGATGCTCTCCCTGATGACGACGCGACGCGTTGCAGATCGACCATTATAACTTTCGGCTGTTTCTTTTCTTCCTTTCGAAGCATTAAGCTTGTCAAAGGTAAAAAATTGTCACGCGCACACTTATTTTCATATATATTGTTTTATTCGAATAAAAATACGATCATTCGTACTTCATACTGTAGTTAAAAATAGTGAGAATGAACTGTAGGACACAAGAATTTCTACTTAAAGTGCTCTTTGTATATATATTAAAACTAAGAAAAACACACGTTTTCATTGTTTACGTGTATCTATTTTGTATCTTTAAAATTTTCTTTTCGAACGATGTTACACGAAAGCGTGGACATTGATACTACGCGAGAATGAAACCAACAATGATAACATTCATTGCTTCGTATATTCAGTCTTATAATTTACGAAAAATCAACAAAATTTCTGAGAAGTGTAAAAAGCGCATTTCTTATTGTCACAAGAAATACTTACGTTTTTCCTACTGCGATTTGCTGACTCGCTTCACTCGTTCGCAAAATTTTGCACTCGGAAAAACGCTCGTTTCTTCCCCGGCTTTTGTGTGCATGTAATGTAATACTTGCGAGTTGAATGCGTAAAATAAATGTAAAAATGAGATAGATAAACATTACGACATGCAGAAATAAATATTGTGAAAATACTTGAAGTTTTTTTACGTTATAGGTAAAAAAATTGGAAAAATTCGATAAAATTAATTTTGCTCCTGAAAATTCAGTTCGAAAAATCATAACTCTTATTGGGAATGAAATATCCGAGATTAGAGAGGGTAGCATTCTGTGAAAATAGAATAACTCTTGTTGGTAAAAACGATCGAAGATGTAGAAACCCAGCTTGTGTTAAATTAACTTTGATATTCGGCATCATTTTTTCGTTCATATATAGGTAGAGTATGAATATGAGATGAGTATTTGCTACACATACACATTTGTACCTATTCTGCTGCTGCAATAATCAAGGCTGGTTGAGACCATTGTACATTTAAGTATTTCATTCTTGATTTTTATAAGAAAAGTCCAGAAATCAGATGAATGAATATTTTTGTTAAGCAGAAAAAAGGCACCGTTGTGCTGGTGAAAAGAATGGAAAATTTGGGTGTCAGTAAAGATACAATAAAAGAAGTTGAGGGATTATATGCCTTTTTGTGGAGAAAAATTGAGGTTCATTTGGATTTTTTTTTAAAGGTGTATATCACCCAGATAGCTACGGATGAAGTTCATTTTCGGACCGTCAGATGCAGTCAATATGATGTATGAATGATTCATGCATGAAGCGTCAACCTATTTGAACGAAAAAGCCGATTTCGCAATATTTGATCAATAAATTGACAATTACAGCTGCATCCGATGAATGAAATATTGCACGATGTTGCGGTCGTATCTTTCGTAAATGATTCTATAAACGGTTTGTTCAAACGGATTGCGCTATGATTGTGCATTTATGTGAGAAACGAGTATGCAATCGTCTATCACACATTTTTGCGAAATCATCGCACAATCTCATGCAAAAAAGTTTCAGTCGTCGTATAAAGAATTATATGATGATTCAAATATGGTGCCATAGTATTATGTGTGGCTGATTGTTCGATGCTTGTGTCAAGATGGCGCAATAAAAAAATTTTTTTCCTGTATTGCAGAGAAAAATATGTGACTTGGAATCAAGAAAGGGGGTTAACAGTCGTTTGCCGTAAGGCCCATTTTGCCTTCTCCCTCTTTTCTGTATCCTCGCAGTCAGATACACAGAGGAATATTAGGGAATGTTGCGTAGAGACGATCCCTAGCTCATTCCGAATGAGTACATAAGGGATGTAAGGGATTAAGATGCCCTCTGGTGTGAATAAATTATTATCTATGGAAATAACACTGCAAACAGAAAATTATTGGAAGACACAAAAGTTGATTCAAACGCACGGCATTCCAATACTTCGTGCGGGAGATTGCGTGAGATCAAAGGCGCCGACGTCAAAAAAGTATTAAAACGCAGTGAGTTTCAATCCTATTTTGTGTCTCCGATAATTTTCTGTTTGCAGTGAAGCCCCGTTTTTTTTGCATTCACTCGTTCTGGTGTACATACTTGGATATCGGATTCCCAAATTCGTTTTATAGATGCTTGTCCTGCAACTTGCAAGTTCGCACGCAGAGAAAAGAATTGATACCCAGCAAGAAATTGACGACCGGCCCGATACTGGGCCAATCACGGCAGCCGTTGTTCGACCGTTGGCATTTGACCCTGGCGCAGTAACGAAATGATAACGCCAATCAATACTAGGCCAACACTGGCAACTGTTTTAACGGCACTCATTCCTATCTTAACATTGGGCCGATACTGGTTCGCTTGAGTTGCTAATGTTGGCTTAATACTGATGGTGAACTCCGCGCCGACACTCACTAAACAATCGAACCCGCAATGGTTCGACTGTTTTGCCGATATTGGGCACAGATCGGCTGGTGACGGTCGTACACCAAAGCTGCGCCAATACTGGGCCGTTCGTCACAATCGGCAAGACTACGGCAATTTCTTCCTGGGTAATACGTCCATGAAAATGGACAATTTTGGACAATCCTTAAAAAAAGGATGTCTCATCTATTAAAAAAAGCTACCACACACTTGAATTTGATGGTATAAACATTGTATGATAAAAACATACATATTGTTGTGGTGATAATCTATAATTGCGCTTCATCCTTAAAATGGACATGAAATCCTTTTTTTAAGGATTGTCCAAAATTGTCCATTTGCATTAACGTGACATCCATTCTTTTTTCTGCGTGCGCGATTTCCAATCATACATTGATGTTTTTTTTTTTTTTCATTGTTTTTATTGGACTAATTTTGAGCTATTCTATTCGAAATAAATTTTTCACAAAAATCCATTTCTTACCCCTGCTGAAAAAATCCAATTGGAAATCCAATTGGAAATCCAATCGGAGAAATGGTCAGTTTTCCAATTGGATTTCCACTTAGAAATCCAGTTGGGAATCCAACTAGATTTTTTCGGGATAACCTAAATGAAATCTACTTAAAAATCCAAGTAAATTTCTAATCGGAAATTCAACTGGATTTCTTTCTGGGAAACCTAAATTAATTTCCACTCGGAAATCCAAGTGGATTTCCAGTTGGAAACGCAACTGGATGTCCAGTTGGAAATCCAACTAGATTTCCAGTTAGACATCCAACTAGATTTCTTTCGGGATAACCTAAATGAAATTCTACTTAAAAATCCAAGTAAATTTCCAGTTGGAAATCCAACTGTATTTCTCTCTGGAAAACCTGAATTAATTCCCACATGGAAATCCACTTGGATTTCTGAGTGGAAATATACTAAGGTTTTCTAGAAATAAATCCAGTCGGATTTCCAACTGGAAATCTAGTTGGATTTCCAACTGGAAATTAATTTAGGTTTCCCAGAAAGAAATCCAGTTGGATTTCCGATTAGAAATTTACTTGGATTTTTAAGTAGAATTTCATTTAGGTTATCCCGAAAAAAATCTAGTTGGATTTCCAACTGGAAATCTAGTTAGATTCCCAACTGGAAATCCACTTGGATTTCCAAGTGGAAATCCAATTAGAAAACTGACCATTTCTCCGATTGGATTTCCAATTGGATTTTTTCGGGACAAGATTTCACCACTGCCTAATTTAAAAAAAAATCCATTTCTTACCAAATTTCAATTATTTTTAATTTTGTCGAAAATGTTCAGAACCTTGAATACTTAATTTGAGAAGAGATGTATCTTTGAGGAGAACAGTGTACTTTCTCTTTTCAAGTTGCTGTGAAAATTTTGAAAACGCTCAAGTTCATTGAATTTTTCTCAATGAATGTGATGTTAAAAAAGTACTTATTTGGTGTTTTATGACAACATATACATTTTTTTTTTCAAATTTTCATATTCGCCGAGATGTCAATAAACTCAAGTTTTTTGTGATTGTAGGAAATATCTGCAGGTAATTTTCCATCATTACAGCGATGTGCAGGTAATTTTCAATCATTGCAGCGATCTCCACGCTCGGATCAACTCGGATAGCTCACGTGACGCCAATGTAAAAAAGTGACGTATTTGTAAAATCTATACGCGCAATGCGCATGCAATCTGGAAAGATCGTAGCAGATCGCAGTTTATTATTGTGTTACGTTGACTCAGTTGACTGCAACTGACTGCAACCACTGCAACTGATAGACTTGACATTACAACAAAAACGTTGCATTTTTTATCGTCCGTTTGTCATGATAGATAATCTCGGGATCGAAGTTCGCGTTGGAGGAAATATTACATTATCCGCGAGATCTTTTGCTTCGAGGATTTTCACCGAGTGTTAAAAGTAGTTGAAAGTGAATAAAAACCGTTCAAAACTGACAGTTCTTGCAATAAAGTGCACTTTTATCAATTTTTTATTCACAACCTATTAGGAAGCAGGAAATTACAAGGTAAGCTATTATAAATCTCTTTTTTTTATCGTAGAGTAAATTTCTTTCCACTGTAGGTTATGATGATAACGGATTCAAGTTTCGTAACCAAATGAGGTTGATCGCGGTGTTTTTTAATTAAAAGATATATTTTGTTGTTCTTAATTGTCAGTTATACTGTTTGCCGAAGTCAATAAGAATGTGCATTTTAGTGAATGGACTTTGCATGTATTCAAAGAGGTTGTTGATTCTTGAGCGTGACACTTGAAGTATTTCATTGCGAGAATGATCAGTGGCGTAGGCACGGAGGGTGTCTGAGCCTACCCCACACCACGCGGTTTGAGAGGGAATAAAAAATTAATATTTACCATCGATTCGTATTATTATACTGTTGTATTAAAATTAATTTTATGAATATTTTATAATATACCAATTTAGTAGAGAAATTCGTTTTTTAACATCATATAATTTGATTTTGAAACGTTGCGCCGTATAACCTTTGAAGTGGACAACCGAAAATGGATTTTAAAAAAACTATACTGAGATTGTTTGAATCAAAGATTAGGATATCATATCTTCTTTATGCAGGGATTTTGGGTTAAAATTTCTAATTATGAAATTTTGATGCATTGAAGACAATATTGCTCAGCTGCATGGTTTTTCAAAACTTGGGAAAAAATTTAATGCCAATCCATTCTGCCAATAGTACCACTATTTATAGTGCCCCTTCCCCTCATTTTGGTTCGAGCGATGCCTCAACTCCAGGGCCCTTTTTGAGGCTTAGGCTCTCCTTCAAAATTTCAATTATTACAGTCTCGTGATAGTGCCACAAACAGGGTGTCTACTGTACGGGAAAAGCAGAAATTGTACGGAGATTTTCCGCAACGTAAGGATTTTGTTACAATAAAAATTTTTTTGCTCAATAAAAGATAAGCTATTTAGTATCTAAAATTGTACAAGTGCTCTAGATAGATTTTTTGAATTTAGTTCACTTCAATACAAAGTAAATCTTAGATTTTTATCGTATAACCAAATTGACAGCATTTTCTAATTGCTATCATTGCAATGAAAAAATTTCAAATTTCCTTTCAAAAAATCGAAAAATTAAATAATCTTATTATACTACTGGTATTACAACTCAAACATAAATTATTTCAATTTTTGTATCTCATATATTTTTTACCAAAATTTTTCCACCGCATTTACTACAAAAAAACAGTCAAAAACAAAAGCAGGAAATAAAGTAATCACCAAAGTTATGTAGTTTTTAATTTAATTAGACAGATGAAAATTTCGAAATCAGATTTGTGATTATGATATTTCGGATAAGAAAATTTCAAAATTATAAATATTTTGCTTCTAAAGACCGAATGGACTGCAATCTCTTAAATTTGAGTTGATGAATAAGAAATTTAGGCTGACAATGAGCCCCCTGATGCAATTACTCGCCGAGCGCTCGAAAACGCGTAAAAGTATTGTCCGCGCGGTGATGTCACGAGTCAAAATCAAAAGTCCGAATTTGGAAAAATGAAAAATACTGCCCGATGGCTTTTGAAGAATGGATATTAGTCTCCGTTTGAATTTTTTTTGTAAACGTTTAAATTGAAAAAAAAAAAAAATAAAAATCGATGGTTTTTGAATGAATCGAAAAATCAATGTTTTTCAAAACATCGCCGCTGAGCATTCATTTTTCAATCTATTTACATCTCTTTTGTATACTTTCATTCGGGAAGGTCTAGTATAGTAGAACACAGTATCAAAATATTCATCAAAAGTTAATAACAATCGACTTTTTTTTCCGAATGCAAAACCATGTTTTCTGACGTTCGCATTGAAAATGTATCGAGGGAATTTTCGTTTTTAACAAGGTTTTTACGCTTGTCATAATCTCAAGTGTATTATCGAACTTTTTGGAAAGTTTGAGGTTTCGCAAACTATTATTTATAGAAAACCAAGCGAGTTGAACACAATGCGCAGCGCGATGTGATTGAATTTTACGCGCACGAGCTCCGTAGTTTGTTCAACAATCAAATCTATCGTAAACTTGGGCAATTTTCAATCGTTTTTCATAATTATTTAGATACGAAAATATATGCTTTTGAAGATGAAAATCTCATTTTTGTAGCAAAAATTGAAAAAAAAAATGTTAACTAATTCGAATGACTATTCCCACTCATTTTCTGAGAAAAACAACCTTCATTGTCCACGCATCAAGAGGGGCAGTAAAGAACCTCGTTCGAAGATTCCGTAAGTCATTCTAGCCTCTTTTGAATTTTCTGATTGAAAGGAATCCGTCACTGTCGAAATGCTACATTATGAACATTCTTGATGCGGGGACAGTGAAGACTGGTTTCCCCCGAAAATATGTGGAAATCGTCATTCGAATTTGTTGAAAATATTTTTTTTAATTGTTTGCCTGAGAAATGATATTCTTATCTTTGAAAACATATTATGTTTCCATTTTTGAATATTGAATAACGATTTGGGATTGCCCAAGTTTTTCATACATTTTTGAATTGCAAATAAATTAGCAAAATGAGCTAACATTGCAATACTCTTTGAAAGAGTAATTCAAAAAGTCTTAAGTAACTATCGGATACTTTTGGTTGAAGTGATTTTCAAAACCCTAAATTCTGTTTTACAGTGATAATCTGCACATCTCTTTAATGCATCAACTTAAAAAAAAAAATTATAGCAATTAGTTTTTTAAGAACTGTATGTCCCAGTGAACAAATCAGCCAAACCTCGCCCAAAATGTACCCAATATAATTGTAGGATTGGTCAATAGTAAGATAATTTTGCGGCCCCTACAGGGGTCACTGTTTGGGCAATTTTTTTGGGCACTATATTTGGCTTAATATTGACCATATGTGGGGTACGACATTTTGACATTTAACAATAAAACATTTGCTCCTTACCAACCCACTTCCAGCTCAATTTTTTTTTTTTCCTATTTTGTGAGCAAATTACATTTTTTATGATATTTTAAAGTTCTTATAAATAAGTTCCCTATTTTTAATTCACATAACAACTTTTTCTCCTGTATAATATACGATCTAGGTAAATACGTAAATCAACAGCTTTCATTTTTTTAAACAGTTTTTATTGCGCTTTTTTTTATTTCAAATGACACCTACATCATTCCTTACACAATTATTGATTACGAAACTCACTTCCAGACCTTTTAACATGTGAATATTGGGGTAAACGACGATTTATTTTTCGACTTTGTCACCTTCTGAAACTTGCAAACATACTCAAAAATCAGACGAAATACGACACTCGCGGTTTTCGTGATTAATCGAATACATTTTTTTGTACAGAATCACGGATTTTTTACTTACTTTCGATAAATATCCGGGGTGTAAAGATCAGTACAAAAAAAAACACGATTTCGCACTGTTGTTTGCACCGAAAAAGGCGTGAACTATTGCTGACTATTGCCATGGCGCGACAGATGCGTTTGATTATGTTTCATTATACATACCGTCAATATGAGCCCCATAGGTTGGCAATTATATTGCCCAAATAATTTGCCCCAACATTGGATAATTCTGCGACCCCACGAAATTATGTTAATGGAAGACCCAATTTTTTCTTCACTGGGGTTTTCAAAACCGTGCACGGGAAAACTAAAAAATGTACAAAGAGCGCGGGAATTTTTCGAGCCTATTCAGTAGATACCCTGGCAAACAAATGCAATTTTGCTCTTGTTTATCAACTTCGAGGACTTGAATGTGGCACATCAGAGATCTTATACCACTCGAATTTTCTCTTTGTTCTCATAAGTTTTCTTTTATGATTTATAAAACATGCTGCACTCAAACATGTATGATTTTAATATGTTAATACTTAAAATTATTCTGGCTGTGGAATATATTTTTTGCTTTGGTAACAAAATTTACATCACGAATTATTTACAAAGTAAATATAATCGAGAGCGATACATTTTTTCAACTTCCATTGGTGTTTGAGAGAATAAAAATCCCTGTTCTAATGTGATAATGCTTATTATAGTCGTCCGATTACTTTCAAGACCTTGCTCAATTATGCAAATTTATTTTCAAAAAAGTTGTTGCCTGATCGAAGCAAGTTGTTTTTTTTCGCAGTTCTTATTGGCCTTGATTTTTCACGATTTCATTCACATCCAAGACGTTTTTCGAGGAGGGATAAAAAAGTTATGCTCGATCAAGTTTTTATTCATTAAGCAGAATATTGATCAATCCTAATGTTAATCCGGTTGGTACTCTACACGGGTCGCTTTTCAACTAACAATTAGATAAAGTAGTGCATAAATTTTGGCCCTATATTGTTTCCAATGATATTTTTTGGCTTTTAATGGATCATTCCTGAAAATTTGTAAGTTTGCTACCTGGCAAAAAGGGTTCACGATATTCTGGCAAAATAATGCACTTCCTTGAGATTTTTTTGCACGATTTAAATTTTATAAAAATACGTGACTCGAATCGAGAGGATTTACAATAAATATAGTCAAACAGAACTAACTTATAAAAATGAGCAGTGAATATATCAATTTTAAAAATTTGTTTCCTTTAACTTAGCTTTCAACTTTCGACCGTCTATTATGGTCAGAGGCAAGCACAGAGGGGGTATTAGGGGTTGGTAGTTGGTGCCCTTTCCAAAATTAAAAAAAAAATCCTTTCAGAAAAATGTGGAAAAATGTAACAGGTTAAGCGGGGTCGTCTACGTAGCGGCCCGGTTTTCGAGCCTGTTTTACAGAGTTTATTACGAAGAAACGGAAAAAGATATTTACAAAATTTTTTTTGCTTTTCGTTTGTTTATTCGTAATATTTAAATAAGCAATGCCATTGAAATAATGTTCACACATATTCGACTGCAAAGTGACCTTGAACGTGCCCTCATCAGAATTTCGATATCAACTTGTTGGCAAGAGTTTTGGCCAACTATGTAAACTACAGCAAAAAGTAAAACTAATCTAAGAAAAAAATAATCAAAGACCTTATTGCTATTATCTATGATGAATAACAAGCGACGTTACGGCCTAAAAGGTCCGGATGGGGCTGGGTATGGTGCTCCATATTTTGTTTACCATTATGTTTTTGAATAAATCCTTCATAGAGCATATTTCTAATGACGACTAAATTAGAAATGAGTAACAAAAAATAAATTGATATCTCGAAATCGCGTACGTAGACAACCCCCTTAAATTTGAATGTGCAAAAATACAACTTGACATGGGAACATGTGCGTTTTAGTTAAGAAGCCACAATTTTTGTCCTTTCAGAAAAATTGAAATAAGTGAAGAACTTGAAGCCAGCCCCCATTGATATTTTGATTAAAAAATAATGTAAAATCCAGCATAATGGATGATACAAATTTACATTGTGGAATTAGAGAGAACCAACCATCTCAACTTTCGAATTTAAACAGTTCAGTTAAAAATATTTTTGCAATCAAATTTTGAAATCATTAATTTGCTTGTAGCTAATATTTAAGGTAAAATGTAGATGTGCATTTTGAGTTTTCGTATTCGTTTATGAAAAGTATAAATACCACGCGTCAACATCAGAAATACCAGGTTTTGTATAATATGTACCTTCTACTACCATTATACTACTATCCTTTCAGTTAAATTATACTTTATGCTATAATAATCGATTTATATTTAATATTTTATGTTCTTCAATTTTACAAATATATATTCATCTGCATTTTAATGATTGATATAAATTTTTCTACTCGCAGGTACTATATGATTCAAGATTCAATACAATAATAATTTATCCAAGTGAATTGCAATCATATGTTAATGATCAGCAATCTTTAACGCATTTAAGTTATAATGATTAGGACTTGACAATTAAATTTATAATATTTTACAACATAATATATTTAAAAATGATTCACAGTATCGTAAATTATAAGGTATAGATTTTTCAGATGACAGTTGGATATAACTAGAAACAGGGAAAAATTTCTATATAGAAAAAACAAGAAAAATTTTTTTTCAAATTTTCGGAATTGAATATTTTTCACTTCACAATTTTAATCGTTGGATGTGGTTAATTCTAATAATGAGAATAACTTTAGTCTAATCTTTAACAATGTACGTTTTCAATGGAAAATTAGACATTCCAGAAAAAAAGCGAAACAAGCAAACTCGAGAAATTGAAAAGATTTTAATATACTTCAAACTTCAAGAGTACATCAGGTAAATGATTGTTTCTTTTTTTGAAGGTGAAAAAATGGTGAAAATAATAATTAATTGTTGAATGCATAAATGTTAAAGGATTGAAATGATAAATATCATGCACAAAAAAAAAGAAAAAGAAAGTGAAAAATTTTTGATTGATAAAAAAAGATGTATGTAATGTTTACCTACTGCTACTGACTAGAATTCAATTTTTGAAATTCAAACATTATTGACATAATGAAAGTTGAAGTAATGGAAAAGTTCTACCTACGTAATGGTGAATCAAAAATGGCAAATAGTTGAAAAGAAAAGCTGAATTTTTTCGTCATGCATCAACTATTTATTATGTATAACTAGTGATTTTTTAGGTTTTTGATGAGGATCACATTCAATACTTGAAAGCTGAAAATAAAAGAAATGATACACATGAAAAACTGTCGTTACTCGTTATGTTTTGCTGACAAGTTCTCTCTCTCTCTCTCTCTGTAAGAATAAGAGAATCGTGATTGTATTGCATATCCCAAGTAGCACATTTTGGCTAATAACGTTCTTATACCATGCTGAATTAGCTTATAAGGTTCTTATAGAATTCTAATGGACGCTTGTAAGAAGAAAAGAGCCATCGAATTCAGTCTTATAGCATTCTTAAAAAAATCTTGTAGAATGTTATTAGAGTCGTTTAAGAATATCTCATAGCGTCTTGTTAGACTTTTTATAAGAGTCTCAAAGAACTTGATATAAGATGCTTATAAGAACTGGTGAAGAAGGTTAAAAAAAAGAAAAAAAGATTAATTTTTTCGATCCACTTGAGTTTTGCATCTTTCGATTTTATAAATATGATATTTGATAAACAATATTTTCAATATCCATCACACTTACGCACACTGCAAATAGCTAAAAGACACATATATATAATCTATCTGAAGTTGAAGAAACTGCCTGCCTAAGCTGGGACTCGAACCTCAGCCGTTCGGTTTTTACTCGCTGCTCGTTGCTGACTGAGCCATGGAACCTTATGGTCCCGGGTCTATTCGATGGGAGTATCGTGCACAATCGCGCAGTACAAGCTCTCGTGGGTCTTGAACAATAAATTTCTGAAAAGCCTCATTTGAGCATGATCAGAATCATGCATGACTTTTCCAGCATCACTTATTTTTCATAATTATCTTTTGTATCGTGTGAAGTTATTGTGACCAAGACGTCTGGTATTGATGCTTTCGCACTTTCGGCTAATTTTCGCTTTAGTATACTAACGGGATTTTGATCGCAGTTTTGTGGGAAGGTTTTAACTAATTAAAGCACTACTTGCTTTCTACATCGTAAAATGCACTGGACTTAGTAGCAAGTTTCATCTTTTTTGATAAAATAAAAAACAACAAAAGAGTAAATAAAAATTAAATACAATCACTTTATACTTCGCAACGCGCGTGTTTTACATCATTTTTTTACAACATCCAAAAGAAAACTGAAAAAAGATTCTATTACATAAATAACCTGTTTTTCTCTTTAAATAATTTTATCCTAGAATCTTATAAGAATGTGTCTCAAGAATGGCTGAAAGAAAGATATAAGTAAGCTAAAAGTGTTCTTACAGCTATAATAATTTTTTATAAGAACACTATAAGAAATCTAGAAGAACATTACCAGAAAGTTTTCAAAGAATCGCGTCAAGACCGCTATAAGACCTTTATAAGACACTAATTAGAGTTCTGATAGCTTTCTTATAACATTCTTGATCAAGAACACTGTAAGAAAACTCAAAGAAACTTATAAGCAAGTCTTTGTAGAATGTCCTGCAGAATGCTATAAGAACTTCATAAGTCAGCTATAAGCATTCTGATAACCCTCTTTTGAAGTTCTTAACCAAGAAAGCTATAAGAGAGCTATCAGACCCTTATAAGACAAAAATTTTCTTCAGAATGCTATTAGAACGTTATAAGCTAAAATGCTGTGTTTAGGTATTGCACTACAAAGCGGAAAAACATTGACACTCAAAGACAATATTTGCTAAGTTTGCTTGCCTATAACATACTGGGTGTACCAAAATCCCCGAATCGAAGAGAAACCGAATATCTCTTATTCAATTTCAAGTCGAAAAGTCCATTGCCACTTTTTATAAAACTCAAAATTTCAAAAAGTTATCAAATCCAAAAATTTAAACAATAAATGCGCTCTCCCAACAAGTAGAGGTCAAATTCACGGACCAAACTTTTCCCAAACTTTCTTCATATATTTTTCTGAGTTGAAAAGTCCTTTGCCACTTTTCACAAAAGTCAAAATTAAAAAATTTATTTGAGCATAAAATCTAAAAAATCTGATTGGCTAAAACTTCTCCCCAGAATATCTTTCTTGATTTTGAGTTTTGTAAAAAGTGGCAAAAGACTTTTCGACTCTGAAAAATATGAAGAAAATTTGGGAAAAGTTTAGTCCGTGAGTTCGACCTACATTTGTCGAGAGAGCGCATTTATCGTTTATTATATTTTTGGCTTGCATAATTTTTTTAATTTTGAGTTTTATAAAAAGTGGTAAAGGACTTTTTGACTCGAAATTCAAAAAGGAATACTCGGATTCTTTTTGGTTCAGGGATTTTGGTACACTCTGTATAATTTTAAAAACTCAAGAAAATTTATATGTGGCTTGAAATAAGAAAAGGGTCTCATGGTTACAAACGAGAACCTCGAGAAAATGAAGAGAAACCTTTCTCTTTCTTCCATCCCCAATAGCTTGTCCGTATTTTTCAAAAAATTATGGTACGGCTGTTAATGATCGTAGTGACTCGTGACATAGCTCATTAGATAGGTAATTTTTTGAACTATTTTTTCAAGTCGAAAACTCAAAATACAACTTAAAACATATTTACTGCGAGATCCGCGAGAGGGAAGTCAACTTTTTTTTCTCATACTACAAGTTTAGCACTGATACATAGTGTATAATGCATAATGATTTGATATGACGCGAGCGCGATGTCGTTTTGCAATTTTTTGATGAAAATAGGCGAAATTTTAACAATTCGACCGATAGCGTAGAAATAAAAATAATTAATTGTATATTCATTTTATGATAAACAAAATTCAAATTTATCGGCAAAATCATGATTCCGCTGATTTAACATATCGTAACACAATAAAACCGTAGTACATACGTAATTAAAAATTTTTTTTATTCCCGACCCGAAATGATATACATGATACATGTGTGAATCTCACGTGAAGCATACATGGAGCATGCATGGAACATGTATCTATAGCGATACATGAATCATGTATGTTTCATGCATCCTTCAGCATACGTTAAGCATGCATGTTGACATATATGTTACATGTATGCCACATGCATGTTTAACGTATGACTAAACATACATAATGCATACATGTTTTATGTATGTTTTTTTTCCCGGGGAGTGAGAAATTCTGAAACGAAGTGCTTGGTCTTCTATAGATACAAACTGGAAGATCATAATACTAAATAGCTTTCCTGACTTCAGTAGTTATTTTTTTTTCCTAGAAGCAATCACTAATTTTTCTTTAGCAGCAAAACCACTTTCAATCGTGACTTTCAAAGTAAAAGTGATGATAAAAAGAAACTTTTTGCAAAATACGCAAGAAAAATGTACATCGAGGACCTGTATGGCCGCATTGAATACAACCATTTACGACCGGCAAATACTTCAGTCCCTGAAAACACTCACTGAAGCAAAAAACTACGCACTGAAGCATTGCTCCAGTACGTGTCTCCAGGGACTGAAGCATTTGCCGGTCGTAAATGGGCGTATTCAATGCGACCATACAAGTCCTCCAAGTAAATTTTTATTGAGTGTTTTGCAAAAAGTATCGTTTGTACCTCGGACCGTGAGACGTGGCTTTGTTCTCGGACCAAATATCAGCCTCAGCTGCTCCTCGGCAGATAAATTGGTCCTCGCCCTAAAAGCCACGCTTCAGGTCCTCGGTACGAAATATACTATGTAAATGTGTGACAGTTATGAGAAATTAAGGGAGCCAACAGATTGAACCAGATCACAATTCCTGTTTTTGCTTCGTCTAGTGTCAAAATGGTTCAAAAACCCAAAGTGTACGTCATCGGCGTGGGAATGACGAAATTCGAAAAACCTGGAAGACGCGATGACTTCGATTACCCTCAAATGGCAAAAGAAGCCGTGACTAAGGCCCTCAAAGATGCCCGAATCTCTTACGGGGAGGTCGAGGCAGCTTGTGTGGGTTATGTTTATGGGGATTCAACGTGTGGACAACGTGCACTTTATGAAGTAGGCTTGAGTGGCTGCCCCATTTACAATGTCAACAACAATTGTTCCACCGGATCGACTGCTTTGATGATGGCCAAGCAAATTTTGGAAGGAAATTCAGCGTCTTGCGTGCTTGCTTTAGGATTCGAAAAAATGGAACGAGGTTCTCTCATGTCCAAGTTTGACGACAGAACGAACCCTATGGACAAGCACGTGGAACTCATGGCAGACGTTGCTGGTACATTTTTGCCACGGTTTTGCGAGTGTCATGTTTTTATTATTCGTATATTAGTTTTTTCAGATATTAAAATACTTACGTATAACATTTATTAATAATGATTTTTGGGAAATTAGGCGAAGATTTAAAAACTTTAGGAGTAGTTCGATATTTTATACTTCGTAGTAAACATTTTATGGCATGCATGTTCTTAATAGGTGATTCCATCATTCAGAGTTTTCAGTTTTGAGTATTTTAGAATTTGCGAATTCGAACATCTTGATATACATACGTCAAAGAAATTGATCGCCTTGAAATTTTGTAGTTTTCAAATCCAAGTTTCGTGATTTTGAAATTCTCACTTATTAATTTAGGTACTTAACTCCGGATAATCGTCGATTTGATGAAATTATACGTAACAACTGTTTTGCAACAAACTTTTCTTAGGTTTGAACGAAAAACCTGTAACTGCTCAAATGTTCGGAAACGCCGGGATCGAGCACATGCAGAAATACGGAACCAAACCAGAGCACTTTGCAAAGATAGCTTACAAAAATCACTTGCATTCGGTTAACAATCCATATTCCCAATTTCGAAATAAATACACACTTCAAGAAATCGTCAACTCACCGACGGTATATGGCCCGCTGACGAAATTGCAGTGTTGTCCGACTTCAGACGGCTCTGCTGCGGTCATTTTGGCAAACGAAGATTTTGTCAGGAGGCATAATTTAGAAGCTCAAGCAGTAGAAATCGTGGCCATGGAAATGTCAACGGATTTGCCATCAACGTTCAATGAGAAAAGTTGCATCAAATTGATTGGGTTAGTTAGGACAAATTATTTTCATTTTTCTATCGTAATGAAAAAAATCGTAAGTGACGGGTTCCTATGTGTGAATTTGGCCAGACTTTTGCAGAAAAATCCACTTCTTGTACGGATGGAAATGAAGAAAAAAAGAGAGAAGCTTTTTAACATTTTTGCTCCATCGCGAATATTTCCGATATTTTTTTTTTAATTCATAAAAGAAGATACCTGGGTTTTGTTTATTTATTATTTTTTTCATCAAGTTGTGATAATACAGTTAACTCTCAATCATATATGTAATACTACTATATGGCCAGCTTGAGAGAGAAGCGCATCGGGAAGAGAAGAGCGTAGATGATTCGTTTCTCTCTCGCACAGGAGTTGACTGGAGTTAATACGTGAACGCATATTGTAGTATGCGTGCAACAACACCAAGAACTGAGCATATGTATGAGAGTCGCGCATGCGGAGTACCACGCGAGTCATCTTATTCCATTCTCTTTCTATCACGATGCTCCTTTGCAACAGGGGAAGATGGGACGCTGGCCATATAGAAGTATTACATATATGCTCTCAATATAGTGCTACTATTTCTATAGTGTTACTTTCCTTCATTTTTGTTTAAGCAATGCCCCCACTCCTGCGTTTCTCTCCAGGCAGTCACACACTCCCCTTCGGGATTCCAGTCACAATTTGGCAATAGTGTGCATTTTTAGTTATTGTGCATTGATTAGTTATTGTGTCTATCGTAAACAAACTTTTGATACAGTTACAGAAAGTAATTATCGTATGCAGGAGCGTCGCAACAAAATTTTACATCAGCCTCCTGAAACGCAAACTGAAACAGTGGAGACGAAAATTTCACGACGTAGATAGCGCTTCAGGCGGTTGCGTCTGTTCCCCTCTTACAGCAACCCCCGCTTCGCTCTATCCGCTCAGAGCTTGTGGGGTGAAGCGCGGGTTGCGGTAGGAAGGAACGGACGCAACCGCCCGAAGCGCTATCTACGTCGTAAAATTTTCTTCTCCACCTTATTTGTACAGCGAGGACTATACCGTGACAGGGGACTGTTTTACATGGAGAGGCAAATTCAAATTTCAAAAGGGTCGGTAATATGTATATATATCAATGTCTCAATAAATATTATTTACTCTGAATTCTAGCATAACTACACTTGAGAAATCATTTGCAAGCGCGAGTTTGTGAAAATATATCATTTTACATATAAAATCACAACATCTCATTTCAAACGTACAGCAGTGTGTATTTATTTTTTCAGTATGTTAGTAAAAAAACTATCTCGTATTTGTAGAAATTCTCAACATTTATTTCTAGAATCCGATAATGCAGGATTTAAGGTTTCATAGATTATTAGTATTTAAATAGGATTTTCAGAAAATTGCGTCTGCATATATATTTAAGGTATTTGCTACTCTGGCTTCCCTTCCCTAGCAAACGCCCCGGTACCTAATCGGTAATCAAGCGGTACTTGATTGGTACCTTATAAGGTACCAATCAAGTACCTCTTAGGTACCAGTTAAGTAATTTCCCAAATATTTATTCCTTTTTATTGAAAATCGGTAAAATTATCATTTTATCTTGTAAATGAAGTGTTTTTCTTTATTTTCCAGTGGTCAACAGGGCAGCCAGGTCGTGGGTTTTCTGTTCTCCCACTCTATAACCCATGTGTAATTTCCTTTCTCTTTTCTTCTCGCTCGCGCAGGCAGGAAGAAAGGAAAGAAGAGATTACCAATGGGTTATAGAGTAGGAGAGCAGAAAACCCACGACCTGGCTGCCCTGGTGGTCAAAAATCGGAAAAAATGGTGCATCAATTTAAAAAAAAGAAAATTAGAAACACTCATTGTCGGATAAGTGTAGATAACGCACTTGCCATGCGTCAGATAACATTCAGATAATGCGCTAGGCGGGCAATTTGAGATGCGCCATCAACTTAGTTGTTCTCACAGGAGCGTACGTAGTCGGGGCACATCAGTCCGCAATTATTATTTTTTCGGATAGTTCTATTGCATTTAGAGTGTTCCCAGAGTTTTCAAACTTTACCATAATGATGTAATAATAGACGGTTAACATTCAGAAAATTTTAGCTTGATATTTACCAAACTTTATACACGATGAACATCGAAATTTTGGTGTTGAGGGTTAATCGACCAATTTTACCTTTGAACTATTCAAATTTATTGAAAATTTTTTGATTGCTAGCAATATCACAGGTATAAAAAAGTACGGTGTCAAATATTTCTGTATTTTATTCACGATTAACATCGATATTTTGCGGTAAGGGTTTAACATCTAATTTTACCTTGAAGTTATTTGAATCCAATTTCGATGTACATCGTGTATAAAGTTCGGGAATACTTTAGTAAAAATTTTCCGAACGTTAGCCGTCTATTATTACATCATTATGGTCAAGTTGGAAAACTCTAGGAACACTCGAAATGCAATAGAACTATCCAAAAAAATAATAATCGCGGACTGATGTGCCCCGACCACGTACGCTCCTGTGAGAACAACTGAGTTGATGGCACATTTCAAATTGCCCGCATAGCGCAATATCTGAATGTTATCTAGCGCATAACAAGTGCGTTATCTACACTTATCTGACAATTAGTGCTTCTAATTTTCGTTTTTTAAAATTAATGCATCATTTTTTCGGATGTTTGACTATTGGAAAATAAAGAAAAACACTTCATTTACAAGGTACAATAAAAATTTTACTTTCAATAAAAAGGAGTATATATTTGGGAAAGTACTTAACTGGTACCTTATAAGGTACCGCCGCGTTTGCTAAGGTTTTTAAGGTATTTCAAGGAATGCCAGTATTTTTAGCAGTTTTCGTGCTCATTACTATTTATAAAATTTTGAAGAATATTCTAGTTTTTTTTTTTAAATATATTTCCAACATTTTTGTAGTTTGCCGTGCAGGTTTCGGTAATATCGTAATCCAAGATCCAAAAATTAGAATCTTCTAAGAAACAACATATTATGAAATCACTGCTATTTTACAGATTCCCAGTACTTTTATTATTTATCATATTTTTTTAGTGTTGTCTTGTTGTACGTTGGTCTTAGGACCGAAAAAAACCTTCAACATAGATAAGTTTTTCGGAACGGGAGATTCAAGCGTTTTCGGGAATGTTCTAGAACACTCGAAATTTCCCCGCTGCCTTATCGGGAGATAAGAGCGGCGAGTGGGGAAAATTATCAAAGTTTCCTGATTGGCGCGCGGATTGCGGCCAAGAAGGGACTTGAAGCATCGCGCGCGACAGAAGCGTTAGAATCCATCGAGCCTCTCTCGGCTCTGGAACTCCTCCTAACCTACCGAGCTCCTTTCTCGTGCAGTCTCTCTCGGCTCCGAGTTTCCTCGGAAATTCCTCACTCCGTGTAGCCTTTCTTGGCTCCGGACTTTCCCGAAAATCCTCACCCCGTGTAGCCTTTCTCGGCTCCGGGCTTCCTCGGAAATTCCTCACCCCGTGTAGCCTTTCTCGGCTCCGGGTTTCCTCCTGACTTGATTTCCTTCAGCGGCCACCTTGCCCCGGTACTCGGCGAAGTACCACCGCCCTAGAAACCGACGAGGGAAAATTTCGTACGGCAAAGACCGAACAACATCCAAATTCAACCGCGAAATAATTATCGTGAAATTATTATTACTTTGTTGATTTTTGTAAATATTTTTTTTTTTTAAGTTTTTCTAAATACATGACTCATTGTGAGTCACTGAAGGAATAGAAAACGACTTATTATTTACTCTGAGCCTCATTGTTGACGTCCCCCCTATTTGACGTACAACAGTCTTAATAAATTTAACTTCAACTTGTTTGATGCTTTAATTTTATACAATATAGTTTTAGTGTTTTTGCAGCTTGAACGATTTTCTGGCATTTTTGGGGATTTTTATGTACATAGATATCTAGAATTCGATGCTTTGAAATTAAAAGTTAAGAAAAAATTTATCAACTGAAGGGTTGGCGGTCAAAACTGGGTAGGTAACATTTCGAAAATTTTACAGGGCGGGATAGAAACCGTTTCATTCCTTTCTAAAGCAAAATAATTTGAAGTAGTTCAGTTAGTTGAATCTCACAGTTGAAATCGAATGTTCACTAGAATTTTAGCCTATCATCATGAAATGATGTATTCCTTGTCAGCGTTCAAGTTTTACCGCCGGGTAAGTTCAGAAGTCTCCTGCGGTCAAAACCGGGTATGTGCAGAGGACTACGCACATGAATAATTCAACGCTTCGTAAATTTCGTTTCAAGCTGTGTATTTTTATTTGAAAAATTTTGTCTTTGGGTTTGCATTATTATTCGATCTGATAGAAGATTAATGGGTTGATTTAAAAAATAAATAAACAAAAGAAAGTTCAAAATTTTTAAGTGTATATTTACAGTTTTTATTTCAATTTTCAAAACGATGAACACGTATTTCCAGCCTTTTTAGTGGCAAAACGACTCTACAAATAATTATTACAATTGTTTATAAAATCAAACCACTGTAAAATTCCCGATGATTAGACGGAAGCAGATTTTTTTCCTCCGACAAGCTTCTCGGTTCAATGGATTTGAGCTAGAAACTGTCCGAACCTTTGTCACTTCTCTCTATGAAATGGAAAATAAAGTTTATAAATTTTTTTCAGTTTCTTCACGAGATGTGTTTCATAAACAATTTGTCGTTACCTCTTAATGACAAATTGTCTATGTTTCCCTTTCTTGGTCTCGTACTCCTCGCCACTTCTGCGATGCTCTCGATTTTTTTCGCGTTTTCGCATTTTTCTCAGCTGTTGACAAACCGACAACAGAGATGAACATATTAAACTCAACAGAAATCATTCGTTTTCAATTTTCCGATACAAATACTGCTTTAATGATTGCGATAGATAAATATTAGGGTAAATAAACACGAGTCGTTCCTTACCTCAAAGTTGTTTACAGTATACTGACAAGGTGCTTATGGTGGGAAGTGAAAAACTCGGCACGTGGACTTTTCTTGTACTTTTCCCTACTCAAAACGCTCTCGAGATAGCAGCTGTATATTATCTACAAAGCTCAAACCTCGCGCTAACAATAATAAACATGATGTTCCCATAAGACTCAATAAGCACTTACCCGGTTTTGACCGCCGGCCATCTAGTATGTACATAGCAGAATAGCCATTTTGAAGCTTTCATTAACTCAAAACTGAACATTTTCGCAATTCCTGAATATGTTTCATGTCAGCGTATGATAGGACAATCATAAAGTGCAAAAATCCGCATTTTGAAAAAAATGTCACTTACCCGGTTTTGACCGCCGACCCTTCAACTGTGTGACAGCGAAAATGAAACCGAATTTCGACGCTTGATTATGAAAATATAGGCGTTTCTGAACTAGTGTTCAAAGTGATTTTTTCAGGGCACGTTTATGGGTGATTTTTTGAAAATTCCGTGTTTGTCAAACGATTGGTTTGATTCAGAGTCCTTTATATAGGGGGCGTTTCACGCCAGATCAGCCACGATCAACGGTTCATGTTTCCGATATTCTTGAAATTCGAAAGATAGATAGAGGAGCCTGAATGATGATTAACTGTAGAAATTTGGTAATTTTTGGTCCCCTTTTACGGCCTCCACAGAATATTGAAAATTCGCTTAATTTTTCAGGATTATTCAAATATCAAATCAAGAAGCAGTCTCAAAATTTTGAAATGATGCATCATGAATGCATGTGACAGTGGCCTCTGAGAAAATAATTTTTTGAGAAACATAATCTTAAAAATGTATAATGTGAAAAACAAGTTTGTAACAATGTTTTTTCTGTTAATTATTCCCCTGAGGGATTCACTGGGGTTTTTCTTTGATAGAAAACGTTTGATAGAACGTTTTGGTCACTAGTGCGCGACCATTTTCGAGACCATTTTTTCTACAAAAATATACACATCTTAGGTTCTTTCTTTTTACAATAAAAATTACACAATCGCTATCACAACTACATAACAATGATAATTATAACATCCTCACTTTAAAAAACTTAACATATAAATTTTATCTCCAAGTGTCGATATGTGAGAACTTTCCTATCTTGCTACACTCTTTCCTGACTAGCGGCAAAAATTCAAAAGTCCATCATATATAATATTCCGTCCATTTAAATCCTTCTGTCTATTTAACGAACGATTTCCTTTTTTTTAATGAAAACTTTTTCAGAAAATAAGCGTTGAAAATATGCTCTCTCTTTATCAATAATCTTCACATTATCCCCGTCCATCTCATGTTCCCCTTTCTCATCCCGTAACATTCAATGTTCACTAATTACTGATATTTCTTGACCAATATTAGTAATATTTCTTCTATGTTCATCAACTCTTTTTTGAATATATCTTTTAGTTTGACCAACATAATTCTTAGCACATTTCTGACACTCAATTTTATAAACTACGTTATTCTGTTTTGAATTTTATATTATGTCTTTACCCTTCTTTATCAATTTTCCTTCAAATTTTTCCGTTGTACTGTAAATAATATCTATATTTAATTTATTCAATCTTTTTGTAATTTTCTCACTCAAATTTTAAATATATGCTAAAACAATTACATTTTCTTTCTTTTCCTTCAACTTCTTATTCTCCCCATCGTCTTTTTTGTCCCGTAAAGTCATTAGTATTCTCTTAATGTGTCTGTCAATAAATCGACATGGATAACTATTTTTCTTCAGAATATCCTTAACTATTTTCAAATTGTCATTCTGAAACCTACTGTTCGATAAGAGAATTGCACGATCAACCAAAGTTACAATGACACTTATTTTATGTTGCATCGTGTGGTTGGAATGTAAATTAATATATCGTCCAGAAAAAGTCGGTTTTCGATACCAATTCGTGATCAATTCATCATTTTCCATCCTAATGATTTCAATGTCTAAAAAGCTAATCTTGTTATCATTTTCGGTCTCATATGTAAATTTTAATCTTTCATGATAATTATTAGAAATCTCTAATGTCTCATCAATCTCATTCTTCGAAATTATTGCAATAAGATTTGTATATTTTTGTAGAAAAAATGGCCTTGAAAATGGTCGCGCCCTAGTGACCGAAACTTTGACCAGAATAAAGAAAAATTCTGACTGGGAGAACGAGCAATAGTTTTTTGAAGTTTCTATCAAAGTTTGTAACAAAATTGGATTTTTTTCAAATTATCCAATCTTCGAAAATTTTGAAAAAATTCTCATTTATACCTCCCAAGTCCACGCAAATTTTGGTGGTTTAACTTTGATGATACATCAAAAATTGTAAGAGATATGAATTTTGTAGTACAGTGTCGCGCGCGAATTTCTCACGGAACTAATATGAATTTTTGCAAGTCAAAGTTCAGAGGGAATCATGTACGTTTTATTACTAATTTATCTCTACCACTTCCCATAAAAATGAAGGGGAAAAAACACATTGTAAAAAAGTATTCCTTGTTAGTCTCATGTGCTACGATTAAGTTGCATACTCATAGCTTGGAACGATTCTCAAAGAAACGGAAAATTTTCAAAAATATGCAAATATAACCATGCTTTTCTAAATTTAAAATTGTTTGTTATACAGCAAAATTTTATTTTTTTTGTTAATAAAAAAACGAACACAACAAACTTTTATTGTACGCGCACAAAATGATCGTGTTTTGCTGGTCACGGATTGAGCGTAAGATGCCCTTTTTAGAGCGGTGAATGGAAGTGAAAGGACTCATGAAAAAAAAGGTACCATTATTCCACAGGTCACCATTTATTCCATAGGTCACCATTTATTCCACCGACTCGAAAAGGGGCACCTACGCTCAATCCGTGACGCAGCAAAACTCGCGTATCATTTTCCGCGCTAACAATAAAAAATAAAGTTCATATCACGAGGGAGAGCCTTTACATGCGCGACGGCAAATTTTCGGAACTCGTAAAACACCTTGCGCCCTCGGCGCTCGGTGTTCACGCTGCTCTCTCTCTTGATATGAAATATGCTATTTCAGAAATTCGAAAATTATTAAACATCAAGCATTAGTATACTGAGAAAAAAACGTTGCGTGAATACATTTAGCAAATGTGACCGTCGTAAGTTTTATCATGTTTTTATAAATTCGGAAAAATTCGTTTTCTCTGTTTTCTTTTACTTCATAAGAAAGTTATTTGTTGAATTCTCTAATATTTGTTATATTCATTTTCAATAATTGTCTCTGAAGACGCAAACGTGCGGAAGTTACGAAAATTCCCTAAGTCACATAAAAACACAAGTTTGAAATAGTGATAGTGATAGTTGCACTCAGGATGGTTTTCTTTATCCATCAAATTCACCATGTGATTTCCTTGAAGGCAGAAATTATTATGCTACTATCTTTTTAATATTTTTCTACAGTACAACTAATTAATAAATTGCGTCTTGTAATTTTCGATGTTTTCAAAATGAAAAAAGACAGAAAATCATGAAAAAATTGAACACATTTAGAAATTAGAATTCATTTATTTGTTTAGACGATAATTTCATCTTACTCAATAAGTACTTTAAGTATATTGAATTGTATCAAAAGATTTTTTTATATGCTTACCTGATGCCATGCATTTTATATTTTTATGGATGGGAGCAGGCACAAACAATATGTTCTCCGTCTGAGCCATCTAAAAAACAATGCTGTAGCCTCAGAGGGCACAAATTGCTGGAGCTAATTTTCATCGGAGGATTTCTAGAGGAAATATTGTTTTAATTCAAGAAAATAAAATTTCTTCGATATATGATTACAAAGTCGTAAGCGTTCCTGACGAATTATTCGTTTCTAGTGCATGAATCAGCTCAACACTAATTAAAATAAAAAACTTTTTGTACGATGTGTTTTTTCCCTTCATTTTTATGAAAATTGGTAGAGATAAATTAGTTATAAAACGTTCATGATACTCTTTGAACTTTGACTCGAAAAATTTCATATTGATTCCGTGAGAAATTCGCGCGCACCACTGCACTTTAAAATTCATAACTCATACAATTTTTGAGGTATCATCGAAGTTTAACCACCAAAATTTGCGTGGACTTTAGGGCTATAAATGAAAATTTTTTAAAAATTTTTACAGATGGGGTAATTAAAAAAAAATTCAATTTTGTTACAAACATGTTTTTCACTTTATCCATTTTTGAGGTTATGTTTCTCAAAGGCCACTGTCACATGCATTCATGATGCATCATTTCAGAATTTTGAGACTGTTTGTTGCTTTGATATTTGAATAATCCTGAAAAGTTAAGCGAATTTTCAATATTCTGTGGAGGCCGTAAAAGTGGACCAAAAATTACCAAATTTCTACAGTTAATCATCATTCAGGCTCCTCTATCTATCTTCCGAATTTCAAGAATATCGGAAACATGATCCGTTGATCGTGGCCGATCTGACGTGAAACGCCCCATACACACAAGTTTATTAGAATCCGCAAACAGGTTTATTAAAATTCGAAAACTTTTTATGCAATTTTAAGAACAACGTATATTAAATTAAACATGCGTTTGTGTAAAAAAACTCCCAACACAAGTTTATCAAAATCAATACAAAAATTTCTAACAAAAAGTGTTATCTTTATATATTTCGCGTTTTTATAAATTTGTTGTATGTATTTTTCATATTTTTCTGAGCCTATAAAATTTTTTCACGAATTTCTAGTTCTTTTATGGAATCCTATTTGTATTTCTTGAACTTTATGTTCACAAGCCAGGAGAAAAAATTAATATACTAGCTCTTCCTCTCTCCCTATGATCCAATACACAAATTAGAAATTTTCCATACTTTTATATAGTATTCCCATATATGTACAGGATGTTTCAAATGGAGGTATAAATTTAATATTTTTTTATAAAATATGGGAGGATCACCATTATTTTTCGCAGTGTATCTGATAAGAGTGGGATGACTGCTCTTCCGAGAAAAATCGTGGAAGATGAAACTTCTGCGGTTTCATTGACAGAGTTAACTGTATTGTATTTTTTATAATTAAAGATTTTATTTTATTTAAATTTATTATATTTTGAGTCATGTTGAGTGCATAAAAGTAGTAGTCATTATGACTAATTTTAGGTACGATATGACGGCGAATGCGGCCCGGCGTCTTTTCTCACAGACTCCTTACAAACCAAGTGATGTCGATGTGGTAGAATTGCATGACTGTTTCTCAACGAACGAGTTGATTACGTACGAGGCACTGGGTTTGTGTCCACCAGGGAAAGGAGGCGAGCTTGTCGACTCCGGTAACAACACTTACGGAGGCAAGTACGTAATCAATCCCAGTGGAGGACTCATCTCGAAAGGACATCCTTTGGGCGCGACCGGTCTTGCTCAGTGTTCCGAATTGTGCTGGCAATTGCGCGGCCAAGCCGATCAGCGACAAGTTCCACAAGCTAAACTCGCTCTCCAACATAACATCGGTATGTCCGTTCGCATTATTTCTACATCATTTTCATTCCTATCCGTTATTTCGTCATCACCACATATTCTACCGTAGAGAACATGAAATTTTTCACCCGAAAAGTAGGAACAAAAATATTTTTGGTGGAGTCACGATATTGAGGGTGCAAAATCAGAAGAGTAAGAATAAATGGGTCACAATCAGCAAGAAATTTGAGGTGTAAAAAAACTAGTGAAAGAGAATCTGAGTTTGCAGTGTAGATGTGTCCTTCACGCTTAAATTCTGTTTTTTTTTTTTTTTTTTTTTTTTTTTTTTTGTATTAAAATTTAAATAAATTCATAAAATAATTGATGAAATGATTCTTCATTTAATGTTCAAAATTATCATCCTATGCATAATAGAAGAATCTGAAGACTAGAAATTTATGCCGTCTTTCAAAAAAGTATGCTCACTGACAATGCAGGCGAGCGTTTTATGGCACTACTTTTTTGTGCAAGCATTGACATTATATTTATCATATTGAACCTTTTTCTTATGTTCTTTTTTCCAGGCCTCGGTGGTGCTGTTGTCGTAGCTCTCTATAAAATGGGGTTCCCCCAAAATATTCACCGACACAATGTTAACGCTATCGCAAACCCTGATACATTCAAGGCCAGCGTTCTTTTCAAAGCTCTCGAAATCGCAATGCAGGAAGATGAAGATGGACTCATCGATCGAGTTCGGGGAATCTATGGTTTCAAGGTATATTTCTTATTCGTGCGAATTCAGCCCTTCATTAATAGTAAGAGAAAGTTTTAGCTGCAGCAACCAAATTTTTCGAAATGGCAACTCAAGTTTTGGTTATGTTCGCTTTTGTTGCAACGACCAATATTTGATTGTCATAATGCAGGGGCGTAGGCAGAAAAAAATTTTCGAAAGGGGTTTTTCGAAAAAATATATTTCGTCCAAGATTTCATAATTTTCAATCTTTGACAATATAGTTAAAAGAGAGCTATTTTTCAATTTTCTACATTTTGGAATTTAAAAGTTTTACAAATTTTGGAGACCAGAGTCGCACATTTTCCATGTTCGTAAATAGTGAAATTGGATTTTTGCGATTTTCAATAAGACATTGAGGTTAAAATTTTTTTACTTATACTTTTGGTATTTATACAACTTCAAGGATTTTCTGATATTAATATAGATTTCTATCGAGCTTTCTAGAATTCGATGCTGTAGGATTTAAATTTATTAAAAAGTTCAATATTTTGATAAATATTTCAGGAAAATATAACCACACGGACTAAAAGTATATAATAAATTGAGATAATTTATCAAATTTTGTAGTAGTTTCTGGTATTTTCATAAATTTCTGGTATTTCTACGGATCGCTCAATAAATTTGTAGAAATTTATGCTATGTTATCGGAACTCTCAATGATTTTGAATATTTAAATTGATTTATCATAAAACGGTATCTTTTATATGGATTTTTATTATATTTTACTATATGTTTTTTGGTATTTCTACAATCGAAAGTATGTTTAATTTTATAAATTGAAGGCACCGATCGAATAAGGGGTTTCGCGCTCGACCTTTGCTTGGAGCGGCGAGGGTGGGGGAAATTTTTGAAGTTACTCTGATTGAAAAACGAAAAATGTCAAGAATTTGGAAAGCTGGGAGAACTAGGATGAGTCAAAGCATTATGCAGGTTGCTCGACTCCTCACACACGCTTGAGCGGATCAAACGCTTGATAAATAAATGACGATCCCCAAAAAAAACCATTTCCAACGTAAAATTTTGGAGGTGAGGGGTTTCGTATAAAAAATACAAAAAAAAAAAAAACATCTTTTCTATACGCTCAGTAAGGGCTAATATTCATTAGAGTGTGTAAAGTGATGCGGTTACACATCAAAATTTTTCTTAAAGGTTTTTTATATCGAAATTATAACATGATAATTAGTAGCAAATTTCATTCTTAAAAAATCTGGACTCGAGCGTTTCCAGTCACTCACCTGCCCGCTTTTATGACCTGTAAAGGAATGTGATCCCAAATAGATATTTTGAATAAACTTTTATTAATGTAGAAGTGCCTTTTCATTCTTCCCCTTTATTCTGTATCATGTAATGATGAATACAATATTTCTTGTCACAATTTCAAATTATTAATTTTAAATCACTATCCTATTCCTCTCTCGCTTCTTGTCAAAGACAATAAAAAATACAATAATCTTTTCATATCTATAATTTTTGAAAGATTCAAAATCACCGCCAAATTCTTTCCTTCACTTCTAGTTAACGATAATTTTGAAGAAAATATTGCCGAGTGACCAGTGTATATGCTAATTACCTTTCCATGCTTCCCCTTGTTTCTGATTAACAATCATTCTGAATTCAACTTGGAATCAACTCTAAATGGTAAACCCAGCAAATTTTAATACGTGTTTACAGGTTATAAATGCAAAAACTCCAAAGTTTGAAAATTACGATTGGTCAGGAAAAGTGGGCAGGCGAGTGACTGGAAATGCTCGAGAACATATTTTTTAAAAATGAAATTTGCTACTTATTATCATGTTATAATTTCAATATAAAAAACCTTTAAGAAAAATTTTTATGCGTAACCACATCACTTTACTCACTCCAATGAATATTAGCCCTTACTGAGCGCATAGGGAAGATTTGGTTTTTTTTTGTATTTTTTTATACGAGACCCCTCACCTCCAAAATTTTACGTTGTAAATGTTTTTTTTGGGGGATATGGATATTTTTTTGATACATCACTGTCAATTGCCTTTGACTTACTCTAATATTTTGAAGTGACATAGCATTAATTCGACAGTGATATAATACAATTCGACATACACATTTTAATGTTTAATTTCATTGAACGTTTATCAATGAAGTTATAGGCACATAAAAAGAGGATATTTTTTCTAACTGTAGTATTTTGGAAAAATACTAGAAACACATAATACTTGGTAATCTCGAGTCTGTATTAAAATAACAGTAAAATTAGGCATAAAATGTTTAGAATACATTTTTATCATATAAACACTAATCGTTTTTATTTAAATTTTTCACCTGTGAAAGTAAATTATTCACACATTTAATGAATTGTCAATTTTGACAATATATTTTTATTGTAAACACAAATAATGGCAGATATCTCTAGTAACTGGAGTTTTTATAAAATCTCTTATCAAATCTCTGAATTTTATACAAAATTTCGCTTTTTTTATAAAAAAACCTTTATAAATCATTGAAAAATTTATAGTAATTTCATAAAATATTAATAAAACTTTTATGAAATTGTGTATCTTTATAAAGCTTCGGAAATTTTTGTAAAGTGTTTTATAAAATACGTCCCAACTTTATGAAGAAGTTTATAAAGACAAAAAATCTTTATGAAGAACTTAATAAAGACTAAAAAATCTTTATAAAGCACACCTGGATTTATGAAACTGTGAAAAAATTTTTATTATGTTTCTATAAGGCTAGAGGAATTATTTAACTATGTAATAGCACACACGATTTATTCAGTCCAGGGGGAAATGAGCGACTGAAGAAATGAGAAACTGTAACTGTATAAAGGTACATCCCGTTAACATATACGTGGATGTAATACGAAGCGTGAACATTTGAAATCGAATTCCAACAAAAAAAAGCACTGTTGGTAATATCTGTGCAGATAGCTAATACCTATATTACCGACACTTCTTAAAAACTCGTGAAATCCGCGGATTCAATTTTTCATTAATCGAATATCAATATTTAGCAGCCTTTTAAGCCGTCGCAAAATGTTCTTGTGATTTATCGTTCGTGTAGGAACAATCTACAAAAAGAAATTTGTCAAATCTTGACTTTATTAAAAAAATATAAGGAAAAGATGATGTGTTTGTGCGGTCTTGAAACAAAGTGATTTTTGTAAATATTACTATGCGGTGCGAGAGGGTGGGGGAACCCCTTACCTCTCGCTGATTACCGCCAGCAATGATTGCATAATTTATATATTCTAATGCATAAATATCAATTCAACTATTTTTTAGAGCTAATACGTACATAAAAAAAAAACATTTTTTTTGTTGGGTTCCTTCACTCTCACTGTCTTTTATGGGGTTTCACTTGAGTAGACAGTCAACTTGAGTCTCACAATGTTCGCGCACAGAAGAAATAGTTAAACAACTCGAGTTTTAAATTCAAGTCTTTATTTACACAATGTCCGCGCACAAAGAGTTGCAAAGGATAATTCAATCAATACAAGTCTCAAGTCCAAGTCTTTTTTACACACAGTATTCGCGCACAAAAGAAATAGTCTGTCTTATCAAACTCGCGGCTGACAAGTCTAGATTTCGGCAAGTAACTCTGAGAACAGAGCAGAACTAGGAACAGAGCTTGAAACAGAACTGAACTACTACCACGCTAAACGCCTGCCTTTTTATATGCTTAAAATCATGCGCAGAAATATTGGAAAGATAGTACATTTGAATACGTGACATTAGTGCGATCAAAGAAATGACTTAGATTACAAGTCATTTCAAGGCTAAGAATAGTTCGATACAATACAAGTTCATTGTCGATAGACATTTGTAATAAAAGAAACAACTTAGATTATGAATGACTTGTTTCCTTTTACAAGTCATTTTAAGGCTAAAAATAGTTCGGTACAATACAACTAATTATTGATAGAAATTTGTAATAAAAGAAACAAGTTAGATTATAAATGACTCGTTTCCTTTTGTAAGTCATTTTAAGGCTAAAAATAGTTCGGTACAATACAAGTAATTATTGATAGACATTTATAGTAAAGGAAACGAGAATCATTTTGAAGCAAATAATTAGCTTGATAAATATGTTGAAATAAAACGTTTATAGTTATGAAAAGCTGATGAAATAAAAATATGATATTGCAGTAAAATATGAATGCGCCGTAGAAAGAAAAAAGAAACTGGAACAATGGTGTTCTATGGTTTCCCAACACCTCCCCCCTTAGGAAAACTGTAAATTGATAATTTACAGTTACAACATAGAAATTTACAATGTTACGGGAATTATATTTAAAATTTACAATTCGCAAATTACAATTTTTCTGGGTTTAAAATTCATAGTTTTTTGGGTTTAAAATTTTCAATTTAAATCTGTTTGGATTTAAAATTTACAATATCATGATGGATTTCAGATTTTCAATATACATTTTTTTTTGAATTCAGAATTTACGATTCGAAGTTTTCCAACAATTCATATTATATTTACTATCTTATAATCATCTTCAAGGAAGCGGTGTGGTGCTCCGGCGTCGTTTTGGCTCTTGCTTCTCGCTTGCCAGGTTTAATATTTGGCTTTCTCGTTCCTCTTCGATGTCCTCCAGGTTTTGCAAAGATAAGGTTATATGCCGATTGGTCTTCAATAATTCGTCATGTCCAGATTTTGCCTTTACGTTACAATTAACGAGATTTAGGATGGTTGGTGCCACAATCGTTCCATCTCTAGGGTTTTTGGTAAAGCAGCATAATTTTCGGAACCATTCTAGGCAATTAAATCTGTTATAACAACAACAACAACAGCATAATATCATAACGGTTATTCCGCCTATTACAGAAAGAACAATCACGTATGTAGGAATACGAGATATCATAAATGGTGCGTTCAATTGATTTTCAATCACGTTGTCGATATCGTTCAATTTACCAGAAGCATATGACAGTTCTCCAAGGTCAATATTCGTTAGATGAATTGGCTTAAGTTCCCTTGTGTTCATTTTTGCAATCATGTTTTGGTTACAACAGTCGTCTTCAATAATTGATATTGATAGAGCAGAATAAGTAATGTTTTTGTCTGCAAAGTCCCTGGGTTCTAATGTATAAAGGGTTGTATAGCCACGACAAGAAGGTGTTATTTTGAAAATACCAGTTCCTTCAAGTATGATGTCCCGAATGTCACTCTTCTCCTTATTGCATACAAGAGTTAAGGTTGTCGGTCTCTGTAGAACGTAGATCCAGTGGTTGTCTTGCAGATACTCCCAAGTTTCAATTTTTGCTTTGATTATTGTGGTTTGGCAGTCATCAGGGATGGTTGTAACGTGAGGCGATAGCAACAAAATCTCGCAGATTGAATGGTCTGCTGACTCGAGGGTGTGAATTTTGAAGCAGACATATTCTGACTCTCCAAATCCACTGCAACTTACCAAATCTCGTAGAAGGGAGTACTGGGTTTTGGAAAGGGAATATAACAAGTATTGTTTCTTGGGTTTGATATAGGAAAAATGGCTTAAGTCGGAATTTTGGATTGGCAAAGGGATCAAATGATAAAGATTGAAAATTGTTTTTGACACTAAAGGAAAACTTATTGCAAAGATAATATTTTTCTCATGAAAAAGTACCTGTACGTGAGCTAATTCATACAATAATGAGACGTCCCGTTCTCTAGGATCGATCAACAATTCGTATTCTCCTTTATAATTCGAAAGCTGTTCAGTCAATATTTTTGGAGGTGCGATAAACGGAGATAATGTATTTTTCCAGCCGTCTGTAATTGCTTGAATATATTCCACGTAATCCTGATTAATTTTTATACTCATAGCTTCTAAAATAATTACCGTTTCGGTCATCGCTTCTTCGTGTTCAAGTTTGAAAATAACCTCATTCGTTTCAGTCATAAATGAATTTATTTTTTCAGCATTTTGATTAAGCTTAGTTTCTTGATTTTTAAGATTATAAAAGGTCGAATTTAAATTTTTAATTGTACTTGAAATAATTTGAATTTGGGATTTAAGCAAGATTTTGGTTTCTCTATCATCATGTAACAATGTTTCGATGCTGTTTGTATAGAACTCAGCGTCGCTCGCGTCTGGTACTCCAAAAGCCCATTGTAAAAGATAAGATACTCCATTGAACAACCCTCTTTTGGTTCTGGAGTCTCTGCGTACGACAAAGGTTTCCAGGATTTCAGAATTTCTTTCTATCTTTTGAATCTCATCGTAAATAATTTGAAGGGATTTCTGACAATTTGTATTAGTATCTTTCTTAATTGATTTTAATTTATCGCAAAGATTTCTAGCTTGATAAAACCGATTAGTCAAAACAAGTTTGTTCTTTTCAAGGAGTGATACATTCAGGTGAGTCATTAGAGTTAATCGAGACGTTGAAATTTTAGTTAATCCTTTTAGATTATAAAAGATGCCACTTGACTTATCAATCTTGGTATTTGAGAATGAAATTTCAGCATTGGATAGGGAAAAAATTAGGATGGAGAAGACAAACGAGATTGATATTCGTTCCATCTATAACATAAGGTTTCAATAAATTGGCATGATACAGGGTGCGCCATTTCTTATGTCGGTATTGTAACATTGAATAACTTAAACATTTGACAACCGATTTACTTGACTTCACTTGTTTTGGAAACGTCAATTCAGTACAATTTCAACCATGTATCGCTTCACACCAAAAGAACGCGCTGAAATAGTTACTTTGTACATTGAAAATAGTCGTTCAGTTGTGTTAACTCAACGAGCATATCGTCGAAAATATCTTGGCAAACAGGCACCATCTGACAACACTATTCGTCGTTTGGTGTCGAATTTTTGTGACCACGGGACAGTGAAAGATCGCGAACAACCCGTTCATCAACGACCAAGACGTTCAAATGAACTGATTGAAGCTGTCAGAGAGAGCGTTGCCCAAAACCCAAAAGTTTCATATCGTCACCGCGCTCAGCATCTCGGCATCAGTGGAACCACTCTACGGCGCATTTTGAAAGATGATTTGCATTTGTTTCCGTACAAAATGCAATTAACACAAAGAATATTGCCTACAGATCATCCACGTCGCTTGGAATATGGACAAACAATCGCTCGAATAGTTGATACTGAACCTGATTTTTGGAAGCGAATTTTAATGACCGACGAGGCACATTTCAAACTTTCTGGAGGCGTCAATAAGCAAAATTGCCGCATTTGGGGAACGCAGAATCCACACGAGATCCATGAAACGCCATTGCATGACCAAAAAGTTACTGTTTGGGCCGGCGTTTGCGCCAAAACCATCATTGGTCCTTATTTTTTCAAAGAGAACCAAACGATCGATGGAAACCGATATCGGTGGATGTTGGCTCACTATGTCTGCCCACAAATGCGTGAAAAAGGTCTTGAAGATTACTGGTTTCAACAAGATGGTGCGACCTGCCACACTGCGAATCAAACAATCCAGTTTCTGCAACGAAAATTCCCTGGACGTCTGATGTCAAAAAGAGGCGACATTGAATGGCCACCCAGATCTCCAGATTTGACCCCTCCAGACTTCTTTTTGTGGGGTTATTTGAAAAGTAAAGTGTACGCCAGCAAGCCGCAGACCATTGAAGAGCTTAAGGAAAATATTCGTGCCGAAATCATTGCTATACCACCCGAGATGCTCGAAAAGGTAATGGAAAACGCCGCAAAAAGGGCATATTTTGCTGTGAACAATAAGGGCGGCCACTTGATTGATGTTGTGTTCAAAAACTAGTCTAAATAAATTGTAAAGGACCAAACTAAATAAAAATACCTCATTTACAGAAATCGGTTGTTTTTTTTTCAAGTTATTCAATGTTTACATGCCGACATAAGAAATGGCGCACCCTGTATCTTTTCCGTCTTTTACCGATTTGTATTTCTACGTTATTGTTATCAAAAACCTTTATAACTTTATATGGTCCCTTGTAGTTTGGAGATAATTTTTTATTTTTTCCTACATTTGATTCATTCCTGTATAACAAAACTAGATCGTTTGGACTAAATTTCACATCGTTAATTTTTCTGTCGTAATATTCCTTACTTCGTTTCTTTGAAGCAATCAGGTTCTCTCGAGCCAACTTGAAAGAAGAATTTAATTTATGCTGAAGTGAAATAACATAGTCATCATAATTGTACCTCAATTTCGGTTCTTGGGTAATAGAGGATGGTAAACGTGCCCTTTTTCCGAAAATGAGTTCGTATGGGGTATACCCTGTAGATTTATGGACTGAGGTGTTATAACAGAAAATAGCAAATTGCGTGTACTCGTCCCAGTCCGTCTGTGAAGTATTTATGTAATGTTTCAAATAATCTTTAAGCGTCAGGTGTGATCGTTCCAATGCTCCGTTTGATTGGGGTCTATACGGTGTTGTTGATATATGTTTTGTTTTAAAAAGCTTACTTAACTCTTTGATCAAATTGGACATAAAGTCCGTTCCTTGATCCGAAAGAAAAGATTCAGGGATTCCAAAGGTTGTAAAGATATTCGTTATAATTCTAGCTACTGTTTGAGCTTCGTGATTTGGAATTGGGAAAGCGAACGAGAATTTCGTTCGATCGTCCTGGGCTGTCAGGATAAAACGATTTCCTGTCTCAGTCAAAGGCAAGGGCCCTACTACATCGATTGCTAATTTTTCGAACGGTGCACTTGACGTTGAAGTGATCTCCATTGGACGCCTTGTGGGATTGAAATTAGTTTTATTCAATTGGCATGAAGGGCAAGTTTTGACATAATGTCTAATATCTGATTTCATGTTGGGCCAGGAGTAGCGTTCTTTAATTTTTAAATATGTTTTTCTGAACCCATAATGTCCACCTAACTTACTCATGTGAAGTTCTTCCAAAACCTTTTCGATATCTTCTTTCGTTTTGAGAATTTTTCTTGAATCTTCGAGTATGCTTATGTTATTTTTGGCAAAAATATATCTGAGCATTTCATTAAGTAACTCTGGTTTTATATTTGTATCTTTCTTTGGGCTGACAATTGTAAAATCTGAATTTTTTATCAATGATTTCAAGATGTTTAATGTTTCAAAAATATCTTTATACTCCAACTTATCATGAAAATTATTTTTTGCAAATAACAAGTAAATCGTTCTGTTTTCATTCTTCAATTTTGTCACTTCATTAATGCCAGGTTTCAACTCTTGCAAGTTGAATTCTGATTCAACAAAAGAAAAATGCAAATTATTTTCATCGAGGTCCTGTGACCACAATAATACAAGGTTTCCGTGTAATCTCTGGATTGGATTTTGTTCCCTTTGAATGATCACTGCGTCCTGATTTGTATAGTGATATTTTAAAAAATCTCGAAATTTAAGGGAATGGTCATTTTGTCCGATTTGAAATAGTCTCGAAAGTCCGTCGGCATTCGAATTTATTCTCCCTGGCTTATATTTGATCGCGTACTGATACTCGCTTAGCCTGAGCCTCCATCTAACAAGTCTGGAGTTTGGATTTTTGCAATTGAAGAGCCATTGCAACGGCCGGTGATCAGTACACACGTCAAATTCCCTACCATAAAGAAAAGGTCTCCAATGTTCTATCGAATTCACTATAGCTAAGAGTTCCTTTTCAGTGGTCGAATAGTTTTGTTCGGCGGCATTTAAGGTACGCGAGTAATAGGCTATCGGCAAGTCCATGCCGTCCTTTATCTGCGATAATACTCCGCCTATGCCGACATTGGAAGCATCGGTAGTGACTAAGAATCTTTTCGAGAAGTCTGGGAATTGTAAAATCGGTTTATCCATCAATTTCTTTTTCAAAGTCTGGAAAGCTGTTTCCTGATCTTGGTCCCAATTAAATTCTATATCCTTTTTCAGGAGACGGGTCAAGGGTTTCGCGATCGTAGAATAATTCTCGATAAATTTCCTATAGTAGCCCGTCATTCCCAAAAACATTTTTATCTCTTTCTCATTTCTGGGTTGAGGAAGATTCTGAATGGATTGCAATTTGTCAGGATTTGGCTTTACTCCATCGCGTGAAATCACGTGCCCGAGATAATGGCAAGAATCTACTAGGAAATTACACTTTTCTGGTTGTAGTTTCAAATTGTGTTCTCGCAACCTGTCAAAAACCTCGCGTAATTTGGCATTATGATCGTGCAAACTTGATCCGTAAACGACTATATCGTCGAGATACACAAAACATTGTTTCGAGTTTAGTCCCGACAAAACACAATTCATAATTCTTTGGAAAATTGAAGGGGCATTTTTCAACCCGAATGGCATGCGCGTGAACTGGTAATGACCGTCAGCAGTGGAAAATGCGGTTTTTTCTGCGTCTACAGGATCCATTGGAATTTGGTGAAATCCACTCGCTAAGTCGAGTGTGGTAAAGAACTCAGCGTGACCTAACTGATCTAAAATTTCATCTATGTTGGGTAATGGGTACGCGTCACCAATGGTTTTTTCATTCAATTTGCGATAGTCGATCACGACCCGCCATTTTCCTTGTCCCTTTTTGGGAACGACCCATACGGGGCTGGACCAAGGACTGGTAGAGGGAGTAATGATGTTTTGTTCTAGCATCTCCTCGATTTGACGAGTAACTTCCCTTTTGTGGATTTCTGGGAAACGGTAGGGTTTGGCATGGACGGGGTTTCCGTCAGACAGTCTAATTTTAGCAGTCCCAGTAGGGGTTGTGGATAAAGGGTCATTTGGAAGGTGAAAAATATCGTCGTAATCTTCGCAAAGTTTTGTAATTGAATCCTTTAGTTCTTTTGAATGCAAATGGTCTAATTTTAGCGACTCTCGTACTTGGTTTTTTCTTTCAAAACTTTCGTGTACAGAGGTGTGAAAAATAGACATTTTTTTTGGAAGAGGTTCGATCACTAATTCGGGAATTTCAATAATCTTTCGATTCTGGGTTAAATTCGCGATAGTGATTAGTGCTTTGTTATCTGGTAAAACTTTAACAATGGCTCTTGGAATTTTTATCGTTCGATCCTCATTTAAATCTTGGTTGTTTATGATTCCTTCGGAGATTTTGTTTGGATTGATAATTTTAACGAGTACAATTGTTTCACTTCTAGCATTCAGGTAAATTCGGGAATCTGGAAATTGTGTTGTATTTTGGAGAATTTGCAAAGTCAATGGTAAAGATTTGAAAGAGATGATTTTCTTATCGAAGTCGATTCTACATCGATTCTCAGAAAAAAAGTCATTTCCTAATAACCCATCAAAAGGAATGTTAGTATTTGAGTCGATTATTTGAAATTTGGATTCGATTAATGTATTTTCCGAGCCAATTCTGATTCTTGTTTCCCCAAGTGTTCTAACTGAAGATTGTGTAGAAATACCGTTCAAAAGCAGCGTTTTAGGATCTGATATATGCAGATTTTGCAAACTTGAATTTTTGATTAATGAAACCGATGCTCCTGTGTCAATTAACATTTTCAGGGATTTGTCGGAAGACACAGAATTGGGGGACTTAAACAAAGCATAAGTCAAGTCATTTGTCTCGAGAAGGATCGTTGTCCTAAAAAATGATCGTATTCATTTTCAGTGCGACTATTGAAATCTGGGTTGTTCTGGAAATCATGGGTCATCATCTGGGTTGTAGTTTGCGCCGTATTAACGTCGCGCTTCGATGGACCAGGGGGAGATTGAAACGAAGTCGCGTTGAAGCGATTCTGAGGAACACGATTTGGATTTCTTTGATTTGCCCAACCGTTTCGTTCATTTGCCCTTTTTCGCTTGTAACAGTTTTCAAAGGTATGATACAAACCCTTGCAGTAGCTGCATTGAGGAATTTGGGTTTGATTCTAAGAAGGTATCCTTGGGCGTGTTTGTGAATTTGATTCAAAGTGCAATACGGGCTTGAAATTCGGGGCCCGATTTTTGTTCTGGTAACAGTTTTGTGTCGAATGATTCGTCCTTTTGCAAATTTCACATTTCTGAGTTTGAGGCCTATTTGAGGCATAGTTGCGATGTGGTTGTAACGCTTTCTCTTCAATCAGAGCAGCAGAAAAAGCCTGATTGATAGTATCAAAATCGCGATATCGTAACATTTGGGAAATATTTGGGGTTGCGTGATAGACAAAGCGATTCAACGTCATTTGGGTAATTAAACCTATGCGTCCGTTAAGCTCATTTTCCGAAATGTCTGATTCGTGAATTGCTCCGAGAATTCTAGAGGAGAGATCCTCTAACCTTTGGTAAAAATTCGAAACACTTTCATTCTGTCCCTGTTTCATAGCATGTAATTCTTCTAAAAGTTGATCGAAAGATTTCTTATCTTGATACAATTTTAATAAGAGAGCTGAAATTTGAGGCCAAGTAGTCAAATTACAATGCACATCGATTTGCTCGCGTGCTTTTCCAGTAATTTTACTTTTGACAAAGAGCAACAATCCAGGCTTTTGGGATTCCGACGCGAGTTCGAAAACAGAATCTACTTGTTTGATGAAGCTGCGCACTTTATATCTATCTCCATCAAAAGGTTGTGAGATCAAGGACGAAAGAAAAGAAATATTATATATAGGATTTGTAGGGGTGGCAGTCCCTTGCGTTACCTCCGTGTCTGTCATTCTTTTTCTTTTACTTTGAAGGTTATAGGAATTGTTCTGATCGATTTATGAAGTCGCGAGAGTTCTGGCTTAACAAGTTTTCCCCTTTTTTTTTTTTGATGTCAGGTCAATTTTGTTTTGGGGAGAGAAAAAAAATAGGAAATACGAGACTTGTCAAATACAGCAGAGATTTGATTTGGTCAGACTCACTTTTACTGCGTTTCACACGAACTCCGGACAGGGCTGCTAAGTCCTGGTGGGTCAGCGGTTCTTCGGGCGAAAGCAGATTCTTCGGCGGTCTCCAATGGTATCCAGAGAATTCAATCTGGAGTAGGAGGTTGTGTGAAGTGTGTCCCGTTGTCAATAATCAGTGAGCAGAGGAAAAGATCTCGTTGGGGATAAAAATCGTTACGTCCTGGGTGAATTTGGACGTCGAGACCATCCCATCCTCGTCGCCAGTTTTTTATGTTGGGTTCCTTCACTCTCACTGTCTTTTATGGGGTTTCACTTGAGTAGACAGTCAACTTGAGTCTCACAATGTTCGCGCACAGAAGAAATAGTTAAACAACTCGAGTTTTAAATTCAAGTCTTTATTTACACAATGTCCGCGCACAAAGAGTTGCAAAGGATAATTCAATCAATACAAGTCTCAAGTCCAAGTCTTTTTTACACACAGTATTCGCGCACAAAAGAAATAGTCTGTCTTATCAAACTCGCGGCTGACAAGTCTAGATTTCGGCAAGTAACTCTGAGAACAGAGCAGAACTAGGAACAGAGCTTGAAACAGAACTGAACTACTACCACGCTAAACGCCTGCCTTTTTATATGCTTAAAATCATGCGCAGAAATATTGGAAAGATAGTACATTTGAATACGTGACATTAGTGCGATCAAAGAAATGACTTAGATTACAAGTCATTTCAAGGCTAAGAATAGTTCGATACAATACAAGTTCATTGTCGATAGACATTTGTAATAAAAGAAACAACTTAGATTATAAATGACTCGTTTCCTTTTGTAAGTCATTTTAAGGCTAAAAATAGTTCGGTACAATACAAGTAATTATTGATAGACATTTATAGTAAAGGAAACGAGAATCATTTTGAAGCAAATAATTAGCTTGATAAATATGTTGAAATAAAACGTTTATAGTTATGAAAAGCTGATGAAATAAAAATATGATATTGCAGTAAAATATGAATGCGCCGTAGAAAGAAAAAAGAAACTGGAACAATGGTGTTCTATGGTTTCCCAACATTTTATTCAACAACAAAAAATTGTTAAAATAAATTATTTTGCTATTCTGACTACGCATTTATAATTAGCAGCTCAGAAAACCATGGAAAGCATATGCGTAATAGAAAATAAAGCTTTTTTTATAATTCGTTGAAACAAATTGTTTAAATGAAAACAATTTTGTAATTTTGACTTCGAATTAATGATCAGCAGCCTAGAAAACAACGGAAAGCATATGCGTATTATAAAATATAGTTTTTTATATAATTTGTTAAAACGAATTGTCTACATAAAAATAATTTTGTGATTTCGACTTCGAATTCATGATCAGCAGTTAAGAAAACCATGGAATGCATATGGATATTAGAAAATATAGATTTTCCATAATTTGTTTAATTTCAATTCAACATAAATATCACTTCAACTATTTTTTAGGGCTAAAATGTACATAAAAAAACATTTTTTATTTAACAAATCTAAGTTTACCTGATTGATACATTATAATTCTTAATATATAATAATAATAATATAACATCAATGATTACAAATAATTAAATATAATTATGAATAATGATTTTGAATAATTTTAATGCTGTATACATAAAAACCAAACTGTTGCAAGTTGCAAACTGTCCAAATTTTGTGTCTTGTGTCCAGTCGGTAATAAGATTAACATAGAAATCTGTAATGTAAATATCGACGGACGATAAAATATAAACACGCTTCCGTCACGCCAAAAAAAAAAAATTTGGCGAAGAAATTTTATTCACAGAGTTCATTCACATAAAAATGCAAATTTGCAAGAAAAAAATGATGGATTTGGATTCCTTATGAATTCAGGATCTCAAATATATAAATGGTTTACGGAATAAAGCTAAAATGAAAGTAGGAAAAGGAAAACAAAATTCTTTGATAACTTCACTTTTTGGATAGTTTTTGTAAATATAGATTGGCGGTCCAAGAGCCAAGAGCGTAGCGACTCGCTGGCGAGCCCTCACCTCTAGCTGATTACCGCCAGCTATGATTTCGAAAAAACTATCAGTCCTATCATCCTCATTGAGGACTCAAAATTTTCCTGAATCTGTTACAAAAAACTTCCTCACTGGAAGTTTTTGGAACTCTAAACTTTCCTCGACTCTTTTTCATTTAGAAGACGACACTGATCGATCAAGGAAAATCTTAAATTAAATATTTATTTATAAAAATTCTGGGTAAGTTGTGTCTTTTAAACTTGATCGTTGCGTTCAGTATAGCTTCAGTTTTTTAGGAAAAAAATTTGCATGATAATTGATTAACAATTATCGGAGTTACGGCAATGTTAATGTTGAAAAACATTGATTTTTTTAAGCTTATTATTTCCGGATTTTTATTTTTTTTAACAAAAACTATTGCAGTTGTCCAAAAAAAGTAAACGTAACGTCCCCTTTATTTTTAACGCTCTTTGCACTCATATTTTTCGTTTTATAATTAGAGCAACTTCGAAAATTTTCCCCCACCCTCGCCGCTCCAAGCAAGGGTAGCGCGAAATCCCTTATTCGATCGGTGCCTTCAATTTAAGGTGCACCGAGCATAATGCGATACGCGCGTGACCCTTCGTATCCTAGTAGGCAAGGGAGGGGATGGCCTGCGTCTCGCGGCTGAGTATCGGCCGAAGATTTAATCCCGAACGAGATTTTACATTCGCGATATTTCGGTTACTTATAATTCGATTTTCTTCATTTTTAGCGGAAAACGTTCGTGAATGTCTAGCGCTTCTTATGGGCTAAACAGATTGTTGAAAATATTGCATGATCATAAACTAAAAAAATCAGCAAAGTTTCTCTATGTTTTATTCGAAAATCCAATCCGAACAAACTGTTTAATAATGAAAATAACTCATAAAAAACATTTTAGATACAATTTATCAATAAATATTTGAAAATTCATTTCAATATAGTTTATTACATTACGAGTAATGTTGTGGACGTCTTTTCGCGCGAAGCACGATGTTTTCAGCACGAGTTATTTGCTCTTGCGCGCCGTCAGGACGAGTTGTCTGAGGCTGCACGTCTACGGCGTGCAGCCTCGTACACTCGTCATGACGGCGCACAGGCGCAAATAATTCGTGTTGGAAACACCGTGCATCGCGCGTGAAGACGTTCATAATATTACGAGTAATGTACCATATTTTATCCGCGATCGTCATTTTAGGAGCTCGTAACGTCCCTTGACAAATGAACGTTGTGTCACCCATTACTGATATGGCGCAAAAACTGGCCCTGGCAAAAACATCTGTTCCACGTAAGTTTTTGTGAGTGCTTGTGAGTTTTGTAAGTTTTGCTGTCATTGGCTACTTTCTTTACGCGGGAAGTTCGAAAAGACATTCGAGATAGGTTGTTCTTGGTATCGTAATGTTATGAATCCATAACGCGACGGGTAAAAGTATTGTGCGTTATTGGTCGGCGGTTTCCAGAACTATTAACGTGATCACAGCTGATCGCCATACAGTAATGGGTGACGGAACGCTCATTTTTCAAGGGGGGTTATGAGCTCCTAGCATGGCGGTTGCGGATAAAAGTAATTATCGGTGAATAACTTATTAAAAAGACACATTTTCAAATTCGGTAAAATGGTTATGTATATTTGCCAGCAATTATCTTTTTTTTTTTTTAACAATAAACGTAACGTTTTCTTTTACAATACATAAATTACTTAAATCAACCTTAAATTACATGACTAAATATGCTTAAAATATTCTTCTGGTATTGTAAAAAGTTAAATCAATTATTACGTTTCTTTATCTCATTGACATTTGCTTTTTTGCAGTTTTTTATCACTTTCTACAGATCTTGACGGTGTTGTTTTTGTTTTTTTGCTGCTTTCTTCAGTGAGATAGTGTCTAAAACTTGAGTAAAATGTTTTGGTGCGTTTTCGCTAACGTAAGGAAATAATGCTTTCACATCTTTTGCTTTTTCTTGCAAGATACCTGAAATTTCAGGTGGACCAGCATTTTCAAAATCTTTAAAAGTAACATTTTTTTCAATGAAAAAAGTTTCTGCTTTTTGATCGTAGTCATTAAATACATCGATTTGACCATTAGGATAGTAATGAATTCTGACAGCTTTTGTAATTTGAAAATTTTTTGGTTTTTTGAATTTGTTTTCAATTTCGGCTTCAAAATTTTTCACTTCGAAATCATCGCGTTTCAGTACTAAAAAAGGAGGGTTACGAGCCGTTTTGATCAAGTTGATGTATTCATTTTCAGTTTCAGTACATTCTTCTTTTTTTTTCTTTTGTCCGTATGAACCGAAATTTCTGTCGCACTGTGAAAATGAATGTTCCCTTACTGGATACAAATGCTGTACTTCAAGTTGATATTTCTTTGACAGCAAGGATAAGAAAACTGTGACCATGTAATTTTTATTTTGACCAGGACAATTATCAGAAAGTAACAGAATTTTTTGAGGTGTTTTTAAACTCAGTTCTTTGTCTATGACGTGTAATAGCAAATTAAAAATCGTATTTCCTCCTTTTTTTAATGAACCCTCAACAAAAGTAAACATGTAGCTTCGGTCACTTTTATGGACGTGTATATTGAATACATTTAACCAAAGAAGTCGGAGGTAAAATTGAGCATTGGCAGGAACTTTTGGCATTGGCAAGTTTTGAGCAAAATCAAATTCAATGCACAAAGACACTTCAGCTTCGGATAACATCGCATTTTTCATTTTTTCATGCAAGTCAACTTTTTTCTTATGTTCAATGGCCCCTTTACTTTAATCAAATTATCAAATAAAATTCTGCTGGGTCTTCTCGTTTATTAAATTTATAATAACTTTTTTATTATTAAATTAATTTATTACTTAAACCCAAAAAAAATATATTTTTCATTAAATTTTGCATTCCAGTTTTCAATTAAAAAACAAATTTTGTCTTTTCAAGTTTTTCAAACTGATAACAATCATTACAAACATCGACTCTTGGCAAATCAAAAGTAAAATTAACAGAATGATTGAAGTACTGGCAGTAAGTTGAAAATTTTACCGGTACTGTAGTACAACTTGTTTTTTTTTTTTTTTTTTTTTTTTTTTTATAATAATCAAGGAATTTGTCGTACAATTTTTTCAAAGTTAAGCTCGAGTCTTTAAAATATTTAAGCTTCACTGTTTCCTTTGAGTAATGTGATTCAGTAAAAGGAAGACTTTAGCAATGTTCTTGAATGGTTTTTTTGACTTCTTCTGTCAATTTCGTGAAGTTCTCTGAAAATCTTATGCAGCCAGTTTATCTTTCAAAGACTCTAGTTATTAACAATTTTTTTTTGAATATTTGTAAATCTGGACTGGGTAATACACAAAACTTTGCATAAAAAACCTTGACAAGTTTTCGTGTCACCGTTTCCTCCATAATGATGAGGAAAACGATACTCCCATTCAACTTTTTTTCTTATATTTTCTGACTTCTCTGACGCAGAAGGACAAAATTTTTTTCATCACACTCCTTAAAAGAATATTTTGACCATCATAATCCCCAATGTCTTGATAAAATTCATTGAAAATTCGTTTCTGCTGAGATACTTCAATTTTCTTAAAGCAATGATTTTTACAGCATTCTGTTGGAGAAGTAAAAACTTTTGCAGGTATAGTTTTGCCCGTTTGTTTTGAAGTATATTCTTCACCCTAAAAATATTCAAATCGACAAATTTGTAATTTATTTAACTTTATATCGGTACTATATGTTGCAAGAATAATAATCATTAACAAGTGAGAAAAAACAACAGTTCAGCTTAAAGGCGAATGGAATAATGAAATTTTTAGAAATTTGACGTTTAATGTTCTTCACTTGCAAAAAAACAGAAATTTCTCTTTAGAGCAATATAAATTTATATCACCTTATTTCTGGCCTTTTTTGCAACATTTGATTTCCACAAGCTCTCAGTTTTTGTCCTCTTACGACCAACTTGTTCACTTTTTAGAGATGTCATTTTTTTTATACATTAACTATTATTGGCTAAACTTTTCAAATGATTCTCTGACAAAAAACGCCCGTTCTCGACTTGGACTAAACAGAAACGGAGAAAAATTTGTTGAAACTTGTGTGAGAAACAAAGAAAGCCGAAAAAATGAATTCCGCAGAAGTCATTCAGAAAACCACGCGTTTTAATGTCTTTGTTCTCTATTGACACACAATATTCTAGGAATATACAAGGAACGTTTCCAAAAATATTCTCAGAATATGCTAATGTCCAAGTAGTTGCCCATAAGGCCAATGTTAAAAGGAATATTCCCAAAGTATTGTCCGAGAATATTCTAGAATATTCTTGGGTATATTCTTGGTATATTTCTTTTAACATTGGCCTGATGCCACTACTTGAATAACTACTTGGGTATTAGAATATTATTCGAGGAATATTTTTGAGAATATTTCTGGTGCATTCGTCGAATATTGGGTGTCAATAGGGTTGTACGTTGTACCGCGCGGTGCTTCTTTGCGAATAATTTCGTTGATTCAATATAAAATAATAGTATTCGCTTGATAGGAGCGTCGAAAGTGTTTTTTACAAGTTATATTCATTAATAAACAATTTGTTAATATTGGATTTTCGAATGAAACAGAGAAACTTTGCTGATTTTTTTAGCTTATGATCATGCAATATTTTCAACAATCTGTTTAGCCCATAAGAAGCGCTAGACATTCACGAACATTTTCCTCTAAAAATTAAGACAATCGAATTATAGGTAACCGAAATATCGCGAGTGTAAAATCTTGTTCGGGATTAAATCTTCGGCCGATACTCAGCCGCGAGACGCAGGCCATCCCCTCCCTTGCCTACTAGGATACGAAGGGTCACGCGCGTATCGCGTTATGCTCGGTGCACGTTCAATTGTATAAATTGAAGTGAATAAATTTTTTATTGTTTTCTGTATTATTTTTATAACTATTTTAATAAATATTCTTTAGGATTCGAAGCCTTTAAAATTACGAAAAGAATTATATCTAAAGTTTTTATACGTTAGAAGATTTCTAGTAGTATTTTTCGCATTTTTCTAGCATGATCTACGAAACTCTGGAGGATTTCTAAGTAGTTTTACAGATTTCTTATATTTTTGTAGATTGCTACAATGATTTAAAAAACTCATTGCTCCAAAATGTGGATTTCGATCTATTCTCAGTAATTCCATAAATAAATGAGAAAATTACATTTATAAAAATTTTTGATTTTGTACTGTGTTTTTGTTTTTACATATTTTTGAAATATTCAAAAGATTGTATCATATTTTTTACACATTTTTTAGGGTAATAGTATATTTAGAATTTAATGCTCTGGAATTCCAAAATATATACATCGTAGAGGCATTTGTCGAGATTTTCCAGAAGTCAGAAAACAGTTTTTTCATAGAATTCAATCACTTTTAGTATTTTTTTAAAGTATGGTTCGAAAGATTTTGTAATACTTTATTAAGTTAGATTTTATGTAGATTTCTAGAATTTATAATGACTTAAGAATCAAAGTTTTTCTAATTTTCAGCATTTTCGTGGATTTGAAAATTTTTTGATTATTCTCTGGGTTGAACCAGTTTTCCAAATGTATATTTTCTACGTATTCCTATGTTTTGATTATATTGACTATTTTTTATATAGTACTGACGTTTTCATCTATTTTTTTGGTGACTTGTATTTTCACTATTTACCGATATCACTTTTTGTTATTATTACATGAAATATTAATTGATTTTATCAGAACTTCGGGAGGGGTTTGAACCCCTAAAACCCTTCTATGCCTACGCGCTTGTCATAGCATCGTAACCTCAAACTTTTATGGAAAAGTTATCAAAAACTAAAATTTACTTTTTCAAAAAATTTTGCATATTTTCCGAAGCATAAATTATGGTACGAGGTAAGGTGCAGGTAAGTTAACAATACTCTGATATATTTTTCAAGGTCACTAATGGACCGAACGGAGCCGAAGGTTATTGGGTCGTAAATGCAAAAGAAGGTAAAGGCAGCGTCGAATATAACGGAAAAACCAAACCAGAAGTCACTTTCACCATAAGCGACACCGACATTGTCGATTTCATCTCCGGAAAACTCAATCCCCAAAAAGCATTTTTCCAAGGAAAAGTGAAAATCCAGGGAAACATGGGCCTGGCCATGAAATTGCCTGACCTGCAAAAACGTGCTGCGAAAAAGATCGAACTCATTCGTTCGAAACTATAAATTTCGAACCATTCAAGTAATCTGAGCTGTAAATTGTTGGAAATTTCGTTACCTTTTTTCTTTCAATCTGAATAACTTTTTGATGAGGTTAAAGGTGAAAAATTTTGAAGTTCTTCGACAAATCGCAAATTTAGTTGAAAGCATAGTTTTTGTTGTCAGGCGTGAATCAGCATTTTGTTTTTTGTTGTTTTTATACTTTGTAATAATGCATGTGTGGTCAAGGGTTAAAGATGTAATGATGGTGATGTGGAATTTAACAATCGTAGGTTTGGGTTTACAGAACATTTGTGCACCGATATAGTAGAAGTTTATAAAGGTTTTTTAATAGGTGTTATTTTGTTTTGTATGTTTTTTTGTTTCTGTTTTTTTAAAGAAATACATTTTAACTGCTTCTGTTAATGTTTAAAAGTGAGTATGTGAGAAGAATTTGGCATTGTAAAATAACGTTATGCTAATAAAAAAAAACCTTTTTTGTTATGTAGGAGGTTAGGGTTGGTTTTACTATGAAATTCAAATGTCTGCAGAATATATTTCCAGTTAGCTCTTACAAATGGTGCGTGTGATTATTTTTTTTTTTGATCGAGAAATGATGTACATTCCGTAAAGAATTCCATGAGTTTTGAATAAAGATTTATGAAAAGAAATGGCTTGTGCTTGTATTACTCGATAATGCTATTTTTTTTTTTTTTTTTCATTACTGATAAAGCGCTTATTTGCATTAAAGGATTTGTAACCACTCTGAGAGAAGTAAAGTGGAACTGATGGAATGCGCTAAACTGATTGTGAGTTTTGGTAAAAAGCGAGATTTTTTAGGTTAGGTGCGGCTCTTTGGAAATTTGAAATTCTGTTGATGATTGTGAAGATAATCTTGAAAAGAAAAAGAAAAAATAGACAGTATTTTAGGATGGGTTTTTCACAAATGAGCGATTATATAGTTTTACTAAATATAGATATGCATTGGCGATGTCTCTAAAAATCTAAAGATAGCAGAGTAAGGTCAGCAGATTCAAAATTTGTTGAATTTAATTCTAAGTGCTTCCAAACTGCTTGAAAATTGCAAGAAAAGTTTTTAAATTCCCTTTTTTTTATGGTCTACTAAGTTTGAAATGGTAACGAGCGCATGATTATATAAAGTTTCTATTATGTATTTTATCTAGATTTAGTGAAGGTCGATGATACTTGGGCTACCTATTACCACGTTCTGCTTGACCGCGCTATCAATATCAATATCGATGCACTGATCTATTTATCATGCGTTTTCTTTATCAAATATGCTGTTTTTTGACATTGGAAGCTATCTAATTTTTTCTGGTATAAATACAAGCGCGAATTCACTGTTTATTCAGAGGTTCACTGGCGAATAACAAGTAAGCTTCTCGTACGCTGACGACCTGGAGTCTAGCAAACACGCAGAAGATCTAGAATCATGCGTATAACTCCTTAGCCAAATATCTTGGAATCAGGCTAAATTGTGTCCAGTACCTTGCTGTCAGACACCCCGTGAAAGAACTAAAGCATCCTCTCTAGATTCACAAGACGCGAACTCAAAAGTAAGATATCATTTGTTTAATTTGTTTTTATAAGATTGATCATTGAAAAAATATTCTTTTTCGGAACCCTTTTCTACTGACATATGCAACTATAGAGACACTTCTTAAAATCACGAGCGCGGTTGAAGACTATTATTTATATTTTTTTCATTTATGCGACTAATAGAACTGATCAGTTGATTTTTCCAGTGGTTAAATTCCAAGAGGTTCACAAGGAGTTAAGAGGAACGCATTTGCGTCCCTCTTCAAGTTTCCTGTCATATTTCATTATCCTTAAAGATAATGATTTTTTCTATGACCTATACCTAAAATGAGCACAAACAATCAATAAAAAATCATTGTTTAACAAGATCAAGGATTTAAAAAAGCGTGTAAAAATGTAATGTTTTCTTCAATTGGTCAGAAATTGGATAATTTTTCATGAAAATTTATAAAAAATAGGTATAAGACATAAGTAATTTCATGTTTTACCAAAAAAAAAATTTTTTTTTTTGAAATCGGTTTACTACAAGAGGCTATAGACTTGACGTTTCCGGACGATGTCTTGTTTTGAAAGGTAAACGAGAGTCGCCATTTGGACGCCACCTTATTGAATTTCGCAAAGAAATTTTTTTTCTGTATTCTAGAAAGATAGTCAAACAAACAATCAAAACCGGAAGTTCGTATGTCTTTTCATCATGGCACAATATATTATCAAATTTCGCTTCATTTTCGGCCGAAAAGAGAAGAACTCTCCTCTAACTTTTACATTTTTATGAGATCAAATTTCTTTTTTTATTATTTTTTTTGCGATCCGCGATTTTGGGCCCGGGGAAAACTGTCCCGGTTACCTACCCCCCCCCCCCCCCTCCTAGTTGCGCCCCTGTAAGTGACATTTATGGCCGTGCTTCGCAACTCTCCATGCTTCACAACTCCCCACTCTCCCCAAATAAAATTATTTCAGCCAAAGAATGGTTTGTTTCTGAATGCTGTTCTCATGTCAATTTTTGTCGAAGTTGGAAAACATTTCTGCAGAGAAATTAATTCATCAAAAGTTAGTATATTACACATAGTTTTTATTCGTACCGTTGTTCCAATTGAGTGGTCCACACATCGTAAACTGATGGATGAGTCCAAAAACTCGTACAGTTAAAGAAACGATTAAAATGAAAACCTTTGAAGTACACTCAACGGAGGGTTCTTAAATAACCGCTGTTGAACTGCATAATAAATTTTTAATAGAAATAAAAATATAACGCTCCGTCAAAATGGTCATAAAAGATCAGGTGAAAATCCGGTCACTCGGAGCCAATGTGTAAAAAATATATGTCCAAGTTTAAATCCCATTTACTTTATTTTCTTCTCCAAGCTTTCGGCTGTAATCCAGCCATCTTCAGGGACTACAATAATATATTCATTCTCGTAACACTCATAATCAAAAATCAAAAATTCAAAAAATCACTTACATATATGAGATGAAAAAATCAATGAAAAAACACATCGTCAAATATCCTCTTGATAATGGTCGCGTCAAAATCCATCTCTCTCGTAATATTTCGTATAAATATACAGTCAAACAATAAATTAAGAATATGTGAAAACGAAGTGATAAAATATCATTAAACGGATAGAGATAATCGAGACGATGTCTTCAGTGTGACAGACCAGAACATTATGAAGTAATAGAACGTAAAACATCGGTCATGAATCCCCCAAAAATATCAAATCTAACAACAACAAATAACCAAGAGTTTGATTGGGATGATGTTGACATTTTGAATAGAGAAGATAATTATTTTAAAAGGAGTATAGCTGAGATGCTATTTATCAAGACACATAAAAATACTATTAATTTGCAAAATGATACAAAGAACTTGAATCCCATATATGATAAGATTTTAAGGAGTTTTTGAGTTGTTGATTGTTTTTCGGTTTTCTGTTGTTTCATGTTTTCGTATTTTTGATTTTGATTTGTTGTTGTTAGATTTGATATTTTTGGGGGATTCATGACCGATGTTTTACGTTCTATTACAGGGTGCGCCATTTCTTATGTCGGTATTGTAACATTGAATAACTTAAACATTTGACAACCGATTTACTTGACTTCACTTGTTTTGGAAACGTCAATTCAGTACAATTTCAACCATGTATCGCTTCACACCAAAAGAACGCGCTGAAATAGTTACTTTGTACATTGAAAATAGTCGTTCAGTTGTGTTAACTCAACGAGCATATCGTCGAAAATATCTTGGCAAACAGGCACCATCTGACAACACTATTCGTCGTTTGGTGTCGAATTTTTGTGACCACGGGACAGTGAAAGATCGCGAACAACCCGTTCATCAACGACCAAGACGTTCAAATGAACTGATTGAAGCTGTCAGAGAGAGCGTTGCCCAAAACCCAAAAGTTTCATATCGTCACCGCGCTCAGCATCTCGGCATCAGTGGAACCACTCTACGGCGCATTTTGAAAGATGATTTGCATTTGTTTCCGTACAAAATGCAATTAACACAAAGAATATTGCCTACAGATCATCCACGTCGCTTGGAATATGGACAAACAATCGCTCGAATAGTTGATACTGAACCTGATTTTTGGAAGCGAATTTTAATGACCGACGAGGCACATTTCAAACTTTCTGGAGGCGTTAATAAGCAAAATTGCCGCATTTGGGGAACGCAGAATCCACACGAGATCCATGAAACGCCATTGCATGACCAAAAAGTTACTGTTTGGGCCGGCGTTTGCGCCAAAACCATCATTGGTCCTTATTTTTTCAAAGAGAACCAAACGATCGATGGAAACCGATATCGGTGGATGTTGGCTCACTATGTCTGCCCACAAATGCGTGAAAAAGGTCTTGAAGATTACTGGTTTCAACAAGATGGTGCGACCTGCCACACTGCGAATCAAACAATCCAGTTTCTGCAACGAAAATTCCCTGGACGTCTGATGTCAAAAAGAGGCGACATTGAATGGCCACCCAGATCTCCAGATTTGACCCCTCCAGACTTCTTTTTGTGGGGTTATTTGAAAAGTAAAGTGTACGCCAGCAAGCCGCAGACCATTGAAGAGCTTAAGGAAAATATTCGTGCCGAAATCATTGCTATACCACCCGAGATGCTCGAAAAGGTAATGGAAAACGCCGCAAAAAGGGCATATTTTGCTGTGAACAATAAGGGCGGCCACTTGATTGATGTTGTGTTCAAAAACTAGTCTAAATAAATTGTAAAGGACCAAACTAAATAAAAATACCTCATTTACAGAAATCGGTTGTTTTTTTTTCAAGTTATTCAATGTTTACATGCCGACATAAGAAATGGCGCACCCTGTACTTCATAATGTTCTGGTCTGTCACACTGAAGACATCGTCTCGATTATCTCTATCCGTTTAATGATATTTTATCACTTCGTTTTCACATATTCTTAATTTATTCGGCTACGAAATTTCTACTTTGAAGTTCGTGATTTAGGTTCTGAAATCTACAGGCCCGTAGCCAGAAATTTGGTTCGGAGAGGTCCCAAAATGTCGTTATAAATATTTGGGGGGGGGGGGGGTGTAGGGGGGACGGAAATGCTTGAGGGATGTCTTGTACGGATATTTGTTAACAAAGTTGGACTCATTAGTGAAAAACTGCTTTATTGTTATCATCAATATCCTCACTGTAATTTTAATTGTCAATCTCGCACATGCATACACAGCAAACGAGAAAATATTGGATGATAAAATCCTCAATTCAAACTCGATGACTTTGAATACTTTCCATAAAAGATCAAAGTGCCGACATGAAAAGTATTCAAAGTTATCGAGCATGAATTAAGGATTTGATCATCCAATATTTTCTCGTTTGCTGTGTATCAACTGTTAAACAAAAGCTTCAATTTTAATAGACAAAATTAACGATTTCGCGATTGCCTTGCTGCCATTATCTCGAGAACCTCATTCGGACCGACACCTAAGTTTCCATGAATTGACAGTACGGCGAGTGCGTTGAGTCTTTCATTGCCCATTGAGTTACATAAGTAAGTTTTGATTCTTTATAGTGTCGAAAATGACCTTTACACCGTTTTAACCTCAAAACTGACATTTCGACGTGACTTCGCAGTTATCACGGCGTAAAATACCTCACGTAATAGGCACGGATGTGCAATTTTATCATAGCGGCCTGAAAAAATATTTGATTGTTGGAAATTTGCTCGTGTCACAAAAGTCTAATACTTGTAAGAACCCGGCATCTTTCTCGAATCCCGATAATTTTTCACACCACAATTTATACTCTGCTTTTACAGCGGATTCTGAAACGCAATCATCAAAGTATGGCGAAAATGATGCAGTCATCTACTTTTTCGATTGTAAAAAATCTAGGGAGAAGTATCTGTAAGCTTGATAAGATTCCCGTGTTCTCTTTGAGAAATTTGTCTGACAAATTCTGAATCAGTGTATCGCACCGCAAAAAGAATATTGTTGTAGGAAACAAAATAGCATTTAAACTTACTGCGTTTCAATACTTTTGGTGTCGGCGCCTTTAATCTCACGCACAAAGTATTGAAATGCTGTGCGTTTGAATCCTATTTTGTGTCCTTCAATAATTTTCTGCTTGCAGTGCGAGACAAGGAATGAATAAAAACAGCAGACCGGAAGTACGATTCAACAAAGTCTGTTTGATAATTGGAACGAGTTATTTGCTCCTACGTGAGTCTCGGAACTTTCAGCTCCATATTGAATGTCGCTTTTGCAAGCTTTTCAGCTGCTATAAAAATTTCACTGAACGATACTTCCGCAGTTTTTCGTTCTTCTTGAAGCATATTCACGATTTCGGGAACATGCTCTATTGCTGGTGCCAAATCACATGACTTTTCTTGCAGTTGAACTGACAAAGGAAGCGTTAAGCTGAAAATTTTGTTGCAAACCAAGAGACTGACGAGGAACTTTTCTGAACTGCTGCAAGTCAGCAGGCCGCAGTTATCGAAATAGTCCAAGATTTTCTGAAATTTTTTTTAATTTCATGTGGATGATTTGGAAAAGTTCTACAAAAGATAATATGCTGTCTTGTCGTTCGATAAATCTTGTTTCGCAAAGACGAATAGCCTCTTCGTTTTGCTTTCTGGAGCATGTTCTTGGATTCGATCTAGAAGAATTTTCGTCGCATATGCGTGGTTTCCAAATAAGTTCGTGATGTCATTCACAATCTCAAGACAATAATTACGAACAGGTGGGACTGACATGGCTTTTGACAATGCGAGGTTCAAACGATGGCTATAAACAATGAAGGTACATCATCAATGGGTACAGATTCTTAATTCTCGCCTGGACGCCACTGACATGACCAGACTTGTTATGTGCTCCATCGTAACATTGATCAATGCATTTTTCCATTTTGAGGTTCAACTCTTTACAACTTTTCTGGAGAGCTTCAGCTATTTTTTTAGAATTCCGGTTGTAAATTGGTACAAATCCTACAAAATCTTCACAAATAATCTGTTTTCGCAAGTCTTTGTCAAAGTCGAGGTATCTGAGACCATGGCAAAGGCCCGGGGACGGAACTCCGTCCTCCTTGCGTGCCCCTTGCGTCCTTTCTCCGTTTTATGCTGTTTTCTCAGCAATTATTATAAAAATCAGATAAATTTTTCCTGAACATGGCTTGTTGTAGTGTTATATATGTTCATAAAGAAACAGTTTTGATTGATAATTTAAGAATAATTTAATTTTTCGTGTCAAAATATACGTGGAAAAATACAATTATCAACTATAAAATAACAAAGAAATGGACTTTTTTTATTATATAAAATCAAAAACAAGACACTTCAGCATACAATTTAGGAGAACTTATTAAAGGACAAAAAATGGACGGAGTTGGAACGCAAGAAGCACGGAATTCCGTGCTTTTTACGTTCCTCTTGCATCCCCGAGCCTTTGCCAGGGGACTTACTGACATTTGTTCAGTGCCTGATATATCCATGGTCTCATCTCCGAGCAAGGAGAAGCATGGTGATTACCATTTTTCTGAATGATGAAAAATATTTTCAAAATAAGGTAAAGGTAGAACTTCCAGGATGAAATGATATGAATATAGCCGCAATAAAAAATTCTTGCAGCCACATTCACATTTCAGGCTCTGTGCACATGTATCGGCAACGTTGCATCCACCACTGTCTGCCACCTGCTTCCACATAAGCACTGGTAAGCACTACACTGGGAAAAAAATCCCGGCGATTCAACATGGCCGCTTTACGTTACTGCTTTCACGTCAATCCAGCCCCATGGCCACGGGAAATCCCTGTGTGCTGTCAATACTGATCTGACGGTCAGCTGTGCTTTGTCCGTTGTACACTATATATATATATATATATATATATATATATATATATATCAAATTTGGTGGTTTCAGCATTGGATTCCCGTTGATTCCCCGTGGCCATCGCGGCTGGATTGACGACACAGCAAACGAGAAAATACTGGATGATCAAATTCTCAATTCAGACTCGATGACTTTGAATACTTTCCATAAAAGATTAAAGTGCCGGCATGAAAACTATTCAAAGTTATCGAGTTTGAATTGAGGATTTGATCATCCAATATTTTCTCGTTTGCTGTGGAGGTAAATGCGCCGTGGCCAGCAACGTCAACCTAACGTTGAAAAGTCACGGTTTGCATCAACGTTGGCACAACCGGATTTTACGGTTAATACGACGGGTTTTTTTTCTCAGTGTAGCAAGCACGGATAAGCACTGTAGCTACATATACGATCTGTTTCGCTTGGAATGCGACAATGCCAAATGTACGTTGATAAAAATGAAACAAAATAACTTTTTGTCGCATAAATATGTAGTCAACTTTAATGCGATTTTGCACAGAGCTTATAAACATTTTGAACAATATGTCCTCAACTATCAAGAATTTTCGGCCAATAACTTTCTGATTTATTCGAAAAAATGATGTTGTCCCCATAAGAACGCATGTAAAAAGTATTGAATGTTTGAACTAGTGAATCGACTCAAAATTTTGCAAGGAATTTCCTGTTATTTTTTTGAACCTAATCTTCAATTTCTGTCCAAATCGGTCAATAATTCCTATTTTGGAGGTGCTACCTTAAAATTTCTGACATCTAAACTTTTTGTTTTTGCCTAGTTTTTTTTGTTTTGTTTTGTTTTGTTATTTTTTTCTTCAAATATTTTGTACTTAAATAATGTTTTTAGTTCGTTCGTAGGAATAAATTCAATAGATTTGAAAATATACAAATATTTCGGTAACTGATTCTAAAATATCTAACTTTTTTTTGGAACGAATATTTTTTCATTATATAATCATGTATTGGAAACAAGCGATTGGTTATTAAAAAAGTTATATCATGTTCAGTAAATCGATTTTGTAACTATTTTTTTTCATAGCTTTTTTAACAAATTTATTATTCACGAAATTTCTACAAAATTTTTTTCCCACACAATTTTAGGATTTGCGGAATTTCGGGGGGGGGGGGGCGTCGGGCCCATCGCTGGCTACGGGTCTGGAAATCTGTATTGGTAAATGCAACATAAGCTTTTTTCAGCTTTCAATGAACTTTCAAAATTTCAGATTTACAGAATTCAAGTTCCAAAATCGTGATTTCCAGAATTCAAATTTCGGAATCCTACTTCAGAATACAAATTTATGAATTTTGATTATAAACCAAAAAATTTTAATCATTTTATTTCGATGATTAATAAAAAAAATTGTGGATAATGAAGTTTTCAACGAAGTCTTCTAAATGTCGTCAAATATATTCGAAGACATGACTTTATTATGTAACATTGTGAGACATGGTGGAAGATTTTCAGAGCTTGACATGTCCAGCCCTGAAAATCTTGTAACAAGTTCTGAAACGACAGAAAATGTAATAAGCTCTGCAAGCTCCTATCCAGTTTTTCTCTAGTAACTGCTTTTTTTAGTTTTTGTTCTTATGGGTTCAAGGTAATTGAATAATTTTTAACAGAATTTTCGGAGATTTTTGATTTTTTTTCAACTTTCGAAAAGTATTCATGACGAATTCTTTTTTGCTACTTGATGTTTGTCAGAAGTATTAATTTTCCATTGCCAACAAAAGTTCTGAGATTTTGGAAAATTCGGATTGGTTATCGAGTTTTTTTGAGTTGTGGAGTTTTCTAGGGGTTTTGATGAACTTTTCTGATGAGTGATGAGCATGAAATTTTGGAATCCAGAGATGTTTGAGGACATCAAGGTTACTTATTTTTACGATAAAATGTTGGAACACGTCGAAAAGTTTGAAAGGTTCAGGAATTTAGGGAAATTTTCGACATATTCTCATGTGATTGATTTTTTATAATGGCTTTTATAGGTTTGTCGAGGTATTTTTCAAGAGGTATGCAGCATTTATATGCTATTTTAATTATAACTTTTTTTCTCTTTTTAACAGAGTAAAAACAAATTTATGTTATTCAGTTTTTCTTTGTTTTACGATGGTTGTTTGAAACGTTGGAATGATGCAATATCAAAAATGGTATTTGGTTCATACGTTTTTACTAATCCGATTCGTTAGATTTCAGGCCCGAAAAGCTTTTTTGATTTTGAGTTTTCATAAAAGTGGCATAGGAATTTTCCACTCAGAAAAATATGGGGAAAATTTGGGTAAAGTTTGGTCCGTGAAGTCGACCCCCACTTGCCAAGGAGGCACATTTATTGTTTCAAATTTAGGCTTGAATAACTTATTGATCTTTGAGTTTTGTGAAAAATTGCAAAAGAAAAATTGTCTTATAATTTCATGAGGAATCTATATTTTTTGTGTGTCCAGGTCATCTTGAATCGCCCTAAATTCAGTGGTTTAGGAAATAATAATCAATTTCACCAGGTTTTTAGAAATTCCGAATATTTCAGGAGATTTTATACACAAGTTTTTGGTAAGTGGGTAATTTAAAAATTAAGGGATATTAATGTATTAGACACCATTTAATTGGCTTTTCTGCACATTATTAGACATGCTTCAAAATGTTTTAACTCTTCAGAATCAGTCGAGAAAATTAAAAATTTTCATATTTATCTGTTTCAATTTTTTATGGCATAAAACGTAGATGATTATTGATGAAAAAACATGTACCTATAGATGCATGTTTTTTTACTAAGGTTTATGAAATTTTATAAAATTTGATTTTTACACCAGGTCTTACGATATCTAGTTTACAATTAGATGTAAATGGCGAATCAATAATGTCGATTGCCCTAAAAGAACATAGAACTAGAGAAAATCAGCCATACTTTTTTCATTTTTTTGGAATATCTACCTACCTTATGACAAATACGCTTGAGTATTTGTCATAACACTTAAAGTTTCAACACACAGAAAACAAATTTGATTGTTTTAACAGTATTTTAAATTAGGTACATACAAAAGATGGAGAAGTTGACGTTTGCCCCAACTAACAAATTCTGTTGAGGTCATAGTTTTCATTCGGAATATTCATCATTTTTGCTAAAAATAAAATAAGGCTAGGTGAAACTGAAATTTTCAAAAATAACACTGTCATCGGTGAAGTGATCACAGAAAAAGTCGATAGCTTTAACTGAAAATATCTTTCATTGCTACATACGTAAAATCTGAAATGACCGCAACGGTATGATTAATTATTCAGCTGATCAACTTTTTTCCTAATAAAAATTCAATATATTTAACACTTTGTTTATATGTATCTTACTCTTCGGACTAGCATACGCGTTCAATGTTGCATGGGCGTCATTTCAAGAGTTTAAATCGTCAGAATCACCAGCGTTAATACGACAAAATCATGCTCGATCCCTCAGAATGGTCAGAATATTAGGAGTTTTCATTGTTTGACTTAAACTTGAGTAAATAACTGATTTTGTTGAAATTGATGTATTGCTCTTCAATTTGGTCACCTTCATCGGAATTTCGAAATAGGAAAATTGAGAAAGTCCAGCATAGGTTTCTGCCATACGCTGCCTTTAGGGCATGAGTCACTAAAATCCATCTTTTACACATGATGATACCGACATATCTAGATTGCCTGAATTATACTCATTGCGATCATTTAGGGAATTGAGGGACATCAGGATTGTATACAAGATTTTCGTAGGTTTGATTGATTGTAAGGATTTACGTGGCTGTTTCGTTTTTAACGATATGATACATGATACGAGGTCATCATCTAGATTCTTTGAATTCGCTTTGAAGAATGCATATCCATATAATTCTGTAGTGCCTAGGTTATTGAGAGTGAGTAACAGGTTTATGTCTGACGAGCCTTCTCTTTGAATATCGTACTCTTTGATAAGAGGATGCGGGAATTGGTTCTCGAATACGGTTGATCATCTATGTCACTTTCTATCATTACTGTGTAGAGATGTAAAATTACCGATAATTTATTTTTAGGGTAAGTAACGCGTAATTCACGGTTTTATTACGATAAATTACGGTAATTATGCAAAAAGTTATTTTTTGATGTATACTTATAATTGCTCGCGCATACCAGTCAGTAATGTGTCGGTGTTGTGGAATCATTTTAATTATACAAATAATTAAAAAATCGAGGAAAATACATTATTTTCTTTGGAACAAATCAAGCTTGCATATGTACGACCACCCTAGAATTCCCTACAATCAATATTATAATAATATCACAAATTTTTTTTCTAGCATTTTTAATACTTCAAATGATATTGATGAAAACATTGCTCTATTTACAAAAACTCTTCTTCCAAATATTTTTCATTCGTGAACTATTGCTTAATCTTGCTCAATACTCAATATCGTTTCCCATCAACTCGAAATCAGCAGCAACTAAAGCTATCCTCTCTTCTTGACAACAGAGAAGAAACAATATTTCGTTTTCAAATCAAAACACAGACGCAAGAACATATAGTGTTCTTGCACTGTCGTCACACTAAAATTAATGTGCATATGCATTAATATGCATGTAAATATATACTACGCCAAAAATTACGTGACCAACATCTTCGTAATTACCGTAATGTTACAGGGTAATATTACGACCTTACATCTCTATTACTGTGGGTTGTTTATATCGTCTACTTCAAAGGTTCTATCTTATAGGGACTTTTGTATTTCGCATATTACTTGAAGATGGTCGTACACTGGAGAGCATTAAATCGCTTCTGAATTTAGGGAATTTAAGCTTGTTCTTAATCTTTGTTCATCAAAATAAGCTAAAATCCCCTAAATTCAGAAGCGATCTAATGCTCCTCAGTGTATCTATATTGTATACTCGGATTTATAATTGTGATTCGGCATATCTGCCTATTGTTGAATGGAATAAATATATAAAAAAATAGCTTTTAATTTTATATCTCAATTGAATGAAATGCAAATTTCTCGCAGGCCGATTTTTATTTGTGTCCGTGTGTGTTACCGTGGAAAATTTATTTTCTGAGCTTTTTTAAGAAATGATGATTTGATTGTATAATCATCGCACGTTAAGTGACCGCAGGTCACTCGATTTCTCGTGTAAAATGTCCTAGATGTGGCCGCGCGAGCGATACGAGTCCTCCGCGAAACGGGAATCGAGCATTTGTTTTAATGCCCTCGGTTCAGACACAATGAGGGCAAGTCATTGACAGAGTAGGGGAAATTTATGCAGAGATCGACGCTGTCGTGTCAAGAAGATAGACAATGAGCGAACACGCTTAAGTCAACTATCGCCCCTTTCGTTCCCATTTCCACACAAATCTTTACGGGAAAACGTTTCCGTTTGTTATTCTCGCTCGTTATTTTTTTTCCAGCCTCTCTTTTGTGATTTTCTGCACGCAAGTGTGCAGCATTTCTATGGGATCAGTTGGGAACTTTCTTTTTGGAAATTGTTTCTAACGATCACGAAATGAAACTGGAACAAACAAATCATGCATGTTGTTCTAAGTGTGTATCTAAACACTTTCTTTGGTGGATCTTTTTTCTTATAAGGCTAAGGAAAAGTTTTTCGGCAAATTCGGATGAAAATAAATCGATAAACTTTATGACATGGATTTGAAATCTGTATAATTATGGATTTTATTTTACTCGCCAAAACTTAAAACGTTATGAAAGAGAATAACTTAAGTACAAATTTTTTGAGATTGTGGACGTATCAATATTTAGATTAATAATAGGTAACTGGATTTTCAGCTCATTGATCGAAATCCTCTCATTTAGGTTTTGATCTCTCCAAAATCGTTAATTTCGTCATAAACTTGAAACATTGTAGAAACTAAAGAATTACAGAGGAAAATTGGAATGTATATATATTGCGTTTCATTACATTGGCTAACGTTGAAAATAATTAAAAATTATAGACATTTATAAAATACCCAGCAATAAATTGCCGTAGTCTAGCCAATTGTGACGAACGGCCCAGTATTGGCACAGCTTTGGTGTACGACCGTCACTAGCCGATCTGTGCCCAATATCGGCAAAACAGTCGCACTATTGCGGGTTCGATTGTTAAGTGAGTGTCCGCGCGGAGTTCACCATCAGTATTAAGCCAACATTGGCAACTCAAGCGAACCAGTATCAGTCCGATTTTAAAGTAGTAATGGGTGCCGTTAAAACAGTTGCCAGTGTTGGCCCAGTATTGACTGGCGTTATCATTTCGGTACTACGCCAGGGTCGAATGCCGACGGTCGAATAACGACTGCCGTGATTGGCCCAGTATCGGACCGGTCGTCAATTTCTTGCTGGGTAGTCTAGAGTCTAATTTCAAATCTTTAAAAAAAGAGCTCATGCCGAGATCAAAGCCTGAACACTTCAAAATTTTCAAACAATTTTCAGAATGAAAAACTCAAATACGTATTTCAGTACTCAAATTAAGAAAATATTTACACAATTTTTATAATTTTATGCGAAATCAGCTATAACGAGCGCTGTACGCCGCCTGTAAAGTGATCGTATGTTCCCGTTTACCGACCGAGCGCATAATAATCAATATCGGCCATAATGACGCCATTATGGCCGGTTTTGATTATTATGCGCATGGTCGGTAAACGAGAACATTACGATTATTTCACAGACGACCCTCATCGCTCGTTATTGCTGATTTTGCATAAAATATTGTATGCACCTCGGGAAATACATGGCCGTCTTCATGTGCCAATCGTGGTGTTTTTGGAACGCGCCGAAAGAATATGCGCGTCATATATTGTGAATTCCGTCAAAAAAGGCAGTTCCCAAAACTCACAATATACGAGGCGCATGTTCTTCCGACCCGTCCTGAAAAAACCACGATCGGCCCATAATGTCGGCCGTATATACCTCGGAGCATAATATACTATTACAGCACCTAAATCTTTATAGATGAACTGTGTTTAACACAAAAAATGTTTTATTTTGAATTCTAGTAATACATGAAATGACATCAAATACTTATGTAAAAGTTGAAATTCGTATTCGAGGAGTATTCCCTGAAACTAATTCTTGGAAACTTTATTTGGTCATTCTCTACAAAATGTCGACGTTTTGAAACAATTAATTTAAAATTTATATTCGTAACTTTTCGTGCAACATTCAAATTTAAATTTATTTCTGTGGAGTTACTATATTTTTTTCTTCAAGTCCGACACAGTCTAATTCCACTGATGAACAATGAAAAAGGCGCCACTAAAAAACTGCTGATTTGAAACAACAACAAAAAAGTCACGTGATCTACGACATATTACAATTAATCTACTAATATATCAGCAGTGCCGTAACGATCGTCAGTGGGGCCCCGGGGCCGAGTATACAATAGGGCCCCAAAAGTTTGCTTCCTAAAAAAAAAAGAAACGAAGCTCTCGAAATTGGTTTTCATATATAAAAAAAAAAGAGGTAGTCAGGTTTCCGAAATTGCTTTCTAATAAATAAAAAGGATTATGAGGCTTCCGAAAATGAGAATAATAAACTTTTAGAGATATCTTAAGAAGCCTCATTACTTTTTTTTGGAGTAGCTGGAGCCCCCTACCCGCCGGGAGACTCAGAGCTCTGCCCCGGCTGCCCCTGGCTGGTTACGGCCCTGTATATCAGTAGACTCTCTCAGTTTAAATTATTCAAATTATTACTAATTCAAATAGTGGGTCAGAGATATTAAGAGATCTACTGATAAATTAGTAAAATTCTACAATTTGACTAACAAAAGAAGTTGGATTCTACTAGATTATATATATTATACTAGAAGGGCTACGCCCCCCTGTGCGCTTCGCGCGCCAACCTCCACTCAGTATTGGTTGTAATTATAGTTTTAATTTTAAAAATATTTCATAAAAAGAGTTACAACATTGTTTTTTTAATCCACATAATACTCATTCTTGATATATGAAAATACAAATTCATGCTAATAATTCTATCAAGTGGAAAGTTTTATTACATGATTATTAATGTCGTAGAGTTAGCTGATTAATTCATACTTTTGCAATTTATGCAATTGTAAAAAAGTGAAATCATCGAATTACAACAAAGGGAACATTGCGTTTAAACTACAAATTCAAAATTACACAACAATAGAAGTTTTAGGAAATTGCGACAAGTATAAAAATTAGAGTTATGCAGGGGGATCAAACTCTGGCCAAAACCTGCGACGGTTTTCCCCCGCCAGAATGGCCAAGTCGCTCCCACCAGCTTCGACACCAAATCGACGAATCCTGAAAAGCGCAAAGTATCCGAAAACAACAGCTTAATTCGAGAATTTACTAGGAAATCTTAAAAATAAGAGAAATTTTTTTATCTACAATTTTCATATCCACTATTAGCGAAGCGACGTATTCTCCGAGAGAGAAAATGGTATTCTGAATTTTTCAATATTTTTCCGTAAGACGTTAAATAATTGTTTAGAAGGGAGGACTCTAGGGTAAGGAAACCCATGTCGTCCGTCTATAACAACTGATATTAATTCGATAAGATTTGAATGATAATCTTGCATTAAATACACTATGCGACAAAAGAAATTTTTTTTTTGCTATAGATCTAAATGCATAAAATCGATTCCTAATGACCCCACAAACAAGCCTGCAAGAGCTTTTCGCGAAGTTAGAGCAAGTTTCCGAGAAATTATTTATGCAACATTTCGAAAATATAACTTTGTAATTCTTACAATTCTGGCTCGATTTTTACTGGATAAAAGCGCATGTCTATGTATTTGAGGTCGAAAATTCTATTTTTATCATGAAAACGTTCAAAAACTACATTTTTCACACAGTTGAAACTTTGAAGAAAATCACTTAATGCAAATGACTAACGGTTGTGGTTGGAGGTCTCGATCGTGTTTCGTGTTTTATGAAGAGCGTTTCATTTTTTAATAATTTTGCGATCATTTTGTTGTCTTTGTAAATATTTTCGATTTCGTTGTTATAATACTCTGCATCATCCGCATCGAGAACCCCGAACATAATCTTCGAAATGGTTCCATCAAAATTGAAAAGGCCTCGTTTTTTGCGAGTTACAATTTTCCTATGGCAGATGTGGAACACGATTATTATCATCAGTAGCACGGCGAATGATTGCTGTAACATAGATTGAAATAGGTTGTGTTTAAAATTTACTGATAATAGGGCTTGAGTTTGGTGAGATGGATAGAAAAATTTTTCTTTTTGAATTCTATTATCGCGGTTGAGTTCTCGTTGAGTTTAATGATTCTTGCAGGTCCTACCTATTTTTGGCCAAGAGTGTTTGCTGCGGAATTCTTTAGATAACCCAGTTGTTCTTTTTCGAATTTGTATTGATTGCGAATTCTTGAATCGGTATTTGCTTTATTGATTTCCCGTGGCTTTTGCAGTTTTTCTGAAGCTTCTTTTATAATGCGATTATGTCGGGTTTGTAGGTTTTCTACACTGAAAAAAAAACCTCTTAGTAATCCCGAAATTTTTTCTTAAAAAGTGCTATACTAATCTTGCTCCGGAAACATAGCGTTGTACTTGTTCATAGACTATGGTGTAATGAAAAGTAATATAAGCTATACTGAAAAATTAAGTACTACTATCGTAAAAAAAGTAATTCACATATTATTATAAAATATTAAATTTAGATTGCATAAATTAGGCATCTGTGAAGGTGAATATATTATCACCGATTATCAAAGATTAATGACCAATGACCAAAAGCTCAAAACATAATCAACAAAATATGATCACAACAACAAAAAAACAAACATAATTAACAAAACATAATCAAAACAAATCAATATCGTTTCCCAAAGTTGGTGAACACGATCCTTTAAAAATGCACCCACAAAGCATGAAACTGATGAAAAAAATAGGAAACAGAAACGAAGGACTGTGTATGTCCATGCAATAAATTCCTACTATTCGACACACTGCTCAACACAATTTAGACGTAAATAGACGCTTCAATCCGTCCGATTTCAGCCATATTGTTGCATCGAGGAAGAAGCTTGTCACGTAACACTTCTATGCATGCGCAGAGGAAGTTTTGTCTGAAAGGGCTATACCATATATGAATTCATACAAACTAGAATAGCAGTTTGTCGTATATGAGATCGGATAAGTTGATCTTTCAAATAGCTTAATGTAGAATCAAAATTGTAAATTTTCGTTGATGATGCACTAAAATATATTGAACACATATTATACAATTTGGAATTTTTCATAAAGTATAATTCCATTGTCTTGACTTCTGCTATACCAACATTTCACATTTTGTGTAAGTGATTTACTCAAATCAACTGCTTCATATGATACTTTTTACGAAAAGTATGTTAAAAACAACTGTAAATTCGTTTCGTTTTCACGTCGCGATGGAAGTGTAGCAGATACTGAATGCAATTATCGTACTGTTTAAGAGGTTTTTTTTTTCAGTGTAGGAGTTCACTTAGCTCTATTTTTTCTGGTGGTAATGAATTTGGGAAATGCGGTTTGGCACGGAATTGAAATTCATAAGCAGTGATTCCAATGGCTCTGTTTTCTGTAGCATTATATGCAATGGCTATTTGTTTTTAAACGAGGTCCCAATCCTTCGAATAAGTACGAATCATGTCTTTGATGGAACTGTGAGTCCGTTCATTAGATCCATTCGATTAAGGTCGATAGGATGTAGTGAATCAACTCTTGATGTTAAATCTGTGGCTTCCAGCCATAATGACGAAACCCACTAACAGCTGTTTTTGATAAAACCAGCTTTAAAGTTTTTGAAGCGTTTTTCGAAATTTTTCAACTATTGTGACTTTTTCTCTTACGAAATCATTGATTGCATTGCGTAAGTGAAAATATTTTAGTTGAGTCCGTGCAAATATGCCTAGAAAGTATTTTTATATTGAAAATTATGACTTAGTCGGTTACGCCGGGAAGCCACAGAACAGATGTTATGACGTGTGTGACGTGTGTGCGTAGCAGTCAGCTGATGTTCAGCTATGTTCAGCATCAAAACTGATCAAAACAAAAACGAGAAAAACAGTGAGAAAAAGGGTTGTGTGCAGTTGTGTGCGTAAAAATGGCAAAAAACAGGTAAATAGAATAAACAATCGTAACATGCAGTCGAATTATTCATTTATTTTGTCCGCGTGAAATTCTGTAGCTTCCCGCCATAACAGAGAAAGTCACACATCTCATAACGTTCAAAATATCATCAGAATATCATTTAAAACGAGCCTTATGGCATAAGTGACTTTCTATGTTATGGCGGCAAGCCACAGACATCATGATCAAACTGATTTAAACAATGACGGATGAACTGATTCCTTATGCCGGGAAAACGCTGAGTTGTGTTGTTATGCTGAGAAAAATGCAGTTTGCTGGTTATGAAATGTCGATAGAACGAACCGAATGTTGGATATTAGAGTGTCAATTAACATTTTATGGAAAGATTAACATTTACAAACATCAAATTTCACATTAACTCAATTTCGAAAAAAGTGAGTTTCGTCATTTGGCGGGAAGCCACAGAAATAATTCAGTATATTTTTCCATTATCTTGTTATCAAACTCCCTTCCATTGTCCGGCATAATTTCCTTAGGTTGTCCGAAATATGCAAGTTTGGGAATTTCAGCATGTGTGGTGTTGTTAATTTTTCCTTGAGTTTGTTAAATGCGTCTTGTTCGACGTGTGTGCATTGCCAAGGTGTTGAACTTTTTAGTAATATTGTGAGGGGAAGGGCTAATTTTGAGAAATTGTGGATGAATTTCCGGTAATAGCCCGCGAGCCTGAGAAATTGCTTAGTGTTCTTCTGGTTTTTGGAAATAGGGTACAGCTTCTAATTTTTCAGGATTAGGTTTTACCCCGTCTTTGGAGATGACATGACCTAAAAAAGCTATTTCTGGGCGTAAATATTCACACTTATCCGGTTGTAGTTTGAGACCGACTTTCCTCAATCTCTCAAACAAAATGACTAATTTCTCGTTGTGTTCTTTTAGCGTTTTTCCAAATACAATTACATCATCCAGGTAACAGAAGCAAACACTTCCTATAAGTCCCATTAAAGCGTTGTTCATCATTCGTTGTTATGTAGCTGGGGCATTTCGTAGTCCGAATGGCATGCGATTGTATTCAAAATGTACATCGACGGTTGAAAACGCAGTCTTCATTGAGTCTTCTTGCTTCATCGGTATTTGGTGAAAACCCGATGCAAGGTCGAATGCAGAAAAATACTGCGCATTACCGAGTTTGTCTAAGATTTTGTCGATGTTAGGTAAAGGGTACGCGTCGTGTATGGTTTTTTCATTTAGTTTCCGAAAGTCAATGACAATTCTCCATTCCTTTTTTCCGCTCGCATCTGATTTTTTGGGTACAACCCACAAGGGTGAGTTGTAAGGGCTTGTGCTATGAGAAATTCTGCCCTTTTCTAGCATTTAGTCAATCTGTTTCGCGATTTCCTTATTATGAGCAGGTGGATACCTATATTGTTTTATGTTCATGAGAGTGTTGTCTGTTGTTGGGATTTCATGATGAACAAGTTTTGTTTCGGGTAATGGATCCCTTGGGAGAGCAAAGATATCGGGATAAATTTTTACCGCTTCCCAAATGGATTCGCTTTCGTTTTTTGCAAGGTAGTTTAAACGTGTATTTTCGGAAAGTTGATCAAGTTGGATAGATAATTTCTTATCATCACTATCAAAACTGTGAATATCAATATAATCAATAACTTTAAATTTTAATTTTTCTATATTTATATCTGCATTGGAATGATTGTTGTAATTAATTAGTGCACATTTATCTTTGACTTTCACGAAAGCATATGGGTCGTTCTACCTATTTTTTACACTCAAATTTTAAATTTTCTTCGCATTATTTTTTTTCGATTCTACATCCAAAAACACGAGATACGTGTATTACTTTTTTTTTTTGAAGCTTTTTGTGAGAAATATTATTTTTTGAAAAGCTGAAGCTCTCTAAATCCTTCAATTTTTTGGTGCGTTTTGCTTGAAACCTATCAATCGTAGAAAAAATTCACCGAGTAATGAAAATTAGGATTTTTTCTCTAGTTTTAGATAATGATAAGTTTTTTTTATCATGGTGCAAAATATCATTACCAATTTTGCAATACTACGACAAAAAGTGAAATTTTTAAACAAAAGGGAGTTTTGATTTTTTTCTTCCTTCTACCAAGTAATCTGCAAACGATTACGAAGATTTAGCAGTTTTTTGTTCGATGGTATCTATAATATTTTGCGAATAATGAATTTATTCGTTGTCGCGTTCGGAGCCGTCGCGCTTGCAGAACAAGATTGCAGTTCACGCGTAAGAAAAATGGATTAGGAAAATCGGTTATTATGTTTTCTTCATGGTAACAGCGAATCAGTTTAAAATATTTTGTGGGTTGCTTACGCGACGGCGCGCGACGGCTCCGAACGCAACAACGAATAAATTAATTATTCGCAAACTAGTATAGATACCATCGAATAAAAAACTGCTGATTCTTCGTAATCGTTTGTAGATTACTTGGTAAAAAGAAGAAAAAAAATCAAAACTCCCTTTTGTTTAAAAATTTCACTTTCTGTTGTATTATTGGAAAATTAATAATGATATTTTGCACCATGATAAAAAAACTTATCATTATCTAGAACTAGAGAAATAATCCTAATTTTTATCACTCGGCGAATTTTTCTGCGATTGATAGGTTTCAAGCAAAGCGCACCAAAAAATTGAAGGATTTAGAGAGCTTCATATTTTCAAAAAATCATACTTCTCACAAAAAGCTTCAAAAAAAAAAAGTAATACACATATCTTGTGTTTTTTGATGTAGAATCGAAAAAAAATAATGCCAAGGAAATTCAAAATTTTAGTGTAAAAAACAGGTAGAACGACCTATATACGTTTTTATTGAGACGCAGTAGTTTATTACCGCCTGTTTGGTCTAATTTTATAGTGACGACTTTTGATGACTTTGCCGGATCGACATTCGGTTTTATTACACGCTTGTCTCCGTCAGGTTTTGCAATTAAAGTTTTTGGGATGGAACTGTGTGTGATCTTAAAAATCTTAAAATCAATGATCACCCGATTTTTCGGAAGGTTGATCACAACGTTACTCTTTTCCAAAAAATCCATACCTAGGATTCCATCCTGCTGAAAAGGAAAGTTCTTTCTTACGACATAGATAAAGTGTTGTTTGTTGTTCCATTTAAGTCCTGCTTTCCTCTTAGTCGTTTCAGGTGTAGATGATACTCCTAGGATGACTATTGATGAATCTGGCTTCGCTGGATATTTTTTTTCAATGCACTTGATTTTATCAGGGAGCATTCTGCTCCAGAATATATCAAAAAAGAGCCTGGTCTTTTCATTTCTTTAAATTTTAGCTCGATGATTAATCGTCGACTTCGGAATTTTCTTCCGTTGATGCTTCGTATTCTGGCAAGTCCTCTGTTTCTGACGTAGAAGACCCTTTCTTTTTTTTGCTCCATCTGTCTTGCTCTCGGAGGACTTTTGCGACGGTCTGAGGCTCGTTCGCGAAAATTTTCTCGTTAAGGATTAATCCATTTTTCTGTGTTTTCAGGATGTTTGTAGCTATTTTCTGATTTTGTGTACTTTTCATAAGTATTGTTTCCTTTGTGATGAGGATGTCTGATTTTCTTCGAATCTCCATGACTTCTGAAAGAATAACTGTCCTGTTTGTTTCGTCCTTGTCTCCTTTCGATGAGTTCAAGTTGTGCTGCGCTTGCGTTCGCGAATTCTATTGTTTCTTTCAGATTTTTCGGTTTTAGCAGGTGAACTTCTTGCCTAACTTCTCGATCGTAAATCGCTGCAACAAACGCCTTTTCTGTGGCTTCAAGTTCGATGTTTTGCATAACTTGTTTCGTTTTATAGTCTGCTGACTGTAAGTTTATTGCTCGCATGATTTTCAAATTTATATGGGTGAACCATGTTCCCAGTTGAGAAAGTGTTTCGCCTTTTTTTTGGGTCATAAGGCATCTTTGAGTCTGAAATGACTCGATCTGATTTTCTTGTTTGAAAATTGTTTTGAGGTGCTCTAGTAAGTCCTCGATCTCCAGGTGTGCGGCAGGTTCAATCATGGCTGCAGCATCATCAGTTTTTTTTTTTTTTCATTGATTGGTAAAGGTATGAACTACATTCTGTAAAAACCGTTAAATGCCAAAACGTTTTATTCGTAAGTGAGAATTTTTTTCCGATTTTCCAGCCTGTCATTGAGAAGTGATTATGAAATTTCAATATATTTTCACTTTTCTTGATCTAAAGACGTTGTACTGTGTTCCATTTAATGATGAAATATATTCTAAACGAAAATAATGAACAAAAAATTCTTAACCAGATGTTCGACGGCTCGGAATACAACTTGAAATCAAGCTTTCGCGTGGATCACTAGATTGCTAAAATATTAATGATCACACATAACTTCATCAGAATACTTTCGTCCCCATTTCTCTGAAACATTTGATTACATTTTTATGTTTATTTAGAATTCTGAAGGTATGTCTATTTTATCTATCGGAAAAATGTTCTAGTGTGGAGTTCTGCTATAATGTCATACATTTTTTTTCCAATATTTCAAATTTTCTGAAAAATAAAGATGAATGTTCGAAACTTGGCATAGTTTGAGTTTATAAGTATAATGTAACGTTCAAGACCGAATTTTTCTGGAATTTTTTATTGCTGATATCTATGTCTTACGAGCACTGAAAAAAGCAAACAAGTACTTTTTCGGTATTCGTAAAACATAGATAACAGCGATAAAAAATTGAAGAAAAATTCGGTCTTGCACGTCACATTGTACACTCAAACTATGCCAAGATTCAAACATTTATCGCAATTTTTTCACAAAGTATGAATTTTTGAAGCAAACATATGCAAAATTACATGTAAATCCCATTCAAAACTTCAGTCGTTTTGTGGCACGTGTTAACCATGTCCGATTTGCTTTAAACTTTTATTTCTATCTTGATTGATTTACAGCCCTGGAATGGAAAAATTCTGACGTCGCCAAAATAAGTGAGACCCTTATATACCAAATATAATTAACATAATAATTTTAAAGAACTATTTAGTATTTTAATTATAATTTTAAATTATTAAATTATTTTTTGATAAAATTATACGATGAATAATATATGTAGAAATATGTCATGTATGTAGAAATGAAAAATGGGTAAAAAATTATTCTATTAATTCAAAAAAATTCTACTCTCAGGATATACTTTCAAAGATGAATTTCGTCTATTAAATTTCTAAATGTACGTAGGGGAGCACGAGGCATGTTGGCCGCGGTGTAGGTTGGTCGAGTGCTCATAACTTTGTCAAAAACAGGTGTCGTGTCGCGAAATGAGAAGGTTTTGATTATCACTTTGAGTGAGTAAAACACGACACTTCAACAACCAATTTACAACGTTTATTCGTTGCTTACATCAATATCATAAGTAGTTGTACGGCGCGGTCTCGAACTTCAACTGCTGCGCTATTGCATTTCATGATTGACGTGGTGATGATTCCAAAATCACGTGAGTGAAGCGGGCCAATCACGTTATTCCAAGAATCGCATGATTCAGAGGGGAACAGACAGGCGAGTCATGCATAGAATCATCAGCGCAAGAATGCTTCTATCGCTCAGGCAAATGACATCGTTATGAACAGCTTTACGACACAGGTAACTGGCATCTTCTGCCACATATTTCATGCACCTTCTGGATACGAACTTTTTCACGAAAACCGATCGCTGAGTCACTTTTTTTCTGGATGTTACAAGGATTTCTTTATTTTCATGACCAAAAGTAAAATGATAAATTTCCAGAATTCAAGTCCTTATTGTTAATAAATTAGAGTTTTTCGAAAGATTCTCTACCTCGCCATGTCTCATGATATACAATCATTATAATATCAAGTGCCTTTTAACTTCAACCCATTGTTGTCGTCATAGAATTCTGATATCTTTACTTTAAGTCTGGCTGGGCTAAGTTGACCGAGTCCTAAACAGAAATTGAGGAACAACCATTAGATATCTAACCGCGTTTTTGCCTGTTTTTGACCCTTACTCCATGTAATTAAGCGTAATCATCTCCTACCAACATTCCTCCCTCTCCTACTAACATTCAGTAATAGTAAATATTTAGAAAATTATCGTAAATTCCAAATTCGTTGAATACTATGAAATACTTTTATTTATAGCCAATAACTAGGTAACGATAGCATACTTCTGATACATATGCAATTAAATAAATTATCTATAAATGTTTTCATACATTAGTGGACGGTCATCGTGTGTCAGATGGCAATTTTTGGTGACTTTGAAAATTGCCACGAGTCAGGTACCTTTTTTAAAAACGTAAAAAATGTTTAGCTATGTTCAAAAATAATAATTTCAATTTTTTTAAAAGTATAATGGAGGCAGAAAAATTACTTTGAAAAACCCGTCAATGTGTTATATTCCACTATAAAAATAACTATCGAGTCGTTTCGGTAATTGTGGGATATGATGACATATCATTGCATCCATTTAATTCCTGAAAAATGTTGATTTTACAGTTTCCGAAAATACGAATTCGTTTAAAAACTTAGCGACACCTTTAAATAATGAAGTTTGATTAAAAATATACACGCAGCAATCATTTGCATTCTATTTCTTCCATTTTCACAACTCGGCCAACATACCCTGGGATCGGGGCACGTAGGCCGTTTTTTTGCGACGTGTTAAAAAAATTGTCGAAATGTCATATCATTTCAGGATGATACAAATTTTACAATATTGAGCCAAGGGTTGTTGCTATCGAATAGGAACGGAAGCATTTTCCAAAACAAAAATGGTAAATTTAACAAAATTCCTGAATGAAAATTTGGCCAACATGCTCCATGCTCCCCTATACATTTTTGAAAGAAAATTACTCTCACTATAGCAAATGGTAAAATCCTTTTCATGAATCACAGCAGAGCCATATTATTGTGAAGAAGAACAACTTCACTTCACTTTTTATTGTTCAAAAATTTGTGTGTTTAAAATTACTCAAAAATTTTTTCAAGTGTAGAAGAAAATAATAAAAAAAATTGAAAAAATACATACTCAGTGAAGAAGCTAAAATTTGAATAATAATAATGAAAAAAAAATTCTTAATTACTAAGTAACGAAAATGTAGTAGCAAATCATTCTTAAACAGCCAACTTTGTTAAGATCTAAAAGTGTAATTATGCAAGCAGGATAAACAAAAAGACGTACCTACATGAAAACTACAACAAGGTTGAAAGGAAGTTTATTTTTCTTTAATTCATATAATTAATATTTGAGGTTCAGGAAAGGTGAAAAATTGTTAACGAATTTTTTTAAAGGCATCTTGTTGCTACACTAGTGTTGTTTCAACAGCTGTTGAAAAAAGTCCGGTTAGTTTTTAATGAAATTATTGAAGTTTTCAACGTGTACCCTGTATGGAATTTTTCCCATTTATTGCTCTAGAAATTTTCCATGTGTGATAGAAATTATTTTACAAATTATTGAAAAATTGTAATAATTTGTTGTTGGTTTTAATGAAATATTGTAAAATAACTCTTTTACCATGATAAAATACGTGTCATATTAATTCCCGACAAAGAAGCTTTGACTTAAGATCTTATTCAATCGAAGTTTTGAGAAAACAACAAATTATTTATTGATGATCGAATATTTTTTTAGTTAACACTTACTTGTTTCAATTTCAGATTTTCTAATCCATTTTTTTCATACTTTACATGCATATATTAGATTTTATTCATTTCGAATCACTTTTACAGAAATTTTGTCATCTTCAATCGATTAAAAATAAAAAAACCTATTTGTTTGCATTCTTCGTGGGGGCCTCAAAAATGTGGGGGCCCCAGTCCGCGTCCCGTCGGCCCTGTTATTAATCCGGCCCTGGTACGAATGATGATTCTTGTATCGCGTGCTGTATGGGCGCGCTAATATAAACTATAGTTGTAAAAATGGATGAAAATAAATCTTAGCGCACATAAACCCCTTCCTCAAAACGCTCGGAACAAAAGAACAACGCGAATGACCTTCACTCTCAACTTCACTGCACATGTGCGCGAAGAACTAGATTGTGTACCAAGGCCGCAAAGTAGGCTTTTGTCGTACAGGCAGAATCTTCAGTTCGAGGCGAGTACGGGCGTGATTGTCAGTACGAGGAGAGTACGAGGGTGATTTTTAGCACGAGGCGAAGCCGAGGGCTGAAAAAAAACGCCCGTATTAGCCTAGTACTGACAATCACACCCCTGCAAGCCGAGTACTGAAAATTCTGCCTGTTCGACGAGGGCCTACTTTGATAAACGAGGTGCAAACTCTACTTTTCGCAAAACACTCTGCAGAAGGCAACATACTATTCTTATAAAATATATGCAAAGTTTATAAATTAAAAAAATTTTCAACAAAAATTTGAAAAAAATTTTGAAAAAAAAAGGTTTTTTCAATTTTGGAAAAAAAAAATTGAGAAAAAAATTTGAAAAAAAAATTTGAAAAAAAAATTTGAAAAAAAAAATTTTTCAAAAATTTGAAAAAGAAAAATTTTTTCAAAAATTAAAAAAAAAAAAAAATTTTTACAAAAAAAAAAAAAAAAACATTTTTCTCCAATTCTAAAAAATTTTAACAAAAAAAGATTTGAAAAAAAAAATTTAATTGAAAAAAATTTGAGCAGCCTTTTACGAGCATCAAGGCCTTGCCTCTTTACTTTCCCGGCCTAAGCCGGTAAAGAACTTACTTTTTCGGCCTAGGAGAATAGGTCGGGAAAGGAGTACGTCAAAAGGCTACTTTGCGGAGTGTCTCTGAGTAGGAAATACTGTGTTTCGCGGAGTGTTTTGCGAAAAGTGTTTTTTTTTTTTTTACTTTTTTCGCACCGTCTCCGTGCTGAAAATAACACTGTACAGTGAACTTTAGCACTTTCTTATAATGCCTGACATATTTTTGGTGCGATTGAATAATGTTTCGAACACCGCGAAGTGGAGATTTCGTCAGCTCGTCAACTTTACACCGAGACGGTGTAAAAAATGCTCATTCGCACCGAAATATCGCACCGTGTCATTACAACTTTCTACTTTGGTGGCAAGTTGTCGAGATTTTTTCTAACAGTGCACTTGATAATAAAACTGGTAATAATTCTTCCATTTTACAATACACTCGTCCGTCCTTAAAGGAGCCTTCTTTAAGGGAGACTCGGTCAGATATCTAATGAACCGCGAAGAAAAAGGTATGCGGCTCCAACAGTTCTTTCGTTTGTCTCGGGCATCGAGGGCGGCGACGGAATGTCACATGCCAATTTTGACGGGAAATTTCAATACTGCATAGTACTGTATGAAAAGGTTCGGTCGCACGTTGCGGCTGGGTGAGCGCAAAGTCATTTATCATTTTGGCTATGCCGGAGGAAAAGTGTCGTTTCGTTTAGAGATACACTGTCCTGAGCTGTATCCCTTATAGACGGACGGGTGTACTAGTCTAATACTGTAAGTAGGTTTTGCGTCATTACTTGCTCGACTATCGAGTCAGTACTGGTTCGCTTGTTCTGCCAATGCTAATTCGGTACTGGAAATGATCTCTGCGTTATAACTCAGTGGGCAATCGAGCCTGTACGGGTTCGTTCGTTTTTGTGATGTTAGCTCAATACTGGTAATGAGGTCTGTGCCATCACTCGTGAGGCAATCAAGGCTGTACTGGTTGGATCAATTTGTCAATATTGGCCCAATACTGGCAATGAGTTCTACTTCATCACACTTTGAACAGTCGAGATTGTACTGGTTTACTTGTTTTGTTAATGTCGGCTCAATACTGGTAATGAGCTCGGTACTATCACTCACTAGACAATCGAGCCTATACTGATTCGTTCGTTTTGCCGATGTTAGCTCGATACTGGCAATAGGATCTGTGCCATCACTTATTAGAGAATCGAGTCTCTACTGGTTCGATCATTTTGCTGATATTGGCTTAATACTGGTAATGAGCTCTGAGTCATGACTCACAGAACAATCGAACCCGTACTGGTTCAATTGATCTGCCGGAGTTGGCTCGACTCTGATAGTGAACTTCGCGCTGTCACTCACTAAACAGCCGAACCAGCACTGGTGCGATTGTTTTGCTGATATTGGATACATATCGGCTGGCGACGGTCGTACACCGAAGTTGCGCCAATACTGGACCGTTTGTCACAATCGACAAGACTACGGCAATTTCTTGCTGGGCAGTCTCGAATATAATTCAGGATTTAATAGTTTTGTAAGCGTTGTATTAACTGTTATCTGGGATTATTATTTCATACTTGCAGGTTGTCGAGCTGTAGAAAATCATCTTAAGTTCTTTGAACTTTGCTTTTCGAAAGAAAAAAAACGAGCAGAATACCACGCTCGTCACAATTGAAAATCATTTTTTTGGTATATTTAGTTGTATCGTGAAAAAACGATTCCTCGCCGCGCGACCTTAGAGCTTGGGGAGAAATAAGTGAAGAGCGTTTTTTTTTCGTTGTAGTGAATGACGATATCCTGAAATCGGGAATTCCCGAACTCGGGATTTCCTGAAGTTTTCAGGAAATGGCAATTCCCGTCCCGAGTCTTTTCCCGTCCTGTCCCGAGTTCAGGATTTCCGAAATGTCGGGATCTCTTACACCTCTAATAAAAATATGTAAATTTGAAAAGCATAAAAAATTTTGAAGATTTGGGAAAAAATGAACGGATTTTAATGGTGTTTTCGAGTGACCTGATCTGGAGTAGATCTGGAGCAATTTCTAGGCTGGTTCTGAGCAGATTTGAGCACGTATCAGCAGAAAAATCTGCTCCGGATCTGCTCCAGGTCGGGTCATTCGAAAGCGCCATAAGTATGGGTGCATAACTTTAATGAAATTTTAACTAAGATGTAGTAAAATATAAACATATAAGTATCAAAAATATAGTATTACGTTAAATAGAAATTTCTGAAACATGCATATGAAATTTTACAATAGAAATAGGTTTCATTTACAACGAATTCGGGGGAGAATCGAAAAACGAAAAAACATATTTAGGATCGGTCATAGATGGAAAAGTCAAAATTCTGGTAGGAATAAAAAACTTCAATGGAAAGAAAGAAATGCAAAAAGGGAGAGAAATAATAATTTTGGGTGAAATTTCTCAGGAAGATGTTTCTTTAAACAGTGAAAATTCGACTAAAATGTAATTTGAAAAAATAATTACATTTGGTTTCATGCTAATGAAACGGAAATAATAAGATAGGATATTCATATTAACGGTTTATGAAGAAGGAAAATTGAGATTTTCGATGAAAAAATGAAACTAATTGAACTGTTGGAAGAAGGTGAGATATTAAAGGGATGAAAAATTGTCTGTAAATGAATGTGGATAAAAAAAAAAATAAGTTCAAGAATGAAGATTTTCTGAATTTTCGTAACAGATGATGAAATCTGAAAGTGGTACTAGCGCGAGTTAAATTTTCCTTGGATTTTGTTCAAATTTTTGTCACAGATAATTTGAGGGTAAAACTACACCAGTCAAAATTTCAAAATTTTCGACTGTTTGTGAATCGAGAAAAAAAATCATAAAGTTTGCATTGGGTTGTACGGGCAATACATGATTTAAAGCGATATCTCCGAAAATTTTCCTTGGAATTCGATGAAAATTACGGATTATAAGTATATTTATTAGAGAAACTTATAAAACTTCACTTGAAAACGATCGACTGTTTAGTTTTTGAAAAAATCTAATATTTAGTAATGTCATTGACATATCAACAATAATCTACGACCGAACTGGCACAATCTGGCAACGCCGCAACAGTGGAAGTGAACAGTTGATACTGAGCGTGGAACGCCAAGTCGTCAAATTGGTCAAATCGCATTTTTTTTGTATTTCACAAAACGATTGGAACTGAAAAATAAATTTTTAAGCCATCGTGTTTTCACGGAGTTTGTTTTGTTTTGACAAGAAGGTCATGTAAAAATACTGCGGCGTTGCCAAACGTTGTCTCAGCTGGTATCAGCAACGGCTTATATGAATGTAGCTTCGTTTACAAAGATGCTTGCGGCAACATTCACTCTGTAACTCGCGCTAGAACCACCTTAAAATGAAGTCTATAATGCAATAAAAAGAAAAAAAAGCTACAGCAGAATGAAAATAAATCGAGATGAACGTTAATTCTTAACATTATTAACAGTTACGACTTACAACAGTACTGTCAAAGTATTTGCTTTGTTTCTCATTCAAATACAAATAATATTTGAAATTAAAATTGAATGCAAAAATTGAATGAAAAAAAAAGATATTTAAATAAGATATTTACGCCATTTTAACCTCAAAATTGACATCTTGACGTAAAATACCTTATGTAACAGGCATGGATGTGCTCGCTGGCGGAACGGATAACAGACCTCGATTTTGCCTCGGTCCATTATACTCCCGTTTCGCCAAATTCGCACATCCGTACCTGGCACGTTATCTCCCTATATTATAAGAAAACTTGATGCCCCCGCTGCCCCCGCCGCCGTGCCAGTCGATGCTCCCCTCCTGGCCCTTTTCTCCATATTTTCCCCGTATTGGCCCAATATTGGCACCATATTGGCTCCATATTGGCCATAATAACAATATAGTATAGCATGTGAACATAAACTAATTTTTTTATTATAAAAAAACTTGATACCCCCCACGCCCCCGCCGCCGTGTCAGTCGATACTCCCCTCCTGACCCTTCCCTCTATATTGGCCCCATATTGGCACTATATTGGCTTCATATTTGCCATAATAAGAATGTTTTATACCATGTGAAGATAAACTAATTTTTTTTATTATAAAAATTATTTACTATTTTTTATTCATCAATAATCTCCCTATATTATGAAAAAACTTGATGCCTCTACCGCCCCCGCCGCCGTGTCAGTCGATGGTGCCTTCCCCTCTCCTCCTATCCCTACTTCCCCTTTTTCTCCCCCCTCCTTCCCCTCCCTCTTTCTCTTTCCCCTCCTCCCTTCTTCTCCACCCCTAATTCCCCTCTCACTCTCCTACTTAAAGATAGTGGAGAGGATCCATATCTTCTTATTAAATCTTTATTAGCCTTATGACAGTATACAATAAATTAAGGAAACATATTTCAGCAATAAATCTCATAATTCTTATTGTTAATGAAACGATATTGTTGTCGAAACGATAGTCGAGTTAGAAGTTTCAACTTATTTTCTTTTTTATATATCGAACTCAAATATCCTTTTTGATTCACCACATAACTCTAAAAATTAAAATCAATAAAGTCAAAGCAAAACACTTATTTAAATTTACTAATACGCAATATTTCTTTTATTGATAAAACCAAATATAAAACACTTCTTCGAAATAAATTATTATAAAAATTTTTTTTAAAAACGCAATAAAAAACAGATATTTATTCTTCTGAAGGATAATACCCTACAAATATTGCACTTAAAATTCCATGTGAACATGAACGCAAAAAAAATTTAAATCAAACATTCGCTCTGAATCCTGTGAATCAACTATCAAAATTCCGTTCATAACATTTCGTATAATAATATCAAAAGGTCCTACTAAAATTTCACTTCCAAAATCCGACATACATTCTTTTGTCCAAAATTTTGAATTTACAGAAGCAATGCCTGATAATCTTGTCTCATTTTTTTGTTTTGGAAGGTCCAAAAAAAACTTTACTAAATAACAAACATTTTTTTTTCTAATTTGAAAAACATCATTCATACCCTGGCAAATAAAATACAACTTTAGTGCGATGCTATAGCGTTTAAAACACGCCTGAACAATCGCCAATTTAGCGTTTTTCAGTCCAATAAACATCGCGCATTAAATATCGTTGACACGCATGTTTAACGATGCTTTTTAGTGTTGTACAGTGATTGAAATACATTTATGAGGTATCAAAATAAATGGGAAAGTATTTTTATTTCCGTTTCACATCATCATTCACGTAAAATTCATTAATTGAGGGGTCTACAGAGGCGTTAAAGATTTCATTTTTTGTGGCCCAACCTACATTTTTTTTCAAATTGAGAACTGCTGTCATCTGGTCAGCCAATCAGCGGATGGAGCCTTAGAGTCGTCTGCTTTGCCAATGCCACGCGTATGAACTTGGCGGGAATAATTCAAAATTCAAATATGTACTTCCCTTGAAGGATTAAATGAAACTATTCTGTATTTCTGTACGGGATGTAACGTGGCAAAATTTTATATTGCCTCGTTTTAAAGACCGCGTGACATGTTTCTGGATTTTTCCTTCCTTCGTAATTTAAATCGCGGGTAATTTGAAATGCGCGAGAAATTACGAGTGTCGTTGGGGAAATCAAATTTCAACTCGTCGATGACCACCTGAGAACGACCTTGGAGGTGAGTGCTTTGTTCTAGTTTTTTTTTTTTTTTTTTTTTTTTTTTTTTTACTTTTGTCTGACATTATCTACCTTTCCTGGAACTTTGTGCCTTGTTCGGCGTGTTTTCCGTTCAGGCGGATTTTCGAAAACGCGATTTTCGATTTTGTAGAGCGAGCGAGTTTTCTTTTGTTCGGTACTATTTGTTCTCTTAGAGAGATAAGTGGCCTTTGTCTCCGACGTGTTTTTCGATTTCTTGATGTTACGGTTTTTCGGAGGCGAATTGATAACGATTTCATTGTTCGGGATGAATTGTTTTTCGGATTTCTATTATTGGTCATCGCGTTTTTCGCTCTGGAAAAGCCAAGGGGGTGAGACTTTGTCTCCTTTGTGAGATCTTTGTTCCGAGGTTTTCCTTTGTCTGATTGTCTCGCGTTTATTAATTATACTAGGAAAGGGATTGATTCTATTTGTTTAACTGTTGTAATTGATTTTGCGCAACGAGTGATTCGGTTTTGTGATTGTTCGGGGTTTTATTATTTTCTTTATGATGAATTTGTTATTCGAGCCGGGGATTTTCGCAAAGGAGCAAAATTAGTATTTTGTTTTATGTTCCGTTTCTTACCAGAGACCGTCCATCATCGACCTAAGATCTCGTTCAGATGAGAACGTCTTTTCCGACGCAGAGATGTCTTTGAATTAATTACCGCCTCGTGTTACATGTTTTCTTTATTGACATGATCTCGGATCTTCACTGATCTTCAATTTCTGCAAGGATCAACTCGGTTTCTGTACAAGTTGGCGGGAAACAAGCTAAGTTTCTAATAGAACATCGCAGAAAATTCGAGAAGGTTCCAGAACCAGTGGACATGGCTGGCGGCATTTCGGTTTTCGAGGAGAAGGACAATCTAGACAGTTCAGGGCGCGGAAAGAGACAGCGGAATTTTTCCGGAAGGGGAAATTTTGGGAGGACAGTCGGTCTATAAAAGGCGGAACACGCTTCGGCTCGGGGCTTCTTCAGTTGGTCATCGACGAATTGAGTCGGATCTATTATCGTGTCGCGAGATTTTTCCGGGAGTGCTATCGTTGTTAGTTATCGGCTTTGTTCGACGATTATATATTCGAATTACTCGTTTCTCGTTTAATCGATTTACTTACCGCTCGAATTATCGAATTACCGTTGTTTCGACATCGATTTACCGTACCTCGTTACCTGTGTACCTTGCCTTAATATTTTTTTGGGTAAAATAATTAGAGTTTGTATTTTCGTGATATCGAGAGCTTCGTGAATTTCGATATTACGGCTACGTTAATTAGGCTCGCTGGCGCTTTCCCAGCTTGGGCTTTGTCCGAAATTCTTGCGGGTCGTGCCCATATCAGGGAGTTGCAAAGATTCCAGTTGGACGCGTGGTATTAGGGGGGTTGGTTTTGAAGGCTAAATTTTGTGAGATTGGATCAAGTTGGATCCAATTCTAACCAGTTTCCTAGGCGGTTCGAGCAAATCTTAGGTGGGATTACTGGCGGACCGGGGCACGGTGAGGAAGCCGTGTATCACCGGCGGGTAATCTTGTATCCAGGTGTCGATCGGCCATTAAACTGAGACTTATAATCGATTCGGTTGGTATACGTGGTTGTACAATTGGTTATAAGTTCAGCGAGCCTACTTAATTACGGTCCGCGCCCTAAGTTTTTCGAACGCTCATTACCCCGCTCGGGTCACGCCCGAGGCGTTCGGGGGAAGTTGCAGGCGTTTTGAGTAATATAATAGTAGAGTTGTGGGGCAAGTGCGCTGTTTGACGGAAGTGTACATCGGATATTGTGAGTATTTGGTTAATACTGGGCATTTATTAGGTTATTTTTGCGAGAAATATTGATACTAGCACAAGATTATGTTATTCCAAGGTCGTTCTTAATTTGAAGTAGCCATTTCCTTTCCGTTCCGCGTTTTGTAAGGGGGATTTGTTTATGGTGAATTGGGAGTTGTGAGGATTTGTGTCGCTTGAATACTCAAAGAGAGGTCAAGGTCGGACTTTGTTGATTTTTTTTAAACGGGAAATCTATGTCAAGTTACCGAGGAAAAATCAGAGTCGCATGGTCTTCTGAGATTTTCTTTGTCGAGCGGAGAGGAAGTATTGTCATTTGGGAATAATTATAAGTATTATTGTAATATTAGTTGCAAGTGAAAAAGGTAGCAAGAGATTTGATTACTTAGTATTTTTCTTTACGATTTTTTTTGTGGACTTGTTGTATGATTAGGGATTGAATATATATTTCATTTATTGATTGAATTGAGTTGTTGTTTATTTGGGTGAGACAATGATTGGAAAAGGACAATGGATATAGTTCCTTTGTCTTAATTCAGCTCGAAGGTGGCCATTGCGTGGACCATAATTATTACCGCTTCATAGACTCGTTTTCTTTATTTCTTCTCGAATTATTCCGCTTTGAATTGGGGAATATGTATTGTGTATTAATTTTGACAAGTTCATCTTGTCTGGCGATCCTGAACCAGTTACGTAGTAATTATTTGATTTTGGTTGATTCGAGAGTTGCTTTTAACGATTCTGTGGCGAAGGGACGAGAGGGCTCTTTGGATTCTCTATTTCTCGTTACAGGGAATGTGTATCTAACCACACAATATTTTTATTTTTACACGCTCATTGAATGGTAATAAGAAAAAGAGTGAAAAAATCAAAATTTTCATCATTGTTCATATAATTTGAAAAAACTCCAGGTTATAATGAATAAAAGCAAGATACAAAGGAAAATAGGGTGCTCTCGATTCAAATATACTAAAGCAGTCTCGCGATTCGCAGTTTATCGCGATTATCAGCGATCATCTAACATCGATATCAACATTGATTGCCACATATCATCAACTGTAATCAATAATCTGCATCAATCAGCATCAATTATCATGGCGAACATGGCGATGGTGTGAGGTGTCATCAAAACAAAAAAAAAAAACAAAAAAAAAAAAAAAACAACTGAAAACAACCGTGTCATGATAACGTCGTGAACTCAAATTTCAAGTTTTTTTCCAACTGTCACGAGGATTAAGAACAGCCGCTAACTATCTTCGATTTTGTACAATAAGCTGTGACAATGTGAATGTGAGTTTTGAATTTTACTCCATTATTTTATTTTAATTTTAATCCTTCAAGGGAAGTACATATTTGAATTCTGAATTATTCCAGCCAAGTTCATATGCGTGGCATTGGCAAAGGAGACGACTCTAAGGTTCCATCCGCTGATTGGCTGACCAGATGACGGCAGTTCTCAATTTGAAAAGAATGTAGGTTGGGCCACAAAAAATGAAATGCTTTAACGCCTCTGTAGACCCCTCAATTAAAATGTATTTCTATCACCGTACAATACTAAAAAGCATCGTTTTACATGCGTGTCAACGATATTTAATGCGCGATGTTTATTGGACTGAAAAACGCTTAATTGATTGTTCAGGCGTGTTTTGCAATATAACGGGTGTAAAAAAGTACCACCTACTGATTCAGCAAGGTTTCCTTCAATTTCATACTCGACTAACCCGGTGAACCAAATGGAGTTGGATTTGAGTTAAAATTGCCTAGTCGAGTTGCGCAAACAATCATTGGTTCTACGACCGCAGTAGCACCCTGTTTTTTGGGAAAATACGTTGGGTAAAGAAGTCAAGTAAAAAAATGCTCAATTTTTGGGCAACGTGACTCAACTTTACGGTCGATCCATAATTGCCGCACATTTGGCCAATTTTTAAGCACATGGCGTGGTCCACGCAATCCGTAACATTTGACCAACTTTTGACGACTTTGAAACGCGATTCTTCGAATTGAACAAAAGTTGGTCAAATATGTACCAATAGTTGGGACGGCGTTGAGCTGAAATGTTGGATAAAAAGAGACAGACATATGTACAGTCAACCTCAATTTTTCCGTCCCTCATTTCTCCGACTTTGACTTTCAGCCTTTCTTCACTTTCTTGCAGAATTTCCACAGCAAAGTCGGGTATCTAGAAACATCAAACTTACCTGCTGAGTGTATTTATTCTATTATAGTTGACCCGAGTCAAAAGTACATTATACCTATAAATCCGCTGATTACAGCTGAGCCGATGACGGCTGAGTCGAAAACCAAATCGAGTCAGCCGCACAGCTCGGAGAGGGATACCTACGATCGGGCAATATTTACCTTAACCATCAAAAACTTACCTCCCCACAAAAGCTCCATTTTCCCTCAACATTTGCCTATTTCTTGATGTTTCTTGGAGTCAACGCAGTTGGGCATAATTTGTATGGTTCTGCGACCGAAGAACCACACAACGTTCGGCGAATTGGACTTAAGCAAAAATTGAGTAAAAAATGTCAATTTTATGGTCAATTGTAGATTTCAACGGAAACAAGCTTTCAATATGTAGCTGTTTTTTCGTCAATTTTTGCTCAACACAACACGTGGAGTAAAATTTTGGTGGATGTGGACTCCACGGTTGGTTCACCGGGAACTTTTTCTCATCGTGTTAAACAGTGCGACGCGAGTGAGACGGTACTGCGACACTATAGCGTCGCACTGAAGTTGCCAGAGTATCAATTGATTCTATATGAAATCTTCCAAAACAATATTTTATAATTTTTCCTCTCATCCACTTTTTTGTGCTTTCTTCATAAAAGCAGCAATAAATTTCCTTTTTCCCAATTTCTTCATCAACTATTTGGTCCTCATTTTAAGGTATAGTTTAAAATATAGTTTTTTCAAACAAAAAACTATACTTTAATTAAATACTACATGAGGGTTGGCGCGCAAAGCGCACAGGGGGGCAAAGCCCCTCTAGTTTATACTGTTTATAAATTTATATTTGTATAAGATATTTTATGAAATCTTAATTATAAAAATTTATAAATAAGATATTTAGAAAATAAAGATAATTTACGGTACTTCCCGGGAATTGAAAGAAAATTATGGTACGTGAAAGTGAATAACAGGAACTTACAGAAATTGAAGAGATTTTACAGAAAAAAAATGGCAGAATTTGACAGTATATGACCGTAATTGACAAGGTTTATTTTGGATCGACACGATGTTTCGGGCCCCAAATGCCCCAAAGAACCATGCTGTGGTAGGGCTATTGTGTTCGAACTCGAGCCTCAACAAACTCAGCCAATGTAAGCGCAATTCGTTCCAGCGCTTACGCCAAACAATGGAAAAGTTGTCAGAAAATAAATGATCGAGTTTGAACACAACAGGTGACCCCACAATATGGTGATTTGGGTACTTTGGGCTCAAAACTTCGAGTCAATCCAAGTCAATCCCAAGTAAATCTTACCCAGGATAAAAAAAAACAGGGTATGTTCTTACGATGACGTGTTTTCGTTGAATTTGCACATACACTGATCGATCTCAAAACGGACGAAGAAAAATCCTGAATAAATCCCAAAACGGACGTGATCGGAGTGGGGGCTCCAATCTGAAAATGGGCAGCGCTTGCCGCGCTTGCACAGTATGAATGTCATGCTTATTGTTAACATAACCTCTTTAGCTGAGAGCCAATCAGATTGCGATTTCTTGCCCGTTTTCAGAAGAAATTTCGTCCGATTTGCGATCGAAATTTCGTCCGATTTGGGATATGTCCGTTTTGGGATAGTCTGTTTTGAGATCGAGCAGTGTACCAAGTCGCCGCCATGTTTGTTGTGCCACGCGAAAAAATTCAAATCCAGTCCTCGAAAATTAATGTTTGTTAAAAATAATATTGATAGAGTAAAACTGAAATTTACCTGAATTAAACTTGTTTAATTATACTTACGGTCTTTTAAATTTCATTTCTCAAGCCTTGCGGCTTCAAGCCCTTTTCATCGAAATTGACTGTTTTTCAGAAAACTGAGAAATTTCACTGATACCCCCACGTCCTCTTTGTTTGTTTTCCTTCTTTTACACGTTGGGATTATGCGAGCCGTTTTCATAACTTTACAAAGTATTTCAGCATTGTTTTGATTTTCGAACAACAACACACTGTTTTTGTCGTTTCTGATTGGCTCAAACGCATTTGTAAACATATATGGCAGCCACTTGGTAAAGCCACTTGGTAATCAGAAGAAAGCGAGCACATCTGGTTAAGAACATACCCTGTTTTTTTTTATCCTGACATTACCGACTTTGCCACTAAGCTGCGTTTTCTCATCCCACGACACATATGTAGGTACCTGTAAAAAAAGTTTATGTAAAAAACATTGTTAAAAGCTTGATGTTTCAAGGGATAAATATTTTGACAAATGTTTAAACATGTCTATTATTATTGCTTGATTTTTTACTATAAAACAATAATGAATTATGTAGTAGCATTTAAATGATGTTAGGATAATCAATAATTGCAGTGGTTAATATTTATTATTATGAACAGTCCTGGACAGCACGAATGTCCCAGGAACATCTCCGGGACGTCCCTGGGATGTCCTGAAGTCCCGGGGACGTCCTTGGAACGTCCTCGGAACCAAGTGTGCTGTTAGGGGTAGCTATTTACTTAGGTATTGGTAAAAATTGTCTTTTTGATTAGTTGAACTATACTTATCTTTGAGTGATAATGCACGAATAAAACTAGTCAAAACCTATTTAATGTAGTAGTTAATTTCCACTAAAGATTAAAGATAGTTATTCACTTTTTTCTTTAGTAAAATATTACCAACTTCATCAGTGAGCTATATCACTAATTCTATTGGTAAATTTTACTAAAACTTTAGTTGCTCCTTTTCACTTTTTCAATTAGTCAAATTCTACTATTAATTTAGTAGTTTTTTACCAATTCAAACTGAGAGAGGAAAGTAAGCCATTAGCAAATCAGTGGAATTTCACTGTGTTCGATTATAGAGTATGGAATTCTACATAAATTTTAATTTTTACGGTCAATTCACTTAGTAGATAAAAAAAAAATAGTTTAACACTATTTTTTTTTATTCAATGTTCAAGAGTGTAATGAAACCCATCACAATTGTCAACCTATATAAAAAAAGGGCTCTTGCAAATTTATGTACCTTTCCTGAATACGATCCATTTGCAGCACACTAGTTCATCACAGGAAGAAATTTCCAGGGATCCCTACGGAGTCGTCGCGACGTCCTGGCGTCGCGACGACGACACAAAGTCATCAACTAGTTTATCAAGATAAAAAAATAGACTAGAATTATCCCACATCATTTTATCTGGACAAAAACTGATAACGTGTATCATATATAGTTCGCATTTCATTTAGATTTCTGAGACTTTTTTTGTGAACAATAGTGTCAGTGAGCATAAAAAATTCAACATGAACCATTAACGTTTCAGGTTGTGTTGTATATGTATGACTTTTTTTTATTGACAGTCTATTTTCCTACCATATTTCATCTATATATTTATTATACTCTACCCAGGTCCGCGAAAGGGGGGGGGGGGGTGATGGTGATTTCCCCCAGGACTTAGGCTTGGAGTTTTTGGAGGTGGCCTGGAATATAAGGCTGTGTATCCAAAAATTTTTTAATCTAAAAAATATAAATGACCTGAGTAACAATTTTTTTGCATGCATTAAACTTGTGTCTAAATTTCTGCGACACGCATATTCGTAGTGTAAAAATTTTACATCGTAACAATTTCAGTTGCAAGTACCGAACGTACATTCACAATTCTATCGAACATCAAAAACTACTATCATTCTTAAGAATTCTACAACCCAAAATACAGGGTGCGCCATTTCTTATGTCGGCATGTAAACATTGAATAACTTGAAAAAAAAACAACCGATTTCTGTAAATGAGGTATTTTTATTTAGTTTGGTCCTTTACAATTTATTTAGACTAGTTTTTGAACACAACATCAATCAAGTGGCCGCCCTTATTGTTCACAGCAAAATATGCCCTTTTTGCGGCGTTTTCCATTACCTTTTCGAGCATCTCGGGTGGTATAGCAATGATTTCGGCACGAATATTTTCCTTAAGCTCTTCAATGGTCTGCGGCTTGCTGGCGTACACTTTACTTTTCAAATAACCCCACAAAAAGAAGTCTGGAGGGGTCAAATCTGGAGATCTGGGTGGCCATTCAATGTCGCCTCTTTTTGACATCAGACGTCCAGGGAATTTTCGTTGCAGAAACTGGATTGTTTGATTCGCAGTGTGGCAGGTCGCACCATCTTGTTGAAACCAGTAATCTTCAAGACCTTTTTCACGCATTTGTGGGCAGACATAGTGAGCCAACATCCACCGATATCGGTTTCCATCGATCGTTTGGTTCTCTTTGAAAAAATAAGGACCAATGATGGTTTTGGCGCAAACGCCGGCCCAAACAGTAACTTTTTGGTCATGCAATGGCGTTTCATGGATCTCGTGTGGATTCTGCGTTCCCCAAATGCGGCAATTTTGCTTATTAACGCCTCCAGAAAGTTTGAAATGTGCCTCGTCGGTCATTAAAATTCGCTTCCAAAAATCAGGTTCAGTATCAACTATTCGAGCGATTGTTTGTCCATATTCCAAGCGACGTGGATGATCTGTAGGCAATATTCTTTGTGTTAATTGCATTTTGTACGGAAACAAATGCAAATCATCTTTCAAAATGCGCCGTAGAGTGGTTCCACTGATGCCGAGATGCTGAGCGCGGTGACGATATGAAACTTTTGGGTTTTGGGCAACGCTCTCTCTGACAGCTTCAATCAGTTCATTTGAACGTCTTGGTCGTTGATGAACGGGTTGTTCGCGATCTTTCACTGTCCCGTGGTCACAAAAATTCGACACCAAACGACGAATAGTGTTGTCAGATGGTGCCTGTTTGCCAAGATATTTTCGACGATATGCTCGTTGAGTTAACACAACTGAACGACTATTTTCAATGTACAAAGTAACTATTTCAGCGCGTTCTTTTGGTGTGAAGCGATACATGGTTGAAATTGTACTGAATTGACGTTTCCAAAACAAGTGAAGTCAAGTAAATCGGTTGTCAAATGTTTAAGTTATTCAATGTTACAATACCGACATAAGAAATGGCGCACCCTGTAGAGTTTACGATATTGCTGCGTTCTATATAAACACTCAAAAATTGATTTTCATACAAAACTTTCGAGACTTTTGCATTAGCAAAAGCGAGAAAAGACGACATTTAGTTTTAAGCCTCACTGTTAAAACAAATTAGGTGAATTTTTTACAAAGCATTGGCAGTTTTTAACCCAAATTTTGCATGGAATTTTTCCCACGAACAGGTATAAAATTTTCCCATTCGCGATAGGAATTCTTCCATAATTAGTTATGGAGATGTTTCCGTAATTTTCTACAATTTTGTGAAATTCGAATATCCATATCCTATAGGAAATGAGTCTGTGAAAAATTGTTTTAACCCAACGTCTTATAAAAAAACAATAAGAACCTACGAAAATGTAAAGAATCTGAAAAAATTTAAATCATGGAGCATCGAGTTCAATAAGTTTTTATTTTTTACCCATAAATATACCGGAAAGTCTCTCGAATTAAAAAATTATAAAATTCTAAAAGTAATAGAATTCTATGAAAGAGCCGTTTTTTGAAAAATCTAATTGCCTGTGATCGGCAAAACTTTGAATTCTAGACTGTAGACCATTAAATTCTGAAAAATGTGTAAAGCAATTCAAAATATTACTAAAATTTATTAGGGGCTGCCCATAAATTACGTAACGTTTCTATGGGAGAAGTGGTCCCGCATTATGTGACAGTTTTTGGCACCGGTGGGAGGGAGGGAGGCGTCGAGCAGAACGATACGTAACAAATTTTGAACGTTTTCATGTATATACAAGGGTATACCCACCCTTGTTCGGCATTAGAAATCGATATATTTTTCAGTTCAAGAATGCTACATGATTAAAACTGATTCTGAATTTTGAAAAGTAATCGAAAATCTTAATACAAGCATGGCAAAAAAAAAACAAAACTGAATCAATTTCGAATAGTATTTCAGAAATTTGAGCAATTCTATCCTAGGTTCGAGGAATAAGACGAACAGTGACAAAATTTTCACTGAAATTCAAAACTGCATACCTTTTCAACTTTCAGATTCAAATTTCAATATTTTCAAATCTGAATTTCAAAAATATTACAAAGTTAGAAAGTTATCAATGGAAGAGTTTATTATATAAATAATAACAGATGCCCTAGTAACCACGTATTTGGAAAAAAAACTACTATACTAATTTCGAACTGGGGAATATTAAAATTCAAACAAAATAATTAACTACACAGGGAAGAGTCTCCCAAGGTGGATACCGATCTTTTAAACGATCGTAGAATCCGAACAACGTTACATATATTGTGCAATTGTATATTCTCTGAAACCGTATTTCATCAACTAACTATATATGAAACACAATTACGGTATCATCAAAATAACTATAATATAAGATTATTTTTGAAAAAAACGAAAAATTCGACTTTAAAAAAAGATCCCCCAAGGTGGACACTTTAGTGAAATTCACTTCAAAAGTTGGAATAATAATCCGAAAATTCACGCTTTGATAATTTTTATTAATCTTCAATGTTTGCTCTCGAAATGACATCAAGTGTTAATGAAAAAAATTAATATAAAAAAAAAAAACGAATACTAAGCGTAAAATATCAAAATAAAAGGTTTCAATCAGAACCATCGGAGTTACACTGAGGGCAAGTGTACCAAGAGCCATGAATTTTGATCCATTTTTAGTGCACGTCTCTTTTACATTCGTTGCACGCAATCGAATCGAATTTCTATAAGAAAAGCAAGTGTCCACCTTTTGGTGAAAAAAGCATTCACCTTGGGGTTATTAACAAGGATTTCATTTGCAAAAAGAAAAAAATATTTTTACTCGCCATATTATGCAAAGCTGTTCATAATGTGTTTGCTGGTACGTAAACAGGGTCTAAAGTATATTTGTCTTTTCAGAATCACTGTTTCCGATAATTGTATCTCTGTTATACGAAGCGTCTTCAAAACTTTTGAGAGTGACTTTTTCGTAGTGAGTGGTTGTGAGTGGTAGAGCGGACAAACAGCCATGACTTTCCACCTAATTAAATAACTAAAAACTGCGTATTCACAAACTGTAATACTGACATGAAGCGCATAGTGCTATCACCTAATGCAAAAAAAATTTCCCGGGGTGTCCACCTTGGGGGGATGACCACCTTGGGGGACCCTCCTCTATTATTTTTAAAACTGTGAAATTATTTTTTCCGTAATTCCACGTGTTTCAAAATATTAAAAATTCACTTTTCAGCAATCTCTTAAACATTTCTGCACGAGTGTTATGTCCTAAAGGGACATAAACGAATAAAAGGAATGAGTTTTCGCTTTATCATAATCCTGGGGTATGCAAGGTGGAAAAAATAGAACTGGCAAATCGGTAACACATAAATTTATTTCGCAGACTTACATTTCCGGGCGTTGAGGGTGAGAACTTGTAGAATGTATCGCACGCGTTTGATAGGGATTTTTTGACTCGCAATAATTTAACAAAACTCAAAAGGGGTTCGAAGAGACGTGAGTTTCCAAAAACGTATTCTTTCTGAAAAATGAAAAGGGAAAAAGAGAAAGAATCTCTTTCGAAAAACACTGGTTTTATATCATTTTGCTGGTATCCCCTTTACGCGAAGAGAGAGGATACTAAAACTGTTCGTCCAATTGATTTGTACAAATTGCTATCTTTGAGTAATTTCTTCGAGCTTCTATTTTTTACCGTTTATCTAATTATAAATGAGCTGTAATAATATGTGAATTTATTCTTTTTATAATTTTTCTATTTTTTACTTTTTATCGAAATTTTACTCGAATGTTAGTGATTATGGATGAGCTGTTATAACATGTGAATTTATTCTTTTTATAATTTTTCTATCTTTTACTTTTTATCTAATTGTAATTGAATGTGATTAATGATTATAAATGAGCTGTGATAATATGTGAATTTCTTCTTTTTATAATTTTTCTATTTTTTACTTTTTATCAAAATTTTACTCGAATGTTAGTGATTATGAATGAGCTGTGATAATATATGAATTTCTTCTTTTTATAATTTTTTTATCTTTTGCTTTTTATCTAATTGTACTTTTAAATTAAAAGCCCCTCAATTCTTGTGAAATGTGATGAAGCAACAAAAAATAAAAGATGTAGGCAAATCAAGGCCCTGACACATAACAACGAGTCAAATAATTTATTGAATATAGATTCATTAATAATATCAGGATGACAAAATCCTGAAAATCGCGTAAGGCAATTTATGGACAGCCCCTAAAAATACCTACAAAATCTTATAAATACTATTGAAATACAAAAAATACAAGAAAAGCATGTAACACTAAAAATATACATAATATGTAGATTTAATTTTCCCATAAATCTAGAAAATTCTTGAAAATTAGTCGAAATTTTCAATTCTAGAGCATTGAATTATAGAAATTTATGAAGTGATCAACGAAAATACTAGAAACCTATGAAAATATTTAAAAATCCATCAAAGTTTCATTAATACGAAAAAATAGGATAAATACTAAAAACCTTTGAATATTAAAAAACAAGGTGAGAACTCTGTGGCTTCCCGCCATAACAGAGAAAGTTACTTCTGCCATAAGGCTCATTTTACATTATATTCTGATAAAATTTTAAACGTAATGGTAGAAGTGACTTTCTCTGTTATGGCAGGAAGCCATAGAATTATTTCCTACGAAATTGAATGAATATTCAAATACTTATGAAACTTAAGATTGAAAAATTTTCTTTTCAACCTTAAATCTTGGAGTCCCTGCTAATAGAATCGGACTGGAAAAGATCGAAAATTTCAACTCGATCCCTCTCGATCACTTTACATTACATACTAGAAAATTATTTCCATTGAATAACTACTGAAAAAAAAATTAAAAAAAGCTTCTGGAAATCCATATAAATGAAAAGTATTGTTTACTCTTAAATTTATTTGAATGCTCTAAACCAGTCGTTGGAAGTTTCAATACAATAGCATCAAACTCTAGAAATATATGAAGCGATCTATAGAAAGACTAGAAATCTATAAAAATACCTCAGATTAATGCAAAATTTTATAAAAAAAACATGAATATATGAAAACTCGATCTGGAAATATGCAATACATAAAATCTATATGGTTACAATTTTCTCAAAAATCCATAAAATATTTGCATTCCTAGAGCATATCGAATTCTATAGAGTTCCTTGAGAAAGCTATAATATAAAAATTCAGTATTAAATCAGAAAATCCTTCAAGTTGTATACATACATAAGTACTAAATAATTAGGAAAAAGACCAACAGCATAATAAAAATCAAAATCTCAACCTTAGCGATTTAAAATCGATCAGAAAAATCACATTCCATTATAACAAGTAAGAACATAAAAAATTTTCAAAATTGCATAATTTTCAAATCCTGGAATTCGAAAGATTGAAAAATCGTTCTCTCGTTACCAGATCGTCGAAGATAAAAAATTATAAAATCCTGAAGGAAATATATTTTTCCGAAAAACCCCTCCCGAAAATTTTTGTTGCTTACGCCCCTGGGTTTTATGAATACCCGAAAACTGGAGGAGAAAGAAAGACTTCATACGCCACTGCACGGGGAAAAAATCGCGGGAACTGGCGCCCAATTCAAATGTAGCCAATCATATTCGCGCTCCCCCGCCGCCGCGGTATACTTCCCCCACCCACGTACGCGCGTTTACGACCGCGACCGCGTCCACTTGGACTTGTTTTTCTTCGCCGTTTCTCGCTATAGACAGTGATAGGCAGCTAAAGGAGGGTCCAATTGCAATCGGCATTTGAATTGCCGCAAATCGCTCACGAGCCATATGCAGCTTGTCGTTGTGCCGTTTCGCGTCATACATTACGCTCGTCAACAGTCGCCGGTGGTGAACATTTTTCGCGAATCCTTCCCGAATTCGAACATGCTCATTCGCGATTGGCCGAAACATTGACGCCGGGCATCGCGCGCGTAATTCGAAACAGTGCGCTGTGCGATAAAAAACGCAGTGTTGTTTACATCAAGGAATTCGTGGCATTTCGTCCCCTTCAAAATCGTCATCACGTGGTTCTGTAGTTACACCCGAGGGAAAAAGATAAGGTGAGTGGGAAACGCGACAGATATAAAAGAAATTGTTTATTCTTCAAGTGGAAAAATTGTTTGTAAGGGGATGACAATTTTGTCACTGTTTGTTTCGACGTTTCGACGTGTGTACGAAGGGGAGATAATTGGGTTTGTTTATGTGTGCATATTTTCAAGGGCACGCAAAGAGCGTTGCTCCTCGTATTGTTATGCTGGTTAACGACCCGAACCGCGATTTAATTGAACGAAACAGATGAAATACGCCGCGAATCTTTATCATCCCCCCCTCAGCCACTCGTCACTATTGCATCGTGGAAATAAATTGCAGACATGTGCTAGCATGTCAACAACAACAAAGTGGCAGTATATTAGAGTTGTCCTTAAAACGGCTTTGATGGACAACCGTGACGCCTCCCATATCGGCTCCAAATAATTCGGAAAATATCCTTAAATTTTTTCAGATTTTTGTCTCAACGTTAACTCGTGCTTATAGAGCCCTCCATTTAAATAACATGGAATTTTGTCTTTAAGGTATTATGAGCACATAAACAAAAATAAAGGAATGTCTCTGGAAAAATTTTAATTTGTTAAGTAAACTCAACAGAGTGTGTACACTCACTCACAAACATTTTGTCTACTTAGTTTTGAAGAAAAAAAATTTCAAAATATGCGTCGATTTACACGTGTTCTTATGGAGCGAATTGTATTTTATCGCATAATGCAAGAATGAATAAGGGAATTTTTGTAAAACTTTGCCAGACTTTAAATTTAAGATTCAAAATCAAGTTTCAATTTATCAAAAGAATTTCCACTATTTAGTTTTTCTGAAAAATAGTAATAAGTATTACTTTCGGGTAACTGTCATTGCTGAATTTGACATTTGGGAATGTTAAATACTGGCCTAAGCAGTTGCTGTTATGTATGGAATATCCATATAATAAAACATGGCAATTTCCAGATCATGGAAATGTGTAATTTTGATATTTTTTAAAATATAAATTTTGGTAATTGTGATATTTTTGACAGCTTTCACGGCTTGGAGCTATATTCAGAGTATTTAACTGCTTATAATACCTTAACTGTGTCTCTAATTTTATATAGACGCATAAGACGTCTTAAAAATCGATTCGACACGTCAAATTCTAGGCAAGTGTTAAGGTTAACTGTAAAAAAATTCCAAAAACCTTACACCAACATTTTTAAAATTAACATAACAATCTACAATCTATAAAAGTAAAAAACACCTGAATTAATAGGAATCCCTAAAATATTGAAATTTCATATCGATATTATTTTTTCAAAAGTTTTATTTAAGTAACGCAAATCTATGAGGTTTTTAATCTTAAAGCATCTGATTCTAAAAATCCATGAAGTTATCAATCAAAATACTAGAAAATCGAATAAAATTATGAATACATATTGAAAAAATACAAAATTAACTATAAGTTTTAGAAACATGTAAAATGCTTAAGATTTACAAAGCAACTGTTTTTTGAAAAATTTATTGAAATTCTATGTACCTCAAGTTTCCAACGATGAAAATTCATCGAAAATACTATGGAATTATGGTAAAATCGAAATTTCATGAAATTTAAATAATTATGGAAAAAATAAGTTGAAATCTAATTATGAGAGCCAAAAATACACGAAAAAGAGATGAAACACCACTTTGAGCCGAACCCACCCCTTTAAATCAACCACTGTAATAATGCATTATCATGTATAAACTATATACCGCTGATTTACCACAAAATCGAATGTAAAAATAAACAAACAGAGAAGAAGAGACACAACTGTAATTGCACATAAAAACCCATAAAACACACACGTTTTAAGGGTGAACAACCCCTAGAAGAAAATTATTCAAGTCACTACAAAAACCTATTTACTTTACGCTCAACTCGTGAATATACTGTGAAAACTACATTATAGAAAATAAAAAAAATAATATTTGCGATCCCGAATGACAAAGGTAAACCATCCTCACACATATAAACAATTAACAATGCCAAATCCGTACGTAAAATCGTACCGCGACAATAAAACATTTTTAAGCTATCAACGAAAACGAGACTCGAAAAAAAAAAGAATAGTATATTCTGAAAAACACCTAGCCATATCAATACATAGCGCTACGCACCCTAAAAAAATTAAAACACCCCTAAAGTAGAAGTATACGATTACATGCAAATCAGAGGTTACATAATTTTGTTTAATCACTAAACACTCAACGTTCAACATAAAACTCACAAAAAGTAGCAAAAAAAAAATTCTGAAGAACACTCAAGTTTTTTAAGGAAGATACATATTATAAACCATCCCCTAAAAAAATCTTCAAAACGCCAAAGTATCAGTAGAGATTTGAATGAGTATACAACATTCGATAATTATTTCGGAACACTGAATATTCAATGTTCAACTCAAGACTTAAAAATAATGTCGAATAGTACCTAATCAACTACACTGAGTATTCCGGGAAAATTACTAACTGTGGAACATCCCCTAAAATAATTATCAACATACCCTCAAGTATGAGTATACATTCATATGTGTAAAAACACTATTGCAAATATTTCATGAATCATACAAAAAAAATTTCATGTATACACTGATTCGCCATGATTGTATTTTGAAGCAATATGAAATTGGATAAAAACTGCAAAAACGTTGCAAACGAAGACATTAAAATATGTATGAAGTGAGTACGTAAAGTGAATCAGCAAACTTGACGCGCCGTGTTTTATAAGGCAGGAGAGGAATTACGCAGACCTCATTTTATTCCCCATGTAAGCTTCCTCTCTTTCCATTCTATTTCCGGTGTAGTGCACAAAACATCGCGATGTATAGAAGTTATTCAGAAAAAATTATAACAATACATGTAGTTATTGCTACGAGTATCTAAGAAATTTAATTTCCTTTATAAATTTTTTTTATAACTGGAACGGAATCACATTATTTTCATGTTTAATAATGAACAAGAATTCTAAAAGCAAATAAATAAATTTTTATTGTCCATGTAGTTATAGTAAAAAACAGGTTAAAAAAAATCATATCGTATGTCTACAAGTAGAATCTCACTGTAACTTTAAACTTCACTAAAACATTTTTGAACAGATAGCATTATGGAAATAGACAAATATTTCCCAATATGAACGAGAGATCAATAATTTTTTATCAAAAATCTATTGATTTATCGTGAATTATTATTATACAATGCAATAAACTGCGTTTTTGTCGAGCTGTAATTTTAATAAAGAAAATTTAAAATATTAACATTTCTGGAGTAAAAACACGATCCAAAAAAGTGTTAATAGTCAAAAATTTTCAAATCGTTGATTGAATTATCAACCAATCGAATAATTAAAAAATGTATTTGATTGTCTTAAAGTATTATGAGCGCGCAAACAAAAATTAAAGAATGTTACTGAAAAAACCCGAAAAAATCTGTACGCTTAATTACAAGTGTTTTGTCTACTTAGTTTTTGAGAAGAAAAATTTCAAAATATACGCCGATTTACACGTGTTCTTATGGAGCGAATCGTATTTTCGTGCATAATTTAGAAAGGAATAAGGAAATTTTTCTAAAACTTTTCCAGACTTCAAATTAGATGTTTACAATTAAGTTGCAATTTACAAAATGAATTTCTACTATTTAGTTTTCCTAAAAAATATTTACAAACATCATTTTTAGATATCTGTCATTGATTATTTTGATATTTGACAATGTTGAATATTGCCGTACGCAGTTGCTGTTGTGTATGGAATACTTATATGATAAAACAGGGCGATTTCCATATAAAAAAAATATGTCATTTTAATACTTTTGATGGGATGACAGACAGCTTTTACGACTTGAAGCCATATTCAGAGTATTTCACTGCTCATAATACCTTAACTTTTTCAACAACAAAATTTACCTCGCCAGTATCGACTAATTAAAAATCAATTATTCCAAATCTCTGATCTCATTCATTCTGCAAAAGGAATTTTTTTATCGAATTGACTTCAGGATGAAAGTTCAAAAGAAAGGCGAGAAATAAAAAAATAGAAAAAATGTAGTCACTTATGGTTATCGATTTCATTAATGGAAAATAGAAATGTCGAGATCAGAAAAATTTGTGATAATAATATTTTGGATCATTAATTTTGAAAATCGTAAATATTCTGAATCAAAACAAAATGGACTGCATTCTCATAGAATTTTTAATAATAATATTTCCTCTCATCATTATAATTTTTTGTACCTTTTAAGTTCACAAAGTTCCGATAAGAATTTTTTTGTATATTAAATGTATCGCAAAAAAAAGGTAGGAAAATTGAGAAATAAACGAATGGAATATAATTAAAGGTATAGACACAACTAATAAATTATGAGAATTGTAAATTCGAAAAAATTTGCAATCTCGATATCTTGGATGAAAAATTTTTGAAATCGTTAATTTTTGTTGTTAAAACGAATGGTAAATTCACATCACTAAATTGAATTTACTTTATTCCTAGACATTTTCATATTCTCAGGAATTTGAAAAAAATGAAGCTTTTTTTTAATACATGAAGTTCTCGATTGAAACTTTATCACAAAATAAGCGAATTATTTTATAGTAACAAATATTTGCTAGCAAGTTTAAAAAATCCATAAAAAAAAAAATTTTGCGCATGTCATGAAGGATGTGTGATTTAGGTATACTTATTACATTACTAGCATTGTAAAGAAATTTCTGTACCGTACTCTGAGTGAATAATTTATTAAATACAAATAAATATTTATTTAAATTCAAGAAACTAAGTTATCAGATATTAAATTGGGAAACTGACTTAGTATTTATTTATTGACAGTCAATATAGTACATTGTTTATCGCGGCGCATTATTGCTGTTTCGAGGACAAGGACGATAATGTTCCTGATTTCGTAAGTTTCACTTTTCATTCATTCTATCCATAAATATCATTTTTTTAAATATGACCTTTGCTTTTAATTATTATTTCGTAGTGAATTCGATAAATTAATAAACGTTAAAAATTCATGATGAAATTTAAAATACGTGTATTTGATTTTTGATTCATAGGTAAACAATTTTTCGGTTCGCCTATACAAAATCACTTATTGTAATCTACGTAAGTTTGAAACCCTCTTCATTAAACGCAGGTGAGCATAGTGCAGACAATGTATAATATTGTCTAAAACAGAAAAATTCACAGGTCCGATCTGCAGGCACAATCTTAGTCGATAAACATTTTGTCACTTTGCATTTAGTAAAATTCACTGCTGCAAACTAGAATCTACTGAAACTCGTTTGGTCCTACTTTCTAATGCTCTTGAGTCAAATATTGTGCCTGAACAATTTTGTTCTTGAGGTTCCTCTTCTCATCCCAGGTAACGTATCATTTCTCCACCAGAACAAGTAACGATTTCACAATTTTAGATCTCGAGAGTAGAAAATGCGACTGATCGTCCTCTCTTTCCATCCTAATTTAGAGGCATCAATCGAAAGTTTAATTGGCTAGTAAATTACGAAGGCGTGAAACTCAGTGGGCGAATATTGAATTATGACGGTTTTTTCTTTCCCCGCGTTAACGCGCCTATCCTTTCTCCTTCCATTTCTTTGGAGCTAAAAGCATCAGTTTGAATGACGGCGCTTGGATTTAAATTCATTCGTTCACTTTCACTTTGATTCAGACGATCGAAAGCTCGTTCTATTGTGGTGGCGCGCGATAGGGTTAATTTCGTGGTTGTATAGTTACTGCGGTGCGCACTCTTGGCTCCAGTTGCCTCAAGTTGGGGCTTATTTGCAATCGCTACGCAGCGTCCCAATCCATTTCCGACTTGTGCGACTTTCTCCTCCTTGATCGCAGCCATCTATTGCCTGCAACGTTTATCTTTTCCTATTTTACTCATTTCTCTATCTTTTTCAATCTTGGACGAAGACTACCGGTGTTTTTTTTTTTATAAGGGGTCTTTCTCTGGCGCTCAGTCCTACACTGGAAGGAAAAAGATACATTTATGGAGATTATATCAGTCATTAGCTTAAGAAGTTAATCACGTTTTTAAATTGAGCGCGCGGAAACGAACAGGGTCCGAGCGCGTGAACCAAAAAATATTCTAGTCTAGACGAAAAATTTACTAGACGAAAAAAAAATTTTTTTTTCTGATCATGAAAAATAGTATATTTTGTAACAGGCAAGGATGTACGAATTTGGTGAAACGGGGAAATTACGGTCCGAGGCGAAGCCGAGGACTGTAACCCTCGGCTGGCATAGAAATGCGTTTTCTATGCCAGAGGTACATAAAATATTTTTTTATATAGGATATAGTAGCACACCTTTATCATCAATAAACAATTTTTTCTCATTGTTACAACAGTCAATAAAAAATAAAAACATCAATTTTACCATTGCTCCAAATCTATGTTCTTCAAAAATAAACTCGTGAAAACATCATGATGCTCTTGTCTTTGGTCGCCCAACTTTTTTTACCTAACATGACATTTCCTAGCGATGCAAACAAAGCTTAGAAATCAGCAAAAACTTTTTATTTTCAATAAAAATATTATTAAAAGTTAATAGATGGAAAAATCCACGTTTTGCCAAATTCGACCGGTAGGAAAGTTTTTTACTATTCATCGGACAACAAACTTCCAGCGGAAGATTTAATCTCTAATAGTTTGAGCAGTTTTTCAGCAAATTTTATGTATTTACAAGCAACGGTTTAGTATTTAAAATAACTTTCAAGTAAGCGCTGGATCGCGCGTCGCGCGTGTATACCAACTTAAAATGTCCGTCGAGCATGCCGTGACTTGTTTTTCAAAGCTTGTCTAATGTCGTTTTTTCATTAAAAGTCATGAAGTCAATAATTTAATAAACTCATTTTTAATAAAAACGAAGCGTCCAGCACATAACATATTTTTATCGCAGCAAAAAAGGAAACAGTAGTATTTCATGTATGGGCTAATCATTGGTCCAACAAACGCGTTTTTGTTTATATTTTTTAATGAAAATGAATTTTTTTTTTACTGTTATAGCATTTCTGCTTGAAGTAAAGCTCAGTTATCTTACCCTAAAAAACATAATTACAAATGAAAGTTCACGTACAAATGTGTACTCAATTTGTACGTATGAATTTTTTTTAACAAATTTTCTGGGTATTTTTTCCGTCGACTACACTCAAACTAATGGTTAAATATTACTCACGAAACATTTGAAATAACATTATATGGTAGGTTTTCAAAACTTTGTAGTCCTATGTCAACTTTTTTTTATGAGACGAAATCGCAAAATGTTTATCTTGACGGTATTTATATTGTATAATTTTTTACTTTAGTACTTCGTATAGGCGCATCTTTTTTAACTCATCTAAGAATGTTTTATGCCTACTAAATTATTTTGTACACTTTTTTTCATTAAGTTAGATTTTTCAATTTTTTTTTGGCGGTCACTCTTTTTCCTTTTTTAGTTATACAACTGTCTTTTCAAAACGATTAGAAAAAAATTGTTGACCTTTGAGACTCAAAAAATGAAGCGTATATTTCACATTGTTGATTTTTTCCTGACTAATAATTCAAAATTCAGCCAGTTCCCCATGTTCAGCAAATGAGAAAGTTGAACGTCAGAATCGATTTTAAAGTCTACACTTTTTCCATCGTAATCATAGTAAACGTGAACGCGACGATAAGGAAAATAAGTAATTCTGAACTGCATCTGTAATACGAATATTTTTGGGAGTATCAATCCTTCCAGAATGACTTTTTCAATACTTTGAATTTCGTGATGAGATTCATTCAATATCGTGAAAGATAGCTTTCTTGAATCTTGGAAGACTTGATAATTTTCTTTTTAGTTAACAGTGCATTTTGAAACTTGGCAGAGTTTAAATGTGATAGTGGGTGAAACGATGAATTTTTTCAGATTTTTCGATAATCATTTTCACTATACCAACTGATAACAAGAGTTAATAATGAAAAGTTATAGTATTACACGACGAGAATGATAATTAAAAATGTTGAAAAATTCTTTGTTGTAACTTATACTATACACCCGTATTCTGCCAAGTTTCAGAATATTTTTTCAATTTTGAAAAAAGTTCTAAATTTCTAAGTGAAACATGCAAAAAAATACATGTGTTTTAATATTTCAAACTTCACTACCTCGATGGAACGTGTGAATACTATCTTATTTCAGTCCAACTTTACAAAAAAAAAATTTTATTACTTTTATTGATTTTCAGGCCGGAATGTGAAAAATTCTGACATCTACAAAATAACTGTTACCCTACCGCATATTAAAAGAAAGGTTTGTTTACTACTAATAAGTTTGATGAGAGGTACGGAAAATAAATATTTGATCATATTTCACACAAAAATCGTAAGTCGTAAATATTATTATAAATAACGAAACGTAAGGTAACGTATCTAATAAAGAAACCTTACCTCAGCGTGTATAATTCGCTGCGAAGTGGTAAGCACGCGATGTGCGATCCAGCGCTTACTTGAAAGTTATTGTAAAAACTAAACTAAATACATAAATTTTTCTGGAAAACTATTATTATTGTATTATAGTTATTGTAAAAACTATTAGAGATCAAATCTTCCACTGGAAGTTTGTTGTCCGATGAATAATAAAAAACTTCCCCACTAGTCGAACTCAGCAAAACGTAAATTCCTCCACACTGAAAAAAATTGATGATAGCTACCCTAACTGTATTCATGCTGTTGAGGGAATTATAGTTGAAGTAACTGAAAATACAGTTATGACAACTGCAATTAAAGGTATTCTAAGTTTGCAGTCTGCAGTTGAAGCTTAACCATAAATTCACAGTTCGTTTTGGAACCTACATTTTTTTTATAGTCTGTGCAATCGTAAATTCAAGTTGCTACTCGAATAGTCGTACAGGTATGCGAGCTTTTCGAGAGACAGTTGTTGCACCTTTTTAAAAGATACGTGAGGCAACTTCAATATCCTGTAGAAAATCACATAAAATTAAAAGCTAAAACATGAAAAGAAACGTGACAGTGAGTTGCCGTTTTTGTCTTGAGGAGGAAAAGTAAGTAATTCATTTTAAACTTTTAATGTTATTTTACTTGATAAAGTGGCTTACTGTGAAATAATACTCATGCACATAAATGCTTTTCTTTAAATCGCGCGCGCTCGAACTCGCTGATACGCTCCACCCATACATATGAATTAAACTTAAAAAAAGTTGTTGACTACTGTATTTTCCAACCACAGTTTCGACTAAATTTTCGAGAAAAAAGGTACAAAATATTAAAAATTGACATATTTATTTTGTAAAAAAAAACTTTTACAATGACGAAATAGCGTACTTTTGTAATATTAGGACGATTTATCGTTGCTGTCAACTTTTTTTCTTAACCTCACTTTGCGACAAAAATGAACAAACTTTCCAACTGTAGTTTTATAGTAGATGCAACTTTAACCTTTTCTTAAAAAGCATCGTACACCATATGCATTGTAAGTCCAACTGTAATTTTATAGTAAATGCAAGTTTAAACTTTTCTCGGGAAGCATGCAGAACTGTAGTTGGAGTAACAATAACTGTACTGGTTGGTGTTGGAACGAACTACGTATTTACTGTGGGGATAACAATATTTTTACAGTTGGACAGTCAATATTTTTCTCTCAGTGCATCTATTAATTTTTAATTATATATTATTGAAAATAAAAAGTTTTTGCTCATTTCTAAGCTTTGTTTGCATTGCTAGGAAATGTCATCTTAGGTAAAAAAGTTGGGCGACCAAAGACAAGAGCATCATGATGTTTTCACGAGTTTATTTTTGAAGAACATAGATTTGGAGCAATGGAAAAATTGATGTTTTTATTTTTTATTGACTGTTGTAACAATGAGAAAAAATTGTTTAGTAATGATAAAGGTGCGCTACTATGTCCTATATAAAAAAATATTTTTTGCATGATCAGAAAAAAATAGTATATTTTGTACCGCGGACCTGAGGCGTGGCTTTTAGGACGAGGACCAATTTATCTGCCGAGGCGCAGCCGAGGCTGATATTTGGTCCGAGGACAAAGCCACGTCCACGGTCCGAGGTGCAAACGATACTTTTTGCAAAACACGCGAAAAAATTGTACGGCCGCGTTGAATACGCCTATTTCCGATCGGCAAATGTTTCAGTCCCTGGAGACACGTGCTGGAGCAATGCGTCAGTGCGTGTGTTTTTGCTTCAGTGCGTGTATTCAGGGAGTGAAGCGTTTGCCGGGCGGAAATGGGCGTGTTCAATGCGGCCATACAGGTCCTCGAAGTACAACTTTTTTGCGTGTTTTGCAAAGAAATTTTTTTTATGTACCTCTGGCATAGAAAACGCATTTCTCGTCCAGTTTGAAATCTCAAAATTCGTTTTCTAGCCCTCGGTACATGAAATGTCCTAGGTACGTAATATACTATTTCGTCTGATAAAATTGTCGTATGGACTAGAATATTTTTTGGTTTGCGCTCGGACCCTTTTCTTTTCCGCGCGCTCAATTTGAATAATGCTACACGTTGTTGTATCAGAGTTACTACACAGGTTCATAACTGCAAATATGAGCGAATATTATGTGAATAAGTTCACACTTACTTCTTCTGTAAAAATAGATCGGTAGATTCCTGACATAGTAAATTGGGCTTCACGAGTAAAAAATTTTTGCAAAATTTATGGCTAATTAAATGCCCTAATTAACAATTCAAGGCTCCATTGGTTTGCCGGAAAATGAATGTTCTGCTAGCTTAAGTTTAAGCCAGCAAATTGATGCCAGAAAGCGTCTTAAAACTATTTCAATCGAAATAGTTTTTACCTCAAAATTCAAGGTTATTCAACGACTGTAAGAAAAACATAAAAAAAAAGAATGCAGAAAAACATTCCCCGAAAAATTAACAATTTTTATCTTCAGACGCTCGCACCAGCAGAGCAATGCAGAAAAAGTGTTAATCAAGGTCAAGGTGTTATCCTCAAGTCGAGGAAAATTGTATTTCAAATTGATATTATTTTAAGTTTTTCTAAGAGTTATTAAAGAGCCATCAAAGATGACCTCCAAGAAATTTTGATTCAAGTAGTTTTTATACTTTTTCTTCGTTGCTCTGCTGGTGCGAGCCTCACCAGAAGATGCAAATTGTTAATTTTTCAGGGATTTTTTCTTCAATTCATTTTATTTTTTTTTTTTTTCTCAAAGTCTTTAAATAGGCTTAAATTTTGAGGTGAAAAGTATTTCGATTAAAATAGTTTTGAGGCGTTTTTAGGCATCGTTTTTCTAGCTTAAACTTGAGCTAGCAAAACATTTATTTTCCGGTTCACCAATGGAGCCCTCAATTTTATATAAGGGCGTTTAATTAGCCTTTACCTAGCCTTAAATTTGGCCAAAAAAATTTTTATATTCTGCTGACTTTGTTTGGCTAGCTTAAGAGACGTGAAAAGCAGTTTCTTATTGTTTCTTTATTTATCATATTTCAAAAATTATAATTCATCATTTATAGAAGGGTTTTACTTATTTTATATGGTAAATCGAGGGGGGGCTACTCACTTACGAATCACGTTATTTTTACGTACACGGAAAAAAATTTATTGGATCATGTGCTAGAAAGTGCCTTAAAAATTACCATAATTTACTGGAATGGGTGGACAACGTCAACTCACAGTATATATTTCCAAACATATGGTAAAAATTGCTTGTGGGAATCGGAAATATTTACCGTGTTTCTACAAACTGTTACCAAAGATTTGCTGTTTTACCTACGCGATATCTTCAAAATTACCAAACGAACCTGGGAAATTGAAAAAAAGCAAAAAATACATTTATTTTCCATATAAAAATTTACTAGCTCATCGTCAGTGGTACGTGTTGATACTATCTGATTTCAAACGAAACCAAAAAAATATTTTTTTTTATTATTTCAATCGATTTTTAGGGCGTGAATAAAAAAAATTCCGAAATCACTTAAATAACTGGCAAGTCATGAGTTATAAATGAGAATCATTCAGTCATTTTTTTTTAAATTTATACTTTATTAATAGAGCATCACAAAAAATTTTTTCGTTATTGTCGATGGGAGTTGTTTTCGCTGGATTCACACAACCGTACCTTTAACGTGAGGTATTTTATTCCACGATAGCCGAAAAGTCACTTCCAAATGTCAGTTTTGAAGTTAGTATGGCATAAAAACTCTTAGTGATCAAGTAAGGGGAATAAGTTCGTTTTAAGTCAGAAATTATGTATGTACTATGTTGGTGGTGTGTAGAATGATTTTATACTGTGTCAAATTTTCATGAAATTTATACGTCCTCGAAGCTTTTTTGAAAGTATGAAGGTATTTGAAAGCTGTTTTAATTTTTTAGTTGTGAAGAATGTCTACAAATTTTGGCTTCATTTAGATAATAAAATTCTTGAGTATATTTTAGTATTGCTAATAATTGGACAATTGTTTTTACCTTCGTAGTGAAAAACTTGAAAATATTTTTCAATTTATGTACTTAATATTTAAAAAACTTACTTACCATAATAATCAGATGTTTTATTGCATCTCCGATGTGAATAAAATGTTCTTCGCATTTTGTTAATTTTTAACAGTATAAATTAAAGCTCATACGATTAGGAAAGTCAGCTTAAAAAAATTTGTTATAATTTTTGAAAATCATTTATACATATTCATATATTCTCTCTCAAATTTTAGGTCTCTGGTTTTGTTCAGTTAAAATGATTGGTAGATAATATTTGAAAAAAGTTTTAAAATTGATTTAAAACCAATATTTTTAAAGTATTGTCAACAAAGACGAATTTCCTAGACTTTTTTTGCTTATGAGAACTGACTTAAATTTTTTTAGACTTCGAGATTTTGTTTGTAACCTTGAATTTTTTTCCGTTTGCAGGTTTAGTTATTGAAGATACGTTATACTTGTACAAATAATGATACCCCTGCAACGTTGCCAATATTTTTCGAGTATGTACATGCTGTTTTCCCGTCTTTTCCGTTTCGATTTGCTTACATTGTTTCGTGAGATTGTCTTTTCCAAAACCAATTTTTTGATGCTTGATATTGTTCAGACAAAAAATTGAACTCATCTAGTGATTATAAACTAAACGTGTTTAAGACTTTTTATATCTTATATTTTCGTATTAAAATGTTGTGTTAAATAAATCTTAATTTAAATGTTTTGATTTTAATTTCAGGATTTCTCAACTTGTAATTTTATAAAAATCAATGTAGTAGATTTTTATTTTTAAATCAGAATCACAAAAACTCTGTTACCCCCTTCAATTAAAATTTTTTTAATCTTTGAGGTAAAATAAATCATATCGAAACTTATTTTGAATTTCATTAGTTAGAAACTTGGATTCTGTAACTTATAATCTTTTATTCATATAGATAATTTAAACTTTAGTTCTAACAGTTCGTATTTTCAATTATTACTTTTTTTTCACTAAATTCGTAAGAATTCCATTTCCTTATTAGATCACGACTAAAATGTTCCTTTTTTTTATTATTCCCAAGTTCGTCTTCTTTTGGTTGTGCTAATATTTACTTATGAATTTTTAAAAACCCGAATATATTGGGAAGGTAGTAAATCAAGATTAAGAAATCTCATCTGCATTTCATATTTCTTCGCAATTTCCTGATTTCGTAATTACATATGATAGCAAATAAAAGCAGTTCGCTCCGAGAGATCTCGTGACTCGCGCTCGTCGTTTCGCGGCGCGTTGCGCATATTTTAGCGGCGAGCTGAACTGAATAGGCGACTAACGAGTGCACGATTATTCAACTCGCGCGAGCCTTCTCGAGTTTCTTCGCGGTGCGCTTTCGGAAAAAAAGCCCGGCTTTCCTTACGAGTCCGACTAATTATATCGTTTTAACTTATTCCGCGGCCAACGATATACCTACTCCGCTGCTCATCGCTATCCACTGAATTATTCTCATTTTCGTTTCACGGATTATCACGGAATTCCGTTGGACCACCGCCGAACAAACGACGTTTGTCGAGAAAAAAGACGCCGAGACAAAAAGTTGTTTGCTGAAGCAAACGTTCAACTTTGCCGGCTCGAATTCGTAGTTTTTTAGGTGCGCCGGCCATTTTTTTTCTTTCTTAAGATTTTTCTTCGTGGAGATGTCAAACAAAAAAATTATCAATCTCTTCAAGCAGTAAACACATTTGTTATCAGTCTCTTTTCTTGTGATTTTCGAGTTTCATATCGTCAAATAATGATTTGAACATATTTTTTTGTGAATTCAATACACTTCTAACTAATCATTTCTTATGTCATACTTCTAGTTTCATACAGAATTTCGTGCAATTTGATTCGTGCGAGCCAAAAATTAAAAGTTTTTAAAATATAGTGAAAAGTATAATGATTCTCTAAGTAATGGATGGAAAGTTTGAAACCTATTTAGTTCCATAATTCGTTCTTTTAACGAAAGTTCACCAAGTCATAAGCTAAAATTTTCGATTTTCAAACCTATCATTCTATTATTTCTTTTTCGTAGAGATCGTAAGAGTAAAAAATTAAATTCCGATGCTTATAGCAGTAATCATATTATTTTTTATTAGAAAGAATGAAGTAACTTATACATAATTTAAAGGTTATTTATTATGATAATGAAATTTAGTAGAAAAATGACTAAATAAAAAGTAAAAAATCTAATTCGTTTTTTTCTATACATGTTTTCAAATTCATGAGCTAGAATTTTTAATATTCTAATTACTAATTTATTATTTCCCCAAATGGGCAAAATCGAAATGAATGTCAATTGAACATTCAACTTTGAATCCAAATTCATTACCTTGATTGGTACAATTCTCGAAATGGCACATTCACAGGCTTAAAATCTCTCAATTTTTTTACTGTCTCACTCATCCTGAAAAATATTTTTCACCTCACTGAAATAAAGCAAGTTTGAACGTATGGAAATATTAACGCGAATAGAAATTTCAGAGAGAAAAAAACAAGAGTTGTAAACATTTTTAGACACTAGATGCAAAGGCTTTTGTTGTATCATTTTTCCATGTCCTCACAGTTCTGTGAATTGATGTTAAACACTTGTGCAAATAATATGGATTTTCGTTTGAGTTTTCTCACTAAATGTGATAAATATGTTCACTATGCATAACCCAAGAGCTTCCTCTCCCCTATCCCCTTCTCCCTCCTTAAAACACACATCTTGAAATCCTTTCTGACTCACTTCTAATGTGAAATGCAACAAATGAACATTATTTATTCAGAAAATATATCCGTAGATTGTTCACTATCATTCTAAGTTTCGTTTTAAATAGACATTTTGTATTTTATTGATTTGATTTCAATTATTTTTCATATTACACGTATAGTATAACTTGATTGATTAAAAAAAATTTTAATACCCTTTTTTTTAAAAATATAATATAATATATTCTTTCACTCTTCATTAGGTGTAAGGAATAGTAACTATTTTTCTCAAAATGCTTAGAAAAAGCTTTTTTCATAGATTCAAAGTTTGAAAGTCGAGTCGAAGGTGAGCTTTGTAATTACATTCGCTTGCACAAATTAAGAACTAAACTATTTCCACATATGTAGAGAAAATGTGAGTTTCAAGAAACGAAACTTTTCGAGAAAATTGAATTTTCTTCGAAGCTTTAAGAAAAATAAATATTTCAGATGACTGCTTGTTCTTTTCTTTACTACGCCACTGGTTGTTAAAATATTTCCATTTTGTAGTAATGATTATACTTGAAGCATAAGAAATTTGCCAATGTTGAATTTAATAAATTTGAAATGCAAAACATCGAAAGGAGTATTGCCTTAAATGTTTTTCGAAGGACAGAACGTCGAGTTTCGTGCATTTTTACTTTTTCGATTTGTCAGTGTTCAAGGTGTTGCGCGCCAAGATTTATAAGAGGAAGATAAAAAGTTTCAATATAAATTCAGAAATACATCTGATCGTTTCACAATATTTTATCAATAATATAAAAAATCGTATCCACAATTTCGAATTTCATTATTTAGAAAAGATCTATTGGAATAACCAATTTAATTTGACAATGGTTTTGTTCCTATTTAAAAAACGCTTGACTCAGTTAGATAATGATTTCTCAGTAATTCAAAGGTCATGTATACGGAAATATTTTTCAAAAAGTATATTTCATGCAAAATATATCGTTGAGTAGAAATGAAATTCAATCTGTTAATTATTTTGTAATTTTATTGATTCGTTTTATTTTTTTAATATTTTTACATTAGCAAATCACTCGTTACACTTTTGTGAACTGTTACATATTTTCATCTTGATAATAAATGCATCGTTTGGTGTAGAAATTCGTGATGCATGAAAAGTGAGTAAAAGGAATCAATTAAATCCCTCGTGCTCCGACGTTGATCCATGAAATTTTCAATGAATAGCCTCTCGATAATAGCGGTTATGTTGGTCACTGCTCTAACAGGAAATGATCATTCTCTTAATTCGTCCGTTCACTTTCTTAAGACTTTTACCTCCCATTCACTTTTTAATTCATTTCACTCGTGCTTTTATATTGACATCACTGATTATCGTCAAAACGTGCGCCATTGACTTGTACAGATTACGGTGGCATTGATTCTTCCACCCTCGACCTCCTTATTTACCATATTATCAAAAAAGCACGTCAGCTGCTGTAAGATTTCTTTTTTATTCGTAATCTTTGTCATTCGGGTTGAGGTTTTTCGGCACGCCTCTATCTCCTTCATTTCCATGTTTTTCTTTTTTTTTTTTTTTTTTCTTATTCATATTAACGTAAGCCCGAGTTACTTTCTTGAGATTCAAATATTTAAAGAAAACTAACAGAAAATCACACTTGTTTCTAACGTTACAATCGGAGCTCAATATAAGAATTTTAATTGATTCGTTATTTTTCAAATCGATTCAAGCAAGGGTACGTTTTATTTTATTTATTTATTTTTTCGAGTTTTTTCAATGGTTTTTGTCCTTCAGTAATATGTAATATGATCGAGATCTTCAGAGACAGGCAGAACTGATTTATGAAAATAAGTGAGAAAAAAGGGAATTAAACGTTAATTTTGTTTTATATAATGCACAGTAAAATTATTACATATGTAAGAATGAGATCAAATTTTCTTCTTAATACATTGTTATTATTTTATAAGTTTCCATTGGTGGATGAAACTTTTTATATATTTCTTCAACTGTTTCATTTTGTTAACGGCTTTGAATTTCAAATATTGAATTCAAAACAACTAATTTGAAGAACATGTACACAGGACTCTCCCTTATACGTCCGCGCGCGTTCTCGAGCCATTCTCTTATAACATCTTATAAAGGCCAATTCAGACTACCGGTTCTCGGCACCGATTCACCGGTCCGGTTAGGCGCTCGGTCCAATTAGAATCGAACCTAAATGCTCGAACCGAACCGTCATCGGCAACGGCTGTGCGCTGATTGGTCGAGCGCTCAACCGGACCGGTGAATCGGCACCGAGAACCTGTAGTCTGAATTGGCCTTTAAGTTGACTCGGAACCTACTGTAGTGCGAGAAGGACAAATAGAGAGGGAACCGGTCAAGAGGAAGGAGGACGAAAAGAGAACTCCTTCCGAGTCACCTTAAGGGGAGAGCCTCCTATAAATGGTTCGAAAAATCGATTTTTTTTTTTTTTTCATTAATCGATGGCATACATATTTAAAAATACGTACGTAAAATTTTAGGCCGAAATTCGAAGAATTACAGGAGACACGAATTTTTTTTGTCGCTTCATGATATGCCGGAAAGCGGCGCTAATGATAGGTGATCTTGGTTCATTGTGATTTTAGGGCAAGGTTTTGTTCATCGACGTGCGTTCCCGGCCTTTGAGAGAAAAGCAATTAAGACTTAAGAATTTGGAAAATGAAAATGTATTTTCACTGTCCATGTGCCTGAATTTGTATGTGAATATGCAGACATTTCGTTATCGTCCTTTTTTTTGGTCTCGGGGTCAATATAAATCCGAATTTCGACCAAACTTGACTCGTGTTCGTATATAAAATGCCTCGCAAAGTTGGAAAAACGGGAAATTATCGTATTTCGTGACCTCGAAAAAAATACATAATTCCGAAACGTAAAAACCTTGATATCGATAGTGCTAGCCCGAGTACGTCGAAGAAAAAGTTGCGTTCTTCGATCACTAACGACGTTTCCGTTTCCTTGTCGCATTTTTACCGCATTATTTCGTTTGTGAGTGTTTTTGATGCGATTTCCGCAAAAGTGATTTGCCGTGATTGTAAAAAATCGGTACGCTTTGATGAAAGTGGTGGTCGTGGATTCGGGTTCAAAATTGTGCTCGCGTGTTGGTGCGGAAAACAAGAAATTCCATCGTCGCCGTACTTGAACAATGGATTTGAAATTAACAGAAAAATCGTTTTTGTCATGAGGCTTTTGGGTGTCGAAAGAGAAGGTCTGAATTCATTCTGTGGTCTAATGGACATCGGCCTGCAAATGAGTAAAACAGCTTACGACAAAATCGTGCAACATATTTACGATGCAAGCAAGGCTGCTTTTTTGTCGTCAACTCGCGAAGCTGTGGAGGAAGAAAAGAAAGAAATTTTGAATCGTGGCCTCAACGACAATAACTTGACTGTTTCCGGGGATGGTTCGTGGAAAAAACGCGGTTTTAGTTCTTTGTTTGGTGTTTCAACTTTAATTGCCCATTACACTGGAAAAGTGATTGACTGTGTCGTAAAAAGTGCTTTTTGTATAAACTGTTCTATCAAACGCTCACAATGTGATGATGATGAATTTGATGATTGGTACGAGACTCACGTAGACGAATGCTCATCAAATCACCAAGGCTCAGCGGGGAAAATGGAAGTGGACAGCATCGTAGAAATGTTTCAAGAGTCCGAAGAAAAATTTGGCGTTCGATTTGAAAATTACATAGGTGATGGAGACTCGAAAACTTTCAAGGCCATAGTCGATGCACAACCATACGGTCCGGATTTTGAAGTGACAAAAAAAGAGGACATAGGGCACGTTGCAAAGCGAATGGGAAACCAACTTCGGAACGCGAAGAAAAATCATAAATTAGGAGGCAAAGGAAAATTAACAGATGCAATGATAAAAAAGTTGACGACTTACGAGGTGTGACATTTAAGTAATGAGACTGATTGTATTGCCGCGCTTGTGGTAAACCTGCGACCTTAAAATTTTTTCCCCTTTCCCCGGCATCCTTCCCCTCTCCATTGATGTATTTACCGTCACTCTAGCTTTTTTAGTTCGCCTGCTACGTCGTGTTGAGTAGACGTGTGTTGGTGGTGCGAAAATGGAGAAACAAAATCTAGAGCAACGCGTCGCGATAAAATTTTGCGCCAGATTAGGCGAAACAGCTTCGGAAACGCATGCTAAAATTGTAAAAGTGCATGGTGATAGTGCTCTTAGTCGTGCCCAGGTGTTTCGATGGCATAAAGAGGTTAAGGACGGTCGTGAAAACGTGGAAGACGAGGCGCGGAGCGGGAGACCAGTCGAGGTGCGGACTGACGCGAATGCGCAGCGTGTGCGCGCCCTAATCCATGAAGATCGGCGTTTAACAGTTCGAATGTTGGCCTCGGAGCTGGGTTTGAACCGTGAAACAGTCAGACAAATTTTAACCGACGATTTTGGGATGAAAAAGTTGTGCGCGAAGATGGTTCCAAAGAACCTTTCTGAGGAGCAAAAGCAGCATCGAATGAACGTTGCAGAAGACTGTTTGGAACAAGTGAAAAACGATCCCACGCTACTTGATCGAGTTATTACAGGCGATGAGAGCTGGTTTTTCCATTACGACCCGGAAACCAAACGCCAAAGCTCACAATGGTTGTCTCCGCACGCCCCCCGCCCAAAAAAAGCTCGCATGAGCAAATCAAAGGTGAAAACGATGATCATTGCCTTTTTTGATAGCCGTGGAATCGTCCACAAAGAATTTGTTCCACCGGGGCAAACTATCAATCAAGTCTACTATTGCCAAGTACTCGAAAGATTGCGAAAACGAGTCAACAGGGTGCGCCCAGACATCTCTCGTAACTGGATCCTTCATCACGACAACGCGCCGTGCCACACCGCCCTCAGCGTGTCCCAGTATTTGGCCTCTAAAGGGATCGCCGTGTTGCAACAGCCGCCTTATTCGCCCGATATGGCACCCTGTGACTTTTTTTGTTCCCTAGAACAAAATCGGTGGTCAAAGGAACCCATTTTGAGTCGATTACGGACATCCAAGCGGCCGTGACGAACATCCCAGTCGAAGCGTTCCAGAAATGTTACGAAGCGTGGAAAACGCTGGAATCGTTGTATAGCTGCTCAAGGGGACTACTTTGAAGGGGATGGCAGAGTTGTAGAATAATTTTTAAACATACGGTTTTTATGGAATCAGTCCCATTACTTAATTGTCAAACCTCGTATATGGGAGAAATTTCATAATTTACCAAAGAAATTTCCACACTTTGGATTACCATAAATTTAGAGTAATTTTTCCTACTTTATGTTGTATTTTTTCCATACTTTGCATGGAAAAGTACAAAATCATACTACGTATGGAAAAATTTCCAGAAGTTGGACCAGGGGGGTGAAACTCGCGAAAAAAAGTGTACTACGGTTTCGTGACCAGTTGCAGTTTCTCAGTTTGCTCATGTGGAGCGCTGGCAGTACCAGTGAAAAGGTCACGTGAATCAAATGTCCAATCAAGTACCATTGAAAAAGTCACATGAGTCAATCGTCCAATCAAGAGCGAATTACGTGATTTTAACTAAGACAGTCAGCGCCTCTACCGACTATTCGGCGCCGCATGGATCGGTCAAAAAACATGAAAATATATGCTTTTCGAGCCCGGAGCATACCGAGTTTCACCCCCTTGCTTTGGACTACCATAATTTTATACTGATTTTCCTATTGCTATTTGGTACTTTTTCCATACTTTTTGTGATATAGTATAACATCATACTTTGTATGGGAAAATGTCCTGACACTTAAAAAAAAGATTGAAAATTTCTCATATCTTTATGTGGTATATTTTCCATACTTCGTATGGGAAGTTGCGTACCATACTTTATATGAAAAAAATTCCATAATTTACCAAAAAAAATTTTCCCTTATTCTGGATTACTACAATGTTGTAGTAATTTTTCCTTCTCTGTGTGGTACTTTTTCCATACTTTGTATAGAAAAGTATAGTATCATACAACATAAGGAAAAATTTTCACAAGTTGTCGAAGAATTTTTGCCATTCTTTGGATAACCATAATTTTATAGTCTTTAAACTAATAAATAACTAGAAATTAATTAAAATAATTAATAATTTTAAACTACTAAAGTATAGTTGAATAATAGTTGTTTGTAGTACATAAGAGTAAATTTACTCATTTGAGTGTTTGGAAACAAGCTCATGTTCAAATTTTGAAAATTCGCGCGCTTTTCCAAACACTCACCAGATGGATTTTGTATTTTTTTTCTCATATTCCAAGTTTTAGAATGGTTGAGTTTGAGAAATGCCTTCAAGAAAGTTAAGATCATAATTCACAGAATCCTTTCTGTAGTGTATCTTTCATTAATCTCGCCACAAAGGCAGAGTTGATTCAATCACGATGATTAACAATATCCTATATCTAGACTGGGAATAGAGTCTGGAGTTTAAAGGATATTACGGTAATAATTTATAGGAAAAATTCCACACAACGACACAGCGTATAGGTAGAAAACAGTAGAAAACTTCCGATACTTTTATGGAATGTTTCCATACCAATATATGGGAGAATTTCACTATCGCACATAGAAAATTGCAATAGCTACTTAGGGGCAAAATCCCATACATTATATGGATCAAGATTTTTTAATACTTATACGGAATAATTCCATTTCGCACAAGAGAAATTTCATTAGCTACTTATGGGAAAAATCCCATACAGTATATGGGTTAAGAACTTCCAATACTTTTATGGAAAATTGCCATACCTATATATGGAAGAATTCCATTTCGCACATGGGAAATTTCATTAGCTACTCATGGGAAAAATTCCATACAGTATATGGGTTAAGAACTTCCAACAATTTTATGTGAAATTTACCAATTTTTTTTTCAACAGTGTAAGTATTGAGAAAAAATGTTATTTCATTGTTATGCATTCACTATTCGTTATACATGGTAATTTTGTAGGTTACTTATGAAGACCATGATTTATGTTTGAAAGCTTATCATGAAATGAATTTTAATTTTTTTTTGGGTTGGCTCTATTCAACTCCAAAAATCATGTTTGTATTGCATTTTCTGGTTGTCGTTCGAACCGCAAATTTCGAATTAAAAATTTGCAGTTTTCAAACTAATCTATAACTAACTTTACTTATAACGGTTTCGTCCACTCGGATCTAGTTCTCTATTATGTACATCTGAAAACTCATTATTGTTGCAAATGTTGATTACTTACTATTGGAAATAGTTACAAGGCGATACCTATCTTACTCTCCAGTGTCCAGTAATATCTATAAATATCTTCATTTTAATATCGAGTTACCAAATATTACCGATTCTTTTTTGTTATTTTTTTTTTTTTTTTTTCAATACTTCAGAAAAATATAAACTCTGTTCGAAATATGAGAAATTACTTTAATACCTCGATAATCAGTTCAAAATGCAAATATGTCATAAGTCCGGTAAATCACAACAAAAGTTACTGAAAAGTGATTTGATTTGAGGAAAATCGTGATCACGTAACTGTTGAATAAGTGTCATTTCGAGCTTATCCCCTTGAGATGTGACGGCGTGATGCATTTAAAAGAGACTTCCGGACGCGTCGGGCTTTAACGAGCCTCGATCGACTTAATGAAGGATTTCATTCCTGCTTATGGAAGCGACAATTACGCCGCCGCTAATGACTCTAACCCGTAAATTGCGCCTCGTTTTTTAGTCCCTTATACCGATGCCTTTTCCTAGAAATTATTTCTATTCGGATAAGTGTGTCTCGTTTTCTTTCTCTTGGATTAAAAAGTAGAGTAACCATGCAAAAGCATGTAGCGAATAATGAACGTTTAAATTAACAACTTTGTGAAACTCTTGTCAAATCTTCGTCATTGAGCACAAGTTACGAATAATTTAACATTGAAAGTTTCCCCGATTTTCAGCTGGTAAAAAATAGATTTCTCGTTACTTTAACCTCGAAACTGACACTTTGAAGCGACTTTTCAACTATTGTAACAAAAAATATCTCACGTAAACAAACTCGCACATCCATAATATGACGCAATATACTATTAATTATGTTTCTGGTATTCTAAAAGTTTACTTTTATTTTTAGACGTGTATTTTTCTTTTCCACTCAAATTTCAGTTGTTTCGTTCTAGGGAATTTTTGGAATATGGGCTTAAATAGTTAATTTTCCTCAATCGCCTGGTTTGTTAATTTTCCATTATAACACCGTTGAACAATAGTGAGCGTGCGGATTCCATAACGTGTTCTACGCGTGGGACAGTTGGAGAATGGAGGACATGAGTGAACGCAGCCAGCGAAAATAGTCGAAAATTTCAATCCGTTTTCAAAAACTAAACTCGCAATATCTCCGGAACTATTTATCCGATTTACGCCAAATTTTCAGGCTCACCGCTCCTTGCTTCAGCACCGTCTCCTAATACAAAAAAAGTATCATTTTCAATAAAATATAAATAATAACTGGAGCACAATCTTTTGTTTGGCATATGATCGCAATTGATGAAAAAATTTCGAATTTTAGATCAAGAGCTTTTTTATTTTTTAGAAAAAAAGATTCTTGGTTTGAAATTTGAAAAATTTTTCATAAATAGCGATCATATGTCAAAGACAAGATTGTGCTGCAGTTATTATTTATATTTCATTGAAAATGATAATTTTTTTGTATCAGGAGACGGCGCTAAAGCAAGGAACGGTGAGCCTGAAAATTTGGCGTAAATCGGGTAAATAGTTCCGGAGATATCGCGAGTTTAGTTTTTGAAAACGGATTGAAATTTTCGACTATTTTCGCTGGCTGCGTTCACTCATGTCCTCCATTCTCTAACTGTCCCACGCGTAGAACACGTTATGGAATTTGCACGCTCAATTTGAGTTTTGTCAGATGCCAACATTTTTTTTTTTTCATTCAACAGGTAGGTAAAGGTCACTGAAAAACGTATGCCAAAGGATTTTGAAATTCATAGTAAAATTTGCGAATCGCAAATATGTGAAAGTATGGTAACGCAAAAAACCTATTTTTCATCCTATTCTGAAAATAAAAAAACTATTTTTTCCGTCTTTTAATACAGAATTCAAAAATTTTTACGAAATCGCGATAGCAATAATACCTCAATGCGCGAATTCCCTCTTGAAATTTATTTTTTTCTAGTCATTTGTCTCGGATTCATTGACTCGGGATTTATTTGTCTGAAAATGCTCCCCTACAATTTTTTTTTGTTTCTTTCATTCTTTGAGAAGCGTGAAGATCTATTTCCTCTACCATCATTTGGGCATCTTTTTTCGTCATCTAGTCCATTGTGTCCAAGTCATTGGGTCCGAGACATTTTTCGATACGGATTAAAAGGAAAGAATAAGGAGGAAATAAATAAATTTCGTCAGGAAATTCGCGCAAAATAGTATATTTCGCTTCTTGGGACAGAAGTTGGATTCTTCAGATGAGATCAAAACAGTCGACATGAGTGACATGCGAGGGCGCCGAAGGCGCTCGAGGTTGTTCACGAGTGTCAACTGTTTTGATCGTGTGAAAATCCAACTTCTGCCCCAAGAAGCGAACGATATTTTTTACGATAAGTGTATTTTGTCTACGTTTATTATATCTGCGGGACGACTCTAAGGTTCCTGTGTTCGAACAATTAATAGCGGTCTGGGCAGAAAAACCTGCTCAAAATTTCAAGACAAACAAAGTGGTTCTCCCGTCAGGGCAGAAAAGTTTTTTTGCCCTCCCGTCAGGGCAGAAAAGTTTTTCTGCCCTGAAGGAGAACCAGTTTTGTTGTGTTGGGATCGTGAGGAGGTATTTCCGTTCGGACCGCTATTCATTTGTCGAAAACAGGAACCTTTGGGCCTTTTTATAGCCTTTGTGCTATAAAGAAATGCTGTAAGTCCAATATTTATGGAAAAAAAGTAATTTAGCATCATTTCATACTTAAATGCCTACTATTTACTGTAAACCCACAATATGTTCCCGGACGTTTGGTAAAAATTGACGAGCCGAAAGTCGCGTGGTACGTAGGTGTTTTAACTGGCACAAAAACTCTATAATTTTATAAAGGACCTCGTGGAGTTGATGCATCGCGGCCGCCAGTTAGTCGCAAAAGTCAAGCGCCAGTAACTGGGGCCGCAAATGGGACGAGAGGAGCACTGTCTCCGGGATTCAAGGAAATGAAAATTTCATCTTAAGACGACTCTGAGAAAAAAAAATTTTTTTCTTTTTTTCAATTTCCAAGGTTTGTTTGGTAATTTTGAAGATATCTCGTAGGTAAAACAGCAAATCTTTGGTAACAGTTTGTAGAAACACGGTTAATATTCCCACAAGCAATGTTTAGCAGATGTTTGGAAATACATAGTGTGAGTTGACGTTGTACACTTATTCCAGTCAATTATGGTAATTTTTGAGGCACTTCCTAGCACATGATCCCATAAATTTTTTTCCGCGTACAAAAATGCGAAAAATGCTAGAAATCTCTAGATAGTTTCATTTGATGTTATTAATTTATTTACAAATATTTCTAGAGATTTGGTTTATAGAGCGTTAAAAAAGAGATTTAATAAATATCTAAGTAAAATGACTAAAATTCCTGAGACTGAATTCATTAATAGATTTTGATTCTCATGGAATCTACTTGTTTTACTTTCAATGGATCCATATATGAACAGACTTTTGGGACTCCTATGGGTTCGCCCTTGTCACCTATATTGGCGGATTTAGTTATGCAAGATTTGGAAGATACTTGCTTGAGTTCCAATAATATCAGATTAGTTTCATCGAGTCATAATGTTGTAACGAATCACAGAATAAATTGTAGACATGATTTTGACTCGGAAAATGTTAAAGTATTAGATCGGGAAATGAATAAATGGAAAAGCAATTTATCAGAGATGATATTTATTAAAAAAAACGAATAATGCACTCAACAGACAGGAAGAAACCAAAAATTTAGATTCAGTTTATGACGGGTATTTTTGGATGTTTTGATAAGATGAGATTTTTAAAAATGGATCAAAATTTGAACCTTCAATATGTTTTGATAACGTTTTATCTTTTGAAGTGGTTTATTTCGACGTGGGTCATTTATTCGTCGTCAGCTATCAGTGCAAGTTACTATGTACGCACTTGTATAAATTTTTATTTTCATATTGACGACTTAATTGTGATCGTGTTTCAATTGTATAAAGTTTTAACGAAGGTGTTCACCTAATTCTCTCCGATTACAATTTTTAAATTAAGAGAATCTTTGTAATCGTTAGTAGATTTTTTGACAATTTTTTATGATTTTTTTTTTTTGTTATAAAGTGATTTTGAAATTGAATTTTTTTTATATTTTGTAAAGATCCTGATAAGGACCCAATAGATGGTCGAAATATTGATGAGGAAAATAAATAAAAAATATGAAAAAGAAATTTGGCTCCGAGTGATCATTTCCAATTCTTCACCATATTGAATAAACGGAGCAGAATGATAATTGAAGTTATTAAACAATTAAATTTTGTGTCGTATATTATAAGTCATTGACAGAAGGCTTTTAAAGTTCCCAAGTTATTGAAGAAATCGCGAGTTATTATCAGCAGCATGAATTTGGAAAAGAATGCCGCGACGCGAGCGCGCAGGTAAGCAAACGCGATTTTCATGTTTTTTCCTTCCCCTCCAAAAAAATGCCGACCCTGCGGTAAATTTGAACCGAACGAAGAACATCGAAATTTCAAAGAATTTTAGGAAATGTTAATAAATCATGAAGATTTTTGAAAACTAGAATGGTAATTTATAAACACCAAAATTGTGCATTCGAGAATTATGAATGATATTTATAATTAAAATTTTCCACGAGCATGTACGAAAGACAAAGAATAAACATAATTGATTCAACTTTTTTTGCATGTTTCATTTTATACTGTGTCACTTCATAAATGATAAAATGTATACTTATTCTGAGCGTATTTATTTTCAATAGAAAATTTTATACATAATCACCTTCTATAATGTCAAAAACATATGTTTTTATACTGATATGCGTACATTTTAAAATACGTTGCATGTTTTATGTTCATATGGAAACATAGCAAGAAAAATATATATTTCTTACATGATGCTTATATTTTCATTTTACATGTGCAAAATTATAAATAAAATTGAAACCTGTACAGAACTACAAATTTAAACGTTTATTATAATACATATTCACAATATTAGTTTATTTTTTCAATGTCAGCTTTGTACTACAAGATCTGAATTGTATAATTTATGAGATTTTACCTTAAGCTGATATTTTCCCTAAAAAAAGTGAAAAGATAATGTGAAAAGATTTTTTCGCAAGTCAAACACAGTGATACTCACAAAAAAACGAAAAAACCGAGAGTCCATCTTGACGAAAGTCGTAGTGAGGTCAATCGTAGCTTCATACATGTGACCTGTGGAAGCGTGTTGCCGAATATTAAAAAAAAAAAAAAAATTCGAGATAAAAGTAGTTAGATTACACGATTAACTGCCATTATTGAAATCAAGCTGCATTTGCAATGAATATTAATGGTCAGCAAGAAAAAACTTTTAAAAAAATCGGTATTAATTTGAAAAAACATGATTGCAATCTTCGCCAATAATTATATGTTGCTTCTTCTAAAGTTAAATTGTAGGAATCGCTGACAGCTTATATGCATGAAAATGAGGAAACGAATAAATATTATAGAACCAGGAATCATGTATGTATTCACTGAAGTATTATCATTATGATCATGGAACTGATGATAAACTAATAACATTACTTCTCTGTACAGTCTAATATGATTGTAGAGACATCAAATATTATGAATAGAATCTTATTAGTATAAAATTTTGACGTATGGTGTACAATATAAAAATTAAATCAAACATTGAGAATTGATGGAAATACTCTCATTGGTAGTGGTTTATATTAATGAATAGTTCAATCATTAGGCTGAAAAAAGAGCACGTAGAACAAAATTAAATTTGAAAAATTTGAATACTGATAACAAGAATCAATGAATAAACGAATGAGAATTGCAAATACATACGGTATTTATAAAACATAGTATCAAAATTCAATTGAATGAAAGTTGAATGAAAGTATGGAAAAAATCGTTAAAGAATAATAAATGTAAATTATTAAACAGAATATATATATATATTTTTGTATATATAATAACAATCAGATTTAATTGTGAATATAAATTAGAGAAGAAGAAAAAGGAAAGGCTAGAATGAGGCGTGCGTAGCGCGCCAGCGTTTTAATTGTTTTTTTTCTAATTAGTTTTGAATGAAAATAATTGCATATTCGGATTCAGTGCATCAAAATCTTAGGAATCGACAGCAATTTTTTAAAACAATTGCTCATAACAAATTGTGCATAATGATAGTTTATAACTATAATTACTTTTTAAAAGAAATAATTGTATATTCGGATTCAGTGCATCAAAATACTGAGGAATCAACTCTTTCTTGTCATTGCCCTTTTTTTCGACGATATTACAGCCGGCTTCAGGATATTGTGTGACAGAGCCATATTCACTCGGCTTAAAAGTAGGGAAATATTTTTCAGAATAGTCTAGAAAAATTACAATTAGAGCCTGATATCATGTAAAACAATAAAAGCAAAAGTTCAATTTCTTTAAAAAATTCGTATAGGATCAAAAAAATTTTGACTAATTTTAGTGAAAAAATACATGTACATATCTCCCATTTAAAATTTCAGTCGACTAGAGGAACGTGTTAGTATGGTTCGATTTTGTTCAAACTTTGGGAGACAAATTTTCTTTATACCTTGATTGATTTTACAGCCGTTTCCGTAACATTTTCCAACTTTTCCCAAGTAAGGACCATCCTACTATAATATATTAATATCTGACCTTACTGGTGATAGTACCTGACAGACTCATTGGTTTAATCAGCTACTTAAAATAGTTACGGCAACAAAGTTACTTGTTGAACTAAACATTTTTTTTTAACAACTTTTCAGTTATTTGAATTGAGTATTTTTTCTCTGTAATTATAAAATTTTCAGAAGTTCAACGATATTCAACAGTTTTTATCGTTGATGTAGTTTAACCATAAATTGTAGGAAAACTATATATACATATAATGATTTTCATGCAAAGTATGGGTGAATTACTTCTCATACAGTTGTACGAAAAGGTTGTATATTCTTCTCTGGTATTTTTATTGTAATTTCTATAAAAATCTGTAGAAAACAAGGCGAATATATGAAAAATAAAGAAAATTTTTGCATTCAGCTGCATATTAGGAAATAATTTGACTATATTTTGTTAGAAAATCACATGTGCATATCACCGGTGGAGTTGTTGAAAAATTAGGAAAGTAAAAAAAAATTATTTTCAAGCAGTCTGCATATTTACGGTTTGACGTGGAAGTCGAGTCTCCAAAGTCTATTATTCCATCGACTTTTGTTTACGGCATCGACTTTCCAATCGGAATTTGCGGCGTTGATTCAAACGCTTTTTCAAGTACAGGGACTTCTTTGTCAGACCACCGATATCTTTCGGTGCTTTGATGCAGAAATCGTGTCTCAATATAAACTCATAATCCCGTCATCGTCTCGTGTTCGCCGCTATGGATTTCTTTTCTTATATCCAATAGCTTCTCGGAAGGAACAGCTTAAGACGACAATACACGCGATTTTGAAATGATTTTCGCCACCACGTGATAAGGCTATTCGCAAAAGGCCCCGTCCGAGTGGAAATTATGACTTGGTTGTACTTGGGCAATGGATGAGGAAAACATTTCGTCAACATCGTATCGCCTCGCAAAAGTCCTTGAGGTCAAATTTTCGTTTACCTTTCAAAATTTTTTGAATATTCACGGACAAGTTCTCTATGAAAAGAGCGCAGGCGAAGATGCAGCCCACGAAAATTTCGTCAAATCATAAAAACTTCATGACAATTAAAATAATTTTAGATAACCAGAAATACTAATGGCAATAAACGTGTAACGCTTCAATATAAGTATTAGGTTATTTAAGTGTTTAAACCATCATTAAGAGAACAGGAGAAAATGACTAACTTTACTGTTAGCCAATTCTTGCATTCTGCTTCTTGATTAAGCCCTCTTCAGAAACTAAATTAACAATCAAATAACGAGAAAGTAAGAAACAATGACGTTTTCTTTACTTTAAAAATAATACTAACAATACAATAAAAATAATGCCACTAACAATTGTACTATTCAAATGTTTGGTTTATTTATTATTTATATTTCGTACGCTTTTCTTTTGACATTTTTTTATATTCATAAGTAAGGTCTCTTTTTATAGTATTTATCATATTTACTGACATTGTCGATGGGTGAATACAGAAAAAAGTTTCAGAAGGGTTTTCTTAAGAATACATGAAATATTATAAATACTCGAATAGTTGAATTTCTATTAATTAATTCTTTTTTTTTTTTTCATCCAAAGTTCATTTAAATTTCGAATTGAAGACCCTTCAATTCAAAATTGGAGTTTTGTACGTATTAAATTGTGATTCTTCGAGAATTAACCATTTAATTTTTTTTTTGCGTTTTTTTGCGATTTTTATGCGTTGAAATTTAAAATTTTCTCATTTCTTCTACAGTAATAGCATCACATCAAATCACCAGAATAAAGTTTAATGAATATATTGCTTTGGATTGTTAAACTCGAGCGGTACTTTTTTTATACAAAAGTTTTTTTTTCAACATAAATTCGATGCAACTTTTTCATAACTTGATTATTTACCTTGAAAATTTACGGAGAATAATTACGAATACGAAATTATATGAAATTTACATGATTTTGTCAGAAAACTAACTTTCCAAGGAAAATTGCGATTCGATTGAAAATATTTCTATGAAAATGAGCATGTTATTGTATGTTTTTTTTTCGTGGGTGGGGAGGGGGGTATGATAAAAATTTTATTATTACAATTCATTACATTGAGAAAAAAAATGTTGTGTGGTTTGTCAGAAAATATCGAATTTTTTCTCATACTAGCTAGCAACAAGATATTATTCACAAAAAAACGTAATAAACCCAATGAAGCATTGTACAAAAAATTTTGTTGAGTTTGGTATAGACACAAATATTTTTCATCTTTTTTTACTGCGCGTGTTGCAAAGGTCAAGAGCTGTGCATTTTAAATTTGACTACTCTCAGCGCTGTGTAAAGTGTGATGCGCCGTTCTGAATTTCACAAGAATCATGTTGCGATAAACGTCACCCACCTTATCGAATAAAGCGAAACATAGCTTGAGAATATTACAACACGCGTCAAAAAAGTTAAAAAAAAATTAAGGAGCGCGCGCTTTTCAAATGTCGTTTCTGCTTTTGATGATCTTTTTTCCTTCTCGCATCCCTATGCAAGCAGCTTCACAACATCATCATCCAACACCAAATCACGGACCCGCAACACACACACGCACGCACACGCAACGCAAAAACACATATCGCAAACATTTTTCGCTTCCTCGCCCCTATACACATACCTTATCGCTCACGCTGTACATGGGAACACATGGAAACGTGATACTTCGAAGTTTTACATAAAGGACGCGCAAGCTATGCATACATCTTGCGAGAGAGTTTAGTTCTTTTACTTTAAAAAGCGTTAAAGTGAAAATGCTAATGCTTAATACTTTAAATTCAATCAAAAAATAAATAGGTAATGATAATCGAGACCAAGATATGAAAAAATGTATATACTACCAAAAATGAAAAAAAAAACAAAAAAAAAACAAAAAAAGTTGCGATTGATTATATAGTGTGCAAGAACTTCTGTTTTTAATTTCAAAAGGTACATACAAATTTTAGTGGTAGTTTGTAAATTTTTAATATTCATCGTATTTAAAAAAAAAATTTCCATTCACTGTGTAATCCAATTTTCACTATACTTACTTTTTGCATTTTCGAGACTTGTCATAAAATTATCATGTATTACTTTTGAATTTAATTTTCTAGTGATTTTTATAATATACGAGATTATATAATCTTGTAATAATACTTTTACAATCTTTTTTTATTGTTTCAGGGACTTAGTGATTATTTAATTATATAGTTCATCATGCAATTTTATAAAGTCCATTAATGATTTCATTGAAAATTGATTAATATCAACAACTTTTTTTTATCATGTAATAAATCATTAATTCATTTCTTTAATCATTATTTTCAATAACGTACAGTAAAAAAATGATAACTCGAGAAATTGATGTATGTACATCAAGGTAGTCCTTAAAATGTGTTCGATGAAAGTTGGACTACGACGCCTGCTGAAATGTTTCCAAATGATTTAAATGAATTCCCTGCATTTTTTAGATTTTTGGAACAACATTGTCCCGTACCGGTAGAATCGTCTTTTTATCCATTTGATTAACATGGGATTTCGTCCTAAACACAGCCCTGACAATCGGAATGCGACGTTAAGCGTTGCTTGAACGTCATCATGAACGTCGCATACGAAAATTACTTAAAAAAAGCCTTTTCAAACAAAAAATGATATGGGAGAGTTATATTGTGATATTTCAAGAGATATTTAGCAAAAAACGATAGTATTTGCCTTAATTCGTCATTTCGGATAACAACGATTTTTCCTTAATTTGCTATTTCATAATTTCAGCGTGTAAAAACAGTTTGAAGGAAAAAAATATCAATCTTGTCATTGGAAACGTTTGTTTTCTAACTTGCAAAAGTTATATAATGTCTAATTAGGTTTTTTAACAGATAAGGAATTGTAGCATTTCCTTGTAAATATACCACAATATTCTACAATTTCTTAACTGTTAAAAAACCTAATTAGGCATTACATAATTTTTGCAAGTTAGAAAACATGTTTTTTTATGATAAGATTAATATTTTTTCCCTTCAAACTGTTTCTACACGCTGAAATTATGAAATAGCAAGTTAAGGAAAAATCGTTGTTAACTATCCAAAATGACGAATTGAGGCAAATCCTGTCGTTTTTTTTCGCTAAATATCTCTTGAAATATCACAATATAACTCTCTCGTATCATTTTTTGCTTTGAAAAGGCTTTTTTCAATTTTCGTATGCAACGTTCATGGCGACGTTTAACGTCGCATCCCGATTGCCAGGGAGTCTAATTTTTTGCATATATACTTTAAACATCTTTTTAATGCTGTAATTCATCGTTCATACCTATGTCAAACGATAAAAAAATATAAAGTCTCTTAATTAACACCCTGAACGTGAGTTCGAGGCAGGAAGAGAAAAAATCATACGGATTCTGCATTTTTTCAATAAAGCAGGAGGACTTACATGGCGTCCTCTGGCCCATCAGGTGGAGCACTTGTCCCCCTTTTGGCCAGCTTGTCCGCCATTTCATTTCCGCGGATGCCAGTGTGACCTGGCATCAACACCAGGACGGCCTTATTGTTCACCCTGGCTAATTCCGTCAAGGCCTCTCGGCACTTCCGTACCACCCTCGATGTAAATCTGGGAGACGTGAGCGCAGCAATAGCTGCTCTACTATCAGAGCAGAAACTTATCCTGCGCCTATGATTTCCCAGTCTTATTGCCATCCTAGACAATAATCCCTATCCTGTCTAGCAGACACTTCCTCCGTATCTGTGTATGCCTGGTACCTTCTTTCCACAAAACCCGGAGCATCCAATCTAAACGCTGTAGCAGCAGCCCGCGTCTGGATTGTCAAGTACAGCGGGCCCTCATCGAGCAAAGCTCCCATGGCGGCCACCGAGGTGGTCCTGGGAGCACCCGTGATTCCCCTGAACGCAAGGGCCTGCAATCTTTAAAGGTCCTACGAACCCCCTCTCGCTCTACTCTTGTCCACCACACTACTGACGCATGTGATAATCTAGGCTTAACCACCGCATCATACAGCCAGAATACTTGACAGCATTTGCAGTGCGCGCTCCCAATACTGCCGCGACCGGGGCTGTAGAGGAAAGTGTTTCTCGGAAAATAGGGCCCCTCACCTTTGAGCCTTGGTCCCGAGTTGAAATTCATTTCTTACGCTCTTAATACCACCGCGCCGAAATTCTGGAAATTTATTGATGAAAAGTGAGGCTCGCCCGTGGCGGTATTGGGAGCGTCGAATAGTGAATGAGTAATGAAGAATGGCGGGGGACAGAACTCGAGCTCGGACGATCATTCCCCTAAGTAGCGGCGGAATTGGGAGCGCGCACTGTATTAATTTGTCTTTCTACATGCTCTTTCCAGCTCAGCTTAGAATCCAGGGTAACCCCCAGATACTTAACCGATCCGGTCAGGCCGATCATCTTACTAAAGAAGGTGATAGCCCTAAAAGACTCCACCTTGGATCTTCTGGTAAAAAGCATAAGTTCAGTATTCTCCGGATTAACCATGAGTCCGACCCTCATGCACCATTTTTCCACGACCTTTAAGGTCCTCTAAATGAGGTCCCTCAGGGCACTCAAATGTATGCCCTTGGCCATGATCATAATGTGGTCAGCATAAGCGACGACATACACTCCCAAGTTCCGAAGTTCCCTCAGGAGTCCGCCGGCGACAAGGCACCACAAGAGGGGTGACAGCACACCCCTTTGCGGACACCCCCGTCTAACCGTTCCCACCACACTAGCAGCACCCCATACGCTAGTGACCTTCCTGGTCCTTAACATGTTCACCATCCAGTCCACAAGTAGTCCTGGTGTACCATGATGAAATGCCTCCTCCCGCACCACCTGGTATGGGGTACCATTGAAGGCCCCCTCAATATCTAGGAAAGCCGCGATAACGTACCCCTTTTCCTCCAGCTGTATGACGACCAAACCCTCTCTGTATGCTGAACCCGGAAGTGGATGTAGTTGTGATCAGGCAAGGTGGGTTCGTTAGAGACCCCCCAGTCTGTGACCAATACTTCCATGCCCCGGGAGCACAAGGTCAAGTCAATCACCTCGCTCCTGAGGGCATTTCGGAAGGTCGGTTCACTGCCCCGGTTCAGCAAACACAGCTCGGTCACTACCAGATACCCGATCAATTTTTCACCTCTCGTGTTGGTATCTGTGCCGCCCCACACAACATGGTGTGCATTGGCATCACACCCCAACGGGAAAGGGAGTCCCGAGGAGCTACAGTACTCCACGACCCTTCTAATTTCCTCTGAAGAAGGAAGGTCTTCTTCGTATGGGAAGTAGGCAGAGAACAGGACGATATCCCGCCGCTCTCCCCCCTCACCCGTTACGCTAGTTCTTCCCGTTGCCACGTCCCTGCTCGTAAGGCCTGGCAGCATGTCAACGTCCACTCCCCGAGCTACAATACAAGCTCGAGGTCTTTCAGCACCGCCCATCTCTTGGAGAATGGTCCCCATGCCACCAAGCCCTGAAACTCTCCCCCTCGCTATGAAGGGTTCCTGAATTAGGGCGACACCTCTTTGCATCTTGGTAAGAAGCCTCCCTAGTTGGCAGGAGGCTCCATAACTTCAATGCAAGTTGAACCCCAGTGCCAGCAAGCATATGTATCCCTGGCAACTAGATCCGACTTCTTAGCCGGTCCTCCAGTCCCGAGGTTCCTTCGCAGTCCCTCCAGTTTTCTCTAGACCGTAACTTTTCCTTCTCTGCTCTCAGCTTCTTTCTTCAGACCCAGGGCACAGCCCGATTTCCTCTAGTTACTTCAGGCGTCAAATCCCGTGGAACCAGCTCGGCATCTTCTGAGAGCCCCGAGGCCGACTCCACGATTATTTCGGGCAAACGAACTCCTTCATCGGTCGCCCGCAAGTGCCCGGCGACCTCCCCATCAGGCTCGGTATCCCTCGCCATCATAGTAAGGCCCGGCACCCCCAGCACCCGGTGAAGGTACATCGCTGCCCGTATTACACCCCAATTCCCCACGTAGACAGAAAAATATGGAAAAATATAATTCTGATCCTACAAACTGCTAGGGAAAAAAGTGTCAGCCCGAGCAGAGCCCCGCATGCCCGGGTAAGGCTAAATACCGAAGAGGTCGACCCGGTACTCTACGGGCACCGTTAAGAACACCCCTCCTTGGGTGCCATGCACCCCTAGCACGGTTGCGCGCACCCTAGATTAGGGCACAAAGTTGCCCCCTGAAGGAGAGTCACCCGATGGTCCGCTGTGCACGGATCTATCGGGAGGCCGCTTCTTAGTCGCCTCAGAGTCCCTTCACCCCTGCTCGCCCCTTCCTCCTACAGGGATACCCCTGCCAGACTCGAAAAGGCCGGGTCAGAGCCGGTGTCCTGCCGCTCACTCACTCACCCTCAATCAAGGGCGGGTCCGTTTATAGGAGCCCCCTGCCATTCATGGGCAGAGCCCGTTTAAAGAGATTCCCCCTTTCTGTCTTCTGTGCAAAATGTCGGAAATGATGTACAACTATGTACATGTGAATTTGCACAGATGACACAACGTTGTAGGAGAAATATGAATTTCACCCCGTTATACCCCATGCTCCCCTACACAAATAAAAACCCTAGTAAATTAGATCCTCATGAAAACCTTATGATAATTCAATTTTTCATTACGTGACGTTAAAAATCTTTAATTTCTTATAAGAATGTATTTGATAACATCTTATAAGAAAAAAGGCTTATAAAATTATGTTGATGAATTCTTTATGATAAATCGAAATGTCTTATAAAGTTTCTATAAAGTCACCTTATAAGAAGCTATATTCTCTTAAGAAATTTTATTTTCTTATAAGGTTCTATTACAAGGATCAAAATTACTAGGGAGTATTTTAAGTTATCATCGATATTGTTATTTATAATCATCATGATGATTATCTTCAATACATAAATTAATACCATCACGAACATCAAATCTTTTTTACTATTGGAATAATTAAATTATACTTGTCGATTCAGTAGTATCGACGTTTATTTATTTATTATTATTATTATTATTATTACTATTACTATTATTATTAATAACATATTCAATTATCATTATTATTATAAATCAGATGATAATGGTTTATATTATTGTTTCACAGGATATATTCTACTTGAATGTGTGAAACTTAGCAAAACAGAAAATCATTTCAAAAAAAGAACCTCTTAAAAATTAATTTATTCGTACAATTTTGTAATAACTTTCATGAATATTTTTCTAACGACCAGTACTGAAGTTACAACAATCGTAGAATGATTTTATTAGTCAATGAACATAGAATATTATAATATTACAGGGTTTGCAAGTAACGCGTTACTTTTACAGCGTTACTCTAAAACGTCACATTTTTTACTATAACGATAAAAGTAACGGATAACCAGTAACGGAAATCCCGTTACTTTTATGCGTCTCATTAAATTTTTGCCACAATTTGTAACTTTTTAAGGAATGTTCTAAAACTGAGATAATAGTAATTTTCGAATGAAAAATACTATATTAATAATTCGCGATGAAAAAATGTAGAGTATACGAAATTTGTGTAAAAAATATTGACGAAGAATATGCTTTTTTACTTTTTATTAGAAAACTCTCACAATTCAAAGCGTTGAATTTTAGAAATTCGCATAAAAATATGTAAAAAAAACTTAAAATCTATAGATTTCAAAATTTATAGCAGGATCTGTAAAATCTAGAGATCCTGCTCGCAAATCTTATGGAATATAATGAATATGTACGGCAAAAAAAAGAGAAAAATACGAAAAATACTAGATTTTCATGTTTTTTGATTCTTTAAAAATTTATGTAATTTCAGGAATCGGAAAAGTTTAATTTCTCGAGCTTTGAATTCCAAAAATATATGTTAACAGAAGTCTATAGAAAAAGATAAGAAAATTTTTCAAAACGTATAACTCTGTGAAAGATACAAAAATATGGAGGGTACTCTGAATTTATTAAGAAACTATTTTCAGCAAAGTTGATCGAAATACTTTAGAAATAATAAACTCTCAATTCTATCTCATTCTGGAAATTCAAAGAGATGTCTTTAAAAAAATCAAAAATTCCACAACATTCTATATAAATTTGAAAATACAGAAAGAAAATACGTAAAGATAAATACGTGTACATATATGAAACATTGAAAATCTTTCAAATACCAGAAATTCATACAGCAATATTTAAATAAAATAAACGATCCTGTTTTCTGGAAAATTTTGTAAAACACGGAAAATTCCATTATGCTCAAATTCTAGAGTTCGAAATTATTGAAATCTATGTAACAATTTATATTATAAGAATACTTAAATTACATAAAAATACTAAAAAATTGTGCAGCATTCTATCATCCTGAAAAATACGAATAGTTTCAGAAATACCAAACAATCCTTCAAATCAAAAGCCTCTTAAATACAAATAGTTTAATAAACTTTGAATTCTAAAGCATAAATTTCTTGAAATCTATGTATCGATGTACAGAAAAATAGCACAAATTTATAAAAATATTAGACAATCCTGCAACATTTTATACATACTAAAGAATACGAGAAATTCAAAAATTCTGAAAACCTGGGTAGGTATTAAGATTCTCTCAAAAATCTAATAAATTTGCGAATGTTTCCTTGTCGCTAAAACTGAATCAAATGTCATATTCAGAAATTTTGTGAACTTGAAATGAATATAAAAATTTGAGCAAGCTGATTGTTTTTTTTTTTTTTTTTTTTTTTTTTTCAGGGTGAAAAATTACGGATTAACATTTTTTATTATATATCTAAAATAAACCATTTCTATAGAACAAAACCACGAATACGTTGATGTTGTTTTTCTCAGCCTTAGTTTTTCAATGTCTTATTATTTACATTCAATTCATTCCAAAAAGTAACGTGAAAGTAACGGGATGTTCCTTTTTAATGGTAACGGCAACGAGTTACTATTTTTTTTCATGTAACGGTAACGTAACAAATTAATTTTTTCGCCTTTGTAACGGTAACGCAACGCGTTACATTCTTTTAAGAAACTTTCCAAACCTTGTAATATCATAACGTTTTTTGCAAGGTGCCGTTAGAATTTCTGCAAAAACCGTGTGCTGTAGATCGAAAAAATTCTGAATTCGTATGATTTTTTCTCCTTCGGCCTCGAACTCACGATCAGGGTATTAATTAAAAGACTTTATATTTTTCTATAGTTTGCCATAGGTACGAACGATGATTTGCAGCATTTAATCGATTCTTACAGTGTTTTGTGGGTCTGCCAAAAATTATTGACTGTATTTAGGACGAAATCTCATGTTAATAAAATGGCTAAAAAGACGACTCTACTGTCACAGGTTAACGTTGTTCTAAGAATCTGGAAAAACTCATGGAATTTTTTTGAATTATTTGGAAACATTGCATAGATGCGTCTTAAGTCAAAATTCTACCAGGCCCATCTTCAAGATTGTCCTAAAGTACATAATCACCTATTTTTACTAATGATCAGCTGATAATGGTAATAAATAATATATATTGAATATCGGAAGTACTGCAGAAGTTGGCGAAAAATTGACAAGATTCATCTGAGTATGCTATAAAGTAGGCGGGATGAGGGAGAAGGCAGAGGGCTTTTTTCGGCTTTTTTTCTGCTATTACCCAAGGGCGGGACGATCCGGCCCTGCATTCAACGTTACAATGACGAATTCTCGATTTTCTCGCATGCTTTATCGGCTTGTTTCCCCGTTATTTCCAGCGCTGAATCCCCCACGATGAGTCAGGCACCCACGCTAACACCCCAAAGAATATATTGCGCTCGGGAGAAGATGCGTCGTCTGCAAATCCACTTTTGTCTGGTTTTTTACGATCTTTCTCGGAAACCCTCTTGCGAAAAAAAACTACGAAAACTGTAGATTTTTCACTATTTTTGACATCATAGTTTTTATAGTTGTTAAATTTTTAACATAGTTTTTGGAGTTTACTTGTTTTAATATTTTTTTTTATAGTTTTTATGCTTTTGGGTGACAAAACTTTATTGTTTCAATGATAGCACTGTGCGACAAAATTTAACCTTAGGAATTCGGAGCTGCTCTCATTATGATAAATCGATCGTATATGATCCCAAAAATATCCCTTTCACAACATTTTGTAAAGTTGGCTCTTGTTTGCGAGATATTATTTGTTTTAGTTTATAATGTTCGAGTCGCGTATTTTCCATGATAGTGATCGGATTTTCATGATTAAAAAACAACAATACACGTATTTGACGTCAAGAAATCTATTCCCGCAATCAGATTTTGAAAAACCTCATCTTTCCGAAGTTAAGTTTCGGCCTAAAAAACCGTTATTTTTTTCGGGGAAAAGGTGACGACTAGATCGCTTTGACTATTGCCGTTACTGGTACCATTACTGTACCTTAGGCCCACGAGGCTTTCAAGCGGATACAATGGGCGAGGCGATCTAGTCATCACCTTTTCCCCGAAAAAAATAACGGTTTTTTCGGCCGGCAGTTACCTTTGGAAAGACGAGGTTTTTTTAAAATCTGATTGCAGCAATAGATTTCTCGACGTTAAATACGTGTACTGTCGTTTTTGAATCATGAAAATCTGATCACTATCATGGAAAATACGCGACTCAAAAATTATAAACTAAAACAAATAATATCTCGCAAACAAGAGCCAACTTTGCAAAATGCTGTGAAAGGGATATTTTTGGGATCATATACGATCGATTTATCATATTGAGAGCAGCTCCGAATTCTTAAGGTTAATGACTTAATCTTGACCTTTTCGCGAAAAGTGTTAAATATTAGTGTTTTGCATATCATACGTCATATACGTGTTTTGTCGCATCATTTTGAGCATTTTTTAATTCACTCTGAAACACCGAAATTCGACTTCTGTCGAAAATTACGTTTCTGATCTGAAATTAGTCCAAAGAATATTACATTTTTTACATTATAGTTTAGTATAGTTTTGTGGATTTTCGGTTCTAGTTAAATTGTATTATTATTATTATATATTATATATTATTATAATATATAATATAGGGCCCAAATATCCGAAGAACCATAAACTTTTTTCCATATTTTTTTGTACATACGTACATAGCTAGAAAATCACAAGATTTCTGTAGCTTCGATGGTTTTTATATTTTTATTAATGTGCTGTACATAGTTTTACGTAATTTTTTGAAGGTTTTTCAATTTTCCTGTAATTTTCAAATTTGTGTTGAGTTTTTCTTCTTGCACACTGTTATTTTCTGTATTTTTTCTTTTTGTTATTTTACTGTGCATAGATTTCATTTTTAAAAATTCAAATTTGATTCTATAAAAATTCATATGGTAAAATTTTTTTAATTAAAATCTTACATTGTAAGTGGAACTTTTTTTAAAATCTTTAGAAGGCTAGGAGAATTCAAGAGTTCATGTATATGAAAGATGTGAGTCAGTCTGAGAAAACTACAAAAACTAGGAGTAAATTCTGAAAACCATAGATTAATTGTAAAAAAAACAGGAAGAAAATAATGTGATACGCTCGAGTTCCAAGCGAAGAGCTTCCGAGCGAAGAGCAATTTCTCCGAATTTGCTCGCCCGTGCTGGCGTGCTCGTCTCGAGTGCGAGAGAACAGTGCCGACGCTACCACCCATGCATGTTGGGTGCCAACGAGGTGCTTCCCGAGCGCGGTAAACTTGATGCCCGGCACTGACTTGAAAAAGCCTGCCGAGCGGGTCCGAGCTCAGAGCATGCCCGCTGGGCTTGTTCTTCGCTTGGAACTCGAGTGTATTGATGAAAATCACGATGAAACTTTATAAAAACTAAAACTAAATTATTTCCTTCAGTAATTTTCAATCACCCTTGGTAAGAATTCAAATCTTTAGAAGCCAGACTAGAGTTTATGATATCCATGATTGCAAAAGAAATTCTGAAGATGATCAAGTATCCATTATTACTAAGTACAATTTCTCAGGCTATTAGTTATATTTCAATTGGAATTCACAGGTATGGACGAGGGTTACTGAAGTCGAATTAGGTCTACCAATCAGTTGAAGATTAAACCGTAATCTTAATAAGCCAACTACACTTTCAGAAACAACAGCTGATAAATCATCAACGAATCTTGAATCATGTCGGATTGTCAAACTCAGTTTTTTGGGAAATTCTTTTTCTCAATCCTGCATAGCTGAATCCGTTATAATACATAAGTGGAAAAAATCTTCTCATAAGAGTAGCTAATATTTATTGAAAAACTTGTTCATATTGAAAAAAATCTCAAGATCTCAGCAAAAATGTTTAACTTCTAAGTACAACCCTATTTTTTATTTATTGATTTATTTATTTTTTGACAATTAGACTGTTGAACATTGACATTCTTTAGGTACCACTTATTTCTATAAGTTAGTTCTATTTAGCTCTGAGGATCGCAATCACATTGCATACTAAATAATTTTATCAACTGTAAAATCCATGATGGTGTTGCTTTCTCTTGACGCGTGATAATCCCCTCGAAATCGATATGAAAATGTTGCGGTGGCTCTCGTGTAACAAAATTTTCACCCGCGGTTGCATTGTTTTTCACGTTTATCTGGATCATTCGATTATTCGCAACTTTCTCTTCTCTTTATTTAAACCCAGTACCTTTTCATTTTTTTTTAATATTTTGCAAAAATGTATTGAATGTATTTGAAAATTACAACTTGTGAAAATCCAGAGTTCTTCATAGGTACCATAGTTTTCTCTCATGCTCTTTAATTAGTCACGAACTTCTGGATCCAGTTTGAAAACTTGCAAAACATTTATTATTTGACATAAAAATACATAGAGAACTAGAAAATATGAAATATAGAGATCACGTATTAAAGAGAAAAAGAATCATGTTTTCCATTACTTTTATGTGAAATATTATAAGTTAGTGCACGAAAGAACCATAATTTTAAAACTATCAAGTTTTGAACCGAATGATATAATGTCAGATACCTTGTTCCGTTTGTCATCGGTGAATTTTCATGTGCTGCACGTGTCATAAAAGCCAGTTTTGCTCCCTAATCCAAGTAAGGGGCCTTCTATCTCGCCTTCTATAAATGATGTCATGGTCCTAGGACGGAGGTGGTTCTCGACGATGTGGTGTCACTAATTTTTCTTCAAATGAAAGAATGTTCCAGTCGAAAAATTTGCAGCATCTTTTATAAATTTTCAATTTTGTACATACAAGCTGCTTTGATAGATGTTTTGTGATAAAAACCAGTTATTTCAATCGCTTTTCCAGTCTTATTTAAAATGTTCAAAGGACAAAATAAGTGGCGTATAAGAGGAAGCCGTGGAAGAAAAAATCGTGAAGGTGCCTAAAAAAACCTCTTCGTACATTTTTTTGTTAGTTGCAATTAAACTATATCGCCTGTAATTCGTTGGATACTTTGAATGAAACATTTTGATAAATTAATGGAATAACATACAAAATGAAAAAGTTTTCGTCCTTTTTTGCATTATATAAGTGTGACGTAATATCGAGGGCAGAGAGGGGGTCCACGGTTTTGTGACAGGGGGAGAGGGGTTCATAAAATGCTAAAAAAATGTGAAATCATTTATGGAAGCCCTCTAAATGGTGACTGGCGAGGCTCTTTACGAGACAATGAATATACAAATCAGCGTGATTTTTTATAAGGGCCTCTTTTTATCAGTTAGGAAGTATGATGAGTTGTGAAAAAATATTTTCATTTCGCCTGACAGCTGTCACAGCGACAAAAGAGAAAAGTGAACTGGACATATAATATCCCTCTTCATTTTTATTGTTGGAGCTTAACAGTCTCGTGACACTTTCATTATTCGGCCCAATCATCGCTGGGGAATCTATTTCGGGAACCTGTTTGATTCCTTTTTATTAACGGGATCATCGGTTTGTCCGAGTTTTTGATTCTCTCCACGGTTGTTGTTGTTATTGTTATTATTATTCTTTCGTCGAGCATTCTATACACGAACGAAGATGAATTTGTATGTACACGCATTTTATTATCAGCGAGACTATCGGTGAACATGATGAATGGACGCGAAGCAAAATAAAAACAGCGTTGCGAAGCATCACGCTGTATGCAACCAAATCTATTAATTCCATTGAAATCAGCAGCAATATAAGTGTTCGATTTGTTATAATTTTCCATACAATTTTTTCGCCAAGTGAATATGTCAGATAAGATTCAGAATATTTTGTAAATTCAATTTATCGACAATTTTTATATTTATATTTTGATAATAATTTGATCGTTGTTTTTTTACGATTGTTAACAAATGGCTTTTCTTTCATAACGTTTCCATTCGAGTTCCATTACTGCATTTGATTATAAGTTATTAAAAATTATATCAAATTGTTAAAAAAATGATGAAGTAGGCAAATTTGTATTCACAAAACGAAAAATAGTTACTTAAAAAATTGATTATTGCGAATTTCATCGCCCATAAATTTCTAAGGCCGATTTTTTTCATCGAATTCATTACAAGAAGAAAATTATATGATAGTTAAAAAGAAAGGCCAGAAAAAAAGATTTTCAAATAAATTATGGTTTTTATCGATTTATTGAAAAATATAAATGCACTTAAAAAAAAAAAACCTCTTAGTAGTCCCGAAATTTTTTCTTAAAAAGTGCTATACTAGTCTTGCTCCGGAAACACGAGATGAATCTCTATTAGAAAATGATAGTTGGTGTAGCAAAATCTGATGTAGGTAGTATATGTATTTGAATTACGTTATAGAGTTGTACTTGTTCATAGACTATGGTGTAATGAAAAGTAATATAAGCTATACTGAAAAATTAAGTACTACTGTCGTAAAAAAAGTAATTCACATATTATTATAAAATATTAAATTTAGATTGCATAAATTAGGCATCTGTGAAGGTGAATATATTATCAACGATTATCAAAGACTAATGACCAATGACCAAAAGCTCAAAACATAATCAACAAAATATGATCACAACAACAAAAAAACAAACATAATTAACAAAACAAATCAATATCGTTTCCCAAAGTTGGTGAACACGATCCTTTAAAAATGCACCCACAAAGCATGAAACTGATGAAAAAAATAGGAAACAGAAACGAAGGACTGTGTATGTCCATGCAATAAATTCCTACTATTCGACACACTGCTCAACACAATTTAGACGTAAATAGACGCTTCAATCCGTCCGATTTCAGCCATATTGTTGCATCGAGGAAGAAGCTTGTCACGTGACACATCTGTGCATGCGCAGAGGAAGTTTTGTCTGAAAGGGCTATACCATATATGAATTCATACAAAGTAGAATAGCAGTTTATCGTATATGAGATCGGATAAGTTGATCTTTCAAATAGCTTAATGTAGAATCAAAATTGTAAATTTTCGTTGATGATGCACTAAAATATATTGAACACATATTATACAATTTGAAATTTTGCATAAAGTATAATTCCATTGTCTTGACTTCTGCTATACCAACATTTCACATTTTGTGTAAGTGATTTACTCAAAACAGCTGCTTCATATGATACTTTTTACGAAAAATATGTTAAAAAAACTGTAAATTCGTTTCGTTTTCACGTCGCGATGGAAGTATAGCAGATACTGAATGTAATTATCGTACTGTTTAAGAGGTTTTTTTTTTCAGTGTGCAAGAATAAGAAAATCGAAGATTTTGATACATATATTCGGGATGAGTTTCGTTAAAATCGATATTATGAGAGTGGCAGCTACATCAAAATTTTTAGTTTGTCAAGGCAAAGTTACCTCTCTATTCATCATTTTCTTGAATGATTTGTTAAAATTTAATGTCCGGATTACATTCTCTTAATTACAAAATGTTTTTCGTTTGATTTCTCAGTCATTCGAGTAAGAAATTACTTTTTTCGAATGATTCGAACATTTTGTAGTAAAGTTTAGATACATAGAGACAGAGCTTTTACATGATGGAAAAATTGTATTTTTTCCAATTGTAACCGCCTGAAATGCAGAGAATTTTATCGATCAATGCAAATAATCATTTATTCCAAAAAGAAAATAAATTTACAATTGAAGGCACCTATCGAATAAGGGGTTTCGCGCTCGACCTTTGCTTGCCGCTCCAAGCAAAGGTCGAGCGCGAAACCCCTTATTCGATCGGTGCCTTCAATTTTCTAAATTTTTCATCCAAAATATTGAGATCACAAATTTCATTGGATCCAGAATGTTTTTTTTTTTCATGTTTTTTTCTCAATTTTGTCAACTCTTCAACTTGGCTGTATATTCCATGAAAAAAAATTCATAAATAATTTAAAACACTGAGTAATTGATAATGAGAATAAATTTCTTCATTTTTGTCAATACAAAAATGTAAGAATGCAGTCAGTTTGATTTTCTGAAAAAAAAAAAGAATATATGTATAAACATAAGATTTTCAAAATTTTTTATTCGAAATGTTGAAATCACAAATTTTTCCGGTCTCGAAATTTCGACGGTTTATTCATGAAATTCATAATCATACATATTTTGTATTTTTTCATTTTATGCCGTTCTTTCTGACTTTTAGTTTGTAGGTAGTAAATTCGATAAAAATATGTAAATAAAAACTCCATAAAATATAATGCGGTCTAGAATTCGCATTAATCGTAATCAGTCGATAGCAGTGACTTGTATTTTTTTTTATACGAAATCAGCTATAACGAGCGCTGTACGCCGCCTGTGAAGTGATCGTAATGTTCCCGTTTATCGACCAAGCGCATGATAATCAAAACTGGCCATAATCACCCCATTATGACCCTCCAAAACTGAACATAATGAAATTTTTTTTTTTCTTCGATTTCGGAAATCGCCTTTTCATTCCGTCAAAATAGGCATTTCCAAAATTAAAAAAAAAAAAAAAAGAAAAATTCTCCTCATGTCCAATTTTTGAGGGTCACAATTGGGGTCTTTATCGCCAATTTTGACTATTATGCGCACGGTTGGTAAACGAGAACATTACGATCATTTTACAGACGACCCTCATCGCTCGTTATTGCTGATTTTGCATAAAATATCGTATGCACCTCGGAAAATACATGGCCGTTTCCATGTGCCGATCGTGGTGTTTTCGGAACGCGCCGAAAGAATATGAGCGCCGTATATTGTGAATTCCGTCAAAAAAGGCAATTCCCAAAACTCACAATATACAAGGCGCATGTTCTTCCGACCCGCCCTGAAAAAACCACTATCGGCCCATAATGACGGCCGTATATACCTCGGGGCATAATTTATTATTAGTTTATAGATTTGAAGTCTAAATTAACAGTGGCGGACTAAGTACTTCTGAGGCCTGGGGGGGTCCTGACGTAAGGACTCCCCCTCAGCTATTATGAGTTTTTTTTTTAGAATGCACATCTAGATTTTTAATGTTTTACGATCGCACATGATTTTTATCATTGCTAATTATGTCTTATATTGTTTAACTATTTTTTTTTTTTCATTTTTTTTAATTTATTGGGGGCCCATCTACCCTCAGTCCGCTACACATTTCTTTATTCAAACATACATTTTCTGAATCGTTCAATCAAAAATTAAAAATCTTAAACTATTCACATATTTTGCGATGAAGTTTTGAATCCAGAATCTAAAATTTGCCACTCTCTTTGTTGCAATTATTGCTTTTCGAAAATGCTGTTCAATTACAGACATTGCAGTAAATAATAATGATCGATAAACCGATCGATTTTCGATACTAATTTCGATCTATCATCGCATATTTTAAACAAATTTCGATTCTCTATAAAAATAATATAAAAAAATCCCTCACTCCTCCACCTTTATATATTTGTATGGGGATTTTTTACTTTCTGACTTTTTCAGTATTTTATAGCTAACTATTTTGTGAAAATTAATCCTAATTGATTTTTTTTTCATTTTTCAAGTTATAGCAAAGTAAAGTGTTGTCGAGAGAGTAATGGTATACTTGTACGAAATAATTTTTTATTTTTATATTATAAAAATGTGATGATCCCAAAATTGTTACCTGCATTTTGTCTTTGCTTAAAGTAAATGTAACTTGTGAAATACATATAATCTGAAGTTTTAATTACTTTTTTCAGAAGTGCAATAGGCAAAAAATGACGACCAGTGGGGAGGTCTGGGTGCAATGGTTCACGTGTTGCCTGACCCAACAAGGCCCAGGAGGCCCACGCAACAAGCAGCGCCAGAGAGCGCCACAGCAACAGCGTCTTAGGATAGACCGGAGCATGATCGGCGCCCCCACGAATTTCCAACACACAGGCCATATTGGCAGCGGGGATTTAGACATGGCTAGCGCTCATTTAAACGCCATCCAGTCCCAAATGCAGGGCAAGGGTGGTTACGAGACTTCCTTCGGCGTTAAGGTAGCTTGCATAAACAAATCTAACTAATAACACTGTGCGACAAATTTCAGATAAAATTTTGATCCGGGAAAATATTAATGAAAATGGGATCTACACTAAATTTAAAGACATACGTGTTCCAGGGTTTCGTTGGATTAGCTCAAAAAAGCTTTCCATTCAAACCTTGAGGTGTGAGAAGGACACACTTACTAAAGTGATGCGCTAGAAAGAGATGAGAGATGAAACAAATTGTTAAATATGCCAATTTTGCGACCTAACTTATAAAAATCATGACACGTGTATCTTCATATTTGGTGTAAATTTTATTTTTGCTTTTATTTTCCGAGATCAAAATTTGTGTTACACAGTGTAATCGATTTTAGAGTCGTTCGAACATATTTAACACAATCATGCCAAGTTTTCCTGAAAAATTTAAATGCCGTTGTTCTCGGGGAGAATGAGAATAGGTACCATGATACCATAAACATACTCTCCAAATCTGCACTGTTTCGCAGTGCATATTCACTGTCTTCCACTTTGGAAATTTCTCACTTTTTTTGAATAGTAGAAAATATTTCACTGTTTTCAAGCAGAGAGTACTATACTTACTCTCTTAATTTTTTTGCGTGAATTTTCACTCTACATTTAGTCAAACTACTGAAATTTCAACAGAGAGCGAACATTCACTCTAAAAAAGTAAATCGTTATGTCTCAGAGAAGTTGAATTACACTTTTATATTCTAGTCAGATTCTTCTCTAACAAAGTGTCGAGTTTCAGTTTGAGAAGAGTGGAATTTCACTACTTTTGAGTGATTTTTCACTTTAAAAGATTTTTATGACTCAATGTAGAATGGGAATTTCCTCTAAAGAACTAAGAGAGTGGATACTACATGCTAAATTTTAGCTTGTTTCGTGAGTCGCACCGGCTGACTTCCCCTTATTGAAGTGGAAAATGTAGTTTGAGTTTTTAATTGTTATTACTCGTTGGTGAACAAACATCAAAACCAAAACGTCCAATCTAAAACATCTAAAATTTACAACATTAAATGGACGGAACATCCTAATTTATCAACATTCAACACTCAAAATATTTAAAAATTTTACGATTTGAAAATAGGGGAGGGGGGGTTATTAATTTTCGTTGCTTCTGGATGACTACAAACAGTGAACGCAGCATTATGATACGAATATCTTAAAATTAAGGGGCAGTCCATATATTATGTAACGCTCCTAGGGAAGGGGGGAGGTTAGCTCAATGTGACAGTTTGTTACATCGGGAGGGGGGCGGTGGAGCAGAATGTGACGTAACAAATGTTAGCAATTTACTATTTACACTTGAGATTGTCAAAACATTACGACGGATAAGGTTATTGAATAACATAGAGTGATATGGAAGGTCAAAACATGTAATAGAAGGCCATAGAATGTAATAGAACGACATAGAATATCATGGAACAATTTAGAAAGTTCGAGAAAGCGCTAGAACAGTGTGGCAGCGTCCAGAAGCAACGAAAAGTTTCTAGAAAAATCTAGGCCATAGGATTCCCCTATAAATAGCAAGCGTCAGCACTGGAAGGTGGAAGGCAGTTTTAGTCAAAGTTCAATAAACACGATTATGAATTTTAACATAGGTTTATGTAAAAAAACTTCCAACAAATGTTTATCAAAATTAACCGTGAACTTACACATCAAGTCCAATACCTACTAGTCAGTAAATTATTTCACTTGCCTTGCATTACGTTGTATAACATGCTTTTTTTCCATCAGGACTACACTGAGAGAAGAGCGCAACACTGATTATCTTGGTCCGCAATAATGGTTATTGCAGACAGGAATTTCGACGAAAAACTGGCTCTCCGAAAGAATCAGTGTTGTGCCCGCTACACGGATTATTTTATTCCGCAATACTCAGTATTGCGGTCCGCAATAATACAGATATAACACTGACAGTCGCGCCCTGAAACGCTCCTTTTTGCGCGCCGCTATACTCATAGTGGTGGTCCGCAATATTCAGTATGATCGGCCCAATTTTTCAAATTTCACGCTCCGCGACACTCAAAACAATGTTTTGACGAGCGAAAATCATTGGGACGTCCAGCAGTAATTATGAATACGTGTGAATTGAAATTAGTGATCTATTTTATTCGTTCAAATATTTGACAGGACTGTGATAAGATTTTTAAGGCTAAACTAATAAAAATTTTACTAAAAATCAATTCTTTTCAATCGACCTAACGAAAATCTTATAAATATGTTTAACTTTATAGAATATTGTCTAAATTTTATACGAATATGAACTCACCTAGTTACGTAAGATTTATGATATTTTTTGTTGTTGTTGAAATAAAATAAATTATATTCTAATCTTGTAAATATTTTCTTATGAATCTGTTAATCACTAATCCCTCGGATCAGTAATTTTATTCTAATAATTTTTCATAAGAATAAATTTTTAGACGGTTTTAACGTGTTTAGTCTTAAAAGAATTCTTAATTCTTATAAAGTATTTTGAATGAAGGTCATAAGAACAGTTCAAAAGGGTTTTTACGGTCGGTTAATAAATACGAATTGAATTTTTTTTATAAGTTTTTGTCTACAAGGAAATTGATGTTTTTTATTTATTTATGAAAATAAAATTTTTTTTCTATTTTCTACTCTTCGTATACTAATCACGAGTTTAAATAATCTTAATAAACCCCTTCGAAACTTTTTTTATACAAACTACATATAGAAAATGTTACAAGAATTGAGAATTCATCTATGACTGACCTTATTCAAACCTTTTCAAAATTTATTTTAATAAGAAATCATTAAAATATAATGTTCACATGATAAGAATATTATTGATTATACATAAACAAAAAAATATAACATAAATCTTTAAAGAAATTCATAAAATGAAATTTTTTACCGATGTAGCAGAAAACATTAATACTTGTAACAAGGATTTGAACATTTTTTTGTGAAAGTGAATGATGGTTGTGGATCAATATACCCCATCGTATGGTCTTATAATGTAAGTTTAAAATGTTGTACATTTGCTGTAAGCAAAGTTTGCCAAAAGTATCTGACAATTTTGAATGATTTCGAAGCATTTTAGAATTTTAGTTTCATTTTCAAGAAAAAAAAGCAGTATAAAGATTCAGTAAACATTGATAAGGTAAGTTCATATTCGTATAAAATTTAAACAAAATTCTATAAAGCTAAACATATTCATAAGATTTTCGTTAGGTCGATTGAAAAGAATTGATTTTTAGTAAAATTCTTATTAGGTTAGCCTTAAAAATCTTATCACAGTCCTGTCAAATATTTGAACGAATAAAATAGATCACTAATTTCAATTCACACGTATTCATAATTACTGCTGGACGTCCCAATGATTTTCGCTCGTCAAAACATTGTTTTGAGTGTCGCGGAGCTTGAAATTTGAAAAATTGGGCCGATCATACTGAATACTGCGGACCACCACAATGAGTATTGCGGCGCGCAATAAGGAGTGTTTCAGGGCGCGACTGCCAGTGTATTATCTGTATTATTGCGGAATAAAATAATCCGTGTAGCGCGCACAACACTGATTCTTTCGGAGAGCTAGTTTTTCATCGAAATTCCTGTCTGCAATAACCATTATTGCGGACTAAGATAATCAGTGTTGCGCTCTTCGCTCAGGGTAGTACAGAGCTTTATGTGTTTTGTTGTACTTATTGAATTTAGGAAGTTTGTAGGCCGAGGCAAAGCCGAGAAAAGTTACCGTATTTTGTATACCGAGGGGGAATAAACAAATTTTCCCTGCGACAGCAGGGAAATAAAGGGAAGTTTATTTTTCTGGGACGTATGAATATAATTATAATCGCTTCAAACCAAAAATTCAATAAGTATAACAGAATGCATAAAGCTCTGTACTTGTCCTGATGAAAAAAAAAAACATGTTATACAACGTAATGGAAGGTAAGTGAAATAATTTACTCACGACTAGATATTTGATGTGATGTATAGTTCACGGTTAGGCAGCAATCACAAACTTTTTATTTATTCTATGAGCACATAAAGAGCAGATAATTCTAACGTTGATTTTGAGTCCATTGAAAGATTCACTCGCGAGTTTTTCGATGTGGCGTGTAGGTCAAAGTCGAGCTGCCCCCGCCCTTGTAATAAAAAAAAATTGCAACAATACAAGTGGCATTGTTATTAAATAGGTAAAACTATCACTTGAAACAATCGCGAGCTCCTGAAAAGGTTTGTTTTCGTTGCAAGAAGATCCGTAGTGTAGATCGCGGCTGAGCCTAGTGTGCTTATTTAATTTATTCGTAGAATATAGTAATTTTGTTTTATAATTATAAATCGATAACTGATTCTTGGAGCACATAAAGAGCACATAATTCCAACGTTGATTTCAAGTCGATTGAATCATTTACTCGCAAGTTATTCAATGTGGGGTGTAGGTCTACTGTCGAGATACACCCCCCCCCCCCTGGAATGTTTTAAAAAAATGGGAAAAATTGGAGCACAAAAATTTTCAATTGGGGACGAAATAAGCACATAAATAGCACGTAATTTTCGCGTTTTCGCTTTTCGCAAATTCTATAAGGGGGGGGAGGGGGTGCAGCTCGACGCACCCAAAAAAGGTAGCTGTGAGACTCCGAAAGTACAAAGATTTTTTTACGAGTCTTCAAAAGTCTCCTACAGTTGATGTTATTCTCCAATTTGAATACTTTATTTCTTGGAATGAAAAGCAAAGGTATCGTTTAAGTACCAAGAGTATTTTAAGTATTCCATTATGCAGGGCCGTAGCTAGAGCCTCGGGGGCTTTGGGGCAACAAGTAAATTTTGGGCCCCCCTATATGTAAATCTTTTTTTCAAAATTTTATGTACACGTTTTCAAAATTAAAGTATCGATTCGAAGGTATTAAATCTGTTCTAGACGTCTATCTATCTATCTTTATCAATGTCTCTGATAAAGAAATTTCGTCAGAAGCCCAAAAATTTCTGAAAATTTTCCATGATCACGTTTCTTCCACATTTTACTCGTAATTACTCTCTTTGTGATCAGTGTTCAGGAAAAGAATTAGTCCGATCGATAGTGTTAAACAACTTGCCGTAATGATTATAATTGAAAACAGTTCCTTGACATCAAGTTATTTTGATGTATGCACTGCTTGTATCATGTTCCTGACACTTCCTGTCATAGTTTCAACGGCAGAAATATCATTTCCGAAATTAAAATTTATGAAAAATTATTTAAAATGCTCTATGGGACAAGAGCGATAGTGTGAATTGGCATTATTATCGATTTAGAATGAGCGAGCAAGAGAGATCGATTTTAGCGAAACGATCAACAAATTTGCGGCATGCAAATCGAGAAATCAGCGTCCGAAATAAAATTCATAGGTTAAGATACTAAGATTTGTTGGAATAAAAGAAAAAAATGTGATTTCGCACATCATCTAATAAAACTCCAAAAAAAAAATGTCCCCTACAGTCTTCGCCGAGGTAAGGCTCATTCAAGGCCCTGGGGCACCGCTCCACCTGCCCCATGCTAGCTACGGCCCTGCCATTATGTCAAACAAAATACTCATTCGGAGACTCTTGGAGACTCAAGTATTTAATTCGGAGACTCGAGAATATCGATTTTTAGAATGAGTATTCTGTTTTTCCGAACGGAACACTCTTTACGATCAATTTAGAGACTCAAAACACATTTAAGACTAAAAGATACTCTGGTTTCTTATGCTGGAGACCCAAAATTAGTGTACAAAATCTATTTTGCCTTTTTAACCTCAAAAGTGATTTTTGAAATTTTGTTGAATACTTCTATAAGATAATGCAATATATCAGATAATATTGGATGTTTCGTATTTTGGAAATGTTGGATTTCGAAAGTTTTGGGGTTTGTATGTTTCATCTTGGATATTTTGGAAGAGATGTTTTTTATCCCAAAATTTTTGGCAAAATGTTATAATTTGAAAAATTCATACAGCTATAAGTTGTAACGGGCACTTTTTGTCCCGTTACTGAATTTTTTTTTCTTTTCTCTTTCGAGTTTTCTTTTATGACGTGCATATTTCTCAGTAATTTTGAACAGGAGCTTTGGGAATCGTTGGTGAGATAATTAAGAATTATTTATGTAATTTTGTTGTTGTTTGTATTGAACATTTATTAGTATTTTTTTTTGTTTTCGCATTTTTATTTTTTTATTCTTTAAATTGGCGACCTCATATTTCTTTTTGCGAATCATTTGTTTTCTCGCGTTCGGGATTTTTGCGTTTGGCAGAATGTGAAATAGGGGTTGCAACGAGGGAACTTCAATAAAGTCGAGGGTGGACCTCTAAAAATCATCTAAGAGGGAACATCCTCTCCGTGACAATCCCTTGGGCATCCTTGTTGCCATTTTGCCGGGATGGAAGGTTCAGACCGACTTATAAAGGATCGTCTGCGTCGGGAAGGAGATTCAAATCTACACGGAATTCCAGGGAGGCTGGGAAAATCATGACAGATCCGGGTTGCCGAAAAACCCCGGATGCCCCCAGATCCTAATAATTCTAGTTACAACCTTGGAATAGAAGTGATCCTGAATTCTCGATACGGCCCTAAGAAATTTTCAGAAACTTTCGTGTTTTTTTCCGGAAAATTACGACCTCGACGCCCCCTTCTTTTTCTGAAGATAAGAGTTTTGGGGCCAAGCAGGGAACTCTCGAAGCGAGGAGGAGATAGGTTCAAGTTTTTGTTGAAAAAAGTGTGTGATCGCCAACGAGGAACGAGGCTCCCGTGTTGCTCTGTTTCTTTTGCTTGCGCATCAGCTCCGAGAAGTTTTTTTTATTTTTGTTGGTTCAAATCGTTTTCTTTTTGTTTGTTTTTGTTTTTATTTATATTATCGTAGAGGTCAGCCATTTCCGTAAATTTTATCATAGCATTCCCGGGCTCGGATTGTCTTTAATATGGAATAAATATCATTTTTTTTCTACTTCTTGTGTTGAGTTTTTTTTTTCAGTTGTTTTGTTTTGTTTTATTTGTTTGTTCATTTTTTTGTTTATTCGCTACTACTTAAGCCATCGATAGTGTAGGCCGATATTCGGATTTTTTTTTAATTATTCCGCTTCAAACCATTTTTCATCTCGAAAAATTGTGTTTGGCGAAGGGTGCGCGAAGTAGGTAATAATAATTTTTTTTTTTTTATATGATTTCCAAAATCGCGTTACAAAGTTAAAACGCAATAGCTTTCGTTGCTCAACAGAAGTTGGCTATTTAGGGATTCGTAATAATAGTCGAAAAAGTCTTAGTTGATTCAAAAGCGAACTCTCGCGTAATTGAAAGCGGAAAAAAATATATGCTCCTGCGTGGAGCACGCGTACCCGATGATTTGGCCGATTTTTTCGCGGCGCCACCGGTTGAGGTGCAGCCTTGAAAAAGAGGCGGCGGCGGCCTCCGGGTACATGAGAAGCGCGCATTATCGTCGCCTCACGTCGCGACGGGCCGCGATTTGCGAATACGCTGAGAAAAAAAAGGAAGAAAGAAAAAAACGGCCTTGAAGTGGAAATCCGAGTTCGAGGAGCGCTGACGACGTCGGTTCTGAGCTGGTTTGTTTATTCTCGTCGCGCCTATTCGGAAAAAAAGAGGGTCAATCGAACGCCCGCGGAAATAGATGAAGAAGCGGCGGGCTGTTGATTGAATCGCAAGGTTCAGCGAACGCGCGGCATCAATCGCGCTGATTCATCGCGGCCCGAGAATTTATCCATTTGCCCGATCAATTTCACTTTTGACTTGGAAATGCTTGCGCAATTTATGGGCTTTCAATTTTTGCACGCAGAGACAATGCTTACTGACAGAGCGGGAAGATTTATTCCTGTTACGAATAAATACGGAGAACAATGTTCAAAAAAGTATTTTTATTCAGGGAATTACTTTCCCAGACCAAGTTTTTGACAGATTTAAATGAAACTTCGCAAGAAAAGTCTTTCAAGCCATTAGGTTTCACCGAAAATCTTATTTGGTCCATATTAAGAGAAGTTAAAAAAAGTTAAATTTTTTAGAAGATGCAACAGCGCAAAATCCAATACGCCAAAATTGACACTTAACGTTCAAATATAAGCGTTTTATCTTTAAAGCCGAATTTTTTTTCGTTTCAGAAAAACTGAGGTTAAAAAATATATTCAACACTCTACTATTGAAACTTCGATTTCAAAATAATGTGAAATTCAGTATTTGAAAAAAATGCAAAATAATAACCGCAGAATTAAAACGTATTAAACAGTTCCAAAGTACAAATTTTAACAGTTGAATGAAAAATTTTAAAATGATTTAACTTCGAAATCATTTGTAGATCAAATTCTTGATAAAGAATTGTAATATTGACGGCGAATTTTATTTTTAAACACGGAAAAATGAATAAATAGAACGTTACTATCAAAAATACTAAATTTTCCATACTTTTGTATCATCCCTTTAATCCAATTTTATACTTCATACTTCGACTCATTCATATGTAATAATATATCACATTATAATAGAATATTTATATATTATACATTCTTGTATGTATGTTTGGATAAGTAAATGAATATAGAATTAATTCTTTCATTTATCAAAATATTATTCATGTAATTTAATCATATTTCTATATTAATGAAAATAAATCAATGAGACCTTTAAATTATAATTAAGAGCAATAAATTACATGAATAATATTTTGTTTTACACAATGTGTTTGAAACAAACATATACCATATTGTGAAGTTAATTTTTCATACAATAGTTTATTATGATTGGAAACACGTGGAAATTCCAGTGTTAAAAAAACAATGACAATAAATTTTCCAATTCGAAGAATTCAATTTTCAAATTGGAGTGATTTTCGAAGATATCACTCCAACTGTTTGAAGTTAGTCGTGAAAATGAGGAATTCCTGAGTACATTTCTCGACAAATGAACATTTTTGAAAAATAAGTTAACATCCAACATTAAATAAAGCGGAAAAAATAATCCTGAAATGTCTTCAAGATTCAATATTCCAAACTGCAAAAGTTACTAACAATAAGTATGTTACTGTATAATTTTTAATGTGAGAAAAATTACGGAAGAAATTAAAATATCATATCTAGAAATCTGAAAGAGTGATTATTCTGAATTCATAATTGAGCTTGGGGATTCCATAACGTGTTCTACGCGTGGGACAGTTGGAGAATGATGGAGGACATGAGTGAACGCAGCCAGCGCAAATAATCGAAAATTTGAAACCGTTTTCAAAAACTAAACTCGCAATATCTCCGGAACTATTTATCCGATTTACGCCAAATTTTCAGGCTCACCGCTCCTTGCTTTAGCGCCGTCTCCTAATACAAAAAAAGTATCATTTTCAATAAAATATAAATAATAACTGGAGCACAATCTTTTGTTTGGCATATGATCGCAATTGATGAAAAAATTTCGAATTTTAGATCAAGAGCTTTTTTATTTTTTAGAAAAAAAGATTCTTGGTTTGAAATTTGAAAAATTTTTCATAAATAGCGATCATATGTCAAAGACAAGATTGTGCTGCAGTTATTATTTATATTTCATTGAAAATGATAATTTTTTTGTATTAGGAGACGGTGCTGAAGCAAGGAACGGTGAGCCTGAAAATTTGGCGTAAATCGGGTAAATAGTTCCGGAGATATCGCGAGTTTAGTTTTTGAAAACGGATTGAAATTTTCGACTATTTTCGCTGGCTGCGTTTACTCATGTCCTCCATTCTCTAACTGTCCCACGCGTAGAACACGTTATGGAATCCGCACGCTGAATTGTAAAAATTATCCGTAAATTTTCAAGGTAAAAACTCAGTTTAGAAAGTTGCATAAAATTAATGTTGAAAAAAAACTTACTTATACGTGAAAAATTGTCTGCTCAATATTGACAATCCGAAGAATTAAATATATTAAGTCTGAAAATTCTGGTGGTTGAATGTGAATTGTATTAAAAGAACAAAATGGGTAATTTTACATTACAACGCATGAAAAACTACAGAATTCTAATACTTTGGCAAAAAAACTTGTATTCAAATTTAAAAAAAAACGAAATTGGGCATGTGCAACCCTAAAGTTTGAAATTTAAGAGCGTTATATTTTGAATTTGAAAGAATTCAGTGCAGAAAAATAGAAAACACGTTAATTGGTATTGAGCAACTCGAATAATTAAAATATTCTGCGACACAAAACATGTATTTTCGGCAAACCCATACCAAAAATTTTTTCTGGGCTTGCCCCTGTGAAATCAGATTTGAAGAATTCCCAAATAATAAGATTATTCATGTTATAAAATAATTTATTTCGTGCAGAATTTTACGATTCAAAAATTTTTAAAAATATTTGATGGCTGCCTGGTTGCCTAATGCGGCAAATTTCAGAAAAATTACTGTATCAACACCTACAGTACCAATCTTTCTCTCATGAAGTACAAACTGATTGTAATGTTATTCTTAAAAAAGTGATATATTTAGGCGATGAAGATTTACGAATAAAAAATTTTGGCACTGTTCAAAAATTTTCAGGAAATTTTTTTCTTTTTAAATTGTCTTTAAAATATATAAAAAATCGAATAATTTCATTCACAAAAATTTTGGCATTGCTTCGAATTTTCCTTTCTTTGTTTATGTTTTCAATGAGCATTATATGTGGACAATTTCTAGAAGCATTTTGAATAAACTTAATTTCGTTTTCAATGATTTATGATTTTTTTAATTATAAAAGACATTTTTCCATTAATTTTTTGCTAAAGTATGAATTTCTGGTTTTCCTCGTGTCTAAGTTTCTGAAAAATATGCACGTCGTTCAATTTACTGCAGAAACAACTGATTGAAGCATTGTTCTACTCAACTAAAACGTGGTTATATTTAACATTAACACGCGTTTTAAGCAAGTAGCATTTATGTCGTACAAATTTTGCTTTCTTAGATAAAACGAATATTTCTTGAACCAAATGTACGTAATAAAAAGGTACATAATAAACTGCCATTATTTCACCTGAATAAGACTAACTGTTGATTCCCTGTCTTTTTTATAACGTAACAGGTTCAGAATATTGAAGATTTATAAAGCTTTCGATACGATTATGCATTCTAATGTCCTTTTGTTTAAAAGGAACCATCAAGTTTTGATAAAACATCGAAATACTCGAAATAAAGTACTTGCATGAAATTTGAAAAATCAGAATTCACAAAAAACAAAATTAAGTTAATCTAAAATGCTTCTAGAAATTGTCTACACATAATGCAAATCGCAGAAAAAAATCAAGAATGGAAAAATCGAAGCAACGCCAAAAATTTTGCGATGGAAATTATTCAATTTTTCATATATTTTAAAGACGATTATAAAAAAAAAAAATTCCCTAAAATTTACTTAACTTTTTCATAATTGAACTTAACGTTTCTTATAGTTGAAGCCTAAAATTACTGAATAATTAGCACTTTGAGTTTAAAAAATCATAACGCCTAAACAACGAATTTCTGCTAGTAGTTGCTACTACATTATTTTGTTTATGTATATAGCTATTAAAAAAAAAATATGAAGGTAATAAAAACTGATGCAATTTGAAATTTTTCAAGTCAAAAATTTTTTGATTATTTTTTTAAATCACGATGTCAAAAAAATTTCCAAAATATACAATGTTTCATATTTTTTTTCTTTTAGAGGAACCTTTCACCTACAAACAGAGAAAAAAATGTTTAAGATCGGTCATTTTTTGGCTGAGTTATCGCATTTGTAAAAATAATTATCATGCGCTTATAAAGCAAAGTCGAGTTTTTAGATGAATTTTCAAAAATTCATCACGACAAAAAAACTCAAAATCAAGCAAAAAGGCAAAATACTTGCCCCGTCGATTTCAATGTAGAAACTATAAGAAAAAATTTGATGCAAAAAAAGACCTGACCCTTACTGCCTGGACGACTTGAGATGAAATGACCCTTTAAGAAATCTTAATCAAGTACAGTTTTACACGTAGGATATTAAACAAAAATTAAAATTGTAAGTAAGGGTAAGAACGGGATTTCCAATGAAGATAATCAAGGGTTTATGTAAAAATTGTAATGTCACGTTTGTAGTTTAGTGTACTAGGCCAAACTGAAAGAAAATTAGAGACAAGAACTAAAGAGCATGAAAATAATGTAAGACTTTCTTTTATTGCTCGTTCTGTATGTAACTAAGTATGGCATTAAAAAATACTCATGACTTTAATTTGAATATTCTTCGAATTCCGAATAAAGAAAAGAATAATATGAAAAGGTAAATTTCTCAGATATTTATTAAGTCAAATTAAACAATATTAACCAAAACACGAACACAGTGAACCCTGATGCCATTAATGATAAGTTATTAGATAAAATTTTTAGTTAAATTAGAAATTTTGTGATTTTAACATATTATAATTCATCAGATTATTAACAATTATTGCTCTGGCTTAAAACAGAAATACACGAAATTTTGGAAACCTGATGCCTGATGCCAATATTTATTCAAAATAAATCTATATCCTGAATGGATTTTGATGAAATTATAATAACAAGTAACGTTCTCTTCCAAATACCAAATGTTGTTTTCGGAAATGAATCAGAGAAGAATACGGAGGTTTTCAGTGCATGTATTTGATGCGTATGTAGTACTCGAATCGGAATAATCAGGAGCACCATCAACTCGGTCGGTTGCACTTCTCAATCCTTTTCGACCTTTCATTTCCTTTATATATTATGCTGCAGCGACTATTCGTAACTCATCTCGGTAGTCTCAGTGCGAAATCGTTTCACGAAAAGTACGAACGATAGATCGAGTGTGAAGAAGCACTTTGCCTTGCGTTCCCCTCCCTCTACCACCGCGGCGGCAATGATCAAAAGTCACCGAGACCTTTTTTTACTTGGAGAAATCATGCTGAGAAATCAGCTCAAGCTACATATTGCAAAAAATAATGAAAATTCAGCTGAGTATCATTTGAGCAAAAGCTTTTCGTGCATTGAGCATTCTGAGAATCATTGTTTGGTGCAGTATGTTTTTATGCATCGTATGCATGAAATAAATTAGTTGAGCAGATTATTTTTGATGCAATGATGATTTTTTCAGTATTTTTTTTATGGTAGAAAACAACTGTTTAGAAAATTTTTATCAAATTTACGTAAAGAAGGAATAAAATATGTTACTTTTAATTGTGCATTTATTTATAACGCTATTTAGGTCAGATCAGACAAAAAGGCAGAGGGGATGTTGGGGGTTCAAACCCCTCATGAAATTCGGGTAAAATGATTTATTATTATTTCATGTAAAACTGAACAACTTTTAAATAATAAGTTATCAAAAATTTACACGCTGAAATCTAGGGGAAGTAACAAAAGGCTGCATGTAAGTTTTCAAAGTTGAACAATATTCAGGATTTTTATTTTACTTATTTAAAAATAACGAAATCCTGGCTTAAGAAGAATTTTTACTTAAACAAAAGTTTAATATTAAACGTTTGCCTAGGATAACGTGGAAAATAAAAATTTGAAAAATCATTTTAACCGATAAAGTTATGAAAAAAATATTGGAATCTACGGAAATGCTAAAAATTTAAAAAACTTTGAACCCTGAAGAATCGAATTTTAGATATCTACACAGAAATCCATAAAAATATAAGAAAATCTTTGGAATCATACAAATTCCGAAAATATAATAAAATGAAAATGATAATAATTTATGAAAGAACTGTTTTCTGAAAAATTTCAAAAATTACTTACGATGTATGAAACTTCCACAGAATCAAGTTCTACAAAACCTATACATAGCGATCTGAAAAATTTAACTGGAAATGTATAAAAATACTAGAGTAAGCTACAAAATCTTATAAATGCTAAGAAAATACGAAAATATAAGAAATCTATAAAACGTGAGAAATCTATATAGAAGTAATTTTCCCAGAAATCTAAAAAATCACTGAAAATTGATCGAAATTTGGATGCTAGAACTCCAAATTCTTTATACCTTTTTAGCAATCTACAAAAATACTAGAAATCTGGAGAAATACAAATAAATCTTTGAAAGTTCCATAAATACTAAAAAAAATGCGAGAAACATTAGAAACATTGACATAATCAAAACATGCGTAGATTTAATTTTCGCAAAAATTAATAAAATTTTGCATCCTTGAGCATTTATATTTCTAGAAATTTATATAGAAATCCATTAATGTACCATAAAGTTCTTGAAATTGTATGAATACTATAAAAATAAGAATAAATAAAAATTAAAAGGATTGAAAATTTGTTTCAAAGATACTGTCTTCCGAAAAATTATCTTAAATACCCAAAGTCGTTTAAATTATAAATTCTATAAATCTTTAGAGTGATCCAAAAAAATACCATAAATTATAGAAATGTAAGAAAAAACTACGAAATTTTATAAATAACATACAATGCGAAAATTCTAAAAAACTGAATACTTGAAATCTTGGTAGATACAGTTTTTTCAAAAGTCTATAAAAATATAAAAAAATTTTTTAACTTTGAATTCAAGAACATCGAATCCTTTAAAGTTAATATGAAAATGCTATATCATATTAGAAAATCTTTCAAGTTGTATAAACACTAAAGAGTTATGAAAAATACCAAAAGTATTAGGGACAAAACTGGGTACCTTAGTGATTTTCATTTAAATCTTACAAATCGAATTCCATTATAATTATATTGATTACGAACACAAGAAATATGCCATTCCAGACCTCAAAAGTTAAATAACTTTCAAATCCTGAAAATCGAAAAATTTAAGAATCACACTTCCATAACCAGATCGTCAAAGATTACAAATTATGAAATCCTGAAAGGAATACCATACGTTTTTTCGAAAAACCCTTCCGAAAATTTTTTTTGCCTACACCCTTACAGGTTAGATTATCGTCATTTTGTGTAGTACATGGAGGGAAATGAATAGTTTGCGGGACTAAAATAATAGTTCAACTGACTAAACAGAATAGTAAAATATGAACGGACAATGCACTTAGTTGACAGAACTAAGTATCCATTTAGGCAAATGGACGATTCTCTGTTTCGTTCGGGCAACTAAACGTATCGCACTCGTTACTGCTCGAACGTGTAAAAGAAGACACTAATACTCAACGTTTAGTAACAGTGAACCAACTTGAAGTCGTACTAAGGACTAAACTAGACATTCTCCACTAGTCGTTTAGTTAATGTTACTAACAGAGTTAGTTCGTTCTACTACTAGCTAATGTAAGTATATAGGAAATGATGTAGTCTTATAATTTACAATCAAGAATTCAAATTTCCGCACTGTTATTATTACTTTTGCTTGACCACAATAAGCAATATTAGCAAAATACCATTATATTTTTTTTAACCTTATATATATTACGGGTCTGTAGTAAAATGTTGTTCGACCGAAAATTACCTTTAACCAACTTGAAGACTATGTAAGTACTTACATGTGAAAGTCCCCACGTACTCGTCGAATACCCATTTTTTGAGTTGATCTTCCATATTATCTACTTGCAAAGAATACAATTGGAAAACACCAAAAAACACGTGCACGTTCGGAGATGTGAAAGAACCTTGTCTCGATGATAATAATAAATGCGAAAGCGCAACAATAGTGCGATGAGCTTGACGATAAGTTGCGTTCACGGAACTAAACGACTCGTATTAGATGCGCAGGCGCAGATGTCATTACTAATCGTGCTTGACGACTCGTTTAGTTATTGTAAGTAAACGAATTGTATTAAATAATATCGATTATAGCCAACGATTCGTTTAGTTGAATTGACTATACGTTCTTGACTGAACAGTTTCATTATTTCTACTAAACGATACGATACATTGTTTCGTCCACATAACAGAAAGTGTTGTTGGAATGACGAAAAAATGAACAACTAAACATGTTTAGTCAATTTAACTACACCAGTTCCCTCCGTGTAATAGACGATAGTGTATTGCACTTTTGTGCACATAAATAACTGGTCTGTCCATAATCAAACTCCACTCAAAAGTAGTTTCTCTCTGACATACTATTTAAAGTATTTAAATACTTAATGTACGTAATCAGTTACGTCTTCTGTGTCCTCTTAAGATTCGTGAAGGTATAATCTCCAATCTTCAAATTCATACATACGATCAAATTCAGTAGGAAGAATACATTTTACAAAAGCAAAAAAATTATTCATTTATAATAGACAAGTGTAATATGTACTCGAAAATTACAAAATTCAATGTTCAAAATCAGTGAAAATCTTAAATAAATTTTAAGCCACGTCCCAAAAAACATGAACGAAAATGTACCAGATTTACATGAGAAAGGCGAGAAAATTTTTCATGAAAATTAACCACAAAGCAATGCCGTAAAAGTCTTGCATGATACGAATTTGCATAAATGTAGGAAATGGCATTTTTTTACCAGGATAATGGGCATGCAGCCTATAATTCCTACTTTATACATAGCCTACATTGTAATTCCGAGCGGAAAGCACGTTTCACAATTGAAATCAATTGGGATAAACAAACTTGCCTCGGGCTTATATGGTTTCCTAGGCGAAAGATATTATGCTTAAGCGCGTGGTTGGTTACGAGATATGAGTGAGATAAATGAGCTTCGGGATAAATGTACCTGATTCTTCACACTGTTTCAGATAGTGAAAATAATTTACGAGCAATTCACTACAAGTGCTTGATGTTGTTATTTGTAAGGACTGTCTAACTGGATTTATTACACTTGCCGTCATGTTGGGAATAAAATCGAGAATAACATTATTCAAGCGCAATCTGGATTTTACGCAGTGCGATATCCGCGTCATTTGATAATAATTTTTGTTGTAAAGAGTATTGAGTAAAAATTCAAAGTTTTAGACACTTGGTTTTTCATACTAAACAGAGATGGTGCCTGCATGTAATAAGTTTTTTAAACTGATATCGTATAGTTGAAAAAATAATGAAGTAGATGAGTTTGCTTTGACAAACCTGAAAATTTATATCAGTTTGTTAAAAATTAATTATGTCGAATTTTATCTCATGAATATGGAACTCCGATTTTTAAATCGAATTTACTACAAAATAACAGTTTAAAAAAGGCAGAAGTAAAAGAATCGAAAAAATTGTACGTACAGATTAAATCAATAAAAAATGAAAATCTTAAACTTTGCCATTTTTAAATTATGAGTAAATCTCGTTAAAATTTATATTATGAATAATGCTTTCTAAATATTTTAAATATGTCAACATAAATTCATCTTTTTCATTATTTGTCATTTTGATGATCAATGGCATAAGTTGTGAAATTTTTTGAATTAAATGTCTAGATTACATATTTTTTATAAAATAATTTTTTTCATTTAAGTTTGTAATTAATCATTCAAGTGAAAATTCTCTTTTTTCTAATGGTCTACACATTTCGCAGATAAAGTTTCAATTATGGAAAAAAAATCTTTTTTTTCCAATCATCACTGTCCATGTAAGAATACAGTGTATTCTATTTGTCGATATGAATTCACGATATTTATTATATTAACAAAAAAGAATGTACGTGCCTGAAGTTCCAAACGTTAAAAAATAAACGGAAACGAAAAAAAAAACTAGTTTTCTATTTTTATTTCAAGTCAAAGTAAAAAATATTTAATAATATTAGATGGTATCTGATGAGTATCAATAATCTTGAAACGCGGTCGCGTTTCATCCGTGGCTTAAAAAATGAAACCGCCGTGTGTATATTTACGCCAACAATCTCGTATCCTCTCTTTCTAACTCGCACGTTCTCACGGTGTGCGAGAAAAAGGCACATATGTCTGGGCACATCTGCTACGATTTACGATCAGCTGTTTTTTCCAGCCTTGAATTTTTGGACGAACAGCTGATGGAAAAGTCATGTATCGATATATACCCTTCGCTATGTATCGATTGTCGGTCGTAACTCGATTTTTGAAATACTTTTGTTTTTTTCAATTTTCCATTAAATTTATTCATGTGGTTCTATCCTAAGTATATTTCTGTAAGCCAGAATTTGTTATTATTTTTTCAAGTCTTAGTGTAATTATTGTAATTATATTTCATTATGTTACTTTTTGCAAAAAACGATATATTTTCTCATTTAAGTTATCCGTAAAATCTGATTATTCAAAGTTCATGCTATTTAAAAATGAATGATCTAAATTACCTAAACTGACATGATGTCAACGGTACTTCTACTCATTCCGTTTATTGTGAAGTACCAAAGTATAAGATGAAATATTAGGAATACTACTTCTCTTCTTATTATATTGACTCTTTATCTTATCATTGACAACATATGCTACCTTGATTTGAGTAATGTGCTTTCGCCGAAATAAATCTTCAGCAAGTCGTTTTTTTCTAGCAGAGTTGAGGAAAAACCAAAATTGCCTAAAACTTCAGGCAACTCGGGTTTCGCCTAGGCATTTACTGGAAACGCTCAATTCGGGTTTCTCCAGTAATGTAAATGTACCTCATGAAAAGATAGATATAATTTTATATATTATATTCCAAACTTTCAAAAGAAAAAATCAATCAAACTAGGTATGTTATAAAAATTATAATGTTGAACGGAGTACTTACTGTCTACAATAAAATAAAATAAACTTTGAAAAAGATAAAAATCAATATAGTAATAATAGTACAATATTATAATAATAATAGTATTCATTTACAAAAATCATCATTTTTACAAAATACTTGAACAAAAACCCATATATCCCCCCCCCCCCCCCCTATATTACACTGCAAATGTAAAGGCGGTCGTCGCTATCGTGTAAATCATCAGCATATATGTCAAAGCAGTGCCATTTATTTGAATGAGATAGTGAGATGTAAACGAAATATTTAAAAAAATTAAAAACAGAAATTAAAAAAAAGTGATATGAAAGTTGTGCTGTAAATTTATCGTAGCTCGATAAAATTTGGTGGAATTCTCGTATTATATAAAAAATTCGGTAGTTCAAGTAACTATATTCATCTTTACAAAATATCCCACTCGGCCAGTTGAAGTCGAAACTCATTGCCAACGTTGATGCCATCTGATTACCAATTCAATGTTTTAACTCCAACTTCATGCGTTGAAAAGTGCTCGACGGCCCGATTGATGTAATTTTCACACTGGCCTTAGGTAGCGGCACAATCGTGTTAACATCATTTATATACAGAGTAACATCGTTTGTTTTGTTACAATTGTGTGATTGATGATCCTCTTTAAGACATTGTGGAAAACGAATGTATATCAGAGCATATGTATGTATACTTTGAGAATAACATCTAAGCTCACCCTATCAAAAATTACAAAATGCATCAACTCGTGATAATATTTGTTCGGACAGAGAACTAGAATCTTTTAATCGGACAGAAATCAAATTGAATATGAAGCAAATACAAACTATTTTACTTAATTCCAGTATTAGAAATAAGTTTAGTAGATACGTACTTTGCAGAAAGATCTTTCCATTTCATCAATCGGGCCGTCGAGCGCTTTTCAACACATAAAGTTGGAGTTGAAACATTGAATGGGTAATCAGATGGCATCAACGTTGGCAATGTGTTTCGACTTCAACTGACCGAGTGGGATATTTTGTAAAGATGAATATAGTTACTTAAACTACCGAATTTTTTATGTAATACGAGAATTCCACCACATTTTATCGAGCTACGATAAATTTACGGCACAACTTTCATATCCCTTTTTTTTAATTTCTGTTTTTAATTTTTTTAAATATTTCGTTTACATCTCACTATCTCATTCAAATAAATGGCACTGCTTTGACATATATGCTGATGATTTACACGATAGCGACGACCGCCTTTACATTTACAGTGTAATATAGGGGGGGGGGGGGGGGAGAGATTATTCACAGGAGTTATTGAGATGTTTATCATTTTTAATGGGATCCACAAGTTTTGTTTACAATGAGGAATATTATGAACAAATTTATGGTACACCAATGGGTAGTCCCATCTCCCCGATCGTTGCAGATATAGTAATGCAAGATTTAGAAGAAGAAAGCTTGGATAAATTAGATTTTAAACCCATTTTTTATATCAGATATGTAGATGACATTCTAACAGCCGTTCCAGAAAATAAAATAGATAAATGTTTAAAAATCTTCAATTCTTATCATAACCGGATTAAATTTACTCACGAAATAGAAAAGGCAGGTAATATAGATTTTTTAGAATTAAGAATAATTCATAGGGACACTACTTTGAAATTTGATTGGTTCAGAAAGGATACGGCTTCAGATATAATTTTCGATTTTTCATCTAATCACCCAGGTCATCAAAAATCACAAATCATTTTGAATATAGTAGATAAGGCAATAAAACTATCTGATCCCACTTTTCATGAGAAGAACTTGGAAATAGTGAGGAGGATTTTGAAAAAGAATGACTACCCAGAGGAAATCATAAACAGGCAAATTAAAAGAAGATTATATAGTATAAAATATACAGGACAGAAAGGACAAAAAGACAAAGAAACTGGAATAGAGAATAAAAATAATATGATGACGCTTCCTTATATAAATGACTTATGTGGTGTTTTTTTGAATATAAATAAGAAATATGGACTAAGAACAATATTTAAAACTCAAAACAAGATGAATTCCAAAATTATAAAAAGAGGTAAAGATAAACTTAAAACTGAAGATGAACAGGGTTTAGTGTATGAATTAAAATGTAAAGATTGCAATGCCGTTTATATTGGAGAAACGAAAAGGAAATTAAAAACAAGAATAAGAGAGCATGAAAATAATATAAGGCATATGTCGACAACACATAATGTGATAACTGATCATAGGATACAGAAAGGTCACGATTTTAATTGGAATGGTGCAAAGATATTGAATTTGGAAAAAAAAAATTATTACAAACGACAAATAGCCGAAATGATATTTATTAAGTCAAGGAAAAATAATATAAATAGACAGATCGAAACTATAAATCTGAACGCAAATTATGATAAATTATTAAATAAATTACAAAGATAAAACACATAACCAGAATATTTTAATTTTATTTGGCGGCATTTTTCTTATCTGACGGAATGAATATGGAGGTATTGAGATGTTTCTGATTAGTCTTACTCGATCCGTTGAAACGCTAAGTACAATAACGATCAATGATACATGATCATTGGGAGAATATAATTGACGTGATGTAGATCGAGAATAAACACGTTTTTTGAATAAGTGAGTAATAGAAAGAAATGAAAGTCTGGTTTTAAATATTTAAGTAATTGTTGACATTCTGAATTTATAGAAATGATTGTAACGAACTTCCTGAAGAGGACCCGAAATCTTGTGGTCGAAAGCTAGAGAAACAAAAATAAAATTATTAAAGAAATAGAAGACAATTTTTTATTATAAAATAAATCAACAAAGATTTGGCTCCAAAAGATCGAAAATACTATTGATTTCATCATTAAGGAGCGATATACACTTGGTTAATTACATCAAGGATAGATTTCAATATTGTTTTATGAGATTTCTTTCTTCGATTATTGTAGGCAAAAGACTAAAGGATGTATAATTACAAGTTTCATAAAAGTTGTTGTAAAAATGGGTTTTATGGTCCAAAGAGTACATTATTTTCCTTGGAAACAAGTTTGTAATTTGGGATGGAGGTTGCTCGTTTGGGAGAACCCTTAAATAAGGAGGAAAAAATGGAACACGCGCTAGAGTAACTGTTGCATGTCCATCGACACGCTACGCTAGATCGACGAGGGAGAAGACCTGCATCGTCCACCCGAATAAGATGCCCCTAATTTTAGAAGCGCCTGTCTAATCCACCTCGTACTGACTAATTTTCAGCACTTTTCCTGGAAGAGTACATAGTAACGTTACGCTGCGCGTTTCCCAGATCCCAGTAAATTCCTCAACATGAAAATAAACCTTCCAGTTTGTCATTTTTATCAAAAGTTTCGAACAATTAAGGCAGAGACGTTGCAACGAAAATTTTAATGAGATGGGGGAGGCTAACTGGAAGATTAAAAGAGTTTCTGTGTTATATAAATATTGGAATACGTTAATCAGTATTTATTTCATCTTCTTTACATCTTTGATTTGACTTGTGACGCTCAAACTTTTTCTTTTTGAAATATTATGATATTACTTTCCTTAGAATATTAGAATATCTTACATATAATATCAACAGTATATCCATAGATTTCCTGTATTTCAAAGATTTCTCGTAGTTTCAATTTTTTTTCATGATTTTTCAGTACTTGTACAATCTGAAGGGTTTTCGAGTATTTTCATGGATTTCCACATAGATTTATGGAACACTCTAGGATTCAAATGTTCTATAGATTTTCAATAATTTTGTAAATTTTCGAGAAAATTATTTCTACGTTGATGCACTGAGAGAAAAAATGAACTTCTCGATCATAATGTTGTCCGCCGCGCGAGGCATGGCTCCATCGATGCTTGAGAGCATGGATTTGATGCATCCTCTGCGCAGACGCTTGATTTAGAAGCGTGTGTCGTGCTCAGGGGGGATACTTTCTAACGTTTGAAGGTCGTCACAGCGCGCGCTTCGGACGCGTGGAGCACTGCCATGCTCGAGAAGTTTACTTTTTCTCTGAATGTGTGTAGTGTTTTCTGAATTTTTTAGAATTCCTAAAGCTTTGTACGAAATCCTAGAACTTCTATAGATTTTTAGTATTTTTATCGATTGCTACATAGATTTCTAGAATCCCATGCTTCGTAATTCGAAATTATATGTATGTGGAGTATTTGCATGTTATTTTTAGAAAACAGGTTCTATATATTTCTAGTATTACATAGATAGTACTTTAGGTATTTTTCGTATTTCTTCAGTTTTTTTTTTTTCAGATTTTAAAATTGTATGGTATTTTCATTCATTTATATTACACAGTTCTTTGAATTCATTTTTCTGAGATTCAAAGTTTCATAAATTTTAATGAATTCTATAGATTTCAGGAGAAATAATATTTTTTTTTTTGAATAATTGGTAACGTTTTCCGTATTTTTTATGTATTAATAAAACTTGAAAGGAGTTTCTATTTTTTTTTTTTTGTTCTAATGTTTGTATGGATAGCTACACTTTAGATTTTCAGAACTTGATGCACAAAAATTCAAAGTTATTGAATTTTGAGTGTTGCAATATATTTTCTAGAAAACAGTACCTCGAGAGATTTCTAGTATTTCATCGATTTCCACCACTTTAATTATTTTTTCAATATTTATAGTATTTGGAAGATTTAATGGTATTTTTACGGATCTCTACGTATATTTTTTTAATTTAAAGCTGTAGAATTCAAAGTTTTATAGATTTGAAGTCATTTACACTCGAACTGTTCGAGCACAGCCTACTCCGATACAACGATGGTTGGAGGGATTTCCACCGCCGCATCATTTTCAGTGTGTGCGCCCTGTCTGTGAGTCTCTCACATGCGAGAATAGAATGTTACCACGCACTGTGAGTATCAAGCGTGGTGGTAAAGCGAAAGGCATCCGCATTGATATATTGGAGTTACGCGCATCGCTGTATCGGATGCATCGTTGTATCGGAGATCGTTGTATTGGAGCTCGAGTGTATATATTTTGGATTTAAAAAAATTACACTTCAATAGTTTTGGAATATTTTAAAGATTTTCGTAAATATAATTAGTAATTTTAAAATTTCTTAGTATTTACAAATTTGATGGAATTTCCTATAGTATTTCAATAAAAGTTTCTAGTATTTTTATAGATGTTTTCATAGATTCCCAGCATTCAATCTTTTTTTTTTTTTCTTTTGATCTTCATATTACTCAATCTGATAAATTTTGCATATATTACTTTATGTACCTTTTCATCTATGTTTCAGAATGTCTAATGAATTTAATACTTAGTCTTGGGGTGTTACTATCATTAAATCGAATTGTTTCAGAATCGCAAAGAATTTCAAGGATTTCACGAAGACTACGCGGCTTCTGTCTTTTAGATTTTTTTTTTCAGATTTTTTTATTTTTATTTTCATCTACGTATTCATCTAAACATTTTACGAGTGGCGAAAAATTTAATTAATATTTCTTTCCCACACGTGTGATGAGATGAGTCTGCTTCTATTACATTGAAATTTGAATTTACTTACAATTTTAAACGTACAACATTTAAATTACACTTTAAAAAAATGGAAAATCTCCATGCATTTGTATGAAAATATTTCCAACGATTGAGTTCTTTCATTTTTGATTGTAAAAATTTCCATACGGTCTCTAAAATTTTCTCTCGTGTACAAAAGATCTCCATCGCGGTATATAATATTTCCAAATATGGGCATTTTCCATGCTTGCATTGAAAAAATGTCAAATAAAGAACGGAAAATCGCCATGCATTTGTATGGAAATTTTTCCAAACATTGATTTTTTCCATTTTTAATTGGATTAATTTCCATACGGTCTCCCAAATTTTCTTTCGTGTACCGAAAATTTCCATTGCGGTATGGAATATTTCCAAACATGGGAATAATTTATCATGACTATATAGGAATACTGCCAATCAAAAATGGAAAATCTCCATGCATTTGTACACTGAAAAAAAGAAATATTGAATATAAACATTTCTATTAAGTTGCATGATTTTAAAAACATACGTTCATATCTAACGTTGTATCTGAACTATCATAATATATCTAATTTGAAACAATCCCTATGATGTTGACGCGTCTTGACTTAAATTAATAAACCAAATCGTCACAAAGGACCACGGTGACTGAGTTCGTGACCCAACGTTGATTTTTCCGGTTTTTGCCCTTAGACCAGGAACCGGTAATTGGTTCGGGTGCAGGTATTTGGAATGACAACAGTACAAATAATCAACAATTAATATTTATTACTGCTAAAACACAACGAAATTGGCAGAAAACAATTCCAACGAATGCAAAAATACAAGAACTAATTAAATCAATATAGAAATACGAGAAACCAATTAAATCAATACAATGAATCCGATTTAATACCCAAAAAAAAATTGTATTCACAGTATATTCACTTCAACAACTGTACTCACAAATACGAAGTCCCGAGAAGAACAAGAGAAAAAGAAGAAGGAAGAACGCGGCGCCGGGGTTTTATACGATTCGAAAAAAAAGGAGGGTCGTTTTTTTGGCAGGATTCGATTGGTGGCATGGAAAATCATACGATGTTCATGCCCAATCACGGTGTATCTTAAAACAATATTTTACTCTTTAACTTTTGCGAAATAACAAAATTTCTTTTCTATTATCGTTGAACTTATCACATCTGGAGTCATTTTCCTACGCTCGGGGTATCGCAACATTATGATATTCTTTTCCGCCCAAAAATTGTGTTGTAATCAAAAGTTGAAATGCTTGCGAAATACTATTTGAAGTGACTTATGAAAATCGACGTCGATTTCTATGCTTTATTGAAATTCCAAATATCTTCGAACAATATTTCGCAACCAAGAAAAACTGTCACGTCACACCTCCCCCCTTTAAGACCAATCTTCAACAAAGATTAGGGACTTATCGCCGATCGCCAAATTAAATTGTATCAAAAAAAAAAAAAAAAACACAAAGGTGCCGAAAGATATTATAACTGCATATGCAAGTGTAGAATGGAGTAGATTTTAAACCACTTGTCAGTTAGTCTTAGTTGCACGTTACAGAATCTAAAAAGGGACAGTGGTTTGTTTATAAACTTCATTTTGAGAATCAGACACTCTTTCTTTTTGAGACTGAGGTACCTCTGGTGTAGTCGTGATGAGGCCCTTTTCCATTTGGTTCAAAAGTTCCAATTCTTGTCCCTCTTCGTTCTCTCGCGACTTCTTGTTTCTATGCAGATGGTATTGATGTAGTAGATGGTTCGTAAGGGATTGACTCGGGGCACTCAGCAACTGGAAACTCAATCCGTACACCACGGACAGTGTAAAACGATATAATGCTGAGTTGATGACCCACAGCACAAATCGGAAGATGATGTAAATACCAATAAGGCCGGCGACAATAGTGCCGGAATTGTCAAAACCGCTCCAAGCTTTGCTCCACAGCGACAAACTAATATTCCTGAAAGCTTCCTCATCCAAGAGATTGACGATGGCCACTCCCTGCGTCTGGAAGTGTTGTCCTAGGGAATTTCTGGCGATAACATTAACTACAGAAGGCTGTTCGGAGGGGTACATAATTGCTTCGTGCATCTTCTGGAGGTCCTCGGTGGTGTAAATCCCGCTAGTGGTTAATTGTCCTGGCTTGGTATATACCCAAGTGTCTTTCTGGAACGGGGTCATCACATGAGGCGCTAACGTTCGGGTGGGCGTAGGCAGGAACTTGTACCAGGCTTCGTCGATCTGGAACATTCGCGATACTATGTTGTTGCAAGGGATCTCGTATGCGCGTTTCTTCAATATATGCGTGCGTAGAGTAAGGTAGTTGGTGTCGTAGTCCATTTTACGTTTCACGGGCAGTTCTTGGAAACAGGTAGTGACTTGCTGAACTGTGACTTCCACGGGAACACATTTGATTAGATGGACGACTTCTCCGGAGACCACTGTCATGTAACCGGGCGGTTGCATGTAGTTGTATGCGAAGTGTTCAGGGCTCAGAGTTGCTAAGGTTTGGGCGTTGAGCAACACCTGTCTCTCCACTCTGCATCTCTGCGTCACCACATCTATGTAAAGATGTTCCACTTGTCGCCGAATGTGTCTCTCTACGAAAATAAACTTACTGTTCATGTAAGTGAAAAGGTCTAGACCACGTTCATCAATCTTCGACTTTGGTGGAAAAAGGTAGTTCCTTCTTCCTTCCAGGATAAATAACTTGGGATGTTCTGTCTGTATGAGGAAATAGCCACACAAATTCCGGGTTTTCTTCGCCGTCAGTGCAAAAGTGACGTCACCAGTCACGACTGAATAGATTATTTCGGAGCGTTGCTGTGCAGCGTGTTCCATCTTCTCAGCTTGGCCTTCGTAGAGAGTTCCATATTTTTAAAACTGACAGGTACCGGGAGGAGATAACGACCAGAAATGCACTATCCTTTCGGTATCGGAACAGGTTTGTTTTCCTATAGGACATTTAGCTCCAGATGTCAGGTGTAGAGTTCCTGTGTCCATTTCTGTGGCTGCTTCGTAGTCTACCAGCGTGATCTTAATATTGGCCTGTACTATCACGTTTTCCCAACTCCCCTAAAAATCGCTGTAGAAAGTTCCCTCGCAGGTAGAGTCAGAGGTGGTTTTTCCTGCCAAGGTTATAGTTGCCGTGGTAGTAGCGTTTGACTTGATTCCATCAATTACCGTACTGCCAATCGCGAATCGTCCAGTCTTGTGCACGTCATGGCATCCGTCCTCAGAAATTTCCTTCGAGTAGCTGGCGAAACCTCCGGTTACTACGCCAACGTGCGAGAACATCCCGCAATGGTGTACTTGCCGGTCAATCTCGATGCGGCACCCGGTAACGTGAGTCGTCTTGAAGTCCAGGATTTGTAAAAGCTGTACGTAAACTGTATGGTTCTTTACGGTAGGGGTCATCATTTCACAAGTTCCAACTTTCTTTAGAGAAACCTGGGTGATTTCGCTGTTGGCTGCAGTGCAATCGTAGCCAACCAGCGCCGTGCAGTAGGGTACACAGGCCAAAGAAAAAGTGTCGTACAAAAACGTTCCATTTCGACTACAAATAATAATACATCATTGCTTTAAAACCCCATGATACAATGGTGTTCAACACGATTATCAAATGTGCACATACACTTACAAAAACATGTTTATGTGTACATTTGCAAGGATCATTAATTGCTTATTAAAGGAGATCCTTTTTATTTCTCCCCATCCCTCCTTCTTTGTAGTAATCACTAGTTTCATTCTTTAAATTGGGTTGCTTTTTCTTTTTATTCATTTATTCATATATATATATATATATATATATATATATATATATATATATATATTTCTCTTTTCAATCATTTTAATAGGTTTTCAAATTTTACTATATTTGGATCACCTTTTGTCTATTTGCGACTTGATTATTCCTAGTGTTAACTAATAAGACAGCGAGAATAAGAATGCAAGATTTAAAGAAGTTCAGACATGATGATGCTGTCACATACTTTATGTATACTCGTCAATTGGCAACTAATTTCTCTGAGCATTAAAGATAACAAAGAAAGAGACTTATTTTAAGAGAGAATATTTTATATTCGACGCTACTCCTGGTTCGCGTAGATAAAAAATTTTTTTTTTTTTTTCTTTTTTGTAAATTCTTTATTAATCAACACGACGTATGTGGGAAGGAATTAAACGGTCGACAGCGACGACGTTTTCTTTCCCTCTTTTAACGCGAATTTTTGCGTTCTTGTCATTTATCATTTCAATAATTTTAAAGGGGCCCTCGCTAATATCTCCTAACTTCCCTATTTTATTGCCCTTTCTAAGAAAAACATATTCTCCGGCAGAGAATATTTGTGGATTTATCTTTAGATCGTAATAGCGCTTGGCTCTATGTTTTGCGTTATTTAAATGATCTCTTGCGTCTTTGTAAAGAGAATCTAGACGTGACATGAGGCGAATCAAATACGCGTCATACGTTTGCAGTTTTTCATGGCGTGGAAGAGGTTGACAAGAAGGCAACAAGGGTGGTTTACCGTACACTAGTTCATATGGTGTTTTTTTAGTGCCCTCATGAATACTAGAATTATAGGAAAACATGGCGAGTTCCACCCATTCATCCCATTCACGATCTTCCTCAACAAATTGTCGTAGATATTCTACCAACACGATATGAGATCTCTCCAGAGATCCATTAGACTGCGGATGGAACGCGGTTGTTTGTAGCTTTCGGATATGAAGTCTTTTCGTGAGAACCTTCATAAAATCTGACAAAAAGTTGGTACCTTGATCTGTTAACACTACCTTAGGGGATCCAAAAACACAAACTAGCCTTTTCAGAAATCCGTCAGCTACGGTTGTGCCGATAGCATTTGGAAGTGGTACTCCAATGCAGTATTTCGTAAGAAGGCATTGCATGGTTAATATCCATTTGTTTCGCTTATCGGTAACGGGAAAGGGGCCCACTAGGTCAAGGGCTACCTTTTCGAAGGCAGTCCCAGGGGTGTCGGTGATGGTCATGGGTTGACGTACCTTTTCGCGTGTTATTTTTTTCAGTTTGCATTGCAAGCAGTTTTGTATAACGTTACCAATCTCTTCCTTCATATTTTCCCAGAAGTAATTCATCCTCAAGCGACCATACGTTTTGGTAACGCCCTTGTGACCTCCGGTAGCAGACTCGTGGGCTTCCTTAATCAAGTCGTATCGTATGGATATCTGAGGAGACGTCACAATTCCAGCACAGATAAAAATTTTTGTTGGGGAATTTCGAAAAGTATGGTTTAACTTGTCTAGCAAGGATTCCCAAACATCATGTCCGAACTCGCGTATTTTTGGCATACTAAATTGGGATATTCCCTGAAAAGGAACAGTGCGGTGCAAGTCTGAGAATGCCCGAGTTGTGTAGTGTACCACTTTGTTTGGATCCAGTGGCGTTTGTAGTGGTATCGCGTATAATCCGATATGAAATCGCGATTTTAATTTAACAACAGAAATAGTGCCTAGAGGACCCGGTTGGAAATTTCCTATTTCTTTAGTAGTAGAAAAGGTCTTCGCTGCTTCTCCAAAAGGTTGTCCGAGAGCGTCTAAAAAGAATACTAGATTGTCGTGACGTAACTGTAGGGGGTGGGTCCCTCCTTTCGACAATATTTCTTCCTCGAATTAATTTTTCCAAGTCAACGGAAGAGTTTTCTGTTTCTGAATCGGTATCTGTATCCGAGGTTGCGCCATTGTTTTTATCTGGTGGGTCATTCTGTTTGGGTTTTGGCGAAAGGATGTTTTCCACTGCTTCCGTAAATTCCTCTGGTTCTGTGTCTGAATTCTCTGATGATGATGAATCGAGTTCACTCTCAACTGGGGTAGATTCACCACTGTGTTGTTCTTCCATGTCCGTGTGATATCGTGCGTTTCGTGGTACTCGAGGCCGAAGCTCATACTTATTTTCCCCTTCTGGTGGTTTTTTAAGTTCCGACATTGTTTTGGACACAGCTGTGGTACCCTCATTCACAATCGAGTCCTCAGGGTTTTCCTTCCCTAAGGCGTCCTTACGTTGATTTTTCGCTTCTAGACCACGCCGTTATTGTAGCCCGGCTTCTGTTGGCTTTTTGGCTCTGACTGATCGCCGTAACTCGGGTTCCGCCCTGAACAAGGCTTTCACATCTGCTACAAAATCTTTGCTTCTTTCTAGTACATCGTTTCTATCTCCATTTTCTGGTACCGGGTTTCTTGACAATGCATCCGCGTTGACGTTGCTTTTTCCGGCTTTGTAAACGATCTCGTACTCATACTCTTCTAGTTTAAGTCTCCACCTGGCCAATCTGGTAGTAGGATCCTTGGCAGTGTCCATCCATACTAAAGGACGATGGTCGGTGACAACCGTAAATTTCCGACCCCAAAGGTAAGGGTGAAAATGCGACACACAAAACATGATCGCGAGCGCCTCTTTCTCATAAGTACTATAGTTGCGTTCCGCCTTATTTAACAAACGCGATACGTAAGCGCATGGTTGGTCTCTCCCTATAGGACCCTGACTGAGTATGCCGCCTACGGCGTACCCGCTAGCATCGGTGGTGAGTACGAAAGGGCGGGAAAAATCAGGATACCTCAAAACAGGTTCTTCGCACAGCTTTTGTTTCAGAATTTCAAAAGCCTCTTGTTGTTCAGGTCCCCAAATAAAATCTCTATCTTTTTCTAAAAGAATAGTGAGTGGCTTTGAAATCTTGGAGAATTGTTCGATGAACCGACGATAGTATCCTCCTAGTCCAAGAAATTCACGCACAGATTTCACATTTTTGGGGCAAGGGAAATTTTTCACGGCCTCCAATTTCCGGGGGTCGAGTTTCAAACCTTCCTGAGTGATGAGGTGCCCGAGGTAGGCTACCTCCTGTTTGAGAAACACACACTTATCAGGCTGTAGTTTGAGCCTTGCTTCACGGAGTTTAGCAATCAAGTTGAGATATTTCCTGCGATGCTATAGTAATGTTTTGGAATAAAGAACAATATCATCTAAATAGACAAACAGTTCCACCCCTTGTAAGCCTGTGAGAACGGCATCCATTAGATTCATAAAGGTCGCCGGTGCATTCTTTAACCCAAATCCTCAGAAATTCCCAATGCCTTGCAGGGGTGGAAAACGCAGTTTTATGTCGATCCTATTCGCTCATCATTATCTGGTGGAACCCAGATGCTAGATCAAACACTGAAAAGTAGGTTGCACCGCCTAGTTGGTCCAGAATTTCAGTAATATTTGGTAGTGGGTACGCATTCCCTACTGTTTTCTCGTTGAGTCCACAGAAATCCAGAACAAGACGCCAACGTTTGTTGCCTAGACTGTCGGGCTTTTTCGGCACGATCCAAATCGGTGTATTATACGGGGATTTAGAAGGCTGTATAATATTGTTATCTAAGAGTTCTTCCACCTGTCTGGTTATTTCTTCTTTTAGAACATGGGGAAAACGATATTGTCGCTTGTGAATGGGAATGTCATCTATAGTGTTTATTTCGTGTTCCACGACCGTGGTAGAGCTTAGAGGTTCGTCAGGCAGTTGGAAACAGTCAGAACTTTCCCTTATAAGGGCCTTGACCTCCTCCTGCTCTGTATCGTTAAGGTGTTCTAGATATAAGAGTTCTAGTACCTTCTCGTGACGTGTCTGATCTGCAAAACTCAACACTCTACGTCCTGTGAGTTTAAGTGCGTTGCGTGCTCGTCGTCCTTGGTTTTTCCTTGCGCCCTTAGGTCCTTTACCCTTAACAACGTCTCTTAAAGTATCGATTTCCTGCAGTTGAAGGTCTGGCACACTCACTGCGATTTCTTCATCCAAAGTGTTTATCACAGGCACATAGGCCCGGCAATTATCGTTGTTGACTACAGCGTTTCCCATAAAAATTCCCTTGTGGATTTCTAAACGTGGTAGATATCCGATCCTTGGTGATTCATTCTTCAACGTTACGCATATCACTTTCCGTGTTCTGGGAGGAATTAAGTGTAGTTCTGATTCCTTTGCGAAGGGGAATTCATGGCGATTTACGCACAAACGTAAATCTCTTGTTCTAATCTATTATCGCTCGATGTTTAGAGAAAAAATCTGTTCCAATGATTCCATCTTGACGAATGGGGAAATCATCTGGTACTACCTGGAATTCTGTAATGCAACCTAGAAACTCGAAAGATACCTTTCCGATTGTAGCAACTAAGTGTGGCGATATGCCCATCAGCTGAATGTTTTTCGTAGAATCAATTAGAAGATTTTTATCGACGGCCCTTTGTTTAATCAAACACGGCCCCGCACCAGAATCGAGCAGGAACGAATAAGGTTGGTTGAGGTTGATCTGTATGGTGGGGGAATCGCGCTCCAGGGTGATTTTTACTGATTTTGGCTGTAAGGGTTCGTTTCTTGTGCTCCAAAAGTCATTACTGTGTTGTGGGTTTGGCCCTCCGTTACCGGAGGGCGTTGTCGGTTTTCCGAAAACGATGGTCTGGAGTGGGGATCTTGTTCTCTTTTCCTGGTGAAACACGTATCCACGAAATACCCAGCCTTGTTACAATAATTTCAAAAAGGCCTGTTTGAAGAGTCCGGGAAAAGCTGAAAACAGCGGTCTCTTTGATGACCTGATTTTCCTCAATGGGTAAAAATCGCTGAAGGTTTGGCAGAATGACAGTTTTGCAGGCCTGGACAATCGCCTGCACCGTGCCCGGCTGTTTTGCAAATTTGACATACAATCATCTTGCAAGTTGCACTCGAATGTCCAGGGTTTCCACAAGTCCCGCAATTAGTTGGAGTTTGAGCCAAACGTACTGCTGCTGTATATCTGCAGTCCGCCGTTGCATGTCCATTTCGTTTGCATATTGTGCAGTAAACGTGGGGATTACGTCTGCAACTGGATGCCGTGTGACCCGCGTAGTTGCAAATTTCACATCTCGTTTCGCTACGTCGAGCGTTCGTTCCGTTATTGCGACAAATCAAAGCACCGTGTCCGTCTTTGTTGCATATTTGGCATGTTATTTTGGGTTTATTTTCAAGGCAATATTTCGCTACGTGATCTGTGCCCTCGCATAGCTGGCAACAAATCTGACCTGAAAGATGGTTGAAACGAGCAAGATTTTTAGTTATAGTTGTTACCTCGCGTTCGGTTGTGGAGTCTCTTAAAATGGCTTGCGCCAAAAGCCGCTTTTCGATGTCTATCGCTTCTTTCCCCGCATTGTTTAAACTCGCCTGTTCACTCATCTTGTCAGAAATTTTAGAGCGTAGCTCCTGAATGAAGGCACGAGAACAGGCTCTTTCATAGTTGTCTTTAGATTCGTCAGTAATGGCATCGTTGTTCTCTGATTTGTGTGCCTCCACTATTTGGTGGCCTAAAGCCCTTGTTCTACTGAAATAATCAGCAACATTTTCTTCTGGTTTTTGAATTCTTCGTCAAGTTCCCCTATTAAATCGATTGATGAATCACGGGAGGAATAGATAACCTTCAAGAGCGCGAGAAAATTATCAAGAGTTTCTGGATCTTTTCCTCTGAGCAACCGTAAAGCTCCATCGCGAAGTTTACACTTTAGCATTTTTACGAAAGAACCCTGGGCATCAGCAGAGAGCATAGATTTCGCGTCACGACATGCTCTACTTAACTCGCGATAAGGAACGCTGTTTTGTGACCCAGAAAAAATAGGGATCATTTCCATCACGTCACGAATTTTCAGGTTGTAGCTAGCCATTTTGAAGGTTGTAGATTTTACTAATTTTTCTTCGATTTTCTCAGGTTGACCGGCGCGAAACGATAGTTCTGTCGATAGATTGATCTATCGATAGATAGATCTCTAGATTGTCAGCGGCAAGCTTAGTACCTGGAGCAAGAGGGGTTCTGTGCGTTTTGCAGTCTTTCATATTATACTTTTCCGAGATGCTGCGGGTGTAGCCTGTCTGTGATAGGATGTAGCCTTCCCTATTTCGAAGAATCTCGATACCGAGGCAGTACTTAGCATTTCCGAGGTTCTTCAGTGTGAAGTTTCTTTTCAATTCGCCTCTAATGCAGTTTGCCCTCTTCGCGTCCTTGGAGGCCATTAGGATGTCGTCAACGTACATCACCACGAACGTGTGCTTTTCCCGGTCGACGTACACGCACGGGTCTGCGTTGGTCGGGGAAAGTCCGATGCCTCGAAGGACCCCGTCAAGTTTGGAGTGCCACTGGCGTCCTGATTGATGTAGGCCATACAGTGTCTTTTTCAACTTGCAGACACTGCTTACTTTGCGCAGTTTTCTCTGCATTTTCTTTGCTCTAGATACGAGCACTTGGTCCTTTTCCTCGTAGATGATTCGGTCCAGCATCTCGCCTAAAAGTTATGGTGGTTCCATAAAAATTTCGTTGTCAATATCACCATTAAGGTATGCCGTAGTAATGTCTAGCTGCCAAATATCCATGTTGTTTTCTGTCGCTAGGGCGATGAGCATCCTTAAGGAGCTGAGTCTGACAACAGGAGCAGAAGTTTCATTAAAGTCTTTACCTGGTCTTTGAGAGAAATCTTTTGCAACGACGCGTGCTATTCTTCGTTCAAGGGTTCCGTCAGCGCAGAGTTTGTCCCTGAGTACGGCCCGACATCCAATGACCTTGACGTTTTTGTGGCGATCGACTATCTCCCAGGTGTCGTTGCTGATGAGACACTTTACCTTGGAGTAGATGGCGTCCTTCCATTCGGCTCCGTCTGGCCCCGAAATCGCTTGCGAAATCTGTGTTTCTGGCGTAACGAGCATCGTGTCAGTCTACCTCGTCAACATGCTCGTCTGGTTCACCTTCATCTTCCGTGGATACCATGTTGTACTGTTTTCGAGGTCGTCCTCTAGTGCCCGTCCTTACAAGGGTAGGTCTACAGAGGCCGCGTTTCATTTGTGGTCTCACGGTGGCGTCCTCGTTGTCTTCGAGTAGATCGATGTCATCCGCAGGTTGTCCACCGACGTCGTCCTCAGGTTGTCCCTCGGCGTCGTCCTTAGATTGTCCCTCGGCGTCGTCCTGATGATGATCGATTACGACAGTTTGATTCCTAGGAAACTGGTTTTCTTGGCCTAGGATTTCGTTTCTACCGTCAAGTGTGTCGGTGGTGGTGAATTCTTCGTGCTTTCCTGCGTTTTCAAATTCATTAAAGAATTTCACGTCTCGTGTTAATCGGATTTTTCTCTCTTTCGGAATCCAAACACGATACGCTTTTGACGTTTCGGAATAGCCTACGAAAATTCCTTCGATTGCCTTGGGTTCAAATTTTCCCTCGCCTGGATTTTTGTCGAGAATGTAGACTTTGCTGCCGAAGGTCTGGAGGTGTCTGAGGTCTGGCTTAGTTCCGTGCCATTTTTCGAATAGAATACCTTGATCCAAGCTTCTCGTGACGCAGCGGTTTCATATATAGTTCGCTGCTGCGATGGCTTCGTCCCAGAAAGATGGCGGGAGTCCTGATTGGAGCAACATGCAGCGGGCTGACTCAACCAGGGTACGATTCCTGCGTTCCGACACTCCGTTTTGCTGGGGTGTATATGGGACTGTAAATCGTGGATAAATTCCCACGTCTTTGAGAATTCTTTCCATCTCTCGATTGTCGTACTCTTTACCATTGTCCGATTGAAGGGCCTTGATTTTCTTTTCTTTCTGCGTCTCAACGTAATTTTTGTACTCCTGAAATTTTTCTGTTACTTGATTTTTGTTACGAAGGAAATAAACTTAACACCAGCGAGTGTGATCGTCTATGAAAGTGACAAAATATCGAGCTCCCCCAGTGGATTCTGTGCGCATTGGGCCGCAGACGTCCGAGTGCACGATGTCCAGAATTGTTTTTGAGGGGTTTCCCTTTGTAGCAAAAGGTTTATTTGTCAATTTACCTTCTGCGCAGACCTGACAATTAAGGTTTAAGTTACTCCTTTTAAAATCCAGCCTTGTCACATTTTTCGGCATCAGGGCGAAGTCCCTTTGGTTGAGGTGTCCGAGACGTTCGTGCCAAGTGTCCATGGTAGATTTTTACTTTTCCACGGTTGCGGCACGTGCTTGCTGAGTATCCTTGCGAAGGTAAAATAAATCGTATTTCCGGTCAGCCACCATTTTCACGTTTCCCTTGCTGTCCTTCACGATTGCACGGTCCTTAGTGAATAGAACCTCGTGTCTTTTGTCAACTATTTTTGCGACTGACAGCAAATTTGTTTTCAAATCTGGAACGAAAAGGGTATTTTCAAGTTTTATAATTTTATTCTCGTTACCGTTTGAGGTTGTAACCATGACGTTTCCTCGAGCTTTCACTTGAGAGGTTGCGCTGCTCGCCAATTTGAGTCCTCCTTGGACTTCTTGGGGGTCAAGGAGTTGTCGCCTGTCGTTGCATAACTGTGATGTGCACCCGCTGTCCAAACACCAACTGTTGACGTTTTTGAAGTTGTCGCTGTCGTTGACGCTAGGGTTGGACAGAAATGATTCAGCTGTGTAACTCGCTTTTTCTTCAAGATTCTTCTTTTTCTTGGACCAACATTGCACAGCTTGATGCCCGGCTTTTTTGCAGTATCTGCGCCTATATTTTGGGGGCATTGGCAAATTCTGTTTATCACCGCGTTGTCGATCGCTCGCCCCGCCCCTCGATAAGCGCGCCCCAGTACCGTACTGTTTTACGAACATGGCTCCCGAATCGTTATCACTCGCTTTTTGCATTCTCGCGTCGCTTTCCTCCGTGGTTTTAATTTTCAGCGATTCAACATCTAGAAGTTTGTCGCGGGACTCGATTGCACATCGAAAATTCTCAAAACTGCTTGGCAAACTATAAAGTAGCATTATTGTCAGGAGATCTTTATGTATCGTTATCTCCATATTTTCGAGTTTATCAACGGTGTCGAAGAATTTTGCCAAATGGTCCTTTACGTCAGCACCCTCTGTCATTTTGTGCTGCGTTAACTGCTTCAATAACGTTGCCTTGCGTGCCGGTCCTTTGGAGGCATAGATTGACTCAAGTTTTTCCCACATTTCCTTGGACGTCTCTCAGCCGCGAATTTGTTTCAATTCTGAAGGGGAAATTGCGAGGATCATTTCCGCTCTGGCCTTTCGGTCCTGTATTTTCCATCGTTCTAACGCGCGTTGCGATTCTGTTAAGACAGATCCTTCCCCTTGGACAGCTGGCTTCGGTTTTTCTCCGATGACGTATTCGTATACGTCATTTTTCACGAGCAATGCCGCTACCTGAACTCTCCATGTGTCATAATTGTTTTTCGTCAACAATTCTAATAAGGTATTGCCGTACGACATGTTTGTATTGGAAATTGCACGAGTTTTTCACTGGATTTTCGAAAAATAATCGTTCGTGGTATTAGAGTTGGGGTAAATGTTCACAAAATTGAGAATATTTTTCACGTGCATTACGCGATGCCCGAGATATTACTCGATTTGTAATCAGACTAATAGCGTGTTCAATATGTCCGTATTTACACTCGATTTTCACATAAATATTTATGCACGAACTTCAACAATAGTTTTATTTTCGCAGTACTGGGAGAATTCCTTACGTACTTGCGGGGATTACTTCGATACTGCGCGATTCGTGTGTCGACCGATCGGGCGCGTGCAGTGAGTCCGTATGTTTCACACGCGCTACGTGACAATTCTGACGTGTACACTTCGCGTTTTCGTATCGAGCACTTTCAGGTTTCGCGACGGTTCTTGTCGTTTTCAAATTTTTGCCTGTGTGCCTGGGCCCATAACCTCTTGAAATTCCCGAAGCATTGGGCAGGCAAAAATTGAAAAGAATACCGGAGATACAAAAAGATGTGTTGCTTTATTGACGACTATGACAAGAATGACGTTTCGTAGACGGCAGGTAGTTACGCGATTACATAAGTTGTAGTTGACGCTTGAAAGCGCCTGGCGGTAGATTTGAATTTTAGAGCGGGAGACTTGTAATCCTCAACAATTTCCGTTGTAGTTTATACAATTTCAGTACATGGATTTTTTCCATGCCCACACTAAAACAGGTCAATAAAAATAACGGAGAATCTCCATGCATATGTATACATATTTTCATAAATGAATTTCTAAACATTCGAGTTCTCCTACAGTTTTATAAAACTTTTAATTTTTTTTTAACTTAACCTTCTCGACCCTACCGGGTCTCTTGATTTCAAGAGTTTAGAAAGAGTTCATTTCAGAGAATTATTAATTTCATTTTAGTTATTTTTAATTAGTTATTCTGAAAACAATTTTTTCATGCATCCAAAATTTTCGGTACAACTCTGATCCAGCCTTGGAAACGCGATTCCCGTACATGAAAGATGTAAACGAAATTTTAAAGTCTGATATAGAGCAACCAGATAACACCAAAAATGATGCAGTGTGATTTGCAGGATATTGAAAGAAAACATTGCGTTTTTAATTTTCCCAATAGTGAATGTTTCAGTTCCGGTACACTTGTCGATTAACATAGTAAAATTCTAAAATGACTTAACTTTAGACTTATCGATTGACATAATGAAGTCCTGAAATAACATGGACCGTGCAGTCCGATAGCGTAGTGGACAAGGAGGAGATCGGTTTTAGGGAATTAGGTGCATGCGGAACACGACGTCGTCAGTTTGAATCCTAGCTAGTGCGAAGTTATAATTAGGAAAATATGTTAAAAATGTTTATAATTCTTCGTGTATGTAATAATTATATACCTCTGTCAAATGTAACTAATTAACAATTGTCCAGTCAACAATATATATATTTCCGTTGTGATAATTTTTTTTTTTTTTTTTTTGTTTACATGTATTATTTCCATACTGTTGTATATGAAATTTCCATTCAATGTTTCTGAATTTTTCAAGACATATGTACGATAATTTTAATATACTCGTACAAAAAATTTCCATACATAAGCCATGATTCTTCCACACTTTTGTATGGAAAAATTTCCATACTGATGTCATGGTGAAAAACTTCACATACATGTTTGGAAAAAATCCATTTTTTTTTACAGTGTAAATTACGATTTGTACTCGTATTTCAACTACTTGTTTGTGACTTCGATTACAAAATTGAATATTTCCTTTATTTATTATCTTACGAAAAATTGCAGCAAGTTATTGCTGTGAGACGAAAAATTATTATCTTTATAAAGCTATAGCTAATCGAACAATTACTCATAATTTCACATAGAGAAAGTTTCATCCGTGTCGAATCTACATTTTATATCAAGATTTCAACGTCTATTCGTGATTTACGATTCCCGAGTTTCCAAGCTTTTGAAACACAAAAAGTCTGAATATCGCGCACGCTGTACAAGTTTCAAGTGATAAATTGAATAGACCCAAGACCCAAGTATATATTATGCTTCTCAAGTATTAGAATTGTAACACGTTTTAGAAACTGCGGGCATGTAATAATTTGGAAAAATTTCAATGGATTCAAAGTACTTTAAAAGCAATGTTGTGTAGTCGGATGAATAAATGCTATCAGAATCGTAAATTCGTCAGTGATTTAAGTTGAAATAGACTTCTGATTAGATAGCAGTGTTTGTGGGCATCTAATAAAAAGGATAAAGCGTTTTTTCTTTAGATAGACAAGGACTATATGATTTTTTTGAATTTCGCAGCGCTGATGCTTAACATCTACGCAAGTTTTAGAGAATTTTTGAATCTTCTTCCTTTTCGATCACCATAGTACTCAAAGGTACATTTGAAAGTTATGAAACTGATTGTATAGTTTTCGAATTATAATTCTATAATTTTGACGATACAGTAAGACTCGTCGTGTTGTCGGTCTTTCTGTCTTTGTCGCCTGTCGTATTGTCACATTAGAAAACCGGTTTGGCAATGGGACAATACGACAAGCGACGAAGACAGAGAGACCGACAATACGACGAGTCTTACTGTATTAAATTTCGAGTCGAATTTTAAATTTATAACACGTTCGGGGTCAGGAAACATTCAAGTGAAAGTTCAATTCTGTACATAAAATGCGAAGTTCCTGATTTTGCATAGCATGAAATTCAAATTTATGAAAAGTAAAATTTCTGTACGTCAGTTGTCGCAATAAAAGAATGGTTTTCGCTAAGTCAGGAAATACCAAATAATTGTGATTTGCTGAGTGTTTATTTATTCATTTGCAAGTTTTTGAATATGAATTTTTTCTACGATAGACATTAAGGTTTTCAAAGTTTCTAATTCAGATTTTTAAATTTGCTTGCGTCAAACTGTCAACAGAAACGATCATTTACAAGTGTGGAGTAAATGCCAGTAAATGTTCCTTGAAACGAACTGTATTTTTCACGCTCATACGTCGAAAATCATTTATTCTTGTGTTTACTTGCTGAAATTTGAAAATATGAGTTCGAAGACGCGACGATATCGCTGTTTTAAGCGGCCGAGAAAAAAATAAACGTACCACCTGAGATAGAGAATAAGTATTTTCATGATCAGCGTTTGAAAAGAGTGTGTTAGGCTGCTCGCGGATTGAGCGTAAGAATCCCCTTTTCACTCCGCTGCGCGCCCACACACTCATTTCAAACGCCGACCAAGAAAAGTACAGTTCGTATCACGGGGCCAGAGCCTTTTCACGCGTGACGAAATTATTCTCGGAACGAGGGAATGTTGCTGTCGTGCATGAAAAAACGCTCGTAGGCCCCTTGATACAAAATATACTATTTCACGCTCGCATGTCGAAAATCATTAATCCTTGTGTTTACTGCTGTATCGTGAAAAACGAATTCTCGGCCGCGCGACCTTGGAGCTAGCGGCGAAAGTCAAAAGAGTGCTTTTTTGTTGTTGTGAGAGACAGAGCGATAGGAAATGCTTGCAATGTTTCTCTATCTCAGGTGGTATACGAGGGGGGACCCAAAAGTAACGGGCATTGTGTTACAACTTTTTTATTGACAAATTTTTTCACACACAATTTTTATCACCTACAAAGTAACCCCCATTGACTGTAATACACTTGTTCAATCTTTTTTTCCAGTGTTCAAAACAGTTCTGAAATTCATTTTTTTCAATGTTTTTTAAACCTTCCAGCGATTTTTGTTTCACCTCTTCTACAGTCCCAAAACGTTTTCCTTTCATGTCCCTTTTGAGTCTAGGGAACAAAAAAAGTCACAGGGGGCAAGGTCCGGTGAATGGGGGGGGGGGGGGGGTGAACAATCGGTGTCATGCCGTTTTTGGTCAAAAATTTCTTCACGGACAGCGCTGTGTGGGCAGGTGCATTGTCGTGGTGGAAGAACCAATCTCCTGTGCGCCAAAGATCCGTTCTTTTCTTCCGGATGTTCTCCCTCAACCTTTTCAAAACCTCCAAGTAGAAGTGTTGGTTGACCGTTTGACCTGGAGGAACAAATTCTGCGTGCACAATACCTCTGCAATCGAAGAAACAAATGAGCAATGTCTTGATGTTGGACTTCACTTGGCGTGCCTTTTTTGGACGAGGCGAGAGAGGTGTCTTCCATTGGCTTGATTGCTGCTTTGTTTCGGGGTCGTAGCCATAGCACCATGATTCATCGCCAGTTATAACCTTGAGAAAAAAATCTGGGTCTTCACCCGACTGATTTTGCAGCTCAAGACAGGCCTGAAGTCGACGCTCCTTTTGATCGTCGGAGAGAAGGCGAGGAACAAATTTGGCTGCAATCCTCCTCATGCTCAAATCTTCAGTTAAAATCCTCTGAATTGAACTCCATGACAATCCAGACATCTCACAAAGTTGATCGATGGTTCGGCGACGGTCTTCATGAACAAGAGTGTTGATTTTTTCAATGTTTTCGTCCGTTCTTGAAGTCGAGGGGCGCCCAGAACGAGGTTGGTCTTCTATTGACATCTCCCCATTCTTGAAACGCGAAAACCAGTCGTACACACGCGTTTTACTCAAAGCATTATCCCCATAAGCTGTTTTCAGCATCACAAGGGTTTCCGCGGGTGTTTTTCCTAACAAAAAACAAAATTTTACAGCCGCGCGTTGCTCTCCGCACTCAGCCATTTCACGTTTTCGCCGAAACGGAAAAAGTCGTTTCACTAGAAAAATTCTTACGGACGAACGAATGCACTCACAGCAATGAACTTTGCACACTGACTTGGGAGAGTAGCAGCTTAGAAGAGAACCAGTGGAGAACCCGATCCCCCCCTCCGCGGTCCCCCCACCACCTAATTCCCGTTACTTTTAGGTCCCCCCTCGTAGTACTGTCCGCCAAAGCTCATCTCTCGGTTTATATACCTCCACACTTGGATATCAGTAGGGGACGCGCTTTGGCGGCAGGGCTCGTCGACACTTATGGGAGACTTTGGCGAGGGATTTCCAAGATGGCGCATATGCCGTGTATATCTACATATAATATATATAGTGATACAACAAATAGATTTCTTTAGTTCCAGAGGGAATTCTCAGACGGCGCGTTTTGCCAAAAAAGTAACACCGAGTCGTCGAGCCCTGCTTTGGCGGTGCGTACTATACGTCTATACTTTTCTCGGCCGCTTAAAACAGCGATATCGTCGCGCCTTCAAACTCATATTTTTAAATTTCAGCAAGTAAACACAAGAATACATGATTTTCAACATATGAGCGTGAAAAATACACTTCGTATCAAGGAGCAGAAACGAGCATTTACTAGTGCAGTGTTTTGCGAGCGAGCGTTAGCGAGTGAGCAAATCGCACTCGTAAATGCTCGTTTCTGCTCCTTGATAAGAAATATACTATTAAGGCTATCTTACTACTGGTCTTTTCAACTCTTATGTTGTGGTGGATTCGATGAAAAAATATATGTTAAAAATTCATGCTAGATAACATAAAAAATGATTGATTTTTCTTTTTTTTATAAATATTTTTAGGTTCGTCAATAGAAACGCCACGACATTAGTTTAGATAACTTAATATAAAATGCAGGTCTGCGTAGCCAACAACATCATCTCTAGTGTTTCCAAAATCTCAAAAAATAAATCTTCTAAATGATTTGAAAATTGATGGTCAAGTCCCAAAAGGAGTTCACTTTTCGTAACTAACCCTGTGAAAAAAATGCTAGTCTTCCTCACGCTCGAGTGCCACGAAACTCACATTTACCCATGTTGTCGAAACAAAATATCGACCCCATGTCTAGTGTGAATCTGATAAGAACGATCGCCTTCGGCTCACGTCGCAACCCTCAAATTCACTAAAAAAAACTTTTCCTCACTAGTTAAGGAATATATGTGTACACCGTTCGAACGTATTTCAGCGTTGGCTCTTTGGAATACCTCGTTTTTCGAGCGCAAGTCCCATTGCTCTCCGGAAGCGATTTAATGACGAGTGACACGCTTACTATATCTTGGTACGCGGCAATGGTGAGTTCAAAGGCACATTTCGCGGCGGTGTTAAAGCAGGGGAATAGTATAAGGTGCACTTATATCTGTATACCAATATACATATATATATATATATATATATATATATATATATATATATATATATATATATATATATGTATATGTATATGTTGTTGCCTGCTGCACGAGATGGTGTACATATATACGTATGGAAGGTAGGGAAAACCGATGGCTGACCCTGACCCAAGTCAAAGCGGGCCCCAAAGCGAGGAGCACGATCGAGTCTCTCGGCGATCAACGTTTCTTGTCCTAGCCCCGCACGAATGACGACGGCTCGATACCCGAGATTTTCATCGCTCCTCGTCGTTCCACCTTTTGCACATTTCCTGCGGAGTAATCCCCAACGCGAACCGGCCGCCGAGTTGAGAGTTCGAAGATTTTCAATTTATAAGAAATATTGCCGTGATTTGTACTATTTCTTCGGAAAACTTGATCTTACTTAATTTATTTGGGAATTACTCTTTGAATCTCTGAACTGTTCTACGAAAATTTTGTGGATTCCCAAAATATTTTTCCGCTCCGTAATATGCAATATGCAATATGCAATAGAAACATGATCGTCGAAACCAAACAGAAGTAATTCGTGAAAATGGATATTAGAAAATTTCAATTTTGGAAGGTCTTTTCATTATCTAACTTCCTATACAGTTCTAGTACAATTTTTGAGAAACGTGAAACTTGTTTGAGAAACAAGAAACGCGATTTCAGCTAATGATAAGAAAAAAATTCAGGTGAACTTCAACTTATCTCAAAAGACAACTCTCGGTATCGCGTCAATGATTCGTGTAGCCAGTAGTAATAGATAAATAATTGAGCCAAAATAGAAACAAAACCTCTCGTCTTACATTCATTCTGTAGATGAGTTTTGCACTGTCAAATTGTTCGATTTTCAATCAAACAAAAACAGAAATACCACTAATGCTCAGCATGGTGTGGTTTTTTGCAAAAATTTGAGCGGTTTCATTGATTTTGTGAAAAAACAACGTAATATATCGAATGTTCACTTGAAGTTTGGTATTGATGGAGGGGGTGGCTTCTTGAAGCTTTGTTTGTAGGTTCAATCTCTCGGAAATCACCATGAATTGAAGCGTGCCAGACAAAAATATGAAGATGGTATTGCATCGAGAAAATTTCAAGATACAGGAGTGAAGAAACTGTTGATCCTCGGCTTAGCACAATCATCGGAAGAAAACTATGAAAATGTGTCACAGTTGTGGTCAGCAGTGTGGATAAATCAATGCAAAGGGACAATCGCAACTGACTTGAAACTTGCCAATATCATGACTGGTATAATGTGCCCCAGCAGCATATGTTTCCTTGTACATGATGCGTGGGGAAGAAAAATGAACTCAGTGAATCTTCAAATTTGCGGACAATCGGGAATATATTAGAAAACTATTCCAATTGTAAAAAACAGGGAGTAACGCGAAAATGGCCAAGAGTTATCTCAACTGCATACATGAACCTGTTTACGGAAACATACCTGAAAAACTCATTATTGACATCATTCCGCCACCTGAACTTCATTCACTGCTAGGAGTAGTAAATACTGTAACCAAACAGATGCTCATAAAATTCGAAATAGAAACACTGTCGTGGATGAAAATTTGCAATGTCGAGCGTGAAATAAAAAATGCTGTCTCGGGATTCAACGGGAGTTCATACAAAAATCTGCTAGAGAAACTCGATGTCTTACGTGCAAATTGTTTTGCTGATTGCCTCAAGTTCGTTAGAGTTCTGCACGATTTCCATGAAGTAGTACGAGCATGCTTCGGAAGAAATGTAGATAGTGACTATACAAAAAGCATTGCTGCATTTAAAACGAGTTATTTGGGTTTGGGTATCTCAGTAACTCCCAAAGTTCACACTGTTTTTTATCATGTTGAAGATTTTTGTTCAAGACATGGAAAAGGATTGGGCTTTTACAGCGAGCAAGCGGTTGAATCGGTCCATCACGATTTCAAAGCATTTTGGGACACAAACAAAGTTCATGTAAACCACCCCCAATACTCCGAGCATCTGCTCCGAGCTGTATGCAAATTCAATAGTCTCCATGTATAACATTTATCCCGTTTAATTGTTGATTAAAACTTTTAAATTTTGTGAATGTTGTTAATAAATAATATTGGTTTCTTGAAAATAAAGTTGATTTTTTGATAAAGCAAGGCAGTATACTGAATTACAATCACCAACTATCTCCACTTCATTTCATCAAAGTTATATCCTTGGGTTTCGACTTTACGAATGTATATATATTTTGTGCAAACGATTACTTATTATTTACACATACATAAAAAATTTGCATCGAAAAAAACGAAGTTTACACTTTTACAACTACAATGCAATGAGCTATACGTTGGAATGCAAGCAGTGGTACATAAAACGGTTTTTTTCTAAATCCGCCCTGTCAATGATTTTCATTTTAGCTGTAAAATAATTTTAAGATGCCAAATGACATAAATCAAAAACAAAATTTCATATGTACACATCTTTGCCTAAAATTTGTTTCAGCCCCACCGTGGAGCTATTCGTCCGAAATATATATTTCATATTTCGATAAATATGTGAAACAAATATTCATAATATAAACGTATATGTTCATAATCTTGAATATATACATAAAGTCACTGCAATGAATTACAGCATATTTTTGAAAATTATCGAATAGGAATAATATTGTGACTTAGAATAAGAAAAGGGCCCTATGGTTACAAACCAGAACCTTGATAAAATAAAGAGAAACCTTTCTCTTTCCCCTATTCTCAACAGCTTGTTCGTATTTCTCAAAAAATTATTTTACGATCATTAATGATCGTAATGATTCGCGACGTAGCTCATTAGATAGGTAATTTTCAAAACTATTTTTTCAAGTTGAAAACTCAAAATCAATTATTGTGACCATACGCCCCTTTTCTTATTCCAAGTCGCATATTTCGTATAATATATTTATGTTTAGAAAAAAAACGTAAAAACTACTAGCAGATTTTACTTTATTTATTACGAAATAATATGCATAATAATGTTTTCATTTCATTTTTAATAAAAATCCAAGCAAAAAGTTTTAAAACATTACAAAAAATTGCAATGATTAAGACATTCTCTTATGAAATTTAGAAAGTTTTGAAAATTTATAATACGTACGGAACTTTTGAACTTTAGGAAAATAAATTTCCTTGATTGGGAATAATTCCATATGATTCGTGAAATAAATTTTGCTGACTTTAATCATTTATATATCTTTTAAAACACGTACGATATAGTTTTTTTTCCTTTGAAATAAAGATATGTAAAACTTGGAAATTAGTAAAAATTACGAAAACGTATTTCTGAGTTGAATAAATTTTCGTAATTGAAAAATTGTGAATATTTTGTACGCTTACAATTTATAATCACTTAGAAATATTAAAAATCATGCAAAATGCCGAGGGTTGTCTATGATTACATAAAATGCAAAAAATTTGATGGATTCCAGAAAACACCCATAAATTTTATAATAGCTTTCATTACCATATTTCTTCGAAACCTGTACTATAATTTTATTCATACCCTTAACATAATTAAAAAAAAATTGAATTGTGAAAGAAATTTATAAAATGTACTCATGAGTTAGACGAATTTCCATTAAATTTCGGAATTTTATGTATTATGTTTAAAACTTTCGAAATTTCGAAAAATTCAAAAACACAAAAAAATTTTATGATTGTCAATAGTTGTAGATTATTTGCAAAATTCGTAGAGTTTTAGACAATTTTCTTTTTCGTGGATTGTATTCATTATTATATCTCTTCGAACAATGTAGGCGCTTCTTCATTTCTCAATGAAAATCTGAAAAACTTAAAAGTTATGAAAAATCACGGGAAAATAATTTCGAATTAGAAATATTTTTACAACTGAAAAATTGTGAATGCTTTGTAGGTTTAAAATTTTTTTTTAAACCTACAAAGTTTTTTGTTTGAAAATTCGAAAATTCATTGAAAATTCCAAAAGTTATAGAGAGGATTTTACAAAATCTGTAAAATTTGTGGAATTTCAGAAAATTTCTATAATCCTGTAGATTGTCATCATTATTATATTTCTTCGAAAAAAGCATAATAATGTTTTTTTTATTCTTCAATTGAAATCTGAAAATTTTTTAAGTTATTAAAAATTACAAAAAAATGTTATCGAATAGAACAAATTTTTATGAAATTTAAATAGATGTGAATATTTTGTACTACGATTCAAATTTCAAAAATTTGGAGTCATAAAGAAACATTGAGAATTCCGAAAAATCATTGACGATTCTATGGAATTCGCTCAGGCTGTGGAATCTCAGAAAAGTTTCATAAATTTTGTAGTTTTTATCCATCAAAATAACATATTTGTATTATTTTCAAATTTTATTTTTTAATTGTAAATAGCTATTTCACATAAAATATTCTATGTTTTGAAATGAATTTTATAGTTGAAAAAAATTATTTATGTCAGCACCTCTTTTTTTTAACCTTAAATTCTTTTTGGCAAACGCATCAAATATGGGATTTTAAGTTGTTGATATTTTTGATCCCATACAACAGACCATCCTCATAATTTTTTCAAATCCGATATGAATGGATCAAGTCCCTGCTCTTCAATAGCGGCTGTAGTAAACAATAACGAATTAAAATTTTTTACAATTATGAAGGATTTCCGATGTATTTTCAATCAAATGTATCCAAGAATAAACCTTTATAAAACAAGCAAGGACTATTTGATAATTTGATAAATAATAATATTTATCTTATAAAATAAGATAAATATTCTATATAAAGTTCGATATAATTGATATAAGAGCGCAGGCATAAAGGGGTTAAAGAGGTTGAAATCCCTTCTAAAATTCAATTGAAATTAATGACTTTATGCAAAAAATAAGAGAAAATATTTAAAATATACATACTGCAATCTATAAAGGACTCTATATTTTGAATCCGAGAATTCAATGTACTATTGAAAAATGATAGTAAAGATAGTAATATAAATGTAATTTTGAAGAATCAACATCTCTGGAATTTCAATTTCGAAATGTGAAGATTTTTAGTAGCACAGTCGAAATTGAAGTGTAATAAAGACAAAACATTTTTCTGCAAATACGCAAAATAATGGACGATCTCAATTTTTGAACGTAAGCACTTTTTTTACCTTTATTCATTTCTGAGCAACTAATATAATGAATAAACCTAAAACTTCATAAGTTACAAATTTCAAAAAGGTAGTATAAACTTACAAGATTTAATAAATAGAAGATTTCTACTTGAAAGTTTATTACACTGAAAAAAAAACCTCTTAAACAGTACGATAATTGCATTCAGTATCTGCTATACTTCCATCGCGACGTGAAAACGAAACGAATTTACAGTTGTTTTTAACATACTTTTCGTAAAAAGTATCATATGAAGCAGCTGTTTTGAGTAAATCACACAAAATGTGAAATGTTGGTATCGCAGAAGTCAAGACAATGGAATTATACTTTATGCAAAATTTCAAATTGTATAATATGTGTTCAATATATTTTAGTGCATCATCAACGAAAATTTACAATTTTGATTCTACATTAAGCTATTTGAAAGATCAACTTATCCGATCTCATATACGACAAACTGCTATTCTACTTTGTATGAATTCATATATGGTATAGCCCTTTCAGACAAAACTTCCTCTGCGCATGCACAGATGTGTCACGTGACAAGCTTCTTCCTCGATGCAACAATATGGCTGAAATCGGACGGATTGAAGCGTCTATTTACGTCTAAATTGTGTTGAGCAGTGTGTCGAATAGTAGGAATTTATTGCATGGACATACACAGTCCTTCGTTTCTGTTTCCTATTTTTTTATCAGTTTCGTGCTTTGTGGGTGCATTTTTAAAGGATCGTGTTCACCAACTTTGGGAAACGATATTGATTTGTTTTGTTAATTATGTTTGTTTTTTTGTTGTTGTGATCATATTTTGTTGATTATGTTTTGAGCTTTTGGTCATTGGTCATTAGTCTTTGATAATCGTTGATAATATATTCACCTTCACAGATGCCTAATTTATGCAATCTAAATTTAATATTTTATAATAATATGTGAATTACTTTTTTTACGACAGTAGTACTTAATTTTTCAGTATAGCTTATATTACTTTTCATTACACCATAGTCTATGAACAAGTACAACTCTATAACGTAATTCAAATACATATACTACCTACATCAGATTTTGCTACACCAACTATCATTTTCTAATAGAGATTCATCTCGTGTTTCCGGAGCAAGACTAGTATAGCACTTTTTAAGAAAAAATTTCGGGACTACTAAGAGGTTTTTTTTTCAGTGTAGTCAGTCTTAAAAAAATAATAAGAAAATGGTGAACTTCAATAACTTGATACTGTGCATTTTCATACTGCACATTTTTAGAATGCAATTGTGTAAAGTATTTTATTTACATGATAATTATTTTTTTAAATTTTTCCTCCAGATTTTATACTTAAAAGGGTCTAAGTTTTTATATACTTGAAATTCAGGTAATGGTCCAGATGAGAAATCTACAAAGTTACCATACATAATGAAAAATTCACGTGTAACAATAAACTCAAAATTTTTTATATTTCATTGCCATTCTATAAATTATCAATTAGTTACAAAAATTTTTATATTTTTTAAGCTTTCATTCTGCTTAAAAAGTTCAAGTTTCAAAAATGATCTTCCAGTGATCAAATCTCAAATATACATATATCTGTTTTATGTTATGATTGAAGACCATGTAAGTTTTCTTATATTTATTTTTTTTTTTATGTTAATTTTTAGTTATATTATACAGGAGGAATAATTTGATGTTAATTTATTTCCTGGTGAAGGCTTAATTAGATGCCAAAAACTTGAAATAATCTATGTACATACTTTTGAAAGTTAATGTATTTGAAGTACATTACTTTTGAAATATACTATACTTTAATTTGATTTAATTCAATTTAATAATGAAATAGAGAAATTCACCTTCTTTAATCTTAGAAAAGAGAATTGCAGAATATCGTAATATCTGGAGTGGGAACTCTCAGAACTCTTAATTCCAGAGTATGTATGTATAGAATATTGTATCATACCAAATTCTACAGATTAGAACTTGATGTTATATAATAATAATAATAAATCGAATTTTTAATGAATTGTTTTTAATTTATAGAATTTAAAAAAATGGAATCCAAATATTTATACAGAACAGAATTACAGAACCGTTCATTTTGAAGCTAAAAATTTGAAAACTCGAAATTCTAGAGTACATACAGGTGTTTGATAATGTCCAATTTTACGAAATAAAATTTCTACAACCACGAATATTGTAGAACTTTCAGTTTTAAAATAATAATTAATAGAATCTTGAATTTCTTTTTGATTTATAGAATTAAAAACTTTACATTTATTTATCCTAGTATAAGGAATTACAGAATTGCTAATTCTGGATCGGAGAACTCCAGAATTTTAAATTCTATCATGCCAAATTTCACAAATTAATTCTCTAGAACCGGCGTGAACTGTAGAACTATCATTTATTTCTATTAGATAAAATTTGTCATCCCCTCCCGCCTTCCCAAATGCATATCTGTAAATCTGTATCCGCAGCTGCATATTCTTTGGCAGTAGGCCCGGATCAATTAATTTTAGAAAACGATTTTTTTGAAAAAACTGTCCAGCCACAGTAGTTTTTTTAAAGATCTGAGTTCTTATTGCCACTTGCTTTTCTGTGGTTTCTGAAGTGGATCTCTGTTTGTGGGAATTGTGGGTAGGCAGCAACGCAGAAATCGCGAAGAAGCATGAATTACGGAATAAAAGGAAAAAAGGAGGAAATGAGGTCAGGCGTGTTGTAAGGAGAAAAAAGCAGAGTTGAATAGAATGTAAGGAAAAGACGAGGCTCATAAAATCCCTATAAGAGCATCCTTTGAAATATTTCGGATTTTCGGAAATCAGATTATTATATTTTATACATATGTAATGATATATTTTCTCTTTTTCCTCTTGAAAATACGTAGCTGTATTTATTAGTGATTTTTATTGAGAAAAAATAAATTTTTCGACAACAGCCCTAGTAATTCTGAACCTCATAAAAACCTCAATCAGGATTATATAAGAGAAATCCTTATATGTATGGGAAGATGAATTTTTTTACAGAGTTTATGTGAGGAAGCGCGAATCCTTGCAGTCTGTATAACTTTCGACCTTATATATTTTGAAAACTACCTCTAATTAAAATATAAGAAACTTGCGATCCTTAAAAAGAATAATAAAATCCTCAAAACCTTTTCATATGGCAACTTAGATTTTTGAAGGCACTCGAATGATATTCTGATGGTATTACTATCGTTTAACTTAGCATGGAAACTTGGCATGAAAAAAGAGAACTTTGTTTATTGTTCCCCTTGAGGGTGATAACTAACTTTTTGTTGTTTTTTAAATTGCAGGCATGCTGAGAAGAGGGGCCGCCGTTGCCCCAGCTTACGAGCCCATTGTGATAAGCCGCGTTCAATTCTTTTTCGCGTATGATAACAAACGTTACATTATTCCGCGATGATATGTTAATGATTCGACTTCTCGAAAGAGTTGATCTGCGCATTTGTAAATCCGACTATTTTATTTAGTACTTGTAATTTTACTCTTTCAAAGTAATTTTGTAAGTCAACATTTTTGGACACAGTGCGAGCGAATGCGTGAGTTATCATATTTATTTGGCGGTTTTGAAAAATGAATTGATAAAATTCAAGTATTACGTGAGCTGACTAAAAAATTTACAAGTTACGAAAATAAAACTTTCTCATTGTTTCCACTTATTATTCTGGCTTTTCAGGAAGAATTACGTGTTATGAGAATATTTGGGTGAGTGTTGAATATTTTCAGTATGCAAGTGTGTGCAGAGACCGTACGTTTAATATTTTGTTGTACCCTCGGGAATTCATGCAATCTATTTTATGTACAAAATCAAACAGAAGTATCAAGTAAATGTTCTTGAGGGACTGATTTCTGAGAGAATAATGACTGCAAGTTCAATTTATTTTACGATTAAAGGATTTTGAGGCAATATGAAAAACAGCGTTTTTATTTACCTTCACTAACGAAATGCAAAAACGACAAATCTGGATGAAAAAATTAGTCAGTCGGTTTGTAAGTTTATTTTAAAAATGGTCAAGTTGATTTACAAACTGTACAATTAATATATTAGTTTTAGGTATTAAAAAAAATGAGATTTCAGTCTTGTCGGCATTAAAAAAATTATGGGCAATTAAAAATGACCAATTCTTTATTTACAATCATTTACATCACTTTTTAAACGAGATACACAGGACTCTCCCTATAACGTCCGCGCGCGTGCTCAAGCCATTCTCTACAACGGCCGGAAAAAGGGGAGCGAACTACTCCTCACGACTCCCCACTCTCAGCTGACCTTGAGGACCAGTTGATGTCGGGCGGGTCACCTGATCTACGGGGCAGACGAAAGTCGCGCAGTTTTCACAATGTTTACATGCTTTCGCGAAAATCGCGAGAGATGGTGAGAGAGATTGTCTCAAGCGGCGGGAATAAAGTAGGCGGGCTATCCCGCCGTAAAGCGGAACGATCTTTCGCCGCAATAGAGCGGACGTAGAAAAGAAGGACGTTATAGGGAATTTCCAGTGTACATTAAACTCGTTTCAAGGGATATTTTAACAAATGGCTGATTTTAAGTAATTGAAATGTAATTATGATGTTTTCGAGTGAAAATTTTTTTTCTATGCCTCGTTTATAAATTATAAACGTTTCAATCGCTGTCTTCATCAGGTGATTCTTCGCCCTTGCCCTCACTTCCTGAGGCACTGTTTTCAGAGTTTGACTCGTCAGAATCCTTGAGGGCTTTGCTTTTGGTTGTTTTCTTGTTTCTCGATGTCTCGATATCAGATCCTTCTTCATCAGATGAGTATATGTTTGTAGCTGTAGTTCAAAGAAGCATGAGCGATTATGAAAGAAAATTGAATAATTTTGAAACATTTTTCAATCATGAATTAAAATTTCTGCTATTCCAAAAAGTTTGCCGATGCTTGTTGGAAATCATTAAAAAGCAGTTAGTCCAGGATAGACTTCCAAATTATTAACATAAGGTTTTATTCTTTCGATTTCTAAACATACTGGAAAATATTTGTTACTAGACAAATTCGTCAGAGTTGGAAACATTTTTCGGAAGTTATATTCAAGAAAAATATTTTTAGTGGGCTATAAATATTGTAAGTGTGCAAAGCAAACGACACATTTCTTTTGAATGTCAAAATTGCAAAAATACTAACCTTTAGATGGTGCAGTGGTCTTTTGCTTATATCTATTTTTGATGGCAGCCAAGGAAATTGCTCCTTCGTCATCCGAACCTTCGTCGTGATAAGCGTCTCCACCGTAATTTCCAGAAGCTCGCCCAGAATTCCTGTTTCCTGATGTTGCTTTTTTCGACTTGCTCTGGGCTCGCATGGCCATTCGTAACATTTCTTCCTCTTTCTGAAACGAAAAAATGAATTTCCATTATAACAATATCTCTTGGTTTCTGCTGGAGAAATTTTAAAAACACCAGAATAAGGACGAAGCAGGTGAATTTGAATTGACGAACTGGAAAATGTTAACTAATTATTGAAAAATGAAATATTTCGAATAGTACTCTCATTTATTCTTTAAAACGATTTTACAGTAAATTAAAATTCACTGCGAAATGAGAGTGAAAGGGCAAGGAATAATATAAAGAATTGTAGTTACGTTTACGTTTTCGATTGCTGAAAAATATAAATTTTAGAATCAAAAAATCATTTTCCAGACAAGTTTCATTGCATCGATATTATGACAGGTAATGAAGAATCGAAATTTTTAATCCCGACACAAACATAACTTTTTAATTTGTTCCTTTCAATGATATTAATTAAAAGAATTTTTTTGATAAAATGTCTAAGTCACATTTTTTATTTGAAGCATATTTTTCGTTCGATTTTTCAGTTATTGAAACAAAAAATTGCTATTTTCTAATAATTTGCACATTTTTCAGTCAAGTTTCGATCCATGACTTTTATATGATAAATTCATTTTTTTTTTTTTAATATAACTGCCCGAGTAAATTTTATTTATTGATACAAATTTATTATTTAATCTAATAACATAAAAATCACAATATTGAAAATCCTTTATCCAAGAGACATTAAGATCAAAGATTTTTTTGAATCAAAAAATTATATTTTTCATTGGTGGAACCTATGTCTACAACTATTTGTCATTCGTTTATTCTTTATTTTCATCAACAATTATACTTTGCAGTAATTTCTATGAAAAAATCTTCCTTGAATATTTATAGATTTTTAACACTAGATATTGATGATTTCTGCACACAAATTCAAAAGAATGCAGTGAATTTGGTTATCTGATGCAGCATATTTACAAATTTTACAATTTCTTGTCCACGACATCGAAATTACAAATTTTTCTTATGTGAAAAATTAAATTTTTATAATTTGAATCTGCAACCATAGCAATTGTTAATTTCTTGATTTCTTGCCGTTCCTTTTAACTTTTACTTATTGTTAATAATTATATACTATTTTCGTTTATTTCGTAGAGGATACGATAGTAAAAATCATGAAAAAAATTAGTTAAATCTTAGATTTAAAATAATCGTAGTGTTGTAATTGTTAAATCATAATTTTAGAAATTTCCTATCCAAAATATTAATATCAAGAATGTTTGATCTCGAAATTATCAATTTTTCATTTTTTAAATCTATGACCATTACGATTTCTAATCTTTTTTAATTCTTGCCTTTTCTTTTGACTTTTATTTTGTAGTAAGTATTTTGTAGTTCGATTTAAAAAAATTGGCGTACAAAAATAATGAGATGTAAATTCTAAATAGTTGTAGTGTAATAATTTTAAAATACTAATTTTCAAAATTTCCCATCTAAAATATCAAAATCACTAATGATTCATTAAATTTATATTTTCCATTAATTAAATCTACAACGATTATAATTTTTTATTTTTTATTTTTCGCCTTCCTTTTTGTTTTTATTTAATTCGATTTTAAAAAACTTCATACAAATTAATAAAATCTTGAATCCGAAAACATTGATTTCCAATTAATCAATAGCAATAAAAAGTAATCATTAGCAATAACGTAATGGCAGTAAATCGATAGCAATGAAACAATTTTTAATCATAAAATTTTTCCATTCCTAAATTAAAAATGGGAAATTTTGTAACTATTCAAACATAATCTCATTAAAAAATTTTTCTTGCAATCATAGCTTTTCAAACATGCAGTGAATTGCAGTAAAAAATAGAAATCAACAAATTAATAGATTTTCGATACAAATTTCGATTGGCATCTAACAGTTTCTCAACAAGCTCCGATTTTCGATAGGAAAATCAATCATCACTCGTTCCTCCATCTCTTTTTTCAATAAAGATAGCTGGAATACGAAACTACACTAGTTCCTCGAACGAACGAGCATTATCTGTACTTTTTGGCTAATGCCGCCATATCAGAATAGAAAGAAACTAAAGCACTTATTCCTACGAGGAACTAGTGTACAATGTATAGAAAAGAAATTTAATGTGATAAAATTACACTGAATTTTGATTTAATTTATATCCTTAACATGTAAAAATATGTCGCCACGAACCTTCATCATTTCGTGCCTATTCTGATCAGGATTGTGGCCAACTTGCGAGAGCACCTTGATGCCCGAAGTTTTCTGCGACCTGTCGGCCAACGACATCGTCATCTTGCGATGCGTGAACGACTCGGTGGAGTGCGGCCTGAACGTCAATTTTGTCCTGAACACGGCTTGGCCTTGGAGACCGGTTCCCTGGCGTATGTACAAATGATTGTGATCGCCTTGCAAAGGCTGCTTGTAAACGTCGAAAATTTCCGATCCCAAATGCAGGGACATTGTGCCATCCGACCATTTCACGAATCGAGCGTTACTTTCCTTAATCATTTTTCCCTCGCTGTTATCAACATCTCTCCATCGAATAGTGTTTTCCACCTTGAGTTTCAAACGAGCGCGACCTTCCTCGTCCAAGGTCTCCTCCTCGTCGATCTCGTCTTCGTAGGTACCGACCTCGAAAGGTCGTGTCTCCACGGACAAGAAATTGGGCAGCTTGACGAAATGCAGATCGCGACCGAGGTCGACCGTGGTTTTGGGGATTTCAACGTCGATCCTAGTTTCCGGAGGCGCTTCTGGCTCTTCATCACGTCCTCCATCTTCATCCTGTATAGGAAAATGAAATATTACAATAAATACCTATCCGTCCAGTAGTTTCCTTTTATTTCAAATACACTGGAATCAGGAGATACAAATTGGTTATGGAACGAATCGTACCCCAACTTCTAAATAGAATTTTAATTATATTAGTTTATAAAGATACTAAAAAATTATAAAACTTAGAATTCTTGAGCATCAAATTCTATATGTATATCTATCTAGAAATTCATTATAATATGCATATTATAATATATATAAAATATAAATTTATCTTGAAAAACCGAGAGAGTTGGGAGAGGAAGAGCTGAAATTGGAAACAATCGAGGGAGAAAAGAGAAAAAGGAACCTGCACATAAAAGGATGGGCGGGAGAAGGAGAAGGGACGGAGGAAAAGTGTAAAAGGACGATAGTAAAACTAATGGGAATTATGATCAATGGGAGAGCTCGAAAAACGGAAATGGGAATTGTAATATAGTGCGGAACAATGAGAGAAAAACTGGCAATATGGGGAGAACGAGAAGGGCTCAAGGGCACAGGAATATGGGCGGTTGATGATATGACGTAGAGAGAAAGAGAGATTCAAATCATAATGGAAAGAATTGCTGTCACTGAAAGAGAGAAAGGAAAAGAGACTCAGGTGAAATATGGGAAGGTGAGGTTGGATGAAATTTGGGTGGAATGAGAAGAGAGAAATGGCGAACTGAAACTAAGTGGGAGTAATAAAAGAGACGAAACAGAGACAAGAATGATGAGGAGAGGATTAGGAAACCCAGGAGGAGGAGCGAGAGAAAGAGATATAAGTTTTCCGGAGGAGAGAGTTAACGGGGGGACGGGGACATGGTGCGAAGGTGATGGGCAAAGAGTGGGCTAAGTTAGAGGGAGAGGAATTGAACTACGTCACAAGAGAAAGTGGAACCCAAGGAAAAATGAGAACTTGAGCTTTCTTCGAGGGAGACCAGGAGGAGCCAGAGAGCGTGACTATGGGCCGGAATGCCTGTTATCCAGAGGAAGGAGACAGAAGGAGAGAGGAATCGCAGACCGCAGATTTTAAAGCTAAAGGTAAGCGAGGTAATCTACCAGATAGTAGTGTTGGTGAGGAACATAGTTGGGGCAAACAAGATAAAGGGGGCTTGGGATTACTTAAAGGGCTTTGAAATAATCATATTGTTAGAGACGTGGATAGAGGTGGATATGGCAATTAAGGAGATAGAAAGTCTAGACACTGGGTATGAATGGCAGAGTAGGAACGCAGTGCGAGTTCAGAAAAACGGGAGGACTAAGGGAGGGGTAATAGTGGGGTGGAAGAAGAAAAGAGGGGAAGGAATTGAGGTAGACAACTGGGAATACGGATGTGTAATTAAGAGACTGAAAGGGTGAAACGGGGATGTTAGGGTAATAGCAGACTACAACAACTCAGGGGTGGATAAAGTAACGGAGGCAATGAGAGAGCTGATCTTAAAAGGGGTACGAAGGGGGGAAGAGGTGATCATAGCAGGTAGTTGGAACGCTAGAATAGGAAGAGAAGGGGGTGATTAACAAGAGGGGATCACTAGGAATTCAGAAGACTCTACACTGAACAGAGAAGGGAAGAAATTATTGGATTTCTGCACAGAGGAAAGGCTAGAGATAATAAATGGACGCATAAGGGGAGACTGGGAAGGGAAATTGACTTACATAGAGGGGAAGGGGTCAGTTTTAGATCTGGTAATGAGTACGGAAGAGCTGGCATTTAGCGCAATAAGTAACCTTTAAGTGGGAAGTAGGATTGAGTCGGACCATCTGCCAATATAGCTGACAATCAAGTCACTTGAAGAATGGGAAGAGGACCCTGAAGAGGGAGATAAAGAAGGGGAAAAAAAGACTGAAGTGGAAAAGGACAAATATGAACTATATCAATACGTAATGAGCGAAAAATTGAAGGAGAAGGAACAAGGAAATGAAAAGAGAAGTGGTTGGGAGTGGATTAAAGATACCATATGGGAAACAGCTTTCGAGTTAGGAATTGTAGACCAGTGCACTAAAGTTACAGCCAAAATCTCCGACAGAAATTGCAGCGCCACCACTTTAGCCCCGAGACTAGGAACTAAAATTCAAGAGAGAAAACTGCTCGTGTCGTATTCTTTCGCATTCTTCATCTGTCAAATGTTAGTTTCTAGTCCCAGCACCGGGATCGTAGCGCTGAGATTTCAGGCAATTTCTGTAGTGCATTGAGGTAAATGGCAGCTTTAGCACTCTGTGGTAGGCGAGGGTAACAGTAGAAAGAGGAAAGGAGAAAAGACGAAATGGTGGGACAAGGAATGCAGGGAGCAGAGAAAGAATTATGGAAGGCACTGAAAAACAAACAGAGAGACAATTATGAAGATACACAAAGTGAATGGAGGGAAGCGAGGAAGACTGTATAAAGATAAAAAAAAAGGAGTATAAGGAGCAAAAGTGGCGTGAGATTGAAGAAAGTAGAACAATGGAAGAGTTCTGGAAGGGGCTTAATGAATTTAGGCAGACGAAGAAATTGAAATGGGATAATATTGAAAAGGATATATGGATGGAGCATTTCAAGAATATGTGCCAGCAGAGTGGAAGATAGCTAGAATAATGCCTATACATAAGGGGGGAAATGAAGAGGATGTGAGTAACTATAGAGGAATTGCGCTTCTCAACAGCAGATACAAACTGATGGCACAGATAATAAATGAGAGACTGAAAAGCTGGTCAGAGGAAAGAAGAATAATAGGGGAAAGCCAGGTGGGTTTCAGGGCTGGTAAAGGGACGAGGGACCAGATTTTTGTGTTGAAATCTTTAATAGGAAGGAAACTGAAGGAGAAGGGAGGCAAACTTTGCGTGGCGTTCATAGACTTTAGGGCAGCTTTTGACATGGTCAAGAGGGATCTGTTATGGAGAAAACTGGAAGGACTGGGAATAGGAGGGAGGATACCGAGAATGCTGAAGAGGTTATACGAAGGGACGGAGAATGAAATAGTAACAGGAAAAGGGATGACAGGGAAGTTTAAGTCATACGGAGGAGTAAGACAGGGATGCTTGCTGAGCCCACTGCTGTTTAATCTTTTTACAGAGGACATGACGGAGAGCTGGGAGAAAAGTAAAGAGGGAGGATCAGTGATAGGGAGGAACAAGATATATGTGCTGAAGTTTGCCGATGATGTAGCAGTCATAGATGATGCGGAAGGGTTTGCAGAGATGATAAGGAGCTTGGAGAAATATACTGATAGGAATGGGCTGGAACTTAATGGTAGAAAGGAGGAATTTAATGTTAGATTTTAATTCTGACATAATATCAGAAAAGGAGGAAGAAGAAAGAGGGACGAAAAATGGGCGTATAAAGGAGAGAAAATTGAGATAGTCAAGAGCTTTAAATACTTGGGGTACACGTTCACTACGGGAAATTCAGACACGGAACACCTGAGACACATGACGGGAAAAATGACAAAGGCTCTCAATAGGCCATGGGGAGTTATGAAAAAGGGCTGGAATAAAAGAACTAAGCAGGAGACTGTACTTACTACAAACTCTAGGTAAATCGGGGGGGGGGGGGGCTATATGGAGTGGAAATATGGGGTTGGAAGAAGAGGAAAATTATGGAGAGGCTTCAAGGAAAATTTGTCAAAATGACAATGGGAGTAAGTAGAGATACACCGGGCTACATATGGAGAAGGGAGTCAGGTAGAAGAGAGATAGTAAACGAGACGAGGGAGAGGGCGGGCAGAACATCGTGAGGGTTATGAACATGGACGATGATAGATGGCCTAAAGTATGTCTAAAAGAGGAAATAAGGGACATAACCAATGGAAGAAAGAGAGAGACGACCTGAGGGAACGAATGAAGAGAAGCACTCGAGGAAACAGAAGACCAAGGGACGATTGAAGGAATAGTCAATGGATTAGCGAGTGACAGGACCACAGAAAGATGGGCAAAGGCAAGAGAAAATGGCAAAGTGAAGACTTGGGAGAGGGACAACGAGAGAATTGAAACATCAAATACAATAAATATTACAGGGACCTCAAACCGGACGTAAAAGGAGCAGAATACTGGGAAAAGAGAGGGGGCTAGGAAAAGGGACTAAAGACAGAGAACAATGGGCGAGGATAAGATGCGGAAATGTAGGAAAGGGAAAACAAGGGATATGAGAACGTGGCCTGTAGGGGATGCAATAAGAAGGAGGAGGACCTGGGCCACCTAATTAGCTGCAAACCATTAATACAACAACTGGGTAGCATATATGGGAAAAAATGGGAAGAAAGAATCGGGGGATAGAGGGAAAGGGAGACCGAGGGAGAGATGATAAGATTATTGGGGAGACCCGGATGAAATAATGTGTGGCTATATAAGGGACGTTGAGAATTTTTGCGAAGAGAGAAAAGAGAAGGGAATAAAGAAGAATAAAGGGAAATAGATCAATAGAATCAAGGAATTAGGGGTTAAACTAAAGGGTTAGAGAGGGAAAAAAAGAAGATAAGATGGAAGAAAGAGACGGAGGACTCCATGGGCTTTTTTTGTATAATGTTGCAGGAACCTGGAAAGGCAGGAGGCGGACGAGGAGATGCCCCCACCCCTAATTACAGAAAAGAAGGGGCTCTAACTACAAACAAAGCCAAGGAGAAGTGGAATAGAATGCTCATTGTCAATACAGAAGTGTTGTGAAATAAACTGTTAATTATTGTAACTCAAAGATCCGATAAGGGGATGAATAAACGATTATATATATATAAATTTATTTTTCTCAAAATGTAAAATATTATGAGAAACTTTTTTTGATAGATTTTGGGTTTTTTTTATTTTTCTAAGTCCTTTATAGATTTCTAAAGTTTAATTCTCTTGAATATGATAAATTTGAGGTTTTTTCAAATTTTATTTTTCACAACTTTTTTCTAATAGATTTATAGAATTTCAAAATTCAAAAGATTTCAACATTTGATAAATTGCTTGTACTTTTTGAATTTTCACTTTTATTGATTTCTAGTATTCTCAGTTAAAAATACTTTTAGAATTTTGCTTATTGTTCAATATTAATACAATTCTGAGGATACTCAAGTATTTTGATGGATTCATCTACAAATTACATGGATTTTGAGTGGATTTGTTTTTTTTTTATATATATTTTGTATTATTCAAGAAATTTTGAAGAATTTGCTCGTATTTTTTTAATTTTTATAATTTTTTGGATACCTATGTTATAGATATCTAGAATTCAATTCTTCAGTATTTGAAGTTAGTAAGATTTTGAAAATTTTTATAGGTTTGTCAGAAAACGATATCCTTAAGGATTTGCAATATTTCAAAGCTTTCTAGTTCTTTCAGTATTTTTTATATATTTTAAGCGTTCATAAAATTTACTGATTTTTCATATAGTACTGGATTTCTACATAGGTCTAAGAACTTTATATTCAAGATTTTCAAGTTCAATAGTTTTTATCGTATTTTTTATGAATATTTGAAAAAATACTATCTGCATAAAATTTCTGCATTCGATAAATTGCTATTATTTTTCGTATTTATAGTATTTTCAAGTTCTTATGAAGATCTTAAGTTTTTATGAAATTTTCTACCATTCCCAGCATTTTAACCGATTTCTTTATAAATATCTCATCGAGTCTTTCCGTGCTGAAGAAATTTGCTTCAGCATCCCCCTACTAAAAATATTTACACTCCATTTGAAATTTTGGGAATGATTCGTAAAACTGATATATATTCCCTGAAAATTCCCTCTATTTGCCACTTAAGTACTTTTGAAATATTTGTAATAAATTTGATATCTCACATCTGCAATGAGTGGATGTTGACTAGGTCCTTCCCCGCCACTATCAGATCGTCCCCGACTGGCACTTCGACTCCTAGAGCGACTTCTACTCCTGCTACGACTTTGGCTCTTGCTGCGACTTCGACTTCGACTCTTACTTTTTTCATCTCGAGTCTTGGCCTCGTTCTCTTTTTCCTTTTCCTCGTCCGTGCTAATATCACTCGCATCGCCGAACAAAGCGTCAGCAGTCGGCCCTTTTCCATCTTTTTCCTCCTCCTCCTCCGAATCCGAGTCAATGGTATTTTTTTTAGACTTTTTCTTCACGAGTCCTGTTTCGGTGCTCGAAGCACTAGACGTTCTTTTGCGTTTATCGCTTTCTTCCTCGACCTGTCGCTCACCTTTTTTTTTATAAAAAAAAACATTTTTCGTAAAAATTACTTTTCATTTCTTTATAATTTGATTTTCTACCTTTTTATTTTTTACAAAATAGTAGGGCATGGATAAAAAATTATTTTTTACAACTTTATCATAATTCCTATATAATACTATAAAGGGGAAATATAATTCATCTTACTTTTGTCACCTTCGGGACTCTGCGAAACTCGAGAGGAACCAGACACAGACTTTCTGCTTCTGTTGGAAGCTTGACTCGCTGATCTCCTAAAAAATCAGTTTCTATGAAAAATAAAAACCCAAGCTTTTTTTTCCTATGAATCTTTCTGATAAGCATAATTGAGCAGTAGTCATTTCATTTTTTTTTTCTTTTAATGGCTAAAATTGATGAAATGAATTTATAATAAGAGATGCTCTGTAACTTGCAGATCGTCATCAAATTTATAGAACAAATATGAACTATGATCTATCACAAGCTAAATGAAATTCTAAACGTGAGTGGTTCAAAGTAAAAATAAAATTCGAAGATACACAGTTATTATATCAATGTGATATAAATATGAGTAAATATATATGAATATACATAGTATTATGTGTGTAATATATTATAATTATAAATATAATGGGTGATAAATAAGAATTTGAATAACAGATTTTTGTTTGTTAATAAAATACCTATAAATTAATTTCATCATGTATTTAGTTTAGATAGATTTGTTTTAAGTCAGTTATTTTTCATATTACAAAATAACATATTTGTTACTTAGTAGCATTTTTACTTGCTAGAATATATTATACATGATTTAATTTAAGCTAGAAAAATAACTCAATTAGCTTTGCAAAAATGTAATAACGAATATGTAATTTATTATAGTAATAAAAATAATGCATAAATATTAATTTTGTTGAATTATTTTATTTGTTTTCGTTCCTAATTTATCCATCAATTTTATTCATTTTAATGGAATTCAATTTTCATTTAAAAAATTTCAAATTCACTTAATTGCTACTCAATATCATTTTCCACTTGAAATGTATATAACTCAATTTATGTTACAAAAATCACTAAAATTGCTTCAAAAAAGTATAACAATGTATATGTAATATAATATAATATCAGAAATATTGGATAGTAAATAACAATTTTAATCATTAATTTCATTGATTTTTGTTTAGAGTTAATCAATCGTTAATTTAATTATTGTCATTGACATTTTTTTTTCTTCGAGAATTCATCTTTAGTTTAGATGGTTTTGTTTTCAATCAGTCATTTTTCAATCAGTCATGACAGAATATTTATTTATTACTGAGTATCATTTTTCTCTTGATATGTATATTGCTCAATTTATGTTCAAAAAATCACTGAATTTGCTTAAAAAAACACACTACAGTAAAAATGTTGAAAATGAAAATTCAATATCAAAAAGAATAAACTGCCGTTCTGAAACATAACACTTCCCGATAAGCTAAAGATAAAAAAAAGTTCGGAAAATCAAGTAAAATGTTTTGACATTATATTATTATTACTATAATTTTTTGCATTTATTCTGAATAATTTGTATTTTGATGATTTATTATTATAGTGCTTTTTAATTTTAACATAAAATAATAATCTAATACTCTCATCCTAATTTTTTTTGAAGGGTATGAACTCTTAACCTCCCCCCCCCCCCGCTTTTTGATAACATGCCTGACCTATATAAAAATAATAATAACATATATTCAAATGTGAAAGGTAAATGTACCCGGAAGCATTGGAACCTGGAGACCCAGGGGTTTTGGACTTGGCACTGGGCGACCTCGAGCCCGATCTGGATCGCTTTGAATCCCCGCTCGCGGATCGTGCAGAATGCGAGATTCGACTTCTGGACCATTGGGAGCCTGATTTAGCACTCGCGGCGGATCCTGCGCTAGAATGGCGAGAGTTGGAACCAGCAGGAGATCTGCTCTGGGTCCTTCGAGATAAATGACTTCCTGGGGATTTATTCACAGAAGGGGATCTGCTTCCAGTTCTTCCAGATTTTTGACTGCCTGGAGATTTGTTACCAGAAGGAGATCTACTTTGTGTCCTTCCTGACCTTTCACTTGACGGGGATTTGTCTCTTGAGGGGGACCTACTTTGCGATCCTCTAGACCTTTGACTTCCTGGGGATTTGTTTGCTGAAGGGGATCGACTTCTGCTCGCGATAGATTCGCGTGATGCAGAACGAGCGCTTCTGGGACTAGGACTACGATTTGACGCAGATAATGCCGAGCCACTTTCAGATTCTGATCCTGGGAAAAATTATTTTGGGATAATGCGATGCACAATCTTAACTCGGTAAATACAGAGCTAAGAAAAATTATTGGGATGTTTATACACCGAGAAACCTGCAGGGCTGTGAGAACAATAATATTGCTTAAGCAAGAGTAATTTACAGGTTATGGCAGGATTTTGACGAGATTGCTTAAGCAAGAACAGCTGAAGCAATATCAGCTTGTACAGGCATAAGCAAGTGTTGCATGTGCCTGAAGTTCCAAACGTTTAAAATTAAACGAAAAAAATTTATAAGTTATTTAAGAAGCAAAAAATTTCCAGCTGCTTTCGAACACTTCTTGATCATAAAAACAAACTTGATGCTACCCTTAAAAATATTCGTCACAGTTCTCATCATGATAAAAAATCAGAAAATGCATTTATTTTCAATTTTCGTTTAACTTTAAACGTTTGGAACTTCAGGTACATAGTGTTGCAGCAAATTTAAAACGCCTGTCATAGGGACAAGTATCATAACGACAACAGTAAATGGCGTTGCTAGAACAATAAGAATGCGGGCGATAATGATTCGACGATTTATGCTTACAGCAGCTGTAAAAGTTTCTCAGTGTAATGTAACTTTTGAGTATAAAATATTAAATTGGATGAAAAATTATTGCGAGATTGAATATAAAATTTTCAAATATTCATTAGCAATAATTTAAATATTTTAATATTTTAATATTAAATATTCTTGAGATTGATGCTACATGAGGGAGATGGATTATGTATGGGATAGACGTAGTTATAAGAAATAGGTATAATTTTTTTGGACAAAAAAAACCAATATGAACGATCTATAAATATCGAATGTTTCTGTAGGCAGTTGCCAGTTTTGGAGGTAACCCAGAAGAGAATAGACATATTACCTCTACTCCTATCAGGCAAAGTGTCACAAATATGTCCATGAACTTAGCGAAACAACATCAACGTATTAATTAGTTAATAACATCATAATTTGCCGCTAATTAGTTGTGAAAAAACAAATTTTGTCACTAATGTTTATCAACAAAAAAAATGATGTTTCGCTAAGTTCACGTGAACTCAGCGAAACAACTTTTGATCAGATCGGCAGAATCCCACGAAAATACGCTTATAATTTGCCGCTAATTAGTTGTGAAAAAAAAAATTTTGTCGCTAATGTTCATCAACAAAAAAATGATGTTTCGACATCATTTTCGACATCGACAAAATTTTTTTTTTCGCAACTAATTAGCGCAAATTAGCGGCAAATTATGATGTTATTAACTAATTAATACGTTGATGTTGTTTCGCTAAGTTCATGGACATGTCACAAATCAACTGAAAAAGTTTTTCTCAATTTTTAGAAACAGTTTTTTTAAAAAGTAAATCCTTATTGGAGAAAGATTGGAAAAAGAGATACATAACTTTTTCTTGAAAATCTATCAATTTCTCGATTATCATTAATCACTGCAATTCGCTGCATTTTTAAAAAAGCCATGATTGTGACAAAGAGAATTTTCAATTCCACAATTTCCAGTTTAGAAACCTACTCGGAAAATATATGAATCGTTAAAAATTTCCAAATGTTCCAATAAATCATGTAACAATTACACAATTCAATTACGAATTGAATGTGTAATTGGAGAAATTGTGACTCAGGCTGTAAAAAAATGTGCCTCACTGCTGTCCACTTAATAAAAGTAAATCACTTTAATTTTAGATCTAGTTAATTTTCTATTACTTTTTCATTCAACGTACTGCTTGGTAATAGTGAAAAAGAAAGGCGAGAAATAAAAGGAATTAAAAACTAATATGATTAAATATTCAATTGATGAAAAATACAAGTATCAAAATCAGAAAAATGCGTGATTTTAAAGTTTGGGTTTATGAATTGTCAAAATTGTAAATGTTTTGCATCAAAGAATTGATGATGATGATGAGAAAATCAGACTGCATTCTTATGAAATTGTCTTGGTAAAAATGAAAAAAAAAAAAAAATTTTCATTTTTATCATACACTGTGTTTAAAATAAAAGTATTTTCAATGAAGATTATTTTATTCAATTTACTGCAAAATTCAAGAGTTAAAAGATTGAAATATGAACGAATAAAAAAATATTATGGATACAGATTAAGCTAGTAAAAAATAAAAATTTGGATTCAAAAAGACTTGTGATCTCAATGTCTGGGAAATTAGAAATTTTTGTATTAATAGAATGAATGGTGAATTTGTATCAGTGAAAAAAGTTAACTGCATTCTTAAGCAGTTTTAATTGGAAAAAATTAAATTTTTTATTGTACAGAAGTTCTAGATTCAACCTTTATTGCCAAATGTGTAAAATATTCCAAGACAGCAATTTTTTCATTAAATACAAAATATGTAACGCGGATTCTAAAAAAGTACCTATACGACTAAAACCTTGATTTTGAGATTTTTACATGGTTCAATGGAGTTGATAATTATCTTTCATTTGCAACCAGTCTCACGTTTCTACGATAAAAATTGACCTCAAGATAAATTTTTTCCTGAATGTATATTCCAATAATATTACTGGTAAAATCTGGCTTAAGCATCGCTCTCTCACTATGCTTGCTACTACATTATTAGGTAATACGCGAGTAACAGTCCATCCCGGACTGGTCCCTTTGTATTCTCATCGTGTCGAATGATTAAAGACATCTTCTAGTTCATGCATATTTCATTCAAGAATGGAGTAGAAAATAGAAAAGGATGGAACGAATACACATCTATTTACCTGCTTCAGAGACCGAAACTTTCAATGCATTTTTCTCGAAACGCTGTTTTGCTCGTTAGGTACCTTTCTAGAAACCGCGTCACATATAATAAAAATTCAATGAGTAAATATGAGTTCTCTTGTCTACTGATTGAAACATGACTTTTTACCACTGGCAGAATACAGTTTCTGCCAAATTCGAATTGATTATTATGTACAAATCAAAAAATGGACTTTCATCATTGATTAACATGTAAAAATTTTAAATTGTTTGTACTAGAAAAAATAACAACAAAAAAGGGCCATTTTTCATGCCGTTTTCATTGACTTCTCGTGCCATAATAGTTTTAACAAAATTTGTCAAAAATATAAAAATCATACATTTCTCAAGTTCTAAATCTATGTTACTAATTAAAATCTATAACCATAATTATATGTTATTCTTACATTTCTCACCTTTTCCTTAGGCTTTCCTTTGCAATAAATTGAATGAAAAAAAATTGGTTGAAACAATTTATCAGAGACAGAATTCGTAATATTTGATCTTGAATTAATTATTATTAGTAATTGGCAATATCACCGATAAAAAATTGACCTGATACTTTTTCATTTTTTTTAAGCATACAGTATAAGTTTGAGTTACATACTAAATATCAATAAATAATCTTTAGTCTAGTGACAAAAATACCCATACATCACCCTTTTAATTTGATTAATTTACAGTTACGATTCCCAAAAGTTTGTAGTAAGATAATATGCTTAGTTGGAAATTATCATTTTTATCAGCGACAAAATAGCAATTAATTTTGAGACTTTTTTATAATCGATGCACAATATATTTTTTGAATAATAACAATTCTGTGGCTTGCCGCCATAACAGAGAAAGTCACTTAAGCCATAATGCTCATTTTAAATGATATTCTAATGACATTTTGAACGTTATGAGATGTGTGACTTTCTCTGTTATGGCGGAAAGCCACAGAATTAATTTGAAATGTTTTGTTACAAGAAAAATTTTTTATATACTAGTTGTGAACAACATTCAAGTGACAAGGAAAATTCAGATTCTAAGGTTATAACCATTGATTCAATCTTTTTATTGTGATGGTTTAATACAAAACAACAACAATTTTTTATTTTCTTGATAACACGAAATTGTTTATTTTTTTTTGGTTTTGTTACCTGAATCTGGACGATCTGGACTGGATTTCCGCAAACAAGTCAAATTCAACGGCGCCATTCTTCCAGTGTCCCCAGACTGCATTCTTTACGTTGCTTCACGTGAAGATCACGTGGGATACACCAGGATGCACAACAGGGGGGGGGGGTTCACTGGGATTGGGAGGGTGGAAGAAGACACTAACTGCTAAAGTCCCGAATGCTTGAAAATCCCGATTCCTAAAGTCTCGAACAAGCTTTCATCCCGAGAACGAATATATCCGATCGACTATTCCCCGACATTCAAAAATCCCGATGTATAAATGACCCTCCGTTGTAAAGTCCCGTTTATTGGTCGCCCCGATATTGATAATCCAGAACGCTCATTGAACCATTGTTTGAAAGTCACGAAACTTGAAAGTCCCGAAGCTGCAAAATCCCGACAGCCAATGAGAGGTGATGTCTTTCAGAGACGAGAGCTCTCATTGGCCGTCGGGATTTTGCAGCTTCGGGACTTTCAAGCTTCGTGACTTTCAAACAACGGGCATTTTGTTCGAGCCCGTTCTGGATTATCAATATCGGGGCGACCAATAAACGGGACTTTACAACGGAGGGTCATTTATACATCAGGATTTTTGAATGTCGGGGAATAGTCGATCGGGTATATTCGTTCTCGGGATTTTCAGGCATTCGGGACTTTAGCAGTTAGTGCCTTTTTCCACCCTCCCTGAGATTAGAAAGATGAGATTGAAAAAAGTTGCGGGGTCTTGGTCTGTAGAGGCGCTGAAGTCGCTTGTTTTCGCTTGTTTTGTTCGGGTTCGGGCAGACTCGGCTCACACGAACTATATCTATATATGTCACCGAATGTGCCCGAATGAACGATGACAAATTATCTCACCGGTGCCCAGATAACAATTTGCACGCAATCTGAGGTCATGGTGCACTCACAATCATCACATGTGAGTTCGAAATGTCCGACACTTGCGTGATCACTGTGAGTACACATTGAGTACACAGTGTGATTTAACCTCAAAATTTAAAAATTTGAGCTCACTTTGAGGGCACATTGCGCTCACGTATGTTATTCACAGAATGCTAAAAATGTGATTTCACATGTGCGCGTTTTAAGCTCACTTTGAGGGAACATTGCGCTCACATACGTGATTCACTCTGTGCTAAAACTGTGATTCACGCGATGTTATCTGGGTGACATATACGTCACGAAAATGAAACTCAGGCCCCTGATCGGGAATCCCGATTCTGGATGCGGATCTCGGACCGACCCCCTGCTGGGAGTTATTCTCTTTAGTATCTAGCTTCTTGGGTTATGCCAACGTTGATGCAAAACGTGACGTTTCAACTTAGGTTGGCGTTGCTGGCCACGGCGCATTTGTGGCACCCCTGCCAGTATTGCCACAACAGGATTAGCAGAGTTACTAGCTCGACCAATGGCAAGGCATGTTACTAGACTAATCAGCGGCCTGTTCGTCTCCCACCGAACACGCTGATTTTTCATTCGGTCTATCGGTGTCGGGAACTGAGACTGCCTCGCGTCACGCCTCGAACGAACACGTCTCTATGTCGGGAACTTGACTATAAAAACTGCAAATTCAAATAGTAGTCACTTTTGTTGATAATGAATCTATTCTCGTTATCGCGATTCTTGTGAGTGATTCATCAACACCCTGGTTTTGTGATACGAAAGTACCTACACATTCATCTAGTGATGGGAGAACAAATCCCGTCCAAAATTCTGGCACTTTTTCTCGCGCTCCTATTTGCCCGGCACCATTTTTGAGATAGTATGATTTACTTGCGTGTTAGAAGAAGAGAAAGGCAGTAGACACATTCGGCTACACTCGGTCAAGGCTCGTATTCTTCCATGTTAAATGAGTGTCCGTGGAAAAGCGCCAACTCGTTAAGGATTAGAACAAAAATTTATACAGTAGTATATCTATATATGCCATATATATAGATATATTTTATATATGAATTTTAGTTCTAATCCTTAACGAGTTGGCGCTGTTCGCCGGACACTACTCCATAAGAGGAGTACGAGCCCTGCTGAGCCCTACACTCCGTGGCTGAGGAATGTCTGACGTCTCGGAGGGAATCCGGAATTTAATAACCGTAAACTACAAAACCAATAGTTTGACATGACTGTCAAACTCGGCGTTGATATGAAAATTTAAGGGAAAGGAAGAACTTGAAATTCAATATAATTTTTATTTTCCTTTCCCAATTCGAAAATACAATCCGCAATTTTTTAATCATAGATTATAATTTGTTTAAGTTAACGTTTTTTTAATCTCATTGATGAAATATTTTAAGCTTATGTATAAAAAAAAAAAAAAACTATCTCACGAGAGAGACTTGAACCCAGAGCTCTCGGGTGACAATCGAGCATACTGCCACACACCTACGAAAGGGTATGGATCGTGTAATTGATAATCCGATAAAGTCAAATCGATATTCATTTATTTATTTTTACAAACAATATTAACGGTATTTCCCCCACCACCAAAACCCGAATTTCAGGGGTGATAAACCGCAAAGCACGTTGCCATTTTTTTACCCTATCGTGCATCTTCTAATATTAGAGCATTAGAACTATGAGAATCGTGGTGGGAAAGCCAATGATCGAGCAGAGCCGTACCCACCTTTAGGTCAGAGGCGAATAGGAATTCCCTTTCCCCACGATGCTAATAGTTCTAATAGCTCTAATATTAGAAGATGCACGATAGGGTAAAAAGGGAAAATAGATCGTCTAGAGCCACTACTATAACCGAGAAAGCAAAATAATTTCATATTCACATCATATGCAAATCACACGTGAAAAAAAGAAATCACGCGTGGCAGACATTTGTACTTCCGTTACCGATTCACTGTTATATCAATATGAAATAACGCGTGATTTTTAGATTTTTCCCTCGTGGATGCGCTTGCGCAGATGATCATCGCCGGAAAATTTGAATGCTCCCAGATAACATTGCGTGAATCACAGTTTTAGCACAGAGTGAATAACGTATGTGAATGCAATGTTCCCCCTCAAAGTGAGTTCAAAACGCACGCATGTTAAATCACATTTTTAGCACACTATGAATCACATACGTGAACGCAATGTGCCCTCAAAGTGAGCTCAAAATTTAAAATTTATAGATTAAATCACACTGTGTACTCAATGTGTACTCACAGTGATCACGCAAGTGTCGGACATTTTGAACCTACATGTGATGATTGTGAGTGCACAGTGACCTCAAATTGCGTGCAAATTGTTATCTGAGCTTGTTTCTGTTCTATTGCAGTATTAATTCACAACGAAAGCAATAATTGTAAATACATTTTTACCAAGCATCATAATGTTATACAATATATAACATGCTAATACAGAAAATACAATCAATATTATATTTAACCACTCTTTCGTTCATTTTTTAAACATTTTTTACGCAAATATATAGTTTAAAAAATGTCGGTGAAAATTATGACAATTTGAACTGTTACATAATAAAACGAAAACGGTTCTAGCCTCCAGGTAAACACTGATTTCGAGGAATGCGGTACTATGGTTTATCACAAATCACAGAATACAAGATATAAAAATTTTTCGAAGAAAACCACAAAAAATTAATTAAAAAAACAAAAACGAAACGAAAACACGAGAGACCACGATGCGATAGTTACACTGGCACTGAATCCTAGCACATCATGGCACATGGACAAACAAAAAATATTCTACCATGATAATCAGTGGTGCGATATTCTCGAGGAGAGATTTTACTACAACGCTTTATGCGGCCCGAAATCTCACAACGTCTAGCGCAGTCAAGCGCGTTGGTTCGATCCCCCTACCAAACCCTCGAGATTTTACTTTACTCGCAAAGGCGGCGGCTCGTAAATTCCTGATTCGTCACGGCCTATTGTCCGAGCTAGAATACTCGATTTTGAGTGTCATCGGAGCATGGACTTTAAATTGAACGCGAGCGAATGCGAAATGATGTTTTTATTTTTCAGCTTTTCCAATTCCAAAACAAACTGGATATTTTACATCGTGAAATATACGATCTTCATAAAACTTTAAAAAAATCCCTTATTATAAAATGTACTTTTTAATGAAGTAATTTTTATAAAATTTTATTAAAAAACGTGCTTTTTAAAAAATATTTGTAACATGGCTTAATTTAGACAGGTTTTATAAATATTTTATAACGATTTTAGACTCTACAAAGAAGGTTGGTGTATCTGGGATTTTATGAAAGTTCTATATAGTTTTTATAAAAATGTGTATTGATAGGGTATCGATATGAAAAGAAAAAACTTGCGCGAGGAAAATAATCAATTCTTAGGAATAATTTTCGCAGATATTTGCTAATCAACGTTTCAAGAACATCTTTACAAATTACAAAACATATGAAAATGTACGATTTTTGAAAGAATCAAGTTATTTCTTTCCAACTTATCATGATACATTTCATATATTATGTTTAAAAATGTTCAATAATACATCGACCATTGCCCAGATCTTACCGCGTGGAGGTTTCTGCGCTAAGATCCACCGATGGTTCCATTTTTAATATTTTACTTTAGCCTAATATATTGCGATTTTTGATTTGGTAACCATCAGTTTTCAAACAACAAAATTTGCATATCAAAGGCGTTTGACAATCACATCGATTTTTTCCAAACAAGCCAAGAGATGAAAAAGTAACAATTTTTGATGTTTGAGAATTTTTGAATTCTAAGAAATGATTATTCGTTACATAAATCTATCATTTTAAATACTTTAACATTATGTTTTTTTATAAACTCTGTGCTATGTTACATATATGTATATGTATGGTATATTGTGAATAGCTTTCATAAAGTATTACTCATTTACTCTGCTACTTCTAGCAGAAAAATCTTATTTCCTGAAGTTATCAAATCTTATTATATATATTCCAAAGTATTCTATATCGTCTAGTATTTATTAAATAAAGTGTAAAATTTCCTAGATTTTCCAGAATTTTCCGAGATATTCCGCGACGTATATAACTATTTCAGTAATTTCCTAAATGATTTGAAAAATTTTCCGAGAATATCAGAAGTTTTCCGAGGTATCCTGCATATGTCTAGCTTTTTCAGTAAATTCCTTAAAATCTTCCTGAATTTTCCGAGATTTTTCGGAATTTTACGAGGTATCCTGCAATGTCTGTAATTTCCTACAAAGTTTCCTACATTTTCCGAGATTTTCCGGAATTTTCCTTGGTATCCCACAATGTCCAGCTATTTCCGTAATTTCCTAAATATTTTTCAAAATTTTACAAGATGAAAGTTTTATTAGTACTTTATGAAAGCTATTCACAATATACCATACATATACAGGGTGCGCCATTTCTTATGTCGGCATGTAAACATTGAATAACTTGAAAAAAAAACAACCGATTTCTGTAAATGAGGTATTTTTATTTAGTTTGGTCCTTTACAATTTATTTAGACTAGTTTTTGAACACAACATCAATCAAGTGGCCGCCCTTATTGTTCACAGCAAAATATGCCCTTTTTGCGGCGTTTTCCATTACCTTTTCGAGCATCTCGGGTGGTATAGCAATGATTTCGGCACGAATATTTTCCTTAAGCTCTTCAATGGTCTGCGGCTTGCTGGCGTACACTTTACTTTTCAAATAACCCCACAAAAAGAAGTCTGGAGGGGTCAAATCTGGAGATCTGGGTGGCCATTCAATGTCGCCTCTTTTTGACATCAGACGTCCAGGGAATTTTCGTTGCAGAAACTGGATTGTTTGATTCGCAGTGTGGCAGGTCGCACCATCTTGTTGAAACCAGTAATCTTCAAGACCTTTTTCACGCATTTGTGGGCAGACATAGTGAGCCAACATCCACCGATATCGGTTTCCATCGATCGTTTGGTTCTCTTTGAAAAAATAAGGACCAATGATGGTTTTGGCGCAAACGCCGGCCCAAACAGTAACTTTTTGGTCATGCAATGGCGTTTCATGGATCTCGTGTGGATTCTGCGTTCCCCAAATGCGGCAATTTTGCTTATTAACGCCTCCAGAAAGTTTGAAATGTGCCTCGTCGGTCATTAAAATTCGCTTCCAAAAATCAGGTTCAGTATCAACTATTCGAGCGATTGTTTGTCCATATTCCAAGCGACGTGGATGATCTGTAGGCAATATTCTTTGTGTTAATTGCATTTTGTACGGAAACAAATGCAAATCATCTTTCAAAATGCGCCGTAGAGTGGTTCCACTGATGCCGAGATGCTGAGCGCGGTGACGATATGAAACTTTTGGGTTTTGGGCAACGCTCTCTCTGACAGCTTCAATCAGTTCATTTGAACGTCTTGGTCGTTGATGAACGGGTTGTTCGCGATCTTTCACTGTCCCGTGGTCACAAAAATTCGACACCAAACGACGAATAGTGTTGTCAGATGGTGCCTGTTTGCCAAGATATTTTCGACGATATGCTCGTTGAGTTAACACAACTGAACGACTATTTTCAATGTACAAAGTAACTATTTCAGCGCGTTCTTTTGGTGTGAAGCGATACATGGTTGAAATTGTACTGAATTGACGTTTCCAAAACAAGTGAAGTCAAGTAAATCGGTTGTCAAATGTTTAAGTTATTCAATGTTACAATACCGACATAAGAAATGGCGCACCCTGTACATATATGTAACATAGCACAGAGTTTATAAAAAAACATAATGTTAAAGTATTTAAAATGATAGATTTATGTAACGAATAATCATTTCTTAGAATTCAAAAATTTTCAAACATCAAAAATTGTTACTTTTTCATCTCTTGGCTTGTTTGGAAAAAATCGATGTGATTGTCAAACGCCTTTGATATGCAAATTTTGTTGTTTGAAAACTGATGGTTACCAAATCAAAAATCGCAATATATTAGGCTAAAGTAAAATATTAAAAATGGAACCATCGGTGGATCTTAGCGCAGAAACCTCCACGCGGTAAGATCTGGGCAATGGTCGATGTATTATTGAACATTTTTAAACATAATATATGAACAGGGCCGGATTAACAAGTAGGCAGAATAGGCAGTTGCCTGGGGCCCCCGATTTTAGGGGGCCCCCGAAAAATGAAAAAGACTTCTAAAATTTTCTTACAAACATACAATTCTAGAGAGTGAAAGAAAAATATAATCAGAACTGAAAATAATTGAAAAAATACGAAATAATAAAACAAACAAAGTGAAATCACAATTGACTTGAATAGAAGCCTTCAAGCGGAAATTTCAACGTGAATGATGAATGAGTGAATGATGGATGACGAATGACAAATAAATTAATGTATCATTTGACAGGCTCAGAGGCAAAACGACACAAGAATTCCCAAAAGAAAGACCGACTTATGTGAGTCAGCATATTTTTTATCCTTTCTTGGAAATTCTTGTGTCGTTTTGCCTCTGAGCCTGTCATTCGGTATCATTTAACAAATACGTTTTCGTGAATGTTCGAGAATAGAAATCAATGAAAAGGTCGAGAATATTCGAGAACAATAAATGACTGGAATTTTCTGTAATATTCTGGAACACTTGAATTTGTATATAAGACGAAGAATTCGCTGTACGGGGATAGTCACGTCTGAGAATACTCACCGTGAACAATAACATAGTGTAAAGTGAATAAGTGAATGAAATATCCTTGTTATTATCTCGTAAATGTCCGCGTTTTTTTCTTTACCGTAGTGAGACCATCATTTTTCGGGAGTGATAGTTTAAGTGCAATACACTAGTAAATACTAAAACCATCGTTTGTGTCTTAAGTTGTTATTTTGTAAAAAAATGTCTCGTTCATATTTAAGTGGTGCGCAAAAAAGAAAGGTTGCCGAAGAAAAACGATCACGAACAAGTGCAGTGTTAGAAAAAGTTCCAAAACTCGACAATTATTTTCATCGGAACGTAAAAACACCAAATTCATCAGGCAGTCAAGGACTTGCAACTAGTCCTGAATTGAACGATGATCCAGTCAACTCAACACCTGAATCTTCAAACCAATTTCTTGTGGGCGAAAGTGTACATAAAAATCAAGGTGTAGAAATTTCCAACCGTTCCAACGATCCAGGAAAATGGGAAAAATTTACTAGTGAAGATGTAAGATTTTGGATTGAACATGGGCCATCCACATGTCAAAATTCGACTGGACCATTCGAATCATCTAAGCGTTGGTATGAAAACGAATCAACATCGAGATATTGTTCGCCCAACGTATTTTTTGGGACTAAACCAAATGGAGAAAAAACAAACCGAGATTGGCTTATTTATTCACCAATGAAAGGTGATGTATGATTTGAATCAATTTCTTTCACGAAATTCACTCTATTTTTTGAGAAAGAATCAGGTTTTTTTCTAGCAAGAAAAAAAAATCCTTAAAAAATAAAACTTGAGGTTAAACGAATTCGCTTAAAAAGTAACTTCTAATTTCTTACTTGAAAATTTATGAGTAACTTGTAATATAACCAAGTTACATTAACTTAAACAAGTTACATTAACTCAACCAAGTTTCTTTTAAAAAGTAACTTACCCACCCTTAATTCATAGTTTGTGTATCATTCACATAATTTGTAACACTGTGTGACCTCAAAAATTACAAAAAAAAAAAAAAAAAAAAAATACGAAACCTGTCTACAATGGCTGGTGATGATTCTTTAAATACTTTCATTACATTTTTTTTTCAAATTTAGCCCTCGTTTTCGATTTACTCATTTAATTGATTTTTTTTAAAAGCATGCTTTTGATCACGTAATATTGGTCCTTTTTTTCGAACAAAAGACTAGTTGTGTCCTCTTATTAACCTGATCACGTTTCTGGAATAAAATAGGTCAAAAACTGCACGGGAAAAAATTTGAAATAGCGGTCAATGAGTCTTTTTTTTATATTCTCTGACCTTGAAAAAACATTCAGAGAAAAGAAAACGGAAAATGACAGAAAACCGGAAAGCCGGTCGAATAAATAGACTTAACATTAAAAAAACCTGTAAAGAAAGTATTCAGGGGGTCATTACCAACCATTCTAGACAGGTTTCGTTATTTTATAATTTTCAAAATTATTTTTAGGCACACAGTGTAATTGATAATAATAATTTTTGGTTTTCATTCACAGGGTCTGTCTATTGTTTTTATTGCAAGCTATTTCTACCACCCGACCAATTGATAAAACTTTCTCGTGAAGGATATGATGACTGGAAAAACATCGGAAGTCATTTACAACAGCATGAAAAAAATCCAAAACATCGGGAGTGTTTGCTGATTTACCGGCAAAAACGAAAGGACGAAAATAATCTGCCAGAACTACTCGAGAATGAACTACTAAGTGAAAAAAAATACGGGCGCGACGTTTTAAAACGGGTAGTTGCTGTCATTACCACATTAGCAGAGCGAGGTTTGTCATTCAGAGGTTCGAACGAGCAATTCGGGGTGCCGGGCAACGGAAATTATCTAGGGTTACTTGAACTCGTTGCGAAATTCGATCCTTTTTTGCAAGGTCATATTGTTAGATACGGCAATGCTGGGACAGGTGTAACTTCTTACTTATCGAAGACGATCTGCGAGGAGTTCATTAACATTATGGGTAAAAAAGTCAGATCATACATTTTAAAAGAGGTTACTTCGGCTAGGTATTTTAGCTTATCTGTCGATTCGACTCCTGATGTATCGCATGTTGATCAATTGTCTATTATTTTAAGATATGTTTCTCCGAACGATTTTCAACCAGTCGAAAGGTTTATAACTTTTCTTCAGTTGGAAGGTCATACTGGTGAAAGTCTAGCGAATCAAACTTTAAACTTTCTTACTGAAGACTGTGGTTTAGATATTCAAAATTGTAGAGGACAATCATATGACAACGCATTCAATATGTCCGGAAAGTATAAAGGTGTGCAAGCAAGAATATTGAGTTTGAATGAGAATGCGATCTATGTTCCCTGTTCCGCGCATTCCCTTAATTTGGTTGGAGAGCATGCTGTGAAGTGCTGTTTTTATGCAGTAGATTTTTTCGCCATTATGCAGACATTATATAATTTTTTTTCCGCTTCCACCTATCGTTGGGGCATATTAAAAAATAAAATAAACAATGAGAAAACTTTGAAGACATTGTCAACTACACGCTGGGAAGCACATTCGAATGCGACGAATGCAGTTTACGATTCATTTGATATCATATTAGAGGCTCTAGAAATCATTGCTGATGATGAATCACAAAATACTGATACTCGTTATGAGGCGACGTGTATCGAGAATACAATGCAAAAATTCGAATTTGGTTTCATGTTGATTTTATGGAACTATATTTTGACTGCTATGCGTTCAGTGAGTAAGTCATTGCAAAGTGAAAAAGCAGATTTGCAAACGTGTGCTTCTTTGTACGGATCGTTAGAAGAGAGTTTAGCTTCGTTCCGTGAAAAGTTCAATGATTTCGAGGAAAAAACAAAACGATTATTACCTGGTGTAGGTTATACAGAAATCGTAAAACGTACTCGTCGTGGAAAAAAACAACCTAATGACGGAAATGCTCCAGAAGTAGAATCTTCGCCTCGCGATGATTTTAGAACAAAAGGTTTCCTCGAAATCATCGACAATCTTCACAGTGAAATCAAACGGCGTGCGAAAGTGTATATGGAAGTTTCAGAGAGATTTGCATTTCTCATCAACTTTTCTCTAAGTGATGGAGACCTCCACGAAGCTATAAATAACTTAGTTCGTTTTTATCCTAGAGATTTGGAAGAATTTTTCATTGAAATGAAACAATTCCAAAGTTACGTGAACTCCAGATACACCGATGCACAAAAAAATCATAGTCATTTGTATAAGATTCTAATGGAAGATCAATTAGCCGAAGTATTTCCTAACACAGAAATAGCTCTTCGAATTTTTTTAACATTAATGATCACAAATTGTTCTGCCGAACGATCCTTCTCGCAATTAAAAAGAATCAAAGCTGCTGAAAGAGCTACAACGCGACAAGAGCGACTCGAGATGTTAGGTATACTTTGCATTGAGTCAGATTTATTGAACGAAATCGATATTGATGATATAATTGATGAATTTGCCGAAAAAAAATGTAGAAAACGACATGTTTAAAATGTAGATAGTAATTTTATTGATATTATTACATTGTGACAATAAAATTTTTATGAAAGACTATCCCCGTACAGCGAATTCTTCGTCTTATATACAAATTCAAGTGTTCCAGAATATTACAGAAAATTCCAGTCATTTATTGTTCTCGAATATTCTCGACCTTTTCATTGATTTCTATTCTCGAACATTCACGAAAACGTATTTGTTAAATGATACCGAATGACAGGCTCAGAGGCAAAACGACACAAGAATTTCCAAGAAAGGATAAAAAATATGCTGACTCACATAAGTCGGTCTTTCTTTTGGGAATTCTTGTGTCGTTTTGCCTCTGAGCCTGTCAAATGATACATTAATTTATTTGTCATTCGTCATCCATCATTCACTCATTCATCATTCACGTTGAAATTTCCGCTTGAAGGCTTCTATTCAAGTCAATTGTGATTTCACTTTGTTTGTTTTATTATTTCGTATTTTTTCAATTATTTTCAGTTCTGATTATATTTTTCTTTCACTCTCTAGAATTGTATGTTTGTAAGAAAATTTTAGAAGTCTTTTTCATTTTTCGGGGGCCCCCTAAAATCGGGGGCCCCAGGCAACTGCCTATTCTGCCTACTTGTTAATCCGGCCCTGTTCATATATTATGTTTAAAAATGTTCAATAATACATCGACCATTGCCCAGATCTTACCGCGTGGAGGTTTCTGCGCTAAGATCCACCGATGGTTCCATTTTTAATATTTTACTTTAGCCTAATATATTGCGATTTTTGATTTGGTAACCATCAGTTTTCAAACAACAAAATTTGCATATCAAAGGCGTTTGACAATCACATCGATTTTTTCCAAACAAGCCAAGAGATGAAAAAGTAACAATTTTTGATGTTTGAAAATTTTTGAATTCTAAGAAATGATTATTCGTTACATAAATCTATCATTTTAAATACTTTAACATTATGTTTTTTTATAAACTCTGTGCTATGTTACATATATGTATATGTATGGTATATTGTGAATAGCTTTCATAAAGTACTAATAAAACTTTCATCTTGTAAAATTTTGAAAAATATTTAGGAAATTACGGAAATAGCTGGACATTGTGGGATACCAAGGAAAATTCCGGAAAATCTCGGAAAATGTAGGAAACTTTGTAGGAAATTACAGACATTGCAGGATACCTCGTAAAATTCCGAAAAATCTCGGAAAATTCAGGAAGATTTTAAGGAATTTACTGAAAAAGCTAGACATATGCAGGATACCTCGGAAAACTTCTGATATTCTCGGAAAATTTTTCAAATCATTTAGGAAATTACTGAAATAGTTATATACGTCGCGGAATATCTCGGAAAATTCTGGAAAATCTAGGAAATTTTACACTTTATTTAATAAATACTAGACGATATAGAATACTTTGGAATATATATAATAAGATTTGATAACTTCAGGAAATAAGATTTTTCTGCTAGAAGTAGCAGAGTAAATGAGTAATACTTTATGAAAGCTATTCACAATATACCATACATATACATATATGTAACATAGCACAGAGTTTATAAAAAAACATAATGTTAAAGTATTTAAAATGATAGATTTATGTAACGAATAATCATTTCTTAGAATTCAAAAATTCTCAAACATCAAAAATTGTTACTTTTTCATCTCTTGGCTTGTTTGGAAAAAATCGATGTGATTGTCAAACGCCTTTGATATGCAAATTTTGTTGTTTGAATACTGATGGTTACCAAATCAAAAATCGCAATATATTAGGCTAAAGTAAAATATTAAAAATGGAACCATCGGTGGATCTTAGCGCAGAAACCTCCACGCGGTAAGATCTGGGCAATGGTCGATGTATTATTGAACATTTTTAAACATAATATATGAAATGTATCATGATAAGTTGGAAAGAAATAACTTGATTCTTTCAAAAATCGTACATTTTCATATGTTTTGTAATTTGTAAAGATGTTCTTGAAACGTTGATTAGCAAATATCTGCGAAAATTATTCCTAAGAATTGATTATTTTCCTCGCGCAAGTTTTTTCTTTTCATATCGATACCCTATCAATACACATTTTTATAAAAACTATATAGAACTTTCATAAAATCCCAGATACACCAACCTTCTTTGTAGAGTCTAAAATCGTTATAAAATATTTATAAAACCTGTCTAAATTAAGCCATGTTACAAATATTTTTTAAAAAGCACGTTTTTTAATAAAATTTTATAAAAATTACTTCATTAAAAAGTACATTTTATAATAAGGGATTTTTTTAAAGTTTTATGAAGATCGTATATTTCACGATGTAAAATATCCAGTTTGTTTTGGAATTGGAAAAGCTGAAAAATAAAAACATCATTTCGCATTCGCTCGCGTTCAATTTAAAGTCCATGCTCCGATGACACTCAAAATCGAGTATTCTAGCTCGGACAATAGGCCGTGACGAATCAGGAATTTACGAGCCGCCGCCTTTGCGAGTAAAGTAAAATCTCGAGGGTTTGGTAGGGGGATCGAACCAACGCGCTTGACTGCGCTAGACGTTGTGAGATTTCGGGCCGCATAAAGCGTTGTAGTAAAATCTCTCCTCGAGAATATCGCACCACTGATTGATAATATAGCACAAAAATTTCTGATGTAAAAATGACAAGGAACTGAAACCACGCATGACTTTTTGACGCATGCGCATTGTCTAGCATTGATGATGTGACTATGATGTCATGTTAAGCTCACGGGGATGATTTCATAGATAGTATTTCATATGTTTGGCATTATGAGATCATGCGAGTGATTTCACGCATGATCTACACTGTGAAATCATGTTTGCTATTGGGTAAAAATTCCGCTTTATCTGAAAATTAAAAACTGAGCACTTTATTAGGCAAAATATTGACAAAAAAAATGAAATAACAACAAAATGATACATGATAAATTTGGAAACACAATTTTTTTCGCTTTGAATTTTTGAATGTTACTGTGAGCAATATTGTTGAATGAAATTTTTTTGTTGGTTAAAATATATATTGTTGAAGAATCCGGGTGAGTCAATTAATGCGTGCATTTTGTCATTACGTTATGTCAAAAAATTTGAATACAGTGAATAAATCTGATAAATTGAATAAATTGAACTTGCGTTGCTTAGGAATTTTGTAATTCATTAAAAAAAAATTATACAAACTCTGAGAGGTATGAAGACGTATTAGTAATTTAATTTTTGAATCATTGAGAACTTTGATTGTGCTTTAATTTTCGATTTGTAACTTGAATTTTATCTTGTTCTCCACATTCAGCTAATAACTGTAAATGTCTATCAGTGACAGGACCCAGATAACAATTTGCACGCAATGTGAGGTCACTGTGCACTCACAATCATCACATGTGAGTTCAAAATGTCCGACACTTGCGTGATCACTGTGAGTACACATTGAGTACACAGTGTGATTTAATCTATACATTTTAAATTTTGAGCTCACTTTGAGGGCACATTGCGCTCACGTATGTTATTCACAGTGTGCTAGAAATGTGATTAAACATGCGCACGTTTTGAGCTCACTTTGAGGGAACATTGCGCTCACATACGTGATTCACTCTGTGCTAAAACTGTGATTCACGCGATGTTATCTGGGGAAAATCATAACTAGTAACTCCTGACATTTTCATGGAAAACTTTGTTATGCAAATTGAGTTTAAGAGTTTTATCCTTATTCGATTTCTTTTTAAACTTCTTACATCTTTGACAATAGAAAATGACCTCTCTGCCTCGGCGTTTGACTGAGGAAGAGTACGAATAACCCAATAAGACATTCATGCAGTTACAAATACTGGCAACGGGGTTTGCTCCATCCGTTGCTGTAAGATTTGTCTAATGTTTGCGAATGCGGGTGGTGGGGACATTGTAACCCGCTAATGTTGCCGTCACTGTTGCGCAATATATGCGCTACCGTGGTCTGCATTTGTTTGCGTCAGAAGCTGTGGAAAATGAGGACGCACCTTGTCTCAAATATAGATAAAATTTATGTCAACAGCCATTGCTTCCAAAATATTGCAAACGATAGCTGCAGCTATGTTCTGAACTTTTGTGAAATTCTAAATATGCTAGTTTTTCGTCTCACAATTGCATTATAAAACGGTAAATTTCGCCATTGCTGCTACTGCAATAGACATAAAGTCATAATTGATCGTATCTCCCGCGTCGCGCCATCAGTGCATTGTGTGCAATTGTGTGCAATTGTGTGTCGTGTGATGCAGTGTGATGCAGTCTGACACCATCTGACATCCTCGAGCTCGAGTAATGAAATTGTTTTTCGCCTGCAGAAAGGATTGAAAAATTTATTCGACGAAGCGATTTTGGCTGCTTTGGAGCCTCCGGAACCAGTGACAAGGAAAAGGTGCATGGTTTTGTAAGGAGCCTGCCCAGTTTTGTACACAAACCGAAAGCTCCTAAAAATTGTCTTCTTTTTGTGAGTAAAATGGATGGATTTTCTTATAAAAACACGTGAACAGGAACCCTTGGAAGCATTCCAAGAAACTTTATAACTTAACAAGAACGATACAACTACATTTTTTTCAGAAGCCTTTCTGAAATTGAATTGTTTTTCAAAACAAATGTCAGTATTTAAATTGCTAACTAGGAATGCTAGGAATGCTTCATTACTTTCGTGGAAATTGAGTTTTGAGAGTTTCCTTATTTTTCAATATATTTTTGACTAATATTTCATCCACAATAAGTATGTCAGACATTTAGGAATTTTTTTGTATGTTCCGTGCCCAAAAAATTGAGAATCAAATTTATAAAATCCCAAATATGATTGATAAAATTAGAATCCTTTTTTAGCATGGTGTACTTTAGTCTACTGAATGTCACTCAAGTAATTTTAAGCTTTCACAATTAGTATTTCAGACATTTAGGAATTTCTTTCTACGTCCCGTGCCTAAAAATTGAAAATAAAATTTCTAAAATCACGCATATGATTGATTAAATTATAATCTTTCTTGATTATTGTGTGTTTTAGTCTACTAAATGTCGATCAAGTGATTTCAAATTTTTCACAATAAGTATTTCAGACATTAAGGAATTTTTTTGTATGTTCCGTGCCCAAAAAATTGAGAATCAAATTTATAAAATCCCAAATATGATCAAATATGATTGATAAAATTATAATCCTTTTTTAGCATGGTGTACTTTAGTCTACTGAATGTCACTCAAGTAATTTTAAGCTTTCACAATTAGTATTTCAGACATTTAGGAATTTCTTTCTATGTCCCGTGCCTAAAAATTGAAAATAAAATTTCTAAAATCACGCATATGATTGATAAAATTATAATCCTTCTTGATTATTGTGTGTTTTAGACTACTAAATGTCAATCAAGTGATTTCAAATTTTTCACAATAAGTATTTCAGACATTAAGGAATTTTTTTGTATGTTCCGTCTAAAAATATTCAGAAAAAATTTTAAAAAATTCTTAATTCAAATTTCAAAATTCTAATCTTTTTTGGTTATAGTGTATATTAGTCCAATAACTGTTATTCGAGTGATTTTGGATTTTTAGAATACTTATTCCAGTCATTTCGGAATTTTTTTTATGTTCCGTGCCAAAAAAAATTAAGAATAAAAATTCTAACAATCCTAATTCAATTCATGGAATTGTCATCTTTTTTTATTTATAGTGTGTTTAAGGCTATTGAACGTGAATTAAGTGATTGATTTTAATTAATTAAATTAAGATTGAAATTATCTTGGTTCATTAGAAATAATATATATTATAACATACATCATATGAACCTTTTTTTATCAATTGATTTATACTGATAGGATAGGTTATATTTTTGATCGTATTCTTTTTCATTTGTACTTCACAAATTTTTTTCATTCAATGAATCCAAATAATCATAAATTGAGATGAATTTATAAAACTTAACATAACATCAAATTATGCACATAAAAGTTAATTCGACACTCTAACGTTATAGAAAAATATTGTAGTTTTTATGAATAATTAAAAATGACATTGGCAATGGACGAAATACGATAAGCTACATTTTAAAAGTGCTAAGACTAAGAAAACGCGATAGTCAGAAAGAAATAAGTTCATTTTCTGATGAATAACTCATGAATCTAGAAATTGAAAATGATAAAAAAAAACTCACTACTCTTATATCATATACACATATATTTATGACCAGTTCTAAAATGTTGCATGATCGGCTAAAATGTTGTTAATCGGCAAGCCAGCCTGCTTGCCGATCAACAGTGAAATCGAGTTAGATGTAATAGAGGATCTTTATGAACATCGCTTCAAAGCTTTGGTAAACACTTTTTAATATACAAATTACACTAATTATTCATTCGGTTTCTCTCTATTTTCTGTATGAGAATATGATATTTTAGAATTTACATGGTACCCTGATAACGTTTTTCTTGATAAAATGAAGTTATGCAATATTTTGCATTTCAGGTGGCTTACTTTCGATTTTTGGGCGGGGAAAACATTTCCGATGCAATCAACAACATGGTCAAGGAAGCCTTCACCGATGAATTTGCTTACTCGGTCACCTGGTCCGGAAAAAACGAAAGCCTAAAACTAGAAAATCGAAAAATCATCAAAGTTTTTTATGGTACGACCATTGATTTATATTCTATGCACATAACACTTTTTGTATACAATGTCGTGAATTTCAGGAGGGCTCACTAACAACCAAAAATTCGAGCGACCCACAGCACCCATCTTTAAGCTTGGTGTGTCGGAGGCATTGAGAAACGCTAAACAACGTTTTCGAAATTTTATAACAAAGCGAGTCAACACGGACAACACCGAGGAGAACTCAGATCGTTCCATGACCAACGAACAGCTGCAGCGATTCCTCGAGTCTTAATATAATCTTTGAAAAAACTAATCAAATCTTTTAATATTCTAATGCATTGTGTGTGTATGTATGTATGTATGTATGAATGTATGCATGAATGTATGTATGTATGTATGTATGTATGTATGTATGTATGTATGTATGTATGTATGCAATCCACAATGACGATATGTTATTTTAAGTTTCATTAAACCTTCTACTTTCCAACTTAAATATGCAACTTCGATCGTTCTGTTTGAATTTAGAAAAAAGTAATCTCAGAAATTCAAACATTTAGTAATAAGTAATGTCTTTTTCGTGATCGTCGCATTTTGAAAGGTGTTCGAAAAATTGAAGAAGTCGGAAATGCATATTTTATATGTATTATTGTGTGTGTGTATATATAGATGTATACATCTGTATATGTATTTCACAATGAAGATATGTTATTTTAAGTTTCATGAAGCCTTCTACTTTCTAACTTCAATATGAAAATTCGACCCTGTCAGTGTAAACGTAAGAAGAAGAGATCTCAGTAATTCTAGCAATTAGTTATAAGCAATGTCTTTTTTGTAATCGTCCCATTTTGAAAGTGCTCGAAAACTAGAAGTCGAAAATATATAGTTTAATTCTTTTACTGGTAGAAGTAAAATGCGTTTAAAACCACTTTTTCGTGAAAAAAGCAATAAAACACTTCGATTGTACAAAATTCATCTCATTTGAAAAGTAATGTTTTGCTCACGAAATTTGTGAATTGCTGTAAGATTTTTTTTTATACTACAAGCATTTGCGTATATTTCGAAAAATAAAAAAATGTTTAAAGTGCGTCATACCTACTGTATTTTTTTTTCATTTTGAACATTTACATTCCTACCAATTTTCCTCTCTTCCATTTCAATTTATTCATTTTTTCAATAGACAAAAGATAGAACAAAAATAACTAAGAAATGAAGAAACTGTATTTCACAAACAGTTTGCGATATGTTGCAGTTATTTTGGGAACAATTGATGCGCACACGCTGCTACGACGGAGAGCCACTCGTTTGAGCGATATTGCTGAAAGGTTTGCGATATTGCGTTGGTGACACTGTTGCCGACAAAAGTATTGAAGAATGAGGACGCACCTCATCGCCATCTTTGCTTCATGTCATGGACTAACGTTGCGCAAACATTTCACAAACATTGCGCAAAATGTCAATTTGGGAAGTTAAGATAACTTTTTTAAGTTCGGAAAAGACAGTTCACCATTCTCAGTTAGTGAAGAAATCGTTGTCCTCAAATTATCAAATTTCATTTTTTCCAACTCAAGTTTTTTATCTTTTGACAAATCGTATAAATTTTTCCATTCTTTTTGCAAACTTATTTCATTAAACGAGTCTAACTTTAACACGACATTCCAAACTTATGGAAAACTGTCAATTCTTTTTGGATTTAATCGAGCACTTTCTGATTAAAAAATTAACTAATTTTTATAAAATTAATTTATCTTTAACTTTAATCTTTGAATTATTTCACAAATTGCTGTCATGTCAAATAAACGACATTCATTTCGAATTTCGAAAACATCAATATCTGTGAACTTTCCTTTATTTTTGGAATTTTTGACAAAATCGTGATATTTTTTTTCTAGAATTGCTTCTTCTATATAAAATGAACTGTCTGTAAAGTCAATATTATTTAATTCATTATTTAATTATAAATATTCAGATTTTATGAATTCCTTTGTGAACTTGAAAATGACATCAACGGACACTAAATAAATATCCTGAACTAAAGTTAACTTTCGAAAATTCAAAGCAGAGGAAATTGTTTTTCCAAATTGCTCAGTGTTTATTTTTCAGATGAAGCGGGCTTTTATAGTAGTGGCTCTAAGCGAGCTATTTTCCCCTTTTAAAAAAATTGCAATGCGCTTTGCGGTTTACCACCCCTGAAATTCGGGTTTTTGTGGTGGGGGAAATACCGTTAATATTGTTTGTAAAAATAAATAAATGAATATCGATTTGACTTTGTCGGATTATCAATTACACGATCCATACCCTTTCGTAGGTGTGTGGCAGTATGCTCGATTGTCACCCGAGAGCTCTGGGTTCAAGTCTCTCTCGTGAGATAGTTTTTTTTTTTTTTTATACATAAGCTTAAAATATTTCATCAATGAGATTAAAAAAACGTTAACTTAAACAAATTATAATCTATGATTAAAAAATTGCGGATTGTATTTTCGAATTGGGAAAGGAAAATAAAAATTATATTGAATTTCAAGTTCTTCCTTTCCCTTAAATTTTCATATCAACGCCGAGTTTGACAGTCATGTCAAACTATTGGTTTTGTAGTTTACGGTTATTAAATTCCGGATTCCCTCCGAGACGTCAGACATTCCTCAGCCACCGAGTGTAGCCGAACGTGTCTCCCAGTGTCTACTGGCTTTCTCTTCTTCTTACACGCAAATAAATCATGCTATCTCAAAAAAGGTGCCGGGCAAATAGGAGCGCGAGAAAAAGTGCCAGAATTTTGGAGGGGATTTTTTCTCCCATCAGGTCAATCCAGCCCCGATGGCCACGGGGAATCAACGGGAATCTAATGCTGAAACGACCGAATTCGATATATATATATATACAGGGTGCGCCATTTCTTATGTCGGTATTGTAACATTGAATAACTTAAACATTTGACAACCGATTTACTTGACTTCACTTGTTTTGGAAACGTCAATTCAGTACAATTTCAACCATGTATCGCTTCACACCAAAAGAACGCGCTGAAATAGTTACTTTGTACATTGAAAATAGTCGTTCAGTTGTGTTAACTCAACGAGCATATCGTCGAAAATATCTTGGCAAACAGGCACCATCTGACAACACTATTCGTCGTTTGGTGTCGAATTTTTGTGACCACGGGACAGTGAAAGATCGCGAACAACCCGTTCATCAACGACCAAGACGTTCAAATGAACTGATTGAAGCTGTCAGAGAGAGCGTTGCCCAAAACCCAAAAGTTTCATATCGTCACCGCGCTCAGCATCTCGGCATCAGTGGAACCACTCTACGGCGCATTTTGAAAGATGATTTGCATTTGTTTCCGTACAAAATGCAATTAACACAAAGAATATTGCCTACAGATCATCCACGTCGCTTGGAATATGGACAAACAATCGCTCGAATAGTTGATACTGAACCTGATTTTTGGAAGCGAATTTTAATGACCGACGAGGCACATTTCAAACTTTCTGGAGGCGTTAATAAGCAAAATTGCCGCATTTGGGGAACGCAGAATCCACACGAGATCCATGAAACGCCATTGCATGACCAAAAAGTTACTGTTTGGGCCGGCGTTTGCGCCAAAACCATCATTGGTCCTTATTTTTTCAAAGAGAACCAAACGATCGATGGAAACCGATATCGGTGGATGTTGGCTCACTATGTCTGCCCACAAATGCGTGAAAAAGGTCTTGAAGATTACTGGTTTCAACAAGATGGTGCGACCTGCCACACTGCGAATCAAACAATCCAGTTTCTGCAACGAAAATTCCCTGGACGTCTGATGTCAAAAAGAGGCGACATTGAATGGCCACCCAGATCTCCAGATTTGACCCCTCCAGACTTCTTTTTGTGGGGTTATTTGAAAAGTAAAGTGTACGCCAGCAAGCCGCAGACCATTGAAGAGCTTAAGGAAAATATTCGTGCCGAAATCATTGCTATACCACCCGAGATGCTCGAAAAGGTAATGGAAAACGCCGCAAAAAGGGCATATTTTGCTGTGAACAATAAGGGCGGCCACTTGATTGATGTTGTGTTCAAAAACTAGTCTAAATAAATTGTAAAGGACCAAACTAAATAAAAATACCTCATTTACAGAAATCGGTTGTTTTTTTTTCAAGTTATTCAATGTTTACATGCCGACATAAGAAATGGCGCACCCTGTATAGTGATACACCGGGCAAAGTACCGCTGACCGTCAAATCATTATTGGCAGCACACGGGGATTTCCCGTGGCCATGGGGCTGGATCAGGCCTATGCAACTCGGTATCTCAAACTTAGGAATCCCGATTCACATAAAGTAAACGGCACTACGACGGCGCCACCAGTCTAAGCCGCAAAATAAGCCGCGAATGGCGGTTTTGATCCATGTAGAGACACGAAATACACTCGCGATTGTTATGCAGGAGGTGGTTGAGCGCGAGCGCGCTCACACACACTAACAGAAGTATGGTAAGATCGCGGAGAGAGGAACTCAACGAGTTGCACAGGGCTGGGATGAATTGACGTGAAAGCAGTAACGTTAAGCGGCCATGTTGAATCGCCGGAATTTTTTTCCCAGTGTGTAGAATTCTACTACAAATGTTAAGCTTCAAAAAAATTTTGTGAAATTTTGAATGTATAGCACATAATGTCATAAAGCATATTTTTTGATTACAATTTGTAGGTTATGCGTCACTCAACCATGTGCAAAAGCATTTTTAATTTGTAATAAATTATGTCAATTGTACAGATCTGTGGATATTTGACTTTTTTTTCTTCCTGCTGCCATTTTTTATGATATGTTACTTTTTAAAAAAAATCCACATTACATATAACAGTATAGTCAATGAACTACCCTCTAGTCAAATAACTACCCGCTTATCAAACAACTATCAGCTGGTCAAATACATGTCCGGCAGGAATTTTCTGAGCTGCTTGTTAATTTCCTACCCTATCGTAAATGAACGATCTTGGTTCGGTTTTTCACGACACTCAGGTAGGTCGGATTGTTTCCTAAACTCAGTATGGTTATTTTCCTACGAGATTTTTTACAGTGTGGTTCGTTTTGAGATCTAGGGCGGGGTTTTAGTGTGTAGAGGCGCTGGTGGAGTGCTAAAAATGATCTCGCGTTTTCAACATAGCAGTGAACCTCCCCTGATGCACACCCTGGCGGAGCTGGGAGGATGTAAAAAGGACGTAAGAAGGATGTAGTATTACGTCCTTCTTACGTACCCTTACGTTCTTTTTGTGCAAAAAAAGGACGTAAGAAAAACGTTTCGTAACTCATGAAAAGTGTAAAGTTATAAAGAACACAGGTCGTTTCTGTCAAGTTGAACATTTTTAATTATTAATTGAACTTTTGCAGGCCTCTTAATCAACAAAATCGTTGTAAAAAGACCTATCATTCATGGATATTCTGATTTTCTACAAGATGCGGGGCAAGCACCATGAGTGTTGCCCTCTGTCGTTGGCGGGAACGCTCATTTGAATTCAAATAACTATACGACCCTCAAATTGACATCCCGTCGATCACTACAACATTTATGTTTAGTGTAAATTAGTGATGATTGGAAAATATTCTTGATGTATTCTCATTTACATTTTTTAATACAATTTTTGAACTCAATCTATTAAATATGCAATTAACAGTAAATTATACATTGAATTTTTGAAATTCGAAAAACATGAATTACAATTCGAAGTTAGTTTTAAAGCTGAATTAATTCGTTTATAAATATATTGAAAATTAATATACGAATTTCAGTTTTTCTATCATACTTTTGATCACGTACGGTTTTGTACATATATTTTTCTCGTCAAAAACATAAAAATTTTCTCATTTTGCTTCAGCACAAAATATTTCAGCAATGGGGATTGAGGCAGAAAACAAGGTACAACAGTGATTGTTTCATTATTTTATTAACAAATCATAATAACATAGAACAAAATTTTTGAGCAATCGGGATTGAGGCAGGAAAAAAGGAACAATTGCTTCGTTATTTTATTAACAAATCATATATAACATAGAACAGCAATATTGTTATATAATACAATACTGTAAAAAAATTATCCTAATGCAAATAACTTTCTTTAGCAAACCCTAACGGAACGCATCCGACCAACTTTCGAGTGTTACCCGACCACTGCGGTCGGGTAGTATTCGGATTTCAGAGGAATATTGGTCGGGTGGTAGAAATATAGCAACCTAAACCACTGTGGCTGTAAATTTCAGTCTTAAATGAGTAATGGACTGTTTTCGCTACCATTAGGTTAAAAAAAAGCACAAAAATCGCAGTTATTTCACTGAAAACTGTGAAGAACATACGTCTAGATTTTCGTCACTTCAAAATAATTGACTTAAGATATACATAATTTTTTCATTGAATATTACGAAAAACAGTTATTAAAACATCCTGCAAAAATTAATTGCAATAGATATCGTTTATAATGTATTAAAAATGTAAGGCGACCAATTTCCGAACGTTACTCGACTATGGCGGTCGGGTCAGTTACGTTAGGGAAATCCTTAAAATATATAATGGATTAAGACCAATGACTTTTCATCCCTAATTTTCACAAAACTTTCACAGTTTTTTATCATACACCTTCAAGTCGGTGGAACAATTAACTCAAATGTTAAAATTATCAACTTTTATTCAATTTATTTATAAGTAAATAATTTTATACTTCATAAAACATACGAGAATTCAATAATTATCTCGCCATTATACAAATGAATATGTACCAGAATATGAAAATACTTTTATGCATTTTCCCTATTCAAAATGAAAATATGATAATTCACATTGTTCATCCCCTCGCTCCCTGAAAACAACGTCCGAGCAACATCAAAATGTTGCTCAAATGTTGCTGTGTCAAAAACAGATAAAAATCATGACCTGACAGTGATAAATCATTATTTCATCATCTTATAATGATAAATTAACGCTAATGTTACCCTCTTCTCCCTTTCATTCGGTCTATTTTTTATTTTCAATACCCCTTCAGGCCTTCCTAACCTAGCCTAACCTAACTCTTCACATATTTATCGCCAAACATACTCTATTTAGAGAGCAACGAATCCTGTTACTTTTTTTTTGATTCACAAAGTACGTTTCCAGCAAATTTTAAGCATTTATTTTGTCTCTACATGTTATTTGTATGAGCAACATTTTCCATGTTGTTCTCAGGGAGCGAGGGTCATATACTGTCCAAATAATACTAGTAATAGTATATTATTGACAGTTTTGGAAATGCCTAGATTATGTAATGCCAATTTTTCGTTACGTCATATAAGGCAATTTCCAAAACTGACAATACGATATTTTACTCACAGTTTGCTAATTATTCACGTCCAAATGTTCGAATCTTATTATTTCAACTAATTATAATATAATAATTACACTTTTTCGACAGTACTGTGTTGTTCCTATGAACATCCTCCCAATCGAATTTAACGGTGAGGAAAAAAATTTCTTCTTTTACGTTCAAAATGAAGTCAAATTTCGATTACAAATATTCGTCGGCTTGCTTGATCTCGAGTTTATATTCGTAGGTCGATTTGAGTTTCGCAGCGCACTCATTACAAATTTGAGAAAAAAGTCCGTCGTTAAGTAGTACCTGAAATAAGACAAAAAGAAACTAATAATTACAATCTACAAAATGAGATTTCAATGATAGATATGATTTTAATTATTGAATATTTTAAAAATCTACAATAAAGTTACATTTTCTGAATGTGTGATTGAAATCATATGAAAAATCCAAAAAGTTATCAATTTTTTTCAATTATTCTTAATGAAGATAAAAAAATTCATCATTTAATTAAATAAACGAAGAAGTATTGACGTTATTTAACATTAATTTTCAGAACGATGTATACATGATTCTTTAGAATTTCTTTTTATCATATGAACAATTACATTATTGAAACAATTGAAATACGTAAATTTCATATACAAATATCTAACTTATTAGAATACTACATTGTTATTAATTTTGGAACATATATTATCGAAGTGTTAGATGATTCACCAGTGTATATTATATTATTTAACTCCTCCATTTGATTCTCGGCATGGAATTAGGTCTATTTATAGTGTTAAAATATATAATCCTAAACATTTTTGATATTTTGGAAATTGATGAATAAACGTTAAGAATGTAGATTATAATGTTATTAAAAAATATTCAGGTGTAACGACGAATTTCATTAATTACACACATTACCTTATATTTTTAATGCATGAAACTCTATACCTATACTAGAGGGTATGTTTATAATTATTTTGGTAATCGTTCTTTAATAGATATTTTTTTCTAATACATAATACTCGATACTTATATGATTATTGATTTTAGATTCAAGTTTTGTGTTCAGCTGTGAATATTAAGTGACCAAAAAAAACTTTCGCATGTTGTATATAAAATCGAAGATCTCTTAATACTTCAGGAGGATTCAAAATTTTTGCAAGGGATGTTTTGAAGTTCATATTTTGAAAATAAAGTAAACAAACGTTGAGAATGTGGGTCTTAACAATAGTAAAAAAAGTAAGGACGTTATGACGAATTTCATTAATTTCACGAGATAAACTAATCGTTTTAATGCATGGGACTCCATACCTGTACTAGAGGGTATACTTATATATATTTTGGGGGATGTTCTGTAATAGACATTTTTTTCTAATAAATAATACTCGTTCCCCACATGATTGTTGATGTTATATTAAAGTTTTGTGTTCAGCTGGGAATATTTAGTGCTTAAAAAATTTTTCGAAAGTTATATGTAAAATCGAAGTTGTCTTACAACTTTCGGAGGTTTCAAAATTTTTGAAAGCGATGTTTCATAGTTTATATAATGGTAAAAAAGCGAACAAACGTTGAGAATGTGAGCTATAACAATTAAAATAAAATTAGGGCGTTATGTCGAATTTTATTAATTACACAAGATAATCTAAACTTGTTAATACATGGGACTCTATACTTATACTAGAGGATATGTTTATAATCACTCGGGGGTTGTTCTATAATAATTTTTTTTCCTAATAAATCATACTCGTTCCTCATACGACAATTTAGGTTATAATAAAGTTTTTTGTTCAGCTGGGAATATATAGTGACTTAAGAAAATTTTTGAAAGTTATGCATAAAATCGAATATCTGTCGATAGTTCCGGAGATTACGAATTTTTTGCAAGTGATGTTACATAGTTGATGTTATTAAAAAAATTCAGGCGTATCGACGAATTTTATTTATTACGCAAATTAACTAATCTTGTTAATGAATGGAACTCTATACCTATACTATAGGGTATGTTTATAATTATTTTGGGGAATGTTCAATAATGGATATTTTTTTCTAAAAAAAACACTCGTTCCTTCTATGATTATTTATGTTATATTCAATTTTTGTGTTCAGCTGGGAATATTTAGTACCTGAAAAAATTTTCAAAGTTATATATAAAATCAGAATTCTTTTAATACCTGAAGAGGTTTCAAAATTTTTGCTAGTCATGTGTCATTGTTTATATTATGGGAAAAAAGTAAACAAACGTTGACAATGTGGGTTATAACAATACTTTAAAAAATTCAGGTGTAACGACGAATTTTATTAATTACAAAAGATAAACTAATCCTGTTAATGCATGGGACTCTATACCTTTACCAGATGGTATGTTAATAATTATTTTGATAATCGTTTTTTAATAGATATTTTTTTCTCATACATAAATACATAATATTCGTTACTTATATGATTATTGATGTTAGATTCAAGTTTTGTGTTCAGCTGTGAATATTGAATGACTAAAAAAACTTTCGAATGTTCTATATAAAATCGAAGATCTCTTAATACTTCAGGACGATTTGAAATTTTTGCAAGGTATGGTTTAAAGTTCATATTTTGTAAATAAAGTAAACAAACGTTGAGAATGTGGGTTATGACAATACTTGAAAAAATTAGGGCGTTATGACGAATTTCATTAATTACACGAGATAAACTAATCGTGTTAATGCATGGGACTTTATACCGGTACTAGAGGATATGTTTATAATTACTTAGGGGATGTTTCATGATAGATATTTTTGTATAATAAATCATACGCGTTCCTCAAATGATGATTGATGTTTTATTCAAGTTTTGTGTTTAACTGGGAGTATTTAGTAAGTGAAAAAAATCTACGAAAGTTATATATAAAATCGAAGATCTCTTAATACTTTAGGAGGTTCAAAAATTTTTGCAAGGGATGTTCCATAGTTTATGTATTGGAAAATTGATAAACAAACGTTGAGAATATTGGTTATAACAATACTTAAAACAATAAGGGCGTCATGACGAATTTTTTTAATTACACAAGATGATCTAAACTTGTTAATACATAGGACTCAATACCTATATCGGATGGTATGTTTATAATTATTTTGGGGGATGTCTTATAATAGATATTTTTCTGTAATAAATAATACTGGTTCCTGTCATGATTTTTGATGTCATATTCAAATTTTGTGTTAATCTGGGAATATTTAGTGAAAAAAATTTTCGAAAGTTTTATATAAAATCAAAGTTTTCGTCATACTTCAGGATGTTTCAAAATTTTATCAATTTTAATAATTACACAAATTACGTAGGTATCAAAATTTTTGCTAGTGATGTTTTATAAAAAGTTGTTTACCTTGTTTATTATGAATTCACAGTTTTACGAGTGAAGAACGTCTGCTAAGATGCTGCAAGTTTTCCAGCTTCCGTTTTGTCACAACACCACACTTAGCACGTATTTACGCGAGAAAATTCACGCCTGAAGCTTTGTTTTTATTTTTTTAATTAATCGACCCAACGAGAACACGCGCGTATTAGGACGTATTGAAATGACAACAAATAACAAGGCTTAAAGACAGTGAGCATAGCAAAGCCACGACGAGGCGGCGCCACTTTGCGATGAAAACTGCATTTGCTCGCGTATCGGCCGAATAGAATTCACTTTTCAAATATTAGCGCCACCAATCTGGAATCCACTTCGTATTTCGGTATACGCGCAATATCACGAATTATCATGTACCACTCTGTTGTTAGCCCTCGTTTTACTGCTTTTTATAAACAATCTGGCTATTATTTATGAAATTCCTAATAGTATACGGTTAATAAACTCGTTCAACTGCACAAAAATAATTTTCATTAATATTTATAGTTCATATTTTCGCTTTAATAGTGTTTTTCCTTACGTCCTTTTTTTGCACAAAAAGGACGTAAGGGTACGTAAGCGGGACGTAATATTAAGTCCAGTAGCTCCGCCAGGGCAATCAGAAATCCTAAAGAAAAAAAGCAAGAAAAAGGAGCAACCACGATGGTCGCGGCCATTGTCCCATTGGGCGCGGCCATGTTGAATGCTTACTTCAATCCTGTAATTCCCTGAAGTTGACCGAAGCATTTGAATTTGAATCTTATGCCCAATGAAATTTCATTATATGTTCAAGTTCATTCGAATTTATTTCATTGATTTAAATAAAAATTAAATAGTTGAAATTGGATTCTCGATTGTTTAGTATTTTTTTTCTTATGAAATTGTATATATAGTATTCGAAAGAGCTGAACAACCTATAATTCAAATAAATAACTATTTTTAAAACAGGAAAAGTCTGTGAGTAGAATATTGAAATTCTTTTGCGAATGTTGGAAATATGGGAAAACCTGTTTTTTTATACAAGTCGAAATTGTTAATACTGTTTTTTTTTTAAATTAAGGCGCATTTGAATGACGATGTCATTACCACTTGAAAGTGACTTAAAACATGTGCCAATTTCAAGGGATGAACTTCACCCAGCCTTGTGCAACTCGTTTAGTTCCTCTCTCCGCGATCTTACCAGATCTTACACAGCAAACGAGAAAATATTGGATGATCAAATCCTTAATTCAAACTTGATGACTTTGAATACTTTCCATAAAAGATCAAAGTGCCGACATGAAAAGTATTCAAAGTTATCGAGTTTGAACTGAGGATTTGATCATCCAATATTTTCTCGTTTGCTGTGTACCACACTTTTGATAGTGTGTGTGAGCGCACTCGCCCGATCGAAAAAATCACGATTGGGGCAAGCTTGGGTAGTCGTGGGCTGAAATTGACCGTCAAGCTGGGGCCACATTAGGCCCAGACATGGGAACGGACGCTTCTCATGTAAGGGCCATGTTTGGCTTCACGAATGGCCAAAATTGGTCCCAAGAGTGGGCCAGAATGTCTCCCACGTTTGCCCAGGTATTTTACCATTAGTGGCCAAGCTTGGCCCGCGGAAGTAGCCAATATTGGCTAATCTTCTGTCGCTAGTACTAAGCCATTTCTCTCTGCCGCAAAAAAAGAAAAGAAAAAGATACATCTAGAGAATAGACAATTTGTCAGGCAATATTCAGCCACATTATATATCCTGCCGAATATTGATCGACTAATGTCTATTTCCTGGATATATCTTTTTTTTGGAAGGAAAGGATTATTATGGTTTTAAAAAAAAGGCCAAAGTTTTACAGCCACAATTTATTGCATGTCTTTATCGTGGAGCATCAACATCCAACTCGTCCGGTTCAAAATGATTTGTAAAAAAAGTAAGCTAGAAAGTTTTTTAAAATATACATAAGTCAAATATGCTATGAATTCATTAATGTGTCTTTTTTATTGTACTTTATTTTTCAGCTGGAATTGCTGTTACACATGTTGAAAAAATTTTTTATTTAAGAATTATTATTGTATATTTGAATAAAAATTATGAATATAAACTATTGATCATCAGCAAATGTCGTTTATCAATATTTCTTTAATACAATGCTTTGTTAAACAATTTTACCTTATCCAGCAATGCGATTTCCATGATGAATAAACCTTCAAAGAAGATTTTCTTGTCCACGACGGATGGCTGCGTTTAGCCTATTACGCTCTCGCCGCCGTTCTTGTTGATCCATTTAAAGAAATTTTTAACTAAACTGAACATTAAACATTGATGATCACTCTGATAGAAATTTTGTAAACATTTTCATGGTTGGTATTCCATACTGGCCTCAATTATGGCCAGCATTGCTATTCCGAGACAGGGTACGTAGTTTCGAAACGTTTTTGCTCGCACACTACAAAAAGTAGCGTTTACGAGAGCTCATAGACACTAATTTTCAAAGTGTGCGAACAATAACGTTTCCAAACTACGTACCCTGTTCCGAGATACGGCAACCAATTCCGGCCTGGAAAGTGGCCATAATTGCTAATCCGAGATATGGGGAGTCAACTATGGCCATGAAAATGGCCAATATTGGCGTACAGATTATTGGCTGTCAATGCGGGCCAGGGTTGCGGCCAAAAGTGGCCACGCTTAGCCACGGGAACTTTTTCGATCGGGCGCGCTCAACCACCTCCACGCATAAGCAATCGCGAGTGTATTTCGTGTCTTTACATGGATCAAAACCGCCATCACCGGCTTATTTTGCGGCTTAGACTGGTGGCGCTGACGTAGTGCCGTTTACTTTATGTGAATCGGGATTCCTAAGCTTGAGATACCGAGTTGCATAGGCCTGACTTCACCTAATAATTGGCTTTCATTTGCGAAGAAAATGCAAGTTAAATCAACGCGCGTAGCGCGCTACAGTATCTAGTAACTTATATCGTTTTCAACTGACTGCTCTCGGAGTGCTCTGAGAGCAATTTCTGGGTAGATCTAAGCATATTTGAGCACGTATCAGCAGAAAAATATGCTTCAGATCTGCTCCGGATCGGTCACTTGAAAACGCCATGTTTTAATTAGAATTCACAAAACACGATTTTTGAAATATGTTATCTACACACAGGGGAGGCTCTGCTTACATACGTACAGGGGGGTGACATTCGCTATGCCGCGTAATAAAAGCTGGTGGCAACGAAAAAACTCATCCACTACGTGGCGTTAGTAGTACAGGCGACGAAATTTTTTCCTCTCCATCCGCTCCACTACAACTTTACCCCTTCAGTTACCCCCTCCAGGATGAAAAATGCGTCGCCTGCACTAGTAGCGCCGCCTATAACTCGTGTCATTTATTTGCCACTAATGTAGTATCGTGTCACCCCCAGCCCTGTGCAACTCGTTTAGTTCCTCTCTCCGCGATCTTACCATACTTTTGATAGTGTGTGTGAGCGCGCTCGCGCTCAACCACCTCACGCATAAGCAATCGCGAGTGTATTTCGTGTCTCTACATGGATCAAAACCGCCATTTGTGGCTTAGACTGGTGGCGCCTTCGTAGTGCCGTTTACTTTACGTGAATCGGGATTCTTAAGCTTGAAATACCGAGTTGCATAGGCCTGGTCACCCCCCTGCATACGTACAACACTCGAAAAAGTGCGACGAAAAGTAGGGATGGGCGATATTGATACACTAAGGAGCATTAGATAGCTTCTGATTTAGGGGATCTAATGCTCCTCAGTGTAGACGATATCACGACTAACGATACTTTTCTTAGCGATATTGCAGAAGACAGATCTATAAGTCGATGGTTTGGTCGTAGATAGTTGTTGATATGTCAATAACATTTCTAAATATGAGATTTGTTCAAAAACTAAACATTCGGTCGTTTTCAATTTCTATGGGTTTTTCTAATGAATACACTTATACTCCGTAATTTTCACCGAGTTCCAAGGAAAATTTTCGGAGATATCGCGTCAAATCACGTCTTTCCCATATGTATAACCCGATGCAATCTTTTTGATTTTTTATCTCGATTCAGAACTTTTTATTGTTGTGTAGTTTTACCTTCAAATTTTCTGTGACAAAAATTTTAACAAAATTCAAGAAAAATTTAGCTACATATTACATAATACAATTTCAGTCTGTTTTTTCATTCAATTAACAATATTTTCTTATTATCTCTATCTTCTCAGGACTGCAGAAAGATTGTTCATTTTGTTTCACATATTAGATATTCTACAATTACTAACTAGTCGAGTGATAGTTTCTTGAAATTCATCACATTCATTCATTCAATATCCCAATTCAGGACTCCTGAATGATTATATTTACATTACAAACAAAATCAATTTTAAGTGCCTTCATCAAAAATATCTTTATAATTCACTTTATTAATAGCAAGTTAAATTTAATAAGCATTCTTATGTAACTTCATAAAGTTCAGTATTAAATTGAAAATGTCAGGGATGTATACATCACAGAAATAAGTAATAAAATCGGTATATTTCACATTTTTATTAATTTACAGGTCTTATTTAGCTCTCTTGCTCTTAATTTTTCTCATGTAGAATTCCAATTCTTTTCCTTCAAGAATGTACCCATCAGCACGCCCACACTGCCCAGGTCGGCTGGCAATACAGGCTGTAAAAATAAGAAAATTTTTTCATTATATATACATTTTATTTAAAACACTGAGTAAATATTGTTGTCAAACATGGGAAATAACGAATTGTTTTAAATTTGGGAAGTTTTTAAATATGGGCCTCCAGTATATTATGCGAAATTATTAGATATATATTTTTGATGATAATCACCTATTCAAAAGGCGATATTTGGTTTTAATGCTAAAAATTTCTACTTATAAATGTCTCAACACGGATTGAGGTACGAGTCAACAATGCCACGTCCACACCTAGTGAAGAATTTTCTCTTCTTCCATTGACGACTCGCGAAATTATTGAATAATTGTCGCAAGTGCTTTTAGGAAGATATATGAAAATGACTTTATGATATAATTTTACTCATACCCAAAAATTGTGCATTTGATTTTAAAATGCATAACTGTTAACTGGCTACTAATATATAATTATTTTAAGACTGAAATAAACTGAGTTTTATATCACACCAAATGAATATCTATCTTTATTCAGGAACAAAATTCAAACTTTTACAAGAGCTCCAAATTGAGAATTTAATATAAACTTTTTACTTTGTTTCAACACGGATTGAGGTACGAGTCAACTATGCCACGTCCACACCTAGTGAAGAATTTTTTCTTCTTCCATTGACGACTCACGAAATTATTGAATAATTGTCGCAAGTGCTTTTAGGAAGATATATGCAAATGACTTTATGATATAATTTTACTCATACCCAAAAATTGTGCATTTAATTTTAAAATGCATAACTGTTTACTGGCTACTAATATATAATTATTTTAAGACTGAAATAAACTGAGTTTTATAAATACCAAATGAATATCTATCTTTATTCAGGAACAAAATTCAAACTTTTTTAAGAGCTCCAAATTGAGAACTAAATATAAACTTTTTACTTTGTCTTAACACGGATTGAGTTATGAGTCAACTATGCCACGTCCACACCTAGTGAAGCATTTTCTCTTCTTCCATTGACGACTCGCAAAATTATTGAATAACTATCGCAAGTGCTTTTACGAAGATGAAATTTTCATTGCCAACGCCTACAGTTTTTGGAGCTAAATCTTCCATACAATTTCGCTACTCAAGGTTACACCTCAAATATTTTAGATGAACAATATGAATATCAAATTTCATTCTTAATGTTAAAAGCATGAGATATTATAATCATCTCTTATTGTTATTATTACAAGGACCTAAAAAGATGGTGATTGCCAAAAGAAGTCTTAAGTAATATGACCTATATGACAATTAATTACCAATTCTAAAATTTTTTTAATATGTATCAACACGGATTGAGGTACGAGTCAACTATGCCACGTCCACACCTAGTGAAGAATTTGCTTTTCTTCCATTGACGACTCGCCAAGCTATCAAACAACTTTTGCAAGTGCTTTAGGGAAGATACAATTTTTTTCAAACCATTTTAAATTTCAAAGTCTGTAAATCATCAAGCTGTTTATCCACAAAATTCAACATAGTTCCATATGCATTATGATACAATTTATTTAATTAATCAAAAAAAAAAAAAAAAATGAAAATTTTACTTAAGCTTTTATTCTTAAAACTTGTTCAGAAACTATAAGAAAATGGTCTCTCATTGTTATTACAGTAAGGCTGGAGAAGTTTATTTCTACAATTTTTATAATAAATTACTACATGTAATATTTTTTGAAACAGTGGGTATGAACAATTCGTTTAACAAAACGTTTCAAGTCAAGTCATGATTCAAAGAATCTTGATAATATTACAATTTCCCTGAGAATTGATTCTCATAAATTTTAAATAAAAATGCATTGAGAGAAAAAAAAAAAAAAAAACTAGAAATAAAGGAGGTTTCATAGTAATTTTTGTTGCAGAACTTTTTTGTCCTTTAACTAAATTGTGCAACAAATATAAAGCAAAAATATTTACCAAGAACTCGTCCGGTGGCAAACTGATCTTCCAGAGCAGTTTCTACTTTCCCTGCTCGCTGCCTTGTCTTGTATTTTGCCGCAGTCTTTTTTGACCGTTTTTTGTTTAAAATTTCCTCCTCAGCTTCTGTCTGTAGTATGATGGAAAATGTTTTAGAAAATGTAACAGAAGAAACAGAATTTATTGCTTTAATTTAAGCAGTATCTCACCAATTTGGCTCCTCGTTTGCGTCCCAGAGGCAAGGCATAGTGAGCTTCATACCACTGACGGAATGGGGTGGCATCAATAGTTACAATGGCATTTTTAACCAAAGTCTTGGTTCTCACTAACTCGTTGTTAGATGCATTGTAAACTACGTCAATTATGCGTGTCAGATGTGTATAACATTCTGAGCCCCATGAAAAATTTCCGGTATCAAGCCGGAGAGCCCTGTACTTTTTATTTCCACCTCGAGTACGAACCTGAAAAATTATCATTCCTCTAAATTTTTTTCTGATACAAAGAATAACATCATTTGATTTAAACATGTAAAAAAAATAATCGTGATATGAATATTTACATATCATTATCTAAAAATATACAGTTCTATCAGTTATCAGTATTAAATGATACATCATGTTGCTGATATAAATAGATCATATAAGAAAGTAAAAACTGTATTTGTCATAAATAGTATATTTCGTAACAGGCACGGATGTGCGAATTTGGCGAAACGGGGAAATTGAGGTCTGAGGCGAAGCCGTGGACTGTAACCTGTTTTGCCTATGAGCACATCCGTGCCTGTTACAAACTTATTTCATGTACCGAGGGCATAGAAAACGCGTTTAGAGATCTTGAGCAGGCATAGAAGCGAGTTTTCTATGCCAGAGGCACATAAAATACATTATATGTATCCTAAATAAAGTTGATGGAATTCATAGAGAGAAAAACTGTCATTTAATATACATATTGCAGACAATAAAACAAAATACAAAAGGTATATGTCCAACGATTCAATATGCAAGAGGTTTATGCTGAAAAAATTTAATGCTAACATTATTTAAAAATATGTTCTAGTTAATAAATACATGAGTAAAATAGCAAGTATCAAAATAAATATTTTCAAGTCGAATATTAAGCTTTTTCAAATGTCGAATCCCATACATACTGTTTTGGTAAAAAATTCATTGCAGTGTTAAGTACAAAACAAATTACATTATTGACCAATTTTTTTCTAGTCTATCTCAGAATAGTGTGAAATATATTCAATTAGTATTTTTCTGACTCACTTTAAAAAGTAAGAGAAAAAATAGCTTTTGTAAGTCATTTAATCTACATTGGAAATTAATTAATTTAAGGACATATGAAGCGGTTTCTAGAAAGGGACCTAACAACCATAACAGCGTTTTGAGAAAAACGCGTTCAAAGTTTCAGTCTCGAAAGCAGGTATGTATATCGATACGTATTCGTTCCTTCCTTTTCTATTTTCTACTCCATTCTTGAATGAAATATGCATGAACTAGAAGATGTCTTTAATGATTCGACATAATGGAAATACAAAAGGACCAGTCTCCGAGGGACCGTTAGGTACGGACACCTAAGCAAGTAGAGAGACAGCGATGCTTTAGCCAGATTTTAACGAAAATATTATAATACGCATTGAGACAAAAAATTTATCCTGAGCTTAATTTTCATCATAGAAACGTTAGACTGGCTGCAAATGAAAGATGATGATTTGCTCCATCGACCCATGTAAAAATCTCAAAATCGAGGTTTTGGTCGTTAGGTCCCTTTCTAGAAACTACATCACATATTATAGCTGGACTATAAAGTTGTTATAGTATATTAGGCAACTAGTACGGATGTCCTAATTTGGTAAAATGGGAAAATAACTGACCGAGCCCAAGGCATGGTCTGCTACTCATTTTGCCTATTAGCACATCAGTGCGTGTTTGCATAAGATATTTTGTTATAATAGCCAAAAACTCACTTTAAAATGTTGGTTTTGAGGGAACAACAAATATAATTTTTGATTATACTTATAAGTCAGTATATTTTACTAACCACAGATTACATATTTTGTGTAAATTATATTTTTGTAAAATGTCTAAAAAATCGGAAAGTGATGATTGCATTGGAATAGAATACATTATTTGTATATTCAACAGTTACAAAATGTGACACTTATTTACATGCATTAATATCAATTTTTTTTAGTTTCAATATATGTTTATTATATACATAAACTGAATTAAGAGTATTTCTCTAAAATATTGTGTATTGCATAAAATTTGTTAAATGGAAATATATTTAAAAATTCAAAACAAAGAATTATTAATATATTAAGTATTTGAATTTCGCTAATTCGAACATTCTACCAATTTTGTCAATCAACACTATAGATTTTAATAATTTATTAGACAAATCAATATCTGTATTTATTAATCATGTTCGCATGTTAAAAGTAGAAAGTGTTGAGATAAAATAACGTATTATATTGCATATCATTTTCCAACAACTGAAATGTTAAAACCTGGATAAGTACAAGATGTAGAATTACCTTTAATTCTTAATTGTTGTAGACATTTGTTCAATGTATGTAGAATTACAAAATAAGGTTGTAACAAATCTATAGACAAAATTCGATTGTTATGTACCCAGCTGTCTGAACTCTTGGAGATTTGAAATTTGTCATTTTGGAGGACAAAATTTAAATGGTTATTTTTTAAAGTAGATTTGTTAAATTTACTTGTAAGTAAATCTGCCTATTAATTAAGTGTAAAAATTGAATATCAATAAGTATATCAAAATTAAAATTGTTTTGGCTGGGATTTAGAACCAAGCATTCTTGAAATTGAAAAAATTAGGTGAAAAACAAAACAAAAAATCAAATTTCTTACTGTGTGGATACGACGAGCTCCTAACTTGGTGTTGGCAGCGGGACGTCCAAGTTCGAACTTGCGCTTCTTGCGGATGGGTTTTCGCTTGCCACCAGTGGCACGGCGCTTATGCCAATGATCCCGAGATATACCTAGAATTTGTAGTTAACATCAACTGTACTCTCCATTACTTGATAATTTATGAATTTTTGAACTCATGAAGTAGAGTTGAAAATAAATTCTTTTCTTTACTTTTTACATTCACGAGTTGTTATTAAAAATTTATTTAGAACATTTAGATTTTGATACTCCACAATACAAGATAATAACATATTGATCAGGATAATATTGTGAGAAATATAATCTCTGAAATATGAACAATTCCAATTCAATATTTCGCATTACGGCAATGTAAACAATGTGATTCATGTTCAACTTAACCTCACTTCCACAAGTTACACAAAAAACAAATTGACAATTAAAACTGTTGTTAACATTTTGATTATTGCAAAAATCAAGAATTACAGCAATCACAAGAACTCCCGGAGATGAAAATTTTAACGATAAACTGTATACACACTGAAACTTGTAAACAAAAAACACGAAATTTCAAGATGATATTAACAGGAGAAAATTCGAATCGGTCAAAAAAATATACGGTCCGTATTTAAGATGGAACATTTCAGAACACACATTGGCGAATATCACCATGAAAATTTCAATTAATTAGCAGATTCTGGCAGATTTAATTTGTAATTTTCCGAACACAATACGTACCCATGATAGCTCACGTTAAAAGAGATTTTTAGATGTTTTTAGAGAAAGAAAGACAAGTTATTCAAGAAGGAAGGAGGGATCAGGAGGGATGGCATTTTCAAATGAGTCGTATGTTCAACCACTAAAGCGCCATCTAATTCTGAACTGTAACTTTGGCGGGAAAATTGAATCACAAATATTCAGTTGAAAGGATTTTTATATTTTTAGTGATTTTGAATTACGTTTTGTCAATGGAAAAATTATTTTTCACTTTAGTAAAGATAGAACTTTAGAGAAAAAACTTCATTTCGTAATTACTGTAGCATAAATTTGTTAAAATTTGTTTCCTTTCTGTATATAATTTTTTTAAATGGCGCGTTGTGCACTTCATCTATTATCTCGTAGCAGATACATACTATCGATAATCTTATTATCTTAAATTACAATGTTTACATTCTGCAAAATCTCCAAAACAAACCGTCATGAAATAAATAAAAATTTGTTACATTAATTGTAAACTCTCAAAAACAGTAAGTAATTTGATTACATTATTTTTAGACATTTTTTTTAATGATTAACATATAACCAATTTTTCCGTCAAACATTTATTCCATAATTCGCGGGAGAAAGGATGTTTATTTATAAAATTAACGGAAAAAAATGTCAAAAATAGTTTAAAAATAAAGTCATTTATGGTTATTCGAATTGCCTCAGATTAAAAAAAAAAAAAAAAAACAATAAAAAAGTATAAAAGAAAAAAATGTTCCTACTTTATATACTTTTACTTATTTTCAAACAATTTTTTTATGTTTTATCACATTTACCATACTTCACACAATTTTAAAATATTAAAAAATTTATGTGCCTGAAGTCTCAAACTTTAAAGAAAAAACGAAATACATAAACAAATTATTTTTTAATTTCCACTCAAGATTAAAGTAAAAAATATATTCTAACTTTGGATCATATTCACTAAGCATCAGTAGAGTTATATGTTACTTAAACAATAAAAAGTAATTAAGATGATTTTCTTCCATTTCTTCAGTAATTTATTGCCATGGTAATAGACAAAGACCTTTGAATGCTGAAATAATATCATTGTTTAATTTTGATTTCAAAAAATAATAAAATTTCTATACTCAGGGAGTTGCTCTTCATTCAACATCTTGAATTTAAATTATTGTTAAAGAAATAACACATGAGATTGTTTCTTTTTATTAAAACTTTTTACTAAATCGCTGTAAAACATACTAAACGTTTATGAAAGTATCTGATGGATTGTTAATGAATTAGATAAAAAATTTTCGAAAAATGGATCCTTAAGGTGACATCCTTAAGGCCGTTTTTTCCGCCTCATCCTTCGACTCATTTGTTTTCCATTCCATGCGTCTTTCTCGCACTTCAGCAGCCTCTGTGTCCCATTAATATTTACCGTAATGCTTTCAGTTAATAACAAACAAAAAAACATGACCTACAAAAATTACTTTTTTGATTACTAAAAACATTTGCTCTTATTTTAAACTTATTTTTTGGATTATGATAATATTTACTATGCATAGTAAAATTATGAAATATCGTAAGCTGAAGAAAACTTGCTCAGATTTATTTTAATCGTTTGCTAAAAATTCTGCACAGTTTTCTAAAATGCGAATTTTTGAAAGTCATTAAAGCTTAAGATCCTAATCCAAGTATTCAATAACTTGAGAAAAATAATTCTATTGTGAAAAATTCAGCATAGTATATAAAATTTCATCAATAATTTTTAATACATAGAAAAAAGTATGTGCAATAATATATTTATGTATAATTTGTTTGATGATTGTTTTTATTATAAGTTTGAGACAGATAAGGTTTAGTTTCCTATTGTTAAGTAATATAATATTGCTATGATAATATGTAAAGATCTTTATTATTTCTTGTTTTTAAGAAATTGTTTTTATTTCTGTAAAAAAATGTTGACTAAATCTCATATAAAAAATTTCTAATGCTTATGAAATTATATAATTAATTGCTAATGAATCCAATAAAAAATGTTGAAAATATTTTAAAAATGGATCCCTTGTGAATGCCACAGTTTAACAATAAAGAATAAAACATGACCCAGAAAAAAATTATTTTTCATATTACTACAAATATTTGCTTTCATGTTTAACCAATTTTTGGATCTCTGATTATATTTACTATACCTAATAAAATTATCAGATATTGCATTAAAAAAACTTGTAAAAATTTATTTCAATAAATTGCTTAAAATTCTGCATTGTTTTCCAAAACATGAATTTTGAATGCGATCAGAGTTTTAGGCTTGGAAGACGTTCTCTTTTCGTCCTCCTTCCTCTCGACCGGTTCCCTTTCTATTTGTCTTTTTTGCACTACAGTGGGTTTCGAGTCACCTTAAGGCGACACAGAGGCCGTTTTCTTCGTCTCTTTTTTCCTCTCATCCGCTTTCCGTTCCGTGCGTCTTTCTCGCTCTTCAGCAGCCTCCGTGTCCCCTTAAGATAATAATCTAAGATTTTTACAACTTGAGAGGACTGTTAATTACATTGTGAATAATTCTGTTAAGTGTAGGTATAAATTTTCAACATAATTTTTATTTTTATAATTGAGCATGTATATTAATAGATTCATGCAAAATTTGTTACATTATTTTTTCATTATTAATTTATATTCAGGCGACGTTATATTAAATTTATTTTCCAATTGTTGAGTAATTTATTACTATTCAAATATATGAAAGTCTTTCAGTGCTGAAATATTAGCATTAATTGAATTATGCTATTTTTGTTAATAGAAATAATTTAAACAATTTCAATTTTGAATGAATCTTATATTTTAGATATTTTGTATAGTTTTTCCAATTTAAGGATTGCTTTTCATTTATTATCTTGAATTTCGATTACTGTTTCACAAAATAACATATGGTGTTCCTTAGTTCTCTAAAAAAATTATTACCGAATTCATGGAAAAATTTCACTGTTTCTCAAAGTAGCTGATGTATATAATAACAAATTATGAGATTGGTGTAAAAATCGGTCTCTTATTATTTATTATCAGAATTCCTCCGGTCAAAAATAAACAAATGAACTTGACACAGAAAAAAAATGTTTCTGTAAGAACTAAAAATATTTACTCTTTTTTTAAGCAATTTTTTGGTGTTTGATCATATTTACTACAGTGGCTGCATATCTAAATTATATAATGTTGAAAAATCGGGGAGACTTTGGCAAATTTATTTCATTAAATTGCTTAGAATTCGCATAGTTTTTTCAAACGTTAATTTTCCGAAATCATCAAAGTTTAACGTTTTTTATGACATTAATTAGAGAAGTTTTAATTATATAGTGAAATTTCTGCTGAGGGTATGATATTTCATAAATAATAATTTCATTGCATAGAACTTGGTATGTAATGGTAATAATAATAGATTTATCTGTAATTCGTTCAATAATTGTTACCGTTACTAATTTCATTATTATACTGAGTTGGATAAGGTCCAGTTTCCTAATGTTTAGTCATTTATTTTGTAATGAAAAATTGAGATCTTTTAATGCTGGAGTATTAAAATTTTTTTCAATTATACTATTTTTGTAGGTTTAAACAATTTTTTTTTAACTGAGTCTTTATTTTTGAAAACTGTAGTATAATTTATCTAGTTAAGGAGTTGTTCTTTATTATTCATCTTGAATTTCATTTATTCTTTAAGAAGTAACATATTTTATTACTTTTTGTTGTTAAAAACATGTCAAGGAATTCATGTAAAAAAAAAATAATTGTTTATCAAAGTAAGTATCTCACAAATCTAATGAAAAATGTTGAAAATGTTGCAAAAATGGGTCTTATATTATTACCAGAATGCCTTAAGTGTAAAATAAAAATAAAAATTGACACAAAAAATAAATATTCCTTCAAAGGCTAAAACTATTTTCTCTTATGATTTTAAATTAATCTTTTGATTTATTTAATGTAACATAGTGGCGGTCCCAAGGGGGTGGAGGAGGGAAGTAGGGAAATTCCCCCCAAGAGCAGGATATATCCAATATTGATTGACAATAATTTCTAAAAAAAAAAGGTCATCAGCCTGATATTTTGTGGACCCCCCCTCCCCTCCCCGAGAATTGTTCCTCGGACCACCCCTGTGTAATAATATATCAAAAAGTGCTGGAAAACTGTCGAGACTTTATAAGCATTATTTTAAAAGGGTTGCTGAGAATTTTGCATTGTTTTTGAAAAAATAAACTATTCAGAAGTTTTTAAATCAAAATCTTTTGGCATTTCAAAATTTTATGATTGATCGAAACAAGTAGTATTTTTGTTCTGATAATAAAAATAAATATTAATAGTTTTTAAACTGCAAAAAATGTCTAAAATTGCTCTAAATGTCTAAAATCAGATTTCTTATAAATACTAGAATGCATCAGGCTAAAAAGAAACTAAAAAAATACAAGAATCGTTCTTATTTTCTATGATAACGAGCAATATTTGCTTATGTTATTATTATTATAATTTTTTTTTTTTTCGTTACAGATCATAGTAGAACAATTCATTGAATGTTAAACGAATTGCGAGACTTAAGATCGCTGAAAATTTTGTAGTGTTTTTTGAAACACTATTTTTTTAAAGTAATTAAAATTAAAGATTTTCGATAAATTTCAGTTTCAGAGGAGTCTTTTTCATATTAAAAGAAATAGATACCTGAAAATTCTCCTGTGTTTTTTAAAACGTTTCTCGTGCGTCATTTATTATATTAATATTAATATTGATATTAATATTATATATATATATATATATATATATATATTGAGAATATCCACAGTTTCAGAGGAATGTTATTTATATGCTCAAAAATTTTGCTAACCACAAACATAGTTAATAAATCTTCATTTTTTAAATTTATAACGTAATATCTCTACTTTAGTAGCTTCGCTTCATTTAATATTCTGAATTTCTGGTATTGCTTTACGAACGAAACATATTTTTTTCAACTTCGAAAAAAAAAATTTGTTTAGATGTACAGCAAATTTTCCGTATAACAAAAATCGTTCGTTGAAGTTCTGGAGACTATTTTAGGCAGAAATACCTACAGAAATTTTTTCCCAATTTCGTCAGAATTCCAATTATTATTCCACAGTTTTGTAGAACAAAAACTTCATAGTCAGAAAGTCATCTGAAATTAGTTTAGAAATTCTCAAGATTTCAAGGAATTTCAAAAAACTTTTTACAAGAATGAAATCGCTGATAAGTTTATATTAATCATTAAGTGAATCCCAGTATACCAAAATATTACCATATCAATTCGAAAAATTCCCAATAATCTTCAAAGACATTCTTTAAGTTGAATGAATCCCCAAAAAAAAAAACATTTCCAATGTAAAACTTTGGAGGTGAGGGGTCGTGTCTTAAAAGCATACAAAAAAAAAAAAATTTTCCCTATACGCTCAGTAAGGGCTAATATCCATTAGAGTGAGTAAAATGATGTGGTTTCGCATAAAAATTTTTCTTTAAGGTGTTTTACATTGAAATTATAACATGATCATATGTGGAAAATTTCATTTTCAAAAAATCTGGACTCGAGCATTTCCAGTGACTCACCTGCCCGCTTTTATGACTTGTAAAGGCAATGTACACTGGTTCCTTAATCTACTGTATTGTCATCTCGAATAGATCTTTTGTATAAATTTTGATTAATTTAGAAGTGCCACCCCATTCCTTCCTTTTCTTCTGTATCATAGTGTAATGATAAATAAAATATTTTTTATCACAATTACAAATTATTAATTTTGAATCACCATCCTATTTCTCTCTCGCTCCTTGTCAAAGACAATAAAAAATACAATAATGTTTTCATAACTATAATTTTTGAAAAATTCACAAGCACCGCCAAATTCGTCCCCTCACTTTTGATTCACGATAGTTTAGAATATTATATATTATTGGTATTTGAGTTATTCGTGTACATGCACTCACGTAGTGTTTCTGAATAACAATCATTCTGAATTCAACATTGAATAAACTCAAAATGGCAAATCCAATTTTTATACGTATTTACAAGTTATTAACGAAAAACAATAAAGTTTGAAGATTACGATTGGTCAGGAAAAGCGGGCAGGTGAGTGACTGGAAATGCTTGAGTCCAGATTTTTTGTAAATTAAAGTTGCCACGTATGATCATGTTATTATTTCTATGTAAGACACCTTAAAGAAAAATTTTTATGCGAAACCACATCACTTTACTCACTCTAATGGATATTAGCCCTTACTGAGCGTATAGGGAAGATTTGGTTTTTTTTTTTGGTATGCTTTTAAAACGCGACCCCTCACCTCCAAAGTTTTACATTGGAAATGTTTTTTTTGGGGATATGGATATTTTTTGATGAAACACTGTCAACTATTACTGATTTACTTTAATTTTGAAGTTACTTTGCATTAATCCTTTCATCTTACAAAATCTTTTTTTTCAACTTCCATAATTTCTGTTAAATAAAAAATTTCTTTTTCTTTTAAAATACGTATCTACTATTGTGAAACCAACTAATATATTACTTTTTTTTTTTTTGAAACATTTTTCAAATCAAATGCATCTGATCAATCAATTTTATTGAACTTGAAGTTTTATTAAAATTGAATGAATAATTCTAAATAATCTGTAAAAAATAATTGTACATTTTATGAATTATCAATTTTGACAATCTTTATTTATCATAAACAAAAATTAATTTGTTTTTATTTATACACCTATAAAAATTGATTGCACGTTCACACATCGTCAATTTTGACGGTACATTTTTATTGTAAGTGCCAAAATGGCAGACGGGTAATTTCGTTAATTTTATTTATCAAATAAGGTTTTTAATTATTATAAGATTATTATTAAATTATCCAGAAAATATTTGAAATTAGAGAATTCAAATAATTTCGACTGACAGTCGAACAATGCAGTACAAGAATTATATTCAAGTTATAAAATATGTGAAATATATATAAATGTCAATTTCTTAGAAAAAGTTTTAAACAAAAATTTGTTTAACTTATTCACATCTGTTTATGTTGGAAAATTTTAATTTTTGAAAAATATATATATAAATATTCGAAGAATTTTCAGTTGTTTTCAAAATTGAACATCAGTGTGCACGAAAATTCCATTATTATTATCATAAAACACGTTGAATTTTAGAACTGCGAAAAGAAAAAATATTATTAACTAAACCTACAGCATAGATTTTGTAAAATCCAACAAATTTGTTAAGTAATGTAAATATCGATCGAACTTTGTAAAAATTAACGCACTGCACAACATTCAGGACAACTCCTATTCCAAATTCAAGTTGAATTTATCATTTCAACTTGAACAATCAATTTTGCACTTCTGTATATTTATTGTTGACGTCTATGTAAACATAACCCATATGTCAAAACAAAGCAAAAAAATATAGGCACAGTTGTTGGTAAGATAGGTATTTGCGAACTGCACACAACTGTTTTACCATGCGCCAGTCATTTCTTAATAAAATCCATACATGAAAACTCGTGAAATCCACGGATTCGATTTTTCAACGATCGAATATGAATAATTGGCGGCTTTGCAAGTCGCCAAAAAATGTTTTTGTGATTCATTGTTCATGTAGGAACTACCTGCAGAAAAAAATTTGTCAAATCTTGACCTTATTGAAAAGATATAAGGTGAAGATGAATCTGTGACAATTCAAAACCAAGTGTTTTTTGTAAATATTACTGCTCGGTGCGAGAGTGTGGGGGAACCCCTCACCTTTCGCTGACTACCACCAGCAATGATTCCACATAATGTAAAAATAAATAGAACTTTACGTAAACACCATATCTGATAACTCAAGGTAATTTTCAGGTTATCCTCATAAAACCTCTCCATCACAATGTTCCGGTTACCTGTGCTAACCCGAAATTTGCGCCTTCGCAACATCCGGAACTTGGTGGATGCACGTTCCCAAGCATCCCTAAATCCACTTCCGAACCCCCTTGAATCCAGCAATAATGGAACCCGCGTGAAACTCAACGAAGGTGAACTGGTACATGGCTTTCGCGTGGAAAAAATAACTCCTGTCGAGGACTACTTCCTCACCGCCGTGAAACTGACACATGTGAAAACAGGGGCTGAGTACCTCCACCTTGACCGTGATGACGGCAACAACGTTTTCTCCATTGGCTTCCGAACGACACCAAGTGACTCTACAGGGCTGCCCCACATCCTGGAACACGTGACTCTGTCTGGCAGCGAGAGGTACCCCTGCAAAGACACCTTCACCAAGATGATACGAAGATCATTGTCCACATACATGAATGCTATGACCTACCCCGACTTCACCATGTACCCGTTCTCCACTCAGAACTTAAAGGACTTCAGGAACTTGCAGTCTGTGTACACGGACCTAGTATTCCGACCCCAGCTACGGCTCCTGGATTTCCGCACAGAAGGATGGAGGCTGGAACATGAGGACGTGGGGGACAAAAACAGTCCTGTAGTGTTCAAGGGCGTCGTTTTTAACGAGATGAAAGGCGTCTTCAGCGACAACCAGAGAATTTTTATGGAGGCTCTGCTCAACACCTTATTGCCTAGCAACACATACGCTGTAACTTCCGGTGGTGACCCCTTGGTGATACCGGAGCTCACTCATCAGGACCTAGTCAACTTCCACCAGAAGCACTACCACCCCTCCAACGCCAAGTTCTATTCCTATGGGAATTTTTCCTTGGAAGATCACTTGAAGTTCTTGGAGGAGAGGTACCTTGGGGACAAAAACAAATTGGATGTTGGTACGACACTGGTGCCTGGAGAGAAGAGGTGGGCCTTGCCCAGAAAACGACACATTTCTTGCAGAAAGGATCCTCTAGCCGCTGATTCCAACAAGCAGAGTTCCATAGCCATCTCGCAGCTGTGCAACGACATTGGGGACCTGCAAACTACTTTTGACATGCACGTTTTGTCGCAGCTGTTGTTGGATGGGCCGAATACCGCGTTTTACAAGAGCCTGGTGGATTCCAACATTGGCAGTGGTTTTGCCAGTGTTACTGGGTACGATTCCTCCTGCAAGGACACCATGTTTATTGTGGGTCTTCAAGGAGTCAGCAAGGAGGACTTTGAGAAGGTGGAGAAGGTCTACGATGCGACCTTGAAGAAGGTTGTGCAGGAGGGCTTCAGGAAGGAGCAGGTTGAGGCAGTTTTGCATGGGATAGAACTTAATAGTAAACACCAGTCTTCTAACTTTGGGCTGAATTTGCTTTTCAATCTGGCGCCTTTGTGGAACCATGATGGGGATGTCGTCTCCTCCTTAAGGATCAACGAGTTCATTGCGAGGTTCAAGGTGAGGCTCGAGAGATGATTTAAGGATTTTAATTCAAACACGAACATGTGTTTCTTTGACATGTGTTCGTGTAACTTATGTTACATTAAACACAGATTTTTGTGTATATTAATTAGGGTTTTTAAAAATATTAAACTTTTTTTCACATCTTTGATGATTTTCGATTTTTTGTACTTATTTTGCCATGTGGCGAGAAGAGGATTATTTATGAACGAAGAGTGCACTATGTCGCTAGCGATTAAAATTTCTATTGAAACGTTTTAAGTCCAAATTCAAAGATAAAACTATTTATTGAGATGGGAATCGAGACAAAAAATATTAATACTAGGTCATATGATGTATTGGAATTATTCGATATTATTCTGTATCAATGTATGGTATGGATTTTTTAAATAATTTTTCAAGTAAACCATGGTTTAAATGAGAAACACTAGAAAAAATTAAATTTTTGTGAATTGAATTATTGACATATTGACAATTCTGTGGCTTCCCGACATAACCGAGAAAGTCACTTGTGCCATAACGTTTAAAATTTTATCAGAATATCATGTAAACTGAGCCTTATGGCACAAGTGGCTTTCTCGGTTATGCCGGGAAGCCACAGAATTGCATTCATTTCATTAGAAGAGAATTAATAACCATGACAATATCGTACTGAAAGAGTTCTAACGCTTATATTTTTGAAATTATTATTTCGAAAATGACTATTAGAATGTATTTTCTATAAGTCTGGAAAACTCTGAATGCGTAAAATACTCAAAAACACTTATGCTAAAGTACATCAATTTACGAATTCTAGTTATACCAAATCGTCGCAACTTTTTAAAATCTACAAAATTTATCGCAGTTTTTAAAATCTAGATTTTTATTAAAATTTTCAAAATTATCGATGAACTCGATACGATAAAAGATTTGTTGATTCTATAAAATGTTGAGTATTATTACACGGTTTTTGTAGTTTTACAGAATTCTCGAAATATTACACGATTTACAAAATTATAAACATATCCAAAAATTTTACAAACTTTTAAAATTATATTGACAACTTTTTTACATTTTCAGTGTTTTTGATTAAAAAAAATTTTTTTAATTTGAAACAATACAAATTGCACACAACTGAAAATTTTTAAAAATTCGCCCACTCATTACAATTTTTCGTCATTTTTTATCTCTATTCAAGTTTTTTAGATTACTAATTCCGAAATCATAAAAAACATTATAGTACCAACACATTACAAAGAGATATGATAAGGAACGTAATCTATAAAATTTATCAACGATTTTTGAAATTCCAAAAATTTTTCGAATCCCAAAAAGTTATCGACAGTCTTTAGAATTTTCAATGTATTTATAAATGTTTCCTAATTCGTACCTTTCCAACGTAATACGAAATATTCAGAACTTTTCAAACTTTGTAAAAATTTGTTCAATCCAGAAAAATTTTTCTGCAATTTTTTATAATTTTCAAATTTTTCAGATTTTCATTAAAATACACAAAAAAAAGATTTTCATGCTTTTCTCGAAGAAAAATTTTAATTAATAAGAACTACAAAACTTATAAAACACTTCTGAAATTCCACAACTTGGACGAATTTGATAGAATTGTCGATAATCTTAAAAATTTTTAAAGTTTTTCCATGTTTGTAAATTTTTGAAATTGAATCGTAGTACAAAATATTCACATCTAGTCAAATTTCATACGAATTTTTTTTATTCAAAAACATTTTTTCGTAATTTTTAATAACTTTAGAGTTTTTTAGATTTCCATGGAAGAATAAAGAAAACATTATGCATTTTTCGGAAAATATATAATTATGATCACAATCTATAGAATTATAACTATAAGAATTTTCTAAAATTTAAAAAATTTTACAAAGTTTGTAAAATTATCCAAAACTTTTGGAATTTTAAATAAGTTTTTATATTTCCAAATAATAAAAATCTAAAATCTGTGGAGCATTTACAATTTTTCAATTTTAAAAATATATCTAATTCGAAATTATTTTCTCGTGATTTTTCATAACTTTCAAGTTTCTCAAATTTTTATAGAGAAATGAAAAAGTATCATACATTTTTTGAAGAAATATATATAATAATAAATACAATTTACGAAAAAGAAAATTGTCTGAAATTCTACGAATTTCGCAAATACCCTAGCAACATCGTTGTCCCCAAACTTTGGCGACACTTTGGGCACCATTGGCGACAGTTAGGCGACGAGCACGAAAGCATAGTTTTTGTCATACAAAACACTAATGCTGATCTCGTGAAATCATATATCAGTTAAAAACAGTTACTTTGTTGCATTTTTAGCTGTATTAAAACGAAAAACTTTATTTTTTTCTATTTTTCATAATCATTTACGTCTTCGATAGCGAACTGTTATTTCGCTTATGGGGCATTCCATATCAAGTGTTCCCATCTAAAAAACTTGTTGTCTCAGATTTTAATGAAACTTAGTACGATTGTTGTCTTGTTTGGGTACAAAACTATTGTTATTAATAGTATTTTTTCCGCTCTTTTCAAAAAAAAATATATTGAAAATTTAGCATCATTATTTTTGTTAATTTTTTCGAGTTTTATTATTTATTTAATGTTTTCTTCAAATGCGACATTTTTAAAAAATTTTTTCCTTCGTTCAAATAAAAGTTCATACTTTTCTCTAAAAAAAATGCTATACTATTTTGTGGGAAAACGTTAATTTATGTGTTTTTTTGGGCGTTGAAACTGACGCGTTTCCGCGTCGAGTTAGTGATCAGCCGTGGCGCGGCTCGTTCGGCCAGCATGAATTATTTTCGTACATATCGTGTACAATAATCATTGCATTTTACATTAATTATTTATTTACTTAGCAAAATTATGAACATTTATGGTGCTTGTAATTCTGTACGGTTCTCTGCATTTAGTGCCCTGTGTAATACATTTTATTAAAAAGATTGAAACAAAGATTTAAAGCTACTGCTGAGAATTACTCGACTGCAAGTCATAACAAGTGATTGCAAGTTGACCTGAAATTTTCCGAGTACAACGAAGTTCAGGTAAGTTTAGGAAAATATTTTATTAATTCCCAGAATATATCAGTATACATTTTTCGGGCTATTTATATGGTCTGAAAATGTCTATGGAAATAGATACTCTCCGATTAGACTCAAAAAAGATTCCAGAGATAGGAAGAATAGCAACCTTTTCTTATTTATCTTTCGTATATCAGGAAATGTAAATCTTACCTGTGGAAGATTTTCTATAATTAGTCAATCACCCACCCCGAAAATCCGCCGTCGAGAAGTGATCATGATTATTTTCTCGACAAAGCTAGATTGACGAAAGGTGAAAATTGTGAATTCTTTGTCAGTTTTCCCGAAAACATGGACTTAGTAACATCTCAGTTAAATAACTCATTGTCAGTGTTTTAATAACAGCGAATCCACTCTTATTCGACTCTCATACGCGTTAGCAAATTATTCACAATGGAAAAAAGACTTTTCCATGCTCGTTGCTACAATCCGTGTTCTCTTAACCACCGCTCAAAATGTAAAGGATTGAGAACGATACCTGATAAAATACAGAGAAAATTCAGTTATATTCCGCCTATCGCCAAAATTTGTGGAAGCTGCAGAAGGGAAACGACTAGTATTTCTGCTTTGTCACCAATCTACATTTTTCAAAAAGAAAATACATCAGAATCAGAAGAGGTACATTTGAAAGAGTAATACTTGTAAATTATAGTTGTTAATAAATTTAACGAATATTGAAATTGAAGTGGGACTAGAGGTATCGTTTAAAATGGTAATAATGTCATTAAATTTGCATAGACTTGTAATAGTATCAGAATCACAGGGTAATGTTTTCAATCGTTTTACAGACTGGATTTCAAGTAATGGTTGAGTCAAAGAAATAATCCCTTGTAAAAAGGAACCTTATAAAATCCTTATAGAAGTTTTAGTTTCCTTATAAAATTTTTGATTTTCATAAGGCAACCTTATGAAATTTGTATAAGGATTCAAAATCTTTATAAGGATTTTATAAGGTGACTTTATAAAATTCCTATAAGGAAAAATCCTTATAAAATTTCAAAATCTTTATAAAGTTTTCATTTCCTTATAAAATTTGAAGTTTCTTATAAGGATTTTGTAAGGCGACCTTATAAAATCCTTATAAAATCATTAAAATCCTTATAAAATTTTTATAAGGTCACTTTATAAAACGTTTTATAAGGATGTTATAAGGTTCTAAGTTACAAGGGATTCGATTCTTTGAATTGCGTTAGTGAAAAATGTTGAGAAAATATACAGACCAATATTTCGCAGCTTAAGAGATCTGGTAATTTTTTGGAAATGTTGTTATTGAATGTTAATTTTTTTTTAATGTTAGTTTTTCACAGAAGTTTATGGTCATATTTTATTTTTCGCCAGTACCTCCAGTTTCTCGTTAATATACAAATGGAAAACCTTTACATGTATTCAAAACTACAGGGCAATATTGAAGGAGGAGCTGACATATTTTCCTCACAAAATGACAAACTTGACGAGGAAATCTTCGATACCCCTCCAGCGCCAAAGTTAAGAAAAGTTGCAGATCATTGTGTTAATGAGGAACACCTTGCAGCTCTTGAAGTTCTGGACCAGATAAAAAAAAAATTCGCGAGCACGCAGACTACTGATGCTGAGCGGCTGATGCTCCTCACACTCGCACCAAAATCATGGGGTCGTAGACGAGTAGCTGCAGAATTTGGGGCGTCTGAACGTCAAGTGCGAATAGCACAAGGTTTAGTTGAAAAATCTGGTATTTTGACATCGCCAAATCCAAAAAAAGGTAAACCTATGTCTGATGAAGCAACAGAGATCATTCATAAATTTTATGAGAACAATGAAAATAGTCGTATTATGGCACGGATGAAAGATTACGTTTCCATAAAAAAATCTGATGGATCTAGGGAAAAAATTCAGAAGAGGATGATTCTTTGTAATCTTTCTGAACTGTATGAGATTTTCAAGAGTTCTCATCCAGAAATAAAGATAGGATTATCCAAATTTTGTCAATTGAGGCCAAAAAACTGTGTACTTGCTGGTGCGAGTGGTACGCACACAGTTTGTGTATGTGTTCATCATGAAAATGCAAGCCTTATGTTTGATGCTCTAAATTTTCGAGATCTGACTCGTGAAAGTGACTTCCCAATCGAAACATATCATGACATTTTCAAAATTCTCAATTGTGCAGTTCCGACTCCAGAATGCCATTTAAACGAATGTCAAAATTGTCCCGGTGTAGAATTCTTGAAAAATTTTCTGGAGCCGCTTCTTTCAAATCAAGACTTTGAAAATGTAGAGTATCAAAGCTGACAAACAACCGACAGAAGTACATTACGAACAGTTGTGTCAAATGTTGACGATTTTGTAGATGAATTTTGTGAATGTTTCTTCAAATTAAAATCTCATTCTTACATCGCCAGGCAACAGTCAAATTTTTTTAAAGAATGCAAAGAAAATTTAAAAACTGGAGAATTTCTCATTACTTGTGACTTTGCTGAAAATTTCACTTTTGTCGCGCAAAATGCGGCTCAGTCATTTCATTGGAATAATGATCAGGCGACTATTTTTACCATAGTTTTTTTATTACCAAGATAATGGAAATATCAAGCATGGAAGCTTAGCGATTTTGTCTGATAATTTGAAGCATGACACAGTTGCTGTTTATACTTTTCAAAAATTGCTGATTCAATACTTACAAAATAAATTCGAGATTTCCAGAATCATTTATTTCACTGATGGAGCCACACAGCATTTTAAAAACAAATTCAATTTTCAAAATCTGTTACATCATGAGAAAGATTTTGGTGTGCCAGCTGAGTGGCATTTTCACGCTACTGCTCATGGAAAAGGCCCATGTGATGGTATTGGTGGAAATTTGAAAAGACTCGTAAGACTCGCCAGCTTGAAAGCTTCTTCGAAAAATCAGATTTTAAATTGTAACGCTTTTTATGCTTGGGCAAAAAAAAACTTCAAAGAGACGGAGATTCTTTTCAGTTCCAAAGAAAATCATGACATTGTCGCTGGCGAACTGAAGAGTCGATTCGAATAAGCAAAAACGATTCCGGGTACTCAAAAATACCACTCGTTTGTTCCCATTTCGTCTAACAATATTGAAGCCCGAAGATATTCTTTCCAAGATAATTCTGCAGTTTATCCTAAAATTGGCAGAACTTCTCGAAAAAAGTGAAGCTATAATAATTCACATATTTGCCTTAAGTTTTTATAACTCGCACCCTGCTTGTGGATTATTGAATGTTGGTAGCGAAAAATTATGGGAATGTTATTTCAAAGCGATATAAAAAAAGTAACTTTATGGATCAACTTGATTAAGTATATGTGTAGAGTGTAATAAGTAAGGTTCGCAATTAATCAAAAGAACCATCGTCTGGCGTTTTCAATGACATTATTGTAAATTGCTAAATTGTTAAACAAGTTGACAAAAGCAATTCATATTTGTGAATAAATATTTTCAATGAATTTATAACCGTTTTATTATATCCTTCAATCGATCTATCTTTTTTCGACTGAACTAGCCACGCCACAGCTGATCACTAACTCAGCGCGCAAACGCGTCAGTTTCAACGCACAAAAAAACACATAAATTAACGTTTTCCCACAAAATAGTATAGCATTTTTTTTAGAGAAAAGTATGAACTTTTATTTAAACGAAGGAAAAAATTTTTTAAAAATGTCGCATTTGAAGAAAACATTAAATAAGTAATAAAATTCGAAAAAATTAACAAAAATAATGATGCTAAATTTTCAATATATTTTTTTTTGAAAAGAGCGGAAAAAATACTATTAATAACATTAATTTTGTATGTTTCATGCAAACATTCACAGGATTTTAATTTAATGAAAAAAGGCGTACAGATAAAAGAGCGAAACTTTAAGCCCCTGAATCACAGCAACCCGTGCATATTAACGCCCCTCCTTTTGCATTATTAATGTACCCAACTAAGACAACAATTATACTAAGTTTCATCAAAATCTGAGACAACAAGTTTTTTAGGTGGGAACACTTGATATGGAATGCCCCTTATTATAAATCGAATATTCCCTACATTACTGACTGCCATATACTGGCAAAAATTATTCAACAGCAAATTTTTAACTGAGAATTTCCAAGAGAAAGTTCAAAGTTCATCCCCCGGTTAAAATTACTCTCGATAAATTTTAATAAATTGAAATTCATACCTAATATTAAATTTTTTATGCATGAATTAGCCTTTCTTTCGAAAAATTTACTTTTATGATAAAAGACGAAAAGAATACTTGAAATTTTTTTATAATCAATAATTTCAAACAAAAAAATTTTTTTCCCTTAATCAAATGATCCTAACCAGTGACGTGGGATCAAATAAAAATATTTTATTCAAAGAAATCCTCCAATTTCATGAGTTAAAAACTATAGAAATAATTTAAAAAGTAAAATACTTCGTCAGTGATTTGTATGAATGAAATTTTTTTAATAATTTACCATCAACAACTTCACAATTATTGAAGTAGTGAAAATCGTTTACAAATCACAAATCATATGCACAAAAGGGGACACGAAAGTCCAACCGACACCACCGACGCAAGATAGAAGATAGAACGTCGAAAATAAACAGTGCAGATTATTACTACAGATTGTACGGATTTGGAAATTTAGGTTTATTACGTTAAAAAAAATATTTTTCTACAAAGCTTTATCTTCGTTTCGACGTGACAATACCTTTAAATATCATACCATGCTACATTTTTGATCATTCTTGAAGCTAAAATGTATTTTTCACTGTGTCGCCAAACTGTCCCCAAAGTGTCGCTAAACGGTCGCCAAACTTTGGCGACACTTTGGGGATCGATGTTGCTAGGGATAATATACATCTACGGACAATATTAAAAATGTTTTGTGGTTTTAAATTTTTCGAAATTTCAAAAGCTGTAAACATAGTTCATAAAATCTCCAAACTTTCCAAATTTGATGGAAATTTGTCTAAACTCATGAGTACTTTTTATACAAAATTTCTTCAACTTTTCAATTTTTTTTTATTATTTTAAAAGTATGAAAAAAATTATAGTACAGGTTTCAAATAAATATGGTAATAAAGACTATGTATAAAATTTATTAATTTTCTCCGAAATTCTGCACATTTTTTGTATTTTATTTAATCATTGACAACCCTCGGCATTTTCAATGTTTTTTAATATTTCTATGTGATCAAAATTTTACAAGTATGAAATATTCACAATTTTTCGATTATGAAAATTTGTTCAACTCAGAAAGATGTTTTTGTAATTTTTACTGATTTAAAAGTTTTACAGATCTTGATAAAAAAAAATTTTATCATATGTTTTTTGAAAAGATATATAAATGATTAATATCTGCAAAATTTATGAACATTTCACGAATCATATAGAATTATTATTGATAATCTAGGAAATTCATTTTTCGAAAATTCAAAAGTTCCGTACATATCATAAATTTTCAAAACTTTCTAAATTTCAAATATTTTTAACGCTCCTTCTCCTTTTTTTTATAAATCTCAAATCTCTTCGATCGATATGGCGTAAATGTTTTAATAAAAACCTCATTACATCCTCTTAATGTTCTTTTATTATATCTTTGTTCCAAGCTTTCGACTCCTATGCTTTGAGTCCTCATCAGGGAAACTAACATTCCTATTTTCAAAACATTCATTGTATAACTATTATAATATAAAACCAAATCTTCCCTCTTATTACAATGTAATGAACTATCTCACCAATTCATATGATGCGTCTTATCTATCTCTCCTTGTATGTTGTTAGGTAAACCAAATATCCCATCGGTTTCAAAAGCCAGAAACCACATCCACTTCCATTTTTCTTTCCACTATCACTGTCTTCTTGGAAGTGCCGTTAATTATATAGTTAGCGAAACAGGGGTCGTCAAATTCAATAAATCCTCTTTAAATATGACACACAATGTATGAACTGCTAGGAGGTATGCAGTAAAGTGATTCTAATATCATGCAGTTTGAAATTTAATAGGAAATACGTCAATAAACTATGATAAGTTAAATCCCAAATTTTAAACGAAAACATCAATGAAACCAAAAATTCAAAGGAGACAAGAATAACAATCGCTCAAAACAACTTATTCCAGAGTTTATCATAATTTGAGTTCAATTTCTCGGTGTCCGTCTGTTTATTTATTGTCCTTTTACCATTTTTTATATAAATCATTTCAGCAATTGACCTTTTAAAATAATTATCCTCTTTATTCAATATTTCAACACCCTCCCAGTCAAATTCATGATTATTTTCTATCCTATGATTTGTTACCACCGTATGTGTGTTCAAAGCATGTCTAATGTTATTTTCGTGTTCCTTAATTCTTGTTCCTAATTTTCTCTTAGTTTCACCTATGTAAACTGCATTACAGTCATTACATTGAATTTTATAAACTTCTAGAACGCTGGCGCGTTACGCGCGCCGCATCTGACCTTTAGTTTTTCTTTTACTCTAATTTAAATTTATAACATCGTCTAATCGTTATTATATATACATAAATATCTACTTTTTTCCTGTCCTCAGTCTAATTATTTACATTCGCTATTCTTTGACATTTTTTTTTATACTTTCATATAACTTTAATTTAAATAAATTTTTATACCATTTTTTTATTTTTCACGTTTATTTATTAATTATTGCTATGAGTATGCAATTTGTTTCATACAATATTGTCCTTGATACTCTTATTTTTCAGTCTAATGTTAAAATCATCAATTTATATAAGCCACTTCGAATGATGATGTCTCCATTGATTTGTAATTCGAAATTTAATGTTTACCAATAATCAATTGTGCACCATACATTAACTCTTATCCTAATAACTATTTATAAAATTTGATGTCTTTGCAATTATATTATACTGTGCATAATGTTTATAATGTTCAATGATCATTATGATAATACTTCAGTGAATTTATAATTCTTAGCTCTATAATATTCATTTATTCCTTATTTTCATGCATATAAACTGTCACTGATTCTCACTGCCACAATCTTACTCTGGGAAAAGCAACATAGTTATTGCCCATAGTAAAAAAACGTTTTTTTTTTTTTTTTTTTTTTTTTTCCAAATTATTACCAATTTTTTCAAAAGTTTGTTCTTGCGACTTATTGATTGTCATTGCAAATGCAGCTTGATTTGAAAAATGCACGGGCGATCGTGTAACCGAATTACTTTTCTCTCGAATTTTCTTTATTCCGAAAAAGCGCCAACGCGCTTCCACTGGTACCACGTATCAGGCTTAGATTTAATTTCGAATTTCGTAATGAACGATTCTCTGTTCTAATGTTTCTTTGTGAATATTATTGTATGACTTGCAAATCGAGTTTTTTTAAACTCCATCTTTTTATTTTTAGTTATAATATTAACTTAAGGTGTAATTACATAAATGATAAAATACAAATCATGTAGTACGAAGCTGGCGTTCAAAAATTGAACTAATTTTGATTATACATTATTAAAGTTTTCGATGTGTAGAAATATGTAGGTTTGAATTTTGTTTATAATTTAATACATGTGAAAATGAAAATATGATTATTATGTAAGAAAAAGATTTCTTTCTTGCCATGTTTACATATCAACATAAAACATACAATGCATTTTAAAAATGTACAAATATTGTTGTAAAAACATATTTTTTTGACATTATCGAAGGTGATTTATAAAAATTTTATATTCAGAATGAATATGTTAAAGATAAATATATGTATTTTTTTTAACACAGTCTAAAATGAAACATGCAAAAAAATTTAATCAATTTTCTTTATTCCTCATCTTCCATACATGCACAGGATTCATTTAATCATAATCATCATTATTCATAATGTTCGAATATATACTTTTTATATTTGTACAACTTAAAGGATTTGCAGATATTTTTACGGATTTCTATGTAGCTTTCTTGAATTTGATGCTCTAGGAATCAGAGTTTTAAAAATTTTTTATATTTTTATAGGTTTTTGAGGTCACCATAACCGCACAGAATTTAAGTATTTTATAGATTTCTGGAACTTTCGCAACGTATGTTATTCATCAAGCCTTGAAGTATTTTTTGATATTTTCATAGATTTCTAGTATTTCTATAGATCGCACAATGTTTTTCTAGAATCGGATGCTATAGTACGAAAACTTTCAACCGTTTTGAGTATTTAAATTGATTTTATAGAGAACGTTTTTGTTATGTAGATTTTAAATACTTTTATTAAATTTTTTTTTAAATATTCATACAATTGACAGAATTTTGGAAATATTAATTACATAAATATAATTGGATATATTTTTTAAGCTTTTTATATGAATTTATACAATAATGTATAATTATATATAAAATAATATTAATATATATTCTCTAGATTTCAAAGATTTACAAATTCTTCAAAAATTATATGTACATAGTTTTTATGTATGAAAAAATTTCTAGTACTTCTCGCATTTTTCAAGTATGTATGAAAACCTAAAGGATTGTTCATTTCTTTTATAGAATTCTAATATGCTTGTAAATTGTATAAAAAATTCCGTTTTCTAGAATGCGAATCGTGATCTATTTTCGACAATTTCATAAATTTATAAGAAGATCACATACATACAGATTTTTCATGTTTTATTACGTTTTTGTTTTTTCGTATTTCTTGAGTATTTAAAAGATTTTGTCGCGTTTTCTAAAATTTTCATAGATTTATAGTATAACCATGTATTACTATTTAGGCTTTATAGAATTAGACACTCTAGAATTCGAAATTTCATATATCGTTGGCATTTGTTGAGATTTTTTAGGAAACACTTTTTTCATAGCTTTCTCTTACTTTTATTAGTATTCCTTTAGAGTTTGTATGATTCAAATGATTTTTTTATATTTTTATATAGATTTTATCAAGATTTCTAGAATTTGATGATCTAATATTTAAAGTGTTTTAGATTTTTGTAGGTTTTAATTTTTCTTTATTATTCCCTCGGTTTAAACAGTTTTTATAATTAATATTTTTTACGCAATCCTACGTTTTTATCATTTTTATTTTTTATTAAATGTATATTACTAACGTATTCATGCATTATTTTTATATCTTTTATTTTTATTATTCATTGATTTAACTTTTTTTGATTTTACATAAAAAAATAGTTTATTTCATCAGAATTTCGAAAGAGGTTTGGTTTCCTGAAATCCCTCTTTACCTACGCCCTTGGCAACAACATTAGATTGTGTTTTGTTTACATGTATATCTTCTCTCTTTCTCAGCTATCAACTGTCACTTTTTCGCTTGTGTTTTACACACAAATTTCAATATTAAAACACTTCAACTCTCTATTTCTATTGAATTTTTAATTTTTCGTGAATTTCCGCGCACCTTAAAAATCAGTTTTGCAAATTTTCGAATCCTTTTCATTCAGAATTTGAATTCTGCTCCGCAACCAACTTAACTTTTCCATCGGCCAATTACATCGCGAATAAAATATCACTACTCTCTGAAGTTTACTATTCGACATCACTTTATTATTGACTCTCTGGCAATCCTTCTTTAAAATTTTATTCCTACCTTTCTTAATGATATTATGATTTATTTTATTAGTGTTCCTAAATACTGTTCTCAAATTATATTTTCTGGTAATCCTTTCAAAAACATGAGATATTCGTTCAACATATGGTAATGACATACTCAAACCCTTTTCATCAGGATTTATTTTCGTTTCCCTTGATTCAACTGATTTTATAAAAGAAATTCTCTTTTTAACAAATTTATCAATGAAAACCTCTAGGTAATTACTATTCTTAAGTATTTTCCGTACGATTGAGAGATTCTTTTCCTGGAACTCTATATCTGATAATCTTAATGCCTTGTCAACAAGCTAGTAAATAATTTGTACTTTCTGAGCATTTTTGTGGTTAGAGTAAAAATCAATACATCTTTCAGCCGACGTTGATTTTCGAAACCAATCAAACTTCAACGTATTTTCAAATCTTATCACCCTTAATTCTTAGAAATCTATGGATCCATCTTTTTCAATCTCATGTGTAAATCCCAACCTCTCATGATAAGAATTGAAAACCCGAAGAAGTAAATCAATCTCATTCTCAGGAACAATCATGAAAATGTCATCCACAAACCTACAACAAAATAACGGTTTACAATCCAATTTTCCAAGACTTTCCTCCTCTAGATCCTGCATCACTAAATCGGCTATTATAGGTGAGATAGGGCTTCCCATAGGGGTACCATGCACTTGTTCAAAAATCTATCCATTGTAAATGAAATCTGAAGACTTCAGTACAAACAAAATACTTCTTAATAATTGATCTTTCGGAATAGTCCTCTTTTCCATCGGTAATAAATCATAGCGTTTTTCCACTGCTTTTAGTACTTAATCATGAGGAACATTATTAAACAATGAAATCACGTCAAAAGATATCAATTTATAATTAGTAGGCAATATTAATCCTATCAATTTTCCTTTTCGTTCCAAACTATCTTCAATGTAACTGTCAGCCTTCTTGAAATAATCGATTAAAAGTTTATGAACGAATTTTTCTAAATGGTAAGTTGGACTCCTAATGGATGACACAATCATACGTAAAGGAACATTATCCTTATGTATTTTAGGCAGTCCATACGCCCTTGGTAAGTTCCCATAAGTAATTAACGTTCCCCTATAGGTTTCCTTATTAATGATCCCTCCCTTCAACCAATCATTTAATATTCCTTTTGTCTCTCTTCTTGATGTTTATAGGATCTTTATTAACTTTTTTAAAGGTATTTTCATCATTTAATTCAGCTTACATCTTATCTTTATATTGATCTCTATACATTATTACTATTTTCCCCCCTTTATCTGCTTTTGTTACAAATAGCTCATTATGGATTTTAAAAAATCGTTTAGTTTGTTCTATGCAATTAAATCTAATCCTCCCCTTGAATGAAAGATGTCTCTTTTTATTATAAAATCTGAGTAAAGCTTGGATCATATCGTTTCTATAATTATTTCTTCTATCCTCATCAATTCTATAAATATTGCTTTCGATATCCTTGATAATTTCAATGTAAGGAATCTTTCTATTATCACCATATGTCAAATGTCAAATCGAATTTCTCACCTAGACTCAGTACGTAAAGAACATATCTAGGTTTAATCACCTCAGTCAAATTAGTTATTGTATTTTAAAAATTATATTGATTGCTGATTATTTCATTTTTATTGTTTTTCACTTTCACATTCATGAGTTTCCAAAATTTTCTTTTATGTCTTCTGAATTGTCCATCAAATCCCCTTTTATAAGTATTGAAATTATATCAGAAAAATCTTTCTAACACATCATGCAGCAGTAAACATTTTAATTTTTCCTCAATATTATATATGCTATTCTTCAAAAATTTCAGGTGAATATGGGCATCTTTGATTTCTAAATTCAAAAGTTTCAAGCTCATTCTTTCCTCGTATCTATTAAATGTCCCATTTATATAATTGCTTTTAAAACCGACATTCTTTATACACCTCCCATTTGAATGTCCCGGAAAAACATCAAATCTCCTACATTGTAACAGAAAAAAGACCTGATTTTTTACAAGAGCAATCTTCAACATAAGGTTTATCCAGTTTTTCAGTGGATTATCCGATTCCTTTCCATACTTGATATTTATGTAATTGAAAATACCTCTTCCTTCCAGCATGTATATGATCCAATGCCTTTGTAATCAAATATTTTTAACGCTCCTTCTCCTTTTTTATAAATCTCAAATCTCTTTAATCGATATGGAGCAAATCTTTTAATAAAAACTACATTACATCCTCTGAATGTTCTTTTATTATATCTCTATTCCAAGCTTTCGACTCCTATGCTTGTAATGTGGCTTTTATTAAAACATTTGCTCCATATCGATCGAAGAGATTTGAGATTTCTGAATTTCATTAGAGAATCTCTAAATCATTGCAATTTTTCATAATTTTTTAAAACTTTTTGCTTAGATTCTAATTCAAAATGAAATAAAAGCATTATCATGCATATTATTTCGCAGTTATGTAAGTAAAATCTGCTTGTATTTTCACTTTTCTTTTCTAAGTATAAATATATCATATGATTATTTCTATTCTGTAATCTTCGAAAATATATATAATATAATATAAACATAAAATTTACGATTTTGTTACATACTTCAAAAATTAGTAGAACATCAAAAACTATTACAAAATCACTCAAAAATCCCAACATCCATTATGCACAAGTAAATTTTATTCCAGGAAAAACTAAGTAAAAATCCTGGCTACCTTCAAGAGCTAGTGGAAAAATATCTGCTGAACAACCAGCACCGGTTGACCTTGACAATGTCACCGGAGGAGAGCTACGAAGCGGATTATAATGAGAAAGAAAAGGCTCTGCTCCAGAAGAAGGTTTCGGCATTGTCCAAGTCCGACATAGACGAGGTCTACATCCAAGGTCAGCTTCTCTTAGAGGACCAAAAAAGCGATCCGAACGTAGAGGTTTTGCCGACCTTGAAAATCGAAGATCTGCAGGAGGACGTAGCGAGGTACAAACTTGAACAGGTCTCTGTTGCTGGGGTTCCAGTTCAAAAGACGGTGCAACCGACGAATGGAATTTGTTATTATCGAAGTATTTTGAGCACGAGGCACCTCCCAGACAATTTGAAGCTTATGCTGCCTTTGTTCAATGACGTGGTGACGAAAATGGGAACCCAGGATCACGATTATCGCAAGTTTGATGAGATGATGCAACTGAAGACAGGGGGCTTGAGGGTGTCTAATCACGTAGCTCATTTAAAGGTAATTGTTGATGGATTTTTGATTAGGTTCTTTAGCTCAAACATTTCAAACTAGTCCTTATTTTTTTTATTTTAATTCCTCTTTTTTTTCCTGGTATACGGGGAAAAAAGCGGGCCAGAATCTAGTCAGTTTGGATTAGAATGTATTCCGAAACGGAGTCGCGTTTACCCCGCCCATTCGCTCACTTGCCTCAGTATTCGCGTAGTACCGACTGTTGGGTAGACGCTACGCTTTTTACGGAGTGTGCAGTGATGACTTGTCTCTAGTCCGATTTCGGGCTGGAAATTGGCTCGTTCTCAGTATATATTACTGACTTAGCTTTTACGCTTCATTGAACGTACTATGAAGCCAAGTGGTCTCCGAATTAGGTACTTCGATTAAAATTGATAAAGTACTTGATAAATATGGAACGAAGTTAACACAAAGAAAAACTTATGATCAATAAATAAATACTAACAATTGAAAAATAATGATATATTGTGTAATAAATTATATTATAATTTCAGATTTATTACAATGAAACTATTGCTTATAACTACATACATGATAATTGTGTGTAAACTAGAAATAATGTAAATTATTTATTCATATGAAAAATTTATTATTTATAATAACTTTTATTATCATGATTTCCGAATTATTGAAATTTCTTAAAGTTACTCATACAATCATTTAATAATTATGATAATAATTCATATTTAAAGTAAACATTTTTTATACATTATTTATATTACTAATACAACTACACGCATTTCAGAAGTAAACAATTAATATAAATAGTATGAAATTGTAAACAAAATTCAAGTCAAATAAAATTAAAAATAATATACTCAATAGTATAAAATTAAACATTGACTGCCAAAAACTAATACGAGAACCGAGAACTGCAAATGCACACAACACACGTTAAATTTTTGCTAAACAATTGAACGTCGCGCGCACATGCGTCACATTAGCCCTACGTTTGACTGTCCGCGAAACAAAAATCGGGCCAGATTCCGGCCCGTACACGGGTTTGGGTTAACGCGAGTCTCACAAAGCCGCGTCGCTGTATTAATTTTGGTCTGCTTTTTTCCTCGTGTATTTACTCAATTAAATACTGCTTGGAATTAAAATACTTTAAGTTATAATCAAATGAAATTTACAATTATGATCATTAAATTTTTGAATTCTTGTGATTTTCCAAGAAAATAACATGGTTTTCACTTCATATTTTGATTGCTTTATACAGATTGTGTGCGTCTGCATTTAATGATACGTTATTCAAACTAATGTATCGTTGAAAAAAATTCTAAAGTAGGTAAACTTTTATTGACCAACCGAAAATTTTTACTAATTCATAAAAAAACTTGGATGCAAAAAAAGGCCTGACCCTCACTGCCTGGACTATTGGAGATGAAATGACCCTTTGATGATGATACTACGTTTTTCAACAGTCATCGGTTTTGAAGATAATTAAAATCGATGAATTAATAGATTTTCGATCAGGCATCGTATAGTTTCTCAACAAATTTCAATCCCCAATTAAAAAATGATCGATCACTCGTTCCTACACCTTTTTATTCTATTGAAATTCATCTATTCCAATTTTTAATTATTATTAAACCACACGCATGTTTTTCAGGATAGCACTCTGGGTTACGAAGAAGGTGTCACCCTCAATTCCTACTGCCTCCAAGAAAACGCTCAAGACATGTTCCTCTTATGGGAGGAACTGTTCAACCGAGTTAAGCTTGTTGACGTTCCTCGTTTCGAGACCCTGGTGAAGGTTCTGGCTGCTGATTTGCTCAATGGGATCGCCCAAACAGGCCACATCTATGCCATGAGCGGTGCAGCTAGCCTCGTTTCTCCCATCTCCCAATTCAAAGAAAGCATCAGTGGCCTTGAATTCGTTGCGAGAATGAAGAATCTCGCTGGGAGCAAAGACCTTTCCCCAGTTCTCGCTGACATTAGGGAAATCGCTGAAAGTATCCTTAAAAAACGACATATGCGTTCAGCTTTGAATATTTCAGTCCAAGGTTCGGAAATTCTGGAGCACCTGGGAAATTTGCACAATATGCTGGAGGAAAATCCTCATACTGGAAAAATTGTAACGGAGGTCGATTCTTCAGAGGTATGTATGATGGCATTTCCAAAGTCAAAGCAAAGGTGGCAAGATAACATTGAAATAACATTTTTATAACATCATTAAAATTGCTTCGCGAGTGTGATTCATATTCAAACGGGGAGTGGTTTTCAGTACGAAAAATTTCATAATATTTGGTCGGGTGAAAAATGTTATGATGTTATTGGGGTGAAACACGCCAAGCGTACCAGGTGAAAAAATTTGATGTCACCGAACTACTTGAAATTTTGCAGTAATGTTGTATGAATATCAAGCAACAAAAGTGCAAAAAGGTTTTTTCGATATCGTCGTTTCTCGTTTAAATACAAGGCCGCCAAATAGGCCAGTTTTTAGGATAGGTGGTTTTCAATAAATTATAGCTTGCGGAAGACTTTTTAAAAAAATACGTTTGTATATTGACTCTGGAAGATTTTTGCATGCTCTTTCCGAAAAAAATACTTCATAAGCGGGAAAAAACTTTTTTGCACAAATTTTGTGAATAAAAACTTTAATTTGCGTTTTTTCCGAAATGAGTAATTTTTGATTTTTTTTTCGACCAGTTCATTTGAAAGGGTTTTTCCTAAGCTTGAAAATGATCTATAATACATCATGGGGCCGAGTTGTTGAATAGGGACTTACAATCATTGAAAGCGTGCGGGCCTACGCGTCGAGTAGCTACTGCACTGCACTACGCGCAAAAACATGGTTGTTGTGGAGTAAAAAATGAAACGCTCTCTATATAGAAGTAACATCATTTTTATCCAATAAACAAGTACATAATTTGACTCTTTGACTAATTTTAAGTAATACTATCTTATATAATATTTATAACAATATATAATATTGCGGAATTAGACAGAGCATCAAAAAAATTCTTTTTACATCTATTTTCATCATGCCCACTTTGTTCATTTTATGTTATTTTTGGAAAAGGCAGTCATTTCCAGTAACAACGAAAATTGGCGCAAAATAATAGTGTTGGTTTTGGGGCACTCAGTAAAACTCGTGAGACTCGATTCACTTTGTTTTATTTACTTATTTCGCGGAGGAGCAATACATCGGCGTTTTACAAAAGACAAAGGTTCTGTACGAAAAAGCACAGAGATAAAGAGTGAACATTTTTTAACTACATGTGAATCCAAGAGATGGCGCGACAATGTCAATTTGACTTCCAACACTTCCCCTCAAAGTGACATTCGGTGACTTCGCTATTCTTCTCTCTTCGATCTTCGATCTTCTATCTTCGTTTTTCTAGTTCCTTTTTGGGCCCTCCTGCTTGGATGCTGTGCGTAAATTGTTTCTGCATGTGCTGGGCCATCAGCTGTGATCAGCAGGGTCAGCTGTGACTACTCATACCTGCGAGTTTGATGTAAACAGGGCGCGTGTGTTTTTCAGGCCCAAGTTTTGGATGCAATTTTGGTGTTTTGGTGCTGACAATGCCTTCGTCAAGACATCCGCTGGCATTTCCTCGGTAGGGAGATATTTTATTTCAATGTCGCCCCTTTCCACGCATTCCCGTACGAAACGATGTCGAATGTCGACGTGTTGGGTCCGGCTGTGGAAGACGGGATTTCTACACAACAATCCGGCTTCCTGGTTGTCATTGAAGATTGTTGTCGAGCGTTGTTTTCCGAGTGCTTCGTGCAGGAACCGCCTCAGGTAAATTGCCTTCTTCGATGAGTGGGCGAGGGCCATGTACTCCGCCTCAGTGCTCGATAGTGCGACGGTTTTCTGTTTCCGTGACTCCCAGGTGACAGCTGCACCCCCATGTTAAAAAACATATCCTGTGAATGACTTTCGGTCGTCGGTGCTGGAGCCTCAATCCGCGTCGGCGTAACCGATGAGTTCTTCCCCTGACTTCTTGAAAATTAGGCCCAAGTTTTCTGTGCTTTCCAGGTATCGAAGTACTCGTTTTGCAGCCGCCCAGTGCCGTACACCAAAATTTGTGTTGAATTGACTCAATACACTGACGGCATGTGCGATACCTGGCCTGGTTGATACTGCCAAGTACATTAGGGATCCGACGAGGTTCTGATATGGCAGTTTCTCGACTTCCTGTTGTTCCTCCTCGTTTTTCGGGCACATTAATTTCGAAAGTTTTTCACTTGGGTCCAATGGGGTCGACACTCCCTTGCAATTTTCCATGTTGAAGCGGCTCAGGATTTCTTGTATGTATTTTTTCTGATTCATGGCAATTTCTCTTCTTTCAAAATTCTGTTCAAACTCAATTCCGAGGCAAAAATTAAGTAGGCCCAAGTCTTTCATGTCAAATGGTTTTGACAGTTTAAATTTTATATGTTCAAGTTTCCGAGGGTCGTTCGACGCTATTAACAAGTCATCGACATAAATCACCACGAGCACGATTTCTTTACTCCTCCGGTGCATGTACACGCAGGGATCAGATTTCAAAGGCACCAAATCCAGTTCTCTAAGTTTTTTGTCAAGCTTCCAGTACCATTGCCGTCCCGACTGTTTCAAACCATAAAGTGCCTTTTTGATGTGACATGCTTTCTGGCCGACATATTTCTGATTTTCTTTCTTTTTCAGGATTTGGTGAAGTTTCTCGGGGATTTCCAAAAAAATTTCCTCCTCTATGTCGCCATTCAAGTACGCGCTCACAAAATCAAGCTGGTGTACCTCGAGCCCGAATTCGACAGCGAGTGCTATGACTAGCCTGATTGAACCAATTCTTGCAACAGGGGCGAACGTCTCGTCGAAATCAATCCCTGGCTTCTGTGTGAAACCCTTGGCGACCAACCTCGCTTTCCGGCGCTCAACTTCGCCATTCGCTTTGTACTTGGTGCGCAGGACCCATTTAGATTCCACGATCTTCTTTTCCTGAGGATGATTTACCACTATCCAAGTTTTATTTCTCTCAAGTGCTTCGAATTCCTTGACCATAGCTTCTTTCCATTCAGCTGCATCAGGGCCGGAGAGTGCTTTGGTTGCCGTTCTTGGGTCTGGTTGCTGGGTGAAGTTTGCGACGTGCATTTCTTCATCTTCTCCAAGATTTCGGGCTTCAGAATCTTCTGTATTTCTTGGAATCTGGGAAAATAATTTTCTTGGTCTTCCCCTTTTTCCAGTCATTTTTTTCCTTGGTCGCCCTGGCCCTCTTTTCGTGGTGCTGATATCGTGGATGCTCGGAGAATTTTTATCTTTTCCTTCTTCGGTTTTTTCCTGTAAATTTTCTTCCTTCTTCTTTTCGAGTTTTTCCTTAGAGTTTTCTTCTTTATCCTTTCCGAGCTTTTCCTTGGACTTTTCTTCTTTCTTCTTTTCAATCCTCTCTTGAAAATTTTCTTCTTTCTTTTCTTTGAGTTTTTCCTTCGAGTTTTCTTCTTTCTTCTTTTTAATCCTGTCTTGAAAATTTTTTTTTTCCTTTTCTTCGAGTTTTTCCTTCGAGTTATTCTTTGGAATTTTCCATTTGACCCGAGTGGATTTCTGTTGTGGCCTCCAAGGTCTTTTTCCAAAATTCGTCGTCGATGAATTCTGAAAAATGTTGTTCTTTTTGGAAAAGGGTAGTGAAGTATTTTTCTCTGCTTCGAAAAATACTTCTTGTTTCTGGATTCCACACCTGGTACGCCTTCGACTTGGTGGAGTAACCTATGAAGATGCACTTCTTTGACTGCATCAAATTTTCCTCTCCCAGCCTTCTTGTCCAGCATGTATGCAATGGTCCCAAATTTCTGGAAATAGCTGACGACTGGTGTCCTCCCGGTCCAAATTCTGAAGGGACCGTCGCCATCCATGCTCCTCGAAGGACATCGGTTTCGGATGTGGTTTGCTGTGTTGATTGCTTCGGCCTAAAATCCTGCAGAGATTTCCGACTGGATCATCATACAACGTGCCATTTCAACCAAGGTACGGTTCTTTCTTTCTGCTACACCGTTCTGCTGTGGTGTGTGGGCGACCGTGAATTCATGTTTTATATCTTCTTTCTTCAAAAATTGCTCCATGTAGTGGTTTGTGTACTCAGTACCGTTGTCGGAGCGGACTTTCTTGATTTTTCGTTCAGTGTTCTTTTCTACCATGACCTTGTATTCTTTGAATTTTTCCAGGACCTCGTTTTTGTTCTTCATGAAATACACAGTGCACAATTTTGATTTGTCATCGATGAACGTCACAAAATATCGAGCTCCAGAGAGTTACTCCGTGCGCATAGGCCCACAAACATCTGTGTGGATGAGTTCAAGGATTTCTTTGGATCTGGTCTCGGATGAGAAGTATGGTTTCTGTGTTTGTTTCCCCTGGACACAGATTTCACATACGGGGAGTTTTTCCTCGGTCCTGATGTCGACTACGTCCACTTTCTTCTGGCAAATAAGGTCCTTGAGGTCCTTTTCGTTCAGGTGCCTGAAGCGCTCGTGCCATTATTGCAACTGGGGTGCTGGAACCAACGCGATTCTGTTATTTTCTTGACTGGATTCTGTGACGTACTATAGATCTCTTCTTCGGTGAGCCTTCATGGCGGTTTCCTTCGTCTTGGGGTCCGCGATGATGGCTTCATCCCTCTTGAATACGACTTCGAAACCATTTTCAGTTATTTTTCCCACGGATAGTAAGTTTGACCGTAGGTCAGGAACGGATTACGTTTTCTGCAGCTTTGCCATCAAGCCTTTCTTGGTGTCCAGTTTCACCATGCCAGTGCCTTTGATTCTCGTTAATTCGCTGTTTGCCAGGTTCAGTGTCAGTGACTTTGGCGCTGTTATTTTTTGAAATTTTTCCTTTCTGGAACACATGTGAGATGACGCCCCTGAGTCTAAGCACCATTCTTCTCCATCATTGGTACTGATTCTCATGGCAACTTCCGCGTGACGTGTTGACTCTGTGTGTTTTCTGTCTTCTTGGCGTTGTCCCTTGTGAGCAGTCTTCGATCGACAATCTCGAGCCATGTGACCTATTTTTCCACAATTATGACATGCATACTTCAAACGTTTTTTTTTTGGGTTCTCGTGCCTTTTTCCTGTGTTTGGTTTGTTTGGCTCCTGGGACAGTAACAGGATCGTAAGTAGGTCATCGACAATTTCTAATTCCACTTTTTAGAGTTTGTCAACTATGTCAAAGAAATTTCTAACATGATTTCGCATGTCTTCCCCATTTTTCATTTTCATCAATATTAATGATTTCAGGAGCGTCACCTTTCGAGTCGGGCCTTTCGACTCGTAGACACTGAGTAATTTTTCCCATATGTCTTTTGAGGTCACGCAATTTTTAATTTGTCTAAGCTCGGATGGACAGATTGCCAAAATTAAATCAGACCTGGCCTTTGCATCGTTGGCTTCCCACGCTGATACTGCTTCGGCGGGTTCTGTTGGTTTCAAGGTCGTTCCGTTCACGTACTTCCAGGTGTCGTTCCGGATTAGCAGCGCTTCCACTTGAATCTTCCAGGTCTCGAAATTTTCCTTGCCAAGCAGTTCAATCTTCAAGGTCGTGTAACTCATCCTCGCGGTTTCTCGCACACACGCGCGTGTTTGTGGCGGAACTTCTTACTGTCGATTTTCGTGGAGAAAATCTGCCCGTGCCCTTTCTGCTCCTCTCGCGGTTTCCGTTTTCGCGACCGAAAAACTTCCCAGCGCGACGAAGAGGGTTTCGATGTATCTCGTGTTAGCGTGGTCCGGCGTGGTCAACGCACACCTAACCTCAATTTCTCGTGCACTCGCGCAACGCGTCGCGGTTGAGCTCTTTTCGACTTTCTCAGCGCACTTGAAACGTTGCTGGGCCAATGACCTGTTGGTTTTGGGGCACTCAGTAAAACTCGTGAGACTCGATTCACTTTGTTTTATTTACTTATTTCGCGGAGGAGCAATACATCGGCGTTTTACAAAAGACAAAGGTTCTGTATGAAAAAGGACAGAGATAAAGAGTGAACATTTTTTTACTACATGTGAATCCAAGAGATGGCGCGACAATGTCAATTTGACTTCCAACAAATAGCCCTCTGCAACTTTCGGGAACCTAACCTCACTTATTTCAACGATACCCCGTAAATCTCTCCCAGAAGGATATCAATATCAAGGGCATCATAGCGCAGGGGGGGGGGAAAGATCTCCTCCGACGAGACATCTCATATAATCTCGATCGAACTTCACTTAAGGTAAGCTCGTTTGATCGTACAATTATATTTCGATGTCTCGTCCTCAAGATCAATTGCAGTCGTTCAAAGGACATGTCAGCGGAGCGATTTATAATTTAAATACAGCCACCATCATAATAAAATCCTTTTGAAAAACGTCCTATTGGTCTCTTGGAGCCACGAATGAATATGGATTAAATCATCCTCAAATATTAATTTCAATCATTCGTCTATATTTCGGCTATAATTAAGACCTCTTCAGGAACTGTACATTATAAAAACCCCCAATCAATAAATAACAAGAAAATACATATAACAAAAAAAGAAAAACCAATCGCAAATGAAATACTACATAAACTGAAGTTACTCACAAAATAGAATTCACGGCCCGGGGCCCCCATTCAAATCATGGTCAGTACCCGTTGTCATTAAGTATAAAACTTAGTCAATGTATAAAAAACGATTCCATTAGAGGAAATCTTCAATTCACAGATAATATTTTACAAAGCTATTAACAGTTTGCTTTCTTGGGAAAAGGCGCCAATAGTAAGTTTAATTATAGCCGAAATGTAGACGAATGATTGAAATTAATATTTGAGGATTATTTGATCCATATTCATTCGTGCCTCCGAGAGATCAATAGGACGTTTTTCAATATTATGGAACGGAGCATATAAATATTTTACATAAAATTTTTTTATTTCCATGTCATAAAAAATTCGCTTCTCCTTGAACAGGTCTGTTATAAAATTTCGCAAATGTATTTGACGCTGTAGTCCAACCAGCGGACCTCAGGATTACACACAGAGAAGCTTCATTCCTGAGAGATGCAGACGTCGATGCATGTCTGGTAGAATGCGAGGAAAAGAAACTTGTGTCTATACCGCTCTCCTCCAGAGCACGTTTAATCCAACGTCCCACAATCTGCGTGGTGCATGGCCTATGGGGCCTCCTAAATGAGACGATCGCAGGTCCCGAGTCATTTTTCCTCACATTCTTGATTCTTCCGATGTAATCCATCAAAGTCGTTGCTGCACGTAAAGTAGGTTTCTCTTCGAAAAATGGAAGTGACATAAGGGGTTGCATCTTGCCCACACCTGAAGTCTTAATCCTGTTAGGTATCTTAACTAACACAGCCGTATCAGTCCTAGTAACATTCTCAAGCTTAATCGATGCTATCGTCTGCTGTCTCTGGCCATTGGCAAGGGCCAAGAGAGTCGCCACCTTCACAGACAACCTCTCTAAAGAGACTAAATCATGGGGATAGGTAGATCCCAAATGTGTAAGCACCGGTTCAGGGTCCCAAGTGAAATCATATTTCGGCTTCTGGGGTTTCACAATCGACGCGCCCCTACAAAATCTCCTAACCATCGGGTCGTTCCCTATTTTGTCTTTCACAATCAAAGATATCGCCGATCTATAAGAATTCAAAGTGCCATACGAATTTACTTCCACGAAGCACTCTCCGAGAAATTTCAGTACCCACTTAATGCTTGGGTCAAAGTGAGACTCTTTATTCCCGTGGCAGAAATTCCATCACAGCCTTAGAGGTTTCTCGTATTGCTTTAGTGTAGACCCGGTTATTGAAGCGAGCATCACGTCGATGGGTGAATCTGGGACACCTCTCAGTCGGAACGCCTGGCTGATACTCTCCCGGCCACCAGGCAAAGGGACCTCCAGAGCGGGTGCTCGCTGTCAAAAGGAGATGAAAGAAGCGTTAATTTAGGTTTAAATATGACAAGCTCTGAAATCAACAATTTCTTGAATATAGGAAACCATGGTTGCGAAGGCCAAAAAGGCACGACAACCACCCCTTCGGCTTCCTCGCAGGATATTTTCCTCAGTGTCTTTAAAACCAAATAAAATGGTAGAAAGGCATAAAAAATTAAATTTTTCCATGATACAGTAAATGCATCGACTTTTTCAGCCTCTGGATCTCGAAACCAAGAGAATTAGTGGCAAATGCAAGTCCTTAGGTTCAGCACTGCTTTCTCCCACCACTTCAACTCTTCCTGGGCCTCTCTCGAAAAACCTGTTTTAGCGTTAAAATTGTCGTCATTATTGTTAAGAGCCAAAAACCTCTGTCTTTCCAGGCCCTTGATGTATACCGGTCCATACTTTACTGCTGGGCACGCTGACACCAGAAGATCTATAAACTGAACAAGTTCTCTTATTTTCAATGATTTTCTCGTGGAAAAATCCTTGGAGATTTTTGCGATTTTTTGTCTTTTTTGTCCCGGAAATTCAGTATGATGTATCGATGACAAATCCCAAGAATTTATAACACTTGGCAGGTGCAAGTTGCGATTTCTGAAAGTTTATTTCAAAACCCAGAGACTCCAACGAAGCTGAAGTCTCAAGAACGTTGTCCTTACAATCAATATCCCGTTCCCCTAACAACAAAGAATCGTCCAAATAATTCACTGATACGAGTCCCTGCTTTCTGAGAGTCGTTGTCACCGGCTTCATTATCTTAGTAAAAATATAAGGCGCCGTATACAATTCAAAAGGTAGTGCATTAAATTCAAATGTACGTGCCAAAAACTGAAATCGCAAGAACCTCTTGTAATTTTTATTAATCGGTATAAGCAAATAAGCATTCTCCAGGTCGAGAGTAGCCAAATAACACCATGGAGTCAGAGTCCGGATAACTGTCTTCCAGTCCTCCATTTTAAAATGTACGGTATCAATGAACTTATTCAATCTCTTCAAATTTAGAATGAATTGCTTATCTCCATTGGGCTTATCTACCAAGAAAAAGGGGGAAAATTGCTTGTCTCCATTGGGCTTATCTACCAAGAAAAGGGGTCCCGAGGCTCGACCTGAGGTATTGCATCCTTTGCCAAAAATATCCCAATTTGCCTCTGAAAATCATTTATCTCTGGCTGGGAGTATTGGAACTCCACAATTTTCACATGGCCCGATAGCCTTCTGGAAAACGGGATCTCGTAACTCCGAATAGCTCGCAGAACCCTTGAATCACTGGTGATTCTCAAAATATCTCAAACGCCTTACTGTTCTCACCTCTACTGATGATTTCGGTTTGGTCTTCTCGTTGCTTCGACTCCACCGCTTTGTTGGGGCCCAGGTCTCCGGGGAGTCGGCTGCGTCTGCCTGCGGGCTGGAGCTCTCCAGTTTAAATTCTTGCTTGTCGAAGCTTCCGTCTCCTTCCGTGGTGCCTTGTACTTTATATATTTGTTTGGCAGACTCTATTGCCTCAACATGTCTTTTACCGCTTTTTCTGAAACTTTCACGACCTTCATTTTTTCCTCAAAACCTTCACCAAAGAGAAGAGAATCTCTGGTGCTTTCGTCAATCAGAGTTCTTGCCGACTGAGTCAGGGTGCGACTTTGAGAGACTAGATATTTCCTGGATTTTGATAAGTTATAGAACAAATGTCATATTCAGAAATTTTGTGAACTTGAAAAAAGTATAAAAATTTGAACAAGCTGATTGTTTTTTTTTTTCAGGGTGAAAAAGTACGGATGAACAGTTTCTATTATACATCTAAAATAAACTATTTCTATAGAACAAAACTACTAGTACGGTAATGTTGTTTTTTTTTCAGCCTTAGTTTTTCATTGTCTTATTATTTTGTACGACTACGGGCAGAAAAAGATCGTTTTCGCTCCGCTCAAACTCGCGTTTTTACCCGTTGACGTACAAAATCTTATGTTAACCTTGGCGTATTTGCCATCCTCGGGCAAGAACGATATTTTCCTTGTCCTCGGAACCGCAATAATGCGCCGCGGTAAACAATGTACTATATATTCAATTTATTTCAAAAAGTAACCAGAAAGTAACGGGATGTTACTTTTTTAATGGTAACGGCAACGAGTTACTATTTCTTTTCAAGTAACGGTAATTTAACGAATTACTTTTTCCACCTGTGTAACGGTAACGTAACGCGTTACATTTTTTTAAGTAACTTTCCAAACCCTGTAATATTATAACGTTTTTCACAAGGTGCCGTTAGAATTTCTGCAAAAATCGTGTGCTGTACATTCAAAAAATGCGAAATTCGTATGATTTCTTTCTCTTTCGGTCTCGAACTCATGATCAAGGTATTAATTAGGAGACTTTATATTTTTCTATAGTTTTCCATAGGTACAAACGATGATTTACAGCATTGAATCGATTCTTACAGTGTTTTGTGTGTCTGCAAAAAATCTCATGTTAATTTAATGGCTAAAAAAAGAATCTACCGTCACAGGTTAACGTTGTTATAAGAATCTGGAAAACTCATGGAATTTTTTGGAATTATTTGGAAACATTTTATAGGTGCGTCCTAAGTCAAAATTCTACCGTACCCATCTTCAGGGCAATCTTAAAGTACATAATTATAATGAAAATACAGTAGCTAAGCGATTCGTGCGAGTGACGTGCGGGGTTAAAGCAACCGTGAACGATTATTCTCGCGTTGGGCCCCATGTAGCTATTCATACGGAAATCGTCTGGCCCATGAGACATGTAGATATGACATTGAAACAGCTCATTTATCTAGGCTTTCTATTCATAGTTGTTGACTTAATGCGTTCTCGATTCGTGCGACTTTTTTTCTATACCCCCGAACTGTCTCCCGAATCGCTCACCTACTTTAGTATTAAGAATACTTATTATTCAAAATTTCTAGTTTATTTTACATTTGTAAAAAACTAGGACTATTTTTACGTGTACGTACTTTTTTCCGATGACTCTTTATATTCGTTCCTTTTTCCACTCGTCATGCTTTTTTCTTATTTTCAATTTTTTATAATCGTTATGCTGAAATCTACAAAAAAAAAAAAAAAAAAAAAAAAAAAAAAAAAAAAAGTTGAAAAAACTGAACGAATGATTAGTATTCGCAACAATAAGCAAATCATTTATTATATTTCACGAAGCATTTTTCAAAGTGAACAAGCACGTTTAAACGTAGTATACGATACACAGCTTATACAGCAGTTTCTATATTGGGTCATTTATACTCCCCGCGAGTATGAAAAATACCGAATGAATCGGCTTTACTGTTAAGCGTATTTGAAACTTTCGAGCAGTACGTAACCAATTTTACTAGATTGGTTCGCGCGGCGTACTGTCCGTTCCAGTGTAGTAATAGTATATTTTGTATCAAGGGGCCTAGCAGCGTCTTTTCATGCGCGACGGCAGCATTCTCGGAACGAGGGAATCCCGAGGGCCTAGGCCCTCGGGATTCCCTCGTTCCGAGAATGTTTTCGTCGCGCGTGAAAAGGCTCTGGCCCCGTGATAAGAACTGTACTTTTCTTGGTTGGCGTTTGAAATGAGTGTGTGGGCGCGCAGCGGAGTGAAAAGGGGATTCTGACGCTCAATCTGCGAGCAGCCTAACACACTCTTTTCAAATGCTGACCATGAAAAATCTGTTTCGCAAAATGAAAAAACTTTTGACACAGAATTTCGTTTTCCACTCTTCAGCACAACAGAAAACCTGACGTGTATTGCAAATTTTCTATCTAGTAATTTATGCAACACTCAAACTGTTATTCATGATACGAGTATCCCCGGCTGGAAATACATCGTGGCATACCCTAATTCTGTCCAGGCCCTATCCAGGCTTGCCTTTTAGAGGCCTGCCCTTTAAGGGCCTCACCGAGCCCATGTTAGGCGAACTTGAATTGAGTGAAATAAGGCAACATTGCCTTGGGCCTTGTCAGATCAATGTTCATTGCGCATGCGCGGAATCTTCTCGAACAGGAGATTGTAAACCTAACCAAAACAGTTGTTTTGATTGAGCAGTTGAAAATAAAACAACAATTGTACAAAAGAAAATTAAGCGTCTCGCGAAACGAAAAGTCGCGGGCGGAAAAAAAATTGTGCTCGAAAAGTGTAGTGGAAATAGTCGAGCCAAAAACAAATGTTTTCAACAAAATAAATTACCGACAATAACCAATCTTACAAAAACCCGTAATCTGCTCGCTCAGAAGAGCCGTTCCCCAGTAGCACAGATTATTATAGAATAATGCCAGAAATTTTTTTAAAAATATTCCCTGAATATTAACAATCGAACGTCCACATAGTTTCGCATGAAAATATTCTGAGAATATTAATGACATACTCCTTGAAGATTCTGTTGACGTGGATAGGGAATGATTATAATTGCTCAGAGTGGACAGCTCACTGTAAATTAAAAACATAAGGCTTTTTCTTAAGGGGACCTGATCAGAAATCCTGACCTGGACCAGTCTAAAATGAGCGTTAGCACCCTTGCCTGGCCCAGACAAGGTTTTCCTTGTTTGGCCCTTGCCAGAAGTGGGGACAGTCTGGCCTGGGCCATTTCTGTGCCTGTTTTTCCAGCCGGGTCGCGATTATGACACGAATAGCGTACCAAAAATTTATAAATGGCTGTTAAGGTGTTTAATATGAATTGGAAACTATACTAGATTTACCATCTTAGTATCTTTCCGGTGGACAGTGTAGTAATTTTTAGAAGAATTAGAACTAGAAATTTTTGAAAATACTTAATAATGCTACGAATTTTCATGTATGCTGAGAAACGTAAAGAAGAATAAAAATAATAGGAACTTGAAATACTCACATTTTATACAAATAATATTTTTTCAAAAATTCATGAAAGTTATAAAAAGCTTCAACACTTTGAACCTAGAGCATCCAATACCGAAAATGTACATAAGAATCCATCAAATTACCGGACAATTCGAAAAAATTTATTAATATTAGACAAATAAGTTTAAAAATCTATGGAATATTTAAAATCTCTTAAGATACTGTTTTCCGGAAAATTTATTGATGTACAGTAGATTCGCATCCATTTAGAATCCACACATTTAGAACGTAATAGAGTGGAACGGCAGAAAGGCACACTCTGAATTGTTTTGGGTTGTTTGTCAAGCCTCTGGTCTCGGAATTTTGATTGTTAGCAGTGCCGTTCTTCATGCTTTAATAGATTTACGCATTTATTCTTCATGCTTTAATAGATTCACCAATGTTTAATTGACCCCCGAGCTTTCTAAATGTGTGCGGCTCTACTATACTAAAAATTTATTAAATTTTATATTCTAGAATATTGAATGCTAGAATTCCATATTGGAATTCCTAAAATACTAGATATCAACAAAGAACCTAGAAAATCATACTAAATTTAAAGAATAATAAAAATTATGAAAAATACTCAAATTAATGTATATGAAACCTTGAATCTTGAAACATCAAATTCTAGCTATCTACATAAAAATCCATTCAAATGCCAGAAAGTCTTCCGAACTGTAACAATACTGAAAAAATGCGATGAATACCAAAATCGCTGGAAATTCATGGAATACTAGTTATCTTCGGAAATAATGTTTCCTAGGAAATTCTTCGAAATACTGAAAATCTAATAAATTTTCAATTTTGGATTATCACATCAAAACGTATATGACGATCGACTCAAACGCTAGAAATATGTAGAGAAAAAAAGGTATAATCTTAAAAATTTCATAACTAGTATATTGCTCCGAGGTATACACGATACGTTTCACCTCGAAAACAGTAAAAATGGGCGTATCAAAACTGTTTCGACATGGAAAATGAAGTATTGAAGGTCAACACGGAGGCTGGAGAAAATGACAGTCGGCAGAGGGGACAGGGGAGGTCCTTTTTGGCCCGCCGGGTTTCCAAGGAGCCAAAAGAGCCCGCCTTTCACCTCGCCGATTGTCATTTGTCGACAGCCTGTGTGTTGGCCTGAAATACTACATTTGTTTATGTCAAAACGTATTTTGAAACGCTCCTTTTTAGTGTTTGAGAGGCAGAAAAGTATTAAATACGAAAAATCATAAAAATACTAGCATTCCCTGCTATAACTTTAAAAGGAGAGCCAGAGTATGAAATACCTTGCATGCAGAATGAATGCAGATAACATTTTCTTAAAAATCAATTAAGTATGAAACCTTGAATCCTAGAGCATCAAATTCTGGAAATCAATGTAGAAAATTCCAACAAATACGAGGTAACTCTAAAAAAGCTGAAGTTTGATCTTTTAAATTGATTTTGAAGATTTTATGATGCTAGAATAAATATTAATTGATACATTGAAATAAATATATATTGGCCCTTTTGACATTTTGGTTTGCCTAGTTGCAGAAGAGAGGCTCCAAAGCCATGCACCACATCCTTCCCTACTCCGTCAACTACTCCTCCAAGTGCATCTTGACGGTTCCCTACGTCCACCCTGACTACGCCGCCCTCCAGGTCCTCTCCCAGCTGGTCACCAAGGAATACCTTCACCCGGAGATTCGGGAGAAAGGCGGAGCCTACGGAGGAGGCGCCAGGATATCGATCGACGGTATCTTTGCCTTCTTCTCATACAGAGACCCTCATTCCACCAGGACCCTCGACATCTACGACAAGACCTACGATTTCCTGGAAAAGTTTGAATTCTCAGAGTCCGCAATCACCGAAGCGAAACTTGGCATTTTCCAGCAATTAGATTCCCCGGTTTCCCCAGGCAGCAGAGGTATCACGAATTTCTTGTATGGACTAACCTACGACGAAATTCAGGATCAGCGAACGAGGTTAAAGAGCGTCGACGAGGCGCAGATTTTGGCGGTTGCCGAAAAGTATTTGAAACCTAAAGACGAAGTTTTGGTGGGCAGGTCGCTGATCGGGCCCAGCAATAAGGATTTGGAGGAAAGGAAGTCAGAAAATTGGACGTCTGTAAACGCGGATGAAGGTGGGAACTAATTTTTTAAAAAATGGGTTGGGGGGTTGTTTTTTGTATGAGTTGTACATATTGCAATAAACAAGATGTTGAGAAAATTGGAGCGTCATTTATATCATTCGACAGAATTTAAAAAATGATAAATCTTCCAAAAAAAATTTTTACTTCCAAGAAATAATCATCAAGGTTCAAAACCAACATATACAAAGCAATATCTTTTATTAATTGAAATTACATGCAAACTCGAAACAAAATACCAATAAAAATTGCCGGAATGAAAAATACCCGTTGGAACAAGTAAAAAAAGCAATGTACAAAATTATCACATTTCCGTTGGGACGAATTCGATTTCGTATAATCAACTTAATTTTATTCAGCCCAATTCGCGTATAAATTTTCGAGTACAGGGTTTTTTTTACAGGTATAAAAATGATACTCTTAATTATTTGTCATGTAATAAAAATCACGCGAGTTCATTTTAAAAATTGTAGAAAAGTGCGAAATTAAATGTTCCACTTTGGATCCACGTTAATCACTTTGAGCTTAAAATTACTTCATCATACAATATAAGCATTACAATTGCTCGACATAAGAACGATTTATATACAGATACAAGACCCTTGAATAAATGTAGCTTCCCAAAAACTTGCCTCAATCGTTCCACTTTGCGTACAAAATTACATTCACTCTTCTTTTCTCAACATGAAAAAAGCCATTTTCCGATGATAATCTCTTCTTGATGCATTCGTTATAAAAAGCGACAAATCGCCATTTGACATGCAGTTAAAGGATTGTTGATATTTTCAATCATTATCGAATCAATTGAAAATCTAATCGTTATATCAAACGCCTGAAAACCCTTGAAAATAATGCCATAAATATATGTGAACCCTTAGGCAAAATTTAAATATTAATGAATATTGGTATGGATTCTTGAAACATTTTTAGGCTCGAATTGAAGAAGAAAAAAAAAACAAATAATCAAATTTACCTTGTACATTTTTTATTTTGCATGTGCACAAGCGAAACCAATCCATTACTTAAAGTAATATTTTTTATAATTGTTAATTGAAAAAAACATAAGTAATACCGATATCGGTGAAATATCAACAATTCCGAACAATTACGTTCGTGGATATAAATCCGAGCACAGTTACATCTACTATACACATTGTTTGGAAATAAAATTATTTTCTAGGCTTTTTTTTGTTCTTATCAATAACTTTACATACTGAAAAATAGTCTGTCTGCTTTTTTAACAATAATAAACATTAGCGCACCAGAACGTCTCGAGCGCTGTTTGTACAAATTTAATGAAAAATGAGATTCGAATCTCTGTGAAAAAAAAATCACATCCCATTTTCCGAAATATTACAAAAAAAAATTTGTTTTTACATAAATTAGAAAATTATGAAATATACCATCTCTACACATTCTCTACATTGTAAATAACATCTTATAAATTGGTTATTTCGGGAGCGCAACATCGTTCGAATCATACTTTTTTGGACACGTTCTTTTGCCGATTTTTCATTGCCCCAAAATTATTCGACAAATTTTCAAAATGGAGCTAATTAAATGTAAAAAGTATTTTCAATAACGAATCGTTTCTTTTCTTTTGCGAAACTGACTAGAAATATGAACTCGCATGAAAAAGTGTTTATCAAAATTTCAGTTTTTTAGTTTATCAGTCGAGGCGATATTTAAAATCTTATCAAAATAGCTATTTTTTTCACGGTTTCAAAACGGTACATGAAACAAGAATTGGCACAATCCAGGCAGTGAAAACAAAATAATTGAAAGTCTTCACTCTTACGCGTTTTTTTTTTTTTTTTTTTGTATATAAAACAGTTTAAAAAAGAACAACCGTGCGCGAATACTGATAAAAATTCGTCCAAAAATGTTATTCAAAATTGTCGAAAAACACGATATTTACAAAAGACGCGAAAATGATACTTACAACGGAAATCACTTATTTCATTAACGATTGTTTCATCTATCATACGATTTTTAGGCTGAAAATTAAAAAAAAAAAAAAAAAAAAAACGACAAATGTAGATTAATCTATTTTGCTATTTCTAGTGTAAAACTAGTTTTTTTTTTAATTTTTTCTTTAAAAAGAATGAAAATAAACCCAAAGACTAGGTGCTGAAAATTTTTAACATTTCAACCAATAATTGTATTAACCTATGCAATTTTTTTCCAGATAATAAAAATAAAACGAAAAAACAAATACAATCATTTCTGATGAGATTCTATGGAACAAAACTCTTCCATAATATAATATAGGGGTCTTGTTTTTTGCTACTTTGTTATTTTGCGTACACGCATATCCAAGCATTCGCAAGCTCACGCATGTATACAAAAAGTCGTTTTTATACAAGCACACTGGCACTGGTATTGAGATACAAAATGGCAAAAAATCACCGGTAGTTTGCGAATCGTTTGTCTGTTTTTTTTTCTTTTCCTTTTTTAATTTTTGGCGCGTCGCGCTCCGGATCGAGCGGTGACTAGCACAATTCGACAAGTCCACGAGCTAATACGAGGTTCCTCCATTAAGACGATGCTTCGTCGTCGGCGAGATTGTGTAGGTCCAAGTAATTCACAATTGCGCGGTAAAGAAATTCGTATTGTGTCTGAAAACAAACATTATTCAATTGTATTATTTTAAATCACTCCCCGAACAATTACATCCTAAAAATTTAGCTTTATCATTCAAAATGATGCCAAACATTTTGACCCTTAAATATCGTACTTAAAAAAAATTAAAGTTGAATTTTCATGCTTACCAATCGATTTTCACAATTTTTTAAATCAAATTTCCATGATTTCCCATAGTTTCTCATAGTTTGCCATTAATAGATTTGTGTGTACAAAATTTTTCCTTGAGTTATTTTTTATTTACAAATAATATTCATTTAAAGTGAAAATACGTCAATATTCGTTGAAATTGCGTAGAATTTTCATATCTTCACATGCCATAAAATTCATCTTTTTTAAAATCATACAACTGTCCAAAAATTGTCTTTTCCCACTTTTTTTCATGGTTTCCTATAAAAACCCTTTGATTCCCATGGTTTGTTTATAATTTACCATAATTTTTCATAGTTTTATACAGTTTCACACGTATTATTATGTTTGTTAATGATTCTTTATGATTCCTCATCATTCCCTCTACAGTTTCTAGTCGATTCTACTAATTTGGCCTAGTTTTTCATCAATGACCATAATTAACCATAGTCCCCCCCTCCGTATCTTTTAAGTACTTCCTATAGCTTTCCACCGTTTATTATAATGAACATATCATATCCTCCCATTGTTTCCCATAATTTGATATGATTTTCCAAGATTTCCCATTGAATGTTAGTAAGTGTAGATACAAAATACATCGTTGAACTTTTCTTTTCATTTACGAACATTAGTTGGAAATATTTGAATATTCGCGAAAACTGCTATGAATTTTTGAATATGTGTATGCTTCACTTCTCCAATAATTGTCACTCCCAATCACTTGTCATAAATTCCCGTAGTTCCCCATTGATCACAATAATTTTCTATTATTTTTCATAATTTCCCATAGTTTCTCATCAACTACTATGGCCTTTTTAATAGATTTCTCATTATGTTTAATAGTTTGTTCTTATTTATTTTTATGTTTGTTCATGATTTACCATGACTTATCATCATTTCCCATAGTTTCCAATCGATTTCCATAATTGCTACTAATTTCACATTGTTTACGATTATATACCATTCCCATAATTTTATATAAGTTTCCATAGTTTTCCATGAAAATATTCACGTGCACTAAATATTCATATATATATGTATATATTTTTAAAAAATTTGTATTTTCAATCATTCTTCATGATTTCCAATAGTTCTCCATTGATCACTATGATTTCCTATACATAGTTTCCCATCAACACTTATGGTTTTATAATAGATTCTAATAATTTCTTGCAGTTTCTCATCAATTTATACAATTTATATCAATTGTTTACCGTAATTTTCCCTAGTTTCACATTGTTTACGATGATTTACCATAGTATCTTATAAATTTCTATAATTTTCAACAGTTACCCATCGACCACTATGATTCCTCATAGTTTCCCTCCAATACCTATGTTTTTTTTTTATAGTTTCCCATGATTTCCCATATCTTCTCATCAATTTCTATGTTCGTTGATCACAGGGTTCGTAGTTTGAAAACGTTTTTTTTCACGAAGGCACACACACTGCAACGATGCGCCCGTCTCGAGAGAGAACGAGTAAACACTGTTCATCATTTACCATCATTTCTCATGATTTCCAATCTATTACTACAGTTCACCTTAATCTCACATCGTATTGAGAAGATCTATCATAGTTTGACATCAATACCTATAAATTTACGTGATTTCCCATGGTTTCTTATCGATCACTATGATTTTTCGTCGTTTTCTATCAATATCCAATAAATATCCATGGTTTTTAAAATATATTCTCATGATTTTTCATAGTCTCTCATCAATTTCTACAATTTTGTATAACTTCCCATAGTTTTTCATGAAAAATTTGAAAATAACAAATACGTACTTAAATTTTTCTTCATGATTTTCCATAATTGCCCTCAAATAATTGTGATTTCTTATACCTCACCATCAATGCCTGTGACATTTTCAATAGCTTTCTATAATTCACCATAGTTTCACATCAATTTCCAAAATTTTATATGATTTCCCATAGTTTTCCAAGAGTAGTTTAGATGTAAAAAATACAGCTTTAAATTTTTCTTATGATTTTCTATATTTTCTCATCGATCACTATGGTTTCCTATAGTTTCCCATCAATACCTATGCTTTTTTTAATAGATTCCCATAATTTCCCACCAATTGCCATAATTGCCTTATTCTCACATCCTTTATAATGTTTTACCATAGTCTCACATCGATACCTATAAATTTATACAATTTCACATAGTTTCCCATAAAAAATTTGGATGTGAAAAAAACACCCTTGAATCTTTCTTCATGATTTTCCAGTTTCCTGTCAATAAAAATGGTTTCCTATAGTTTCCTTTCAATACCAATGGTTTTTTAATAGATTCCCATACTTTCTGATCAATCACCTGAGTATACCTTAGTTTTACATTGTTTACAATAATTTACCATAGTTTTACATCAATTCTCATGATTCTTTATGGTTTTCTATGGTTTCCCATGAAATATTCTGATGTAAAATACATCCTTGAATCATTCTTCATGATTTTCCATTGTTCCCCATTGATCACTACGATTTTCCAGAGATTCTTATCAATGAATCAACAATTTTGGGATCTTACTAGTTTTTGGTTTTTCCATTATTTTTATTATTGAAAAAATTGATGATCTGATTAGTTTCAAAATGTTCGTAATGTAATGCTCCGTTCACTGTTTGTAGTAATGCTCCGTTCACTGTTGTAGTTCACTGTTTGTAGTAATTTTCAAAAAGCAATGAAAATCAATAAAATTTCAATAACAAAAAATCTTGAATTTTATTAATTTCGGATTTTTCAAGTTTCAGACGTTGATTAACGTTAATGTTTTTTTTTTTTTTTTTTTTTTTGTGTTTCGGCTTGAATGTTTTGTCGCTCAACGTGGTAGAATTGAGGTATAAAATATCCATAGCATCCTAACTAGAACTAAGACCCTTTGAAAAATATAAAAAATTCATTGTCTCGCTGTAGAAAAAATTATATGTAAGACTCACAAACGAACTGATCATCCCATGGCGTTGGGAAGAGAGTTTTTTCGTCGTCATGAAAATGTCCACTCGTTTTTCGATTCTGAGCTGCTGAATGAGTATGCTCAAGGCGACGAACATGGAACTCCGGTCGGAACCATAGTGGCAATGGACGACCAAAGGTGCAGTGGTGTTGGACTCCGAGTCCTGCGACTTGTACTGGGTGACGTCGATGAGCTCGATGATGCCCCTTGTGACTTCTGGGACTTGGCCTTCTACCGTGGGCCAGCCGTGGTACTGGTACTGTGTCACGTCCACATTTTCGTCCGTTTTCGTGTTCGACACGCAGAGTTCTCGTCGAGTGTAATAGGGACAACTTTCGCTCTGAATGTACCTTACTCTAATGTGCTCGTATGAAGCTTCATCATCTGGCCAGTATCGCGTGCATTTTTTATTTCCCTCGTTTAACTGGAATGTAATTTGCCAAAATGGGTTACATTCCATGAATATATGGTCTTGATCACGATTCATAATAAAAATTGGAGCGTGTTGAATCAACACGCGTTAGAAGTAAAACTTCTCATGTTACTTTCTTTAAGGTTCCAATCTATAGATTTTTAGATACCTCTAACCTTTTTTAGTTTTAACAGATCCCTCAATTTTTCCGGGCAGTGTTTTTTTTCCTTTCTTAACTGTAAATCAGTTGAATAATGCTGACTAAGAAGTTTTACTTCAAAAAGGTTCCTACGTATAGATTTTATTCCTCTTAAAAAATTTCTTTTCAAATATTTTTTACAAAATGAAAATATTTTTTTTAACTGCTTCATAACTCACAAACTACTGCAGAAAACCTCCTCAAATTTTATACATTTATTGACCATGTTCGTGGGAAGGTAATAGGCATGTTTTCATTTAGGAACTAAATGACCCACTCTTCCACCTCTACTTCTGCTGCACTTTTGAAAATATGAAATATAAGGCACAAAAATCGGAAAATGTTATAAATCAGGAAAAGACACAAAATCACAAAGTTATACAAATTAAAGATATATCAAGGTGAGATATTTTTTGATTGTGACATTTTGCGATTTTGTGTTCTTTTGTGATTTTTTCGCATTCTGTTATTTATTACATTTTGTGAAGTCACATTTTGTTATTTATGACATTTTGTAATTTTATAACATTTAGTAACTTTTTTTGATTTTGTGACGTGTGATAATGTGACATTTTGTGTTTTTGGGACATTTTGTAATTTTATAACATTTAGTAACTTTTTTCGATTTTTGACGTGTGATGATGTGACATTTTGTAATTTTTGACGTTTCGGGTTTTGCGACTTCATGTAATTTTGTGGAATTTGGTAATATTGTTATTTTGTGAGGTTATGTGACTTTTTGCGATTTGTGACATTTTGTGATTTTGTAAGATTTTGTGACATTTTGTGTGTTTGTGACATATCATGATTTTTGTGTTATTTGTGATTTTGTGACATATTGTGTTTTCGTGCCAATTTGTGATATTTTGGATTATTCGTGATTTTGTGACATTTTGTGTTTGTGACATTTTGCGATTTTGTGCTTTTGTGACATTTAGTGAATTTGTGATATTTTGTGATTCATCATGAGCCGTTTAATTATATGGTAGATTTTACTTACATCATAATTTACAGGCTTACAGTTTACAGTGTAACATGTAACAATGTAAAATCTCCAAGTTACTCCCTACATAAATTTCATTTTCTAGAATAAATTACACTCCTGAAAAGTGATAATGCCCGCCTTAGAAGTTTTACTTCAATATTACACTCTTACATCTTACAGACTTACAGTTTCCAGTGTTACATGTTACAAAATCTCCAAATTACTCTCTACATAAATTTTATTTTAGAATAAATTACACTCTTGAAAAGTGATAATGCCGCCTAAGAAGTTTTACTTCAATAAACAATTTGTCTATTGTCGTATATTCAGTAATTGTACATTTCCATGGAAATGTACAATTACGTGGATACAATTATGTACATGGAACTCAGAAGTATCATAAAATTATCAGAGATATTAACTCTCGATAGTGAACAAAATTTGGGAAAAACATTGTTTCTAAGATGACTTATGTAAAAATGAATTAACTTTTTACTAATTTCATAAATTTGAAGATCCACAGAACTAGGAGGATAGGTATGATTTGTTGTTAAATATTTTTGTAGAGATATGAATCAATTAATGTTTTTCATCACTGGTGAAATGTAGATTCAAAAGAGTTTTCCGACGACGTAAATATTATATAATCACGTTAAGTTTCATAATGTAATCATCATTATCTGCGACTTTTTTTTACCCAAGGTTTTCATGTCCTCTGACTGAACCTGTCATTTTTGAAGACGTGTTCATGTTAAAAGTAAATATAAAATTCGCGAAATCACTGTTATTAAAAATCATCAGAAAGGAAAAATGCCACAGTTATTTATTGAAAGACCTATCTTAAAAATATAATTGAGTGAAAGTAATAGAAATTAATGATCCCTGTAGAAAAAGAGATAATGAAGCAGGATATCGATGATTTTTTTTATTGAAAATCGAAATTTGTTGAAAAACAATGAGGTACCAGACCGAAATATACATCGCAAATCTATCGATTTAGCAATTATTATTACATTCAATTGTTTCAGATTGTTTAATATCACGAATAGTTAGGAGATTAAATATTTTAACAACTAAGAATAAATGATTGTAAGCATTCAAAAAATTTTTAAGAATCTGGAAGATAATATGATAAATGTTAAAGATTGGGGAGAATTTCATAAATTTCGTAAAAAAGTAAAGACACTAAGTAAAAGTTTACATATTTTAGAACAAAAATTTTGTTGTACAAATATACCGATATTTAGAATAATTTTAATTTAAATCTGAAAATTATAAGTATTTGGAAAAAAGTAAAAGACATGAAAAATATCTTTCAAATATTTTAATACATTAAATAATATAATCAGCAGTATATTAAATATGGTAAATCTATTTAACGAATTCAAAAAGTTTTTCAATTCATGAAATGCCGAAAATTTTCATGAAATGCTTCAAAATTTTCCAAATTTTGGTAGATTATTATTTTTTTTTTTTTTTAGTTATTAATACTCACCGCCCAACTCACAAGGGCTCTGAGCGTAGCCCACCTCAAGGTACGGCCTTCTTTTGAATAATTGTAGAAATTTCAATAACGATTAAAAAGTTTTGGAATGTTTAAAAATTAAAATACATTGAAAATATAAGAGACCTTGAATAAATCTGAAAATTCGGAAAATTTTCAGGATTCCAGAATATTGATACGTTTTAAAATATTTTAAGAATAGAGACATTAATGTAAGTAATTATAGAAATTTCGTTAACTATAGAAACTATGTGGAATTCAGAAAATTTTTTAAAATCAAAATCAAAAAATTTTCAATCGTAAAACAATTATCCATTAATGTAAAAGTTTCAATAATAATTAAGAAGTTTTGAAATATCAAAAAATTAAAATATATTGAAAATGTTATTATTATCATTATTATTATCATCACTATTGTTATTATTCTATTAGAGACTATTAATAAATCTGACGAATTCGGAAAATTTGTAGGATTCCAGAAAACACTGATAAATTTGAAAGAATTTAGAGAATTATAGGAATTAATTTAGACGATTTCAGAAATTCCGTAAAATAATAGTAGCCTCTGTAGCATCCAGAAAATTGTTTAAAAATCATAACATATTTTGTACAGGAATCGTTGATTATATTTTAAAAAATTCAGTAACAATATAGAAATTTTGAAACTTTCATAAAGTGAAATTACAAATACAGAAGGTTGTCAACAATATTCTGAACAATTCAAAGAACATAAAGTAATTCAGAAAGAGTGGATAAATTTTCTAGACAGTGCAAACGTATGTTACATTCAATAAAACTACGTTGAATGTATGAATGTCCTAAAATTTTTAAAATATCGGGAAATTTTTTTGTTCCACGTGACGCTCAATAATTTTGGAAACTTCAATAATTACCCTATGGGAAATCTTGTAATAGTATGTAATTCATGAATTACAAAACTATTACAACCAGCAGGGTAGATCCCTATTATACCAGCTGATCAACCTGATCATTTCTTGGTGCGAAATGTATAATTTATATTTTTCTGGCATCTAACTTATTAAATGTACTTTCAATGATTACAATTATGAAAGATAGATGTAAAACTTCAACTCTTACAATGTGATTTTGGTAATCATTCAAATGAAATGATCTGGATGATCAGCTGGTACAATGGGAATCTACCTTGCCGGTTGTAATAGTTTGTAATTCATGAATTACAAGATTTTCCATAGGGTATATAGAAACTTGAAAAATGTTGAGAAATTATAAAACGTTCGAAATGTAAAAGTCTATTAATAACTTAAAACACGAAAAGTTGGTAGAATTTCAACTATTTTCGACAAATTTTGTAGATTTTAGAAAATTTTAGTAGACTCCATAAAATGACAGACACTTCAATTATTTCCATTGTTTTGAACAATCAGTAAATGTGTACAAGGACCGTGTACAAAAATATCGAACACTTTGAATGATTAAAAAATATTGAAAATTGTAAGGGTTGTCAACAATTCAATAAAATAATACGAAGAAATTATTTCTCGCACAGGGATCATCGATGATCTTTAAATCCTAATGAAAATCAATAAATAAAAAAATTTTTTCAAACATTCCAACACGTTCCGAATTAATATATATTAGCCATCCTGGAATCGTGCTATAAAAATCATGGACATTCAAAAGTTACAGCAAAAAATTGGGAGAATAAAATCAACTCACATCTGAAAGCATGACGATAGTCGTCACACTTTGTTCGGAGATCATCCTCCAGAAATCTGCTATCGTTGTATCCATTGGATCTTGCGTGATAATAAAAGATTCCGAGTTATCATAGCTCTCGATAAACGACGCGTTTATGTACGTCGAAAATTCTCGGCCAGGAATGGGCGTGAGAATCACGCGATTCCTGTCGTAAGGAATCACCAGCTCACTTCTGTTGTTTATTTTGTTCTCATCTCCACTACCGACAGAAAATGATTTTCGATCCTCCAAAACCGCGCTAATTTGCTGTAAAAAAAGTTGATCTGTCATTTTTATGGACTATTATGAGTGGGAAGTCAAAATGTGCCAAACACTATTAACTTATCAATTGAATTATTATTCAAAATCCTCAGATTTCAAAAATGTTCATATATTTAAATAACTGAATTTTATCAAGATCATTTTGGGCTACAGAAAATGAGAAAACGTTTAGAATACAAACATCATATTCGTCTTCCATGCGACATTTGTCTTTGCCGTTGTCCCTCTGTCGCAGCCTATCGATGACCGATTTTAGCTGGCTCGCCAGAATTTCTGTGTCCCCGAATTGAGCCATTTCCACTAAAGTCCGATAAATGAATACGTATTGCTTGAGCGATTGCACGAGGAAATTCCTTTGGTGCCTGAGATCGCAGACGGTGTTGAATATTGAAACCTGGCCCTCTTCCGCGAGCTGTTGCAGCAGCGAATCCAGCGCCACCAAGGTCCCGGTCCTTCCGACGCCCGCGCTACAGTGCACTAAAATTGGACCCTTCTCCAGGGAATACGCTTCGTTCACTCTCTTTATAAACCTAAGAGAAGACAACAATTACATTTCATTACTAGCTCGTGAACATTTAATTAATAACTGTTAAGGTGCGAGTTGAATTGAACTGCATTTCCGGAAAAAATTGGAGCGTGTTGAATCAACACGCGTTAGAAGTAAAACTTTTTATGTTACTTTCTTTAAGGTTCCGATCTATAGATTTTTAGATACCTCTAACTTTTTTTAGTTTTAACAGATCCCTCAATTTTTCTGTGTAGTATTTTTTTTCGTTTCTTAACTGTTAATCCGTTGAATAATGCTGCCTTGAAAGTTTTACTTCAAAAAGGTTCCTATGTGTAGATTTTATTCCTCTTAACTTTTTTGGTTCTAACAAGTCCCTCAATTTTCCTGTGTGGTATTTTTTTCGTTTTTTAACCTAAATCAGTTAAAAATTAATTCATTCCTAATTTTCAGTTAAATCTATTCATGACATTCTTGTTGCTCTTATAAAATAACCTTATATATTTTAGTGATTTTGTGACATTTTGTGTGTTTGTGACATTTCGTGATTTATGTACTATTTGTGATTTGTGACATTTTGTGTCATTTTGTGATATTCTGGATTTTTCGTTATTTTGTGACATTTTGTGATTTTGTGACATTTAGTGAATTTGTGATATTTTGTGATTCGTCATGAGCCTTTCAATTATAAGGTAGATTTTATTTACATCATAATCTTACACTCTTACAGTTTACAGGCTCACAGTGTACAGTGTTACATGTTACAATGTAAAATCTCCAAGTTACTCCCTACATAAATTTTATTTTCTAGAATAAATTACACTCCTGAAAAGTGATAATGCCGCCTAAGAAGTTTTACTTCAATATTACACTCTTACATCTTACAGTTTTACAGTTTACAGTGTTACATGTTACATTGTAAAATATCATAACTACTCCCTGCAATCGAAAATATTACACTCTTACATCTTACAGTCTTACAGTTTACAGTGTTACATGTTACATATTACAGTGTTAAATGTTACAGAATCTCTAAGTTACTCCCTACATAAATTTTATTCTAGAATAAATTACACTCTTGAAAAGTTATAATGCCGCCTAAGAAGTTTAACTTCAAAAATTAGAAAATTTCAATAAGTTGGATTGAATATAATTTTTCAGGATGGGTTACGGTAGTAAAACACAGAAATGTTTATAGAACGTCGATTATTTTAGTGCATTCGAAAATTTTGTAGAAATACAGGGAAAAGTTCGAAATTCAGTAGATTATGTTCATTTTTGAAGTAAAACTTCTTAGGCGGCATTATCACTTTCCAGGAGTGTAATTTATTCTAGAATAAAATTTATGTAGGGAGAAACTCCGAGATTTTGTGACATGTAACACTGTAAACTGTAATACTGTAAGATGTAAGAGTGTAATATTTTCGATTGCACGGAGTAATTTTGAGAATTACAATGTAACATATAACATTGTAAACTGTAATACGGTGAAATGTAATAGTGAAATATTTTTGATTGCAGGGAGTAATGTTGAGAATTTACAATGTAACATGTAACACTGTAAACTGTAAGACTGTAAGAAGTAAGTCCGAGTGTAGGGAGGAATTTTGAGATTCTGTAAGAGTGAGAGAGTGAAAATATAATGTCAGGTCGGAATAAATGAGGTTCATTTCATGCATTTCATGTTCAAGCGAAAGGGAGAAAAAGTGTGAGGTAACGTTAGGTGTAAAACGCGAATTAAGGCCTAGTGCGCGACCGAGGTCATGACGAATTACGAAATATCACAAATTCACAAAATGTCACAAAATCTCAAAATGTCGCAAAATCGCACAATGTCGCAAAACCACAAAATACCACAACATCACGAAATGTCACAAACACAAAATTTCAAAAAGTCACGAAATGTCACAGAATGTCAAAAAATCACAAAATCACAAATAGCACAAAAATCACGAAATTTTACAAACACAAGATGTCACAAAATCATTAAAATACCACAAGGTCACAAAATGTCATAAAGTCACAAAATCGCGAAATATTACAAAATCTAAAAACGTCACAAAATCTTACAAAATTCAAAAAAGTTAAGAGGAATAAAATCTATATATAGGAACCTTTTTGAAGTAAAACTTTTGAGGCAGCATTATTCAACTAATATACAGTTAAGAAACGAAAAAAAACACTGCTCAGAAAAATTGAGGGATCTATTAAAACTAAAAAAGGTAAGAGGTATCTAAAAATCTATAGATCGGAACCTTAAAGAAAGTAACATGAGAAATTTTACTTCTATTGCGTGCTGATTTTTATAAATATGGGTGTTTTTTTTGCTTTTTATAAAAATCTGAAAAATGGGAAAGAATGAAAAAAGTAGAACAAATTTTGATCAGATATACACATTTTTTTTAAGTTCGGAAAGTTTTCGATATTTTGAATTACCTTTGAGATTTTTCAAATTTTAAGAAACCAAAAGACTATTTAAAATTGTAAGAATTGTTAATAATTCCGAAAAATTTGAAAAATTTTCAAGATTTCCATGAATTTTGAAGATGTTCTTTATTGAATTCCTTTAAAAATATGCCCGGTAATGTTTTTTTTTTGGCATTTTCTATACAAATTTGAAAAACTTGAAACTTATAAGAAAATTACGAAAAATCTTAATTAGTTGCACAAATTTTTTTCAAGTTTCGATGAGCTTTATTCTTTTGAACTACGTTTGACATTTTGAAAATTTCAAACGACTTGTAGAATCACAGAAAATGTGTATAATTTCCGTAGATTATGCTAAAATATTAAAATATTTCGTAATACATATATGCCTGAGAATATCTTGGCATTTCATATGAATATCTATGAATATACAAATTTATCAAATTTTGGAAACTTTTCGACAATTCCAATCACGTTTAAGATATTGGAAATTCGAAAAACCAAAAGACTATTGAAATTTGTTGCATTTATTTTAAATTAATATAATGATGTTTTTTTTTTTTTTTTTTTCTTATAAAAATTTGAACAACTTCAAATGTATAAGAAAATTACGAACAATCTCAATGAGTTGCACACATTTTTCTGACATTAGTGAGTTTGGATGGGTTTAACCGTTCAAACTACGTTTGGAATCTAAAACATCTTGGAAAACTAAAAAACCATCGAGAATTTTGAAGATTTTTAAGTATTCTATGAAAAATTATTCCAAGAATTTGTAGAATTACAGAAAATGATAATAATTTTTGTAGAATGTGTTTATAATTAAACTCTTGAAAATATAAATCACAAATGACAATGCCTTTCCATTTTAAATAAAAATCTGAAAAAATTGCAAAAAGCTTGATGTTAAGTCGGACTTATTTTATATAAATTCAAAAGTTGGTGAACAACTTGAAGAAACTCTGTGGATTTGGAGAAACTAAAAAAACCTTAAGAAATTTTTAGATCGTTAATTATTATAGAAATTTGAAAAATTCGTAATTTCAGAAAAATTATTTGAATTACGAAGATTGTGTTCTTTATCATATTTCTTTGAAATTTTCATAGTAAAGGTTTTCTATACTTAATATATATATATATAAAACTTGAAAAGTATTAAAAATGAGTAAGATCAATCAAAGTTCAATGAATTTTCGTGAAATTCGAAAAGTTCTGAATAGTATAGAATTTTGCGAATTTTGAAAAAAGGAAAAAACGAAGGAAATCCCAAAGATCGTTTTCAGAAATTCAATAAATTTGTATAATCCGGATAATTTCACGGATTTCCTAGATTTCATTTATTATCATGTTTCTTCAAAATATGAATGGTAATGTTTTGCCATTTCCAAAATATATATATATATACTAGGGGGGCTTCGCTCCCCTGCGCGCTTTGCGCGCCAACCCACATTCAGAATTAATTTTAGGTTATTTTATTTAACAAAATTTGTTTTAATAAAGTAACAACATTAATTGATTATTTCTGAGTATAATAAATACTAGGTGTACTCCTAAGTAATTTCCGGTTTTTTCAATGGATGGCGTTCTGTTTTGTACCGCTGTTAGTAACACATAACCTATGTCATTTTGTTCAGTCATATCGAGTGGTGCTTGAACTGCGTTGACATTTTCTCGAAAAAATCTTCCAGTAAGTTTTTATTGCGCTTCAAAAATGTCGAATTTTGTACCGAATTTTGAGCATATGCGCCATGCATTGCTTTTCATGTTCAATCAGGGGAAAAAAGTGTCCGAGAGCCACTGTGCGCTTGTGGAAGTTTATGGTGATCGTGCATTAACACTTCGAACATGTGAAACGTGGTTTCGACAGTTCAAAAATGGAGATTTCGACCTGAACGACGCCGCACGCTCCGGCAAGCGAAAATCGTTCGATGACGCCGAATTGCAAGCATTATTAGATGAAGACAACACGCAAACGCAACGACAGCTTGCAGATGCGTTGGGAGTTCAACAGCAAGCAATTTCCAAACGTCTGCGAGCCATGGGGAAAATTCAGAAGTGTGGAAAGTGGGTGCCCCATGAACTGACCGAGAGACAAATGGAGAATCGAAAAGTGACCTGTGAAATGCTGCTTCAACGATACAAAAGAGTCTTTCCTGCATCGTATTGTTACTGGTGATGAAAAGTGGATTTTCCTGGAGAACCCTAAGCGCAACAAATCGTAGGTGAGTCCAGGTGAAGCATCGACATCGACGGCACGGCCAAATCGTTACGGTCGGAAGGTCATGCTGTGTGTGTGGTGGGACCAGTCCGGTGTTATATACTTTGAACTGCTGAAACCTGGTGAAACTGTGAATGCCGTTCGCTACAAACAGCAAATGAAAGATTTGAGCCGAGCCATTGTGGAAAACCGACCAGAATATCAACAACGACAGAAGAAGGTGATTTTGCTCCACGACAATGCGCCGTCGCATAAGTCGAAAATCGTTCGTGACACGCTGGAAAGGCTCAAGTGGGAAGTGCTTGATTATGCGGCTTACTCACCAGACCTGGCGCCATCCGACTACCACCTCTTTGCCTCGTTGGGCCATGCCCTTTCTGAGCAGCGCTTCGACTCGTACGAAAATGTACGAAAATGGCTCACCGAGTGGTTCACCTCCAAAGGCAATGATTTTTACTGACGTGGTATCCACAATTTACCAGAAAGGTGGGAAAAATGTGTAGAAAGCGATGGAAAATACTTTGAATAAAATAAAGGTTACGGTTTTTTTGGAATTATGTTTTTTATTTGCAAAAAAAACCGGAAATTGATTAGGGGTACACCTAGTAGATATAAATTAGTTATAAAATATAACTAAGGCTAAATTTTTGGTATGTATTAGCCTAATCATGTCAGTCGATCATCCTCCCCTCCTCCCCAACCCCTACTTCCCCTCTCCGCTTTTCCCTCCCCTCCCCTCATTCCTCTCTCCTTCTCGCCTCTTCTTCACACTCCTATCCCTTGCCTCCTTCCCCTCCCTTCCCTCCTTTCATTCACATCCATCTTTTTCCCTCCACTCCATTTCTCGCATCCCTTTTTCTTCTCCCCTCCCCTTCCCTGAGGCCGCCACTTGCCGGAGGAACGGTTTCTATGGCAAGCTGGATGGATCGTAGAGGGTAGGAGAAAGAAGAGGAGGGGAGAGAAGGAGAGGGATGGCTGAGAGAAAGAAGGGAAGAGGGAAGGAGAAGAATATAAAAGGATGGGAGGGAGTAGAGTTTAGATACACAGCGGGGGGAGCAGTATAAACGGCGGGGGTGGCAATAGCAACGGTTGCTATGGCAAGTGGCAGGCTCGGGGAAGGGGAGGGTAGAAGCTAAAGAGGGATGGGAGAAGGGGAATGGAGGGAAGAAGATGGATGAGAATAGTAGGAGGGAGAGGAGGGGGAAGTAGCGGAGGAGGAAGGATGGGGGAGGGGAGGGATGAGAGGGAAATGAGGATCGACTGACACGGGGGCGGGGGTCAAATTAGCCGAGTTCACTCGAGTTTGTTTGGGTTCACTCGAGTTCATTCGAGTTCACTGAATCTGCGATAGCAGGGGGGGGGGGTAAAGTTTTTTCAATAATATAGAGAGATATGCATACATATATATATATTAAAAAACTTCAAAAATATCTAAAAATCACCTGATATCGTAAGAGTTAAATAAATTTTTGTGAAAATCGAAAAGTTATGAACAACCTTAACTACGTATGGAATTTCACAAATTTCGAAAAATGAAAAATAATAAAGAAAAAAAAGATTGTAAATAATCCTAAATATTTAATAAATTTGTATAATTTCGAAAAAAATTCACGAATCTCATGGATTTTTTTCATTATTATGTTTCTTAGAAAAATGGATCGTAATTTTTTTTCAATTTTTGAAAAAAATCTGATATATCAAAAGCATTTACCAATTACGAAAGATCTAAACGAGTTGAACGAATTTCTATAAAATTTGTAAGGTTAAGGATAATTTAAATTAGGTTTGAAATTCAAACAATTACGAAGAAATCAAAACAAATTTTGTTCGAATTGTTAATTATATTACAAAAATTTCTAAAATTCCAGATCAAGTTCATAAATTTTGTAGATCGTAGAAAATTTCAAAATTCCGTAAAATTACTGAAACCGTGTAAAATATCCTTCAAATTTTTTAAAATCAAAAAATGTTTTATACCACAAGAATGATCGATGGTTAAAAAAATTCCAATCAAAATCTAGGATTTCTGAAAATGTTAATAAATTCCGTATATTCATCAAAAATTTCAGACGGTTTGGTGAAACTACAATTTGTAAATGGACGCATTTTCACGTCGTTGTTTTTGGCTATAAGGTATTTTACCATTCCGAAATTTTCCAGATGGGAAATTCTACCCATCATCCTCACATCTTTCACCGCCCTTGACCACAAGTGACAAAAATTTTAAAACTCAGTGGAAGAGGAAACGAATTGAAATTACAAATATCTATTACTTTTGTAGATTTGAAAACTATAATCACACTTTGAAAAAAATTTGTGGAAGTTTTACTGTACCGATACGAAAGTCATTAACCATGACCTTGTGGTGAAATTTCACTATAATTTCACTATACGCTGTTGGAATTTTCCACTTTATTTATACTAATATTCCATATTTTTATGAAATTTTCCTATTCAAGTATGTGAAACATGAAATAATATTAAATTTGCAGTACTATGGTATAGGAAATTCCGTACTTTTTTTACAGTGCATGTGTAGCATAAATAATCTTTAGTACTACGAGGGGGGACCCAAAAGTAACGGGAATTAGGTGGTGGGGGGACCGCGGAGGGGGGGATCGGGTTCTCCACGGGTTCTCTTCCAAGTTCCAAGCTGCTACTCTCCCAAGTCAGTGTGCAAAGTTCATTTGCTGTGAGTGCATTCGTTCGTCCGTAAGAATTTTTCTAGTGAAACGACTTTTTCCGTTTCGGCGAAAACGTGAAATGGCTGAGTGCGGAGAGCAACGCGCGGCTGTAAAATTTTGTTTTTTGTTAGGAAAAACACCCACGGAAACCCTTGTGATGCTGAAAACAGCTTATGGGGATAATGCTTTGAGTAAAACGCGTGTGTACGACTGGTTTTCGCGTTTCAAGAATGGAGAGATGTCAATAGAAGACCAACCTCGTTCTGGGCGCCCCTCGACTTCAAGAACGGACGAAAACATTGAAAAAATTAACACTCTTGTTCATGAAGACCGTCGCCGAACCATCGATCAACTTTGTGAGATGTCTGGATTGTCATGGAGTTCAATTCAGAGGATTTTAACTGAAGATTTGAGCATGAGGAGGATTGCAGCCAAATTTTTTCCTCGCCTTCTCTCCGACGATCAAAAGGAGCGTCGACTTCAGGCCTGTCTTGAGCTGCAAAATCAGTTGGATGAAGACCCAGATTTTTTTCTCAAGGTTATAACTGGCGATGAATCATGGTGCTATGGCTACGACCCCGAAACAAAGCAGCAATCAAGCCAATGGAAGACACCTCTCTCGCCTCGTCCAAAAAAGGCACGCCAAGTGAAGTCGAACATCAAGACATTGCTCATTTGTTTCTTCGATTGCAGAGGTATTGTGAACGCAGAATTTGTTCCTCCAGGCCAAACGGTCAACCAACACTTCTACTTGGAGGTTTTGAAAAGGTTGAGGGAGAACATCCGGAAGAAAAGAGCGGATCTTTGGCGCACAGGAGATTGGTTCTTCCACCACGACAATGCACCTGCCCACACAGCGCTGTCCGTGAAGAAATTTTTGACCAAAAACGGCATGACACCGATTGTTCACCCCCCCCATTCACCGGACCTTGCCCCCTGTGACTTTTTTTTGTTCTCTAGACTCAAAAGGGACATGAAAGGAAAACGTTTTGGAACTGTAGAAGAGGTGAAACAAAAATCGCTGGAAGGTTTAAAAAACATTGAAAAAAATGAATTTCAGAACTGTTTTGAACACTAGAAAAAAAGATTGAACAAGTGTATTACAGTCAATGGGGGTTACTTTGAAGGTGATAAAAATTGTGTGTGAAAAAATTTGTCAATAAAAAAGTTGTAACACAATTCCCGTTACTTTTGGGTCCCCCCTCGTATAGTCATGAATAAGCAATATAAGCATACCCAAATGAAAAACTACAATTTTTCGTCCAAGGGCAAAACCAGTAATAACTATTAAAACAACAAAATCTCACCTAAGTATGGCATGCGGATGTTCCGGAGCCGCGAAATCCTTCCAAACGAGAAAATGATACTGCACGATATTCCGACTCTCCCTCTCCCCAGTCTTGGACATCTTCAATTCCCGAACCACGTAATTCGAGTACGGTGTTTCGACCACGTGCTCAACGGTAATGTCACCAAAATTCTTCGTCTCACCCTTGTCTGGCCAATATTTCGCGCATTTTGTCTTAGAATACTCCTCGAGATTCGTCAACATCAGCACCAGCTCCAAATGCTGCTCCCAAATCATGCGCCAATAATCGCAAACCGTGTTCTCCATCGGGCCCTGGGCGCAAATGAACTTCTTCCGTTCTTTGTAGCCCAATACGAAATTCGCGTTTATGTAATCGGATCCGCAAATACCGTCAATTTGGGCAAGTTTTACTCGGGTTTGGTCGTAGCATTTTATATCCGGGTAGCGATTTTTGTAGAGATTTTCGCGAGCCTCGGAGGCCCGAGTAGTTCTGTCGCTGAAACGGTCGGGAAGCAATTCGAATTCGTGCTGGAAGCCGTAATCTGAGTCTCGGTGACGGTCGAAGAAGGCTTGCAAAAGGTCGTTTTTGAGGATGGGTGGCATGTCTGGTGGGGTAGCGGCCACCAGTTGTTGGCGTCCGCGCAAACTTCGACATAGGTGCCTGCGAATCGAAAATGTTCTTCATCGATCAATTACTCGTAGATTCAAATTTGAGGGCGGAAATTTGAGAGGTCCAAATGACATTTTCAAAGCTGCTTTAAAAAACTTGCTTATTTTTGGCCAGAGGTGTAGACAGAAGACATTTTCAGGAGGTTTTTTTTCGGAAAAATATATTTCATTTGAGATTTTGTAATTTCTAATCCTTGATGATTTTGTGTGTGATGATGAGTGTTTTTGAATGTTAAAGTGTAATAATTCTTGGAGTTCAGAGTCTTGAATTTTACATCTACGTATTTAGTATAATGGAATTCGAGTAACTTTCAAGTCAATGAGGCTTCGATTTGTTTTTCTAATTTTTTTCGTACTCTTCGTGATTCTCTAGTATTTATACAACTTGAAGGGTTTTCTGAAATAATAATGCATTCTCGTAGCTTTTTAAAATTTGATGCTCAAGAAATCAAAATTCTAGAAATTTTTTCATATTTTTAGATTTTTTAGAAAATTATGTCTACGAATATTTTAAGTATTTTATATATTTTCAGAATTTTCATATTGTATGTTGTTTATGACATTTTGTAATATTTTCTAGTTTTTCCACCGATTTTTAGTATATATGGATCATGGATTTCTAGAATTTGATGTTATAGTATTAATAATTGCAACGATTTAAGTATTTAAATTAATTTTTCAATAACCAGTATCTTTGACACAGATTTATAATACTTCGTTGTTTTTTTTCTTTTCGTACTTTTTTAGTATTTACACAATTTGTAGAATTTTCTGATAAGTTTATAGATACCAGTGGCGGATCTAGAATCTTACAAAAGGGGGGGGGGGGGGCTTTTGACTTTTGAAAGGGTTTATTTTTACCAGTGACATCGTCTTTTCACAATACAAAAAAAAGTATTACCATCCCTACGGAGGGGGGTGGGGTTGAACCCCCCCCCCCCCGTAAATCCGCCACTGATGGATACACAGTTCTAGAGTCGTATGCTGTAGGATTCAAAGTTTCACAAATTTTTGAAAAAAATATACCTACAAAGTTTTCGATTATTTATCCCTTTTTTTAAAAAGTATTTCTGTAACTTTGAAATATTTTTCAGTATTTTCAGTGATAACTTGAGAGATTTTTAAAGATTCTATGCTCTAGAACTCTATAATTTAGAACTTCGATCTTTTTAGTAATTTTACGTATCACTGGCATAGAAAACTCGTTTCTCGTCCAGTTCAAAATCTCTAAACTCGTTTTCCAGCCCTCGGTACGCAAAATATCGTACGTAACTAGGACAGAAATTTTTTATTTACTTGTGTGATTGTAAACCTCGGCTTCGCCTCGGTCTACAAACTTTACACTCGCAAATAAAAAATGTATGTCCTAGGTACGTAATATACTATTATAGATTCCTGCAAAAATTACACTTATGTAGATATCTTATTTTATAAGTTTCTTGTATTTACGTATTTTCTTAATGCGTACACAATTTAGATAATTTTTTTTTATTTATAGATTTCTGTACACATTTCTAGAATTATATGCTCCAGGATTCAAAGCTTTATAAATTTTTGAGCAAATTATATCTGCATATTTTTGAGTATTAAAAGATATCTTGCCTTTCTTTTTCAGTATTTCTGAAACTTGAAAGGATTTTGTAATATTTTTATAGATTTTTAGTGTTTTTGTAGATTGCTATACAGATTTTTAGAATTCGATGTTGTAAAACTGAAATTTCGATGATTTTTTTGTAATTTGATAGATTTCTGGGAAAATTAGATCTATAGGTATGGATTTTAGATTTTTTCGTTTTATAGATTTCTCGTATTTTCGTATTTTTATAGTATTATAAATATGATAAAAATAATAATAATATATATTATAAATATATATTTATAAATATATATATTTGTTTTCTGGTTTCTTGTATTTCTTTTTTTTCCGTATTCATATATTTTTTTCGCGTTTAGTAGTATTTTAATAGATTTTTAGTATTACTATAGATCCCTTTAGGCTCTTATTTGAATTTGATGCTCTAGAATTCAAAGTTTTTTTCATCGTATGTATTTATTTAGAATTTACATAAAACACTTCTTTAATAGAATTATATTACACTAAGTATTGCTTCAGTTTCTATGATTCGAAAGATTTTCTACAATTTTTATGAATTCCTATGGATATTTTTAGAATTTGATGTTACAGTTTCCAAAATTCTTTAGATTTTTCGCGTTTTTACAGATTTTAATATTTTTTTGTATTACCTTAGCTAGAAACAAATTGAAAAGTTTTTGTTTTCTACAAAATATTTATAATTCGAATTTCGTTACTGGAAAAGTTCTCTTGAAACCAGAATTATTGTTAAATTTGAGTAAATAAAATTTTGAATTTTGAATTCTGGTTAACTTTGAGGACTAACATGAAACAATTTATGCCTTCTAGATTTCAGTACATTATACATTTTTTATTATTTAAACGTATTTTATTATCTTTATTTTTTTGCATTATTTTTGCAATTCATATTCCTATCATTTATTATTCCAAATTTTTTAATATTTTCATGAAATAACAATTCATATTCAAATTCGTGGAGAGGTTTGAACCTTATAAACACCCCTCTGCTTACGCGTCTGTTGCCCGTTCAAAAAATTCATTAATTTTTCTGTATATTATGTTTTTCGTTTCCCTGGCCATTCAATTACATGGTAAAGTGTCTCTATTAAATAAATCCAATCCTGATAAAATAACACTCGCAACCTTTCCAATTTCCACTCCTCGGTTTACAAACTCGGAAGTGTCTACGGATTTTAAATTTTATCAGTGTTGCAATTAGCCGTCTACTATTGCAATGAATTTTTTTCAACCATAGTATCTAACTACATGAAGAAAAATATACATTTTCTTATGTATTATTATCATCTATTTCATATTGTGTAAAATTCAAAGACAGTAGACACCTTGATATATTTTGAAGAGAGTTTTTTGCAATACCTAAAGCTGTTTCTCAGCGTTATCATTTCTTCGCCCCTTTGTTGCGAACGCTTTGTGTATCTATGGAGCAGGCAAAGCGTGAAAAAAAGGACAAACGTAAAAACCATTCCCAATACGACTTGAATAATGACAGTTATTGTGATTATTTCGACTGCTATGATGTTCACTGGGTCCATTCCACCGTAGAGTACGTTCAGGTAGCCTTTGTAAGTTACAAGCTGTTCATTTTTGTCATCTCCATACACTGCAAATAGTTATAAAAAAATCTCTTAATTATTTTATGTTCTGTTTGATGAAAAATTACACAACGAGGAAAATTCATATATTTTTGAAGTACACTGTCTTTTAAAATGTGGAAAATTTTTTGCAACTTAGCTGAGATGTTTTTTTTTTTTTTTTTCGTCTTCAAAAAATTGACTAATTTTTTCATCACTCAAACCAAATAATCAAATAAGATTTTTGTTAGATCTCTTTTTTGAAATTTTCAACCATATCTTTCAAACAAGTAAGTCAAAAATCCCCAAAAAGGCTTAAATTTTTCGCAATGTTTTCCCCTTCAAAAAATATGTACTGTCAATAAAGTTTTTGCAGAGATATTGATAATTAAGTTTAAATAAAAAAAAAACACGATATTTTGTGGAAATTCCCTGAACTTCTATTTTTACATTATTTTTCTACGTTTTTGAGTACCCTATACACAAAAAAAAATATCTCAGCTCTTTTGCGAAATCACTTTGAAACCAACAAAAATTTTTCCAACATTGAAAATTTATATACCTATGATTTCTAAAAAACTCGTGTAGTTCGATCTCTCGTCAAAATATCCATCTTGTGGATAAAATCCTGCATCGGCGTCGCCATCCAAATTCATCAATTTATCTTCAGACAAATTTCTCCGTTTTCTCTGTTCTTTTGGATTTTCCGTTAAATCTGGCTCTGGACTCGTGACAGAAATTTCAGGGGAGACAGGAAGTGAAGTTGTGGAAATAAGAAACGGCGTCGTCCAGATTGTATCATCGTTTTCTGTCGTCGTGGTAGTCATTGGCATTGAACTGGACGCTTTCGTTGTTGTCGATGTCTGTATCTATAGAAATATTTTAATGGATGACAAAATTCATGTCACTATTTTTAAACTACCTTATCGAAAATACGTTTTAATCGATCTCAGAGGCATCACAACAAAATTTTACATGGGAGGAAAGTTGAATAACTAGAGTGTCAATGTTTATATCAATGTGTCAATGTATATTTATCCTAGCATAATAACATCTTAGAAATCAATTATCAAGCTCAAACTTTTATTTTTGAAAGTACATCACTTTTCATAAAAAATCAGAATATTGCTAGTATGTATGTACTATTTCAAGGATTATCCCGTATTTGTAGGAATTTTCTACATTTATTTCTAAAACTTGATGCTATAGGATTCAAGTTTTTATAGATTTTTTTGTATTTTGACAAATGTTTGAGAAAATTCAATCGTCATATGGTACATTCAAGGATTTCATACTCTGGCTTCCTTTTGAAGATATTATATAGAGTGCGAGTATTTTTAGGATTTGTTATACTTGATACAATTTATAGGGGAGAGTTCCCCAAGGTGGACACCCTGGGAAATTTTTTTTGTATTAGGCGATAGCACTATACGCTTCATGTCAGTATTATAGTTTGTGAATACGCAGTTTTTAGTTATATCATGAAGTGAAAGTCATGGCTGTTCGTCCGCTGTACCACTCACTACGAAAAAGTCACTCTCAAATTTTTGAAGACGCTCCGTATAACAGGGATACAATTATCTAAAACAGGGATTCCGAAAAGATAAATATTCTTTTGACTCTGTTAATGTACCAGACAAATATATTCTAAACAGATACGCATGATATATGGCGAGTGGAAATATTTTTTTCTTTTTGCTAATAAAATCGTGTTAATAACTCCAAAGTGGACACTTTTTTCATCACAAGGTGGACACTTGCTTTTCTTATAGAAATTCAATTCGATTGCATGCAACGAATGTTAAAAATGACGTGCACGAAAACGGGTCAAAATTTGCGGCTCTTGGTACACTTGTCTTTCGTGTAACTCCAGTGGTATTTCATGCTTGGTATTCATTTTTTTTATAATGATTTTTTTTCATCAAAATTTGATGTCATTTCGAGAGCAAACATTTAAGATTGATGAAAATGATCAAAACGTGAATTTTTGGATTATTTTTCCAACTTTCGATGTGGATTTCTCCAAAGTGTCCACCTTGGAAGACCTTTTTTTAAAGTCGAAATTTTTGCCTTTTTCTAAAATTATCTAAAATTATAGTTATTTTGATGATATCGAAAGTGTTTTTCATGAATAGTTGATGAAATAAGGTTTCAGGAAATATATAATTGTACAAGATATGAAATGTTGTTTGGATTATACAATTGTTTAAAACATTGGTGTCACCTTGAGGGACTCTCCACTACAATTTAAAGGATTTTGTAGTTTTTAAATATATTTTCAGCATTTTTGTAGATTGTCATACAGGTTTCGAAAATTCCATGATCTAGAATTAGAAAATAATTAGATTTTCTGTATTTCAGAAAATTTTTCCTGAAGCAGTAATTTGAAAGATAACTAGTTGTTGGGGAGCAGCTTTATCGGCGCTCCTCAACACTGCGCCACGGGCGCATGCGCGACGCGAGAGTGTGCGCGGGTGTTCACAGCAGTGGACACGAACTTTACTTGTGTGTGAACCTCCAGGCAATAAACATCTCTAGAAACCACGCTCTGTATTACTTACTCTTTTGCCCACTCTGCAATTACTCCAAAACTATTGTTTCATAGATTTCCAGAAATTTTAGTAATTTTCGTATTTTTTCAGTGTTTTAACGGTTTAAAAGGTTTTCTGGCATTTTTATAGATTTTCATATCGATATCAAGAATTCGATAGTTCAGGATTCAAGGTTCTATAAATACTCAGTAATTTTATAATGGTTATTTAAACAAATGATATCTACGTAGATTTTCAATAGTTTAAGCATTTTTTATATTTATTTAAGTACCTATTATTAGAATGAAGTACTGTTCTGTAGATTCTTGCTAGAAACCTAGTATTTTTAAAAATCCTAGTAAAGATATCAAGTATTTTTGAAAATTCCAGTAAGGATGTATATAATTTTATCATCCAGAATCTGAAATTTAATTGAAAGGCTGAAAGCAAAAGTCGGAAATGTAAGAGACAGATAGATGCGACACTCCATGTTTTCTGTCTCTACTTGTCCGACTTTTACATTGAGCCTTTCAATTAATTTATGGTATTTTCAAACAAATTTTAAGAAAACAGTATGTTCATAGATTTCAAGTATATCACGAATTTTCAAAACTTTAAGTTTAAATTGTATTTTTTCAAAATACATAAATTGCATAAAGTTTTCTAGTATTTTAATGAATTCCTATGTCGATTTTCAGAATCTGTTGCTTTGAGATTGAAAATTTTACAGATTTTCATTATTACAATAAATTTGTGGGAACATAATATTTAAAGTAATTTTAGTATTTCAGAGATTTCCTATTATTTTCATTCTTCATTATTTTTTCAGTATTTATGTGATTTTGTAGTATTTTGAAGTATTCTTCTACATTTCTAGTATTCTGAGTATTTTTCATACTTTTGATTATTATTTAAATTTAGTATGATTTTTCGCTTCTTTTCTAAATATCCAGTATTTTTAACAATCACAAAATAGATTTCTATAATTTAATACTTGTCTTGGGAATCTGAAATTTGATAGATTTTTAGTTTTTCCATGAATTATTAAGATAGCAGCATTTTCATGGATGTCAAGTACTTCACTGATTTCTAAAACTTTGAGTTCATTTTTTATTTCCGCAATATCCATAAATTTATTTAATTTTCATTGATTCCTACGTATATTTTCAGAATTGAATCATCCAGGATTAAAAGTTTCATAGATTTCTATGGTTTACAGATATTTTTAATATAATAATATCTTAATGGAATTTCCGTATTTTCGAGATTCCTAATATAAATTGTTAGTCTTCTTTATATTTTTTACCATTTATGAAATTTCGTAGTATTTTAAAAACCTTGTATATTTCTAGTATTTTCAGTATTTTACACATTTTTTAGTATCATTAAAATTTACTAGTTTTCTAGGTTTTTTTTATAGGTATCTGGTATTTTTAAATATTTCAATATATGTATCTAGAATGGGATATTTTTGAATCTAAAATTGCATTTAGTCTTCAGTATTTCAGTAAAATTTTCACAAAGCAGTATCTTTATAGATTTGAAGTACTTTATAGATTTCTTAAACTTTAGGTCTATTTAGTATTTTGGCAATATTCATAAATTTCATTGAGTTTCCTAGTATTTCGACGGATTCCTATGTAAATTTTCAGAATTTGATGCCTTGGTATGTAAAGTTATATGAATTATTATGATTTTCATAAATTTTTGAGAAAATAATATCCATATAGAATTGTGATATTTTAGAGATTCCCATTATTTTTAGTTTTCTCTATATTTTTCAGCAGTAGTGAAATTTTGTAGTATGTTTGAGTTTTCTTTTAGATTTTCAATATTTTTATGAATTGCAATGTTAATTTCAAGCTCTACATTTCGAAGATTTGTAGATTCTCAGTATTTTAAATGATTTTTCAGTATTTATTTGATGATGATAAAATTCGCATGATTTTCTGATCTTTTCATAGATATCTACATAAATTTTTAGAACGAGATACTCTGAGATTTAAATTTTTATAGATTTTAGTTAAATAAATGGACTATGTATCGAGAAAATTTCATCCTCATACATTTCGTGTATTTGAAGATGTTATATTTTTTTTTAGTTTTTATCACTTATAAAATTTAGTGTGATCCCTAGTAATTTTAATCCTTATAAAAACCTTATAAGAAAATGAATTTTCTTATAAGGTGACCTTCTAAAAACTGAAATGTCTTCGAAGAATGTATTTGATAAAATATTATAGGAAAAAAACCTCATAAAATTTTTTCGATCGATTCTTAATAAGAAATTTCAATTTCTTATATGGTTTTTAAAAGGTTACCTTATGAGAAATCATATTCTCATAAGTTTTTATAAGGTGTACCGTATAAAATATTTCATTTTCTCATACAAGGTTTTCATAAGGATCAAAATTACTAGGGATTATACATATAGTTCTTTTATGAAACCCTATAAAGCTTTTTCAAACTCGATGCTCAAAAGTAGAGCGACAAAATTAATATACTGCCCGCAAAGTGCCTTGCTATAGAGTTTATAAAAAAATAAAACCTAGTTCAAATACCTCAGGTACGAATTTCAGAATAGTACTCGTAGGTCTGGGTTTCAAACCAACGCATTTTCGGCATGTTTGACTGGCATTGGACGACTCCCCGTCACCTAAAAAAAGTTCCGAGACGAAATGGCTGCTGTCAAACATCTCTGCCAAGTAGGCAGCTGTCATTTGCGTCGAGTGAACGTAACTGTAAGAATAAACGGGGATTTCTTCGGGCGGTGGCAAATCGGCAATCGTTTTTTGGGCCTCCAGTCTTATAACGAATATCCTGTAGCAGCAAATCGAGCCATTTCTCTCCGTCACCCTTGGCAATAAAACTCGGAAAAATCTTCTGCCTTCGCTTTCAACCTTGCGCCAGGAAAAAATAATCCTGTCTCGGTCTGGAACCGAAGGGGGCATCAAACATTGCCCTATTGCTTTTTCACCGTTCGACAAAGGCCTCGTGACACCGCTCACGCGAACCTGGTAAAACAAAAATACGCGAATATGATAATTTTTCAATTTAGCAATCTGTGGTACAGACTCAAAATTAGAAATGGGAATCGAAACGAAAAATATCAATGTCAGCTCATCCGATATCATATTTTGATATTCAATCTTGATATTTATATGAGAAAGAAATATGTATCGATATATGCCGATTTATCACATGGATTTTGATTATTTTGCAGTAAACAATTTGTCCGTAGATTTATAGTACTTTTAGTATTTGTCAGTATTAACATAATTTGAAAGATTTTCTGGTATTTTCATGTTTTTCCATGTACAGTTAGATATCTTGTAATTGGATCAAATAGTATTAAAATTTTAAAGATTTTTAGCAATTTTGTAGATATTTTTGAAACAATCATATACCTAGATTTCGAAAATACATCAAATTTTTCAAGTTTTTTAGCAGTCATAAAATTTTTAAAGATTTTAAAATTTTTTGATACTTTTATGGATTGCTTTGTTCAACTTTCTAGAAATTCATGCTTTGTTGTTCGAAGTTTAGGGGAATTCGGGGCAAAGCGGGACAGTGATCACTTCTGATTTTTTTCGGATACAGGAACTTTTTATTTATCAAAAATTCAACCCAGATATTGATAACAGTTATCAGTTTACAAGAAAATATTGTTTTTATTGCGAAACTATGTAATTCAATAAGCTTTAAAATTAATTTTGAAAAAAAAGAACTTCGTCCCGCTTTGCCCCCATTTACGGTGCAGAGCGAAACGATTTTTGAAATGACAAAACAAATGTTTGTTTTCAAGAAACAACCATACAATACAATCAAATTAGTACTGTGGGGAAAACTTGAAGTAAATAAAAATAATTTTTGAAGAAGTTATTTATAATTATTGATAATCAATTATTTTTCAGAATCAATTGTTTACCTACTGATTTCTTCACTCGTATTTATTTATCAAACATTTAAACTGATGTATGATTATGATTTTTACTAGAATCACTTGAATGTTGAAAAATAAGATAAACAGCAACACAGAAAGTCAATGTACGTTATACTATATAAGATCTCGGGCGGCGTCCCGCTTTGCCCCCGAACCACTATTCGCAATAACACTCGCGTAAATCGCGATAGTCCTCGCAATGGAAATAACCACAAGATGAAAAGAGGGTTATGCAGTGCACAAAGGAATAATACAATAACCTTTTTGATCAAATAAATACTAACATTACTTTCATGTGGTTGAAAACTAATAGAATTGCATTTCACATCAAAAATGCTGACAAAGTCTTGTAACTTTGACACATCAACTAAACACAATTATAATTTCACATGGAAAATAGTGGGAACGTCTAAAAATGAAATTCCAGAAACTTCTGATCGATGATGAGAAAAAAAAGGAATAAGTTATTCCTAACGTCCTGCTTTGCCCCTGACCCCACTTTACCCCGAATTCCCCTATGTAGTTTTTTGTATTTGAAATTTGAATATATTTTTCGGAAACTGTAACTTCCGAAAGATTCTAGTTGTTTATTATTTATGGTATTTCTTCAGTATTTATACGATTTGGTATTTTAATGAATTGTCGTAGAGATTTGGATACTCTATTAAGTAGAGTTTTACAAATTAGTATTTTTTGCACATTTTATCTGTTTGGTATGTTTTAGTTCTTTTATGCTACAGGAATTCATATTTTTTTTAGATACCTCTTCTTAAATTTCTAAAATTTAATTGCCTGGAATTCAAAAGTTAAAAAATATGTCCATTATTTCGATAAATTTATATAAGAAAACATGATAGATTTCAAATACTTTTACTATTTTATGTACTTCGAGGATTCATATACGATTCGAAAGATATTCTGTTTTCAACGATTTATAGATTTCTATAGAGTTTGATTCTCTAGGAATCAAATTCTTATTGATTTACAAATTTTTAATGGATTTTTGAAAAAATTTAATCAGCATTTACAAATATGTAATAGTATTCTAATATTATTTATATTTTTTTGTTTTTATTGAATTTCGTAAGACTTTCTAGAAGATTTGAAGATTTTTCAGTTCTCATAGATTTCTGAAATTCGATAATCGAGGAATCGAAGTTTTATTGATTTTCAGATTTATTAGATATTGGTAAAAAAATGCAATCAACATTCACAGGTATCTAAAAATTTTTTGATATTTCCCGTAGTTTTCGTATATTTTTGTGTTTCATAAATTTCGTCCTATTTTCTAAGAGATTCAACGATTCCCACTGTCTTTACAGATTTGGATATAGATTTTTAAAATTCAATGCTCCAAGGATCAAAGTTTGATAATTTTCGAAATGTTCATAGATTTTCGAAAAAATTGAAAAAAGCTTTCATGAGTAATTTTTCAATTCATTAGAAAATTACTAGTATTTTTATAGATTTCTACATAGATTTCTTGAATTACATACAATATAATTTAAGGTTTCAGAGATTTTTAGTATATTTATTAATCGCTCATAGAACAGTTACTTCAAAGATTCCTACTGTTTCATACAGTTTTGATAAATCAATGAATTTTATAGATTTTATTTATTACATTGGTTACAAAGTATGTTCATTATTTGTTTTATGAGAAAAAAATAATAGGAATATCGTTACAAAATAATCAGTATATCCATTGAATATTCCTTCAATTATATTTTTGAAACTGACAACCATAAACTGTTTTTCATAAGGACCATGTTACTATATAATACGTATTTTGAAAGTTGAAAAAATTTTAAGAAGAAAAAAGAAATGGATGTCCGAAAAAACACTGACCTTAATGCTGAATGAGTAAATTAAAAAAATATATCAAAACGAAAATTTTCGCCTTAATTTTATTTCACACAAAAAGGTTGCGATTTGCGATATCGATATAAAATTATATCTCGAAAATAAATATTCGGTATTCCGATAGATCGATACGTATTAATGCACTACAAACTCGGATTCGCTTGCATTATGTTTTTTTTTGCACCCTAAATCTCTTGCTGATTATGACTCGTTTATTCTTCCTCTTCTTCTGATTTTGCACCCTTCAAAACGTGAATCTACTAACAAAAAAGTAGGAACCCCTTGAAGGCAAGAAAAAACGAGTTTCACGCGATTTGATCCAATTTTCGTGAGCAAGATATTCCAAGTTTTTATTTTATCGATAGGTGTCATTTACCCCTATTTAAAAGTTTACACAATACTTCAACCAACCGTGTAATTGGTGTTTGGTGGAACGCCTTCGATTCTGTCCTTGTGATCTTTTTCATGGTAGGTCTTGTTCAACAGACTCCAGCGATCGACGTCGAGCTGGCCCATCGAATTGGTGTAACTCGATACTCCAGTGATTTCTGCTCGGTATTGCCAAATGTTGCCATTGGGTTCCGCGGGTGGTAACCACGACAAGGATATATAATTTCGCCCAGTATTTGGATCGACAGCACAGTTGACGGATAAATTTTGCGGTGGGCTCGCAACTGAAGAGTTACATCATGCAACTCAGAAACTTATTCTAAAACTCGATCATCGTTTTACAGAGTAAAATAAATCTCAATCAATTTATGATATGAAATCAAATTTACATAAGAGGCATAATGATTAATAGATAATAATAAGAAATTATCAATGAAATAACTAATACATATATATACCTAATAAATTTAGTGAATATGTATTAAATCTTAAGATGATAGATAATCGATTTGTATAAGAAAATAAAATTAACCTCCATCCAAAGTAGTGCCGTTGGTTTCAGCGCTCCAATTGCCACATTGTCTAGTGTACTCGTTGCAAGCGGCGACCTTGAAAGTGTAGGTCGTTGCAGGCTTGAGGCCCACGAATAAATAATCTCGATAAATATCAGCCTGGCTTATGGTTTCCTTTGTCTCGTTTTGGTGGGTGGCCATGATGTTGTAATAATGAACATGATCGCGCAATTCTGGAGGTGGTTCGGTCCATTTTATCGTGATTGTCATAGAGGTGCTTCCACTTTGAGAAACTTTAGGCACGAACACAGGATCTGATGGGGATTCACAAAGGTTGTTATACGATGTTGGTTAATTTTTTTTGCTTTTTTTTGTTTTTGTTTTTAAGAGTATATCGTCAGGAATATCTCTCAAAAATTTTTCAAATTATCATGATTATTTGATGATGTGGGACCAAGTAACAAACATGTGACAAAAATTCTTGTTTTGGTTAAAACTTTAATTTAATTGATAAAATTTCAAGACCATCTAGAAGTTTTTAAAATTATAACTTGGAAGTTTGAACAAACCTACTTAAAAAATTTATGACTGACTTTATTTTAGCTTCAAATGAGTAGTAAGTTTCTGAACAGGAGTTACACACTGATGAGTCCAGGAGGTTGAACTTATATAATTCATTTCTAGTATAGAAAACATTTTATAGCATTAATTTGAATTGAATAGTGCGAGATTTTTTTCTCAATAAGACATGAAGTTGTGATTTGTTTAATTTGCAACTTACCATCAACTCAAAATATAAATTTTAAAAAAGGCAACGTCAAAAGGTAAAATCAGCAACGAATAAAACCGAAGTATTGATGAAACTATGATTCTAATTAAATATTGATTAGGCATACTCTTTATTCTTTTTCCATGTTCTTATATAGAAGCTGAAAGTCTGGATAAGGCGAAGGTAGAATAAATTTTCGAGAGGAGTTTTTTTAATTAATACTTGTCCTTTAGGATTTTATAATTTTCGATCTTTGAATATCTGGTTACGAGATTATGATTTTTCAATTTTTCGATTTCCGAGATTTATAAATTTATTGAACTTTTGGGATCGAGAGTCTCTAATTTTTCATTTACATAATTAATATAATGGAATTCAATTTTCGTAATTTTTAAGTCACTAATTGCGAGGTTCAGTTATTTTTAATACTTTTGGTATTTTTCATAATTTTTTAGTATTTATACAATTTGAAGAATTTTCAATATAATAATGAATTTTAAGTAGCTTTCTTGAATTCAATCCTCTTGGAGTCGAAGTTCTAAAAGTTTTTACATATTTTTATAAATTATTGAAAAATTATATTTACAAAGATTGTAAGAAAATTTTCATCATATTTTCTGGTATTTTAATAGGTTTCTAATATTTCTATGGATCGCTCTATAGATTTCTAGACTTCGATGCTATAATATTGAAAGCTTTAACGGTTTTGAGTATTTCAATCAATTTTTCATCAGAAAACAATATTTTTCATACAAATTTCCATACTTTTTGTTTGTCTTGTATTTTTTTAAAAGCATTTTTACAATTTCAAGAATTTTCTGATATGTATATGAATTTCTATATTATTCTAGAATTATATGCTGTAGGATTCAAAGTTTTATAAATATTTGAGAAAATTATATTTCCATAGTTTTTGAGTACCTAATACAAGATCTCTAATGTTTCTTGAATTTTTTTAGTATTCATAACATTCTTAAGTATTTTCTAGTATTTTTGAAGATTTTTATAACGATTTTTATAATTGGATGCTGTAGAATTCAAATTTTGATAATTTTTTATTGATCGATTTCTGGGAAAAGCACATTTATGTAGATTTCACATGTATTATAGATTTCTTGCATTTTCGTATTTTTTTCAAGTATTTATAAGATTTGTCGTGTTTTCGAAAATTTTTATCGATTTCTAGTTACTGCAGATTGCTATATACACTTTTTAGAATATACCTAATGCTCCATAATTCGAAGTTTTATAGATCAAGGGTGTCTTTTTTTCAGATTTTTCTAGGAAATAATTCTCTTGAAGAATTCTATTATAGTAGGTATTTATTTAAATTTTGCATAATTCCAGAGATGTTCTGATAATATTTTTATAAGATGTACATGATAATTTCTAGAATTCGATGCTCCAGGGTTCAAAGTTTTTCAGGACCTTCAACATTTTCTTAGATTATAATTTTCGTTCATAATTCACTAAGTAAAACGAATTTTCAAAGTTTCATTTTCTTTGTTATCGTAGCCAAACACATATGATTAAAATTTTGCTTAAGAACAATTTCTTCTGAAGCCAGAATTATTGTTATTTTTGAGTTCTAAAAATTAATAATTCTGAACTTAGTTTAACTTTGAGAACTTGCGTGAAACCTTTTGTTATTTCCTTTAGATTTCGGTAAGTACATCAAATTTCTGATAAATATTATTCATAATTTATTCTCATTTTAAACATTATTTTTTATAATCAGTGTCAGTATTATTTATTATCGTAACTGTTCTTTTACATAAGGAATTAATTTATTTCATCCGAATTCTGCTAAGAAAAACTAGAAAAATTCATACGATATGCGATAATATATAATCCAACATTACTGCAAATAATAACGAAATTTCATTCTTTTACGTCATAGCTTCCTTACTGAAAATAAAATTTGACCAATCACTAACGTCAGATCTTACGTTAATTTTTATGTTAGATCTGACGTCAGATCAAACTACCATTTTCAGCCGAAAGAAAAACACCAAAAATATGATAATTCAAATGATAAACCTTTCTCCAAAGTCGTAATCCAATCAGTAATTTGTGGATGGGATTTTCCAGCAGCGTTCCTCGCACTTATCCCTATTTGATAAGTCGTAGATTTCGCGAGATGCTTAAGAACGTAACTGAAGTTTCCACCACCAACTGCTTCTCTCGCATACTCCCATTGAGCTGTGTCTTTCTGCATGTACTGAATGATGTACGTGATGATCGGCTCATTTCCATCGTTCACCGTCCATTTCAAATAAATACTGTGCGCCCCAACGGCTTTCACAAAATCAATAACTATTTGGGGCTCGTAAATCACAAATAAGTGAGTTTTGCCCACAACTGCGTTTACGTAATCGTGGGCCTTGCACAAATACGTTCCGTTGTCCTTGTGCGCGACTTCTTTGAAGTCCAAGGTCATGATGTAGTAGGTTTCATTGACGCTCTTGATGGTGGTGCGATTTTTCAGTTGATCCGCAACATCCGTGTCGTTTTCTTTGGACCAGGTGAAATTGGACAAGGGATATCCGTGAATGTGACAAGTCAAAGTCGCCGGTTGTGTGATATTGGTTCTCGATGATTTGCCAGGGACTATTTTTCCTGGTTCTGGAAAACATAAATTGATGATGTCCCAAGATAATTGAAATGCAATTGAATTTTTTACATTTAGATTTAGAATTTGATACATTTTTTTGTTTGTTCATACCGATAATTTCGATGTGTATTGTCTTTTCCAGAACCTTCCCGCTCGCAGTTTGCGCGAAACATGTATAATTCCCTGTATCGTTCCTTTTTACAAATTTAATATCCGCGCGTCCAATTTTCTCCGATTCCTTGATTGTCGTGAGATTCTTGCCCACGTGGGCCCACCAAATGTGACTTGACTCGCTCGTACGACAACTCAGTGATGGCGTGCTTCCCGCTTCAATTGCATTTTGATCTTGGGATACCGTGATTTCTAAGCTAACCTCGGTTTTTGTCTCCACATTTTCCAACGCATTCAGCTCTGAAACAAGAAAAATTTTACTATCTTTGTTTGGTTTGATAAATAAAATGTTGCAAAAGATTTAGGCCCAGTTTTCCCAAAGCAATTTTTACCCAATTCCCTTTATCCTAAAATTTATTATCCCAAAAATTGTTTTTTCTAAAATCTTTTTTTCTAAACATTAAAAACAAATTTTTTCTTGCAATCTTTGTTTCTCTACATAACCTAAAAAAACTCACAAACAGTTTTTTGTTACACAGCTCACAATATATTTATGCACAAAGTTAAAAATTTTTGAAAAAGCATATGCAATCGAATGCATCAAAATTGAATGATGTATCTAATATTTTTTAGATATACCCGAATGCTGTCATTTGCAAAAAATTTTCGGAAAAAGTTTCCGGAAAAAAAATTTTAGAATAAAAGGAATTGGGAAAAATGGACTTAAGGAAAAACAGTTTGGGAAAAGTAGGCCCCCACCGTTGCGCAAAGAGTACTAAAATTGGTATATTGTGTACCTAACTGTAAGACATATTTTTTATATTGGTCATATAGTACTTATCGTATTTTTTAGCATTTATCAAATTTTGTAAGTAATTTCAGTATGTATTTTTAAATTTGTTCCTATACCGATTTCTTAAGTTTGATGCTCCTAGCATTCGATGTTTGATAGATTTTGAGCATATGAATTTATTTATCAGAATACAGTATACCTTCGTAAATTTTGATAACTTTGTACTTTTTTTGGGGATCTTCCATTTTTTCAAATATTTGTTGACTTTTGATAGTTTAATGGAATTCACGATATTTTGTTTGGAAATCGTTTGACTTGCAAATGTTATTTAATAGTTTGTTGTAATTTTGAACGGTTCTCATAGCTGCTTAGAAATTTTCGTCAACTTCTCCGAATTTTTTTAATTTTCTATCAAATGTCGATACAATATTCAAAATTTTTCGTGAGTTAAGTGTGAAAAACTCAAACACTCTAACATTTCACATTTTTTACTGCAAAAATTTAAGATGATTTAAAAATTTTCAGTTTTTAAAATATTGAGTATTGCTGAATAGAACAGATTTCATAATAATTTCGAAAGTTCATAACAATTTTGGCTTTTTTTTGTGGCTGTATAAATGCATCCAAATTTTTGATAGTTACGACAGTTTTTAACAGTTATGACAGTTAAACAATTTAGAAAGTCTGGAAAGTTTTTTGTTAGATATTTTTAATCAGTTTTTAGAGTTTTAACAGTTAACCAGTTTATAACAGGTTATACAATTAAAAAAATTCCATTTTTTTGGATTTACAAAAATTTGCTAAATCTATCGAACTAATAAAAAATCAATTAAAATGTTTCTGGAAATTCGTATCTACAGTCCAAAATTTTTAGTAGTTTTTTTTTTTTACTTTCGTGGTGTTTTTCATGCAAAAAAAACATTTATAGATGAAAATTACTACAGTTATATTTTATTTCACCAAACGTTAGGAGGATTAAACAATTTTTGTGGTGCAAATGACCAAAAATTTGAGTGATTTTGTACAAGGTGCGTGAACTGGGCACACAGTAATACAATGGTTTGATGATTTTATCTAAAATTCTAGTATTTTTCACTACAATTTTTTTCATCCGTGTTTGATATCTTACGTTTCTTAAAATAATCGAATAATTCATTTTATTTGAAATAATTCCATGTTTTTTCATTAGTCGTTGCAATCACAAACAAAGTTAATGCAATATTTAAAATTGCTGCTGAAAAACCCAAACACACAAACGTTTCACATTTTCGACTGTAAGAAGCGTAGGGAATTTTAGAAATTTCAAGTATTTCAAAAAACTATCAAGTATAACTAAACAGTATTTTATGTACCCAAAACAGTTATGATGATAATTTCAAAAGTTTATAGCAGTTTCCGAAATTTTAGATTTTAAAGCTTAAAAACAGTGTTGAAATTTTTAATATTTTCAACAATTCTGAACAGTTCTAACAATTAAACAACCAAAGCCTGGAAAGTTTTCAATAATATATTTTATTCAGTTTTCATAATTTTTACAATTGAGCAGTTTTAACAGTTGAACAGTTTATTTCATATTTTAAAACGAAAAAGTCTCACTTTTTCATGTTTCAATTTTTCGAGAATTTATGAATTATAAAATAAAGCGAATTGAAATGTTTCTGAGAATTTGTATCAACCATTCGGAATTTCGAGGAAATTTTTGGAATTATTGAGGTTTTTAGAAAAATTGCCAACTTTCAACAGTTCTGTAAAATTTATGATATTTCATTTGAAAATTTTCACTGAAATCGCTTCTCTTATACTTAATTATGTTTTGAATAGTTTGTTATAATTTTGAACAGTGCTTAGAATTACTTATTAGGGCTTTTCGCAAATTCTTACGAATTTTCTCAATTTTTTAACGAATCGATGCAATATTCAAATTTGTTACTGAAAAAATACTAAGAAAACCAGATACTTTAACATTTCACTTTTTCTACTGAAAAAAAAATTGAACGTTTTTCAAAAAATTAAGTACTTATTATTGAACAGTTTTAAAAAAATTTTGATGATAGTGTCGGAAGTTTATAGCAGTTTTAACTATTTTTTGAGTTTTTAACGCTATAAAACAGTATCACAATTTTTCATTTTGCCAGTTTTTAAAAGTTCTGAAAGTTGAACGATTCCAAAAGTCTGAAGTTTTTGGTATGATATTTTTCAAAAGTTTTTATACTTTCAATAGTTTAACAGCCCTGACTAATTTGCAACAGGTTTTAGAATGAAATCGAAGCATTTTTTTATGTTATACAATTTTTTGAATCCATGGAACTTACAGCAACGCAGGAAAAATTTTTCGGGAAATTCGTCTCTCCAGTCCAGAATTTTAAGAAAATTTTTCGTTTATTTCCATGGTATTTTTGAAAACCTTGTGGTTTATCAAATAATAAAATTGATGGTACCTTTAATAGTGAGATTCACGTTCATTTACGATTGATAAATAATCGTTTGTTGTAATCTTTAACATCGCTAATAGGTACTCGATACATTTCGTCAATTTCGACCCAATTTTCTCCATTTTTTAAGAAATTAATGCAATATTTAAGATATTTGCTGGAAAAAAGCTGAGAAGCCCAAACAAGTTCACATTGTTACAAAACTGTTTGCATATTAATTTTGAAAGTTCATAGCAATTTTAAATATTTCTTTAGTTATAAACGCCATGCATCACTATTCAAATTTTCAATAGTTTTTACAATTTTTAGCAGTTCATACAGCTCGAACAATCAAACAACTATGGAAAAACTTGCATAAGATATTTTATAAGATTCTCATTGTTTCAACCGTCTAACATTTTATAACAATTTCCACAATGAGAACGATAAATTTTTGTACATTCTGAAAAATGCTGTCAATTTATGGAACGCAAATTAAAGGTGTTGAAATGTTTTAGTAAACATGTAATATCGGACTAGAATTTTCAAAAAATATTGTATTTTTTTCGTAGTGTTTTTAGATATTTTGTTTTTTGTTTAATGATTTGTAACATTCAAAAGTTCAGCGAAGTTTACGATATTTTATGCGAAAATCTTTCAACTGACTTATGCTTTTCAATAGTTTGTTGTAAACTTAGTACTTTTCGTAACTTTATCCCTAACCATTTCAATTTTTCGAAGAATTAGTGCCATATTCGCAATAGTTACTGAAAAAGAGCTTAAAAATTAACTGATAATCTGGAATTTCACGTTTTTTTTTCTGCAAAAATTTTAGATAACTCAAAAAATAGTACGTATCTTTGAAAATTGAGTATCACTGAACAGTTTCGAAGTACTTTTGGTAACAGTTTTGAAAGTTATAAGTAATTTTCGTTACTTCTCAAATTCTTCACACTGTAAAACACTTTTGAAAATTTTTATAATTTCAACAGTTTTTAACAGTTCCGACAGTTAAACAATTCTAAAATTCTAGAAAGTTTTAAGTAAGATTTTATCAAAAAGTTAGAGCAATTTTTATTTGTTGTAAATTCTTATCTAATCATTTCGATTTTTAAGGAATGAATCCACTATTCATAATTATTGCTGAAAAAATGCTAAAAAACATTTTCTTTGAAACAAATTTCTTATATTTCAAAAAATTGAATATTAATAATGAACGATTTATTTAGTTTTTATAGGTTTTTAACAGTTTTCATAACAATTTAAATACCTAATGGAAATTTTCAGTATTTTTTCAAGTTTTGAACATTGTTTAACAATATTAGAATTTGAATCATTTTTCGCAGTTTTCAATTATTATATTAGAATAATTCCAAATGTCTGAAAAGTTTCAAGTAAAATATTTTTTAAAAGTTTCTTAAGTTTAACAGCTTAGCACTTTCAGCATTCAAAAAGCTTATATCTAGTTTTACAATGAATTTGAAGTATCAGTTTTACATATAAAAAATTTTCTAAATGCATGGCATTTATAATAAAGCAGTTAAAATATCTTCTTAAAATTTGAATCTACTTTCCAGAATTTTCATGAAACGTTTTTTTTTTTTCATTTTTTTATGTATGTTAGAATATCTTCTCTTTCTCAAAATAATTGGTAAAATGATACAGTGAATTTTTATTTGTAAATTGCTCAATTCACCCATGATTTTAAATAATTTATTTTAATCTTGAACACTACTTTGAATCTCTCAATACGTTTGATAAATTGCTAATTCATTTTTTATTTGTGCTTCAGTAAACTGAAGTAATATTTAAAATTTTTATTGCAAAACCCACATAATGAAAAATTTCACATTTTCTATCCTATCCTACAGTAAAAATGTCAGATTAAACGAATTCCCGATAAATTTTCGAAGAACTAGAGTATTACATATAGCAAAATTTTACCTTTTTTTACGAAAATGTCAGATAATTCAAAAAGCATTAAGTTAGTATTTTAAAATAATCGAACCTTACTGAACACTTTCCTTAGTTTTTACAGTTTTAAACAGTTTTCATAACAATTTTCAAAATCAACAATTATTTCCGGTAATATTTTAGGTTCTGAACACTTTTGACCGATATTGAAATATAGAAATATGAATAAAATATTTTCGAAAAGTTTCTCAAGTTTTTATAGTTGAACAGTTTAAATTAAACAATTTATAGCTATTTTTGAAATTAAATTATTCGTACATGTTAAAAAACTTTCTGAAACAGTAAAATAGTTGAAGCGTTTCAAGAAAATAGCATCTACTTTCCAGTAATTTCAAGAAATATTTCATTTCTTTTTTCATGCATTTTTCAATATGTTCTCGATGTCAAAGTAATTGATGCATTCAAATGCAAAAGTTTAATTTATGGTATTTTTTTGTAAATTGCTTAATTCACCTATGATTTCTAATAGTTTCTTGTATTCTTGAAGAATGCTTTAGATTCCTTAGTACATTTCATTATTTTTTAACTAATTTACTCAATTTTATAGTAAAGCCAAAGCAACATTCGAAATTGTTGTTGTAAAACCCAGACAATTCAACATATCACATTTTCTACTGTAAAATATCAGATAATCAAACGGATTTCCGATAAAAATTTAAAGCACTATAAGTACGGCATACTAACAAAATCTTAGATTTTCTGCTACTAAAATGTCCGATAATTAATTCAAAAAGCATCAAGTATTTCAAAATTTTGAATCTTACTCAACACTTTTGCCATTTTTTGTAGTTTAAAACAGTTTTCATAATAATGTTCTCAAAAGTTTACAGCAAGTTTCAGTATTATTTCAACTTCTTAATACTTTTTACCGAAATAAAAATTTTTGAGCATTTCCCACAGTTTTTATCCATAGTAGAATGATATTAAGTATGGAAATCTATAAATAAAACATTTTTGAAAAGTTTCTTAAGTTTTAATAGTTCAGCAGTTTCAATTGAACAGTTTACACCTATTTTAACGTGATAGAACATTTGATAAATTCATTGAATTTATAAGTAAAACAATTGAAGCGTTTCATTAAAATAGCATCTACTTTCTAGTATTTTCAAGAAATATTTTATTTATTTTTTTATGTATTCTTTAACATGTTCTCTATTTCAAAATAATTGGCGATTTTAACACAAAAGTTAGGTTTTTGATATTTTTTAGTAAATTTCTTGATTTATACATAATTGATAATAGTTTATTTTAATCTTGAACAATGCTTTGAATCGCTTTGTACTTTGATTAATTTCTACCCAGTTTGCTTAATTTTTCAGTAAACCAAAGCAACATTCAAAATTGTTGTAATAAAAACCTTCGTAATTCAACATTTCAACTTTCCTACAGCAAAAATGCCAGATAATTAAACGAATTTGTAATAAGTATTCAGAGAACTAGAGTACTACATACTGGAAAAATATTATATTTAGCGCTACGAAAATGTCACATACTTTAAAAAGCATCAAGTACTTGAAAAAACTGAATCTTACTGAACACTTTTTAGTATAATTTAAAATTCTAAATAACTGTTTACCAGTATTGAAATACAATATTTTTGAAAAGTTTCTCAAGTTTTTTTGGTTCAACAGTTTCACTTGAACAGTGTATATTTATTTTTACATGTTAGAAGATTTGATAAATGTATTGAATTCAAAGTAAAGCAGTTGAAGCATTTCAGGAAACTAGCATCTACTTTCCAATATTCAATCTCCTTTTTTTTACCATGAATATGTTCTCTGTTTCAAAATAATTAATTAATTTAAATACCAAAGTTTAATTCATGATATTTTCCAGTATATTTCTTAATTCATCCATGATTTCTAATAGTTTATATCAATCTTAAACAATGTTTTGGATCCCTTAGTACATTTTTTAGCAAACCAATGCAATAATTATTGTTGTAAAACCCTGACAATCCAACATTCCACATTTTCTACGGCAAAAATGTCAGATAAATCAAAATATTCCCAGTAAATAGTCAAAGAACAAAAGTATTCCATACTGACTGATTTTTATAGTTCCCCTTAAAACTACCCTTAACGCTACCAATAATGCAAACTTATCAAATTAAAAAAAAAACAAACAAACATAAATCGGAGCGAAAATCTTCGGTGCCAATAAGAACAATCAATTACGAAGAAGATGCCCGAAACAAGTATCAACAAAAACCATAATGCCCGTCCCAAAATACACCAACATCTCTCTAATGGTAAGTATATAATGGGAATGAAAGGGAGCGTGTAAAATTTCGAAGATGATAAAATATTGTAATTAATGATGAGAATAACTGACCGGTGTTTTGGGAGTTGGCGAAAACGATGGCGAAACGGTAGACGAGGAGCGCCAGGAGACTAGCGGCCCCGGTCTTGGACATTTTGAGAGCCGGTCTTCGGTGGAGTAAGGGTGGTGTTTCCCCGAGGCGATGGTGTCGTCGTCGTAGAAGGTAGAGGAAGAGATGTGGCCCTTCCCAAGGCTACTGCGTGCCGCGCGTCACACCGGCGCCGCCGTTCTCAAGAAGAAGTCCGCGATGCAACTTGGCATCTCATCTTGGAAATTTCGAATGCGGCCCTTTTTCACCATTGCCCCATCACATCCCTAACTACCCTGAACCCAACAACTGCCAACAACGTCGTCCCCTCTCTCGTGCACACGTTAACCTTGCAACCTCCCTTCCTGCTTCTTCCCACACTAATTTTTCAGGCGTCTGCTGCTGCTGGCAATAAATTCATTCGCAGCTCGGGCGTCTGTTTCTAAAACGTCCTACTACATCCTACTAGGACGGTCCTAGACGCCGCGATCGGTTCAGGGTTTTCTCACTCGCGAGAGAGAAAGCAAAGCTGATTATATCATCGTTTTTTATTCGCGGTATATATACATGACGGACTTGTTCGCACTAGCTTGCACTAGCTAGTGGGGAACAGGCAGGAACAGGTCCGTAACTTGTCCTTCGAGGATATTGAGCAATATTGAGGCAACAAAGTTTTAAATAGATCCCAGTCAACAAACCAGCCAAACCTCGCCCAAAATGCACCCAATATAATTGAGTACGATTGGCTAATAGTAAGATAATTCTGCGGCCGCTGTTTGGGCAATTTTTTTGTACACTATATTTGGCTTAATATTGACCATATGTGGGGTACTCCATTTTGACATTTAATAATAAAACATTTACTCCACACCAACCCACTTTCAGCTCAACTTTTTTGTTTTCCTATTTTGTGAGCAAATTACATTTTTTATGATATTTTAAAGTTATTATAAATAAGTTCCCTATTTTTAATTCACATAACACCTTTTTCTTCTATATAATATACGATCTAGGTAAATACGTAAATTAACAGCTTTCATTTTCTAAAACAGTTTTTATTGCGCTTTTTTTTTATTTCAAATGAAACTACATCATTCCTTAACACAATTATTGATTAAAAAACTCACTTGCAGACCTTTAAAACACGTGAATATTGGGGTAAATGACGATTTTTGTCACCTCCCAGGCGCTCTGTGGAGACCGTAAGATGAACCGTAAAGTACGGTCCTTTTTACGGATACTTTGTGCAAAAAAGACCCGTAAGAGAAAACGCGGTAATACAAAATAATTTTTTTTTTTTTAGGTTAGGTGCAGCTCTGTAGGAACGTATTATTAATTAATCGAACCTAAACAAATTTTTATAAAGGTTAGGTGCGGCTCTTTAGAAACTCATTTTCGAATACTCGAATAATAAGTTCCTAAAGAGCCGCACCTAACCTTAATAAAAATAACCGCAGTAGTCTTTAAGAGTGTTAAAAAACAGTGATTAATAACTAAGGTTGCAAGAAACCTTCCAGGTTTGATCAAAAGAAACAAATTTTCACTTACTTTTTTTTGCGTTTTTTTCTATCTAAACAATTAAAAATTTTTATGATTTTGCTTTGCCCCGCATTTACAGAACTTGTAACATCAAAAAAACCCCTAAAAGGAAAAAAATAAATTATTTTTGAGCCATTTCCAGCTGGAGCCGGAATTCCCAAGTATTACCGAAAACGCTCGAAATAAAACATTTGAATCAAAATAACATATAACAACATATGCAAAGATTCGTTATGTTCCAAATAGTTTTTCAGTATCAGTAGTATTACGTATAATTTATTATTAAACTGTTTAAATATAAAAAAATGAATCCTGCCTGCTTACGCTGGATTATTTGAATCAATCGTTCATCAACGTAAACGATTCATAAGATTGTGGATATCCGGAAAAATACAAATTTTCTTTTAGCACCTCAATCATGATGTACATTTTACAGTAGATGATGCATATTTATATATTATAATGCATATGTATTTATATTCATATTTATATGGTATAAATAATTATTTTAAAATTTCCAATTTCACAACGAATAATCTTCGAACTGGATTATTTTATAACAAGAAAATAGACGGAAATTGACAACAAAAATTCGGTATTATAGTATCTATGTAGCGCAAAAGGATATGTAATTAACGTACATAGCCCATTAGCCACATAAGGTTCTATAAACTTTTAAAAAACGTGTTTAGAAAGGTTCTACAAACGATTCAGGAACCTTTTAAACGTTTATGAAACGTTTATAGAACCCTGAAATGTCCGCCTATAAACGTTCGTGAAATCATTTCACAAACGTTTGAGAACATTTATAGAACGTTCATGAGAAAACCTTATTTGAACGATTTCATGCGTTCATGGAACGTATTTATGAAACGTTTACAGAACGTTTCTCGAAGTTTTAAAAACGTTTTACATAACTTTTTGATAATCTTAATTAACGAATTGTACATTTTCTTAAGAACATTTCTAGAACGTTCTAAATCGTTTCCCAGTTAACAAGAGGTCTCACGGTGAGCTCGCTATTTCCTCCCTAAATCGAGCTCACTGTGAGCTCACTGGGTAAGGCTTTTTTTCAAATAAGCAACGATTATTGAAAGTATATACTTCGAGTACATTGTTTATTATAGATAAAATATATGATTGAACGGCTGAGAATAAAACTCGGACGATTAGAGACACATAGAGACAAAAAACATATAGTTTCGTATCTTTTTGTATTTTCTAGTTAATCCCCTGCAGTTACATTCGAGACCTTGATTTCCCTATGTGCCTGAAAAGTATTGAACATCTTGAGTATCCGCAATGTTTACCAGTCGTATTCGGAGCACTCTACTTCTTATACGAAAATGGTTAATGTTAACCATAGGTATTGCAAGATAGCGTTTCGCACGAAAATTTGTTCTATACAACCTTGAGACATTGAAAGACACCGCTTTTCTATGTCTAAATATTTAATACTTTCCTGGAACATTTATTGAATATTTCGATGAATACTTTATACTGCGTGTTACATCCAATGTTCAGTACAGATATTCCCAATAACTTTTTTTAATCTTTTTCGATCCTATACTTTCTGATAAAATAACTAGTATCTGCTTTGCAATGTTTGGAAAACATGTGTTTTTTGTCACACATGCAACTTTTTTTTGGTATAGGAAAAATGTTTGAAAACACATTTTAAAACGATTTCAATGTTACACTGAACAACATGATTTATTATATGTATTCACTGCGAAGATGTATTCATGCAAAAACAAACATACTATGTGAATTATTCCGTGTACTTAAAGAAACTTTTTTTTTGTTAAAGTGATTGTACAAATTTTTAATGCAATTTTTATTTTAAAAGGGGAACCCAGGCCCTCCGTGGAGACCGTAACTGACGGTCTCGCTTACGGGTACTTTGTGCAAAAAAAACCCGTAAACATATTTAGGTTTTCTAGAAAACTACGGAATAAAATAAATGATGTTTTTCTTTCGATTGATGCTTGAGGATATTTTATACCTTACTGAACATACAAAAGCGTATAAAAACAATGAAAAACACATGTTTATTCATTCTGAAAAACAAGTATTCCACGTTACGTTGGGCACAAAAAGCCAGGCAAGCCAGCGCGAATACAACGAAAGTCGTGTCTATCACTACAAATGAAAAAAACATTGGAGCTCATTCGGAGACAGCGCCTCTGAATATAAAGTCTTTAGACTTGTGAAAGATATTGGTTTGTATTGCCAAAGCGTCATTTTCTATTGCTCTCCAGAGTATTAGCATTTTATTTAAAAAATAAAAAATTTTTTATTAAAAATTTTATTTAAAATAAAAAACTAAACCTTCTCAGGCTCGATCCCGGGTCGCCCGAGTGAAAGTCCAACGACTATTCCGATGTGCCACTTGAGCTCCGGGAGATACTCACATCTGTGAACTCAAGTGAACTCAAGCAGTCAATACCCTAACAGCACACTTCGTCCCTGGACGTCCCTAGGATGTCCTAAAGTCCCAGGGACGTCCAGGTACGAAGTGCGCTGTTAGGATAATAAAAGATATTCATCAATCGTGAAAACACAATTTTCTATAAAACTCTTTAACATTTTTTCTAATTTCAATATTCGTTTCAATCTGAAAATTTTTTACCAATGAGATGTCGAATCGCTGTTGAAAAATGTTCATGAATAATTAGCTACAAACTAATTTGACCGAAAAATTCGAAATATTATTGTAACTCATCTTTTAATAAGCAAGTTTTAACGAGGCAAAGAATATTATATTATAATATGACGTTATTTGTTTATAAATAAAGAATAAATAATAATTTACAAGCAATTCCTGCTTAAAAATATTATAAATACGGATAAAGTAACGTTGAAGACGTAAAATTTTCAAAAAACACCGAAAAATAGTAGCTCCACAGCAAACGAGAAAATATTGGATGATCAAATCCTCAATTCAAACTCGACAACTTTGAATACTTGCCATAAAAGATCAAAGTGCTGACATGAAAAGTATTCAAAGTTATCGAGTTTGAATTGAGGATTTGATCATACAATATTTTCTCGTTTGCTATATCAAGAGCAATTTTTTGTGTCAATATTTGGTTTTTTGGTATGTATCGACAATGCTAGTTGACTGGAAATAGTTTCTGCAACATTTTTCTAACAAGTTGTGATAAATTTTGGATGAATAACTGCAGAAAAAAATGCAGTCACATTTTCAAACATCGATTCCTGTTTTATATTGTGGTCTTTGATTCTGTCAATCATCTGAAAAGATATGCAGCTACGATTTCTCTAGGATTGCTCTCAAATTGCTGTCAACAATAATATACGGAAATGATTGCTAGCACAGATTTTTTACAAATTGAAGGAAATATGAAACTATTTCTGTCAAACATTTCTTATAGTTTTCTCGGCAACGATGGTTTATGGGGTGGTTGTTCTGCGTTATTTTGTATTCCCTGGCGCTGCGTGGAGACCGTAAGATGGACCGTAAATTACGGTCTCTCTTACGGGTTCTTTGTGCAAAAAAGACTCGTAATAGAAAACGCTCGAAATAAAACATTTAAATCACAATAACACACAAAAAAATATGTAAAGATTCATTTTGTGCCAAATATTTTTAAAGTGCCAGTAGTATTACGTATAATTTATTATTATACTGTTTAAATATGAAAAAATGAATCCAGGCTGCTTACGTGAGACTATTTAAATCAATCTTTCATTAACGTAAACGATTCATAAGATAGTTGAAATCTGGAAAAACACAAATTTGCTTTTAGCACTAAAATCATGATGTATCTATTATATTAGGTGATACATATTTATATATTATAATAAATATATGTTTTGCATATTTATGACATAAACAACTATTTAAAAATTTCAAAATTTACAACGAATAAGTTTTAAATTGGATTATTGAAAAAAACGATTATAGACCGAATTCAAGAATCGACATCAAGAATCACATAATATGTACAGTATTTATGTAGCGCAAAAGGATATGTAATTAACGTAGTTACTTATAATTATGTATCATATTATATAATTATAAATTATACAGAAATCAATCTATCTGAAAAAGCTTGTACTTTTATGGAATCACATTTTTCATATTTAACAGAAATGCATTAGGTATTATTTAGATGATAATAAGGGTTTTTATAACTTTTGGATTATTTTGGACAATGTTTAAATAGATTCTCAAAGTGAATTAAAGCGTGTCAAGCGTGTCACGTAAATTCCACTTCATCACGGAATTTTGAAAAAAAAAACGTGTTTTTTATAGTCTGAGTTACTGATTTTGCAATGTTAATAATTCAAAACATTGGTATTTGTTGCTGTTATAAACAATCAGACTTTTTTGTAAGCCTTGATTAAAAAATTCACATCTCCAAAACCACTTGATATAATCAAATAAATTTTTTTTCGTGCATTTGTAAGAATTTTTTCTGTATTATAATTAAAAAACATTTCACAATTGTTTGCACAAACAATTGTCAACATAGTTTTTCATAAACAATTGTTATTTTTTAACGCTTCCTTAACGCTGAAAAATTGAATTTTTTTGGCTAATATTACGGAAAAAGTATACCTTAAATCATTCATTAATAGAATTTGTTTCTATTCTAAAGATATATAAATTTTTTTGTCGCGCGCTCAATTCACTATCTGAACGCTCGGCACATTCATGAATATTGCTTTTACGCCCTACCGGAGTAAATCCTATTTTGAAACCATTCCCATAATGGTTTTTGACGTCATTGATTCGTTTTCCAGCAGTATACACTGCTAGAAAACAAATAAAAAATCTGTCAATCACGTCAAAAACCATTCTGGGAATGGTTTTAAAATGGGCTAAAATGGGATAATCCGGTAGAGCAGCGTCAAATTTTGCCCTTGCACCTCATCTTACATTACGAACGAGATAAATTGAACAATAGATAACTGCAGAACTCTGAATTACTATAAAATAATAATTTTTATTGCCTTCATTGGTCATGTCAACATCAGAGCGACACGTCGAACAAACCATATGTGTATGTTCAAATTTTGATCGCAAACAAATACATTCATTCAATTAAGAATGACAATGTTTTTATATAGGTAAAAACTTCAATTTGCAAATTATTATGTTTCTAATATTAGATAATTTGAAACATAAAATAGTTAAATTAGTTGTTACACTTCATTACACTTTCTTATGAGTAATTATTCAGCATTATCTTTCTTGTTGTAATGTGTACGGTCGAAAACAAAACTTGGAAAAACTAAAATCTGAACGAAAGACGCCTGTAAATCTCTTACTATGTAAATTCGACTATATGCGCGCTTTAAAGTCAAAATTAACTAAGACCATTTACGTAAACGACCCTTACGAAAAAAAACTCAAGTCAAACCCAGTTGAGTTTTATTTCGTACACCCAATTTTGGTTTCCATAAGCAATCACATGTAGACCCAAATTGAGTGTTCGAAAAGAAACTCAGTTTCAGTTTCTTTTCTATAAGGAGAATATATTATCTATTAAAGAAATCAATAAATAATTGTTAAATATTACTTATAAATATTGAATTATCATATATATGTAAACATGAACTAAAGATAAAATAATATAGTTATTTTGTGAGTAATGCAACAAGAAACTTATTCAATTTTTACTTCAAAAAGTGTGTAACCGGCGTTTTCATTAAAATAGTTTAGGGTTGTCTTATGTACGTACATTTTTTCCCCTTCTAAGTTTCGTTTTCAACCATTCGTGTAATATTAGGTAAGTAAATACCGATTTGAATAATGAGGTGTTTAACTAAAACAAAATGTTCGTTGTTAATTGACCAAGTGTATTTGTTTGCGAATAAAATTTGAACACGTGCCGCTCTGTTGTTGACATGGCCAATGTAGGCAATGAAAATTATTATTTTATAGTAATTCAGAGTTCTGCAGTCATCTATTGCTAAATTTATCTCGTTCGTAATGTAAGATGAGGTGCAAAAGGCAAAATTTGACGCTGTAAAAGCAATATTGCTTAACGTGTCGAGCGCGCAGATAGTGAATTGAGCGCGCGACAATAGTATATTACGTACCTAGGACATAAATTTTTTATTTACGAGTGTGAAGTTTGTAGACTGAGGCGAAGCCGAGGTTTACAAACTTCACACTCGTAAATCAAAAATTTATGTCCTAGTTACGTACGATATTTTATGTTCCGAGGGCGAGAAAACGAATTTTGAGATATCGAACTGGACGAAAAACGCGTTTTCTATGCCAGAGGCACATAAAAAAATGTATATATCCTTATAACAAAAAAAAAAAAAATTCTATTGATGTATTGTTTAAGGTAAACGTTTTCCGTATTATTGGCCAATAAAATTCAATTTTTCAGCGTCAATGAAGCGTTCAAAACTACAATTGTTTATAAAAAACTATGTTGACAATTATTTGTTTAAACAATTGTGAAATATTTTTTGATTATAATACAAAATAAACTCGTACAAATACACGAACACAAATTTATTTGATTATATTGAGTTGTTCAATTGGAGATATGAATTTTTTAATTAAGGCTTACAAAAAAGTCTGATTGTTTATAACAGCAACAAATACCAATATTTCGACGAATTATTTACATTGTAAAATGAGTCACATGTAGGCCGAAAACATAGACACGACTTTCGTTGAGTTGGCACTGGCTTGTCTGGCTTTTCGTGTCCAACGTAACGTGGAATTATTGTTATTTTCTGAATGAATAAACATGTGTTTTTTTCTGTTTTTTTTTTTAAATACATTTTTGTATATTCAGAAAGGTATAACATATTCTCAAGCATCAATTAATATTGAAACATAATTTATTGTATTGCGCAGTTCTCTAGAAAACCTAAATATGCTTACGGGTTTTTTTTGCACAAAGTACCCGTAAGAGGGACCGTAAATTACGGTCTCCACGGAGCGCCGGGGTCGTATAACAACGAATGGAAACTTATGTATTTATTTAATAAAAAAAGTAATTTAATGTTGAAAACCGTTAAATTGTCCATTTGATAATATTTTTACATACATTTTGATACAAGAAGCAATGTTATTAACAATGTTATTTTTAACTATAAAAACTACGAATAAAAATAGAAAACGGATTCGATTATTAAATTTCTATTGACAATCACAAATAATGACAATGATAAACAAACAGTGAAAATTTATTCAAGTGTTTTGGTTACAGAATTGCCAAAAACGTAATAAAACCTTCGTGAAGTTTCTCTTACTTTCATTTAGTAAAGCTAATATGGTTGATATACGACTCTCAACTGCCAGACCCGTCGATTTATAGGTGGCGAAATTTCAAGTGGTCGTGTTTTCCTCAATTTTAATTGAAATCGTTTCAAACTTAAATAAGTGACGTATTACGTTATAATGAACAAACAATCGTGAGGTTCTTGAAAAATTTAAAAAATAAAAAAAATACGAGCCCTTTTCCGCTCTCCTGTAAAAAAATCGGGAATGGCGGTTATACGACTTTGAATATCCACCTCTCATTTATTTCAATATATCTATTATTTATAATTTAGGTTGTTTCTTGTCACTGGGTATAAAATTTATACATTCTCCACATATTCGATAGCCCAATTAAATATTTCTTTCTTTCTCTGTACACATCACTGTCGACGCGTTTCGGATCCCTTCTCAAGACGTCATAACAACAGTTGTAAAATATCATGTCAAACAATCGAAAAACTTCATCTTCTTCCAAACTATTGAATCTCAACACGATGTTAACATTATAAACTATCGTGACAAATCCCCGAGTTTAATGGATAGTCCAATTCTTTCACGATTGATGGAATTACGATTTCAGATGTTAACAGTCGGAAAGCCTGTCTGAATTATTTATAATTGTAGCATTAGGATATCTTTGAAATCGATTTGCAAGCTTAAACTTGCAATTTTTATAAACTACAATTTATTTTTCATGTAAAATTATACGGTATATTATTTCTAACGTCTTGAAGTACTTATTTTTTTAGTATGTATAATGTTTAAAGCGTTACCTCGTATTTGTAGGAATTTTCTACATTGATTTCTAGAACTCGATGCTTTGGTTTTCATAGATTTTTAGTATTTTTATAGATTTTTTAGATTATATCTGCATACACATTTAAGATATTCATCGCGTGCTAGTACTTTAAGGATTTTTCGTACTTTATGCCATTTGTGAAATTTTCAATGATATTCAGGTTTTCTAACATATGTGGCGTGGTATGAATAAACAGACCTAATAAGCCCACACGCTTTGGCAGAAAATCCTACTCAAGAACATTAGAAAGTAAGCTGAAACATTTGGGCCTGTTGGGTCGGTTTCTCCGTACCACATTACATATTACTAGCATTTTCGTAGATTCTTATATAAGTTTTGACCATTCTTTATGATCTAGAATTAGAAAATTATTAAATTTTCAGTATTTTAAAGAATTTGACACAGAATACAATCTGCAATAGTAACTGGTATTTCGTAGATTTCCAGTACTATAGTCTTGATCGTATTCTTTCAGTACTTTTACAGTTTGAACGATTAGCTGGCAATTTTATAGATTTTTATGTAGATATCTAGAATTCGATGCTTCAGAATTAAAATTTCTATAGAAACCCTAGTAATTCTGATTCTTATATAAACCTTATAAGAAAATGAAATTTCTTATAAAAATACAATTTCTTATAAGGTGCACCTTATAAGAATGCAATTTCTTACAAAGTGACCTTATGAAAACCTTATAAAAAACTGGAATTTCTTATAAGGAATGGATCGAAAAAATTTTATAAGGTTCTTTTCTCATAAGGTTTTTATAAGGTTCAAAATTGCTAGGGAATTTAGTCATTTTAAAGTTAATTTAAGGAAATGATATCTAAATACATAGATTTCGAGTATTTTATGGATTTTTAGTATTTTTTATTTATATATAATTAAAATTAAGTAAGTACCTAGCATTGATTTTTAGAAGCTACATTTTATAGATTTTTAGTGTTTCAATGCACTTTTCAGAAAGCAGTTTATCTCCATGCATGGATTTCAAGTATTTCATAGATTTCTAAAACTTTGAGTGTATTTTGTATTTTTAAGATTTCCGAAATCGGATGCTTAAGGAATAAAAGTTTTGTAGATTATTGCTATTTTTTCATAAATTTTTGGGAAAAACTAATGTATAATTTGAGTACCTCAGATTTCTATTATTTTAAGCCTTATTAACGTTTTTCAGAAGTTATGAAATTTCGAAATATTTTCAAGTATTCTTCTAGATTTCTATTATTTTTCTGTTCACATTTTTTTTTTATTATTATAATTGAGTAGGATGTTCTAAGTTCTTTATGGATATCTAGCATTTTGAAAATTCAGAAACAGATTTCTAGAATTCGATATGCTAGAATCTGATATTTTATAGATTTTTAGTACTCCAGTAAGTTTTTGAGAAAACAGTATCTTCATAGTAGATTTTAAGTATTTCACAGATTTTCACAACTGTAAGTTTATTCTGTGTTTTTTCAATATTCGTTAATTTTATTGAATTTTCTAGTATTTTGATGTATTCCTACGTAGATTTTTGGAACTGGATAGGATTAAAAGTCATGTAGATTTGTACTATCTTCGAAAATTGTATCCTTGTAGTATTTCAGTATATATGTTAGAGATTCCCATTACTTTTAATAATCTTTATATTTTCCAGTATATTTGAAATTTCGTAGTTTTTTAAAAGTATTTCTATGTAGATAGTTGCTGTGTACGTTTCAAGAATTTGATGCTCTCAATTTGAAGGCGTTATAGACTCTAAATATTTCAAACTATTTTCCAGAACGCAGTTTTTTCTAGATTCCTAGTGTTTCAAAGGTAGTTAATTCTCCTGGTATTTTTCAAACGTTATGAATATAAATCAAATTTGAATTATCTTCTGATCTTTTCATCAATTTCTGCATAAATTTTTATAATAATATGCTCTAGGATGCGATTGGGGCCCACCTGTAAGGGCTCCGATTGCTATATTGTAGATACAAGCCTGGTGGAGGAGAATAGAAGACTTTCTCTCTCGCTGTGGTAACTTGAATGCAGTGTGTCCAAAATCGCGCCTTCACCAGACCCTTTTGCTAGTATTCCTTTTTGACCTTTTTCTGGACTCTAATTACTATCGAAATTATTAAATTTTCAACAATCATTTATATAATCTTTTAATTCCTGAGATATAGAACAGGAATCTTTTCGATTTCACTAGTTAAAAATGAGAATATACATCGAGTCACCATACAAAATTTGTATTCATGTGCAAAATTTAGATGGTTTAACACTCGGGAAAGGGAATTTTCTGAAATTTCATAATTGAAAATTTTTCAGAAACTTGCAATTTTCTTTATTATCTTGATATGCAGAGGGGAACGTAAAAGTACCTAGAATTTGAAAAAATAAATTAAAACTATTATGGATATTCAAAAAATATACAAAATAAAATACTAGTTTTATGGCTGAGAATTTTATTTCAAAATTCAATTAATAACACAAAACAAATACATCGATAACATACATAGAAGCTTTTAAGACTTGCACTTGATTCTTTCTCAGTCTTCGTAAAAATGACAATGATAGAAAAAGTGATAGGTCTCTTAGAAGCTTCTTCGTAATTTCCACCTTCTCGACGGTAAAATGACAGACTGATTTTTTGTAAGATATAAAACAATTTTATGTACAAACAAAAAATGCTAATCAGTACAATGTTCTATGTCATACTATTAGAAGCTCAAATTTCAATTAATTTTATAAAGAAAACCAAATTCATCTAAAGTTGCTAATCTCGCCGATACTACTCAATTTTTATCAAAAATTCAGCTTCAACGAGAAATTATTCGGAAACCAAATTATCGATCCACGAAATAAAAAAATATACACGATTTGGCTAACAAACGGATGTAAAAATATATAAAAACCGAAATTTTTGAAAGTTGGTTTATAAATTTATATCAAAATTTTATCGAAGGCGCTGCAAAATACGAAGCAGCTGATAAACTAACACTAGGCTTTTACTTTCGATGTACATAAATGTGCGAAAATTGATATAATCCATTTCACATTAAAAAGTTTTGAAATTTTAATTAAAAGATCAATTTTCGCACATTCCTGCTATCAATTATTTCCCTCGCGTTTCATTTTATTTGCGTTATATGTCGTGTAAATGTCTTTCCAAGTATAAAATTCTAAATAATCATATACAATTTTTGTACAGTCATTATCGCATGTTAGAAGTTGCGATGGAAATAACATCTTTGATGATACTTATTTTTAGAAATAATAAAAAAAATTTCAATTATTTCACCACATACTGTAAGTACGATTTTTTGAAAAATTGCTACATGCCATCGAAAAACACTTCATTTCCATCATTTGCGTAACACGTAACACTTGCAGCAAAAAATTATCTCATCCGAATTTCGGATTTGCTAATTTTTCCTATTTCAGCACAGATTTACATAAAACAGAGTGTTAGGTCTTATCCTGTGGATAAAATTTAAAATTTTCTTTGAAAGGTTTATACATAGAAAATAATATTTATATATTAAATATATATTTTAAATATTTCTTTCGATGGAATAGCGAATCCAACCCTTAAGAAAAATTCAATTAGCACAATTTTCTTCAATAAAAATACTATATATATTAATCTCTAAATTTTGAACGCACGTTTGTTGTTTTGTCCAAAACATAAACGAATTTATCAAGTTTTTTCCCAATAACAACCAGGATAGTCAGACACCCTGGTTCAGGTAAGTATAAAAATGACGACGATTTTCTAATCTCAAAATGTGTAAGGTCCTCCGTCATTCTCCATAATAATTGAAAATTTCGTAATGTGACACGTCAGATAAAAAAATAACGACTATATTTAAAAAAAGTATTTCTTAATAATGTCTGAATCGCTCATACACTTTTTTCAATTTAAAAGTCCTTATTTCCTTTAGAAGATTTAATTTATTTTAAGCCAGAGAACCTAAAAATTTGAAGAAATTCGATGAGTTCAAAAAGTTTGTGAACATTTTTATTGAGTAAAAGACGAGTGGAAATTTCGAAAAAATTGCTCGATTTTTAAAAATATTTTCTGGAATTATCAAAGATTTTTGTTGCGATAGTCGATGTTTTTGATTTTTGAGAGAGTCCAATTCATCAAATCATAGTGATGAATCATACGAAATCATAGTTTTTTTGCATTTTAATCAATTTTTTTCAATATAAAATGTGTGGCTCATTCATAAAAATATTTCAGAAGTATTATATTACACAACAGGTGCAAGATTTGACTTAACGATATTTCCAATTTTACAATTGTGAATATTAAAATTTTGTCAATTTTTATTCAACATTTTTTGGATTTATAAAAAGTAATAAGAAATATGTTTTCTGAGAGCGAAAACTGAATAAATCAATGAAAAATCCTTGAAAGGTTGCATTAACTTTAAAACGAGTGGGAATTTTGAGTTTCGATTCCAAGTGCTTTAAAATGAGTTTTTTAAGCTATATAATATTGCTAGGAATTATGTTATTTGTTGAATAAGATGAAAATTTGCAATTCGTTAAATTACTCAAGAATTTGCAAATAAAAAAACAGGTGTGATATGCGGCGTAACGATATTTCCAATTGCAGAATTATGAAGATTCAAATTTCAACAGTTTTTAATGGATGTTTTTTGAACTTCAAAGAAAGATCAAATTTCAACAAGATAGCTAAATAATTTTAAAAAATTCGACGAATTTAGAAAAATTAGTGGAAATTTGAAAACAGGCGGCAATTCCGAAAAATTGCCATATTTTTTTGAATGAATGAATTTTCTGGAACCATTTAACATTGTTTAAACGTTCAAAATATTTTTTATGGAAATCAATGTTGTTAATTTTTGGGAGATTCAAATTCCTCAAATTGTAGTAGGATTTTCGATAACAATTTTATTCGGTATTCTTCGTATATTTATTAATTATTTGAATTGGAAAAGGTCGTTTGTCAAATTTTATCAGAAATAGTATATTATGCTACGGATGCAGTATTTGTCATTACCATATATTTACATGATCATTTTCATTAATTGTAAGGATTCGAAACTTGTCTGTTTTTTTATATATATATATATATATTTTTCTAATCACAGAATAAAATTAAATTTTGCACATGAAAACCAATTTCAAAAAATTTAACTAGCTTCAGAAAAATTGTGAAAATTTGTATGAAATTGAATATGGGTGAAAATTCTCAAGAATCGCAAGATTTTTAAAGTAAGTTATCTTGAATCATTAAACGTTTTTTGGATATCTGAGTATTTTTTGTCATATTCGATTTTTTTCGTTTGTTAGAGATTCAAATTGTAGACATTTTATTGGAATATAAAAAAATTGTCCAATATATTATAAAAGAGTATATTACGCAGCAGGTACACATTAATCTTGTAGAACGATATTTTCAATTCTAGAATTTCAAGAATTCGAAACTTGTCAATTTTCTCTATAAGTTATTTGAATTTCAGAGAAAAATGGATACTTTGAAAAAATTGCATATTTTTTCTCAAGCCACTCAACGTCGTTTGAAATTCGAAAATATTTCTTGTAATATACGATATTCTTAATTTTTAGGAGATTCATTGTTGTGAAATTGTAGTGGAATTCTTAGTGATTAATTTTTTCTAGTCTTTTTCAAATAATATTCATTATTTTTTGAGTTCAGAGAACATTTGGGTTGTTTACCTAATTATATCAGAAATCGTAAATTAAACAACAGGTACAATATTTGTTATAACGATATTCAAAATATCCTTTCAAACTGTGAATTTTGAGATTCTCTGCCGAAAACAGGAAGCGAATTCACATACGAAACACCGATTTCTGTATATCCTAGTGTCTATTTTTTTAAAACTATTTAACTAAAAAATTTTGAGGCATCACCTATACGAAATAACTGTTTTCAAGCAACACTTGGTTTTGATCTTTCTTGAAACAAAGTGTGAACATGCTTCATGAAGAACAGTTGTGAAATTATCTATTTTCTTGGATTTATTTTTTTCTTCCATATCGCGTTTTTTATAAATTACTATTTTAATCTAATGGTAGCTTCTATAACATGATAAAAAAGTTTGTGCGTTCAATCGTCGACGGAAAACCTTGAAATTTAGAGGTTAGAAACGATGGGCCCAATTTTAGAGATTTTCAAGTGGCCGGTCTGAAATTAAACGAAAAACAGCGTGGTCATTGATTATTAATTTTTTGCGCTACTCGAGAAAAAACGCACGATCGCTTTCGTTCCCATTACACGCAAAGTAGTACCTGACCTTCAGATAAAACGGGCGTTAGTACCGTGTGAAAAAGTTGAAAACCTTTCAACTTTTCACGATGCGCGAAAACGCGCGTTGTTTCCTCTTTCGGTGCACAAAATACTATTCCGAAAATATTAATGCAAATATTTCTCTACGCTGCAAAGTATCGATATAGCCTTTGATGAATTCCGAATAAATATTGACATCCAAATTTTTAAGGGCGAATTCCATGGATACTTAATATTACGAAAGCCAGAACCGAAATTGTACAAAACTGTCGATATCTGTTCCATCGATCGGTTAACGAATCACTTATCCATTCATTCTCACAAGCATGTAGAAAAAATAGAAAAATTTATTCGATCGATTTGAGTCAGGCCTCCTACACTCACTCTTCATAAAATCTGTAAAACTGTCCATTACGCAAATGGTGTTTCGTGTTTTGATAAGAATTTTAATGAAAATAATAAAATTATGAAAATTACGAAAAACAAAGAAAATGAAAAGGATTGTTAATACTTGCAGAAATTCCAAAAAAATGTGTATGATTTCAGAGAATCCTTATAAAGTTTGAGGTTAGCGAAAAATTATGAAAATTCCGTAAAATCAAATTAACTGTAAAACTGATAGAATTTTTAGAAAATAAAAAAATGGTTTATCGCGTATGACAGTCGTCAATGAATTTGAAAATGTCAATGGAAGTCTATAAATTGTTAAATCATGAATATTCGAAAACAGTTATTATTTTACAGATTATAAATAATTGTAGAAATTCAAGAAATTCGTAGGCTTTCGGAAGATAATGATAACATTTAATGTTGAAGATTGTATGGAGTTTCATATATTCTGTAAAAAAGTAAATACATTGAGAAAGAATCATTATATTTTAGAAAAAAAAAAATAATAATAATTAGTATAATTGTGCACTGGGTAATGTATAATAATAATAATTTTTATTTCCCAGTCAAATTTAAAATTTCATTTATTCACAAAATTTCAAATTTGACTGGGAAATTGAAATTTTATTATAAATAAATAAATAAAATTTTGTTTCGTACGAAGATTGTCGATATTCAGAATGACTTAGATTAAAACATGGAAATTTCAAAAATCTAGAAAAAGTAAAAAACATTAAAATTGTTATAAACCGTAGAGATGTCTGAGCCATTAGAAAAGTTTTTTTCGAATTTCCTGAAATGTTGAAACATTTTTTAGTTTCTGGAAATTATGATAATTTCGTAAAATTACAGAATCTGTTGAACATTCTGAAGAAGAAAAAAAAACAATCAAACAATTTTCAATTATTATGAAAATTTTAATAATAATTTAAAAGTTTTCAAATTTCAAAAAATTAAAGTAAATTGAAAATAAAAGAAATCTTTAATAAATCTGACAAATTCGGAAAATTTGTTGGATTCCGGGATGTTTTGATGAATTTTACAAAATGTACCAAATAAAGACATGAGTGTAAAAAACTTAAGGAATTTCGTAAAACTACAGAAACTGTATGAAATCAGAAAATACATCTAAAATCAAAATTTAAAAAATTTTTATTGTACGGCAATTGTCGATCATCGCAAAATTTGCAATAACAATTTACAAGTTTTGAAATTTCGAAAAATTGAAATATAGAGAAAATATGAGAGACTTTTGGTAAATCTAACTTATTATTACTTAGTTTAAATCTTATGTCCAATAAAATTTCATTATATGTTTAAGTTCAATTGAATTGATTTAATTGATTTTCATAAAAAATTTAGTTGTTGAAATTGAATTCTAGATTGTGTGGTATTTTTTCCTTGTGACATTGTATATATAGTACTCGAAAGAGCTAAACAATCTATGATTCAAATAAATAACCATTTCTAAAAAAGGAAAAGTCTGTAAGTATAATATTGAAATTCTCTGGCGAATGTTAAAAATATGGGAAAACCTGTTTTTTTTATATAAATCGAAATCGTTACTGTTTTTTTTTTTTTTTTTTTATTAAGGCGCATTTGAATGACGATGTAATTACTACGTGAAAATGGCTTAAAACATGTGCTAATTTCAAGGGATGAACTTCACCTAATAATTGGCTTTTATTTTCGAAGAAAATACAAGTTAAATCAACGCGCGTAGCACTCTACAGTATCTAGCATTAATATATTTTAGGGAATTTGAATAGTAGAGACATTATTTTAAACAATTTTATAAATTCCTTAAAACTATAGAACTTAAGGGGGATTCAGAAAATTTTCGAAAATCAAAGTCAAAAAATGTTTAATTGTACGGCGAATGTTGATTATCGTAAAAGTTTCAAGAACAATTTGTAAAGTGCGAAATTTCAAAAAACTGAAATAAATTTAAAATATAAGAATAAATTAAAAATTTAAAAATAAATTTAAAATAAATCTGAGAAATTCAGAAAAATTCTGGGATTCCAGGAAGTATTTATAAATTTTAGAGAATTTCGAGAATAGATATTCATGTACACAATTTTATAAATTTCATGAAATATAGCAACTGTGTGAAATTCAAAAAACTTTCCAATAAATAAAATATATTTTGTCTTACAAGGGTCGTCAATTTTTTTAAATATTTCAATAAAAAATAGAATTTCAGAAAATACCGAAAGATTAGGTGAACGCTTACAAATTTAAAAAACTGTTGACCATTCTGAATAACTTGGAGAACATATAGTAGCTTAGGAATTGTTAATAAGTTTTATAGATTGTGAAAAAATGTGTATATTTTATGAAACTATCATTACTGTGTTAAGTTCTAAAAATTTTGAAAATACCTATCTGGAAATTTTCTCGTATGGTGAAAGCTCAACAATTTTGGAAATATCAATAATAATATAGAAACATGGAAAATTTTTAGGCATCGGAAAAGGTTGGAAATATAAGACCTTCAATACTTCGAAACATAACAAAATTCATAGGATATCAACAATTTTCAATAAATTTTGTTAATTTCGTAAAATTCAAAAAGATTACTTTAAACGACAGAAACTGTGATTTTCTCCGATTTTTTTTTAAATCAATAATTAGCCGTTTTGAATTTTTAAGATTTAAATAAGAACAAAAATATATTCAACTTTTTAAATAATTAAAATAAAATATTTAAAATTGGAAGGATTGTCAATAATTTAATGAAGAAATTCGAAAAGTCCTAGAATCTACGAAAATATTTAAAATTCTGGAAATTACGTAAAACTACAGAAACTCAGCAATAATCTCAACATTTTTTTCAAAATTAAAAAAATTTTCATCGTACAGAGATGATCCATGAATCATCTTAATAAAAATCAAGGAACTGAAAAAATTTTTAAATATTCAGACACATCCACAAGTAAAAATATTGTTAGCGATTCTCAAATCTTACTACTACTTCCACCATATTCAAAGTTTTTGTCGCGACAAGATTTTCCTGGGAAGTGTAGGAGACCTGATTCGAGTTAAAAATTTTGCACGGATGAAACTAACATGGTGAAAATTACCAAAATTATTGGTAAAAAATTTTCTACCGAGATGTTCCAATATTGAAATGGACAAAGTAAAAAATATTGATAAAATACCAAAGATTAACTAGAAAAACTCCGATCCATTACAACCAAAAATCCTTTTCAAGGAATAAGAACTGTGAATGAAGAACTCCTTTATTCCCAAGCTTACAGTCATCTTCAGAAAAATATTTTTCTTCGTACTACCCCCCCCCCCCCCCCCCATTGAAATCCAATCATTCTATAACTATTTCTGAGATTCCCTCGTCAAATAAATATAAAAAAATAATACAATTTACATCCTTCTCACGTTACTTGGAAATCTCTTTTTTTTTAAAAAACATCAATTACACTCATATTTTCCTGCAAATAACTGGAAGCTCAAAAACAAAAAAGAATACTTCATTCCATTTCTCTTTCCTTGAAAACGATTTTCGCCTCCAACAGGTCGCAGTTTTCATTGCCACCATTACAAATGAAGCGTCTTTATAATAATTAAAATATCACAAGCCTCTATGAACACGAGGAGAAGGATTTTAGAAACAAGTGACGTCATTGGCGCTGACCTTGTGGGGCGAGAGGGTCTCCAAATCCATGCCAAAAGGCACGGATGTCGAGACACATTTACTCCCACCATCGCTTTCCTCGCTAAAAATGTTGCACATGATCCGGTCGTCGTACAACGAGAACCTGGCGTTGGACTGCGAGCGCCCTCGCACTTTACGAACGGACGGCGGCAAGTCCCCGGGAGTCTTGATTCTCATATTCGGGTCCTTCAAAGCCCCAGTACTAGTCCCCACGCTGAAGACCTCGTTGAACTTGTCCAAACTCTCCTGCCTGCTGAGGTTGTTCTCGCTCTTTCCAATATTTAGGGGCAGTGTCGAAGGTCGTTTTCCCTCGACCCTCAAATTCTTGTCATTCGACTTTTCCACGATGCCATTGACATATTTCCCACCCGCGGAGAGGGTGACGTTTGTGTCGACCGTTTTCGTCGGTGTGTTTTTCTGGGCCAGCAAATTCGACTTCGAGTCCTCGCGCTCGATTTCACATTTCACGTATGCGTGGCTTTTTTTGCTGGCCAAGATCCGCTTGAGTTGTACCCAGCCGGAGAAACGGCCTCCTCTTCTAGGACTTTCGTGCACTGGGGGATGCTGCTCGTCCACGTTGGTTTGTTTCTGCTTGTGCGATGAGGAAGACGAGCTGTTGTCACTGCTGATGACGTTCTGAACGTAGGGAATGGGAGTCGCGGGACGCAAGGAGTGCTGGCCCAGGTAGTCGTGGGTCAGGAGACTCTGGGATTCGGGGAGGGCGCGGTACTGAGCCCCGTTGCTCATGTGCTTGGAGGACTTGTCGACGAGGAAGTTGCCGTTGCATGCCAGGTCGTCCATCGAGTCGGACTGCGTCATCAGGTTGCGCTCCATGCAGGGGTTCCGACCTTGGTGCGGTTGGAGGGTCGCCTGGGCGTTGGGGGCTATTTCGTTGGAGTTTTTGACTGCGGAGGCAATTACATTTTAAGCATTTTATTCATCCAAGTTTGCACTTTATTCGAAATTCCTCCAGTTTTAGACAAGTAAAGTAGCAAAGTGCACTTACAACTGTGCTCGTGGGCACCGTCGGATGGAGAAAAACTAACGAGGTTTTCTATGACAGATTCATGGCTGGGTTCATCCTGCCGATGAGTGAATTGCACAGTGTGGGCGTTGTCTGCGTGGTTTGAGTTTTCGTTATAAAGACTATTTGTAGTCGAAGGCACGATTCCGCAATGGGAGTTGATCATGGGGCTTGTTTCGGTGAAGTGCATCGCCACTGGAAAAATTTAGGTTGTAGCTATTCAACATCGACATAGAACAGTTTTTTTTTTCAACATCATTTTTATAATAATCTTCAGTTTGTTAAATTGCACACACTGTGAAGTGATTATTGTCACAATGGCGATTAGCTTAAACTTTCTATGCAATACCTAGTTTCCGGTCCTAATGTGAGCATGAATTTACTGGTTAAAAGAAAATGTATCGGTATCGGGGTGAAATCAAAGTATGTTTTCAAAGATCCACACATATTCATCTGAGAATGATACAAATTCTCATAGGAACGATGCACATACCTACAGCAACTTTTAAGTAAATAGCGATTGTGAATTTCTATAGTATAATGTTGATAGATTTAAGGTAATATTCGAGTCTCATTCGAGTTATCAATAATTCAAAAACTTTAGGAATCTCGGCTGATTAAAATTATCAAGTGCAACATAACCTGTTGCCTTTTGCGCATTTTGTAATTTTTTTTTATTTCAAATGTCGCGTGGATTTTTAAGCATCTGTGAAATTCCCATTATGAAATTTGTCAGAATGTCATATAATTTAAGTAATTATCTCACAGTTTTTAAATATACAATTTCACATTTCTATTGCGGCCTACACAAATTCTTACATTCTTAACTTTCTCTTTAAATTTTAGTAAACTTACAAAGTATCGAAAAATACTTGTAAGATTCTAATTTCTTGTAAGTTTTTAGGTAAAAGTACTTACAGAAATTCCGAAATTACGTAAGTTTGTCTGTGGCCCCTCAAAATTTACTGAAAAATATCTTCTAAAAACTTATTAAACATTTTATGAACTTATGACTTTCAACTGTACCTTATCACTTTTATAAAATATTTTTATAATATAACTTAATTTTGAAAGTTAGTGAATTTTCAAGATTTGGGGAAACCATTTTGAATTTACAAGTACGAGAGTGAACTTTGTATATTCAGCAACCTACAAAGCGTAGGTTCACATTTTTTTGTCTTCTCAAGGAATATTAAATTAGCATTGTATGTGAGGCTACTTTATTGTGCAAAATCAGTAACTTTCTACATTTTTTTTATATTAAACTTTTTACATACGTTATATTGCCATTTAAATGAACATCATTATCATGTATAATTGATGTTAAAATTTTTTTTTTTCTTTTTGAAATTGAAAGGTACAGATTTTTAGAATTTCCTTCAAGTTTTCGTATTAACTTGTAGAAATTTCAGTAAACTCATAAGGTTACATAAAATAATTTGTATGATTTTCAACTACAAACATTTTTCTAGGTAAAAGCCTTATAGAAATTTGAAAATTCGCTAAATTTTTGCACACCGCTTGATAATTTAACAAAAAGTATTTCAAGGTTTTTCAAAAACTTTTAAAACATTCAAGGCAATTCTGATTTTTTACTTAACTAGTCGTAAAATATTTTTAAAATTATACATCGTCTTAAATTTGATTAAAATTTTATAATTTGGGTTAACTATTTTTAATTTACAAATATTATAAGTATATTTAATATATTCAGCAATCCCGAAGAGTAGCTTTACATTATTTTTGTTTATTCCTTTTTTAATGATTGTTTAATTTGCATTGTATGTGAGGCTAGTTTATTATGAAAAATTTTCTCTTAATTTGTATCGTATTTTTAACGCATTTTATATTGCCATTAAAATAAATATCACCGTGTAAATTTTTTGTCGAATTTTATTTTCTCCTTATTGTAGTTGGAAGATATAAGTTTCTGGAATTTGTTATAACTTTTAGTGCAAACTTATAATAATTTCAGTAAACTTATAAGGTACCATGAAAAAATGTGTATGTTTTTCAATTTTTTATACTTATCGAAATTTGAAAATTATTTGAATTTTTGTACAATACTTGATAATTTAACGAAAGTTACAGGCTTTTCGAAGAACCCAAAGAAAATTCAGATATTTGCGAGTTTCAACTTCACTAGTTTTGGAAAATTTCCAAAATTACACATAATCCTGAGAGTAAGTGCAATATCAGAATTCAGGTGAAATATTTTTAATTTCCAAACATAAGTTTGTATTTCGTATATCCAGCAACCTCAAAAAAGTAGTTTCCATTATTTTTGCTTGTTTCCTTTTCATTTATTATTGCATTTGCATTTGTTGTGAAGCTACTTGACAGTGAATAATAAGTATCTTAATTAACCTACTTTTTATTTATATTTTATCTCTAACGTGTTACATTATTATTATCTAGACCATGTAATAATCTATATCTTTATATCGTAAAAATTAATTTATTTTTACTATCCATTGATAAATACATAATACAAATTCGAATACAGTTACATCGAAGACATCAAAAAATATATTTAGTTAATTTTCCAAAAAATGAGAATCACCACTCAATATGCAGGTACAAAAAAATCATGGAAATAATAATTAATTGTTTAGAAAAATCAACTCATGGAAATCTGCATACCTCGATGTGACTGCAACTCCATCAAACGTTCCTCAATGCAAAGGGCAGTTAACCGAGCTTCAGCGTCCGCGTCCCAACAATCTTCCATGGTTTCTTTTATCAACCGCAGGCCTTGTTTTTCCACCAAATTTCCCTCCAAAACTGGCCTTACTTTGTCCCTCGAAACAAGAATTTGCATTTGCTCGAACGTCGGATGAGAACCTAAAACAAATAAAATCAGTCGTTCTATTTAGTATTTCACGCAACATACACAACTCATGAGTAATTAAAAAAAGATTTAAATGAAAACTGCGTGTAGATATATATTTAACTACGAAAATTCCTGATCAAGAAAAAAAAAAACCATTTTTTTTCTTGGCAAAAAAAGCTCTCTTTTAAGTTTTTTGGTTGTTCTGTATTTGTTTACCGATTTCATTTTCGAATGGTTGCTTATAGGCCGGAACGTCGTTTCCTGGGGCATAAATATCGGAGCAGCGCGAGACGAGTTCCCAGAGTACGAGGCCTATCGCATAGACGTCGATTTGCTTGAGCGAGCTTTCGCAGTCCCTCAAATTCACGGCCCCCTCCAGGATTTCCGGCGCCATGTAGCGCAGTGTCCCCACGTCGTTAATGGACTTGGTCTCGGCGTGTTGCTCTTCCCCGTTTGTGAAATACTTGGAGCCGGAAATTTGGACGGCCAAGCCGAGATCACAGATACAGCACGTGCCGTCCGCTTTGATCAATATGTTCCTCGAGTTCAGATCTCTGTGTGCGATGCATGGCTTCGATTTGTCTACACCCCAAAAAAATGTTTTTTTTTTTTTTTTTTTTTTTTTTTTTTTTTTTTTTTTTTTTTTTCATTTTAATGATGAATATACAAAACAAACGTTTTTTATTTCATTTATTGTACGTTTTATAGACTAAAAAGGTATCGTTAAAAAAATGGTGAAGTAGGCAAATTTGTATGGACAAATTGACAAAATTTTAATGATTTATTGAAAATCAACTATGTCACATTTTAGGTCTCATTGATTTTTAGAGCTGATTTTTGAATCTAATTTTCCACAAAATAATAAGGAAAGTCAGATGTAAAGGAATAAAAAATAATTTTAATTACGGATTGGATAAATTGAAAAAAAAAATTTAGAAATTAAACGAATTTGTGATTTTCAAATTCTTTGTGAATTTCGTTGAAATCCATATTATTCCAGTTCAGAAAAATAAAAATTTTTCATGTCAATACAAATTCACTATCTTTATTTATCATTATCTTAGTGATATCAATTAAATTATTTTTGAAATCGAATATCTGCATATCTTAATTCTTCAATACAAAATTATTTCGTTTCATTTTTTAGTTATTCAAACATAAGTTTGCTATTTTCGAATGATTCTCACATTTCGCATTTGAGTTCCAGTCCAAAGTTTTTATATTCAATAAAAAAAATTCTAATTTTTTCAATTATAACTGCTTAAAATGCAGTGAATTCTTTTTATTGATGCGAGTTTATCATTCATTCTAATAATAAAACAAATTTACAATTATTTTGAAAATCCTTGATCCAAAATATCAAGATCACAAATCTTTCAAAGCAAAAAATTTATATTTTGCATTAGTTGAATATATACCTGTAACTGTTGTTCATTCTCTAGTTTTTGATTTCTTTAACAGAAAATTATAAATTCAAAATGCTAAATAATAATCTTACGGAGACATTTTTTTAACTTATCAATAACAATTTATAAGAATGCAGTCAGTGTGTTTTTTCAATACAAAATATTCACAATTATCATCATTTTTTACCTGAAATATCAAAATCACAAATTCTTCTGAATTAAAAATTTCTATTTTTCATTAATTCAATCCATAACCATAACTTTTTTCAATTTTTTTATTCATAGTTTTTTTTATCTTTATTTTGTAGTAAACTCGATCAAAAAACCGTCAAACGTAATTAATGTCATCAAAAATTGAAATAATTAATTTTCAAAAAGTCGATATCAGCGAGTTGTATTTTGTAATCTAAAAGTCGAAGTCATGATTTTTCTACTCAAGCTTAAATTTTGTTATTTGTTGAGTTTTTCGATAGTTTAATATAAAATTCAAACTTTTTCATTATTTCAGACATTTTGAAATCGAGTTTAAAATATGGAAATCATAAAATTTGACATTCTCTACATTTTGGTTTTTCCATGATATCAAAATTTTTTCTATTTCTATTTTTAATTTCTATCATATCGTTTTTACGTCTAAAAATTAATCATGCTTTTTCGAAAACGCAGTCAATTCTGTTTTTGATACAAATTTATGATTTATTTGAAGTGTAGTAAATTTTATGACTAAAAATCCTCATCGAGAAATTCTACAATTTAAAATACCGTGTTCAATTTACTTTTTATTAATGAGTAAAATTTTTTGAATCAAGTGGATCTTTCTATTAAATTATCTGAGTCGAAATTCTCAAAATAAAATTGGTAACAAACGAAATTTATCAATCAGTAATAATCTGCAGCACTGTGCATTTTTCTGATGACTAATGAATATATCACTTTTTTCAAAAGATATCGATAATATTTTAAGATAATAACCGATAATTCCTCAACCAATTTAAATTTTCTTTTGAAAAATGATCGATTTCGTTCTTTCATCTTTTTTTTCTGCAGGGATTGACCATCTTCAAAATTTTTAGATATTTTCTTTTCAAAGTTTTTTAGTGCTCTAATCTATTTTCTTTTAATTCCTGGATTTTTCCTCCAGTGATAATTCTTTACATTTGAAAGCAAAAACAAGACAAATACATGTAGGATTTTAATGATTCACCTCCTTTGTTTAAATCAGTGTGCAAATGAGCGAGTCCTTTGACAATAGTGAGGCCCATTTTACAGAAAGACAACCAATCGATTGTATGCGAGCGCAAAAAATCGATTAATGTCCCGCCCGGGGCGTAACCCAAAACAAGAAGATACTCGACGCTGCCGTCTGAATTGACCCTCTCGTCGGCGCCTAAAAATGAACGATAAACATTACCACGATAAGATAGACAGCCGAAAATGACACCAAAAACCTCAGCCGGATCGAGTTATCAATCGCGACTTCCGTGAAAGTTATCATATCGGAAATTTGGTAAACCTACGACAATAAATACACTTTTTTTTCTTACCGTAAAAACTCAACAACGAAGGGTGCTCCATCAAAGGAAGACAATAAATATCCCTCTCGTTTTGAAAATAATTTCGATAATGCGAGGGGAAAATTTTTACAGCTACATCTTGGTCGCCCATGCTTCCTTGCCAAACTGAGCCATATCTTCCCTGGCCTGAAAATATTTTATTTGTAAGAACTGTACAAATTGGATCCATTTTTGAAGTTGAAAAGTTCATGAAATGAATGCAAGGACACGAGAAGAAAAAAATCGTGAGAGGAATTTCTTGGAAAAATATATTTCCTTGCAGATGTTAAAATTTATAATTCTGTTTGATTATCTGGTTTCAGTTGTGCAGTTTTTTGATTTTTGCGAATCTCGGAATTTTGAAGTGCATATTATAAATATTAGGGTTCAGAGTTGCAGATTTTGAAGACTTTTAAATCACTGAGTTTTGAATGTTTTTTTGTTTAGTTTTTTTTTTTCTAGTTTTCTCAGCAGTTTTTATATTCCTTGAGTAATACAATTTTGCATATTTTATATTTTAATGGAGCATCGAATTTTAGAAATCTATAGAGCAATTCACCGAAACACTAAAAATCTATGCAAAATACCATAAATTACTACAAAATTTTATAAACTTCTAAAAATACGAAAATCCTAAAATCAACGAAACACTGAAAATTTAGGTACATATTCTTTTTTCAAAAATCTATATAAAAGATAAATATTTTTAGAAATTTGATTCCTAGAGTTTCGGATTATAGAAATTTCTAGATCCAGCAATTCATACAAATACTAAAAATCTTAAAAAATACCACGAAACACTAAAAAAATCATATAAATACCATAATTACAAAAATTCCACAAACCTTAACAACACTTTTGATTTATCTAGATATTATTTTCTTAAAAATCTATGAAAATACTGACAATTTCTATATAACCTTGAACCCTAAAAAATCCGATTCTTGAAATGTACGAAAGAAATCTATAGACTTAAAAGTTTCATACATGTTCGTCATGGATTTCTCAGAAAATAGTATTTTTTATACATATTTTCAAAACTTTCAGTATTTTTATTATTTTTTGGTATTTACAAATTTTGAAAGATTTTCTCGTAGTTTTATGTATTTCTTTGTGAATTTTCAGAATTCGAAGTTTTGGAAATTTTTTAAGTATCTAGTTTTTTTTTCGTAATTTTTAGTATTTATGAAATCGGTATAGATTTTCTGTATGTTTGATGATTTCTACATAGATTTTAAAATATACTACTTGAGGATTAAAATTTTTATAATTTTTCAGTATTTTCATAGATTTCTGAAAAAATAACATCTCCATAAATTTTTAGTGTTCTATAGATTTTCTTTATTTTTCAGTGTTTTTTCAATTTCTTAGTATTTTTTAGTATTTTTATGGAGATCTAACAATTCTATAGATTGCTTTAAACATTTTCGAGAATCAAAAATTTATTGTATGTTCAGTATTTGTTTAGGTTGTTCAGAAAACCATGCTCTTATAGATTTCTGTTAATTTTACTACTTTTTCAGTGTTAGAATGATTCGGGAGATTTTCTCGTTTTTCATGGTATTTTTATGGATGTCTAGGTAGATATATAGAATTCAATGCTCTCCAATTCGAAGCTTGTTAGAAACTTAACATTTTTCAAGGTTATTATTTTCCCCTATTATTTATTGTATCACAACAATTTTTCAAATTTTTATTTTTTTCGTTCTCCTAGCTAACCATTTTGAATGAAATTTCTGTTGAAGAAAAAATTCTCCTGAAGCTAGGATTATTGTTATTTTTTAGTGAAATTAAACATTCTGAATCCAGTTTACCGTTTAGAAATAAAATGAAACTATTTATCATGTCCTTCAGATTTCAATAAGTCTATTTTTCATAATTTCAATGTATTTATATTATTTATCAATTCCTATTTTAACTGGTTATATCACTTTTATTATTATTATTATTATTATTATTTCTATGTCTATGGGTTTTTGAAGAATATAATAACTTTTATCAATTATTTTTCATGGTTTTTTTTTTTTTTGTTCATTTTGACATTAAATAATCATAAATAATACACGAATTCCGGGAGGTGTTTGAGCCCCTAAAACTTCCATCTGTATAAATATATTCAAATCAGTAGACAAGATAAAAAAAACGGACTCACCAACGATCGTAGCAAGTTTAAGATGATCGACTGTGTAACTTCCACCATAAAGATTGGAAGGATCAGAAAACTGGTCCGTGTAAGGTCTTGGTTTTCCCAATCTTTTAATCAGGTTGTTATGGTATATTTTATACATTAGTATTAATATAGAAAATAATACCACAGCTGTACATGACAAAATCGCGAAGATTATCAATGCCCATGTTTTATTTTCTATTTTTCCCATGCTTAGAATGGCTGAAATTACAAATTATATAATAATTAAGGAACTTTTTGCATCATTTCTCGAAGATGAGTCTCAATTATATAGGACATGAAATAAATTATATAATATAGGCAAAATAAAGCACTATAAAAAAATTTAATACGTTTTTCAAGTTAAAAAATTATAAAATCCTAACAGAAATTTTCTATAAAAAATTTAAAGCTTTGAATGCAAAAATTTGTCAAGGGTAAAAAAAAATACATTTTCGACTCTTACTTGATGGACCTGGCGTTATAAGGGGAGTTTCAAAAATGTCTGGAATTTTTTCCGTCACATTTTGATTGCAGTAACTCCCATTGCAGCAACAAAACCTGGTATTATTCATGGCCCTCGTCGATTCTTGCTGAGCCATGCATTTCGTGTTTTCACATCTTTTCTCGTTTGGTTGTTTCCAACAACCTGCACAAAAAACATCACGAATCGTTAAATTTGTGACAAAAACTGTACAATTTCAAATAGCGCCTAATAATAAACAAAAAACATTTTTAAATATCTGGAAAAAGCTTCTTCAAGTTCTTGTGCCATAAGAAACCAAAATAATTGAAAAAAAAATGTTGAAACTGAAGATGAAAAATAGAATTTTCCTTCATTTTCAAAACCATTGTCTGCAATAACTGCAATCATGGGATAAATTGTTATATATTAGTGTAGGTAGAAGTTAATTGAAATAAAAAAGAGGACGTAATTACATTCACGAAAATCAATTAGTGTTAGTAGATATAAAAAATAATAAATACCTTGTAAGAGAATGACATTTTCACTTCCATTGTGCGTTTTTTTTTCTTTCCACAAAATGTAACAGTAGCTCTCGCATGGTATATATTTAGTTCCATTTATGTACTTCTGTAAAAAAAATGATTTTAATACAACCAATTAAAACATTTAATTATTCAGAACACGAACCACACATCAAATATGATATCGATGATATCACATCAATCTGGATCAGTGTAATTATTCTTTTGAAACATAATTTGTGTTTTGAATAAATAAATCAAACAACAAAAGGTGGGTACTAAAAATGCGCCATTTTAGTACTCTAAAATAAATGCAACTTCATACCTCGAGTCTTGTTCCATTTCCGTCGTCGTTGCCGAATTCCAAATTTTGTTTGAAAGTTATATATTGACTGTTTGTTTCGTGATGGGCGCAAAGTCTCTCAGCGTTGATTGAATTGAGTTTCGATCCGCACAACGAAAGGACCAATATCAGCACAACGAGTTTCATTGTGCCGACGAATCTCAAGTGCGAGTTCTGCGGAGGCCGTGTTTTTAATGAACCGATTTCTCCCATGACATGTTTTGACGCGGGGACGTTCGGCTCATCTGCAAAAAAAAAAAAAAAAAAAAAAAAAAAAAAAATTAGGTCTGGTCAATGTCGAGTCACATGCTCTTGCATTTTTTTCGCTTTTCTTCAGTGACATAGTGCTTGATTGAAGTTGATTTCCAAGGAATCGAATATGTCCTTTTTGATTCTATTTCATACATGAGAAATAGTTCATCTCTGCAAATTATGAAGAGGAAATATTTTCTGATTAGGTTTGATTAAACATGAAATTATGTTGAAGATTTTATACATGAAAGTCCAGGAAATTTTTAAAAGAATTCGAAAGTAAGTCTTGTAAAAAATTTGAGGGAAAGGCTTTTTTATGAGAATTTTGTAGGGTTGAATTTGTAAAAATTTCCTAAAAGAACAGACTCATGGAAATAATGAACAATAAATTTCAATTTTTAACATTCGTTTTTAATCTAGTTTTTCACAATGCATCAAAAATCTAGAAAATAACCAATGAACCATGGAGGCATAATAATCTAATCAACATTTTTTCAATCATATTTTTTGTGTCATAATCTATTAAAAAGAACGAAGGAATAAGAAAACGATCATTTCGTTATTGAAAATTAAAACTTGTTACGAAAATATCGAATGCCTGATCGGAATACGTATCGAAAATCTATTGATACATCAATAATTATTATTTACTGCAATTGAATGAATTTTCAAAAAGCTATAATTGCAATAAAGCGAATATCAAATTTTACAATATCTAGATCAAAAACTTGATCGCGCAATATGTGAATAATCAAAGAATTTTAAATTTGACAACTCGTTGTTATAAACTAATTAAAAATGAATGATTTCGAATTTCATATCTTTAATTGTTGATAATTTTTTTTATCGAATTTATAACCAAATAAAAGTCGCAATCCTTATAGAAAAAAGAGGTGTGAAGGAACGAACGATCGATCATTTTGTTATCGAAAATCAAAATTTTTTGAGAAACTATTGGATGCCCGATCGAAATTCGTATCAAAAATCTATCCATTTACTGATTATTGTTTTTTTACTACGATTCACTGCATTTTTGAAAAACCATGCATAATTGCAACAAAGAGGTTTTAAAATTTTACAATTTTTGGAATAAAAACTTGATGGCACAATGTCCGAATATTTGAAGAATTCCCAATTCTTGATTGAATCATTCAAAAATTAGATACTTAGTTACAAAAATGAATATTTGAGTAAATAAATCGTAAATTAGATTTTTAAATGAAAAAATACATCTCACTGCTATCGACTATTCAAAAATGAATTATTCCGAATGTTACGACGATTATTTTTATTGAATTAATTACGAAAAGTCAAAAAGGAAAGAAAGAAATACAAAAATTAGTGATTTTGAAATTTTAGATAATAAATGTTGAAACTTGTGAATATTTTGTATCGGAAAAACAAATATACTGCATTCTTAAAAATTTGTATTGATACATAAATTAGAAAAATGTGTTCTCATCATTATTTTTTAGAGTTTTGAATTCGTAAATATTTGATTTGAAATACTTATTTACTGCAAAAAGTAGAGCAATTAAAAAAAATTGAAAAATAAACAAATAAACGATAGTTTTAGGTATATATTAAAAAAAAAAATACAATTTTTGAATTCATGTTGATCAGTTATCTCTATATTTTGGAGGAGGAATTGTTAAAATCGTAAATTTTTTCTGTTATCAGAAAAAAAGTTTAGTTTGCATAAATAAAAAGAATTTACTGTATTCTTAGGCAGTTACGATCGAAGAAAAAAAAGGATTTTCATATTATTTCAAAGTTGTTGATTAAAACTTCACTGCAAAATGTGGAATCATTCAAAAGTAGCAAATATTGGCTGAAATGACTAAAATTCAAACGAAGAATATTATTTGATAGAGAATGTGTAGTCTAGATATTTAGTGTAAAAAAATCATTAAATAGATATGCATGATATATAAGAAATCAAGATTCTATGCTCCGTTCCAAATATATAATGTCGAAGTCGGGAAATTGATCACTCGGAGCTAATCTCAGTTAATTTAATTTATTCGATCAATATTTCGGCCACACATGGGGCCCTCATCAGGATGAAAAAAGTTTTTTTAAAACCCAAAATTAAATTATTATGTGTGAAATGCAAGGTTAAATTTGACCATCGTCGTAATGAAAACTTTTCAATCACAAATTTCTTATATTCCAACAATAATTTTTTCTTCAAGTGCGTCCGAGAACAGACATACGGAGCGCACCAACGACGAATAACAATTCATTCGGACGCACTTAAAAAAAAATTATTGTTGGAATATAAGAAATTTGTGATCGAAAAGTTTTCATTACGACGATGGTCAAATTTGACCTTACATTTCACACATAATAATTTAATTTTGGGTTTTAAAAAAACTTTTTTCATCCTGATGAGGGCCCCATGTGTGGCCGAAATATTGATCGAATAAATTAAATTAACTGAGATTATCTCCGAGTGATCAATTTCCCGACTTCGATATTAAATAGATATCATCACCGAAGAAAAATGATAAATAGAGAAGGTAAATTTTTCTCAAAATATGAAAAATTTTGATTGATCATTGATCATTGACTGTCCATAATGTTGATGATGTTGAAATTCACATGAAATATCAAAATCGCAAATAACTGTCCTCATTTGAAAATGTGTTTTTTTCATCAATTGAATCATTATATGTGATTTTTATTCTTCATTTTTGGTCGTCCTTTTTAACTCTGTCTTTGCGGAAAAATTTGAAAAAAAAATTCAATAAAAATCAACAAGATTGAATTCGTAATAATAATAAATTTTCAGGTAAAGAGCGGAAATTTTTCGGTTTTTAAACAAAAATTAACATTAATCTAAAATTCTTAAACAAAAACTATACATTTTCAAAAATTTTTATAGTAAAATTGATATGATTAATTTTATTTTTTTATGTGTACAAAGTTTCACACTAAAAATCTGTTGTTCTGCTAGCTTAAGTTTAAGCTAGCAGAACAATGCCAGAAAACGACTTTAAACTATTTTAATCGGAATAATTTTTACCTCTAAATTCAAGGCTATTTAAAGGCTCCAAGAAACACATAAAATGAAAATAATATAAAAAAAAAATTTTCCGGGAAATTACACTTTTTCAACCCTCAAAGGCTCGCACCAGCAGAACGATCCAGAAAAAGTGCTGAAAACTGTTTAAATCAGAATTTCTTTAACGACAACTTTGAAGGCACTTTAAAGGCTCTAAGCAAAACATTAAATGAAAATAGACCGCACGAAATTTCCCGGAAAAATTCACGATTTTCAAAGGCTCGTACCAGCAGAACAATCCGAAAAAAGTGCTGAAAACTGTTTTAAGCAGAATTTCTCTAATGTCAACTTTAAAGGCTCTTTAAAGGCTCTAAGAAAAGCAATAAATGAAATAATTCGGAAAAAAATTTTCCCGAAAAAACCACTATCTCAATATTTAAAGGACCGTCCCAGCAGAACAATCCAGAAAAAGTGCTGAAAACTGTCTTAATAAGAATTTCTTCAACGTCAACTTTAAAGGCCCTTTAAAGGCTCTAAGGAAAACAATAAATGAATGAATGCGAAAAAAATTTTTTCGGAAAAGTTCACTATCTCAAGACTTTACTTTCAAAGGAATACGCCTGGTTGAAAAAAGCCAACACGATTATTATCCAGTGACATCAGTTTCAAAATTTACATGGTCAGGCAAAAAGACTGTGCGTGTGGAACGATGACAAATATTGCAAAAGTGCTGATTTATATAGAATTTCACTCTTTTTGATCTAAAATTAAAAAGGATGCGTATGGTTGACGAAAGCTTACAAGATTTTTCTCCAGTTACATCAAAGCCATAAATTTAGGTGTCAGGCAAAAAGACCTGCCGCGTAAAACAATGACAAATAATGCAAACGTGCCGATTTATATAGAATTTAACACTTTCCAACCCAAAATTTGAGAGGAATACGTCTGGTTGACGATAGCTGACAAGATTATTTTTCTGTCAAATCAGTGCTATAATTCTCAAGTTCAGGCAAAAAGACCGTGCGTGGGAAACGATAACTAATAATGCAAAAATGCTGATTCTTATAGAATTTCATACTTTTTGTCCTCACTTGTAGAAGAAAAACGTCTTGTTGACGAAAGCTCACTGAAGTGTTATTCAGTTACATCAGTGCTATAATTTTCGGGGTCGGGCAAAAAGACTGCGTGTGAAACGATTACAGATGATGCAAAAATGCTAATTTTCATAAAATTTTTCACTTTTTGACTTTACTTTAAAAGGGATACGTCTGGTTGACGAAAGCTAACAAGATTATTCTTCAGTTGCATTAGTGCCAAAATTTCCATGGTCAGGCAAAAAGACTGTGCGTGAAAAACGATGACAAAGAATGCAAAAACTCTAATTTCTATGAAATTTCACATCTTTTGACTTTACTTTGAAAGGAATACGTCTAGTTTAAAAAAGCCAACAAGATTTTTCTGCAGTTACATCAATGCTAAAATTTACATGGTCTGGCAAAAAGACTGTGCTGTAAAACTATGACAAATAATGCAAAAATTCTGATGTTCATAAAATTTCACATTTTTTGACTTTACTCTAAAGAGCCTTTAAAGTTGACATTAAAGAAATTCTGATAAAAACAGTTTTCAACACTTTTTCTGGATCGTTCAGCTGGCGCGAGCCTTTGAAGATTGAAATAGTGAATTTTTTCAAAAAATTTTTTTTCGACTTCATTCATTTTATGTTTTTCTCAGAGCCTTTAAAGAGCCTTTAAAGTTGACGTTAACAAAATTCGGATGAAAATAATTTTTAACACTTTTTCTGGATTGTTCTGCTGGTGCGAGCCTCTGGAGATTGAAATCGTCAATTTTTACGGAACATTTTTTTTCGACTATCTCCATTTCATGTTTTTTTTAAAGCCCTTAAAGAGCCTTCAAAGTTGACGTTAAATTATTTCTGATATAAACAGTTTTTAACACTTGTTTGGATTGTTCTGATGGTGCGAGCTTTTGAAGATCGTAATAGTGAATTTTTCCGAAAATTTTTTTTGAATTTTAATTTTCCGTTTCTCTTAGAGCCTTTGAAGGGCCTTTAAAATGACGTTAATAAAAATCTGATAAAAACAGTTTTTAATACTTTTTCTGGATTGCTCTGCTGGTACGAGCCTTTAATTATTAGGATAGTGAATTTTACAGGTAAATTTTTTTTCGACTTTTTTTTATTCTGTTTTTCTTACAGCCTTTGCAAAGCCTTTAAAGGTGACGTTAAAGACATTCTGATAAAAACAGTTTTTAACTTTTTTTCTGAATTGTTCGGCTTTTACGAGCCTTCAAATATTGAGATAGTAAATGTATCTGATAAATTTTTTTCCGAATTTTTTCAATTTATGTTTTCATTAAAACCTTCATAGAGCCCTTAAAGTTGACGCTAAAGGAATTCTGATAAAAACAGTTTTCAACACTTTTTTGCATTGTTCTGCTAGTGCGAGCCTTTGAAGATTAATATAGTGAATTTTTTCAGAAAATTTTCATTTCGACTTCTTTCATTTTATGTTTTCCTCAGAGCCTTTAAAGTTGACGTTAAAGAATTTCTGATTAAAACAGTTCTCAGCACTTTTTCTGGATCGTTCTGCTGGTGCGAGCCTTTGGGGGTTAGAAAAGTGTAATTTCCCGGAAAATTTTTTTTTTTATTATTTTGATTTTATGTGTTTCTTGGAGCTTTTAAATAGTCTTAAATTTAGTGGTAAAAATTATTTCGATTAAAATAGTTTAAAGCCGTTTTCTAGCATTATTCTGCTGGCTTAAAGTTAAGCTAGCAGCGCATTGATTTCCTGGTAAACCAAGGGAGTCCTAAATTTTTAATTAAGGCATTTAATTAGCCTTAAATAATGCAAAAAAAATTTCTCAATTCTACTGACCTTGCTCTGCTAGCTTAAGGGACGTCATAAAATCTTGATTTAAAAAATTGTATTCTTATTGAAAATAGAGAACTCTTTGTTCAAAGTGAAGGAAATTCATAATTTTATATATTTATACTTTTGAACATTTTCAAAGGTAAATTAATATAATTAGTATCGTTTTCATAATACAATTACTTTTTGTGTAAAACGTTTCACGGTAAAAATCGATGAACACAATATTCTCTTATGCATAAATTTTTTATTCATAAACAAAAAATTATGTTTTAAAAGAATTAACAGTACAAAACTTTTAATTGCTTTCAATTATGTCTGTATTGTAAATTCAATTTCTCAAACACATATACTGATAATGAAATAACAAAAAATAGAGATACGAAGATTTCAAAAATATAAAAAATTTCAGCTGTATTCAGAAGCATCAAAATTTGCTACATTAGCGAATTATTATTCATAATTATTATATTGATTTGCTAAATGAGCTGAATTGAAACATTTCATCTTTAAATTTCTAAGACTTGAGATTTTTAATTAAAACATTAATCGTACGAAATAAAAACTATTCTTCTTATAGAGTGGTGAAAATTGAAAATTATTGTTGATTACACACTGTTTAACATTTTTGTCATAAAATTAATATTATCATTATATTTTTTGTATCTCACCTACTTCTTGTGTATTCTCATATGTAAAAATTTGTTATTCACAAATGCAAACTTATGATTAAAAATTATAAAAAATACAAAACTTTTAATTGTTTTTAATTATAGATGTAATTGTAAAGTCGATATCATAAACTGATATTACTGGAATAAAAAATAAAGGTTTGAAGAATTCAAAAACATAAAAAATTCTGGCACAATTCAAAACATCAAAATTGCTACATTAGCAAATTATTATTATTATTACTTAAACTAATTTGCTATATATGCTGAATGTTGAAATTTTATAATCAAATTTCTAGGCTTTAGAGTCTCAAATTGAAAAACTTATTCTCATTAAAAATAAACAATTCTTATTTCAAAGTGAAGGAAATCGACAATCATAGATAATTATGCACTTTTAAACACTTTTATGTTTAAATAATCAAAGAAGCATTTTTTTTATTTTAACTACTTTCCATATGAATATTTCACTATCGAAAACAATATACACAATATTTTCATATGAAAGAATTCTGAATTAAAAAATCTTACCTAAACAATGAAAAATTAAAAAATTAAACGATAAATAACAAATTTTTTCTCCTATCGACTTTCATTATATTAAAATATTAATCATGAACTCACTACCCTTCATGAAGATAATGAAAAAAAGGCAATAAAATAAAAATTAAAATTACACAAAAAATTCTAGCTGCATTAAAATTGGACACTTTATCTACCCTCGCTAAAACAACCTGTCAAAAAAAGGTAAACAATGCAAAATACAGTTGGTCTAACAACATATAAACTTATCCATTATTACCTTGTTGGCAATTTTTTCGTAAATTTTTCCAAGGGGCAGAGCGAAATATCGTTACAGTGCGTATAATCGCATAGCGCACTGGACTGGATAAAAGTTAATTTAAAAAAAAAGAGACGACCACAATGTAGAAGCGAGCGCTAATAAAGCCGCAAACGAGCCGAAGGGTGTGAAATGTGTAAAATCATCGATCAAACAGCAGTAACGGTTTCTTTGATGCGATGAATTTCCATACTCGTTACAACTGCACGCACTTTTAACCGTATTTCTACAACACTTCGTGTCCGAAAAATCGACGGATTCGTTTTGACAAGCAATGTTATTCGCAAATCTGGCGCAAATCGATAAAAATACACACAAAACTGCGGTGTTGCCAAATTGTGCTACAAAAAATGCAACATGAGAGACAATGCACACAAATGCAAAAGTTGCACTTGGTTGCACTGTTGTCAAATCTTTACCAATCTTTACAGCGTCCCCAACAGTTCATCTTTCTTCCTTTTCTAGCGCTTAAAGAGACATTAGTCTGTCTTTGTCACGAACAGTCACGAACTACCTTGTTGGGGGAACGCTGAATCTTTAGATAGCGGTTCGGGTCGTTCGGATCAGTTCGGATTCAGTCGGTTAATGCCGGAAGTAGTCGGGCAAAGTCTAGATAAATCAGATGTACAATTATTGTACAGAAATTGTACAGTACAGAGTAGTACGTACGTACCATTTTGTATATTGTACTCATTGTATTTACAGCATATTGTATTGCATTGTATTGTATTCAAGTGTATTGGACATATTGGCATGTAAACTGATGTGAACGGTAAACTGTCAATGACATCAGACTTCAGTTTTCATTAATTATAAGTTATTCCAGTTACTGCCAGTTACAAATAGTGCGATTCCTTCAATGCAGTGCGTTTCAAAACGAAATTTCACAGTCGAATATCGCATAAATTCCGCAAATTTAAGGATTTTTCATCGCTCAGAGGAGCACAGAGGAGCGAAAAACCTCGTAAGTCTAATGTTTTCACAATGAAGCATTTTCTTTTTCGTTCTTAGTTCGTATGGTTGATAAAATCACGCTGTCACGTGATATTTTCTTGGAATCGTGCATAAATTGGACGCATTCTCTGTTATAATTCGAGAATTGGGTAATAGTCGAGTTCCGAGAATAATGTTGTTGATTATTTCCTTGCATGGCCAAAACAAACGCTCGTAATGTATTCGAAATTCCACACATGATTGTATCTCATTTCCCCAGAAATATTACCAAGCATAAACATGCATGGAAAGACATTTCTCGTAAGCATTTGCGAAGAATCGAGGTCTTATTATGTTTACTCTGAAATGTCACAGCAAGAATATGATGATGCACATAATATTCCCACGAGTTATCAGAGTAACTTGAGTATAAGTGTTCTTTAGTTTGAATAAAATGTGCAAAATAGTTTTCATGTGGCCAAATAACTCGCAGTGTTATTTGAATAAATAATCATTTTTTTCGTTAATTTTATTACTATATTTTCACTTAATCGTTACATTATGATATTACGAAATGATTGATGATAAATATTAACTTAATGTCATTGATTATTATTTAATTTTTTCATAATTATTACTTTGTTAAAATGTGCAGACTTATTTTCATTTCTGGTTTTTCTACTTGACTTTTCCAAGAAATTAAGTCTTCTTTACAGTTATTTACAAAACCTGAATATTTACTAATGCCAGGGATAAAACAAAGACATTTGTATACTATTTTTATTATTACTCAATTAAAATGTGCATTCAATTTGGGTGTAGCTAAGAAAATGCAGTTTCATTTAGGTAAATAATATTTTTTGTTTGTTATTGTCAATATAATATTGTTACTCTATTAAATTATTATTAATTGAAGATTACTAGAAATAAATTATTTTTATATTAAATGGAAAACGGTACGCTCCGTCATTTTCTAACGATGTGAAATTACATTGATTGTTTTTATTATTTTAAGTGAGTATTTTTACTTTTTATATTTTTTATATTTGTTTTAACTCATTTCAAAGTTGATTTACAATCACTGCATAACAATTGTAGTCCCTGAGGAAGGCGAGTTCAGCCGAAAGCTTGGAAAAGGAAAGAGAAAAATAAAATTACACAAGATTTGGACTTATCAATCAATCATTTACTCTGAGCGACCGGTTTTTCCTGATTGTTTATTATTTTTATAGATTATTCAATATTATTTTTTTATAATAATTGCTTCATCCAAATGTGCGGTGCAGACCAATGTTTTCCTAGGCAAGAGTATTCACGTTTTTTTTTTTTCATAACCCACGAGAAACATGTCATTTCGCTGCCCTGTTGAGAGTGGGTGAAATAGTATATTTCATATCAAGAGGAAGAGCAGCGTCTTTTCGTGTGCGACAGCAAAATTTTCGGAACGAATGGAAAGGCTCTCCCTTGTGATATGAACTATATTTTTTATTGTTAGCGCGGAAAATGATACGCGTGTTTTGCTGCGTCACGGATTAAGCGTAGGTGCCCCTTTTTGAGTCGGTGGAATAAATGGCGACCTGTGGAATAAATGGTGACCTGTGGAATAATGGTACCTTTTTTTCATGGGTCCTTTCATGAAAAAAATAGGTAATTTTGTGTGTGTACAATGAAATAATATATCTCCTGGCTGTTGACGAAAAATGTAGTGATTATCATATATGAAAGGCTGAGAGTAAAAACCGAACTAATAAGAGACAGATGAATGTGAAACTCCATGTTTTCTGTCTCTACTTGTTTGGTTTTTCCTCTCAGCCTGTCATATAATTATTAATGTTTTTTTATTACCATATTAGAATGCTCAGGCCGATCTCATATAGGTCAGAAAATACTCATTGTTATTTGGATTCCTACATTATAATTTTTTTTTCGTTATTGTCATAACTGTATTATTATGATATTATTATATTAATTATCTATAGAAATATTATTTATCACTGTTTATTACTATCTATCAATAATTATTATTTTTTATTATTTTTCTGACTTTAATAAAATTGTCTAACGAATTAATGTGGACGAATTGAAAGTCTTTTATACAATTCTTTAATAAAATGTCCAGACCAATTCTTAGCTAGGGGAAAAAATTTGCCGTGTTACTAGGCTCCGTTATCATTTCTTCCATTATTGTTATCAAATTATTATTTTATTATCACAATATTATTCATTCAATTTTCTCATTCTAAAATTTTTTATATTCCATTTAAGTATATTATTTTGTAGTCATCCTAAATACTGGTTCGTCATTTTTATTATTTTCATCATTATTCATTATTACATATTTATTACTATTATCATTGATTATTAATTTTTTTTTATTCAATTGGAAAAAGATAAGGAAGTTTTTTTTGAATGTTGAACTAATTGAAGACCTTGAACTAATTGAACTAATTGAAGAACTTGATTCCTTATTGATAATCTTAAACTTTGACAAATCCATATCAAGATTCCTCTATAATCTATTAATAGTAACTGACAGCTTTTTATCAATTTGAAGAATATCCTTGTTATTTTTATAAACTTTTTTTCATATCTTTTTGTTTGAACAGCTTTCACTGTCACATTTTAACCATATTCTGATTTATATATACTTCATTCATCTTATTGTGCAAAATTACTGAATTCTACAATGAAAATTTGGGTGATTTATAGTTTTTTTAATTTCTTAATATTCCATTGCATATCTGTTATGAATTTCAAATCAAAATCGTTTCTGAAAGTTTCACTTCAGAAAATAGATGAAGCCTCAAGTCTCTAGAAAATGAAATAAAATTTGAAACTCCTGCTATCACAGTTTTATTACATGCTGACTGCTACTTTGAAAATTGTAAAAAAATTCAGTTCTGAAGCTTAAAGAAAATAAATTTGAGTAATTCTTGTTTTCAAGGTAAAACTCAAAGATTTTCTAGATTTTTTTTTTACAATATAAAAACAAACTTCTACACTGTTTCATTGTCTCTGGTTTCAAAAACCTTCAAATCATCAAGTACTTTAAATTAAAGATTTTTGACAGGATTTGATTGTTTTTGTCTGAAACTAAAAATTAAAACGTGCTTGAACTTAATGGGATAGATGTTAAAAGACAACATAATTATAATGCACAAAGATAGACTTTTTTTGTGTATGGGTCATCTCACCTCAAATCGTCCATCTCCATCTTTGATCTATCCATATTGTGATTCTTTTAAAATTTATGATTTCTTTTAACTGATAGGTCTGTATTGATTCGGAGAATATTTTTTTTACATTAATCTACTTTCTTTTTCAATTTTTCATTGGTTTGAACAGTTTTAGCTTCATCACAGTTGAGTCATATTTTAATCTACATACGGGTCGTTCTACCTGTTTTTTACACTTAAATTTTTAATTTCCTTGGCATTATTTTTTTTTATTCTTCATACAAAAACACAAGATAGGTGGTATTACTTTTTTTTTTCGAAGCTTTTTGTGAGAAATATGATTTTTTGATAATTTTAAGCTCTCTAAATCCTTCAATTTTTAGGTGCGTCTTGCTTGAAACCTATCAGTCGCAAAAAAAATTCGCAGAGTAATGAAAATTAGGATTTTTTCTCTTGTTTCAGATAATGGTAAGTTTATTTATTATGATGCAAAAAATTACTAACGATTTGGCAATAATACGACAAAAAGTGAAATTTTTAAACAGAAGGCAGTTTTGATGAAGTAAATGAAGTAAAAACGAAAAAAAAAAGTATTTATTGAGATCCTTGCGGGAAGTGCCCCCTCAAGTCGTATTTTAATTCATAGGTACTAAGTTCACCTTATAAAAAATTTCCGAACTCTGCATTGCGAATTCAAAAAGAGCCAATGCTCACCAAAATGTAACTTTTGAAAATAAATGATAGCTGTACAAAATTAGAGTCTAAAAAAAATTCTTTGATAGTTGTTCCAGGTAAACACCAAAGTGGCCTTTTCCCAATGTCTTTCGAAGTCGAAGACGAAGAATTTATTGAACCCTTCAAAATGCTGACGATGACTTGTCCCAGCTGCCGACACGAGTTTCTGGCCAACGAAAGTTGTTGCACCGATTCCATCGTTCCCTCCAACTTGGATTCTGACTCTATTAGCAATTTCTCTTTCGCCAGCAGTAGTTACACAGCCGCTGATTACAACTTCAACGCTTCCTCTGAAAGCAACGCTCGCCAAGACACTTGGAAACCCGTGGAAAATGACCCACAAGAGCACCACATTGTGACAAATCGCAACCTTTCGGGCGGCAGTGTTATGATTCAAGCGACACCTGCACTTGCCGTCAACGATTACATAGATTGCATCAACAGCAGGGAGTTGAGATTCATTCAGCATCCACCGCCAATCCAGGTCATGCCAAGGTTTTATTGGAACAAACCTGTTGATTGCGAGCAGTCAGAGGAAAAAGAATCCATGTTGGATGAATACTTTGATTCGAGTTTAAGCGATTTTCAGAGTGAGCACGAAAGCAGAGAAGCCGAAATAAGTCTCTACTGTCAGAGCAATATGCCCCAAGAAATCAAATCTGATACTACCATTCAACTGCCATCCACCACAAACCAATACTATGACAATATCACAACTAGCGCATTATCATATAAGCCACTAGAGTTCACAAACAGTGGTAGATGTCAGAAAAGCCCAACTTACTCCACGGCGTCCACTGAAGTGATCGGTCGTCCCAGGCAAACGAACTGGAGTTATTTCAATGGAGGAGGTCTCGTCGACCCGGACGCCAGTCAAGATTCGCCCTCGTTTGACGATTTAGAAGACGTTTTGGAGTACGAATTGGAAGGCGACGAGGAAGACGATCAAGCCTTACTTCCCTGCATAACGACGCTTCCCTTCAACGTAGGGGCTTTCATTTTAAAGCACGACTTCGAGAGCATGCAGAGAACGAGAAAATTCCTGCTGACCAGTGGCTGGTACCACGAAAACACGACTCGGCAGCAAAGCCAGGCTATTTTGAAAAACACTTCGGTAGGGAGGTGGCTCCTGAGGGACAGTTCCGACTACAGGTGCTTTTTCACTCTTTCTCTTCAGACTTCTAGAGGCCCCACGTCTATTAGAATTGTAAACAACAATTGCGGGAGGTACCAGTTAGAGGCCGATGCCAATGCTTCGTATTTCATTCCTTCTTTCGAATGTCCCATCAAGCTTTTATTGCATTATATTAAGAAAAGTTCCAATCGTGATAGTAATGACGATGAGGTTGAGGTGTTCTTGGATCACAGTAGGCAGGTTATTACTCGAATTTGTTTATCAGAACCATTGCTCAGGGAGCCAAGGTCTTTGCTCCATCAGGCTAGGCTTGTTGTTAACAGGCACAACATGGATTACTCTAGACTTCCCGTCCCGCTCAACAAGTATTTGAAAGAATATCCTTTCGTGATTTGAGAATTTAATTCATCCAGCTTTTTGGCGCACTGCGAGTCATAGGTTTATGAATAGAGAGATACATTAGAACTTTTTATTGCACTGCAAGTCGTGAATTTTATGGGTAGGGCCTATAAATATATATATATATATTTTTTTTTCGTATTCTATGAATCAAAAGCTTTAGTTTATGGTGACTGATTTTCTAAAGTTTTAAAAATTTTTGCATGTTTTTGGAGTTAGGATTTTAGTAGATAACACAGTTCGACAAAATTTAGCTTTCGGAAAAATGCTCGAAAAGTTTTCAAAAAAATTACAACCTTAGGTCATCAATAAACAAACCCCAAAAGGATTTTGAAAGTTTGCATCGATTTTTCGAGATATTAACACTAATAAATAAAAATTGAAAAATCGCTAAAATACCTCTTATTTCAGAAAATGAAAGTATCATAATGATCTGCTTGACGCGAGGAATTCATTTCTACAATTTTTTCCTTGCCAAAATGATTATTTTTATCAGTCACCTCGGGCCTGATTTATTTCTAAGAAATGCACCGTTATTTTTACGACGGGGTAGCCTTCCCGAATAGATCGAATATTGAGCGATCGACTTGCAAGTCATTCTTTTCCTTCATCTAGTAGGAAAAAGAAATAGACTGAATATGTTTAATCTATTTGGGAAGGCTGCCCCGTCGTGAAAATAATGGTTCATTTCTCGGAAGTAAATCAGGCCCGAGATGACTGATAAAAAAAATCAGTTTTGCACGGAAAAAATTGTAGAAATGAATTCCTTGCGTCAAGCAGATCATTATGGTACTTTTATTTTCTGAAATAAGAGGTATTTTAGCGATTTTTCAATTTTTATTTATTAGTATTAATATCTCGAAAAATCGATGCAAACTTTCAAAATCCTTTTGGGGTTTGTTTATTGATGACCTAAGGTTGTCATTTCTTCAAAAATTTCTCGAGCATTTTTTCGGTGTTGAACTGTGTAATGTGCGAATGTCAGTTTTTTTAAAATGTTGAAAATCTGGAAAATTTTTTGTACTCTTTTTGTTCTTTAAGATTAGTTTTCTACTTATGACATCGACTATGAACACCTTGACTGAAAAATTTTATTTTATGCTTTTTTTTAGAAAACTGTCGAAAAATTGATGCTTTTTTTCATTTCTAAGATTATTCAAAAATTGCAGGAGATATAAAGTCTTGAAAACATGTTTATGAAGTTGCAAACGTTTCAAAACAAACAAAACATTATAAAAAATATTATCTACTGTGACTTATTTTCTCTTTAATCTTGGTTGGAAATTAAAACCATTTTTTTGGTGTTTTCGTTTATTTTTTGAACTTTTGCAACTTCAGGCACATTTGAAAAACGTTTCTCTAGCCTCTACATCTACTTCAATTTTTTATTAATGGAGAAAATGAAAAATACGTATCGTTTTTTTTCTCTCGAAAGATATAGGTAAAATGAAATTTAAAAAACCAATTCGCTCAAAATTCTTAAAGGGAATTTATTGTTTTTAATTGAAAATTCTTGTATAAAATCGTTATTACTAATTTCTGAGTTTACGGTCATAAGTTTCACAATTTTTTGAATCGAAGTTCAAAGTCAAAGCTGATATTCAACTCAGAAATTAATAATTTTCTGATCAAAATAAACAAGTTCTTATTCTTTAAATTTCAAGCAACTTTAGGTTGTTGCAGAATACCTGTACACATTTTTTTTTTTTAATTTGAAACGTGAAGTTCTCAAACTCTGACATTATGGAATTAAATTTCTTTTCTTACCGCTAATTATGATTGTAAATAAGTATTGAAGTTTTAAGAGAAAAAAAAATTTCCTCACTTGGATTTACAAATTTAAAATTTTGAGATGCGTAAAATTCTCATTCTCACGTCTGATAAACTATAATTTTTCTAAAAATCATCACTTTAGATTTTTGTGTATGTTTTCCTCGTTCAAGTCCCATTTCTGCTCTTTGGAATTTAAAATGTTTGTATTGCCTCTTTGATTATTCTTAACTTCGAACTTGCGAATACTTGATTATTTTAAATCTGAGAGCAATCGATTTTAAACATAAAAAAATATTCGAAAATTGCAAGGATGAGGCTTCAAATATAAAACATATCATTTTTAACGATGTGCCTGAAGTTCCAAATGTTTAAAATTAAACGAAAAAAATTTATAAGTTAATATGGAAAAAAACATTTTTCTAGCTGTTACTGAACACTTTTTGATCGTAACAACAGACTTGATACACCCCAAAAAAATATTCGTCACACTTCCTATCATGATGAACAAAAAAAAAAAAATTCATATATTTCTAATTTCCGTTTAATTTTAAACGTTTGGAACTTCAGGTACATTTTTTAATGTTGTATTTACTGGAATAAATTTTTCAAAATATAAATTTATATTATCATCAATATTTATGTTGATGCCAAATTTTTGAAGTATTAAAATTCATCTCAGGTTTCCTTGCCACTTTTTAAAACATTCCAAAAGATATTAATTCTTTATCTGCCGTACTACACTTTGTTAAAAAGAAATTTTTCATTTGAATTCCGGAAGAAAAAAAATACACATACAGATTTTGTAGAATACGTTCAAACTTTTGACTCGCAGTGCGTAAGTATAATTGAAGTATAAGTTATAAATGATTGGATTTAGGTAGCAAAATTTATGAATATTTATAAAACCATTGAAATCGATTGCTGCATAACACTAGCAATTTTCGAATAAGGTTATTTTGAACAATACAATTTATAAACTGCCCAATTTCATGTTTTTCATTTCGACTTGTGTGCTAGATGACATTTCAAGTGGAAGAGAGTTTAGAAAAAGCTTAGAAAAAAATGCTGACAATTTCACAAAAATGTGTTCGCTGCTACGTAGAACTACGTCTTTAGAACTAACATTTTTATTCTACTGAGTAGACTACAAGTAGGAAGTGAGCAACAAAAAGACAAAAAGTTAATTTATAAATCTTTCATCGCATAGACTTCTGACGCGTCGACTTTTGTTGCATCGAACCTTGATCCTGCCTACCTTACAATAACACAGCTCTTCCATTAGACTGGAAGTAAACAAGAAGTCCACGTATGCTACTTGAATTGCATATGTGAGGCGATCCGAGAAAAGGGACCTACTATCCAAAAAGGAAATTTTACAGGACGGGCGATTGAAGGAATCAAAATACACAACGGTAAATGGGATGAAAGATTTTTAAAAATTCATAGCTTGCAAAAAAATCAAAGTTAGTAAATTCTGATTGCACATAATTGAAGATTAAATTAAAAACTTGTAGAATCACTCAGAATCGGAAAAACGATGTTTGGATAGTAGGTCCCTTTTCTCGTATCGCCTCACATATGTCTACATTACGACCCCTCCCTTTAATATAAATTTTGAAACCCTACTAAAAATTAAATTTTGTCCTATGTGAGATATGACGTAAGATTGAGGTAAGATCTGGTCAGATCTGACGTCAGACATTGGCCAAAAATCTGACATCAAATCTTATCTCAAATCTGATAATAAATTCGAATCTTACGTCATATCTGACGTTAAAGATTGGTCAAACTTTATTTTCAGTAGAGAAGCATCTAAAAAGGCATAGTTCTACGTGGAAACCATCACTTACGAAGAATCGATGCTTTTATTTATTCTTACAAAATATAGAAATGACAATAAAAGTTTTATTTTTCCAACATTTTTCGCTTGGAGTATCTTTATTGTTTAAAAAAATGATTCTTTTTTGCACGTATACGTCGTATAGATGCAAAAATAATACGTTAGTTTGAAATTTTCAATTCATGTTTTGTTAGTGTTATGTTGCTTTCACGCAAATTTCAATTCCAATTATTTATAAATATTCGAATGAGAAGTCATGTTTATACTTGAAATTGAATTCATGCATTAATATAGGTGTTCAGAATATATATATACACATTAAGTATACTTAAAAAATCACATTTCCATCAGACATGAATCTCTTTGTTTGCATTTGTAAAGTTTTTTTTTTCCTGGAATAATGTTTGTAGTCTTATTAGTTCACTGTTAACATAAGGGCGGATGTAGAGTTGATTTTGGGAGGGAACTGAAAAAACTTAAATAATAATAGGTACTCGATTTCGTGACACATTGAAAATTTCTGGAACTATCAATATTTTTGAAGTATGTAAAAGCCAAGTTTTAGAGTTTTTGATTTTTCAGCATCGTTGAGCAACTATTTTGAATATTAGATTGATTTGTTGAAAAGTTACGAAAATTGAGGAAAATTTACGAAATATTCATACCAGTTCTAAACATTGTTCAAGATTTTAAAAAACTGTTTTAAAACATATGTGAAGGCAATATCGTGAATCGTACTGAAGTATATAAAGCTACCTATTATAAAAAAAAAGTCAAAATTTATCGAAGAATACATACCTTCTTTATGTATGTATAAACCAAATATTTTCTGAAAAATCTGGAGGGTGGATTAAATACGAATTCCCTAAAATATTTAAACTGCTCTATTGTAAATTCTATAAATTGAAAAAAATTTTTAAATCGAAAAAAAGTTTTAATGTTGCTGTAAAAACTGTTATAAATTGTTGAACTGTCAAGAGTTTGAAAATTTATCAAAATAATACATTGTTTACCGTTGCGCATTATTGCTGCTCTGAGGACAAAGACGATAATTTTTTATTTTCACGCATCTGTGAGGCTATGGGCAGATCCGTACTTGTTTACATGAGATATTTTTCATCACGATGGCCGAAAAGTCACTTCAAAATGTCAGTTTTGAGGTTAAAGTGATGAAATAGTATATTTCTCAACGAGTGCAGAATGAGCTTGTTTGGCGAATGTGAAGTTTGCAAAACTCGCCTTCGGCTGGTCTTGCAAATTTCACATTCGATAAAAAAGCCCTTCTGCACAAGTTGAGGACTAGATTTTTTCCAACTAAGTGGAGGAAATGCGATTTTCGACGAATCAAACCGTGGAGAAAAACGCATTTTCTTCACTTGTAGGGAAAAATATTTTTCACGCTCGCAGCACAGAAATCCTTTATTCTTGTGTTTACTACTGTCCCGTGAAAAACCACCGCCTTTCGCTACTATTTCTATGCCGCTCCAAAGTCGAGCGGCATAGAACTCGTTTTTTCACCACACAACAGTAAACAAAAGACTAAATGATTCATGCGCTGCGAGCGTGAAAAATATCTCTCGTGTCAAGGAGCATCAAAACTCGCGTTTTACTCGTGCGATTTGCTCACTCGCTACGCTCGCTCGCAAAACTTCGCACTCGAAAAAACGCTCGTTTCTGCTCCTTTATACGCAATATATTCTATTATACACCTCAGGGAAATAAACTGCCCTTTATTTACGAGGCTAGCGCCTCGGACAGGAAAGTATCGTCCTTGTTCGAGGATGGCAAATGCGCCAGGGTTGACGTACAAATACCTTTGAAAACTTTTCAGATGGTTAAAATTTTCAAAATGTCAAAACTGTTAAAGTTATTGAAAAAATATTAATAATTTCATAAAACGTTAAAAATTAAAAAAGAAGTTCCGTGAAGAGTTGAAATTTTTATAAAAATTGTTTATAAAATATGAAAATTATAAAAACTGTTCAATAATACTCAATGTTTTACATCTACAATTTGTACTATGTAAAATGTGAAGTAAAGGACTTGGGTTTTTCAACAATTTAACGGTTTTTTGAATATTGCATTGATTTGTTGAAAAATGAGAAAGCTGAATAAGTATTAATCAAAAGTACTAAGCAATTAAGAAAGACGTTCTTAAATACAGCAAATTATAAAACAACATAGGTGAATTTAGCTGTCAACAAAATAAAATCTGGATTTCACTAAATTTTTGTAAATTACGCATTTTATGAATGATTCTAACATATCTTAGAATACTTTAACGATACGAAAAATTTAATAAAAATCCTAGGCTATAGATGAAAAATGTTTAATAGTACATTACGTTCCGCGGATACAATATTTTTATTTCCAAGTAGGAAGTTTGTAGGCCGAGGCGAAGCTGAAGCATACAGTCCTACGAGGCTTACAAACTTAGGCTTCTACAAACTTCGGCTTCGCCTCGGCCTACAAACTTTCTACTCGAAAATAAAAATATTGTACCCGAGGAGCGTACCCTATTTTATACACCGAGGGGAAATGAACAAATTTTTCCTGCGAGAGCAGGGAAATAAAGGGCAGTTTATTTCCCTGAGGTGTATAAAATATTTTTCATCACTCTAACCTCAAAACTGACATTTTAAAGTGACTTTTCGGCCATCGTGATGAAAAATATCTCACGTAAACAAGTACGGACGTGCTCATAGGTAAAACGGGGTAATTACGAACCGAGCCGAAGGCGAGGTTTGTAATTACCCCGTTTTGCCCAATTCACACATCCGTACTTGCTACGTAATATACTATTAACGAATTTCTTTTGTTATAAATTGCATAAATTTTGAAATTTTCTATGATCTGAAAAAATGTCTCCATTTTATTGTGAAATCTTTTATAAACTGTTTAACTTTTGTAACTATTAAACTGTCAAAACTATGAAAAAGTTTCAAAATTATCTTATAAACTTATAATTAAGTTGCAATAACTTAATTATAACTAACAATAAGAACTTTCAAAAACCTCAAATATGTCCTTAATTCATAAAGCCGAGTTTTTTTTTTTTAGAAAAATAATGACAAAAACAAGAATTGAACAATTAAGTCAGAGTATAAATTCCCATATTTTCATAAAATTTTTAACTTTTCAGTCACATAATTCCGCCTTCGTAAAAAATGTCAAGATAAAAAAGTTTTTTTCCTTACAAAAAAATAACAAATTAAAATTTTGATTGACAAATTCGAATCGCAAGATTGACTTTGAAACAATTGAAATACTTCAAGGTGAATTTTTTGAGCACTATACTTGATAAACATCTGTTTTTAAAACCTCCCATCGATTACTTTGTAAAGTAATGGCTAAAATTGTGTTGAAAAAGTTGAAAAATTCATGAAAATACACTGTGGCGACGTAGTATAACACTTTATCATTTACCTTGAAAAATGTGGCTCCGAGAATCAAGAAGAAGATATTCGATATTTCAACAACACGAAACGTTTAAGAATGTTTCGAAAATCTGTTATGACTTAAAAAATTGTCAATAATATTGAAACTTGGGATATTTAAAAAATAATAAAAATTCTTATAAAAGATTTTAAAAGAGAAATTTCTCACAGTTCCCATTCCATGGATCCGCCCTGGTTAACATCATGCAGGTTATTATTTATGAACAAAAAACTTGGGGAAATTCCTTGCAATGAGTCAACTCGAACAAAATTTAATTTTACAATCACTTTAAGATTGTCTTATAAGAACGAAAGTTGAATCACGTATCATATATTATAATTAAATAATCATCTCGATGAGATAATGTTAGTTTACAATGTGTCCAAAAATTGTTCTACCGGTGTTTTTAGGCTGAAATTATATTTTCGTTGCATATGGAGTAATACGAAACTTTATATAATTGTTCATCAAATAGTGCCAACCAAAAAATTTTATTACGTAACTAATATTTCGCGAAGAATTTTATAATTTAGGAGTTTATCAACAAAGGAAAAAAAGTTGCTATATAACATATGTTATCGGTAGTAGTAAAAAAATTTTTTGTATCGTTTGTTGAGGAATTATTTTTTTCAGTATGAAAAATTTCACATTGATTCCATAAGAGTACAGTTTATTGATTCAAAAAGTCACACAAAAAGCCTTGAGTTTCAATAAGAATAATAATTTTTTGAATTCGCAAGAATTCAAATCGTCAAGTATGGAAGCTGTACAGTTTAATTTTGAAAATTCAAAAATTGAAATGCAATAAAAAAACATCCTCGAAGCATAAGTTTTTCATCACGCTATTTAAAAATTTCTTCGTATATTTTGAACCTGCAAAGTATTGAACTTGCAAAGTATTGAACTTTTAGATACCGAGTTTTGAGAAAATTTTTAATTTAGTCACTTGGCTTGAAAAACTCAAAGTTCCAAAATGCGTCAATGAAACGAGAAACTAAACATTTCGATTATAAAACCGTGTATAAACTACATGGTTTTTGACGATATACCCCCCCCCCCCCAATTCCCTCTCTTGAAAATGTTAAAAACTAGTCCGCACAAGATTTTTTAGCTTACAAATAACATAAATAATCAACTTTTTTACACATTATAGAGTAACTCACTGTTGAAAATGCGATTTGTAAATAATGAATTGAATATGTCTTCCAAATGTGGGCTTTGACAGTGCCTTTATTTGTGACCTGGAAGGAGGAAATGATTCTTTGGTCCAAGAGTCGTAGGACTCACTTTCAAATCTCCTTAAAAAGTATCATCAACCACCGTCTAGTCTCCTCGTTCCAGGTCATATTTATCCTTATTTTCATGATATTTTCCTTTTGTCCGTTGTCTATTTAAAAAAATGACATCTGCTATCAATTATAGTTAGAAAAGTATCACTTTACAGCTTTATGCAAATATATTTGGAAATATTGTTTATTTCGATGTGAAATTATTTTTTGGGATTTCATGTCTGTTTATTGATTTGTGTGCGAAATGTCAAACCTATATTTTTGTGTTCAATAAACTTGTTTCATCTCTTTAGATTTTAAGACAGACCAATGTACGTACAGAGTATTTTTGATGAATAATGAATTAAAAAAAAAAACCAAAAAACTCTGTACATAGCAGAAATTGCTGTTTTGTCGGTTTTTTGATCTGGAATTCACGTTTCAATCTCACTTTCCGTATTTTATGAAAGAAAAAGGAAATTGTTCCCTGATAATTGAAGCGGTTGCATTGTATTTATTACCGGTGAAACGAATATTGTAATGTTACTTTCATCGAATGAAAGCGGAAATGATATATTTGTTGAAACATACAAACATGTAGGATCAATTGATTCGATTTCAAACATATTTATCTCAGTATTTTTTATAGTACATCATTAAAAACCACTTATCATCACATTTGTTTCATAACTAAAGAATTAATTGGCGTTAAAAATATGTTGTTTATTAGAAACGGTCGCAAAAAAATGTCGGATTCGTGTAAGATCTAATTGATTCATCAATTTTGTGAGTTATACAACGTATCTTGTAATCGCCAATGGGACTGCTAATTTTGTAACTTACAATTTGTTTTTTGCTGAATATAATTGACGACGACAATATATTATTACAAAGTCTAACGAAATAGTTATTATGTTTTTATACACCTTTAGGAAATTTGATTTTTCATCTCAAAGTTTTGTTATAACTTTTGAACATGCTGCAGTAGATATATTTAGAAATCTTACACATGTTCATAAGTTCATGTTTAAATTTAATACATCGAAATTCATGTAGAAAAATTTTCAACTTGCCCAATATTCTATGTCTGTGTATGAATTAAACTTATTCATTCATGTTAACAATTTTCTAAGTTGTTTATCTTTTGATGCTGTTTCAAGATAATTGTTTTCGTTTCATATTTTGAATATTTCCTGCAAGACAACAGGATAAAAACACTCCGATAAATGGAAAAAATCCAACTCCGACTGTACTCAGAATCATGAGTCGAACGTTGCCGTTGATAAACTCAATCACACGACTGTAGCACCCCTGGAAATTTCAAGATATTTTATGATCTTACTGAGTGAAATTATATTTTTACAATTTTGCAAAGATCAAAATAGAAGCAATTGAAAATTGCTGATTCACATTGAATAAATTCTTCTTTTCGTAACTTACGCTAGTTTATAAATTTTTGGTTTATCACGAGAACCTCGATAATAAAACATTTTTGAGGATAAATTTTGGTTGTTAAAAACAAAAATTGTAGCTTTCTTTTTTCAAAAAACTGTTTTTGAGATGTTCGAAATAAAATGTGTTATTTAAACTAATAACGCACTGTTAAAAAATGATTAATTTAGGCAAATTTGTATTGAAAAACTAAAAAATTTCTACTGAATACAAAAAAAGACAATTTTATCTCTCATGAATTTTCAACACTGATTTCTTGAAACTTTATACGAACTTAATTCTATTGTGGTTAATATCTTGAACGATTCACGTTCTGTAAAGATTATGATGTAAAGTGGTTAATTGTGTAATAAGGATGTGAATTAATATACCTGGACATAAATATCATTAATATCAGATATATCGCATTCCCCTTGTGGTATATTACAACACGAAGCTGGCACTTGTTTCAGTGGAGATGACATAAGCCAGTCAGTGTAGCCTCTGCTACCACAGCACTGTAGCTAATAAGTTAAAAAGCCAAATTAAACATTGTAAGTAAATAATTGAACTTGAAATTTTCATTATAATCATTATAATCACCGTGCTTTGAATACTGTCGATGTGTGAACTTTTCACAGAATCTTCTCCGTAGACGGTTAAACTTTCATTCAACCCTTGATCAAATTCCTCGTTTAGAAAATTTCTGTAGGCGTAAACCGATGCTCCAATACTTGAGCCTAACAGTGATATCACAACTAATAGCGCTCCATACTAAAATTAAAGTTCAAATAGTTAGTTCTTTTTATGCATTTTCTTCTAGTTCAATCTGAAAACAGTTCCACCTCAATATCACTTAGGATATGTTCTTCACGTCGCAATAGTGATATGCCAAACAGGTCATGAATGAAATTTCAATTTACATTTTCACGAGTCAGCAGTGTCTGAAAAATTTTACTTTCGCGAACGAGGAAAGTATTACGAGGGATATTTTGATATCAATAAAATGAGAACAGTTTTATTTGACATCTTTTTAATTTTTAGATATAGAAGAAAGTTTTTATTTTTTTTTTTTTAATTAAGAATGTTCTAATGAAATAGGGAAAAATATGAAATAATAATATTATAAAATCGTTTGATTTATGGGTCATTATTTTCAAAATCAGTTGGGTCGTCACCCATAAAACCAAATCTTGACATCAAGATCAACTCAAGATTTTTGCATCAAGATTCTTGACCCGTATTTGAGCAAGACTTGAGATGTTAACTTAGGTTCAGGTGAAAGTCCAGATTCTTGGCAACGACTTGATCAGGATATGACAAATATATTTCCAGAATCTTGAACGAGACTTGCTCAATTATGAGAAATAGATTTGCCCAAGCCTTCATCAAGAATCTTGGACCAGAATCTTGCACAAGTCTTGTGTGATACTCGAAAATATTTTTCTTACGCTTTGGGCATAAATTTTTTTTTGTTGTTTTTTCTTCTAAGAAAATTTTAATTTCACAACAGCGGTATCGCACTTAAAGAGGAAGGAGGGGGGGGGCTCGACAAACTACCTTCCCTTTTGTAATCTTGCTTGTTTTTTGTTTGTGTCGAGGCCGAATAAAAACCGAAAATTTTCCTTTTACATCTTCTGAAATTCAAAGGAACTAGATTTTCTGCATCTAATTATAATTTGATAACAGTAAATGAATCAAATTTATTACCAAAAATGTCATACAAAAATTTCGTTTGAAATGGATTAAAAATTACAATCTAAAAGCGAATTACTTCAGATGAAATTAATTTATTTTGATTACACGAGTAAAATTTGAATCCATTTTAATTCATCATTGCCAGTAGAGACTTATGAATATTTTTTCTTAAATACTAAACATATACCCAAATGGCTCAGGTGGTATCGTGGACCATTTATGACGCCAGTGGTCCCGAATTCCGGACCAGTCCGAAGTAAGGATTTTTTTAATATTTTTCAGGATGGAGTTAATTGCACTTTTCAGGCGTTACCGTTAATAACAACATATATATTTCTACATATGTGTAACTAGTCAAAACCATCTACCAATTATTTGTAGTATTTAAATTGTTATGTTAAATTTTGGCCTCCAGATTTTGGGGCACACCTTGATCAAGTCTTGCAGTCAGTTAGTCAAGAGTCTTGAGCAAGACTTGAGAAATATTGGGAAATAGATTTACCCAAGGGTTGCTTAAGATGTCTCAAGAATCTTAGGTACATATTGATCAAGTCTTGCCGTGAGTTGGTTTTATGGGCACTGATCAAAATTACCGATTTCTGTCAGATTTTTTTAATAAATACGTAAACTACTTTTAAAACATATGTGTTTTTTATTTTCGGCTGAAAATTGGTCTTTTATTTCGACACATTCAGATTTTTATTTAGACTGTCAAATTCAGAGTAACCTCACTTTTGTCGAAAACTTTTTTTTAAATCTATATTTCTCACCATAAAATCTATGGATTTCAATCATTTTTGTACGAAAACGTTCGAAAGTGTATGAAATTTATCGATAATGTATTATCAATATTTCTCGTAGCGTTGTTGAATTGTTATTAGCGTGAATGAAAACGTGTGAAAATTTAAGTAAATAATTTTCATATTTCATAATTTTTTTTCCATTAATTGGTAAAGGTATATGAACTACATGCCGTAAAAACCGTTACATCCCAAAACGTTTCGTTCGTAAGTGAGAATTTTTTTTTCGAATTTCCAGCCTCCCTATTAGCCACAAAAGGTTCTATAAACGTTTAAAAAACGTTTTTAGAAAGGTTCTACAAACGATTCATGAACCTTTTAAACGTTTATGAAACGTTTATAGAACCTTGAAATGTCCGCCCATAAACGTTCGTGAAATCATTTCACAAACGTTTGAGAACATTTATAGAACGTTTATGAGAACTTTATTTGAACGATTTCATGCGTTCATGGAACGTATTTATGAAACGTTTACAGAACGTTTCTCGAAGTTTTAAAAACGTTTTACATAACTTTTTGATAACCTTAATTAACAAATTGTACATTTTCTTAAGAGCATTTCTAGAACGTTCTAAATCGTTTCCCAGTGAACATGAGGTCTCACTGAGCTCGCTATTTCCTTCCTAAATCGAGCTCACTGTGAGCTCTCTGGGTAAGGCTTTTTTTCAAATATGCAACGATTATTGAAAGTATATACTTCGGGTGCATTGTTTACTATAGATAAAATATATGATTGAACGACTGAGAATAAAACTCGGACGAGTAGATACACATACAGACAAAATACATATACATAGTTTCATATCTCTCTGTCTCTTACTCTTCCGAAGCTTTATTGTCAGCCGTTCAAAAATCTCATTTCATTTCAACCCAATTCGGTGGAATCGAATAAATTCCGCCCGATTTCAATAAACATTGCGAAACGACTTTGCGTTCGAGCGGATACGAAGCATTATGCGTCATACTTAATGTATCTGTGTTAAACTCGTGAAATGAGAAAAAAAAGTAGACTTCCATCTGGTGGCCCTCACAGTAAATACTGATGCAACGTCAGATTTTTAAATATGTCACGCTCAAATTTGAATACACTCGTCCGCCCATTCATGGGACTGCTCGGGAGAGTGTCCCATACGTCGAAAGTACGTTTTTTTCTAGCGTAGCCAAGATGATTAATCACTTGGGCCTCGCCCGGCTGTGCCGTGAGGCCGTAACTAGAAACTTATCTCGATGAGACCGACAGGGGACATTCTATCGCCGGCCTATAGATGCCCAAAGTCAATAGACGACTTTTGGGAGCGTTTACTTTTCCCTTCGTGGTTCATTAGACGCCCGTCCGAGTCCCGTAACGCCAAGTCCCATGATTGGACGGACGAGTGGATTTCGCGCTCTAACAGTATTTACTGCGCGGGCCACCAGATGGAAGTCTACTTTTTTTTTCTCATTTCACAAGTCTAGCGCTGATACATTAAGTATAACGCATAATGATCTGTATTAGAGCGAACTCAAATTCTTTTCGCAATGTTTTTTGAAATCGGGCGGAATTTATTCAATTTCACCGATTTGGGTTGAAATGAAATAAAATTATCGAAGGGCTGACAATAAAGCTTCGGAAGAGTAAGAGACAGAGAGATATGAAACTATGTATATGTATTTTGTCTGTATGTGTCTCTACTCGTCCGAGTTTTATTCTCAGTCGTTCAGTCATATATTTTATCTATAGTAAACAATGCACCCGAAGTATATACTTTCAATAATCGTTGCATATTTGAAAAAAAGCCTTACCCAGAGAGCTCACAGTGAGCTCGATTTAGGAAGGAAATAGCGAGCTCAGTGAGACCTCATGTTCACTGGGAAACGATTTAGAACGTTCTAGAAATGCTCTTAAGAAAATGTACAATTTGTTAATTAAGGTTATCAAAAATTTATGTAAAACGTTTTTAAAACTTCGAGAAACGTTATATAAACGTTTCATAAATACGTTCCATGAACGCATGAAATCGTTCGAATAAAGTTCTCATAAACGCTCTATAAATGTTCTCAAACGTTTGTGAAATGATTTCACGAACGTTTATAGGCGGACATTTCAAGGTTCTATAAAGGTTTCATAAACGTTTAAAAGGTTCCTGAATCGTTTGTAGAACCTTTCTGAAAACGTTGTATAAACGTTTATACACTGGGAAAAGAACCGAGTTAAAATAATATGTAATCGCTGAGTAACAATGTTAGAGTTGCATCAACCCCGATGGCAGAGTGTATATTACTCGGTAAGTTGTGTCGCTGCATGTCGCTTTCGGAGGTGGTCGGGAACGTTCGGTTCATATTCATAATCATTCACATATCTGTCAACCTCAAAAACCGAGTAAAATCCACTCGACCCGAGGGGTTACCGCAACTCAGAAATATTAACTCGTTTAAAATGGTCGCATCTGCTCTACAGTATGAGTAAAAGCGACCAGTAATTTGACCCTACAACGATATTCGGCTAGTTTGCTTAAAGACACTTGGCCGCCGAGTGTCAACAACTTGTTTCCGAGTAAAATCAACTCGGCCGTTCTCCCAGTGCAGAACCTTCTGTGGCTAATAGGGCTGTCATTACTTAGTGAATATGAAATTTCAATATATTTTCGCTTTTCTTGATTTTCAGACACTAATATGTTCCAGTTAATGTTAATATATTCTAAACAAAAAATTCTTAACTACATGTTCAACGGCTCGGAATACAATTTGAAATCAAGCTTTCACGCAGATCACTAGATTGCTAAAATACTTATAATCACACATAATTTGATAAGAATACTTTCGTTTTTATTTCTGCAAAATACTTTATTAAATTTTTATTTTTATTTAGATTTCGGAAGGTAGGTCTATTATGTATCGAAAAAATGTTCAACTGTGGAATCATGCGATAATGTCATCAATATTTCATCCAATATTTTACATTTTTTTAAAAATTCCCTCACATTTGGAAAAAAAAGACATAAAAAAACAATATTTTATGTTTGAAAAGTCTTCATTTTATTTTATACCAAATTAATTATATATATGTTCAACGTGCTCATGTTTCAATGTTTTTTCGGTAAACAAAGATACGTTTCGTCATTATAATATTTCGTTTAAACATGGATACATCAAATTACTTTTCTAAGAGATCTCAATTATTGCAATCTTATTTAGGGTATTTCTTGAATTTTAGTATTTTTTAACGTATAAATATATAAAAGTATAGTATTGGCGTGTAACCATTAATCAGTTTCTCAAATATCTCCGCGTTTAAAATGCATTTATTGAATTTCCAAAACTGAGCTTCATTTATTTATCATCTATAAACAATATACGAAGAAATATTACAATCAAACCAGGTCTTCACAAGTAAATATAAATATAAAAGTTATTCTAATAAGAATATACACTATAAAATATGTATATAATATATACGAGACACGAAAAATTAATTTCATGTCATATTCCGAGTTATGCAAAATTAAGTTAGGAAATTTCCATTTAAAATATACATTTTCATCGAATAAAGTGTCTGAAGATCAAGAAAAGTGAAAATACATTTAAACTTCATATTCACTTGGTAATGACAGGTTGGAAATTTGAAAAAAATTCTCACTTACGAACGAAACGTTTTAGAATGTATCGTTTTTTACAGAATGTAGTTCATACCTTCTTTACTAATAATAAAAAAAAAAAAAAAAAAAAAAAAAACGGGAAGAGAAAAAAATGATGAAATATAAAAATTATTTACTTAAAAATTTTTTACACTTTTGTCATTTACGCTACTAACAATTCAAATACGCTACGAGAAATATTGATGATTCGTTATACATAAATTTCAAACAATTTCGAACGTTTTCTTACGAAAATGATTGAAATCCATAGATATTACGATGAAAAATAAATGTTTAAAAAAAAGTTTTTGACAAAAGTGAGGTTACTCTGAATTGGACAGACTAATTGAAAATCTGAATTTCTCGGAAAAAAAAAACAATTTGCAGCCCAAAATAAAAAATACATATGTTTTGAAACTAGTATACGTATTTATTTAAAAAATTTGAGAGAAATCGGTGATTTGGTCAGTGGTGATCAATTTGATTTTGTAAATGATAACCCTTAAATAATTGAAAAAATTGATGTTTACCAAACGAAGCATCGCTGCATGTCTTCTGGTTGTGCAACAGAATGCAAAAGTAGCTATCAAAGTAACGAAAATTCCTAGGGATATCAAACCCAGTAGGGCCGATGCAGCTGCATTTTTTTCAATGCTGACATCCATATATTCTACCAATTCCACTCGAATCCATACTCCGATGAATACCATTGATATTCCAGAAATCTTAAAGCAATTATTTTTCAATTTCATCCCAGAATCATCTAATAATCTATTCAAAAGCAGAGATGGGCAAAATCAAGTACAATTTGCAATTAAATACATTTGAATTACTAATTACTTGTAATTGAAGATTCTCCTATTACACAATTACATGTAATTGAGTAATTTCGAAATTTGAATTACACAATTACGTGTACATACTTGAAATATCCCAAAGTAGCGTATTACATGTAATTGAGTTGTCCTAACGTAGCACGTTACTTGTAATGCGTAGCGCACTCCTCTGCGTTATCCAATTACATGTAGTGAAGTATTTCCGTGTGAAGAATTATTTGATTACATGCAACTCAAAAATCAGAATGTAGCGCGCTGCAATAGTTCAGCAACTTCAGGTAGCGCACGACAAATAACGAAATAACGCAAAACGTACTTGGCCTGTATTAGTCAATTACATTTAATTGATAACTTTCAAGTAAGCGCGTTACATGTAATATGTAACGCGTAACGCGGTTAATTGAAACGAGTTTGTTCATACTGCATAGTATCATATTTTTTCCATAGTTTTAGTAGTTGCCGATAATAAGTCTAGCAGCGTCAATGTTGAATCTATCGGTTTTAATTATTTGTTTAAACAATCGATACTTAAGAATTACATAAATCGCAAACACTATGCTTTTTATAGTTGATTTGTACGTTCATAACGATGATGACTTGAAATTTGAATCATTAGTTTGTTATTTGAGAAATATATTAGTTAAAACTATTGTTTAAACAAATAGTGACAAACTTTGTGTTTTCATGAGATGCATATATGCATTCCATGATTTTCAGGTATGCTAATGACGAATCTGGTGTCCAAGTCACGAAATTAATAATTTTCAACTTTGGTTCAACAATTAGTTGCAAAATGAATTTTGCAACTAACACAAGATTCATTACTGAAAACCGTGGAAAGTATATGCCTCTTCTGAAAACTTTCGTTTTGCAAGTAATTGTTGGAAAAAGTTTAAACATATTGATTTTATGAAATATGATATCTGATTCGTTATCAGCGCCCCTGGAAACAATGGAAAGCATATACAACTTCCACAAACTTCAATTTTGTAAGTGATTGTGAAATAAAAGTCCAAACTATTCAATTTTGCAAAATCTGATATCCGATTCATTATAAGCGCCCCTGGAAACAATGGAAAGCATATACCACTTCCGAAAAATTTCATTTTGCAACTAATTGTTGAACCAAAGTTGAAAATTATTAATTTCGTGACTTGGACACCAGATTCGTCATTAGCATACCTGAAAACCATGGAATGCATATATGCATCTCATGAAAACACAAATTTTGTCACTATTTGTTTAAACAATAGTTTAACTAATATATTTCTCAAATAACAAACTAATAATTCAAATTTGAAGTCATCATCGTTATGAACGTACAAATTAACTATAAAAAGTATAGTGTTTGCGATTTATGTAATTCTTAAGTATCGATTGTTTAAACAAATAATTAAAACCGATAGATTCAACATTGACGCTGCTAGACTTATTATCAGCAACTACTAAAACTATGGAAAAAATATGATACTATGCAGTATGAACAAACTCGTTTCAATTAACCGCGTTACGCGTTACATATTATATGTAACGCGCTTACTTGAAAGTTATCAATTACATGTAATTGACTAATACAGGCCAAGTACGTTCTGCGTTATTTCGTCATTTGCCGTGCGCTACCTGAAGTTGCTGAACTATTGCAGCGCGCTACATTCTGATATTTTAGTTGCATGTAATCAAATAATTCTGAACACGGAAATACTTCACTACATGTAGTAGAAGAGTTGCTTCAAAATTAAACTGCCGTTTTTTTTGTTTTGTTTTTTTTTCAAATTAAAGATAAGGCTTTATAAATAACTCCTGCGTTGAAAAAATGTGATTTCTATTGTCCAATTTTTTATAAATAATTTTTAAAAGTCGCTAAAATGAGGTCCCGCTAAAACGCTACGTGATTGGTCGGCGCATCTGTGACGTCACTAATGTTTATTTATTTTGATCTCCCTATGCTACAACACGGGCCGCGCGCGAATTTTACGGGAAAATTCAAATAATCGGGAAAATGAGCCGAAACCCGGAAAATGGGTTTGTTCGAAATACCTCAGATAATCTCCCGAACGTGAATTTAGCAACGATTTTCGTATACTTTGCGAAAAAAGAGTGTTTTAACATCCCTGAATCCAGAGCTGTCAAAGCGCAAAGGTAAATAAACGTTGGATTGTACATCGTTTTTACATTTTTCCGTTCTAATAGATGTGAAAAAAAATTAAATAGACAAATACAATGAAAAACAGTTTGAATTTCGTTTTTTTATCAAAAAAAACAATGTATTTCATTTCGCTTTTCTCACGCATGTGTATCTTAATAATAGATACACATGCGTGAGAAAACTGCAATGAAATGCATTGTTTTTTTTTTTTTTTTGAGAAAAAAACGAAATTCAAACTGTTTTTCATTTTATTTGTCTATTTAGTTTTTTTTTCACATCTGATACAACGGAAAAATGTAAAAACCATGTACAATACAACATTTATTTACCTTTGCGCTTTGACAGCTCTGGATTCAGGGACGTTAAAACACTCTTTTTTAGCAAAGTATGCGAAAATCGTTGCTAAATTTACGTTCAGATTATCTGAGGTATTTCGAACAAACCCATTTTCCGGGTTTCAGCTCATTTTCCCGATTATTTGAATTTTCCCGTAAACATAGGGAGACTAAAATAAACAAACATTGGTGACGTCTCAGATGCGCCGACCAATCACGTAGCGTTTCAGCGGGACCTCATTCTAGCGACTTTTAAAAATTATTTATAAAAAGTTGGACCATAGAAATTATATTTGTTCAAAGCAGAAATTATTTATAAAGCCTAATCTTTATTTTGAAAAAAAAATCGACATTTTAATTTTGAGGCAACTGCTCTATTGGATAACGCAGAGGAGTGCGTTACGCGTTACAAGTAGCGTACTACGTTAGGACAACACAATTACATGTAATGCGCTACTTTGGGATATTCCAATTACATGTAATTGTGTAATAGCAAAATCTTCAAATACAAGTAATTGTAATTTGTAATCATGCGTTAATGATTTTGCCACTCTCTGATTTAAAAAAATCCAATTCAAAGCCACAAAAGAGTTCTCCGAGCTAATGGATTTTGTCTTTTCTGTGCAAAAAGAGAACGAAAGAAAAAGCAGGATAACATTTACCTAAAAACAATGAAATAGGAAAGTTGCGTTAAATTTTTTTGTATTGTTGACATCGTTAGTTTTTTGAAAAATATAAGACTCGTGTTTTTTCTTGTTGTCCTATCTCAATAATTGATAAAAACACGTCGTTTTGAAAAGTAAAATGAAGGAACGTCATTTGAATGCACATAATGATAGTATATGTAGGTATATGATACGAAAATAAAAATTCATGTACCTTTTGAAATAATTAATTTTTACAGAAGTAAAAAATTACTAAGGTATTTATTTATTTATCATTATTTTTTGAATTTATACAAACACAGTGTTTCAAATTTGAAAATTTTCGAATCACAAGATGAAAAGATGTGGAATTATGTGCGTGTCATTTGAACTAGTAACTTGAAGATACAAAATTTCAAAATTTTTAAGACAGATTTTTAACCCTCCTCCCCCACATAAACATATGTTTTGCGAATACCCTTGCACGTGCAAAATAAAATACATTCGAAATAAACTTGGAATTGGTAAATATTTATACGAAATGCAATATGAAATATGCGAATTGAACGACTTAAAAATTTGGAGGTGATATAAAATTTGTTTATAATCACATATTTTGGATCATATCAAAGATTCTTAAATATTTTTTCACAAAAAATGATCATTACGATGTTATAAAAGAATATTTTTCATATTTCATACATCACATTAAATTTCATGGACAAAAAGTTGGTATGACGAGTTCAAACTTTTGAAATCATCGTTCATGGGATAGGGAAAAATTTTGTATAGAAGATGTAACAGATCACAATTTTATATATTAATAATAGTAACTCACCAAAAAAATGATATTGAAAATCATCAAAAGCGGTGTCATACATAGCATAACCGCCATACTTTTTAATTGTTTCCCCATCGCTCGAAATTTCCATGAAAAAATCACCACTTGCTCAAATTTTCCACGGCAGATTTTCTTCTCGAAGAAACAAACATTGATTGTATACGCAATTTTGCACGCGCAAACGCGAAACGCATGCGTCCAATGTTCTCTCATTTTCGCGAGAAAAACATGAATTTTTTTCACTCGATATGAAATTAAGAAAGGCATATTATTTACACGCTAATGATAATTTATTAATGTGTGGAAATAAATAAAAAAAAATTATATTTTTGACTATGAAATCAGCTGCAGTATTTATAGTTTTTAGAAAGAAATTAGTGAGGGAATGGAATTGTTTCGAAACGAAGTGGTAATAAATACAATTTTTTATTTCAGTAATACACGAGATTTTTATTAATTTGGTCAGGATTTTCGGAGTAACTGTAAATATTGGACCAATGGATTTCTTCCTCGCTTGGAGTAACGTCTGCACAATCGTTCTCATGTTGAAAATAATTCCCATTCCGTTTGTGGAATTCAATTAGGTTGAAAGAATTGAAGTTTACAATGTCTTCGATTTCACCCTGGTTTTTAAGATCAGAATATTCAGTGTTCTTCTTTTTCTCTTCAGTGGAAGCTGCAAAAAAAAATGAAGATAACTTGCGTGAAGACGATCAATTTCATAGAAATAAATACATGAGAATCTCTTATAACAGTGGTTATACACTATTTGAGTTAGACTTGTAACTGCTGCATACTTTTAAAATAAATTTCCAATAATTTATGCAGTTTCTAAGAAATAATTAACGTTGGAAAAGAAATTCATAACAAAAAAACTTGAATTCGTGAGAATTACTTCACAATAAATTGTTACAAATATTTGCTCATTAATGAATTTCAAGAAACAAATCGTATTTTTTTAATGTTTTGTCGTATAATGCAGAATATTTTCGATTAAGTGCACAACTTTGGAAATTTTCCATTCGAGAACATTGAAAAAATGTTTTTTCCCAACAAGTGAAAAAAATGCGTTTTTCTCCACGGCTTGATTCGTCGAAAGTCACATTTCCTCCACTTAGCTGAAAAAAATATAGTCCTCGACTAGTGTAGAAGGGCTTATTTGGCGTAGAAGGACTTATTTGGCGAATGTGAAGTTTGCAAGACGAGCCGAAGGCGAGTTTTGCAAACTTCACATTCGCCAAACAAGCTCATTCTGCACTCGTTGAGAAATATACTATTTTAAGACTTGCAGCGGTTATGGAAAGTGTACACGTACGTTTATGAATTATTTCTCGTGTAAGTATTTGAAACTTTTCGATTTAACTTTTAGATAAATAGTTATAACATTTCTTTAACATTATTGCAAAAAATGTCGAGCATTTCGTGGGAATTAATAACTACTTGCTTTTCTTGCAGAAAAATTCAAAAGTTACTCATTGTTACGAATTTGCCGGAGCTTACAATTAGTCGAAACAAATGAGGGCGGACGCACCGGAGTGTCCCGTCCCCGTAGTGGATGATAATCTCGTTAGGAATAATAAAAAAAAAAAAAGTAATACACACACACGTCACTGACAAACGATATAATAATTAAAAACCGAATACAATGTAAAGTAGTAAATCTGGTAGGACTCGGGGAGAAAATACAGTCACAGAATCGAATAGGAAATTGTTGAAAAGGTGCAGAAAGAATTTAATGTATCGGAAACTTAACTAGACCCGAGTGGAAAAAAAGGTCGGAAAAATATCGTAGCGATATTTTAAATTATCGCGAGATAATCTCTATAGTGATATCGTCACGACATCAAATCGTCACGCTCGGTAATATCGCTGCAATGTTTTTCTCACTATGTTGATGCGATATTCATATTCACAGAATATATCGCTGCGATGTTTGTAAATAAATATCAGTGCGATGTTTCACGGCGTACTGTGAATATAAATATAAATGATGAATAATTGAAAGGTCCGGATTGCCGAACTGTATAATAGGTTTCTGTAGAATTGAATGGAATCCTTTATTTTTGCATTATTTTATAAATTAGAATGTGTTAACCCAAGTAATTTCTACCCTTATACAAACCTAGTTATAAGAAAGTGAAATTTTTTATAAAGAAACGACATTTTTTAACGAAATTCGATTTCTTATAAGGTGACCTTATAAAAACCTTATAAGGAGTTGAAATTTCTTTTAAAATATAAATCGACAAAATATAAGGTTTTTTTCTTAAAAGATTTCATTAATGAATTCTTATAAGAAATTTCATTTTCCTATAGGGTTTTTACAAGAATCAAAATTACAAAGGGAATTGTTACTCAAAATTATCAGTATGTATCGCTATCAAATCTTGTACTTTAGTGAAACAGCTGGAACTGTTTAAATTTTCGAAGTATGTATTGTTCAGTCGCTTATAGTTTGTTAACATTTGCGGAAGTTAAGACACGTAATTTTTGTAACTTTATTGCAAATAATATCTAACTTTTCGTAGAAATCGATGGGAATTTTTTCCGTTAAGATTTTTTAACTTGTCACAATTCAAAAACTGTTTGAAACTCGAAGAATGCTGAATTTCTGCAAAACCTTTAGAAAACACTTGCTTTTTTTCGTAAAAGTAATAAAATTACTAGTTTTTGAAAAAATTAAAAATTTCTTTCGATGAGTTCCAACGATAAATTTCTAAAAAATTTTCATTCCAAATTTTCGTGATGTTGAAAGAATCAAGGTGTTGATTAATTTGTTAAAATTATTGATGTACGTAACATTTACTCAAATCTTGTATTTTAGACAGTAATTTTAAGATTTTGTATGAATTTCTGAAATATTTTTTGGTCGCCTAAAGCTGAAAATATTTGCTGGAGGTTGAATCATGTAATTCATGTAAGTCCTGTAACTATATTGCAATAAGTATTATCATTTTTCGTACTAAATTTAATTATTTGTCTTAAATTTAGAATTGCCTTCTCTCAATACTATGAATTTTCACGAAATTGTTTATATTAAAGTTATTTAATAAATTGAAGGTGTGTTATAATGATGTATTAGTGAAAAATTTTTTCAAATCTTGTATTTCATGGAAATTTTCGGAAACTGGGAATATATATTGAAATGTACATTTCAAAAATATTGTGAAGTCACAAGCCTTAAAAGAATTACCGAAAGGTGATTGCATGTACGTTCACTTTTTTTATTAAACGCAAAAACCTATCGATGAAACTTCTGAATTTTCCAAAAATTCCTATATACAGAAATACTATTCCTTGACATTATAATGTATACATTATGAAACTGACCTTCTTGATGTTGACGTTTTTCCGTTCTTCTACAATTTCGAATATCACCAATCGTTTTGAAATATATACTGTGATCGTAACTGTATATATCTAAACAATTTCTATCTAAATGGCCGTCAGTTTTGTAATTTGACTTTCCACAACAATTGATCTTGATTTCTTCACGCCGTTTTTTCTTAGTTTTCAATGCATGATCGCGGCAATTGTAATTATTTAAACTAAAAAATCCAGATTTTGTTGAAATGGGTTCATCTAGATGCAGACGATTGTATCTGCCAGAGAAAACTGCCCAATTTTGAATCCGATGAAACACGTACTGTGTTTGTTGGTTCCACCAATCGGATAAATTTTTTTGGCATGACGTGCTTTTTGAAAAAACTTGGCAGCCGGAAGAATGAGGCATTTTCATTCAAGATATGAGCCTATCAAAGTATGCTGCCTTTTTCGCAATGTAACGATCGTTCGCGTTTAATTTCAATAAATCTTTCTTTCAAGTTTGTATCAATATTTTCCGGATTTTTGTTGTTTTTGGACGAAAGGAATTAGGGCTTAGAAGTACAACTCGAAACTAAACTCAAAGTTGTATCAGATGAGCTACATATTTGCAATGAAGCCAAAAAACTGCGGAAGCCAGTCAAGGATTTTCACGGTCATCTGATTGACGACAGTGACTTTGAATTTTCAAATCGTTCAAATGACGACTGAGGCTTGAAACGGGAAATCGATAAGTTGGTATGTATTCTCAGTAGTTCAGTTATCATGTGTTTTTTCATGTAGACTAGAAACAAAATCAATGACAAATTTAGGAATAAATCCTGGAAAAATCACGAGATATTGTCTCTTCACGTACATATTTCTAATTTTTACTTTTCAGAAATTACAAATTCAGAATCATTAAGTACGAACAATTGAAATTATCATTCGTATATTATAGCCTACATTGTGTGTGTGTGTGTGTGTGTGTGTGTGTGTGTGTGTGTGTGTGTCTACGTAGATGTCTATACATCTATCTATCTATACCCAGTAAACTACGTCTCTGGCAGCCAGCTGGCTGCCTGAGGCTGCTATTTAACGCTTTTGTCACGATATCGCCAGCTGGCTGCCAGTTTGTGGCCAGCTTGCTGCCAGTTTACCTTCATTAATTGTCTTACTTCAGTGTCGTATCATTCATCACAAATTATTATATCATTAATTGCCTTTAAATGAGGTTTTTTTTTCAAAATATCCAACGATCAAAAGTATGTAATTCGGTTTCATTGTATTACGATATGTTGAATCGGCGAAATCATGATTTTGACATTTAATTTAAATATTATATATTATAGATTAAATATTCAATTATTTAACTTTATTTCAACACAATCGGTGGGATTGGGAAAATTCCACCCATTGTCATTAAAAAATTGCGAAATGACGTCGTGTTCACGTTTATACGAATTCTTATGCATTATACTAAATGTGTCAGTGCTAAACTTGTAGTATGAGAAAAAAAAGTAGACTTCCATTTCGCGGCTCTCGCAGTAAATACTAGTATGGCGCTAGATTTTTAAATATGTTGCGCTCAAATTTGAATATTTCGTGCCTTAACAGTATTTTTATATATTACCGTCGTAGATGATAACAATTAAAAACATTTGGTCGATAATCACAACTGTTGTTTAGTTCATGTAATGTTTTAAAATTTAATATTCGCGCGTTATTTACAGCGCATTCTCGCGAGGGCGCATAAATGCGTATACGCACAAATACGCAGGGCAGCATAAAGCATGAGATATAGAGATATCGATCGATGCGAAAAAACTAATTCTTCTTATTAACATATATGTAATACTACTATATGGCCAGCTTGAGAGAGAAGCGCATCGGGAAGAGAAGAGCGTAGACGATTCGTTTCTCTCTCGCACAGGAGTTGACTGGAGTTAATACGTGAACGCATATTGTAGTATGCGTGCAACAATACCAAGAACTGAGCATATGTACGAGAGTCACGCATGCGGAGTACCACGCGAGTCATCTTATTCTTTTCTCTTTCTATCACGATGCTCCTTTGACACAGGGGAAGATGGGACGCTGGCCATATAGAAGTATTACATATATGCTTATTAAAAACGCAACATATCGAGCCTAGTCCGGCTGGGTGACCAACTCGTGGGATATGATTTTTGAGTTATTCCCCCTCTACCTTCATGGCCCTTCTGATCCCAGAATCGGCGTGCCTCACCGAGCTGGACCCATCTACGCCCAGCTAAACCGGAGCGGAAATGGGATTCCGGGGTTCGATGACTTTTCATTTTGGAACAATGGGGCTATGAACCAGTTTCTTCAAGCAGAATTAAGTAAATTCTCTTCTATTTTTCTTTCGCTTGTCATGGTTCAAGCTTAAAGTTAAACGATAGCGAAACAGAATAGAAGATAATCTACTTCTGTTTTAAAAAACTGGTTTATAAACCAGTAAAATCTATAGGATCCCATTGTTCCGAAATAAAAAGTCATCAAACCCCGAAATCCCATTTCCACTCCGGTTTAGCTGGGTGTAGCTGGGTCTAGCTCGGCGAGGCACGCCGATTCTGAGATCAGAGGGGCAGTGAAGGTAGAGGAGGAAAAATTCAAAAATCATATCTCACGAGTTAGTCACCCAGCCTAGTCGAGCCTGGTAAGCACTGGTAAGTCATCTGGTCAAGTCTAGTCTTTTTTGTTGTGTCTGTGAAAAACAAAAACGTTCAAAAATGTCAAAAAGGAAAAAAAAAAAAGAGAAAGATTTAAGCACTTTCAATCATCTACCTTCGAAGCAACCGAAGATTTCTGATTTCTGGAAAAGAAGCAGTAAGTGTGAAATTTAAAATTTACCTTAGAATTATTATACTGCTGTTTCGTGAAATAAGCTGATGTTTTCTTCTTTAGCTATCTCAAAACATATCCTTCTGAAAATTATGTATTTTTAAATAAAAAGTTCAAGAAAAGTTGCATGAAATATTGCCATGGATTCAAATTATCACTATTAAAAATCTGTTCGATTCGAGCTGTCAAGAGATCCCGTGTATAAAGTTGAAAAAATTACTTTTTGAAATTACTTAAAATCGAAAATTTTATTTAGCTGTTACTCCGACAAACAACTTGTGTCCTTCACCGGCAAGTAATACAAGTGAAGACAACAAAAAAAAGTCCAATCGCAAGAGCAGTTCCACGACTGTTTCTAAAATTTCGAAGACGGTATCCAATTCATGCATTATTGCGGATTTTGAAGATGAGGAAATTGGTAGATATATCACACCTGGTTCATATAGAAAGCAAATGTTTCTGTGTACAATAAACATTATATTGTATTTAAAGTTCTTTGTAGGATCTGCTGCCTCTGTGAACTCCAAATTTATGACTGCACCAGAAGACATTACGCCAACAGGCGAAGAGTTCAGTTCTGAAAATTACATCAGGAAGTTGCAGGGCGTAAAGTTTCCATATACAAGCGATATGAAAAATCGAAGATGCTTCCAGTTACAGTGGTTACACAAGTACTCATGGCTAGAATATTCTGTTTCACGTGATGCAGTGTTTTGCAATATTTGTCGTCGACAATTTAGAACCAACCTCAAAGACCATACTTTCACGATCGATGGTTTTCGTTCATGGAAACATGCTCTGTCTTCTGGCAAGGGTTCCCAAAACACAGAGAATCAGAAGGACACGTCAATAATGCCACTGCTAAACAAATTTAACTTTTGGAACGGGAAAAAACCAATACCTCTGTGTTGACATTGATAAATGATAAAACACTTGAAAAACGTAGATATTACGTGAGCGCCATCATAAAAACAATTCGATTTTCCGTTTCAAATAAACTGGCCTTATGCGGAAATTGGGATAGTTAATTCACTAATTCGTTCTCTTAAGAGAACGAAGAGAATAGCCTTTTCAACCATCTTTTTAGATATACTCTTGCAATTGACAGTGAATTAGTGAAATGCCAGAACATCATGCCAGTTAATGCAACGTACACTTCACCCTTGATTCAGAATGAAATTATCACTATCATGGCAAAAATGCTAGGTGAAAACATCGCTGAAAAAATCAAAGAATCAGATGTTGGCTTTTTTACAATTTTATCAGATTGCACAAAAGATAAAAATGGAGTGGAAATTTTATCTTTAGCTGCTCGTTATGTTTCAAAAGGAAAACCGAATGAAGTTCTCCTGTTTTTTGAAGAATAAGAAGGTTAAGATGCGGATGCATTCACAAAATTGCTCATACGTCTGTGAAAGAATATGGTCTCAACCCGTTTAGTATAATTAATCAGTGTTATGATGGTGCAGCAGTGATGAAAGGTTACAAAAGTGGCATCGCAAAAAGTCATACCCTATGTACATTGCTTCAATCACAGACTTCATTTAGTTGTTATTGAAGTAGTGAAAAACATTGAAGCAGGAAATGCTTTTTTCGAAAACCTCAAATTGATTTACACGATTTTCAAGAGGCCAAGAATTCCAAAAATATACGAACGAAAAATAGTAAAGCGATTAATAGAAACGCGATGGACCGGCCACATTCTAGCTTCTGCAGTAACTTTGGAAAATTACGAAGAGATCGTGGCAACACTAACTCAAGTCAGACATGGATCGTCTTTGCGGTTCGATGCAGAAGAAATCGTCACTTCGATTGGTCTTCTGGAAGCAATAACTCGGAAAGAATTCATTTTCATGTTATTATTCATGAACGACGCCCTGAAAACCACCAGCCGACAAGATTTTCCAAAAAACGTGAAATGAGTTGTCGTCAAGCAATGCCCATCATCACCGCCATTGATGCAACTCTGGAAGAATTCAGAAAAAATGGGAAGTTCGACGAGTACAATCAAAAGGCTGAAGATTTACTGAATACCGTGGTACCGTTACTGAAAACAAATTGACGAGTTCGTCAAAGGTCAATTCGACTAGCTGATTCGATGATTATGGAAACCATTGGAGAACGCTCAGACGAAGATAGCATAATAAAGTCCAGCTTTTTCGAAGTTTCATGCGAGCAGAGCTGAAGCGACGTTTCACTGAATACAACGATATTTTTCGGGCATGCTCTGATGCTTCAGAGATGAATTTGGACAAGTTACAACCATTGATGAAAGTTAGGATTATTTTGCCTGAAGATGCCGAATTTTCTGTTGCGAAAAAATTTGTGGAAACGAAGAGATTAGAATTGCTATCTGTGGAAGCTGAACGAAGAAGTGAAGGTTTCAATATTCTGTCGGCTCTTTACGATTATCGAGATGCATTTCCACAAACTTACAAGATGTTTGCAGCTATCGATACTTTCGGCTTTAGTATCGCAATTTGTAAGAGCTCTTTTTCAGTCGTTTCCCGAATGAATGTTCCTTCTCAATTGTCTATGACTACTCAGAGAATGACCCATAAAACCAAATCTTGACATCAAGATCAACTCAAGATTCTTGCATCAAGATTCTTGACCCGTATTTGAGCAAGACTTGAGATGTTAACTTAGGTTCAGGTGAAAGTCCAGATTCTTGGCGACGACTTGATCAGGATATGACAAATATATTTCAAGAATCTTGAACGAGACTTGCTCAATTATGAGAAATAGATTTGCCCAAGCCTTCATCAAGAATCTTGGACCAGAATCTTGCACAAGTCTTGTGTGATACTCGAAAATATTTTTCTTACGCTTTGGGCATAAATTTTTTTTTGTTGTTTTTTCTTCTAAGAAAATTTTAATTTCACAACAGCGGTATCGCACTTAAAGAGGAAGGAGGGGGGGGGGCTCGACAAACTACCTTCCCTTTTGTAATCTTGCTTGTTTTTTGTTTGTGTCGAGGCCGAATAAAAACCGAAAATTTTCCTTTTACATCTTCTGAAATTCAAAGGAACTAGATTTTCTGCATCTAATTATAATTTGATAACAGTAAATGAATCAAATTTATTACCAAAAATGTCATACAAAAATTTCGTTTGAAATGGATTAAAAATTACAATCTGAAAGCGAATTACTTCAGATGAAATTAATTTATTTTGATTACATGAGTAAAATTTGAATCCATTTTAATTCATCATTGCCAGTAGAGACTTATGAATATTTTTTCTTAAATACTAAACATATACCCAAATGGCTCAGGTGGTATCGTGGACCATTTATGACGCCAGTGGTCCCGAATTCCGGACCAGTCCGAAGTAAGGATTTTTTTAATATTTTTCAGGATGGAGTTAATTGCACTTTTCAGGCGTTACCGTTAATAACAACATTATATTTCTACATATGTGCAACTAGTCAAAAACCATCTATCAATTATTTGTAGTATTTAAATTGTTATGTTAAATTTTGGCCTCCAGATTTTGGGGCACACCTTGATCAAGTCTTGCAGTCAATTAGTCAAGAGTCTTGAGCAAGACTTGAGAAATATTGGGAAATAGATTTACCCAAGGGTTGCTTAAGATGTCTTAAGAATCTTAGGCACATCTTGATCAAGTCTGGCCGTAAGTTGGTTTTATGGGGAGGAATTGAGCTTTTCTCGCTTTCGAAAACAAAATATATCCCTAGCGAAACGCTCACGAGAGTTGACTCTGGCCAACTCTCGCCAACTCTCGCGAGGCCAAAATAAGGGTCTTTGAAGTTTAATTTGCATGGTTTTTGATTGCAGAATCGAACATTTTATGAAAATCAGTGATTCTGAAAAGGTTTTACAATTCTACGTTGTGTTAAAACAATTATGTTTTAATTATTAAAATAATTAATAAAATAATTGTTTTTAAACAACGTAGAGTTGTGAAACCTTTTCAGAATAACTTATTTTTATAAAATGTTCGATTCTGCAATCAAAAACCATGCAAATTAAACTTCAAAGACCCTTATTTTGGCCTCGCGAGAGTTGGCGAGAGTTTGCGAGAGTCAACTCTTGTGAGTGTTTCGCTAGGGATAAGACTTGAAAAAATACCTGTATCTCATATCCTAAAAGTTCTTGACAGTCAAAAAGCCCGCAAAGTCCAACTATTTTGATGTAAATTTTACGTTTATATGTAATGAAAATGTAAAAATATACCATCCCTAGTAATTCTGATTCTTATATGATTCCCAGAAATCTTATAAGATTTCTGAAATCCCTTATATGTTTACCCATTTCTTATATGAAAACATAGAGCCATATAAGATTTTTGAAATCTTTTATGGTGCCCATATATGATTTATGTAAACTTATATGGCAAACATATAAGTTTTCATAAATCATGTATGGCTCTACATGTTTCCATATAAGAAATAGGTAAACATATAAGGGATTTCAGTAAACTTATAAGATTTCTGAGAATCATATAAGAATTAGAATTACTAGGGTAATGAAAATAAATAAGAGTGAAGTATCGTGATTATACATTTTATATTTTATTTCTCTAATGCATCATTATTGTTTATTTTAACTTTGAGCATTCATTCATTCACCTTTTTCCATGACACTTAATTTGAAGTATATGACACGTAAACAAATTTCTCAAAATTCATGAAGGTATGTATTTCAAAATTCATGGTTAACAACGTTTTAGAGACTGGTTACGGCGCTGAAATGGCGGATGATAATACTCATACTTTTAGTGCCTTATTGAAACGAATCTGGCAGCACTGGGCAGCATTACGTAAAATGAGTAATATTGGCAAATATTGGGTAAAATTGATTTGAATTTGTTGAATTGATTGAAACCTGTATGACCTGTGTGTTTTGTCAATTTTTTTGTGTATTTTCGTAAATAGTCGTAAACGGCAGCAACGACGATAATTATTTTAAAATGAGTGAATCGCAAGCCAAAAAACTTAAAACCGCGTCATGTTTGGAGCAGTTGAAAAAAGTCACAACTGTAGTTGCCGATACCGGTGATTTTCAAGGTAAAATATAATAATTTACCCAATATTTTTCTGCATCAGGAATACGTAAACGTTATCGTTTTCTAGAATCTATGACCACCGGGTTATAGGCGAAGGTTAATGCTTTTGAGCTACATATATACTTCTCTCGGAAATTCAAAGTTCCATTAAATTAACATAGAATAAAATCGCGAATAAATTTTTTTTCACGTGAAATGTGAGATATTCAAGTTAAGATAAAGGATTTTTTCATACCATAATAACTAACGCATAAATTGAAAAGAGCCAAAACTTGATAACTACCTCGTGACAAGTAATTTTGGTTTACGTAACTGGTCTAACAAAGTTATGAACGCATGAATTATTTTTGGATCAAATTTCGTTTCATCGATGGAAAATCATCCCGCTGTGATTAATTTATAATTATTCAAGGACTTGATGTTATTATTTTACGTATAATTTTATTTGCTTATTTATATAATATATAATAATTAGCAACTGATTATAATAGTATGAACTTATAAAGTAATCACATAATAATTTAATATATTACTCTTAATATATATTTTGTATGAAATAAATATTTCAAATCAATTAATGTATCTATTTACAACATTCGAATATATAAATAATATATATATTTATTTTTATATCTTCATTTTTTTATAATTTATTTTTATTCTATGTATTTTTATTATAGCGTGTGAAAAAGCCTATATATTTGCACACTTCGCAGGGGAAAATTGGCTTTTTCTTCTGTTACGATAAAAAAATCATTTGCAACATACAAAAAAATGTACTGCTTATTGCAGTATGTATTTTTCATAGCACTTTGGATTATGTAATCTGTTTGAAAATTTAAATACGAACTTATGAATCATTTTTGTGTGAAATTTAGCAACATTATCAAAAGTTGTTTGACTCAAATATAATTACCATTCAAGGAATTTATTAATATGTATATTATTCTATTTGTTTCTTAATATTTTATCATTTACAATTGATTGTAATAGTGTCAACTTATATTATTGATTATAATAACTTATTATATTGTAAATAATATGTTTATCAAATTTATTGATAAATAAATATTTAAATTCATTTATGTATATTAATTCACAAAATGTTTGAACCATACATATAATTAAATATTTTATTGAATATGAAGTATATATTTAAGTATTTCTTTACACTCTAACCTTATGTTAATGAGTTGGAAAATGCACGAGGGAGTATTACTTCCGATTTTTTTTTTTTAATTCAAGTGTGGCCACTTCAGCGGTATGAAATAAAAAAAATAATGAATAACATTTCAAGTTTTAGCTTTGTTGAGCTGAACACAAAAATGTAATGAAATCCAACTAAATTGGATTCATTGAAGATTGGCAGAGTTACAAAAACTGTTTTTTTATTTCAAGTGATAGCTGAAATCGATTGCATCATATTGAATATTTTGATCGTCTTTTAGAAACAACACCTAAATTATTTTTCAGCTATTGAGCAATACAAACCAACAGATGCCACGACAAACCCATCGCTTATTTTGGCAGCAGCGAACCAGAAAAAATACGCACACTTGATCGACAAAGCTGTTCAATATGCTTGCAAATCTAAAACGTAAGAAAAAAATAATAAAGAGATTTCTAATGCATGTTACAGTTTAAAATATCATTTAATAATGTTGCTAATAGAGCATTGATTTTCAAATTAAGGATCACATTTAAATATGTATAGAACATTTGAACAGAATCAATTTAAGATGATTTTTCTGGATTGAATTTTTGTATCTTGCATTTTTAAACTATGAGAAAACCAATAGTCTGTTCAAGATCGATAAGGTACATTTTCTTATGCGAAAATCTTCATAATCAAATGGGAGAAAATACAAAAGTTTTGTTTGAAACATAATGTTAGCCATCATTTTGACTAAGAATTTTTGGAAATCTAGAACTCTGGAAGAACAACTTGAAACAGCTCTGGATATGACCTGTGTTTCCTTTGGCTTGGAAATCCTGAAAATTATTCCAGGCAGAGTTTCTACTGAAGTTGACGCTAGACTGTCTTTTGACAAGGAAGCTAGCGTCGAAAAAGCCAAACAATTGATACAATTGTATGAGGAAGCTGGAATAAGCAAGGAACGAATTCTCATTAAACTCGCTTCTACTTGGGAAGGAATTCAAGCTGCTCAGTAAGAAGAAGTAGTTTTGTAGAAGATATTACATCAAGATATTACATCATTGATTTTTATATGGCATATTAGTAATAATGAAGCCGATTTTGCGAACCCATTCATTCTAGCATTACAAAACCTGTTTGAATTAGTTTATGTCACTTGAAATTTAAAACAGAACGATTTTTTTTATTTGTTCACAGAATGTTTCAATCTAACAAATTTTGTGTTACAGGGAACTGGAGACAGAATATGGAATACACTGCAATCTGACGCTTTTATTCTCCTTTGCGCAAGCTGTTGCTTGTGCCGAAGCAGGCGTTACTTTGATTTCGCCTTTTGTTGGAAGAATTTTAGACTGGTAAATATTACAAAATAAAGTTATATAATAGAAGTATAATACTTGAAACTGTAGAAAATGTAGTAATCAATATTAAAATGAATAAATTTGAAAATGTATTTTTGAAATTTCAGGTATGTAGCCAACACCAATCAAAAATCTTACGAAGGCAAAGAAGACCCTGGTGTTATTTCTGTGACCAAAATTTTTAACTATTACAAAAAGTTTGGTTACCAAACTGTTGTGATGGGAGCATCCTTCAGAAACTTGGGTAAAAAATTTTTTCTTTAATTTATTTATACAACGAATCGTATGATAGATAAAGCCATTCAAAATACACTTCAGGATATCTAGAAATTTTGAAATGATTTTATAAATGCAGCTTTACTGATGGTTGAACTTCAGCACATATATTTCCACGAAATGTCATGATTTATTAAACAGTAATTAAAATATACTTATGATCACTTTATTAAATTTATCTTGGAAGTATTTTCGAAACTGGCAAAAATCTATCTTTTTTTTCAGAGGAAATCAAGGCACTTGCAGGCTGCGACTATTTGACTATTAGTCCAAAGCTACTAGAGGAGTTGGAGAAAAGTAACGTCACTCTTCAAAAAATGCTTTCGGCGGACGCTGCGAAAAAAAGCGATCTGCAAAAAATGACCTTGAATGAAGCACAATTCCGGTGGATGCTCAACGAGGATCAAATGGCAACTGACAAGTTGAGCGATGGCATTCGAAAGTTTGCTGCTGACATGAGAACTTTGGAATCGATGCTTTTGGAGAAAATCAAAGCGCATTGATTAGCTTTTCACACAAACAAGTATATTGCAAGTTTACGACTTATAAAATCAAAATTATATACTGAAATTATTTACATGTTGGGATGTTAAAATGTTTATAGAATCAAGCATTTATCTTTGGAATTTTTTTGAAACAAATAAATAATCTTTGTTGAAACTCACTTTCCCCTCTGTAATTTTTACTTCCAAATAACCCAACAACTGAAATTATTTCTAAGGATGATTCGTTATTGTTGTGGCGGTTTTATACAAACGCAGATTTTTTAACAAAATATCCTAACTTTCCCTAATTCGCTTTCAGTTAACAAGTGCGATTGCTCGGGACGAGATTAAACACAAAAGTAACAAATTTTTCGGGAATCGCTCTTAATTTTAGAAATGTGAATAAATGACCAAAATATGGAAAACTGAGAATTCAGCAATGCAGATAGCCAAAGCATTAACAGATGCCTGGTGCGTTGATTTTCGAGATCTTGAAAAACACCCAATCCGTAATCTAGAAACGATATTTACAAACGAAAGACTAATTCACTTACTAATCTATAAAAAGAGAAAAAAACTTATTAGTTACAAAATGTACATTCACTTGACTAGCTCAGAGTCACTATCTACAAAAAGATGAAAATTGACGAACCAAGTGTTTATGAAATCGCCTTAGAACCTATAAATATGTACAATAAGTTTGCTCCAGAAAAATCTTTTCTATACATAATCGAATTCGATTCATCTCTACTTGGGTGTTTTTCCCTTGATCGTTGTAAAAATAACAATATCAATTTGAGTGTCCATTATATCACATTGCAAAGAATGCATTTATCACATCGTTAATGAAATCCGGGCCTTTGCTGAGATCAATTGGTTGAACTTCCTCTGCGGCGTGTTTATCGCGAAGTTCGCGCCAATGCCTCAAAATTTCGTTGTACTCCACCACTTTTCCATACATTTCCAGTTTGTTGTAAACGTTTATTAAACCACGGTAATCGTACTCCAAACCGCTGTAACTCTTTCCGAAGAGTTTTATACCTAATATGATAATCATTGTCATTTAATTACTCATTTATATTACACTGAGAGAAGAGCGCAACACTGATTATTTTGGTCCGCAATATGGTTATTGCAGACAGGAATTTCGACGAAAAACTGGCTCTTCGAAAGAATCAGTGTTGTACCCGCCACACGGATTATTTTATTCCGTAACACTCAATATTATGGTCCACAATATTCAGTATGATTGGCCCTATTTTTCAAATTTCACGCTCCGCGACACTCAAAACAGTGTTTTGACGAGCGAAAATCATTGAGGTGTCCAGCAATAATTATGAATACTTGTGAATTAAAATTAGTGATCTATTTTATTCGTTCAAATATTTGACAGGACTGTGATAAGATTTTTAAGGCTAACCTAATAAAATTTTTACTAAAAATCAATTCTTTTCAAATCGACCTAACGAAAATCTTTTAAATATGTTCAACTTTATAGAATTCTGTTTAAATTTTATACGAATATGAACTCACCTTATAAATATTTACAAAAACTTTTGTTTTAATAAATTTTAACATAAATAATATAAAAAAAAAAAAAAAAAATTTACAAGATAAGAATATTATTTATTATATTTTAACAAAAAAATATAACATAAATCTTATGTAAGGTAAGTTCATATTTGTATAAAATTTAAACAGAATTCTATAAAGTTTAACATATTTATAAGATTTTCGTTTCGTTTTAATAGGTTAGCCTTAAAAATCTTATCACGGTCTTGTCAAATATTTGAACGAATAAAATATATCACTAATTTCAATTTACACGTATTCATAATTACTGCTGGACGTCCCAATGATTTTCGCTCGTCAAAACATTGTTTTGAGTGTCGCGGAGCGTGAAATTTGAAAAATTGGGCCAATCATACTGTATATTGCGGACCGCCACAATGAGTATTGTGGCGCGCAATAAGGAGTGTTTCAGGGCGCGACTGTCAGTGTTATATCTGTATTATTGCGGACCGCAATACTGAGTGTTGCGGAATAAAATAATCCGTGTAGCGCGCACAACACTGATTCTTTCGGAGAGCTAGTTTTTCATCGAAATTCCTGTCTGCAATAACCATTATTGCGGACCAAGATAATCAGTGTTGCGCTCTCGTCTCAGTGTAGAGTGGCATGAATTGATATTTCAATCAACCTTTTCACGTTGCATTGAAATATTTAGAAAACATTATATTTACCGATAGTTATGCTGCGATAGTAAAGGGCTTCAGCGTCTTGATAACGCGACATGTGGAAATTGTACAGCGATGCTAAATGACCTATGCTTAGTCCCACTTCATAATCATCTGGCCCCAGGAGTTCTTCCTTTATGCGTATCGCTCTTAAGTGCATTTCTTCAGCTTGCTGCAATAGAATTCTCATTTTTATGCTTGCTTTCTAACATATACAAAGCAGAAAATGTCGTGCAACGTCAAAGTTTTGTGCATGTGATTCAAAATAATGCTTCGGATATAATTTCATTTATGGACTCTTATTCTACTTAAATAACTAGACGTGTTATGCGCGTATTTACTATGTTTTTGAAAATAATGACGGATCTTGAAGAAAAATAATCAAGCATTTAAATTTGTATCTGCAGACCGATACATTTTTTTCGCACATTTTTTACAGCGATATTTTTCGTCGAATTCACTACACTGAGAAAAAAATCCGCTTGTCCCAACACGATCCTTCGTGTTGAGCGCTGAAGTTTTGGCTCAATATGAAGCGCGGTTTAGCATTATACGATTGTTAAAGAATGCCAAAGAATGCTCTCGAGTAAACCCAACACTGAATGAATACTATGATGAATAAAATGTCCCTGGGGAGATCTCCCGACATTATTGGGCACAATAGGCACGAAGAATGCAGTGCAGGGAATCGATGACGAACCGTGACAAACCAAAAGAATTTTTCCGGTCGCAAAGCCATTTAGGTTTACGCCAACAAGATTTAATCTTGGCACAAAACGAACATCGTGTTGGGACAGCACTAACGGCCTAACACGATCGATCGTGTTGAGCCAACACGATGGTCGTGTTATTAAGGTTCAAAAACAGTATTCATGTACTCACAACACAAAGCCCGTGTTGGGTGAAGCGGATTTTTTTCTCAGTGTACGACATAAGAGTTAAAGGGAAAGGCCAAAAATATAAAAAAAAAAAAAACTTATAATTATAATAATGATCATAAAAAAAATTATCATTAAATTTATAAAAAAGAAATGCTCAAATCAGGAAAATGCGATTTTGACACTGAGTAAATTTTGTAAAAATCTACATTGTAAAAACTCATGTTATATCACAATTTCAATATGTATTTCAATACGATTTATTACATTTTTTCATTACTTTTCATTAATGATATCAACTTAATGCTTTTTGAAACCTAATGTCTAAATTACACATTATTTAATGAAGGATGTTTTCCGTAATATTTTTCAACTATTCAAGCCAAATTTTCCTATTTTCAAATAATTCACACATTTTGCAGTTAAGTTTTAAATCAGAATTTTAATATGATGAAAACTTGTATTTATTGACGATTTAATCATTTTTTTTCTCGTAACTAGAAAAGTTTACAATTTTGAAAATTTCTTATTCAAAATATGGAGCTTACAAACCTTTTTAAATCCAAAATTTTAGTTTTTTATTGCATAGTTAAATTGTTACCAATAACTGTTTTTTACTCCATAAAAAATCTGAATCAAAATTTCATGAATCTTAAGCACTGGATAATAATTATAGGGAAAAATCGATTAATTCAACACAAATTCACAAGAATTTAGTCAATTCGGTTTTCGATAAAAAATATTTACAATTTTAAAAATTCTCTACCTAAAATATCGAAACAACTTTTTTTATCTTGAAATTTATATTTTTGATACATTAAATCTTTATCCATTATTTTTGAAAATTTTGTTATACCTAGCTATTCTTTTTGACTTATATTTTGTGATGAATTAGATGAAAAAAAAATCGTCATAAAATATGTACGAGTCTTAAAAATTAGAAATTATTGGCTTTCAATCAGTCTATATATTATGGTTGAGGTGTACTTTTTTCTTTTAAAGTCCAAGTCGAAATTTCTTTGAGAAAATATTTATTTTTTGAATTGTTGAATTTTTATGTGTTAAATCGAAAAGTTGAATACTTTAAACTATAAATACATTTTTAAATCAAGTTTTTGATCCATAAATTGTATAATTTTAAGTTCTATTTATTACAATTACAGCTATAAAAATGCAGTCAATTTCGTCATTTGTTAGCAATTTTACAATTATTTAAATTTTTTGAAAAAATAAATCGAAACTTTTCAAGCACATTGACATTCATCCGTCTACAAATTAGAAAATCTCTTTTTTGCTATTATAGTTTTTCAATAATGGAGCTCATTCAGTGTTTTTAATACAAATTTACTATCTTAATCGCAGTAAACTCAATTTTTAAAAATTCTCACTTTGAAATGATATAGGATAAATTTTTTATTAATCAGTAACATTTTTCTTATAAAGTTTGTTTTTCCATTTATTTGCCCTACACTGAATTTGTGAAATCTATTTTTTATCTGCCATCTGATAGTTTCTCAACAAATTTCGATTTTTATTAAATAAAAATGATAGCTTTTCGTTTCTTCCCCTTTTTTTTCTATAGGAATAAAAAAATTTCTTTATCCCTTACGTCGTATTTCCTCATACTCTGATAAAGCCTCCCTAAATTTCCATAATGTTTTGCAGTTTGTACGTTGCGTTCACCAAACGAACTTTTCGCCAGTTGAAGAGCAGAAAGGTGCAGGCTTTCGGATTGGGTCAATAAATCCTGCTCGACAATGGGCGTTGGCGCGCTATCTAAAGCAACCTCTTCCAAGATCAAGGCCTTGACTCTTTTTGCGCTGGCAAGCATTAAATTGTCTTCAGGTAACAGCTTCGCAATTATTTCAATTGCCTTGTTTATGTGATTACTGAAATCGAGGAATAAAACCAAGTAAAATCGATTTGAACAGAAACCAAATATTCTTGGTTTCCAGAGCCATACCTCGCCTCATTGAATTTGCCTGAATTATACTCGTGAACATACAAGGCATATGCCAGATCTTCGTGCGCTGCTGCAACGTAAAGATTGGTTTGGCCAAAAATGGCTTGTCTTATTGCGAGAGCTTTTTTGTACACGTTGACGCTGTGAAGTACACAATCAAAATTCAGAAGATAAAAGCCATAGATGAAAAGGACGTCGCTGTATTTTGGGTGGCTATCTCCATAAATCTTGTGGGCTAGATACACGGCTTGTTTGCTGAGGAGTCCAGCTTTTTGAAATTCACGTTTGATGACACAAGCTTTCGATGCATTGCAGAGAACATCGATTATTATTCGAGGACGAAGAGTTGGTCGCAAATGTTTCAGCGCTTCCATGCTCCACCTAAAAAATGAATTGAAAATGCAAAAAAGTTCTCTAATACTGCAGGAAAAATCAACAAGTATAGTAAATATTATAATCAATATAAATAATAAACAACGTACTTGTAAGCCTGATCGTACTCGCTTCTGATAAAAAATAGAAAACTGAATTCTGAGTAGAGAACAGCATGATTAGTGTCCATGTAACCAGCGGCTTCCAATTTTTTGAGCATTTCTAATGCCAATTCGTATGTTTGTGTTGCTTTTGGTAAATTGTAATATTCCGCTTGTGCATGAAGTAACCTGATAACAAAATGCATATTTTTCTATAGTTGTTAAACCTTGGAGGAAAAAGGTTTGAAATGAGAAGGCAGTCTTACTGTTTACAACAGTTAAGTATTCGACGCCAGTTTTGTGGTCCGTCTGGGCCAGACAAGCAGAGCTCTTTAGAACATTGCAAGATTTTCTCGCTCTCGACGAACCAGCCACCGTCGTTGAAAAAGCTAGCGAGCCTTAAGCCCAAATTAAACCAAAATTCTTGAGCTGCCAAATCGTCTTTGACACTCAAACAGCCTAAATTGTACTTGATTATCAATTCTGTACATATTCCTGTGTTGTGATCAAACAAAGCCTGTGAAAAATGGTAAGGATTTTTTTTTTTGAAAAACTTAAAAACTTCTCCAATGATGAAAAATTGTGAGAATTCATATATGCGAAAAATGCTCAAAGAAGTATACTTTTTGTTTATTTGAGATTGAATTGTTTCTGGTTCAATCCTGATCACTAAATAAAAGTGGCAATATTTCTGTTTTTTTTTTTTTTTTTTTTTTTTTTTTTTCAGTTTATTTAACTTTCTAGTGCTTGAAATGCTTTATGCTGCTTTGAACAAAAATGCAAACTTTACTTGAAAACATTGTAGCAGTTGAACTCGTCGACTTGTAACATTGAGCAGTGTTGAAAAAGTATTAAGATTACGTAGCTCCTTTTCCATAAGGCATAGTCTTTTTTCGCTGTATAACTGAAACAATAAAAAAGAACAACTGAATTTCAGTTGCTTTAGAACAATATTTAATGACAATAGGAAGTATGTTATAAAAAAAGTTGGTATGCATTTTTATAAGAGATGGTGTATGCTATACTTGTATTAATTTTATGGTACTTGATTTGAACCAATACTATATTCTTAAAGAATAATGAATTAGGTAGATTTTTTGTATGAAAAACGAAAAAACTTCTACTTATAAATTCAAAAACGTTTGTCTCAAAATTTTATCTCTTATGAATATCAACCCTGATTTTTGTCATTGAATTTATTACAAAATAAGCATTTTAAAGAAAAGTCAGACATTGAACGGAATAAAAATATAGTTATGAATTCAATTTATCTGAAATGAAAATTTCAGAACCAGAAAAATGTGTAATTTTGATATATAGAGTGAATTTTGTTGAAAGAGATATTTCAGTTAGTGACCAATCAAAGTTTTCAATACTTTAACACCAATTTATTTTTTTTTATATACTCACAATGATACCGATTTAATGATTTTTTTTTGTTTTGTTTTTAAAAGAATTTCTGGATCATTCTCCATTCTTTAATGAGGGATGATTTTCTTTTGATTTTATAGTCATTTGAAAAAAATTTGATATTTTCGAATGATTCACGCATTTTTCGAATAAAGTTCCAATTCAGAACTTGTATTTTCAAAATATTACAAGGATGCATTATATTTTACTTATTAGTTTACGTTACTGTGCTTGAAGTTCCAAACGTTCAAGAAATAAACGAATTGGTTTTTGATTTCCACCCAAAATTGAAGTGAAAAACAGTCGGTAACTTCAGATTGTATTTGCTAAGGATCAATAATTATATATCACTTAGCAATAAAAGGTTATGAAAATGAAAATTCCCAATACCCATCCCTCAACTCGCGGGATCTCTGAGCCTGGCCTACCTCAATGTAGGCCTTCTTTTTCTTATCCGAATCCCTTTTTTTCATCCCACGCCCTGCGGCCATGGACCGAATTTTCCAAACTGTACTTGGTATTCACGTCGACTTGAGCACAACTCCCGCTATCGACCCACAGGGTAACCATGGAAAACCCTGTGGCAAGCAAGCGGTTGCGAGCTCGAAACCCCCCGAGAGGCGCCAATATTAGAAAATTTCGACATCCTGACTCCCAAGAATTTATTTCCTGAGAATTAAAATCCTGGGCCCAGGCAGGATTTCGAACCCGCAACCTCTGCTTTTGCAGCCCAGTGGCATAACCTCTCGGCTACAGAAGTGGTAGGTTATGAAAATGATTTTCGTTAATTTCATTCATTTGTAAATATTTGGAACTTTAGCAACATTGCGGATTTACCCTTGATTTTAGAAACAAAAATTTATGATTTTACACATTTCTAATCTAAAATATCTAGATCACAAATCTTGGTTATTTTGAAATATTTATCTGTCAATCAATCTATATTTTATAACTACATATTTTTCATTTATTTACTTCCCAATTTCTTGAACCTTTTTACTTTGCGGTTAATTTTATAGAAAAATCATTATTCATAATTTATTAATAAAGAACACTGAATGATAAGAAGAAGAAATTTTTTTATTTACTAACAAAAATTTGAACGGAAACAATTAATTGTTTTTTTTTTTTTTTCATGCAAAATATTTACTATTTCCAAAACTTCTTATTGTATCATAAAAGGCACAAATTTTTCTGATCTTTATGTTTCTACATTAATTGAATTAATTATCATAACTATTTTTACTTTGTAGTAAATTTGACGTAAAAAAATTGTTATGAATAATTGATGAGATTTCAAATTCAATGTTATTGACTTTTAATAAGTTAATATCCGTGAGGTTTTCTTTCTTAACTTTTAAAGTACAAGTCATAGTTTATTAATTTAAATTATTTTTTTCCTTTAATTTTGACTTGTTTTGCGAAAAATTTGAAAATAATCAACCATTCACACATTTCATGATCAAGTTTTTCAACAATTAATTTTGAACTAGGAAAACTCTCCATTTAAATTACAGTGCAAAAAAATTTAGTGTATTGCAGTTTCTGGAGTAAATAGTAATGATCAGTTGAAGGATAGATTTTTAATGCAAATTTTAATGTGACATTTGATTGTTTCTCAACAAATTTGTTTTACAGATAATAAAATGAATGATCTTTCACCTCTTTTTTCTATAGAAAAAATATTAGTCAAATCAATAGAATTTTCTTTTATTTATTGAGAAATTCCATACAAATAAATAAGTTAACAGAAAATAAAAGTGACAAATCTTGTTATAGTTAACAGACCAATATCTGAACATTAAAATTTTAGGTTTTTAATGTATCTTCAATTCTAAACATTTATGGAATAATGAAAATTGAATGAAAAAATTTTTTCTATTTTCACCTATGATTGAGGCAAAAAAAAGGGTATAAACGTTTGATTAGACTAGTTGAATTTCAATAAGTATTTATTACGATAATTTTTAAATCCTATGGAAACTCGTTCTGTTTTCATTCATTACAAAAAATTTGGATCTTCAAACACATAGTTTTTATTGATTTCAATCTACAGTCAACTGTATTTTAACTTTAACAAACATAAAATATTATGTAAAAGAGTGATATACAGGGTGTCCACTCAATTACCATATCAACCGAAAACCATAGATTCCTTATCAAATTTCTAGACAATTTTTCCTTTGCCAGTTTTTAAAATTCGCAAAATTGACCAGTTATAAACAGTGCAATTTACAATGTTCTACTTGTAGTGATGCTAAGATCCACTGACTGTCTTATTATATCTCAAAATGTTTCTAATTTTTTCATTGTGATTCTTCAAAAGTTTTTTTTTATGAATGAAAAGACATTGGAAATTCAAATGTTTTCATAACAACGGCAATATAATTCATGAAGGTTTGCCAGACTCAACATCAGTTAAATCATTAAAAAAAACCGTAAGGCCTCTCACAGTTATTCATTTTGAAACCGGGCCATAGATATGTTAATTAGAGTCCCCGTAGGGTTCGGGATAAGTCTCAGGAAATGGCATTGTGGAAAAGAATAATAGGATGGGAGAGCCAGTGCATCTCAGAATCACCAAAAGTGACTGTTCAATAGCCTGGCCTTTACATAAGGTTTAAGATTAGAAATAGAAATGTCATCAACTCGAGCAATTTCGTGAATTTCGAAAAACAGTAAAGGGAAAATTGTCTCAAAATTTGAAAAGGAATCTATGGTCTTTGGTTGATACGGTGATTTGGTGGGCACCCTGTATATTGATATACAGGTATACTAAATATACCAGATATACTAAATTTTTTTTAAAGAATCAATAGTTTTTTGAAATCATTTCTAAACTTGGATGTCAAGAATTTGAAGGTAAACATACTTTTTCATGAAAAAATGTAGCTGTCATTTAAATAATTTTTTTTTTCAATTTACTCTAACTCATTACACTCCGTGATTTCCTCTTTACTATATTCAAAGTTTAATATCCTTAAATTTCAAAATTTCAAATTTTTTACTTAAAATTCTAAAATAGAAAAAATCAAATAAAATTATGAAATGGTTTTGAATCATGTTAATATTATTAATACATTTTTAGTTGTACCAAAAGTAATTTTTCCAAAAATAGCATGTTTAAAGTTTTACAAACAAAACTTTCGATTTCCAGCAATTTTATATCATTTTCCTAAATCATGCAATTAATTTGCTGATATGACATGATAGGCATGAAAAAAAGAAACTGTCCTTCGCAGCAGTTCGCTCAACTCGAGAATCGAAACAATCAATTTCTCGCCAAAAGCAAAGCCTATACACTCGACCATGAAAAAAAAAGCAACAACAAACGCTAATTGCAAACAAACCCCCGGATGCGATAAATGGAAATCATTATTGCACAATCCCTGATCTTGCCCTAAAAGCCGACGCCCTGTAAATGCGTTATCTATGCAAAATTCTCTGAATAACAAAAATAAAAACAAGAAAAGTACTGATAACTTCCACTTTATCTCTCTCAAATAGGGAACTTCATTTTTCTGCGACGAAGCTCGATTAGCCCCAGAAACAAAAAAAATCATAAAAAGATTGATCGAAACTTTACTGAATGTCGGAAAAACTGCGAGGTGGCGTGAAAATAAGTACTGTAAATCAAGAATCGATGATTATTTACCTGATAATAGAGATCGAAAACCAGGTTCTCGGGGAGATACGCGAGACATTTTTTGAAGGCCAGGAATTTGTCAGCTACCGCACATACGCTCAATTCGTACAGGCTCCGGATTTTCGTTGGAAATTTGTGCTCCTCGGCCATGGTTTTAACGGCCTGAACTACGTCCATCGTTGGAATATGATGGATTATTTATTTATCGTCGTTTTGTTTTGACATTTCTGGATTGTATTGCATTGTATGCGTTTGGTTGTGATTGTGACTAATTGTGACTGCATTGTATTCAATGTATTGCATTGTATTTGATTGTTTGGATTGTACGCATTGTTTGTATGGTTTGTATGTACAATGTGTGCCTAATATATAGATATATTGGGCACTACACAATAAAGACGAACATATATTTTATCCAATGCTAGAAAAAGATCGCTGGAGATCGCGAAGATGAAATACAAACGATACAAACAAACCATTCGTGATCGGAATATTTACGAAAATAAGCATATACATAAGATGCAACAGGGAAATAATAATATAAAAACAAAAAAATGATATCATAAAAATTAAAAATAATAATTATTATAACAAATAATCTGCATTCCCTAAATTTCAAGAAGGCTTTATGTAAGAAATCCTTTTGTTGCTTTTGTTATAATACTGTTATTTTCAAACCGATTGTCAGTAAGGGGTTGTGCACATAATACGTCGCGCGATCAAACAAGGACAAGAATATGATTTAAGATAAATAAGACAAAGACATGAACAGAAAAAAGCGTGCACGACCCCTAATGTTGGAATTAAGAATGTTTTTTTCCATTCAGTGCAGCCAACCAAAGTTACCGTAAAAGTGATCAGGGCCGTACTGTTTTTTGTTAAATGAGTGTCCGTAGAAAAGCGCCAACTCGTTAAGGATTAGAACTAAAATGTATACTGTAGTATATGTATATATACCATATATATATATATATATATATATATATATATATATATATATATATTTGATATATAAATTTTAGTTCTAATCCTTAATGAGTGGGCGCTGTTCGCCGGACACTTCTCCATAAGAGGAGTACGAGCCAGGGTTCGTAACTATCGATTTTCGTTCTCTCTCAAGCGTGAAGTAAAACACATAAGTTTGCCCTTTTCACGTAGCATAATTATGCTACAAGTTACGAATGCTGCACTGGAAAAAAAAGTATTTCAGACAACACTAGATTGTGCTGACACAGCACGACTTGGTGTTGCCACTACACGGAAGAAAGTGATGATAAAAGGGATTCAAAGGTACCTAAAAGTGTTTTACCAACACTTTTATTTTTTTAGACCATATAGTACATGGAATGCTAGTAGTCCGCCATTTGCCGGTTGGACATAGGAGCACTTAAAGCTGGCGGAGTTGCGGGCTAATTCGACGGAACCAACCGACCGTATCCGAAGGTACCCAGTTGTAGCCCTTCGGCTGCTGTCGTTTTAATCTGTATCAGGAGGGTGACATTCGCTATGCCTCGTAAGACAAGCTAGTGGCGAGGAAAAAACATGAGTTTCCAGGTGGCGCTAGTAGTACAGGTGGTGAATTTTTTCCTCTTCATCTCCCCGATCCATCCCGCTAACGGTTGAGGTGAGAGGGGTTCATCGTCACCTGTACTAGTGGCGCCGCCTGTAACTCATGTCATTTTTTCACCACCGATTTGGCTAACGTGTCACCCCCCTGATCCGTATCGTACGGAATGAGCCGAGCATTCCCGAAGGTGCTCGATCGTATACATTCGTACGACGATCGAACATCTTCGGGTACGGTCGGTTTGTTCCGTCGAATTAGCCCGCAACTCCGCCAGCTCCTATGTCTAACCGGGCTGTTTCTATTGAGCTTACGGCATACTAACAGTCCATGTACTATAAGGTCTATGGTGTTGGTTCAACCTCTCGTAGTTTCGGTTGAACCGCTAGGCTCGCACAACTTCTCAGAGTCAACCTGTCAATGGTGCCAACCCAACTCTTCTGCAGTGCTCTCTGAAATACTTTTTTTCCAGTGTGTTACGAGCCCTGACAGTGATGCCGATGCGCGAGTTTCCCACGATTTTGTGCGGGATTTAAATTTGACGGAACTGACGTGCGGAAAAAAATCATCTCGTGTGCGGGAGCGGGAATTATCGTGTTTTTTTAATGTTTCCTGCGGTTTTTGTGCGAGTTTCTACTTTTGACTAAAATTTAATTATTAATCGCATATTTTTACACTCAGCCAGGAAATTCAATAGGGACAATTATGAAGCTTACTGCTGTTCCTCTTGTATTCTCACAATTTTTAATTTACAAATGCATGATACATTAATAAACTTATAAAAAAATGAATTATAAAATGGTTTTTTTTTTTTAATATTTTTTTCCTTGAAGAAATAGGTTTTCTCTTTCCTCTGAAATGAATGAAGAAAAAAATTAAAGACATGTAACGGAAAAATGAAATACTAAATTATAAAATTTTATAGAATTGATTTGGAAAACAATGATGGAATTACATAAATTGTAATATAATATATAACAAATATTTATATTAAAAATTAAACATCTATAATATATATTTACAGAAGAAATTTGAAGATTGTAGCATTATATAAATTTGATCAAAAATTCAATATAAAAGAGGCCTTACAAAAATAATAGAAATTAATAAAAATAGTAATAGCAAACTGAAATTTTTAAATTGTGCGGGAAACCAGGGAATGAGTATGGTTCGGCGGATCTGGCAGCACCGTACCGGAAATGACAATCATAACAATAATGATAACAAAGGGACGCGTTCGGTTCCTCTATTTTGCTTTTTTGACCGAATTGGTCTAGTTGTAGCTGCGATTTGTGGTTCAAGAATTTAGTGAATACATCGTAGTTCCCAGTTCTTTCGCTTTTGCCGTGAAAATGGGCGATATTCGCGCCGGAATCGAAGAACTCAAACTCGACGTCACGCTTTTCGCCAGCGTTAAGTACTACGTCAGCGGCGAGGTCGATGCCAAGGTAGCACCCTACAGTATTTATATCACCTCTTTTTCGCCTAAGTTTGATGTTTGTCGAATTTTCACTACAGCGATAACTGACCTTTTTGAATTTTTTTACCGCCACCTTCAGAGATTTTTTGGTGTAGCGTCAAAATTTTTGGATCTCGTCTGTTTGTTTACTTTTGACACTTGTGAGCAATTTTTTTGTTTTGTAATTTTTCGAGTCAGTTTTGTGAAATATGCATGACTCATTCTTTCATTCACTGTAAAGTAACCAGGGAAACCCTGGAAACTTAGCAAAAATGTTTTTTTCAAAAAACTATTCACATTGGCGTTGTTGATTTCAAGCTAGGGATGAGGTCAGAAGTATCGATATTTATTTATTTATTCCGTTTGACGACAGGCAGATATGCCCAAAAATAATTAATCAGAGTATACAGTAAACCATATTCAAGTTATATGTAAAGTATCAAAGTCTCTCAGAAATAAAACCGTCAAAATCGATGATACAAACAACTGGCCGTGTTAATAACAAACTAGGAGAACAACCATTTTCGCGAACCGATTTCTGCACCCTATACGGCGTATAAATGGCAGTTCTAGCTCCGGTTATAACAATCTTTCAGTCTGGTTACAAGAAACGCGATCGATATATCTTTACTCATACCGTGTTTAACCCGAATGACAACTGCTTTAACCAGATTGAGTCTTGTCAATGACCATAATGGCTGTAGTAGTAACCACTGCACATAGCCAGACTCATTCCGCACTCGCAAGTGCCAGCTGCTGTCATTCACAGCGCTTGGTTAGTCCTTCAACTATACTGAGTCTGGTCTACTAAACCAAATCGGTCTGTTCGTTAACCACACTCAGTACTGCCAATAACAGGCGCTATTATTTGTCCCTATGAAGATACTCCTGTTATTGGCAGTCCCGACTGTGGTTCACGAAACAGACTGATTTGGCTTAAAAAGACCAGACTTAAGTAGGTTAAAGATCCAACCAAGCACTGTGAATGACAGCAACTGGCACTTGTTAGCGCGGAATGAATCTGGTTACTGCTACGACCATTATAGTCATTGACAAGACTCAGTCTGGTTAAAGCAGTTGTCATTCAGGTTAAACATAGAATAAGTCAGGTTAGTTCAATCGCGTTTCTAGTGATCAGAGCTAGTACTGCCATTTATTTTCAGTGTATCAAAATGTACTATAGTTGAAGATAAAAGCCAGTCAGGTGTAAACCTTTTATTCAATCTCAATAACCAAGGTACTGCAGAATGATATATATATATATATATATATATATATATATATATATATATATATATATATATATATATATATATATATATATATATATATATATATATCATTATATTTATATATATACCAGGTGTACTCCTAATTAATTTCCGGTTTTTTTGCAAATAAAACACATAATTCCAAAAAAACCGTAACCTTTATTTTATTCAAAGTATTTTCCATCGCTTTCTACACATTTTTCCCACCTTTCTGGTAAATTGTGGATACCACGCCAGTAAAAATCATTGCCTTTGGAGGTAAACCACTCGGTGAGCCATTTTCGTACATTTTCGTACGAGTCGAAGCGCTGCTCAGAAAGGGCATGGCCCAACGAGGCAAAGAGGTGGTAGTCGGATGGCGCCAGGTCTGGTGAGTAAGCCGCATGATCAAGCACTTCCCACTTGAGCCTTTCCAGCGTGTCACGAACGATTTTCGACTTATGCGACGGCGCATTGTCGTGGAGCAAAATCACCTTCTTCTGTCGTTGTTGATATTCTGGTCGGTTTTCCACAATGGCTCGGCTCAAATCTTTCATTTGCTGTTTGTAGCGAACGGCATTCACAGTTTCACCAGGTTTCAGCAGTTCAAAGTATATAACACCGGACTGGTCCCACCACACACACAGCATGACCTTCCGACCGTAACGATTTGGCCGTGCCGTCGATGTCGATGCTTCACCTGGATTCACCCACGATTTGTTGCGCTTAGGGTTCTCCAGGAAAATCCACTTTTCATCACCAGTAACAATACGATGCAGGAAAGACTTTCTTTTGTATCGTTTAAGCAGCATTTCACAGGTCACTTTTCGATTCTCCATTTGTCTCTCGGTCAGTTCATGGGGCACCCACTTTTCACACTTCTGAATTTTTCCCATGGCTCGCAGACGTTTGGAAATTGCTTGCTATTGAACTCCCAACGCATCTGCAAGCTGTCGTTGCGTTTGCGTGTTGTCTTCATCTAATAATGCTTGCAATTCGGCGTCATCGAACGATTTTCGCTTGCCGGAGCGTGCGGCGTCGTTCAAGTCGAAATCTCAATTTTTGAACTGTCGAAACCACGTTTCACATGTTCGAAGTGTTAATGCACGATCACCATAAACTTCCACAAGCGCACAGTGGCTCTCGGACACTTTTTTCCCCTGATTGAACATGAAAAGCAATGCATGGCGCATATGCTCAAAATTCGGTACAAAATTCGTCATTTTTGAAGCGCAATAAAAACTTACTGGAAGATTTTTTCGAGAAAATGTCAACGCAGTTCAAGCACCACTCGATATGACTGAACAAAATGACATAGGGTATGTGTTACCAACAGCGGTACAGAACAGAATGCCATCCATTGAAAAAACCGGAAATTACTTAGGAGTACACCTGGTATATCATTATATTTATATATATATCATTATATATTATATTGCGGGAGCCCACTGCAAATTTTTGGGTCTATTGGTCTTATGGCTGAATTTTGCTCAAAAAGTAAAGTTAAAAGTAGGTTAACAAAAAAAGTATGTCTGCATAATCTATATCCTTCCAGGTGTGACTTGTAATAAATTATTAACTTTTATGAATATTTGGCTTTTGGGTCTATCTCTTCTATGGACAAAATTGGTATCAATCGAAAAGTGTTTGAAACACCTTTCAAAAAATATCCAGCCGACTTGCAAAAGCGTTTCTGAAGGTCAAGGCCGACAGTGATTTTGACCTCGGGAGAGCGATCTGCTAAAGCTCTGAAATTAAAATGCACGTTCTGTCCTTTTTAATGGCGCAAAAATAGACCAATAGACCCAAAAATTTGCAGTGAGCTCCCGGACTATATATGAATTCTTTAAATTAAATTCAATGAATTTAGATGATGACCTTGTACTATGTATCATATCATAAGAAATGAAACAGCCACCTAAATCTTTACGATCAGTCAAATCTGCAGGTATCTCGTTTAATACCCTGATGTTCCTCAATTCTCTAAACTATCATAATGAATATAATCCAGTCAACTTGGAGATATTGTTGTAATGATGTGTCGAAGATGGATTAGCAATACATGCCCTAAAGGCAAGGTATGATAGAAAGCTATGCTGGACTCTTTCAATTTTCCCAATGAAAAAATCCGATGAAGATGACCAAATAGAAGAGCAATTCATTAATTTTGGCAAAACCAGTGATTTATTAACGCAATTGTATGCCAAGATCTAAATTCGTTCAATTGTCGCTAAAAAACCAAGCAATTTCAGAGCCTCATTTATAAGATACCCTCATTAAGAAGATATACTTCCTATGCGTAGCAAAACTCAATTTCCCATCTACGATCACACCCAAATCCTTAATTTGTCGAACCTCTTTAAAATAAGTCTCCTTCAGAAAGTAATCATACAAAAATTTTCTCCTCTTTGTAACTGACAAAAAATTACATTTCTCAACTCTTAATGAGAGCTGATTAATTTCACAATAAACTGCCAAGGAATCTACATCACTGTGTAGACTTTGGGCATCCAATCCATTGTTTACAATCCGTCAAAATTAACAATCATCTGCAAATAATTTAAGAGATGAATTCTTAAAAACTAAATATATTTCAATAAATATAAAAAAAGTAAATTGGTTCAGATGTGAACTGTATGTATAAATATAATTTATTACTTATATATGAAATTATATATACTTAATTATGCATTAAAAAATTGTATACTGTGTTAATGCGTCATTTCATAGTAATAACGATTGGTAATTAAGTCGCTAATCAATATCAGTAATTGAAAGAAATAAATAATTGAAAATAAAAATGAAATTTTAGGATAAATTCATTCATGCAATTCATCAATCAATTCATGCAAATTCATGCAATGAATCACTAATTTAAAATTAATATGATTTCAAAATTTATGATTTAAACGACATGTTGATATTTTATATTATTTTTTCATTCTTTTGTTTTATAAAATAAGAGATAGTAGGCAATATGCATGCTTGCATTGAGTAATGTTATTTAAACCCATATCTTATCGTAAAAAAATGACGAAGTAAGTGGTGTGTTGAGAAATACTAAAAATTTATGAAAATTAATTAAAAATCAATAATTTCAAATTTTATCTCTTTAACGAAGTGTTAACCACTATTTTCGTACCTCGTTAACCTTATAATGAGAGCTGAAAAGAAAGCGGTGAATGATTGTCTGTAATCAAACGTCTAAGTCGCGACTTCTTTAAAAAAAAATTGGAGTGTGTTGAATCAACACGCATTAGAAGTAAAACTTCTCATGCTGCTTTCTTTAAGGTTCCGATGTATGAATTTTTATTCCTCTGACCTTTTTGAATTTTAAGTCAGTTAAATGAATCAACACGCGTTAGAAGTAAAACTTCTCATGCTGCTTTTTTTAAGGGTCCGATGTATAGATTTTTATTCCTCTTACCTTTTTTAGTTCTAACAGATCCCTCAATTGTTTCTGCGTAGTCTTTTTTTCGTTTTTTACTGTAAATCAGTTAAAAATTAATTCATTCGTAATTTTTATTCGAATTTATCAATGAAATTCTTACATTATTACGGCGTTACAGACTTACGAAATCTCAAAATTACTCCTCAGGCTCGAAACACGCTCAAATATCATCGACCTTCAACTATTCTGAACTAACATTACACTCTTACAAAATAACAGACTCACAAAATCTCAAAATTACTCCCTCAATACGAAAACATTACAGTCTTACATCTTACAATCTTACATTACAAAAAAATCTCAAAATAACTCCCTGCAATCGAAAATATTACACTCTTACATCTTACAGTCTTACATCTTACATTGTAAAATCCCGAAATAACTCCTTCCAAAGAAAACATTACAGGCTTACATCTTACAGTCTTACATATTACATTGTAAAATCGTGAAATTACTCCCTACGTAAATTACATTTTAGAATAAAAATCATTCATGAAAAGTGATAATGCCGCCTAATAAGTTTTACTTCAAAACGAAAATATTTACAAACATTCATTTTGCGTACAAATTTGATTCCTTATGATAACATAATTTTTATACAAAAAAAATTCGTTTTTCACGAGCCTTATTACCTTTACTTTTTCCAAATTGACAAATAAATATATTTTAAGAATTATCAAAGAAATCTTAGTTTTATTTTATGTCATTTTTATCTTGTTTACTTTCATCGTTGGAATTTGAATTTAGAGTGCGATCTTTTTCGATTTTTTGTAAAATTTCACAGTAGCGACTCCCTTTAAGAATACATCTAAAAAAATCCATGGTAAATTTTAAATAGTCTGTTTTTTTTCTCATTAAAATTCAGAATATACAAGGGTTTTTTTTTTGGAAAAATGTCTGCTCCAGAAAATTGATAAAAATATAATTATATTAATTTCCTAAAGCAAGCATTTCTAAATATCGATGAACTTTTCAGGTCTCATCGAAAAAAAAAACTGCCATAAGATTGTGAATTATATATTTTCTTATTTATAGTTCTTGCCTTTTTATGTATTTAGTGAGTGATAATTACCGATTTGTTTTTTTTTTTTTAATTTAGGGAATTCGTTTAAATTATTTAAAAAACAAAAATATTTACAATTAATAGTTTAAAATAATAAAATGATTCTTTGTGATCTATATAATTTATACATTACACAATATGTATTGATGTTTTAAATGGAGCAAGTTCATTGATTTTCTAAAATTATTATTCATGAATTCTATTCTAGTCACGGTGGGTCTGAAATATGTTCAACCGAAAGGTCTTTGCATATGATCTGTTTCACTTGATTATAGTTAATTGACCTAACACGAATCATTTGAGCCAAAAAACAAAAAATCTGGCGGGCCCTTTTCAAAAAAAGCTGTTTTTTTTAATCTAGCGCAGCTTCTCTCACGATGGGTATGAACTAAGTTTTTTGGTAAAATCTTGTCATATGTCTTTTTACTCGACAATAGTTAAATTCAGAGAAAATTATGCGAGAGACAAAACTAAAATATTCAACGAGCTTTTTAGCGAAATAGTACATTTTTCATGGTGCGAACGATTTTTTTTTATCAAAGCAAGAGAAAAAGCCGACTTTTGCCCGCGAAGCGGGAAAAAAAGTAGGATTTTTAGACCCATCGTGAGAAGCTGCGCTAGATATAAATAAAAGCTTTTTTCAACAAGGGCCCGCTAGATTTTTTTATTTTTTAGCTCAAATGATTTGTGTTAGGTCGATCCACTATAATCAAGTGAAAAAAGTCATATGTGCAAGGACCTTTCAGCTAAACATGATTCAGTTGAACATATTAAACACCGTCTATATAATGTATTGTGTAAAAACTGTACATGAAAAAAAAAAAAAAAAAAACGATCCAACCTCCCATAGGTGACGCGAAAACGGCAAGTTAAATTATTTAAATTCTGCAAACTATTATTATTCATATTTTATTTAATTTACAAGATGCAACGCATAGTATACGTTGAATAATATGTGCAACATTACCGTGCCTCATCATGCATTTTTCATGTTTGTTGTTGTTTCATGAAGGTCGCAAGATTGTTCATGAAACACCTTAAATTTCCCATATTAATCGTAATATATAAAACGATTCATAATCATATATTATTCAACGAATTTCGTATTCGCTCGTTTAACTTGCTATTAATCATGATACACCGCGATTTACCATCAATTGCCGTTCGTCATAATATTTACGAGACATATAAAATGAGCATCAAACATTTTTTATGATAAGTTGAAAAATTAAGGAAATTACGTGAAATTTCTCATGAATTATCATGATGTCAAATAAACTCTAAAATAAACGGAAATAAAATACTTTTTGGTAGAAATTGTTCTTAAAATAAAAATCACCTGTTATACCTTTTTGATATACAATTACTGAAAAAGTTATTTTGAAAAAAATTACAAGGTAACAATAATTATTTATTTATTGTTGTTCTTCAGAAAACAATGAATAAATTATTCATATTCATTAATTATACTGCAGCTCTTCGCCACTACTAATTGCAGCCGCGTTTCTTATTTTTTCACAAAAAACGTAGAGCATTAGAAATTTAAAGATGAAACGAACTTACCAAGTGAAGTTTGATCTTAATTATACGTAGCTCCTCCTCCGAAGTGATCAATAAACACGTAGTACTCCTGTTTAGTGCATACTTACCACAAGCTTTAAAGTAAAACTATTTTGAATTCAAAATATTACGCGCGCACTCTTATGCAGAGAGCGCAGGCCACGTGCAGCTGTGTCCGCTCAGTGTTTTCCATCTCATTATTTCAAAGTCATGTAATTTCAAGCCGGAATATGTGGGATTGGGTTGGGTGGGCTTGATCACTTCGGAGGAGGAGCTACGTATAATTAAGATCAAACTTTACTTGGTAAGTTCGTTTAATCTTTAAATTATACTACGCTCCTCCTCCTCGTGATAAATAAACACGTAGATGTTCATAGCCGAGTATTACGGCTTGACAGTAGATTAATGTCTGACTCTTATCATAATAAGTAATTACAAGTCATCTATCATGTATGAATATAGTATATTTCTCCACCGCAGGAGCGCGACAGCTTGTTTTCGCTCCGCTAGCTTGTATAAAATATAATCGATTCTCGGTCGGTATGTATTCTGTATCACCGTTTCTACTCCTAGGAGAGAAACTACTTGTTTTCTCTCCTCTTTTAGTCGGTAATAGCGTTCGCGTTCGAATTGACTGTCCGTTTTTGCTCCTGTAGGAGTGAAACCACTCGATTACTTTCTCCCTACAGTCGGTAAGAGCTGTTTAATGTTTTCCCACTTTATGCAAACCAAAATAATCTCGAATCGATTGTTTTCGATACTCGCCAGCGAAGCGGCAAACTCGCTCTCTCGCTCCTACGGCGGAGAAAATAGTATGTTTACCTCGGGAAAAACAGGCGCGGAAACGCCCATTTTCCCTCTTGGTCAACAATATATTATTGTCTTTCCTCAAACTTAATTGTCTAGGACCGCTTCCGCAAAGGCGGTGTCGCTGTGTGACAAAGGTAAGTTATAAAATTTTGCAAATGTCTGTGAATTCGCCGACTAGCCAGCTGTTTTCTTGATAATTGATATGTCAAGACCCTTTCTGCTTGCAGCTGATGTGGCTGCGTGTTGCGTGGAGTAAGCAGAAAAAACACTTGTATCAATCTTACATTCTATAAGCGCCTCTTTAATCCAGCGGCTAAGAGATAGTGTCCTAACTGGTTTGAAGGGTTTTTGAAAAGATATAAAGAGAGATTCTTCCTTTTGACGAAATTTCATCGTCTTTTGTACGTAAGTCTCAAGCGTTGATGAGACACATAACTTTTTATCTTTAGAATAAAATGGAAGTATCAAGGTCGGTTGGTTTCTGTTCAGTCCTGAAGTTTTTATACGATCTGGAATTTTTATCTCTATTTTATCTTTAGTTCTTCTGATGCTTCCTGTCTTCATAAGCGAGAGTGTCTGTAACCGATGTCCTGTTTCCAGGGCCATTAGTAATGTAAGTTTTTGTGATAAGACTTTAAGTGAGAGATCAGAGTTTTGAGGCAATTTACGATAATGATCCAGTACGACCTTGGGATCCCAAGTGTCATTATGTTTAGGTTTGTTAGGTCTCAGTTTTATAACGCCCTTACAAAATTTCTTCAACCTGTAATCTGATGCTAAGTCAGGACCTGTAATTAAGGTAATTGCTGAACGATGGGAATTGAGAGAACTGTAAAAACAACCCTTCCTGAATTCTCTAGACAAAAATCTCATTACATTAAGGACCGATGGTTCGAGTGGTTTCAAATTCTCAGTTATACAAAAGTCCCACCATTTCTTGAGACCTACTTCATATTGTTTCCATGAGGAGTCTGTGAGTGATGCCAGTAGGATGTCCTGAGATTCTGACGGGACTCCTTTCATTTCAAAGCCTTGCCTGACAAGATTCCTACCTCCAGGATAAGGTTGTTCCAGAAGGTTGTTTTCTCCCTGTTATAAGGAAGAAGAATGAAGGATGAGGCTCGTAAATAAACCACTCTGGATATTAAAAGCAATCGGAACACTGGATACTACGGTTGTGAAGGCCATCTGGGGACAACTACTATACCGGTAGCATTCTCATGTCTCATCTTTTGTGAAACTCGTAAAATCACTGCGAAGGGTGGAAAGGCGTAGAAGAATTTTTCCCCCCAAGTTACAGTAAATGCATCTATGGCTACTGAATAGGGATCCTTCTTCCGAGAGATAAATCTGTTGCATTTTGTGTTTGACCTTGAGGCGAATAGGTCTATTTCCGGTGTCCCGAACTCCTCACATATAACCCTGAAGCCCTTTTCTGTTAATTCGGTTCTAATTTCCTAGATTCCGTGTCTGCTTCGACATTTTCCTTTGAGGTGATGTAAGAGACGAAAATCCAAATCTTTCGCCTCTCACACTATTCCCAAATTCTTTTCGCAAGAGAGCTGAGTTTCTTAATTCTCACTCCGCCCATTCTGTTGACATATGATACCGCGGTGGTATTATCTACTCGAAGTAAAATCTGACAGTTTTTACAATCTGAAGCAAAACATTTCAGCCCAAAAAAGACCACCAGCAGTTCGAGATAGTTGAAATTCATCAAACTTTCTTCCTTAGTCCAGAAACCATGAGCCCTCTGTTCACCGCAAACTGCCCCCCATCTGGACCCTGAGGCGTCTGTAAAAATTGTCAGAGCGTACTTCGGAAAACGGATTGGATTTTCTGAGCACAGGCTAGCTTTTTCCCACCAAACTAACTCCTCCACAGTCTCCTTATTTAAGGACAGAGTCGCTTCAAATTTCCCATAGTTCTTCTGCAACGCCTTGAATTTTAGTCTTTCACATGATTTTGTGTGAGCTAACCCGTAATTCACAGCTGGACAACATGATACAAGGAATCTAAGTACTTCGGAAAAATCTCTGATTGTGCAAGACCTCCTATTTAGAACTTTCTTTATAATAAATTGAATTTTCTGTCTCTTTTCTTCTGTCAGTCTGATTATCATCCTTTGCGAATCATAGATTAAACTTAAAAATCTACATTCAGTCGCTGGATTAATTTGACTCTTTTTATAATTAATCACGAACCCTAATTTTTCCAACACTGCTTTCTTAATATTCGAGGCACAAATCGCCAATGATTCAGCAATAAAGAATAAATCGTCAATGTACATTACAACAATAAGACCTAAAGAGTGAAGGTAAGAGATGACCGGCTTCATAAGTTTAGTGAATACATAGGGTGCAGTGCACAGCCCGAAGGGCATACAAGTAAATTCATATGACTGACCATTGAAATGGAAACGTAAATATTTCCTATAATCTTTGTGAATGGGTAGTAAGTAATAAGCATCCTTTAGATCTATAGATGCCATATAACAGTTCTCCGACAAGAGTTTTGAGGCTGTCATTCCATCTTCTAGTTTAAAATTTACTGGATTTATAAAGGAATTGAATTTCTTCAGATTAAAAATAAACCGATTTGAACCGTCGGATTTAGGAACAAAAAATATTTTCGAAATAAACTGGCTTTCTATTGGAGTACATTTCTATATTGTGCCTTTCACTCATAGATCCCTGATGAGAATTTTTAACTTTTTTATTTCTGTATCTGACCAATTTTCCTCAATTTCAAAAGAATCCTGAATAACTTGTGAAGAAAAAGGAATTTTATAACCCTGGATCCAGGATAAAACAACATTATCCGTATCAATATCTTCCCAAACACTTTTAAAGAAGCAAAGTCGGCCTGCGACTTTACTTACTGTGTCTAAAACTGGCGTCTCGGTGATTTGCGGTCTTTCTTCTTGTGGGATTTGTAGCGCTGGTTCTGGCTTCGCTGCGCACTGTGTTTCTTCTGCGATTGGGATCGGTGTTTGTACCCGCCTGATGTCGTTTCCTTCCGGTCTTGGCGCTGGAACCGAGGCGGGGCTGTCCAGTTTTTTGGGTTCTTATTTTTGGGGATGGTTTTAACTTTTTTCAGTTCTTTTCCAGTTTCTTTCAACGCTTTTGCCGTCTTGACCGTCTCCCCCAGATCTTCCCCCCCCCCCCCAAAAAAAAAGTTGATGATAATGTAACGGTTTGCTTTTGTCACGTTAAAATTGCGACATATGGAGATTGGACCCGATGCCAAAGTAGACTGGTCTTGGCAATAGATCCGGCATCGTAGGAAAAAAAGTATAAGGCTAAGTTGAAAGTAAACAACGGCAACTATGGGTGGTTCAAAATCCACCTAAAATCCAGACACTCACAGTTTTTGTGCGTGCTGGGAATATATATATAAGGTTTTTGGGAAAACGAAAAGTTGCAATGGATGTAAATCTGCCGATATACCCTATAAGCCAAGAGCGGCGGGGTGACACAGTCGTGTCGAGATGATCCTCAGAACATCTTTCCCAAAAATATATTCGTCGATGACAGTTTCGGTAAGGGCTTCCTTCATCAAGGCATCTACATTTGCTATCAGAAGATTTCTTCGGATGTTTGACTCGTCATGGTGCAGATCAGCGATCAGTTTACTGGCCTCGCTTATTTTTTCCATTAGATTTTTCCATTCTGGAAGGTCTTGATTTCTTGAGACAATGGAAATTGTCGTCACAATCGCTGACAGAGCCGCCGAAATTTTTTCTTGACGGTTTGATATTTTTTCATTCCTCTTCGTGATGGGTTCGGTCATGATTGTTTTCACCACCTGGTTGAACTTCGGGGGTTCGAAAAAGGTGCAATTTTTCGGCGGAGGATTTTTCTTCACTATGCTTTTGGAAATTTCTTCTGGCAATCCCTTGGCCAAGATGTCCTTCCATATTTTTGCCAGATCAAGGTTTGCTTCAGGAGCGTATTCTTTTTCCTCAAATATCTGGGTTCCTAAGTTTTCAAAATTTGCTCGAAGCAAATTCAAGGACTTCGGCCGGCGTCTTATTCGTAGCTGTGTTCGGATCTTCCTCTTAAGCCTTTTCTTGTTCTTCTAGGTTTTCCTCTTGATCAGTTTGTTGGCCTTCTTCTTGTGACAGGTTATTTTCTGGGTATCGAGGTTTATGGCGAGATCTACTCCGTGAGCGACTTCCGTAGCGTGTAAGCAAATTTCTTCGACCTGGTAAGGAAATTTTTTTTTTTGGAAACATTCCATTAGAATTTTTCGGAAAAATTCTTATTTATCATTTTTATTCATCGATCGAACCTCAATCGGAATTTTTAAGGATTTATAACTATTATTCATCAATCGAAACATCGATCGGAATATTTGAAAATCCCTTACTCCTGATTATTATTATTTATCAATCGAAGGTCGATCGGAATTTTTGAGGATTTCCTATTCATTATTCGTTACTATTATTCGTCAATCGAAACGTCGATCGGAATTTCTGAAAACTCATCATTTTATATTTATTTTTATTATTCATCATTCGAAAAGTCGATCGGAATTAAATAATTTTCCTATATATCAATCGAAAATCCATTGGAATTTCATCGATTCACGGAATTTATACCTATCGATCATATTATGAATCGATACACATCAATCGATACATCGATTGAAATTTTTGACTTGTGTCTGTTAATCGATTACTGAAATCAACACGCATCGATCGATAAATCGATCGGAATTCTCGGTCAAATGACCCACAATGAACCAGCAATACCTCCCCCCTCTAATTGAGGTTATGCTTCCTCGGGTATATAAGAATGTCCCGAGGATGGAAATTTGGTATTTATCTGGTCCAGGATTTCTCCCGTAGTAAATTCTGAGAAAGGGTGTGTGACTTACGGTAATGGTAGTCGTCGTCCTCTTCGTTGGAATAGCTGGAATCGCACCGTTGGCGTCTCGACATGTGACTACGGCTGCGGGATTCTCTGGAGCGTTTGGCCTCCTTCTTATATTTTTTCAGCCTTTTTTCCAGCTTTCGGAGACGTAGCTCGGTCTCCGATTCAGAACTTTCCGCACTTGAACTTTTCGAACTCATTTCGAATATTTCGAGATAACTTTGCGAGAACTTTACTTGTGGTTCGTCCGGCACAAAACAAAAGAATGAGATGGAAAACACTGGGCGGACACAGCTGCACATAGGCCTGCGCTCTCTGCATAGGAGTGCGCGCGTAATATTTTGAATTCAAAATAGTTTTACTTTAAAGCTTGTGGTAAGTATGCACTAAACAGGAGTACTACGTGTTTATTGATCATGAGGAGGAGGAGCGTAGTATGATTAAGTCATTATTATATTTTGCATTCTCTTATAAGACTTCTGAAATCCTGATTCCTCGATCAATAGGGATCTCAGGAATCTCAAAATTCTTTGAAATTACCTTCATCAATATGCCAGAAAATAGAGAAAATCCAGTGAAAACCAAACAATAATCGCGTAACTGTTTATTTTGCCCCACTATCCACCCAGACTCGACGCCCCTAATTCCCCACTCGACGTGAATCTCCTCCGCCGCCGTGGCTCACGTACACGTGACGTCATGAGGTTGCGCTTGTGTAAAAACTACGCACATCCCACTTGGGTACACCCGGTACACTGGGCAGCCTCGTGGGCCTAAGGTACGGTCAAGGTACCAGTAACGGTAGTAGGCAAAGCGATCTGGTCGTCCCCTTTTCCCCGAAAAAAATAACGGTTTTTTCGGCCGAAAGTTAACTTCGGAAAGACGAGGTTTTTTCAAAATCTGATTGCGGGAATAGATTTCTTGACACCAAATACGTGTATTGTCGTTTTTGAATCATGAAAATCCGATCACTATCATGGAAAATACGCGACTCGAAAATTATAAACTAAAACAATTAATATCTCGCAAACAAGAGCCAACTTTGCAAAATGCTGTGAAAGGAATATTTTTGGGATCATATACGATCAATTTATCATAATGAGAGCAGCTCCGAATTCGTAAGGTTAAATTTTGTCGCACAGTGTAATTCAAGATTTACAAAGGATATACTAGCATAAAAATATACTAGGATATACTAGTATACAAAGATATACTAGCATAAAAATTTTGGACACAATACAATCGTTGTCATTTTTATCTTAAACTTTTTTATGGGTAAAATTAAAATTTTTGATGCGATCTTTTTCAGTTTTTGGTGAAATAGCACAATTTCGCCTTCTTTTAAAAATAAACTTGAAAAATAAAGTTGACAAATTAACTTGAAAAATTGATTTAGAAAAATTTCTGAAAATTGTCTGTATTTCATGAAAATTAGTAACCTGCAAGTGCTTTTGTTTCAGAAAAAATGTTTGCTCCAGAAAAAATATTTCATATTTACGTAAAAATATTTAAATATTTAATGAATTTTTAGGTCAATTTTTTAAAGAAGTAGCTATAATGCAATTTAATTTTCCCAAGGCCTTGAATAAAATGCTATTTTCTCCACGGCTTGAGTGAACTCGCGTTTTTTCAACGTTGTTGGAAAAAAAAGTCCTAAACTTTTGCAGAAGGGCTTTGTTAGCGAATGTGATTGCAAAACTCCCCTTTGGCTTGTCTTGCGAACTTCACATTCGCCAAACAAGCTCATTCTGCACTTTTTGAGAAATATAGGTACTATAAGTTTGTAGGTGTAGGGTTGTGAATGTTATATTTTATTTTTTCCAGTTCATAGCATTTTTTATAAATTTCGTGGGTGTTAGTTATCTATTAGTTTTTTTTTTTTTTTTCATTGCAGGCGTGTGGTTTTCAATTTTCAAGAGTCAAAATCAATGGTTGTAGAAACCGACACAAATATTCATTTTTTACGAATTCTATTACATTTACTTTTATCCAATTTGAAAATAGTTGTAATTCAAGAGTTATCAAAGAATTGCCAAGTATTAGCACACAATTTCAGTATATAATTAATGTTATTTTTATCTTATCAATATTTATTCGAATTACAGGTGCAGTCTTTTCTGAATTTTTTTGTATGTCATAGATTACGTACCATAAGTATCCAATGACAGTTAATTTTCCATCCGATTTTCGGAAGTGGGATTATAACACGTATAAAAAAAACTCAATAATCGCTAACTACACGTACATACATTAATCGTGAACGAATCTCACAAATTTTTCTAGAATTTCATTTTATTAGGGGAAGTGTGTCGATTCTGGACACTCCTCCTAATCCAGACACCTTTGACATAGCTATCATGTCATTGATGTTTCGTGCTCAAACAACTGTCATCGATGATATTCAGTCTTAGAACGTTTTTAATACGAGAAATTCTTGTTTGTATCATCTTTGTTCACTTCACAAAAGATACAAATTTTCCCAACGTCGTGAGAAAAATGCGATTTCTTTCATGGCTTTACTCGCTGAAACTCGCGTTTTCTATTTGTTATTAGAAAAAATATAGTTATCAATTTCTGCAGTAAGGCTTTTTGACGAATGTAATAAAAAAAACTCGCCTTCGGCTCATCTTGCAAATTTGACAATCATAAACTGATTCTTGTAGCTCTTGATGTGCTGATCATTTTTGGTTCTCATTCAAGCAAAAATATCGCGCTCCACGATGTTAAAAACGCAATTTTCCCCGTGATTATAAAGTCATAATGATCTATTTAAAATTCACAAGATTGATAATGACTTTTTTAACTGATTCTCGTAGCTCTCGACCTGCTGAGCATTCCTTATCCTCATTCGAGCAAAAATACTGCAGTCCAGTGGGTTGAAAACGCGCTTTTCCGCGTGATTAAGTGGGTTGAAAACACGTTTTTACTTATGGCCATAACTGAAATTATTTTTGAAACTTTTATTTCTAATTTTTTTTAAACTCTTATTTCGTAGTAAATTTGATAAGAAAAATCAGCGTTGAAAATTTATGAAAGATAACATTCGAAATAGTTGATAATTCATTAACTAGTGGGTATGTGCCGTTTCGTGAATAGAAGTTTACCTACTTTTATATATTTGTTATCCATACGATACAAGTCTAAAGAACATATCAACAAATGTACGCGTGAGTATCATGCACCATCACTAGTGTTAATAAAAATACAGTTCATTAAACAATCGATTCCATGTTCATAATTTCAGATATTGAGTTTTTTGCAAGACGGTGGAGCCGAGAGATCGAATTACTTAGGTGACTATGTGACTCACTTGATTGCTGGTCACGATGTTTTGGAGAGCGATATATCGATTGTCCGGGAATTGTATGAAATTCCCCCAGTGACACAGGACTGGGTTTTGCATTCTGTTACATGCAAGACATTACTTCCGTATCCTTTTTGAAACTGATTACACAAAAATTTGCTCATAATATGTATGCCATTGTAGAGTACTATGTAGTCCACTTTCACAATTTTAAATCTCGAATCTAGAGTTGCAAGTCTGCTTGTAATATTTTGAAGGAGAGTAAACTCAATCTCTAATTTGGTGCAATAATATCTAATGTACTGAATTTCAAAATTTCCTTACATAAAAATTTTAACAATAGAACCCAATATTTCGCTCCTGAGGAAAATCAGCTCTTCTCAAAAATTCGAGCATGCATCTCCCAAGTGAGCCGTAATGACTGTAAAGCGCTTTGGGCATTGATACACCTCCAAGGTGGAAAATGCCAACTTCGCTTGAATCGAAATTGCACCCACCTTATTGTTGGGAAAGCTGGAGGTGCAAAATATGAAGCTGCTTTGAGGTAACTGATTACTGTCATATATGGTGCTGCCATAGTAACTTGGACTATAAAATTGTCGTTTTGTAATTTTAGACACCATATTACAATCGTCACACCCGACTGGGTCACTGAGTGTTGCAAGAGAGGAGCTCTGGTCAATGATGGCGACTTCCACCCTCGTCTTTTGGTTTTGCCATCCCCAAACAGTTCGACTGCTTTGATCACTGGTTTTATGGACGACGAGGCGCAGAGCAGTGTAGATGCAGAAAAGCAAGAACAAACCAAGGCGATGCTCGAACAATTAAAACAAAGGATGCCCTGGAACCAACCGGCTCAACCAACTACATCCTCAGTGGCACAAATTCAAGTGGTCAGTTCAACGACGCCTTTGTTTGTCCAAAATGCGGAACCAACAAATTCAATGGTACATCGACAACAATTGCCGAGACCTACAGGACAGCCAGGAATTATGACCCAGGGAAACTGGCAAACGAACAATGTTGTTCAGCCTAAGGTACCTACTTTTCAATGTAGAATTTCTTTGCTTGAAAATAATTTCAATATTCAATGTTATTTGATCAACACGCAATATTGCTTATTGTTCAGTCTCTTTCCTTTCTGGTAAGACACTTTAGCATAGCAACAGTTATGAACACAACATATCTTTATCAGGTTTCCCAAATCCACAAACTTGAGATGCCATCGAATCATCAACAAATAGACATGCAGCAACAGATAATCCAGCAACAGCCTCCTCAGCAAGTGATGAGCCAACAAATTCAGCCACAGCAAAACTTCCCTCAGCAGCAGATAATAGATCAGCAACAGAATGCAGGAATTGTGACTTCCCAGCATCAGCAGCTTTTGGCCCAGCAGAAGCAACTTATATCCCAGCAGCAGCAGCAGCAGCAACAACAACAACAACAACAACAACAACAACAACAACAACAACAACAACAACAACAACAACAACAACAACAACAACAACAACAACAACAACAACAACAACAACAACAGCAGCAGCAGCAGCAACAACAACAACAACAACAGCAGTTGCAGATGTCTCCTCAAGGTCACATGATACCACAACAACAGCAACAAGCTTTGACCCACGAGCAGAGACAACAGCTTATACTGATTCAGCAGCAGCAACATCAACAAAAACAAATTCAACAGATTTCCCAACAACTCCAGCAATCGGTGCCCCAAAGTTCACAGCGGTTCGTGATTCGTGACGGGCAATTGCAATCTCAGAACTCTGGTCAGCAGTTGATGGGCCAAAATCAGCAAGGATTTATAGTGCAAAGGGATCCCCAATGGCCGCAGCAGCAATACCGGCTGCAATTGCAAAGACAACAACAACATCAACAACAACAACAGCAGCAACAACAACAACAACAACAACAACTTGGGCAGCAACGCCCTACTGGACAATGGACTTCTCCACAAATTCCACCTCGGCATTTGATTCAGCTCGACGAGCAGACGCACCAGCAGTTGCAGCAAATGGATCCCCAGCAAAGAGCGCAGTTCATCCAGAAGATCCAAAAGCAGAGGACTCTTTTATTGCAGAGGCAGATACAGAGCCGACAGCCTCAGCAGGGGTCTCATATAGCCGTCATAAGGAGTCCAGGGAATCCAAATCAACCAGGGGGACTGCAATGGATCCAGCAACCAAGGCCACCTGTTGTTGGGCAAGTTGGGCAGACCTCGGGCCAGCAAGTGATGAGACCAGCAGTGGCGCCACCTGCACTGGCGCCTATCAATTCAACAAATCAGGTCATCGTTCAAACGAACTCTCCTGTACAAGGTATTCATAAAAATATAATTAGTTATGTTGGAAGTTTTTCTCCTAGGTTTAGGACTTTTTTTATTGTCTTGGGGGACCTTGGGAAAAATGAAATTCGTGGCGGTGCTTGTTAGAGAGATTATTGTTTGGAAGTTCTAATCTATATTCATTGAAAATATGAGTTTCATTTGGCTCATTCTTCAGAGTTTTCGATTTACACAAATCGTTACTCAACATTTTGAAGAAAAAGTCACTTTAGTATATATGAAGTCATTTAGTATTCTCATGTTCTTTGAATCTGTAATAAAAATGTTACATTTAGCGCATGTAGTTTTTAAATGCTTCGAAATGTGAATTTTGAAAGTCCAAATATCTTTGTATAAAGCTCCGTCAAAAAAAGAATCAAAAATCGGTGCTATACTAAATGTATTTTTCATGTTACTAGAGATAGTGTGCGTTGTGTGTGCTTGCACCTAATGATACTTTATTTCAACTAAAATAACGTATCGTTTGAAAACAATACACGGAGAGAATGAAACACCAATGTCTCCCGCCATAGACAGGAATGGCTCTTGTTTCTTGAGAAAAAATCCTGCTGGCTCGAGTGAGTGTTGCTTACACAGGAGCCATTCTTGTTTTGCGCGATAGGCATTCGAATCTTCGCGAGAACCATCGAAATTTGTAGCAGTCCTGCGTACGCGCTAACGCTTGCGATCGAGACAAGAATGTTTCCTGCATAACGACGTACTAAAAGTCATTTCTTGAAACATTGACTCGCACGCAGTCACGCACGAGACAAGAATACTTCTGACGCGACGACGTTATAAAGTTTCCTGTCGAAATCTTTATGCTTGAGTTCAAGAATAAATCGTTCAAGTTCATGTTTTTTCTAAATAATCTTTAACGATGATTAATTATATATAATTATTGATTTTAAGTGGTGAACTTTCTTTTGAATTACTAATAGTTTCTAATTTTACTAACATTTTTCATATTTTTCGAAAATAAAAAAGATTTATCATATCGTACATACTTTTAAAATGAAAGGAATAATTTTTACATCGAAATTTCATTTTGTAGTTTCCATAAAAAATTTTATGAAATCTTTCGCACAAGATTGTTTATCTGCAGGTATATCCTTGCATTTTCAGAGTTTCAAATGGGAATACAGTAAGACTCGTCGTATTGTCGGTCTCTCTGTCTTTGTCGCCTGTCGCATTGTCACATTAGAAAACCCGTTTGGCAATGGGACAATACGACAAGCGACGAAGACAGAGAGACCGACAATACGACGAGTCTTACTGTACTAAAATGAGCCACTTTACAGTCAATGCATGTAACTTGAACATGATGTTTATAGTTTTTCGAACTGTTTAAGGGGTTATATACACTTGCGCTCAAGAAATAATGGGCGATTTTTTTTTAGAAAAACAAAACAATTTTTTCTTCAATTCAAAGCCTATTTATGTATTCATGCCCCAAGCTATTTAATGAATTTTTTCAGAAATCAATCTTCGTAATTAAGCTCGTAGCGACCATTCGGCCAAAACACAACTTTTCTGACACCGTGTGCTGTGAGCATGATAAATAAGGAACTGTTCATCTGTAATACAAAAAACAAAAAAAAACCTCTAGTTTATGTCTTTACGCTCTGCGTAAACGAAGGGTTTCGCTAAATTAATATTTTTACGAAAATAGTGGTCATTTGCCTAAAATGTTTGATTTTTTGACGTCTGGAATTCCGGTTTTTGCAGCAAGAAATAAAAAGTTTTGCTTAAAATTAAAATTTTTTGTTCACGCAGAGGCTATTAATTATAAACAAGCTTTAAAAAATCCAGACTGTTCAGATAAATAGTTTTCGAGAAACTGTGCTCACCGCGAAAAAACATCGGATTTTGGCACAATTGCTGTAGTGCACCCATTTATGAAAATTTAATTCTGAACAAATTTCTAAAATTCCTTTTGACATTGATAAATAAACAGGCAATAAGTTTTTCAAAAAATATTGTGTTGTTTTTCCAAAAAAAAAAAATTGTGAAATCGCATTTTTACTTCGAGAACAAGTGTATATAACCCCTTGAGACAAATTAGACCCTTTGTTTTATAATTTGTTCACTCAAATGATTCCTCATAAGTTTTTGCTGAATTTCTTACTTTAATAACTTTTAAATACTGTTCGAAAATTTCTTGAGTCACTTAGCAATATGTCGCAATTATTTTTGGTAACGAATTTGTTTCTGGAGGATAATGTTATTTTTCGGATATGAAAGAATATCTACAAATTGATTTGTAGTATTTTTGAGGAAGTAAAAGACTTCTGGAATGTTTTTGGATGTTTCTTATGAAAATTTTTTTGTGCTTGAAAGTTTCTTTAAATTCATATATTTCTAGATCTCAGAATTATCGGGACTTCAAACTTACATTTTTAATGAGATTCTCGACATCAATAATTAAATTTTTTAATAATGATTTCCGAAATGTATTATTTTCAGATATAAAATAACATAATCTTTACTATCTTGCCTCAACCGCGGGGCACGATATTGATTTGTTTATTTTATTTCTTAATGCTAACACGACTAGGAAGAGTAAAAACGAAAACGATCAGCTGTCAAGCTATCGAATCCGAGTACGTATGCGTGGATTGCGTGGACGTAAAATACACAGATAATTCCAAACATGAGACTTACAAGGATTAGCACGTTCGTACGCAGGAAACATTCTTGTTTCGATCGCATGCGCTAGCGCGTACGCAGGACTGCTTCAAATTTCGATGGTTCTCGCGTAGATTCGAATGCCTATCGCTCAAAACAAGAACGGCTCCTGCGTAAGCGACACTCGAGTCAGCAGGATTTTTTCTCGAGAAACAAGAGCCTTTCCTGTTTCGTTCTCTCCGTGTAGTGATGTGGGTAAATTTGTGTGGGTTAACAGAAAAACGTTGACTTATTTATTAAAAATCAATTATTCTGAATTTTATCTTTCATTCATTTTGAACGTCGATATTTTTCAGCCAATTAACTAGGAAATGATAGTTTAAAAGAACGCAGGCCAGACAAAAAACATAAGAAATAATAACATTTGTGGATTTATTTACAGGAAAACGTAAATTTCGAAATCAAAAAAATGTGTGATTTTGATGTTTTGATTTAATTTCGTTTAAATCTACATCATGACAAAGTAAATTCATTTAATTACCATTTTAATAGGTGAAGGAAAAAATTTACTTTATTCGTCTTTTTTATTCTTGATATTACTTCAATGATTTTTTGTAATTAAATGTCTTAGTCGCGGATTCTTGATTAGAGAATATTTTTATTTGAATGCATTATGTAGTGTGGGCAGTTTCTACCAGTCAATGTTTGGAATTGACTGGATCTTCAATAAGAAAAGAATCTTATTTATTTTACATTACTTACGGAATTATAAAATAACTGATTATAAAATTTAAATAAATACGTATTGATGATAACATCAACTGGAATCAAATCATGTTACCAATATTTTCAAGAAATTCCTTCATTTCCCAAAAAGAGATTACATGCATTCTTTTTTCTTATTTCCCAAACCAGAATTTATCACGATTATATTTGAACGCTTTAAAATAAAAGGTCTTTTTTTTATAATAAAATTTATGATTCGAATAGATAATTTAAATGATTTTTCTTCACTTTTAACTCAAGAACTAACATTGGGAAGTAATGTTGTGGCTAATCGTGATGAAAAATGCATTTTGCACTGCGTATCAACCGTCGATTAGGGCTATTCTACTATAATCATCACCTCCTTCTAGGAGTTTCAACCTGAAGACAAGCTCTTAGATCAACGTTTGGTACGGGATACATAATGTGCTACAATCGTCATCAACATGGGAAACTTAAACTTGGAGAAAAGTTGATAGTTAAAAAACAACAATAAAATAAAAGTTTCTGACTTCAAAATTCGTAAAATCGCAGTTTTAAATTTTGCAAAATTCAAAATAAAAATTCCAGAGTTGAAATTAACAAGATTGTTACTTTCATGGATAAAATATAAATACTGCAAGTGAAGATCATTTGATCTGTAAGGCTGTGCCTTGAAAAAATAGATCAGCGTAATAAAAACTTCAAATTTTTCAACTTTTCGTTTGACTTATACCGTATAGGTAGTATAATATAAAGTTCATCGTTTGTGAAATGGAAGAAAGAAAGAATTAAAAAAACTTAACAAAGTTTATTGAGTTGCATGAACATGAAGGATATAAAGAAAAATCTTCAAATATTCAGAACTTGGTTTACAGAAAGAAACAACATTAAAAAAAAAAAATTTTTTACTTGATCAATGAAACATCAAACAAGCTCATAATAAGTTCACGTACAAAGCTCACTGTGAGCAAAACTCTTCTTCATATTCAAATAAAAGCGTTGCAAAGAAAAAGTTGCAGATGTAATTTTTCCGCTGTTTTGAAACTTTATATTTACTGCAATTTCTATATGTATTCGTTTTACGATAAGAGCTACTGGAAGGCAAGACCAAAAATTAATAAGAGAAAATTTGAAATAATTGATTTTCAATGAGTCGATATCAGTGAGGTGTATTTTTTACTTAAAAGTCTAAGTCATGGTTTCTTTATTTAAACATTGAATTTTTTTGTTTGTTTTTTTTTTTTTTTTTTTTTTTTTTTTTTTAATTGGTCAATGAAAAATAAAAATTTTTTTTAACTATTCACACATTTAGTGATCAAGTTTTTAATAGAGAAATTTGAAAATTTGAAATTCTCGTTATTGCATTGTACCTTTTCAAAAATATAGTAAATTTAGTTTTCAGAAATTCTCAATGAGAAATTATATAAATTGGTGAAATTTTTTTTTAAATGTATTTCATACAATTGTCGGTGTCTGAATTCGTAAAATAGAATTGTTTACAAACAAAATTTTTCGATCAGTAATCATTTGCAGTACTGTGCAGTAACCCGATGATCCTGATGATTGTACTACATTTTTCAACAGCCATCAATATTCTTATAAATAATGATCAATAAACTGATCGATTTTCTATACAAATTTTGATGCTTTATGTCATGGTTTCTCAACTAATTTAGATTTTCAAAGAAAATTTGATGAAAAAATGATTGATCTCGTTCTTTTACCGCTTTTTTCTATAGAAATCACTACAAATAGAATTCTACAAATAGCAGAAATAAATATCAATTTTGCTTTGGTAAATACATACTTGAAAAATGGACTAACATCACAGCGACATTGAACCTCTGTTTTTCTTACAATTTTCAAATAACCAAGAAAAAAACGCATTGATAGTTTTGTCATATTTTATTAGATATATTCAATACAATTTCTATATCCCAACTTTTATTTTACAGTCCAAGTTCCTCAACCTGCTCAAGGAAACCAATCATTTCAACAAGTCCAGTCGTTGACACCTCAACAAATTTCCCAGCTTCAGATACAAAAACAGCAACATATTGTGCGGTTGCAACAATTGCAAATCCAACAACAGAAACAGAAGCAACAACAACAACAGCAGCAGCAACCACAACAACAGCAGCAGCAACAACAGCAGCAGCAGCAGCAACAACAACAGCAACCTATTCAACAGGAAGTTCCTTTAGCATCTCTTGCCAACAATTCTCAGATCCCTCCAGACCAGCAATTGGTCGTTAATGCAAAGACAAAAACAGCCTTGGCAAACATGCTGACGAACAGATTGCAAAGTGGAGCCACCGATGGCAGCGCTGCTGGTCAATTGAGGTTAATGACCGCGCAACATCGGCAGCCACCGCCACCTTCACAGGATCCACAACTCTTGGCTGCTTACCAAAGAAGAACTGTAGGAAACTTGACGAATGGAGTTCCACCTGGGGTTCCGATAAAAATGCAATACGCGTCAACGATACCTCAGCAAAAAGCGCAGTTTTACGGACACAACCCTAACCTGAAACGTAAATCCAGAAAATCTTTGATTATAAAATATTGAGAGGACTGAAAAATTTTTTCTATCAAATGTAGGTCACACTGAAAATAAGGATAGTATGAGACTTGAAGTGGGAATGAGCGGATCTGTGATTTTAAGTACATGTATATGCAGATTGGGTAATATTGGGAGTAAAGTAGATAACGTGAAAATAAGATCAATAATTTTCACGTTGAGTTTACAACCAGGTCCCCAGAAATAATATTTTTTCGTGTTAATCTTTTCAAGCTCAATGAGAGTAAGGAATCGATAATGAATTAGAGGAAAAGAATCTTTATGAATGTGCAATTTGTAATCATATATCATACAGCATAGAACTTTACATTTTTGAATTTCAGAGCATGATGCTAAGAAATATGGGGCCTGATTAGAAGGAATCATTCTGGGGAAAATATTTGTGATATTACGTATGGTTCAAAAGACTATCCACTTCCCACCTTTCAATAAATATTTTTTCTGTCGAAATAAAATTATCGAAATCACGTGGACTTGAAATTAATTACCTTTATAAATACCGAGTCAAGACTTTGTGACTAAGGTGACTATAAATGAAGGGTCCGCGGTCCAAACCTGTTATAAGCCATTTTTTTCGAAATCCACTTTTTGATTTTTTGATACTTCTGAAGTTTGATGTTAACATCCAGCAGAAAAAACTCTGAAATATCGTTTATTTTTTTTACTGGATTTCTTGAAATTGCGTTTCGCTATGAGCCGCATGTATAAGGTGAAGTGCAAATGTGTGCCGAGAGATTTTTGTTTTCAATTTCACGTCACCTTTTATAGTATTTGCCAGTTTCGTCAACATACTATCAATAGGACAAATTCTAATGACGTGTCTCGATTTTACAAGGTTAGTTAATTTTTCCAGTAGGCTATATTACAATTTTGCATGCGGATTCATATTTTACATACAATTCTTAAGATTTTGATGTATAATGATTGTGAATAACAACAGAGGAAAAAAATTCGCGCTCATGAAAAAAATCGACAGCGTCATTCCAAAGGCGAGGAATACGCAACGTCAAAGAGGAAGAAAATACGAATCCGAAGCATCAGGTTCAAGAGAATTATCAAAGGGAAAAAATGCTGATTTGATGAAGATTTTTTAAATTATTCCTGAAGATAAACAAGAATTTTTCAAAGAAACGATGTAAAACTGTTCTTAAGAATGAAATAATAATTATATTGCAATATCGAAAATAATAAATACATCGTCGAAAAAATGACTGAAATTTTTTTTCACGCAGATCAATCATATTTTCTAGTAAAAAGTATGAAATACTGCCAGTAATTGCATTTTTTTTAAATTAAAAAAAAGTACGTTGCTGATAACAGGTTCAGCCCGCGGGACACCCTTGTTGATAACATATGTATAGCTTTTGAGCCTCATACAATCGGTAATTTTCGGTAAAATGTAGCAAAACTTACATCACATTACTACACTCAATGAACAGGAAATACTAACATTCCAAAAAAAAACCCGAAAATTGTGAAAACGATAACATTTTTTCCCGTACTGTGAAATTTGTAAAATGGCTCTTAACAGGTTTAGACCGCGGACCCTTAAAATTTATAGGCTAAACATTATTTCAATTTTTCGAAAAATTATTTAGGTTTTTTATATCTTACAATCCAAAATTGGGAATCGAGTAATTTTAAACGGTGTTGATTTTGATGAATCGATAATGTTCGAATAGTAATGCTGCGGATTCGTTTCTCAGAATCGATAAGTTTTGGTCATTAGAAGATCTGAAAATGACAATTCGTATTTCAAATCCTACGAACCCAATCATTTGTATGAACATAATTTCAAATGCTTTTTAGATGAAAAATCTTGAAAACTTATTCACGTTAAGATTGGTATATTTTAAGAGACCAACTTTGAAATAAAATGCCAAACTCTGCAAAAATTAATATTGGGACATGATACAACAGTTTCAGAAAATTTGAAACTATCCAACGTGCAGGATTATATTCAGAAATGTCTCAACTTACAAAATATTTGAAGTTTTTTGAATAATTTGAACGTTTGCAAATTTTAATATTTAATTTCAAAAGTATTGAAATTCGAACAATTTAGTTCCAGAATGTTACAATCATTAATCATTTCTAAAAGTTTTTTTTTAATAGTTTGACAACAAATATGAGTTTCATAATTTGATAACGTGTAATTATTTGCTACACTATGATGAGAAAACTATGATGAAACATTGTTCCATTTCTACAGTATTGAAGTTAAATTCATTAAGGTTGTACTGCAGCTACAGTGGCGCCGGAACGAAAATTTTTTTGAGGGGGGCAAAAAGTATTAGCTCAAACAAAATTTTTTTTGGGGGGCAGGGCAGCTGCCCCCCCTCAGATGACTAACTACGGACGGTTCTCATTCATGCGCCACGAGCGCGTGATAAACAATGCTACATTGCCGCATTGCTCGAGCGCAAGCGTTGAATTTCGTGAATTCGCCAACCAAATGCACTGTCCCTTTTTTTCCGCAGACGCAATCTTTTTGAAACTTCGAATAGTGGTTTGAAAGGCTCCAATTTTATGATAAACTCGTTTTTCGTGGCAATTTCATTTCTGCAAGTGGTTGTTTTTGGAGAAGAAAGGGTAAAAATTCACGAGCTCCCATAAGAGCTCATGTATTTTTCCTCAACTTTGAGCCCCTATCACTCGAAAACCTAGGACAAGATCACTTTGAAAATTTAACGACGTGATGTAAGGTGCTAGAAACTACTTATATGTGAAATTTGATCGAATTCTTATTATTCGACCCTAGCTGCAGTACAACCTTAAGACAATATGATGAAACGTTATGTAATTCTTGATAAAAATTTCTTAAAGGATTTGTGAATTATTTTAGAAAAAATCAGTTTTTCATTCACTTTGAACTTTTAAAATACACTTGTTGCAAATTAGAATAAAAACTTGAGAACTGTTTGCAATTTCATGTGAGGAAAATCGTGAGATTTTTTACTTATTTGAAATATGCATTGTCAGTGTTGCCAGTTTCGAAAAACTTTTTTTGTTTCAACAGTTTGGAAAAGTTTTTACATTTTTGGACAGGTTATTGAACTTTTTACAGTTAAATAATTTGTAATGGTATCAAATTTTTCGATGATCGAATATGATAATATATGATTATGATGATCTAAATTATGATAAAAATTTCGTAATAGTAAATAATGGGTACTGCAATCTCCAAATCATAAAATCCTCTGATTCTTTGGATCTGTGAATACTACAATATTCCTAATATAAAATTATCAAAGGTTTTACTAAAAATCCCACATGTTCCATTATGACCCATTAGTAAGAAATGAGACAATCTAAATGAAATACATATGATAACTTATTTCTTGTAGGTACAGTAATATGCATACATGAGCTACAGACAAAATAGAAAATCCAGATTTTGTCATTTTGATATTACGTTTTAAAATTGAACAATCTTCAAAAATGAACCGTACGAAAAAAAGACAACGAAATATAAGATTTGAACATCAGAATCAAACTGATTTCAATAAATCTATTCTTGAATGCTCAAAAAAATTTTCCTCATAAAATTCTGTATTTTTCATACAGTTCTTAAATGCTAGTTGAAACTGAAACATGAATACCGAGGATATTTGAAGCTTTAATTTTGCGTGAAATTTTAATTAGTCAGTATATAGAACTGCAAAGTGATTTCCAAAAATGAATTTGGGAAAAAAATCACGTTTAATAATTAAATATTCATCATTGATTTATTCTGGCAAAATCAAATTTTTTCGAATGAAACTGATAGTTATAAGAAAAAATAATAAAAATTACTCATAAGTTTATTTTAGATTGCTAGAAACGAAATTTTTTCTGTATATTTCTTAAGGTTGTTCTGCAGCTAGGTTTAGCTTTATCATGCCGGTACAATTGCGCCCTATGCTAAAGCATAAGAGTTTCAATTCGCTGCCAACTTTATGCAATGAAAATTCGTATGGCTTGTAACTCTTGTTGTAAGTAATATTTTAATTATTTGATAACGATATATTGCTGTAAATTCATCAAATAATTTCGCGAAACATAGGAATCAATAATATTTTACAATATCAATCGTAGAAGAAATTGACAATCGTACGCGTACGCTTGGTAACGTCGCTTTCGCTGTCTTATTGATAACCAACTACGCACGGTTTTCACTAGGGTTGTTGATATTTTTAAAAATATCGATATCAATATTTGTCGTTCGGAAAAAAAATATCATTTTAGGCCGATATTTATCATTAAAAAAATATCGATATTCCGATACATCGATAAAAAATCTAGATGTACGATATTTTTAAAGAAAATCGATATTTATTACGATATTCGCAAAAATATCGATATTTATTACGATATTTTGAAAAAAATATCGATCCTTATCATAAATAAATATCAGTGACCGATAAATATCGTCGAAAAATATCAATATTTGATATTTTCTATCGTTATTTTAAAAACATCGTTATCGATTAATATCGGCGATAAAAATATCGATATTTTAAAATATCGATAAAATATCAACAACCCTAGTTTTCACTCATACACTACGAGCGCGTGAGTGACAGTGCGACGTTGCTCCATTTCTCGAGTGCAAGCGTTAAATTTCGCGAATTTGCCGACGATATGTAGTATTCCTTTTTTTTCAGCAGACAAAATTTCTGCAAGTAATTTTTTTGGAGAAGAAAGAGTAAAAATTTGATCGAATTCTCATTATTCGACACTAGCTGCAGGAAAACCTAAAAAAAAAGTGTTGAATAGGTTGCTGGAACTGAAAGAAAACCAAAAGAAAGAGTTTTCGAAGTAACTGATCAGAAATACAATAAATACATTTAAAAAATTATAATGGAAAGACGGTCACGTTTGATAATGTAATATTACTAATTTAATAATTTTTTCCGATAAAATCCTATATCAGAGTAGTTAACTTAGAGCTACTTTTTAATTTTGCCCAAAGGTGTGTGAGAAAATTTGTTTATGCCTGAGATAGCTTTACATAACTCATGGGGATAGGTTTAATCCTTTTATTTTTATTCAAAATTCAGACTGTCTTCGAATCTTAGATTTCACATTTTCTTCCAGTGCCATCAGAGTTGTTTCTCCTCGGGTGCATATTCGTCATCGTTGAATACGACGTGACGAATTCGGGTGAAGTTGCCGTTTGGAAACAAGTGATCGAAAGACATGGCGGAGAGGTCGAGCCTCAGTACTGTGCTCGAGTGACTCACGTCCTGGCAGTCACTCAAAAACACCCGATCGTGGTGCAGGCACTGCGCGAAGGCAAACGTTGCGTGAGCGCACACTGGCTCAACGACGTCGTCGTCAAGCAACAAGTGCTGCCCCCTTGGCACGCTTTGCACTTTCCAACAGCCTTCAGCCCCTCGGAGTTGCCTTGCACTAAACACATAGCTTCGTTTTCTGGTTTCGAGGGCGAAGAGAGGCTCAAGGTCAAGTTGATGTTGGAGGACCTTGGCATTAAATATACGAATTATTTTTCCCGGCACAATACGATTCTGATTTGTCGAAGGTGAGCTGGCTTACGTTGGTTTATCCAGGATTTTTGTGAATGTTTGGTTCCACTTCACTAGTCATTAGATTAGTCTTTGATGGTCAAAATTTGGCTTAGAATCATTTTAAAAATTTGTTATTCTTGAAATTCAATCACGAAATTGCAACTAAATGTTCTTCAGGTGATGCTTTAAATTTTAAAAAATTGTAGCGTGTTAAATCAACACGCATGAGAAGTAAAACTTCTCATGATGCTTTCTTTGAGGTTCTGATGTATAGATTTTTATTCCTCTTAACTTTTTTAGTTCTAACAAATTTTTGTGACGTGTGATACTGTGATATTTTGTGTTTTTCGGACATTTTGTAATTTTGTAACATTTAGTAACTTTTTTCGATTTTTGGACGTGTGATGTGTGACATTTCGGGTTTTGCGACATTACGTAATTTTGTGGGATTTGGTAATTTTTGTGCTATTTGTGATTTTGTGACATTTTGTGACATGCGACATTTTGCGATTTTGTGATATTTTGTGATTTTGTGGTATTTTTTACTCTCTCACTCTTACAAAATCTCAAAATTCCTCCCTACACTCGGACTTACATTTTACAGTTTACAGGCTTACAGTTTACAGTGTTAAATGTTACAATGTAAAATCACAAAGTTACTCCCTACATAAATGTGATTTTCTAGAATAAATTACACTCCTGAAAAGTAGTAATGCCGCCTAAGAAGTTTTACTTGAATATTACACTATTAAATCTTACAGTCTTACAGTTTACAGTGTTACATGTTTCAAAATCTCCAAGTTACTCTCTACATAAATTTTATTCTAGGATTAATCACACTCCTGAAAAGAGATAATGCCACCTAAGAAGTTTTACTTCAAAAAGAGTTTACATTAATTATAAGCTATATCTCCATGAAAAATCAGCAAAAGGAGTGTTTTTTTTTCTAAGTTATCCCTTACCACCCCCCTAAGGTGTCACTCATATTGGCAATGATGGAATTTTTCATCATTCCAGGTTTTTAAATCAATCAAGATACTATAAAAAAATTTTTGTAAACTTTGAAGCGAATCGAACATGATTAACTTGTGCCATAAAGTTGACTGAAGGTTTAAATGAGAATCACGTAAAATTTTTCATTCATTTTGCTTAAATATATATTCATAACTCTTGTAAAATTTATGATTTGTGCTTGAATCTTGGCAGAGTTTTAGTACATGATGTAATGCTCAAAACCGAATTTTTTTGGATTTTTCTATTGCTGTAATCTATATATATTTAACAAGCACTCGAATAGTATATGTTTGCCTTAATTTCATGTATTTATCAATTTGTTTCGTTTATATATTTGTAACTCGTAAAACTTATGATAGATTTTTTAAATGTAGCTGAGTCTAAGTTTATCACGTTAAGTTCAAAGTCAAAATTCTCGTGATTTTTCCATTCCTTTTATCCGTACTTCAGTTCAAAGTGCGTAATTTTCTTAGTTTCATCGATAAATTCAAAGTATATAATAAATTGATTCAGAACACCTTATTTTGTGATGTAAATAATACAATATGGCACGATACTTATAATATTGCGAAAATTTTGATTTTGAACTCACGTTATGAACCAAAACTCAGCCAAATTTCAAAAGTCTAGTATAAGTTTTTTGAAAGTTACAAGTATGTAAAGGAAACAAATGAAAAAATACATGTATTGAAGGCAAACATGTAGTATTCGAGTGTGTGTAGAATATATGTAGTTTGTAGCCATGGAAAAATCCGAAAAAAAGCAAATTAGTTTCTAACGTTATATTATGTACTCATATTCTCCCAAATTTCAAAAGACTATTATAAGTTCTTTAGAAGTTACAAATGTGTGAAGGCAATAAATTAAGAAATACATAAAATTAAGGCAAACATGTACTTCTTATTGCTTGTAAAATATAGACAACAGCGATAAAAAACCCAGAAAAATTCGGTTTTGGAAGTTACATTATGTTCATCAAACTCTGCCAAGTTTCAAGCATAAATCATAAGTTTTGCAATGATTATAAATATTTGAGCAAAATGTATGAAAAATTTTACGTGATCCCCATTTAAAATTTCAGTCGCTTTGTGGCACAGGTTAATTATGTCCGATTCACTTGATACTTAACGGAAAATTTTTTTTTGTATCTTGATTGATTTAAAGACCCAGAGCGAAAAATTCCAACATTTCCAAAATAAGTGACACCCTAATATACATACAGAAATTGGAATGGCTTGTTTTACATTTGTGATTATAATAATAAATAATTATTTATACATCTGTCCGAAATCGAGCAACACAAGCTTAGGATAACTTTTTGCACATTTTTACTGACTCTAGTAACGTATGTTTTGAATCGAATCAACTTATATTTACATCAACAATAGTTTTGACAAAAATATTGATGATCTATCGGTGTTGATAATATCTGTGATACAGCAGGGTACTGATAATTATTAAAAAAATTTTTTTTCTTCTAATTTCTAATTTCTCAAAAAGAAAAGAATTGTTAAACAATGAATATGTGAGAAAAAGCATTATGAAGATATTGATATTTTTAATTTTTTCATAGAAGGCCTTTTCTATCTTTATTTGCATTTTTTATGAGTGAGTGAATTAAAAAATTCAAATTTCAATTTTCGCGCGAGAGTATTTTTGGAATCGGAATTCAGCTTTTACCTGGCTTACTCTAAATCTGTTCTCAAATTTATTTTCTAACAGAGTTTTTGATGAACAAATTGCTGTTTATAACATGAAAAAATAACTCATCTTGAGATTGTGACTTTTTTCAACCCAAGCAGCTCGTTGTTTCATCATCATTTCATCTCACCTGATTTTTGGTAGAAGTAGATGATTGTTCCACACAAATTTAGGTTCTAATAAGTTCAATATTTTAACGTGCTTCAAGACAACTTATTATTACTAAGTTGTAAAAGCAAATGTCTACTGAAATTCGTTAGAAATAAATAATTGTTTTCATAATAAAATAGACTGAGAATAAATTTTTTTTGATGCACTGTCTTACTCTTTTGAGAAATTGAAGTAAAATGTTGCTTATAAAACGGAATTAATTATATACCAATTGTTAATGACAAGATCATGTTGAAAAAATTTTTTTGTTCGATATATTTATGGACTTTTTAAAACGATAAAATGTGTAGCAAGAGTTGACTGCAATTTTTATTAAACCAATTATTGTTATTAGCCAAAAACTTTTTGTTCATTTCAAATTTCATTTGACCTTCAAAATTTTTTGACTAGCACATCAGTTTAATATCTGTAAAATTGAAATCTTCATCGGTATTATCAATTGCAGTACTTATAACTATTAATGAAATGTTTTTACATTATATTTGTCACTATCAAAGTGTGTTTACATTTACATATACAAAAATTTTATCTATGTTATAAATAAAAGTATAAGATAATTGCTTATTATAGATAATTAATTTTCCAAATATTGGTCACCACTCTGAAAATGATCATGATGTGTGTGAGCCAAAAATTTTTTTCCAGCTGGTACTATCACAGACTTATTCATAGTTTACAGCTGTCACAGATGTTAAATTTCAAATGTAAAAATTTCTGGATAAAAAACTTGATTGCAAAATGTGTGAATTGCCTGAAAAATAAAATTTCTTAATGGAACCATTAAAAATCAGACCAGTTAAAAAAATTAATTTCTAAACAAAAAATTGTGACTTGGGATTTTAAATGAATAAATACACCTCTCTGCTATCGACTGATAAATCTCCAAATCAATACTCCAAATTGATGTTAAAAAAAATAGAGATAGTTATGTTTACAGATCTAATTGATAAAAAATGAAAAAATGTGAAGATCAGAAAAAGTGCGATTTTGATGTTGATAACAAGTTCTTGGCACTGTGCATATTATTATTTTGTATCAAGAAACCAAAATGATTACATTCCTATAAAATTGTGTTAATGAATGAAGAAACTTCTCCTTATCATTATTAGTTAATGTTTTAAATTGACAAGTTTTTGATGATGATGACTTTTTTATTGGATTGAATGCAAAGCAAAGAAGATACAAAAGATTGAGCATTAAATGAATGAAAAATCCTTATAGGTATAGATACAACTTATACAAAATCAATATTTTTGATTAAAAAAGGTTCGCATATTTTGTACGAGAAACTTAAAAAATTGTAAATTTCTTTTATAAGAGTCAAAGGTTAGTTCTTATTAGTAGATATAATTATTTTTTTATCGTTTCAAATTTGTCAATCGAAACTTTACTGCAACATGTGTGAATCATTCGAAAATAGCACATTTTTGCTCAATTAATAAAAAATCAAAGGAAAAACATTTTTAATCAACAATGTGTAATTTAGACTTTCAATCTAAAAAAAATCATGCAATCAATATCGTCAAGTGAAATGATAAAATAAGAAGGTACCTTTTTATTGACATATTGAACATTAAATATTGATTTTAAAGAAATTCAGCCGAAATATTGAAATTTCAAAATTTCTTGATTTCACAATTTCTTTTTTTATAAATCAATCCAACCATAATTATTTTTGATTCTTTTATTTCTGGCTCTTCTTCTTTATTCTTATTTTGTAGTAAATTTGGTGAAAAAAATCAGTGAAAAATTTATAAGAAATGAGATTCGAAATAATTTATTGTAAATTTTATTAAGTACACATTTTTCGGTGCATTAATACAAATTTACCTAATTTATCATATTTTGACTACGATGTTCGAAAATTTGAAACTGAGATTTTCTCAAAACTAAATCGGTAAAGTTTCGAAGAATGAAATAAATAATTGATATGGGCGAGTGAATGTTACTTTTTCTTTCACTTTCATCGTGTCTCCACATCTTGTCATTTAAGTTTTCAAAAAATTTTTTTTTTCCATTTTCAGACCAGATGGACCAAAGTACAAAAAAGCACGAGAATGGCAAATAAGTGTAGTGAATGGGCAGTGGTTAACAGATTTATTATGCGGACAAATGAACGCATTGCATCAAATCGAGTCACCAAAATACCAGCAATTCAACTTGGGTCATCCATTCAGATTGGAATACTCGTTAGTGCCTCATATCATGGGTATGTAAATAATAGCTCATGCCCTGTAGTGTGATAAATAAATCTTATAATACCAACTACTAAAAAAGTTGACATCAACTTTGAAAATTGGATAAATGAAGATAATTTTACAAGAGTTGAGTTAGCTGCGAAAATAGTTACTCATGACAATTTATACTTGTAATTGCTAAAGTGTAGTCTTCATTTGAATAACTGTTTTCAGCTGCTTGGAAGATGCCGATCAACATAACACAGGAATCATATGATAAAGTGAAACAAGTGGGCCAGGGACCAAATACCACGAGAAAGTACAAGAAAGCGAGACTCGATGGCTCGATAGTGAGCAAGGACCCGCATTTGCTTGGTTTGGACGAACCCATCACCATCAGAAACGCTCATCCTCCACCTCCAGATAAACAGCCAAGGATACTTTTCTCGGGGGTTGATCCAAAAAAACATTTCAAGGTTAGAATTTGCATTTTACATAAATGCGTAAATTGATTGGACTGAATATAAAAAAAAAAAATATTATTTTTTGGGACTTGGACTCGAAGCTTCTGGACTAACACACCAATTTTTTGTTCCGACAGAAAGTCAGAGAGTTAGGAGGTACAATGGCTGCGAGTTGGCGAGACGCTACACATTTAGTGATGAGCGCCCCATTGCGAACAGTGAAATTGTTGTGTTGCCTTTCACGCTGTCAATTCATTGTCGGTATGCAGTGGCTGCAGGATTGCTACGCTGAGAACACCTTCATTGACGAAGGCCCATACATCCTTGGAGACGTGGAGTTTGAGAAAAGCTTTGGTTTCAGTATCAAAAAGTCATTGGCCAGCCCGAATCGAGGACGTATATTCGAGGTATGTTTATCTTTTTTTATTTTTGTTATTATCACTATTATTTTCGTATGAGTTTTCAAAATATATATAATTTGTTGTCTTGCGAAATTTCCAGTTCATTTTTCAGTAGATGATTGAATATGGATTAATTGTAGGAAAAATGTTTAAACGTATTTTGAATTCTTGGAGTATTACCTGTTCGAATTCAAAAATGCTTTTTTAATGAGAGACAAACAATGGTTGAATATAGTAAGTTCTAGTAGTAAAAAAATTAGCCTACATTGAAATTCATAGACATGAATTTTATGCATTTATTGATACCTTACATAAGTATCGTAAGTAAAATGATGATGAAGGTAAATTCGTATTTATAAACGAAAAAATTTTTACTAACCTAGTAATTAAAAATCAATTGTTTTGAATTTGACCCCACTTCAATTTTTAACGCCGTTTTTTTCAGAAATAAAACCAGACCAGAAATGAAAAAATGAAAAATAACTTAAGTTATGGATTTTTAAAATTAATTTAGAAAAGCAATTTAGAAATTAGAAAAAATCATGTTTTTTATTATTTTGCACGAATTTCGTAAAAATGGATATTGACAGTAATCAATCAAAATTTTGAATATGTCACTAAAGATTCATTTTCTTTATTCAATTTATCCATACATCATTTTCCTCTATGATATAAATAGGAGATTTTTGAAATCAAATGTCTAAATCACAGATACTCTTGAAAAATGTTTTTTGTTTGATTTTGTAAATCATCAACGCTAAAATTTGCTATTCCTAAATAATTCGCCGATTCTGCAGTTAAGTTTCAATTATAATATGACAAAAAACTATTTTTTCTAATTAAAACTGCCCAAAAATGCAATAAGTTTATTAATAGATGCGAATTCAACATTCATTGTAATAACGTAAAATTCAGGATTTCGAAAATTCTCATCCAAAATACCGAGATCACAAGTCTTTATGAATTAGAAATTGATATTTTTCATAATTTAAATGACTAATAACTATTTTTTGTGCGTTTAATTCTTGACTATTTGAAATTCTTTTACCTTGTAGTCAATTAAATTAATAATTTTTCATCGAAAATGTATGAATTTAAAATACTGAATAATACTGGCAGGTAAAAAAAAATTCTGTACATACCGAAAAATGTATAAGTATGCAGTTAATTTATTTGTTTGATGTGAAATATTTGAATTTTCAAAATTTACCACCCGAAACAATAAAATGAAATTTTTTTTGATAGCGAAATTTCTATACTTTAGTAATTGAATCCATAACAATAAATTTTAACAAAATTTGTTATTTTTTGCCCTTATAGATTTATCATTTATTCGGTAGTGAATTTCATAAACAAATCGTTAATCGAAATCATTGAGGTCTTGAACTTGAAATAATAATTTATTTTTAAAATATTTATATTATTAAGGTATATTTTTTATGCCAAAACCTAAGTTGCAATTCATTCGTTCAAATATAGATTTTTTAAATTGTAAAATTCTTCGATTTTTCACACATTTTACGATTACATTATAATTAAAAAATTGTTGAATTTCAGATAGTCTTTTCGTTTTTTGATAAAAATTGCCAATTTATTTTCATTGTAGCAAATTTAATTTTTAAGAATCTTTATCAGAACATTCTACAATCTGTAATAATGTATAATTCATTTTTATTGATTAGTTTGATGTTTTTTTAAGAGATATTTTTCTGTTTTGTTGTCTGAGTATGGCTTTCGAAAAAAATTTATTCATCAGTAACAATCTGTAAGACTGTGTAGTACTCGGACATTTGATGATTTTTTTACGTTTTTCATCATTTAAATAGATGATAATATGTGATGAATGAATAGTTTCCCAATAAAAATTTAAATCTGTGATTAGATAGTTTTTGCCAAATTTTGATTATTGATAAAAAAATTATCGATATCTCGTTCCTTCGTCTCTTTTTTCTATAGGAATAAGTAACTGTTGTGAACTATACAAAAAAATTGAGTCTGCAGGGTTTGAAGAAAGATAAAATGATGTGCAGTTTATTATAACAATGCGAATCGATTTTTCAAACTAATGACACAGAAAAATTGTACGTTTAATACTTAATACTGTCCGACTTTAGGGAAAAACATTTTACGTGACACCAAGCGTCGTCCCTTCTCCACTCGCGTTTTCCGAAATCATTGAAAGCGCTGGTGGCACCATGGACAAAACCAGAAAATCCTTGGCCCAGATCCAGGAACTCAACAGTGCAAAATTGAACTATATAATCGTCTCACATGGAAATGACTTGCATTTACTGTCGGACGTCATCAACGCAAAAATCAGTAAGTTTTATGAAGGCATTTCTTACCCGTAAAGCAAACTTTCATGTTTGCTTTCATGTATGCAAACTAAAGCATATTTTCATGTTTCAACGTTTCAGACGTTTTAAGCGCGGAACCAATACTACGAGCAGTATCACGTCAAAGCTTTCAACTTGAGTCGTGCCAGTCGTGAACATGGCCAAATTTATAAGTCATATATATATATATATATATATATACATAGGATATAGAGGTACATTATTCCAGAATATATGTTTGTCTAATTTTTGATTTCATGAGACAATAAAGATCTTTACTTTATAGTAAATTCTTTGTGTTTTTCTGAATACATTTTTATTCCCGTCAATTTAACGCTCCAACTCTAGTTGTAAAAATGTAAGATGGTAATTGAAATGCTCGGGAAGGAAAAATTCTACCGCAGCGTTGTATCAGCTAGTTAAAACAAACGCAACTTTTAATTCGTCTGTTAGTTTTCTTTTTCCCGATTCGTCTCGGCTGGCGATACAGCATGTACTTTTTTACTGCTCTCTAAACATGATCATGCAAATTGAACGCGACAGGCTGAAAATGTCGCAATTAGTACGCAATTGATTCTAGTTGAAATAAATTATCTCTCGGAATATGAGAACATGCATGTTACTTAGGGGAGACTAGGGCTGAATGTTAAATTGTTGTAATACATTTTTTTAAAGTACTAAATTATTCAACACGTATATAATAACACATGCATTTTGTAGGTAAATCGTTCATTAATATTTTCTCATAACGTATTCAGTGATTTTTTTTGTGGAAGAAGCACGTTTTGGTTTGTTTTTTCTGAAATGACAACTTTTTCAATATGTAGCCACACGATGGGGTTAAATGCTAAATGGGTAAGGCTGAATGTAAAAAAGTGTTCCCTGTATTTAAAAAATATTTAACATTTTTCTAAAATTATTGACCATCCCAGAAGTTTTCAAAGATTTTTGACTGTTCAAAATTTCAAAAACTAGTTTTTCAATACAATTTTCGAAGTCACGAATGATAAACTTATGATGAAAATTTTTTTTGAATTTTAACGATTTTGAGAGTACGGAAAGTGACAACATATATTATAATTTATAAAATGTTTTAACTTTTTCTGAAATCTTGCAGATTTCCTCGGGTTTGCTAGAACTCTTGATAATCTTTGAAATTGGCAAAGTCTTTTAAATTTTTTTTAAATTTTCGAGGTTTTATTACATTTATTTAAATTTTTGAAATCGTTGAAGATCTATTTACTGCAAAATATTTTTCGACTTTACAAATTTTAAGAATATTACTTATACAGTTTGTGTAGTTTGAAGGAAAATTTCAAAAATTTTCAAAAATCTTAGAAAGTTATTAACATTTTCTTAATTGATAGGAATTTTTCGAATTTTTCAGTATTTTTGGCAATTATCAAAATTTCGATAATTTTTTAATTTCTTAACATTTGGGAAATTCATCAATTTTAATAAAATTTTCTATATTATCGACCATCTTTGTACAGTACAAATTTTTTTGGTTTTTCAAAATTTCAAGAATAATACACTATTTTTGTAGTTTTACGAAATATTCAAAAGATTCCACTACTGACAAAATCTATAAACATTTTCTTCAAGTTTTTTGAATTATCATTAGGGAAAAGTTGGGCTACGTGTTAAATGTTTGAATACATTTGTTTAAGGTACTAAATCATTCAACACATTTATATCAACACATGCATTTTGTATGTAAATCGTTCATCAACATTTTCTTATATTAAGTGATTTTTTTTGCGGAAAAAGCATGTTTTGTCTTTTTTCCGAAACCGCAACTTTTTAAACATTTAGCCCCACGCTGGGGCTAGATCTTAAATAGATGCAGCGGAATGTTAAAACGTGTTTCTTGCCTACTCAAACTATTTTTTGGGCCGTGTTAAGTAGTAGATTAGTTAAAAGATATGAAACGTTATATGCTGTCCAGAAAATCGCCCGTGTGATTTGAAAATTACATATTATACAAAACAAGAAATGAAAAATCTAAAGTTTATTTTGTTTTTTGTTATCACCCTGATTTTTTCAAAACATTTTTTACTTTTTTTTCTCTTTCTTCGTTTTGCTGCCTTCTGTTTATTTGGTAACTTTTCATTGAAAAAAGAAAGAAAATCATTTAACATGTAGTCCCCTTCCATACGACATTTTCCACACTTCACACTGTGTTAGGTTTTTGCTTTATTCATAACTGCACCCAAAACGACTACGATTACACAAAAAATAGTTTCAGATTCATATCCTGCATACTCAAATTTATAAAAATACTTACTTTCATAGAAATACGTCCAAAAAAACTCTCGAACCTGAAACTAGCAGCAGTACAAAATTTTTCTACGACATTTTTTAAACACACTTCAGATAATGTACACTTAAGGGGGTCCACCTGTGTGATCGCGGTATTTCGAACGCTTTTTCGGAAATTTTTGTTGGGAGAACTCAATCGAATATTGGAATGAGTTATACGTTATTTTGAAGGTATATGTTTTTATTTTAATCATAAAATTTTTCCAGAAGTATAGTTTGAAGCTTTGCATTAATTTAGGGCGTTGAAAGTAACCTTAAAATAAAATAACGAAATTGCGGACACGATTCTACTCGAAACATTTATCTTGAAAATAAAAAATAAGAAGAATCGTCTTTGTCTCCATTTTTCAAAGTTCCTAAAATTGAATAAAAAGCAGTTTTTTTTTCGTAAAAAAAAAAAACAATTTTTAGCCTTTTTTTCAATACAGTATGTGATTTTGAATCAAGAAATAAGGTTAACAGTCGTTTGCCGTAAGGCCCATTTTGTTTTCTCCCTCTTTTCTGTATCCTCGCAGTCAGATACACAGGAATATCAGGGAATGTTGCGTAGAGACGATCGCTAGCTCATTTCGAATGAGTGTACATAAGGGATTAAGATGCCCTGTGGCGTGAATAAATTATCTATGAAAATAAGCCCCGTTTTTTTTTGTATTCACTCGTTTTGGTGTACATACTTGGATATCGGATTCCCAAGTTCGTTTTATGGATGCTTATCCGGCAACTTGCAAGTTCGCGACTTCTAATCCTTTCTAGATGTTTTTTTTTTTTTTTTTTTTCATTGTTTTTATTGGACTAATTTTGAGCTATACTATTCGAAATAAATTTTTTACGAAAATCCATTTCCTACAAGATTTCACCACTGCCTAGTTTTTTATGAAAATCCATTTTTATACTAGATTTCAATTATCTTTAATTTTTTGGGACATGTTCAGAAACTTGAATACTTAATTTGAGAAGAGGTGTATCTTTGAGGAGAACAGTGTACTCTCCCTTTTCAAGTTGCTGTGAAAATTTTGAAAACGCTCAAGTTCATTGAATTTTTCTCGATGAATGTGATGTTAAAAAAGTACTTATCTGGTGTTTTATGACAACATGCATTTTTTTCTTCAAATTTTCATATTCGCCGAGATGACAAAAAACTTAAGTTTTTTGCGATCGCAGGAAATATATTTATATTAGAGGTGTGCGGGATAGGAAATTTCGGGGGCCGGGACGGGACGGGAATTTTTCAGGTGCGTCGGGACGGGATCCCGAGTTTTTCGGAATCCCGAAAAGTTCGGGAATCTCGAAATGTTCGAGAACCTTGAAAATTTCTGGAATTCTAGGAAATTTGTGAACCCGAAAAGTTTGAAAATTTTGGGGAATCGCAAATTTCAAGAAGTTTATGTATTAACAAGTGCTCTATGAATCTCAAAGTATTCAATAATTGGAAAAGTGATATAAAATATAAGATCGTGAAACATTAGTTCATTCTGGAGTATTAAGTATGTAAACTCCAGAAAACTCTGTGTTTTCAAAGTGTTTTTTTACAAAATAATATTAATATGTTCAATTTGAAATCTATTTACTCAGTTTTCATCAGGACATTTTTCAAAAGAACTCACAATGTGGATCCACAATTAATTCAGGTTTATTTATATAAATGACTCATGTTTTTTGTATCTACGTACATTATATGGACCTCTGGAATGTAAACGTGAGGGATACGGAATGCAGAGCCAATAAAATTCGGGGTAGAATACCTGTGAAGCGAAAAATCATAGCAATCTTGTCCGGAAGAGCTTCACCAGCATACCACGAGTTCTATAAAATTCGGTATCACGAAATATCTCGGGAACTCCAGACCATTCGGGATCCCGAGATGTCCCAGGGATTCCCGAAAATTCGGGAATTTCCCGTTAGTTCGGGATCCCGATTTTTTTCGGGAAACGATCATTTCTGTCCCGAGGCCTTTCCCGTCCTGTCCTGGCCCCGGGAATCGGGACAATTCAGGATTCCGCACACCACTAATTTTTATATATCGAAGTCGATATATATATCTGCAGGTAATTTTCATTCTACTTCTGAAGATTTCGAAAGTGTCTAATAGTATATTCAGAAATTATTTGAATAACTTTTGGAAAACAATAAATTGATTATTTATGAATCTACTTGAATCATGAAAAATGTATCAAATGATTATCACTCGATTTTCTAGTGTTTAAGCAACATTCAGTAATTGTGAGAATTTTCGAAATTTTTGATGATAAATATTTTTTATAAATTTATGATAAATAGAAGCGGTGTTATCAATCTCTACAATTTGGAAATGTTTTGTTTCCTGCAAAAATTTTGTTGTAAACAAGAAATATAGATTGAAAAAAAGCCACAAAAACTATTTTGTCTAAGGAAGTCTGAATTATAATGAATAATTAGGGATTTCTATACAGGATTTCCTAGAGTCCACGAAGAATATTTTAATAGTTTTTTCCTCGCATTTTACGAACGTACGAACCTTGCTTTTCACACGTTCAGGAAATTTTTGTATTCTTTTAAACAAAAGCTAATCGAGATGAAAGATAGTCATTTTTGGAATCAGCTTGAACAAATTACTCTGAAAAAGATAACTATTTTCCTGCAGTAAAATGACTGCTGATCATTGCAGTTTTCGAAACTATGGTACGAAAATTTTAAAATATTTCCAAATATTTTTTTTTCAATATGACACACTGTTCGAAAAATTTCGGTGGGAAAAACAAAATTTTATCAAAGGATTTCGGAAAGGGTTGTTAGACACTTTCGAAATTTTCAGAAGTAGAAGAAAAATTGCCTGCAGATATTTCCTGCGATCGCAAAAAACTTAAGTTTTTTGTCATCTCGGCGAATATGAAAATTTGACGAAAAAAAATGCATGTTGTCATAAAACACCAAATAAGTACTTTTTTAACATCACATTCATCGAGAAAAATTCAATGAACTTGAGCGTTTTCAAAATTTTCACAGCAACTTGAAAAGGGAAAGTACACTGTTCTCCTCAAAGATACACCTCTTCTCAAATTAAGTATTCAAGTTTCTGAACATGTCCCAAAAAATTAAAGATAATTGAAATCTAGTATAAAAATGGATTTTCATAAAAAACTAGGCAGTGGTGAAATCTTGTAGGAAATGGATTTTCGTAAAAAATTTATTTCGAATAGTATAGCTCAAAATTAGTCCAATAAAAACAATGAAAAAAAAAAAAAAAAAAACATCTAGAAAGGATTAGAAGTCGCGAACTTGCAAGTTGCCGGATAAGCATCCATAAAACGAACTTGGGAATCCGATATCCAAGTATGTACACCAAAACGAGTGAATGCAAAAAAAAACGGGGCTTATTTTCATTGATAATTTATTCACGCCACAGGGCATCTTAATCCCTTATGTACACTCATTCGAAATGAGCTAGCGATCGTCTCTACGCAACATTCCCTGATATTCCTGACTGCGAGGATACAGAAAAGAGGGAGAAGACAAAATGGGCCTATCGGCAAACGACTGTTAACCTCATTTCTTAATTCAAAGTCACATATATGCTGTAAAGTTGTAAAAATTTCAAATTTCAAAAAACCCTTCGTGGTTATCTCAGGTTACCTTTATAGAATAATCTCTTCAAATTAAAGTCAATCTGTTAAGTAGATTTTTCTCAATCCTGCCCGCAAATTTCAACCACGCAGTTTTTAGAAAAACGTGTGTAAAGGAAAAGTAACTATGTGAGCGCGCATTATGATTTACGTCTTGCCTATGCCTAAATAATTGGAAATTGAATTGGAATGAATAAAATGGCCTTTTGAAGACTGGTCAGCCAGTTTCAATCGCTGTTACCTTATTATTAGCTCTTATTTTGTGCCTGAAAAGCGTACCTCATTTTTTTTTTTTGATGCATCCTGAAAAAAATTTGCAATCGAAATTCGGAATCCGTAATAAGAATTCGTGTTTATCACGTAAGAACATTTTTGAGATTTTTAGTAAGTTGACAACGTTGGAAAAAATTTTTGAATTTTTGAACATATCTCACAGGTGGACCCCCTTAAACCTTAAAGCTAAATGTCACATAATCATAGACGTGTTTTTGACATATCAAGAGTCTCTCACGCTAAAAACTTTAGGTCTGAGATGTTCTGGTTTAGAAGATAATGTAGATTATGCGTTTTAGAGATTCAACATTTAGCCCCAGTCTGCCCTATACCAATTAAACGAAACCCCCTTTCAACTAATCGCAATTTATTCTTAAAGTAGACTATGTACAATCCTGAGCAACTTCCTATCGAATCTCGACAAGCGCTAAAACGCGCTCGAGAAAATGCCGCAGCACATGATACATCAACATGGACCATTTCATCATTTTCTTTTTATTTCGCAGCTTAATAACACATTTTTAAACTTTATCGCTGGGAGTAATCATTTCCGTGCTGCTGGCCATAAGTTCCTGAGTGTTCGTGGTCCCAATGGTCATCATCATTGGTGTTTCGGTTGTTGTCGATTTTTCAGTACTCGCTGTTTCCTTACTTTTATTCTGATCTTCGGATGGTAAGTTTCTCATGATGATCTGAGAGTCGGGACTGGATGCCATCAAACGTACTCTTTCGTCAGGTGACGTGATGAGAGGCATTTGTCCGGCTCCGTTTAGTTGGACCTGAAGTTTGATGGGTTTGTCACAACCACATCCGCAATTACAGGTGGAACAACATGAAGATCCGCAGTGTTTATGGCCTTGGCGGTCCATGTTCAGGTTATTAGAAACGATTGGGAGAGTTGGTAGATTTGGAATGCTCGGTAGATTTGGAATACTCGGTAGATTTGGAATACTCGGCAGATTTGGAATATTTGGTAGATTTGGCAAAAGGTTTGGAATAACTGAAGGAGATGGTATAATTTTTTTGATATTCTTGTTGATGTTCTTTACATTTGGAAGAATCGAGTAAGGGTACATTGGCATTGGGTACAAACTGGAATAAGGAAACTGTTGGAATTGCTGGAATGGCATGTTGATACTCGCATCGACCATTCCATTCGATGTCAGTGGTAATTGTGGAAACTTCTTATTGTAATTCAAGTTGTAATTTCGGTCTTGGTAAAACCTGGGTCTTTCTGGTCGCCAATTATAACCATACGGCTGGATCTTGTATGACCTTAAATAGTTCATGAGCTGTTTGAAAGGCCTTTTCAGGTTGCCTAGCTTTTCCACGTTTCGGTAGACGTTAAACGGTGCTATGTATGGATTCAAAACATTTTGATAGCTTGGTAAGATCATCCCTAAACCTTGTTGGGGATATAGTCCGTTAGGCATTTGTAGCTTTGCCCCTAGAAGCTGATTAGGATATTTTTGGTAGGAAGGATAAGGTCTATATCCTTGATCTCCGTAACGTCCATATCCTGCAAAAAGCGGATTCATTCCACCAATAGGAGGTTTAAGTCCATTGACTAATGATCCTAATCCGCTCATTAAAGGCCTGTATCCACCAAGTTGCGTGTCCAATACGCGAACCAAAGGGTTGTATCTATTGTTCAATGGTACCGGAGGGTAATAACTTTGTGGCATCATATTCTCCAAGTAACCGCCACCTCTGCAACGGCAGGGAAGAAGCGTGGAACAATCGGCCAGATTGTAGCCACCATTGCACATGACCAAGACAATTGGCCTGCATCCACTACCTTGTAGATTTTGCAAAAGCTTTGCAGAAATGTCACATCCAAGTTCTCCGTTTCCTAGAGGTAATGGTGGTCCTAAAGGTGCTTCAAGGTTGCCCATGCTTCTGCTGGTTGGTGGAGGAGTCGATGGTGCTTGTAACGACCTTTGAGCGTTCATTGGGGTTTCAGTTGATAAACTATTTCCTAATTTCTGTTCGACTCCGACATCGGGTTCATCTGGCCTTTTGATGGTCGTGGAAGTCATGAACCTAGGTTCGATGATGATTGCTTCTGGAGTTGTTGTCGATGATTCGTATTTTGGGACTTTGATCTTCTTCAGGCAAATGAAGTACCTGTTGCCCTTGTCCAAGGCCAGGTACAAGGTGTATTCGGAAGGCATGCTCTTGAGAAAATTTCTCCAGTCCTCGTCTTTTTTCGAGGCTGTATCGCCATCTTTGCGGTAAAGGCAAATGATGTCATTATGTTTTTGGATGTCTGCGAGAATGGTGTCCAATTCGTCACTGGAAGAGAATTCTCCAGAACCATCCGGGTTGAAGCCTGCACGCATTTTTGCTTCTAGTGTGCGTTCCACAATTTCCGCCGCTTGTAAGACACCTGGTTCAGCGTTGCTCTTGGTTCTTAACGCCTTCATGAGTTCAATGGTCGTAAGAGGACTTGACAGGGTTTTTGCTAGCTCTGACAGCCATCGAGTTCCTGGTTCGCTGCGGAGAAACAGGCCGATAGTGCCTAGAGCTTCCTTCGTTTGACTGTGGAAAAAATTAAAAATTTTAATCAGATTGATATGCGACGGATTTTTTTTTTCGTTGTACACTTGTTTAATGGGAAATGCTTATGTTACGCCTATTTTTCCTTCCAAAAGAGCATAATTCACTTTTATTGTGTAATCCGGAAGTGGTACTGCAGCAGCTTAGGAGAGTGCGCGTAAGAGTGTTTCTTTTATTTATACTCAAAGTTTCAATAACACAGTTCGACAAAAAAACACTTTTTGTAAAATGACGGGATGATTTGTTAAAAATATGTAGCTTGAGTACACCTGAAAACATTTCTTAAAAGAATTTTTGCATGGCACGTCCTGCTTTTGAGCAGTAAATTTTTTTAAATATTTATAAAACTGCAAGCATAAAATCTACAGTTTTTGTGCGATTTCGGTGGGGATGAAAATTTCGGTTTTGGGGGTTTTCGAATGATAGGAATTCATTTTTGAAAAAACTTTTGCAAAAAAAATCATATAACAATAATTTGAAAAAGCTATGAAAAAGCTGGGATCTTTGATTTCGAGGTATTGACATTTCTCGGCAGATAGTCAAACCGGAATCGAAGTCCTCCTTTCAGAAATCTATTGTGGGACCGGAGGAGACGATTCAAATGGTCCCCTAGGGACCGAGGCTTTCCGAGAAATGTGAATACATTAAGATGAACGATCTCACTTTTATTACAGCTTATTTTAAATTATGGAAAAATGATTTTTTCTAGCAAAAATTATTCCACTAATGGATTTGTTGCAGTCGAAAAACCCTATGCGCAGTTTTATTTCACCGAAATCGGTCAATAATTGTAGATTTAAGGCTTCTGGTTTTATTTAAACTAAAATAATTTATTGCTCGAAAACTGGACGGGTACACGTAAAATCTTTTCCGGAACTGTTTTTAGGGCATGTAAAATTAAATGTTTTCGCTGAAAAGAACCGGTCATTTTTTTTTGTCGGACTCTGTAATAGTTAAGGCGTTTTCAAAAAGTGTACTTGTTTTTATCTCGTTTTATCTTAAATTTTTTCAGGTAATTCAGGTAGGGTTTTTTAGCGTGGAAATTTTGTAAATGCATATCTATCGAAATCGATGTAATACGTGTTTTTTCTTTTCGCTTGCATTTCAGTTGTTTCGTCGTAAGGAACTTCGGAGATATTGGCGAAAAATTTATTTTCCTCAATTGCCATATATATTAATTTATAATTCCATAATTCAGCTGAAAATCTTAAGATTGTGGTAATTTTTTCAAATATGTAAGTCAAGTTTCATCCTAACAGAGAAAATTATAGCCCCATTTTCTTACGAAAATCTCTTGTAATCGCGATATTCATAAGAAATAGCAATTTCGTTACCAAAACATTTCGGCACTTTATCACTTTTTTTCCTCTGTTTTTTCGTTAATAGGTCGGATCAACAAAATTCAGTATTTACCTTTATATCATCGAACATTCGCTGCTTGGGAACTATACGGTATTTTAAAGTTGAAATGCGATTTATGCAGCTATTTTCATGCTTTATTTTCTCGAAACTTTATAGGTTCACCGAAAATGGTTCGATCATAATGACTTTCGTAAAATTTCACCAGTAAAGATTTACTTTTGAAGAGAAAAAATTTACCAGGTTAATAAAGAATTTTTGAAATTTGTTCGAAAACACAGGTTTACAAATTTCGGTATATTTTTGCACCCAGGCAGGCAAACATGTTGTATCACGTATTTTTACTCGTTGAATTCGAATCTGTAGCCCATTTTTCGTCATCAGGTTAGGTTTCCGAGATAATGAATACTTGTAATTTTGCGTTGTTGCAGAGGCTTGCAGCTTTTAATTCTAGCACCATGGCAATATTGACTATGTTATTAATTTTCATTCTTGTCAGCTATTCAAAACCAATTGGTTACAGTGCCAAAAAGTTGATTTAAAGTCAATCATTGTACTTTCATTATATTTTTTTCGGGTACATTGTCCTTGTTAGAACAGATATACTGAGAACTGAATATTTACTACTTCGGGGGTATTGTGAGCAGTCATGAGTAGAACACAGAAAAACCACGAGTACCAACATTCTTTTTTAACTCTTGTTAAACCTAGCTTTACAGATAATCAATGTTGGACAAAATGTTTAAATTATTTTTATCGTCAATCGCCGAGTGGCGTTTTAACTTGGCCAATATTAATTAGTGTCGTACCCACATTCATAATAACTTGGTTTTTTTATAATCGCCACTCAATACTATCCGAAAATCGGTCTGGTATTGGAATACCGGTAATATAACTAACTGAAGATGGCATCCGTATAAGAATATCTGTGGTGGACCTATGTGATGTTTGTTCATAGGGTCAACATCACATTTAGCCAGCTAAAATTGAAATTCCGATATAAAACCATGACTGCATACACATATTTTACGGTGCAAGACTCACGCGAGGTTTCCTGTATTGAAAGCGTATAGATATTTCAAGGTATTCCTGCATAGGTTATATAATATAGCGCGCTTAGAGAGAAACGCAGAGTTGAATCAATGATTATTTTTTTACGTAAAAAATGTCACAAATATCATTTCAGAACGTAAAAAAGTTTGAAAGGTCTCGAAATATCCATTTTTGACCATCCCTAACTTAATTTCTTCCCTGTCTTTTTTTCCGAAACTAGGTATGAGCAAGGAGAGCTGCACATTAAAGATTTATAGACAATCTAGAAAAAACATTAGGGTTTCTGAAATTCAAAAATGATCAGTGATCAGTGAATACTGTTGGTCTTTTATACTTTCAACAGAACGTAATAATGACAAATAACACAGTCCAGTGCACTACGTTTCAAATTTCGGAGATATTTTTACATAAAATTAAATTCAATGGAAAAAATTGCAAAAAAAAACCTGAGTCATGTATCTCAAAAATCTGACTTGATTGAATGAAACGGACTGCTGATTCGTGATTAGCACCAAAAACAACTTTGAAATTTTCATTTAGCTGCTTGGGTCCCAAACCTTGTAAACCTGTGCAATCGTCAAAAAAGAAATTTTTAACATTTGAATGTGAAAATGTTGATATTGTATCAGTTTTTTCCTTAAATTTTTCGAGATCAAAATAGTTAAAGAAATAGCATTCAGTATTTACTTCCGTTAGCTAAAATTCGATGTTTGGAAACTGCGATTTTTCGAAGTGAAGGTGTTTTTTTGCAGTTGCTTTTCAAGCTTTATTTTTTCAATATTCTGTAAATTCACTAAAAATGGCTTGATCATACAAGTTTTTGTTCTCGTTCATCAGTAAGGATTTACATTTAAAAAATAAAAAATTTTAGAGCTCGATAAATCTGTAAGATTTGTTCGATGGTCGTGAAAAAAAATCGAAAATTTTTCCACTCGAAGGATGTTATGATGCGTAAGTTTTTAATGAGTTTTTTTGTTTACAAAAAACATACATATTTTGTCTATTATAAATAATGTGCTAATGAATTTCGAGAGCTGTAAATCAAATCTCACTACATACTTACAATAATCTGATTTTCTATTTAAACAATAATGATATTGTACTGCTTTCAATTTTCAACAAGCTTACACTGCTGTAGATATGCTGCTAATAAATATGTGAATTGAGATTATGAGTAATTTTTTCATACTTTTGAAGTTTTTCAGATTTCTGTCAAAAAACGAATAAACGCCGTAATGTATATTTTGAAGATATATCTATAACGAACATAATTCATAAATTTTAATAACACTTTCGAAGATAATACACATTTTTCGAATTTTATGGATTTATTAAAAACTTTTTAAATATGTAACCTTTTAAACAATTTTCAAAATTTTCCAAACATAATTGGTTAGACAAACTATTTGAAACCTCCCAAATGTTAGGAAAATTTGTCTTACTCGTTAAGATTTATCAGAAATTCGCGATACTTTTCAAGTATTTTAGATTTTTATTTAAAAATTTTGAAATATTATCATGCACAATTCTGAGGAAATATGAAGAGCGACGAAAATTTATAATTTATGAATATTAAAAAAAAAAAAATAATGAGAATGAACAACCCTCCTCCTTGTCACGTTGCTTGAGTATTAATTACTACCTATCCGAAAAAATCATATTCCGCCACGCCTGAACATGTATAATAACAGACAAAAACGTTGATTTTATCACTAACTCTTTCTTATTTACAAACAAATTTTTTTTTACGCTATTCCACGTCTAAGAAATTTCGTAGTCGCAACATTTAAAGATGTCAAAAATTATGAATGGACATCGCTATATTTACATTTACTGTAATTATAACAAATAATAAGATATAAAACATAACAATTTGTATTTTTATCACTTATTTTACGTAGTGCAAAGTTTATTTATGTATCATAAAATTATACTACCAATGAGAAACGAGGTAATTAATTTATTTCGTCTCTGCAGCATAATAATACCAAACAGAAAATGCTAGGCGTAAAGTATTTATCGTACTTTTTAAGAGGTTTTTTATTTTAGCGCATAATTTATGTTTCCCTTGAAAATACGATGTTGATGACTAAAGTCAGTATGTACATATAGTGTACTTTTTCAAATTATTGGAATGACCCTCGAGATAAAAATAGTTAAATGATATTTTGGTTGTAGTGTTATCTTTATGGTGTTCTTTTTGGAAATTTTTCTGGACAGACAACTTTCTTTTCGAATTGGTCGGAAAATTATCAAAATATGTGAAAAGTTTCAAAATACAAACAATGAGTGTAAGGATAGCTTGTTAATAACGAAAAAAAACTTCTGAAAATTGTGAATAACTACAATTCTCTGTTTCAGTACCGTATTTAGATGTTTTGCCATGGTTCATTATTGTAATTTTTAAAGATTTTGTAGTTTATTGTGAATATATAGGTCATTCGTAGATTTTTCTTATCTTTGCAATGACATGTAGAGCTCACTCGGTATTAAAATTTTTAAGTTAAGAAATTGAAGATTTTCTTTCACGATGACAAAAGATATTTTGATTACTATTGAATCAGCTTTAAAATTTGCTATTCTTTGATAGCAAATCCTTTCTGACAAACGAAAATAAAGATTATGAAAACTGAACAGTATTTGGTGACAGTAATATTATCACATTCAAGTGTTGTAGTTTTTTTTTATTTCTAGAAGTACGATTTTCTGAATTTTTCAATTTTTTAGTAGCATTGTTCAAATTTTATTTTTTAAAATCTTATAGCTTCAAACATTGCAAATATATATATGTATTTGAAAAGATCGTAAAATATTTAATTCAAATTTCTTTGATTACAAAACATTTTTGCTAAATAATACTTTTCGTAGGAAAATTTTTTCATTTCCTTACTATGATTTTGTAACTCCAGAACATTGTTATCTAAGTTTTTGAATTTTCAAGGATAAGTATGTATTACTGATTCGGAAATTATATAATTAAGTTTATAAAATTCAAGCATCGAAGTCGCTGCAAAAATTGCACTTTAATTTTAAACATCGTGATCCTTAAGGGTTTTAAACAACGATTTTCGGCTTATAGAGAAATATACCTACTAAATGTTGTTTTTTTTTTTACTAGAACTTTTTATTTAAAACATGTGATGAAAATCTATGTAATGTATAGAAATTTTCAGGTTACTAATTTTCCTATTTTTTTATGAACATTACGATTGCAAGTAAATCATTTTCAAAAAATTAACGAAAGAATTTTTTTCTTTCAGAATAAAACCTTACTCTCTAAAAGAATAGAAAAAGTTGTAATAACCGTACAATTTTCAATCAAGTTATTTAGTTCTAAAGAAAAATTCAGCCGTTGCAATGAAGGAAAATAATTTTTTCAGTCGACATTTCGACAATTATTCCCTACGACAAAATAACTGAAGAAATTCAAACAAAAAGAAAAATTACATATTTCATGAATTTCAATGAGATGCTTAAAAAATTTTCATGCGAATAAAAGACCTAATAAAACCTGAATCGCCTGGTTGATTAAGATGAAATGACGTATAAGTAAAAGTATTGTGTCATAATTATATATATTTTTAATTAGTTTCTGATCTTATGTATGTACATGAAATCGTGATATCCGTCACTGATAGCCAAACTTTTTTCGACTGCCTTTAGTAAAAAACACTGATCAATTTTCCATAACGTGATGCAATTTTTTAAACACAATTTTTAACGAACGATTATTATTCACAATTATGACTACCTGATAAAACATTTACGAGTTCTTTATTTCTTCCATGCGATAAAGTGGTATATTTCATACGTAGAGCTACGATCTCGTTAGCTACATGTACGTGCAAATGCAGTTCGAGAAGAAGTTAGGGACTTCAAACTCGCAGTTTTCATGACAAAATTTATTTGCTGCAGAATACAAAACCAAAGATATTTTTCACGCTCATGATAGAAATATTATAAATTTATATTGCGTGTTACATTGAAAAAAAGTTTAAATAAAAAGTGAAATGAAAAAAATTCACGACTATAATAATTTTTATAAGTGATAGGTATAGTTCTCAATTCCTTAGAGTAAATTTTTACTTAACATTGAGTCAATCATACTAGGAGTGAAAATTTACTCTAAAAAAATGAATCGTTAACTTGGGAGAAATTGAATTTCCCCTTCAAGTTCTATTCAGATTCTGCTCTAAAAATTGAGTGCAAGTTTCACTCTAAGAGTAGTGAAATTTCATTTCTACTGAGTGATTTTTCACTCGAATAAAGTGAATTCTGGATTTGAGTGACAGTATTTTGACTTGATGTAGAGTAAATAGTCACTCTGAGGGAAGTTGAATTTCTCTCTCGAATACTATTCAGGTTTTTTCTATTAAAATATGAGTTTTAAAATTTCACTTCTTTCGAATGACTTTTCACTCTACAGAAATGGAAAATGACTCCAAATTTAAGTAGCAGCATTTTGACTCGATGTAAAGCGAATCGTTATTTTTAGAGAAATCGAATTTCACTTCAAATTCTAGCCATATTAATCTATAAAAAATAAGTTGAGTTTTACTTAAAGAGAAGTGAAATTTTACTGCTTTTGAGTGACTTTTTACTCTTGAAAAGTGAGTTGAAGTGGCAGTATTAAAAAAAAATGTTTCCTTTATTTTTTCAACAGGCAAAAATTCACAAAATACAAGAATTCTCAAAACAAAGAGTGTACAAAGCCTGATTTACTAAAAGATCATTACAGTCCATTAAACAGATATAAACATAACATATGATATCTATCAATTATTATCCTGCATAATCCAGTATACATGGTATACCAAACTCCCCACGCCAAAAAGAAACACGATAATCCTTATTCAAATTCGATTCGAAAAGGCTTTTACCACTTTTAAAAAACTCAAAATTAAAAAAGTTTTTCAAGCCAAAAGTTTAAACAATTAATCCGCTCTCATGAAAAGTGGGGTAGATTTCGCCGACCAAACTTTTTCCAAATTTTCTTCATATTTTTTCAAGTTGAAGTCTTTTGTCACTTTTCACAAAATTCAAAATTAAAAAAGATATTCGAGCGTAAAATCTAAGAAATCTGATAGGTTGAAACTTGTAACCTGTGTATCTTTTTTGATTTTGAGTTTTGTGAAAAGTGGCAAAGGACTTTTCGACTCGGAAAAATATGACGAAAATTGGGGAAAAATTTGGTCCGCGAAATCTACCCCTACTTGTCGTGAGAGCGCATTTATTGTTTAAACCTTTGGCTTGAATAACTTTTTTAATTTTGAGTTTTATAAAAAGCTGTAAAGGACTTTTCGACTCGAATTTGAACAAGAAATATTCGGCTTTTTTTGGCGCGGGGAGTTTGGTACACCCTGTATAGCCACGCATTTCTTTACTAAAATTTAGCAAGGCTGAGTGTTTAGATATTTCCCATTAAAATTTTATTTCATAATCTAGTCATTCTTAAGTATTAATGAGTTATGAATTAATGTTTTCCTATGATAAGTCTCAACAAAATTCGCAGCCCTTCGCGTACTGGGTATTGGTTCATATAAAATGAAACAATCTCGCAACTGTTGACAAGTAATAACGCCAGTAAGTATTTTAAATAAAATAGTAGCAACTCTCATGTTCCTATTAGATCCAAGTGAACAAACATCCGTCATATGACTTGATGTAAAGTGAAAATTTACTCTAAGGAATTAAGAGAGTATTTCATGGTATTCGATAGTTTAACAACAATATTTACAATAACGTGATATTTTTAAGGTACTTAATAGTTATACCACTTATAAAAAAATCTCCGAGGAATCGAAATGTGAATACTGTTATTCGAATTCGAATTATAATTTTTATGTGTAACATTACCCTTCAGAAACCAGACATCATTATGAAAATATGAGGAAATCCGAACATAAAAAACTCATTTCACGTCTCAAATACAATGCAAGTGGAAATTCGAACTCAAATTTCAGTTTCAAACGCCTTATATTTGCTTTTAGATTTTCACATTGAAATCAGAAATAAATAAAGGAAAATTTTAATGTTAGTTTTTAATTCCAAACTACCTTCAAGATTAATAAGATAAACTGCAGGGTTCGGAAGTACTCTCTAAACTTGAAAACAGTGAAATATCTTCCGCTATTTAAAAAAAGTGAATAAGCACTGGTGAATTATTGGAATTCTACTAATTCACCAGCGAAATTTATAATTTCACTGTTCTTAGAGTGAATATTCACTGGTGAATATTACTGTGAATATCCACTATTTCCAAGGTGGAAGAATTTTCACTGCTAAAAAGTGAATATGCACTTCGAAACAGTGAAGTTTCACTTTTTCAGATTACCAAAGTAACGCGTTACTCTAAAACGTTCCATTTTTTACTGTAACGATAACGTAACGCGTTACATTAATTAACAAGTAACGATAATGGGAACGAGTCAATTTTTTCGGTAACGAGTAACGAAAATCTAAAATATTTCACGTCACTTTTATCAGTCTCATTATGTTTTTAAAGCAATTCGTAACTTTTTAAGGAATATTCTGAAATTAAGATATAGGTAATTTTGAACTTCGTCATTTTCGAATAAAAAATTCTATATTCATAATTTTTAAGGGAACAGGGTGGAATATTAGTAATTTGTCTACAATAATCGACGAAGAATATACTTTTTAACTTATTATTAGAAACTTTCACAATTCAGAGTTTTGGATGGATCTCAAAATCTATGGCAAGGTCTATAAGATCTATAGTTCCAGCTAGGAAATCTAATGTATAAAATAAATACGAAAAAAAATTAAAAAAAAAAAAAAAATACTAGATTTTGATTAGTTTTGTTATTGGATTAAAAAAAAATTTATGTGATTACAGAAATCAAGAAATTTTAATATCTCGAGCACTGAATTCTAAAAAGATATGTGTACAAAAGGCCATAAAAATACCAGAAAATTTTTCAAATCGTAAAAGTCTGTGAAACACACAAAAAATATTGAGAGCACTCTAAATTTACAAAGAAACTGCACTCTAAAAAAAATTTGTGGTAATTTTACTGTAACAATACGAAAGTCTTTAACCATTACTTTCTGGTGAAATTTGACTATGATTTCACTATAATTTTATCATACGCAGTTGCAATTTTCCAGTTTATTTATACTAATATTCTATATTTTAACGAAATTTTCTTATTCAAGTATGCGAAACATGAAAAAATAGTAAATTTGCAGTACCACGGTATAGGAAATTTTCGTATTTTTTTTAAAGGGTGTTTTCTGTAAGATCGACGGAAACAGTTCACAAATTTCACACTTTCAATTAAAGGAAATCTCATTCTGGATATACAAAGAGATGTCTTTACTTTAAAAAAACTAAATTCTACAACATTCTATGAATACTTAGAAATTCAGAAACAAAATACGTGTAAATATAATATGAAACATTAAAAATCAATCGAATTCCAGAAATTCATACAGCAATGTATGAAAATAATGAACGGTCCTTGAAATCATAGAAAAACTTTTCAGAATTTTCATACATTTCAAAAAAAATTAATTTTACATAATTCCTATACTGCTTAATGGATTTCTTGTTTTTCCGTATTTTTTTTTTCATTTGAGGATCAGTAATTGATGACGAAAATAGATAATTGAGGCGGCGGATTCTATAACGTCCTGAGCGCTCGAAAATACGGAGAAGTATTGTCCGCACGGTGACGTTAAGAGTCAAAATCAAAAGTCGGAATTTGAAAAAACAAAAAATACTGTTCGATAGCTATTGAAAAATGAACGTTAGTCTCCGCTTAAACTTTATTTGTAAACGTCATAGTTTTTGTTAAAAATAATAAAAACTGATGCTTCTTGATTCAAAAAATCAATGTTTTCTAAAACTTACATCGCTGCTGAGCATTCATTTTTCAACGTATTTACATAACTTTTGTATACTTTTGTTCGGGAAGGTCTAGCGATGAACACAGTATCAAAATATTTATGAAAAGTTATTAACAGCTGACTTTTTTTTATTCCGACTGAAAAACCATATTTTCTGACGTTCGCATTAAAAATGTATCGAGGGAATTTTCGTTTTTAACGGGGTTTTCACGCTTGTCATTATTTTAAGTGTATAGTCGAACTTTTTGTAAAGTTTGAGCTCTCTTGAACTATTATTTATAAAAAAGTCAGCAGGTTGAACACAACGTGCCGCGCGATATGATTGAATTTTACGCGCGCGAGCTCCGTAGTTAGTCGTACCAGCTTGTTATTTTCCCCTAAGTCTCTTTTTTAAGTAAAAGTCTTATAATTTTTTTAACGACAAGAATATCGACGAACATTTTACATATCTATGTTCATCGCAAATCCCTGCTTCGAAATAACACTCACCTCACTTGTTCAATGTCAATTTTTAATATTTTTCACGACTCAAAAGTGCCGTTAAATATCTCTGACGATTTTCTCAAAAACTTATAATTGCTGTATAAAAAAGTAAGAAAATATATATGGCACCAGAATAATTGACAAAAGTTGTGCCTTATTGATAAGCATCTACCTTATCAATTGATATATGATATTTTGATTTGTTTAAATATGAGATCCAAATGGTTGTTTTACCCGGGGCAGTTTTACACAATCTTACCCGATACTACCATTTTCTAATGAAAAATTTTTCCAGTGTCCACGCTTTTTGATATTAAGGTTTTCTCAAGTCTTCTAAAATTATATTTTTCATCCTTACGCAGTTTGCACATTATGTATTAATGTATTTCTAAAGAATTTTTTCCAGTATCGAATATGCTGGCATAAAATCCTATGCTTTAAGCAATACTTTTCAGGTATTTTGTCAATTCGTAATTTGCTAAGAATGCTAAGTAACTTTTATGAAATTTAACAATGCCTAACATTTGTTCTTTTTTCTTCGTTTTCAGGTATCAATTTTTTAAATTTTTGTGGTCTATCAGTTGTAATTGTCTAAACATTGTTTCGTTATTATTACATTCCAATGTAGAAAAATCTACTTAAACATGATAAATTCACAGTTTAAAGAAACCTTATCTTAAGAAAAAAAAATCTCCGGAAAAACCGAAAAAAACCCGATCTCTCAAAAAATAGTTGTTGAATAATTTACTTATGATTTAGAAAAATTTCTCATGATTGATACTACGTGATAGTTTGAATAACAAAAATAGATTGTTCATACATTGTTTATGTAAAAAATTAAAAGCGAATTTATTTGGTTAGAACTTATACATGAATCGTACGACATTCGGAAAAGTATTATTTGTCTGGACAAATAGTTTTGAAGAAAATTCATGTGGGGAAAAAAGTTTTTGAGGAAAAAACCTTTGTAAAATCATAGAGTGGGAAAAATGGACTTTCGGAGCAATATATTAGGAAAAATGAGCTCCTACCTTTAAATCAACCCTTGTAAAAATACTATCGTGAACTCAATGCAAACTTTATGGAAACTGTTTGCATGCAGTTTACAAGATTTACAAAATTAAGAAGAAGTTAACATCGTGTGAACACAAACATTTCTACGAGGGATCACACTTGCTTCTTACTAATTCTTACATTTCTGTTGGAGGTGTTTCTGCAGTTCCCAAAGTGCATGTCACGAAGACGCAAATGAGTATCGAAATCGCGCACGACATTTCAGATCGAAACATAACGAAGAACTAAAACTGTTTCGTCGCGTCTCATTTAGCGAAAAACGTTGCACTTCTCACACTGTTCACGTATTGCACTTGCCCGAGTCAGCGCTAAGACCTCGTATAGTCAATGATAGAGAATTTTATTGAGAAACGCATTTAGCACGCGCTTGTAATTATATTTGTTCGTAGAGAGAAAGTTTTAATTAAATTTTTGTCAAGAGCGATTGTAAACGGACGTTTATGAGCCTGTCGCGATAAGCCCGCGAGACGTCGCCGTGAAAAATATGTTCCCTTGACACTGGCCACTACTTGATTTTCTTACAAAAAAAAAAAAAAAAAAAAAAAAAATATATATATATATATATATATATATAAATAAAAATAAAAATAAATTTGAAGACCCACAATTCCGAATTGCAACTTTTGGGATAGTTAGTTCTCTGTCAGCTTAATAACTTGTAAAAATAAATCAAAGTAAATGTATGAATGAGGTAATGAGAAAGAGTTGAATAAATATTTTTTTTTTTTCAAATCGACCGGTTCATTTAGGACCTGATTTTAGATTCCAGCGAAACTTTATTATGTTGTTTTTCGGTCGATATGACACAAGTTTTCCCTTTTCGTCAAAAAAAAAATTTTTTTTGAATTTTTGCCCATTTTTATTTCTGGGGTAAATATCGATATTTTTCGTCTAAAGCAATCAATTGTTTTTTGAATGCGTAGAACTTTGTCAAATATAGATAGATTTTGAAGATTGAACCCTTGGAATGTTCGTTATTACTGATGCTTTGAAGATATTGTAACAAAAATTATCCGAATGATACTAACAAATTTTTACTTAACAAGAATCAAAAAGTTCATTTTTTTTTTTTCAAACTCAACATCTTGAAATGCGTTTTTTTCAATTTTTTGTGAATGAAGTAGACCGTTCGTACTATCATATCCTAAAATCTTCATCAGCCAAAATTTTTGTTTAAGAGCTATGATTTTTCGAATAAAGGCGTTTTTTTCATATTAATTGCATGCAGCCTCATATATTCGATTCATGTAGTTAAATTTTGTGTAAAACTATCTTCAGTCAAGAGTGTATGTGAGTTAGATAAATTTTTTTTTCACGTGTGTCAATCATGTTCTTTTGTTTTGTGGTAGATACATACTGGGTGCACCGAGTAAGTCGAAAGTTTCGAAAATCATGGATTCTCCATGGAATTCACAAATGATTATCCCTTTGCCATTTTTCACAAAACTCCACAAGAAAAAAGATATTTAAATTGCAAGCCGAACCAATCAGTGCCATCCTTCAACAAATAGGGATAAAAATCAAGAACCAAAAATTTATCAAAATTTTCTTCATATTTTCTTAAGTTGAAAAATCCTTTGCCACTTTTTACTGAATTCGGAATCAATAAAGATATTCCAGTTAGAAGTTTTAATTCATTAGATTTGTTCAGCTTTTGAATCAAATATCTTTTATGATGTCAAATTTTGTAAAAAGTGGTGAAAAAACTATTCAACTCAGAAAAATATGGAGAAAATTTTGATTAATTTGTGGTTTCTGGTTTTCACCCTCACTTGCCGAGAGAAGGCGTTTATTGGATACACTTACAACTTTAATATCTTTTTTAATTCGTAGTTTTGTGAAACATGGTAAAAGTAAAATGGTCTTTCAATATTATGAAAATCCATGGTTTTCGGAACTTCCGGCTTGTATACACTGTAATATGTCTGTCACAAAACAAAACAAAACATGATCGACACACGTGAAACACCGTGCTTACGATACATACAGAAAGCCTTTACTTTTTACTTGCATTCTTTCATTTATTGAATTCAATTAATTTATTCACGTTTCTTAATTTCCCATACATTTGAAATTTATGAAATTCACTGTTAACAGGTGAAAACTCATTGTCACTGAAGACAATTTTACACTAAATTTAACTGAATGAATCGAACATATGAGGCAGCATGCAATTAAAACGGAAAAAAACACATTTTTATTTCGAAAAATCATAGCTCGTAAACAATAGTATATTTCGTAACAGGCACGGATGTGCTCATAGGCAAAACGGGTTACAGTCCTCGGCTTCGCCTCGGACCGTAATTTCCCCGTTTCGCCAAATTCGCACATCCGTGCCTGTTACGAACGATATTTTATGTACCGAGGGCATAGAAAACGCGTTTAGAGATCCCGAGCTGGCATAGAAACGCGTTTTTTATGCCAGAGGTACATAAAAAATTTTGCCTGATGGGGATTCTAGGATATGAAAGTACGAACGGTTAACTTCATTCACAAAAAATTAAAAAAAAAACGCATTTTGAGATATTGGATTTTCGAAATAAAATTGACCTTTTTTCTTGTTGTTGAATAGAAATTTATTAATAACTTTCGGATGATTTTTGCTACAGCACTTTGAAAGTATCAGTAATTACGAACATATTAAGGGTTCAATCTTCAAAGTTCATCTATTCTTGACTAAGTTATGCACATTCAAAAAAATGTGATTGCTTTCGACGAAAAATATCGATATGTACCCCTGAAATGAAAACGACCAAAAATCTAAAAAAAATTTTTTTCGACTAAAAGGTAAAACTTGTGTCACATCGACCAACAAACAACATATTAAAATTTCGCTGGAATCTGAAATCAGGTCCTAAATGGACTGGTCGATTTAAAGTGTTCTTTATATTAAAAAGTGTTCTTTATATTAAAAGTTACTGTCTCTATTACTTGTAGTTAGACTGAAGGACAGGGAATTTTTTTCAATTTTATTTTGTTAGGCTTTTGGTTTCTTTGATATGGTTCCATGTTGACAAATTCAAGAATCGGGAGGGAGTTCAGAATATGCATGTTTTTTTTATAATAGTCGGAATAAATGATTTCACTTAACATCATGATTTTACAGCTGCACTACCCACCTGTGAAATTCTGAATGGGTAAAACACCAAAAAAACCAACCTGAAAATACATTAATTTACGTATTATACATAAGTTATACCAAATCGTCGAAACTTTGCACGATATATGAAGTTTATTAACGATTCTTGTAATTCTTGATTTTTATTAAAATTTTTAAAATTATCAACTTTCTAATATGAATTCTCATCGATTCGTTTTCTATAAAAGGAAAGGAAACTAAGGTAATTTTGTAGACGTGTATTAACCACGGATGAAGTTTCTTGTGACGACGTATTGTTTTTTTCCTATTGATTCAATATTATAAAAACGACAAAATGTTTTACACATGAGATATTGTTGACCTGAATTATATTCTGATGTATGTAGATTGAATGATGTTATGATGATTTGGTTATTGATCAATTTGGAATTGTATTGATTATTGTTTTAAATTATTGTAAATTCAGTTTCCTGAAGATGGCAAGAATAAAGCGCCGAAAGCTAGAATGAAAGATATGTTTGTCTGATTATAGATTGAATATGGCTCCAAAATTATCGAATAGAAGATGAGTTATTATCAACCTTCTCTTTACAAAAAAACATTTTTCGATTATAAAACATTTAAAGGAATATTACACTGTTTTTGGAGTTGAAGAGGATTCTCAAAATTCTTCACCATCTACCAAATTGATAGACATTTCTCCAAAATTCCATAAATTTTTCGAATTTTTTTGTGTATGATTAGCAATAATATTTTAGAGCTTCGAAGGTTTTTAAGGTTTTTAAAATTTTCAAAATTTCAAACGTATTTTTAACTGAAACTGAATGCTACATACTTCCCAAATGTTATGAAACTTGCTGCAATTCTTCGAGATTTTTCGTCATTTTTAAGTTTTCTATACGTTTATGACAAAATGAAAAAAAAGATTTCATGCACGTTTTGATGAAACATGGTAATGAATAAAATCCATGTACAAGATAAATGTAAAATTTCTGAAATTTTACATATTTTTCGAATTATAGACATCTTCGAACTTGTTAATAGTTTCTTTATTTTTAGAAATTGAAATTAAACAACTCGTAATCTTCCGAATGTTTCGTAAACTTGAATGACTAGGGTTCATTCAGATTTTTCGTAAATTTGTAATTCGTAAGTTTTTGACGTTTTTATTAACAAATGAAAGAAAGTATCCTTGTTTCGGAAAAATATGATGCTGAAAACAATCTTTAAAATATATATGAACACCGAAACTCTGCAAGTTAGTCATATTTCATATAATAGCTAAAAATTCATTGATAATATAATTCTTCAAAATTTTAAACGTTTTTTAATTTTTTGAAATATTAACAATTTCAAATAGAATACAAAATATTCAAAACTGTCAAAATTTTATGAAAGTTACAATCACTTCTTTCAGGTTTTTTGTAGTTTTTTTTTGATAGTTATCAAATCGTTCGAATTTTCGTATAAAATAAATGAAATTATTGTGCTTATTTCAAAAAGATATGGCGATGAACACAATCAACTATTTGCATAAAGATTTATTCATATTGTACACAAACATATTGTACTTTAAACAAAAACTTATTAAAAAGTTCTAAAAGACTTCTTAAACAATCATATTCCAGTCTGGCTGCGAAAATACAAACTTATAGTTTGAAAAGTTTTGCGAGAGTGGTAGAATAAAAAGTACAATATCGTATTTAACTTTTTCGCATATGAAACAATAAAAAGTGCAATACCATACGCGAAAAAATGCAATACCATATGGGAAAAAGTGCAATACATACCGTATTAGTGAAAAAGTTGGATATGGTATTGTACTTTTATAATATTACTCCCGCAAAAATATTTAGACTATAAGTTCGTGTTTTCGCTGACATACTGATATGAGATTTTAAAGAAGTTTTTTTTAGCGTAGTATGAGTGTTAAAATTTGAACTTGAATTCGATAACATACAAAAGTTAGTTTTTTTTATTGTTCTCTTTTACTTTCTTCGCTTTTTTTCTGTGTGTGTGTGTTTTTTTCCTTTATATTCTAACTGTACGCAGTTACAAAGAATACTTACAGAATAATAAATAATTATTTTCTAACGTATTTTACCCAGGATTCATGCAAAAATCCTGTGCTGCATTAAGAAAATGCTATATTTTTATGGTTTTTGATATTTTGACTTCAAGCTTACAGAAAAATGTATTGATTCAGTAACTTCATAATTTTTTTGCAGTATGCTATATCTCTAAGCAACAACTTGCAGCATTGAATCGATTTTGTAAGTGATTTTTGTGTCCGAAAAAATTGCATAGACTGTCTTGTAGACAAAATCCTGTGTAACTACAATGGTAAATAAATGACTCTACAAGTATAAGTTAAGGTCGTTCTAAATTTCTGCAGAAATTCAGTGAATTTTTTCGAATCATTGAGGAATGCATTCAAAGTCTGATCGTTTCGTATTCGCATTCGTGTATTTCAATACTTCAAACTCCACCTTGATTTTTACTTCAATTTTCTAGAAATTCTGAAACAAATTTGAAATTTGTACTTATAGAAAACGAATTTTTGGAAAATTCCAACCAGTTAGTGAAACCTTTTATATTTATGTCAATTTTACGAAGATTTCATGCAAACATTGGACTTTTCAGCTCTCTTAATTTATTAAAATGAATTTTTACCCTACACCAAGTAAAAATATTAATAAAAATTCACTCAAAAAGAGTGAATCTTCACTCTTGAAAAAGTTGAATTTCACTCTCAAATTCTAGTGTGATTCTTCTTTAAAATTAAAGTCGAGTTTCACCACTTTCGAGTGATTTTTTACTCTAAAAAGTGAAAGGTCACTCCAAATTCAAAAGGCAGAATGTTGATTCGATTTGGAATAAAAATTTACTCTAAGAAATTAAGAGAGAGGCGTTTATATTATGTTTTCATCTTGTTCGCAGTCGTCAACGAATTCATGAGGAAAATTTGAACGCTTTGATTACATACTGGAATCATTTGTCGGAAATCCCTTGCATCTAAGCAATAAATATTTGAAGCCAAAGAGTTTACCGAACTCTTTGATACGAGACACTTGGAAATCCAGTACATACAGTACATTGCGAGGAAACATCGCTATTGCAGCGCGTGCGCTTTTCCTCTCAAACTCATTATTATATTTCGCAGAGGTTTGATGCTACGATCAGCCGAAAAAGTTGCTAAATTATTGCTTCAGTGAAACAAAGTCGCGACTTTTTATCATCTCTTTGAAAAACAAGAAAAAAACGTACTTTTCTAAAATAATGCGAGTGAAGAGTCGAAACATTTGAGTGTCAAAGATTGATTTGCTGGTGCTCAACTCTTGAAGACTTCAAAAGGTAGGATTTTTTCGTGCTAATATATGAAACAAAAGTTTTCAATACATTTTGAGAATTTATGTTATGCGTTTTTTTCTGCAGTTTTTTTACTGAGCTAGTTGTCGATAATTTATTACTCTATTTAGATACAGTTGATGAAGTTTTCATCTTTTCGACAAAACCTTACAAAAAATGTATGATAATTTTTGAACTAGAAAAGCAGAGTTGAAACATAGCAGTAATGAGAGCAGAATGTGAAAAATGACTCAAATGTATACCTAATCGAAGAGAAATATATGTTATATTTTTATCCATTGAGCAAAATTATGATATTATGGAACAAAAATCAACTAAAATCAAGGAGTTGATTCAGAAATTGCGATTAAGTGATAATTCAAGGATTTCAAAACTTGAACGGAAAAAATACCTCATCAGGCAAATTAAATTTGGAATACATACTAAAATTATGCAAAATTAAAAAATGTAGAATATGACGAATTTTAGAATAGATGGTAGAAAAGTCATCCTCAGATGATTTGAAAATATTTAAACTTTAAGATGAAAATAAACATGAAAATCTTAAGGGACTGAAAATTTTTCTTTTGCGATAAACATAAAAGTCAAAGCCCTTGCAGAGCAGAAATTTCCATTTCATATGATATTGGATTCTGATATTTTTAACAACTTCTACTTATTACTATTCAATACTTCGATCGTAGACAATCGCAAATTTAGGATAAAGAATTTTATTTTCAGGTTATTAACTTTCAAGTAATTTCGGTTTGTGAAGCAGATTACCCAAGCGTTCGGATTTGAAAATTGAAAAAAATCAATACGCGCATAATTACATAGAATTTATCGAATATGCACTTTGATTATCAAAAAATTGAAGGATTCCGGAATGACAAAATCAATTCAAAAATTTCGCGAATGAAACTGACTTAAAAAAAATTCTACATTTTAAGACCTGAATTAAAAAAAAACTGTGAAAAAATTCATCGATTTGTATCTGAAAGTTTCAAAATCACAAGACCGAAAAATGTGAGTTGAGATATAACAAAGCTTTTGAATTCGAAATGTATGAAAAAAAAATCATAAAATTGTGTATTCGTGGTCGAAAATTTCACAACTTCCAAATCATATAATAGACATTTTTAATAAACATGGAAGATAAATGGATTGAAGATATCACATAAAATATTGCATAGAATTTATATATTTTGCAGTTTATAAATAACTAAATGATGAAAATTTTGTAATTCACTGGCCATTTCTGAAAAGTATACTAAGAAATATTTCGAAAAAAAATTTGAACCATTTTCCGGTAAAAAGACAGCATTTGAGGGTGTTTTTTCACGATATGCTCAGTCAGCTCAGTTCCTATATTGTTTTTTTAATAGATGGATTTCGACGACATGGAATTGTTAAACAACTCGGACTCGCCGTGTAGTTTGGGCCCCCCACCTGATATGATTTTGCACTTACCTCCCCCTCCCTTCCCAAGTTTCTTGCAGTCTAAATCGGAACTTTACACGGACGTCGATTTGTTACCTTTCATCCCCCATTTGAACAACAGTCCTTGCAAGAATTTGTGTGACTGGAAATTCGAGGGGGTGCAATACGTAGAAATGCCGCAACAAAGTTTGTACTTTATTTAAATAGCTCACTTTATCTTAAAAAGGGAAAAAGATTTACATACAAGGTTTTTCTAAATCGTTTTGTAAGACTTTTTGTGCCTTACACTGGTGCAACTTTCAGATTTTTTATTGCACAGGAGTTGCTATTACCCGACGATTCATTGGAAAAAAAAGTAACGGAAGATTGAGGAAAATCTTAATAAGTAGAACAAATTTTTATGTTCATGAAATTTAGAAAGTTTTCAATAGATTGTCAATGTTTGAGATTTTAAAAGTTTTGAAGGCAATCGATGGCATTTTAATTTTTGAAGTTTGCTAGTATGTTCGGAAAATTCGAAAAATTTGTAGAATTTTCGTAAATGTTCATAAAGTCTTTCGATCGTGTTGATCACAACTATTTCTTTGAAATAAGCATGAACAATTTTTCTATTTTATGATAAAAAAAAACCGGAAAATTTGTAAAGGATTTGAAATCACAAAAAATCTGTAAGGGTTGGATAAAATTTTTATAAAATACGGAAAGTATTGAATACTCAGTTTGTATAATGTTTGAATTTTTGGAAATTTTTGAATAATCGGAGAACTTTGAACGTTTCACCGGTAATGAATAATATTTATAATTTTGAAAAATTTGTAGAATTTCAGAAAATGTACTTAAACATTGTAAATCGAGTTTAGAATCACATTTCTTTGAATCGTGTATGATAATGATTTTTAAATTTTTAGATGAAAATCTGAAAAACTCGAAAAGGATCAATAAATTTCGAGAAACCTTAGTGAATTAGACATAATTTCACAAAATTGGAAGTTTTAAATAGTTTGTATGAAGTTGAAGATTTTGAAAATCTTAATTGTAAAAACCATTGAAATTTTTGAAGATTTGTGATCACTCTAGAAAATGCGAAAAATTTAGAGGATTTTCCAAAAAGTTCATCAATTCTGTAGATTGTATTTATCATCATATTATTTCGAAACATTCATGCTTAAAATTTTCTGATTCCCAACAAAAGTTTGAAAAACTTGAGAAGCATTAAAAAATGACGAGGAATGTCAGTGATTTGGACACATTTTTTTTAAATTTGAAGTTTTGAAAAGTTTGATTCATGACTAAAATTTTAAAATTTTTGGAAAAAAAAATTAAAAAATATATTGGATATTGTCGGTAATATAATTAAAACAACATTGAAAACTTTGATGATATTTGATGATTCCAAAAATTTGAGAAATCTATGAAATATCAGTGAAAGTTTAAGTTATGAATTTTATGAATTAGGGAAAATTCCGTTCATTCCGTAAAACTTAAAAAACAGTGAAATATGCCTAAAATTGTTCAAAATCTGAAAATGTTTCATCGTAACGACATGTTCGATAATTTTACATATTGCAATAAAAATCTACAATAAAAAAAGAATAAGATACAGTCTGAAGATCGATAGGGATGAACCAATGCCAAATCTAGAAAAACCTCGTAAGGTCTTTCTCAAGTAAATATTGTACTATGTAAACTACAGATAACTGCAGAAATGAGAAACCATGTTGTGCTTTAGCTCGTTCTTCCAATAAATGAAATTCCGAAAATCGCACTATTATAGCACTTCTCTACAAAACATGTTAATTTTCATTGTAAAGAGAATTCACCCATTCTTTCAGGCAGTGGATTTGATGACAATTGGTTGATGGTTTTAGCTTTTTTCTGTGTCGGAGTAGTTTTTATTGGAATCGTCTTGGCTATGCTGTTTTTAAAATGCAAATGGTGAGTATTTAATCATCTTTCAAAACTTTTTCTTTTTTCTTATGTATTGATTAATGTGAGCAAGAATATTTGAGTATGGACTGAAATTTTGAGGATACAAATCGAATACTCTGGTAAAAACACTAAAGAATCAAATATTGATACACAATTTTTATAGCAGTAACTCAGTTTTAGCGCTTAGATACAGAAACTTTACTGTTGAACACAAAAAAAGGTCCTTTTGAGATCTTCAACGTGTCATCCTAAATTGTAAAACTCCTGAATCTCAGAAAGATTGAATATCTTTGATTCTGAATTTGATGATGCTAATCCCTAAAAGTTGAGAGTTCATTGAATAAACTTGATAATAGTTAATAATAGAAGAAAATTGACTAAATTCTTGATCATTAGACTATTCATATAACTCCAGACATGGTTCTGGAGTTATGGCTCATTTTGGTTACTCTCGTGCTACAAAAATTTTTTCTACAAAAAACAGCAGTGAAGGTGGGAAAAACGGAGTGCTTTCGGTGCCAACGACGAATTCGGGGATGACGACAAAATGTGGCCGAATTGAGAACGAGACTATTTTATATCCTTGCGCGCCCGAGACCCTCCAAGATAGTAGGGTTATGTGGGCCACACTGACTCCACGTGGTACCACACGCCATTATCTCGAAGAACATACTTACGAAACGATCAACAACGCTCAATTTCAGAAACGCATGCACACTCTGCACTCGGCAGTTCCGACAGAACATGTAAAACTAAAGGCAATTTTTCATTATGGGATTAACGATCTATTTTGTTTGAAGAAAATCCATGGAAAACCGTTGAAAAACTATGTGATATCACTCAGTGAACCAGTTTTCTCACATTGAGACAACTGTAAGATCACAAATTCACGAACTTGCATGTATATTGGTTTTTATAAGTGTTTTAATAAAATTTTTGTAACTATAACCTAACGTGTTAAATAACTATTAATAATGGTTTTTAAAGTTTTTCGAAAGTTTAGTCAGTTTACAACAAGCAATTTATCCTGAAATTATACATTATTTCTGAATTTTTCGGGATTATTAAAAATTTTTGTAATATTCAATATTTTTCAATTTTTTAAAATTTGTAAATTTCGAAAACGGTACAAAGTCTTTTAAACTTTTAAGGTTTCACAAAAATTTGTCAACTCATTAAGGTTGATCGTTACTTTCAATGTTTCAATACGTATCAAGTTTTTCAGTTTAATCATTGAAAATGAAAAAATATAATAATGCGTATCTCAAATAAATGTTTGTTAGTAAACACAAGTTCCACAATTTATGAACATTGGCGAATTTTTGAAAAAATTTCGAATATTTCAAAATTATTCATAATTCATCTAAATTTCAATGTTTTTCAATTTTTTTACACGTTCGAAATTTAAAGTATAGTACCAATTACTTCCAATTTTCCTAATTTATGATATTTTTCAGGTTTTAGAATTACAAAAAAAAATTTTTTTAATTTTTAATGCATATTTCTGATGATCAATACAATCTCCAAAATGTATAAACATTCGAAATTCTACAAATTTCTCGAATTTCTATAAATCACTGAAAAAAATACTTTGTTACAGCAACCAATATAGACTCGACCAAGATTTTTTTAGTTCTTGCAACAATGAAGTTGATAGCGTCGATCAAAAATTTGGTTGCTGAAACACAAATTTGGTTACGAAAACCATAAATTTGGTTGGGCCTATATTAACCAAGTAACTTAGTTCCTGCAACCAAATAGTTTTTTCAGTGATCGCTCATTGTCATCATTAATTTTTGTTGTTCCCAAATTTTTTAACAATTTCAAAATTTTCACACATAATACAAGTGAATTTTTTCCTCATGGATCCCTATATTCGTACGAATAGTGGAGTTCCTAATTTTCCTTTTGTAAAATTATTGTAACTTCAAGTGACCGTGTTGAATAATATTATTTGTTCTTCATGTTTTTCAACTGTTTCTAATAGATTTGTCAAACAAAGTAGCTAACGTGATTGCTTACAAATTGAAGGATGTGTTATTTTTCAGACTTACACAGAACCACCCGTTATCACCTCCCCAGTAAGTAGCAGCCCGAAAACCGATAAAGCTTTCGATAATACGGCTTTCGTGGATTACGAGGAGCCATTGTCCCTCGAAAGCGAATATTATCAAGTAGACAATCCTATGGAGTCCTACGAAATTGGTAAACCATAGTTTTCATACAATCGATACCTTGCTCGTGGGCATTTAATTAGCAAATTTAATAACACGTGGGATAAATTTAAACTTTGGATTTCTGAATGAACCGAAATTATAAAATGATGATTAATGAATTTAAATACGTCCTATTTTCTGTTCACCAATATCCGCAAAACGAATTGGGAATTAAATCGGTCAATTTGGACAACGAATATCAAACTCCTATGTTCAACCAACGTTTCGTTCTTTATTCAGAACATCATCAGGGTTCAGTAGTACAATCTACAAAATTTAACAATCATTCATAACGCTGATCTAAAAAATAATCCCATAACAAAGCAAATCAAAAAACACTCCCAGTCACTCACCTGCAAAAAGGTTAATTCAAGCTAATTAACAATAAAACTGATAACAAATAGTTACTGTGAGAAAACATCTCGTTTCTCGAATTTGAGAAACTTATTAATTTAGTTTTGAATTCGACAAATTTTACATTTAATGATAAATATTATAAACAGATTAAAGGTCCTCCTATGGGGTCACCTGTTTCGCCCATTTTTGCTGATTTAGTGTTAAGAGAATTAGATTTTGTTTTTTCCCTTACCCGCTGAAAATTTCTAAATATTTTAGATATGTGGATGATTTTTTCTTGATTATACATAAGGACTTTGTTTCTGCGATTTTGGATAGATTTAATGAATTTCATGTGGATTTAAAATTTACTTTGGAAAGAGAGGACAATATGTTGTTGAATTTTTTAGATGTTACTATTGTGAGAAAATTGAATGGCAGTTTAATTACTAATTGGTTTTCTAAACCCAGTAATTCTGATAGAGTTTTAAATTTTTGCTCTTCAAATCCGATTCATCAGAAAATTGCTGTGGCTTATAATTTAATCGATAGGGCTCTTCTTATTTCGGAACCTTCCTTTCACCAGAGTAATTTAGAAAAAGTGAGGCGTATTTTAATTGAGAATTCATACCCTATAGACTTCATTGATAAATATACGGAAAGAAGATTAAGAAGATTAAAGAATGAAGAGAAGAATAACATGAAATGCATTGATTCCAGATTGACGAGTGGAGATTCATGTAATTCTAGAATAGTTTTACCATACTATAGAAGTGTTTCTGATAATATCAATAAATTGTTAAAAAGGAATAATCTCCATGTCATTAATAAACTTCCGAACAAATTGAATAATGTAGTGTGAAAGGGAAGGATAAGATTAAGAAACATGAAAGAACGGGAATTGTTTATGGTATTGATTGTGTTAACTGTGATTCAATATATATAGGTAAGACAAAGAGAGCTATAAAAACTAGAATAAATGAACATATTAAATCAATTGAGGGAGGAGAAGATAAAGTTATTCCTAATCATGTTAGAGAAATGAATTTGATTTTGATAATCCTAGGATTTTTGATTCAGAGACAGATTTCGGACGTAGAACAATTAGTGAGATGTTACATATTAAAGATAACAAGTCTTGTTTGAATATAAAGAGTGACACTGAGAATCTTGATGTATATTATGGAGGATTATTTGTTAAATAAGTATTTTTAAATAAGGTTTCGAACAAGTTGAGGTTTTGATACTTAGGGAGATGTGTGTACGTTATTGTTTTGGTAGTTGAACTCTTGTATTGGTTGGAAATGCGGTATTTTAAGTTTTCTATTATGATGTTATCTTTTTTGATCGAGGTTAGTTGAAATTGTCGGAGAGTTGTTAGTGTGTTCCCGCCTTTGGGCGAGGTAACAAGTTTTCTGTGACGATGTTTTCTCACAGTAACTATTTGTTATCAGTTTTATTGTTAATTAGCTTGAATTGACCTTCTTGTAGGTGAGTGACTAGGAGTGTTTTTTGATTTGCTTTATTATGGGATTATTTGCTAGATCAGCGTTATGAATTATTGTTAAATTTTGTAGATTGTACTACTGAACCCTGATGATGTCCTGAATAAAGAACGAAACGTTGGTTGAACATAGGAGTTTGATATTCATTGTCCAAATTGGCCGATTCAATTCCTAATTCGTTTTGTGGATATTCGAAATTATAAAAAATGGACAAAGTTTGATCCCCTAATCACATTCGTCAAGGCGTATTTCAAAGTTGGCCCGAGTCTGCAAGTCGTAATCATTTATTGTATTCTTCACGCATAATTCCCAGTAGTTTTCAGCCGATTTTCATGGAGCAAAAAATGTGAATGCACATACAAAATCTCAGGAATTCATTCAAATATTTCGTCACTGATTGCAATGGAGTATCATAAAAATGGTTCAAAAGTTTAACAGTTCGATAACGTCTTTTATATTTTTATGCATACTAAAAAAATTTTTTATGTAACTTTTTCACATATTATCTTTTTACAATGAAATATCCTATTTCCTTCATTACTTTCGATTTCCTAGGAAATTACGGTGTCCAGACTTTACGCCCACGTGTGAGCTCACCCACGAGGATCGAGCACCCTAATTTGCCGCCCCTGAATTTGCACCCGCACAAATCAGCGTATCGAAAAATGTCGTCGAATCAGCATTCTTCAGATTCGTTATTCAGGAGTGGGATCACTCCTTCTACCTACATACCAACTATTTAAAAATAACGCGAAACCAAGATTAATTATTTATTTCGACTGACAATTCATGACTTACAGTTTGCAAGCTTTTTTATCTTGGAACCTTGGAACATAAACCTGAACAATTAAGTGTAACAAGAAAGAAAAACACAGATTTTTACGATAAAGTAAACATCTAAAATGCGTTATTGTAGCTAGGTATCACGAAAACTGTAATAACTAAAGTTGACTATTTTGGTGTCTTAGATCCGGCAATCATTGTTTCATCTTTAGAGAAATTTTGAGGAAAAAACAAATTATGGTTTTTTTTTGACAGTTGAGAAATGTTCTAAAAATCTCAAAAAACATACGATTTCTAAAAAAGCACATATATACATGTATGTGTTTTACGTATAATAACCCATTTATAAAATTAAAAAAAAATTGTTTTTTGTTGTTTTTTTTTTTAATTGACTAAAAAGAGGTAATTTACAGTTTCCTCGAAAAGTCGGATATTTTTTTTGGATAAGTGAAGAAGTTGGGTCACGTGCAATATCTCAGTTTTTTTGTTTCTGACTCATAAATTTACGTTGCAGAAAAATTCGAAGTTAATTGTTGAATTAAGGTTAAATGGAGCGAAGAATTACGATTGTAAAAATAATCATCGTAGTAGCAATAAATGGGCACGGTAAATTTATTGAACGAGTGAAATATAACGAGATTTTATGACGATGTGATGAAAATTAGATGCTCTACTGATTTCTGAGTGTGAATTTTCACTCTCCATGGAGTTAAAATACTTTCACTAAAACAAGGAGTGGAAATTTACTATCGTTGAGTGAAAATTCACTGTAGGAGAGTGAATTGTTACTCTTATCCTACTAATATTGATTTTTATAAGACTCCTTATAAGTTTCTCTAAGGCTCTTATAAGGTCACCTTATGGGAATTCGATTTTTTATAAAGCAGCCTTATACATAAGATATTGAATTCTTATAGTCTTGTAAAAATCAATGTAAGTAGAAGTAAGTAAGTAGAGAAGTTAAATTTCACTGAGAACTATTAAATTCTAGTCAGATTCTTCTCTAAAATATAAATTGAGTTTCACTTTCAAAGGAGTGAAATTTCACTGCTTTTGAGAGACAGTATTTTTACTTGATCAAGAGTGAAACGAATTAAAATCTCGCATGTTTAATTTGTTATGCTTTCGCAAAAAATAAAATAAATAGATGAATTGGATTTTTTTCTCAAATCTGTATTCATTTTCAGATAATAATTTGATTATCTGCATTTCATGAAAATCTCCAGATGATTTCAACTTAATTCAGTTTGTGAAGAAACAAGGAAAGACTGCCAATTCAATGCAAATAAAAAATATCATAAATCAAATCTTTCATTTTAAGTTTCCAAAAGTGTTGGTTGAACCAACGAGTTGTTATTGTATATTTTTGTTAGAATAATAAGATGATAAATATTATATGGATATAATTATTCTTGCCATTCCTTGATTTGGCTTTATATCTGTACAATGCAATTTGATTTAAAAACTCACGCAAGGAAAAGTTTAAAAAAAAACTATCCGTCTTTTGTGTACAAACGTTCTCCCATAATTTTTTAATGTGGTTATTATTTTTGTCGACCTTCAATTTTCCTAGTCTCGATTATGATGTAAACATGATCGAGAGTGGTAAGGACTACTTGGTGCGTATAAGACAAAACGTTGATAAAACGGTCAAATAATGTACACGGTATTCATATTACATATTGGACCTTGATAAAGCGAATATTATTAACATTGTGCTGTAAGTGGATTAATAAAGCGAGAGCATTGGGAAAAGTGAGTTAAGTGACTTTTGCAATGTTTGAAAAAAACGTGTTACAAGCTTACAAGTAACGCGTTACTCTAAAAGACTACATTTTTTACTGTAACGATAACATGACGCGTTACATTGATTAACAAGTAACGATAACGGAAACTAGTAACTTTTGTTCTGTAACAAGTAATGAAAATCACGTTATTTATTTCACGTTATTTTTATCTCTTTTATCCCCTCAAGATTTAAGAATAATTTGTAACTTTCTAAGAAATGTTCCGAAACTGACATATAAGTTGTGGGATAGGTCGCACACACAAATTAAACACTTCGTGTAATTCAAGGGAAATTTATTACACACGAATTATACAGGTGATTCACAAATTAGCCCGAGTTCAATAGAGCGTGAAAAGGGTCCGATTAGGTAGCTGTGACTTGGAGCGCGGTAGAAGATTGACTGCCTGACTCGAGAACCGACCGGTCTTTTATAGGGAAGCCCATTAATTTTCGAGATGATTCCAGAAAGTTCTAGTCCCATGATCCCGAAGCGTCTCGAAGTTTCCAGAATAATCTCTAGCTTTCTCGAGTCAGGGGAAACAATGACCGCCACACACTCCCCCGCCAGTGATGGAGTCACGGAATTCCTGCTTGTAGTCGGTCAGGAAAGTGGACTCGTCTTCCTGAGCGCGTTTGTCGTGCTGAGTCTGGTCGGGTCTCCTTGAGAGCGTTAAATGTTGTCTGTTGTGGCGAGTGATGCTCCTTTTCTTTTGAAGGTTGGTCGTGTCTGTCTTCCTCGGTGATAATATAGGCTGGTTTCAACCTATCGATTGTCATCTTTATTTCCTTTCCCTTGTGGTCAATGGTAAAGGTCTTGGAATCGCGGTTGACGACTCTGAATGGTCCATCATATGGCATCTGTAAACAAAATTTTGGCCCATCGTGTCGAAGAAATACGTACTCTGTGGTTGTCAAGTCCTTGAAAACAAAGCTTTTTCGCTCTCCATGTCTTGTGCCGTTTACTGGTCGGATCTGCTGCATTTGGTGACGCAAATTTTTGACGAACTCTGACGTAGGTTGAAATTCCTCTGATTTGTCTCCTGCTGCCAGGAATTCCCCAGGAAGTCGAAGCGGTTCTCCGTAGATCAACTCTGCCGAAGTGGTTTTAAGGTCCTCACGCCATGCTGCTCGTAATCCTAGTAAAACTGTCGGAAGAGTCTCTGTCCATCTCTCGTTGCTGTGGCATTTAATTGCGGCTTTCAGTTGGCGATACGATCGTTCTACCATTCCATTGGCTGCGGGGTGGTACGCTGTTGTTCGTAAGTGGTCGGTGCCTATCAGCTTACTAAGTTCGTTGAACAGGCAGGACTCGAATTGGCGGCCTTGATCCGTGGTCACGCGGAGAGGAATTCCAAACCGGGATACCCATTGACTGTAGAATTCCTTGGCCACTGTTCCAGCTTCTTGATCCCGCAATGGAATCGCCTCTGGCCAACGAGAAAACTGATCGATGCAAGTTAGACAATACCGGTAGCCTTCCGAGTGGGGCATGATGATGATGTCCAAGTGGACGTGTTCAAATCTCTGTGACGGGCGAATAAACGAACCCAGTGGTGCTGCTACGTGGCGTGAAGTCTTGGCCCGTTGACATTCGATGCAGCTCCGAGCCCATTTCCTGCAATCCGCGTTCATGGAAGGCCAAACGAACCGTTGTTTGGCGAGTTTCACAGTCGCGTTAGCCCCTGGATGTGATAACCTGTGAACAGTTTGAAAAGCTGCCCGCCGGAATGGCTTGGTGATGAAGGGTCTAGCTGCAGGTGTTGAGACATCGCAGTACACGTTCGCTGTTGAGCCTGGCATTTGAACTCGTTTGAGTGTAAGCCGGTGTTTCCTTGCAGGTACTTGGTCAGCTCGGTATCGCCTTGTTGTGATGACGCTAGGGCTGCGAAGTCCAGGATGGGTGATAGCTCTTCTACTCGTGACAGAGCGTCGGCTACAACATTTTGCTTCCCTGATACGTGCCGGATGTCGGTAGTGAACTGCGAGATGAAATCAAGGTGCCGGAATTGACGAGGAGAACACCTTTCTGGTTTCTGTTGGAACGCAAATGTTAATGGTTTATGGTCTGTGTAAATAATAAAATTTCTAGCTTCTATCATGTATCTAAAGTGCTTCACTGCGAGATAGATAGCTAACAGTTCTCTATCATACGCTCCATATTTTGTCTCAGTATCCGACAGTTTTTTTGAAAAGAAGGTCAAAGGTTGCCACTCGTCGTTGACTTGTTGTTGGAGTGTGGCGCCAACTGCTATATCTGAGGCGTCGCTCACGATGGCTAGGGGTGCGTCGTCCTTTGGGTGAGCCAGAAGGGTAGCGGCTGCTAACTTTTTCTTACAATCTTCAAAAGCTGCAGTGGCCTGTGGTGTCCACTTTATCTCTGCTTTTCCTTTGAGGTTGGGCAACAGGAGGTCGTTGAGGGGCGCCTGTATTTCCGAAGCTCCAGGTATGAAACGTCTATAAAAGTTGATCATGCCCAGGAACTGTCGTAGGCCTTTTGCGGATGTCGGTTTGGTGTAGCCAAGGATGTCGGTGACACGGTTAGGCAAGGGACGCGTTCCCTCGGCTGAGATCCAGTAACCCAGAAATTTCACGCCCGGTTGCCCAAAGACACACTTTGCGGGATTAAGTACTATTGAATATTTTCTAAACCTCTCGAAATGATGCGCAGGTGTTGACCATGCTCCTCCTCGGAGGTTGAAGCGACAAGTACGTCATCGATGTAACTGAAACAAAAATCTAATCCTCGCAATACCTCATCGATGAACCATTGGAAGGTCTGTGCTGCATTCCGTAACCCGAAGGACATATATGGAAACTCAAACAGTCCAAAGGGAGTTGTGATTGCCGTTTTCGGGATGTCTTCCTCAGCCACTGGAATTTGGTTGTACGCTCTCACCAGGTCAATTGAGGAGAAAACCTTTTTGCCCTGCAGGAAGTGCGAGAAGTCCTGGATATGTCGTACTGGGTATCGATCTGGAATTGTTCGGTCGTTCAGTGCGCGATAGTCCCCGCACGGTCTCCATTAATCTTCAGTGTTTTTCGGAACCAGATGTAAAGGGGATGCCCAAGGACTTTCTGAAGGTCAAGCGATCCCCAGTTTGAGCATGGCCTCGAACTCCTTTTTAGCGGCCTTTAGTTTCGCTGGAGCAAGACGTCGTGGTTTGGCAGCAGCTGGGGGTCCAGCGGTTGTTCGGATGTGGTGTTTAGTCTCGTGGTTAATTTTCTTGGGTTTTCCTTCTGGTCGCGTGATGTCAGGAAATTCTGAAAGCAAACTGTGGTACCTGGATGATCCTGAGATGGTTTTGACGACCGGGATTGAACACTCAGCCACTTCTCCTTGAGTAGTGAGCTGGGTAGTGCCGTCCAAGAGTCTTCGGTTTCTCACGTCCACCAGGAGGTTGTAAAAACCCAAAAAATCTACACCGATAATGGGTTTTGACACGTCCGCCACCACGAATCTCCATGTAAATGCTCGTCTCAGTCCTAAATTGAGGGTAAGATTCATGGTACCATATGTGGTGATGGTCGTGCCGTTGGCCGCTGACAGGACGTATTCTGATCTCTCACGGTTGCCAGGAGCCGCGCTACGGGGAAATACGCATAGGTCTGCGCCAGTGTCCACCAGGAATTGCACTTTCGAATCCCGATCGGTGACGAAGAGGCGACGCGGAACCGGGCTGGAGTCACTCGTCGCCATTAGTGACTGCCCCTTTCGTTTTCCTGAGAGAAGGAGCAAGGTTGATCGCACCTGGTTGACCTGCTACCAAATTTCCAGTGATACCAGCACGTGCCATCTGTTCCGTGTCGACTGCGACTCCGCTGACGAGGTTTTGGGTCCCGCCGGTAGCTGCTTCTAGAGGGGCGCCCACTGATTGCTGCTATTTCCGCTCGAAGATCTGCGATCTCCTCGTTGAGCCCCAAGGTTATTTGAGACAGCTTGATGTTGAGCATGGCCTCCAACGCGTGAGTCGAGGTGGCTTCGGCGATTGAGGGAATGGGCGGCCGTGATGCTTCTGCGATATTGTCTGCGTGTGTGGCCAAGTCCTCCAGGGGTTTATCCTTGATTATAGTCAGTGCCACCTGTATGCTTCTGGGCAGCCGGCTCAACCACAGTGTTTTTAATATTGCTTCTGGGACATTGATGCCCGCTAGGTCTTGTAGATGACGTAAAAATTGTGATGGTTTTCTGTCACCTATTTCCTCCCGTTCCAAGAGACGCCGTGTTTTATCTTCCTGAGAGGCGCTGAGTCGCTTGGTCAGCTCTGTTTTCAGTTTCTCATACGCGTTTTCCTCGGGCGGTCTCATGATGACGTCCTTCACCTCCGTTGCGTACTTCGCCGGTAAGGCTCCTACAACATGGCCGAATTTTGTTCGGTCGTTGACGACGCCAGCACTGACGAAACTTCCCTCGATCATCGCGAACTAAAGTTCCGGGTCCGACGCTACGAACTCCGGTATTTTAACTGCCACTTGCGCAACTGCTTCACTTTCACCTGCGTTGGTCATGGTTGCTCGTTGTTTGGAGTCGAGGGCAGACTTCTCGTTATCGGATTCGTCGTCCGTAATCCGGGAGTCGTTTGGGTTAGGCATTCACGCACACTTGATTCACCTTGAATCGGGGTCACCACTTGTGGGATAGGTCGCACACACAAATTAAACACTTCGTGTAATTCGAGGGAAATTTATTACACACGAATTATACAGGTGATTCACAAATTAGCCCGAGTTCAATGGAGCGTGAAAAGGGTCCGATTAGGTAGCTGTGACTTGGAGCGCGGTAGAAGATTGACTGCCTGACTCGAGAACCGACCGGTCTTTTATAGGGAAGCCCATTAATCTTCGAGATGATTCCAGAAAGTTCCAGTCCCATGATCCCGAAGCGTCTCGAAGTTTCCAGAATAATCTCTAGCTTTCTCGAGTCAGGGGAAACAATGACCGCCACAAAGTAATTTCTTATTCCCAGATAAAAAAGTATATATTTATAATTTTAAATACAACAGAGTAAAGTATAAGATATGATTTTTCACTTTTTTAAGAAACATTCACAATTCGTAGCATGCAATTTTTGAAATATCAGCATGAAAATCCATAAAAATACTTCAAATCTAGAGATCTTCAAATCTATAGCAGGATCTTTAAGATCTATGGATCACGCTAGAAAATCTCACGTAATATAATGAATACAGAAAATAAAAAAATAAAAAAAATAAATAAACTAGATTTTGATGAGTTTCTTATAAATTCTATTAGATTCTTCACAAATTTATGTAATTATAGGAACTTTAAACTCTAAAGCATTGCATTCTAAAAATAGATGTAATGGAAGTCGATGAAAATACTAGAAAATTTTTCGAATCTTAAAAGTCTGTAAAACATTAAAAAAATATTGAGGGCACTCTTAATTTAAACAGAAATTGTTTTATGCAAAACTGATCGGAATACTTCAAATATTTCTAACTTTCAATTATTTGTCGCGAGGGTGAACGTTTTATCCCGAGCCGAAGGCGATAGGGATATATTTACTGGGCTGGAAAACATGTTTTTGCTGCTAATTTGGTAACGCTTCTTTTGAGTAATAAGTAATTGTTATATTAATTGTGGCTGAGGAATCCCAAATTTTCCTTGAAAAGTATTTTCCCTCTTGGTATTCGCAATGACCGAGAAATTTATAAACTAGTGTTATAGATCAGCTGACTGGAAGAGTACAAATATTCTGTTTCACAGATTTGGAGAAAGTGTAATAATTAAGTGTAAAAAATAAGTGCCAATTTTATTAAGATCCCTCTTGGACTGCCATTTACGTTCGTTCACATTCCGAAAGTTAGTGAACGTGAGTGAACGTAAGTGACCGTAGATCGAGTTTTTCATTCATTGTTTGTCAAAAAATGAAGAGGAAAATTATGTAATCAGTAATTTGGGGTCGCTCTGTAACTACATCATGCAAAAAATATTGAAAAATATCTTAAAATTAAAAAAATTTTTTTTTTTGTCCGTGTCAGTACGTATATTGATATATATATCAATACACGTACTAACACGGACGAAAAAAACATTGTTTGTATTTTAAGGTATTTTTCAATATTTTTTGCATGATTTAGTTACAGAGCGACCCAAAATGACTAATTACATAATTTGCCTCTTCATTTTTTGACAAACAATTAATGAAAAACTCGATCTTCGTTCACTTACGTTCACTCACGTTCACTGACGTTCGGAACGTGAGCGAACGTAAATGGCAGGCCAAGAGGGATGGCTTAGGAGCAAATATGAATCTCGTTTTCTTGGGACATACTCATAACAATATTTCTCTTATTTTTTCATCATACACAATAACAATTATATTTTTCATCTTGAAATTCCGAACGAACGTTCACGCATTTAGATTAAAACCATATACATATTTCCTTGAAAATCCATTCTTCATGTACATTTTCAAAAATGACGCGTCAAATTAATATAAAATAATGAAATCGAAACGGCTTAATTCCGTCTAAAAATAAAACCAAGGATGAAAAACATCAGGTCATGTAATAAAAATAACTCTGCAATGATTACAATCAATTTTTGATCTTTTAAAAGAGCGACGCGAAAAAGTCTTCCAATATTCCATAAGAAAAACAGCAACAACAACTACAATAAACTCTTGGAAAATGTCCCACTGCTGAAACAGACTGCTTTATAAATTTTTTGAAGCCACGAAAGATGTTTTCGAAATGATCTGACAAATTCAAACATTAAACGTGTTCAATTCTATAATTCATGTCAGTCGAGCAATTTGATTAAAGTTTTTTGTATTACGGTTGGCCGTGGTTAATAATTCAAAACCTAATAACGAACAGTAATAATAAGTAACAGCCGAACGACAAGCAATGACGTACATCATACTATGTATGTGTATATAGATATACTGTATTGTATGTATATAAATATATGTAGATATACTAAATGCATGTATAAAGTTGTCGTTCCGCTTTTACTACACGCTCCCATGTTGGGGTCACAACGCCATATTGAATGCTCAGTCCATGGACTCTATGGTCTAAGCAGCCCATATAATATATGGTCTAAGCAATCTTCTGAACATAGATTTGCATGTCAGTGTTTCGAATGTTGAATATGACCCTTAAGGAATGATGACCTATATAACGCCCAAGAAGACTATAGAAGGAGGGATCACTCAACTGATTTCATGCTCCCGTATACCAGAGTAATTTCCCCACCACCTCGATATGCGCAAAATACATTCAAAATGATTCAAAATACCGTTCTGCGCAATTCAGCGCATAATAGGGGAAGAAAGGGGAAATTACCCTGGTATACGGGGGCACGCTTTATGCAGGGCTATATAGGAAGTGATTCCTCCTTCTATAGTCTTCTTGTTACGCCTATAATATAAGATATGTGTTATACATGGTACATATACACGAGATATAAATGGCATATATTTGACATATATAATAGCCCCTTATAAATAACCCATAAACAAAATATATGTAATGTATGTAATAACATGTCTGCGACAAAGACATTACCTATATTTCATATGTCATATGATGATATGTGATCCGATCCGTAGAAATCTACCTAGGGACCGAAATCTGGATTTGAAAATTTTCATATGTAATTGTAAAATAAAGCATGCTTTATCGATTGCCACCAATATTTCGGTCATAATCATGGTTGAATGAATGTAGGAAATAAAAGAACAAATCGTCGTTCCTTTACTTGCCCTGAGACGAGAAAGTTTACTCGTGTTTGTCTCAAAAAGATTTTATGGTCCTTATGTAGTTTTCTACTTCTACAGATCGGGTGACATATATGTCGTATACATCATGTATATGGCAAATGTATATCGTTTATGTCTTATAATGCCGGATATAGATCATCATTCTTTATGAACTCGTGTCCAAAAACTTATAGAAACCAGTTAGAGCATTATAATACTGCATTATTCCAAAGAGCTAAAAAATGATTACTTCAATCTATTAGTCCTGAAGAGGTCACAAAACAAAAGAAAATTTCCAGGTTAGAAATGGGCATAAGTTCCAGTTAGTCTCAATTTTCGAAATCAGGGTCCTTCCATAAAAGACGCCGGCAAAATATCTGAAATCTTAGACCCCTCCCCCTCTCTAAAGGACGTCTGAACACAAATAATTACCCCCACGACCCACCCGTGGTTTTTTTTTCAATTTTTTTAAGGTTTAACGTGAAACATCAGAGATTAAAAACCTTTTTCTGTAATATTGAATTTATTTCTTATAATTGAAAAAACTTTCAATACTGCACTTCCCACTTTACTAATCACAAAAAAAAAAAATAAATAAAAAAAATACAAAATTTACATCTCTCCAACCGCAAATGTTCGATGATACAAATCCTGCACAAATGGTTTTTGGAGCCAATCGTCAATGGAATTTAGATGTGGAATTTATTTATGGAATTCATTTATATGTCATATATAAATGCCTACCAGTTGGTGATAAAGGTTGTAGTATTATAATTTATTCTGACGAAAAAAGTAATGGCAATTGGAAAAACTAACAAAAACTCATTTACACACTGACGATCTTTTGAATGGGAGAAAGTGTGAATTATTTATTCTTAGTAGAAAAAACTTGGATTCAAAAATATTGGCCCCTGGCCCTTTGTCCGTTTTTGTCCAATTTCATACAACCCCCCGGTCCCCCGACAACAGACGTCTATTATGGATGACCCCCCCCCCTCATCAACTTAAAAAAACGATTAAAAAATAAGTTTTAAATCCTAAAAGTTACAGCATCTTATGTGAGTTGTTCCAAAACCAGTCGAAAGCTCGCGTTCAAAATCATACACAAATGAAGAAAACCTCCTTCCCTGTAACCTCTACACATCATCCATCTATTTGAAAATCTAAAGAAAGGTCACGCAAACTCCAATAATTTCCAAAATCAAATCATTCCAGAAACAGTGACCCCCTCGCCTTGTCGAAATGTGTTCACGTTAGAGCCGATGCCGGCAAAGAACTCTGTTGCTTTTTTTTTAAAAAGACTTTGAGGCAGCCGCTTTTATCGGCGCTCACCAATACGTGACCTCCGCAGCCTTTCGTCCTTTGCTCCACGGCAGGGTCCAGGGTCTTGTTTTTCTGACTCACGTCGTCCTTTTTTTCCCAGTTATCCTTCGCCTCGATTTGTTTGACGATCATGTCCGGATTTGGTGCAAAAATAGCGCACGTTACGCCTGTGTTGTGGGCTTTAAAGCTTTCCCAAAAGTCGTTTCTGTCCCGACGGACACTAGAGAATTTAGAGTAATCGTAGTGCGTCTTCCAAATGTAGATGTAATGATTTTCCGAACCGCAAATAATGTATTGGCCGTCAGGACTGAAACTGGCCTTCATTTGGCTTTCCATATTGACGTAGCCTTTGTATTTACAGGAGAGGTTGAAGTCGCGAAGGTCGTACAACCTGTTGTTATTAGTACCATAGTTATCATTTTTACTAATGTTATAAAGGGACTGATTGATAGTCGATTTTGTTTTGGATTTCGTTAGAACTGGGCGAACTTGATTCTTCAATCTCAAGATCATGCTTGTGAATTTTGGAGATACGTATCGGTACTGTAACGAATCCTTCCCGAAACTAATAAAAAAACTACAGTTTTATATTTTATCCTAGGCATACATGATTTTTTCAAATATTTATGAAAATACTTACAAAACTATACCTCTTTCAATCCTTAAGCATCGAATTCCAGAGATCTATTTAAAAATCCATTAAAATATGAAAAAATCCTTTCAAATCTTATAAATACTGATAAGATACGAAGGATATTAAAAGAATTAGATGGCATTGAAATACTGTAAATATATAAGGATATATTTTTTTGAAAAATCTATGAACATTCTCAAACTCATGCATACTTCGAACTCAGGAAAATAAAATTCCATAGAAATATCAACAAGTATCCATAAAAACTCAAAACTTATAAAAATACTTGAAAATTATACAAAACTAGAATGCGGTGCGCAACGCCCGCCGCATTCTAGTCTTTACTTCATCTTCTACTCTCATTTAAATTTACATCACCATCCAATTTTCATTATATATATACATAAATATATATTTCATCTGTTTTTCCTGTCTTCCATCTTATCATGTACAGTCGATATTCAATGACGTTTTTTTCATACTTTCATGTGATTTTAATTTTACCTAATTTTTATGCTATAATAATTTATAATTGCTATAATAATTTATAATAATTTGTATCATTAGCTAAGTATGTATCATAATGAATCAATATAAATATGTAGGGGAGAAGTGCCGGTTATGGGCACCCTTTCGTTTTTGGCTTATAACTTTTGAACAAGTGCACATTTTCCGGAAATGTGGGTATCTATGGAAAGCTAAAAACCTGACCTAACTACTTATGGATAAACTGAATCAGTCCCCTCAAGCAGAAAAATTTTTTTTGCGATTCGGTAAAGTAGTCATTTTTGGTCGAAATTTTTTTTCTGTTCGGTTTTGGGCACCCTCGGAAAATCTGTGTCAAATGGAAGGATGTGAAGAAAATCTACCATGAATATGAAGAAAATCTACCATGAATACAAAGAGAAACAAAATTTATGAATTTCAAAGACCTTCATTGGCATAATTTATGGTCTGTTCGCATGTGAAGTATCTGGCGCGCATGCAAACACAAATATAGGAGAAATCAGCACCGTGATCTTCATTGGCCATTTGATGGTTAATTAGTAAATAAAATCTATGAAAATTCGTGTTAATATTATTTTCAAACAAGTTTCACTTAAACAAAAGGTTTTCAATAACCATTTTACTGTGGGTGCCCACAACCAAATTTTGCAGTCATCTCGATAAGTGGGGAACAAATTTTTGGTGTCAATATGTTGGTGGCAATCGATGGAAAATCACAAAGTCCAAGAAATTTACTAAATAAATATGTATTGCACTCATATTTTCGATTAATTTACTTCGATTTATTATACTATTAAAACGGTTTAAGAGTATTTTTGTGGTTTTTTTCAAGCATAGATATGTAAATTTGTTCACAATACAAAGCAGAAGCGTCTATTCACTTTAGTATTTTGCACAAAAAGAACGTACTACTGTTATACACAATTGACATTTGTCAAAAAAACTTAGCCTGCTTTCTGTCAAAAGATACCCAGGGGTGCCCACAACCGAACCATGCCCACAACCGACACTTCTCCCCTATATTCTATAGAATCCCAAGATAAATAAATTTTTAAAAAAATCATATCAACATAGTTTTCATGTAACAAAAGATTTCTAGTATTTTACGCATTTTTCTAGTATACGCAACTTTGAAGAATTTCTCAGATATTCTCATACATTTCTAATGCTCTTGTTGATTGCTACATATATTTAAAAAATTCAATGCTCTAGAGTCTGAAATGCGAATTTCGATCTATTCTTGGTTATTTTAAAGATTTATAAAAAAATCCCTGACGAGCGAGATTAATGGAAAATTAGGACTTGTGAATAATAGGTTTGTTAGACTACGCACCTAGGAATGTGTGTTCCTTAATCTCGTCGAACGCGGAAAGGACCCTCTGTAGACAACGGCCTACAGTGGTCCTTGATCCGACTTTTTAAAGAAAGTCGGGAAATTTGTACCAAGCATTGAAAGAACTAGACAATTGAGATACAGTTTAACTGTCACGAAGTGGCGTTAGTATTATAGAAACTTGAACTTTTTGATACAATTAAATCCCTTCAAATGACAATATCATGACTCTGGCAAAACTCATTCAGGATTCCGGCTTTAATGTACATGTCGTCTTCCATGGCTTTGTAAAATGCAGAATCTGCTATTTCGCTATTTGTCGGGGGCTTTTGAGGTCGTAGGACTGATTTTATTTCTTTATCTATAGAAAACCAGTGTTCAAAGCGAACGTTTGGGGAGTTTTGCACTGCCGACACGTTATTTTTAATTCTTTAGTTGGTGGAACTGGTAGAATTCCATATTTTAGGGAAGCCTATATTTTATCTCTGAAGGTTGGCAATTCGATTCAGTCCTTCTAGACGGAATGAAATAGACATTCTATAATCTTAATAAGGTTGTTGTGATTATTTCGCTAAATTCGGTGATCACAGCCATTTTCACTCAGGTTGCGCCTGGATGCCTGCCCGGTGGAGATAAAATCTCCCCTCTTTTGTGAAAATTCGTAATTTTAATATCGCAATAAATCACGGGTAGGAAAAGGCGGAGCAAAAATATTTCAGTTTATCTCGCTTACTTGTAATAATTTTCTTCTCTCTTAATTCTTTTTTTTATCCTTTAGTCAATGAATTTAGGGACCTCGAGTACAACTCGGGTATTTGGTCCTATTGACGTAAGGCAAAGTAGATTGAGGCTATAAGGCTGTCGTCAGGTCGAGCCCGTGGACCTCGGAAGCAGTCTTTTCACTTTTAGAACCTTTTGGGCTGTCTCCTAGGAGAAGCTTTCAGCTCTGAAGCTCAAGAATGACTTCTTTTCTACTGCAAAAATTGACGGTTTATATATGTTCATGAGAAAAAGGGTATGGACCCGTTTTGGTCCGTTTACGTCCGCTTGCAAAGATATTTCAGTTTATCACTCGTCGCTTGCGAAATTATTGTCATTTCTTAAATCATTTTGTTCTTACTGCTTCGGGAGCTTTGAATAATGTAGATAACAGCTTGAAAGTAGAAAATTATTGTCATTTCTTAAATCACGTATTTTACGCTTCGGGAGTTTCTTATCAAATCAAATAGTGTAGTTAAAAGTAGAAAATCAAAAATTATTGTCGTTTCTTAAATCATTTTGTTTTTACTTCGGGAATTTTTTTATCAAATCGAAAGTTGAGTGACCAGGTAAATGTTTGGCTCAAAGAAGGAAAAAAAAATATAGGCGAGCGAGTTTTACTCAGCTCGTTCGATCACATTTATATAGATTTTTCGTATTTTCTGAAGTTCTTGTTTTTTCATATTTCTGAAGTATTTTAAAGATATTGTCGCGTTCTCTAGAAATTTTCCAGATTTATGAATAACCAAGTTTTTCTCTATATGTTTCTCAGAATTAGACACTCTGCAATTCAAAATATTAAAAATCGTAGGAATTCGTTGAGATTTTCCAGAAAACACTTTTTTTTATAGATTCCTATATGAGGCACTTAAAACAAGAGAAAGAAAGTTATCAATGCCTAGGTGGAGTACGAATGAAAAACAGTTGGTGGAAGAGGAAGAAAAATTTTACTCTACCTAGGCATTGATAACTTTCTTTCTCTTGTTCTAAGTGCCTCATATTACTTTTTGAATAACTTCGGAATTATTATGATTCGAATGATTTTACAATACTCTAATAAGTATTCTACATAGATTTCTATAATTTCTTAATCACAGATTAATAGATTTTCAGATGTTCAGCATGTTCGAAGATTTTTACTTTTCTCTAGTACTCACTGCATTGAAGCAATTTTTCAAATTGTTACTTTTTACGTAATCCTACGTAATAATGATTTTTATTTTTTCGTTGAATAAATATCACTTACGTTTTCATGCATTATTTGTATAACTTTTGTTTTAATTATATTTTAATATAAAAATATCATTGTTTTTACACAAAAACATAATTAATTTTATCCGAATTTCGGAAATGGTTTGAACCCCCAAAACCAACCTCTACTTACGCGCCTGACAATAACATCAGACTGTGTTTTGTTTAAATGTGTATCTCCTCTCTTTCTCTCACAATCAGCTGTCAACTTTCATTTTTATAATATTTTGTTTTTTACACAAAAATTTCAACATAAAAACACTTCAACTCGAAATTTTCATGCAAATTTTAATTTTTCGCGAATTACGGCTCACTTCGATAATATCGGTACATGTCGCGAATTTCTAATTTGTTCTCATTCAAAGTTTAAATTTTACTCAACCACCAACTTAACTTTCCAATCAGCCAATCACATCACGAATAAAATATCACTAATCTGAAGTTTTCTATTCGACATCAACTTTATTTTTTAGGATTTTTTAGGATTTCGCAAATTTTATAAAACACGATATTACAACAAAATTTTAATTAATAAGGGGAAGGGGCTCGAAATCCAATAGAATCAATAAATATCGAAATGTAAAACGTGTTTATTTTAATGTACGCATAAGAAAATTAGTGTTAATTCTAGAATCATAACATCTTGGGAAGTGAATCGTGATGCTCAATCATCAACTTTATGAAACAAATCACCTTTCTTAAAAAATTACTACCTCTCATTCCCAAGATTTTTAGAATATGACCTTTCTAGTTTTCATACCATTTCTAAAATTGCTCCCATTTTTTGAATTTCTACATACCTTTATGGAGTATGATACTTTGGGATTTAAAATTTTCGATATTATTACCTAGTATTTCATATACTTAATTCCGGGAAAATTATATTTTTATAATTTATAATATTTCACAGATTTTTTTAACTTTCGTATAACTAAGTAATTATAAAATTTTAAGGATTTTCTGATATTTTATTGATTTCTATTAATTTTTCGAAATTGAAGTTCAACTATACAAGGTTTGTAATAGATAATCAATATTTAATGCCATTTTTCAATAGAAAGAAGTCTTAGATTTCTCGTATTTAAATTTTTTCTATTACGGTTGGTATTTTTTATACTTAGTCAGTATTCACTTACAAAATTTAATTGTTTTCGTGGCATTCAAACTTATTTTTAAGTTTTCTAGACCTCGATGCTTAAGGATTAAAAGATTTATTGGTTGTTATAATTGGATAAAATTTCAGAAAAATAGTATATTGTGTAGCTAGAAGCAAAAACAGCCGATTTAGAAAGAGTGTTAGTGCTCTGAGCAACACACAATACTTTTTGCCTCGAAAACAGTAGAAATAAGTGTATCCAAAACTGTTTCGACATGGCAAATGAAGTATTGAAGGTCGACACGGAGGCTGGAAAAAATCACACTCGGCAGGGGGAAGGGGGGTCCATTCGAACCCGCTGGGATCCAAAGGAGCCCGCCTTTCACCTCGCCGACTATCATTTCTCGACAGCCTGCGTGTCGGCCTCGAATACTTCATTTGTCACTGTCGAAACGTGTTTGGAAACCCTCCTTTCTAGTGTTTGAGAGGCAAAATAGTACATTTCGCATCTAGGGAAAAAATAAATTCCTCACAAGGGTGTAAGCTATTTTTTTCCGTGGTGCGAACGATTTTTTTTATCGTAGCGGGAGAAAAAGCCGGTTTTCGCCGTTATGATAAAAAAGAATATTCATAATTATCAATATAGATTTCTGTAATTCAATGATATGGAATTTGGAGTTTTATGAATTTTCAGTTTTTTTTTAGATCTTACAGAACAAATATTCTTAATTGATTTCTAGTTTTCTAAAAATATCTTGTACTTCTCAGATTTTGCGTATTGTTGAATATTCATATAATTAAGATCTTTTCGTATTTTTATGGAGCCATTCATAGATTTTTTGAATTTAAAGTGTTATAAGTGGATTTTTCTTGATTTAATAGATTTTGGAGTCAATTATGAATGTATTTTTAGTAAAGACAATACAGACATCTTTTATGTAAAGTATTTTTTGAATCTTATAGTCTTTGAGAAATTTTTAAAAATTTGATTCTTTCGAATTCAAAGTATATAAAATTTTTAGTATTTTTATTAATTATTTTTAAAAACAATATCCTTATGAATCGAAGCTTCCGATTCATTGCAGTATTTTTTATACAGTATCTTTTCAGTATTTATACGATTTGAGAATTTTTCAATATTGTAACGAATCCCTACAAAGATCTATAGAATTTGACACTGACAAATTCAAAGTTTAATGGTTTATTTGGCACTTCAATACATATTTGAAAAAATATGTTTCCACAGTGTACTTATATTTTATGGACTGATATTATTTTCAGTATTTTTAAGTTTTCATACATTCTCCTCATATTCGATAGCCCAGTCAAATATTTCTTTCTTTCTTTCTACACACTGTTTACACACTGTCTACACACTGTCGACGTGTTTCGGATCCTTTTTCGGATCCCTTCTCAAGACTTACATAATGAAATAAATAACATCTCTGAATTTCACAATATTCTAACCAACTAATCAAACATTTAGGAACTCACGTCATAACAACAGTTGTAAAATATCATGTCAAATAATCGGAAAACTTCATCCTCTTCCAAAGTATTGAATCTCAACACAATGTTAACATTATGAACTATTGTGACAATCCACATGTTTAATGGATAGTACAATTCTTTCACGATTGATGTAATTACGATTTCAGATGTTAACAGTCGGAAGGTCTGTCTGATACTATTTAAAATCAATATCACGAATTTCAGTGCCCGACATCACCTTGACCTATCATCATTTTGTCCATATCAGCAACAATGAAAAACATGATAAAAACCAATAACAGTGAAGAACAGCAAAAAACGACAAATTCATCTAAAATACCTGATAAAGCCATCATACGTATCTTCCAACTCTCCAAATCTTTCTGTTTATTTAAACTCACTCCATAACACTTCTTAATGTATGACATTTCAGCGAATAATCTCTTACTGTATCTTTGCTCTCTGTGCAAAATCTCCAAATTTTCCCAGTCAAATTCATGATTAAATTTTAGTCTATGCTCACTTATAACCAAAACTTCCGGTCCTATACTTTCAATGTCCTTTTTGTATTCATTTATCCCTTACCCTACATATCTCTTTGTCTGACCGATATAATTCCTTTCACAATCTTGACAATTAATTTTATATATTAAATTTGACTGTTCATCCCTTTTTATTTTATCTTTACCCAACTTAAATAAACAATAACTATTATCTCTATGAATCTTGTTGACAATTTTCAACCCACTATTTTTGAATCCCTTAGAAATCTTCTCTAAAAAACTCCTAACATAAGGCAAAGTAATAACTTCTGAATTCATATCAAGTCCTTTCCTACTTTTTATAGACTCTTCCTCAACAGTCCTATCACTTTTATAATTTTTTAAGATCCCTATTCTCTTCCTAATAATCTCGTTAATGAAAGAAGAAGGGCAGTTATTTAATGATAGAATCTCACGAACTTTTTCAATATTTTCATCATGAAATTTACTGTGAGATAATAGTATCGCTCTATAAAACAATCCCGTAATAGTACTAATTTTATGTGATACTGGGTGTGCAGAGAAATAGTTCAAAATCCTATTTGACGCTCTCGGTTTGTGGTACCAATTTGTAACTAAAGAACCATCATTTCCCCTTAATATTGTTACATCCGAAAAATTCAGTTTTCCATCATTCTCAATGTCTACAGTAAATTTCAAGCCTTCGTCCAACGAATTAAGAGAATCTAGCATTATTTCAATTTTATCCTTTCTAACAATTGCAACAATGTCATCAACTAATCTAACGAATTTAAGTGGTTTATCTTTTGATTCCCTGTATAAATGCCTCTTCTAAATCCTCTAGAACGATTCCTGAAAAAATTGGAGATGATGGGGAGCCTATAGGGCTCCCATACGTCTGCGAATAAAATTTATCATTGAAAGAAAAACATGTATGTTTAAATAGTAACCGAACAACTAACTCAAGCTCATGAGCCGGGACTTTAGTGCCCCCCCCCCCGAAATATAGCGCCATCTCTTATTAATTGCCATCAAAACCAAATATCTTGGAATATTCGTGAAAAGTGAAACCACGTCAAACGACAAAAGACTAAGATCCTTCATTGATTTCACAAATTCCCAACTGTCCCTGACATGGGACCTCGGCTTCGGTATGGACTTTTCAAGAATATCAGCCAGGAACTTCGATAAACCATAAAAGGGACTATCAACATACGAAACAATAATCCTCAATGGATTCAAAGGCTTGTGTACTTTCGGTAAGCCATAACATCTCGGATTCATTATGTAGGTCTTGAGAAGGGATCCGAAAAAGGATCCGAAGCGCGTCGACAGTGTGTAGACAGTGTGTAGACAGTGTGTAGAGAGAAAGAAATAAATATTTGACTGGGCTATCGAATATGAGGAGAATGTATTAATTTTATACCCTGTGACAAGAAACAACCTAGGTGTTAAGTTTTCGTTAAATTCTGTAGTTTTCATTACAAGTTCTACTACTTTGATAGGTTTCTAGTATTTTTTTTTTCGATTGCTTCATAGATATTTCATCAAGAGTCTCTTCTTCTCTTGTTGAGAAATTCGCTTAAGGACACTGATCCCCTCAATAACAATATATAGAAGCTACTTTGAATTTCAGAAAGGATTCGTTTCAAAAACCGATTTCGAACCTCCGAATTTTCTCATAAAGAACCCTTTCTCTTACCTTTATTTGTAGCCTTCCATTTATACGAAAAATTTAAGAGAAATGAATGAAACTTTCAACGGAAATTCATGGCGAACCTTATTCTGCTGTCGTTGGATGTTACAAGGATTTTGTCCCCGCCGGGCATTGGTTCAATGCCGCTGATCTTATGACCGGTTGCGTTTTTGCCTCGCGAGCTGCGTACGTGAATGGTCGTGTGATACTTCATCTGCTCTGTGATGTAAAAAATGCATCTACCATCGTACGAGCCAACAACCGCGAATTTCCCATTTTGGCAAAAATTTACAGCTGTTATGCACCTGTCTTTGCCGTCTATCTGGTTCCACACGGCGACTTTTTTGTCTGGAATGTTCCACAGACGAATTGTTCCATCCCAGGAACCTGAAATTAAAAGAACGTTATCAATATTTGTAATTAAAGGTGGATCCATGAAAAAAAAAAACGGGGAAGTTTCTTTTTCTGAAACTTTTTAGGAATATTCAAACATTTAATAAATATACTGGGAAACAACTATAAGTTGTGGCGAAAAATTCAATATTGAGTTTGTAGTAATTGAGATTCAAACGTAAATACAACGGATTGTGCAATTTACTATTCTATCTCATTCTTAATGCTGTATTATGGCAGTATTGAAAGTTTTCATGAGTTTTCACAGTTCAACAATTTATAACAGTTTTAACGATGAAATTCATACATTTTTTACATATTTTTGAGATCATTCCCTTGAAAATTACCTGACAAAAAGTACCGATCATCTCTGGGATGAAATATTATGGCTGTTACAATGTCAATGTGTTGGAAACAGCAAAGGCATTCTTTTCGCGAAATGTGCCAAAGGCGAACGGTTTTGTCCATGGACGAAGAAAGGACAAAGTAATTTTTCGACCAGGAAACGTCGAGGAGAGTAGAAGTATGGCCTGAGTAAGTGCAGAAAGGTTGGGAAATGAAAGGGTATTTGGTGCTTTCGGCCTCGGCATTTTGCAAGTTTCCCGAAATATTGAGATCTTCGCAGAGCGATTGCTGGGAGATAAGGGATTCTTGGGAAGGTGTAGGACTGACTTTTTCGGCGTTGTATTTTGTGCGCATGCCCTGAAAGCAAATATCCAATTTCTCAAATGCTTTAATTTGAGAAAAATTCGGTTATAAGAAATAAAATTAAAAAATGCAGTAATGTTGCAATTGATATATAAAAGTTTTCACTGTAAACTCCTCGAATTTTTTTCGAATTTTGAAGTCCTTTTAACTTGACTTTAAAATTATATAACTTTGAACAGGGTGTCTACTGAAAAGGCTGAAGAAAATTCATTTTTATTCTTTCGTATACTGATTTAATTAATTCGAACTCTTAATACGATTGCTTTGATTTAAATTCTGCGATAATGATACATTAAATAGATAAATTTTAGCTCAAGTTACAAAAGCATCAAATAATGTCAATATTCATTGATTTCTGGTGCGGAAAATTTTACTCTTGATCGATTTTATAATTTACAATTTTGAAAATAACTCATTAAAAACATCAAATCACACAATTTTTTTATTAAAAAACTTATACATTTCATTGCTTAAGTTTATATTTGTAACTATTTCCGATTCATTTTTTTCTTAATTTTTTCAACACTTATTTTGCAGAAAATTAGAAAAAAAATTTCCAACAATAATTCATAAATTCAAAACACTGAAAAATAATGGTTAGAAAAAATCCTATCTTATATTAACAAAAATTAATGATGCAAAATTTTCATAATTTTGAAAATTTAATATTCAAGATATTGAAATCACAAATTATTCTGATCACGTAATTTATTTTGTCATTAATGAAATCAATAAATATAATTTTGATGATTTTTTAATTTATTTCCTTTGTTTTTTGTTCTAATTTTGTTGTACACCCTCTGAAAAAATGTCATGAACAATTTATATAATTTAAACGTACATATAAATATCAGAAAAGTGTTTTGTTCATGATTTCATTACTCAAACCTTAATTTTTTTTAAATATTTATTTGCTTAATTATTCAATAGAAAATTTGACACTTTTTTTGTTGCAATGATAGCTTTTCGAAAATGCAGTGAATTCGGTTTTTCGATACAAATTTACAGTGTTATTCACATCGACGTAAATTCAATTTCAAACAATCATTATAAAGTAATAGTACAATTTGAAATACTGTAAAATTAGTTTCTTATTGATAATAAAAATTTTTATCATTGCAAATCATCCATCATATTATTATCACGAGTCTTTTTCCATCACGAATTTTTATTTTATGAGTTGAGTCTATAACTATTATCAATGTATTGAACTGGAGCAAAAAATCGCTCCTATCCGCTCGAAAAAGTTCCTCTCTGGAGAGGAGCAGGATCTCTAGAAATTTTTTGCTCCGCATCCGGAGAGGAGGAAGATTGCGAGAAATTTTTTTCCTCCGCATCCGGAGAGGAGGAAGATTCTGAAAAGAGTTCCTCTCCGGAGATGGACTTCGTCGAGCGGATAGGAGTGATTTTTTGCTCCGGTTCAATACCCTGGTTGTTTCGCTAACTGCACAGTAACTGAGCAAAACATAATATTTAAGATGAATAGCGTCGGGAAAAATTTTCAGTTTTTTTTTTTTACAAATGATAGGCTGCAAATTACACGTTTAATTTTTTTCAGTTCGTTCTAAATTAATGGATTAATTTCGATTTCTTTACATTAAACAGACGGAGAATATTTTTTTTTTTTCAGAAAAAAGATTAACAATAGATAAAATTCAGCACGACCGATAATTGTTACATTGTACGCCTACGGTTTTTGCTTTCGGTAAAATCACTTGAATGTTATTTCTTGAAAATCACATTCACTAAGCCATCAATTATTTCTTACTAACATAATTTAAGGAAAATTTAATTTACATACAAATAAGAAGCGGTAGTTAAATCGGTAATAATATCACTGATTGGATAAGGCAAAATAATTAAGAGATTCTTTAACTATACATTAGATTAGCAAGGACAAATTTTTTCGTGAACATTAGCGGCAAAGAAATGAAAACTAGTTAATGGTTTTTGTATTTGCAGTATTATCTCTATGTTGTTACACTCAGAGATATCTAAGTCAAATACGAATCTAAAAAAGTGATTTCTTCAATAAACCTAAACACTTTGTCATATCGAATATACTTTTAATAACTCGAATAAATATTCTAGCAGACATGCATTATAAGTATCATAAAAACTTTTTTACCCTTACAAAAAACAGTTTAGAGTACTACAGAGTACGTTAGAATACTACAGAGTTTTTCTGTAGTGTTCTGAAGTGTTTCGATAACTTTCAATAGTATATCTATATAGTGTTCACAGTAGTGTTTTAAAATGTTTTGGAGTGTTACAACGAACACTTCAGAACACTATTAAATTGTGTTAAAGTGTTTCTATAGTGTGTAATAGTGTATCAAAGTGAGTACGTTGTAGTGTTCTATATTGTTACGAAGAAAACTATCGAGAACTACAGAATATTTTCAATACTACACGACACTATTGAAGAGTTCAGTCGTGTTTCTGAAATCACGAAAAAACACTTTAACATACTGTAGAACACTATAAAGTTTTGTTGTTGTGTTCAAAAGTGTTTATATAACTTTCAACAGTACATCTATAGTATTCACAGTCGTGTCTAAAAGTTTTTGAAGTGAAACTTCTAATGGCTCGTTGGGAGTAAAATCGGTTTGAGAGCGTAACAATGGTTTGGAAGCAAAGGCTGGCGTAAGGAACAAAAGATTGGGAACAAAGCTTACACCATATAATACATGAACTGCTGCTATTAGGCAGCAATCGCGCGGCCTCACATAGACCGGGGAATGTGACCCCTTCTAACTTTGATCCTTATAAGGACCTTATAAGGGCCTCATAAGATTTTAGATTTCTTATGAGGACTTCATAAGGTTTTTATAAGGAGACCTTATAAGATTCTTATAAGGGATCAGAATCCTTATAAGGCAGTCTTATAAGGATCAGAATCCTTATAAGAAATCTAAAATCTTATAAAGCCCTTATAAGGTCTCCTTATAAGAACCTTATAAGACCCTTATAAGGTCCTTATAAGAATCAAAGTTAGTAGGGACGTCACGGACGACGAATGCTCGGCATACATTCAAAACGCTAATTCTTTCATGATTTTCGATAAATAGTAAAGATAAAACCTACATTTTCAGTTGTAACTTTTCGATTCATTTTATAATAATTACAATTAAAAGAATTATTTGTTATTTAATGAATGATAGTGGAAAAATATAATAAAAACATTATTTCCAGACAAATGAAACAAAAATTCAATATCTTATACTTTTTTTTTTAAACTTACTTGATATTGATATATAAAATTAAATATAAAATGATAATTCTAAGATGAATTATAGAGAAATGGTCAACATGAAACCTACATTTTGAGTTCCATCTTTTTCATCTGTTTTATAATGGTGACTATACAGAGATTGATTGCTTAACATAAATTATATACACATAGAAAAATATTACTTTATAAAAAAATTATCATCTGAAAAATCAAAGTGAATGTCTTATTTTAAGTGATACTTAACTTGAAAAAATTATATTTTCATTATTCTAAAATGGAAAGAATATCAAGTTAATTATTCTGAAATTAAAAAATATAAAACTGTCTTTGTTTAATACATATGTTGAAAATGTAAAACTTACAATTCACATTTCTAGTTCTAAATTTTAAGGGTAATTTCATTATGATAACGTTTGAAAAAAACTCGTGTGATAGAGAACTCGCCAGAGAAGTGAAACTTCTCACGGTGAACTACTGCAAGTTTAATTCAACAAAAAAAAAGTTTGTTCAATTTCATGAGAAAAAAAACTGATGAAAAACCAAAGCATGAACTGCATTTAAAACCTTGAAACTGATTATACATAACTCAGAATGTTCTTTATCACTGTGTATTTATCTGATTATATTAGAATCGGAATTTTAAGCGAGTGAAATTCAAACATAAATTTAGAATTTGACAACAAAGATTTACTTTACTTCCACAGCTTAAATCGTATGGTACACATACAATGTGGGAAGAGTAAAAATTTTTCGTCAAATTCTAAATTAAATCTTGAATTTCACCCGTTTTGAATTCCAATTTTAATTTCATCTGCTTCAAGCTACAGTTTTAAACGCAGTTCATGCTTTGGTTTTAATGGTTTCTTCAGTTGTTTTTTCATGAAATTAAATGAACTTTCTTTTTCGTTAATTCAAACCTGCAGTAGTTCGCCGTGAGAAGTTTCACTTCTCTCGCAAGTTTTTAAACACACACCAGTTTTTTATGTGTTCCAAATAACACTACAGAACACTACTGCCCTACTAACTTTGATTCTTATAAGGATTCTGATCCTTATAAGACTGCCTTATAAGGATTCTGATCCCTTATAAGATTCTTATAAGACTGCCTTATAAGGATCAAAGATAGTAGGGTGAATTGTGCAAAAATTTGCAACGTGTGTAATATGTATAATATTTGTAAGATGTGTAATAGTATATCAAAGTGAGTACATTGTAGTGTTATGTAGTGTTGCAGGATGTTACAAAAAATACTATTGAGTACTACAAGATATTTTTCATACTACACAACACTAATGAAGTGTTCAGTCGTGTTTTTGTAATTTTCTAATATTTTTATCAAGTTAAGTTCTCTGTAGCGTTCAATAGTGTTTTTTCGTGGAAGTACAATCACTTTCATTTGTTTTTATAGTGTTATCCCTACTAATATTGATTCTTATAAGACTCCTTATAAGAATCCAATATCTTATAAGACTGCCATATAAGAAATGGAATTCTTATAAGAAGTTTTTTTCTTATAAGGCGACCTTATACTATTCTTATAAGACTCCTTATGAGAATTCGATTTCTTATAAGGCTGCCTTATAAGATTTTTTTTTATAAGGCTGCCTTATAAGAAATCAGATTCTTATAAGGAGTCTTATAAGAATAGTATAAGGCCATCTTATAAGAAAAAAATTGTTATAAGTGCCTTATAAGGTCACCTTATAAGAATCAATATTAGTAGAGACATGAAGCCTTGACAGCTGAGTGGTCTAAACTCTACGCACTTGCTTTCAATTTCGCAGTTCGATGGTACGAGTCCGACCTTGGGCAGGATTTTTTAAAATTATTTTCAATAATACTATAGACTCGATGTAGCACTATTGACTCAGTGTAACACTGTGAACATTACGAGATACTATTGCCCAATTTACTACAGAACACTACAGCGTACTACTGAGTAGTGTTCCATCTGTAGTGTTCAATAGTTTTTTTTGTGAGGGTAGGTTCATATGTGAATAAGGATTAGGTTGATTTCAGTAAACTTTTTCTGCATGTACGCTTACTGCACATTAAATGTGGGAAATTTCAACTTTTTTACTAACAACAACAGCAAGAAATTATATTTCTGTACAACTAATAAGCAGCGAATTATAAGTAAATCATTTTCGTAATTGCTAAACTATTGAAATTTTGTATTGCTGCTTTCACATAGTTTAGTAGGCATTTTATGTATGAACAAAAATGGCGGATCATTGCATTTTTCACAACCTGTGAGCGGAAAATTGAAAGATTTCGGTTTTCATTGTACATGGAATATGTTGGTTAATTGTCACTAAGTTTCCATTCTAACCGACTCTACCCCATTTATAAACAATAGATTGTTTATCTTACAACCAAAGTAAATTGTTGAAAAACCTTGAAAATTTTCTGAACTCGAAATTTGATCGATATCACTTTGTTCTCTATTGGTAAAAAATTTATTGCATCGAGTTTCAGATTTTGAGCAGCATCTGTGTGTTGATAATCATCTGACGTGGATAGTTATGCGTTTATTTATAAACTAATTCACGACAAAACTTCAATTTTTTGACGATTTTTTTTTTTTTTTTTTTTTTTTTTTCATTTGGATTTTTTTGCTGATTCAAACACTTTTATTCTTTCTTTAATCTTTATGTTTATACTTGATGGCCCTGATGCGACGAGAGAAGTAGGAACCCTTTAAATAATAAGACAAGAAAAAACAAGTTTCACGCAATTTGATTCGATTTGCGCGAGCAAGAAAATTAAGTTTTGATTGTAAAAGATTCTTTTATTTTTAAGACGACTCGAAAGACTTTCTCCTTTCGTCTTTCTTTCACTTAACCAGTTTCTGTTTTATGCGTCTTTTTTGCACTTCAGTTTGTTCCGAGTCGTCTTAACCAAAAATTACAGCGTTCTATAGTGCTCTGTTGGAAAGGCACAGATTTTTACTGTTATTTTTATTTCAAAGTTTTTATATATGAAAATTTTTGTAAAAACTGACCTCGGTGACAAACTTGGTATTAAAGCGCATCTGAACAAAAAATGATTACTGTTGGAAATTTTATTCATAAGACGGAATTACAATGTCAAAACAAAATTTTGTTCTAAGGATAGAATTTTATGATAGAGAAAACATATTTTTGTTGCTTTTTAGTAAATAGTTTGTCGCTAAGATAAGTTTTTGAAAAATAAATTTGTACTAAAATTATAATAAATAAAAAACTGTTTGAATTTCTACATAAGTGACAAGATATCCTCAACTGAATCTTGAATTGAATGAAACGAATTTGCTCAAGTCTAGAACGCTCGGGTAATTTAACAATAATTTAGAGAAAGAGTCTTATTTTTGTAACGACAAACAGTAACAAAAAATATGTATGATTATTTTTCAATCAATCAGCACCCAATTATAGTATATACTTCAACTTTTTCCGCGTATGTTACTTCACTAAGTTCTTAAAGATATCAATATCACGTAAAAAGTTAAATATTTTTCGGATTGGAGGGGTTTTATGGAAGAAGTTTTTCCCTGTACGCGGAAGGAAGAGAGCTTGCGAAAAATATTTTCCTCCGGATCCGGAGAGGAGAAAAAATTGCGAAAAAAGTTCCTCTCCGGAGAGGAGGAATGTTTCGAGAAATTTTTTTCCTCCGCATCCAGAAAGGAGGAAGATTGCGACAAAAGTTCCTTTCCGAAGCCAGAGAGGATAGAAAACAATTTCACTCCGGTTCAATACCCTGACTATTATGATTTTGACATTCATTATTTCTCATTTTTTTCGAGTTTTCTTCTTTGCGAAGAATTCGATAAAACAAATTTTATCGAAAATTTATTAATTCGGAGCTCTAAATACAAAGGGAAGAAGACATTTTTAATTCATCAACACAAATTCATGAGAATGTTGTTAACTCGGTTTTTGGATGCAAAATATTCATAATTTGAAAAATTTCTCAACCTAAACATCACAATTACAAATTGTTCCCTCCTCGAAATTTTTTGCTTTTGTTTTCGATTCTTATTTTGTTGTGAACCCGACGAAAAAATCTTCATGAAAAGTGTTAGAAATTCAAAAGACGTAACGATTAATCTTTTAGTAGTCGATATCGGCCAGGTGTATTTTTTCATTTAAAAGTCTGAGTCATGACTTCATTACTCAAACATTAATTTTTGTATTTTGCAATTGACGTAATTTTTGAGTTACACGATAGAAAATTTTCAACTGTCCAAGAATTTTACGACGAAGTTTATATTTTATCAAATAGTAAAATTTAAAATTCTCTTTGCTGCAATGACAGCTTCTCAAAAATGCAGTAAATTTGGTTTTCGATACAAACTAACGGTTTATTTTATGTTAAAGAGAATTCAATCTTGAAAAATACTCATACAGCAATTATGCGAACAAAAATACTGAACAGTTAATTTTTTGATTATTTGGATTCTAAAAATAACGAATTCCCGTACATTTCAGAAAATCCTTTACACTACCCGTATAATTCGGTTTTCTGTCAAATTCCCACATTTCTCGTACAGTAGACACCTTGTCAAAACCCTTACCTGAAAGTACGCGTAAGATTCCCGAAGAACCCAAATCCTCAAGATCCTGTCCTGCCCGGCCGTCGCCAAAAGTTGTCCGCAGGCTGAGAACTTCATGCAATAAACAGGCCCAATATGTTTCAAATCTTGCATGTGTTGCAAAGCATCGAATTCGTAGGGCTCTTTATGACTGTGGGAAGCCTTCAATTTGATATATTGCTGTTCACCAGAATTAACGTCATCTGCCATGTCCCTCATTTCTTCCTTATGCGTCGCGTGGAATACCTCTTGAGCTATGGACTTGGGTTTGTTAAGATTCATTGTGTGCAAAGAGAGAGGGTTCATGCACCGGGGTAGTTTGTCTTCCGCTATACTCAATGGCATTTTTTCGCCAGTGTCGAGATTCAGGACGGTCACTTGTTCGAGGATTTCCTATGCAATCAAAATTATCAAAATATATCAATAGCTGAATACATATTTGCTATTAATTAATCAAGTAACTATTATTAACAGTGGAATATGCAGAGGTGGGAGGAAGGGGGGGGGATTCAGGGGTTCAATTCGGGAATTGCATTAAAATGAATAATAAAAACAAGTGCAAATAATAAAAACTATACCTACTGAAATAAAGAGGACATGGCAAATGTTTCATGTAAGTTTTCTCAAAGTTTAACAAGATTTAGTATTCTTCATGTTGCTTACTTGAAAATAGCAACATTCATAACTTAGGAAGAGTTTTTTCTCTTATAGAATTTTCAATATGAATGTTTAGATAGGACAATAAAATAAATTTTGAAAATAACTTTAACATAGTTAATGGTGAAGAAGATTTGAAATCTATGAAAAAAAATGTTCCCGTATAAATTTTATTAAATACTTCTCAGACACGATACATATACTATTATAATACTTGATCTATAAGACTGTGAACTCCAGAGTATCAAATTCCAAAACACGTTTACAGCAAATTATAGAATTACTAGAAATGTATAAATATTCTAAAACCCTACATCATTTTATAAATACAGAAGAACATGAAGAGAAAATGAATCAATTAAGTATTTAAAATCTATGTAGGTAATTTCTCAGAAATCTATTAACATACCGAAAATTCATAAAGATTTCGATTCTAGAGCATCAAGTTTTACAAATCTATAAAGAAATCTAAAGAATACTTGAGATTCATAAAATACTAGAGAATACTTACGAGTTTCATAAATGGGTCAGAATTTCTCAAACGAGTCACCTAAATTCGATGAAGATTCGTTTTCACTTGAAAATGAATTTTTCCGATAGTGTTTACCATTACTAAGGTGGACCCAAACTGATTTCGCTCAAAAATTTTTTTTGTTTATAATATTAACAACCAAAGTTTTTCGTCATTTTTTTTCAAATTTGTTGCGGGTGATCTAGATTTTCGATTTTTATGCCTCTTGCGGAAATCGAATCGTAATTTAACATAGATTTCCCATGAATCTTTTCGATTCGGAAATTGGCATTTTTATATATATATATTTTTCCATTTGTTCATAAAAAATTGATAAACAAATGTGTTCTTAACCATGTTTTGACTAAAAAAAAACCACATATACTTAATTTAATTGTCTTCCATATTCCGTTAAGAAAAAAATATTTAGGTATCATATAATCTTGACATCAGTTAATTTCATTTTAGCACAGAATAGGCAGTATTTTCAAGGATATCTAATATACTCCTTCAACGCATCACCTAGATTAGGTCGAAATTAATTTTCTATTGTAAATAAATTTTTTCTCAAGTGTTTGACATGTCAAATGTTAATTCAAAAAGATCACGTAGAAAAATTATATTGTAATCATTATTAACGATAGTTGTTTTTTGTCAATTGAATTTAGAAAAATATTACCGGCGATCTAATGTTAAATTTTTTTTTAAATTGAAAATAATGCAATCAAGTTAATTGTTTGTTACATTGTTTCTAACAATTGTGATTGATTAAGAATATTACATTTTGTTCATTTAAACATCTAAAAAATACCTACAATCTGCGAATATGTATTTTTTTTTTCAAAAATCTGTAGAAGTACAAAATTTTTAGAACTTCGATTCCTAGAGTATACGATTCTAGAAATCTCTAGAGCAATTTTCGGAAATACTGGAAACATGAAAAAATAATAGAAAATTCTCTGAACATCAAAAAATACAAAATTCCAGAAATCTGAGTAATACTTTTCGTCTACCATATGTAGATATTAGTTTTTCTAAAAATCTTTAAAAATACTATAATCAAAACTCTTCACCCTTAAAGATAGGATTCTAAAAATCAATAATCCCAATAAACAATCATACGACTTAAAATTTTTGATATTTGCAAAAATCTAAATATTACACTTTTGAAACCAGACATTCAAAGATTGAAGATTACAAATTCCCGATGAAAATATGCTGTCCCAATAAATGTCATCTCTAAAGAATGAATATTAAAAAACAAGTAAAATAAACAAATAAAATCAATTCATTTCGAATTATGATTAAAAAGGAAATTTCGTTTTTACCATGTCAGTGAGATGTTTCCCTGAATCTGTTCTGGTCCTCGCTGTCGTATTAAATTGCTTGATCATGTCTTGGTCCCCGGCTGACTTTCTTCTCTCTTTGGAACCTTGATATCTTAAACCTGGAAATTTGTGCGGTTCCGAAGAATATCGACGAATACTATGATTCGACACTGATGCAGACGAAGCATGATTTGATTTCCCTGTCAATACTTTCTGCAAAATTTCAATTTTTTCGAGTCTTTTCAATTCTTGTGCCGATGGACCTTCTGCCTTAGACTTATCTTCGTCCTAAAATAAAATCAAAGAAACTACAGAATTGTTTGCATGAACTGATTGAAAAAGCATATATGAAAGTCATTGTTTCTAACAAAACATTTATAAATGAGTCTACATCATGTGTGAAATTGAGACAAAGTTTGATGATACTAAATTAATTGATAATAATCGATATATTAGGTATTTTCGATCTTGCACCTTGATATTGATATAAATTTTTGGCATCATATTTTTTAATACATAGCTTTCTTCTAATTCCTATTTAATGACATCTTTTTCTTGCAAAGAGATCATCATATTACCTGAGGTTTCGCAACGTATTGACCTATTGCTTTGTTGGCTAGACTTGGTACAGTTGACACAGGAACTTGTGATTTTTGAGTTGATGGCTGAAAAAATATAAATTGCAGAATCAACCATTTTTCACTATCCATCAGTAATCATATCAGAACACAAATTACTGAAATAAATAATAAAAATCATTAAAAAAACAAAGTAAGCCATAGCAACTTCGCTTGAACTATGAGATTTCACTTTATTCTGGTTTATTTATTATTATTTGGCGCCACTGGAATATTTACTGAGATAGTATCCACTTTGACATTATTTTTCATACTGGCAACTACACTGGGTTCTCTGAAGACCGCAGCTTTTTCTTCTTGCGACGGAATCGAGTACTTCAACTTCCCATTGACTTCTTTTTCTCGTGTATCTTCTTTCAGTACGCCCTCAGGTACTGAATCTGACATTCCTGGAATTGCACAACCTTATCTTTATAGTCCACGTCTTATTTTCTCCCTTGAAATTCTAAATTATATTTAATACACGATTTTTTGGAATTCGAAATATTTCATCATAGATTACTCGATTAATCATTACATATAATCAAATACATGAATTCATGCAATCTCGAAAGTTAAGATCACTCAAATACATGTAATCTTGTTATCAAGCAACTCTAGATTACACTTGCTCAGAATGTTTTTATAGTCATCACTCCATCAAGTAAAGATTATGTGCTATATGCATTTTTAAGATAACACAAATAATAGTATATTGTGTAGCTAGGAGCAAAAACAACCGATTTAGAACGAGTGTTATTGTTCCGAGTTAAAACAGTAGAAATGAGCGTTGTTCAAAACTGTTTCGACATGGCAAATGAAGTATTGAAGGTCGACCGGAGGCTGGAGAGAATGACATTCGGCAGGGGAAAGGGGGGTCCTTTTTGGCCTGCTGGGTTTCCAAGGAGCCGAAAGAGCCTGCCTTTCACCTCGCCGATTGTAATTTGTCGACAGCCTGCGTGTTGGCCTGGAATACTTCATTTGTCACTGTCGAAACTTGTTTGGAAAAGCTCCTTTCTAGTGTTTGAGAGGCAAAAAAGTATTTATGTAAACATGATGTATTCGATTACATCCAATCTAATCTTTACTCAATGGAGTAATCATTACAAAAGTACTAATACGTTTCATCTGCAGTTGCTTGATTAACGGATTACATAAATGATGTATTTGATTATATATAATCTCGATTCGATAGGGTAATGGTTACAAAAATATTCTGAATAAATGCAATCTGGAGTTGACTGTTTAAAAATTACATATACTCAAGTAATCTCAATTTTCGAGATTTAATGAGCATAAGTAATCATGTAATCGGGTATTCGATTACATGCCACCTGTAATCGATTTTGTTATTAATTACATAACTTATCATTGAGGAGACTTCCGTAAAATCATTACGAGAAATTTTACAGAATCAAAACTTTCGTTTGTCATATTAAATTTTTCGTATGATATATAATAGTTATGTAACTTACATTTGGCATTCGACAAAACACTTGCAGAACTTATCTTATAAATTTTATAATATCTTTTACAAATGGTTTGCATGCACGAATGCACATCAGTTTGCGAGAAAGGTTGTAAAATAACTACCTATACCGTCGACAAAACTAAGAATGAAAACATTAAGAAAAAATTTTCCACGAATTGGCAGCTTTTTTATTTACAAAGGAATTCGGGAATTTTTCGTTCTTGATAAAAAAAATTTGGATTAAAAACTATACATTTCGAAAAGTGCACGTCCAATCGATGCGTATTTGAGTACCTAGTATTGAACATATGATCATTATGTGCTAATTGTCTCTTCAAACAAATTCCTGCAATGTTATCTAAATTCATAAATCCGACTTCCGGCAGTTTCGTATCTATTATATTTTTAACCATTTATTATCAAGTAACTAGTTTACATATATTGTATAAGTGCTATAAAATTTCAAAAAGCTATGCGGTTCTAAAATTTCAGGGAGTAACAATATTTACATTACTAACTATATAACGTAGGTAATTCAATAGTTGGACTTATTAGAATATTTGTTTCGATTTTAAAAGTTTTATATTGACAAACTTGTCATCCGAAACTTGTAGAATCCAAATTTCTATCATTTTAACGAAATTTTCATTAGAAATTTAAATTTTGTATTGTGCTGTCATGAAAAGTTTTTCATAATAATATTTTTTTGAAATTCAGATAGCAAAAAATACGCAGTTTATAATTTCAATAATGGAAAAAAAGAAGAAAACGTCTTAAATGTCAATATTTTACAAATTTCAAAATCAAATACGTTTTTTCAGAATATCCAATCCGTCAATTATTTACGATTCTCTATAAAATTCAGGATTCCAAGATTCATGAAAGCTCAACGATCCTAGACACAGTCTTAGGTTATAAATAAATATTACACCATTATGTAAATAAATCCAAACGTTCCAGAATTTGAAACTGAAAATTACAACAAATTACATGTAAATCACACACAAACATTGAAAGTTAGATCTAAAAAGCATAATATTCAGTAAATTCAACATTGTCTTCAGGCGTTCCGACATGTTAGTAGTAATAATAAAATCGTATTATTTTCACTTTATGTGATACGTTATTCCAGAAAATTTCCATATATTCATAACAATAATAGTTTTTTCAGTCATGCAACGATTTTGATAGGCAAAATAAGATTACCAATGATTATTAAGAAATAAATGTCCAAAAACGAGCAGAAAATTTTTTGGACTGGTAGAAGAAATAACATACAAAAGCTATGTTAAAAAAAGCCATGACTCAAACTGACTAAATCATTCGAGTTGGAAAAGGCTAACTAATATTTTCGGTTTTCTATAACACAATCATTGTTTTCATTAGATTCTTTAATTACCTGAGAGAATTCGTCTCGCACGAACCAGAGAAGTCTTATTCTGGAGACTCAAGGTGTCATACCCAACAATTCGGAAGGGGTGGGAAGTTTTTGAAGCCGATGATGGGTAAACTGCTTCGATAGAGGAAGTTTGATTGTCGGGGAATGAATTGTTGATAGGAATATCGTCGTCCTCCGCTTTCATTCGTTTTCGTAGATCACGGAATTTTCTTGAGCGCTCTGAAATGGCATCGGCACCGACATCTTTGGAATCGTCTTCCTAAAAATGAGAGCGTCATCCAAAAATTTTGAAAATAATCGAGTGTCCATTCAGCAGACCTTTGCGACCAATACAAACCCATAACGTGTCATATATTTATGCTGAATTTTAAGGAATAAATTAAAAAAACAAAAAAAAACAAAAACAAAATTTAAGTTCTGAAATAGAATTCTGAGTTTTGTCAAATTTAGCCAAGAAAGTTCAAAAATAAAAAATAAGATTTCAAGCTTCCAAATTATACAGTGTTTGATTCAAAATGTATTTTGAACATGTAAATTATAAATTTAAAAAATAAATAGTTCATTAAAGATTTACAAGTTTATTGAAGTTAACAACTGAAAATTTTGCAAATGACTTTATAAACTATTATTCTTTAATATGAATCTATTTCCTATATGAAACGACAAAGAAACTTCTGAATATGTTCGAAACATTATGTTTTCAGATTTAGCAAGAATGATGTTTGTTGACTATAAAATATTAGCATGGAATTCACAAAATGTATGCACGGCTTTTCGTTCATATCTAACATTAACGATTTCTTCAGCTTCAGCTAAGTGTTTTTTTTTTTTTTCAAAAAAAAAATTTATTAGGACATTTTTACACATAACTAATGAGTGAAGAGCGTTCAAGTCATCAATATATTCTGATAATTAAACATGAATTGAGTTAAGTTTCACTCTAAAAAAGAGTGGAACTTCATTATTTTCGATTGACTTTTCGTTAGAAGAAAGTATGAAATTATCGTAAGTTTGGACTCATTCTCATTTGTTTATTTCTCAGAAAGAGGAAATTCACTCTCATGAAGTGAAAATTCACTCTCAAATTGTAAATCGTAACTCTAGAAGAAGTTAAATTATAACCTTATATTCTAGTCAGCTTTTTATTATAATAAAAGTAAAGTTTTACTCTGAAAAGAGTTGAACTTTACTACTTATGAATGAATTTTCATTCAAAGAAAGCATAAAATTACTCCAAGTTTAGAAATGGTATATACATATATTTTTTCATTCAGGAAGAGGACATTCACTCTCATAAAGTGGAAATTCACTTTCAAAGAATAAATCGTCACTCAAAGAAAAGTTGGGGTTTAATATGATATTTTATTCAGATTTCTCTCTGAAAAATGAGTAGAGTTTTTTTTGTTGAAAAATATTGAGATTTAACTAACTTTTGAGTGTCTTTTCACACTAAGAAAGTAGAAAAATTACTTCAAGCTTGAATTATTCATATATATTCTGTTCTTAGGAACAGGAAATTCACTCTTATAAAGTGAAAATTCAACCCTTCTTTCTAGTTAGATTCCATTCTCAGGAATGAAGATTGAAAATAATAATAATGATGAATGAACAAAATGATTTTTAATTTTGCTTTCGTAAAATTAAGATTCTGGAATATTGTTATCACTTAACTTTTCAGCACTTATGTAGAACGAATTGTTATTTTCTCAAGATTTCAGTGAGTATGTTTTTAATGATGTGAAGGTATTTCATTTTTCCTGCATTATTCTTCATAAATTGTAATTTCGTTATTTATTGTTACAACTTTTATTTTTTTAAATCGAATGGTGACTTCATCGAATTTTCGCGAGGGGTTCGCTCACCAAAACCCTTCACTGCCTACGCGCCTGGCCAGGCTAATGATCATCAAACTGGTAGTAATTGCGTAGGTGTAATGAAAATTTCGTTTGAATTATTTTTACGATTGTTAAAATTTGGGGTTCCCCAGTCATTATACAATAGTTTAATTTCATACAAGTGATATTCAAACGAGTTTCATCATTTTTTGACGTAGATTGCTTTTTATTAAATTCAAATTCTATATTTTTTGTATGTGAAATTGTTTCTTTTGTTCTTCTAAATTACTCATTCTTGTGAAAATAAATACTTATTGCTTTCTACATGAATTATATTTTTTATTCAATCTAAAATTTTAATAAATTCACAAACTTTAGAACATTTTATTTCGAAACAAGTAGATTGAAGTCACGTCAAATTTAATAATCATTCTATTCATTTTTTCCGAAGGAAATGGAAATCACTTAAAGTTACATAATATTGAAAGATTTGGTATATAAATTTTCTGATGTAATGAAAGGCGCATAATGAATTGAGCAATTTGTTTCAATTATAATTTAGGGTGCATTTAATTTCAGAAAAGTATTTCAGAATAGTAAAAAAAATGTCAAACCTCGAAAAATTTGACTAAGCAACAAAAAATATTCTGTTGAAAATTACGTAAATCGTATTACACGTATTATTACACTCGAGTGAAAATTATTCATTTCTTAATCATCAAATGAACATTATCACGAACACGATTAAAATGGAAGAAGTCAAATCGACGTGCGAAGGAAACAACTAAATTGTTTTTACTTTTGCAATCATATCGTTGAAATATTTTGCGCAAGTTATAAGAAAAAAACGAAATAAAAGGTTGAAGAATATTGTCAAATGTCGAACACTCATGAATTTCGAAAAATTGAACAAAAACTTGTTTCGTAATCATCTTTTGAAGGAACTTACAATAAATTGACGATTGAAAAAATTCAAATGATTAGATTAATTTACAAACTCGCTCAAAAAAATTTCATGAAAAACGTTGTTAAAACTCGGAAACTTTAAAAACTTGTAAAACTCTCAATTTTTAGAATATTTTGAAAATCGATTATCCAAGAATTTTATAAATAGTTTGCTGAACGTGAAAGATTTACATAAAGTTTTTGCTTTTCCATAAATATTCGAATTTGAATATTATTATTTTGATTTTAGAAAAAATGGTAACCCCTTTAAAAAATTCTATTAGTACAAGGGTCTCAAAAATTTCAATTCACTTACTTTATTCGAAGTTAGAGCGCCGAGTCCAAGATATTAAAACATCACTGAAAAATTGTCTTAAAACGATTCATAAAAAAATTTAATTTTACGAAGTTCATGTAATGAATCTTGAATGGAAAAAAAAACCATCAGAAAACTGTCGATGATAAATAATTGACGCTATCGTAAATTTTTATTTTTGCAATAGCTGGTTTAACAGTATAATGTAATTGCTTTTAAGCGAGCTGATAAAAGTGAACTTTAATCTTCACATTTACCATTTTTGTAACTGTTTTACTAATATGAACTTTTCTCGACTCAAAAGAAAAACTACTAGAAAATCATTTTTTCATGGTAGCCGTTTTAAATGAGTGTGTTATGCTGCTCGCGGATTGAGCGTAGGAATACCCTTTTCACTCCGCTGCACGCATAACACACTCATTTACGCGTCTACCAAGAAAAGTACAGGTTAAAAATAGTATATTGCGTATCAAGGGGCAAAGCAACGCCTTCCCGTCGCGCGTGAAAAGGCTTTGCCCCGTGATGCGCACTGTACTTTTCTTGGTAGACGCGTAAATGAGTGTGTTATGCGCGCAGCGGAGTGAAAAAGGGATTCTTACACTCAATCCGCGAGCAGCATAACACACTCATTTAAAGCGGCTATCATGAAAAAATCTTTTTTCGAGTATGTAGCCTATCAATCATCGATTGATTAATTAGTCTTCATTTTAAAACCAACCATTCCATTATGAAATTTCAGAAATAAAACGTGTTATAAAAATTAAACTTATTGTAAAGCTTTGAAATTCTGTTGAAACCAATATCATACTCAGTTTTAGAAACATTCGAAGATTTTCTTAATGGTAGACGATGTAGAATGTTCGTAGTTCTAATTTATTGTGCGCAATTTAGAATCAACATTATATTAATTCACGGGAGAACTGAAATTCTAATAATTTACCGCTCCAAGAGATCCAAACTAAATTGAGAAACGTTGATTATGAAAAATTTATTTCACTCGTTGGCATTTCCTTTGACAGACTTCAGTTTCTCTACTTGATCAGAGGGAATTACGTTACACGAAAAATATTTTGTTCTACGTGTTGCGTTCGTTTTCGTTACTACTTGAAAAAGTTCGTGAAAATTTCCACTCTTGTGGAAAATCTAATAAGAAAATACATGCACACTTGGAAGACAAGTGAGAAGAGATTTGAATAAAATGAAACACGTTTATAGAGGTGGAAATAAACATTTCTACAAATGACACTTGAAAAACACACGAGGAATAAAATTTCGCCCGACTTTTTGTTCGATTTTACGGGAATTTCTTTTGGTTTAGAGTTGCAAGCTATCTCAAATATTCTATTAAAAGCAAGTACCCGACAAAATAAAATTATTTGAACGAATACCTTCTCTGGATGTTGCATGATGTTCACTTGAATAAAAACTTGAAGGCGTACGTCTGTTCAAGTCTGTAGTAGAACGTAGACTAACATAGTATCAACTGATTTCATCGTTCTTACTACTTACTGTCAGCTTTGTTCAGCAATGATTATAAAATGTACGAACCAAAAAACAATGAAGATACAAGTTACTCACCCATTACTGTATGAAGGAAACGATTTTTTGATAGCATCATTTTTGTACTTTTTCTATTTACCGTTTGGAACGTACCTGAAATTATTTTGTCGTTACTCGTTATTTCGAGTAGAAATAAATTCCTGGTTATTTATTTTTTAAATGTATGGAAAGAAAAATTTTTTATCTATATTCACTACCTTATCAAACAAGGCTCATTTTTGTAAATCTTGACGAATGTAAATTCAGCGTTTAAAAGTTTCAGAATAATTTTTATACGTATGATTTGTTGCTAGACTGATATTAAAAATGTATATGGTTGCAAGAGTGTATTATTCAGTTTTGAACCTACAAAATTTTTCGAAATGAACGACAATGTTGCGTATCTGGAGATTCGTTTCAAAAATCTGGCTGTAGCGATGTAGGAAGATAGGCAAATGCACCTCTGTTTTATCCAATTTTCTCTGTATTTTAACCGCGAAACGATGATATTTCATGACACGGGCAACTTCTTCATGAATATATTATATTTGGCTGCATCGATAAATACCTCGAATGAATTATTAATATTCGTTTTAAATAATCATATTTTTTCTTACTTATTTCACACAGGAATATTAATTTCATCGTTCTTATTGATTTTATCTCCTCAATTCTATATAGTATTCTTTTAGAATTTCTTACATTCGCAACTTTTTTTGCTTATGAAGATCATGAAAATTTAGCAGAAGTGTTTTGTAAGTAATTTTATTCGCATTAACCATTCAACGATTTACATATTTTATATAACGTTATTTTTGACACTTTTTAGGATAGGGAAAGTGAAGGTTGCAAACCTTCTGTAGAGGGTAGTTCTGCTGTGAGTAAATTTTGTGTACTTTGGAGAAAGATTTTGCCCGGGTAAGAATCTTAGATTGAAAACGTAATAAAAATCGATTTTCTAGTAGAAATTCCGTTTTTTACTTAGCAGAAAAAAGATGAAATTTAAACGAACAATGCCTTATTAGAGCATGAAACGGATTACATGCGGTTATTTAAATTATTTTACCGTACGAAAAGAAGAGAAAAAGCATTGAATGAAATCAATCCGACGTGGAAAGTACCATATCGGAATTTATTTAGTCAATATTAAGAAAATGCATGTATTGTAGAGAACAATTAAGTTCATATCTGAAGCTATTTTTGAACAAATTTCCAAGTTTTAAGGATTGAATTTTAAAATAACACTTCCACCGAAATAATGATTTCCAAAACAATAAAATTCCAGGTGTTTAAAGTTTTCAACCTTTTAATTTAAACTCTCGAGCCCCTTGAACTCAAAAATTTCAGTAGCTGCGAAATTTATGTTATTGAATGAAAAGTTTTACCTTCTGAACCCTTGAATTCCGAATTCACGTCTTTTTGAGTTTAGAAAATTGCGAAATTTGAACCAAAATTATGTTTAATGATGTTTCATTCAACTTCATTTTTATTAATATTTCATAATTACATTACTATAAAAAACAGTTAACCAGATTGCAATTTTTTATGTCACACAGGTGTCATAGTACTCAGATTTTAAACATGTCTAAATTGCAACCAGATACAAAAACTTGAATTTTTCTTATTTCATTAAGTTCCATCCTGAAATTGTAGAAAACTCTGCGTTTGTAAAATGGAGATGCAATAATATTTAAAATTTTACTTTTTAACCCTTCAAAAGAAGTTTTTCGATAACATTCTCGATCTGAGTAAAGATTTGATGAAAAAATCCATACTTCCTACTAAGATATAATCAACTGAAATTAACATGTGTGATATGAAAGTCATATATTTCCCCTGCAGAGTTGCGGAAAAAAAATTGGAAAAAAATAACTGTTTTTTGGAGTAAGAAAAATACATGGGTATCAACGACCAAGAACTTTAAAAGAATAATGGTCATTAGTATGAATATTGATCAATTTCTTACGCATAAGATAGTCGACAATCTTTCTTTACTACTTATAACCATTTTTCTGAAAAAAAATTATGAATATATTTCAATTCTGGATAACAATTTCATCAATGATTTTTACTGTTTGTTGTCGAAAAGTAAAAATATTCATAGTCCCCGAAGAAAGGGGGCAAGAAAAAACCTGGCTCGGATATCCCGAAAGTCATTCATGCTTTTTCCAAATGAGAGAAATCTGTTCGAGGGTTCAAAACGCTACACAAAGACCGCCCGTGACGCGGAGATGATGCAGACCTTGTTTATTCGAAAATACGTGGGATCATCATTCTAATGCTTAAAAAAATTTTTACTCGATTTTTTGTTTCAGACATGGAATCCTTCGGTAGTTCGATTCAAGAGGTCTTGAGTAACTATTACAGTGGACTTTCGTTCAGGCTTTTTTGAAAAACCTTCATTTTCTTGAACAGTGTAATTGATTATGTGGCGGTTATATAAATGAAAAGAATTTAATGTTTGAATAATTGATAATAAATGATTATGAACATAATAAATTAATGGAATTTATTTTACAATAAGAATGTGTAAAATTGAAATACCCACAGAACATCTCCAATGTATAAAGATTAGAATTAATAAAAACCGAAAATTAAATTACAATCGCGAGGGAACCTAATGAAAAAAGTGAGATACAAAAGTATTGAAATCGCAGTATTGAATTAATATGCAAGGAAAGTATTTAACTGTTAAGTAATCTTGCAACGGATTGAAAAAGTGTATTGAGTTTACACAATTTTTCAATCTTCAATAGAAAAAATCATCAAAAGTTAATGAAGTATACCGAAAATGGAATTTAAATTAATTATGTGATGAACAATTACATTTGAGTGATGAACAATAAAATTTTTTTACCACCGGTTTTTGCGGTGAGTACATTTAATGCGGTCACGGGAAACTTTCTAAAATTAATGTTTTGTGAAAATGTAAAATAGTCTCAGAAATAAAAGTAGGTTAAAATTAATTCATGTGCTGCTGGCAAAGTTGAGAAAATTACTGTTTTATATGTCACATAATATGTAGAGGCACAGTGATGCCACTATTGCTATCGCATCTTTTATACTCTATTTATGTTTTATTTTTAATTATTTTCTTAGTTAAGGAAGTTATCATTTTAAGGTTAATGACACAAGTTCTTAAAGTAGAAACACTTGATTGAAGAGCAAGAATCAGCTGGTCTATCAGAGTGATGCAAAATATATCTCATTTAATAATACAAAAAACGTGTCAGTAGCTCCCAACAAGTATGTTACTTTGGTGGTGTTCGAATTATTTAAGAAATTTTTTATTGGGTTGAGTTTCCTATAGAAAACTGTATCTAGTCAAACTTTGGCATTACTTATCTCAATTTTAAGTTATATGCCAGTTACAATAACCTATATATATAATAAAGTAACATCAGCTCAGTAATAAGGGCTCAGTAGATATTATGAAAGTTAATATTATGACCGAAATTCTATTCAGCATTAAAAGGTTGTTTCTTTTACAGCTGCACACGAATCAATTTTAACCTACTTTTGTTTCTGAGAATATTTTACATTTTCACAAAACATAAATTTTAGAAAGTTTCCCGTGTCCGCATTAAATGTACTCACCGTAAAAACCGGTGATAAAAAAATTTTATTGTTCATCACTCAAATGTAATTGTTCATCACATAATTAATTTAAATTCTATTTTTGGTATACTTCATTTACTTTTGATAATTTTTTCTATTGAAGAAAAGAAAATTGTTCAAACTCAATACACTTTTTCAATCCATTGCAAGATTAATTAACAGTTAAATACTTTCCTTGCATATTAATTCAATGCTGATTTCAATATTTTTGTATCTCACTTTTTTCATTAGGTTCACTCGTGATTGTAATTTAATTTTCTGTTTTTATTCATTTTAACCTTTATACATTGGAGCTGTTCTGTGGGTGAGGGGGGAGGGTTAGGAGGGGGAGCGGGATTTAATTTAGTTTTTCATTAAAAAAAAACTTTCATTTTCGGTTTGAAATAGTTCCTTGGTGTTCCCTGCGTAAATAAAGAAGTTCTTCGTGGACTATCGGAGAACTATTATTATTCCTCTTGTAGTCCTTCATGGAACGATATAAGCACTATCTGAAGGCTGTAAATTTTTTAGATAAATATCAGCCAGAGATTCACAAAAATAGCAACGGATGATTACAAATTACAAATTCTAATAACTGATTAATGCGCTTTTACTTAATGAAATGTACGATAATTGCATTCTGCATCATATGTACAGAATTTATTATTTCAACTTTTTTGTAAACACGTATTCTCAAGATGGAAGTTTCTGCAAGACCCATGACCTTTTCTCTGCTTTCTATCACTGATCATGTACCTGGTGCCAGATTCACAGAATTTATTTGTTTGCACTTCATGTTATATTAATTTATATATAAAAATTATATTTTTCGTAACAATAAAATGCTTGTTACAATTCTATTGGTCTGCTTATTACCAATCAGTGAAATCAGTCATCTAGTTCGCAAAGCTAATTCGTTTCAAATAAGAATAACATTGATTTTATGTTGAAAAAATGATGACAAAAAAGTCTTCTATAACGATTAAAAAAAAAGACAATATGCAACTTCTAGCAACTTTAATTCCAAACTATCTGTTAGAAATATAAGCCTACACGGATTATTTTTGAAAATTAGGTGCATGATTCGTAATTAGCAGCCAAAAAATCCATAATGAGCAAGTGCATCTTGCGAATACAGTTTCATTTTTAGACATTAGTTTATTGAGACCAATAGTTAAAGTAGATAATTGTGCAATGCTAACACCAGATCAATTATTAATGACCTATATTACTAGCATTAGTATATGTGGCGTGCGAACTCAATAATTTTTCAAATATTTGTTGAATCAAGCATTAACAAACTTATATTAAAATTTGATGCCAGATCCATAATAATCAGCGTACGAAATAATTTAGAAAAACATAAGAATCTCGCAAATAATATAATTCTGTGGCTTCCCGCTATAATCGAGAAAGTCACTTGTGCCATAAGGCTCAGTTAACATGATATTCTGATAAAATTTTGAACGTTATGGCATGTGTAACTTTCTCGGTTATGGCTGGAAGTCACAGAATTATCAAACGTGATGTCTTTGAACTCTTATAACTAAAATCTCTGTATTTTTTATTAAATTCCGTTTCGTTTATATAGTCACTGTATAAAAAAAAAAAAACAGAATTTTATTCAAAAAACCTGATATTTTATAAGGAGTTTTATAAAACGTTTATAAAAGCCCAAGTCACAAGAGAACAAATCCTAAAATGAATAAATTATCTATATCTGGCATTAAATTTATGATCAGCAAACTAGAAAATCATGGAGGGCGTATGCTACGTCAAAAAACTAATTTAAGAAAAAAAGTTTCAACAAATCAATTTCGCAAAAACTGACACCAGATTCATTATCAGCGCACCTTAGAACTATGAAAAGCATTTGCATCTTGCGAAAAAATTCGATATTCTAAGTAGTTGTTTGCATTTATTAGACTATAAAATGTCGGTCAAAATCTCCAGAGATTCCGATTCTTCAATATTTGTAGCTTGCTAAGGTACCATCAGTGAGCTCGAGTGATTCCGCTTTCTTTTGTAGCCTCCTGGAAACAAAAATGTCATAACAAAGCAACTTCTTCTGTGTCAAAAAAATTGCATAGAAAATTCTTGTTATTTTTTATTCGTAGAGAAACGGCAAAAATGTTTTCCATTTCAGGCGACAATTTTCACGCAAGTGTATAAACGAGCTAGTGCTTAGAAATTCGAATGGTGCGATTTCTAATAACTCATTCTAATAATAGGATCCATTTATATAAATTAAACAATTATAGGGAAAACAATGTTATTCAAGGGAAAAGAAACTTGAATACTGTAATTTTTATTCACAAAGTTTAAATTCTAATTAATATCACTTGATACATAAAAATTTGTAAGGAATTTTGGATTTTGAATACATTGATTCATAAGTTCATGTCACTGCAAAAAGTCGAAAAATTGCCAAAAGGGATTGAAAAATAAAAAAAACCTCTGTCAAGTAGATAAAATTCATTATTTCAAAACTTCATACATATTTGAAGTACAAACGTTTCGAACTAACAAAATAAGGTTACATAAATCTCAAAAGTAAAAACTCGAGTAATTAAAAACAAGCAGTTCCCAAAAACAAAAGAAAATTCCTAAATTCACTAGGGAACGAATTTTCAAAAATGAAAAAAACGAAAAAGTTCAAAAAATAAATCTCTGAATATATTTAAAACCATAATTAGAGAATAAAAAAATGTATTGGAAAAAACATTGTTACAAAATTTTTTTTTATTGCAATTAAAATTTTTTATTTCAATAACACACAGTGCGACTTTCTATAAGAAAAGTATATCATGTAACTAGGACATTAATTTTACATTTACGAGAGTGAAGTTTGCAGACCGAGACGAAGCCGAGATTTACAATCACACGAGTGAATATAAAAAATCTGTCCTTGTTACGTACGATGTTTTATGTACCAAGGGCTAAACAACGAATTTAGAGATCCAGAACTGGACGAAATCAATTGTTTATGCCAGAGGTATATAAATATAATAATGTTATAATTTATTGAATAGTTTATTTGAATGTCCGGAAGCAGTTCTGGAGCAGACCTCCGGGCGCATAGATGAAATTTGAAGCTTTCTGTCCATATCGCCTGTGCTCACAGAATGAAAGAAACTCACATGCCAATGTCGGGCATTATAACCTTGATCAAATACGATGAGTATAAATGGAAAATTTGCGTTGATCTGAAATATCTAACAATTTAGACAGGCCTCTAGGGCGACTACACCAAGTATTGCTGTTTTCTCTGCTTGTGGGATAGCCGTCAACGACGTGAGCACTATATTAGAAAAGTTTGGCCTGAACGAGTTGAAAGAATTCCTGGTACATACTACATCTCATATCGACCATTAGTCATTATTATTATTATTTGTTTATTATTTTTCCACCACTGCAAATCAAACTTGGCTTAATAAAGCAGTTTGCCGAAGCCATCAGAGAAAATTCACCAGCATTCGAATATTTGAAGTCAAAGTTTTCAAATATTTCATACGCAAAAATTAAAGAAGGCGTTTCTGTTAGGCCTTAAATTCGCAAACTTTTCAAAAATGACCAATTTCAAAAATCCTTGAGCTCCCAAGAAATGGATGGATGAAATCGCTTCAGAAATGTTTTTGATGGATTTCTTGGAAATTGGCGTTATCACAATTACGAGACATTAGTGGAAAATATCCCGGCTGGAAAAACGAAACTGGCGCAAAAATGGCCCAGGCTAGGTTGTCCCCACTTCTGGCAAGGGCCGAACAAGGAAAACCTTGTCTGGGCCAGGCAAGGGTGCTAACGCTCATTTTAGACTGGCCCAGATCAGGATTTCTGATCATGCCTTATTTCACCCAATTCAAGTTCGCCTAACATGGGCCCGGTAAGGCCCTTAAAGGGCAGGCCTCTAATAAGCAAGCCTGGATAGGGCCTGGATAGAATTAGGGTATGCCACGATGTATTTCCAGCCGGGATGTTGTCTATTAATCAGAAAATTGGAGTTAAAATGTCATTGAAATTACATTTTCTCCACTCACATCTTGACTTTTTCCCGAAAAATCTTGGTGAGATGCCTAACTAACAAGGTTAAAGTTTTTATTAGGACATCAAAGTGATCGAGGCCAGGTACAAAAGGAAGTCACATGATTGGGGGATACGTCTAGTTTTTGGCATTCTCGGACAATGACAAAGAGGAATATCACAAATCGAAATCTAAAATATTCTTCTAAGAAATAGTGAATTGAGATCAACGGTGCTTCATTTGATAACATGAGTTAAAACAACTAGAATTGATATTATAACAGTAAAAAAAAAAAATTGCATTTTTTATGATCTTACACTTTTTTATGTAAATGCAAAAATGAACGTGAAGATTACACATTCATTAAGATCAGCATATACCAAAATGTTTGTTATAAAATTTCCTTCAAGATAGGTAAGAAAAACTCGGGATTATCTTTGCCGGTTGTATAGATTTTCGACGTCAAAGTTTGATTTATTCGACAAAAATGAGGTTTTCGTTAAATTTACTTCCTGACATTTTTGACGATATCTTTCGAACGGGTAAGTCAAATACACTCGATTCTACATCGAACAAGCAGCTCAGGACCGTGATCTTCGTTGCCTTGGAGTAAGTGAAGGGATCCCACTCTTGAACGACTGCGTAGACTGCACAAAGTGAGATGCGTGAGAGTCAGTCGGAGCTAGACAGTTGAACGCGTCGGAATATAAGAAAGCCATAGCTTTGTGGTTGCGGGACGCGCGGGAGAAGGGAAAGTGTTGAATAGCTATTTGCATTACGAGGGCTGAAAGTCAACAAATGCAACTGAGGGTGAATTTTGCTTCCCGAACGTAGTAAGGGAAGCACTCACCCGACAGTTGCATTTTTTTGACTGAAGCTCGCTGAAAAATGCACGCTATTTTTCACAATCCCTTTATTGAGTGATCGATTTGTGAGCCTGTCAAGTGAGTGTGCAATACAAACCCTCGAACTAGTCACATACAGAAGAAAAATATATTGCGGTTCTGAAATATTGTCTCTTTCAACCCATGTCACTTTTCATCCCGCTTCTAGACCAATCAGATGCTCGGGTTACTTTTCATCCCGCTACTGTCGGTTATGCAGTCTACTCGGCTGCCTTCGGCCACTTCCGCCTCGCTTTGCAGGCGATGAATATCGACCATTCAATAATTCAATAAAGGGATTGTGAAAAAAGAGTTCCCGCTCGCTCGCCACAGGACTTTGGTGGAAATGAGGGGTACTCGCTCGCTCGTGATTTCCACGCTCTTTCGCTTGGCTTGCTTGTTCGATGCACGCGTGTTCGATGTAGAATCGAGTGTAGCCACAGTAATAGCTAATTTGATCAAATTGTGCGAATTCTTCAGAAAATAGAAAAATTATTATAACGCTTAAATTCTCTGGCTGACCTTTTCCTTTTTTCACATTTTTCTATGTTTTTGGGTGCCTCGATCACAGTGATCACAAAAAAAATATTTCACTTCTGTTGCAAAATCGTTGTAAGACAGTGTTATTTATCTCTCTATATTATGAACAAACTTGACACCCCCACTGCCCCCGCTGCCACCGCCACCCCCACCACCATGTCAATCAACTCAAATCAACTCAAATGAACTCGAATTAACTCAAATGAACTCAAATAACTTGACTCCTCGCTGCCCCCGCCACCGTGTCAGCCGATCCTCCTGTCTTCCTTCCCCTCCCTTCGCCCATCCTCCTCCTATCCTTCCCTTCCACCGCTCCCCTCCCCCATCCTTCCTCCTCCTCTACTTTCTCCTTCTCTCCCTCCTACCCTTCACATCCATCTTCTTCCCTCCACTCTCCTTCTCCCATCCCCTTTTTCTTCTGCCCTCCCCTTCTCCGAGCCTGCTACTTGCCATAACAACTGTTGCTATTGCCGCCCCTGCCGTTCATAATGCTGCTACCGCTGTGTATTTAAATTCTACTACCTCCCCTCCTTTTCTATCCTTCTCCTTCCCTCTTTCCTTCTTTCGCTCTGCCATCCTTCCCTTTCTCTCTTATCTTCTGCTTTCCCCTCCCCTCCACGATCCATCCAGTTTGCCATGGAAACCTTTCCTTTAGCAAGTGGCAGCCTCAGGGAAGGGGAGGGGAGAAGAAAAAGGGAGATACGAGAAGGAGAGTGGAGGGAAAAAGACGAATGTGAAGGGAAGAAGGGGGAAGTAGTGGAGGAGAAAGGATGGCGAGGGGAAGGGATGGGAGGGGAAGGAGGGAAGGGATAGAGTGTGAAGGAGGGGGGGGGGGGCGAGGTAAGGGAAATGCGGAGAGTGGTAGGAGGGTAGGGGATAAGGGTGGGGGAGGGGAATGAGAGGAATGAGGGGGAATGAGGGAAGGAGGATCGACTGACACGATTTGGTTAAGATTTGCCAAAAATGTAGCCTGTGTTATATTTTATAACTAATTTATATCTATTTATTATACTCAGAAATAATCAATGAATGTTCTTACTTTATTAAAAAAATTTTTGCTAAATGAAAACAACTTAAAACTAATACTAAATGGGGGTTGGCGCGCGAAGCGCGCAAGGGGGCAAAGCCCCTCTAGTATCTGAATAAAAAATCTTGAATCCTCGGGATGCTGAGAAGCAAGAAAATTGTATGATCAAACGAACTTATCAAGTGAAGTTCAATCATAACTATGCGCGAAGGGTCTTGCCCGGATGTAATTAAAATTGTAGTAGTTCATTCATGTGCGTCAACAACAGATTTCAAATTTACTGCCAAAAACAAAATAAAATCGCCGGTCTCCATGACTACCACGCCAGGAGTAAACAACCTCATGATTCAAAGCAGAGGGAAAAACCCCCTAACCAACGGGTTCCCCCAAACAACTCTAGAGGGCGGACCGGGCGGGAAGCTCCACCTGGACAAGACCCTTCGCATAATTATGATCGAACTTCACTTGGTAAGTTCGTTTGATCATATAATTATGCCTCGGGTCTTGTCCGGATGGAATTGACATTGTAGATGTTCAGAGCAGTTTTTTCTCCCCTCCTCAGGGCGAAGCACCTAATGATTGCCAATACTGCAATCAAAGGTGTCACAAAATAAAAGGGAAGATGTAAACAGTGCTTCAATAAAAGTCAATGAATTTATTGGCACGAACGTAGTCAAACAAGATCACCGACCCGAGGCCAGCACAGTGCCTGAAAAGGACTCAGGATCGACGATTGGGTGATTATAAAACTCTGCAAACACCCGCGAATAACCGGACCAGCCAGCGGCCCACTTTATCAAATCAGTTGACACTCTTTTGGTGGCTGCGAGTGACGTCGCTGGATGGCGCGTGCTGTTCCCAGAAAAAGAGCTCGATACTCCACATTTCACCAGGGTTTCCCGTATCCATCGGCTGATCGTCTGGGTCCCCTCAGCCTTATGTGGGCGTTTCAAAGAGATGAATAAGGCATCACATTCTTTATGGCGAAGACTGGCTGTGCAGTCCAAAAAGGCCTTGAGAAGGGTTACAAAACACAGTTCTTCGCGGTCCTTGAAGGGCAAAAAATCATCAGAGGCTGTGCCCGACCTGGAGCCGAAGTCTTAAGGCGACCCGGAATTCGAATAATAACCTTTTCGGAGGAGAGAGAGATCTGGGACATCTTGATGGCTGCCAACGTTCGCACCCGTTGCCCAGATGCCAGGGCGAGGAGCAGCGCCATTTTTTTTGTTAAGGTTCCAGTGGCATGTCGGTGTATGAAAAAAGGGTTTCCAATTTTGAGATGACGGGGCTTGGGTCCCAGATGCAGTCATCTTTAGGACGGGCCGGTTTCAAGGCAGCTACTCCCTTTCAAAACCGCTCAACCAGCAGTTGTCCCCCAACGCTGTCCCTTGAGAGTAAGGATACTGCTGACCTCGCGGTGTTGAGTGTGCCGTAGGCACTTGTGGTGACCAGCTCCTTGGCCAAGAAGCCCAAGACTTGTTGGGGTTGAGGAGAGAAGAGAGAGTAGCCGTAAGAGTTGCAGAAATCCCACCACGATTTAAGAGAAGAAGAACATCGTGGCATAAAGCCCTAACCCTTTGCCGAGGCAAGCGCCGTGTGGGGTGCGCCTGGCCCATTGGGTATATCACCACCACACAGCGGGCCCCCACATTATGAGAGTGTCCCATCTGAGTCCAGGGTGGCCAAACGGTCGATTTGGCTTCCCCTCTTCTCCTGCCGGATGGGCGCGGGGCGTGAGGTCTATCCTCATGGGCGAAGGTCAAAATGACACGACACCCGGGACGCTCCCCGATGAGTTTTACGGTGCCAGCTAGGATCATTACTCTGGCCCCTAGCCGCTTTGTGATCGCCATGCATTGATTAGGCATGTTTCACTGAACGCGTCCTTATTAAAGGGCTGGGGCCTCACGATTTAAGAGAACCGGTGTACTGTCGAATCGTCGCAGGGGCGAGAGAGGCTAGAAGTCCGTCGAGAGCCTGTTGAAGCACTTGCTGGCTCCGGAACGCCTGCCGGGTAATTTCCCTGTCGCCAGGGAAAGAGTTCTCGCCGCTGGATGTTGTGCCCTGAGAGGTGAGGACAGAAAGTCTTTAGCGGGTTTGAATATGATTGGATCCTGGTATTGTCTATTTTAAGGAGAACATTGACGTCAGTGAAGTCTGAAGCGAAGAATTTAAGGCCGTGAAAAACTGCCAAAAGTTCCAGGGCATTAATGTGCAGAGGGTACGGTTCGCAGCGCAGGCAGCGCCCCAACCCATCAGAGAGGCGTCCGTGAAAATTTCGCGAGAGTAGCTATCAGGTCTCAGAAAATAGGCCTGCCCTGGATCCGAGAGTATTCCGAGCCACCAATCAAAATCGCCTTGGAGGGTGGAAGGGATCGACATTGTCGCATCATAACTTAAAGATTTCTTCAAGGCTAAAAACTTCTCCCTTTCTAGCAGTTTTTTGTGAAGGAAGCCATAGTGAACTGCAGGACAAACCGAAACTAGGGAGCCTATCATGCTGGCAAATTCCCTAATATGACAACTCCGCTTACTGGCCATGCCTGAAACGAGAGCGCAAAGTGCTTCACGTCGAGGTCCTGGAATAGCCAAAGATTGCTGCTCTGAGTCGAAAAGGAACCCCAGATACTTCCTTCGACAAGCAGGTTCCAGCTCCGACTTTCTAAAATTGACCACAAAACCGAGCAATGACAGGATCTCGATGTGTGCCTGAACGTTAGCCCGACAAGCCTCTTTGGAGGGTGCGAGAAGGAGGAAATCGTCCAAATATACGACTGACTGGTGGCCCTGAGCACGCAGAAAAGTAGTAACTGGTCGCAAAATTTTCGTGAAAATGAACGGCGCTGTAGCGAGACCAAACGGGAGAGCTGTAAATTCGTAAGTCATGCCCCTCCACAAGAATCTCAGAAATATTCTATGCTCCGGGTGAACAGGGACAAGCAGGTACGCGTTCTCGATGTCAATCGAGGCCATTTCAATGCCTGGCAACATTAAGCGCACCACGGTGCGCCAATCCTCCAGTTTGAAGTGAGGGGGGTCAATGTATTTATTGAACTCTTTAAGGTTCAAAATAAACCGCATGCCCCCCGCTGGTTTTTCAATGAGAAAAAAGAATGAGAGAAATTGGTCGTTTGAAGGCTCAGTGGCCCAAATGGCACCTTTTTCCAGAAACCGACAAATTTCCATGTCATAGTGAGTTGCAGCCGGAGCCGGCAGAGAAGGCTCCGAAAGATGAGGACGAGGACATGGAGGGGAAGTAAACGGAATTCTATACCCCCGAATTATGTCTAAAACCACCTGGTCCCTCGTCAGCTTCTCCCAATTTTTATAGAAAAAACGCAGGTGCCCTGCAGTTCTTACCCTGTTCAGTGAAGGCGGCGGTGAGAGCGTGACACTAACCTCTGTGAGTGACCCCTCGAACGGGCTACCCCCGCGGGTGAGCAGAGAAATTCGGCTGCCTCGCGGGGGGCCACACGTTTCCCGGCCGCTGTTACTGTGGTTGCTGGTTTATTGTCTGTGGTAACGCTTTTGGTATCGGCGTTTTTGCAACACCCTTTGCAACTTTTTCGCAGGCCTCGGCATCCTTGATGTCCTTGGCGAATGACTCGCCAAAAAGCCAGTTGTCTATGGGAGTCGATTCGGCAGTAGATTTTCCCACGATATTGAACGTGGGCTTAATAAAGGCCCGCCTCGCTAGGGACAGGCGGTAGTGATGGTCCGCAAGCAAATGAACCCTTCTGCAATCTGGGCCAGGGCCGATACTGCCCCTTTTGGAAGATGCTGAGCAAGGTCGGGCTCTGCTAGCGCTGAAATGCCCGAGCCCAAAGCGCTCAGGGCCGCGCCTACCTGGTTCTGGGCCAGTGCTTGGTGCTCATCTCTCTTGAGTGACGACGATGCTTTCACGGCAGGCAGCAGAATCTTGTTCAATTTTATGGCCCCCAGTATCGCCAGGTCGTCTTTCACTTCAAACTTCGCTAATAGTTATTTGCGAAGGTCTTCATTCAACCCTGAGCGGACGGTGTAACGAGCAAAATCGAAAACATTTCGGTCTCAGGAGGAGTGAGAGGGCGCCTCGGCTGGGTGCTGAACAGCTTTCCAGTAAGCGTATTTGGAGTCAAATCCTGGACCTCAGCATCCCTGCCTGAGAAACCGACAGACCGCTTTGAAGCCGGGCCTGAAAAGACGAGAGAGAGAGTGAGGAGCCGTTCGAGCATCTTGGGAGAACGCATCGGTTAAGCCCCCTCTTTGCCTAATTTCTACTTCGCGAGAAAAAAGGAGAAAAGGGTCGACAAGGGGGCTTACCTGGTTCCGAGCCCCGGTTCTTAAGAACCGTCGGTTCCCCCTGTAGAAGCTCAGCCTCCTCGAGTTGAACGCTCACGTTCCGCGTCGCACTTCACAGCTTGATAGAGTTGCTGATTGGACGATTAATAATGGCATCCCACTTAATATTAAGAATTGTAACGTCATGCGTTTTTACAGGAAGCGAAAGCCGACTATATTTCCTTATTTGTTTAATGGCGTTCGACTCCACTCTGTTAATGAACATCTTGATCTTGGTGTATTGTACTCTACATCGCTATCTTTTTCTTCGCATATAAACTATGTTTCCCGTCAGGCTTATCGTATGTTGGGCTTTCTTAATAGAAAGTGTGTGTACTTGAGGGATCCTAAAACGTACAGATTGCTTTATTTGGTATTGGTTCGCCCGATTCTTGAGAATCGCGAGTGAAAAAAGAAGAGTATACCGTTCACGGAGAGAAAAATAGTACGGCGGCCAATACGCGCGCATCACTGCTCAATCTGCTAGCGAAAAGTTTTTTAGGAGATGGTCTGCCAATACACAGAGTTAGGAGAATCGTCTACGCTGATCTCCAACCGATGCGCTGGATATTGGTAATCGTTGCTGACGAACATTTACGAAGAAATACGAAGCGGCGTATCGATCTGAGATCAGCAGACACGTTCACGTGATCAGTGGGCACGTGTGCGTGATCAATGCGTATGTTTCTCCACCTGCCAGCACGGCGTTTTTCGGTGAGCCCGTGGATTGACCACCAATCTGCTGCACATTAGCCGCCGCACTATTTTTCCCTCCGTGTTAGTATACTCCGTCTACGTCTGTATACGGAAAGTCAATCTCAGTGTTAAATAGTATACTCTCCGTAGACTCATTCAGAAAATCAAAAGTATACGGATCGTATACTATGGTAGACTTAAGAAGAATATATTAGGAGATGAAACTAGCCATCTACCCCAATGCTTCGTAGCGGGACCAGATTCTTAACGTTTCCCCTTTTTTTTTAGACCGGAGCGGACTCCGCGCGAACTTTACATTGTGTCTATTGAAATGCGTTACTGCACTGAGAAAAAATTTATGGATCAAATTACAAAATAACTGATTTGAGTTCCCATACTAATCTGGGGTCCGAAAGCCAAGTCGGGAGGTAATAAAGGAGTTACCATTACATTTTTAATACTTCCCAAGAGAGTCTTTTACTTCTCCAAATACAACACTTAACATAGTCTAAGAGTAGTATGGGAATGATATTTATCCTGGATTCTCACTTTTCTTGATCTCAAAAAAAGTACCTTTATTTGTATGGCATATCATTAAGCCATATAAAAAATGTCCAATTTAACTTTTCTCAAATCATCATACGCTACTGTGATGACTCCTTCATGTATTAAAACATGTAAAAGACAAATTAACGAAGAATTCGAGACTGGTATGGTAGTTACAACAAGCACGATAATAAATCGTGGTATGTGCTTGCGCGTGACCATATGATTCGCTGTTCTCAGCTGTTATTTCGTTCTCTGTGTATTCGAAAACAAGTGAAAGTGAAAGAGTTCAAAACATCGACTTAGCACGAAAATTGACAAATGTTTGAAAATCACGAAACCGAAGAAAATGTATACTGAGGAGCATTAGATCGCTTCTGGATTTAGGGGATTTAAGCTTGTTTTGTTGGACCGGTTGGACAAGCTTAAATCACCTTTATTCAGAAGCGATCTAATGCTCCTCAGTGTACCTGGGCTTCCTGGGAATCTAAATGTGAGTAAAAATTAGAGGTGTGCGGGATCCAGACATTTCGAGAATTCCGAACTCGGGACGGGACGGGAAATTCCGTTTCTCGAAAACTTCGGGAAATCCCGAGTTCGGGATATTCCGTCCCGGATACGGGATTTCCAGTTTTGAATTTGGGATTTCCCGGAATTCCTGGGATTTTAACAGTTTTTGGAATCCCTTATTGATGCATTTTTTTTATTATTTTTAAAATATTAATTCATGCTTCCTAGAAATACTTGCAAGATGAATGTGATGATTTGTCATATATTACAGTAGGGCTTACTTCTACATTTCCTTTGATAAAAATTCAAATATGAATGTTCTAGCATTTCTCAGCCTACGTTTGGGAAAGTCCCAATTGTAGCCTTTTTACACATTCCCATACCAACTTTGTGATATCATTCATACCATGCGAGTTGGCTTCTAGACGGCAGAGTGGTATGGTGATGTTTCTCTTGTGCTATTTCAATGTATCCCGTAATTTTTTTCTCAGTGTAACTTAGCTGGGTACTGCGATACTTCACCAATAATTTTTGGGGCAATTATTTTAGCATGGTTTATTGGAATAATACTATATAATCTGTTTGGAGGCCGATATCATATGTTTATTTATTTCACTGTCATAACCTTCAAAACACTCCGTTAATCCAAAAAAATTTTCAAAGCGTACTCAAATCCGAAAATTTCTTAGATTCGTAAAATTACTGAAGCACACGGAATTCAAAAGTTTTCAAAATTTCCGTAAAAAAAAAAAAAACACCTATGGCCTAAAATGATCATTTTAAGTAGTTTATTTTCTATCTTTTTTCATGTTGGAACTTACAGAGAAATATGAAGTATAGCATTAAAAATAATCAAAAGTGATCTAGCCCGGTTAGAAATTTTGATCACTCTGGATCAGTCAATTTGATCGAGTAGCCAAGGTTGGCAGTTTCTTCATTTTCTCGTTTACATATTTGGTTTCAAAAATCAGTCACCCGTCCATTTTTCGTCATGATCAAAAAAAGTATGAGCAACTTGTACAAATATTATTTCCAGCCGGGCTTGCGTTCCCTGCACGAAGTACGAACGGGTAGAGAACTGTGAATCCTATCATTGAGAGTCATCGGGATCGGGAATATTCGAAACGCCCAGCCTGTATGTAGTTTCGGGTCGGGCTTGCATCGCTTACCCGAATTTCGGGTTCAGTGCGCATTCACAGTATTAGATGCGCGTGGTCCGTCCGAAAAATCAAGTGGTTCGGGTCAGATGGATATTTCCAGTCATCGGGCTTTTTCGGGTAGACGCTTTTTTACTTACGTTTCGGGACCCGATGCAGATCTCTAAAAAAGATTGTCAGGCCTATGAAATACTCATTGTCAAAAACCACAAAAAGGTTCTCAATTTTATTTTTCTCTTTGCACTTAATTGTAGAAAATTGCTTATCTTGGTCACGGTGCCAATTTTTTTCTGTGACGCGTGGACTCAAGGGCTGTCCGCATATTAAGTCATCAATTTTTTACCCATTTTCGACCCCCTCCCTCCCCATGTCATCAACCTTCATTATTCCGTAGATCCCCCCCCCCTTGTGTTGACATCATCACGTAAAACAATTTTTATCGAACATATGCGATTTAATCTTGCCGAATGCGAATCTTTTAGTGTTATAAAGCTCATTTACATAGATTAGGTACTATTAAAAGAAATAGTTAGATGCAATTTATGATTTTCAAATTTTCACCGTCACATTCTATATCGAATTTCAATCCAATTCTTACATGTGTATTGTGATGAGCGGGGTTTCACCATTCGTCTAGATTTAATTTTCATAGAATATTTTAAAACTATTGAATTTCGTTTTTATAAGAGTTCTTAAAGGAAGTTAATTTCTTAATAATGTTATGATAACTATAGCTCCGCCAGCAATCACGCTTACAAACGACAACAGGAAATCAATTTCGATAACAACAACTCTATACTTTATTCACTCAACCTTTCTAGCACAAGAAATAAAATCATTTTTTTTCAAATAACAATTTCTTCGATCATTCAACTCTTGATTAAAACCATTTTCTATTTTTTTTTCAAGCTTATTATCTAGTCTCTGTTAATATTAACGGAAAAGATAAGACGACTTCTATTTTTTTTTTCTTTTCAAACTTGTTATCAATTCGACTTCCTCTTTGAAATATAAAAGATAGAACTATTTTTCGCATAATGATGACTTTTCATTCTTTCTATCTAATGATGACCGGACGTGAATAAACCGAAAAAGGGTCCGTTTATTTCCTTTCAGAACCGTATATAAACCCGCGTGTTTTCGGTAGAATTGGAAGTAGTTCTCGAGCTTCCGACCCAATAGCTTCTCCTAGGAGATAGTCCAAAGGTTCAAAAAAGCGAAAGACTACTTTCAAGGTCCAAAAGGGCTCGACCTCAAGACAGCCCAATAGCCTCATATTCCCTGGTATTGATTTGATGTAAAAGTCCAAGCTGTGCTTGAGGTCCGCTATCTGTCAATAAAAGGTCAAGAAATTCGGAAAGTAAGCTTTTGAATAACTTCCTACTCTTTTATTTGAATAAGTCCATTTTGTATTATTCTCATCATCATTCGAGCGTCGAGACTGTGTCTCTGGCAGGGCAAGTTCCGGGCCCAACTTGACTAATGATGGTGAAAAGCAAAGGGACTTTAAATATTAGTTATCACCTCGAATAAATTGACTAACATTTCACGGTATCTAGAGTATTTTTGATGATTTCTCTATTCTTATATTTTAGTAAAACCATTTTGTTTTATTCTCATCATCGTTCGAGCATCGAGACTTGGTCTTGGCAGGGCAAGTTCCGAGCCCAACTTGACTAATGATGGCAAGGAACAAAGGGACTTCAAATATTACTTCGAATGAATAACATCTCAAGGTATAAATGTCGAATCTGCCAATTAAAAATTTACAATTAAATATTTTCTCAGTGCCCACCGTAGAGAGTCTAACATGGTGTTTAAGAAGCATATCCAGACGTAATAGAATTAAGCCGAGTTCAAAGAAATCAGTATTCAAGAAGAAAGGCCTCCTAAACATATATCACCGTCTGTGGGTACTGAAAAGGCTGCCCTCAAGCGAGAATATCTCGTTAGAAAAAGTCGATTCCCTCATCGCTAAACAGGCTTCTTTAGACTATGGAATTCCCCTTGTTCCACCGGAAAAGAAATTAGAATTCAAATGCGTTGCTTGTAATGCTATCCAGGATCTTTTGTTGAATGTTGCTCCGGTAGATAAGGAAATCGAAACAATTTTTCCCCCACAAAGAGAGACGGAAATACCAGATCAGGATTTCTATGACGCCTTGGAAAAGAAATATTTTTATTCAGCAGAGTTCAATGACTGTCTGCCAGAGCCATGTCAACGTAAATGATCAAAATTAAAGAGATTATATTGTAACTTCTGGAATTGTATGTTTCATGTAACAAGATTGTTGATAATAATAACGTCGTTCAGGTGACATTCTAAAGACTTCTTGCGTTTTGCTTTTATCCTTAAAACAATTTCCCGACTCCCTTTAAAAGGTCGGATCAAGGGTCACCATAGGCCGTTGTCTATGGAGGGTCCTTTTCTGTTTCGACGAGATTAAGGAATATTTATTCCTAGGCGCATAGCCTAACAGAAACAAAAAAAGGGGAAAATATATAAATACTGCTTTTTATTCCGGATCTCGCTCGTCACAGTATTAAAAAAATTCTTCAAAATTTTATAACACACATAGAGGAAATGGGAGTGAATCGCTGCGGGTCGATTTCGAGGCTTATATCTGATATACAACGAACTAGTAGAGGCTAAAGTAACATCATTTGGTAGGTGATATAAACATGCAACTTTCGTAAAAAATTTTTTTACTTTTTTTTTTTGGATAACACCTTTCCAAAATATCCTCGTTGGCCTAAAATTCGAAATCTGGGGGAGAGAGGGAATCACCGCTACGGAAATTAATCACCATACTCTAAATTGTTATTAATTTTGTATAAAAATAAGTCCATTCATGATCTCACGGAGCCAAATAGAAATACATGGGTTAATGAAGACACATGTTGAAAGTAAAAGAATTTTATGTTTCGGCCTCCATCAGGCCCTTTTCAGAAGCTTTACAAAAAAACAACAAAATTTTTATCGAATACAAATCATTTACTAAAAACAGAAACCCAAATCTTTCTATATTCACAATAATAATCATTTCAAAAGAATCCATTAAAGATTATAGTCAAACATCATAAACACTTATTCAGTTGAAAAAACATGTGTCAAAGAATAAATCCATAAAAAACTTTTTACCATCGTTAATTCTCCCGGAGGAATAAGCAGAAAATGCCGTCAAATCAATAATTACAGAGAATCCGGGTGCGTTCAGAATTAACGTGCGAACGTATCGACGACGACTAATTCAGAAAACCAAAAAAACCACTCTTCAATAAATACTACAATCTCATTCATAAATACCAAGACAAACTGAAAGATGAAAAATGATAATATGTTATCGATAAGGCGTCAAAAAAAGCTCTCAAATCATATCTAAAAACCCATCGTAAATCCCATTCAAATTCCTTATTTCTTCCTGTTTATTAAGCGTATTATTAGTTTTCTTGATAAAAAACATCTCTGAAATACCCCTCTTAAAATAATTAGTGTCCTTATCTAAAATTTCAACTTTTTCCCAATCAAATTCATGTCCCGTATTAATTCTATGTCCCGTTAGAACTGTATGGCTGGATGTCATTAATCTGATATTTTTTTCATGTTCCTATATTCTCGTCTTCAGATTCCTCTTCGTTTGGCCGACATAACAAAATTTACAATTCTTACAACTAATTCTATAAACTAACCCTTGCTTAGCAAAAAAATCCAAATTGTCTCTGCTTCTTTTAATGATCTGAGAATTCAATTTATTATCAATTTTATTAATTATTTTAACTCTAAATCAGTTTAAAATCTTCTTCAAATTAGAATTCAAGTTCCTCACATAAGGTGAAATCACTCTTTTCGTATTCGCAACCTCATCCTTCTTCTCACAACTATCATTCTTCGATAGAAAATGAACCCTTTTCCCAACATATTTCTCAATAAATGTCTCAGGATAGTTATTAACTTCTAAAATCTGCCTAATTCTATGAAAAATTTTTTCCCTGAATTAATTATCAGCCAATTTAATATTCCTGTTCACTAAGTTAACTTTCAACATGGGTCTTCATTAACCCATGTATTTATATTTGACTCCGAGAGATCATAGATGGACTTATTTTTATATATATTTTATATTTATATATGATAGCCAGTTTTCAAAACGATTATAAATCTGTTATTTTGTTGAAACTCTCAAGAACTTTTATAAAGTTTCTTGAAAAAATATAAAGTTGGTAGAAAACAAGAAATACGCACTAGTCAAGTCAAAAATCATATACAATCGTAACTTACCAAAATGCATTATCTCAATTGCTAAAAACTTATGTATTTTACTTTATTTATGCCTTTTTCTCATATTTTCTGGCCAACTTTATACGTCGTTAGACTACTTCAGACATTTCAAAGAGAATTTAAACTTAAATGACGATTTTCAATAATTTTGATAACTGATGGTTATCATGTAGTAATGCTCGGCTATGGAACCATTATAGCCATTCCATAGCCGATTCTCCGGAAGGGATATATATAATTGTGACGCGGTTTCTAGAAAGGGACCTAACAACTAAAACAGCGTTTCGAGAAAACCGCGTTTAAAGTTTCAGTCTCGAAAGCAGGTAAATCGATGCGTATTCGTTCCTTCCTTTTCTATTTTCTACGCCATTCTTGGACGAAATAGGCGTGAACTAGAAGATGTCATTAATGATTCGACATAATGAAAATACAAAAGGACCAGTCTCCGAGGGACCGTTAGGTACGGACACCTAAGCAAGTAGAGAGAGACAGCGATGCTTTAGCCAGATTTTAACGAAAATATTATTGGAATATACATTCAGACAAAAATTTATCCTGAGCTCAATTTTTATCGTAGAAACGCGAGACTGGCTGCAAATGAAAGATAATGATTTACTCCATCGACCCATGTAAAAATCTCAAAATCGAGGTTTTGGTCATTAGGTCTCTTTCTAGAAACCGTGTCACATATGACAACTAAGGAAAAAATAGGGAAAAATGAGATTTTTTCCATGTCTTATTCATAATCGGAGTCTGATGATTGCCGGACGAAGTTGAGTATTATTTCCCATCGCTGGCTAATATGATCTCAGCCTAACTTGCTGCTTCCTTTATTTGAGCTTGGTCCTAACTTTGCTTAGTGCGGCTGTTAGCCGCAAAAAAATTTTTAGAAGCAAAGCGGCATATCGCTCAGAAAACTCGAAAATAAACCAACACTATTTATATTCACCGGAAATTATGTGCTCTAAGTAAGCTTCGTAGGATTTGTATCCACTTATCATAATTTAAAAAAGACTAACTTTATGCATTTTAGTTTAAATTCTAAAAATGTAAGAAAAAATTTTCGGAAATCGATAAAGAGTTAGCATCGAAAAGAAAATCTTGCGTGTATGCAAGTAAATAAAACTGACATAAAGGTAAGCCTTATTGAAAATAACTGGCTGATATTAGTAGAACCGTTTTTGAGGTATGGCAATCGCGGTGATGAACCCCGCATATGAATATACACTTGTATTTTATTGTTCGTTTGAAGATTTTTTTCTCGAAATATTGTAAAAATCACTCTAGTCAAAACCTTGAATAAAAAAAGTAAACAACACAATCCATTTTACAAATAAATAAAATTTTACTATATGGAAGATAATTTGCTGAGAAGGATTATTGTAAAAAGGTTTTAAAAAAAGTCGAAAAAGGTATGATGTTTTGTCAACAGATAAAATCGAATAGTTTAAAAAAGCTCATTAATTGAATATTGAGTAGAAATATTCATTTCATGTGAATTCAGCGCACAATTTCGGAAAATTCAGATTTTTCGTTCTGTCAATTTCAAATTATTTTGTCATGAAGCTATAATGGGCATCAAACTTAGTAAGTTTTCAACTGCTTTTATATTATTATTTTTATAGCAAAAAAAGTACTATCAAAAAATACACGGTCAAATTAGTTCCAAAAGAGTAAAATGATTTTTTCCTCATTATTTAGCGAGTAAGAATTTGTGATTGCCTTCGCAATATTGCAAATTTTAATTTTCAACATTAAGTTCATCTTCAGGTACATCCTCAATGTATCTGGCTTTTATGTTCTTGCTCGCACGTGGTGTAACGTATCTCGCCACAGTGCTAACTGTGAATCGTGACCTTTTTTTTCCTTTATGGGATTATCTGGACTTGCAGTTACTCTTCTTGATGCATAGTTTTACTTTTTTCGAATTTTTGGCATCTAGAAGAGTTATTTTTGTATGGCGAGGAAGTCAAAACTGTTGCTTTTCCTCTTTTTCTTGAAACTCTTTTTTCTGACTGAACAGGGACGTGTGGAATCGGCAGAACATCACCTGGTGATTCTGTTGGGAAGGACGAAGAGCGGTTTTGAGGCTGAGGGATCGAACAGTGACTAGATTCATACGTGAAACTTTAGCCTGGAGTGGGTCCTGAATTTGGGCGCCTAACTAGGGCCTAGGGCAAAGATCGTACTAGGATCTGGCTCTACCGTCGAAAGCTCGATATAAGTTGTTGCTGAGAGCAGAAAATCATCATCTCCAAAGATGTCAATTTGGTTGCGCTTGTTGGGTGAGGCATATAGTGTATACGGTTTTGTCCCACCGATTTTGCCCCCGAGTTCAACATGAAAATTAAGACCCATAACAACAAATGTAATTAACAAAAACAATTGAATAAATATGTAAATTCAAGGTATTGCTGTGGGAAACAATGTCGTACTAGGTAAATTTGCTGAATGATCAATTAAGTTACAACTTACTTGCACTGCATATCGAACAAATCAGTAAGGACCTTCTCTAGCGACATGCACCTCGTGTATGTTAGAAACAGATTGTGGAAATCACTCATTATCTTGGAAATAACATGTACACAACTCAAGAACAACTTCCTTTAAATTCTGAGGGATGGCGATTAAATCCAGCTTCAAAAATATCTCTATACGGCTTTTCCCCATACACGGTTTTGCTCCCCCCCCCTTTCCCTTACACCATACTATTTGAGCTGTGAAAGGAAAGTAAATCTTTGTAATAAAATTTTTAAAGCATATTTGAATTTCACTCGTTTACAATTCCGTTTTTAATATAATCAGTTTCTATGTATGTCTCTTCTTTATTTCTTCTCGATATCCCAGTCAATTGTTGATTCTTCCTAATTAATTGGAATATCGAGAAAAGACTCTATATATATCAAAACGCAGTGATAAAGAACATTCTGAGTTATAATCAGTTTCAAGTTACAGTTTTTAATGCAGTTCATGCTTTGGTTTTAATGGTTTCTTTAGTTGTTTTTTTTATTGAATTGAACAAACTCTCTTTTTGGTTTATTAAAACTTGCGGTAGTTCACCGTGAGAAGTTTTACTCCTCTCACGAGTTTTTAAACTACCGCCAGTTTTTTTTTCAAATGTTATCATAATGAAATTGCTGTAAAAAGTTGAAACTAAAAATGTGAATTTTTAGTTTTAATTGTTCAACACATTTAAAAAAGGGAATTTTATATCTTTTCATTTCAGAGTAATTAACTTGATATTCTTTTCATATTAGAATATGTAATGAACTTGATATTTTTTTCAAGTTTATTATTACTGAAAAAATAAAATATTCACTTTGATTATTCAGATGATAATTGTTCCATAAAATAATATTTTTGTATGTCTAATTTATGTGAAGCAATCAATTTCTGTAATAGTAACCATTATAAAATAGCAAAAATGGACGATAAGAAGGAACTAAAAATGTAGGTTTCATGTTGACCATTTCTCTAAAATTCATACTAGAATAAGCATTTTTTATTTATTTTTATCTCACAATATCTAGTAAGTTTAAAAAAAAAGTATAAGATATTGAATTTTAGTTTCATTCGTCTGAAAATAATGTTTTCATTATATTTTTCTACTATTCATAATTAGAAAACAAATAATTTTTCAATTGTAATAACTATAAAATGAATCAAAAAGATACAACTAAAAATGTAGGTTTTATCTTTACTATTTTCGAAAACTTATGTAAGAATAAGCGTTTTGAATTTATGCCGAGCACTCATAGTCCGTGACGTCACATTCACTGGTCTATGTGAGACCGCGCGATTGCTGTCGAGCAGCGGTCCATGTATTATCATATGGTGTAAGATTTGTTCCAAATCTTTTGTTCCTTACGCCAGCCTTTATTCCCAAACCATTGTTACGCTCTCAAACGGATTCTATTCCCAACGAGCCATTAGAAGTTTCACTTCAAAAGTTTCACTTTAATAAGAATATATTTGTTATTTTTAAAATTTTTTTATTTATTCATAACTATTACAACAATTACCATTTTATCATATTGAGATAAAATTTTTACTGTTTTTCTCGTAATTTAGTCCTCTTTAAAATATCATAGCATCTTCTAACGATATTTTGCATTGTTAATAAGTTGTAGAGCAAATTTCAAGCTAATAACATTTTTTCATTAGACTTCTTGATGTTATATCTTCTTCACAACAAGTGATAGTGTATTGATCGAAAATGAAATCGCATGAAATTTGATAAGCTTTCTACCGGCTGTTATATTTAAATATTATATTTGAAATATTCGAAAATAATGTTGAAAGAGATAAATAAAAAAATTTTTAATGAACTGGGAACCTTTGGGTTAAACCTTATCCAAGCACATCAATAATATTATTTATCAAGATAATAAGTTTGTTCTGAAGTGTGAAAAAAATGTATCATTAATTCGAGCAATCATTAATAAAATAAAGATTATTTTTGCTGCAAGAATCTTTGTGTTTTAATTCTTTTCGAGGCTGTCACAAATTACCTCGTAGTACGAGGTAAACGAGGTAATTGTGACTTTTGTACAGCCTAGAAAAATCATTGTTTGTAGGATGAAAAATAATAATCAAGGTGTCAAATGTTCATTTTCAGTTAGTAACATTTGAATTAATATCAAGAAACAAAAATCAAGGTATAAAAATAAAAGTTGGTCATTATGGTTTACTGCTAAAGTTAAACTTTGGTTTTTTGCTTCACAGCTATCTCGGTAAAACCTCGTGAAATAACTGAATCGATTTTTTTCAAACAAGTGTGAAGGACACGTAAAGAACGATTTTAGTATGTCAAATCCTTTTGTTCCTTTATTTTTCGAAATTTGATGTATACGTTATCATCATTCTCTCTTTTCGCACGTTTTTCTTTCACAAGCACTCTATTGCTTGCCACACTACACACATGACACGCTCCTTACAACGACGATATTTTTTTTTCTTACGGCGAATGACTTTGAGCGACAATGTAATACTGTTTTTGTTCTTCTTTGGTTTTGCTCGACGAGCCTTGGCATCTGCGGACATTTTTTCAACATTTTTTTCACTAACCCCTAACGCTTGATGCACTGTTGGCTCGTGCATGTGTGTACTGTGTAATACGGAAGGTCTAATTATCTAAACCCTGTAATAGATTTTATTCACTCGCGGTTTTGTGAACCCATACATGTATTTGATTCTTCGATATTTTTATTTCATTTAATATAAAGGTAGTTTTTGACATTAGTTCGTTTAGTTTTTCGGCAAACTTATCGATTCCTTTTCTAATCTTTTACGAAGAAAAAAGTTTTGTTTTTTTCTGTGGACGAATTTTTTATAATGGTTATTTTTATGATACAAATTATAAGGATTTAAAAACTGGAGAATTTCAGGTTTTTGTAGTGTTTAGAAATTGCATATAAAATTTTGCATTGCACACCTGAAAGTTTTGAATTTTGTTCTAAAAACGATCTTTTGGTTCTTTTCTCGAGATTTTAGTTTTTTTTTTTTAATTTCCCTTCTAGCAAAATTCTGTCATATTTACAAAATGGTCTTTTGAACAATTCTCGACGGTATTATGGAGTTCTTTCATAATTCTTCGAGGTATCGACTTCTTTCAATCGTAATGGTGAACAATTTATGTTTAATACTTTTACTTTAATCCAAATATTGAACATTTAGAATCTTAGAAAGTTTGAAGCAAGATTATAATTTTGGTTTCAATGTAATGGAATCTCAAAGTTTCGTACATACTTTGGAGACCCTGAAACAAATTCGAAATTTAAACTATCAAACAGAAAATTTCAAAACTTGAATTTGCGTACCATCTATTTTTAAATACCCAAAATACAGTCGACTCCTATTTCAATGAAAAAATCTCAATTCTTCCACGGTTAAAAATATAAATAAAAAGTTTGGAATTCCCAGATACAAAACTTAATAATCCCTAAGTATTTAAAAAATAAGATGTCAGTCGAAAATAAGATACAATTAAAGTAATGATTTTCTGTCTCCCAAAATCTAAAAATCTTAAAATAAAGGAGTTTCCAAAGTAAATTGGGTTTTTCTTTTTCAATTTTCATTTCACAGTAAGCGGTATTCAAGCATTATTCATGTTTTTATTCGAGCGAAAGTACTTTGTGCGATAAAAAACTCCTGAAAAAAAAATTCGTCGTTTTTTTTAGGGAAGCGATAAGTTTGACGTTGACGTGACTTTTCCGCGTTTTTCATGAATTTTCTGTCGATTTCGCTTGGCTGAACTGGAACAAAAGTTAACGATGGCAATGCAAATTTTTTTCGAAAGTACTGATATCATTATCAGACAATTATACTATGCGAACCCATTCTTATACATATGTCCGAATCACGTTTAGGATTAAAGTTTTTTCAAACACATTTTTGGTGTTAATTTATATAGTGTAGAATAACAAACCGAAAAAAGAAGACATGAAATGCTAGTTATCTCATTATCTAACTTGAATTTTCATATTGTGTTAATCATTGTAGATAAGATAGACATATTTTGAAATAATTTTTATTTTAATGTTAAGTATGACACGTAAAAAAAGTTTGCGTTTCGTTTCGACTTCAGAAATGCCTGAAGATATGTAGGTCTCATATTAAATTTTGTAGTTTTTTCTGAAAAATTGACTTGAAATATGCTTAAAGCTAAAACTTGTATTAAAAATAAAGCGAAAAAAAATTTATTAATGTGAAAATGAATATGTCGTCACGAAAACAAAAAAATTTGCAATAACATCATCTTTTTGAAATCAAGTAACAATAATAATTACAATCATAATCATGCAAATTTTTATATTTAAAAACCTTAGTAGTCCAAATTTTTGAACTGTTTTAACTTTTTTTGAACAAAATTTTGTGACTGCCACTAATTTAGAGATTCAGAAATTATTTATTTTGAAATAATAGTGTATTTTTCTATTTTAATCATAATTGGCTCAACGTCCACCGATGAACGATGTTTGAAAATAATAAAAGTAACAAAGAAATAGTGTTATGAATTGCAGCAATGATTTCGAGTTTCGATTACTTGTATTAAATCTAAATTATGTTCTTAAGTTTAAAATTGTAATCAATTTAAAACTTAACTAACCAGTAACATATTTATTATTAAAATCGAAAAAGTTCAATAATTTAACAAATCTATATATTCAAAAAAATCAATAAAATCTTTTTGATATTTTTTTGTAAACGCATCTTCGATTCTATAACTCATTCAACTTTTTTTTTAGGAAAAGCCATTCTTCGACGTTACTATTTTAGAGTTATTTTTTTTTAAGTGTAAAGTAAAAAGAGAAAATCTCTTTGCCGTGAGATTCTGCACTTTCAGAGTAGTTTTACATCCAGCGGATCGTTTGATAGTTTTTTCTTAAAAAAAAAATCGGTGCGATAGTAAATTTTTTTTCGTCTTTTGCTTAGATGATATTGAGATATCGTCGAAAGGGATGAAATAAAGGAATTTTCGCTAGGTAAATATTTATCTCTTATTTTGTAAAAAAAATTTTTAATAGTGAGATAATCTCACTGCGAATTAATATAGATTTTTTATTGAGAAAAACAACTTTAAACGAAACTTATTTCTTTTTGTTTCGGAGTAAAAGAATGAAAAAAGTTTTAAAGAAATCAACAGGTTATAAATGTTTAAAGTTTTTAAAAAAATTGTCTCAAGTACAATAGAATGAAAAAACGTTCAAAAATAAGAGAAAGATGACTCGTTTATCCAGTTTATCCCACTCGACGATTAAATGTACAACATACAATTTGTTCAGTCTCACATGTCGGTAACATACACAAGTATCTCATTCGAAGATACGAAAATTGCCTCAGATGTGCTGAACTTTAGGTAGCGTCTCAGTCCTTTTTTTTAATTACACGTTTTTCCACACGAGTTTCGAACGTAAAGAAGAATTTTTCCTCACTTATTTAAATTTCACACTTTAAAAGAAATTTGGGGACTTTCTTGAATTTAAAATACCACACATTTTGTTTTATTCAATCGTCAAAAACTTCGAGAAATTTTATAACGGTTTGTAATAAAAAGCTAAAAGCAATGGAAAAACGTTTCCTAAATGACTGAAGGCTTTAAAACTTCAAATTTCAACGCTTGTTAAATATTTTCACTCAAAAAAAAGACACATATTTTTAAAAAATCCCGTACATTCACCCGTTCTACGAGAGTAGGCCCCAGCCTGGCATCCAAACACTCTTTTGATATTCCATCGATCAATTAAAATTAATCAGAAGCGCACCCACACACATACATAATTCGTTCATATTTTGAATCATTTTTTTTTTGTTCCTTTTTGGGGCTGGTAGCCTTACATTACATGTATTCATATTTGTATATATATATATATATATATTTATATATATATTCATATATAAAGGATTTCCTTAAACATTATAACGATTTACTTGTAGATATATTATTTATAAATTTATATATGTATGTTAGTCGTTTTTGTTTTTCAGGCCGTGGCTATACAAGGCCCACTAAAAGTCAATTGTCACTTTGGCGGCACGCGGTTCCTCCACTATTTTCAACAACAACAACAACAACAGCGAACATTTGCAATGGCTCACCCGAACGTGGTTTCTGAGAACGAATATAGATTTTAGAGTGTTTTTTGAAATAATAAACAGTAATGTGTAATGATTAACATATAAAATCTGGGGAAAAATTTGTTAATCGCGTAAAGTAAGAAAATTTTATGAAAAGTGACGTGATATTAAATTTTTCCGAATTTTTCAGAGTTTTGAAAGGTAACATATTTTTTGTTTCTTTTCCATATTTAACAGTAAATTTTCACTTTACATCGAGGCCAAAAAAATACAACTCAAACTTGGAGTAAAAAATGTCACTCCCCTTAGAGCGAAATTCGATTCATTTCTTAGAGAATAAAATGCCTAGAGTTTAACATGGCGATTTCACTGCTGCAAGCACGATAACTCACTTTTTCGAGTGAATTTTCTCTGTATGAGAGTGAAATCCTTTCCCTTGTTTCAGTGGCAGTATTTTGATTTGATGTAGAGTGGAAAGTCATTATAAGGTTTTAAAATTTTACTGCTTTTAGAGTGAAATTCGAGTCATTTTTTAGAAAAGTATCTGACTTATATTTTAGAGTGCAATTTCACTCCTGTGAGTGTGACATTTTACTCCTTTGGAGTTAATTTTTACTATTCAAGAGTGAATTTTAACTCCTTGTTTGAGTGGTAGTAATTTGACTCCACGTAGTGTGGAAGTTTACTTTAGGGAATCAAGAGAATTTCTTGAAATTTATTTGAGTTTATGGAAAAAGTCATTTATATCTTCAAGGAAAATGAAAGCAGAGTTTGCTCTGCAGAATCATTTTGTGACTTAAACTGAAAATCTCACGAATTTTACATTGATAAATCGCTAACTTGAGATATTCTGCATGTTTACATGATTACAGATTTCATCATAGAATTAAAAAGTTTGAAAATTTATCGAAAATGATTTTTCGTCTTTTCCATTATATTTTTGAAAATTTTTTCGTTTTCTTCTCAAGGGTAGTTACAACGAATTATTTATTACAGCATCAAAAAATAATTTGGTTACCCATGTGATTTTTTTCACCAGGTCACTATACTTGTCATACATCATTTTAAACAAACAAAAATTATCTTCGATTCAGTTTCACCTATGGAGTTGTCAAATAATTATGTACTGCGATTATTGAATAATTAACTCCCTCCCTTTAACTCTTTCGAAAAAAAGATTCGTTCATTTTTATTTTTCAATGTCCCTTTTTGAACATTGTTTTTCGTGATTTTCAGGAAATTTTGTTGTATTTTGAATAAATTCATTTAGGATATTTTACCAGTCTGTCAAAAAAACTGTAACTTTTGAAAATCTTTTATTATTATTAATATGGAATTCTTAACAAATAAACAGATCAGTGTAAATGTACAACTTAAACTACAGACTGCCAACTTAGGAACTTAAAGTTTTTTAGGTACAACAAATTTTTCTTTCATTGAATATTCTTCCAAAAGTGGTCAATCGTATCAAAAACTTAGGAGTAATAAATATCTCAATCAACCCAAATGAGATAAATAATCATTTGTTTTCAACATTACGCTGAATCATCAAATCCTGCAGGACTTGAAAAAGTCATTAATTATGAATAAAGCAGACTAAATAATAATTGATAAAATTTTGCATGACAAGCAACAAAAAATCACTTATATCCATGAAAAAATTCAATTTGATCAGTCGGAGCCAAATTGTATAATTAAAAACACAGCCTCATAAAAAAAAAGTTGCGGTACTTTTGACGAGACACATGTCACTATGGATTTTGAGCTGCTGATTTCGAATTTGAGGTCAAAACAACATTTGCCTTGACCAGTTTTTGAGATAACCTCAAAAATCCTCGTTTTTGAGTATTTGATGAGTATACATGGTTTACATATGTATTTTGCATTGCTAGATAAAAAAATGAAGTCGCATTCGGAAAAATAATAAAAAATAAACAGCATTGCCATTAAAGAAAAAAACAAACTCTTGTTTGTTACTGTTTAAGCATGGTACTTTTTAAAATTTTGAGCCTTTGAATCTAGAATGCCCAGACAAAAGGTACTATTCATAAGACATATGTTTTTTTATGTTTTGAGTCGCTGAATCTGATAAGCCAATTTTTTTTCCTTGTTACAAAGTGCTCTTTTGTATTAAAAAGATTTTCGCAGTTGCTGTAAATTCTCATGAAAAACATGCTTATTTATAACACTTTATGATAAAATTTTTTAGGTTATGTTCACAGACAGCTTTGAAAAACGATATATTTGTTATTGTATTCAGATCCAGTGACCCTAAATACGTAGTAAAACATATATCTGATGATGAGTACAAATGTTTTATTTGCCTGGGCATTCTTGGTTCCACGACTTAAAATTTCCGAAAGTACCCTGCTCAAACAGTTACAAACAAGAGTCTGGTTTTTCTTCAAAAGTTATGCTGTGCAAAATGTGCAAAATGTACATGAAAAACATGTATATACATCAAATACTCAAAAATGAGGTTTTTTGAGGTTATCTCAAAAACTGATCGAGGAATGTGCTGTTTTGACTTTACAGCCAAAATCCATAGGAAGACATGTATCTTGTAAAAAGTACCGCAACTTTTTTTTTGCGGGGCTGTGAAATCCACATCATGTACCACCGAATTCATACGTATACTTCAGCCCTAACTGATCTCGTTTTAGAGACTTCTGAACTGGTAAAATTTCCAATTGCAAGATATCGAATTTATGTCGTTGCAGATCATGTTACCCGTAACATCGTTATCCCCTGCTTGTCCTCGGCCTTGTTATTTCCCAAACCTCTTCTTTTTTCAAGCATTACATAATTTATAGACAACTCCTATGTTCGGGTGATTGACACACTCACGTTTACCACTCATGTCCCAAACACGTCCCAGGCATTCTAAGATTCACGCGCACTAGCTGACCCCGCAGCGGCGTTAGCTCGGCTCATAAATGGGCATTGAAAATCATGAACTTTCTTTCAGTTGTGGATTCTTGATGGGTCCTGTTTGCGGAAAAGGTAGGTGGACCAGTAAGCGAGGTTGAAGAGGAAAAACATGAGGGGGAAGGCGAAACGGGCGAAGACGTCAATCTGCGTGCTGCCTTTGGCCTGGCAGCGTAACCAGCGCCGGGGCACGAGGCCCAGGCAGCACCTGCCTTGGTCGTCCCGAGCGATGATCTTAGCCAAGGACAGTCGACGGAACTTCTGCAAGTCCTCATGGGCCTTAAGGCTACCGAAGCCCAAGACGGTGCCCGCGGGCGGGGAGGGCGAGGGAGAGGACAGCGAGCGCTGCCTCCGACGCGTCGTCAACCTGGGTGATGGCGAACTGCGAGGGAAAATAGCGAACCGTTCGATGAAAAGAACATCTTTTTAAGGGAAGGATCACAACGTTTGATAAAAAATTATAAATAAAGAGTCGCATGGCTTGGCTTCAATTGAGAAAAATTTTTTTGTTCAACGTATTTATTGTGTATTGGATGATTGTGCAAATTTACACAAATTTCATCGTTTTGATCCTACATTCAACGAATTTGGAAAGAAAAACTTCTAAATTATAAAATTTTATCTGAGAATTAATTCGCTATATCACCCTGTGTACAAGTTTCGTGGCATTTTGTACAATCGTCCGGTGCACAATAGTGCACTGCACAAAAAAATTTTGCTCAACGTATTTATTGCGTACTGGATGATTGTGCAAATTTTCAGACATTTTATTACAATGTATTGGATAAAATCTTATAAGAAAAAAAACCTTATAAAATTTTTTCGATCAATTCTTTATAAGTAGTGTCAGTTTCTTATAAGGTTCTTATAAGGTCGCTTTATAAGAAATTGAATTCTGATATGAAATTCCATTTTTTTATGAGGTTTTTATGACGATCAAAATTACTAGAGTAACTTTACAATCTCTTGGAGCCAGATTTATTATATTGAAAAATTCACGATAATAATGAGGGCTCGTTCACGTATTCTTATTTTTTGTCTCTATTCGACCCTTTCTATCCCTCTCTACGTAACACTTTAAGATTTTAATGTGCCTGGAAAAAAGTGATCATAATATCCAAACTTATGTTACTATTGAAATTTTTTATCGGAAAATATCATTGAATGAAGACTTTTTAGTAGGTTCAATCACTTTTTCAAAGTTGAAATTTGTAGATTTTAATTTATTCGTTTGAATGCATGTTCAGAAAATTCTTAGAAATCTGCATATACCATTTTGAAATTCAGAAATCGTTCAGAAAAGTGTTCAATGTGTTTCAAGTTTTGAAAGTGTTTTTGCAACTTTGAAAATAAAGGCTTCTTACATTTTTCGTTTTCAATATAATTTAAACAATTATTTAGGGTAATCAATTTTTTTATATATTCCTAGCATTTTTGTGAATTTTCGTATAGCTTTTGAAAATACTAATATTTAGGATGCAAAGTATCATGGAGAATTTTTCAGGAAAAGCATTTTCAAAGGCAGGGCAGACAGGGACAAAACTAGCACTTTTTTGTCATGTATGAAATTTTCGATGATAAAATTTGATTTTTTTTGCAAAACGATATGTATAATGTAGAAGGATATATCCTTAGTTATAAAAGAATTTTCGTTTTTTTTCCGATTGATGATTTGTTTGAAAGGAGTTAAAAGTTTGAAGTCTAAAAAATATGACCTACTCAAAAATCCCGGGGAAAATTCGGTACTTTTAGTTAGTTACGAAACTAATGTAGGTAAAAACTGAAAATTGAAAAGTCATCTGAGTCACGAATTTCAACAATAACAGACAAGCGGGGGTAGACACCACGGACCAAACTTGACCAAATCTTTTTCGATTTTCAGTTTTGTGAAAAGTGGAGGAAGATTTGTTGACGTATAAAAATATGAAGAAAATTTTTGTCGAATTTGGTCAATGGTATGTACCCGCACTTGTCGAGAGAGCGCTTTTATTGTTTAAATTTGTGGCTTGGATAACTGTTTCAATTTTAAGTGTTTTCAAAAATATTAATAGGAAAACCGTCTTGGAATCACATGAGAATTCATGGTTTCAAGGATTTCCGCGAACTGGGAAATACCCTGTATAATGTAAATCGCCCTTACTTTCTTCTGGGGACGTATGGGCAGATAAGTGCTTTAACATAAAAATTCGCAGGCTTTTCAAACTATTAGTTTTAGAGAAACGTGGGGATGCTGGTTTTGCTCCAGTGCTGGATTCGCCCTGGCCTCTCCTAACTAGTATTTCATAGACATCCCAAACATTTTAGTTTCAATCATATGATGTTCTCATTATTATAAATGTTTGAATGATTTTTTGGCATTTTAATGGATTTTCATATCATAAATACCTGTTATCTGATTCTTTAGGATTTAAGGTTTTATAGATAACAATTTCAAAGTTATTGAAGGAAATGATGTCTCTATGGATTTTGAGTAATTCATTGATTCCTAGTATTTTTAGTAATTTTTTTTTATTTGTGAAGTTTTATTTGAACGTAATAGAATTATCTAGCTTGTTCGAAGAATTCTAGTGTTTTTAAAAATTCTGATATAGATTTGAAAATTTCATGCACTAGATTATAACACCTGAGAGGTTCTATATATTTGAATAAATTTTTCATAAAATAGTATCTTCATAGATTTCAAGTATTCCACACACTTACAAAACTTTTAGTATGTGTAATTTTTTTTTTAACAAATTCAAGAATTTTATATATTTTTCTCTTGTATTTTGATAAATTTTTAAATAGATTTTTAGAATGGGATGCTCTAAGATCGCAAGTCTCGGAATTTATATTATTCGTAAAAATTTCTAAGAAAATAATACCTTTACAAGATTTCAGTATTTTAGAGAGTCAAATTATTTTGAGTCTTTTTAATACTTTTCAAAATTTATGAAACTTCGCTGTATTTTCTTGTATTTTTCTAGATTATAAATACTGAGTTCGTGCTGATCCCCCCCCCCCATCTCCCCCCCCACAAAGCCTTACGTGATACTTGAACGAGCTCTTACACTGTACAAAAAAATTTAAGTTTTGGAAATCACCTAAACCAAAGACCAAAGTAACCAATAATGGTTACTTGGGAACTTTTTAATCAAACTACTTAAGAGTCCTGCAAACTTAGCTCATTTTGTTTATTTATTTGCAATTCAACAAATTTCATGGCAACTTGGAAAATCATCAATCGTTTTTTGATGTTCACAAAAAAAATACGTTTTTCAAAAGAAAGATGTGATACATGAAGCAGAAAATTGAAAAATATTTTTAACGAATTCGAGTAAAGATTACCAATCATTTCAGGAGAAAAAAATGTAATACAAATCATTGAGTTACGCGAAAAATCGGCATGAAATGACACTTGTGATAACGAGACATTGAACTCGAATCTGTTATGTAAATTACATACTTTGTTGAACTGACATGTTAAGTTGTAAAATTATTTTAAAAGGGAAAGAGGGGAGGGGGATCAGGGTGTGGTTTATTTTGGTGATGTCGGAATTTTTTCCATTCCGGGGCTTCCGATCAATCAAGATATAGAAAAAATTTTTTTGTTTAAGTTTGAAGCAAATCAGACATGATTAACACGTGCCACAAAACGACTGAAGTTTGGAATGAGATTTATATGTAGTTTTTCATACATTTTATTCAAAAACTCATAACTTGTGCAAGACGCACAATAAATATTTGAAACATAGCATAGTTTGAGTGCATGCTGTTAAGTTCAAATACAAAAGAAAAAAAAAAAAAAAAAAAAAAAATACGAAAAATACATGTTCACCTTTTTTCGGTGCTTATGAAACATGACATAGATAACAGCGATAGATAAATCCAGAAAAATTTGGTCTTGAACGTAGCATTACGCACTCAAACTCTACCAAGTTTCAAACATTTATCGTAAGTTTTGCACATGTTATGAACTTTCGAACTAAATGCATGTAAAAATACATGTAAACTTCATTGAAAACTTAAGTCGTTTCGTGGCACATGTTAATCATGTCCGATTTGCTTCAAACTTTACAAAAATTTTTTTTTAATATCTTGATTGATTCAAAGCCCCGGAACGGAAAAATTCCAACATCGCCAAAATAAGTGACACCCTGAGGGTGATAGATAAATATTGAACGATATCTTCACCGCGTCGCAGAAGAGCGTCGTCGAGTGGCGGGTGGCGTCTTGTCCGTGGTCGCCATGGTACGGGGTGGGCTGTTGGGGGGTGGACTGCTCTCCGTCGGTGACGAGGACGACGGCGAGGGCTCGTCGCGGCGCGATTTGCGCTGCGAAGACGACGACGACGAAGACTGGGGTTGCTGGTACAAATGGTGATGGTAATGCTTATTGCTGTTGGTGCGGGGAGCCGAGCGGTGCCGGGGGTAGAAGTGGTAGAGTTGGCCGCGAGCCACCTCCCTTGATCCAAGCGTTTCCTCGTCCGGACTTAGTCCTTGTCCGATTCTTCTCGAAACAGGTATGTGGACCTAGGACAATCGTATCTCACATAAAAAAGAATGTCTACGCAGATATAGAGTATATTTACATTAGAGTGATCGTTAAAATGGGTTAGGTGGAGTTTGAATAGCGATGTTCCCTAAATTGTTTCCAAAGAATTCAACGAAAATTATTAAACTTTTAAAGATTTTTCAAAAACTTTAAAGGGACAGTTATTGAAACAACAAGTTTTTGTATCATTTGTTTGAAAGTTATCTAAGTAATAGGGAACAGATTGTTAGGAAACATAAAGAAAGAAGTGACCCATTGAAAGTGAAATGTGGTGTTCCATAAAGTACGATTTTAGGACCGACTTTGTTTCTACTGTATATTAATGATCTTGTATTGTTTCCTTCTGGAGTAATTGTGTCTTTTGCGGATGATACGGCCGTATTTATAAAAGCTGATTCATGGCAAAAGCTTAGAGTTATTGTGGAAAGGTATCTTGGAATAATTACTACTTGGTATGATCAAAATTTTTTGACTTTGAACTTGGATAAGACTGTTCACATCATTGTCGGTTCTTACAAAGACAGCTTGCCTCAGTGTTTTAAGTTACAAGTTCGCAAGTACTTTTGCTGCTCAGACAGTGTTGGGGCTGATTGTGATTGCTGTGAAATCAGAAGAGATTCAAGTGCTCAATATTTGGGAGTTTATATTGACCAAAACATGAAATGGAAGGTTCATGTGGATTATATAGTTTGTAAGTTGAGATATCAGATATAATTATTTTACAAGCTAGGACTCTTTTTACGGAGGAAGCAGTTGCTCTCAATATACTATGCACTATTCAGGTCGGTAGTTAATTACGGAATCTTTTCTTGAGGAGGAGCAAGCCATAAAGTATTAGTCCTTGAAAGGTCTTACAGAAGAGAATTGTGAAGATTATTTTTTGGAAAAGGAGGGATTTTCCTTCTGCTCCACTTTTCAAAGAGTGTAAAATTATGGACTTACAGAGAGGTTACATGTGTAATAATCTGTCTCAGGAATTTGTTGACTTACAATCTGAATATTTGTCGATGATGAAGAACTTTAATACTAGGAACTCTGATTCAAAATCTCCCCCAATGAAGAAGGAAATCTATTGCAGGTCTTTCTGTTGTGTAAGATATAAGCTTTTTAACGCTGCGCCGGATAACATAAAAAAATGTGACCCCAAAATTATTTTTCTTTATAAAGTAGGCATCTAATTAGGAAGTGGATTTTACAACTTACGGAGCTTCAAATTCGTCAATTACTTGATCGGGGGAATTAATATTGTTAATGTTTCTACTCTACGTTTAGATGTATAATTAGGGGATATTTTGTGTATGTAGGAATGAGGACCGACATATGAGTTTGGACTGCAAGTATAGGTTTATTATGCGAATTTTTCAGGTTTGCGTTCTGATGGGTTTACCATCTTTGCGGAAAGAGATACTTTGTACAATGTACACCTGAAATACAGTATAGTATAGTATAGTATAGCAATTGACTGAAAATTTGCAACTTATCTGTTTGTATACTTATCTGTTTGATACAATTCTATCTGTCCTTTTTTCATCTTAGATCCAGTTCATTTCGGATTTTATTGGATTGATTAGATTTAACCAAAAAAGCAAGGGATGGAAACAGTACGCGGACAATCAAACAAACACCTTTTTTCAATTATTTTTCACTAGATTTTATATACTGAAACATATATTTTAAATCAATTTTATATTTTTTTATTATATTTTATAATTTTTGTTGAAAGACGTTCCGATTGTAGTTTTGTTCAATTTTGTAGAAGGGAATTCTTGACCCTGAACATGTTCAAAAATAAATAAACAAACCGTTGGTCGATGATTGAGGTGTTAGTTTAATGGACCATGTGCTGTTTCCATTCCTTGCTTTTTTGGAAATTTGAAAAGGAGGACGCATTTAAATTATTCATTATTAATTAGATTGTAATTCAATTTCATCAAGAAATTCTGGAACAAGAAACTGGATTCTCATGGATTAAAAAAAATAAATGCATTTTAATCCAAGTCAGTCTGAAAAATAGACCCAATCGTGATAATCTACTAAAATCTAATCAAGATCTATGTGGACAAAGGTGGTCGTTAAAATGGATAAGGTAGAAATTTGATACTGACGCCCCCAAATTGTTTCCAAATTATTATAAAAAATCTCTGAATTTTTTTAACTTTCAAGAACAACGTTAACCAGTGCCAGAAGAGTATTTTTGTTGCCATTGAAATACATATATAGCATGGGATTTCGTCCTGAACACAGTCTATAATTTTTGTCAGATAAAATAATCCCTTTTAAAATCGGTTCAACGCGGCAAATTATTATTTATAATATGCTTATAATGTGGCGTATTGCAAAAAAAATCAAGCCTCTGAATATGATAAAAATACTATGATAAATAGTATACAATACATACACTATGCTAAAAATCGTTATCATAGTAGAAATTATCAAGTGTTTTACGCAGGTTCAATAGTAACGATATTTATCATCATTATTATTATCATCACTACCATTGTCTTGAGAGAAATAATCATTATTATTCAGATATTGATCGTTAGTATTATTGTTCCACATGACATATGCAACTTTCATGTGTGAAATTTGGCGAAAAAAAATTTATAAGATAAAGAGCTTCTTCACACTTTATTAATTCACGAAATTCTGTAATAGATTATAAAATGAACGTTTTTTAAACAACCAGCACAGATTTTATTAAAATTATCGAAAGATTTTGAGTATCAACAAACCTATGAGAATATCATAACTTTGTGACGATTCATGCCGATCGAAGTTCTGCAAAAATCCTATGTTGTCTCAAAAAAATGCCTAATTCGTAGGATTTTTGGTTTTTCTACCTCGATCTAACGAAGAAAATATTGATTCAGTGACATGAGAATATTTTGCAGTATTCTAAAACTATAAACAATATTTTGCCGCATTGAGACGATTTTCAAAGTAATTCTTGTGTCTGAAAAAAGTTATAGACCGTGTTTGGGACGAAATTCCATGTTTTTCAAATGTCGAAATAGATGTTTCTACCGGCACAAGTTGGAGTTGTTCTAAAACTCTGAAGAAATTCAGTGATTTTTCGAAAATTAGTTTTAAACAATTTAGGGAACGTCACTGTCAAAATTTCATCTACCTCATTTTAACCAACACCTTAATCTACATAGAGCTCATTATATCATTAGATTTCCACAGATCACAGATATATTAACTCTTAAGACGGATATAGATTTATAGATTGAACTTTTTAAAAACTATGGATTGAAATCGGTTGCAGCTCTGAATTCATTTTTCTGTAACTCTATCCAAAATGAAAAAAGGCCATCATATCCATTCATAGAAATTCGATTGAAAATATTGTAATAGAACTGGGTACAAATTGATTCGTTGTGAATGCTCAGTATATTTTTATATAATTTATTTCAAATCATCTATTGTTAAGAATCTATGAAATATAGATTAATTTTTCATTTTGAATTGTAAATTAGTAGTATTGAATGGATGTCCATTAAGATTGACTAAGTATATATTGGGGTGTATATAGACAATTTTCACGAAAAAAATATTTTTTTGTGTTACAGCTCATTATTTCGCTTACGTCATGTAAGCGTTATGATTTCAGTTATTTAGTTAGGTCATTTTAGGTCTGCTGTGGTCAAATTTTTTTAGGATTTTGATACTGCCGACTAAATGTAGGCCAAATCAGTTAATTATAAAACGATCTCATGGAGCGAGTAAAATCATATGGTTGTACTGTTACAGCTGATTTATTTTTTCTGTGTTGGATTGGGAGAGATTTGTGTGGAAAAGTTCACAACCAGTATAATATTTTCTTAAGAGTAATATAGATTGAAATAAACGTACATGGAGTGACAAAATCAAGAAGTAAAGGATTTAATACCGATGCAGATTGTTCTGAATAAAGAAGATTTGCTTGGAATCAGTCTAAATCAGTTGTTTTTAAATTAGACACTTCGGATTTATAAAAATCCATTTAGACTGAAATAAGAGATTTGTACTGGATTGCTTTTATCAGTGATTCAAAAAGATTGATCTTGATTTGGCCTGGAAAAAAATTTTCCAATTGACTCCAATTGTCCCGACTGAACAAATTTGTCTTTCCGCACACCTCTACTAACAATCATAAACAATGAACGATTCTTAGTTTCCATTACAAGACAATCGAAAAATATTGCTTTTTAAAAAAAAATATTTTATGACTGATCGAATGTAAGATCGTACTACTGGAAATAATTCAAATTAACTGTTTTCAATATTCAGTACAAGACAACAATAATGTATAGCTTTATTAGAAAAAGAAGGTTTCATGGCTGACTAATCGTAAGAATGTACTACTGAAAAACGATGAAAAATCGACTCATTCTAGTTTTTAGTACAACACAACCAAAATATATTGCTTTTTTTAAAAAAACAAAAGTTTCATGGCTGACCAAACGTAGGATTGTACTACTGGAAATAATTCAAATGAACTCATTCCAGTATTCGGTGTTAGAGAACCAAAATATATTGCTTCATTAAAAGAACATGTTTTATGGCCGACTGAACGTAAGAATATACTACTGAAAAACCATAAAAAAAAACAAAGTTTTTTAGTTTTCAGTACAAGAGAGCTGGAATATATTGCTTCATTTCAGAAACAAAAGTTTCATGGCTGACTAAACGTAGGATTATACTACTAAAAACTAGAGGCGTGCGGGATGCCGACATTTCGGGAATCCCAAACTAAGGACGGGAAGGGAAGAGACTATGGACGGAAAATGCGGTTTCCCAAAAATTTCGGGAAATGTGAAGTTGCTTACATGTATACCAACATGTATACCAGCACGTATTGGATCAACTATGACCAAATTTCAGCCTGATAATCCAAATTTATCGAATAATATATGTTTTCCGGGATATCAAAATAGTGTGCATTAAAAGGGATTTTAACGATTTCAAATTTATATATCCATTGAAATTATTTTCGCCTAAAAAACTGCTGTTGACAGCTACAAAATAAACGATATTCTGATCATATTCTCATATTAACATACTTTATAAAATATTTAATTTTGGGTAGCTTCACATAGATCTATTCAATGAAGATCTACGTACATTTAAACGAGCAAATCTATTCCTTTCACTCGGGTTCTTATATACTTACTGCAATTCAATATTGTAATTTCTTTATTCTAAGATAGATAAAAAATATACTTACCAGTACACGAGATTGAACAGGGCGAAGACCAGCGGGAAGGTTATCCGCGAAATGACGTCGATGCGCTTGGACCTCGTCGGGAACTTGGACAGCCACGACCTGCAGCAGTTTTTTTTCTGCTCTTGCATGTGTATCTGGCACTGGCGCATTTTCTCCATTGACATTGAGTCCTCCGGGTGTCCGGAACGGGTCACCAGGGGCTTCTGAAAGAAAGTGCCGCCTTTGATTCAACACTGTTCATTTTAGCTTCTGCTCCTTCCATTTCTAATTCTTTGTTCCATCGTTTTTACACATAAATAAATTATCTCATTTCATTTTTCATTCGTTTGGTACGACTTTGATTTTACCATTTTAGTTTTTGAAAATTGGAAACAACAATGTATGAAAATGACCGACACTGACCATGGCGAAATTGGTGGAACCATCCTGATCCAGGAGCTCAGAGGCAGGATCAACGGAGGCGGAAAGTTTCCTTTCGCGGTGGTATTGTTTTTTCATGTTCTCACGGTGCATGTCACTTCGCGAAGCGTAATTAACCAACGCGAATTCGAGCAACGCTCCAAACACGAAAGTTAGACATACTCCTGTCCACACGTCGATGGCTTTCGTGTACGAGACTGGTGGCAGTGATGCATTTATCCCAGACGTTTGCGTGGCCATTGTCAGTAGCGTTGTTACACCTGTAAAGATATAATTAAGGTTTTCTTGATTTTTTGACAATTGTTATGTTTCATGTAGAACAAAATCCTTCTCTGTGAAAAAAACCTAGCATGGGCAGTAGGGGGTCACTTATTTTGGTGATGTCGGAATTTTTCCGTTCCGGGGCTTTATATCAATAAAAATAGTAAAGAACACTTTTTTTTTTTAATTTTGAAGAAAATAACTTAAGTTTTAGGCGGGATTTACATGTAGTTTTTCATACATTTAGTTCAAAAATTCATAGCTTGTGCAAAACTTATAATGAATGTTTAAAACTTGGCATAGTTTGAGTGTATAATGTTACGTTTAAGACGACATTTTTTCTGGATTTTAATATCGCAGTTACCTATGTTTTACAAGCACCGAAAAAGTACATGTTTGCCTTTTTTCAGTACTTGTAAAATGTAGATAACAGTGATAGAAGAATCCGAAAAAATTTGGTCTTGAACGTAACGTTATACACTCGTCCTATGCCACAGTTCAAACATTCATCATAAAGTTTGCATAAGTGATGAATTTTCGAACAAAAATGTATAAGAAACAACACGTAAATACCATTTAAAACTTCAGTCGTTTTGTGGTGCGTGTTAATCATGTCCGATTCGCTTTAAACTTAACAAAAATTTTTTTCAATATTTTGATTGATTCAAAGCCCCGGAATGGAGAAAATTCCGACATAGCCATAATAAGTGACACCTTATAGATACACAATATTCTGGAAATCATACCAGGAATATTCTCAAAAATATTCCTAAAATACTCTTATATCCAAGTATGTTGTCCACGTGAGAACAGGCCAACGTTAAACGAAATGAAGCAAGAATATCCCAAAATATTCTCGGTGAATATTTTCGGGATATTTATTTAGACATTGGCCCTATGTGAAACTACATAAGCATCAATATATTCTGATAATAATTTTGAAAATATTTTTGGTAAATTCATCAAATACTGTGTGTCAATAAGCTGAGTACAATAAAACTTTGTTCTTCTTGCTAATAATTGATTATTTTTAGTTATATAGTATCGTTAACAAAGTCAAATGATACTTTAGTAAATGTATGTTGTAAAAACTGCAAGACGCTTCGCATTCTATAATATACTTCTGTTGTACATTCTGCAAAATAGAATTGTAATTTCCACTAATCCAAATTTCAAAGAAAGCATTTTTTACAGTATCTAAATCTGTTTTATATTTTTATGTACTTTCTAGTAAATTGTATTGTAGTTTAAGTTAATTTGAATCGTGAAAGTTCTTTGTTGGTTAAACAAAATAATATTAATTTTTGCTAGATACTGATGAGTACAGTTTTTTTCTCAGTATATGAAAAAACAAATTTTACAAATTAGAAACAAACAATCAAAAGTAAAATAATTATTTTTATATATTATACTATTCAAAGATATCAATTTATGTGTACAAGTACAACAGAATATAGGATTTGTAAAGTACAATTCTTATTCCGAACGTTTGATATCTTCCTATAATACCCTAGTTTACATGAAAACATGTACAATGTGAATAACTGTTCTTCAGACTTATTCTAGGTTTCTGAGTACAATAATAACTGTCATTTATTTTTCCAAAGAAACTTTTTTAAAACATAAGCAAAAAAAGTGTTTTTAGCTCTTTTCTCAGTTATTGCCAGAAACATCAAGTACGATAAATTTTAAATCACGGCATTTATATCGATAGAAAGATATGCTTCTTAGCTTTACGATGATGCACTATTTTTGTCAATCTAAAAAGTGCTTTTCAAGTTATAAGAACTTCAACTTTTTCAAGTTGAAGGGAAGTGCATTTTTTGAGCTTTCATGAAAACCACTTATGTTTATGTAATGCTCTTTTTTTGTAGCAATTATCGAAAAATTAGTCGTGTTATCTTTCAAGAGGTGCGATTTTGTGCAATATAAAAATTTTTACTCTACCTACAGTATTGTCATGGGAAAAATAAAGTTACAATATCTGCATGTATATTGTGAAACTCCGAATATTGTAGGTAGTACGTTTTACCATAAATATGGCTTGAAGTATTAGATTTTTTCTCAGAGTAAAATGCATCTACACAATTTTTGTTTGTATTAATTAATTGATTATATTCAATTTGAAACGTATCCCATTCACATGGATGGTTGAATCGATTTTATGTTTTGTACACCATGTTGCATTAAGGGGTTCTATACACTTGCACTCGAGAAATAAATGGCATTTTTACGTTTTTTTTCTAGAAAAACGAAACAATTTTTTTTTCTCAAAACCTCTTCATGCATTTATATCAAAAGATATTTTATGAATTTTTTCAGAGAACAATTTTCGTAATTAAGGTCGTAGCGACTATTGTGCCAAAACACAATTTTTCTGACATCACGCGCAGTGAACATGATAAATAAGAAATTGTATATCTGTAATGAAAAAAGCAAAAAAAAAAAAACCTTTAGTTTATACCTTTACGCTCTGCGTGAATGAAGGATTTTGCTAGATTATTTTTTTTATGGAAATAGTGGTCATTTTCCTAAAATGTTTGATTTTTCAACATTTTGGTTTTCGGTTTTTGCAGTAAGAAAAAAAAAGTTTTGCTTAAAATTGAAAATCCTTTGTTCACGCAGAGGCTATTATAATTATAAACAAGCTTTAAAAAATTCAGGCTGTTCAGATAAATGGTTTTCGATAAATTGTGCTGATCGCCAAAAAACATCGGATTTTGGCACAATCGCTGTAGTGCACCCAGTTACGAAGATTTCATTCTGAAAAAATTTCTGAAGTACCTTGTGACATTGATAAATAAAAAGGCAATAAGTTTTTTTAAAAAGTTGTGTTGTTTTCAAAAAAAAAAATCGTGAAATCACTTTTTTTTTCGAGAAAAAGTGTATATAAGTGTATAAAAACTGAAGCGACGAGTTCTGTGAATTTCCCAAACTTTATTCAGTTGTAAGTATAACTAAGCTAATTTGTCATCTTACATATTGCATTAATAAAACTTTTAGATTCAGTTCACGATTTTTTACGAATTTTAAAATTAAATAAATTTAAGATTATCTATTGCCAATTATTTTTCAAAAGCTTGGAATGCAAAAGCATAACCAGTGCTTATTATAGTTATAGAAATATAAGTATATAAAGTCTTGAAATCGAAGGATTCTTCTTCAATTTCAGATACAAAAATCCGAATCAAAAATTTCAAGTTTTTTCAAACTACAAAGTTAAAATATACTGTCTAAAGTTTTAGTGCCGTATATAACGAAAATTCTTGGAATCACATAATTATTTTTTTTCAATCAGCCAGAGGAGTATGTACAATATTTAAAATAATGTCTATTTTCTGGATTGTGAATTAAAATCTGACATAACAATCACCAACTCCTCAAATTTCAACGTTTTTACAACGTCATGAAAATAAATAATTTTCAAAAATAATTATGTTACGTCAAAAGTAAATAATTCGTTAATCTCTTCATTCCTGTAGGTTTGCAAAATGCCTAAGTTTCAGAATTTCAATTCCTAGAGTTTCATGTTGAAAAATTGAAAAATCGGAGCCCCACATGATTATTGTATACCATACCTCATTCAAAAGGTACAAATTTCGAATTCAACACTTAGAATTTCCTTTTATTATAAATTGGGTGGTAAATTAAATTGCAATTTTGGATTTTCAAATAAAAATGAATTCCTAAAATTGTCCAAAATGCCAATTCCTGGAGTTGATAATACTTGGTTTTGAAACTTCATAAAACATTGAAAAAGTTTTTACATGTAAATTCTATCATATCTATTATTTTTTCATTAATTGATGACAAAAATGTATTCGTTAACCTCAAAAACAAAATACTTAAAAGATGACTAAATCACTTAAGTTCATGACTGCTTATTTAACCAACAAAATAATTGACTATCATTTCAGAACATGTTGTTAAAATACCACGAAACTACACAATCAGGTAATTTGGAAGTGCCAAGGTATTATTATAAAGCAAAACAACTTCAAAAAGTATCGTTCAACACCCAGATTTTTCTGAATTCAAAAACCATAAACTTTTATCTGTTTTTACTTTCTTCTCCCACTCTGGCCTATAAATCTACACCCCCTTTAGCTATGGCCATAATACACCTTCCCCCTTGTTTTTTCCCCCGTGACAATGAACGCGAATTGCGCTGAAAAGTTTGATGAAGAAAAGAAGCGAGTAATTCTCTCGGTCCTTGGCAATTCGCGAGAGAGGAAAAAAAGGGGAAAAAAGTTTCCCGACTCACCGAGCGAGACTCGGGCTGGAACGGCGCTTTGATCTAGCCAAAAGGACACCCAAGAAACGATGACGAGCATGCAGCATGGGATGTAAATCTGAATGAGATAGTAGCTGAATTCTCTCTTGAAGAGGAGGTCCACTTTAAGACAGCTGTACTCGCCTGTCAAAAGAATAAGGCTTTTTTGTTTCACTTGATCTTGGAGTCTGGGTCAGGGTGTTGGCGTGCAACGGAAAAACTGCATCGGCGCTTTTTGAAGCAGCAATATCAAAGGGATTTTTTGGAGGAAAAGAAGGAATATACTGTACAATCGAGGTTTGGGTGTCATGATTAGGCTTATTTTTAATGGCTCTTCTGTCCTGTATCGGTATGGGAATCACTTTCTGGTACCATCAGGGACGTTGCAGTGAAATTCTTCATGGAATGACAGACTAAAATTTCAAAATTAATATTAATGTAATTGAATATATGTATATTTATTTCGATCTACTTCTAGCATCAGAGTATCTTAGAAATTGACGTCAAGTTCAATCCTTTAACTTCTGAAATACATCACTTTTTGCATGGAATTACAACATCTCATTTCTAACGTTTTTCGGTTTTTATTTTTCATTATTTGTGCCATTTCAAGGATTATTTTGTACCTTTAAAGATTTTTGCATACAGGGTGTATCAAAAACCACGGATGATAATTGGCCTGATGTTTCTTCATATTATTCTTCATATTATTCATATAAGTCATCTGTCGCTTTTTACAAAACTCAAAAACAAATAATATGTTTAAGCCACAAGTTTTAACCAATGAACGCTATCCTCTGACATGTGGGAAAACCTTGGAACAAAATTAACTCAAATTTGTTCTTTATTTTTCTGGAGAAAAAAGTCCTGTGCCACTTTTCTTAAAACTTAAAAAAAAAAAGATATTCGAGGGACAAATTGAACAGATTTTATTAGTTAAGATCTGTCCCTCGAATATCTTTTTCGATTTTGAGTTTTAAAAAAAGTGGCGAAGGACTTTTTTCTATATAAAAATATGGAGAAAATGTTAGTAAATATAGTTCCAAAGTTTCTGTCTTTACTTGTCAAAAGATAGCGTTTATTGGTTAAAAGTTGTGGTTTTAATATTTTATTTATTTTTGAGTTTTGTAAAAAGTGGCAGTGGACTCGACTCTGAAAGATATGAAGAAAAGTCAGGACAATTATATCTTCCGTGGTTTTTGATACACTTTTTATATTTGTAGAATTTAATGCTCTAGGAGTCGAGGTTCAATAGATTTTCAGTATTTTCATAGATTTATAAAAAGTTGTTTCTGCATGTATGAAAGGTATTTGAGGAGTTGCTAGTGTTTATAGGATTTTTTCTATTTTTAATTGTTTATATCATTCCGCGGGATACTACAGATTTCTAGCATTTCTAAATATTGAAAATATATTTTTTAAATTCGATGCTGTAGAATGCAGTTTTCTAGATTTTCCGTATTTCGATGAAATGTTCAGGAAACACTATATATATTCAAAGGTATCTTATTTTTATAGATTTCATGTATTTTTGAAAGTTTTACAGATTTTTCATAGTATTTCTACAGTTCAGATAATTTTATATTAGTTTTATGAGTTAATGTAGAGATTTTTGAAATTGCATACTGTAGAATTTAAGGTTTTTTGGATATTAAAAATTTCCTAGTTTCTTGAGAGAATTAGATTCACATGCTGCTCATTTAATTAATGAACTCTCAGGTTCTTCCCTATTTTTCATGTTTTTCATTTTTTAAACGATTCCGTAAAATTTTCTAGGTTCTCAATAGATATCATACATTTCGGCGAATATCTAATTAAGATAGAGTTTATTAAATTTGTCCAATGAACTTTTAGGTTTCTCAGAATTTTTTATGTTTTCCTGTCTTCACACGATTTAGTTAAATTTTTCAGGTTCTACATAGATATCTTGAATAGTATAAATTTTCAGTGTAAGTTTCTGGAATTTGATGCTATAGAATTTAAAGTTGAAGAGATTTTGAACAATTGAATTGATTTGTCAGAAAATAGGATTCTCGTATGGATTCTAGGATATAGAGTTCAAAAGATGTTGAGTATTTCAATAAATTTTGAAAAAAAGCAATATCTTTTCACAACTTGACTATGTAATAGGTTTCTTTTTTTTCATTTTTTTTCGTAAATTCTAGCTTCTAAAAAAAATTGTAATTTTTTCTAGTATCGATATATATTGGGTAATAATTTTATGAATCACAATGTATCTTTTTAGAATTCGATGCTCCAAACTTATCAGTTTTATAGATTAGTTTTTCAAAAAATCGTTTAGAGTACAGTATATCAATTTCTGCTATATCATAGATTCTCAGTAATTTAGGTATACATCGTATTTTTGCAGTATTCATAGAAATCGTGCGAATTTCCGATACTTTTGCGAATCGACTTTCAGATTTGTAGAATCAGGTGCTTCATGATTCAAATGTATATAAGCCTTGGGTAATTCAATAGAATTTCGAAAAAATTTTAGTTTAATATATTTCTTGCATTTTTTGTGTTTCTTAACAAAGCTAATTAGCTTTTAAAATATTCAATGCCATTTTCCGATTCTTCTGGAAATTGTTATTTATTGAGATGGAATTCGATGCTGTAAAATTCCAAGTTCATTAAATTTAAAGTATCAATAAGAATCCTTGTAGATTTTCGTATCATTTTTAAGTTCTTTACGGTACTATTAAGAGATTCAGAATTTTACGTCTTTAAATTCGAAATGTATTGATTTTTTAGTGTGTTAGTGGATTTTTCATTCAACCGCATCTTTATCAATTTCTAGTACTTTAATCAATTGATTTCATATTTTTTCAGAATTTTTTTAATTAGAGGGCTTTTTTTGTGTTATAATAGATTGATATACATACTTCTAAAATTTAATGAGCTAGGATTCAGAATGTTGTACATTTCAAATAATTTTATAGATTTTTGAGAAAATAATACAAACGTAGATTTGAATACAGATTTTTTGCATGTCCCACATCCTGTGTATTTTTTCATATTAAAAAAACTTTGTAAAGTTTTTTCATTATTTTCAAGTATTTTTAATCGTATCTTTTTCTTCTTTCAAACTATTTATTGAATTCAAACAAAAAGTAGCTCAGTAGAAAAAAACTTGATGTGTCAAATCATAGTTAAATAAAATTAATTCTAGTCGAAAAAGTTTCAAAAATATAAAACAATCATCACAAAAAATTTAGCATTATGATTAATAAAAATAAAACAAAACGTAACAAAAAAACGAAAGAATTTTCTCCATGGCTTCTAGAAATTTTCTTTTTGCGGGTTACAGTCAAAATGTAACAATGAGTTAACGAAATAGTTTAGTTAATGCAATTCTATGCAATTTTTCCGTTGGGGGTAAAATTTTTTGTGCCAAGGTCGCCTTTTTAACTCACCAGTGTTCGTTTTGCTGTTGCAATAGTCTGTCAAAAACTTCTCCAGCGTGAATCTGGGTAGGTGTAAATTCTTGATCACCTGGACGGGGTCGCCTTCTTTCCATTGAAACACCAAGTCGGCAGTTGTCCATCCATCTGCAACATAAAGGTCACCGTATTCATGGCGGTGCTTCTATCTCAGGAATCATTCTTTAGATGAATTTAGAGGTCAAGGTGGCGCTATGAATATTGTTCAAGTTAAAATCGGAGGTACGATGCCCCATCGCAGAATTCTCATTTATTATGTTTTAGTCGTTTGTTGTTTAGTTGTTGTTTAGTTGTTGGAGGTTCTGTTTTCAAAATTGGTTTTCCATATGTTTCTATTTTAATATAGAAAAAAATAATAAGAGAATTTAAGAAATGGTATAGTTTCTTAAAACTCAAAAAATAATTGTTTACTTGTAAAACTCTAAAAATTAAGAACCCTCACTAACAACTAAGAAGGTTTACATCCAAATTATGGTTAGAATCTTCAAGAGTTTAGAATGATTTTCATTTATCCAAAAATCATAAATAATACAAAGAAGTAGGAATTACAGATAAGTAAATTTTGTGATTGTTTTTAAAAGAAACAATTGATATAATAGCAATATAACTCACAGCTGGCCATGCGAAGTGAACATGTTTGTCGATCGAGAGGGTACAATTTCAAGTCCATGGGGCATGATAAAGTGAGTGAGATTCTGAAATCACAGACGTTGAAAAGCTGTTATTATTTATTATAAGATAATTTGGAGCGTTTCATAAAAAAAAAAATCGTAACCAAATTACAGTCTGGATACAAAACAACAGTGATAGATATTCAACTGATATAATCAGATGAAGTGACTCACAATCAGTAATAAAAATAAAATCATGCATTCTTTTCCAATAATAAACTACCTTATGCTGTACAGAACTGATCCATTGGGAAAAATGCGTATGTAAACGTTCGGCATGATGATGTTATGAAAATGACCCTCTTTTTCATTGGCAAAAAATAAATCCGGCATCCAGACTCGATCGGCGTCGGTTAACGTAAGGTACTTAAGTTTACCTGAAGAAAAATTGATATAATTGTTTCAAACATAATTAAATTTTGTATCAACATCGTTGAATGTCAGTTCTTCAAAGCACTGTTTTTTAATATAAAACCGTATGAAAGCTAAACTAATTGAAAGGTATTTTTGAAAGTTTTGTTAGTCAAATAATTTGTTTGTTTTGTTCATAAATTTATGGAAAATAGATTTCTTTGAATTGTAGTATGAATATGAAAATAAAACAGAATTTCTATTACAGAATTTGAAAAATACGCAAAAGTTACAAAAAAAAATAGCCTAGGTAAGGAAGGGGGTATACTCACCTCCGAAATCATTAAATTTCAACCTCTCATCTATCCATTGCTCTCGAAATGTTAACTGCACTGAATATTCCTGTGGGCAGATAAAACTCAGTTTGAACCAATTTTCAAGCGGTCCTACATTCGTTGTTTATTTGTTTATTTGAGACTATAGAAACAAAAATAAAAATAAAATTCGCGATGAACAGTCAATCTTGTCTTCACTTAACTGGGCATTTGTCGAAATTGAAAACTTTTCTTAGAAACATGGAGTATAACTTTCTAGTAACTAATTTTTTTTAGTCAAGTCTAAGTTTCGTGGAAGGTGTATCGGTAAATTGTGTAAAACGATTTTGAGATCGACATTAGGGGGAAGAAGATTTGAAAAAATGTGTAACGTCGGTGTCTTTTTCATGATGAGAGTCACTATTCATATCAGATTTCAAATAACACAGCCTAACAACATTCAAAATGAAATGTCAAAAAAATTGTATCACATTTTATATATTGCAAACGGAATTTCGCATTCTTTTTCATCTTTTCCTTCGCAATCCATAACACTAAGAAAGTAGTAAGAAGAAGTAAAGTTCTTACTCAAAAATTTACAAAAAAACACTTAATCAAACAAACGTTTGGTTGTCATTCGACTCACCAAAAATTTGGTTCAGGCAAAAAATGTGAATAAATTATTGCAAATTTTCAAACAAATTGTGAAAAACAAAAATAAAGTTCAAAATGGGATTCCCAATCAGAGTTCCTAATTAGAAGCTCCAATTGGAAAATCACTTCGGAACTTCATACAAAAATTGTGATTCAAAACTCTAATTAGAATTTATGAAACATAATGAAAATGAGGTTGTAATAAAATGTTGAAATGGGGTTCCATGTTAAAGTTTTCAATTTGAAACTGCTTTTTAAAAGTTCATTTAAAAAATAGCCGAATACTTTTATGGTTTTTTCTAACTGGTCATAGCCAATTGGAGATACTACTGGAAAATCCGAATAGAAATTTAATTTTCAAACTCCATATAAAAAAAAAGGGCTGCTGATTGAAGTTTCTGTAAATGAAAACTCTACTTATTAATTCGATTGGAATTTACAGACGTTGAAAAAAATACAACTTGAAAATGGAGTGTTGAAATGAAATTGACAATTAGAGTTTTCGATTGAAACCTCGGATTAGAATTTCATTTTGTAATTTCATACGGAAAATGCGAAAAAAACTTAATCGCAAATCTATGGGAATTCAAAAAAATTAAAAAAAAAAAAAATTTATTTCCGAATTGGGTTCAAAAACGAAATCACTCATTTAGGTTTCCGATCGGACGCTCTTAATAAACTTTATTTTAAAAATTTTCCAGCAAATTCCATGGTTTTTTCCAAGTGGCAACGATTAATTATTATTAAAAAATACAATTGAAAACTCCAATGAATCTGGTTGATTAAAAAAAACCAATGAAAATTTTAGAAATTCTATTTTGTATCTATCCAGAACTTCATTTTTGAACTCCAATGATCATCGAATGCAAAAAAAACTTATTGTTCTAATCAAGTTTAAAATTTGAATTGTCAATTGAAGTTTCCAATTGAAACTACAACCACGATAGGAAACTCTTCAAGGAATTTATGAAATTTTTGAAGGAAAATAAATGATTCTTCGATGAAGTTTAAAAGTGAAATTCTCCATTGAGGTTTCCAGTTGGTAACTCCATTTAAAAACTTCATCTATAAAATATACTGATTGGCTTAATTTTTTTCACAATTTACCAATACCGAATAGAGTATCCAATTCAAATTTTTTTGTCAGATGGAAATTTTTTCAATATCTGCTTTGCTGCAATAATCCACGTGAAAACTCCGATTGGGAATTCCATTTGGGATCTTTATGCACAACTTAACTGAAGTTTCTGTAATTAAAAAAATCATTTCCATGTTTCGAAATTTGCTTTATAACTTCATATTTTTTCTTAATTGGCCATGACTAATCAGAGTTTCCATTGTTTACAGACGAACGAATTTTAATGTATGTTATTATAAAAATTAAATTTTTACAGACGAACGAATAATCAAATGAGCACATTTCATTCAGAGAAGAATGATTAAAGTAAGAAGATATTACCGTTCGTGAACAGTAAAGGTAATAAGCGTTTCCTTCGAAGAAAAACAACGTAACGTTTCGGTTTTCAAAGTAACTTTACAAATATTTTCCAATTGTTCTCAATATTAAGCATTTTTTTCAATTTCACCGTGTAATTATAAAAACACTATGAGTAATTATTGATGGCCTGAAATAATTATACTATTATTGATATTCGAGAAGCGAAAAAATGCGAATTTCCGTATTGTTGTACCTTAATTCTCATTTAATTACAACCTTATGATTTTCACTTGTTGTTGAACAGTGTCACATAAAATAATAGAAAAACAGCATCATCATTACAAAAAACAAATAAATTATATGATGTTAAAGTTTCTACATGATCGGAAATAATAAAATCATAGTTATTCCATCATTCGCTATGGTATTGCGTCAAAGCGAGCATCAATCAATTAAGATTCGAGCTTTGACGCCGCGATCAAAGCGGATGGAACGTAACGCTCGATTAACACCAGACGCAATTACAAGAGGGTCCTTGTAATTGCATGTAAATGGCACTATTCTAAGTCTGGTATTGAGAGGGATGCTCAAAAAGCGTAAGCGTGTTCAGGGTCAAAAGAGCGTGCAAAACCGACACAGAACAGTTACTAACGAATGCACATAAGATGGCACAATTGTATAAAAACATGCTTTTGTAGCTTACTCTTGAATCGATGCTTTTCGCCAGTGGCCCCAGACTGCAGATACCTTTCTCCACTTTTCAAAAGATTAGAAAAACGAGAACAACCAATCCGTTCGTCGTAAAGAACTATATTGATTTTACCAGTGTAGAAATTTTTTTTTGATTGTTTAATTTTATGTCTAAAAAAATAGAAAGTTTCAATGGCTGTTACAACTATATAAATAGCGACTATATTTATGGTTGTTTGTAATGTCAGTGACATTAAGGTAATTCGAATGTCAGTTGTACCTAACTATAAATTTGGTTGGTACACCTATACTTTTAAGTTTCTTTTAAAAAGATCTGAAAGAATTAAAATTTTCTGACGATGGCGTTGCTTGGATATTTTCCATGTCTCAAAGGGTTTGGAGAATTTGACGTTTTTCATGGTTGATGTTTCAGAAGACTCTTTTTTACTAGGAGAAAAAGAGTTGCGGAAAATGTTTCCTGAAAAAAATGTGCGCGAAGGTGGTGTGTCGAAATAATTTATAACGCGTTACGGAGGATTTATTGGTACTTCCAGAAGGCGTTTTTCGATTTCCCAAAATTTTAGAAGTTTTAGAGGAGGTTTAGAAGATGCTTTTTTGTGGAGTTTGGTTAAGTGGTACTCAAGTCAATAATTAATTTTCAGTGTATACAGTTCGAAAACGGGTATTGTTAAGAAGAATTATTTTTTTATAAATATCTTATATAAACGTTTTTCTAAAAACGATCACTTGTGGAAATTTCGTTGAATTTTACAAAATTTGAGGACATGACATTTTCAGCAATTTTGGAGATTGAGTTTTACGATTATTCATTACTTGGAATGAGGTTTCTGATTTAAAAGATTACAACATAATTGTCCAATTTTTGTCATTATCTGAAACCTTACGAAACGTTAATTTTTTTCTAGTATTTTTTTAAAATGTTGATATGAATAGAAAACTCAACAACTGTGGACAGTTGAATTTATATCAATTTCAACATTAAAAAAAAAAAATAGTAGACAAATTTCAATTCACAATAACAGAATTTTTCTGGCCTTGTTTATTAAACTGAAAAGTAATTCATGAAAATTAACTATTCGAATTATTAATTAGAAATTTTATATTGACTTTCGAAACTTGAGTGACGATTTGGTGTTCTAGACTTTCAACATTAAAATTTAGTTGAATTTTGTTTTTCGTTGAATAAACTTGCAAAAATTAGAATGTTTGATACAAAAAGTTAGAATAATCAATATCATGAATGTTTTTATTGTTTCGATAAAAATTGATGGTATATTCGATGAAATTGAATATTTTAATGTTAGTTAATCTGAAAATAATTTCATTTTTGAATTTCGGCATCGGAAAGAGCTTGAAAGTGTTGATCATCAAATGCTGATGCACGAATTTCGGTATAGTTATGAAATTCTTCTTCAAGAGTTATAATTTTGACTGGAAATTTTTATAATTTTTCAGACGTCAGAAATTCTGAACTCTCATATTCTTATTTTCGAATTTCCAGAGAACTTGATAGTGATATGAAATGTAATTTTTGAAATATTGAAGATGGAAAAATAGGTACCAAAATAAAAAAAGAGCAGAATAAAACAAAATATACAAGTTATATGAGTTAACTTCGCATAAGCCATTTCCGTCGCTAAAAGGTATATTCTTTGATTATTGAAAAATCAGTCATTGTTAATTTCATGTAGATAAATTGTTAAATTTACTGTGCAACTTTTTTAACAAATCGTGTCTAATTTTACAGAAGACGTGAACACCGAATCTTATTAATTATATCAATATTAAAAATGCTCATTATCTTTAGATTTGTTTTTTACCATTATTGAAATGGTAACTCATTTGTAGGGGTTCGAATAACTCGTTTATCGTCAGGTATTCAAGTAAAAATTGGCAATTTTCATGGCGACAAAAAAAACGCGAGAGATCTACGACAGGTTCACGAGAGTGCTGCGAAATTCGTAGAAAATCATTGTAAAAGTAGCTACAAATAAAATTAATCAATTCCTAAAATAATTAGATAATCAAACATAATTGTGACAAATGAAATACTCCAGCTTAGCTATACTATATTCGAAAATAAAATACATGGTTCATTAATAAAAAATTGTCGATAATTAATGAATGTAGTATGTTAGGAGAAAGAAATTCGTTTTCTACATATTTATATTTGTAATATTCCATTCGTAAATTTGATAAGTACTGTAAAGTAACAAGTGAAGTTTATATTATTACAGAGTTAATAATTGATGTTATTGATACGTTGAGAAAAAATTTACATTTATATTGATACGAATATTATAAATATATATTTAGATAGTTATAATAATATTATAAATAAGAATAATAAATAATGAATACAATGTTAAATAATACAGTTGATGAATTACTCTTGTCGAAATCGTTAAATTATAATTATTGATGAAGAAACAATGAAAATTTGTCAATTGACTAAATTCAGTCTACATTTACATGTAGGTATATCAATTTTCAGACCTACGATAAGTCAGTACTACTCACTTATTTTCTTAATTCTCCATTTAAATCAGATAGTACAACTTCTCAATGTGCTACATTTCTGATGGTGAACAATGTAAATGTTTATCAGGAAAATGAGAAATATGGGAACTACTTTCATAAAGCATTTTCTTAATTTTAATTTTTTTATCAATAAGTGACAGAGTGAATCATAAAAAGTCTTCTTATATCACTTTATACCTTTACTGTTATGCACAAAGGCATTCGAAACAAAAACCGAAGGTTTTTTTACAGCAGGTTCCTACAGAACTAGTAACATCATTTATTTTACGAGAAAAACTTCTCTCATCAAGCAAGAGGAATCTTACGCTATCACATTTCGGCGAAACAGTACGAAACGTACGATAAAGAAAAGAACGCAAAAAGCGTAGAAGCAGTCAGAATTGGGTTCTCTGCAGTGTAAATTTATAAAAAGCTTTGCAGCCACTCGAATTCCCCGGCGAAGTGGTTGAGCACACAACCCTCCATGTTTTCAAGTTTATTAATCTACGTCACGATAGTTACAAGAAGCCCAAGAAGAAAGTAAACGATACTCGCTGCTGAATCAAATATTTAACTCCAATGACCGTCAGTCAGAGTGTCTTTTTTTTTCGTCGCAACATTACGCTTTACTCTCTAGGGTGCGAAGTCTTTTCCGTATCACACATGTATTTTTCAGGGCTTTTTCCTGGCTAAATTATTCTACCCTTCAATAAAAGTCTCCCCTGAAATACAGGTACGAGGAGATCTTGAAGTTGAGGTAATTTGATCAACATGGTTAATTAATTTGCGACAACTTAACATCTTACAGTAGATTATTTAGCTACATCTTTTTATAAATTATGTACGCATTTTCGTCACCATGACGCAGGATATAATTCTCATAATTATAATTCTAAATAAATGCAACGTCAGGGGGATCAATTTTTGTTAATTTCGGTTCATTCGGATCTTCATAGTTTGAATTTGATAGAAAAAAGGAAGTGCCTGAAAACCTACAAAATATATGGCACGGGTGACTATGAAATATGTTAATACACTTCGCTATTGTTTATTTATACGGCTGGTTCATGGAGTTTCGAAAGGGACTAAGGAATTCGTCTCAGGACGCGATGCGCAAGATGACGGTCGATAGATTTCAATATAGACTCTCAGTTACCGGCGGACATTCAGAAAATTTAGTGCATACGTCCTGATAAAATCGCAACCATGTCACATTGCTCTCGTTCTCCTCGAAAAAGGATCAGATAAGGGAGATGCGTCTCCGAGACACTGTATGCATTCTCGTTGTACTATATATCTCGACTTTTTTTTATATCTTTCAATTGTGATTCAGTAATCGTAAAGAATAATGGATATTTTCCGTCGTTTGGAAAAAAAGGGATATAACAGCAGTACGTAAAAAGTTTTGATAAGTTTTAGGGAAGTTTTTTGGTGACGGTTTATATATAAATTGTGGTGAGGGGAGACAGCAAACAGTGATTAATTGAAGCAAAAATTAGTTTTTCCGAGATGATATTCATATTATGCAAATATCATGAGTCTATAAAAAAAAATAGATCTTTTTTATAGAAAATCTGAATTTTTTTAGAATATATCGGATGCTAGATCGAAATTTGTATGAAAAACGGATAGATCTATTGTTTTTAAATATTTACGGCATTTGATGCAAATCTATGCATTCTTGAAAAGCTATATTTGCAATGGAGAGAATTTAGAATTTTTATTTCTGGTTTTCAAACTTGCTAAAGTAGTGTCTGAACATTCCAAAAGTAACTATCAAATTCCTAATCAAACGTTTGAAGAATGTAACAATTTAAAAAAAATGTATGTTTGAATAAAGAAAACGTGACTATAACTCAAAAATAAAAAAAGGCAACCGTTATTGATTGAATTGAAATCAATTACTTCACATTTTAGATCGAGTTAGATTAAACAAAAAAAAAAAAAAAAAAAAAAAACGAATAGACACAGTGAGGAGACAAAAAAAGTATGTTTTAATTGGAAGTCTTAAAAATTGTAAACATTTGGCATTGAAAATCCAAATTGTTTGCATATTTATAAATTTGTGTTAATAAATTACGAAATTAAAGCATATATTTATTTTTTTGAGTTTTTTAAATTTAAGAGTTCTCGATGAAGGTTTTTTTGAGTGAATCCATTGCAAAGTAAAAAAGATGGAAAAATTGAAGATTAATGGAATAATAGTTTCAGGTATAAATTCAATTGAAAACATAAAAAGATTTGTGATTTTGATATCTTAAATGAGAAATCTCTATAATTTCTTGTTTTTTGTTATTAGAATAAATAGTGAATTCGCATCATACAATAGAATATACTGCATCCGTAATCATTTGTATTTGGAAACAATAAATTTTTCTATTATATTCAAGTGGTGGATTGAAACTTCACTGTGAAATTTGCTGAGCATCCGAAAATAACGAATTTTCACATAATCATTGAAATCATGCAAGAATCATTTAAATCATATCATTCAGGAAAAAGAATAATGAACGATGTGAATTGGCAAATTAAAAATATAAAAACTACTTGTTTTTTCAATGTAGAAATTTCTATTTTTCATTTATTGAATCCATAGCTATAGAAATATTTCTAATTCCTTTATTTCTGGTTTTTCTTTTACACTCTTTATTGTGCATTGTATCTGATGGAAAAAAATCAGCGTGAAAGATGTATGAGAGATAAATTTTAAATAATTATTTCTCATAAATAAGTAGACAGTTTTCGTTTTATCGATACAAATTCACCGATTTCGTCATATTTTTTAGGGATACGATATTCAATAAAATAACTGATTATTCCACAGTTGTTAATAACCTATGAATACAAATAATATACAACTGGTCATTCGGTGGAAAATTTGGTAACTCCATTCCTCAAATTCAAGCAATATTGCTCAAATTTGTGGAGAGGATGCACATGTAAGTTATTTTTGTTCATTCTTTTTTTCAGCACTTGTCTTTCTTTTTCTTTTATATCATGTATTTTTTTTGCGTAATTTCGTGTCTATTTAGCAATTTACCATTTCCCCTGATATTTAAACAACATGCAAGTCGGAATTCGCGAATTTCAATCTTGCATCGTTTGTTTCTCAATCGCACTCATTTTTGGGGGAATCTCGAATGTCCAGGCCAGTTATGAACGATCTAGATGTTTTTTTTAAGGAGAAGCCTTTCCTGTTTTCCTAATTTTTGATTAAGTAAGACGAATAACTAAGAGGAGGGAGTTTTGTTTCTTTTGTCACAGAGACAAAAGAACCAACAAATAAGAATCACCCATTTAGTTTATTTAAAAAACTCATCCTTATTAAATATATTTCCGAACATATATATATATAAATAAGTGTTAAAATTGATGTCATGTGTAAATGTATGAATAAATATTGTCAAGGAAGTAACAAATTTAAACGAATAAATGTATTGACAAAAAAAAACTGCCATAAAATAATGTTAAAAGTGGAAATAAAAATTTTTGCAATGCTCAGTTCTAGTTTAGAACCCATACTTCCTTTGACAATGGGTCGAAAAAGTGGAAATCTGAAAATGGTTCTAGAACGAAACAATTTGGTTGAGTGCAATGGTGGTCGACAATTGCGCATAAATGACTTGGGGCGCACTCGTATCAATGTGTGAAATCCAATTATCATCTTCGCCCTTTGTGTAACGCCCTGTTTCATCCTGTGATAGGGTATGCATACTCTTGGCGACGGTGCCGTAAATCGCAACTGAACGAGCAGTCACGTGAATTCTTTGTGAAAAATAAGGCAGTTTTAGATAGACGGTAGAAACGCTCATCGTGGGCTCCTGTTCAGTTTTTTGCTTTGCTTCGAAAGTAAGGTATCAGTAAATTATTATATATTGATTAATGCGTTAGAATTTTACTCAATATTGGACAAGATAAGGCTCCAGTCTTGATTCAAAGGACGGCATGATAGTGGTCAGCCCAAAAAAGGGATCAAAGGTAGAGATAAGGATTGTATGGATAAAGTTAAAAAAGTGTAAGGAGAGCATGGTGTTAAAGAAAAATATGTTCGAGTAGCAATAGGTATTTTTTGAGTAGGAAATTAGGTTAATATAAAGTCAGTGGAAAAAAAAGAAATAGAATAATCATTTGATTATTAAAAAAATATGCAATGAAGTATGTACGACATGAAGGGAAATGAAAATGAGTATATAATGCCAAAATGAGTTGACTAATTGAAAGATCCCCATCGGAAAAAGAAGTGAAGGAACGAAAGATCGATGATTTTATATCATAAATTGAAGTTTGCTGAGAAACTGTCAGATTGCAGATCGAAAAATGTATCGAAAATATATTCAATATCAATGATCATTATTCATTTCTTACTCTGAATTTTTGAAATGCTATAGTAATTGCAAGAAATCGAATTTAAAACTTTACCTTCCTATATCCAAAACTTGGTCGTAAAATGTGTAAGGAGTAAATGATTTTAAATTTACGATTTAACAATCGAAAAGTTAAGCTATCAAAAAAATGTATGAATCAACAGAGTAATGGTAACATAGACTTTTCAATGAAAAATACACGTTACCACTATTCACTTATTCAAAATAAATTCATTCGAATGAAAGATCTTATGGATTTTTCTACCGCATTTATTACATAATAAACGTGGAATAGCAAAAATGAAAAATATATATAAAAGTTATGACAAGCGATTCAATTTACGACAAATAGAAATTTTGGGATCAGAGAAACTCGTGATTTAGATATTTCCGACGACAAATGGATCGAAAATTATGAATATAATATATCAAAAAACCTCATTGAATGTATTTATTGAAATTTGTGCTAATAGATGCAATGATCTCGTCTCATCATTTTTTTCAGTGTTTTACATTTGTAAATTTCCGATAAAGATTTTTTTATGAAATTTATTTTAAAGTAAAAGAGCTGTAGAAAAGTTGAAAAATGTATGAATGAAAAAAAATGTAGTTATGGTTGTAACCAATTAAAAATATAAATTTTTGATCCAAAAATATTAGTGATATTATATTCTAGAGTAGGGAATTTCAAAACTGTGAATTTTTTGACTGACAGTTATGTAAATTCAAAACTGAATTTGTGTTGTAGATTATTTTGAAAATTCCATATTTGTCATATTTCTGTTCATATTCATAGCTCATTTTTATTCTTACATATTCACAAATTATTGTAAATATGGTTGAATTTACGATTTAATATTCTAACGACCTTAACTTTATGATTCAGTTGTAAGAATAAATTTTCATCAATAAAAAGAGTTTATTCCATTCTTGGGCAGTTATAATTGTGAAAAAATAATACTTTCGTGCCGTATGAAAATTTCAGATTAAGACATTACTGCAAAATATGAGGATCATCAGAAAGAAAGCATATTTTAGCTCTGACGATGGAAAATTAAAAAAGTGAACATTTGATAAAATATAAACAAAGTCTGATTTATAAATTTGGTTCTCAAAAATCATATGACTATTGATTCATAATTGAACTACCATACTGCTAATGTTCACGACTTGAAAATAAAATATGAAAATTACACATTTTTTTTGAATCCGCAATTTATATTTTCCATAAATTGAATCCGTCACTGTAATTATTATTATTGTTTTTTTGATATGCAGCTTTCCCAAAAAATCTTGGTTTGCAATTAATTCAATGGAAAAAATCAGTGTAGAATGTTCCTGAAAAAAAAAACTCAAATAATCTTTAATGAAGAAGCAAAAGTTCTGTCCGTACTAGTTTACATACTGCATCAATTTTTTTACCATATGATATTAGTTTGAATACCTCATCATTAAATTCAGATATATAAAGTACTGTAAAAAGACAAGATTTTTACCACTTTTTGCAAGTATACGAAAGTGTGATAAAACCATATTGTCAAAAATAACAGACATAAAATAAATAATATATAATATTGACATACGTCAATTTTGAACCAAGTCATCATCTTTTTTTCCTTCATTTATTTCGACATGCGATAAGTTATATTTTCATTTAAATCACTGAAAAATACGAAGAAACATAAAAAAAATTGCGTTTTAATATTTAGTCGACGAATTGGGACTGAAAAGGGTTGGAAAAGGTTCCCGGGGAGAAAGCCGCAGAAAGGAGGTGAAACCTCGAATAAGCCATTATCAAGAGATTCAGGATAGGCTTGAGCAAGTTTCCGAACCGAAGTTATAATACACCGCTTCAGACTTTCCTTTTTTTGTCCGTGTAGCCTGAAAAGAAAAATCAAGCGCATCCTTTTCCTTCCTCTTTTCCTAGAGCGAGGTATGATTTTCCTATAAAAAAGTGATTTGGGTGTGTGGTGACAAATGATTTGATGACAATGACTCGGAATGCGAACAAAGTCAATGAAAGCGTCATTTTTCGTTCCACATAAACATTTGCACACAGACGAAAACGCCTAACCGAAAAGAATTTCGAATAATAAAGTGATATATGTATATTAATCGCACATATATTTTTAGCCAGTTTGTGAAGACAATGAGTTTGAGAGAAGGACAGGGAATTTTGTGGGTTTGCATGAATGTGGGAAAATGACTACGTAATTGTCCGTCGAAGCAGCGAAAATATTTTCCTGATTGCAAGTTCAACAAAGGCCTATTATACTTATAAATAATGGCACGTTTATACAAAATAATTAATTTTTAATTAAAGATGTAGAGCTAACAAAAATTTTGATTTTTTAGATTGTTGGTATCGAAATTGCAACTAAAATCATTCATCAAAATTTTATATTGAAAAAGTGTACATGAAATTGCAGCATTTCGCAATTTTTAAAAGTACGCAAAAAGATACCAAAACCATAAAAAAACATATTTATATTTAATTATTAATCATTGTCTGATTTTATGCCTGATGGTGTGGTTCGCTAACAAGACTAGATTTTAAAGTATATTAAACGAATAGAATTGATAAGATCATCATAAAAGATTGTGGTTTTCGAAATGTACATCAATAAAAACATTAAAGAAAATTTTTTTCCATGGTTATTTCTTGATGAAAACCTTTAATAAATTGATTTGATTCTTGTACCCATGTAATAATTCATAATTGCTACAAACTGTCGGAAGAAATGAATATTTAATTTAAAATAATGTAGCGTGAAATAATAATAATGAAGAAACGTTCGAGTAACACAAGAAAAAAAGAAGGCGAACAACTAATTTCGTACGAAGTTTTAGTTGAATCCAATAGAAAAAATTAAAGTCGATTTTGATGAATTTTTTTTGGCTGAATTCTATGAAGCTATACTCCCCACCAAAGTCAATAAACATTCTTAAAATGTGTACATTATTATCAATAGTAATTTATTCATCAGTAGCGGTCGAGATTGCTTCAACGCACTTCAACCTTTTTTCGACATACAAGGAAGTTTTTCCCTATTGAAGTTAGAAAAAACTTTCAGCGGAGAAGTTGGTCAGGACCATTTGAAACAGTTTTTACGAAAAAATTATGTTGATTGGATCAACTCTTAATGGAAAAACGACGTGTTATTGAAAGCGCGAAACGCACTTCGACGCGCGCGCTTAACAAATTCACTCGCGCGCTCGTTGTTCTCGGACTCGTTCATAAAGAAATACCTTTTTTTATATGAAATTGAAAGATGGTTATTATATAATTATAATATACGATACTCGTACATTTTTTAAACAACGTATTTTTTAATTGCAAACAACAATACAACAATATTTAGCGTTTTTTGTAGAATTTTATTTTACAGGAAGGATTATGTTAATAAATAATAGTCAAGGAAATGTTTGAATGCGATTTTCAAACTAATCTGCATTAACACCGTATGCGAACAATTGCTCTAGGAAAAAACCGCAGTATTATTTAAGAAAAATAATGCTCATACACTTAACTTAGAATGGATTTACATGCAAATTTTGACGATTCATTATTGAACTTACAATCAATAGTACATTATACTTTTTTTAGGTCGTTTTAGGCTTTTTTTGATCACGGCTTTTTTTGGTTTTAGCGAGAGCCTCCTTTTCCTGAGATTTTGAAACGTTGTTTTTTGTTTTATTCCCTTTAGAATTAACCTCACTTAGATATTTTTCGAAATACTCCTTGAAATTAATACTTGAAGAAGGAGTCACGTATCGCAACAAAGTTCGAAGATCCGATTCTTTTTCTTTTTTTATGCCGTTTTGTTCTCGGATTTTATACTTTCACGCATTTTTTTTTTCTTTCCGTAAGTGCCAAAATTTATATCACACTGACAGTACTAGTGGCCTTTGACCGGAAACAAATGTCGAATGGGAACTTGTAAATGTTGCGATAAAAGCGACAAAAAAACTAAGACTGCATAGTTTTTATTTTGGCCACCAAAATTGTCAGAAAACGAAAAAATTTGATTGTAGTATTTCAATCTGAACTCGTAGTTTACTAAATGTAATAGAAAGTTACATATTGTATTCCCACCCTTATTCAAGAAACCCTCCAAAAATAGGAACATGAAGCTTCGATATGAGTCATTTTCTGTATGACTGCGATGAACGTGAATATTAAAAATGTTGAGCCAAATCAAACGCAAATAAAATTGTGTATTGACGGGTAATTTAGGCAGCGGAAGATTCTGACCGTAGTCAATTTCGAGGCACAAATTTTCTTCGCAAGTAGATAACATCAATTTTTTAAGATTCGAATGTTCCGTAACCATTTGCTTGTGTTTTTTCGCTTCTGGATGATCCTGAATTCCTAGTTTTTCGTATTCAAAACAATCGTTACAACAATCAGTTCGCGGAACTTCAAATGTAAAATTCACGAAATTATTAAAATATTTTGATTACAGTGATTCGGAAAGTGGGGGATTTATATTATTATTTATTTTATTTCTTTCTTTCTTTATTTATTTCTTAATGAACGAGTCCGAGAACAACGAGCGCGCGAGTGAATTTGTTAAGCGCGCGCGTCGAAGTGCGTTTCGCGCTTTCAATAACACGTCTTTTTTCCATTAAGAGTTGATCCAATCAACATAATTTTTTCGTAAAAACTGTTTCAAATGGTCCTGACCAACTTCTCCGCTGGAAGTTTTTTCTTACTTCAATAGGGAAAAACTTCCTCGCATGTCGAAAAAACGTTGAAGTGCGTTGAAGCAATCTCGACCGCTACTGATAAATAAATTACTATTGATAATAATGTACACATTTTAAGAATGTTTATTGACTTTGGTGGGGAGTATAGCTTCATAGAATTCAGCCAAAAAAAAATTCATCAAAATCGATTGAATATTAGTGAAGTTTCGGCGATTCAAGTTCCGGACGGCATTGATTTTCAAAGATATGGAAAAACCTATTGTTCATTTTATAGCGGATAAACAAATGATCGGAAAAAAAACTTTTATTAAGAAAAAGATGCGATTTTTCAAGCTGAAAAAGACGGTATTTTTGTTTTACATTTTTTTGAAAAAAATTTTTTTTGCTTTGGTTTGAAGACTGGACAATACTTTTCCGCGTTTTCGCGCGTTCAGGCTGTTATTGCATCCGAACGCTCAATTCTGTAAATTAAGACATTTTGGTATTTAAATCCTGTACTTTAGAAATTAAAAAAAATGAATTTCTGTGAACTTCAAGGTTGAAACTCCTCGTATTTTTTGTTTTGTGAAGTCCATGATTAAAAATTCATAGTTTTATAGAATTAAACTAGCTGCAATTCGAACATTTAAGCTTGTAGATTCTGAAATTACTGCTTATTCACGAATTACGTTAAAATGTCAGTTTTGAGGGTAAAGTGGCGTAAAAATTTTTTCAGCGAAGTTTGCAAACCTTGACTTTAAATAGATTTTAAAATAAAAAGAGTAAAGTTTCAGTCGATTCGGAAATTCTGCGAAACCAATTTTCTCGATTTATAGGTTTTTGAAGTACGATTCCATTAGCTTCATAATTTTAAATTGAAATTATTTGAATTTGAATATTCATAAATTATACTCCAGCAGGTAATAACCATAATTAAATATTAAAAAAATCTATTCCAATTATTAGAAAGCATAATCTTCCTTAATTTTGCTTCTCATCTTTGAAAATTTGTCTTCATTTTTTCATTTCGAAAGTCAAAGTTACATTTCTCCAGATTCAGAAATCATGAGATTTTTATTGAAGGTAAAAGAATGTAGTAATTTGTATTTCGAAACTTTACTTAAAACTTCAATTGAATTTCGAGAATGAAATAACTTAATTCTTTAGCTAAAGGGAATTTCTAAAACTTTTCAAAAGTATGTTATGAAATTAGTGAAATTACTATAGAGGAAATCTGTTTTTCGCAGCCAAGGTGCAAGTTATCACACTTTTATTTTAATTAGTAATAATTGTAATTACTTTCTTTGAGCTTTAAGTCACCAACCGTCACTCTTTTGAAGAATGTTTTCTTTCCAGAAGTACAATCTTTTTTTACTGAAAACAGAAGTGTGGAAAGATTTTACTCCTTATTGACTCCTAGGAACTGATTTTTTACCGGAAGAATTGTGGTACTTGATTTCTGGTGCAGAAGGAATGAATTTGATCAGAAAATATAATTCAAAATACAATTCCATCTACAGTTTCTGTTACCCATCAAATCTATCACTATGCATAATTTTCATAAAGTTTATTTTTTGAAATAAAATTAATTCTACCACCTAGAAGGCAACTTTTGAAAAAAAAATTGATATTATATATTTCTCTCATTCAATTATTATTAAACACTTTGATACTTTTCCCGACATTACTCTGGAAACCTTCGTCATATATATTTGCTCGTTTTAAGTTTTCACTTCAATCTCAATCAATATTTTCTCTAAACTAAGTAACAAGTTTTTAAAGGACATCGCGAGTCCTTGATCATCAGATTTCGATTTCCTATTTTTTAATATCGTGTTCATTTTACATAATTAAAAGTTTTTTTTTGCCTAACGTCGTTTCTGTATCTGTTTGAATTGGTTTTTTTCTTAACTTTTTGTTTTAACTTTCATTTATATATTATGATAAAGGTTCCATATGATTTTCTGTTGATTGTAATTGATTCCATTTTTCCTCTTGTTATTTTCTATACAAAATACAAAACTTTAAATGGCAGTGTCTTTTATAAAATTTTGTTCCATTCGTATAACAACTTTGGAGTTGATTTTGTGAACCCAGTTCCTTTCTAGTGAATGTATATCGAAATAAATAAAATCACGAAAGAATTTTATAAAGCAATGTATTGTCAGGTTATTATTACACTGCTTTAGCGAAGCGTGGAAGAGTTTAAATTCATTTTTCGATTAACAAAAGGCCGTCACATCAAATAAGGCAAATAAGTATCAAACGTTCTAAAACAGGGGATGAGATATTGTTACTACGTAACGATGTGACATTAATAATCATGTTGATAGTCTTCAGGATTGAATTTTATTTCTTTATGAAGAAATAAAAATTTGATAAAGTGAAAAGATTGAAAAACGTTGAAATCTGTCTCATATTTTACAGATCGTATAGTAAAAAGCAAACTTGAAATAAATATTCATTTTGAGGGTTTCAAAAAAATATTTGTTGTGCTCAATGAATATCAATTTATTCAGTGTTTTTGTTTTCTGGGAAGAAAAATAAAATAAAAAATAAGACAATCTGTGGCCCATTCAGGTAGACGAAAAATGCGCTGAACGTCAGTAAACGTAATATAAAAAAAATACATACAAATTATAATTGATACGTATATACTCAGCATTACGCAAAAATCAGAATATGATGTTCACCAAATTTCTAAAAAGAAATGAAAATAAGTGCCGAAAGTCACGTGAATTTTGGTAACAGTGAATACATTCATGGCTTGTCGGTGAACTGAAAGCAACATTACAAAAAAATTATTCCAAAAACAGATTGCATTTCCCTTGCTTCAATTAATTGCTCTTTGCTTCACGGAGCTTGTTTATTCTCAACATTTCAAAAGAAGAATGCACAAGAATTTCTAAGTAACTTGGTCTCTGGATTCCTGCAGAGTATTAATTGTTCACAAGATTCACGTAAAATTTGAGACACTTACTAATATCAATGAAACATTCACATAGTATTGATCGTTGAAATTCTGGGCATGAGATATAAAAGACAATCCATAACATAATACAGTCAGTCATAGAATCCAAATGGAACAACCCACATAACAATGCTTCTCAGGTAAGTACACACGAAAGTAACCACATCGAAAAGTCAACGATATTGACGATTGCACACACCCACTGGTCATAGCTCGGCGTACAAGTACAGTTCGGGACTCAAACACTTTGCCTGCAGGATATTGAGCAATGAAGAACAAGTGAGGAAAGTGATTGTGAATAAATGGCAATGAAAGCAGTATTATCAGAGAACAGATTTTGAAAGCAACCTTTTATCGCTTACAATGGTCAAAATTTTCGAAGTTATTTCGTTCTCGGCGAAGATCCGAGATTAAATTGCCATTTTCATCATAAGGCAGTGAGGGTATGAAGAATGAACTGGAGAAGGCAAAAAATCATTATATAGGTTTCCATACAGTTACCATCAAAGGTGTTGAAATCGTTCCTTTTTCTATGGTTTAGGATAGGTAGTATACTGCGGCTGGATATTAAATATTCCATTTCCAAAACGCATATTCTAACATTATCTCCTGAACAATAACATTTTGAGTTCTGAAATTTTGACAGTATAAGAATCTTACTATCCTATAAAAATGTCCATCATTGTGTGACATCTAGTAATAAGTTTGAAGTGTATGTATATTATCTAAAGTGTGTTTTGATAGTGTCGTAATAAATTTTTACAATGCAAAGAGTTTTTTAGTTCCATGCATTTAGCTCCCTTAGCTGTTAGGAAAGAAAGTATTTTAGCTAATTTTGAAATGCTGAAAATGAATCTTAAATGTTTTTTGTGTGTTCGTGTTAATTTTCGTGTAGTTTTAAATAAAGCTAAACATATAGCGTAAGGAGAAGCGTCCAAAATGTTAGAGGGACTAAGTCTTAAATAATTTTTTCTCTTTTTCTCAATTTAGAAAATAATAGCGAACAGAAGGCAGACAAACAAAGAAAAAACAATGAGCAAATGATGTCCCGGAAAATGAGGCTAGCCACGAAAAAAAAAAAGAAAAACTGCTCATTTTTCATTTTTTTTGATCACCTATAACGTATAATTTTCAAAAAACACGAGCTTTTTTTCGAAAAAAAAAAACATGTTTTTGATGCAAAAAAATTATTTACTATGTTACATAAAAATTTTATTGACCAATTCACCAACAAAATCTATGTGCTGATGTATAAGTATCAAATGGTTATGCTGCAAAAAAATGAATGAAAAACATTTGACAGTCAGCCCTAGTCTCCCCTAAAAATTGATGTATTTTTGTTGTTATTTCGTCGACACAATTAAATAATTTTGCACCTTGTTTTATCAATCAAAAGAAAACTTACTCAATTTATTTTTCGTGTCTAAATATAAGAATGAGTATTTTTGTTTTTTTGTTTAGGCAACTTATTTTTTTGCACTTTGTTGGATCGATTAAAAACAAAATGGTTTGTTTTTTTATAGAATTTTTACAAAATCGGTAATTTCATAGCCTAATTTCTTATGAAAATAATCTGTTTTTGTAGAGATATTTTATAATGTTTTTATTAAGTGATCTGTACCATGAAAAATCAGTTAATAACAATTTTAGCATATTTTTATTGAGTACGGTGGAGTTTTATATGTGCAATGAAAAATTTCCATAGGGAAATTTGTAGAACTTTGTTAAACTTTATAAAGATTTTATAAAGACTTTATAGATCACAGATTGTTTTGAAAAAAGTTCATAAAATGTCTTTATACGAAGCGATAATTTTACTAAGCATTTTTTACTGATTTTGAAAAAGACTTTGTGGTATTTTCAATTACAAGGGTGGAATATATCTTCATATCTGTTGAATCTTTATACATTTTACAGAAAAATGGAAAATTCGGGAAAAATAATAACAATGTTCAAATTAAGACATTCATAAGAATAGATGCTGAAAAATCTATATATATAGATCTATATTTATAGGATATAGGATTACTGTCAAAATTTTACATCTGAATATTTGAGACCAAAAAATCTAGAACTCAGAACAGTGGAATAAGAAACGAAAGAACAAGGAAAGTTTTAATCACGAATATTAAGAATAATGGGAATTGAAACTGTAAAATATACACCATCGAATATTTCCGTTAGGAAATAATGAAATGGAAAAATAGGAAAGTCTGTCACGATGAATAACAAAATCAAGTTCTTTACAATTTAATGTTTGAAAATCCTAACAAGAAATGAATATTAAATAAATTAAAACATGTCAATGATAGTTATCGTACCACGATTTTTTTAAAAATTCAAAGATTGCTGGTTGGAATTAAATTTGCAATAATTTTTGAGTATAATTTCCAAGACTTCCAACATCTTCACCGAAAATGAACTTTTAAAAAATTTTTAACTTATAAATTTGTCAACTTTCAGTTTAAGAACACATTTTTTAGACAAAACAATAAAACTCTCAATATTTTTGTTAAAACATATTGATATTTAAAAAGTAATTGTTCAAATGCTCTTAAATAATATGCAAACTGAACAAAATTTCAATACGAGTTTTATTTCTGAGAAACATTAGGAGATTTTTTTATAAATAAAATCGATTTCCAGTTCAAGATGTCAAAAAGTAAAAATTTTTTGTACCACAATTTGATGTATAATTTAAAAATAATCTTTGAATGAAAGAAACTTTGATTAACTATAACACTAAAATAAAAATAGCGCTCATGCTGAATGATTTCTAAAACTTTAGAATTTCCAAATTAGAAATACATGATAAAAAAACGTTAAACATAGCAATCCATAAAATTTTAAGTTCAAATCAGTTTAAACCTGACAATGAAATATTTTGGGCATTGAAACCTTAAAACATAAAAACAAACATTTTTGGATAACGATATCTTCAAAATTAATTTTAGAAAAAAATTCACTGAAATATATATTTGCGAAAACTTATCAATCTTTAAATTTGTAAATGAATAAGTGAGTGCTAACAAATCAGGAAATTTATTCTTTTTTTTTTTAAGCTTAACTCAAAACGCAAACCAATTTGAAAAATGATAATTTTGTAAAAAAGGATTTTTTTAAATCTGATGATTGAGAATTCTAAAAAACTGCAGATGTTGTCGAAGAGTAGAATTTGTAGTGAATAAATGTTATTGATATTTATTAAATTTGTATTTTTATTAAATATTTATCGTTCTAATATTCTACTTTACATTTATTTCTTTAAAATTTTTTTGACAATAACAAATCATTTGATGATGAATCTACCTGACAACAATTTTCCTGAAAATCCCCTGAAGTATCAAAAACTCCTGAATTCAGCTTCTAAACCTTCAATTTTGCAACTTCAGGCTTAGAAAAACATGCCGAAAACGTTTCTATCTCGGATCTCCACTAAAAATGTCTCGGAATAAGCGTTGATTCTCTTTTTATATTCAAAAAGATATTTTTCTGAGAGTATTTTTGCTCGAACATCGCCACTTACCAGGAAGCTAAGTCCCGGATCGTACGTACAATGGTATACGAGTACGGTATACAAAGAAGTGCAAGTTTAACTTATTCATGTAACACGTGATTGTTCTTATAAATAACAGATTGTGTGGATATACAGACTGTAGGCCTTGCTGATGGATTGTATATATGCACTCACCATAAAATAATCATCTATTTTGCTGATTGAACGTAGAAAGATGTTGATGCTCACTCGTGTTGGGCCGTCTTTTACGTCACCGGAACAGAACAAAACAAGCCGATTATTATACGTATCGCACGTATATATATTAACAGGCGTCTTTTTTGCTCTTTCTCGCCGAGAACCTACAATTGGGGTTAGAGTTGGGATAAGGAGAGCACCGACATTTTCACTTTCTCGCCCCCCGGAAGTGAAAATATGACACTGATGAGGCAAAGAGCATGTGTGACTATGTTTTTTTTTTTTTTTTTTATCTTTTTAATGACGAACAGCTGACGAAGCTCATGTTAATCGGCCACTTGCGAGGACGAAAATATTTTCATTTTTTTTTATGACAGCCGTTTCGTCATCCGATGGCCGGTTTACCTGTGATGAAAGTATTTTCTTTTTTTTTTTTTTTTTCAAAAAATTAATGATTATGGGCTGTGAGGTTGCCTATGAAAGAGTTGGCAGAAAAGAAAGATATGTTATGATAGAGTTATTTCATCTTATATTGTCCTGGTAATTCATGTAAGTTTTTTTTGTGTACAAATTTTTCTTCAGCTTCTCTTTCGGAATCGATGAGACACGTACTTCTTTTTTTTGCTTGAATTTTAGTTGTTACGTCGTATATGGGATATTTATAAATTGCTACATAACAATATGTCTTTGCAATTAAATTACTCAAATATCTTTCGATTCATATTATTTTTTTTATTTTCCTAGGTGAAGCTATGTTCTGACAGAAAAAATTATAAACTCCAGATATTGAAAAACATTTTATGTACCTCTGGCATAGAAAACGCGTTTCTATGCCAGCTAGAGATATCTAAACGCGTTTTCTATGCCCTCGGTACATAAAATATCGTTCGTAACAGGCACGGATGTGCGAATTTGGTGAAACGGGGAAATTCGCACATCCGTGCCTGTTACGAAATATACTATTTTCTTACAACAATGGTTCATAAAAAAAATCAAAAAGTTTTTGACCTGAAAATTTTGCCATGGCACTAATTTTTAAAAATAATTTTTTAACGAATTCGTAAAATGAACAAAATTCCGTTTTTAATTCTACTATTCAAGATTTGTTTCTTAGGATGTACAATTGGTTAAAATAATTTTGCCGATCTCGCAGTTATACTTATTACAACTGCACTGAATGAAATAATAATGATTTTTATGAAACTATAGTAGTCGGAATTTACTTTTGAAGGGAAAAAATTGTTACGTTCAATAAATTCGAACATTTTCTGTTATTCTCGTGAAATAAAAAAAAATTAAATTTTTTTTAACTTGACATTTTGCCTCTTTTAGATATTTTCACATCTATAATTCATCAAACAAATTAGTAAAATGAAGGAAATTCAGCATTGATCTCCATAAGCAAAAATTTTTTGATGGGAATTTTTTTTGAAAATTCTTCATTTTTACCAAAAAAAGGTTCGAACATAGAAATTATTGTCGAAGTTGATGAGCAAAGACTAACGTTTGAAGAAAAAAATTTTAAAACTTCGTAAATTTTCAAAATTATCTCGAATATCGTGAAAACCAAAAACCTCTCGATTCTAAAGTTGTCACAATATGTGAGTTTTTTCATGAGTTTTTTACAAAAAAAACATATTGTTCATTACAAATATTAACCAATGAAATGAGAAAGCCATAATGATTCCAATATCACTTTAATCATCTAATTTTTTTATAATTTCAAATCAACTAATTTTGTGTGATTCGTTCAATTGTATTGTAATGTTTGGTAATGTAATGTAATGAATTATGTATTGCTATGTAATAGTTTGTGCGATGTAATGTAAAATATGATAACACATTCTAAAAAAATTTTATTACCGTACTTAGGAAATTAACAAAAAAATTTTGTAAAAGAAAAAAAAGAAAAATAACTTTTATGGTAATAAAAACTGTTGAGTTGAGAAATATTGAATTTTTTTTCACGATGCTAAAAGAAATTCCAAAAATTTATTACGCTCTTAAAGTTCTTTTTTTTTAGTCTGAATTCTTCCAATTAATTGGAAACTCTATAATCAAACTATTATTGCAAAAAATTATAGAATTTCGAGAAAATAAGATGTGAAGATAATCACAAAAATGGTATTATGGCTTCAAAAAATCGTAGTTTCCAAATAGCGAATGTTAAATAATAGTTATTTATATTCAAAAGTGTTCATGAAACTTACATTTTAAAAATTCAGGAAAAAAACTGATGCAATGTCGAAATTCAAAGTTTATAAATTTTTTATTTTTTTATAAGAATTACGATTGCAAGGAAATTGTTGCGAAATTCCTGGCTTACAATTTTTCTCTGTTAGGATAAAATTTTTCCTCTAAAAACGAAAGAAAAACACAATAATCAGACTATTTATAGCCTAATCAATCACAATAATCTAAACTATATATCCAAATCATTCAGAGATAAAGAAAAATTAACTCATTGCAATTTAGGAAAGCTAACTTCTCAGACCATATTTCAAAAATTCCCTAGAACAAAACACCTTCAATTCAAGCAAAAAGAAAAAATGAAGGTCTCATTGATTTCGATAAAGATGTTACAAAAAAATATGCTCGCAGAAAAAGAGACCCAACTTGATTACTTGGATAATTTGAAATGAAATGATCCATTGGAAAATGTATGGTCACTTCGAAATACAGCAAAAACTGTTGTAACTGTTTTTTCAACGTACAGTGTAAACTGATTTTCTTATCCTCACGCACAGAGAGAAAATTCATTGAATTGTATATGCAGAAACGGAATGAGAATGTGCGGCTTGGGATTGTGATGTTACGTTCGACCGGAGCCCGACTCATACTACTTGTTTTTACCCCGAGCGTGCGAATAACGATTCGGGAATCCGAAGAATGGGAAGAAAGCCTTCTCTCAAGTGTTTGGAGTCGTTGTTGGGGACGGGCGATGCCAAGCAGTTTTCGATACCATAACCGGTATATTGCCGGAATACCGGTTTTTTGAAGCATTATCAGTTTAGCAGGGTATTTCTCGAAGGTTGTCCTCTAGGTGGCTAGAACACCATTTCCTTTTTTGCTAAACGTAGATAAAACTACATGTACTCTGTTATCATGTTAAAAAAACTGTTGACAATGTGTGTTTTATCGAAATTGTGATGAGTTACGCGAAATTTAATGAGATTTTATATTTTTGAATACTCCGTTTCGGATCATAAGGTTTTCGAAACCTATAGTATTCTATGATATTTTTATGGATTAGATATATAATTTAACGACACATTATAGAATGTCTGCATTTATCGAAAAATGTAGTTAAATCAGTTTGAAAAATTGAATATAGATTTTTCGAGTCCTTGAAGTTCAGATAAACACTTAAATATATAGGTATTATCATCTTGCATTTTGTGTCTGTCAAACCATGTCACATTGTACTGCATTGCAACGATCTAGACTTTTTAGCAAAAAAAAAAAAAAAAAAAATTTCAACATCGAAAATATCAATGCATACTAAACAGTGTATGCAAATAATTAACACACTGTGATAGTGTTTCATTTGTGACTAAATCGCACTAAATCGTGCAAAAACGAATTTCGAAGCTGTCCAAAGAAATATATTGGAAGAAGCAAAATTTGTAATAAAAAAGTAAGTATATATTCTGCCATAAAGTCCAAAATAAAAGTATAATTAAAATGGCAATGGTAATCAACAATTGTTTATGACTTATTTATTAAAACATATTTTCAGTCACACATCTCTCTTTTAACACAAAAAAAGCGAACCTCAGTCATTTGATTGCATTTTATATAATGTAATATAATGTAATATTGAGTAATAGTATATTGAAAATAATAAATAAATGCAAGAAGTATTATTATGATAGAGTGCTATGATTATTTTATTACATATTTTAGAATATATAAAAGATTTATAAATTTCCATGTATTTCAGTTGGACTACGTGTTGTAACTGGTCATTGAAGATGGATTTATTATTGCTCGCTTTTTTTTTTTATTATTAATTAATAATTGCATGTCGAGTATAGAATGATTTGATATGAAATGTTATAAATCTGAGAAATTATAAAAACTTTTGTAAAATACTTAGAGCGTCATGTAAGTAAATTAATTTTTTTAGTTTCTAATATCTGTACATAAATTAATAAGATGTTGCCTCATTTTTTGGAATGTTTTTTCGACGTTATGGAATCAAAATTATAATTTCTTTGGCTCAACTATTGTGTTTCGTGCAATGCTTACATATTCCAGTTTACTTTGACAGGACACAAAATGGCAGATGATAATACTCATACTTTTAGTGCCGTAGTTCAGAAAGGCTACAAAAAAAAGAACAAAAACGAAAACAAAAAACAAAAAAACAAAATCCTCAATTTTTATTAACTTGCATTTTAAATACCTTTAAATTCATTATAAAAACATGAAGAATTAGACAAAAACAATAATATTGAAAATTTTCAACTTATCGATCCACTCAATGTAAATTTTAACAAATCTTCTTAATAAAGATCTTTTCAATTCGTTTCACAATTCGCAAAGTTGAATATGCAAACAATGAATTTTCGAAACTGGAATTATGTAATTTTGAAAGTTTGGATACACTTCCAGGCCACAAAGTTAGTTGAACTGCAGTTCCAGAATCTAAAACCTTTAAGACTTGCATTTGCACTAGTCGAATTTTACAAGATTATAATTTCGGAATCATAAAACTAGAACCATCAAAATTACGAAGTTCTAAAAAATTTATAGAACCATAGTTTTTTGAAAAACCTTCTAAAAGTCCCGTAAGAATCTAACAATCTGTGACAAAAAAATTATTTTTTTTCTATGGTGCGAAATCAAAATTCTATTACAGCAGATTTTTAAGAAGTTTTCAATCGTTTTGAAAACAACTTTTTAATTAACTTTTTTTCTAGAACTGTAAAATTTTCGAGATTTTCCAGCTTTTGTAATGAAGAATATAGTTCGTAATGGGTACGAGAATACAAATTAATTTCACAATTTAAAATATTAATTGTACGAGAGTACAAATTTTTTCTACTGATTGGTTTTTCGTTACACTATCAAAGAAATGAAACAAAATTTGACCTCGATGGTGCCTTTAACCTGCCAATTATTTATTATAGTAGGATTGTCAATTTTTTACTAGACATCGATAAATTCGAAGATTTCAACGTTAGTCGTGTATTTTATCGATATTTTGGATAGAGCAATTACAAATAAATCCTCAGCAATGTTTGTTAATATCAAATAATGGAATTACGTTATTGGATCAACCAATTAACGTGTATGTAATGATATATATGTTACATCGGTTATGGAATAATTTTAATCTGATGTTACTCATGCTATGTATATTACTGATGTATTTATGCAAAATGCGTAAACAATCGAAAGTGATTTGATGACATATATCGGCTGTAGTAATAAATGTTGATCACATGTATGCGAGATGTTTCGTAATTACCATCGCATGTTCCTTATGGAAATCAAAGACAGAAGTTTCTCCGACTCGACGGCAATTGCGGGAACGTCTATCAGAACTTAGAACTCAGAAATTCGTGAGAGTTGTTACGCATGAATAACCGGGTGGAGTTCAATTACGTTCGGCGAAAGATTTTGACGAACTGTAATTGTTGGTAGAGCTCGTCTCGATTTCAAACTGAGTGGATTCTTATTTGCAGGTCGCATAGAAAATGTACTTTTTATATAAAATAAAATGTACTAATGTAATGTTAGTATATATAAAAGGTTTTTTTTTCCATACAAAAAATGTATGAAAAAGTACACAAGGGATTGTTTTATCACTACTTAAACGATGGAATCGCACAATCGAGAATTTACATGAGACGATTTTGTTTTTCGTTTTCAGAAAAAATATTAAAAATCTAGACAATGTCGTAAATAACTACAAAACTACTCCAAGAGCAATGAAAATTTCCACCAACTACTTAAAATAATACAAGCTACAAATAATGGCCAGAAACGTCGAAGGCAAGACAGCAAAAGACAATTAAAAACCGTGGGAATTGTGAATTGTTTAATGTAATTATTTAAAATTTTTCATCTGAAAGCTTTTTCTTTGCCTTAATTTTATTCGCAGTTCTGTCTCAAATTATTCTGAAAAATTTATTTTGCTGATTTTCATTTCAATTTTAGTTCATATTATGTTTTTGTACATTTTGAATTCAAACCTGAAATTCTTATTTTAATTCCCTTATAGAAGCGATTATTTTTTTTCCTAAATTTCCTAAAGTTTGAAAATCAGATACTTAGACAATTTCATAAAGTTTGAAGAAATTCGAAACGTCATTTAAAAATTTCAAAACATTGATTTTATGATCGATCGATTTTCATAGTTTTTCATTCTGAAAAAGTTAAAAAGTATCTAAGGCTTTGGACTTCAAATTTGGAGCATCGATTTGAAAATCAAGAGCTTGATTGATTAATTTTTTCATATTTAAAAATTCAGAAAATTTTATTTTCTAAAACTACCTCAAACTGTCAGCATATTTGCAGAATGTTTAAAGAGTATTTAAAATTTGAGAACATTTTAATACATTCAAAATTGTTGACTTTCATAACGATCATACAGTATGAGAGAAAAATTGTTTTGAAGCACTTCATAAATTTGTTGGGCTAAAGGGCAGTTTCTCGTATCTAAAATTTTGAAAACTTGTAGTTTCAAACAGAAATTGAAATTAAAAAATTGTTTTTGATGGACAGAAAAAAATATAAATATTTTTTTTTATTGATGATATCCCTCAAAATTTTTGTTGCCTTCTCTAATGTATGTATTTTGAAGTTATCTAGATTCTTCAAAACTTTTAACGATTTCCAAGACATTCTTCAGTTTTTAAAGTTTTATACGTAAACAAAAATGAAGTCATATTATAAATTAATTCACGTCACATGAATAACCCAAATTACTCGCGAATTACTTTTCGTAAGTTTACAAAAAAATTATCCTTAATTCTGAAAAATCCAAATGAAAAACATTTGTTATTTTTAACTATCGCTCTTGGAAATGTGTCATCTAACAGAAGACACTATTTTCGGTGGTTGATTTCGAAGCGCTGTATACACATAAAGCGTCATGCTAATGTAAAAAGAATCATGAATGTTCCTCAATACTTTTTCACACACAAAAACTTGACGAAATATATAAATTCATCTACAAAATGTTAAAAGATAGGTTTAATTACACACATACGTATGTCAGAAGTGGAAGAACAATCTAGTTAGCTCAGGGCCGTACCTTGGATTTTTAGGCCTGATACGTAACATTTTTTCTATTTTTTTTTTTTTTACATATAATAACGAACATAACAAATCCTACAAAATTGAAAAAGTTTTCGCAACAGAGAAAAGGCATTTTTTTCGTGTTCAGGGCACTCAAAACCTACAAATTTCAAAAAAAGGCGACATCAGGCGGAAAAATATTATTTTCCATCAATTTGAAAAATTGGAATTTTTCCTTATTATTTAAACTGAATTATCAAACCATTTGCACAACATTTCAACTTTTCTCAACTAAATACAGTTTGATAATGTTAGGCTGATTTTTTCACCTTTGTGTTATTTTGAGAAGAACACAAGGGTGAAATTTAAAATTTGAATTTCGTATGTATTTCGAAATCAGAATTTTGATAAACTTTGAAGAAGAAAATTTTATAATCTTCACGTTAATTTTCTAATTTACAATCAAAAATTTTAAAATAGTCGAAAATTGTATTCCCACCTTTAAATCGCGAAAAATTTGTTTTTTGAGTTGAAAAAGTAATTTTTGAATATTTCATAAAATAAATATAGCCTTTACCCTTCTTCATTACCGAATTTGTTTGTTTGTTTTTTTTTTTTTTTCTAAACAATTGATTCCTGAAAATTAAAGTTAAATGTCACAAAATATGATCCTTCTATTGATTTATATGGATGTTGAAATTTTTGTATCATATATTAATGTCATGATTTTACGATCGGAAGATTTACAATGGATTATATTTCACTTATAACAAGAAAAAGGACCTTTAGTCTGAAATTCATGGGAGGTATAATCCATTTCAACGGCATTAGAAAACGAGTCTTACGAATGTCAGGCCTAAGGCTCTCTTCCTCGTTCTAGGTCTCGAAAACCTAGATTATGTTATATTAGTTTTCACTAATCGACTATAAATTAAAAGAAGAGTAATGGATTGTGATAGTATATCATCAGAAATCCATATCATCTATACAAATTATCTGTAAATACACTATCGTATAATTTTATTTTGATCATGGAATTATTGATAGTTAAAATAAATAATGAATAATATACAATCAAGAATCACCAAATTGTAATCCATATAATCCATGAATTATTATAATATATCTATTATAAATTATATTACATTATTATCAATATATACATTTGAAGATTTATTATTAAAAACCACATTTTGAAGTTTTGAAATATCTTTAAATTGTAATGTTAAACAAATTTTATCATAATAATAACCCAATAATCATGTAACAAAAGAGGGGACGAAATTGTTAAAGTGTAATGTCATTTTATTTATTATCAAAAAATCACTCGATTCAACGAGGAAAAATTGGATATAGGCGATTCGAAAGTTTCCATTGAAATTTTGTAAATGAATGCAAAGATTATCCAATTTTTTCAATCTAAATGTGTTGTCGTTTTTGGTTCTTAATTTCTTACAATAGAAACGCAGAAAATTGGCGTTCTATTGATTATTCACGTTGAATTTCGATATATGTATATGACGAAAATGAGATTTTATATTAGATTTTGTACAGTTCACATTTCGATATGTTTAACCATATCTTACGATCTTTTACGATATTTTCCTTTCAAGAAAAAGTACATACATTTATAAAGTTTGCGCGAAGAGGACGATTATTCAGTTCAGATAGTAAAAACCGGATTATTTTTTCCATATTTACCAAAAAAATTACATATAATGCGAAAATTCTTCTTCTGATTTCCCTTTTTTTCTCATTTTCTTAGGTTTTTTGGCGCCCTAATGAAAAAAAAAACTCAGTCTTGTTGCAAAATTACGCAGAAATGGAGAAATAAGTTTTTAATGCAATGAAAATTCCTAAAATATTATGTTGCATTACAATAAATCTGTAATAATTTGATTATGTATATACGAAGAGCAAAGCCCCTCCTTAGGGACAGCCCTGGCGTACTAATGAGTATCTGTATATGCTTTTGTTTCATTGTACAACATTGAAAGAACAGAAATAAAAAAGATCTAGAGAAAGATAGTGGTGAAAAACTGACGGCCGAAATGCATCGAAAACCAAGCGAAATGCAGAAGTTTGAGTACGAGGCGAAGTCGAGTAATGTGCTCCATAAGACACGTACACGAGGCTCGAAAAACGCGTTTTCAGGTTTGGAATGTATAAAAATCGACGTTGAAGGTATTTGTATACAAGGGAAAAAATGCAGAAGATTTGACTCGATGCAAAGTGGGATAATGGATAATAATGTTAATATTTTGTGCTAAATGTCAAGAAACGCGTTTTTTCGTGCCTGGGATGTATATAAACAGTTTTCATCTGTGATAAGGGTAGTGCGTTTGCTTCGTCATTGATTTATTAGTCGCTCGATGCACTTGAGCTGCCACGCCCGAACATGTACGATAGAAAAAAAGGATACTGATAGAGGCAAGGAAACCTTGTGTTGTGTGCTGAAAAATGAGGCTTCTTTCGGAGTACGTGTACGGTTATACTTGGTACGTACAGAAAAAGTCTTACTATAAATAAAGAGTGCGGAGTAGGGATACGATGTTGGTGAGGTCTATTTTTGTAAGTCGTAGGATACAAAAATTAGCCTTATCAGTATTGTGGATTTAGTTTGATTTTCTATCCTTTGTATAAACATAGTGGCAATATTGTGCATATTATTACTTTTTGATCGTGCATCGATAATAATAAGGTGAGAAGGATTAGGGAGATTTAAAAAATCTGCTTGGATTTCAAGAAATGCGAAAGTTTGGGAAATACGTATTTATTTTAAAAAAGGAAAACATAAGAGAATTGGCGCGTACAACAATTTTTTAAGATTCCTGAAATTCGAAATATTATAAAGGTTTTTACTGAGAATTTCTTTGGACTGCGAAGACATCGGCAATAACAAATTTTTTTCAGAATTTTACAATGCTTTTCTATTTTATTGTCTTCTCAATGTAACTTGTTGATTTCAAAGAATATAATAATATCGTCAAGAAGTTCAATTTGAACATTGCAACAATGGCAAACAAAAATAAAAATATGATCAAAAGGTATTTTTATTTCTGACCAATTCAGGTACTTATGAAAAAAATTAGAAAATTTAAGTATCTTAAAAATAAAGTATTTTTGGGATTGCAAAAGATTATTAAATTCTGAATATTCATGAAATTTCCTGTAACAATCATCAACATGAAAAAATTTGCAACATCCGTAAATTGATTTTTTCGTAGTCCATAATTGAAACACTCAGAAAAAAATGTGATTGTTACAATAAAATAATGTAATTTGAAATCGGTTTGAAATATTCTACCTCTCGTTATTTATTCATTGCATTTCTTGTTATATTACATTGCTAACATTGGCAAATGATATTGCAGTCGTATATGTATGATATTGTAAGAAATCTAAGATTATTGCATTTCTTACCATACTTCTGTCGTACTTGCTGCAATAATATACTGATAATCCTACTAATCTACATTTCGAAAAAAGTCATACAATTTTTCTAGTATTCAAATCTGTAGTTATGTTGCTTTTTTTGGCACTGTCTAGTATATCATGTATTATTTTCTTAATAATTAATAGTGTAAAAGCATCTAGTAGACTGTACATTATAATATACATTTTTTCTATATATTCATCGGTAGAGTATTTTTTCTGACTATATGAAAAATTTCATTGCAGAAACTGTGAACGTAAATAATGAAAGGTCATTTTCTCACGATACATGGATATCAAATTCTGTGTACTAGTATAGTAGAATATACGATTTATTTAGAACAATTTGCTTTTGAAGGTTTGAACTTTTCTTATATTACCTATTTAAAATTGCATACATATAGTAATTCGTACAACATACTAATTTTTACTGTACAATATCGTAAAAAGCAGAATAAATATGATGAAGTCTGCAAAAATTTTGTAAAACCTGCAGTAATGTTAATAAACTTACAATACCTTACTTCTTTTTACCATCAAAAAATCCAAAATTACCAATTTTTTTTCTCAATGCAATTTATCAGAACCAATTGAATAGTTAATTAAAGTTAACGATTGATGTTTGTATGAACTAAAGGTTTTTCTGAAATTTGGAAAAAGCTTATTCTGTTACTGTAGAATGAGTATTCTGTAAATGTCGAAAAAAGTCGAAAAGCACTTATATTTACAAATGCTGAAAATTTCCATTCGTTTTGGAACTCAATAATATTTTTGAACTTCCGTGATGATAATAAGAATGAAACTTGAAAGAATTTTATGACACCACGCATAAGAAAATGACATTTTTTATGAGAATCCCATTTCTTGTAAAGTCGTAATAAGGTTTCATTAGGGATCACCAGGAAAAGCACATTTTTCGATCTACTTCGAAAAAATGTACACAACTTTGCCACTACCTCTATAACACATGACTACTAAAATATTCACAAATATCGTAAGCCCTCCATTCAAACGACATAATACCCAGCGTAAAATATGCTTTGTGTGAGTATTGTGATACTGCTCAGGGCGTGTCATCACTTACCATCGTAACGTCATCTATTTTTGAGATACTTCGAACAAATATGTTGACGCGGACAACCGCGGGTCCATCTAACATAGCAAACAGAATACACAAATTAATCACTCTCATCAACACCATGTGATTTTTGTCAATGTTTCCTCACGTTCCTGACTCTCTCACTCACTTTTGAAAAAAAAGGACGTGAGTTTTTCCGAATTTCAGACGTCTTTAGGTTAATGACGTCAGACGTGGGGTTGGAGTGGGGGAAGAAGCGCGCGCAGCGAGCCTTGTGTTGTGTGTGTGTGTGTGTGTGTGTGTGTGTGTGTGTGTGTGTGTGTGTGTTGTTTGCAGGGCCGTCGCGACGGGAAAAGGGTAAAAAAATGGGCTTCGCAAATTATAGCTTTTAGATGTATCCATCCATACACTTAAAATTATCTCATTCTCGCGATGTCATCAATTTTCTGCAGTAACGCGTTAGAATCGGTGAAAACGTAAATTACAAGAAGGTGATTGATTACCATCGATTTAAAATATTCAGAATTATTGTGTAACTGTACACACAAGTGCATTTTATATTGTATGCGCTATCATACATGGATTTCCAGGAATTATATACATGATAAAAAATCATTTATATGTAGTACTTCAGGGCTCAGGCAACATTGAGAACTGATAATTCATAAACAGCAAAATAGCACATGCTCAACAAAACCTTCGTGAGAATGCAAGAAACGCATCGATTTACTTTGGAAACGGTCGAAGTGTCATGACTTTACACTTAGAACTCGTTTATCTTGACGAGTTTCAACTGCAGTTCAGACGGGTTGAAATTAAGTTTCATATTATAGCACTTTTAGGCGTGTTAAGGTAATGTATACATTTTAAATTCTCGAAACGTAACGCAAGTTTTCGCAGATTTATTTCGCACCGAAATAAATCAAGCGATTTAGTTCGGTGGAAAGTGAGGGGGGGGGGGGTAAGGTTTATAAGGGAAATTTTCATTCTCATGACAATGGCTAGGGATTGAGTTGAAATTCGAATTGTTGTCAATGCGAATTTTTCGTGACTACACTTCAAAGGAATATAAATTACCTCTTCATTATTGTGGATCTCTCATTGTTCTTTTTAGGATAATGTTTGCTCGTGTGAGCTCAATTATGTTGATCGTGTACTTAGAGCTGGTTGAAAAAAACGATTTTTTTTCAAATTTGTACGTAAGTTTTTTATGATATACGATATTGTAAGAATATTAACACAGACGCGATTTTAACAGAAAGTTTTCGCAAAAATAGGATATTTAAAATAATTGGTTTATCTCGAAGTTTAGAAACAACTATAAAAATAGTCAAAGGTTACCTAGTTTTAGCTTTAATTTGTTCAACTTATGAGTTCTCTAAAACTCTCTTAGAAATTCAGCGTCATGTCAAGAATAAAAGGAATGAAAGTTCATTCTAAAAATGTAACAGTTTTTGCGTTTTTGCTAAAACAAAATAGTGAATTTCTACGATTTGCATTCAAATAGCGTAACCGAAATTTCAAACCTCATCATGTTTTTGAATACCTTTTCGTTTTCCAAAAATTTTCTAGTTCATTTGTAGGCGGTTACAATCGGAAAAAAAGAATTTTTATTATGGCAAAGTTGTGGATTAAAGTTTTACTGTAAAATGTGCAAATCATCCGAAAAGGGTAACTCTCACTTGAATAATTTAAAATTGAACATCGGAACGTGTGATTAGGACATTCAATTTCGAAAAATCATTCAATGATGTTATTAAGAAAATGTTTCATTCCTTAGGGGAATGGCACTAAAAAAAAATACAGTTTATCAATATATATATTATGTATTTGATTGGTATATAAATAATTTGGATTGAACAGAAACCGTCATGTTTACGCAGCATATCATGATGACACATTTTTTTGATTTTTACGTTTTTTTTTCAATAAATAATTTCATAGCTAAAGATCTACTTTTTGACATCAAAAAATTTACATGAAATTTAGGGCTGCTGATCAGAAAAATGACGCTTTATTATCCTAAAGTAACAATATCGAAATATTAGCAAAAAACGTGTTTTACATCTCTATTATCAGTTGTTTAAGGAAAAATATGGTAAGATTAATTTTATTACCGTAAAATGTACATCATTCAAAAGGTATACCTTGACAACGATACATACTATTCGTGTCAATTTAAATGATAGCATTCAAGTTACAGGCGTTAATAATTTAAAAAATTGCATTTTTTGAAATTTTAGACTATTACTCGTGATTAAACTTGCACTTTTTTGATTCCTAATGCCTTTTTTTTTAAACTACTATTTCAATTAACAAAAAGAAGACATTGTCATGAAGTTAACAAATATATTTTTGGTAGAACGTAGAATCGATCGTTCTTGTTGCTTTTAGCAATAAATGAAAAAAGAAATGGAAACGAGTTTTACGCCAGTCGGAACGGAAAATCGCATCTACAAAATGATTATTAAAATATTTTATTCAACTTGTTACAAATGTCGATTTTTACGTGGACAATGCAGATCCTTGGCTTTGCCTCGGGCTGGAACCTTCGTCTTCGCAAAAATTGACATATATGCGCGACGTAAAATATGAATATTTGTTTAGTTTTTATTTTGATAAAGTTTATTTCAGAAAATAACTGAAAGTTATCTCCGTACTCAGCGACCCTAAAATAGTCTCGAAGAGTTTCCCTGAGGTCTTCGCAATGGTACGAAATTTCCTCAATCAAAATTATTTTTAATTTTTTAATTTCTGGCTTTTCAATTCACCTTTTCTTTTTGTAGTGAATTCTATGAAAAAAGTGGGAATGCGAGATAAAATTCAGTTATTGATTATTGATTTTTTTACAATGAGCAGAAATTTTTCTGTTTGTCAAAACAGATTTGCCTAGTCCATAATTCTTTTTAACGATTATGTATAAGGTACTTTCTACTGATCATTAGAAGCCAACATATAAGGGGAAACTCCAGGGTTTGGAAAGTCACCTAAAAAAATGTAACGCGTTACGTTACCGTCACAAAGGTGGATAAAGTAATCCGTTACTCTATCGTTACTAAGAAAGAAACAGTACCTCGTTACCGTTACCACTTAAAGAAAAGTAACATTCCGTTACTTTCACGTTACTTTTTGGAGGATATTGAATGTAAATAACAAAAATCGAAAAACTAAGGCTGAAAAATACAATTTCAACGTACTTGTGATTTTGTTCCATAGAAATTGTTTATTTCAGATATAATAAAAAATATTAATCTGAAATATTTCACCCTGAGAGAAAAATCAATCAGCTTATTCAAATTTTTATATTTTGTTTCAAGTTTACGAAATTTCTGAATATGACATTTGATTCAATGTTCACCATAAGAATACATTTGAAAATTTAATAGATTTTTGAAAGAATCTAAATACCTACCCAAATTTTTAGAATTTGAAAACTTTTTGTACTTTCAAGTATGTATAAAATGTTGCAGGATTTTCTAGAATTTTCATAAATTTCTATTTTTTTGCACATTGATATATAGATTACCAGAATTTCATGCACTTGAATTAAAAATTTATTGAATTATTGATATTTGAGAGGATTTTTCAGCCAAAAATTTTTAAGAAGGTTTTTATTTAATTTGATTTTTTTTCAACTTTTTTAATTTTGCTACGATTTGAAGAATTGTTCAGTATTTTTGAAACCATTTTTATTTTTCAGTACGATGAAATATTGCAGAATTTCCTAGTATTTTAACATAAATTTAATATTTTTATAATAATAATTGTTCTATACATTTCACGAATTTCAAATTCTAGAATTTAAATATTATGAAACATTACGTGTTTCACAGGATTTTCCACAAAACAGTGTCTTGATAGATTTTTACTTATTCAAGTACTTTTTGTATTTATTTAGTTTTTCTATGATTTCAAGGATCGTTCATTAGTTTTATATATTGCTGTATGAATTTCTGGAATTCGAAAGATTTTCAATGTTTTATATATTTGCACGTATTCTTCCGAACGTATTTTCTTTCTGCATTTTTAAATACTTAAAGAATGTTGTAGGATTTTCAGTTTCTCTAAGATATCTCTTTAAATTTCCAGAATGAAATAAAATTGGAGGTTCGAAATTTCTGGCGTATATATTGATCGATTTTGCAGAAAACAGTTTCTACATATATTTGAAGATCCCTCAATATTTTTTGCATTTTTCGCAGAGTTATACCATATAAAAGTTTTCTTATCTTCTTATAAACTTCTATTAACATAAATTTTTCAGAATTTCAAGCTCAAGAAATTAAAGTTTTTCGATTCTTTGAAATCCATAAATATTTTAAAAATCAAGTAACTTAAAACTCAATAAAATCTAGCATTTTGCGTACTTTTCGTATTGAATAAAATTTTTTTTTTTTTTGTATTATTTATTATTCCATAAAATTTTCTAGCAGGATCTCTAAATCATACAAATTCTGCTTCAGATTTTGCGATCTATAGATTTTAAGTATTTTCATATCTTTTCATGCAAATTTTTAAAATTCAACGCTTTGAGACGTGAAAGTTTTTAATCAAAAATAAAAAAGTCTATTCTTCGTCAAGATTTTTACACAAATTACGATTATCTCACATAGTTTCATTAAAAATTATTAATAAAGAGTTTATATTTCAAAATGAGGAAGTTAAGAATTACGAAGATCTCAGTTTCAGAACTCTTTTTAAATAGTTCTAAATTGTGCTATAAACTTAATAGGACAGTTAAAAGTAACGTAAAATAACGGGATTTTCGTTACTCGTTACCCAAAAAAAGTGACTCGTTCCCGTTCTCGTCACTTGTAAATTAATGTAACGCGTTACGTTATCGTTACAGTAAAAAATGTAACGTTTACTTGTAACGTGTTACTTCCAAACCCTGCTTCCAAATCTTCGGGAACGCAATGGATTAATTTCCTATATAATTTAACAAACTTTCGACTCTAAACAGAGTCCTCTTCAGGTAAATAGTATATAAAGCTAGAGGATATTCCTAATACGTCGCAACATATTATTGTAAAAAAAAACATCAACACTCATTTCCGGTTATTAGGAATATCCTCTTACTTTACATATACTATTTGCCTGAAGAGGACTTAATTTAGAGTCAAAAGCTTGTAAAACATTAGAGGAAAATCATAGATGGGATTTCAGAAGAACTGAGTTTCCCCTTATTTTCTGGCTCCTAGTGATCAGAAGAAAGTACCAAAAGTTCAAATACTAGAAGGAGCAGAAATTATTCCTAATTTGATAATATATTAGTTTGACTACATCATAACTTATTACAGACGCGCGTTTTACGCACCATATCTAGCACTATTATGAAAAAAATACATTCTGAAAAGGAAATGATAAAACTCAGCTCATGCTGTACCAAAATTATCTTCATATCTAGCGTAACTTATCCTATTGCGCATGAAAGAAAAAGGCAGTCGAACGGGTCGAGAAGATGCCTCGCCCAAGAATTACCCGCGCTTGCGCGGCGCGCTAAATTCAATCACGTAATTGCACCGGAGATGCCGAACGAATTTCCAGCGTTTCAATGTACTTCCCGGCGTGTAAAAAAAAAGAAATTTCCAGGGATGGAGTCGGCGGTCCTGAAGTAACACTCCTCCGCCGTCAAGGACTCGAATATTCAAACGCTATCCGGGTTTCTTTAAATTGCGAATGTGCAAGACATGGCACGCAAACAGTTTTCCGAGATTCGCGGAAAATTCGTGACCCACCGGAAAAATTCGCGGCCACTTCCCCCTTGATCCCGTATTAGTTTGGGCTTGGTGAAAGCGGCGTACTCAGCGTATTCGCGCCGCGAGCTTGTGTTCGTAAGTGGGTCACGAACGGGCTGGGAATCCGCGTTTCTTTCACCTTTCCTGGATCGGCGTTGAATTTTTTTCCTCAAAAAAGGGAATAAAGAAATAAATCAGATTTTCCGTGTACGTTGTTAATGAGATTTGGAGCAAAATCGTCACAAGAAACGCGAAACATGGATTTTGTGGCAAAATGAATGCTACGGCTTGAATGGAGGGGTAAGGCAGACGGGAGCATTCCGGACACCTTTTTTTCGTTTGCATTTTTCAATACCTAAAATGCATTTTTTCATCAAGTATATTGTTTACATTAGAAGGCGTAGCTCTTCGCTACAAAATTGTAATCCAAAACAGGTTGTTCTGTAATCCACACTAAAGAAAAAATCTTACACTTTCTGCCATATATATTGTAAAAAGTATAATAATGTTGTAGTTTTTACAATATTATTTTAAAAACTGCAATATGTATGCCACTTTTTGCTGTAAAATTTCGGAAAAATTTTAATCAGAAAATGAAAATTTTACCATAAAAATTGTAATATTTACCATACGTTTTTTCCACGTTTCCTAAGGTCAGCCAACTGGGAACAGGTGGCGACCGGGTTTTTTTTTAGCCCGCAATTCATTTACACATCCATTAAAGTAGAAAAAGAACATTACTTTTTTCCAATCATATTACAATATGATGCACTTGAAACCTAGAAAGTACACAAAAATGTTGCAAAAAGAAGCTATACAGATCTGTTTACTGAAAAAACTGTATAGAATTTTCAAAAATCTGGATGAATAGCAATTATATGATATTGCAAAAAGTACAAGAAGTATAGTAGAAAACGGAAGATGTAGAGGAGTTTTTACAACAAAATATATTTATAATTACAATATTACTTGACAATATTTACAATATGTTATTTCAAAAATTGATATATCATCTAGCAAAAAGTACAATATGTCAGAGTGATTCCCGTTTATTATACAGTATTGTAATAATTACTAAATTTTTTTCTCAGCGCAGGTGTGAGAAACCATGTAATCCATATTTTTTGAGTGTTATCCCGGAAACTAGAGGTGAAAATCGGAACGTATCATAAGCGCTGTAGTCGTAAAATTTTTCTTTCAAAAGTGCCAAAAAAACCTTTCAATAGCTCCAAATGAAATATTTCAAAAGCGCCAAACGAAATCTTTCAAAAGGGCCAAACGAAATTTTTCAAAAACGCCAAACAAGTGATATGAGCTAGTTTCATGTAGACCCTCGTTCTCGATTGACGGAACTTTCTACACGAGTCCACGTTTCTTTTCTCAATTATAAACCATCCATTCTTTCATTGATAGTGTTTACAATCAATAATTAGTGTTTTGCTTCTTGCCAGAAAAAACAGAAGAAATTTATTTGAAAATGTGGAGAAGCATTCAACAATTGGCAGGCAATAAAAATTCTTACATTAGTATTTCAGATTGCATGATTGATTCTTTCATTATAGGTCAAGAATTCATCCCTAACACGATAATGGTTGATTTTAAAATAGCACCCCACAAAGCGGTCATTAAATTCTTCAACAACTCTAGCATCTTAAAAGGATGCAGATTCTATCTTGGCCAAAACTGGTACAGCAAAATTATGCAGCTTGGACTTTTACAGTTGTACCGAGCAAAAAGCGAAGAAGGAGAATGGCTGAAGCTTTTCTTTGGCTTGCCTTACCTGCAACCAATGGAGGTAGAAGAGGCTTTTCTTTCACTGATATCTGTTGTCCCCCAAAATAAATGACTGATAAAATTCAGCGATTGCGTGCTCAAAGATTACATTGAGGAGGGATACCAATTGCTGCCTCATCTGTGGGCAGAAATTCCATCAACAAATCCTCGGACAACGAAAGGCGCTGAATATTTTCATAGACATTTGAAAGACAACTTTTATGCTTCTCGTCCAAAAATTCATTTGTGCATCGATGTTTTGGAAAAAATTCAGAGTGCTACTTATTTGAAATTCTCAGATTTTTCTCAATCAAAGAAGATAGATAAACGTGTTGACAGCCATCAAAAATATCTTATCGACCGTCGCGCTGAATTCGAAAGTAATCGATTGACAATGTAAAACTACCAAAAAGAAATTTTTAAACCATTCTCTGCCGATTCTAATGTAAGTAAACTGCTTTATGACAACAAAAGTCTTTTATAAAAACAATGGATAAATTAATTTGATGTATAAAATCAAAAAAGAAATGGAAAAAGATTATCTGTTAATCTATTTCCACCTAGACTACCCAAAATTAAATTGTAAACAGTTTGTGCCGGTTCAGATTTGAGATTAATAATAACGAAAATCACAAGATTCTCCATTTATACATTCCTTCTAGCTTATATTAGTTGTTTGGCACTTTTGCTACTTTCAATACGGCGCTTTTGCTACTTTTATTTTGGCTCTTTTGAACGATTTTTTAGCGCTTATGGTATGCCTCAAAAAAGGCCATTTGGTGGTTTTGATATCCAGCCGTAAAAATACATATATATGAAAATTTTCCCGGTTTTATGACGAAATTAAGATAGCTGTGTTGTGATGTGAAAATGAGCAAAAAGTAATCCACGCCCATTACTGGCTACAAAGTACACATGTATTTACTTGTTTCTGTTTATTATTTTTAAATTCCAGAAATTCATCATTTTCTGAACATGTTATTGTTATACAAAATTGACTTACAACATAAACCATCACAAAAAGTTTCATTTCTTATTTTTTACTATTAGATAGATAATAATATTTAGAGATTACAACATGAGTCCTTTTGTTTTTATATTTTCATTTTATATTTCAAGTTTTTGACGAAAAAATTCAGATTAATGGATATTCTTTAATGCAATATTCAATAATTTAACGGATATTCAAGCGTTTGCAAGGGTCAAATTCGCCCAGTGATCGAAATGCCTCGGAGTGTCATATGTAATAAAATAGCGTCAAACGCATAAAAAACATTATTTTCTTGGATGAAAGTTAGTATATCATCTTCAAGCACTTTTTACTCTGTGATGAAAAGTTATTTTGACATCTATTACTGCAAAGTAAGTTGTTTACAACACGAACTTTTGACTATCAAAAGTCGAACGAAAAAATTAAAAAATTCAATCTTTACGATGAAACATATGAGTAAAAAGTAAGAGCCTTAATATATTGTAGGGAAAGTTAGATTCCATAGAAGCAATTGCTTTTACTTTTTCGGATTTTTACGTTTCTCAGGTTCCACTATAATCGTGGATGTCCGGAATGCCCCGGTCTCCCCTATGCTGTTTATTATGTTATTATTACTGTCTGAATCTAAACCAATGAATATTTCACTGATTTCTTCAATGCACCACAAAACTATATACTGATTTTTTAGTGCTTAACCCTGAAAAATCATTGAAATGCTACGACTTTACTGACTTAATCAGTGGATGCAACTATTACGTTGATCGAATCAGTAACATGATCACTGATTTAGGTAGTGAGTTCTAAAATACATAAAATGGTAAGAATAATTTAATTAAAAAAAATTATTATAAGAAAAAAAAAATTTTCATCGTCATTTCGAAAACAGGGTTCACTCTGTAATTTAGTAAACTGGAAAATCCGTCATTTTTCGGGGAAATTTCATAATTTTTGTTCTAAAAATGATAAATTTTGAAGTGAAGAAAATAAAAAAATTCAAAGTAAATGAACCTAAATAAATAGTCAAACAAAAAAATTTTCACTGTTCCAAATAGTCCCTTTGAAATAGTGATTCTTAAAAAAATTATAGCTGTAAGGACTTACTTATTAAAATAGATTAATATCACAGATTTTGAGAATGAATGAATAAATAATCATTATTCTGAAAATTGTTATCAATAGTTATGAAAGTGTAATTTGAATTCTAAATGTAATTATTATTTTTATTTATCAATATGTTTTAAATATTCTTAGTTTCATAATCAGGTGGATCTCACTAAAAGTCGTTGGATTCTCCTCGATTCAGATTTTGAGAGTGCAAAGAATAAATATTGCACCTTTGAAAATTGCGGAATTCTCGTTTAACGGATCAAAATCGAAATACAAGAAAGTTCACAGACCAATTTAAAAAAATTAGAAGTTGAATTTCGTCTTTGCTACTTGAAAATTATTCAAACGATACATCTAACATTCACTGAAATTGATTTTCACACACAATTTTGAACCTTTTCAGAAGACGATAAAGAGAAAACTTATAATAAACATTTATCAATATAATTCTTATCGAATGATCAATTTTCTATAAAATAAACATAAAAAAAGAAAAAATCTTTGAATCTAGGAACAATTTACGCTCACAGCAGGTGAGATCTAACAAGGCATTCTAGAATACTCAGGCGGCAAACATTTTTAATAATATCTCTTCAAGTTTCAGCTGCAGAGATTTGAAACTTCCCAATAAACTTTATCGGACCCTGTCGAAAAACTTTTTTGCTGAAGTTGTTTCAACTTAGAAATTTCCTTAATACTTTTTTTCAGGGAAGTTTGAGAAACACGATTTTTAGCACGTATTGAGGCACATTGAGGTATTATTAATTAATGAAAAAAAAATCTTGATGGAATTAAGTCTTGGAAATTTTATATCATTTTGATGAAAACAACAAAGTTGAGACGATTGGAACGGAAAAAAGTAAATTATTTTCAAAAATAAGAAATGCAGCTTTGATTATATATTTTAAGAATAAAAAGTTAAGTAAGAAATTCGTATAGTTCAAAGTTAATTTCAAGTTAAATTAATATAACGATATCCAATTTTAGAACGAATTTCAACTTGTTCGAATTAGCTTTTTCAAGTTTTGTCATTTGAAATCACTGACAGTGCTACCGAAAAATTCGATTAACATCAAGTTTTTTTTTTTTTTTTTTTTTTTTCCTGAAAATCACATGTGACCATGATTTTATTCAAAAATCACTAATCACCTTAATAAGTGGTAATTTCCTGTAATGAGAAAATAAATGATGCAATTTTTGGAAATTGTATCACTTAAATTTAATAAATAGTGAGAGAAATTATTTTTTTTCAAATGTGTAACTTACAAAGTAGATTATAAAAAAATGAATGTTCGGAAAATATTAAAATTCTCAAAATTTCATACTAAAATTATGATATTTAAGCTTTTTCGAACTACTCCAGCATCGTGAACTTCGTTTTTAAAGTTTGATAATAATTATTTTATAATTTCATTTAAAAATTTCCTCGTTTCCATAATTTCTTTTTATAAAATGTTTAAGCTATAATCATAATCCACCAGAATTTCTCGACTTTTCCACGTCTCATGGCAACTCTGATGTAGTCCGCTCACTGAAAAAGCCCGGCCCGTCATTGAACGTGAAATAATACGCGCTTTTCGCTGCATCGGAAGGGACAAACTCGGGGACAAACTTTCCCTATTCACGAGCGTAAAAAGAAACCTCTCCTCTTCGCAGCTAACGAGACCTTTCCGCGCCCTAATAAAGTTGCCCTTTTTCAATTAATCTTTAGCCTGTAAAAATGCCTGGTGTCAAATAGTGGCACTACCAGCGACAAAATTTTAACGACTTTTTTTTCAAAAACTGGCTGCAGAGTTTTGTCCTACATTTTTTTCACATTCAGAACTGTCTAGTATATTGAAATTATCGTAGATATTTTGACATTGTAAATGAGCTTTTTTAAACGATTTTAAACTAATCGATAGTGTTTTTTTTTACTTCAATCTGATATATTCGAGTTGCTCCTTTTTTCATTATGGAACTTGAAATAATTTTCAAGAAAAAAAAAAACCAAGAATACCTCCTTGATTGAGGGAATCAACAGTTTTTAGTGAGTTATACAATTTTATAAATAGAAATTTCTATTTTCGATCCTCAAGGCCTAAAAAATGTTGGATTCATCAACTGAATAAGATTAAAGCCAAATTAGAAGCATCATTGAGTGATGTAGGAAATCTAAAATGCATTTTTATGTGAATATTACAAAATATTATATTTGCATTTCTCTATTTAAAAAAAAAATATACTTTGATAACCGATTGCTTGACTTTAAAACTAACAGCTATTGGGCTAAATTAGGTTTAACATATTATGTAGACTATCCATATAGCAGTTTCACAACAGTATTCCTTTTTTTCAAATAATAGGAAAATTTTGAGGTCAATCACTTGAGAATCTACAATGTGCAACAACATGAGATTTTTTTTTCTTTCATTTCACTCTCTTAAACTGTATGAGGGTTTTTTGTTATGAAAAAAAAAAAAAATGAATCTGTTTCCATTTTTACCATATCAGCTAATTTCAATAATTTATTGAATCAATAAATAATCTAAATCAATTATTTACTATACGGTAGTGGAAATAATACACTTCATTTTTCATTTCTTCTTCAAATTTATATTTATCATGTAAATGTGACTTATTAATCATATTATTACAATAAATAGATTTAAAAAAAATTATGTTCATCTCCGTTAAAAATTATGACAAATTGTTATTGATACTTCGTGTAATTTTTTTCCCGATTTAATTTCTTGAGCTTTGTCAATAATTTAACAAATACTAATGTACGTTATTGTTATTATTTACATTACATCTATTGAAGCAACAGAATGATTTTTTACATATCAGAGAAATCATCATTTCCCGAAGCATTAAAGAAAACGAAAAACAAAAACAAAAATCAAGTTTGCAATCAGCAGAAAGCTGGATTTGGAGGATAAACCTGATTCAAATACTATCAACCTTTTGATCTCTTACAATTAATAAAATATTACAAATTCAACGATCTCTGGTCAACGTTTCTTCGTCATTTGAATTTCCTTATATATCTTAGAACAATATATAATATTCTACAACAATCTAGAACGCACTGATATGTATGCAAAGAAAAACAACCACTACAAATAACATGAACAAATGTTAAATTCAAAGAAAACGAGGAAAAATTTGTTGGAAGGTGTATTTATAGCCTGCAAACAAATGAAGGAACACCTCATTTGTTTGCAGGCCTTATTTAAATGGTAAATAATAAAAGATATATTCATTCGTTCTCGTCAAATACGTATAAAGTAAATGAAATGTTTCGGTTTAAGATGGATGAATAAAATTATTGGAAATCAATGTAGATATTTAAACAGTCTCTTTTTCAATTTTCTCATACCAAAAAGTGTATACAAGCAATTTGAGCAAGTAAAATGCAAAAAAAATCGTTCTGTTTTATACACTGTAATAGTCAATATTTTTTTGTTCGAAGTAATTCTTATTATTCGGAAAAAGTGATGGTGCAATTAGGTTAACATTTACATGGTCTACATTACGGCATATGCATCTTATGGCTGTGATCTATAGTAAGATCTCCTGATAGCTTGTGCATATTGTGCATAAATCAAAAATTTTTACTTGAATTATAGAGAATTCGGAAGAATTCGAAATGGGAAAAAATAAAAATCAACAGCTGAGACATTTGAGTAAAATTTAGGGGTCAAATATAATTAAAAATACTTATCGGAGTATTTGTGATTGGAGAAAATGGAAAAAGCGAATTTAAAAAAAAATTTTCGACCTGAGGCCGGAAAATGTTATAAAGACTTGAAGATTCACAGGATGCTGATATTATTATTTAGAAAATGATTTTAAGCTGAAAGATTTCTGGTTGATTTTTTTGTTTCTAGAAATTTGGTAAGAAAATTAATAGTATCATACGGCAATAGGTAAAGAACGTATAAAAAGCTGTGAAGAAATTTTCCTAATAAAAAAAATCAGATTGAAAAAAGACAAATCGGTAATGTAAAAAATTTATAATGTTCATCGTTCAACGAACGTAATTTTTGCAAGATTCAAGCACGTTGTAATGATTGACAGCGAAAAATTAATGAGTGCCATTTGCATAGTTCGCGGGTACGATAATTGCCATTGAGATGAAAAATTCATGAAAATGTTAATTATATCTTGCCAGATATAAATTTTGCAAACCTCAAACGAACGTATAGAATAATCACTTTACAGTATATTTACACATTATTTACAGTATTATTTACACCGAGATAAGCATGCATTACAAAAACTTATGAGTTGCAAGGTAAATGATTTCGATATTCAAATAATCGGTGTAGTTTGGTTTTTTACGAAACTAAGGCAAATATAGACATTTATATGTACACATTAAACCCAGACCTATAATTTGTTCGTTTCTCGAAAATTGAATTTTTCTTATTCACTTTGGTTTTAAGTGAATAAGAAATCACACTTTCCATAATCTATTTTTAGAAATAACCCGCCATGAAACGCAATTTATAGCGTGTATTGAAATAATAAAAATTTTATCCATGAATTATCTTTTTGCAAAAATTTCTAAACAATTGGAATTATTTTAAAACCAACCTGATCAAAGCGTTTACGTTTGATCATGAAAGAACCTGACTGAATTTTGTATTTTGATGAAAAAATTGATTTTTGAAAAATCCCTGTATCATACACGTATAAAATAAATACAGGTCAATTTTTTTCGCTTCAGATCAAGGTAAAAAAAGTTCAAGGGCGATCGAAAATTTAGATTTAATTTTGACGCAGAATGACCCATTTTATGTTTTCCTGATATTCGCATTTTTAATCGTGTAGTCGAAAATTTATAAAGTTATGATTATTTTACATTATGATATACTTTTTTGATTTTTACAGCTTTGATAAAATTCTAGATTTAGAACCCCAACAACTTTTTGTATCAGATGAATATTCAAAATTTCATTTTCACCATCAAAAAATTTAATAGTCGTAAAACTTACTAAATATACATGGAAAATTTTACGATTTTTATTTTTTTTTTTCAGCATCTTACTAATTGTGAACATTCGGAAAATTTGCTGTTGCCCATGTTTTTGTCTTATAGTCGTCAAGTGTCAAAAATTTCATGTGAAAATGAAAGAACACGATCATTATATTTTTTAAAAACGCCTTTGAGATTCCATTCCTATAATTTACATTCAATAAACTGTGTGCTGATTTAAAAATAAAAAATCTAGAAATCTCAAATGTAACCTGTAAATTCCAAAATCCGCGTTTGTTTATCGTCGAAATAATACGTTTTGAACTTCATAGGCAACACTCTCTATTTTCACATTTTAAAATATCTATTTTTCCTCATGAATTTCTAGTTCTAATCAACTTTTACGATTTTAAATTTATAGATATACAAATTTAAATCGAACATCTAGAAAGCTTTATTTTTGTGCCTCGGCTACCTAGTGCGCAACTTTCAAAAAATCCCCTGCCACAATGGTGGTAAAAATGTCAGGGAATACAAGTTTAAGTTATAATTACAAAAAATTTTTAACTAATTCTAACCAGTGATTACTCTGTAAATTTCTTCGAGTTGATTTTCACTCTACATCGATTAAAAGGTGGAGCAGAAATCCACTCTCGTACAGGGGGGTTCACTCTAAAAGAGTTGATCGTCACTCTTAGACAAGTTAAATATTACTCTTAAATTCAAGTAAGATTCCTTCCTAAAAAATGAATTTAGTATCACCCTAATTAAAATAAAATTTCACTACTTTCTAGTGACTTTCCACTCACGAAAAGTAGTGAAATCACTCCAAGTGTGAGAGACACTAATTCTAGAGTACTAAAAACGTAGGTATACTCGACCGCCATTTTAGACCTAGCTCGTGGGGAAATGTGGAATGTAAACATGTAAGTGTACACTTGTTGTGTTGCCTTTTTTAATATTTATTATTGGTTTCCATGGAATTATGAGTAGATCGCCGGTGCCTTTCATGTTTTAAAAGTGTTGTGAATCGGGCTGGCCATGGAAAAACATTAAATTAATTGACAAAAATCGGGATTTCCAGCACAACACTTTTGGCCAGTTGGAGCTGTCAATATTTTCAATTATCCATAGGAAAAGTGAGGTAATTAGTATTTGATACATAATTACAAAGTTACTTTGTATGTCTATCAATAATATATATTTATTATCGTTTTCAATTTTTGCCACCAAACGTATGACAATGGACAAATTTATTAGGACGGACAGATGAGTAATTCCCGTGAATAAGAAAAAAAACATCATGTATGCATAAAAATTTGCAAATATTGGTTGCAATTTCTAATTCTAGAATCTGAAAATAAGTTAGAAAAAAATCGGAATTGAAATGAATGTCTCTTTGATTTTATTTGCATTTTATTTGTTAACAAGTATGTATATTATCAAAGGTGTACATTTTAAAATTGAATTACACAAAAATAAAAAATATCTATAATTTTATTTCGAAAATTTCCAATTTCCTCATTTATGCTTATTTTACAGTATGAAAGTTACAATGTTGGAATGCTTTTAAGCCAAATGAAAATGGAAAATTCCGTATTTTATTTTTGAATCCTACTTACGCGCGACAATAATGAATTTATCTTCAAGATACAGGATAACTTTGTGATTATAAAATTGTGTGAAATACAAATTACCTCACTTTTTCTATGGCTGATTGAAAATATTGACATCTACGATGGGCCAAAAGTGTGGTGCTGGAAATCCCGATTTTTGTCAATTAATTTAATGTTTTTCTATGGCTAGCCTGATTCACAACACTTTTAAAACATAAAAGACACCGGTGATCCCTTATAATTCCACAGAAATCAATAATAAATATTAAAAAACTCAACGCAACAAGCGTACAGTTAGTAGTTTACATTCCATATTTCCTGATAATTCCCCATGAGCTGGGTCCAAAATGGCGGTCGAGTAGACTCCTTTCCATAGTGCCTTCGTAATTCTACTCGATGTGGAGTGTAAATTCACTCTGAGGAATCGATAGACTCCATTCTTCCAATTTTACAACCAGCTGAAAAAACGAATAAACCTCATCGATTTCGAACGATATATCTTTCAAACTACCATCGCTGAATTAAAATGAGTATTGAAAAATGAACGGATTTACACGTTAGACATTTTATGAAGTTACGAGAATTTTCAGTCACATGCGAACAGTTCTTTTCCATCGCATTATATAAAGCAGGCATGAATTGCAATAAAAACCATAATAATGACGCGCGTAATAAAGTGTAATGCGGGAATTCAATTCAAGGTATTACTCGTTCCACGCCGTTGTTTTCCGCAACGAAATATATATTTTGCGATCTCGCACTTTTTATGCGAGAACATAGCACACAGACATGTAGATCTCTCTCAAAATAAGCTCCCACCGTTTGTAGTGAGAATGAATCGCAATAATAACACGCTTGCGCGTGCTTTTCACCCGTGCGATATTAACGCCGTGTGCTCAAATTAAATCGTAACCTCACAATTATTTCGAAACTTTGGACCGTCTATCAAAAGTTCTAGTTACGGAACTTTGTTTTTTTTTGGGAATACGTATTTTTGATTTTTATACTGTATGGGAAATCAGCAAATAATAAATATTTTCACGATAGTCTTCTTGGAAAATAAGTTTTTCCAAAAATATGTATCATGAAAAGTATTTTAATTATTATTTTGAAAAAAAAAAAAAAAAAATAATGATAAAAATATTAGAAATGATAAAATTTTTTGAGATGCCTCTTATTCAAACTATCATTCCTTGTATATTTTAAAAAAATATCCAAATAAAAAAAAATTCTCGTAAATCTCTCCCATGGAATGACCCATATGCAATATTGACATGCTTTTTTAACGTTTGGTATTTCATCAATTTACTACATTTTCCTGTCCTTTATTTTCATGATGTAATCAGTCTGAATTGTGGTATTGAAAGTAAAGATCTAAAAAATTTTCAAATGTTTTGTTTTTCCCAAATGCAGTTTCTCAGATATCGAAGTCCGATATCTCCTTTATTTTTTTCGTTTCGCAGCGTTGTAAAATACGAGAGAATAAAAATCATAAAACGCGAAAAACTGATAAGTTTAAGGGTTCATTTTTGCCGTAAAAACCGAGAACGTATTTATGTAAAACTGAGACCTTCTGCAGCAACAAATCCCTCGATCACAAAGTATAATCAAGGATCAGCGCGATTCGACGCCTGAAATACGTATCCGAAGAGTTTCCCGAAGCAATGGCGTGTGCTTTGGTAAAATAATCTTTGAAAAACCTTAAGCTTAGTTTTAAGAGACCTTTACTTCGCAATTTATTGTCCCTCATAAATAGCGCATGAAGCTTATTTTCCATTCGTCAATACAAATCCTGCAAAAATGGTATATCATTTAAATACAGAAAATGTTATACGTTGTGGAAAGGTAATGTCGATTATTACGTATTTATCACTTCTGTTATCCGAAAAATATAGAGAAATTGAACGATGTTTTGACTCTTTGAAAGTTTAGAGTAACTGTTTTTGTGATTTTGAAACATATAGAATGTATTTTTATCAGAGAAATTTAATTTTTTTTAAATCATTGAGTGCAAATTTAAATATTTAATGCGCTCTGAAATCCTGACATTTTCCACAAACTTCTTTAAAACAATTTTTCATGCATTGTCACCGTCAGACTAGAAAGCAAAATAATGTACGTCGTTCAGGACCAAGATAAAAAGTCAATCATGATCATGATTTTAACACATCACTATTCAAAACAATTTTGTATTCATATGGTTACCGGCTCCTCGATCGGCTGTGGCTGGCCCTGGCACTATTTATATTTTTTCATGAAAAATAAGCTGAAGTATGCCTCATGCCTGCATCTATGCTAAATAACGCTATGGGTCAAGGTGAACTGTACAATATGAGGATATGTGAAGATGCTCGTGAAAGGCTCATAACAACACATTAAGAGAAAAGTTTTGTTGATTTAATTCAGGATTTGATCAAAACTTACGTCGATTCGATAGATCTTTGATTATGAAAAGTTTTTTCATGAATCACCCAGACATTAAATGGTATTTTTCGCACCAAGAGAGAAAATGAATTATTTTTCTTGCATGCATGTTACGATGTCAATAAACATTAAAAAAACGCAAGTAAAGTTTCTAAAATTATGACTACAACATTGCCATATTTCTTGATAACAGTTTGATAGTAAGCATTTCGTTTCTATTTGATTATTTACTAATTTGTTGAAAAATCCAGTGTTTGTTCTTGTAGATTAGAGGCAAACACAAAGAAAAATTTGCAAGTCTGCGACTTCTTTCAAAATAAGGAAACAATCATTTCTTTTAGTGAACATAAATGCTAAAATGCAAATATATTAAAACAAAACTTGACCTTAAATAAAACTATAAGTTCTATTTTGAAAGTCATAATTTTAGTGTCTTTAAAAGAAATAAAATAATAGATATAGAACATAACTGCATTGCATTTTTAATTCGAAATAATGTTAAATGTGGCATGAAAAAAAACTATATATAACTTCCAAATGGTAATAGATAGGCGAAAAATTTTATGGATATCAAACATTTAAACAATTAGTGCTGAAAGTTTAAATGTTTGGAGAAAAATAAATATTTCTTCCAAATTTTCATTGTTAATGAACATCAAATGTATTAAATTTTTTCCATTTTTGAATAACAACAACATATAATTGTGAATTTTATGATGTAAATTATTCCATTGAATATTGTCTGTTAATGACAAATAAAGAAGAATTTATTCACGTTTAAAGAATTAGTATGTTTTTTTTTCAGATTCAAAAAATATCATGTTTTCAATTTGAGAACTTTATTCATTTGGGGTGAGTTCTGAAAATAAGATATGTATTACAGAATTTTGGACGAATGAAAATGGATGATAAAAAAAGTTAACAGTCAGAGATGAAAAATGCGTTATGAACTAATCTGAAAAGTTCGGGTGACTTCATATTTTAAACATAATTTTGAAAATGAAAAATTTTAAAGTAAACTTGTTTTTGAATGAATATTTACAAATTTGAATTGGTAAGATTAAACTTTGAAAGAAACTGAAATATTATAATTAGAAATATAAAACACTGATAATTACACCTCTCAGATTGTAATGAATATGTATAATTTTCAAAATTGTGATATCATTTTCAAAAATTTCTGCGAAATCGATAAAAAAAAATATACATTTAAAAAAAAATTTATACCTAAAGTTTAAAATCTGAATAGTTGAATATTATTGTTTCCGAAGTTCTGGCGGCATAATAGAAATCATATTATGAAAAAAATTATTTATCAATGGTTTCAACGCTGAAAAAACTATAAAAACGAAGAAATTCTCTAAAAAATTCAAGTTCGAAAGTATCAAGATCAAACATTTAAATTGCAACCCTCGAATCCAAATTAAGCATCGAAAGACCTAAAATTTTAAATTTTAAAGAATTTGACACAAAAATAGAGGACCTACAAGTACAAATCGAACTATTTGACTATCTAAAATATTCTGAGTCATATATTTATAGAAACTTTCTCCCCGAAAATTTTCGCTGCTTACACCCCTGTCTGAAGTTTATAAATATCACAATAAAAGTTTGTATTTTCTTCAGATTCAGCGAAACCTTTTGTAATATATAAAACAATGTTAAATTATTGATCTACATCAAACGAACCGTTTTTCCAAACTCACAAAATTAAATATCGGATTAGATTCATCACTGGATTTTTAATTAAAAGCTCGGACTTCTTTTTCAATTTCCCTGTCAATATTTCATTTCCTTCTTCATTGTTTCTAAAGTTGCAACGCCTTTTCAATAAAATATTAGATTGGACAAAATTTTTTTTTATGATAATTTCAAGATTCTAAAATTTAAACTAATTGAAATTTAAAAGCACCGATGTGATAAGAAGTCAAATATTGATTTAGGGTTCTCACAAAGGCTACTACATCTTGATTAAAAATGATTGCTCAACGTTTCTTTTCCTGTTAAATCAACTAAACCTTTCCCCCGACTCAAGGTCTGCTGCATCGGCCTCCGAAATTTTCTATCCTACTTTGCGCCTACGTTTCTGTGAGGAGAGCACAACGAAAACCCAAAAAACGAAGGGGAAGGAGTTGTTCCACGTCGTTAAACAGACATGAGTTTCGTATACTTACCATCTTGATGTCACTAATAGTCGCAATGCTTCGCACAAACAGGTTTACCCGGACAATGGCCGGCCCATCTAAGGGCAAAAACAACACAGCCCTTTTTACTGTCAGTCAACTTAGCATTATTACGTGGTATTAGTTTTTTTTTCTTTTCTCAAAGAAGGTTTTTCTTTAACCTTAATCCTCATTTTTCTTTCTTTTTTTATTTTTTTTTTTTTCGCCAGTCTCGCCTCGAGCCGGGTTTTGCAATGTTACGCTTTATTCGTTACCCTGTCAAATCACTGAGCGACGGGTGAAAAGCCGGCCAACTTTGGTCGTTAAACAATCGAGAATGAGCGGAAATTGAACTCTCAAACTTGTGCAACAAAGATGTAGAGGGTGGAGGGAGTGATGTGGAATTGAAAGGCGAGGGGAGGGTCTTGGGAAAATGCTTCAATGGATAATCGATATGAAACGGGAATTTTTATTGATGATTTTAGGTGTACAGTCATGTCTCGATGATGAGGGATGAACAAGGTTCTGTGAAGCACACCTGGTGGCGAGAATTTGTCGTTGTGAACTTTCATTGTAAAATTTATAATCATTAGATAAAAATTGCTATTACTCACTTTAAAAGTAAAATGAATATGAAGTTTTCTTGCTAAATTACGTTACTACGTTTCTGAATTGAGTTTAATATATACCTTTTTTTATTTGCAAACTGCAATTCGAAATAAATTGAAAAAAAAAAAACTATTTGCATAAAACGATGAATGTTGAAAAATTAATTATGCTTGATCTTATTCGTAACAATATTAAAAACTTGATTCATGAATTTCAAGTTTCGCAGTTTTTCTTTTTTAAGGCAAATAATTCATTGGATGCTACTGTGAACATTTGGTTTTATATTAAACTGTAATTTATAAAATTGTTTGTGGTTGCCTCATAATATAATATCTAAGGTTTTCGAAATGCCCTAAAATTTAATTGAAAATTATTTTGGTCAGAATATAGTTATGAGTACTTTTTTTTCAAAAATATACAGGAGACTTTTCATTTTACCTTAGAATTGAGTATAGCCTACCTTTGCTAAAAAATTTTTTATAAAACCTCCACTGCAATAAAAAACCACATTTTAATTTGAAGGTTCAAAATTTTAACTGCATAATGAACTTGAATAATTTTTCCAATTATCGTTTTTAATCAAGATGGTAAAATTAAATCTTGTAGGATTATGAAATTTTAAACATGTGGAATAAAAAAACCATCAAGAGAACGAATACCAAGAATGGTGAAAATTTTCAATGAAACACACACACATACATATGCATTTTTAAGATTATATACCACTAGTAATTTTGATTCTTATAAAAATCTTACAATTACTTCAATTTCTTATATGGTCACCTTATGAAAATCTTACAAGAAACTGCAATTTCCTATAAAAAATTGATTGAAAAAATTTTATAAGGTTTTTTTTTTCATAAGATTTTATAAAATACACTCTTGTAAGAAATTTGATCTTCTTATAAGGTTTGCATAAGGATCAAAGTCACAAAGGGACTTGTATTTTGAAATGTATGAATTCACGATGTACAATGGTAATGGGAAAATGCAAAAAAAAAAACGGTCTTTTGAAGATCATTGCATGAAAATTTCAACAGAAGCCACGACTCAAAAATTACAAGCACGGATTTGCGTAACATATTGCAGTATAATAATCTATAATTCAAGGGATATACATAAAAATTTTCTTCTTAATGATGTGTCTTCACCTCGTGATATTTGATGACCATGAAATCTCTTCAAAATTTTATAAAAACACATGAGAAATAGAATTCTAACAAAAAATATTTATACTTATTCTTATAAAGTTTTTTCCGAATAGAAAGTATTTGAAAATTCTTGGTAAACATTTCAGTTTCTTCAAAGGTTTTTGAAAAATCACCTTATAAAAACAGGAAGAATTTTATGTTACTTTGTAAGAAAACGATTTTTATCAGAAAAATTTCATTTCTTATGAGGTTCTTATGAGTATCAAAATTATAGTGGAATTTTAGGAACAAGAAAATTCGACGAATAAGTTTCGAATCAAGGAACATGTAAAAATAAAAAATAAAACTCATTAAAAATAGCGACAACTATTCCATAAAATACTTTAAGTTTCGATAAATGATATCACGCACACTTTGGTCAGCTCATCTGTAAAAATTTGTGACAGGAGGAAAAGGTTTTGAGGAACATACCACAAATTTTTCATGGTACAATGTTTCAGTAAAAAAATTTGTGAAATTTTTCTCAATTGTGACGTAACACGAAGTAAGAATGTCTGCGAATTCGTAACTTTCAGACAGAGAGGAAAAAGAAGAAGTAACGTCAAAAAAACTGTAAACTCATTTACAGAAGCTCCCCTACTTACAAATGAAAAGAATGAGTAGTATCCCTCATGTTTTCCATTGTAAAGGTTTTTGAAAAATGATCCAAGCTTTTTTACACCATCACGAATCTGAGCTTTTTCGTAATTCAGGGAGGATGGAATTCCCAAAGGTAATACATATTGTTCTGGAGGCGTCTCGTGATTGGATAAAATTGGAGTGAACCAGAGACGTTCACGCGGAAAAAAGCCAGTAGCGATCACCAGCGACGTTCAAGAGGGGGGGGGGGGGGAGGGAGAAGAAAAGAGGCTATAGAGGCTAAGCTCCGAAGGGAAATGGTAGACTCCGAAAAAGCATATTTTGTATCAGGAAGAAGATTGCGAGTCACAAACGTCAATTTGAGCAAGATTTTTAACAATTTGCAACAAATTAACAATGTCAAAATCATTTCACTGGTGTATAATACAATACTTTGAATTCCGTGAAATGATACGAAAAAAAAGTCTACACACTATACAGTTACAAATGGAACACATTGATTCTTTAGATTGATCATTGTAATGATAAGGGTAGTCGATATAAAAATTTTCTTTATTTTGAAATCACTGTCATTAGTATTTCTTGGTAAATAGTACCTGTAACTTCCAAAATAAGAAATTAAAGTATATATTGTAAATTTAAATCTAGCTTAACTTAAAAGAAATTTTTTAATGTCACCTCAAACTTTAGAAAATTTAAAAACGAGTTTCTTCGAGCCTAACGTACCTCAGTTAACAAAGAAGCATACAGCATAAGCTTCTTTTTCCCTCATTGTGTGGTTTCTTTTTCGCAATTTTTTTCCTTCCCCGTTATTTTTCGAAGTAATCAACCGACTCTTTCTTTTTGCTACCACGTAGACACTCAGAAATTTCCTAGCGGCTGTATCAGGCTTTTTCATTCACGGGAAGTGGCGCGGAGTGGGAATCGCCGAGACTTTTTGATCTCAGGGCATTGATTTTTTCACTTGGTTGATTTCAGACTAAGTTGTTCTCAAAATAAGTGACAAATATTTGAAGCTACAGGCAGATATTAAAATATAAACAAGTAAAAACATCGTTACGAATCATTACAAGTAACTTATAAATAGTAACTGATATGTTTGATAACCCTTGTTCTATAAACAGCGTTATTCATTATTATCACATGATGACATTGAAGTAGAACTTTCGTGTATCATTCTATTCGTGTAGAGTCTAAAGTGCAGTGGAAGATTACTAAAACGATTCTCTAAAACAACTGGCTTTTTTCTATAATGAACATGACAAGTGCTAATATGAAGTTTTCATCATATACTTAGCGCTGTTCTGATGGAAGTAGTATAAGTCAATCTTTGAACCTCTACCCTTCTTCTTACATTAAATAGCTTTTCCTGAACGTGGAATGACAATCAACAATCGCTGTAATAAGTTACCTGAAGTAAAAATATACATGTTAGACTTAAAAGCAACTATTCTTGTATAAAAAAAACAGGAAGTTGATGAGTTACACAATTTTTTCAGAAATTCGATTGTTCGGTCATTGTGGAATTCGGCAGAAATGCTGATACCAAGAGGGCTGAACGCGTTCGCCCACAGGATATGCTGAGCACGCAAAAGCCGCTACTGAGGAAACTGACGTCGAGAATTATGCAAATGTTAAACCTAGATACGCTGAGTATGCAGTAGTTATTAACAAGAATATTGTGTGGGAAACACGGTGATATGAAAGATTTTTCGCGCAATGAGTTTTGAGTTTTAGGGCTTCTCAATATCTTTTACTCTGGTAATTCAGGTTGGGTCTTTTTTAGGTGGAATCGCGAAATTGATTGAACTTTTTTTTCTTCACCCTTATGTCTCAGTTATTTTTTCTTACGAAATTTCTGGAATATCAAATAAAAAGTTCATTTCCCTAAATTGCCACATTTTTCTTCATTATTCAATACCACGGCCGAAAATTTACCCCAAGTTAAATTTTTTTTTCTTTTTTGTAGGTCAAGTTTCATTCTAATTGACAAGTATTCTAAAATTCATTCTTTAATAACAATATCATTGCAAACGTGATTTTTATAAAAAAAACCTAACAATTGTTTTTGATTTCTTGTGTGTATTTCTTTTAAGTTGCCCGAAAATGCTATCAAGGACAATTTTGTCAAAAAATGCATGGATCCATATTTTCGATATCTTTTTTGAAAGTTGACCTTCTAGAATGCTTATTCAATTTTTTTTTATTTCTTTCCAAAAAGTTAAATAAAAAATTTGCTGTAGGCATGAGCCTCTATAATCTAAAGTTTTTTTATTTTGAAACTATGATTTTTTGAAAGTCGAAGTGACGTTTTGCAGTTATTTTTATGCTTTATTTATATATAAAATTGTACTTTTGTAGGAAAAATAATTCGATTATATAAGTTTTTGTTAAAATGCATAAGGGGCTGTCCATATATTACCTAACACAATTTTCGGTATTTTATGACCCCCTCCACCCTTGTGTCACGAACTGTCACATTGGCTTGCCCTCCACCCAAGGTGTAACGTAACGAAGTCTTCAAAAGAAAATAGAAATACTTGTAGCATTTTTTTTTTTTTTTTTTTTTTTTAAATAGCATACAAAATACAAAACATACAAAGATTATTATGATATTGAGATCAATGTCTTCGAAAAATTTTTTCAAATCGGGAAATCGTTTGTATGGAAAAACATAAAAATATTTAACAAAGATACGAAACGTCATGCATAATTAAATTTTGGTACTATGAAAATTTATAGTAACCTTTTAGAAACTTAAAAAAAAATACCATTTGTTAGCGATAAGTGTCACATTCACTTTTTCGCTATTTAGGAATTAGGAATCGGAAATTTACAAGTTTATGGATAATAATTTTTTATTTCTTGCAATTATATTTCGATGGAGTGATTCACGTTATTTTTAAGTTGTAAACAAGGAAACAAAATAAATGTGAAGTTGTTCATTGTTGTCAATTGGTGTTCATGATCGAATTATAATGCAGTTTAGTGTTCTGCCAACTTTCTTAGTGATTTGATTCACTGTCGATGATGATGATTTTTTCTGTACGAAAGTGTTAAAGAGCGGTAAACAATTTGAAAATTTTTGATGTCGATCAAGATTATATAAATGCATCAAAAATTTGTTACGTCACGTTCTGCTCGCCCCCTCCCCCCCCCCAAAGAACAAAATTTTTAGAGCTAAATAAATTTTAAAATTGTCTTTGTTTGGAATGGAAATAATAAAAAAATTTTGAACCTAAAAATTTTGATACCATGGTAGTATATTTCCATGATTTTTAAAAGACGTTAATTTAGTAAACAATATTAAGTAGTGATGTTTTGAAACCAAAATTTTTTGTTTGGGAACTACTATTCTTCAAAGACAAAGTGCTATGTTTGAAAATCTGTTTTATACTTTATTTTCGTGATATTCCATAATTTCACAACGAATGAATTGATCGTACAAAGTTTTTCTTAGTTTACTAGTGAGGGTGTACTTTCAAAGGATAAAATCTTACAGCCTAATGAATTTTCAAAACTACTTTGACTAAAGTAGAAAAAATCAGAAATATATCGATATCACATTGTTATATGACGCAAGTTTTTTCACAGGTTTTTTTTAAAAACCATTTTTTAAGTTAAAAAAATTGATCAGCGAACTACAAAAGTCATTATTTTAATGTTATTACTTTGTTGCTCTCGTTTTCTTTTTGATCAGTAATTTTTAATCAATAATTGATAATTATTATTGGTTTTTTTCTTTTTACAATACTCAAAGACATTTGGCATTTTATTTATCTCTAGGAATTTGGTTTGTTAAAAGTAAATTTTCATCAATGAACTTAAACTTATGATTAAACCATTTGTGGTGAATGAATGATTTTCCCCAAAAAAGGTCTTCAAAAAATGTTCCTAAAAAGTGCCGGAGAAAAAATTGATAGCCTTTTTTTAGAGATTCGTCATTTGCATAGCTTCTAAAATTTGCCGCCCTAGTCAGTTGCTGACCCTATACGCCACTGAACGTATTTTGTCTCATAAAAATTGATACTTGATGTTGTTAATTGAAATAACTCGTTAAAAAAAAAGACAAGTAGAAAATTAGAAAAAAATGAAATACTAATGCAATTTCACATTTTGAGTTTGAAAATTTTTCTATTTTTTGACAAAAATCACATTAACAAGAAACTTTTTTGAAAAATAAAGATTAACAATATTTTTTGCTAGGATGAAATTGACGTACAAAATAAACAAAAACTATAACAAGCGCACGATTCGCAGCCAAGTTATTGAATTATGTATAAGAAATAAGTAAGATGTAATAGAGAAAAATTCAATTTTCAGCTAATATTTCAAAAATTCTCTCTGACAAAACAGCTGTTATAAAAAAAATATCATAATTAAATCACGCGGACGATTTAAAATGAAATAGTTCGAATATTATGTGATACGACACTATAAACTCTAAGTGCAATCCTCATCACTTGGCTCAACTGAATTTCGATACATCCTTTCACTTTTTAAATTCATCCAAATCAGCAAATGACAAAGGTATGTGAAGTAAAATTTCAAATTCCTATGCAGTTTCCTCCTATAGAGATGTAATCTTCTTGAAATGGTCCCAAATTCTCCTGCTTTTTTTCTTTCAACTCCGCAAGGGACGGAAGAAAAAATAGGGACAAGAACTTCCTCAACTCCCCTACCCCCGCCCCGCTCTGTCTGATTTCATTGATACGCTGATGAGGAAAGTTGAACTGCACCGGCGAGTCCCTTGAGTTTTGACCCTAAAATTTTCCGAAAAAGTGTTTGACGTTCTTTTCGCCTAAGCTCTTATCTCGGCTGGTTAACTACGAGTATCACGGAACCTAAGTGCTTCTCATATAAGCTGAAAATGTTTTTTGAACCCTATTTATGAGGAAGAAACACTTTTCGAGCAGATCCTTCTTCCTTTTCAAGACTTTTCATTCGGAATTCTTTTCCTTTTAGCACTTATGTGCGAAATCGCTGCGATTTTTTGCCAATTTCAATGATCGGGTTCATGAATTCATCTGTATAATGCAGTGATTTTCATGATATTCTGATTTCGAAAAAGCGATTTTTTGAAATCTTTACATGTAAGTCTTATGGTTCTGATGAATTATTTAGAGAGTATTTCAATGGAAATTCTCATAAAAAATTTTTTTTTTCATTTTGCTCTTTGTATTATCATTTTAGTAATTTTTTCAAATGAAGCTGAAATGTGTCTAAAGATGATTGAATTTACGAAATGAGTAAGATAATGTAGAGTTCAGTTTTGAGTAATATCGTCTGTTTGGGTAAACAGTAAAACAATTGTAATGTTTGCAAGTATAAGGACATGACACTATAATCGCTGTCTAATAGTACGTAGGTTCTATCACACTTTTGAATCATTGCTAAATAGGTATTTGTAATCACTATTGTGCCACAACTGACCACTACTCGCACACAATAAGAACCACGCAAAGCGGTTCATAGTAGTAAACAATTTTTAAATAGTATTCAGTAATGGATTTTATACGTGTTTGTTTATAGTATTTTAAACATTTTTTCGATCAGAGTAATATTTCTATACTGATTTGAAAAGTAACAATAAAATAATAAGTTATTGAATGCTGAAAGTTGAATCAATTTTATAATTTTCCATTTTGGTAACTTAAAAATAATCATAATCTCCAATCAGTCACCTGAAAATCACTCTAATGAAATTCAATGATAAATATATTGTAGTAGGGAATTCAAACAATGAAAAAAATGTACAAACGTAAGCTACGAAAGTTTGATAACTTGAAAGCTCAAAGATTTCGAGAAATTAAAAATTGTGCATTGTAAATCAAATAATTTATGATTGAAAATATTCAAATCCTAAGGAAGAGATATTTATATAATAAATCTCTTAGTCCATTCGGGTAAAATTATTATTGATTATTGAAACAAAATAAGTTGAAATAATAAAAAACATACACGCCAAAATCTTAAGGAGTCTATATTTATTTCAAAGTGGAGACTCCGATGTAATTTTTACAAATGAAGATTTTTTTAGGATAGTCATAAGCACACCAAGAGAAGACAATTCCAAAAACTGGAAAAGCGTAATTTTCGAATTTTACTACATTCTATGTTTTTTCTTTATTACTTCAGATAAAATAGATAAGGCAACTTCAAAAGAAAAAAAAAGGAAAATTACGAGATTATAAATAGGGATATTCGTACTTTCGAAGTTTCATTCCTAATTTCAAAGAGTTCACTGTTGAAAAATGAGAAATATCAGTAACTTGGTACAGCATACTTCCAAAATAATATACAGTAGTATTACATATACATTTTTTCAGGCTTCTAGTCCAAAATGTTGCAAATTCGTGAGAGATAGAAATAAGATTTTATACACCATAAATTCACAGGATTTGATGTTTTCGATGCCTTAATTACGAAAATATTACAAAATTCTAAAAGTTGAATAAAACTTAGAAAGTTAAATATAATACAATAAAATTAATAATAAGCCCTAGATCATTGACATGGAAATCAGTAAAATAAAAAAATTAGAAAAATTAAACGTGCAATCGCTGGCTTTGAAAATTAGGCTGATTTGAGTTTTCAATTAAATTAAAAACTCGAAAATTTTGAAAAATTGAATAATAGCGCTCATTAAATCGGACTGTGTATTTACGAAAACTTTAGGATTCCGAGGAACACACATATTCCTAGTAAACTCCTTCCGAAAATTTTTTCTGCATACACCACTCATTAATTCAACTATGGATCTGCATAAATCATCTGTGTATTTAGTTAGACCATACTATACAATTTGATTGTACCCCGCATTTCTTCTGATACCATCCAAATCCCTTCTAGTAACGACATTTGAAGAAATGTCAGTGAAACAGATCCTTGGAGCCAATATTGTAAATGAATATGTGACTTGGAATCAGGAAATGGGGATGTAAAGCCGTAAGGCACATTTCACTTTTCGATGCACTCTCTGTCTTACTCACAGTAGAATAGGAAAGGTCTCCCGAGTGTTCAAGTTTCAAAAAATACTCGGCCCAATATAAAGACCGAGGGACAATAGAGTTACCCGTTGCATGAAAAATCTTACATTGATAGACTTTTTTCTTTTTTTTTCTTTTCTCAAGTCATTCTCCTTCATTTTATTTTTCATACCATTATACTTGTTCAAAAAATAAAGTCAAGGAAATGAATTACTTGAGAAAAAAAGGAGAAAACAGGTTTATCTGGGTCTATCAATGTAAAATTTGTAATGCTACTAGTAACTATATTGTCCCCCGGGCTCTGATCCGAATAATTTTCAAACTTTGATACCCATGTTTCCTTTGAAGGGGGACCCATCCTATTTTGCTGTGAGTACGACAGAGCAGGCATCGAAAAGTGAAAAATGTGCCTTACGGCTTTACCTCTCAAACCCCATTTCCGGATTCCAAGTCACATATGTCAAATCCAGATAAACATCTTTCTTCTCTAATATATATTATGTCTGTCTTTATTTCCATTTTTCTCTTTCTAGCTTTAGACCTTGAAATTCCAGTTCCTCTTTATAAAACTAAATACAAAATTTTTAATATTGTATAGTTAGATAGTCAAGAGAATGTAATACATAGTTATGAATTTGGAATAAATGTTTGTATTTTTTCCATACTCAAGTTTTATACACGAGTATGTCAATTTTTCATTTCAGCTATCGAATATTAACGTAGTCTCATAATAAAGTTCTATGTAAAAATTGCAATATAGAGATAAATGAAAAACCTCCCCATAAAAGAAGGTAAAATGACTAAAGATGTTTCCAGGGTTTGGAAAGTTACTTAAAAAAATATAACGCGTTACGTTACCGTTACTTAGGCCAAAAAAGTAATTCAATACGTTACCGTTACTTAAAAAGAAATAATAACTCGTTATCGTTACTACTAAAAAAAGTAACTTTGCGTTACTTTCACGTTACTTTTTGGAATAAATTAGATTTAAATAACAAGACATCGAAAAACTAAGGATAAAAGAGCAATATCAACATACTCATGGTTTTGTTCTATTCTAGAAACTGTTTATTTCAGATATAAAAAATGTTTTCAGACGAAAATAGATTAGACGCATTTAATTTATTTTCGAGTTTCAACAAAACGTTTTGCTCAAACATCACATCGTATTTTCGAGATCTGTTTATCAGGGCGAGCTCTCCAGGCATGATTTTTTTATGTGAGCAAAGTTATAAAGTATTTGGTAATCTTCACTTTTTGACCCTGAGGAAAAAATCAGTATGCTTGTTTAAATTTTCATATTTTTTTCAACTAGGAAAAATTTCTGAGTATGACATTTCATTCAATGTTAGCCGCAGGGAAAAATTTTCAAATTCGATAGATTTTTAAGAGAATCTTTTTTATCCAGATTTTCAGAATTTTTGAAGCTTTTTGTATTTTTTTGTATCTATAAAATTTTGCAGGATTTTTTAGTATTTTTATAAAAATATACTTTTTTTCTGTACATTGGTACATAGATTTCGAGTATTTCATGCTCTATAATCGAAAGTTCATTAAATTATTTCTATTTGAGAGGATTTTTCAGCAAACAGTATCAATGAAGATTTTTATTTCTTTTGATTTTTGTGGTACTTTTATACGAATTGAAGGATTGCAATATTTCTGAAACTATTTGTATTTTCCAGGATAATAGAATGCTGCAGAATTTTCTAGTATTTTTACATACTTTCAGTATTTTTTTATAAATTATTATATATTTCAAGAACTTTGAGCTCAAGAATTCAAACTCAATGAAATTTTTTCGTGTTTTAGAGGATTTTTCAGAAAACAGTGTCTCGATAGATCGATTTTTACTTCTTGCAGTACTTATCGTATTTCTTCAGTTTTTCTATGATTTCAAGAATCGTTCATTATTTTTTTACATAATATGTTGCTGTATGAATTTCTGAAACTCGATAAATTTTTAATGTTTCATATGTATATTTACACGTATTTTTCTTTTTACTACGTACTTTGTTCCTGAATTTAGAGAATTTTGTAGAATTTTTTGGTTTTTTCCAAATATATCTCTTTGAATTTCCAAAATAAGATTTCCTAGAGTTGAAAGTTTGAATTTGTGAAGTATTTTGATCGAATTTGTAGAAAACAGTTTAAGGCCTAAATATTTTTTTTAATTTCACAGTACCTTTACGATTTGAAAAATTTTCTTGTATTTTTAAAGACTTCTATACGCATATAGTTTTACAATTCAATGCTCGAGAAATTAAAATTTCACGATTTCTGGAATCTCATAAATTTTTGAAGGATCTAATAACGTGAAACTAATAGAAATCTAATATTTTTTGGAATTTTTTTTGTATTCATTGTAAATAATAAGGATCTTGCTATAGGTTTTGGGATCTATAGATTTCTAGTATTATTATATATTTTCATGCGAATTTCTAAAATTTAACGCTTTCAATTGAAAATGTTTATTATAAAAAGAAAAAAAAGCATATATTCTCTGTCGATATTTGTACACAAATCACTAATATTCCGCACTGTTGAATTAAAAATTATAAATAAAGAATATTCTATTCAAAAATGTAGTAGTTAAAATTTACTTATACCTCAGTTTCAGAACATTCCTTATAAAGTTTCAAATTGTTCTAAAAATTGAATGAGACTGATAAAAGTAACATGAAATAACGGAATTTTCGTTACTCGTTACCGAAAAAAGTGACTCGTTCCCGTTATCGTAACTTGTTAATTAATGTAACGCGTAACGGTATCGTTACCGTAAAAAATGTAACGTTTTAGAGTAACACGTTACTTCCAAACCCTGGATATTTCTAACAGTGCATATTGCTATTGCTGTTGCCAAAAGACTGTATTTTGAGAATTGAAGCTTAAAAGTTCACAACCCTAAATACGGAATTTCTTTCTCAGCCCACCGTAGAAAAACTTGATTCAATTTAATAAAGCAGTTGCTCTCAGAATATACTGTAACTTCACCATTATTATCGACAATTTTAGATGCCAAACTTTCCTTACAATCAGTAGACCTATGAAACTCTCACGATACTCCCAATTCTGAATCCTAAATTCCTGGATCTCGTCACATCGGATGACTTCCGCAGGACGCAGTTCCCTGACCTTTCCCCGACTTTTAATGAATCCCCTGGCATCAGAAGATCCGCGCTTTCTCCCTCAATAAAGCCTCTTTCCCGAACGCCATTCAAGAGCCTTCATGCGGTAACGCTAGTTCCGGGAGCAATCTCTGCGGGCCGTGATTAAATTCGCCCTTAACACAATCGAAAGCGCTCTTTTTCGAGCGACCTCAGGGTCGCTCCTCGAAACGCAAAAATGATTCGCGTGCATTATTTGCACGGCCCGCACTTTGTTCCCTACGAAACAAAAGTAATTGTACAGTTTTCCAAAGGACTCGCTTTAATTAACTCCGATCATAACTTGGGCGACGTCAAACACAGTCCTTCCCCTTTAATTGCCTCCTTTCACGGAGTGTCCTGGCCTTTCTTTGGACCTCTCATCTAGCTTCTGCAGGGTAGTTTAAGACGAGTCGGAAGACCTTCATCTTTGTTTCTCTCAACCTTGTTTCTGTTATATGCGTCCTTCTCGCACTACAGCAGGTTCAAATCATCTCAATTTTCATAAGAGCCAATGTAAATCTTGATATTTATCGTAAGTTCCTGCACCCTCTGTAATGTAGAAATGAGTGAGGGAACTATGGCACAAGGTACGGCAAATTCGAAATGCATTTGGAACGTCTTGTCTTGTTTTCTGCTTTTTCGGGGATATATTTCTTCAAGTTTGGAAATACAGCTTTCGACAGTTACTAAGTGAATTTGGAAATTAGTGAAAAGTAGATAAAGGAAATTTCGAATGGTTTTTAACACGCAATTTCCGTTGCTTTTTCTTGTTTTTCCAGAATTCTTTATGTCGTACATTGGGTGCGATTGTGTCGCTGCCTAGGACGTAGAAATTGACGATAATACTAAACATGGGCTGACTTTTTTCACAAGGTAAACCACCCTGACTTCAAGCAATGAGATAGATTTTCAGAGATCGTGGTTTTAGGTAGGAACAGGAAAGGAAACGAAAATTATTTATATCAGATTTTTCGATGCATTGGAATAATCCGATATTCAATATTAATATATCATAAAAAAAGATTGATGTACCGATATATCGCATTGGTTTTCATTAATTTCAAAAAAAAAGTTTGTTCATAGATTCAAAGTACTTTTATTTATTTTATTTCATTTTTTTTTGTTTTTTTCTAATGCTCATACGGTTTCAAGGATTCATCAATTTTTTTATGGATTTCTACATAGGTATATTAATTTAGAATTCGATGCAATTGAATAAGAGAGCAATAATTTTCTTAAAACCATTCTCAATGTTAGCAAATCACCCAGATAGAATTCAAAGTTCAATAAAAATGGTTACATATACCTGAAATTTTAGTTCGCGTTTTTTTAGTGCGCACAAAATTTTGTAGAATTTTGGGAAATTTTTATAGATTGACATACGGGAAACGTATAAATTGTTGAAATTACGTGCCTATAATTTGAAGTTATTCGAATTTTTCGTATTTGAATGGATTATTGAGAAAACCACATCTTCATAGATCAATTGCTATTTTCGTAAATGACGTATTTTTTTTTTATATTTTAAAAATAAGAAGGATTTTTTGGTACCATTTGAATTCCTAATTTGATTCCTAGAATCAATAATTAAAGCTCAAGCTATTGATGTTTTTTTTATCTTGAAAATTTCATACATTTATAATTTTTATTTATTTTTTTTATGTTTTGAAGTATTTTGAAATAGTTGTATGATGTTCTGGTTTTTTCAAAGACATCTCCATTGATTTCTAGAATATAATTTCCTACTTTTAAAACTGGAAATATTTTAATATTCTGATAAATTTTTTAGGGAACATCATATATTCCGTGTCAATTTAGTATTTTGCGTATTTTTTGAGAATTTGCACAATTTAAAGAATTTTCTGGTGTTTCTATGAATTTCTATATCGATTCTGAGAATCAAAATTATATTTGTTTCTAGAATTTGATTATTTGTTTTAAAAGAATCAATTAGGGTTCATAAAAGTTTGATAAAATTCTAGTCTTTCTGTGTTGATTAAATTTGGTATGTGTTTCTAGAATACTGAGAAATATTTTAGTCCTTTTATCCATCTCATGGTCTAAGAATTGAGTTTTACTATATTACAGATTTTTCATTGATTTTTGAAAAAACTATATTAGCGTGTATAAGTTTTTTTACAGTTTTTTCAGTTTTTTTGTATTTATTGAATGTCGTAATATTTTCCAGCAGATTTAAAAATAAGGAAGTTATTCCAAGATTTCTATGTAGATTTTTAGAATTTCATAATATTATTTCTAAATTATATTCACTTCAAGATAATTCGATTGAAGTTTTATCACTGAGTGAATTTACAATACATAATTTTTATTTCTGCAACTTACAACCGCAGACTGTCCTCCTAATGACCTATAAACTATGACACTTCAAGTGTTCGAAAATTTCAAAAAGAAGAATGATATTGATGTCATAAGAAATGACGGACCTAAATGATAAATTTTCGAAAATATTAAAATGAAAAAAAATTTTTTCCACGCATAAAACTTGCGGTATTATCCTACCCTAGCTTTGTAAGCTGTGCAAAATATGAGAACTTTCTGCTCTTAGGCGAGTTTTCAAAGTGCTGCTCTATTTATCCAAATTGATTTAAATGATAATTCTGAATTCTGGTTTACGTCGTGCCTGGTTCATGAATATACATTAGACAAACGTGGAAGTTGTTCGATTCGTCATTCTCGAAATTAGAGATCGAACTTTAATATTCTTGTACATCTAGGTCATTCATATTCCATGAAATTCAGATTTGTGAAATACAAATTATTCTACAATACTAAAATAAAAAACTGGATTTGAATCGTCTGTAAATCCCAAAGAATTCAAATCAGTTTGATTTTAAAATCCAAGAATCATGGGTCTACAAAAATTGAATAATAGAACCTCCAGATTCATACATATTCGAATTTTCAAGTGCACTATAACTAGAAAATTGTAACAACAAAAATGTTACTGGAAAACTGTAGGACTACAGGAATATCTATATTTTACATATATTCGACTGTAAAGCTATTCTTCAAGAACTTACTCATCTACAAACTATGAAATTCATAGTTCAAAAATTCATGAAATATTTCAACTGATTTCCATTTATTTTATAGAATATTCTGTCACTTCCTCAAAAAAAACATGAGAATCTAATTTTGACTTTACATAGACATTCTCACAAAATAAATCATTGTTAATTAAGTATTGTTGTATCTGCATTCAACAAATATTCGGAAATCCGAAACTTTTTTCAGCGTGTTTTGTGTGCCGATGTAACGAAGCCCGCGTTAATTGGACGTATTTCAATTGCCAAGTTTCCGATCGAGCACGTACGCTCCTGTATAAACGAAGTGGGGGAAGGGGGGTAGGAGAGGAGTTTGCACTGGGTTGGCGAAAAAATATATAATCCTGCAAGCTCTCGCCACTTGATTATCTTGTGGGTCAAAATGCTCCAAACTTTTTTTTGGTCTGTTTTTTTGTGAAAAAAGTTCGGAAATCCAGCAGGAGATTGTTATTTTTTAACTCTATGAAGTACGACAGCATTTTTTGATTGAAAATTCTAGGTTTAGATAGTTTTTTCAATACTAAAGCTAGATTTTTTCTATCAAATAAAGGAATTTACGTACTTTATGTATGAAAAACCACTACTAAAAACTATCCAAAAACTGCTATATGCCACTACATATACCTGATTCTAATATATAGTGATTAGTAGAGCACTATAGCAGTCAATAGTGGTACAATAGTAGGTAGCAGTGGTTCTATAGTGATACGTGATACGACATTTTTTAAGAAGATATTAGACACTTTTAAAGACTACAAATTTTGAATATTTTTCTGTAGTGTATTTTCAGACGGTTGAAATTGTTTAGAAACTCCTTTTTCAGAAAAAAGGATCATCCAGCTTCAGATTTCCAGGCTTTGTTTGAATTCACTATTTCGATTGATTCTTTTACTAATTGATTTGTCGAGCTTATACGACAATATTCCAAAAACTATTCAATCCCAATAAAAACACCTTCGATATCCTACACGTTAGATCTAAAGAAACACATCAGCCTGGGAACCGGCGCACTTGTGGAAACCATGGACCGACGTGAGATGATTTAGCGTTACCGAGTTAGTGCTGGCTTCAATCTAATTCCTTTCGAAAATCTGACAATATCAGGTTCACTCAGTAGCCGAGTTGAACGAGAAACAAATCACTCGGTGTCGCAGGTGCGCGCGCTCGTATCTACATTTACGCGTGCATTATGCAAGTGCCGCGCTCGCATCCAATGCCCGCGTTACGTCATCGCTCGAAGCGAAACTCCCTCGCCACCCCATTTTGCCAATCCACGTAATCCCGGTCTTCGGGCACATTACTGAGGCAACGGACCATGATAAGAACGTTAACGCGTCGTGCGCGTTTCCGGAAACTGAGTTTTTCGACCATTGGTCAACATAGTAACTGCACTGAGAAAAAAGTATAGTAATGATTTAAATACTGTATAGTAAACGGGAATCACTCTGACATATTGTACTCTTTGCTACATCATATATCTGATTTTGAAATAACATATTGTAAATATTATGAAATGATATTCTAATTATAGATATATTTTGTTGTAAAAACTCCTCTACATCTTCCGTTTTCTACTATACTTCTTGTACTTTTTGCAATATTATATAATTGCTATTCATCCAGATTTTTGAATATTCCATACAGTTTTTTCACTAAACATCTGTATAGGTTCTTTTTGCAACATTTTTGTGTACTTTCTAGGTTTCAAGTGCATCACATTGTGAAATGATACAGTATTCGAAGAAGTTGGAAAATAGCAATGCTTTTTTTTGTATTTTATTGCATGTGTAAATAAATTGCGGACGAGAAAAAAATCCGGTCGCCACCTGTTCCCAGTTGGCCGACCTTAGCAAACGTGGAAAAAACGTATGGTAAATATTACAATTTGTATGGTAAAATTTTTCTTTTCAGATTTTTCATTTTTCCGAAATTATACAGCAAAAAATGACATACATATTGTAATTTGTACAATATAGCAGTTTTACTGCACATTATTGCAATAAGTTAAATAAATATTGCTGTTTTCACAATAAAACAGTTGTTACTGTTACTGTAAAAACTGCAATATTATTGTAAAATGTACAATATTATTGTACTTTTTACAATATATGTGGCAGAAACAACAAGATTTTTTTCTCAGTGTGTTCCCATGAACTTAGACAATAGACTGTTTTTCAGTTGTGCATCAATTTTGTCCTTCAGATGAAATACTTATCTTCAATTCATGTGGGAAAAGCTTTGGTGATTTCTACCCTCTAAATCTGGAAAAGTTAAAGTTTACTGTTTTGAAGTGCATTGAGAAAAAAATCTTGTACTTTCTGCCATATATATTGTAAAAAGTTAAATAATATCATACTTTTTACAATAATGTTGCAATTTTTACAATCTTATTTTAGTTTTTACAATATTATTGTAAAACCTGCGATATTTATTTTCCTTATTACGATAGTGTATATTAAAACCGCTATATTGTACAAATTACAATATGTATGCCACTTTTTGCTGTATCATTTCGGAAAAATTAAAGTCTGAAAATGAAAATTCTACTAAAAAAATTGTAATTTTTACCATACATTTTTCCACGTTTCCTAACGCCAGCCAGCTGGGAACAGGTGGCGACCGGGTTTTTTTTCTCGCCCGCAATTTATTTACACATGCATTGAAATATACACTGATAAGAATTTTCTTAAATTTCATACACTTTTTATTCAAAATGTATAAAAAGGTACTTTAAATTTCGTAAGCTAGCTGTAGAAAATGTATATTAGATACACATGTCTTAAAAGTGTATGATTTAAGGACGCCTACTTGAGTTTAATACACTTATCATAGATTATGTCTTGAAATGTACCTGAAATTTTATAAACTTGATATTTGAAACATAAGTAAGATACACATACCTTAAATGTGTATGAATTAGAGACACTTACTTGAGTAAAATACATTTTTCACACAAGTTGGTTACTACGCTCGTGCTCGCTAGGTGGCTGCACCAAATTTTTTCTCAAATGCGAATTATTGTGGGAATCCTTGAAATATGAGTGGAAACTATATAATTAATAAGGTGTAAGGTCTGATGGAACATTACATGCAAATAATGCGAAGAAATAATTTATCTTTGTCTTCAAAAGTGTTTTATTTAACTGAAATTTAAAAATACTAATAACTGAAATAAATAAAAACGAAAATTTAATATACGAATGTTTTCTGTCAATCTTTTCTCTAAACCAAAATTCTTTGTATTAGAATTTTAACAGAAAAAAATTTGGTGTCGACTGTCGACATGGTTTGTTGGGATATAACGCAAATTACACATTACTTGTATTAAATTTAATTCAAACTGATTCAAACACTTTTGTATGATTTTAATACATCAGTGTATTAATACAAATCTGACTTAAATTCATTTGGAATATAATAGAAGTATTATATTATGTCATGTACAAATTTAAACACACATGATGCATGAAATTGAAGACACCCGTATATTAAAGTAATATAAGCGTGTATATGTTTGATATATTTTTGATGCATTACTAATACAGGTTATGTGAAATTTTCGTTATACGCGTTATATTAAATTTAAGACAAAAATTTCTAACAGTGTACCAGCAAAGTTGACCCTCACGTATAAAACACATTTTTTGCGATAAAGGCAGATAAAAGAAATTTGGTTTACGATACTTTTTTTACTTTTTAACGCTACCCCTTCCCCCCCCCCCCCCTCAGGGGGCCTCTGTTGCATTACTTTTTTCCAACTTTTTCGAATACTGTATCATATTACAATATGATGCACTTGAAACCTAGAAAGTACACAAAAATGTTGCAAAAAGAAGCTGTACAGATCTGTTTACTGAAAAAACTGTATGGAATTTTCAAAAATCTGGATGAATAGCAATTATATGATATTGCAAAAAGTACAAGAAGTATAGTAGAAAACGGAAGATGTAGAGGAGTTTTTACAACAAAATATATTTATAATTACAATATTACTTGACAATATTTACAATATGTTATTTCAAAAACTGATATATCATCCAGCAAAAAGTACAACATGTAAGAGTGATTCCCGTTTATTATACAGTATTGTATTAATTACTATATTTTTTCTCAGTGTGCACATCAACATTCTAGCAGTGAAAAGCCTTCTACCTTGAAAATAGAGGATATGAATTGTAAAAAAGTGAATATGCACTCAGTAAATATTCACTCAAAGCTCAATTAAATGCTTATTTTCACAGTTAAATCAGTGTAATTTCACTGATTAAGCAGTTCATACTCATTTCTCTGGACAATAAAAGATATTTCAATTTTTTTCAAGTTTAGAGAGTCTACACTGGGAAAATTATCAATTCTTTAATTCTGAATAGGTCGTTTTCTATTTATTTTTAGTGGATAGTAAATAATCTATTTCTTCAAAATTTCTCCAACAAATATTAATGGAAAACCACTTTTGTGATTAGTTGATTGATAATCTTTGTTAGATTGGTTCAATTTTTAGATTCAGTGGAATCATGCTTGTTTTTGTGGTAACTTCATTGATTCATTCAGTGTAATCGATACTCATAAAATCATTTTCTCAAGAAAGTTTTATGTCTATAGTTTTAACAAAAATTAGTTACATAAAAATAAATGTGAATGGCATTTAGATCACAAAAATTATAAACAACATATCCATTGATAAAAAAAAACGCTGATTCCACTGATTCAGTACTCATACTCACTTTTTTTTAGAATGTGGAATATATTTTACTTTTTTCAATTTCAGAAAGCCCACAGTGAGAAAATAATCGACTCTCTAAATCTAAATCAGTCGTTTTCTATTTTTTTTCAGTTGATAACCACTAATTGGTTCAGTCAAAAGTTGTCCACCAAAAATAACTGGAAAACGACTTTTGTAGTCAGTGTATCGATAATCATTGAAAGATAAGTGGAATAATCATTTTTCAATACAGCGGAATTTAGATTGTATTTGTAGTAACTTCACCGATTCATTTAGGGAAAACAATAAACAAAGTTGTGAAACAAAGTTGTATTTAAAAGATTTTAACAAAAACTTCACCTTATACCTAAGAAAATGAAATAAAATGATATATAGATTTAAAAAACTTAAACAATTAAAGAATTGATAAATAGAAATGCTTCTTCCACTGATACAGTAGTGCACACTCACTTTTTTTGGACAATGGAAAATACTTTACTTTTTTCAATTTGAGAGAGCCCACACAGAGAAAACAAATTGACTCTCTAAAACTGAATCAGTCGTTTTCTATTTATTTTCAGTGGATAACCACTAATTGATTCAGTCAAAATTTGTCCACTAGAAATAAGTAGGGAATCATTTTTTAGCCACTGTATTAATAATCATTGTTATATAAGTAAAATAATCATCTGTCAATTCACCGAAATTTTTCTTGGGTTTGTGGTAACTTCACTGATTCATTTAGTGAAAACAATAAACAGAGCATTATTTTTGAAGGAAAGTTTGATTTCACCAGTTTTAAGAATAGATTGACCTCATACCTAAGAAAATGAAAGTTAATGGTATGGAGATTACTAAAATGATGATCAATTAAAGAAATAATAACTAGAAACGCTGATCCCACTGATTCAGTTGTGCATACTCACTTTTTTGGTAAAGTGAAAAATGTTTCACTTTCTTCAAGTTTAGAAAGCCCATACTGATAAAATTATTCATCTAATTCCTACATTTGAATTAGTCCTTTTCTTTTTATTGTTAGTAGATGATTGATAATTAATTTAGTCTAAAGTCGTCCATCAAAAATTAGTGAAATACCGCTTTTGTACTCAATAGATTCAAAATCATTGAAATAGAAGCGTAATTGTTATCCGTTGATTCAAAAGATTTAGGTTCGTTTTTGTGGCAACTTCACTGATTTATTTTCTGTAAACAATAAACCTCACATGATTTTTCAAGAAAAAAGGTTTTTTTTCTACAAGTTTAACAAAAATTTGGATAAATACTCATAAAAACGTCAGTAAATGTTTGTTAGATTAGAAGAGTTTTAAACAATTTAGGAATTGAAAAAAAAACGCTGATTCCACTGATTCAGTAGTGCATACTCAGTACTTGGACAGTGGAATATATTTCACTTTCTACAAGTTTACAGAATCCACACTGAGAAAATTGTTTACTTTCTCAATCTGTATCAGTCATTTAATATTGACTTTCGATGGATTACGACCAATTAGTAAGTGGAACTAATTAGTGGAATATCGCTTTAATGATCAGTTAATTCATAATAATTGAAGTATTAGTCGAATAGTCGATTCAGTGGGATTTCGATTGTTTTTGTGGTAACTCCACTGATGCATTCAGTGAAAGAAACAAACATAATATCATCTTTCAAAGAAAGTTATTTTGTTTCTACTATATTTAACAAAAATTTTAATTTATTCTTATGAAAATGAAAGTAAATGGTCCATGATTACAAAAATTATGAGCAATTGAGAAATTGATAAAAAAACACAATATAAAGAGTGTGCTGATTTCGATAAATGAATGCAGCATTTATTCTAAACATGTCACATTACTTGCAGTACACACACACACAATAATAAGTCGTTTTCACTAATTTATCAATGGAAAGCCACTGATACACATTGATCTTTTAACCCACTGAAACAAAGGGAAATTATCTTCTTATTGAATTTGAAATAGGATAAAAGTTTAAATGTCCCCTTATTATTGAGTGTAATCTACTTATTTTTCAGTGCAATTCCACTGTAACTCAGTGATTTATCATTCGACTTACATAAGAAGCAGTGAGAATCACTGATGGTGAATAATACTTTTTGACTGATTTATGTAGAGAAATCAATAATATTGCAGATTTGGTCAGTTTTATCTAACTTGTTGAAATATTCTATAGTGAAATTCGTTATATTGTACGAGTGACTATATATATATATGCCTATTTACGGAGGATAAAAAAAGAAAAGTTGAAATTTTCTTAATACAAAATGTACTATAATATAAATCTCGTATTCTAATGAACTAACACACAGAAATAAATATCCGTTTATAGCTTAATATTAATCCAGTTCTGTTATTTTTCATTATTCATGTTTCCAGTTCGGCCAATATAATCTTTCACATTTTGAAAGAAAATAAAATGACAACCAATTTTTAGCGTTTCTTAATAAAATATTGTAAAATCAACATTACTGCAAATAATCGGAAATTACAATAGAAAGTACACAAAAATAAAGCAAAATACCATACGAATACCGGCGAATACATATTTGTACCTTTCTTTGAAATGTGAATGACCAAGAATTACAATATAATATTGCAAACAGTACAAAAAAATACAGTGACTCTTGGGTTTTTTTCAATAACACATGTCTACTACGACAATATTATTTGAATATCTAAACAATTAGTGAAAAAAAAATACGTAAGGGAAGAAAGATATCATTACTATTGCACCAACTTTCTTGTATGTACATTACGGTAATTAGAAGTTTTAAGTGTTGTGTTACACTCAACTGACGGAAACTCGAAAAAAAGTCAATTCGAAAAAATTGTCAATACCCAAGCGCTGCTGATGTTTACTGTGAGAAATACTTTAATCAACGCCCACGGGCGTCGTTGACGATAACTTTTCATTCAGTGAGTTTTCCCGTCGATCCTCGTTAAACCTAATTGCTCCGATTAAATTGCGATGATTATCCGACTTGATATTTTATTTTACGTGTATAAATGAACATCTGTTCATCAGAACTCTAATGAAGAGTTTTTTTTTATTTTCAAAAATATGCAATGCAAGTCTTGAAAATTGAAATAAATTGTTGTTTCAGTCAAAATGCATATACGTAAATCTTACTATTTCTAGTATTTGTGATAATTATTCATAAATGCTAAAACTCTGAAAAAATTTCAACAAAACCCAAGAAAACCAAGTGAAATTATTAAAAGATTGGAAATATACCTTATTCTTTGTTAGAATACTGAAAATAACGGTGTGTTATCTGTGAAAAAAAATGATCTCAAAATTACATCTACATCGAAAAGCCCACGTTCGCAGAGAAATTTTTTCCTCGAGAATAATGGCTTTCCCGATTAAATCATACGAGTCCGGAAACGCTGGCCCGGGGATCAATACTAGCAACTTGCGACGCGCTCACTTGTGATTGACTGACAATTAGGATTCTAATCATCGCCTGGTCCTGGCCAGATCAATCTGTTAACGAAGAATCCGTCCGTGCAATCCAGTTGAGAAATTAAATCTGACTCACGGAGCCCTTACGCAAGTTCGCAAAATGTAGTCGCGTGGAAAAAACAACTTGTTTATGCTTCTCTCGACATAGTTTTTTATTATTGTCCTAAGGTGACTGCGGATGTACGCAGAAAAAATTTTTAGGTGGCGTATTTTCAAAAATACATGGATATTTTATTTTGAATATTTTGAATATTTGAAAAAAATTAATATTTGTGTGTGAATTCTTCATTTTTAAGGTCAAATTCTTGAAGATTTTAGAAGTTGGTTCTTCTATCTCTCAATTTGTATTTTAGGACTGCACATTTTGATACTATGAAAATGAAATGTTTAAATTTGAAAAAGGGAGTTTGTTATTGTCAAATTTTCTAGTTTGCTAATCTTTAAAATAGAATCTTTTATTTTTCTTCTGATAGAATTGGAATCAAAATACTAAAACTTAAGTATTAACAATTTTTATTTTCTTGAGCTTTAAACTTGGAACAACATTTTTTTAATGCAAAATACATATTTATTTATGCATTCATATTATCTCACTTTTTTTGTATCACAATTTCAGCCTTGAAAATTTACGGACAAAAATTAGAATCAAAAAGTTTTAGTTTTAAGTCCGTCATATTTCTAAGTACATTTTTGAATAACATTTACAGATTGGTTGTCACTACTGAAATTTATTATTATCCATTCAACGACCAGTTAAGTTTGAAATTTTTTCACTTTTAATATCAGCTGTTACATACAAATTTCATATGACTTTAAGTTTTGAAATATACGAATTTTTCACGTTTGTTTGTTTAGCCGATTTGACCTATTTACTTTCTGAATGTTCAATTTTTAAGAACCCTAGTAGTATTGATCCTTATAAAAACCTTATAAGAAAATGAAATTTCTTATCAGAATTCAATTTCTCATAAGGTGCACCTTATAAGAACCTTATGAGAAACTGAAATTTCTTATAAGGAATTGATCAAGAAAATGTTATAAGGTTTCGTTCTTATAACATAACGAAATATTCAAATACATTCTTATAAGAAATTTTAGTTTCTGATAAGGTTTTTAAAAGGTGCACCTCATAAGAAAATGAATTCTTATAAGAAATTTCATTTTCTTATAAGGTTTTTATAAGGTTCAAAATTACTAGGGAAATATATTTTATGTCGATTAATATTTAAGGATTAATATTTAACATTCACAATATTATGTTACTCAGATTCGAAGGTTTAGAATATTAATTTTTTTTTGTTATTGTGATATTTTTGAATTTTCATCATGTTTCACATCAACGTTTTCATATTTACATTTACTTTTCAATCACAAATCATGGGTATACAATCAATGAATTTGAAAGTTCGATAGTGATTGAAATTTTACACGCAACTATTAGAAATTGCATCTATTCAAGCTTGAACTCTGCATTAAAAGTTTTGCATTTTCGAAAAGCCACATTTTACATAATTTGACGATAAAATTTTCAATAGCTCATCGTTTCCAATTTCTTCAAACGTTTATTCATTTGAAGAGAGTTGAAATATAAGTTTTTGAATCAAATATACCTAGTTTCAGATGTCTAGTTTTATTTTTAACATACTTGAATTTTCCCTGTTGCTTAACCTGAAAAAATTTATAATTTTCATATTTCAGGAAGGGTTCCAACCTTCTCACTTTCCCTTTGCTTTTTCCCTGAATTGATGATTGCAGTTTGCTTGAAGAGGACTAGGAAAAACTGTATTTTTTCTATATAATGTAGTATTTCCTTCCTATATTCATTATTATATTAAAAAAAACTTTCGGAGTTGAAATCACACAACATTATTAATTAAAATTATAAAGCTATTTTATCTATGGTTTTTACTAACTATCAAACAGAAATGAAAAACTCCTGCATCCAGAAGAAAACCCCTGATTTGACAACCCAGCTTCCTTGAGTTATCCTTATCAGTAAATTGAAGATTTCGTCTTCTTCGATAAAAAGCATAGTTTCACTAAAAGTGAGCATGTTTTTCGTATTTATTCTAGCAAACAAATTAGACGAACAACAATTGGCATTAGTTCAAATATTAGGTCAAACTACTCTTTGACTTAAAACGTATTCTTGATATGTGGCCACTACACGTGATGGGGATTTATTTATTTTCGACCTCTCATTGACACCCTCCAAGCAGCCATGCCCGGAACGACCTGGCTGTTAAAGTGCACTTGACCCGGGAACAACGAGCCCGGATCTCATCGGGGATGTGTGATTTTTTTGCTAGAGGAAAAATGACGATTCTGATGCTGAATAGAGTAATAATGAAAGTTGAAGGAATGGAATTAGGGTAATTGGATGAGTCCGAACTTCATTATTTCTATAATGATGAACTCATTTTATCTGAATTGATAAAAAAATCTAGTACTTTTTCACACATTTATGGTAAAAAGTAGGAAATTACTGTAACTCCTACATGATTATCATGAGTTTTACAATATTTTTGCTGATTTTGTCATTTATATCTCACTTATTACAATATTGTGAAGTAATAATTTTCATACTGTACTTATTATTTTGTCAGTTTTGAAAAAATAATGTAAGAAAAGATGAAATATTCAGAATTGAAATAGCATACACTAATGTATATGTATATAAATGGTATATTCATTATTCATAAGAATTTTTCAAAATCGTTTCGATTCTGAGTACAGCTGTACAATTTTGATAGTTTGATCAGTTACAAAGATTTTGTCCCAATGTTAATACAAAATTTGGACAAATACATCGGTCAATCTCATCAACTTTAATGTTTGTGGAACTTTGGAGCATAAAAAATTAATCCAGCTTGGTCCTTTGTAGATAACCATAAAGTTTACTGTGTAAATTGAGATTATGGAATAATCTACGTTCTTGCAGCGAATTCTCTCGGTCTTTTCCTCGCCCTACTCATGAGTCCCCTCGTTAATTGACTGCCAAATCTATCCTTTTTAGTTAAACTTTTTCCTGGCTTCGTGAAGTTACTCTAGCATAGATTAGACTCATCAAACACGAATATCCCTCTGATAATGTGGATTTACTGAGATCAAAATTCAGTAATTATCGACATACTCATTCTAAAAACTAGAAGAATATTCTTATTTCATAATACTACTGCAGGTTTCACAATATAACTGCAAAGTTTGTAATTTGTATCTGACTTATCACAATATTGCACAGTGAAAATTATAACTCTGTAAAAATTACTATATAAACTAGTTTACAAAAGATGCTGTATGAAAAATTCAAAATTTTAGAATTAGAAAAAAAAAGAATAATATTTTAGACTAATTCTAGAGTACAATATTCTATCGTAATAATTACTAGATTTTTCTCTCAGTAGTACATAAACTCTTTTCTTTTTTTCACCTCGATAAAAGCTTCAAATTTTTCAATGTCATCATGATCAACTATACTTCATTCTACACTAAATTCATATTTCTAAAGATTCGTAACGATGTTAACACATTAGGAAAGCTTCCATATTCACTATTCTTTGTTTCTCTTTGACACACTAATACCACATTTACTATTTGGTGACTTTTAATAAAATCACGTGTCTCTCTGCTAACAAAAGACCTGAAAACAATTAAATAACGGCAGTAAAAGCTGGATAGAACGGGGGAGGGGGCGATTGCTAACTCGTTCCGCGATATTGATTTCGAGGGTGATGAAATTCCGCGCCGCCGCTCCAAACAACATGAGAAACCTCGTAATCGCAAAATCAGCACCATTCAATAATAGGAAAGAAAGAATAAATAATTCTTTATTAGACTCGTGTATGATTCTTGAGAGCCTCTTATTTCAACGATCGAAATCTATTCCTTACTGGAAATAAAACTGTCATAACCAAGAATGTGTTCAGTATCACATTTTGAATGTGTAATAAACTGTATTATTAACTTTAATGCAATACAAACGTGACTTTCAAATTCAAAAAGCTGGTGTATTAACATTTGCAAAATGTTTTTATAATGTGAGTGATACATTACAAGTCAATATGTACGAAGCCTAGGTGTAGTTTCATATAATATAAAATTTTCCTAGTGAACATTCCTTTTTTTTTTCTATTACAACTATACATTGAAAATTTAGCTCATGTTTTTAAGAAAATAGAAGAAAATGTAACTATTATAGAATATGAATTGTATGTATGGTTTTACATGTTCAAGTATTCGTCATATGTTCATAATATTCATTTTATCCTGCGTAATTATTGTCATATGCATACTATAACATATAAACATAAATGTTAGCAAGTGATTCCCTATCAAATGTTTGTTCAATATATATATATATATAAGCAAAATAGTCATAGTGGAAAAATATCTTAAGAGAAAACTATTAAAAACTCTATAGTAGGTTCCTGACATGCATTCGAGGTTCAAAGATTATATATCATTTTCGAATATAATAGCATGAGTGAAAGGTATATAGTATTAATGATGTTTTGATTTCAAATTATATCTTTTTGAAAATATTTTTACATGTCTTTGCAACACATTAAAAGAAGCTGTCAAGAATACTGAAAAACAAAATACAGCTCGAGGCGTTTATAACTAAATTTACTCTTTGGTAAGAATTTCCAGTAATTCGGAAAATTCTACTACTCGCAACACTTTCATTTTCCGCTGAAAATAAATCACCTATTTCCGAGAAAAATAAATATATTTTACCTGCATGAATTGATTTTTAAACTTGCTAAGTAGACCGAACTCACACACTCCAAAAAAAATGAGCTTTTGAACCCCAAAATTCATATTTTTGAGCCTTTGATGCATTAAATGTATACAATACAAGACAAAACATTTTTGTTATGAGTTGTATAGGTTTATTTTTCTAACATTCATGATTATACTACGTAATAATGTACATAATGATACTGGAAATATTAAGAGTTGAAGTTTTTTTTAATTTTGCTTTTTCGTTATATTTGGAGAATTTTCTACAGATTTGTACGAATGAACTTATTTTTTTGATTTGAAATTTACATGCTACAGTTAAAAAAAATTTTCATTCCCTCTTTTTTTCTCATGGAAAACTTAAATAAATTTAGCTAGGAAAATTTATTGATCGGAAAAATTTTCGTACAATTTTATTAACAACTATTCTTATACAATATAATAAAGTTTTTTAAAATGATGACCTCATGATTACAATTGTAAATTTTACATAACAAAATTCGAAAATATGATATTTTTTCTCGATTTCATCACTCACATCCTAAAAGCCTGGTTTGAAAATTCATCGAATCAGATTTTAAACATTTCAAACAGTATTCATTACTGCAAGTTCAGCAATGATACGAGTTTATTTTAAATAAATAATTATAAACGATAATAAAAATTCATGAATAATTTTTTGCAAGGTCTAAAGATTTTGATGTAGGAATGAGACTTTTTTGAGTTGAAAAATCAACTTAAAGTAGTGAAAGCTCTACCCTGAAATATATATGTGTGTGTGTGTGTGTGTGTGTGTACGTGTTTCATTCCGAAGTATCAAGTTTGAAATAATGAATATATAAGGAAAAATTGCATCATAGGAAAAAAATTGAATATTCACAGTGAAAATTTTCAAATTTTCGAACAGCATTCAAGGGAGGAAACCAAAAGAATCAAATAAAAAATATGTATAAACACCTCGTGAATCTTTTATATGACATTCAGATACTTTCATTTAAAAAAAAGAAAAAATAATTGAATGTTATAAGTTCGTTATTTCAAAATCAAAGTATAAAAAATTATTAACTTTGAAGTATAAAAAAATTATGGTTCATATCATACAAAAAACGTTAGGTTTTTAAATTACTTGTGTTTGAAAAAGATCAACGATGTGTAATCCAGAAGATCGAAAATTGTGTTAAATCATTTTGTCCTGTATAAAATTGAGCGTCTGACTCTCTTGATTTCTTCATTAAAGGATAAAATACTTCATTTTTCAAAAGTGTGAGGTTTCAGTTACAAGTAAATGAACATTTTAAAACACTAATGACAAAATTTAAGCATGCAAACACGTACCTTACCATATTAAAACTCGAAATTACTCTCTAAATCTGAAAATTGAAACTTCAGTGTGTCATAGTATAATAAACTTCAATGCTTAAAATATTTTTTATTTACAACACTATCAGTAAAATCTCACTAATTTGACAGTGACAATTTTTACAGCTGAAGAGTTCATATACACGGTGAAACAGTAAATTTTAATTTATCTGATTCAAAAAGTACACATTCATGTATTAAAGTAAGGTAAATAAATCATTGCCATCCATTTGACAAGTCAACTTTACAAATATAGTCCAATCTCAGAAACTGAAAAATATTGAAGACACCATTAAAAAAATTCAGCTATGATAAATAATTAACTTTATTTTGAAACTGTGTTCTATTAGAGAACATATTTATTTTCAGATATTAAAAGTGTATGCTTTTGTGACCACTCTATTATTTCCTTAGAGTGAATTTTCAATCTATATCGAGTCAAATATCAACTTTCAAACTTTGACTAATTTTTTGCTTTCGAAGAGTCGAAAGTTATTCGAAGGTAGTAAAATTTTACTTTTTTATGAGTGAAATTTAATTTACTTCAGAGTGACGATTCAATCTTCTGTAAATAATTTTCATTCAATGAGAGCGAATTTTCCATCCCTGTTTAAAAGAGCAGTATTTTGACTCAACTTACAGTGAAAATTTACTCCAAAAAATAAAGAGGGCAAAAACTACAGAGAAATAACTCTTAAAATTATATTTAATAAAAATGATGTGACATAAAACAGTTTCAAATTTATCACCATCATACTCTACATAATCTATAAGTGACAACTTGAATTTCATGTATATTTTTTTGAATATAAGAATCCTGCAAATCGAAATCCCAAGTAACAATTTTTCTTTATTCAAGTGATATTTCACTCGAAACAGTCTCTCGAAAAACTTAAGGGGGTAGACAGGTTTCAATGACCTTTCCTAGCAACATTTTTTATTGAGTTATTTTAATTTACGTTTACAAGTTTTTGCTATGTTGTTAGGAATGTTCTTAACTAACGAAAAGAATTTTTTTTTCAATTTTTCATTAACACCTGGCATATTAATGCGCTATCAGATGACGCCATGTTAAAAAACTGTCACCATAATTTCTCAACTCTGGGTAATCTGAAACACAAAAACCAAATTGATCCTTGAAGAGCACAGAAATTGCTATGGCATGAACCTCAGACTTGATTTTCTAATAATATTTCATAACGATTTGGCACAGTTATTCTTAAAAAAAAGAGAGAAAAAAAATGTGGCAAAAACAGCCACAATTTGTTTATATATTATTATTTTTTTATAATTGAAGTTCATGTTATAGCCATTTATGTGCTTTTTAAGAATCAGTTTGGTTTTTCTGCTCCAGAAGACCCAAAGTTGAGAAATCATGGTGACAGTTTTCTCACATGGCGGTCATCAGATTGCTCATTAATACGCCAGATGTCAATTAGAAATTAAAAAAAAAAATGTTTTTCATTAGTTAAGAACATGTCCAACACTATACCAAAAACTTATGAATGTAAATTAAAATAACTCAATGAAAAATGTTGCTTTAAAAAAAGGTCATTGAAACCTGTCTCCCCCCTCAAGAGGGTTTATACAACTGTATAATATATACGTTTTTGACCCATTATACTGTTTCTTTGCCTCAACTAACAATAATAACGTAACTTATTTTAATTCATTTAAACAAATAATTCATAAAAAACATTCTCTTTCTGGAGACTTCCAAATATTAAGGGCATGATATCGTAGGATTCATTTATACACCCAAACCTCACGACCTTCGAACCCTGCGAGGTTTTTATGTACACTGAGAAAAAAACCTCCAGTTTTGACTGGAAGTTATTTCCCAGTTTCAATTCTGGAAGTTTTCCGTTCATAGGAAACTTTTCAGTTTCGGAAGAAAAAATTCATTTTGAAATGAGAATTTTTCTTCTTGATGCTGATAAATCCGTACGAAACTGAACAATTTCCTTTTACGCCAACAGAAAAATTTCAGTTATTTTATACAATGTACAGCCAACTTCAATAAAGTTCATCCCCTCTCGAAACCCTCGAACAGGTAAAGTAAAACTGTCTTGTGCGTGAAAAAAATTCTGTATCTTTGTCGCAGGCTTTCATAGACACTTCATACCCTTCATACACTGATTCGTTATAACCCAAACCCATCAAACCACCGCGACTGACAGTGCTCCGAGAGCATGGGCAACACGGAAAACGAATGGGACAACGACGATGAACAAAAACTGACGGTCATGAATCAAGCACTCGTTCACACAAAAATCCTGTGACGGATTTACGAGCGATCAGCGCTTTTTTTTATCGCGTGCCTAAACACGAGCGTCCAGTTTGATTGCCATGATTATGATGGTGAGCATCGATCGGCCGCGCTCGAACAGCTCCGCAAGCGCACAACCTCTCTTTTTCGAAGAGTATGGTATGTTTCAACAAACGCTTATGTCTGATCTTAGCAATAATACTAGGAATAAGGGGAGGGGTCGGAAAATATCGCGCCGGCAATAAGGAGCGATTTTCGGCCCTTGTCAATGCCTTTGTGTCAGGTATTCAAGCTCGCCTCTTTAGAATTTTTAAAGGAAGGTGAAGGGGTCGAGTCCTGGTGGTGGTTAATTTTCGAGCTCATGAGTTTCTAAGAAAAACGATATGCTTGGAAAAAAATAATTAACAATTTTTTATTATATTGTACATTATTTTTTTAATTGATATAGTTTTTTATCGTTAATAATTCTTGAGAAGACTGGGGCTCGATTGTAAATTTTGAAAACGGATGTTCCTCATTTTCTTCCGAACGGTAGAATTTCCAGAGCTAAAATTTGATATTTCAAAATAACATCTATGATTAAGTGAGTTTAGCTTTAATTAAAAGGTGTGTTTTGACAGTATCGTAGTAAATTTTTTTGAAGCTGAAAGTTGAAAGTTTTAGGGGGTTTTTTACCGTATTTCTTAGAAAGTAAGTTTTTCTATTACTTTGAGTATGTTGAGCACGAATCTGAAACTTTTTTCTGTATATTTGTAGTCATTTTTTGATGCAGTCATTGTTACAGCCCAAAATATAACGTGTAGTGACGTTTTTTAAACGTCGAAGAAGCGTTCGATTGAAGGATTATTTCTTTCTCTAATGAAAAAGTGACTAAATAATCAGAAGGCAGCAAAACACTGAAACTATAAAAAAAGCAAAAATATTTCTAAAAAATGAGGCAGGCCACGAAAGAACAAAATAAATGGCTGATTTTGTATTTATTTTTTTGAACTAAATGTGTAATTTTGTAAAAAATTGAGCGTTTTTCTCAGTTTATATTACCATTTTGAATCCTTTAATTAATACACTAGTACACACTACTGTAATTGTAGTTTAAGTAGGTAAGAAACATGTTTTAACATTAGGGCTCATTTATTCAACATTCGCCCCTCATGTAAGGCTAAATATTAAAAAAGTTGTGGTTTCGGGAAAAAGACAAAACATACTTTTGAAAAATCAAAACATACTTTTGGAAAATCACTAAATATGTTCTGAAAAAGTTAATGAGCAAATGGCCTGCAAAATGCATGTGTTGATGCATACGTGTTAAATGATTGAGTGTCTCAAAAAAAATAAATTTATATAATTTAACTTTTTCTTCAGAATCCCCTGCTGTACAGTTTTAGAAATTATTGTATTACTCTATTTGCGTGGACATGTAACTACTTTGATAGTAGTTTATGCAAGATTAACTATTGATGAAAAATGAATAGCACTATTTGAATAGTCATTTAGGCATTCATAACTATTTAAATAGTAATTGTATACACTTGATATATGTCATATGGGGTCTCATTGAAATCACTCAATACAAAGACTTCGAATTACTTGAAAATTGACTATTACAAATAGTAATTTCATTTTCTAACTATAGATTCATGTTGATATTAGTTTGTAATTTCGATTGACAAAGTTTAGTTTGGAGAGGAATTTTACAACCAAAATTCCAGTGCTAGTGAATTTAGTAATATTCTGACTAAACGCCATCACCATGATTAAATTGTTAAAACCAACATTATATTAGTTAAATTTTATTCTTTTTTTTAACGTTCTTAAAATATCTTTCTGAAAATGAAAGGAAAGGTAATTCAATTTTTAAAATCAAATGAAGCGATTGTAAAACAAGAAAGGTGTCTTTCAAAATATTTGAGAATCTTACAAGGCTCTGCAAAGATGCAAAATTACAAAAAAACTCAAAACACAAGCAGTGCACAAAAAACTTTGAATCCATGCAGATATACTTTCCTCAAAAATCAATTGAAATATTCAAAACCTGTTTATTTTGAATCCCAGAGATCGAATTTTGGAAATCTACACTGAAATCCGTGGGAATATAAGAAATTATGATCACTGCAAAAATGCACAAAATTTTCAAAGCAAGATCAAGCTATAAATTACTTAATATCGATGATGATACAATGTGTTCTGACAAATATATTAAGATACAGAATTTTCTTGAACTTTGAATTTTATAGCATCAAATTTAAGAAAACTATAAAGTTATTGATAAAAAGGAAACTAAAAATCTATAACAAATTTAACGAATCTAAAGAAATGTTGATAAATATATAAACATGGAAAATACTGAAAATACTAGCAGTCTTTAAAATTCAACCGATTAATGCAGATATAATTTTCTTAAAACTGTTAAATTGACTAAGCATCCATAAAACTTTGAAGTCTATAAATCTGTAGTAATCCATGAAAATACTATAAAATCCTTCAAAATGAATGAATTCTGAAAGAATTTGAAAAATATATCAAGAGTATCAGAAATATCTAAACGATTAAAAGATAATGGAGATACTGTTTTCAAAAAATCTATTCGATTGCAAAAATAAAACTCACAATAAATATTCTGGAGCATCGAATTTTCAAAATTAATGAAGTTATCTGAAAAATACTAAAAACTTATTGAAATAATAAAAATCCTACTAAAGTAATGAAATTTTGATTGTGAATTTATGAAAACAATTATTTTGCACCGTCAATTTTGTATTATGTATTAAAGAAACTGACATTTGACTCTTCAAATGATTAGAATTAGACTCTTCTCAAAAATTTTAGCTCTGTAACTGATTAAACAGTTATTCCTATTTGTTTACTCAAAACTATGTTTCGCCAATTTCAATTGGTCAAATTAAATAATAGGATGATCAAAATTGAGTACATAGTTCAAAGAGTCAATTTTCGACTATCAACGCGAAATCGACCATATCACGTAATCAAATTCAAAAATTTTACAATCGCAATAGACTATTTAAGATTAAAATAGTTGTAACATTACAAAGTGATTTAACATAACATGAGCACCTACAAATTTTTGATTCTTCACAAAATTCTAAGTCTATATGCCTTTTGTCGAATTTCGAAAGATAAAAATTCGCCGAGACATTAGTAATTCAAATTTTTATTCCGATGTATTTTTCATGTTGGAACACATGATGTTGAATTTTGATTATTTTTATGTGTACGCTTCTACTTTCTATATGAATTTCAAATTTGATTCACTTTTTGTGTTTTTCGAGGGATACGTTGTAAATGAGATTGAGAAGTAAATACGTAAATTGAAGAAAAATAATAATTACAAGAATAAAACGAAATATTTCCCACGAAATCATAACCACCACCAGGATTTTCAAGGATAGATATTTTATTTTGGCTTTTCCATTTCATTAGTAAAAAATGGTCTGGCAGTGAGTCTGAGAATGTGAGTTGCAAAATAATAGTTATTTACCTGTCCCATTTATCCCACTTGGCCGGATACGAGCATCGTATCTCCCAGGACCCAGGATACTGTCCAGCACCTGCTTCTCCTTCTCCCGAAAATTCACCTTCACCTGCGTACATCTGCAAAATAGGCAGAAAATTTCGATAAATCATTGTATTGGTAGCGTTATCATTCAAAAGATGCAACTAGAGATTTGAAAAAGTAAACTGGATTGATTATATCTTGTTGTGGTATTGGTTCAATCCCGTGATGCTGCCACTGCTTTCAGATGTGCCCTACATTTGATTACAGAAACCATGTTCCAATTGACGTGTTCCAAGATTTTTCTTATTCAAGTTTCAACAAACGATTTACATTTGAAATGTTGGAAATGTTTGTCCTAGATCTTGTGGATTTAAAACTTATGTTGTGGAAAACCCAGGTAATTGCTAGGAATAAAATGAGAAAAAAAAAATTAAAAAAATTTCATTATAACGAACACTGAGAAGAAATTTGTTAGAATCGAAACATTTTGGATTGATCATTGAAGTATTTCGCTGTAGCGGAAATCCTGATACATAGGATAGCAAAGATTTACTTGGAATCGTTTCAAAGAAATTTTTCATCGAGGACTAATGAATTCTAAAACGGCCAATGTACATATTTTGTGTACAGTGTCAAATTTTTTAAAATATGTATAAATTTATCAAAAATTAATGTATTCTGACAATTTTGTACTTAAAATGTCCATGTTACTATTTATAAGCAAAAAGTAGATACAAAGTTTATTCGAAGTAGAAGAACTCAAAAGTGTATTCCTATTTTTCCGAGTTGTTTGCATATTGAAAATATTATTGTTAGTTCCATCGTATAAAATGTTCCTCGACTTAAATTTTTGTTGAAAAGTTATAATTAGCTTAAAACATTGTCTTGCTTTACACATTGGATACCAATGTAGACGATATTTTTCCAGCTTGAGAATTGTTCTTGCTTATGGTCCTAAGAAGTAAACCAACGTATTCAAAAACTATCTCTCACAAAATGTTAGTCAAATCGGATAATATTAACAGGTGCAATGAATTGATTGAATTTAGATAAAAAATATATATGTATTTATTCGTCTGTTTTGACCTTTTTCATAATTTTTGTGAGGTTGTCAGTACAATAATTCGAACATTGTGAATTATACAAATTAATAATTTTTTAGGAACATAAAGACATTTCTGGAACTTGACATACATGACACAAAGTCCAAAGTTATTGCAAATTTTTAAAATTTCAATCAATAAGTTATGTATACATTTTTTCTTGTAATGAATGACTGTGTAATGAAATTCATGTACAATCGCCTACAAATGTATGCCTGGACATATAAAATAATGATAGTTGTCAAATCTGAAAACTTTTAATTCTGGACCGTGTATCATGTTGTACAATTTATTCAAGTTTCAGAAATTAAGATGCATTATGCATATAGTTACAAATTTTTATGTGGAACATACAGCATAAAATTCATGTTAATTTACAGACATAATTTACATTGGTTTGTTGCACGTCTGAATGTTATCAGTTCAAACTCAAATTTTTCGAACAAATTTTTTTTCTCCGTTATGATTCATTACTTACAAACAGAAAAAGTAAGAATTCTGACATTGAAGAAATGATGGCTACTCTTGTTAACGATGTATAGTAAAAATTTCTTTTTTAAAGCCATAATTTTTGAACGAAATTTTCATCAAGAACATTTAACACAATAAAAAAATGAGATTTATGAATTGTTTATTATTATTTTTTTTTTAGAAATATGATTACGATTATGTTTGATCATGTGTTCCAAATAAATCTAAAAAGACCTCAAAACTTGAAGGGTATTCAGATCTGTGGCTTCCCGGAATAACAGACAAAGTCACTTCTGGCATAAGGCTCATTTTACATGATATCATGATAAAATTTTAAACGTTATGGCATGTGTGACGTTGTCTGTTATGCAGGGAAGCCACAGAGATATTACGAGAAGTTATAAATAAGCTGTAATAAATGCCATGAAATTTTCGATGTTTTTCTTGTAATTGTTCGGAATGTTCAAAATATTGATATAACAAAATATAACTGTATTTTTTGTAGATTTTCAATAAGTCTATGAATAAATATTATATAGTTTACACGATATTATTATAATGATTTCTATATTTGTAATAAAACTATTATAATATAGTACACTATGTACCCAGGACTTAAATTTTATATATACAATTACACGAGTGAATATGAAATGTCTGTCCTAGTCACGTACGATATTTTATGTATTGAGGGCTGGAAAACGAATTTAGAGATTTCGTACTGGACGAGAAATTGGTTTTCTATGACAGGGGTGGATAAATATAATAAAGATGTCTTTATTACAATTTAATCTTGTTGTAGTAAAGTCGTTTTCTACATAATTTCGCTCGTGAATTTTGAAGCATTGCAGAAAATGTGGATACATTTGTACAATGTGCTCATTGTCATATACATATCTCCGAGGAATGTGCAGAGTACTGTTTTTCGACTTTAAATTAAAATCTGAAAAACAGGAAAAGTATCAAAAATTTACAATAAACCTTCATGACTAGGATAATTTTTCATGTAATTAGCAACGTTCGAAATAGTTCATATTATTTTTGAAGTGATGAAACCGACAATATACTAATAATCTGTTTGATGACCATCAAATTTGAATAAAAAGAAAAAAAAAATGAAAATACACTTTCAAGTTACTCTATACAAAAAAAAATTTCGTACGTTGTGTGTAAAAATTAATCTAAATCTTATTGTAACAATTAGACAGTTGACAATACAAATATTAAAAAGTGTTAATCATACCATACATTTTCAATGTAGAAGTGCCGAATTCTATTGTTTCTTGAAAAAGTTATAATCATTTAAAAAATGAGTTCCTACTGTTGACAAAGAAAGACAAATTTTACCGTTTTAGCGAAATCTTATAAAAATAGGAGACAATTTTTTTCCTCTTGAAAAGTAAAAAAGCCTCTCATTACTCCGACCAATCAGTTTCGTTGATAAAAAAAATCATGTCCCGAATACCCCGGTTAAATCCAGATGGAAAGCTTCTAACGCAAAATTGTCCATGAAGCCGCCTAATTTACTCGATCGAGAGCTTCCCAATAGTCTATAAAGCAGAGTGCATTTTTCACAGACTTGCGACGATCCTCCGAAAACCCTCGAGTACCATCGTAACTCGCTTCATCAGATTGTTATCCTCTCCCCGGGTATTGATGGCCGATCGTTGAAGTTTTACGGGGCGCGTACCCCGCATAAGTGAAAACTTCGCCGGCCCGTAAAATCCGGTACGGTAAAAAGTCAGTTTTACGGGGGCTGGCTTCACTGCGCTCCTCGAGGCTCATTTGACGCCCAACGGCAAGAAGTTAATGGCCGCTCTTCGCTTTTTTCCGGCCGTATTCAGGGAGAGCGATAGATGGGCCGTAAATAATTGCCCCCCGGCAATCGTTCGCATCGACTGAAATGACTGATCGATTTGTCATGGGACGACCCAATTACCGGGGCTTGTTGCAAAGATGTGTCGGCGTTATCTCTTCCGGGACCGTCGCTTCAATATACATACGTCCCGACCTAACCCAACTTCAGCCACGATCGTGCTAATACCGAGCGAGTTAGGAAATCATCGAAGTCAAACTAAATTGGCAGAGAAAGGAGCTATTCAGAGCCTCATTGACGGCTCCACACTCTGAAAAGAAAATCCCAGGACAGGAAGTCGAAATATCAATTTAATTTTAATATTTTCTTCTTATCTACTTTCTGAATCTAGCCTTGTTTTTTTGATACTATGTGAGCCTTCATTGTTATTGACAATTTAACGAAAAAAAAAAACGTGAAATTTTCGGGTTCGATCACTTTTGAAATCAACGAAACACATGGAAATCGAATCCTGAGAGCCACGAAAACTGAATATCTCGCGTCCATGGACAATAAACTTGAAGATTCATGCGCTGTTTGTAAACATTATGTAAATGGCACTGTCTGAAAAAATTTATTGCGGTTTTCAATTTATCCGATTTTTATTTTTTCATGTATTTTCGGGATCACTGAACATAAATTTGACATTTTTATTACTTTCAATATTAATCGAACTCCATATAATTCATTCGACCACGTTCTTATCGTCAATGTGAGAATCCCAATCAATGAATGAAAGAATCTGGAGTGTCTAACTTATAATCAAAAGGAAATTAAAATGAATCAAAAATTTACCCCTAAGTTTGATATATCAACAATTAACCTCATCATATCATGAATAAACGCCATTCCTTTCTTAATCTGCTCACGTCAATTCTCACTTATATGTCAGAATAGAATAAAAAAATCAGATGAGATTCAGTATTATATTCATTCAATAGGAATCTTGTCAATAAATAGAAAGCTCCTTCTTTTCCATTTTTTCTTCAAAAAAGTTTTAGTCGAATATTCGTCATAAAAATAAGGTTCTTCTGGTAATGTAACCCTAGCAAAGTTTGTGCAACGTAAGTGCAACGATATAGCGTTACAGTTGCGTTGCACTTGCGTTGAATTCGTTTATTTCAAATAATGAGAGTAATACATGTGTGTTCGTCCATGAAACTTATGAAAAGAAGGAGTTTACATAATTTTTTGTCGTAATTATTCAAAAACTAAATCTAGAAACCATTTCATTTTCAGGAAAACTAGAATAAAATATTTTACTCAATTTCTATAGAACTGTTGCACAACGTTATTTCGTTTAATTATTGTATTTACTGTGCGTTCCTCCTTGAAACTTAGGGAAATGATAGTTTTTGGTATTTTACATGAAAATTGAAAAAACTTTGTAAAAATAGCAAATTTTTTTTGAAAATAGAATTATAAGTACCTTCAATGGATCCCAAAACTGACGTTTCATATTCAAAACAAAAGAAAAAAATCGATTGACAAGCGCTTGATTTCGACAGATTAAGGTTAAAAGGAAAACTTTTTTTTATTTTACTTTTTATTCTCAAAATCGCATGTGCTATTTTGGTACTGAGCGTAAATTAATACATTATCCTTTTTTTGACGTAATCATATGTAACTTTCTTTATTTGATTTTGCATATGATACGTTTCAATCCAATAAAAAGTAGGAGTAAAATCGAAGAGTAAGATAAAAAAATAATTTTTTTTATTTCTCTATTTCTTTTCGTGCAACTTTATTTCCAAAGTTTTTCCTTCTGCAATCTATTAAAAATGCTTCTCATTGATGATTTATCGCATTATTGTTCCCGTGGCTTTTTTTAAATCGTTTTGATAGCGATTTAAAAAGTGCAACGCAAGAGCAACGCAAATGCAACGCTACAGTGTTGCATAGACTTTGCCAGGGAACATACAGACTGAATGAAAAATCGAAAACTCTAATCTAAAATTACCCCAAGAATTTCACATCTTAAGACATCAAAAGACCAAACTGCACAACATCAACAATCTAAATAACTTATTTCACAATTTACCATAATTCGCGTTCAATTTTTCTGTATTAATCTATCTTTTATTCGTATTTTTATCATTCTTTATGTAAATCATTTCTGCAACCATCCTATTAAAATGATTCTCCTCCTCATTCATGATTTCTACATTATTCCAATAAAATTCATGTTTATTATTCATTAATTTTTGGAAGGAAAATTTAGCTCTGAGATCAAGATATTGGTTTTCTATATCAATTTAATCTCCAAAGTATTTATCGTATGTCTCCGATTGAGTATTCCGTTTTGCAAAACGGAATATTTTTGTCAAACGACTTGAGTTGACTGCAGTATCCTAAATAATAATGAGAAGAGTCTACGAAATTTTGAAAATTGGTTATTTAAAATTCTGCTGAAACGGACAAGGTCCATAGCTTTCATTTCGGAAGCGACTGCACTTGAGAAAATTGCATATAAAGGATTCCGATTTTTATAACTTCTAGACTCTACCTTTTTCAACACAAAAAATATATTATCTTAATTTTTCAAAATATTCTCAAGTTTTGTATAGTAGCTATTGAGAAAAATTAATAAGCCATGAACAATGAAACTTTGAAAGTTTCAAAGATTTAAATCTCCCTTAAGAGTACCTACCAAAGTCTTCAATAATTGGAAAAAGGAGGCTCTCTATGATCGAAAAGTTAACGTACGAGATTCTCCAGTCTCCGATAAATTTAATGATTCGGAAATGAACTCATATTTTCGGAAAAATCTGAATGGATCTGAGACTACAGTGATAAAGTCTCCAAAATGGATATTTGAGAGATCGTTGAAGACAAAGTCATGAAAAAAATGACTTCGGAAGACAAGACTCTCAGATTTGATTACTTAAATACTGCAGTATTCAATAAAAAGTCTCGTCCTAAAGAATGATGTATTCTAATCTGAGACTAAAAGTGCTTAGTGGAGACTTTCAGAGACTCATTAAAATAACTCCGATACTCTTAGAGACTCCATTGATACTCTTGGATATAATCTTGTAGACATGATAGTACTCATTCCAAGACTCAAGTTACACTGGTTTTTCATCTCGGGTATCTGTTCTCCATCAGGAAAAAACAGTTTTCAAAAGGGGTTTATTAGATGAATGTATTTTTGTCAGAACTTAAATTTTTTCATCTTCCAAGTTCTGGGTTTAAGAGTGCATGGTTTTTTGATTTTGTTTAATCTTTGAGTTTATAAGCTACCTGCCTTTTTAAATTATAAGTTGCACGTTTTTTGTTGATATATTCTGAACATGGAATTCGATTTTCATAATTTAGTTACCACTGAGTACGAACTCCTTGTTGTTTTTAAACAATAAAATCAAGAATCATGAATTTCCTTTTACTTTCAGAAGTTATATGTAACTTATTTAACAGCAACTTTTGGAACTTTTTAGCCTGTTAATATAGAAGAAAGTGTAATTTTCTACATACAATTATCAATTTTAAGAGTGTCCAAATTTTATTCATAATCTGTAACAACGATACTAATCTTACGCTTTTTGAAAAAAGTTTTATATGCTACTTATGCGATTTTTAAATACAAACATGTGATTTTCTAAATTTTATTGAATAAAATGAAAAAAAAAAAAAACAAAGAAAAATTCAGATTAATATACAGAAAAAATGAATTAGATTATACAAAAACTTATAATCATTCTATAATTCACTGTCGCATGAATTTTTGAGAGATTTCTCATTTTGCATGGTATACTGTGCTCTTTTTTGGATAGGTGCCAACCATTTTCTACGTTGCATAAATCAAAAAGGTAAGAAAAAAAAAATGATATTTCTACATATTTATCTGAAAAGTAAATGGAAATCGAGGTATGTATATAAATACATTCATCCCGTGTATAAAATCTTGAGAAATAATTAAATTTGCAGTATCAAAAAAATCAATTTTCTATTTTTTTAGTCAACTCATTACGTTTTAGAAAAAAAATGAAGTACAAGTCTTCTATTTTATCGATATCGTATTTAAACATTTCTTTAACTCGTGATTTTTAAATTTTGAATTTCCAAGTTTCTACCTCGAGGTAATAAGATATATTAGACATTAAAAAGGATATATCTAAAAAATAATACAATCATATAATTATGACCTTCTGCTGCTTTGGTAATAACACAAAATTTTTTTTTTTTATTCGTGCATGCTCCATTTCTTTCCCGTTGAACAAAAAGTCTTCACCTGTCGTAAATCACTGTTCTAAAGTTGTTTAATTCTAAAAACAAAATTCTGAACTCAAATTTTTCACATTGAAAATAGGGAATCCTTTTAGTTTGGATGTGTGTACATTTTTGATTATTTGACTCATTTCTTCGAATTATCAGAAATTTTATTTAAATTTTTAAAGGAGTTTCAACCCATAAAAACCCTTTGCATATCTTCCTATTTTCCAAGTTCCATTGGAAAGCCTGGTAGAGAATGACACTCATATTTTTGATTTTAATTGAATCACCTTTTTTAATCACACTCACCAAATTTGAATATACACATTAGCCTTTTTTTTTATTCAATCAAATTTTAAACATGTACGTATAAATATGCATGTGAAAAATTTCAAACTTTTCTAAAGAATGGGAAAAAAGTTATTCAACCACAAAATCACTATTCATACATATGTATTTATGTTTGACATACTGGACTGTGTGGTTGAATAAACTTTACTCTGAGCTTGATAAAAATCTGAAAAAGTTCAACAAAACGTCTCAAGTATTTTCCGTAAATCTTCCAAATTTATTTTGATTTTGTCATGACTTGGATTCATTATAGCAAAATCCTAGACGGAAGTATAAAACATTTTAAACAAGGTACATGTATCATAAATTTGTTAAGAAAGTGAATAAATAATATGAAAATAAAGTGCATTAAATTCTCCTACACATAGAAATTCATTAAAATATAGAAAAAAGACGAAAACACCTGCAAATTCTATGATGTGTCATGATTACTGAAAAATATGAACGCATATACATAAGTATTAGGAACTTAAAGAATACTTGAATCAATGAAGACAAAATTTACTCAAAAATATGTAGAAATACTACAAAAATTATATAACTTCGAATCTCAGAACATTATATACAACAATCTAAATTAAAATCAATCATTTTACAAGAAAAATTGTGTATTTCAAAATGTCAATTCTTATCATTGAAAAAAAAATATCCTGAAAGTCCAGAAAACTTTTTTCAGGCTAAAATAAAAAATAGGTGTATTATTATTTCGATCAAATATCAAGGCATTCTAATGTTGTTGCGATTTAAATTATTGATACTGTTCTGAAAATATAAACAGTAAAAAACGTTGGAAAGTGATTGGACAATTTTTTTACGTGATTCTGAACATTTTAACTTTATTTTTCCATCGTTTGCAATAACTATGTAATTAGTAAGCACTCCAAAACCAGTCCAATCGTTCATAGCCTTTTGTGATTCCCAGAACCCCATTCAACAGTTACTTGTAAATAATCCCAACAAACCAGTTGTTCAATTTATCGAGCGTTCGCAATTTACCTGCACACAGATGTACTCTTTTATTCTGAAAAGATAGATTTATTTGCAGTCTTATTTAGGAATGGCAAATGATTTCGTAGCTGAATATCAATGTTATTTTTGAATGTGTACTTTCACAAAATTTTCTGCAAACTTTTTCGAGAAAACGCGTATCTGCAATATCTAAACTAAACAAACTCCGCATACTCATTCCGATCGACAAAAATTTTTTTATTGACTCGCATCCGAACAAATACTAACTCTATCAACTTTTGAGTAAAAAAGATATATTGCAAGTCTAAACTTGTATGTACCAGTCCCGTTTCACGCTGGAAAATCAATTTCTAACTTTTCCTCCCTCGCAATTAATTTCCTGAAAATTCGGAAAAATGCGCAAAGAGAAATAAGCCCGATCCAAATTGCGTTTCCTCGTTAAAACCCGATCACTTTTCATGTAATTGACGGAGTTTCGTTCCGTAGACACTGATAATTACCAATCGGCTTCAAAGTACCGGCGGCTGTAATAGAAATCGAAACGAGGCTGATGATATTCGAACGAATCAGGTCGTGAAAATTCGGTGATCGCAAGTATCCGTTGGAAAATCAGCCTCAATTCACAAGCATTTTCATTGAGGAATGGGTATTCCACTTGAATTCTACAATGTTCTCTAAATCGATGAATTGATGAGTTCTTGAATCAAACATTTGTAATCATAAGGAACAAAATATCGGGTATTTAGGTTCATGGTTTGAATTAAAATTGTTTAAATCCAAAAAATAAAAATTACACATTACAAATTTTTTAAATGACATATTTTAATTTTGACTGTGAAGAGTTTCTGTGAATTCATAATAAAGTTTTTTTCTGTAATATCGTAATTGTAAGATTCAAGTTTCCATTCCTAAAAAGTCATACCATCCATTGATGACTTTGGATTTTCAACTTCGAAGGAATTTTTCTGATTTGCGAAATTTTTTGTTAGTGAAATTTTAAACACCTTGTATGAATAAATTTCAATATTTTAAAATTTTTGTACGAACTCTACAATTTCGGAAAACTTTGAGGAATCTCTGAAACATTTCCCTGAAATTTTGCTGTGATGCATTATCATTGCTCGCTTGTTCCAGTTTTGGAATATATTTTTTTCTCAAATCTAATGCACATGAATATACGATTGGCACAAATTATTTAGTGGATCCAATAGTTATTGCTAATCATTTTACAATGTACATAGTGTTAAGGTAATACAATATAACATTTCTTGCAGAGAAGACAACGACAAACACAAAAAAAATGTGTGAAATTCACCATAAACTGAAAAGCGTGACGAATTGATACATAACTTTAGACTGATTCCACGAAATATTGCCTTACATTTACGTTTGCCTAATTGTTTTCGATGAATTTTTTATACTCAAACTTCTGCCTATAAATTTTATCCATCCCTTATCTTTCCTTTTTTTTCATTCAAATGTTAGAGCTTTGAAAAAAAAATTGTATGAAATACACGAGTTGATTTTTATACTTTAAGGACAAAATATTTCATGTGAAGAGAAGTATTTTATCACTAGAGAATTCATTTGTTTACCAAGCTATAAAATTAGAAATTTGTTTTTTATTAGAAACAGAGTCTGCATCGATTGACGATAATTTTACGACATGATATATTTACTTCTTTTTTATGAAAACTTCAAGCAGTAACTTTTACCGGAAAAATTGTTTTTCATTGAACTTTACTTTTATACTGACATTTCAACGGCGGCTTCTAACAATTATAACTATTCATAGTTAGAAATATCGTGTTCCAGATTTCTTGATTAAATATTTCGATTTCTTACATTATTTTATTTTTACTTTTGCAATCCAAATGTACATTGAAATACTAAAGTAGTGTTTTTTTTATTTTTTTATTTATGAGCGTTTACTTTTTTAACATAGATAAAGTGTTTACTTATCATAATTAGTATGAATAAATGTATTATTTACAGAAATCCCCTCATAAAGGGGAAATTCACGAGTCGGAAACATTGAATTATTATATCATGAAAATGCATTTTAATTGATTTTTATGTGTAAAAATTTTTTTCCGTTACCAATTATAATAAAGCGTTATGAAATATCAAATCTGCCAGATATACTATATTATGTGTTACATTAAAATGTTACCATTTACACCTATTATATCATTCAATATTTTCTATTTTAATATACTGCTTATAATTATTATTCACCGATTATATTATCTTACTATTATCAATAAATGAGTTCCATCAATTATGTACATTTATATTCTGAAATTATCCAAATGCAAATGATTCAATTCATTTTTCTACATTATTTATAATAATGTATAGTCATACAAACAAATAATATAAAAATATAATGTGAATCAATTTGAGTATAAATTGTTATACAACCAATTATACATGGGTATTATAAAAGTAAATAGAAATACGTGTTTTTTATGTTGATATGCTATTGATTTGTTTTTCTGGTGCCTAAAAACGCGAATTAAAGATAAGTATCGATACTTTTTCACTCAAAATTATGACATTAACACAAATGGTATATAGGTTTCAATTTATTCAAGTTTTTCACTTAACTGCTATAGCTTAGTAGTTTGAGCTATGAAATTTTTGTAATTATCTCCGCATTTATTATATTGTTCATCTTTTGCAATCGTTAATGATTGATTATTCAAATTTTAAAACGACAAATGTTTTGACTATTTAGATATCAAATGTGTTTTTTTTTTTATATCTAATCTGCACTTTTATCTGAATTTCGGGAGGTGTTTCAACCCCTGAACCCCCTCTTTTCTCTATGTTCGCCACTGGTTAGAATAATTCAGTAAACTGTTGCAAGATCGATTTCCGTATTTTTGAACCCAAGTTTTTTAATAGGCAAACCTATGTATGCTACAAAAAATCTGTGATGTTGCAAGCTTATAACGGACTGATAGATATTTTACAAAAGAAAATACACACAAAAAAAGCTAACGAATTTCATGTATCCCACACTACAGTACACGACTTTATATAAACGAGATTTTTCTTACAATAAATTTTTACGTTTACACAGATTTTTGACGAAGTATTTTTATACAGTCGCAAGGACAAATTTCAGATTTGCTATTTCCGTATCGATTCAAACAGTGGAATAGATCAACAGTAATCACTTGCACGTTTTTGGATAACTCGAAAATTACTCATAACGAGAATATTATTATAATTCGTCTATTATTAAACTATCAGTAAAATTATTCAATGATAAGTCTATCAGTGATGCATATAGAATGTTTCGGATCTTAGTAAAATATTTGTGCCGAGAAGAAAGTAGAGTTCATCAATAATAAATCAATCAGTAGAATCGTTCAATGATAAGTCTATCAGCGGTGGATATAAATAATTTGTAGTAACTCTCAATCAGTAGAATAAGTATGAGAATTGGATCAGTAAATTTGTTCAAAAATAGATTTTCAGTGGAGCACATCAATGATAAGTCGATAGTTAGAGTATATCAATCGTGAGTTTTTCAGTGATGCATTTTTAGTACACTGAACTCTCTTTTATATCCTTACTCTCTTTCTCACCCTCTTCTCAATTATATCCTCGATTTCAATAGATTTCTCGGATATAACTGAGAGTTGAGTGAGAAAAAGAGTGAGGATATAATTGAGAGTTCAGTGTATTATAATAAGAAATGATGAACAGGTAAATAGTAAAATTTATCACTGATTAGTCTGCCATTGGGGTATTTCGACATCACGTCAAGCAGTAGTAAAGATCAATGGCACGTCAATCACTGATACATAAATTTCAGTAAAATATAGATTACCAGTAAATCAGTAGAATTTGTTAATAAATAACTAGTCAATTAGTGAACTGTGTCATGTAATAATCAGTTTAGTTATACTTATATGAGTAAAGTCGCGATGTCTGTGAATTATACATTTTAGGAAAAATATCAAAAATTTGTTGAAGGAGGGGAAGAGGACAAAAATTTTACCTCACATGTGAAGATAATTGAATCAATATAGCTATCAGTGTACAGCTTCAACTGTCAGTCAAAAATTTACATAAAAGTAATTATAAAATTTTGATTTACAACTGTTTTCAGGTAAAGATATCTTAAATGATAAATTTTTATTCATTCAATTTTAAAGAAAAGACTTGTAAAAATAAATGCACCACAATCACCTTTTCATTTCAAAAGAATTTATATTGTGTGTGTTTCTAGGCAACTGCGCGACCGCAAACGACGGGAAAGCCGCTGCACCATTACTCTAAATCGCTGGTGAAGTTGACAGGAGACAGCTAATTATCACAATAAAATTTATGTTAAATAAAATGATTTCGAATATACATTAGGTATTTAAATGATTAGAACTATTCAAACCAGGCGCGTAGGCAGAGGGGGGTTTTGGTGGTTCAAACCCCTCTCGAAATTCTGATAAAATCAATCAATATTTCATGTAAAAATGAAAAAAGTTACACCAATAAACAATAAAAATATGAGCTACAAAAGAGTGCATGAAAACGTTAGCAGTATCTATTTAAGAAAAAGTAAAAATTATCAAAACGTAGGATTACGTAGAAAATATAGATCAGAAAAATTGTAGCAACCCAGTGAATAATCAAGAAAAATAAAAATTTACCAAAATGATAGAAATTCACAAACTTCGATCGTCAAATTCTAGAAATCTATATAAAATCCATATAAAAGTATTAAAAATCTTTCAGTTTATACAAACTCTGAAAGAATAATGAAATCAATGAAATTCTATGAAAAAACTGTTTTCTGAAAAATCTCGACAGATGCCTCTACGATCCATAAGTTTTGGGGCTCTGGAGCATCAATTCTTAAAATACTATAAATTTATAAAAATTTCAGAAAACGTGACAAAATCTTCTAAATATTTCAAATATACAAAAAAATAATTATGATATAAAACATGAAAAATCTACGTGAATGTGATTTTATCATTAATTCTCGAAATCACTGATACTAGATCGAAATTCACATTTTGAAGCATCGAGTTTTTTAAATCTCTGTAGCAATCTACAAAAATATAAGTACTTTATAAAAATACTTAGAAATCCTCCAAATTTTCGTATATTATCCTAGAAAATGTGAAAAAAAAAGTTTACTAGTTTACTTGTTTACCAGTTTACTATTTAACTAATTTACTTATTGACGAGTTTACTAGTTTACTATTTTTCTTTTCTACTTATTTGCTATTTTACTATTTTACAATTTAAGTAGTTAACTAGTTTACAAGCTTAGTTGTTTACTAGTTCAGTTGTTCACTAGCTTACTAGTTAGCTAGCTTACCCTCTAGCTTATAAGTTTACTAGATTACCAGCTTACTTGCTTACCAGTTTACTAGGTATCTTTTAATACATAAATCATGTAGAAAGAATATTTATAGAAATCAATAAAACTTTCTGTCCTGGAGCAGAATTATTATTATATTACTATTATTATACATATTTTAGATACTATTTAGAAACTCATACATATAGAAAACAATAAAAAAACATCTAATTCAATTAAAACAATTTACACAATTAAACATACTTTTAGCTGTAGAAATACAAAAAAAAATATCGAATAAAAGTACATATTCAAAATCTTCATAAAAGAAACTGTCGTCTGGAAAATCAATTCAAATTCTCAAAATCGTCGGAAATTTCAATACTGTAGCATCAATTTCTAAAAATCTATTGAGCGATCCATAGGAATATTTGAAAAATATAAAAATACTAGAAAATACTGCAAAATATGATGAATAATATACCAAACGAAAATGATATAAATTTATGAAGTACCTTTTACCTGTGTGGCTAAAATTTGCTCAAAAATCAATTCAAATATATGAATTTTTTAGAAATTTGATTCTTTTTCAGAAAGATTTATAGAAACCTATATTACATACCTTATATCAGATAATCCTTAAAGTAGTATAAATACAAAAAGTGTTGGTAAAAAAATTGAATACTCAGTTACTAATTGAAAATCACAAGAATCGAAATCCATCATTTATGAACATGAACAATATGCAACTCTGGATTCCAAAAGTTGTATAACTTTTAAATTCTTAAATGTATATTATTTCAAAATCGTTTTCTTGTAACCATTCCGTCAAAGCTGAAAAATCATGGAATCCCGAAGGAAAATATTTTTCAGGAAAACCCCTCCCGAAAATTTTTTCTGCCTACGCCTCTGATTCAAACACTAAATAAAATATCTAAAAAAGTTGCACAAAAAGGTTGAACAAACTTATTCTTTTACGATTATCATCATTTTTTTCCAATCTTTGATTATTTATTCAACTGACAAACTACGAACCATTTGTCCTCTTCTGTAATTTTCTGAGAAAAATTTTTGCTTCGAAATCAAACCCATGGCAATGTGTAACGAAAATCCCCGGACAAACTAGAAAAAAACGATGAAAAAAATGCACGTGATCGCGATGGAGATTTATAGGCACGTCAGTTCCACGGAAGAAGCGCGTTCGTGATCATTATTGGCGAGCTGAGCTCATATTTTATTTATTTCAAGATAGCATGAGGGAATTTTTCCTCGAGCGTCTGACTATATTTCTGTTGTACTACTTGTATGTCCCATGTATTGCATATAGAGAACAGATACATCGAATTCAAGGAAAGAGAGGCCGTTTAGTCAGACAAATAGGTTAGGTTCGTATGTACATATATGTAAAATATAACAGAGCTAAAAATAGTAAATGATCTAATGAAACTTACGTAATGCAATAAAAAAATTTATACAACATTTTTTCATGATTAGATATACATGAAATTAAATTGTGAAGGTTAATTACTAATTGCAATGGTTTTCTCAAACTTTGATGAGATGAATGTGATTATAGACTTTTTTATGCTATACTAATAATTTGTTGAACAATAGCACACTGTAAAATCAAATCTCATTCTGTACAAGCGATTTCCATCATTAAATAATATTTTCATACTTCAATTCCCTACGATATAAAAAATTCATTTCACTTGATGGATCTTAAAATTTTGCAACCGCTGTTTTGCATGTCAGTACGTAGAGAAGAATATTAATCATCAAAATGGAAATAACGCTTGGCAGTTATCACTCTTATCATAAACTCATTTTCAATGTATTTTTCTTTTGCTGTTCATTCTGTGAGAAAACACATCTTCTAGAACATTATTGATTTGATATACTTTTGATGATTTAAATTTCTATAATTCACTTTACTTTACTTGAGAAGTTTGTTGATAAAACGTTCATTGTGCGAGTTTCTTTTTCAGACTGTTGCATGTAAATATAAATAAAGATTTTCAATTTTACGAAACTATCTGGTTTCTCGAAATTAGTTTCCAATGCCATTATTTTTGTAATTATTATGTTAATGACAGTTTTGTATTGTTATAACTAATCAAACAAACCCATCCGATCCACTCCCACAAAAATGCGATCTATGAATGAATTCAACCCTGAGGAAACTCGATAGGGAATTGAAATTATCATTCGAGCGACGCGCTTCTCATGTAAATTAGGGTCGCGCCATTAATCACGAAGTTAATTCACTGGTTTATATGATTAATCGATCAATCACTGGAACCCCAATCTAAATGCGCGCTGCTATGTCGTGCCTCGTAATTTCTGCACACAGAAAGCATTTTTAGATAGTTCCATCTTGTTTGACTGCCAATACGTATTTTCGAAGAAGGTTTGTATGTTATCAAGTGCTTCAGTCTTAAAAAAATTTGTAGGGAAACTTGTAAACTCGTACTTTCTGTAACGCGTTTGAAAAGAAATGGAAAATTTTTTTTAATGATTCTTCAATAAATTGGAATTTCTAAAATACTGTCATGAATATTTCGAAGAAATATATTGATATGCATAATCTAGAAAATTTTTATATTTTTTCTAGTATTCTGCAAATTTTCTTAATTTTTTGCACTATTGACGGTCTGAACATTTTTAATGTTTCTTTCATTATTCAAAATCTCTGAAGTTTCAAACATAAAACAAACTATTCGGAACTTAGCAAATTTTTTGAAAATTTGTCATACTTGTAAAGATTTTTAGTATTTTCCGTATATCTCAAAAGTTTTCAGATTTTTACTATATAACGAAAAAGAAGTGATGTACATTTCGAAGGAATGTGATGACAATCTTCAAAATTTATAAAGGTTTTATGGAATTTTCAAAATTTTTTCAATTTTCTGGTATTTAGAATAGATTATATATTTTTATTGTTTTCTGTATTTTACACAAAATTCACACTAATCAAAAATATCCACATTTTATAAAAATTATCAGAACTCATGAGGATTTTTCATAATTTTTTTTTATCCATTTACGTCTTAAAATTTTTCTTTCAATAATATTAAAAACAGAATTATGCATATTAAGAAAAAATAGTAATATTATAAGCACCTGCATTTCTTAATTTTCTGCACTATTGTCAATCTTTGAAATTTTTTTTCATCATCTAAAATCTCTGAAATTTCGAACGTAAAGCAAACTTGTAAATTTAAAAAAAATCTAAATTCCACACGAAATTCGCACCAATAAAAAATTTCCACATTTTATAAAAATTTTCCGAACTAAAGAGGATTTTTCGTAAGTTTTTTTTCACAATTCACGTTTTAAAATTTTTCTTTTGAAAATACAAAGAACAGAATCCTGTCCATCAAGAAAAAATTATAATGTTATAAGCATCTGCATAAATTTTGGAACATTTCTGAAACTACAAATTTATGAATTCCGTATAATTATACAAAATCAATAGAATTTCCAACACTTTCTTTCTTGACGATTTTGAAAAATTTCAAACTTGCAACAAGATTTTAAAGACTTTCCTGATTAAACACAAATTCATTTCAAGTACTGCATTTTTTCGTATTTTTAAAAAAACTTCATAATTTATCTAGATTATGATTAAAAATGAACGAACCTTATGATTTATTTTATAAACAAACATAACTATAAAAGCAAGTAACGAAATTTCTGAACAGTATTTTTTTGTGAAATCGCACAAATCATTTTCAGTTTTGAGAGTTATTAAGAACCTTAGTAACTCATTGCGTTTATAAATTTTTCAAAATATGAAATATAATGCAAACTATGCTACAGTTTTCTTATAATTTTTACTATCTTCGATCATGACCGTTTATTTTGACTGTGACTGATGAATATTTCTTTGATCTCCGGTTAAAACATATTGAAAAATTCTAAAACATTCCTTTAGCTCTTAATTTTCAGAATGGAAATTTTATACAACTATATAATATATACGTACATTGTATTATTGCTTACTGTATTTCTTTTATGTACAGGCATGAATGTATTTATAATGCCATTTAACCTCCACAAAACTTTTTTTCCAATTGAGGGGCAACGACTTAAGCAAATATTTCACGTGCTCCGCGTCGAATGGGGTAGGTCACGTTTCAGACTCGTATAACATTGCCATATTTTTGGATGCAGGATCACGGACGACGCATCCGGTGAAATATTTAAGCCGGCCTACAGCCTGAGGCTGATTTCTGATGAGAAACTACCCTTTCGCCTAGCTCGACTGCCCGAAAAACAGCGTATCCAACTTTGTTTTCCGCTCGTTTTTCTGATTTCCGAAAATGTTTACGATCTTCGAACCTTGAAGAAATTTTTTGAAATTTTTTTTTATTTGCAGTAAAAAAGTCCACGGACGGTATTTAAAAGTTCGTTCACAAAAAATCTTAGAAAATTCTTGATAAGTTGATAAAAATCGACCGAGCACATGAACATGTATAAAAAAAAATATGATAACACAAAACTACGGATAAAATCTATCCATATTTTACATATTTTTTATATCCATCCAGATAATTCAATTATGAAAAATGAAAAGAAAAATTTCATCAAAAAATCATAATACTATATCAATAATAATGTACTGATCTTTCTAGTTTGTTATATTTTGAGAATGTAGTTTAATTGATATTGCGAGTGCCCAAATGATGTTTTTTTTTACATTTAAAAAGTATTTAAGGTGAGGATCGTGTTTTTTTCATCTGCCTACAATTTAATGAACGAATAAAAAACGTTCACTATTTTTATAATGAAAATTATTACTCCTTTTATTTCTTATATTAGTATAAAACTTTTTATTTTATAACTTTTCATGTCAATTTCGTATGTTTATGATGATTTAGAAGTATTTATGACAATAATAATTGTGATCTACATTCTAACGTTTTCATGTATGAACTCATACGATTTTTTTATAAATCTCAAGGGGTTTTTTTGAACAACTCAGTATTGATGTATTTTTACAACCAAAAATTATGAACTTTATTTATATTTACTTTATGATTGAGTAATTAATAATTATCACTTTTATATATAAAAAATGAAGATACGTACTAGAAATAAACTTTTTTATTGATAAAAAGTATTAATTGAGAAATTTTTATAATTTAAAAAAATTGTTAAAAAAAATTTATATAATTGTTTTTAATTGCTTTGATTGATTTCAATGAAATTTTGTATCTAATGAAAAGTATTTTGAAAATACTTAAAATGTTTTTTACACCCTGACATGTAGGTTTTGTTTTTCAAATTTCTAGAAGATTTTTCAATAAACTTACTTCGTTATATCACTATGCGACACACTACATTGTAAAAAAATTTGAAAACTTAATATAAATGTATGTGATGTTATTAACTATTACCATATTAGTATTGAAATTTTTCTAACTTTTGTATGAAATTCTCATTCATGGATAGGAATTTTCCTATAAATGCATTGAAATTTTTTCAAATTTATGGGAAAAAGAGGCAACATACTAAAAAAATTCAATACAATTCTGAGATTTCTCCCATTTATTGAACATTTACATTAGATATAAAAAAATAATTCATACAAACGTATTGAGATATTTCATTTATTTTTCACAGAGTAACACACAAATTATCATGAATAACGTTTTTAAATTATTCCACAAAACTATAACCACTATAATGCATGTCAATAATGTTGAAACAGGTTATTCGTTACTACTATTATTCTCTATAATGACTTGAATTAAAAATTCTTCTTCATTTCGAAATTCCAATAATTTCATTGGATCCTCGCAAAGTAAAGGACCATTCATAGCAAATATTTAACTGTGGTTGTGATATATAAATCGCAACAATTTCTTGGAAATTTTTCGTGTACTTTTCTCTAACTGCTTCAAACACTTTCCGATTATTTCCATTATCTTTAGTTAAATGTCAATGGCTATTATGGCTAAGAAACTCAGATAATTTTTTCAAAATCAAATGCTACTGAATAAATTTAGCAGTTTTTTTTTTATGAATATTTAGGAACAAGAATTTGATTCCCATTTTTTTTTACTTTTTGAAATTCCTTACGTCTGTCCAACATCTTGCAACACCCATTCCTCTCCATAATTTTGCTAATGATACAAAATTTTTTTGAAAAAGAAATTTTTAAAAACTGTTCAAATGTCTTTTTTTTCAAAACCTAGTCATTTATTGGTTATTATTTTTCCCCTACGTTTCGATTGCTACACTGTGGAAAAAACATATGACACTAAGTTGTTAAGACTTAAAGTTTATAAAAGAAAGAATGGAAGAAAGAATGCGGTTTATTATACACGACGACGATCGAGATAACTAGGTGACACGTTGAATCAAATGATGTAAAGATTAATAGACCCTGGAAAACGATTGCGCATTAGCAATCGAAACGTAGGAAAAAAATAATAATTAATAAATGACTGGGTTTTGAAAAGAAAGACATTTAAACAGTTATTAATAATAAAAAAAACCCCAGTGAATGAATTAAACAATAAACAATGAGAAATGTTTAAAATTTCTCATTAGGTTCACAACAAATTCCATAGCTCTATTCTGAGCAATACATAGAAATAACTCGCGACCGGCATCGTTACCGGGTAAATCTGAACTCGCTTTTCAACTGTATGTACGCGAGAACATTCACGATTGTTCCAACGGGAAAACCAGTAATTTACATTTTGCGGGTGTCGTTATTTTTCACGGGTGGTGGATGTTTTCAGTAGAAATACATTCAAATCCGCGTACAATCGAGGATGGAAATCGAGTGTAACCTTAAATACACAGAATAATCCTAAATCATCCTCGGGACCCTCAGAAAACGATTTTCGTACGAATAAAACATAAGGTGTGCATATTATATTACACGCAATAGATATGAATGTTTTTTATTTTATGATCAGGTACAAATAATATTTGAAAAGATACTTAGATTCAAATCTATACAAATTAATCAAACTACATGACACAATTGAATTATAACCAGTACAATATAAATTGGAAAAAACGTTATACTATAAAATATTGAAATAAAGCAATAAAATTATTCTAATAAATAATAATACTCAAAAAAATTTTGGGAATATGTTTTAGAACTATAAGGATAAATCACTTCATCATCAGCAAAGAAAATCGAGGAAATTTTGTGATTTGTCAAATCTTATGAATTAACAAGATTGGATAAAATTCTAATTCTCTTTCCAAATATGACGGGGATCAGGCGTTCAATTTTAGTGATTTTCAAAATCCAGGATTTCATGAAACATGTAAAATACATTTTTTTACTCGAGCTTTCAAAGTCACGAGTTTCTGCATGGAAAACAAAGGACGCCACGAGCTATTGTCGAAACACAGCAGGCGTTAATGTGCGCTCATCAGAAATCAATGTCCGGCGGAAAAAAATTTGGCACACTGTATAGTAGTGTACGCAGTACAAATCAATGTCCTTCACAACAAACGTTAGGTACGCTGCGCGGTACATCGAATTCTATTGTCCTAAAAACATCCTCTAGCGTTTGCACAACAGCGTCTAGCATTTGCACAACAGCCTTTAGCGCTCGCACAACAGCCTCTAGAATTTGCGCTATATACAGTCGTTAACGTTCGCGTAAATGTTTTTATTCTGTGCTCTAAAAAATAACTTGACTAGCCTATAATTTGACATTTCTATGAATCTACACGTCAAAGAGTGAAACATTTTATTTGATTATTATAATAACGTTGAAAACGATAACATAGTTAAAACGAGGTTATTACACGAAATCAATGTATAAACATAATATGTAAATGTATAATTTTTATTTTATCACTTCGATGTCCAAAAAAAATAGATAAATTAATAAACAAATAAAATCACTCCGAGAGTTTTTGGAATATTGAAAATAATAATGCTAACTCAAAAAATAAAACAAATCATGGGTCAAGAAACGAATTTTTTTTTCATCATTGCAATTATCAATTATCATATGATTTTTGTTTGTTAAAGTATGTAAAACTCTTCAATTATTTTTACTATCCTTAAAATTTTCTTCAAGTTTATCACTTAATTTTAAACTGTTTTAAACAATAAATATTTATTTCGTGAATTTATATTCAGCACGCCAAATTTTATCACTTTTTTAAAACAAATAAATAGAGATAATTCATATTAAAACTACGAGTAAAATGTCGTGAAAATCAAACGATCATCAGAAACCCAATCTGAAATAGCAAATGGAATTAAACAATAACTGGAAGTTTTTATCCGGAACATTCCTTAAATCGTTCATAATATGACTTTCGGCCATATATTTTGTATATTTTTTTATGAATCCAAAAAATTAGTTTAAAAGTAAGAATACTACATGTGAATAACTAAACTCGTATAAAATACCAACAAATTTTTATCTACAACTAAAAATATATTTAAGTTGTAAGACTCACAATCAAAAATTACAGGAATGTACTTTTTACATTATTTCAATACATGCGGGTTCAATGTGAGTAAACAATATCATAATAGAAATTACGATAGTTGTGTAGCTACAAAATTATTAATTTCCTTTTATCTGTAATTACTAATTTTCTCATGGATTTTCCGATATAAATATCGTCTAAAAATATACTTAATTAGCGTCTTAAAAGTATAAGTCATTTCATCTAAAAGATATTGTATTTTGCATTTTAAAACTGATCCAAAATAAAAAAATATCAACAAATCACAATGAAAATGAAACTGTTTTTTCTTTAGTAAAAATATTCATAAAATCTTGAAATCGTAATTATGAAAATATCAAACATTGAAAGCAATTTTTTTTCTTTTTATCATAATTGAAGTTCAACTTTTCCGTGGCGTTTTATTGGCCGAATTTCGATTTCTTTTTATATAAACAATTTTTGCAATCTTTCTTCTAAAAAATATTTACCCTTTTTATTTAATAATGTCGCATTATTTCAATTGAAGCCGTAAATTATAATTTATGCTATTATTATGATTATGTGTACTTTTAATATGTCTGATATTATTCTCATGGTATTTCATCCTTGTTTTTCATTTTCTTTTCGTTTTATCTGCTATGATTAAGTTGAAATCCTTAAATTCATTTTAAAAACAATTCTTTGACAATCATATCTCAAAATTTTATCTTTGCACATTCCAGATAACAATATTATACATACGATACGGAGCATAAAGAAATTAAAATATTAACATTTCATTTATATTGTAAAAGGCACGTAAATAAGAAAAAAATGATTTTCATTCATTTAGATGAAAAATCTTTGATATTCATATCCCAAATTTTCTAATAAAATGTCGATTATACATTTTTAGGTTCTTGTAAACAAAAGTAATGAAGTACAGAAACGAGACACATGATATGTTTTTACATACAGGGTGTCCCAAAGTCAACAATCATTATTTTAGATATCGATAGCTTTCGAAATTCTGAGACAATTTTTTCTTTGCCAATTTTTGATAAAATCCAAATTTCTAAAGTTATTTAAGGCAATAACTTAAACAATAAATGCATTTTCTTTTTCTGAGTTGAAAAGTCTTTTGTCCCTTTTCAGAAAACTCAAATTCAAAAAAGATATTCGGATCACAAGTTCTAAACAATTAGATTTCTAAAATATTGTGCTAAAATATCGTTTTTGATTTTGAGTTTTGTGAAAAGTGACAGAGGACTTTTCAACTCACACAGAAAAATATGAATAACGTTTGGGTCAATTTTGGTCAATGGGGTGTACGCCTACTTGTCAAGAGAGCGCATGTAATTTTTCAATTTCTGACTTCAATACTCTTTAAATTTTGAGTTTTTCGAACAATGCCGAAGGAAAAATCGTCTCAGATTTTCGTAAACTATCGACCACTAAAATATTCATTGTTGACTTTGATTAATGAGAAAACAAACTGTTACCGAAAATTAACAAAACATATCAGATTCTTTGTATTTATGTATTAACTTCGATCTAATACAATTGCACATAAAAGAATTTTGTTCCAAATTAAATGTACCTACCTACACTTTTTCAACTCTTTAACGAAAACGACACAGATTTGCCAGGCAAACGTGAGATTGCGTTGTCGATGTTTTTAGTGCATTTAACGAAAAAACGTATATGTTGCCAGAGCGCGAGTTTATAATGTTCGGGCGCGTACTACATTACCCCATAGCTCACGAATAAATTGGTAAACATTGTTTCCGTTCCCCTTTCGCGTTCGAATATTTTTCAGCTATTAATTAATGCCTGTGTGTTAACAATCTCGAGCTTTCAACGTAACAGAATTTGTTCCCAAAAGCAACAAAAAGTTCCTCTTTTTTTCTTTAACGCAACATGAGAAAATTCTTTTTTTTTTAATGACATGGCATTGCGTTCCTCTATGGAACAATTGCTAGAATGAGAATTTTTATCCAATTAATAATTCAAATTTTTTATTTTAAGGAAATAAACCTTTGGTTAGATGAATAATGAGTAAAATTACTTCAAATTTGGCGATTTGAGATTAATTATATTCAACTACTAAATTACAAATTATAGATTAACACTACTGAGTTTGAATAAAATTTATCTAATTATTTGAAGAATTTCATGTAAATGAAACATTTTGTTTATAAAAAATCTCCTATACTGTTAAAAGTACCTACAAAAAAATGTTTAATCGATATCTAAAAAAAAATCAAAAAATAGTTTGATGAAGAATGAATTTTTCCAGACTTTTCGAAGCCGATAAAGAATGCAATTTTCACGAGAACGACTTTGTTTTCATGGTAGTGCATGTTCCCCAGGAACATTCGAGAAATTTCCCATCAAAGAAAATTTCATGTGCGTTATTACACTCACCTTGCCGGATGTAGCAGTACTGCTAGTAACGCTATCAACGGTAGTGCTCCAGGCCACATCGCGACGGCCTGAAAGCAAATATAATCACATTTACAGTGATCGCGTAGAAATTTAATGTAGATCGAGTACTGAAAAACAACAAACACAAATTTTTTATAACGTGATGTTTAGCATTATACTATGTTTACAATTCTCGTGAACTTGAATATTCATCGAGGAATTTAAAAAATCGTTTTTGTGTTTCATGATTGTTTGTAAAATCATGTATTATTAAAAATTTATCGATGCCTTCATTGTTTTAATGAGATTTAATAATCATGAAACAAATTCAAGGTAATTTTTGTATTTGCGTCCTCAATTTTTTTTAACTGGAGGAATTTATTTTACTAAACTAATACTTTATAGGAATATGAAATCATGGGATCCTAAAAATCTTAGTTGATTGGTTTAAATTTTTTCGTTTATTTTGGTTCAGAATTTTCCATCAATGTCTAGGTATTTTTTTCGATAACAAATTTTTTGGGGAAATTTTCATAAATAACAACAAAATATAGAAATTGGCGTGAAACGGATTGAGTGCATCCTTAGAAGAAAACTCTTTCTTGTCATTTCTTTCTTTTTTTCCACGAATTACAGCCGGCTTCAGGATATTGTGTGACAGCCATATTCACTCGGCTTATAAGTAGGGGAAGAATTTTCGGAAGAGTCTAGAAAAATTGCAGTTAAAACCTGACATCATGTACAACAATCAACGCAAAGGTTCAATTTTTTTAAACAAATTCATATGGGCTAAAAAAATCTTGATCAATTTTTGTGAAGAAATACACGTATTTCCCATTTAAAATTTCAGTCACATAAAGACACGTGTTAATATGCTTCTATTTTGTTCAACTTTGGTAAAAACTTTTTTTATACATTGATTGATTTTCCGGCCGCCACGGTGGCACAGAATAATAAAAAGTTGGCCAAAAGTCGAAGAAAGTTTTTTTTTGTAAGTATACTTTTTTTGATAAATAGTTTAAGTGGTATCCTTAGGTTTGTTTAAAGTCATTAGTGATGAGCGGATCTTTTTTCAAAAACATTTTTGACTTTCATAAAAAGTCTGTCGAAAAACGCTGTTTAATTTGCGCGGTTAGTGTGAAAAAACGTTCTTTTCGCCAACGAACAGTTTTTAAGTAGATCTCATGCGGAAAAATGGATTTGAATAAGGAAAGTGAATTTATTTTTCATAACCTACACTTAATGCTTCTTGTGTTGGGTTATAAATATTATCAAAGAGAGAATATCTTAAAAAATTTTCAAGCTACGGATGGCAACTTCTAAAAAAGTAAGTGTTGAGAAAAAGTCTTACGTGGTCTTGATGAGTTTTAATTTTTTAAATAATTATTGAACGTTTGGTAAACACACGAGTGAAAACTAGCTGCCAAAAACTGCCAATTGAGGTTTCACTATTTTTTTTCTGTGCGGAAACAGGAACTTTATTGTAGATGGAAAAGCTGACTTTTTAAAAAAATATTAGTGAATCATAAAAATATGTGTAAATATTGTGACATGCATTCATAAAATACACACTAATTTAAAATCGTAATGCAGCCTGTAAAACAGTTTTCAGCAGCATTCAGATGTTTAAATTTTGTACTTATTGTTCGAGCAAATGATTACAGCGCTAGGAGCCAATTGATTCACTTTTTTACGTCGTGCCACATTTACAAAGAATGAAGAAAAAATTTTTAATGAATTATTTCATTATTACGATCAATTTAGCGAAAGTGAATGATTGGTTTGTCTCCATCAATAGATATGTAAATAGATTCCAGTTAACGAATTCTATTCTGTCAGCCGTTGACTGTTTCTAGGAAGTAATGAAATGATAATTGTGATTGTAGATTAGAAAAAAAAAATTATCTTTTCAAAAACTCTTCTGACAACTTATTTCAGCCTCTATAAATTGTAATTGCCACTTTACTAGTATTGTGTACTTCTTCGTATATTATTCTAACGTTTACTACTGATTATACTTTTTTTTTTCTTTTCTAGTTAATTAGTAATAATAGACTACAGGAACCCTTATATTTTGATCTTTTGTGACAATTTTAGATTTTTCGCAACTTTGGGAGTACGCTTACAAAAATAAAATCCTCAAACACTTCTGCCGAGGAATTTTGTGTCAACTGTCAAACTTTTTTTATTCCTATCCGCCATATTTTCTTTGATAGAAATTGATACCGCTATCATCATGAGCGATCTCAAAATTCCCTGAGTACAAATTTTCATCGCAATAAAAGCAAGTCTTCAAATTTTTACCAGCTTTTCGGACTTTTGGATCACTGTGGACCGGCCGGCCGGTCCGTAACATGTTCCAACTTTGCCCAAATAAAGGCCAACCTACTACTGATGCACGTGAGTCCCCCGAACTTTGAAATTTTTGAAATTTTTTTGTTTCTGTTGCTCTAAATAATTTTTCATCAGATTGAAAAAATTGTAAATATTTATAGAGGCGTGCCCTAATTCGACGAAAATCCTAAAAGCCACATTCAAAATCTCCTCATCTCTCTAACTCTCGGTAATTTTCGGAAAATTTTCGAAAAAACCGATGCATTTCCCAGATTACACGTTATTTCTGAGAAACTCGTAAAACTTCGCAATTTTTTTTGCGATTCCCGTCCTACCTTAATTTTTTTGAAAATGAGGTTGCAATCGTGATTTATTTGTTCCATGTAGTTTACGAAAAAAAGGTTTCTACATAGATGTAATTTTATAGATGTTGTATTATTAAAATAATAGGACTTTATTAACAAACAATTATTTGAATTGTTCTCAAAAATAGTTATTTTTTACATTCCATGAATTATGAGAATTCATCTAAATTTGAAAGTTCTTATCGGTGAATAATTTATTTTTAAGATTTAACAAAAATTATTCTATCATGCTTTCTCGGAGTATCAAAAATTTTTTGAATTTCAAGTGATGATCTAAGAATACGCATGAATTTATCCAACTGATTCTTTTTTTTTTTTTAATTTAATTTTTGGGTGTATATCTTTCTCGAACTCCATAGAAAATATAACGCATTCTCGAAAAGTCGAAATTTCCTGGCTTAGAAATTTCATTTCTTCAATTTCGATTTGGAAAATAATTAGAATGATTCTATCAATTTTATGTTAATTTTTAAATAATTCAATATTCTAAGAAGTTTGTACTCTCTTAAAAAAACCAGTGGAATTTCACTAATTGTCAGTAGTAAAAGACTGATTGAAATCATCGGATTTTAGCCACTGACGATCAATGAGAAATGACTATTCCATTAAGTGATGAAAAATCACTGATCGAAATAGTTAACTTTCACTGATTATCAGTGATAAATGACTGATCACAATAATCGGATCTGAGCCACTGACTATCAGTGAAAAACAACTGTTTTAATTAGTGATAGTGGAAACAGAATAAACCCCCACAAATCCTCAGGAAAAAGAGGAATAAAAAAAAAAAAATTTCAATCACTAAGAGAATTCATTTCTCGTAATTAGAATTACGAGAATTAATTTACTCGCCAAATCGTGAAACAGACAAAAAGCGTTGCACAAACATCCTTAGTTTCGTGTAAAATTGCATCATTAATAAAAAAAATGTAGAAAAAATTTATTTATCACGAAAAATAATCAGAAATAATAATAATGGGTTTTCAGTTTTATGCCTATGATTATTCCAATATCGAACGATTTCTGTATCAATCTAACAGCATTCGTGAGGGGTTTGTTTACAAAAACATAACCTCATATTTCTGTAAACTTGATACTCATTCGTACATTATAGGTATATGCACTATGACTAAAAATCTCAAATTAAGCTGCAAAAAATTCGTTATCAACCAATTAATATATTAATTGCACATCCTCATGAAACGATTCGTATAAAATATTGCACGTACCCAGGACGATCTTAGCTGTAATGTCACTGTCTAGCGCGCACAGTGAAAAAGTGATTCACTTCTGCTCGGGGGCCCCGGAACTGCGCACGCAACTGATTTTCCAGTGATCGAGTCGATCGATCCACTGAGCGAATTACGTAAATTTCCATAAATCGACTGATTTTATCAGTCAAGCCATCACGAATTCATTTAGTGACATATTTTTAAATCACTGGTTCATCAGTGATTCACGTGCAGACTGATTGAATCAGTGAAATTCTCACTGATATTTTTTAAGAGAGTACATGGAGAAATCAAGTAAATCCCATAGTAGGAAAAATTTTCCAATCCTTGAATTCTTTTTTTTTTCTAATTTTGTGTATATTTTGAGAAAACTTATAGGAAGCTTTTAAAAACTCACAGAAAATAATAACTATAGAAGTTTTTGGCATTTAAAAGTGTTTAAGTAAACTTCCAAAAAAATACTTCATTTTTTAGCCCTTTTTTGGAGAATTTGAGTGAATTTAATTATCTACATTGCAAATTTTTTGATGAAAAATGTTGAATTAACTAAAATTTGAAGATATTTTTTATATCATCCATGTATTTCCTAAAATGTACAAAAATTTTCAGTTTTTCAAGTATAGAACTTTCTGAATTACGACTTTCTATTGTATATATTTCAACAGTTTCGTGAACTTTCCCAGTCAGCATAAATTCTGTCTTTTTTTTATTGTACATAAAAATTTTCGAAACCGTAATGTTGGATCAAGCAATATCAAAAAAATTTTTTGCATCGTCAATTTTATACAAAATTAAAAAATATACTTACTAAAAATAAACTTTTTAAAAGAATTATAAATTATTTCAAAAACGTTACTGTGGATGTGAAAAAGGTTGTGGATTTAAATAACTCCAGAGTTATTCAAAACAATGGTAAATTTTTTTAAATATCTCAGATATAAATCAGATTATGAGTATTACAAAGTTCTGTAATTTTGATATGTTCAGAAGTTAATACACTGAATTTTATAACTCTAACAAGAAATTCTGAATGATAAATCCATTAAAATTTTATTCTGAATATTAAAAATATAATTCAAAGCATTTAAGAACTTTAAGAACTTAAGAGGTTAAAATATTTCTTTGACGAAATTTCACAATCTTTCAAAAACAGAGTACTTTAGATTTCAATCTATACTATACTTTTCGACGTGCATATTGTAATATACATCACGAAATTCATCTCTTTTTCTCATTTCAAAAACTTATGAAAAAGTTTTCAAAAACATTTTCTTTCGTCGAAAGCACTTGAAAAAATTATCCAGGTCAAACAACTCTTTTTGAAAATTTTTCCACAAACCAAAAATCAGGATTTCTTATTTTCAGAGGCTTTTTAGTTGTAAATATGTCCCCTCCCCCAATTTTTCTACACCTCTCAAAACCCCTTTTTCAATTAGTCTCAGAAAATAAGCCGTTTTTACGAGATTAACGACCTAGATTTTTAACGTGGCGCAACGCTGTTTTATCTCTGTACGTAAATACGCGAAATTCCAGCCAAACGCAAGTGTAAAAAGAATGAATTCCTCGCCATAATTCCGGGCGTTCTCAGGGGCTTTAATATTCTTGATGGCTGCAACGACTTGGACTTTTTAATGTTTGACTATTAAAATTTTCACACAATGCCAAGTGGGATTTCGAAAAAAATGTTTCGTACCTGTTTGTAAGTGTTTGAGGAAACACAGAGAAAGGTTTTTCAAAGAGCTAAGTTTGAAGTTTTTCGTTTGTGAAATATTTGGAAAAAGAAAAAAATTTCCAAACAAGACTAGAATCTTTTGGACGTAAAACATTATATTAAACATTAATTCAATGATCTTTGAATAGTTATTTTTTTTTTAATATGTTTTCTGTAGTAATAACACAAAAGTATTCTCCTTCCAGTCCTTTTTCTTTGTTAATCCCAACGTTTTAACCAACAATGCGTGGTTCTTTTTATGAGGATTCCATAAAGTATGTTGTCCAATTCAAAATGGCAGTATAATACAATTATTCTGATTTTGGTCGACATCATTTTTATTTCAATGTGGAACGTGTCGATTTTGAACGTCAACTTTACAATTAATGTAATTATGTAGCAATGGATTCATTAATTCATAAAAACATGATTTATGAAAAAAAGTATCAAATGAATAGTCCAAATGTTTCAGCGGAGTTATCTATAAGCGCACTCTCTGCAAAACGAGATCCACAAAAAATCAGGCTGATGAACTTCTTTTTTTTTTAGAAATCATTGACAATCAGTATTGGATATATTCTGCTCTTGGGGGGGGGGGGGATTTCCCTAATTCCCCCCTTTAGACCGACACTATTAATTGTACCTATTTAAAATTTGACAGGGGCTCACTGTATATTTCCATATTGCGGTACTTGATTGAGAAGTTAAAGAATTCGAAGGCGTAGAATCTGCAAAAGTACGATGTAGTTATTGTAAGAAAATTCATACAAAATATATAATAATTTTCACAGTTCGAATTTTTAGCCAGCAAATATTAGTTTTTTGTATTTACGCATAATTTTTCCTGTGAGAGTATAGTAAAAAACTGAGGCAGCTTTACTGTTGAGGCATAGCGAATCTGATGTTTACGACATAGAACAGTTTCCTGCAACCCAGTGAGCTCACTGTGAGACCTCTTGTTCTCTAAGTATGGCTTTTTTTCAAATATGCAACGATTAAAAGTATATACTTTGGTTTCATTGTTTATTATAGATAAAATATATAATTGAACGGCTGAAAATAAAACTCGGACGAGTAGAGACACATAGAGATAAAAAACATATAGTTTTGTACCCCTCTGTCCCTTACTCTTCCAGGTTCTATTGTCAGCCGGTTAATTATATAATTTAATTTCAACAGGATCGGTGGACTTGAAATAATTCCACCCGTTTTCAAAACACAATGCGAAACGACTCTGCGTTCGCGCTGATACGAGTTAATATGCGTCATACTTAATGTATCAGTACTAAACTTGTGAAATGAGAAAAAAAAAGTAGACTTCTATCTGGTGGCCCTCGCAGTAAATACTGATGTGGCGCAAGATTTTTACATATGTCGCGCTCAAATTTGAATATTTCACGCCTTAAAAGAATTTACTGCGCGAGCCACCAGATGGAAGTCTACTTTTTGTTCTCATTTCACAAGTTTAGCGCTGATACATTAAGTATAACGCAAATTGATCCGTGCCGGCGCGAACGCAGAGTAGTTTCACAATGAATTTAGAAAATGTGCGAAATTATCACAATTCCACCGATCTTGTTGAGTTAAAATTTTATAATTGAATGGCTGACAATAGAACCTGTAAGAGTAAGGGACAGAGGGGTACAAAACTATATGTTTTTTATCCCTATGTGTCTCTACTCGTCCGAGTTTTAGTCTCAGCCGTTCAATTATATATTTTATCTTTAATAAACAATGAAACCGAAATATATACTTTTAATCGTTGCATATTTAAAAGAAAGCCTTACCCAGTGAGCAAGAGGTCTCACTGAGAGCTCACAATGAGTCCTTTTGTTCACTGGGAAGTTTACTGCAAATTTTCAAAATCATCTTTTACTTAGAGAATGAGAAAATTTATAGTGCAAAACATTCAAGTCCAATCGATTGATACAGGAACATCCCTACATTAAAAATATATGTTGATGAATATTCTCAAAAAAATTCAACCCTTGCGCCATAGTTTTTCCAATCAAGGAAATCACTTTTGATTCAGAAGGATTCACAAATAAAAATGGAAATTTTGAGCAATGTGCTGCTTCATATTTTTTCATAACTTCTCACTTTTTTTGACACGATTTTCGGGGAATATACGAAATCAGAAAGACGAATTGTTATATTTGCTGTACAAAATTTATTCATTCTATGAATAAATTGCATTCAATGTATGAACTACATGAATCCTATCGAAAACGAGTACTACGCATAATAATAATTATGAAAAAGTATTATAAGCAATATGCATTGATTCTTTATATATTCCTGGTAAATCGATACTAGAATGCAAGATTGAAAAAATATTCCTTTAGGTTCTGGTATGTAGAATATCTGACAAAATTTAGTATTTGTATGACTGTAGATACAAAAAATATATTCATTTCTCGTCCAACAATCAGCAAATATGTAGAATGAGCGCACATGACTTTCCACAAAAAATCATGTGATATTAAGGTAATAAAAATAAAAGTAAACATCATTGTTGATGAGGGATACTGAATTTCACTTTTACATTAAGTAATAACTTAATAATTTATATATATTCCAACTGTATAATTCTATCCGATAAATATTTCAACAGAAGGAGAATGTGGAGCAGTAGTGCGTACGGGAAAAATAAGAAAAAATTCGGGAAGGTGAAAAAGGAGAATATGAAGCAGAAAAAGTTATACTTTCATAGGATTTCGAAATATCGATCATGTGAAGCAGGCAGAAAAATTGTAGTCCAAGTTTTTTTCTCTGAAATTTTTCAGTTTGCAAAAGGTGAAGACTGTAATGATCCCTTCTGCAAACTAAATAGAAAGGTAATGATGAAATTTTGAGGAAACTGGAGTACATCTCCAATATAGAACTATGGATTAGAGAAGGTGGGAAAAAATTTATTTCATTTTGCCTCGGGATAACCAACAATAATTACAGTATGTCAGCCTGATCTTAATGTTCAATTGAACTGAATTATAGTATAAGCAGTTTCTACTAGTCAATGTTTGGAATTGGATTATTTTATTTTTCCAACGTTTCGGACCCCTATTTGGGTCCCTCCTCAGGAGCTATAAATATTACAGACACGTTTACGAAGACAGTGCTCGCAAAACTCTAATAACAACGTTTCACTAAATCTTTCACTTTTCTCTATTTTACCTATATATCTTAAAACTTTCACTTTAACTCCCCATTCAGTCGTTTTAGTCAAAATGCCAACACATGAAAAACAACTACTATATATACTACAAGCGTCTTGGCTTGTCTTTTCGTTACATCGTTTATAATTTAACCTTCTTCCTGTCTTCCACTATGATTATCTCTAGTATCACGTAGCGATGCGATACGCGTAACTAAACACTGAATTCTCATCGACATAAACGCAACTTTCAAAAGAAGAACATTTTCTATAGAATGTAACGACAAACCATCCGTCTTCTACAACGGCCTGAATGAGACTAATCTAAAAACGCGGGAACATCGATACTTAAAGACTTCGTGTATATATCTATCTATCCTTTCGGAATTTGACAACTTGATCATAAAAATTACTAAGCTCCTCTGAGTCAGTCTGTCTGTTCAAAGCATTATTGCCTTTTTTTCTGATGTGAATCATCTCAGAAATCAGCCTTTTTTTGTAATTAGTTTCTCTATCAATGATTTTAACATTTTACCAATTCATGTCATGCATATCCTGTAATGTATGACTGCTTATGACCGAGAGCTCATTTCCTAATTTCAAAATGTCTTTCCTATGTTCATCAACTCTCTTTCCTAACCTCCTTTTTGTCTGCCCAATGTATACTTTGTTGCGATTCGGTTCTAAGCATTCTAATTTATATACTACTTTCATTTAATTATCTTTCTCTATCCTATGTTTGTCCGTCTTTGTAAAATTCCTCGAAGAGTTTTTAATTGTTTCCAATACCTTTGTGTCAAATTTCCGAACCAATTTTCCAATTTTTTCTGTTAAATGTTGAACATAAAGCGTACTCATATTTTTGTGACAATGTTCCTTTGATTCAACAGCTCTTTGACAATCTGGATGAATCTTCTTATATTTCAACTGTTTTGACCTTCTATCAATTCTTCTTTTAATCAAATCTTTGGGATAATCATTAGTCAATAGTATCTCCGTTACTTTTTGAATGTTTTCTTTATAAAATTTCTCATCTGAAAGTGAGTAAGTGAAATTGCTCTATCAATTAATCCTTTTATTACACAATCTTTATATTTCATTGGATGATTTGACCAAAAGTTAATGTATCTATCTGTGCTCTTCGGTTTCCTGTACCAATTTGATACCAGGTTCTTTCCGCACCCATTCATTGCCACTGTATCTAGAAACACTAATCTTTTATCTTTTTCCTTTTCCATCGTGAATTGTCATCTTTCATGATAATTTTTGAATGCTTCTAAAATCTCAACATCTTTATGTTTCGGAATATAAGCAATAATATCATCCATAAATCTCTTGAAAAAAATTGGTTTGAAGACATGTCTTTCTATCGAATCCTTTTCTAGATCTTCCATTACTATGTTTGCTAGATTGGGAGATAAAGGTGATCCCATAGGTGTACCGTGATTCTGTTTATAAATATTTTGATCGAATTTGAAAAATGTATTGCTCAAAATCAATTCAATAGCTTCTAAAAATTCTAACTGTGTAATTTTCGTTCCTTTAGATATGTAATTCCAATGCTTTCTTAGTCCTTCAATTACTAAATTTTTAGGGATATTTGTGAACAAAGACGTAACATCTAATGAAACCAAATTATAATCAATTTCACATTTAATCTTTCTAATAAAGTCTGCGAATTCCCAACTATAAATTTTGTAAGATTCTACTTTCAGAACATAATTTTCTAAAATCCTTTGTATAAATTTCTCCAAATTATAGAGTGGACTTCCAATCGAAGAAACTATAACTCTAACGTTGGGAAAAGAAAAAAATCCAATTCCAAACATTGACTGGTGGAAACTGCTTATGCTATAATTCAATTCAATACCAGTGAAAAGAAAAAATATTTTAAATACGTAATGTTCAATTTTGTACAATACAATATTTTATTGTTATGTGTTATTACTGTGATTACTAGATTTTTTCTCAGTGCATTGATACTCTTTTAAAAGTGATCGATAGAATTATATAAATCGATCCTGTAATCTCAATATGCAAAGTAAAATTGTCATCTTTAAGAAGAAAGACTTAAAAAAAAATACCATTTTGGAGGTGTACATTATTTTTAACAAAAAGAAATATTTTCTCATCATGAGAACTGTCCTTGAAAATTTTTCATGCAGGATCAAATTCACATGTCAAAATCCACGTTTATGTCGAATTTTATGTATCCTTGTGTCTATCCATTTGTAAGTAAATAAACAAAAACTGTGATATAAATCGACCCTAGCGGCAGCATTGGCACCAATTTTCCAGGTGATTATTAGCTGGATAATTATTGGCAACGGCATCGAAAGGAGGGCGTCTGCTTTCGCCGGCCAGTACGATGCAATCTCAAATTATCGATAGCATGCCGAGCTAGATAGACGGACGACGGACTTGGCTCATCCTACCTCCCCCCACCTCTTCGACCCCCAACCGAGAAAGACGGACGCGGAAACGAGAAAGAGGGAAAGCGAGGCGGTGTCCGCTCAGTCCGCTGACAGGATTCGTTCGATAGAATCTTAATTTGTCCCGAAACGTCCCCGGGCACGCCAACTCTTTCCCTTCGGCAATTTTTCCATTTCCCGGGGTGAAACGGTATTCTTTGGTGTTCTACCTAACCAAGAAAATAATTATTTAGACAGACTTTATAGAATACGCAATAATTTAAAACTTCTGTATTCTGCTTGAAATTTAAAAAAATTTGTGGCATAAAAGAACATTAGAAAGTTTGAAGATTGTCATTTCAAAAGATTCGAAAAGTTGTGGAATTTTAGAAAATGTACGTGGATCCGTGGCTGTATTTATTATGTATCATGTCACATTGAAAGACGTAGATAATGATCTGTTATTAAGGTACGATGATCTGAGAAACTTGGAAAATAATTCGAAATTACTTAAAATCTCGCACTGAGAAAAAAATCTTATACTTTCTGCCATATATATTGTTAAAAGTACAATAATATTGCAGTTTTTACAATATTATTTTAGTTTTTAAAATATTATTGTAAAAACTTCAATATTTATTTTACTTATTTCAATAGTGTATAGTAAAATCGCTATATTGTAAAAATTACAATATTTATGCCACTTTTTGCTACATAATTTCGAAAAAATTAAAATCTGAAAATGAAAATTTCACTATACAAATTGTAATATTTACCATATGTTTTTTCCACGTTTCCTCAGGTCAGCCAACTGGTAACAGGTAGCGACCGGGTTTTTTTTTCTCGCCCGAAATTTATTTACACATGCATTAAAATAGAAAAAATGCATTACTTTTTCCAACTTTTTCGCATACTGCATCATATTACGATATGATGCACTTGAAACCTAGAAAGTGCACAAAAATGTTGCAAAAAGAAGCTATACAGATCTATTTACTGAAAAAACTGTGTGGAATTTTCACAAATCTGGATGAATAGCAATTATGATATATTGCAAAAAGTACAAGAAGTATAGTAGAAAACGGAAGACGTCGAGGAGTTTGACAACAAAGTATATCTCTAATTACAATATCATTTGACAATATTTACAATATCTTATTTCAAAAACTGATATATTATCTAGCAAAAAGTACAATATGTCAGTGTGATTCCCGTTTACTGTACAGTATTGTAATAATTACTATATTTTTTCCTAATTGTGGTGAGTTCTGAAAATTCGAATCACGGTTGAAGGTTTGTAATTATAAGTATTCGCTTAATAATCTTAAATGTTTTGAAAATTTGTTTCGAAACGTCCCCAGGTCCGCCTACTGTTTTCCATCTGAAACTTTTCGATTTCCTGGAGAAGAACACTATACTTTGCTGTTAAATATGAAATTGTCAGACAACTTTCATAGAAGTTTAAAAATTTAGGGAATTCCTTATTTTGTTTGAAATTTTGAAAATTTTGTAGCATAAAAAAACATTCGAAAGTTTGAAAATTGTCATTCTTCAAGATTCAAAAAGTTGTGGAATTTCAAAAAATGAACATGAATTTTTGAAACTATATTATTCTTCTTTTTTTTTTTAAATCAAAGTACGTATAGTGATTTTTTTAATTACATATATGAAGATCTGAAGGATTTGAAATGTATTCAAAAATTCCTTAAAATCTTGGTGAGCTGTGAAAACTTAAATGATGTTCAAAGTTTGGAACTATTTGTATTTTGTTTGTAATTGAAACCATATAAAAAAAAATAATACACACAATGAAAATTTTGAAAGGAATCAATAATACTATAATATTAATTAATTTGAAAAATTTCAATGTTTATGAATTTTTCAAATTGTTTTCATCATTAAACTTCGCCAAAACATACCAGACGTTCATTGATCAAATTATGAAAATCTAAAAAATCTGGAATGTCTAAAAGTTAGAAAACATTTAAATGATTTGCACGAATTAATATGAATTTTGGATACAAATGGATAATTTGTATTCTTTTCAAAAGAAATAAATTTCTAAAAAATGCTAAAACATTGGAAATTTTTGAGATTTTTCAATATTTTACAAAATTAAATGCATTTCTATAATTTTAAAGAATATTCACAAATTTTTCAGAATGAGTTTATTATCTAACTTCTAGAGAATATACAGAACATGGTTTTTTTATTTTTTAATAAAAACTAAAAGACTAGAAAAGTTTTCGAAAATCACGAAACTTCTCAACGAGTTGAACAAATTGAAATTACATAAGGAAATCGTTGCACACTTTGCATTATTATTCGAATTTCGAAGAATAGGTAAATGTTATGAATAACACTTTCAAAGAATGTCTTCATTGTCGAATATTTTCTAAAATTCTTTTGAATATGTATGTATATAATTTACAAAATATATAAGTATCATTAATGTAAGTAAACAAGAATCAACTAATTCTTATTTCGTTCCCAATCAATGTAGGAATTTCCAACAAAAATTTGGGAGTATCTGTAAACTCGACAATACTTCCAATAGAGTCATTAATTTTACTAAATTCTGATATATTTAATTCAATCTTGAATAGTAGCTACATAATCATCGTTAGCAATTTAAAGAATCCATGATGGCGTTGATTCAGGAATCACTTCCAACTGTAAAATTTATAACGAAAATTTTTAACTTTTCAAGGTTGAACCGAATATTTCGAAACCTAGGAAAATGAATATTATTGTGAAAAGTGTCGTCAAGATTAAAATCACTCTTTAAATTTTAGAAATTTTATCATCAGTTGGAGATACATAATATGCTAATTTTCTTATTTTTGCTAACTAAATTCGATGATACATTTTTTTAAATGTAAATTATTGACATATGTATTCATAAGAATTTTTCTGAAATGCTTGAGAGTTAGAACACATTTTCTTAATTTACATCTAATTTTCTGATCCCTTGGAGAAAAAACCATAGAGAGTCTTTTTAATTTTTTATTTCTATACTAAAGTATTTCTAGTTTTCGGCCTTAACATTAACAAAAAATTATTTTTCGACATTTTCTTGAATGTCGGATTATCTTCTTTATGATTTAATCAAGTTTTAAAATACTCAAATTCATGAAAACTGCAGATTTTCTTTGAACTTTCCAGAATTTTTGAATTTTGTTGAAAAATTTTCTCGAAAACTAAAATAACTATGTTGCGTAAAAAAATTTTTAATGAATTTTCCAAGGTTTTATAATTCATAAGGAATTTGTTAAGTTCATGAATTTCCGAAACATTTTCTGAGTTCCTTGAATTAAGCATTTTTAATTAATTGTGCGGGTTTTGTGCGTAGAAAAAATGTAGGATTATAATTCTATAGTACAACCTTATATGTTAATAATGAAGATAAATTTTCGCAGAGATTAATTTTATTTATAAATTCAAAATTTTAATTATCGAAAAATGTTTCTTCGATTGTTTTACTTCTTACACTCCTTTTACAAATGGTGAAGTTTGAAAATAACTTTTTCCAAAAATCTCTCAAAATCCTGCATTATGATAAAATTTTACGGTACAGTGAAATTCAGAACGAAATTAACAACTTTTTCAATGATGGTCTGTAAAGTTCATTTAAATGATAATATTTCTAAAAATTTCTTTAATTTTCGCAATAATTTCAGAAAATATTTTCAAAATTTAAAGAAATCCTTAATTCTTCGAATTTTCTTCGCTTTAAAATAAATACTTACTTTTTTGGCTCTGAAATGAAAAAGCTCTGATATTCTTTTGACCTTTTTTGATTAAATTGTGGATAGATATTTTTTTTTCATATAAAAAAAAATTATTAACCTTTCAAGATTTCTCAATGAAATCTTACTTGATATATAATGTATCACCTGCAGTAAAAAAGTCTGGAATATTTTTTTTTGAGTTTTCTGAAAATTCTTGCAAATAGCAGAAGTCCTATTTCATAGGTTACTGTGAAATCAAAAGGGTCTTGCCTAGCATTAGACCTAATGAGGACTTGAATTTTTCAAATGGTTTTTCTAAATTATAAGTCAACTTGCTGACTTTTTGAATGATCTTTTGTTCATGAGTAATACCGAAGTATTGCAGGTTAATTTGTTAAAAAATGCTGTATTTATAAAATTGATTATCCTTTTCAGAATTTCCATTAAAAAATTCGAAATGAATAAAATGAAATAAATTTAGAATAAAACTACATCAAATATAATAACGATGATTAATGAAACTCTCAGTGTTTAAGTTGTGTTAAAAATAAAAACAAGATGCCTGCGAAGTGATTTCTATCCTTTGAACATTTTTGTACAAAATTCACAATTTATTACGTGTTTTTTTCCCAATCATGCCATTGATTTTCATGACGTAATTAGTTTTCGAAAATTATATCAATTCTAACAGAAATCTAAGTCATTTTTTATTGAATTTTACTATTTACTTTACTCATATGCATTATATGAAGTAAAAAAAATATTTTTATGCAGCTACTATATTTTCCTACTCTCCTTATTATTGCGCGGGTTTTCAGGGGTTGCGGTCCGCCCCTGTTACCTTAAATGCAACTCAACCAAAAAGATGCTGGGACTACGAGATCACTGTATAGCGAACTAGGGAAGGCGCAGTCGATGTACTATATGATTGAAGGCTTGCATATGCTATCGCGCACTCAGCAATGCGCAGATCTTTTTTTTATGAATTTTCGTTTCAATTTACATTTTTAAAATTCATAGGAATGCGAGAGCAAACTCCGAAAATCACCTGTCATGGTGGAAATCCTCTAGATTGAGGAACAGAAGAATGTTAACGTTCTCTGATTTACGTCATCTGATGTAAATAAAAATATACTTTATCTGAAATTTCAGAAATTGGAGGAACCGTGGAAACCTAAAAAAAATTCTATTTGAAACAGGAAAAAAATTTTATATAATTTCTGCACTTTTTGTATTTACGGCATACACCTGATGAATTTGTTAAGTATAAAAATCAAAAATAAATCATTTTTCTTTATTGAACACTTGAAACTCTTAAACTTTGAAAAACTAGAAAAAATTCTTTTTGCAGCAGTTGAAAACTTTAATAAAATTGATGAGTTTTTGTACTCATGGGAAACATTGTGAAAATATTTAAATATTGAAACCGAAAAAAAATGTGTATCCCTGCAGCAGGAATAATTATTTCAAGAGGCATCAAATTGTATTCAGTTATCTTAGGTTTTCAAATTTATGACGAATTTTCATTCATTAATTTTAAGGTATTTCTTATTTCTCTAAAACAGTCTAAAATCTTCAAATATTGCGAAAACCTGAAATTATTTCCCGCAGTTCTCTAGTTTTTAAGGGTTCTTCAGAAAGGTTTAAATTCTCGAAAATCTTCTGAGACTGAGAGGACCGTGAAACTTAAAAAGTAAAGGCTACTGAGTAATTCTTTTTCATCTGTAGAATCTCGAGGTAGTTTTTTGTACATTTGTGTATTATTTGACAACTTTTGGAAAAATTCCCTCGTTCAAATAGAAAAATTTGATGTACATGGCCTAATTTTCAAAAAAATTTAACATTATGAGGAAATAGGGAAATACGCTTCATTACTTATATTCCCGTTAAATTTTATATACAAAAAGAGATATACCAAAAGGTAGTTTTGAACTCAGAACTGGTCTCTTCCCATCACTATTTCCCAAAATTAAATGTTACTACCTATTGAACTTATAAAATAATTTTTTAGGAAAGGGAAAAACTTGTTTCTTCCATTCTTTGTTTTCATGACATTCTCATTTCATTACGTGCAGTAGTAGATCGGTAGAAGGTGTGGGGGTTCAGGTCTGCCACCCACCCCCGAGATCAAACTTTCTTATTTTATGTTTAAAATTTATGTAATCAAGGTAAAAAATAACTGTGTCATCGATTTACAATCTTTTGGATAATTTTAAAAAATTTTCAAATAATATTATATTGTCGTGAGTTCAATAAATTTTTATGATTAGTCCAAAAAAACAATAAAGGTAATGATAACCTTGTAATTTTAACTGTAGTTGAATTTTCATATCTTTTTTATGAAATCGCTTATGAGATTATCAAATTCCCTATGAAATTATCGGTTTTTATAGAGACATTTTATCAAATTCTAAAACCTTATAAAATCACTGGAGAAAATCTGTATCAAAAAATTTATTAGGGAAATTTTTTATAAAATTTCACTCTACCTATCTTCTCAAGATTTAAGATAAGTAGAGATTGCTTCATAAAAAATTCATGAAATGTTCTTATAATAACCGATAATTTTATTAATAGTTTACAAACCTTATAAGGGAATTATTCAAGATATTGTGAACGTTGGAGTGAGAATATAAAATGCAATTCAAAGTCTTGGAACGTTGATAAATATCTTCTTTACAAGTCAAGAAATACACAGTTCGTTCTAAACATTGTTAAATTTTCTAGGCTTTTAAGAAAACTTTCTAAATAATACATCTTCAGTCAAATTAATATAATGGTGAATGTTAAAAAATGTAACACCATTGATACTCTCTTAACTGCGTGATTCTGATCCATATAAAAACTTCATTAAAAAAGAATTCTCTAAAGCAATTCCGTTTTTTTTTTTTTTTGTAAGACAGCTCTATAAAATTCTTATCATTTTCTTTGACCTTGTCAGATAACCTTTGAAAAACTTTTGAAAGGAACTCAAATTTCTGATTAGAATTTTTCCATGAATTCCCACTAGAAAAGAACCTTTTAACAAAGCACAATGGAATTTCTCATAAAATTAACGTTTATAATGAAGGATATCACAAGACCACTTTATAAGAACTGGAAAACTCTGAGGAATGAAATAAATCTCAAAAAAAAAAAAAAAAATTCCTCATTTCTTAGAAGGTTATGATACGGCTTTAACAAGGTTTTGATAAGGATCCAAATCATTAGGTTGTCCTATCGCGTTTCTCAGTGAATCACGACATTCAGAGCAAATAATAGCATTTTTCATTAGAAAATTGAAAAAGTCAAAATTACTACCAACACTAAAATAAGCGAATTAAATCCATTCTCTTTTCATAATGTAAAAAAATCCTTAATCCCACATAAGTGTATGCACAAATTATCACCCCCTACAGAAACCTAAATTTTCTAAAGCAACCACCCCTGTCTTGAAATCCTGGATCCACCACTGAATTAATCCCACTTTCTCCTCCTCACTCTTAAATACTCCAGGTACAAGGCCCTCTTATGAAATCACCAATCGATCTTTTTTGAATGTCGAAGGGAATGAATATATTCTTCAAGAAGAGAGAATGTGATAAAAGTAAAAATTGAGGTAAAAGTCCTCCACCTTCATTTTTTTCGGATAAAAAACTTCTACCCCAGGTACAAGGTCCACTCGCAATCCGGGAAGCACAAAATCTTTTCATCAGGTTGTAGGGAGGGGTTGATGAGGGATGTGGGTTTTCTTGGAAGTTGGTTTTTTGATTGCCCAGGAGTTGAAGTGGATCCTAGGCGATGGTAATCATCACCTCCTACAGAAGAAAAAATTTTCTAAACCAACCACTATTATCTTGAAACCCTGGATCCACCACTGAAGTAACCCCACAGTCTCCTCCTCAATCTTAAACACTCCAGCAATCACCAATCGATCTTTTTTGAATGTCGATGAGAATGAATATATTATTCAAGAAGAGAGAAAGTGATAAAAGTAAAAATTGAGGTAAAAGTCCTCCACCTTCATTTTTTTCGGATAAAAACCTTCCACCCAAGGTACAAGGTCCACTCACAATCCGGGAAGCACGAAATCTTTTCATCAGGTTGTAGGGAGGGGTTGATGAGGGATGTAGGTTTTCTTGGAATTTGGTTTTTTGATTTACCTGGAGTTGGAGCGGATCCTAGGCGATGGCGGTGCCGGAGTTGGGGCGCCGGGGCGGCATGGCCGCTGCTGCTACTGCGTTGCACCACTCCCGGGCGTAGCAGCGCTTCGGTGGCGCTATGGGGCGCGCGGTCCAGCCTCCGGAGATACGTCTCCTGGACTGGCGCCGTTGGTGAGGGGGCCGCCGAGGGCTCCACTCTCTCCACAACGGGCTGCCTGGCCCGTTGCTGGCACGCTATTGATCCCGGCCCCCAGACAAACGCCAGAGCCACGCAGACGCTACCCCGTTGCCGCCGCGTCGCTTTAGCAACGTGACGTCATTCCGCCACCCACTGGAGCAGCTTCCACCCCCGACAACCACCCCGGAACGACCCCCGCACTCTTCTGCACATTGCCTAGGTCGGGGTTTTTTTCCTCCTGTGATTTCGGGGTTTCGGATCATTTTCTGACAAACCTTGAAAAATTGGAAGAAACTGGGGAAGGACCTGTGTTGCTGGCTGATTGCCCCTTTCTGGACAAAGTTTTTTCCTGTAAGGATTAAGGGCTTCTTCTCGAATGAAATTTGTAATCGAGAAACAAATTGAGGTGTAGTTTGGAGATTGACAGGTTTTGATTCTAGAACAGAGAGTAGGGAGGTTGTAAAAATCGTTTTCTGGCAAACTTAGAGAAAATGAAGGAAAACCGGGAAATGATTAGAATCTCTGTTGCTGGACGGTTACACCCTTTTCTTAGTATATGATTCTGGAAAAGGTTTTTTTCTATAAGAATCAAGGGTTTCTACACCAGTGAAATTTTCACTCTGGAAGCAAATTAAGCTGTAGTTTAGAAATTGACAGATTTTGATTCTGGAACAGTTAGTAACGATATTTTAAAAGTAGTTACTTAAACAATGGCGGCAAAATGTTTGAGGTTTTGGATCGTTTTTTGCAAACTTGGAGAAAGTGCAAAAAACTAGAAAGGACCAAGACCTGTGTTCCAGGATCACTGCACCGTTTTCTTAGTAAATTATGCTGGAGAAGGTTTTTTTCTGCAAGGATTAAGGGCTTCTTCTCGAATGAAATTTTTACTCTAGAAACAAATTGAGCTGCAGTTTGGAGATTTCTGGAACAGAGAGTAAGGAGGATTTTTAAGTAAGTAATTCGAATAATAAAGTGAAAATTTTCGGAGGTTTGGGATCGTACTCTGGCAAACTAAGAGAAAATGACAGAAAACTGGGAAAAGACCAAAACCTGTATTGCTGGATGGTTACACCCTTTTCTTAGTGAATGATGCTGGAAAAAGTTTCTTTTTCTGCAAGAATGAAGGGTTTCTTATGCAGTAAAATGTTCACTCTAGAAGCGAATTGAACAGTTAGTAAGGATATTCCAAAGTAGTTATTCGAGCAATGCTGACAACTTTTTGAGATTTTGGATTGTTTTTTTGCAAACTTAGAGAAAATGGAGAAAACTTGAGAATGGCCTGTGTTCCTGGATCATTGCACCGTCTTCTTTTTAATTTAAAGTGAAATTTTCACTCTAGAAACGAATTAAGCTGGACTTTGAATATTTACAGGTTTAGATTCTGTAACAGCTAGCGAGAAGGTTCAGAAATAAGATATTGAAAAATCATAGTAAAAATTAACGAGATCTCAGATTGTTTTCTGGCAAACTTATGAAAAGTGGAAAAAACTGAAAAGGACTAGAAACTGTGTTGCTGGATCATGACACCCTTTTTTTATTGTTAGTAAATGATGCTTGAAAAAAAAATTTTTTTGTAAGAATGAAGGGTTTTTCTCCTAAGCAAGTTATTACCTTCAGAACGAATCGAGCTGTTTTTTGAAAATTAATCATTCTGGAACATATATGGTGGAGGTTTCAGAATCAGTAATACAATCAATAAAGTCAAAATTTTGGAGATTTTGAATCGTTTCTTACCAACTTAAAGAAAGTGGGGAAAAACTGGGAAAGGACCAAAACCTGTGTGGCTGGATGGTTAATACACCCTTTTCTTAGTAAATGATGCTGGAAAAGGTTTCTTTTTCTATGAGAATCAAAAGTTTCTCCTGCAATGAAATTTTCGCTCTAGGAACAAATTAAGCTGTAGTATAGAAATTAACAGGTTTTGATTCTGGAACAGACAGTGTGCAAGTCAAAGAATTACTTATTAAAATAATGGAGTCGACGTATTCGCGATTTTGGATTGTTTTCTGGCAAACTTGGAGAAAATGAAAAAAACTGGTGAAGGACCAAGACCTGTATTGTTGGATAATTACATCAGTTTCTTAGTAAATGAGGTTCGTGAAGGTTTAAAAAAAAAAATTTTTTAGGTTTCTTCATCAATGAAATTTGTAATCTAAAACCTTTTATGCCGAAGTAAAATCGGTAATAAAAAATCAAACAATCAAATCAGACTTTTTTTACCTTTACTTTCCCAAGAGGCAAAACTGCCCAAAATACAAAAATTCTTGAAAACAAAGAGTATACAAAACCCTGATTTACCCAAAGACCATAACAATTCATGAGGCAGATATAAACATAACATTTATGACAATCATCAAATATTATCCGGCATAATCCAGTATAGAGCCACGCATTTTCCTAATAAATTCAGCAAAGGTGAGTGTTAAGATTCTGTTAACTACAATTTTATTTTCCAGTCTAATCATTCTAGTTATTGACGAGTTCTAAGTAAATTCATTTCTATGATAATTCTCAAAAAAATTAGTAGCTGTACGCGTACTGTATATTGATTCATTTAAAATGAAACCATCTCGCAATGGTTTACAATTTATTACGCCAGTAGGTATTTTAAATAAAATAGTAGCATCTCTCATGTCCCTATTGCACCAAAGTGAACAAACATCTATCATCTTAGAAATCTCAGTGTAATCGTGGGTCACAGTTGGATTTGTGATTCTTACTTTGTAAGCTGCAAGTGATAGGAATTTATGTTGAACTCTTTTAATCCTTTTAACCAAAACATCAGCTGAAGGTGGCCAAATCATCGAACAATACATAAGCTTAGGAATAATCAACGATTTATATAGCCATGTTATAGTGTTCAACGATTTAAATTCCTGAGCCTGTCTATTCAGAAAATCTAACAATTTCAAGGACTCATTAATAATAAATTTCTTGTGAGGTGCAAAAGTCAGCTTTTCATCGATAATGATACCTAAATGTCTCACTTGTGTGATTCTATTTATTGCTGTCCCATTAATTTTATATTCGAAGGTATGCTTCTTACGACTTCTTGAAACTGACTTTATAGTGCATTTTTCCACATTTAAAGAAAGATTATTTATGTCGCAGTACATTGATGAAGAACTAATGTCCTCTTTTAACATGAGAGCATCAAGTTCATTTCTTAATATGCACAAAAATTTACAATCAGCAGCATATAATTGAAATAGAGAATGCCTAAAAACCGGTAATATATCGTTGATGAACATTAGAAAAATTATTGGTCCCGAATGAGATCCCGGTGGGACTCCAGATGTGACAGAAATCGTAAAACGTTTATCATTCTTGTACTTAACAACCTGACTTCTATTTTTAAGGTCACTTAGAAACCATTGAATAGGAACGCCTTTGATGCCTATTTGACTTATTTTAAAGATTAGATTGACAATATCAACACTGTCGAACGCTTTGGTAAAGTTCGTATATATGACATCAACTTGCTCTCTATTTTCAAGAGATTTATACCATTCATTGGTATAGAAAAACAAATTGGTTTCATTTGAATGTCCAGACCTAAAACCATGCTGTTGCTGAATGAAGCATTCCTCAATTCTAGGTTTATTGAAATCTTAGACACTACCCTCAAAGGTTTTAGAAATAGTACTCGAAATACTAAAAGGCCGATAATTTGAAATAAGAGATCTATCTCCACCTTAGTGTATGGGAGCCACATAACTCCTTTTCCACAACTCAGGAAATGATTCATTTTCTAATAACTTATTAAACAAAATACCTAAAGGTAGGAATAAAGTCCCTTTACAAGATTTCAAGAGGTATTCAGGAATATCATCTAGACCAGTACATAAATTTCCTTCCGTATTACTTAACTTTTCATAAACAATCTCTGGTGAAATGTTAAAGATCGGATATGCATTGTTGATCAGCTCAGAATCAATTAATGTTAATGTTGATGATGATGATTGATGTTAAAAAATTAGTTATTTAAATAGTGGAATCGATATATTCGAGATTCTGGATCGTTCTCTGGCAAACTTGAAGAAAATGAAAAAAAAAACTGAGAAAGGACCAAGATCTGTATTGTTGGATAATTACATCAGTTTCTTAGTGAATGAGGCTGATGAAGGTTTTTTAAAAAAATTTTTGGTTTCTTTTGGAATGAAATTTTTACTTTAAAACCATTTATACTGTAGTAAAATCAGTATTAAAAAATCAAACAATTAAATCGGAATTTTCGATGTTTTGATCGTTTTCTGGCAGAATTAGAGAGAATGAGAAAAACTGGAAAAGATAAAAAATGATCCAGTAACCTGTGTTACTGGATCGTGTTACTGGATCATTACACCATTTTCTTAGTAAATGATGCTGGCAAAGATTTTTTTCTATAAAGATTCATGGTTTCTTCTCATTTAAAATTTTCACTACAGAAAACAGATCGAGCTGTAGTTTGAAAATTGATAGGTTTTTACTGTGGGACGGATAAGTTTTGAGGATCTTAAAAAGTACTTTTAAACAGTAGAATTTAAATTTTTGAAGTCTTGGATCGTTTTATGGCAGACGTAGAGAAAGTGGAAAAACTGGGAAAAGATCGACACCTGTGTTGTTGGATGTTTACACCATTTCAACAGGAAAGATTGCTGGAAAAAGATATTTTTTTCCTATTTGGTATTAGTGTTTCTTCCTGAACGAAATTTTTCACTTCTAATTGAATCATAGTAAAAAAAATCGACAGATTTTGATTATGGAACAGATAGCCAGAGGTTTAAAACTTAGTTATTTAAAGAAAAGTGTCAAAATTTTCGAAATTTAAGATAGTTCTTCAGCAAATTTAAAGAGATTGAAAAAACTGGAGAAAAGCCAAAATCTGTGTTGCTGGATCATTACACTAAGTTTCTCAATAAATGATGCTTAAAGAAAATTTTTTTCTTCAGGAATTCGTGTTTTTTCTTAAATGAAACTTTCTCTCTAAAAACAAATTGAGCTCTAGTTTGAAAATTGACAGGTTTGAATTCTGGAATAGATAGAGAGGAGGTTGGAAAAGTAATGATTTATACAATAGATCAAAAATTTTAGAGGTTTCGGATTCTTCTCTGGCTAACCTTGAAAAAGTGGAGAGAACTAGGAAAGGACCAAGAACTGTGATCCTGGCATTATACGCCATTATTTTGAGTAAATGATGCTGGTAAAGGTTTTTTTTTTCACAATCGAGGTTCCTTCTAAAATTCAATTTTCACTCCAGAAACAATTATGTTGCAGTTTTTAAATTCTAGGAAAGATAGTGAGGATGTTGAAAAATTAGTTATTCAAATAATAAAGTAGAACTATTCGAGATTTTTGATCGTTTTCTTCCAAACATAGAAAAAAAAAACTGGAAAAGCACCATTTTCAAAGCAAGTAATGCTGAAAAAGGTTTTTTTTCTATTTAGATTTAGATTTTTTTCCCAAAAAAAAGTTTTTAATTTGTAATTCGAAAGTTTACATTTCTTGATTATGGAACAGATAGTATAGAGGTTTTATTAATAAGTTACTTGAACGATAAAATTCAATTTTAGACTATGTCAGGGTTTGCTACTTCTCGTGATTTCGAGGTTTTTGAACATTTACAGATAAACCTTGAGAAAGTGGAAAAAAGTGGGAAAGGCCTATGGGACTGTGTTGATGTATGGGTGCAGCATTTTTCCTATAAATTATTATTGAAAAGATTTTTTTTCTACCAGAATTTAACGTTACTTCTCATTGTCAAACAAAACTTTCACTTCAACAACAAATTGAACTGAAGGATGAGAAATCAAAAGGAATAAGCAGGAATTTTTCTGATACTTGAGGATAAAATAAAAAAGTATTAATTTTTGCTATGTCTGGACCAGAGATGGGCGCAAATTACATTTTGCTCATTTTCACATCGCAAAAAAACTATCTACATTTCGTCGCAGAACCGTGAATATTTGTGTATCTATGTACTTTCACCTTTTTTTTCGGGATTGCAGTCAAAAGTATAGATTACAGCGAGATTACAGGTGAGTAACAGAAAAACCTGTTTTGGATTACAAGTTTGTAATCGACATATTTTTTTGTCCCTACTTTTATCTGACGAAATTTTAGGAAAATTCCCTACACGGAAAATTTTCATAGTAAACTTCTAATACATGTATTGGAAGTTAGTAATCAATACACGATATAAAAGTTTTCCCATGCGATTTGGTATGCGATTAATAAAAAGAAGGTATATTAAAATGTATTATGAAGATGACGTAAAAAGTATGGAAAAAAGATACTCGGTAATGGAGAAAATTCCAAAAGTTTATAGGAAATTTTGCATGCTCAGATCGTTTCCATAGAACGTGCAAATGATTTCATACTCAACGTATGGAACAATTGCGATTATTTTTTTACAGTGAATTTAAAAAAAAAAGGTTCCTTTATGCACAATTGGTCTTTTGACTAATTCTTTAATGTTATTATTTGTACACAAATTTTTTTTCAAGAAATCATTACTGACGGTTTCGAACCCAGAAAGAGAAATAATCTACTGTGTCTAAAATAAAAGAAACTTCATGGCGAATGCGTATTTCAGAAACTCTAATAACTCTTGAAATAGTTCAAAGGTCTAAGAAATTCAATATAATATGCATGATTGAAATTTACTGCTTGCAATTTTCCGAACCATACTTTTTTTTCAAACAATGCATTCCGAAGCGTTTTATTAACTTTGAAATCCTTCTAAAAATCACTACCATCTTATTTTCTAAATTGCATGTGATATCTCATCTTCTTATTCAGCCTACAATTTTTCATATCTTGAAGCCCAACAAATAATTCCGCCATTCTTAAAAAGCCACAAGAATTTCAAGAAGAAGTGTATAGTTTCTTTATTTCGCCACGTTCATCGTTTTCGTCGTGTTTTGGGCTCACGAACGAGTCTGGGAAAGCGATGCACGTGAATTTCTGGGATGGTCTCGGGCACTATGAACTTTTGCTCGAATTCAGCTACTTTTCTTTTCTTTTGGAAGGCATTCTTTGTTTTTCTGGTTCCGAGGCACTGGATAACCTGTGTTTGATCGTAGAACTTTAAAAGCTCGCGATACAAAGAGCCTTGTCAACGTAGAGACTTTTTTCGCAATTTAATGAAGTTCTCTTGCAAATATATATCTGCGGAGACGACGTTAAAAATGATTCTGAAAAATCTGTTTAGGTGGATTACACAAATTTGCGGTATGATATAGAAACATGAGTATTTTCAAATTAGGTAAAAGAAAATTTTTTATAATATCATTTTATAATAAAATATATGTGTCACGCTCTGAGAAAAGGGACCTTAGATCAAAAAAATGATTCTCGAGATTATCATGATTTTGAATAAAAGAGAAAAAGCAATTTTATGCATTTTTAAAATACAGCGTTACCACACAAATCCCTATGCCGCGTGAACTTTAATCGCCTCTCCTGAAAACTTTCACTTTTGGATCTAAGGTCCCTTCTGTCAGAGCGCGACACACATAATGTATAATACATGAAAACACAACTAATGAAGGTTGATTTTTGTGAATTGTACTTATTAGCCATTACGATTTTATAGTAAATTTGTTTATATGTACTTGGTGTAATACATTCGGTATTATACTTTTATTCAGGGTTTGGAATTAACGCGTTACTTGTAAACCCTCAAACGTTACATACTTTACTGTAACGATAACATAACGCGTTGGAGTAATTAAAAAGTAACGATAAAGGGAACGAGTCGCTTTTTTTCGGTAAAAAGTAACGAAAATCCCTTTATTTCACGTTACTCTTATAAGTCTCACTATGTTTTTAAACTTTGTCATTTATTAATAAAAAGTTCTATATTTATAACTTCTAACGGAACACAGATGAATATTATTAATTTGTACGCAAATATCGACAAACAATATGCATGCTTTTTACTTTTTATTGAAACTTTCACAATTCAAAGAGATAAAGTTTATTAATTCGTACAAAAATATATAAAAAAAATTTAATATACATAGATTTAAAAATCTTTGGCAAGATCTTTCCGATCTAAAGATCCTGCTAGAAAATCTTATGAAATATAATGAAAAAAAAAAAAAAAAATAGAAAAAATACTAGATTCTAATTACTTTTATGTTATTGGATTCTTCAAAATTTATGTAATTCCAGAAATCGAGAAAATTCAATTTCTAGAGCATGAAATTCCAAAAATTATGTGTACAGAATTCTAAAATTACCATAAAATTTTACGAATCGTAAAAGTCTGCAAAAAATACGAAAAATATTGATGCAAATCTAAATCCAGAAAGTAACTGTTTTTTACATAATCGATAGAAATACTTTACAAATTTCAACCTTTTAATTATAGCAAATTTAATTCTGGATATTGAAGGAGATGTCTTGAAAAAAAATAAAAATATCTACAACATTTCATCAATATTTAGCAATACAGAAAGAAAATACGTAATGAAAAATACCTGTAAATATAAGAAAAAAAAAAACTATAGAATTCCAGAAATTCATACATCAATATATGAAAATAATGAACGATCCTTGAAATCATGGAAAAACTTTTCAGAACTTTGATACATTCATTTAAATTAATTTTACATTGATTTGTACGATTGAATAGATTTTTGTTTTTTCGTATTTGTGGCATGGAACGAAGAAGTGTACCTTACAGCATCGAAAATCAAAAATGAGGTATCCAGTGATTCTGAATGTAGAACATTGTCCCCGTCGCACGTTTTTGGTTGGCGCGCGAACCGCAGTTATTATATCAATTGAAAACATAACGTTATTTCATAAGTAATAAATTCCAAATCGTTTTCTTAAATATAATCAAGCATTAATAATTTCATAATTTACAATATCAATTCCGAAATTTTCTTAACAATTCAAAATTATTTCTTAATTTTCGATAAATTTCGAGTTAAATTACGTATATATGTATTGGGGTGACCGTTATTTTGGCGATGTCGGAATTTTTCCCATTCCCGGTATGAAAATCAATTACAATGATAAACGAAAATTGTTGGTAAAGTTTTACTAAAATTGGATAGTATTAACGCATGCCACCGAGCTGGTGGATTTTTAAATGGAAAATATATGTACTTTTTCGCATGTTTCACTTAAAAATTCATAACTTGTTTAAAAACTGATACGAACTGCTCTGAAACTTGGCAGAGTTTTACCAGTTTTACTACATGATAGAGGGTGCAACAGTGAATTTTTTCGGAATTTGTTTCACCATTATTATCATCATCAAAAAGTTTCCTATGCTTAACATTACCAGATGTTTTTATCGGTTGCCCTGAAAATACCATATTATAAAACTGGTATGACATATTTTTTATGAGGAATGTAATGTTTTTTTTGGGAAGTAAGCGCAATGTTTAGAATCATTTAGTAACGTGGAATATATAAATTGACCTATAGATGGATGATGAACCATTACATATAATCTAATGAACGCGTTGAACATTTTGGAAAAATGTGCAACGTTCAACGTCCAACGTTCAGAACAAAAGGAAAATCATTAAGCATTTGTTAATCAGTTTTTTTTACTCTGATTAAAAAAAAAGTGTGCTTGTTCAAATTTTCATATTTTTTTCAAGTTCGAAAAATTGATCAATATTACACTTTATTCGATGTTAGTTGCGGGGAAAAATTTGCGAATTTGAAAGATTTTTAAGAGAATATTCTTTACGCAGATTTTAAGTCTTTGAAAATCTTTTTCCATTTTTCAGTAAACGTATAAAATGTTACAGGAATAAAGAGTATTTTTATGAATTTTTATTATTTTTCTGTGCCTATTGAAAATATGTATATCAAAATACATTGATTAAAGATTTCAAGTATTTCATTCTTTGGAATTCAAAGTTCATTATATCATTTGTACTTGAAAAAATTTTTCAGTAAAGTTTCTATGCAGATTTCCATTTCCTTCGATTTTGTTGGTACTTTCTCAGTTTTTCTATAATTTGGAGGATTTTTCAGTATTTCTGAAACTATTCGTATTTTTCAGTATATGTAACATGTTGTGGGATTATCTTGTATTTTTATATATATTTCTAGTTTTTTCATATAAATTTTCATATAGATTTGAAGAATTTTGAGTTCTAGAATACGCTTTCAGTTGAATTTTTCGTTTCTTAGAGGATTTCCCATAAACTAGTAGCTCGATAGATTTTTAATTTTCCGCAGTATTTTTCGTATTTCTTCAGTTTTTCTATGATTTCAAGGATCGTTTATTATATTTAAATCTTTAGAATTTGATAGATTATTAATATTCCAAGTATTTAGTTGAAATTTCTTTGTTATCTCAGGGTGACATTCAATAATGTAATTTCAATTTGATTAGGAAATAAAAAATTGAAATTACATTATTTAATATTTCATATATTTACAAGTATTTTTCTTTACGTATTTTCTTTCGGTGTTTCTAAGTATTCATAAAATCTTGTACAATTTTTTTGTTTTTTGAAACAATGTTCGTTTTAATTTTCAGAATAAGATATCCAGGATCGAAAATTTGAAATACTTGGAGTATTCCGATCAATTCCACAGAGAATAGTTTTTTTATTGATTGAGAGTCTTCTTAATATTTTTTGTTTTTTTCGCAGACTTTCACAATTTGAAAAATTCCTGCTATTCGTATGGACTCCTGTACACATATACTTTTGAATTCTATATGTTCCAGAAATTGAATTTTCTTTTCTTTTTAGGCATTTTATAAATTTTTGAACAATTCTATAGCATTTGTAATTTGAATAATTAAAATTTAGTATTTTCAGAATTTTGAATTTTTTTTTATATGTTCATTATTACATGTAAAGTTTTTTAGCATGTTCTATAGGTTTTGAAGATCCTGCTATAAATTTGAAGATCTATAGATTTTAAGTATTTTCATGAATTTTCATGCGAATTTTTAAGATTAAACGCTTTGAATTGTGAAATTTTCTCATAAAAATTGAAAAAGTATATTCTCTGTCGATATTTGAACACAAACTACTAATATTCCACACTGTTACATTAAAAATGATACATATAGAAAATCCTTTATTTAAAAACAAGTATCTCAGTTTCACAACATTTTTTAAAAAGTTTAAAAGATAAAAGTAACGTGATGTAAAAATGCTGAACGCCCCTTCAAATTGTAGAAAAACTGAAGGAATGAAAAAGGTACTGCAAGAAATGAAAACCTATCAAGACATTGTTTTCTGAAAAATCCTCTAAAACGCAGAAAATTTCATTCAGTTCGGATTATCGAGCTCAAAATTCTTGAAATAAATAGATATTACAATTTATATAAAAATATTAAAAATATGATAAAATACCAGAAAATTCAGCAACATTCTATCATTATGAAAAATACATACGGTTTCATAAATACTGAACAATCCTTTAAATCGGAGAAAAACTGAAAAAGCACCAAAAAAGTAAAAAAAATAAACATTGTTATAGACACTTTTTGCTGAAAATTTCTCTTACGAACAAATAATTTAATCAACTTCGAATTCTAAAGCATGAAATTTTCCAAATCTATGTATATCAATGTACAGAAAAATAGTACAAATTTATAAAAATACTAGGAAATCCTAATACGTTTTATACATACTGAAAACTAAAAAAAGTGTCAAAAATACTGAAAATCTGGGTAGACAATTTTCTCTTAAACGTTTATTAAATTTGCAAATTTTTCCCCGTGGCTAACATTGAATGAAACGTCATATTCAGAAATTTTTTTGAATTCGACAAAAATATAAAAATTTGAACAAACTGATGAATTTTTGTCTCAGCGTTAAAAATATAGACTAACAAATGCTTAGTAATTTTCCTCACATAAAAAACTTATTCCTTCCGGGCTCGTCCCATCAAACAGATCTCGAAAATACGATGTTTTGTTCGAGCAAAAACGTTTTGTTGAAACTCGAAAAAAATTCAACACGTCTAATCTTTTTTCGTCCAAAACCATTTTATTATATCGGGAATAAACAGTTTACATAGAACAAAGCCACGAGTACGTTCATATTGTTTTTTCATTCTCAGTTTTCCAATGTCTCGTTAGTTACTGTTAATTTATTCCAAAAAGTTAAATTTTTTGTTTTCTCACAATTTATTATCTATTAAACATTTTTCGGACTAGCCCATAATTTGTTATTGTAAAAGAAAATTTTATTTGTGTAAACCAATAACTGATTAAAGTTAATTGAATTTTCTGTTGGTCATCAACCAAACGTTTATTTATACAACCGAACCGATTTTTCAGTGCACTTTATATTATCATGTTGTGCTTCACCTTAACACAGATAAAAAAATATAAAATTTCGATTTTCTCTAAATGGTAGTAATTAAAAACTTTTGGCATTGATTTTATGAAAATTAGCATTCGTACGTTTTGAAAAATTCAACAAATAAGAAATAAAGAGTACTTAAGGATTGGGTGATATTTGAATTCAGTCGTAAGAGTCGCGCATATATGACGTCACGCGATTTTTGGTCATTTTTCCCCCAAAAAGCGTGACGTCATATATGCACGACTCCTTATTATATTCCGTTTTTTTTTGTTTTCAAAAACACTACTATGTATATTTCAAAAGTCTAATACAAATACTAAAAAAAGATAACAATTGCTTTACCATAGTATATAAAGTTAAAAAATTCATCATGATAGAAAAAAACTTGGTGGGGCATAATTTTTTCTAATTTGAACCCTATATTATAGAACTTCAAAACCATATCACGATATAAACAATGTACTTTATTCTAATGACGTGCTCCGATAAAAATATATAATCCTGTAACCAAAATTGACTCTACGCCAAGTTTCAAGGCATGAAAAGGTTTCTTTCAATTTAAAAATGACAGTGACTGGATTTTAGAGAAAATTCCCGCCCTCGACAAAATTACATTTCCAGAACCCATTTTCCTCAACATTACGCTACTTCTCTTTTTTGTTCTCTTTTTTGACATACCTTTCATACTTTCCAACACTCACCTGCCCACATGCCCACGGTTAAAAAAAATGCGCATAAAAACAATGATAATTACAGCAGCCGCGCGTTGAATTTATTTGTTCTTAATTCGAACGCGCGGTCTTAGTGTTGAAATAATCGCGCGACATATGTGAAAATAGAATAATTACATGAATTTCTCTCCGACTTTTATACTCGCGAGCCAGTTCAAGTTTTTCACTTGAAAATTTCTTTCTTGTTATAGTTTTTTTTAAGTGTGAAAATGAGATTTGTTGAATACTTTGAACACTTTATTGATTTTAATGTGAAATCCAAACGAATGTTTAAAGTTATTTGGGAATTTTTACTAATTTTTTTGTTGAAGACCTTTCGTCATTTATAAATATCAGTCTTGGACGTTGTTAAATATCAAAAAAAGGTTTAAAAAATTATGTTTTATTTTGAAAATTTTTTAACAATCGAGGTAGTATTTTGAAAGACATAAAATTTTCAAAACGTTGCTGAATTCTTGGCGATCTTTGGGAATGTTTGACTTTTTGTTTTTTTTGTTTTACGAGCTTGGTGGGAGATTTTAGAAACCTTGCGATGTACCTCAAATTTGGACGCATTATTGCTTACTCTTCATATTATAGAGAGTAGGCAATTAAGTAACGAAAAGTTTTGGCTCAATATTACGAAATTATTAAAAGTTTTGAATTCTCTCGATAGTTTTCAATTTTTATTTTCAGTTTCTGGATTTAAAATCGAACTGTATGTGCATACAAAAAGTTCAAGTTGAAAAGGAGAAATTTTAGAAAAATTCTACAATTTTTTAGTTATTTTCAAATATTGTGTTCTTTTTCTTGAATTGCAAATCAACCGAACAGTTTGTATTAGAAGACGTAAATGTGCAAAAAGCAGTAGATGTGTAAATAGCTAGTATTGCACTTTAAAAATTTATGAATCATGTGTGGTGTTTATCAGGAGGAGTAATTTATTTGTCATTCTTCGATATTGAGGTCCTCGCTGAAACGAAATAAAAAATACCCTAAAAAATACCCTTGCAGAAATGTATACGTAAATATAAAGTAAACAGCATGTACACAGATTACATCAACTAGTTTTACAATTTAACGTAAAGTTTACAGGAAATTGACCTAATTTTGCATGACGTTTACGTGAAATTATGTTAAAGTAGACTTTTCATCAACGTGCGGACGCATTAGGATGTAAAATTTACGTAAATACTTTTAATATAAACCATTTCAACAAGGATTTATTAGAAAATATTCGTGGGTGAAAATACGTTGAATGAGCCAACCAAATTTCACATAAAACAAAACATAAATGCAGAAAAAACTTTGCAGGAAATTTCCATAGAGTAAGTCTAAGAAGTTTTGCTATGCAAAACTGCATTTGATTTTTAAAATTTGAAAAATATCTTGAGAAAAACTTTCCCAAATGTTTTAATAACAGAGATTACACTGTGCGACCTCAAAAATTACAAAAAAATGAAACCTGTCTAAAGCGATTGGTTCTCACCCCCCAAATACTTCCTTCAAACGTTTTTTTCAAGATTAGGCCCCGTTTTCATTAAATTAATTGAATAACTTTATTTTATTGCATGCTCTAAATCACATAATATTGGTCCTTTTTCCTCAAACAAAAGACGATTTGTGTTCTCTAATCACCCTGTTTACATTTCTGCAATAAAATATGTCGAAATCTGAACGCAAGAAATTTTGGAATCAAGCCCGATAAGTCTTTATTCGAAGCCATTGATGGAACGGGATTTACGGGACTTTTAAAAAGGAACTCCAGTTACAGAAATATAAAGAATCACCGAGCGCAATTCCAAAATGTTTCGCGTGCAGATTTGTCGCAGAAATGTAAATATGGTAATTAGAGAACACAAGCCGTTTTTTGTTCGAGAAAAAAGGACCAATGGTACATGATTTAGAGTATGCTTTGAAGCCCTGCGCGCCAACCACCATTTAATATTAGTATTAGGTTGATTTATTCAACAAAAATTTTTTTAATAAAATAACAACATTTATTGATTATTCCGGAGTATAATTGATAGATAAAAATTAGTCATAAAATATGACAAAGGCTAAATTTTTGGCTAGTATTAGCCTAATCGTGTCAGTCGATCCTCCTCCCCCCGCCCCTCATTCGTCTCTCCTCCCCCACCCCTACTTCCCCTACCCTCCAACCCCTCTCCACATTCCCTTCTACCCTCCCCTCATTACTCTCTCCCCTCCTTTCCTTCACATCATCTCTTTCCCTCCACTCTCTTCCTCGCATCCCCCTTTTTCTTCTATCGGAAAAGGATAGTGGGAGAAGGATACAAAAGGAGGGGAGATATTAGAATTTGAATACACAGCAGGGGGAGCATTATAAACGGCGGGGGCGGCAACAGCAACGGTTGCTTTGGCAAGTAGCAGGATCGAGGAAGGGGAGGGGAGAAGAAAAATGGGGATAGGAGAAGGAGAGTGGAGGGAAGAAGATGGATGAGAAGGGTAGGAGGGAGAGGAGGAGGAAGGATGGGGTAGGGGAGAAAGGGAGGGATGGGAGGGGAAGGAGGAGGGAGGATCGACTGACACGGTGGCGGGGGTAGCGGGGGTCAAGTTATTCGAGTTTACTCGAGTTCATTCAAGTTTATTTGTGTTTCTTGGGTTTATTTGAGTTTATTCGAGTTCACTGAATCTGCGACAGCGGGGGGGGGGGGTACAGTTTTTTTATAATATAGAGAGATTTAACGAAAACGGGGGCTTATCTCGAAAAAACGTTTGAAGGACTGGGTAAAAATTTTGCCTTCGAAAAGAATCTATGACAATGCTTGGACAACTCGATGAGGACTTGCCCGAAAAATCTTGGACAATGCCCTGACAAAGCCCGCGCGACGCTCGAAAAACCTGGACAACTCGATGACAATGCCCTCTCTTGTGAAACAAATCGGTGACAACCCCCGGACAACTACGTCTTCCTATGCGGTTGTCAAGGAGTTGTCAGGGCGTCGTCCAAGGATTGAATTAGTAGACTTGAAAAAAAAGTGATTTTCCCATTTTTCAATTTTCATGTAGGTAACATGATAGTAATTAAAAATGTTCATTACTGTACGATATTGTACTTGATGTAATGTACAATGTACTATAATAATATTATCATTAATTATATCATTTTTGCACATAAGAAATTCACCCTGCACTCTGAAAACATATGCAATGTACATCAATAATTTATGAAGTTCTTTTTTCCTGAAACAATCGCCTGAGCTTCGATGCGAACCTCGAACGTTGGGTTTCCTAGCTGTTTTCCAATCGCTGCTCGCTGCTCACTGAGCCAAGGGACCACATGATACTTTGTTCGATGGCAGTATGGTGCAGCCTAAGCTTTTGTGGGACTTTATATTTAAACGTGTTTCTTTAAAAAGTAATAATATTTCCGGCTGCTCACGTAAAAATGCAATACGGCGAATAAAAATGCTTCTATTATGCGTGAATACGTGATTCCTCGAGGAGACCAATACCTACAGACGTCGTTTTTCGCGACGTGACTTTACACACGTATTACAAAAAAACTGTTGCTCGTGCTCAAAGCTCAAAAATGATTCAACCGATATTCATAAAACCAAGCATAAAACTTCTACCGTATTAAAGAGGATGAAATTTCCAAGGGAACACTGAAGCCGGAAATTAAAAAAAAATTTATTTCTAACTTTTTTTCTTAAAACAAATATTTCAAAAATCGATTTTTTTGGAAAAAATGTAATCATTGAATAAATATTTTTTTAAAAAAAAAGCAAGACAGTGTTCCTTGAAGGAAATGATAAGGAATATAAGTATTCTAGACTTTTTGTCTTCAAATCGATTCTGTAGAACGTACACAAAATGCCCTCTCCAAAAATGAATGGTCAACTTTGACTACTCAGATCTCAACACTGAGACTGATTTTCGACAAAAGATTTCCTTTTTTTTCAGGTAGGTGTAGAAATACTTATACTGGAAATTTCATGTTTCCACGAGCAACAGTTTTTTTTTTAATCCACGTGCAAAGTTGCGTCGTGAAAAACGCCGTCTATAGGTATTCGTCCTCTTAATAAATATAGTTTATAATGAATAATATGAACTATATGAATAATTTGAATATAGTTAATGAAAAAATACTCTCTTTCATCGTAAATTTCTGACAATAATGGGAAAATGGAAAATATAAGGTAGAGTTTCTGTAATTTCCGATAGAGAATATTTTTTTTTTTTTTGCTTCATGTTCTGCAAATCGTGATAAGATATAAATAGTGATTTAAATGTATAATCATAAAAGGAATATTATTTCTTACATAGTTATCTAGCGAATTCGCACATATTTATAGCGGAAATTATATATTTTATGCGAAAGTTGACTTTTCTACTAATTCACTTTTTAAAATGAGAAAAAACTATTGTTAAAAAGAAATTTCTGACATTTAATAAAAATTTGAAGTATGAAAAATATAGTAATTTTTTCAAAATTTTTGAACGAAAAATTCTCTTTTTTTTCTTCATTTTCCGCAGATCGAGATAGACATATTCAGTCACCAAGTGTAAAAATAAACAATCAGAAGTGAAATAGTTCCCATATACTTATGTATATTAGCGAATCCGCACAAATTAATGAAGAAAATTGCATTTCTTATACAAAAATTGCCATTTGCTTGACTTTTCTAGAAATTTACCATTGAAAATGGAGAAAAAAACAATAGTAAAACATAAACTTCTGACAAAGCAAAGAAAAGTAAGAGTATAGTTAATTTCCCCATAGTTAGCAATAATCATTGTTATTTACCGAATATTCAAATATACAAATGTTTATTTCAACTATTGTTTAGTATCATTAACTGGGTATTATTTTCATTTTGTGTTTAACTTCGAAAAATTTTGATTGCGGCTTCGCATCGTTCATGGAGTTGTCCAAAGGTCGGCAAGGATCTTGGACAACCGTTGGACAACTCGATGAACTACTTGGATGGTATACGAGTGAAGTTACTCTCCAAAAGTTTCGAGTTGTCAGGGAGTTGTCCAAGATTTCTGAATTTCAAGGCATTGTCCAGGCTTTTGACATCAACAGACACTCATTTATAGAGTTGTCCAAGAGTTTTCCAGGTTTCCATTTTTACCCGGCGGAAGTATTTAGGGGGTGATTACCAATCGTTCTAGACTATTTTCATTTTTTCGTAATTTTCAAAGTTGTTTTTAGGCACTCAGTGTTGCAGGAAGCGTAAGAAAATGCGCGGAAATCTTAAATGAGTGAACGATTTGACTCAGTGGAGAATTGCATTGATTCAAAAGTACTACTCTTTGTACACAAAAATGAGCTTGAGAAACAAAATATCCTTTCGGGTATAAAAAATCATTCTTATAATTGACTGAACAAGAAATCGTTTTTGGAAAAATTGAATAGCAGTAAAAAAAATACAACTATCTTTTCCAATTTAAAGCTTAAAAGTCAAAAAGTCCATGTCTACTAGTATCAAAATTTCAATAAATTTAGCTCCAATCACATTTAATAAATATAGCGACATTTTTCATATTTAAATCTATATATATAAATGTGAATGTCTGTACGTTGTGCGCTAATAACTTCAAAACTAATGCACGAAACGTCCTGAAATTTCACACAGTTATTAACCATGTTCATCTGAAGGTTATAGGCATGTTTTTATCAACGAACTGATATGGCCTATGGCCCCACTGCACTTTTGAAATATCACACACACACACACGCGCGCGCGCGCACACGCACGCACGCACGCACGCACGCACGCATGCACGCACGCATGCACACAGTCAGTAAATTATAACATTTTGTAAAAGCTGCAAAAATTTACAAAAACTATGATATAAAAAACATAAAATTATGCTAAATATCACGAAAAGTGACAAAATCACAAAAGGGTATAAATCACAAAAACTCAAATATTTACGAAACCATGAAAAACAGGGTGTCCTAAAGTCACCGGATCATCCGAAAATCATCGATGCCTCATAAAAATCTGAGACAATGTATCCTTTGCATTTTTGGAAATTTCCAACATTTGAACAGTTATTAATAATTTGATTTCGTCTACTAATTTTTGGAGAGGCGGCGCTTTTCATGAAAGAGACTTCTTCTCTTTCTTAGCTCACTCTTATGGGGATCACTGGGATCGCTGAGGTGTGTATAATGAAATGTAAAAATGTAAATTAATCGCTTTTCTTATCTCTCTTTTGAAAAAATTATAAGATACTGCATTGTAAAGGTGACGATTGGATAAAAGATTAACTAAAACGAAAGCGAGTCGACGAAAACTTTGGTTCATAGAATTTTTGTCTCAAAATTGCCTTTCATGATAAGAGACATCATTATTGTATATTCCATAACACACCTCAATTACCCCCTACTTTTCTATTAGAGTAGCTTAGAAAGAGAAGAGGTAAAGGGAGAAGGTCTTCATCAAAAGCCCCACCTTTCCGAATTGTGAGTGGCCGAAACTGAATTATTCATAACTCTCTAAATTTCGCGAATTTATTATAAAGGAAAAAATGTCTTCGAATTTCATAAGGCATTGATGGTTTTCTGATGACCGACGACTTTGGGGCACCCTGCATAAGAAATAACAGAAAATATAACCAATTATTACACAAGTCACAATATGTCACAATAGCAAATCATCCACGAATTCCATGAATCACAAATAACGAAAAATCATAATAAAATAATTATTTAAACCCTCGTTATGATTATCTTTTGATCCTGATTAACAAATAAACTTTCATTAATTTTACTTTTTACTTTGATCGTAAAAAAGTATCATTATAAACTATTTTTTTGAAATACTTATAACATCTTTGGGACTAATATAATCCATTACATTAGTATAATATCTCTTCGGAGTAATTCATTATTTTCTAACTAATTCATATTCCGTGAAAAAATTAGAAATTGTTTCAAAAAGAAAAAAAAAATGGAAGATTTTGGAACTTGGGATTCCGATAATTTTTTGGTAACTTTCGTTTTTCAATTAAACAATTGACTTTTCCTGGCCGAACCGCATGTAACAACGTGGTAACTGTGGAGCAAAGCCCGCTGGGACAGCTAGTAGTACTATAAAAATATTAATGTCGTTAGTGCAATTTCTGCAGTTAACATTTTATTACCCAATTTCCTATTTTTTTTTTTCATTTTAAAAAAAGCACCTGAGCATTAAGGTATGTTTAATGAACAAGAATGACTAATGACTTTCATGTTACACTGTTAAATGAAATTTAGTAAATTTTACATTAGGTATCAGAATTTCATAACAAATATTCTGTATGGAATTTTCCTCAAAAACAGATATGGAAATTACCCTATATGCAATGAGAACTCCCCTCAGAATAGGAAAATTTCCATAACTTTGATGAATTACCGATGTGTGGAAAAATTTCTATTAGTTATGAAAGGATCCCAATCACGCATGGACAATTTCCGGAGCTATTTATTGGAAAAATTTAATACAGAATATAAGGTAAAAACTTCTAATGCTTAATGGAAAATAAATTTTTTTTAAGAGCTGAGCGCTAGAACATTATTATAAAAGTAATTCCTATTAAATAATTATTTTTGTGTAAGAGCTAATAGTAAGAAAAATGCCTGTAAAAAATGAAGTAACATTAATCTTATTCAATCTAAACGATTTTTAGTTATATTTGTACAGAAATGCATATGAAGAAAATTCAAACTTTAGATAACCAAGTCTTTGTTGTACTTAGATGAATTCGGGGTAAAGTGGGGTCAGGGGCAAAGCAGGACGCTAGGAATAACTTTTCATTTTTTTTTTTATAATGGATCAGAAGTTTCTGGAATTTCATTTTTAGACGTTTCCACTATTTTTCATGTGAAATTGTAATTGTGTTTAGTTGATGTGTTAAGTTATAAGACTTTACCTGCATTTTTGACGTGAAATGGAATTTTACTAGTTTTCAACCAGATGAAAGTAATGTAAGAATTTATTAATTCCCAACGGTTATTGTATTATTCCTTTGCGCACTGCATATCCCTCTTTTCATTTTATGGCTATTTCGATTGCGAGTTCTATCGCGATTTATGCGGGTGTTATTGCGAATACTGGTTCGGGGACAAAGCGGGACGCTTCATGAAATACTATATAGTAATGCGTAGATTGACTGTCCGTGTTGCTGTTTATTTTATTTTTCAATATTCAAGTGATGATACTAAAAACATAATCATACATCAGTTTAAATTTTTAATAAATATATATAAGTAAAGAAATCAGCAGGTAAAAAATCAATTATGAATTATTATTGATCATTATTAATTATTATTAATTCATCAAAAATATTTCTTTGATTTTTTCCGAGTTCTCCCCACAGTACTAATTTGATGATATTTTATGGTTGTTTCTGTAAAACAAACATTTTATTTGTCATTTCAAAAATCGTCCTGCTCTGCCCCATATGTGGGGGCAATGCGGAACGAAGTTCTTTTTTTTTTCAAAATAATTTTCAAGCTTATTGAATTACATTGTCTCACAATAATAAAAATATTTTCTTGTATACTGATAACTGTTCTAAACATCTGCAGTGGATTTTTTATCAACAAAAAGTTCTTGTATCCAAAAAAAAAATCAGAAGCGATTACTGTCCCGCTTCGCCCCGAATTCCCCTACTACAAAAATCGATATAGGATGAGAAAATTTACTTTTAGCACGATTCGCGTATATTGAAATGATTATACTAATCTTCAGGGTTTGGTAGTAACGCGTTACTTGTAGAGCGTTACTCTGAAACGTTGCATTTATACTGTAACGATAACATAACGCGTTGTAATAATTAACAAGTAACGATTATGGGAACGACTCACTTTTTTTCGGTAACTAGTAACGAAAATCCTGTTCACACTACCTACATTAAGTTTTTAGAACAATTTGTAACTTTTTAAGGAATATTCTGAAACTTAGATAATTGTTTGTAATTTTATTCTTCCTTAATTTCGAATAAAAATTATATATTCATAATTTCTAATGAAGCAGAGTGAAATATTAGTAATTTATGTACAAATATCGACAAAGAATACGCTTTTTCACTTTTTACGAGAAACTTTCACAGTTGATAGCGTTAAATTTTTGAAATTCACACGGGAATACATGAAAATACTTAATCTATAAATCTCGGAATCTATAGCAGAATCTTCAAGATCTATAGATTCATAGCCGTTTATAAAGTATTGGTTTTCTATTTTGAATGAATTTTAGTTATAATTATTTGATTACCATTTGTTATTAAATCATTTGGGCTCGTGTTTTTTTTATTCAAAATGTTCAAAATAAATAGTCGACCCTCCTTCTACAGTTTTCTCAGTAAAACATCACATTGAGTGCGATTGATCGCAATACGGTCCATCGGTAAGATGAAAAGCTTAAGACCGTGCTGTCGTTGGTAAAAATTCACGTAGCTTTTGAAAACCAAATGAAGGAAATATTCTACATTTGGTAAACCAAATTTTTCCTGTGCGGAAAACTACTAAGACCACTGCAGGGTTTTTTGTAGGGATCTGAAACAGCCCATTTGAAAAACTATTTCAAAAAAGCCGGTTATTTATTGCTTTTCCGAATAGTTCGTTAGATTGGATAACCAATAAGATTTACACCTGGACATCAGAGTACTTTTTTTTGTACAATTTTACAATTTTTTTTACAAAAAACTCAATATTCCATTCATTAAACAAATTTGGTAATCAAATAAAAATTTTCGAAAGAAAATCTGATTTTGAGTATCTTTGGTGAAAATGTAATTTCAAAACATAGTAAGATTTATATGTATAAATAGTGATAATTCTTAAATTACACAAACTAACGTCCTCAGCGTTGTCGAAAATCCCAATAAATTACATTCAATACGAAAATCGTTGAACTAATTATTATCCTCGTTCAAATCCCTATATTCGAATAGACATAATTCTATCTTTATATGAATTCATTCATATATTTTTACACACACTTCAATATCCTGCTATGACCTGATAAAAAAAAATAATAAATTAGTTATACATGTTTACAACTTTTTTACTCAACAAATCACGTTCCTTTTCGTTTCTATTCGTCATTTCGAATTCTGACTCAGAAAGATTTTCCTGCGTTGATTGTTTCTCGAGTCACGCGAATCCATAATTTTTATCACAGTTAAAGTTAAACTCGGTTCATTACCAAGTCAACGTTTGACAGCAAGACGTCATCATGACAAGGTACGCAGTTTGCCATAAATTTTGTAACTTTTTTGAAACAATGAAGTGAGTTGACGTTCGTTTGAACACACAATCTAAAATTATACCAAGTTGATTCATGACCAATAAAGCAAAATTTTCGTTTAAATTGCCAAGTACAGAACAACTTCGTGAATTGAATATTAATTTGCGAAATCCTTCATTGTGTGCTTAGTGATGAAGTTTATGGAAAAATGGAAAATATTCAAGTTTATGATTGTAATGGAATTTCGGAAAATCGCTGCGGTTAACAAGTACGTTTGATTTTACTTGAATTTTTTAGAACTTTCTGAAAATTTTTCAATATTAACGAAAGAGTTCTCAAAAGAACTAGAAAACAATAAAAAGTGTTTTTGAAGTCCTCAATATTCCTCGATTATTATAATTTGATATTTTAACGACGACAATATTTTTAGTGTAGAAGTGAATGGGATCAAATTTTTTTTTCAATTTGCAATATTTTGAAAATTCACATTCTGGTTATTCAAACTTCGGAATATTCAATGATGTACATACAATTACAGTAAGTTATTGGAATCCGTAATTTGGAGCCCAAAGTTTGAATATTTTATTGTCAATCATTGACATTTCGATTATTTTCGAAGAATTGTGAAAATTCAATGAAAAATATTAATGCTTCAGAAAATGCATCACTTAAAGTTTCTTAATAATCCTAATAATTTCACGATTTCTCCATTCAATACTGCGATTGAGAACGAAGTAAATCAAAATACCAAATTCTCAATCATATTTTTGGACCGTGCCTTTTTTGGAACGAAAACGTATTCATCTTTTCCAGCGTGTTTCACACTAAAAACATCATTTTTCCCTAATTTTTCAATCGACAAATTGTTTAGTTATTGTCTATGACTGAGAAAGTCGCCTAAACATCGAAAAAATTGCAGAATTATAAACATTCACTCATCAAATATTAACCTTTTTAAATCTGAGAAATGCATAACATTTATAAACGTAATCCACATTAACATTATTCAGTGGTATTTCTTCATATACAATAACTTTTTTTACCCAAGAATTAAGATGAAAAGGATGGGCTGCTAATTTGACCATTGATATCATCTATTTAAATTCATTTGATTGTAATTGCACGTCATATAAAGTTTTAAGATGTTGAATAATAAAAGTAATATTATTTCGTTGGTTTGCTGTTTCTTCAAGACTCTCGTAGAATAAAGGTAGTTTCAAGAAATCACTTTAATTTTTATAGATGTTAATTCATCACTGAAGACTCTGAAAAATCAATGATAGGATAAGTGGTTACTGAGTATCAACAGGCTAAATTGAAATAAAAGTACAATTCTATGGAAAAGCGACTAGATTTTCCTACGCTAGAATGCCTAAAGATTAGCATTTTTTCTTGTTATTAAACAAAATATCTTCCTTTGCCTCTATGCAATAAATTTCTATAATTTATTTGATACCAACACTCATCTTAGACACACGCCAAAACCTTCAGATCTTTTGGAAAATTATCTTACTTAGTTCATTAAAACGATATCCTTTTCTTCATGAGCAAAATAGTTATTTGAAAAATTTTGTTCAGTTTTATTCTTTCGAATTTCTTCAAAGTTTTTATAACTTAATTTGTTTACTGTCCGAGTTGATTGAATTTATGAATTTTATATAATTAATAATAGAGCGTTACAATGTAAAAATAGCAAGGAAAGAAAATCGCAGCTTGAAAAGATTGAAACTTATTATTCTTCGAAGCCAGCTTTTACCACGTTTCAAAAATCAGAAGCTTGATAAATGTTTATTATTTCACTTGTGAACTTCAATATATGAAAAAGACGTTTGAAAAGTTATACAAACATTGTAATCAGTGCTCATAAAGATTTTCCAAAGTTATTTTTACACATTTTGGAAAAACACGAAAGAAAAAACAATTCATGAAATTACTTCATAACCCACTGTACATATTAGGGTGGTCCTTAAAATGGGTTTGGTCGAATTTTAACTGCATCGCCCCCTAAATTGGTTCCAAATAATTAAAAAAAAATTCCTGAATTTTTTCAGATTCTTTATTCAACGTTAACTCGTGCCCCTAGAGCCCTTCTTTTTCCCATTTAAATAACATGGCATTTTGTCTTTATCGCAGTCAATATTTTTTTTCCGCCATAAAAATCGGCCTAAAAATATAGTTGACACGTCGAATTGCTCAACAGGGTGGCAGCAAACTACAAAAAAATCAAAACCGGTCAGTTATAATATTTTGCACGTAATATTCAACAAGCAAAATCGGATTATATTCGATTTTGCGAGTTTTACGTGTTCTAACTTGTTATTTCACTGAATATGTCTAATATTCCATATTATAAGTATATTTTCCGCATTTTTTTGATACTTGGCAACAATTTGGGATATTGAGAACTAATGATGAATTATTTATTATTGTTCAATAACGAATGATAACAATTATTCATAACAAAACAGTAAAAATATCAATAAGAATCGTGTTTTTGAGTATTTCACAATTTTTTGTTATCAGCAACAGGAAAGAGCAACTGAAGTTTTGTATTGTTTTAAAAAAGCTTCAAAATAGTGTAGAAATAAATATATAATTTTAAAATTAGGATTTCATACATATTCTACAGATCTGATAACTTTAACTGTAGGAGCTTTATTACTAATTATGAAAATGTGACATAATCGTACTGTAACATTATATCAGTAACTGTTCGAATCAAGTTGCATTGCCATTATTCAAGTAGCATTAGAAATATAAATATGCATGGCACGCAGTCATAGAAAGCTTAGTATATCAAATTACAAAGTACACAAAATTCGCGAAATACTCCAAAATACGATTCTTATTGATATTTTTACTGTTTTGTTATGAATAATTGTTATAATTCGTTATTGAACAATAATAAATAATTCATCATTACTTTTCAATATCCCGAATTGTTATCAAGTATCAAGAAAATGCGGAAAATATACTTATAATATGGAATATTAGAGATATTCAGTGAAATAACAAGTTGGAACACGTAAAACTCGCAAAATCGAATATTATCCGATTTTGCTTGTTGAATATTACGTGCAAAATATTATAACTGACCGGTTTTGATTTTTTTGTAGTTTGCTGCCACCCTGTCGAGCAATTCGACGTGTCAACTATATTTTTAGGCCGATTTTTATGGCGGAAAAAAAATATTGACTGCGATAAAGACAAAATGCCATGTTATTTAAATGGGAAGAAGAAGGGCTCTAGGGGCACGAGTTAACGTTGAATAAAGAATCTGAAAAAATTCAGGAATTTTTTTTTAATTATTTGGAACCAATTTAGGGGGCGGCGCGGTTAAAATTCGACCAAACCAATTTTAAGGACCACCCTAGCACATATATAGAATATTATATCGAGTCATTCATGAAAATCAGAATTACTGAGTTCTATCGAAAAGCATGCAATAATTCGACCAATTCAATGCAAACATAATGTAATTATTCTGTGAACACGTTTCAGTCCTTGAAAGAATTTGAATTTGCAGAATTATAAGTAATTTTATAACATTGCTTGCAGAAATACCAGGGGGTTGAAGGAAAAATCCATATTTTCGAACTGTTTGTTTCATTTATGCATTATCATCCAAGTACGAATTCTCATTGCAGCTCATGGTATCGCTATTGGTAAGTACTTGCATTTTTATTGTTGTGAAATTTCCTGTGATCAATATGAATATGGGAATTCTAACTCTGATGATTAGATGTATAAATTGAAGATACTTCGAATCATGAAGAAGGGACAGTGATAAATAACTACATAAATACTTCTTAGAAGCTGTAAGAGTTTGAGTAACATACTTTAATCATTTAAACAAATGTATGAATGATTTTATTCAGAAAAACATTCATAATACGGAAAGATATGACCGATAAATGAAGTTATTAGTAACAAAAACATGCAATATTTTAACTGATTTAAAACTTTTGAAGGGTAGTATACATATAAAAGAGTGAATTGAAGCAGTTATTAATAGTTTCAGTTTTTTTATTTTAATTTATAGAAAAAAGAAATGCAAAAACCTTAAATGCAAAAGAACGTTATTTTGGCAATTACTACGATTTACTATTCAAACAGTGTAATTTGGGATTTTCTAACTCAAATAAAAATCATCATATATAATTTATATCTGTGAATGAATCTAACGGATCAGTTTCAGACTACAATTTTTTATCTTTAAATCATTTATCCTCAAGTCGGGAAAATATTGAAAGGTCAGATGAATCTCGATTTGACATTCTTATATACTACTAATAACATTTGAAACTGTGAAAATATACTATATATGTATTTCGATCATGAAAATATTCATGCTTGTACTCATGAATTACTGACTACACTAAAATTCGAACTTCTTTTTTTCTCTTGATCTTTTCACCAATATGAAATGGTAAGTCGACGAATGGACACTTTGAATAACTTGATTCTTAAAAAAGGCTTTCTTATTTTGATATATACAGTAAATATATTGATATACAGAGTCTGCACATTTTTACAGCTGAAATATTGCCAGATACGGAGGAGAACATATGTTTCAAAAAAGAATGTGTTAATTCAGGTAATTTTTTTTCAATATTCATAAACTTATTGCAACATTTTGTACAAACGTTACTTCCTGAATTGTTTAGAAAAGTGAATGTTCACTCTCAAATTCTACTCAGATTTCCCTCTGAAAAATGATTTGAATTCCACTATAAAAGGAGTAAAATACGTACTACATTCGAGTCTATTTTCACTCCTAAAAAGGGAAAAATAACTTTATGTTTAAATAGCAGTAATTAGACTTGATGTAAAGTTGAAATGTACTCTTTAAAATAAGGATATACTGTTGATTTTTATAATGATAGAGAATAGAATTAAGATTACTCATATATGGGTGTGTTTTGATTCTAAGAAAACATTATAGATCTCAAAATTCTCATTGGTTTCTGAAAACTCGCTATCAAATTTCAATGTGCAACAAAATTTAGCTTCACGACATTGCATGCTATTCAATGAAAATTTTTACTTTAGAACTAAAAATTCAAGAAGGTTAAACCTTTCTTTCCTAACTCTACCACAGCAATACTTTGTAGTTCAATGATATATCGATTTAGAAAAAATTATCATGTTACAATTTTTGACAATAACATAGTTCATTATCATTCATAGTTCATTATCAGTCATTATCATGTTTTTTTTTTTTTTTATTCTTATAATAAGTTTAAAATGTAACCTTGATCATCTATTGAAATGTATCTAAAATTTATCGATATTTCTCAGCGTCTATTATACTGAATAATATGAACAAATCTGCGAAGCCATGCGACGACTTTTATGAATTCGCTTGCGGAGGATTTATAGAATCCGAAATAATTAACGATGATGCGGTAGGAGTTTCGTCATTTGAAATCGTTCAAGATCAATTAGCCCGACAATTGAGGAAAAGTTTAGAAGAACCAAGTCTGCCAAAGGAAATCAGGCCTTTCAAGCTGGCAAAAGATTTTTACACATCGTGCATGAATATTTGTAAACATTCATTTTATTTTCAATAATAATTGGTTTTTGTAATTTGAATGATACGATGGATCTACATGAATGCTTTCTACCATTTTTGTTTCTTTTTTGAATGTACAGACATTGTTAAACATACATCAGTTTCATTGTCGAAAATGTTTTACACAGAGAAAAAAATCAAGTACTTTTCCACATTCACATTGTTATTTTTACTATATTATTGCAAGTTTTACAACATTATTGTAGATTTTGTTTATCTAACTTTGACAAAACTGAGCAGTTAAAATTTAAATATTGTAAAAATTGCTTTATCTGTGTGTCAGTTTTTTTGAAAATCATAATAGAAGTGAGACCTAATGAGAACGGTAAACGTACATTATAAATTTTTTATTGCACTTGCTCACAGAATTTAATATCCGTGTCTAGTGAAACATTAATTTAATTATTTTACCTTTCACTATTTACATTTTTAGTTGGTACACTATGATTTTTCATATTTTAAGAATAATACTGTCCCCATTATTATTAGGTAAAAATTTATGTAATATCGTAAGATCTACAATATATTTTTTCAATATTATAAATTCAAATTTGCAATATAATATACTAGAAAGTTAACAAAAATATGGCTAAACACAGATTTGAATACTAGAAAAACAAAACGGCTTTTTTGAAGAGTGAATTAGTAAGAATTACAATATGATATCGCAAAAGGTGCAACAAAAATATGATATACATAAAATGCAGTACTTCATTGAATTTTTACAAATACATCCACTACTTCCATATTGCTTAACAAAGTTAACAACGTAATATGACAGAAAGTGCTACAAGTAGCTAGAAAAAAGCACATGACAGCCTGATTTCATAGTACAATAGTTTACTGTTATAATCACTAGATTTTTATCTCTCTGTACGTCCATAAAGGAAATAAATTATAGTCAAAAATACAATTTTGACATTTTACAAATTATATAATATCGACTTTAATTTTTCCAGATACCAAACATTAACAAATTATTGTAATTTTACTGCAGAATCATTCGGCACTATTTTGAGCTTGTTTTAAAACATTATTATGCTCTATACTAGGAACAGGTTTCATTATTATACTCAAAATTTCTTTATCCCTAACAGCCAATTTTGAAAATCAGGGCGTTGGTCCTTTGATTTTGGTTCTGGAAAAATTGGGAGGATGGCCAGTAATGGATAGCAAACTTGATGATGACGAAATTATAGACTGGACGTCATACATTTATAAACTAAGAGAAATCGGTTATTCAACCGACTATATGTTTTTTATGTTTGTTGATATCGATGATAATAACAACAGTAGAAGGATCATAAGTGTAAGAAGTGATTGGTTGAAATTTAAATCTTTTCGATATCATGTACAAAAGAAACTATAAACTATGAGTTTTTTATGCCTGATCTTTTCAGATTGATCAACCTGAACTTGTCTTGCCTAGAGAAAACCTCATAGAAGGATTTAACGACACAAATGTCCAAGATTATTACACTTACATGGTAGAAATAGCTGTTGCTTTGGGTGCTAACAAATCAAGGGCTGAAGTGGAACTGAAGGAATTGATGGAATTCATAATTGATTTTGCTAATGTCAGTAATCATTGATACATTAAATCATTACAGATTATAAATTTATGATTTTATAGATCCCCAGTATTATGTACTCAGAAGTTTCAAACTCAGTTTCTATTTTATTTATTTTTGTAGAAGTTTATAAATGCATACGCATTTAACATTTTACATTAACATTCAACACATATTGACTAATAAATGGATTTGATTATTCTGCATTATAAATTTTGATTTTATTGGCCACAGATCTCAATTAAAATCGAAACAAAATTGAAGATCTTACAATTGGCAATTTTGAAACGATGATTTTTAACGCACACATTTACAGTTTATGGACATTCTGGCATTAACATACTTAGAATTAGTATATCGATAAAGGAAAAATTATAATATAAAATTTCACCCAGTAAAAATTGATTATATGATATTCCTTTACAATTAGAGTAAAAAATTTCTCTTTCATTGTATCCTACATTTTAATTCGATAATTATATCAAACCATATTCACTTCGCCATACAGATTCTAGTTCCAATGGAAGAACTTCAATATGCTAAACTTCACAACCTCGAAACTATCGAACAACTCGAACAAAAATATTCCACGATTCCCTGGGAAATCTACATAAACAACGTACTTGCGCAAGATTTTCATGTAGACAAAAGTGAAAAAGTGATCGTGAGGGTTCCCAAGTTTTTCGAAAAATTCGAGGAGCTCATCAGCTCTACTCCGAAGAAAGTTTTGGCCAATTACATAATTTGGCAAGTCATTTCTATCTCTATTTTGGATTTGAATCAAGAAATCCAAAATATTGCTATGAAACACATAGAAACAAGAATCAGCTCCTTCCAACAATCACCTCAATGGAAACAATGTCTTTTGGACGTCACTGACAACTTTTTTGTGAGCGTCGGAGCAATTTACGTGAGGAAATATTTTGACAATGAAGCCAAAAACTTGACTATAGAAATAGTGAATAACATCAAGGTGCAATTCAGAAAGAATATCGATAAGGTAATATTTATGTGTTACTCTATGCGAAATCTTTATTTCAAAAACATTTCTGCACGTTTTATCAAACTTTTTTTCGTTTTTTGATTGACAATAATCGAAACGTATTTTGCCTTTAGAAAATAAGAAATAACGTTCTCGAGCAACTAAATACATTTGAAATATTTTCGTTTCAACAAATGAAAGGGAATTTAAAATTTATACAAAAATAGTTTTCGTATGCAAACGTCTGATGGAGTTGCTCATGCAATAGACAAAATTTTTTTCAATGTTTCACGTGTAATACGTCATTTCAAAACTGAAGTATTGCAAATATTTGAAAACAGCAAAAAACAATAATAAAACTCAAAGTTAGCGACTTCAGAACATTGTATAGATGCTGCAAATAATATCATATTGAGTCAGAAACGATGGAAAATAAAGGAGGCGAGAAAAACGTAAACGTTGTGCAAATAAAATAAAATTCTTCAATACTTACGACTTAACGTTGTTTCAAAGAAATAAAGAAATTATTTCATTTTTAAGTTATTCCATTATCGATGAAAGAAATGCTACGAACGAATGATGATTTAAAACCAGGTCGACTGGATGGATCAAGAAACAAAAAATAGGGCTTTGAAAAAATTAGACTCTATCAAGAGTAACATTGCTTACCCCGAAGAACTTCTGAACGATACGAAACTTGAAGAATATTATAACAATTTGCAGTATTATGGGACAAGTTACTTAGAAAAAGATTTGAGCTTGAATAAATTTTACCAGAATATGCATTTTGCAAGCTTAAGACAACCAGTTGATAATAACGATTGGGTCGATCGCAGTTTTCCTGCTGTCGTGAACGCATTCTACAATCCGTCTAAGAATAGTATTGGTATGATTTTCTTTATTAAACTACAAAAATCGTATTGAAACTAACCAGAAATAATTAAGCTTATACCGTTTATGAACATTGGTACTCAGGAGAAAAGTTCAGCTAAGAGGAGCTTGGAAATTTAATATGTAGACAAAAACAATCTGGTACATATTTTTTATTAATAAGAAGTACAATATTATTGCCAGTTTCACAATATATTATTGCCTATTTTATCATTTTCATCTTACTTATAAGTCAATAAACGTCAAGTGTGTCACGAAAATACCACAACATCACGGAATTTTGATAAAAGTAGTGTTTTGTATAGTCTTCATGTAACTCATTTTACCATGTAAATTTTTCGTCAAAATATTGTTGTTGTTTATATCCATATCTTAATATAAACAACTCAACACATTCAAATAACATTTTTTTTCATTTATCTATATGAGTGTGTTCTGTATTATAAGCAAGAAAACATTCAATAATAGCTCAAATAAATAATTGTTAATATAATTTTTGATGAACAATTGCATTTTTTAACGCTTACTTCGCGCTGAGCAGATTGAATTTTTTCACCAAATTATAGGGAAGACGCTTATCTTCAATAATCTATAAATGAAATATTTTCATTTTTTTACATTCCAAAGATATGAATTTTTTGTCGTTAAATTCACTATCTCCGCGCTCGACACGTTTCGCAGTATTGCAGATTGTTGCGGAACGTGTCTCGGACTCAAACTTCTAGTTTCAATAAATTCTACATCGTTAAAACTCACATCAAGATAATATTCCTCTTAATTACCTCCATGAATTGCTATTGGTTTTAATTTCTAAAAAAAAAAAAATTTGAATGGCCGCAGATCTTCCAGCTGGAATTTTACAAGGCACTTTTTACAACAAAGACAGGCCTCGCTACATGAATTATGGCACAATCGGCAGTGTTATTGGTCACGAAATAACTCATGGTTTTGACGACCACAGTCGCCAAAGAGGCAGTAACGGAAATCGAGTCAATTGGTGGAAGGATGCCACAGAAGAAAAATATTTAAACAAGGCTCAATGCATCATTGATCAGTATGGGAATTTTTCTGTCAAGGAAGTGAATATGACGGTAAATTTATAAAATGTAAATTATATTCAAAAAACTGCTTTGTTCAGTAAAAATTGCTCTAGTAAAAATATCAAAGTACACTCGTTCCTCGCAGGAGCGAGCTGCTCGGGAGTCTCGGCACCAAGAAAACGAGAAGAACGAACCCGCGAGGGTGGGAGTAAGGGGTTCTCGATCACTTACACGCGCTCTTTCGATTCAGGGTTCGCCCGGGCGACTTCTGTAGCTAGATCATTTTTTATAAAAAAAAAAAAGTTCTTTATTTTGAGTCGCAGCTATTCTGTCAAGTGGAATGAAGATCGTTATTTTTTCGAGCAAGTTCAAAATTTATGTTTTTGGTTTTTCGTCGAAAACATGAAAAAAAGTCGTTATTATGGTTACTCTTTCATGTTTGATTTTGTGAACAATTTTGTGTAGGGTGACAGGCCGTCCTTATTTTAAAAGACATGTCCTTCACTTTGTCGATTTCAATGAACTTCCTGTATCCCGCTTCCAATTTCCCTAGATGCGAGATGTACTATTTTAGATACCTGACAAGCATGAAACTGTTCTGTCTTAAATTTTTCATTTTCGGCAGGTATTGATATCCTAAACCCTATCGAGTATTAAGCTTGCCCAATTGAGGCACGTTTTTGACATGACTTTCACAAACGGAATCGTTCATTGGGAATGAATATAAGAAAACGCCAGACTTTAGGCTCCAAGAGAATGCCCAGACCAGTCATGTTCAAATTTCGGGTTTCGGGTATTGCGATGAACCCGCCCAATGCAGACCTCCACTAAACATGTTGTCATTAAAATATTAAAAGAAACTGTGTGGTCTATCTGATTACACGTTCGAATATATGTTACAAAAATTTCCTGCGACAAATTAACTGAAATTTGAAAAAATAGAATAAATACGTCACTCATTGATTTTAATAGAGAGCCTTCTATAAAGACGAAAGTCCATGTTTTAATAAGATTTTACCTCAATTTTTTCGACAATTCGAGATAAAACGACCCAATAACTTTTTCGTTGAATTGCAATTATCTACTTGATAATTCGCATTTAATTATTATCAATAGGATTTGATCAGAAAACGAAGTTATCAAATGATTCGAAAAACTTATCATCTTGAATAACTTCTACACTGCTATTTATTTCTGCAAATATTATTTCCTAAAAAATCGATTGAGTATTTATTCAACTGTCCGAAAAAATTCTCTAGTTTTATAAAACTAGACCTAAACCTAGTGGAGAAATATTTTAGAATCTATTTTTTAACTTTTCATTTCCGTATACTCACTTTTGTTGCAAGATATTTTGTATCTAGAGCAGTAGACATAAATTTTTTCAATTCTTGAGCTTCCAATTCAATGAATTGGTGAGAATTCATAAAATTCTTATCTCTCATGATATAAATAAATTCATATTCTAAATTCAAACAAAACAAAGGTCATTATATTCACTGATTTGCAATCTGTCGAAAAATGTATCTTGGGTTTCGGTCGTCTACCTGCGCTCGGAGGATCTTACAATTCAAAACAGTGATATGGTATGCCAGAGCCAGATGGCTGAGAAAAATCCTACGAATTCGTGGAAACGAGACGAGATGACGAAACAAAAAATGAGAAGCTCCAGGCCCACGCGCCTCGAAGTCCCTTTGGCATTATCTGATAATTATCGAGGCCTTGTCGGGTTCGAAAACGGAGTAGAGAAGGGGTTCATTTTCCGAACCCGACAAGGCTTCGATAAAATTGTTAGATAATTCCAAAGGGACCTCGAAGTGCGTGGGCCTAGAGCTTCTCATTTTTTGTCTCGTCATCTCGTCCCGTTTCCACGAAATTATGGGATTTTACTCAGCCATCTGGCATCACTGCCTGCGAGGAATGAGTGTAATCAGCAAGAGTAAATGACATATGCTTTATTTTACCGAATGAGTGATAGAAAAAATTACAGCTTAATGGGATGAATACTCATGGTGAAAACATAGCTGACAATGGTGGTGTTAAAACAGCATACAATGCATATTCCGAATGGGCGGAAAATCACTACGAAGAACTTATTTTACCAGGACTGAACGAATTCAACCAAAAACAACTTTTCTGGATATCCGTCGCTAACGTTTGGTACATGCATATACCCTACTAGTTCCCAAAAGTGAATTTTCACTTTGCATTGAATTCAAATGCAGGAAAAAATTGGCTTTTTCTCCCGTTACGATAAAATAAATTGTTCGCGCCATGGAAATAAAAGCTTACACACTCGTGAGAAATTTATATTTTCCCTAAAAGCGAAATACACTATTGTACCCTTTTGAAAAGTTGAATTTTATATGTGCGTTCTTGTCATATTTTTCTGATTTCTCTCTGAAAAATTGGTTAAATACATTGTAATTAAAGAAAAATTCCACTCCATTAGAGTAATTTTTCACTGTAAAAAGTAAAATATCACTTAAAATTTGAATGGCTGTACATCAACTCGATGTATATTGAAAATTTACCGTACGGAATTAAAAAATTGGAGCGTGTTGAATAAACACGCGTTAGAAGTAAAACTTCTCATGCTGCTTTTTTTAAGGTTCCGATGTATAGATTTCTATTTCTTTTACCTTTTTTAGTTCTAATAGATCCCTCAATTTTTTTGTGTTATATTTTTCTCATCATATATCATGGATCTCCAACTATTACTACCTAACATTACACTCTTACAAAATTACGGACTTGCAAAATCTAAAAATTGTTCCCTCCAAACCAAAACATTACAGTCTTGCATCTTACAGTACATAGATACACATTACATTACATACATTACATACGTTACATACATTATATTACAACAAAATCTCAAAATTATTTCCTGCAATCGAAAATATTACACTCTTACATCTCACAGTCTAACATCTTACATTGTGAAATCTCCAAATTACTCCCTGCATTAATTACATTCTAGAAAAGTGACAATGCCGCCTAAAAAATTCTGCTTTAATAATACTGCCCCCTATAATAAGAATTAGAAAAAAATTTAGGTAGAAATATAAACTCAAGGGTTTGTATTGATTCATTTTCAGGTGCTCTAAATATCGACGTGAAGCATTGGAAATCAACATCCGGACCGGTGCCCATAGTCCAGCCGAATTTCGCATAAACGGACCATTTTCTAATATGCCAGAATTTTCAGAAGATTTTCATTGTGAACCAGGTTCAAACATGAATCCAATCGAGAAATGTTCCGTTTGGTAACAGTCATTCTGTACTTCCCTAGGTAATTTATTATAAAGAAAGTTAGGTTTAAAGTGTATTTTCAATTATTGTAATAATAAATTTAATATACATACTATCGCCTGTGTAAGAATCGAAAATTGTATCAACTTTTTCCTCACAAAAGTATACTTTGACTACATTGTGCATAATAATCCAAGTATTTATTGTCATAGCAGCTTACAATACTGTCACTGGTAAATATTTGCATTTGTTCCATTCTCAAGTGAATAGTTGTCAATTTAAGTATACAACAGTGATACCATAAGCATCTACTACGAACATTTATTTGCACTTTTTCTGAATTTGAAACGTAAACGAAAATTAATTGTGCGAAAATCCACAACTAAAAACTATTTAAAAAATAAATACCACTACGCTTCATTCGAGACAACAATAAATCTGTTTATCAAATCCGCCTGTATTTGAGATATTAGCAAGATTTTTTTGACATAATCTTTCATTACATACTTGAAGATTTTTGTTTTTGCATTTGGTTGTATACATCAATATGTTTGGATATTCGGGTGACAAGTTTCAACCAATCAGATTTCTTAGATTTTAGAATCGAATATCTTTTTTGATTTTGAGTTTTGCGAAAAGTGGCAAAGGACTTTTTGACTCGGAAAAATATGAAGAAAATTTGGGAAAAGCCTGGTCCATGAAATTCACCTTCACTTGTCGAGAGAGTGTAATTATTGCTTTAATTTTAGACTTAAATAACTTTTTAATTTTTGAGTTTTATAAAAAGTGGTGGAAGACTATTCGACTTGAAATTGAATAATGAATCTATAGGGTTTTTTTTTTATATGTGACTTTGGGACACCCTGTATAATCAAGATGTTCAATCCCCCTACACTGAGAAAAAAATTACGGTACACATTGAAATAGCACTCGAGAAACATTACCATACTACTCTGCCATCCAGAAGCCAACTTGCATGGTACGAATGATATGACGAAGTTGGTATGGAAATGGTTAAAAAGGCTACGATTGGAACTTTTCCAAACGTAGGATGAGAAATGTTTAGACATTCATATTTGGATTTTCGTCAGAGAAAATATAAAAGTGAGGTACATAGTGTATAGTGTATAGTATATAGTATAATATAGTATATAGTAGATAGTAGTAAAAGACTTAATCATAATTTAATTGTAAAAATATTTTTTTATATGGATAAGGTTATGTTGCATGAACAAGCTGAAATGAATTCTTTAAATCCAAAAACAATGTGGCAAAAAATTTTACTGAACTAATTATATTATACTATATACTCGTGTACTCCCATTTAGATTCCCAGGAAACCCAGGAACATTTCCTTAGGTTTCGTGGGCTGTAGATAATATCGAAATCGCCTCGGATCCATTTCCATTTTGACGTTTGAGACATTTTTGTAAATTTTTCTGATTGTTTCATGTTTTGGACGCTTTTGGACTCTTTCACTTTCACTTCTTTCCGAAAAAGATACACAAAAAACAAATCATATGGTCACGCGCCTGCGCATCCCGCAGTTGAATATTGTGCTTGTTGAAACTACCATGCTAGACACGAATTCTTCTTTAACTTGTCTTTTACATGTTACGATATATGAAAGTAGCATCATCACAGAAGCGTATGATGATTCAAGAAATGTAGAATTGATCTTTTTTTGTATGGTTTAACGAAATTTAATAAAAATAATAGTATATTTCTCCATGGTACACACGATACTTTTTGCCTCGAAAACAGTAAAAATGAGTGTTTCGACATGAGGAATGAAGTACTGAAGGTCCACACGGAGGCTGGAGAAAATGACGGTCGGGAAGGGAAAGGTGGGTCCTTCTTGGCCCGCCGGGTTTCCAAGGAGCCAAAAGAGCCCGCCTTTCACCTCGCCAATTGTCATTTGTCGACACCCTGCGTGTTCGCCTTAAATACTTTATTCGTTTATGTCGAAACGTGTTTTGAAACGCTCCTTTTCAGTGTTTGAAAGGCATAAAGGTACTTTTTTTGAGATCAAAAAAGTGAGATCCAGCATAAATATCATTCCCATACTACTCTTAGATTATGTTTAGTGTTGTAATTAGAGAAGTAATGGACTCTTCTAGGAAGTATTAAAAATGTTATGGTAATTACTTTATTATCTCCCGACCTGGCCCTCGGACCCCAGATTAGTATGGGAACTCAAATCATTTTTTTGTAATTTGACCCGTAAATTTTTTCTCAGTGTAGATCTGATAATTAAAAAAAGTTCATATTATACTTGTCCACGAAGTTACTGCTAGAAACATCAAAAATGAAAGATTCTATTGTCATGCTGTATATACAACAATAAACCTTTTATCTACACAAAAGAGTAGATTATTAGTTACAGGCGTTTATAATAGAAAAAAAGGCATAATATATGAACATGAACAATTTCCAAAGTAGCTTGAAAGTGATAAATTTTGTTCCAATTTTTATTGAAGCCTGTTACTTATGAACTATATACGATTTCGATTTTGAAAAACAGTATATCATCAAGTTTACAATAATACCTTTCGAATCACACACTGAGGAAATTTTTTAGAATTTTCCCCTATAGTTTATATGAATTTGGTACTCAATTACATAATCACACTTTTTCATGTTTTCTGATCTTATTTAACTATAATTTGGTCAACAACAAAAAAATATCTTTCATTTCCAAATTCTCTCTCGTTTACTCCGCGAATCACGTTCCTTCCAGCTTCTACTCGTTATTTTCAATTCCACCTCTGAAAGGTTTTCCTACTCCGATTGTAGTGGTATTTATTAGACTGCACGTTTTCTTTGTAGTCATTTGAATCCATAACTTTTATCACAGTGCAACACGGCTTCCCACTTACTCATCGTTTGACAGCAAATCGTCATCATGACGAGGTACGTTGTTTTTCATAAATTTTGTAACTTTTTAAAAACAATCTAGCGAGCTGACATTTGGTTAACTACACAAGTGCATATTTTACAACGTTAAATAACTAAGATTCAGACAAAATTTGTTTCCGATTGTAAATCACGACGCATTTTTCGAAAATTGAATATTATTATGACTTTGAAATTGTCAATCATTGTCTTTATTAGGATTTAGAGACTTTGAAATGCTTGAAAGAAAAGAATGATTTCATAATTGCAATTAGATTTGGAGAAACTATTGTTATTACCGTGATGAAAAAGTTCCTTTTATTCTTGAGATTTGGCGGGAAACCCATTAAGCATTATGGAAAAATCATCGAAAGAGCCAAATGATCATTCATGTTATCAACCTTAACAAATCTTGTGATAAAGATATATGTTATTTCTGATGTATGTAGAAGCTAATGAAACTGAATTTTTCGAAATTTTCAAAGAGTCTTCAATATCAACCAGAATTCGAAAAATGTTTATAATATCTTAATATATAGGTCCGTAGCGATCGTTTGGTTTTTGAAAACCTTTAAGAAAATGTGAAAACTATTTTAGAAATACTTGTTGAAGAAAAATTATTTGTATTCTTCATTTTATTTTTACTAATAATACCACGATATATTCTGTAATGTTTATTTAAAAACCGTAAATTTTTTAAATCTCCGGATTACATTCCAAATTGCCAGAAATGCATTATAAACGTTGAAATTTTTATCGATTTTCAAGTTTTTTGAATATTTATGAAAACTTTCTGAAATTGACAATATTTCTGAATAGAATTTTTCTAGAATTTTTGGGTTAGTTTTAAAACTATTGAAGACAGTAACGAAACTTGAAATTTTTTCGTAAACATGCAGTAGGCAATCTTTGTTTTCCTTTGATAAGTCATCCAAAACAAAAACGAAACCAGGTGCTTTTAAAACTTGAACATTTCAAGAACGAGTGGACATCATAGCATTGATAATTTTGAAGCTAGCTTTCAGTACGTTTTCCAAAAACTAATTACTGTTACACTTGTTATGAACTTGAAATAATATCTTAGCGAGAAAAAGGCACGTTCGAAAAATTTTGTAGTATATACGGAAACATAACGCACGTTTCATCCAGTTTGAGATTAAAATAATTATGTATATAAAACAATCGATTGTACACCGAAAAAAGACGATCTTCGAAAGGAAAATTGTAAAACTTATGTCACTGAAAGTTTCAAAATCTCGTTTGAATTATTTCCATGGGAATAAAATCATAAAATATAATTTCTTTCCATGATTTGAATGTATACTGAAACTTGAATCGAAATTCGATTATTATATTTAAAAACAAATACCGCGTCTAACTTTAAAATTCTTGGAATACGCTCTTCAAAATTTGTAGAAATATATCATTTAGCTGCAATTTATTGTGTTTTGAAAAAACGCAATGATATGGTACCAAAAACCCTTAGAAATCTATGTAAACATCATCATTAAAAGAGTCCAATATATTTATAATTTATAAATATACCATGTATATGGAAGAAACGCAATAGAATTTGTACAACTACTACAATATACTAAGAAAAAAAATTATATGTAACCTTTATCAAAGAAATTTATTTCTCTTCAAAACTTTTAGATGTATAAAATTAAAAAGTATGCAGGAATTGATACCGATTCCATACAAATTTATTGCCATTATTAGATCGCGGCGTATTTGTCTAAGTCTTCAACTAAAGTTTGAGTTGTATGTGTGAATAAACGGAAACAATTCTATATTGTTTTCAGAAATACGGGTTCATGGAGAAAACAGTTAAAATTTTCGAACCATTCGACTGTGTTGTGCGGAATAATCCAAGTATTGATTATTGTCTTATCAGCTTGCAATACTGTCTCTGGTGAATATGTGCATTTTTTGCAATATAAAATTTGTAATGGTCAATATCAATATACAATATTGATCTTTTAGAAATCATATGAAAAAGTGATTAGTTGCGAAATGATTATAAAAAGTGTTACATGACTGCATAATGTTTCGTTAATACTGTCAAGATCTTACAATTTGTAATAGAGTTCAAGTATTAAGATGATTATTATGGAAATAAAGATCAAAATAAATATTTATAATTTAAAAAAACTAAAAATAGAAACTGACAAATGTTTTTTACTTACTGTGAATCTGTACTGTGAATAGCACGCGCACAAGAATGTTGCATACTACCAACGAGTTGCTGAAAAATGTTGAAAAATAATGACATTTTCGAAAATCTAGATCTTTTGTGTAAAGAATCTGAGTGCTATTGAAGTCTAATCCGAATAATTTTTTAATCGACGCAATTCCAAAAATGTTGTAGGACTAGTATGTTGCAGTTTTTTTACAATAGATTTACAGATGACAAACAGGTCAATGTTAGCAAGACATGGTGTAAAACAGGCAGATCATGTATAAAAATTTGTAAATGAAAGTTATGCAACCCCTTTAAAAAATGACATGTTATGCAGTATAATTTCGACAATTAATGTAATTTTCTAATCTTTTAATTTTACTTTTTCAAAAATTTAAAAAGGAATCTCAAAAAAGTCATAAATTTTGTTAACTCTGGCGATTGAGATTTTTTATTTTGTTTTGGAAGTATCAAATAAGGTAGATTTCAAACGATTCGAATTTGAATATCAATTATTCCATTACGAATTTACCTATTGAACATTCTTGAAATCTACACATTTTCGACAGTAATACAAATTTCTGATATTATATAACTTCAAGTGATAAGAATGAACTAATTCCCAGTCAATTTATATTTAAAATATAAATTTTTTAGGCATTTTGACCTTGTAAAATAAGTAATTATTCTATCACAATTTCCATACATTTCTTTCAAAACCGACTTCACTGGGATTGAAACCCATATTTTTTAACTCCTTCACATATGAAATAGTCATAAGACCATTACACAGAGTAACAAAACTTATCTATCAATAAGCAATTTCATATTGTTATACCCAGTGTCAAAATTCTTGAAATTTTTTCTGCGAATTTTCACAGCGCGAGTAGTGCCATTTGCTGCAGAAAACATATGCTTTGACGAAGAATGCATTCATTCAGGTAATTATGAGTTTATTAGAAAATTTTGAATATATTAAAACACTTTAAACAAACTTCACATTGACTTAACTTGCATTAAAAAACCCATTGAAATTTCTCATATATCCGGATGCTTCGATTATTCGAAAATATTCGCTACAGCCCGTATGATGTTTTCATAAATTTTTTAGTTACAATGAAATCATATTTTAATAATTCATCTTTTATTTTTAAATGTGAATATTAAGGGGGGAATACTAATTAAATGAAAAAAAAGTCACTTGACTTTGGGCGTAGATAGAGAAAAAACTGTTATTACGCGTAATGTAAAATTTTGTACGTAGGTTGTGTGTTATATTAACTAACAATATAGAAAAAAATTTTCGCAAAATTCGCATTTACTTTCTAGTTAGAGTCGCGAAAAAAAGAGTACCCCAAATTTGCGGTGTGACAAATTGCAAATCTACGGTTAAACTAATTTGCATAATTTTTTTCGCCGATTACAGAGGAAACAAATATGCTGCCCTTGACGAATGATTTTTTTGCAAAAAGTGCTTTGTTTTTCCCTAAAAGTTCGCAAATCAAAAACAAAACAATTAGTAAAATAATTACTTATGTTTATTAACGAAAAAAATTTTTTTTTGCAAAATCTGAAAACGTCAAGGGCAAGTATATGTCATAACAAAACTATTTTATTTACACTTTTTTGCTATAGAAAAATTTCCTGAGACCCTATCTGTCACACCGCAAATTTGCAGACTCTTTTTTTGCACGCTTGTAACTACAGGCTAGATGCGAATTTTGAAACAACATTTTTTTTATATTGTTGTAAACATAACATACTGCATACGTAAACAATTTAAAGATTACTAGCATTGATAGTTTTTTTTTGCTATCCTCGCTCGAAGCCAAGTGACCGTTTTTTCTATCTAATTGGTATTCCCCCCCTTAAATTGCACCTCAAATATTTTTACTCGAATATTTAAAATAATTTACTTCATTCTATTGAAGTATCTACCATTAATATTTATGTCGGATTTTTCTAAAATTAAAACGTGATTAGAAGTAACTTGTGCAAAAATCCACAACCGGAAACTTTTATAAAATAACAATTATTAACAGCCACTATGCACGATCAGAAACAACGATAAATCTGTTTATGATTGTATGCTTTGCCCCAATTTGTTTCACTAGCAAGAATTTTTTTAACACAACCTTCAATATTTATTATTTTTTTTTTTTTTTATTTCAAGGTGTTCATTAATATTTTTACAATGTTCTATAATGTAGTGTTTCTCATACTAAAAGTTATCGATATATCTCAGCATCGAGAATTTTGAAGAATATGAACAAATCCGTCAAGCCATGTGACGATTTTTATGGATTCGCTTGTGGAAAGTTTGTGAAATCTGAAGTAATCAACGATGATGCAGTAGGAATTTCGTCTTTTGGAATAGTTGGTGATCACTTGTCTCATCAATTGAGGGAAAGTTTGGAGGAACCAAGTCTGGCAAGTGAAATCAGTCCGTTCAAGCTCGCAAAAGAATACTACACATCTTGCATGAATATTTGTAAATATTTTTATTTTTACAACTATCAATGATGGGAGTGACATTTGATGAACGAAATAAATTTGAGTGTATGTGTATGGACATTGTTTTATCCACGTCAGTTTCTTTGGCACAAATGTTCTACTCAGAAAAAAATATATATTTAGGAAGAAGACACAATAATAAACTTTCAGTTACTTGGTTTATTTGATTATATATAATTTATACTTTTATTTTTTCGGACGTGATTATTTAAATGACAAAGTTTGTATATTACATAAGTCCAAATTTTTCGATCATTGTGCGTACCTTGCAGAAACAAAGTTTTTCAAATGTTATTTGAGGCTGCTCTGTACGGTAGAAACTGTATTTGATTTTATCAAAAAAAAGTTACTATAAATATAAGCAAAAAACATTTTTCTCAGTTCTTTTCTCAGTTACTGTCTGGAATTTAAAAAAGATTGACTCTATAATCATGAAATATATGTATACATACAATTCGAAAGGTATACATGTTAACTTTCCAGCGACCCATTTTATTGTCATTAAAAATGATAGTGTATAAATTATAAGAATGTCAAAAAAAGTGCATACATAAACATCAATAATTTTCAAGGAAGTTGAAAAATATACTTTTTTCCAACTGCCAACGCCTGCAATTCATAGACTACTATTTTGATTGAGAAAAACAGTCAAGCTCATAAATATAACTTATAAATGGTGGATATTTCTTATTGAATTAATTAATCGTTTTCGATGTTTAAGGTAATAACTAAAACAAGGGTCTTCGAACATGTTTTTTTGCTAATACTTCGATAACGCTTCTTTAAAAAATAAACAAGTGTCATAATTACACTGTCATTAATGTATGCAACGACCTTATTATGGTACTGAAAAGACTTTTGTTCACGAGGTACATTTTTTACGTAAACGAAGAATGTTTTCGTATCTTATTTAAAAATTATTTCGAGTCCGTGCTTAGAATGAGATCGTACATTTATCATCCGACGTTATTCTTACTGTTTTTTTCTTTTATTTCTAACAGCTGATTTTGAAAAACAAGGCATTAGGCCTTTGATTTCGATTTTGGGAAAATTAGGAGGATGGCCTTTAATGGAAAATCGAGTAGATCTCGACAAAATTTCAAACTGGACGTCGTACATCTACACATTACGAAAAATTGGTTATTCAACTGACTATTTTTTTTCTATGTATGTTGATATCGATGACAAAAACAATAGTAGAAGGATCTTGAGTGTAAGAACTGATGAATTCAAGTTTTTATCGTATTCTCACCGTGTTCGAAAAGAAAAACCTTACGTTTTCATTTTCTTTATGATTCCAGATTAGTCAACCGTCACTTGGTTTCCCGAGAGTATACCTCGTCAGAGGATTGAATGACACACATGTCCAAGATTATTACAATTACATGGTAGAAATTGCTGTTGCATTGGGCGCAAGTCAATCAAAGGCTGAAGTAGAACTGAAAGAAGTGATGGAATTTTTAATTGATTTTGCAAATGTGAGTAGTTACACAAAAATTTGATAGAGAGAGATTTACTCTAATTGATAGGTTTCTAACATTGCCTTCCAGAAGTTTGTGATGTGACATATTTTTTGAATCTGTTTGATTTCAGAATGCATAATTCATTTATCAAATGTGCAATAATTTTATTAATTTATAAACCGATATTCTCTTCAAAATTTCAATATAGTTATAAAGTCAATCAATGTTATTGATGTTGACTTTGAAAGTATGAATAAATATTTTGGAAGTGTGCATTTTTAAACGTATAAACTACAGTACAATTTTTTTGTCTATAAGTTATCGAAACGGAGGATAAATTTTTCAATTTCATTTGCTACAGTACAAGTTTGCGTTTTTAAGTGTCATTATAAATCGACTTTAAAAATCAGTATCTGAATTATAAAATATGCTAACATTATAACTTAAGATTTAAAATCTGAAATAATAAAATGAAATTATGTTACTTCATGTTTGTAATACTGACAAGAGCTATCGTTTCCGATAAACCTTATTGCAGAATTTATGTTGTTCCACTACATAAAATTTCAATACTTGAAATTTCTTAAATAAAATATTAAATCATCATCCTGAATTTAAAAAAACCTCCCTTCAAAATGCCTCCTGTAATTACTTTTTCGAATTTTCAAAAATTTTCTTTAATTCATTAACTCAAACCAACTTTCACTCACTACAGATTCTAGTTCCAATAGAGGACCTTCGATATAGTGATAAACTTTACAACCTCGCAACTATTGAACAACTCGAAAAAAATTACTCAACGGTCCCCTGGGAAATTTACATAAACAACGTACTTGCACAAGATTTTCATGTGAACAAAAATGAGCAAGTGATCGTGAGAGTTCCAAAATTTTTCGAAAAATTCGAGAAGCTAATCAACTCCACTCCAAAGAAAGTACTGGCCAATTACGTTATTTGGCGAGTCGTTGCAAGCTCTGTTTCTAGTTTGAATCAAAAATTGCGAAATATTCAAATGGATTTCGTAAAAAAGAGAACCGGTATGCTCCAAGAACCACCTCAATGGAAACAATGTCTGTCCGATGTTTCTAAAGACTTTTTCGTAAGCGTCGGAGCTATTTACGTTAGAAAATATTTTGACGAGGGATCCAAAACTTTGACTATGGAAATAGTGGATGACATTAAGAAGCAGTTTAGAAAAAATATTGAGAAGGTGACGAAAATGAAAGACAAAAATTTTGAACAGTTACACTCATTATCAATCATCTTGAAACTGAAGTGTACTGTAATTATTCAAAGCTGCTACGATTAAATTACTATTCAAACATGAAGCTTGTTACTTTGATAAATTCTATAGTTGCTGTACATAAGTTTTTAGTAATAAACGATGAAAATGACATGTACAAGAATGTATTATACATTGAACATATCAAATCAGTATATGTGGCGTGGACTAAAGAAAGGGTACTAACAGTGCTGACCAAAAATCGAATTCGAGATAGTCAGTGATTCTGAATATAATATTCTTGCTCTATCAAACGAGTCTACTTTTAAAAATGTATGATTTTTTTATTTCATGAAAAATTGAGGTGCAAAATTAGACGGTCCATACTGTGCTGAGGCACTTTCTCTTTTTAATCTCGTTTTTCTCGAAAAGCAGCCGGGTGCTGCTAATACCTTTTCTTCAGTCCACACCACACGATTCAAACAAATGACTCATTATAAATATATGGTGTAAATAAAACACTCAGTTTAGTGTATCTTATATCTGTCTTGGGAAAAAAATTTTACAAACGATTGGTTGTTTAAAAAAAGGTTGACTGGATGGATGAAAAAACGAAAAAAAGTGCTGTTGAAAAACTGGACTTCATGAAAAGTAACGTTGCTTACCCTAAAGAACTGTTGAACGATACGGAGCTTGAAAATTTCTACAAAAATTTGCACTACCACGGGGAAAATTATCTGGAAAAAGATTTGAATCTGAACTTGTTCTACCAGAACATGTCCTTTTCAAGTCTGAAAGAACAAGTGGTTAAAAATTTTTGGGTCGATCGCAGTTTTCCGGCCATTGCTAACGCATTTTACGATCCACAAGAAAACAGTTTCGGTAAAATTGCTGTTATTTCCCTTTGAAAATGTTATGAAGACTGTTTTCCGAAAGACCTAAACCTAACTTTGAAATATTCGTCATAAATATTAATATATATTTTAAATGACCACAGGACTCCCAGCTGGGATTCTGCAAGGCGATTTTTACAACAAAGACAGACCTCACTACATGAATTACGGAACAATCGGTACTGTGGTTGGTCACGAAATAACTCATGGTTTCGATGATCAAGGTCGCCGAATGGACAAAAATGGGAATCTTTTTGACTGGTGGAATGGTGCAACGGAAGAAAAATATTTGAACAAGTCTCAATGCATCATTGACCAGTATGGGAATTATTCTGTAAGAGAAGTTAATACGACGGTAAGTTTTTGGAACTAAAAAGATTTGAGAAAAAACGTTTTGTTAACCTACATTCATTAAACTACGAACCATTGGTCTTTATAGGCTTAATGAAAAAAAGTCATGCAGGTTCTTGCCTCTCTTTTTCTCATACAATATAAGAGAATTTTATGATAAGCACTGACGTATGCAAATAGATATTATTTTTTTAAAGGGCAGAGAAGTAGAGTATTATTGTGAGTTTTTACCGTGCTGATTTTGACGAAACTGGCAGTTCTATACTTTTTTGTAATTTATTTAATATTTCTTAACATCTGATTTTGAAAGACTTCGGGATAAAAAATTTGTTTCTCGAAAAAAGCTGTGAAAATTCTGTTTGTAATAAAAACGTAAAAAAATTTTCCAATTATTTTTAACAGAACCTACTTTTTCGAACCTTTCGTGATTTCTCGTACGCTAAGAAAAAAATCTAGCGATTATGACTATAAAATAATGTAATCTTGAATCATGTCAGTTTTGAATGATATGTTGTAGGATATCAGTTTTGTGTTGACTAAATATTAGCAAAATATGAATTGAGAGATACATGTAACACATAAGATAGCTTTGCATGTAAACAATTTAAAATACTTTCAGCTCAACGGCATAAATACTCAAGGTGAAAATATAGCTGACAATGGTGGCTTCAAAACAGCTTACTATGCATATTCTGAATGGGCCAAAAATCACGATAAAGAACCAATTCTACCTGGACTGAACGAATACAGCCAAAATCAACTGTTCTGGATATCTGCCGCTAGCGTTTGGTACTTACAAACTGTATTTTAACGAATAATTGAAAAATGGAAACGCATTTATAAGTGACTAATGATTAATATGGAAAAATAAGCTCACTGATAATGATTTACTTTCAGGTGCTCAAAATATCGATCTCAAGCAATGGAAATGAACATACGGACAGGTGTCCACAGTCCAGCCAAATTCCGCATAAATGGACCATTTTCCAATATGCCCGAATTTGCCACAGATTTTCAATGCAAGCCAGGTTCAAACATGAATCCCATTAATAAATGTTCCGTATGGTAATGGTCGTCACAAAAATAATTAAAATTAAGAAAGTTGAGCAAAAAGTACGTCTCTGAATATTATAAGAATACATTTTAAGAAATGGACTTTCGCGTGTTGATTGTTGATGAAAAAAAAAAAATCAGACATATTCACATGACCAAGTGTATGTAATGAGCATTACTCGTTTGATCAGTTCTCCAAAATAAAACTCCTCCTGATTTACGGAGAAAAAGATTGACATTCAAATGTTTTTCAATAAATAGTCACAATTTTAAACAAGGACAAATATTTATTACTTTCTTTTCGCACAATTTTTTTTCCACTTCTCTTCATTTGCAATTGTACTGTAACATGCCGACGAATTCCGCACGTTTTTTTTTATATATAATTTTTATTTTTTCTTTTCGTTTCTTGAAACATGCCGGAATTGAGTATTTTGATAGCCAACAGGAAAGAGAAGCGATGAGATTTGATTGTGCACTTGATAGTTTTATTCATTTTTGCGAGCACAAAGAGTTAATTACGTCGAGATATAGATATCAGAAATTGCGAATCGTTTTCTCGATTGAACTACGATTGTGGAATAAGATAGTTGATTTTGCAACGAGCGTTTTGGGGAGAGGGTCTGATGCTCCAATGATGTATCAAGTTGGAAACATCCGATCGTGTCTCCACCCGCAAGAGGGGGATTATAATAGTTGTATAAAACTCTCGCGTAGTTCGATTTTCCCCTCTCTTCTTGTGTGAATCAAAAACGTCTAAGGTATTCTCTGGTAAAATCTTATTTTTTTTTTTTGTAATAACGCGTATGTTCCAGTATTGTTGCCGCCGCCTATTTTATTGTTATTCATTACGTGCATTAGATAATTTCTCCTTTATTTTTGTTGTATTTACGATGTGAGGAATTCCAAATTTCTAAACCATTACAATATTTGTGAGAGTGTTCTTTTTAACCATATGTTATCCGAGATATTCCAAATTTTTAAAGCATTACAATAATTGTAAGAGTGTTTCTTTTTAACCCTATGTTATCCGAGAAATTCCAAATTTCTAAATCATTACAATATTTGTGAGAGTGTTTCTTTTCAACCATATGTTATTGAGATTTTCCAAATTTTAAATCATTGCAATATTGTGAGAACGTTTCTTTTATAACCACATGTTACCGGGAATTTTATAAATTTAAATTCACCTTGAGTAATTTAAGGTTGAATTGTACAAGTTTTGACAACTGTTGGCTAATATATATATGTGCTGATTTGTCATAATTGTGGGTAATTTTTTTTTTCCTTGCCCCTTTCTATTCTGACAGATTACGTCCGGTTCCTTGCCCTCACGGGCTAAAACCGGAAATTATCAAGGGTGACTATAAAGAGAAATCCTCCTAGTCGTCCTTTGTTACGTCTATCCAGGACGTGACTGTACCAATCGTTAGTGAGTATTAGGTACTAAAGAATCGCAAAATAAGTTACATTTTAATGGAATTTCTTGATCTTAACAGTAAAATAATAATCCTCAAAAAGTTACGTAAAAATCCCAGTGAGATTAAATTACAAGTTAATTATTTGCCAATAAAATAGTAATCTGTAGGCAGAGAATTGAATTTTCTCATGGTTTGAATTAGAAGTGAGAAAGTCGATAGTTTTTGAAGATGTTTTAATGCTAAAACTGTCTATTTATGTAATTCTTATTTTATTAAAAATTCATTTTTCGCACTTGCCATAACTTTAAATAATCATTGCACTTTTTTGTCTTGGAATTTTTCATTTTCATTTTTCGATTTTCATTTTTCTAAGAGTCATGGATTCCACTATTCATTATTCTATTCATAGGAATTTTATATCATAGTATCTGATATGATAATTTTTAACATTTTGATTGAATCTTAAAAAGTCAATACAAAGGATAATCCTTGAAAATGCTGTTGTTAACTGTAGTTCACCGTTTTTTAGTCATTATCTCATGATTTATTATCCACTACGGGTTGTTATTGCCACGGAAGACCGTCGATATACCATCAAAGAACTTTAGAACCTTGAAACTCTAAAGCAACTAAATGAAAAAATCTCACTTTTCTCTGGAAAATCTACATAAACATTAAACTAGTACAAGATTATTATAAAAACAAAAGTTAAAAGCAATTGTGAAAAGTTCTGATTTTCTCTGAAAGTTTGCAAATCTTATGAACTGGAATCCACAGAAAGTACTTGTTTATAAACTTATTAGGTGAGTGCTTGCAAGCTCTGTTTCTGATTTGACTCGAAAATTTTAGAATGTTCAAACAGAAAACACAAACAAAACAGCATGCTCTAAGAATCACATCGAAGGACACAATTTAATAATAACGTTTCTTTCTATTTACTCGAGAGCGTATTAAAGATATGTATCAACATTCTTAAAAATTATATAACTAACAACATGTACAATATATGTAATTGCTAAGTACACATAGAACGTACATTATATGCATTGTCTTTATTCACAATATTTCAACAAAATTATAGAGAATATTATAATTGGTTTTAAATTATTTCAGGCCCAACTTATTGTTTAAACATTAATTGCGAAGGACTGTAGACTTACGCAAAGACGAGATGAACGATCGCACTTAGAAAAAAAAACATTCATTCTGAAGGTATATGCTATAAAGGTCGCAGGAACAAACTGATATGTGTTTATCTAAGAAATTACTTCGAACATAACTAGAAGACAATTATCATAACTATTGCTTATTCGTACTTATTTGTACTTGCACTTGTGATTTTTAAAATAAAATGAGTAATAAATTTAAAATATTTATAGATTCGTGAAATAATAATGTCCACTTTTCGCATATTCGAACGTATAGTTCAACCTTCATGAAGATTCACTATTCGTTAACAGTCAAATCATTGGTTTTTTAACGTGAATATTGAAAATTGATCTAGTTCATTTGTAGTGAAACGACTCCAATTTTTCAAGACTTCCATCATAATACTAACAATGTCTGACAATGTGAATAATGAAACATACATACTACTTAAGTATCCGGCGAATATAATCTCAGCGAATGAATATATTTATTCATTAATTAAATTCGCCAAATACTTAAATCGGAATAATAAAAAATAGGACGTAATAACATTCACGAAATTATACTACTTATTTGTAAATTTTCTGTATCTTGCAAATCATCAATTTTAATTATTCATGTGAATATTATTCGAAAATAAAATTACACTTTTTGATCCTTGATTCAAGAAAATCATAGAATGCGAATTAATCACTTTTATTTTAAGTTGGTCCTGAATCGAATTTTCTGTAAATTTTACAAAAAAAACGTTTCCAACGTAAAACTTTGGAGGTAAGGAGTCTCGTCTAAAAAAATACCAAAAAAAAAAACCAAATCATCCGTATACGCTCAGTAAGGTCTAATATCCATTAGAGTGATTTAAGTGATGTGGTTACACATAAAAATTTTCCTTAAAGGTTTCTTACATTGAAATTATAACATGATCATACGTGGCAATAGTACATTTCGCATCTAGGGAAAAAATAAATTTCTCACGCGAGTGTAAGTTATATCCCGAGTCGAAGGCGAAGAATATATTTACCCGAGGGATTTAAACGTTTCGTAAGGTTTGTGTAAGAAAATTCATAAATATTGTTGCACAAAAATTCATGACGTCCTGATGAGAATGGAAGTTGGTTTCGGCCGTTTCGGGGGGTGTACGCAGGGACGAAACTTTGCGGGACTTTAAAGCTCCAAGTTGGTTTCGTAATATTATAATGTCGTAATATCACGGGCACGATTTTCGACGTAATTGAAGTGGAAGTGTCTTTAAAATCGCCCGAGGCGATCGTGGTAAATGAACGCCCCGAAATCTTACTCTCCGGCGCCTCGGAAAATTCGTAAAATGTGTACCTGAAACTGCGATCACCTTCAAAAAAGAATAAAGAGTTTTTAAAATACATACATATTCTGAGAGACTGATTTGGATGATTTAGATTCAAAGACAGAAATTTCATCACAAATTTATTACAAGTTTTTATATATTTTTTTGAAGTACACTTATTATCGTGATATAATAATTATTTTTGTTTATCATATTAATACTTTGCTAGGAATGGGAGAAGCTTAAAAATTTTAGTCAAGCTTTGAAAAGTGCGGTAGAGGTATGGGTGATTTAAGTCAAACGAAGTAAAATCGTAGTAAATGAAATAGTATAGTCGTATACCTAAATTTTCTATGGTTTTATACATATATTTGTTTTTCTCTTGAAACTTATTTTTGAAATTCTGATTGTGCAAGGAAACACTTATTGTAAATGGAAAGCAAATTATCAAAATCAGTTGATACCGACGAATCTGTTATGAATTCTTTTCTAATGATATTTTTCCTTTCGCATGATAAAAGGATTCCGAAGGATTGCCAAACTTCAACCATAAACGCTGACATTGAGACCTGGCACCACCTACAAGGCAATTCCTGGATCTATGTACTTCTCAAGCCTGTCACTCTTACCATCCTGTGTAGTGACCAAACAAACCACGTGGAAGACATCGCCTTGTCCGGAACTGGGGTTCTGAAACTGCACGAAACCTGTAAAGGTTACACCGGACTCTTCATGCTAGAGACTCACGGGCATGGTGATAAAAATATCACTTACTATGCGCCTACGCCAACCCTGGTTGATGATGATTGCTGCCTAACAACGAAACTTGGACAGAAAAGAAAATTAGATAAACTCGACAAGATTCAATTGACTAATATCGACTTGAGGGAACTCAAATACGCTGGACGAAAGTTGGACGACCTTGACCAGATAATCAGTAAGCAGCTTGAACAACCCTTCACATGATATCGCACACATCATGGTACGTCATTGCGCTAGCGATCATCGGTAGTATCACCGTAATTATTACTTGTTGTTGTTATCTTTGTTACTATCGTTTAAATTGTTTTGGAACCTTAAGAAAATTATTTTGCTCTACAAAAGACGAAAATCACGGGAAAACTATTGTCCCCGCAATATGTAACTTTGTAAATTGCGATATGAGTATAGGCAAGAAATCCGCTGAAAATCATGACGATCAAACTTCGCTTTCTGGATTGGTCGAAAAGAAGTCTGCCCTCGAGATAATAAGCGAGGAGCCTGTTCGTTCTGCCCCCGTAAGACGACGCAGCACGACGCCTCTCTAAGATCAGAATATAACGATTGTAAAATGAAAACTGTGTTTTCATTCCTAAGAAGGGAGGTGTCGTGTACCTAAATTTTCTATGGTTTTATACATATATTTGTTTTTCTCTTGAAACTTATTTTTGAAATTCTGATTGTGCAAGGAAACACTTATTGTAAATGGAAAGCAAATTATCAAAATCAGTTGATACTGACGAATCTGTTATGAATTCTTTTCTAATGATATTTTTCCTTTCGCATGATAAAAGCTAAAACAAAACGTTTTTTTGAGTTTTATCTGTTGAATGCTTTCCGTTTCCAGTATCTGTTTCCTTTTCTCATTTTGTATTGTAGAAATCACTATCGATTTTTCTCATCTAGTATTGTCGAAATCGTTAACGATTTTTCTCATTTTGTATTTCCCAAATCGCTAAGGATTTTTCTAAAATCACCGAGTGATACGACCACCCGGTTTGAGGCATGTGATTGGCTGTTGAATATCGTACGATGTCGCGAGATTCGTTTCCAATTTTGAGGCGATGAATATATATAAAGACGACATCGGGCATAAAAAGACGCAATTTTTCTGTTTAACCAAGTTCTTGCCGACTTCGCGATTTTGTAAATCTCTCGAAAATAAATTTGATTCATCGTGAACCTGAGTTGTGACTGGTCCTCCTACAGTATATTACGTACCGAGGGCTGGAAAACGAGTTTAGAGATTTTTAACTGGACGAGAAACGAGTTTTCTATGCCAGAGGTACGTAAACAAATAAACTAAAGTTAGATAAGAAAATCATTTCCAAATGTGTTTCTTTGACTTTTTTACTATTTCGTCAGTTTCTTAGATAGTTTTCGTATCTGTGATGGTTTTTTGTCCATTTTAAAAACACTAAAAAGTAAACAATTTTTTACCACTTTTTATGTAAATCTTTTTGATACAACTTTGAAATTTTAAAACTGGTATGATAGTTTCGACAGTTTTCTCAATTCAGATTCATAAACTTCCAACTGTTTGACAATTTGAAAAACTATTCAACTTCATATCTTTTAAAATCATTAAAAATGTCAAAACATTCACAACGTTGAAAAACTTCCAAACTATCGAGTTTGTTAGAAACACTCGAAATGGATACAATCTGTCTGAATTAAAACTTTTTAAGTGTCACAACCGTCGTTTAATCAAAGTTTTAGTACGAATTATCATTCATTTCATCATTTCAATTGTTAAAGTTGATATAAGTGTCGATTAGCCGATAAGTTGTCGGATTTCTATAGAAATTTTCGAAGTTTTCATGTAAGTGACGAGGGAAAATTAAATTATTCAATGGACCTATGAATATATTCTTGAATTTAATAAACATGGTTACACTTTAATTCAAGTAAAAAGTTATCTTGAGAGTCCTTTGTGAGTTATAATATGAATTTTCAAACAGCATACTTCGAAACGCAAAATTTTAGTAAAGTAGACACATAGTATACTGAAAATAAATAACCTGCAAAAATTACTGTGAATCGGTATGAAAGCACTTTACGATGATTGGTTTGTTTAAAAAATCACTGTCAGTCATTGGGATGATTTTATTACATCAGAGAGGTAGTATTTATCTATACAATATTGTAGAAGAGTTAAAAAAATCTTGAAAATAAATATGTATCTAAGTGTATAATTCAAGTTATACACTTTTTTGAGGATAATTCGAAATAAGAGAACGATTATAACCATGTATTAGCATTGGATCTAGGTGCAAAAAACTTTACGTTATCCACAATAGTTTTATCTAGATTGATTGAAATCAAGTTAATTTTTTGTACATTAAAAACATTGCTACATTGATAAATGTCGAAAATTTTTGCTCAACCGATGGAATTTTTTATATACTTCGAAAAACACACGATGAAAAAAATATAATAATCAGAAAGTAGCACATCATAGAGTTTAAAATATTTTTAAAGCTCTTAGAAGTCTGGATGAAATTTTCCTTTTAAAACTCCGAATACGAACTATTTGTATCGGAATCAAAAAAATACTGAAGTTGGGAAAGTGTAACTTTCAACACAATACGAAACCTTTTGCATTACTGAAGAACCCGAAGTCTAAAATATCGACCATTAAATTTACGATGTCGAATGTTGAAAAACATGAATTTAACTTTAGTCGAAAATTATTGATTCTAAAGGAGCATAGACTGACAACTATTTTGTTTATGAAAAAAAAAAAAGAAATATTAAGACCCGCATTCGGAAAGGACGGAGACAGGGTAGGGATTCGATTTAGTGAATGTAGTACTAAGTAGAAGAACACAGTTTTTGTCAGACATCTTTGTAACAACGGACGAAAGAGAATGTAATAGGAATGCGGTTAACAGTACTTGAATTTTAAAAACTTTTGTTATATACTGTTAAATATACATGAGGTTAACTTTGTATATATTTTTCCTTCCACAATAGCTGAAAAATTAAAAATCATTATTTATAATAATGCAGATTTTCATCTTCTCTATTTTACGAAAAATAAATTGTAATAAAATATTTAGGAGATTTCAAGAATATGAAACAAAACGAAAAAAATGCTTTGTTGGCGTTGTTAAGGGGTAACGAAAAACAAGAGGGGTACATAGAGAAAAAAAATAAGAGTAAATTTTACCACGAAAAATGTAATCTACTCGCATTCGCTAGAAAATAAAATCTTTGACTATAGAACCTGTAGTATTTACCATCCAGTGAGAAAATTACAATCATCGAAAATGTTGCTCACCATTCTGTACAAGCTCATTTTTATAAGTAAAATATTCTTCTATATCTTCTGCAGTTTACTATCCAAGGATTGAAGGTTTATCGAAATTTTAGCAAATATCTAGAAGCAATGAGTTTACGAACAATCTTGTTAAACTGAGTCAAGTTTTTTTTATGGCCTAAAGGTCTGTAGAAATTACACATGATAATTTTGAAAAAATACACATTGCAAGAATTTTTTCGGTTTGTGTTGCTTTTGGAAGACTTTAGGAGAAAATAAATCATATTCACTACAGTTGCAATGGTTTTGTTTGATGTCAATAATAACAAAGATTTAAATAACAGATGTATGTAACGTACAAATAAATAAGATTTGTATCATTATTATTATTATTATTATTATTATTATTATTATTATTATTATTATTATTATTATTATTATTATTATTATTATTATTATTATTGTTGTTGTTGTTATTATTATTATTATTATTATTATTATTATTATTATTATTATTATTGTTGTTGTTAATTATTATTATTATTATTATTTATTGACGTTTGTATTTGAAGATATTTGTATATATTATCATGCAGCTAATTCCGTTAAGAAACGAAGTGTTTGTGTACGGCCGTCATAACAATCTCATCGATCTCATTCTATACAACGTCCAGTACTATATAAATAGAAAGGAAAAGAAAAAATACATACAGGGCAAACAATATACCTCTCAGTTAAAATCTCTATAACGATATACGATTCTCAATAAAGTCTATACACATGAAGAGAACAAAAAACAACAATAATGATAAATCACCTGGAGAAGACAATTATCGTAGCAATAAGTGCCGTGATGAATTACAGCATATTATATTATCGGTCTCAACTTCAGATACAAATATAAACATACATCAAGATCTTCTCGAATTAAATATTATATCCACATTATCGTCATTCAAGTCCAAAATCGATTAATTTCATTTTGGTCTGAGGCTAAGTTTCTGTCGAGAGATTCAGTTCATCCGGTAGTCAATTCAATATCTCAAATCTAAGGTAACGAAATGATCTTCTATATATAGTCTTTTTGAAAGAAAGTGGCACACTCGTCTTTCTTCTGCTGAATACATTACTCTTATTCCTCAAATCGTCTCTTAAATGATTATAATGTGCTTTTAGGCAAAAATGATATCAGGCGTCGTTTAATAGATACGTAATGAGCTGCAGCAATTAAAAATGCAAAATTTAACAATAATCGTGTGGGGTTAGTGACTTTGCAAAAAAAAAAAAAAAATATGAAAGGGAAAGTGGCAGATGAAATTGTTATTCAGCAACAGGTAATTCATTTTTTTTGTACATACGTTATACTTGAAATAAATGCAAATCACGAAACGATCATTTTTTTCATTAGTGCCTACCAACAAAATATTGAAAGTCATTTTACAGATTCTTGATTTAATTGAAAACTAGTTTGTCAAACTTTTCAATGATAGAAAATTAATATTTGTCAACATTTCGAGCTGAAAACGTTCTTTTCAATTTTCAAATGATTTGTCGACTCCTTTAGAACTATGAAATGCTTTTTTGAAAAAGTCTAAACTTTCAGTAATACAGAAGAACTAAACTGACTGATATTATGTTTTTCAATATTTTTTGTTTATTGGTTTCTTATATATCTGAATGAAATTAAACCACCATTGATTTCTGGAACATTCTTGTCTGTGCATAATTTTGCTTGAGGGCCTATTTCATACACTCTTATATAATTTTCGAACATATAAATAGTCGCTTCTGCCACTTTTCACAAAATTCAAAATCAAAAAAGATATTCGGGTAATAAGTTAAAAAAATCTGATTGGGTAAAACTTCTAACTTGAATATATCTATTCCGATTTTGAGTTTTGTGAAAAGTGGCGAAGGATTTTCCGACTCAGAAAAATTTGGAAAAAATTTCGGTGCATTTTGGCCCGTAGATTACATGCCCACTTGTAATGCCCTCGAAAAAGGGCGTTGATTGGTTTAACTTACAATTTAAATATCTTTCTTGATTTTGAGTTTTGTGGAAAATGGTAAAAGAGTAAGTGTCTTAGATTTCTGCAAGGAATCTTCCATTTTTTTATATGAGAATTTGGGACACCCTGCATATGGTATTAGAAAATACTTATAAATTTTTGTATCATTATTGATTACGTATAATTATCAATTACGTAAATTATTCACTACGCAAATTGCCTATTCCTTAAAATCATTGATTATGTAAATTATTAATTACGTATAATTATTCTACTATAATACAGGTTGTCCCAAACTCAGCGAAAATCCTTTAAACTGTAGATTATGTATACATGCAATTTAAAGATGATTTTCTCTTTGCCATTTTCAATAAAATTCAAAATCAAAAAAGATATTCAAATTTGAAATGCTACAAATCTCATTGGTGAAAGCTTCTAACTCGAATATTTTTTGAAAAATGGCAAAAGGAAAATTCTATTCAAATTACGCGTATAATCCATGGTTTCAATGATTTTCGCTGATTTTGGAACACCCTGTATATGTATTTTATTAATATCAGAAAAAATGTCTTTAAGACAATTCAAGTATTGCTCATTTCTAGTTTGCGACAATAGCAGAAAATGCGCGATTGAGTCATTTTCACCAAATAACATTTTGAAAAGGAAATTATGTTTTTAAATAAGGGTTATGTTTTTTTTGACGTATACATATATATTTTAATTATTTTACAGTTGATATTTACGAAATTTCTTGTAATTTACCGTTGTTGGATCGAAAAAGTTAATTTTCAGATATAAATTTGTATACATTACTTGTTACAAATATTTACCAATATCGCTTTTTTGTCCCTCTGAATCTTCTCTTGTGTCGAGGATTTGCTCGAGCTTGAGAATAGCACGTTTTTTGCGTCGATGTTTATTAACACGATCTCTTGTTAAATTTCTTTTCCGATCCATATTTGTAGATGAAGAACATCAAACGAGTAATACTTCAAAATACACCAAAATATTGTACAAACAGCTGAGACCAAAAATGGCCGAAACATAAGCTGACAGTTGTAAAATAACATCGCTTCTATGTAGGATGGCCTATGTAGACCGGTTCTTGTTAAACCAACATCGCATCTACATAAGATGTGGCCTATAAAAGCTGACGGTTGTAAAAAAATGTCAGGCCTATGAAGGATGTCCTATGTAGTCCGTATCTCGTTAAACCAATATCTCATCTACATAAGATGTGACCTATATCGAATAACCGTTTAAAAACCATGTCGGACCTATGAAGGATGGCCTATGTAGACCGTTTCTCGACAAACCAATATCAGACACATACAGGATGTGGCCTATATCAGCTGACCGTTTAAAAAAAATGTCGGCACTATGACGGGTGGCCCATATAGACCAGTTCTCGTCAAAACAATATCACACCTACATAAGATATGGCCTATATCAGATGGCCGTTAAAAAAAATGTCGGACCTATTAAGGGTGACCAATGTAGACCGCTTCTCGTCAAACCAATATCGCATGTACATAAGATATGGCCTATGTCAGCTGACCGTTTTAAGAAAATGTCGAGGCTAAAAAAGTTGGCCTGTGTAGGTCGGTTGTCGCCTAACTAATCTCTTACCTATATAGAATCCAGCCTATTTAGAGTGACCGTTACAAAACCAATATCACCTCGATATACGATGGCCCATAAAGGCTTGGCAGTTTTGATACAGCATTGCCTCAATATAGGTTGGCCTACGTAGGCTGGCCGTTACAAAGACAGTATCGCCCTTACATACGATCTATATTGGCCAAGGAATTTTCTCACTCGGGTATATAAGTAAAAATTATCAAAAATGCATCTACTGAAATATTAAGAAAATACCAAATGGTTTCATGTAAGTACTCAAAATTAGCAATATTCAGGATTTTAAATTATACTAACATGAAAATTGCAATTACTTTGTCTCCAGAAGAATTTTTCCGTAAACAAAATCCTCTCCTCCTCCTCCCACCAAACATCTCCAATGTACCATATAAACACCAGAATTAATAAAAATAGAGCGAAATTGTGATTGAGAAAATACTTAATGAAAAAAGTGAGATACAAAAGTATTGAAATCAGTACTGAATTAATGTATGAACAGGTAAAGTATTTAATTGTTATGCAATTATTAATGTTTATGCAAAAACGGGATCAGAATTTATTATATGATATACGGCATTATACTTAAGTGGTATACAAAACCAAACAAAAAATTACAAAACATCAGTTTTTACAGTTTTTCATAGAATACAGATACAGTAGACTTTATCAAATTAAAATTTTGTAAAAATCCAATAGTCTCAGAAGTAAAAGTAGGTAAAAATTAATTCGTGAGCTGCTGTGCAAAGAACAACCTATCATATGTTGATAGTAATTTTTGTATTAACAATAAATTTCATAATAATAACCAAGCTCTATTACTGAGCTAAGATTATTGATCCGTATTACTTTATTTATACTCATAACTGACAGATAACTTGGAATTTGAATACATAATAAGTAATGCAAAAGTTTGACTCGATGCAGCTTTTCGTGGAAAATAATATCCAATAAAAAATTTGGCTTAAATAATGCGAATACCATGAAAGTTGTATATATTCGTTGAAATTTACTGACACGCTTTTTCCATTATTGAATGAGACCCAGTTAGCACAATACTGATTTAATAACCGATTGTTGCTCTCAAATCATGTGTTTCTACTGCATTTTGAGGTAGTTTGTGTCATAATTTGTGAAGTTATAAATTTTTGAACGAATGAAATAGCTAAAAAAAAAAAAAGGAAAAAGAAACAACTGTAGAGTAAATACAAAATACAATAGCAATTGTTGCATCACTACGCATCTACTATTATGCGTATAAAACAGTAATTTTATCAATCTTGACTGCAGCCCACGAATTAATGTTTACCTACTTTTACTTCTGAGACTATTGGATTTTTACAAAATTTTAATTTGATAAAGTCTACTGTATCTGTATTCTATGAAAAACTGTAAAAACTGATGTTTTGTAATTTTTTGTTTGGTTTTGTATACCACTTAAGTATAATGCCGTATATCATATAATAAATTCTGATCCCGTTTTTGCATAAACATTAATAATTGCATAACAATTAAATACTTTACCTGTTCATACATTAATTCAGTACCGATTTCAATACTTTTGTATCTCACTTTTTTCATGAAGTTTTTTCGGAAGTACAATTACACTCTCTTTTTATTAATTCTAGCATTTATACGTTGGCAATGTTCGGTGAGGGTGGTGGAGGGGGATCTTTATGTCAGAAAACCAGACAGTTCGGATTGGGACTGGCTATCGTATTTTCAGGTGAATTTCGTATATTTGTATAAATTTGTGAAATTCACGAGGACAATAAATGTAATAATAATTATCGTTTTTTTCATAGCAAAGATAGAAAAGTAGCAAACATATATTATCATAGTCGTCAATCGCAATTAACAAGTATTTTCATAATCGTATGTTTTTTTAATTGTATTATGTGAGAATAGGCAAATCCAGCAAAAATTATAGTAATAATTATTTTATATTATATTGAATGATACATTGAGATGTTGTCTTTTTCAAATCGCTTTACACCTATAATAACCTAACTTCAGTTTTATATGATGATGTACATTTGGTAATTTATAATATTGAATTGAAGAAACCTTTTAATCTAGGCCTTCGGAATCGATGTTTGGATTTCGATCGTTGTAACTATATTTATTACAACATTGTTTGTAACTTTCACAAAAAAAATGAGGTGTGAAAAAAACAAACAAAGTTTTTTTGCTACATTCATCGAAGCGTGGAACGACATTTTTACAATATTTTGTTGTCAATCTCCTTCAGGTAAATAAACGTTTCATAATATATTGTAGAAATATCTCATAATTTATCGTGTTAATTTTTTTATTTTTAAGGAGTTCAACTGATAAAAAAGTAAACAAGGTTATCTTGGTTTTTGCACACTGACCATAAATAAGAATTTATTAAAAAACTCGGAATTTTTCGCTCACACAAATTGAATCAAATCGCGTGAAACTCGTTTCTTCTTGCCTTCAAAGGGTTTCTACTTTTCTCTGGGAGGATTCACGTTTTCAGGGGGGGAGGGAGGGTTGCGAAATCAGGAAAAAAGGAAGAATAAATGATTTAAAAACAGCAAGAGATTCCAGTAGTGAAAAAAAACCAGTGTAAGAAAATCCGAGTTTTTAGTGTAATACAAATGATTTTCCACTTAATATTGGCGAGGCAAACGTTTATTTTATTACCGGAAACTATGTTTATGGTTAAATAGTTTGAAATTTGTCCGATAGTTTATGTATTAAAGTAAATATCGTGTATTTCATGAAAATACTTATTTATTTCATTATTATTAAGTAAGCGTTATTTGAAACAATTTCTTCTCTTGGTTACAAAAAATAATTAAACAATATAGAATTGCTTTTTTTCCAGAGATGCCTTCATTTTGGTCAATGAAAATATTGCTTTTAATTTCGCACATAACCACTTTCTTGATTTATGTTTACTACTGTGCCATTTTCATGATTTACCTTACGGTTCCACGCAATTATTTGCCGTTTGATGACGTACATGGTTTTATTGAGGACGGTTCTTTCAAAGTGGTTTTTCTCGCTGAAGGCGGAACAGGAAAACGATTGTTGACCTCTAGTGATGAAACAACAATGCGACTTAGAAAAAACCTTTACCAAAAACAATTGCTGAAGCATTCAATCAGGTACGGGGAAAAAACAAAATCAATTCAACGTTTAGAAAAAAGCCTTGCATTACATTACACTGCACAACAAAATGTCGCGAATACAACCGTTATTCCAGGTTTGCAAGGGGTGAGTGGCATTCTATGTCAGCGAAAATCTTTATCAAATGACTTTATCTAAAATTCCATGCAAAGTTATTCCGATAAAGACAGGATTTTATACGCAAGTGGGAATGATCATGAGTAAATATCATCCGCATGTGAAAAAATTCAACCACGTGTAAGCTAGCTTTGTCTTCATTAAATACCGGTCACATATATATTATGTATATATGTACTACGTGCAATATATTGTGGTCACTTTCAAAGTAAAAAAAGGGTACAATCTTTTTTGAAAGAAAATATTCAAAATTAGATCAACACACAAGATCATAATTCTGCAAAAAAGAATTCGTTCATTATTCTAAGCACATTACGAATTAGTTATGTGCTAAAAGAAAAACTGTATTTGGACGTGTAACCAGTATCTTATTATGTGTTTTGGAAATGAAGTAAAATTCTGCTATGGGTTACATATCTTCTGATCGAAGTTTTCTTAAACATAGCCCCATGGAATTCACCTTCGTAGTAAAACATTTCCTAAAATATATAAAATTCTTTTATTTATTTGTCAAACGTCACTCATTGTCAGTAGTACTCAAAATTTACATAATTTGTTAATGTTTAATATAACTTGTTTTATGTACTCAAGCACAGTTAAATATTTATGTGTCTATTAAATACAGTTAACTTTCAGTATCAGTCCTTTTAATACGTTGAGTCCCGAAAAACATCCATAAGATAGTTAAAACTTTCAACAATCTCAAGATTTGATTATACATCGAGTAATCATCGTCTTCACGAGCAGAAAAAATTTTTTTCTATCAATGTCGCCAAAATCCAAAAAGTATACCGACATTCTATTAGTTGGGTACCATTTCAGTGAAGAGCCAAAAATCGATATTTTACGGCTCCAAAAAAGTATTTTTTTTAACGTGATCTAGTTTTGTCTATGACAAAACTATGAATGATAATCATTTCATTATCATCACCAACAGAACAAAAGACATTGTAATGCTACACCTTTGTTACATTGTTATTATATGATAAAAAACATTTATTTTGCATTGACGAAAAACAGTCTATCGATTTCGTATAGCATCCGGAATTTCCATTTCTAGAATTATCAAACACATCCGAGAAGAATTTGATTACAACCTTACTGCGAAGGCAATTGATTCGCAAACGTACGCTAATGAGTTTACAACTGTCGCTCCAGTTTTGATGATTTTAATCGGAGGACTTATTTTAGCTGGGGTTTTTTTTTTGCCTTGAAATCGCTTATCGTCGATCGCGAAGGAACAGAGTAGGTTTCTTGCATTGATTGAGGTGTTGGAATTTCCACAAATCCTAATTCAAAAGTTTGCACATTGACAGAATACAGTTATCGATTTTCGCAGTAGTTTGTAAATTTTTCGCACGTTTTTACATTTATTTTAATAACTCTTAAGGTTTCCGCACAAAAATCGTACTCGTCAAGAACATTTATTTATGGAATTGCGGTGAATAATAAATGACTTTTTTTAGTACTTTGCACGCTGCAAGGTTATGATTTTCGTAGGTTTTTGAAAAAGTTCGTGTTTCATAATTATTCGGGTGTAAACAAATTTCTCCAAAAACGAAATATTTATTATTTTAATGATAGATATGTATTACGGAAGAAAAAAAAAGATATAAAATGTAATTCGACATGTACGATACAACTTTTTGGCAAGATGAATTCATGTATGCTAGATAAATATGAGATTAAAAGTCACTGTACCTAAATCTCCCAAAATCTGGAAACTTTATACAGATAAATGTTTGCGTGTTTCATTATGAGAAACAGATGTCAACTCGACATTTTCAAAAGATTTCCAATTATATACATATCGATTTTCCCTTCGTAAATATTCATTCCTTGATGTATAAAAGTAGGAATAGTTTTCAAGTTTTTAATGTGAAATTTTCATGTTAAATATAGCTGTTTTATGTCGTAATGTAAAAGTATTCAGCATGTATTCTGCGTGAAAAATAAACGAAAGTATCAAACTCGAAGATTTAAATTATTATCATCTAACTGACTAATCAATAATGTATATTCCAAATCTAATTTTATTTACAACTAAGTAACAGAATTTTGACTCATCTATAATTCATAAAAGCCAGACGAGTTCCTCTTAATTTCTTATGCACGTGGATGATCGAAAATAAAACTTTCAGTTTTTATTTCTCTTGTGATGAATGTGAAGAATGTGGTGATGGAGATTTTTTCTGCGAAGTTTTATCGCATTTCAAACAATAAAATTATGACAAACTTCAGATCGGTTTCGGTTTTCTGAGGCCAGAGATTTCACGATTTATCGATGCATGATATTCCCTATTTTTTTATTCATTGTTCGTGATTTCGAACAACTATTGAAAAAACTATTTCCGCGAAACTGGAGTCTAAATTCTAAATATATGCATGTTCAGCAAATCGACTGAAGTTGCAATAAAATAATATACCAGGTTTGAAAGTAACACGTTTCTGTAAACGTTACATTTTTTACAGTGGCGAGGGAGTAACGCGTTACATTAATTAAAAAGTAATGATAACGGGATCGAGTCACTTTTTATCAGTAACAAGTATCGAAAATCCCGTTATTTCACGTTACTTTTATCAGTCTTTTTAAGTTTTCAAAACTATTTGTAACTTTTTAAGGAACGTTCTGAAACCATGATGTAAGTAATCTTTAACGCCGTCATTTTCGAATAAAAAATTCTTCATTCATGATATTTTATTGAATAAAGTGGAATATTGGTAATTTGTATACAGATACTGACAAAGAAAATGCTTTTGTACTTTTCATTATAAACTTTCAAACATTCAAAGCGTAAAATTTTAGAAGACCACATGAAAAAACATAAAACTACTTAAAATCTATAGATCACAAAATCTATAGCACGATTTTTACGATCTATAGATCCTGCTAGAAATTTTATGAAAAAGAATGAATACGAAAAATTTAAAAAAATTCGAAAAATACTAGATTCAAATTAGTTTCTCATAAAAGCTATTAGATTCTTCAAAAATTATGTAATTCCAGAAATCAAAAACTTTTAATATCTCGAGCATTTAATTCTAAAACAATATGTGTACTTAAGTCCGTAAAAATACCAGAAAATTTTTGAAATCGTAAAAGTCTGTGAATAATATATAAATTTTAAGGGCACTCTGAATCAATAAAGAAACTGTTTATTGCAAAATCCATCGAAGTACTTCAAATATTTTAAACTTTCAATTTCACAGAACCTCCTTCTGGAAATTTGAAAAGATATCTTTAAAAAACTAAAAAACTCAACAACATTCTCTAACAAGTGTAAAGCCTGAAGTCTGAAACTGAAATCGAGATTGCAATAGATTTTTCAGAAAGGTAATCGAATTTCACTCTATACTTATCTCATCTGTTTTATAAGTGAAACCTTAATTAACGGATATTAATTTTTTCCAATCACAGTTTTCGTTGGTGATGTACAAGAATGAATCATTAGCCTCCCTTTCACCAAGTCGCAGTGGCCCAGGTGGCAAAGCGTATGACTCATTGTAAATCCTGAGGGCGATGAATATGAATTTTTTTTTTGTTAAATTATTTATGTCACGTTTTATGCTGAATTTGATAAGAATTGTGATTTTGACAGAAATTAGATCATGTTGAAATGATATGAAATTTTAAATTTCAGGATGGGGGAGAAGAAAATCAATCATAAGCAGGTGTTCAAAAAACTCATAGGTATGATGTTATATTATACCATAAAATATGTAATGTACTTACTTTTTTTTTGTACTTTACGTCATGAAGTACATACTTTTGGGTGATAAGTATCGTAAGAAGATTTGAAACACAGCCTTTTCTCGCAACGAGCAGATTTGATAAAAACAATTTTGTCATTCAATTTTTTACGAACGAACACTGTTTTTGCATCTTTGAAATCAAGGGAACAACTATAACAATTTCATACTTACATTCGGATTATTCGGAACAAGTATTTATGATAAATTGTGAGAGAAAATTCGGAGTGAATACTCGCATTTGTTTGAGAAATTTATGTGTAGTTGCAACGGTACATTATCTCGCAGCGAAGCCACAATATTCTTGCTAACGAGTTTGGAGACTTTCCATTATTCCTAGCTATATATTTTTTTAAAGTCTCTCTTTTCCGAACGAAAGGACAAGACAGACAAATTTTTGCGATAAGATATGAGAAGTCGTCACCTGTATATTTTCCGGAATTCACAATCAGCTTTGGTTTTAAATACCATCGACTGTGTACCACTTTTTTTTGGGGGGAGGGGGGGGGTAATAGATGAATTTTCATCCTTATAAAAAGAATTTTTTTGAGTGGGATCATTATTTCCGTAGTCTCTTTGTGAAACATGGGTGTTCTTGAATCGGAAAATCATGGAAAATATCAAAAATTCCGCTAGTTCTAGTAAAAATACAATCATTAAGAACAGTAATAGTAGCAAGTTAAAAGACAAGCTATCCATGACAGATATTACAAATTCTATGAAAGTCACTTGGACTTTACTAGAGAAATAAAATTTGACTGTTCCGAAGCCATCGTACGCGAGAGGTAATTTTGTTCGAGTGATTGGTGAGGGATTGAGTGAATCCATCAAACATTATTTTGGAGAAAATGTTATTTCGATGGAAGAAGATTTGTTTTTTGTTGACGAAGTCGTGGATTCAGCTTTGTAGTCCCAGGTAAATACTTATCTTTTTTTTTAATATCAGCATGTAAATTCTGATGAAGAATATATATTTCTTCACATTTTCAAAAATTCTGTATGATTTTTTGCTCATGAAAATTTTGCAGCGAAGTAATAAAAGTATTTATAAATGTTTTTCTAAAAAAAGGTGATATGTGAAGTATTTTTTAAAGTATAAATCAGATGCTGTAACTTTAATTAGCAACAACTTTGGCTGTTGTAAATTTTATGTTTAAAATTTAAATATCTGGTTGCAATGTCGGTTTTTTCTATCTCTGCTCACAGCAAATATATCGTCTTATATTATCAAATTTTCCACTCTTATCATTAAGGCGACGCAGAGGCCGTTTTCTCCGCCTCCTCCTTCCACTCATTTGTTTTCCGTTCTACGCGTCTTTCTAGCACTTCAGCAGCCTCTGTGTCCCCTTCACAGTGCACTGAAAAATTTTCTGATGAATAATTCAATTCTTTCGATTTCACTGATTCTCCAAAGGATTTGTCACTTGAATATAAACAGAAAGTCGTCGCTTTCTCTAGAAAGAGTCCTAACTACAGCATTAAAACATTGAATCGTGCTTTTTCAAAATTAAAAAGAAAAGAGACGCTAGAAAAATGGAAGCAGGACGTAGAGCTTGGAGAAAACAGCTTTGGAAAATTAACACTCATCAACTCGGGAACATATGAGCGCTTTAAAGATGCCAGAGCAAATCACGAACAGGTTAGAGTATTTCGAGATACATTTGAAAACTCGGAATTTTCGACTTTGAAATATAAATTGTGTTTAATAAGTCCACATTTTTTAATATGATCATGTAAAATGAACTATCGATAATTACAATAAATTTTTGATAAATGTCCCTCAAATATAGTTGACTTTTGATTACTGTCTTCTTGCTGCAAATTAACCCTGATAGAAGGAACAACTATGCTGTGTTGTATAAATATCTATCAGTTCAATTGTTTAACACAATAGAACCTCGGGAACTATCAATTATTTAAACGTAAATTCGAATTAATGTTTCAAAATGCTGGTGAAGTGAAAAAAAAACAATGCAAAAACGAATAAAATAGTTGTGGGTCACAACGAGAATTTTGCAACAATGGGCAATGACAGCGGCCTTTCTCTTATTAAACGAGAATTTTTCCTTTACTGCGAGTACATCCCTTGGCCAGAAACTAACAAAAAATATAACATAAGACAGCGGAAAGTCACCATATTTATCAGCAAAAATTACGTGGCTTCGCGGGAAGAAACACTTGCAGCAAAAATTTCAAAAACAAACGCGAGTATTATTTTCAAAGTTCTCCTCGAAATTTGTCATAAATACAGATCAGTGAGCATCGGGGATGTGAGTTTACCGGTCAAAAAAAAATGGTTCAGGTCATGGTAATTTCTGACAGTCATTTACTGTCATTTACGGTCAAACTTAAAAGCTCTTTAATTATAATTTACCGTCAAAGCTCGTTTCTGGTCAGTCATTACTGGTCATGACCCGAAATTCGATGAAAAAATGTGAGTTAACGTAACAGACCAAACGATTTCCAGCAATTCCAGGTGAAAATCAACAATCTTGTTATTTCACATTTCATAAATGGCTTTTTAATTTTTTTCAGAAAATACTCATGAATGTCACTGTACTGTTGAGTTCGCTGGACAATATACAGTATGTCCAAAGTCAGCGAATCATCAGAAAACCATCGATGCTTCATGAAATTTTGAGACACTTTTTGGAAATTCGCGAAATTTAGGGAGTTATTAATAATTCAGTTTCGTCTACTTACCATTCGGAAAGGCGGGGCTTTTGATTGAAGCACCTTCTCTTTTCACCCCTTCTCTTTCTAAGCCCACTCTAATAGAAAAGTGGGGATAATTGAAGTGTGTGATGGAATACAGAATAATGATGTCTCTTATTTTGAAAAACAATTTTTACTCTGACTCACATGTGTGTTAGTTAATAGTTAATTTCATAAAAATTCGACAAAAAAATAAAGTTCCAATAACCAACGAGATGAACATTTTTTCAAGTCATTTTTGAGTACGTAATAATTTTGACCGTCATAATAATTTTGACCGGTAAGATCATCTGACGGTCAAAATTGGCCAAACCTTTCTTGTCGTAATTGACGGTCATGACCAGTAATTTACCGATGAATTTACTAGTAAATTTACCGCCTCACATCTCTGGTCAACATGCTAGTATGAAATAGTTTACAAAACCGTTTGCTTGATTTCTAAGGTGCAAAAATAGTGTTGGTTCAAAAAAAAATTTGAATAAAATGACCCATTCTCATACAGTTCAATATAGTCTCACTGCTGCTGGGACATTACTTCCTTCTGTTTTTTATTCATGCAAGAAACAAGCAATAATTTTGGGCCCAGAGTCGCAAAAACAGTTAAACAATTAACGTTAAAATATGGAAATTTGTAAGTAACTTGCTTAAAATCTGAGAAACTTACGAAAGAGCTTTTTGTTGAGTATTCGCAAAAAGTACTCAAACCCTATGTTGGCGAAGAAAATTTTCTGTTGTTGGTTGATTCTTGGGGTGGGCAATCTAATTCTTTAATTTACAATGAAGTTTTTAGTAAAGATTCGGGCGAAGTATCTTGTGATAAAAAACTAAAAACCATACCGCCTAAATGTACCCTCTTATGTCAGCCTTGCGAGTTTAATTTTTATCACCAGATGAAAAATCTCATGAAAAAAATTCAAAATGCGTCAGATCTTTCGAAAAAAACGCGAAATAAATTCTCGCGAAGATGCGATTAAAATTAAGTCGATCATACGTCATCAATAGAGCGCACCTATATTTCTGAAAATGGTCGAGTACACGTGGTATGCGTCGAAGTTATTGCTCGATCGAAAAAACCGATTTTTTAAATGTGAATCAAGTATGTTTCCTAATTACTCTGACTCGTGAAAACTGCGATTGTGATGGAGTTGTTTTTATCAAATATGCTCATTGCGAGAAGAGGCTGTATTTCAAATGCTTCTACGATAATTATCACCCAAAAGTATGTACTTCATGACGTAAAGTACAACAAAAAAAAGCAAGTGCATTACATATTTTATGATATAATATAACATCATACCTATGAGTTTTTTGAACACCTGCTTATGATTGATTTTCTTCTCCCCCATCCTGAAATTTAAAATTTCATATCATTTCAACATGATCTAATTTCTGTCAAAATCACAATTCTTATCAAATTCAGCATAAAACGTGACATAAATAATTTAACAAAAAAAAAATTTATATTCATCGCCCTCAGGATTTACAATGAGTCATACGCTTTGCCACCTGGGCCACTGCGACTTGGTGAAAGGGAGGCTAATGATTCATTCTTGTACATCACCAACGAAAACTGTGATTGGAAAAAATTAATATCCGTTAATTAAGGTTTCACTTATAAAACAGATGAGATAAGTATAGAGTGAAATTCGATTACCTTTCTGAAAAATCTATTGCAATCTCGATTTCAGTTTCAGACTTCAGGCCTTCCCCTTGTCCATACTTATAAATACAGAAAGAAAACACGCAAAGAAAAAGAAGCGTAAAATATGAAACATTTAACATTTACCTAATTCATGAAATTCATACAGCAATATATAAAAGTTATGAACGATCCTTGAAATCATTGAAAAACTAAAAAATTCGAAAAGTGCTGTGAGAAGTAAAAATCTATCGAGACACTGTTTTCTGAAAAATCCTACAAAACACTGAAAATTTCATTCCGTTCTAATTACAGAGGTTAAAATTCTTGAAAAGTATACCAATTTTTACAAAAATACTAAAAATATGTAAAAATACTAGAAAATTCTGCAACATTCTATCATCCTTGAAAATATGGATAGTTTTATAAATACTGAATAATGCTTTAAATCGTAGAAAAACTTAAAAATTTTTTAAAAAAATCAACAGAAATAGAAATTCACAGTGACACCATTTGCTAAAAAATCCTCTCAAACACAAATAATATAACTGACTTCGAATTCTTGAGCATGAAATTCTTGAAATCTACATACCAATGTACAGAAAAATAGTACGAATCGATAAAGATACTCGAAAATCCTGCAAAATTTTGTACATACTCAAAAATACAAAAATTTCAATAATTCTTAAAATCTTTGTAGATAAGATTCTCTTAAAAATCCATCACGTACATTTAAAAATTTTTCCCTGCAGCTAAGATTATTAGTACAAATTTATAAAAATACTAGAAAATCTTGCAACATTTTATAGTGGAAAATACGAAAAGTTTCAAAAATTCTAAAAATCTGGGTAGATAAGATTCCCTTAAAAATCTATGGCATATATTTGAACATTTTTCCCTGCAGCTAACATTGCATGAATGAAATAATGCCATACTTATTCAGACATTTCTCATACTTGGAAAAAATATAAAAATTTCAACTAGCTGATTGATTTTTTTCTCAGGGTCAAAAAGTACATATTAAAAAATACTTAATGAATTTCTTCGCTTTAAAAAATGATGCATGGAGGGCTCGTACTAACATACAATAGGTCTCGAAAATATGTTTTGTTCGAGCAAAACGTTTTGTTGAAACTTACAGAAAATCTTATACGTTTAATATTTTTCTGTCTCAAACTATTTTATTATTCTTTGAAATAAACAGTTTGCAGAACAAAACAACTAGTACGTTGATGTTGTTTTTTCATCCTTAGTTTTTCGATGTCTTGTTATATACTTTCTTTTTAGACCTCTACGATAAAAAATAATATTGATATAACATTTTTTCAAAAGTGCAGTTATATTTCACATACCTTGTACTGCATATTCGTAAACCATTAGATAACCCGCAAGTACATTACTTTTTTTGTGTATTACATATATTCTGCATTCCAATATATGGATTCGCAGATAAACGTTGACAATAATTCAGAAAAACTTTTACATCTTCTAGGTCTTTAGAAAGGACGTTTTGATCTCGATTGTTTTAACGATAATTTTCGCTACAGTGCTTGTAACCTTGACCAAAAAAATCAGAGGCGAAAAAACCAAAAAAACATTTTTTGTGACCATTGTTGAATCTTATCACGATATTTTTGCAATATTTTGTAAACAATCCCCATCAGGTAAATAGACATTTATAAGAGCTTTTCATGAGCTTCAAGACAGAATTTTAAAACTTGTTGGTATTCATAAACCAAGCAATGTTTGTACTTTAAAAAAATAAGAATTTTTTGAAATTTTACAGATGTACCTACGTTTTTTTCGATGAAACTATTGTTTTTCATCGCGCACGTTACTGCTTTAATGATACACGTTTATTACTGTGCATTTTCCATAAGTTACCTTACGATTTCACGTTCGGAATTAATTAATGACTTGGATAGCTTCGTTAATGATGGTTCCCATAAAACTGGTTGTTCTACAAGTTGACCAAACATTTGCATCTTCTTTTCATTACAACGATGAGGCAACGATCCGACTAAGAACACTTTTGAAAAAATCTCTACCCGAAACTGCTACTGAAGCATTCCAACAGGTTCAACAAAATGATAATTCGCTATACATGTTGAATAAAAAATTTAAACTTACATTTTTAGATATATTCCATGATTTGAGCCACGATTTTCAAAATAAACCCAATCGATTGCTCAAAGCCAAAAAAACCACTTCTTTTTAGAGTATTAATTTTTATTAAATTCTCTAGCTTTCGACTGTAATCCGGTGTCCTCATCAGGAGTCTCAATCTCTGTTCCTCAACCTTTACCAGCACAACCACGTACTGCCCTTTTCAGGCGAAAATCTGTCCCATTGTCAACAAAAACTTACATTTTTTTCAAAAACTGAGAAATGAAACTCTGAAATATACCCAAATGCTAGCACCGACTGTGCCTAATTGTAAGTCTCGTACTACAATGAAGTCTACAATAAAGTCTCGTACTACATTGTAGTACGAGACTTAGGCACAGTCGGTGCTAGCATTTAGATATATTTGAGAGTTTCCTTTCTCAGTTTTTGGGAAAAATGTAAATTTTTATTGACGATGGGACAGATTTCCGCCTGAATTGGGACAGTACGTGGTTGTGCTGGTAAAGATTGAGGAACTGTGCTGGAAAAGGAGATTGAGACTCCTGATGAGGACACCGGATTAGTGTCGGAAGCTAGAGAATGTAATAAACATTGATACTCTAAAAAAAAGTGGTTTTCTTGGCTCTGAGCAATCGATTGGGTTTGTTTGAAATTTGACGGAGCGATACCACATCCATTAGATTTTCAAAATATTTTAATGCTTAATTGCAACCATGCTGGATTTTCAGGAATCATATGCATAGAATTTTTGCAGTTTATTTGAATTTTTTTATTGCGAGAACGCACTCGATAATAGTCAATGAAAAAACGACTTTATTTTTTTTTTTTTTTAATAAATGACAATTGATTTATAAGACATTAACACTCAGAGAACGGGTTTTACATGAAATGCTAAAATTTTTTCAAAATGAATAAACCTTATTCGCTGCGTTTTAGTAGAAAATATTATTTACTTTAAGAAAATTCATGAAAATTCGACGAAATTTCCCAATAATAATTTTGTATAAATAAGTACTTTTGATATTTAGAAATTCTTTTATTACAAGCACCTATATTCTTGAATTCAATTACTTCATTGTCACACATATTTTATTTGTTTCCAAAAAACACATCTTCTAAAAATATTTGCCTTCATGGAAATGGTCGGAGTAATTTGAAACCATTTGTAATGCTGAATGATAGTTCGTATATTGTTTTATCATTTACAAATATTTGTCCTTTTTGTCAGCTTTTTAATTTAGGTTCCAAATTTTTTGTTGCTATCAATGACTTCATTACGAAAATATTTACATAGATTTACTGTTTTTGTTGTCATATTTATAAAAATTTCTAAGTCTCTAACAATAAGGTGATAAAGTAGTGTTTCTCTCATAATTTGCAAACACGATATTTATAGAAACATTGGGAAGTCGTTAACTGGTTGAATAGTTTCAACATTTTTCGTTTATCTACCAATTTTTAACTTCATCTTAATTATTACTTCACAATTCCTTTCATACCGGTTTAAATAAATTTTATATCAACAGAGAAAATATTTTTCGTTGAAAAACCATGCATTCAGATAATGAATTTGAATATAATAGAATTTGTGACTCGTTAACTTGCACTTCAAAATATTTCAACTTCACAACAAAATTGAACTTCATCAGAAGAATAAATGACTTTTTGTAAAACACGCAAGAAAAATGTACTTCGAGGACCTGTATGGCAGCATTGAATACAACCATTTACGACTGGCAAATGCTTCAGTCCCTGAAAACACGCACTGAAGCAAAAAACTACGCACTGAAGCATTGCTCCAGTAAGTGTCTCCAGGGACTGAAGCATTTGCCGGTCGTAAATGGGCCTATTCAATGCGACCATACCAGTCCTCCAAGTACATTTTCCTTGAGTGTTTTGCAAAAAGTATCGTTTGCACCTCGGACCGTGAGACGTGACTTTGTTCTTGGACCAAATATCAGCCTCGGCTGCGCCTCGGCAGATAAATTGGTTCTCGCCCTAAAAGCCACGCTTCAGGTCCGCGGTACAAAATATACTATTTGTTTCCTTTAATCGATTTTTTGTTTGTTTCTTGTTGCACTAACTTCATCCTTGTAATTTAAATATGGTATCTCAGATACGTTACTTCCTTCTAGATTCAATTCCATTCAACCCCCCGTTTCTTTTTACCATATTATCGTTAAAAATAAACTCTAAAAGTCTAAATGCTTATTTAGTTTATCGTTAATGATGCCAAAACTTTAGGTCTGTAAGGAGAAAGTTGCTTTTCGAACTAACGAACAACTTTATAAAATGTTGTTGCCCAAAATTAAGTGTGAAGTAACTCCAATCGAGATAGGGTTTTTCACATACTTTGCGATGATCATGAGCAAAAATTATCCTCATGGGAAAAAATTCAACTATGTGTAAGTTATAACTGATATTTTACTATTCATACTCAGTTTTACATATTTGTCTTTTTTTTACTTATACAGCTGAGATATAATATTTAGGTAAATGTATAACATACGATAAACGTTGGTTATTTTGAGTGTTCAGAAATGACAAAGATTTTATCTTCACTACTGATTTTCCTATCAATTCTTAAATAACAAGAGACCTGAAAATGTAAGCTTGAAATTCCTAATTTCGTGCAGTAGCCAGAAATTTCATCATTTCGGAATCATCCAACGTCTGCAGAAGGAAAATGATCATAACGTTTCTGCGAAAGTAATTAATACGCAAACTGTCCCTGATAAATTAGAAACCATCGCTCCAGCTTTGATGATTTTATTCGTTGGAGTCATCTTAGCAGCGATTGTATTTTCCCTTGAAATCGCTCGTCACCGATCACGACGAAACAGAGTATCACCGATTAATTGAGATTTCCGTTTTTTCAGCAATTCTCATTTTACAGTACTTGCACTCGTGAAAATATAATGTTATTGATTTTCTCTGGGGTGAAAAATCTTTCGTTGCATTTTGAGTGAGATTGTAAAAACCTTTGTTCTTGTCAGATGAAAAAAATACTTGTTTAGAACATTTATTTCCGGAAATGCGTTTTCAATGAATAATTCAGTCTAAGGTTATTTTTTCAGAGACAAGGTGTTAAAGAATTTGAAATATTTCGTGGTATTCCGTCAGTTGTATATGCAATTTATATAAATTAATTTAGGCTTTGAATGACTTACTTAACAGAAAAAGTTTAGCTCACAGAATCACATTTTAATATTAATAAAATCGTTACAAGGCGATCAGTTAACTATATTATATTCTGTGTAAATCAAATAATACACTTGTTTTAGACGAGTAAAAAAACATTTAATAATAATTTTTGCCTCTCACACATTAAAAATGAGCGTATTTAAACATGTGTCGACATACACAAATGAAGTATTTCAGGCCAACACGCAGGCTGCCGACCGTCATTTTCTCCAGCCTCCGTGTTAACCTTCAATACTTCATTTGCCATGTCGAAACAGTTTCAATACGCTCATTTTTAATGTTTTCGAGGCAAAAAGTATCGTTTGTACCTCGGAGCAATAACAGCCGATTAGAACTCACACTCGTTCTAAATCGGCTGTTTTTGCCCCTAGCTACAAAATATACTATTTTGATAAATTGACATGGTTTGTTTCAAAAAAGCAAATTTTCTTCTTTTCATTGTAAACACGTGTCATTATGACATTTTAGAATAGTTGTAACTTGTATGTTCATTATTTACTGGAAAATTATCGTTATTTGCGTTATTATACTACCAGGGTCGTTCCACCTGTTTTTTTAACTCGAATTTTTAATTTCTTCAGCATATTTTTCTTTTAGATTCTGCATCGAAGAACATTAGATCCGATTTTTTTTCTAATTTTTTGAAGCTTTTTTGAGAGATATGGTTTTTTAAGAACCTTAAGCTCTTCAAATCCTTCAATATCTGAGTGTGCGTTTCTCGAAACCTATCAGTCGCACAAAAAATTTTCCTTGTAATGAAAATTAGAATTTTTCGTTTAGTTTCAATAAATTTATAAATTGTTTACAGTAATTCGAAAACTATAGACTATTTTACGACGAAACAACAAAACGTGAGATTTTTAGACGCAAGGTAGTTTTGATTTTTTTTTCACCAAATAATCTGCGAATGATTGAGAGGATTTAAGGATTTTCTATTTAAAGGTATGTATAATCGTTTGCGAATAATTAATTTTTAGTTGCCGGGTTCGAGGCCGTCGCGATTGCAAAACGGAACTGCAGTTCGCACGTCATAAAAATCCATGAGGAAAATCAATTCTTACGTTTTCATCATTGAAACAATAAATCTATAAAAATTATTTTTAGGTTTGTCTCGTTCTGGAAGCACGACGACACGTGACGACAACGAAAAAATTCATTATTCGCAAATTAGTACAAATACCACCGAATAGAAAACTGCTAAATCCTCGTAATTCGTTGCAGATTATTTGGTAGAAAAAAAAGAAAAATCAAAACTACCTTTCGTTTAAAAATTTCACGTTTTGCTGTTTAGTTGTAAAATTGTTTATAATTTTTTGAATCAATGTAAACAATGTATACATATACTAAAACTAGACGAAAAATCCTAATTTTCATTAAAAACGCAAACTTTTTGCGCGACTGATAGGTTTCGGGTAACGAGCACTCAGAAATCGAAGGATTTAAAGAGCTTGAGTTCTTGAAAAATCATATTTCTCAAAAAAAACTTCGAAAATAAAAAGCAAAAATACGTATCAAATGTTTTTTGATGTAGAAACGAAAAAAAATTCTGCCGAGGGAATTTAAAATTTGAATGTAAAAAACAGATAGAGCGATCCACCAGCAATTTGGAATATGTATTTGTGGTGTTACATTTTCATGTGGAATATCTCTGCGTTCAATGCGTGTAAATGTAAAAGTTTACAAAATGTATTTTGGGTGGAAAATAAATGTAACAAAGGAACCTACGATTTTCAATAAAAACAATACTCCTTAATTTTTGACGGGAGAAATGAAATGAGAATTATGCTGATATGTACTAACGTAATAAATATAGTACACAGTATTAATAGTGAATAATCGTCTCATTCCTGTCAAAATAATGCTGTAAAATAGCATTGCTTTAAAGTCGAACATCTCGAAATATCACTGGCAGCGATTAATAATTAGTTATCATTACGCATCATGTAATTTTAAATGTTTGGTGACAGTGGCGTGGGCTGAAAAAAATTCCCTCGGGAGCTTTTTGAATGAAAATATTTTTTATCGGTATTTTGTGATTAAAATTTTTGATGACTTGGTTTCGTAAGTAGAATTAAAAAATTTTCCATACTTCGTTATTGAAAAGTGACTTGAAATTCGGAGTAAAGAGTCACACATTTTTTGTATAAGGAGATTGAAAAAATTATTTTTATCCTACTTAATTCAATATTGAACATAATATTGGCTACTTTGAACAATAAAAACTATAAAAATGTAAAGAAAGTAACCAATGGTGAAAAAATTCCATTATTCCCCTTAATGGGAAAGATCTTTCTGAAAGAATAAAATTAACTTCGAATAATAAATGTAGTTTGAAAATTGTTAATCACGAACGAAAAATGTTCAAGGTCTTATTATCAAATTAAGAAGAATAATGTTAGTAAGTAACAAAAATCTTATGTTGATCATGAAATAAATTACAGTGTTTGTAATAAAACGTATATTGTTCTGACATTCAAAAAAGCGTTTTGTGGATAAATGTAATGAAATTCATAGTTAGATAAGAAATAGTTTGTTACAAGTGATTTTAAAATTCAGAAATCTCATATACTCTGAGAAAATGTTAGAATCTTGAATCCAGAAAACAATATTTTGTTACACGGATGTCAAATGCAATTGGTTGCATTATAAAAAAAAACAAACGATTGATGAACAAAAAAATGTAAACAACTGACATGAAGTGTCTGATAGTCTTTTGTTATATTTAGTATTTTGTTATATTGTCTGATAAGAGAAAGAAGTCAGTTGTATAAAAGTAGACTCTCTACCCAAGTATTTAAAATGTTCATTATTAAAAAATTTTTATACATCGGCAATACAGTAATGTAAGTTGACATATGCCTTATGTTTATTAATAATGCCTTTTATCAATAGGATCATGCACTCATGATAAAAACGTTGGAAACAATGAAAGAAAAAATAAACAAAATTCTCTAGATAATCGAAAAAACTTTAGTATCTCAACAAAAACCCAGTGATAAAGAAGCTAAAACATTTCTTTTTTTTTTTCTTTTAAATATAAAACACAATTTTTTTAGCGTATTGAAAAACTCGAATATCTTTTTTGATTTGGAGTTTTGTAAGAAATTTCAAAGGACTGTTCGACTCCAAAAAAAAATGAAGGAAATATTAAATAGAGTCCGGTTTGTGACTTCAACCTCCACTTGTCAAGAAATCGCAATTATTGTTTAAATTTCAGGCTTAAATGACTTTTTAAATTTTGAGTTTTATAAAAAGTGAAACAAAACTTTTCGACTTGAAATTGAATAAGAAATACAATTTACTCTTGCATTCGGTTCTTAGACCATATTCTTCATATTCGTCAGACAGATGGTGTACTTTAGAAAAGTACAACAAGGTAATCATTCATTCAAATAAGAACTAAATGCTTGCAGAAAAAAGTACGACTCTTAAATCAATAAAATTTTTATTCACATTGAAAGGGCTGCGACGCAAATTTAGTTTTTTTGGAATATTATCTTAGTATATTCCCTTTTATAAATTTGGATTCTACGTTTTAAATTGAATTGAAATATAGAAAAAAGCTGTAATTTTTTAGAGAAATAGATAAAAAAAAGTGTAGAATAATTTTTTGAAATGCTCCGCTTCCAATAATGTTTTAGTCCGTTAAGGGGGGAATACCAATTAAATGATAAAAAAGGTCACTTTATTTCGGGCGTGGATAGAGAAAAAACTATTAATGCTCGGAATTTAAAATTTTGAATGTAGGTTGTGTGTTATATTTACCAACAATAAAAAAAAAAATTTTCGCAAAATTCCCATCCACTTTCTAGTTAGAGGTGCGAAAAAAAGAGTACCGCAAATTCGCGGAGGGACAAATTGCAAATCAACGGTTAAACTGATTTGCAGAATTTTTCTGCCAATTATAGAGGAAACAAATATATAGCACTTGATGAACGATTTTTTGGCAAAAACTGCGTTGTTTTTGCATAAAAGTTCGCAAATCGAAAAAAAAAAAACAATTAGTCAAATGATTTTTTATGTTTATTAACGAAAAAAATTTTTTTTTCAAAATTTGAAAACGTCCAGAGCTAGTAAATTTCATAACCAAACTATTTTATTCACCTTTTTTTGCTATAAAAAATTTTACTGAGGCCCCATCTGTCCCACCGCAAATTTGCCAACTCTTTTTTTGCACGCTTGTAATCACAGGCTGGATGCAAATTTCGGAACAAAATTTTTTTTTATATTGTTGGAAATACAACATACTACATACGTAAACAATTTAAATATTACTAGCATTGATAGTTTTTTTTCTATCCACGCCCCAAGTCAAGTGACCGTTTTTTACATTTAATTGGTATTCTCCCTGAATTTCTGATCACTCGGAGCAGAAATAATAGTATATTACTAAACACGAGAGCAAACCCTCATTCGACGGCCTGTACCGAAAACCAGTATAGAAATTTCTATGCTGTTCCTATAATGTACCGCTTATAGTATTTTAGCCTACAGTTCCTATGCTGGCTATGTTAGTCTGTACTGTTCTGTATTGTCCTATGCTGGCCTATATTATCCTTTACTGGTCTATATTGTCCTATACTGGTAATTAATTATCAAAAAGATTATAATTTATACAGATCAACAATAATTCCTATCGAAAGTTTTATTTATGATATAATTTAAAAAATCATTGTCAACAATTTTTTGAGTTTTTTTAGTTGCATTCAAGATAATTTTACTTGCATTCAAGATAATTTCCAAAACAAACTGGAGCTCGTAACTCCTGCTGTTTATGGAGGTTCTATCATCGAAAAACTCGCCCCTGTTCCATTGTCAAATAATGATACGCAGTAATTATTTGTTTTATTCAATGATCAATCCTGAGTTGATGAACCGAGTATATATTTTTCAATGATTTTGTGAATTGTAGAGAATGGATCTATGGAGAACGCGTTGAAGAATACAAGTTCTATCGTTGAGATGCTGAAACTGATTTTTCTTTTGAAACAACCAGTGAAAGACACTAGCGAAGAGTTGAATTGCGAAGGAATGGAAAAGCTTCATGAATCACTGCCAAAAGATGATTAATTCCCGAATCAAATTTGCTGTTTTCCCCGGTGCAGCTTACTGAAGAAAAGTATCTTTTGCCTTCCAAAGGAGCACTGGCGAATACGCATGAAAACAAATTTCTTTTTAAAAGTAAATCTTTCTTAACATTTCACGATTTCATTATATTCTTCAGGTACAAACATTACAAACAAACAAAAAATGCGTACATTGAAGCCACTCCGAAATCACTAATGTTTGCCATTTATTGTGAAATGTGTAAAACAGCCTCTGACATGTTGGAACTCATGAGAATATCTATCGTCGATGAAAATTCCAAGGTAAAATTTGTTTGCGAAAAAGCACACAAGTTTAGCAACTTTTGAATAATATTGTACAACTTTTTTTCAGACCGAATACGATCAGCGCCGTAACCACAGGGGTGCTAGGGGGGGGAGGGCTTAGCCCAGACTAAAATATTTTAAGTCACCCCTCCCCCCAAAAAATTGCACCAACCTCCAAAATTCTGTAACACATGAATTTTGACATACATACTCGTACCTTAATGAAATTTGAGAAATGTTTTGAGTCGCACGTAACATTTAGTGTGATGGAAGAAGATAGACCAATAATGAATGCTCAAAGCTAAATAATAATCATGTATTACAGAAATAATAAAAGTGTATGAGCTAGAAACCTAACTCTTAATTAACATGAGTATACTTTAACATATTCATTACAAATAAACGTAAAATAGTTAGACTTTTCAGGATTGTTGACTGTCGAAAGCTTTCAAGATGTGAAATACAGGTAATTTTGCAAGTCTTTTGTTTTCGAAAGCGAGAAAAGCTTAAGAGAAAAACGAGTTTGAAAATAGAAAGTCCCTTTGATTTTAACGAACAGTTCGACTTTGAAGCTTAAATTTTCTTGCAATACAATTATTTTACAATTTCGGGAGTAGGCTCAATTGATAGACAAAGTTTTCTATATTCAGTATTACTGGTAATCTCATTATTTATTTTTGGTGCTTTAAGGTACCTTTCCTCGTTCCACATCACATATTTTACCAATATTCATCGATAAATCACGGAATTTCACAAGACCAAAAAAGATATCCGCGTCAAAAATTTACATTGAGTTTTCGAGTATATTTCAATATTTCTGAAACTATTCATATTTTTCAGAATGTCAAAATGTTACAGGATTTTCTAATATTTTTTTTAATACAGGGTGTCCCTAAGTCCCACATACAAAAAAATTCATGGATTCTTTATTTAAATTAAATGTAATTAAAATAGTAAAAATCGAACTGCGAAAGAAACAGAAGTATAATACTTAGAGGACGCGTAGCAAGAGAAAGGGGGGGAGGGGTTAGGATTCAAACCTCTCTTAAAAAAAAAAAAAAAATCAATTTTTATGTATGTTACAGTAAAATTGGAAGAAATTCACATCGATAAATAGTCAAAACTGAAGTTATAAAATTGATGCATGGAAATGTTAGCAATATGTGGTATATTGATGAAAAAATAAAAATTAATATACATAGTACGACTCGGTACAAAATTTTAATTTGTAAAGTTGTTTAAACCCAGAGAATAATGAAGGGAAATCAAAATCCATGATAATAATAAACATATCAAGAACTTTGAATCTCATCTTAGCAAATTCTGTAAACCTTCATGAAATCCATGTAAAAGTAGATATTTGGAAATCTTTCGGATTATACATACCTTGCAAAAATACTTCAAGTAATAGAAATCTATGAAAAAACCGTTTTCTGACAAATCTCAACAAGTGCCTACGATCTATAAAATTTCGGAATTCAGAGCACCAAATTTTAAAAATACTTTGATAGCAATATGTATTACGTATGGCTATACTATAAATCAATGAAAATTCTAAAAAACCTGATATAATCTTTTAAATAATTTAAAAAATATGAAAAAACAAGAACCTAATAAATCATGAAAAATTCTTTCATGATTTTTTTATAAATCTATGAAATTACTGAAAATATTTTATAAGAATAATAATTTTGAATACATTAAAACTAGGTTGGTATAATTTTCTCAAAAAATTATGGAACTTTCAATGTTATAGAATATTTATTGAATACAGTTCTATACTATATGATTAAATAATAATGTAGGTACACGGAGAAAAAAAATATAAGAAATTTTAGTATACCTTCTCGGGCCAGAAGCATACCTCAGGCCCATAGCTAAAAATTAGTAGACCAGTATACTAAAATAAACAATATTTTATACCATGTTTATTATACCTTTGTTTATTATAAACAAATTTTTGGTAGACGTCCGAACAAAAATTATTCCATCCCATACTCAAATTTGGTATGCTAATATACTGATTTTTAGCTACAGTTCTGAGGTATGATTGCAGTCCGAGAAGGTATGCTAAAATTTCTTATGATTTTTTTCTACGTGTATGTGATTCTAGATTTCATTCAAGACATTCATATGGAACACATTCAAAATACATATATAATTCAAATAAAACTGTTACGTACGTGCCAATTGCCTCCGAACAATCCATGTGAACCCATGCGGAAGAAACAGGAGAAAAGCAATTCATCAGGTCATCATACGCTAATGTAGTCACCTTGGAAAGAATCGAATATCGATATTTATTCTTGCGTCGATTATCTTGGGCTTTTCGGTTGAAATCTGGTGAGCCTACAGCCATCTGTATCATTAAGTACCATTAAGTAACTACTATCTTTTTTGAATATGTCAAGTGTGAGTTCTTCTGGATAATGCTTTATACACTTTTTATAAACAATGTACGAAATTTTTCCTATCAATTCAACGCCTGATTAAATATGTTTTATTTGCTGAAAAAATAAAAAAAACATTTATGTTTTGTGATGTTACATGATTCTGGAACTCAGTGAAAGCTTTATTTTTCACCTTTATTCATCATTACAAAAAATATGCAAAAAATGCCCAATTTTTTTGAATTATTAAGTACAAGTAAATAAGCATTATCCGTGTATGTAATATGATATAAACACAACACAAAATTATTGTCTACACTTTGTCTAGTGAACACAAACATACATATATCTTTTTTCTTCTTCGGTGAATGAATAACTTGCCACATTTATCGTAGTAACTATCAAAGATGTAGTTTTTACTCGCCTTTCTTTGTTACATCATTTGTAGGCGACATCCTTTACCATACGCAACATTTTTGAATAGGATTCATCTTCCTTCCGGGGTCACATTGAAAATCTTCAGCGAATTCGCGCATATTCGAAAATGGAACGTTTACGCGAAATCTAGGTAGACTATGGACATCATTTAGAAAGACGCTAGAAATTGTATACATTCGATGTAAAGAGCACCTGAAAATAAATCATTCAAGTCACAACATTTCCCTTCTTATATTTGTTGTTTCTGATACATATTTATAGGTACAGTATGAATATACCGAATGTGAGCAGCAGATATCCAGAACAGTTGCTTTTGGTTGAATTCGTTCAGTCCAGGTAATATCTGTTCTTCATCATGATTCTTTGCCCATTCAGAATATGCATTGTAAGATGTTTTGATACAACCATTGTCAGCTATATTTTCACCTTGAGTTCTTTTACCATTGAACTGCAAATATGCATTTCCATTATAGTTATAAACAATGTTGTATGTTTAATATCTGTTACATTCGATGATTCGTGTATTGCTGAAATATTATGGGTACTGAAAACCACTATGATACAGAAATAGTGAAGTAATAGAAACAAATATGTTCTTATTTTTCTGAAACATCTGACTAAAAAACTTCGCGTTGAGGTAGTTTTATTACTTCAATTGTGACCATCTCCCCAAAGGTAAGAAAATTAACTTCAAAGTAAAAATGCAACAATCAAAACTCATGCTTCCTTCATTAAGAAGATCTCCAAAATTAATCCATGTTTTTCTAACTTGTTTTTTGAACTCATTTTGTGAATGTTTTTGAATCCTCGTTTGAATGAAAAGTATTATTCTTGTTGTTATTGTGTAATTTCTTCACAGTGAAAATATTGACATACTTTGTACGAAATTCGTACTTGAAAAAATATTTACGTATTTGCAAGATTCTACAAAAAAGACACTGGAATGAGAACTATTCGATGCAGTTCAGATGGAAAAATGATTATTAAGAATGTCTGCAATTTTCTTTCTTTTCCTACCTACGCAAAAATATAAACATAGACGTTTAGTAAAAGATATAAACATAGTAATCATAATTTACAAAACAAGAAACTCCCATTATGAATATTTAGTTGAATCGTGAATTAAATACCTTATTATAAGTAAAGATTCGAATCAGCACATAGTAAACCTAAAGTAAAACATCATTCTTCTGTCCCATATAAGACAATATCAACAGATTACAAGTATGTCGAGTGATATTGTAGGATTTGCAGGATTCAATGAGAATTATAAGACATATTTAGCATTTTAGAAATGACTTGAAATTTCTATTATTTGACTGAAATTTAGTGATTTATTATTTCTATTAATAATGAATTACCGTCATTCGATACGTATTTTCAGAATAATTCGCATACTGGTCGATAATGCACTTGGTTTTTTCCAGATATTTTTGTTCAGTTTCACTTTTCCGCCAATTTCTAGAATTTCCGTTTTCGTCTATCAAACGCCCTTGGTCATCGAAACCATGTGTTACTTCATGACCAATGATTTTTCCAATTGCACCATAATTAACGTAGAAGGGTCTGTCCTCGTTGAAAAAATCGCCTTGCAACATTCCAGCTGTAATTCCTGCAGTCACGACGAAAAATTATTTGAGATGAAAATAGACTATTGCAAATAAAATGAAATACATAAAATAAATTTATTTTATTTTTTTCATGATTTTAAAATTACATTTTCAGGTTACCCAATATATTTATAGATTTTTTTGCTATTTTATCACACTCGCGTGTAAGATCAAATCAGTTTTAGTCAAATTTCACGAAATTTTTTATGAAACAGAAAAACATCTCACCTATACAGTTAAAATTCGAATAGTAAAAAGCGCTTGTATCTGCAGCGTTACTGATATGGACCTAATGGTTTTGGATAACTGATTGCCTTATGCTCGCAAAGTACTTTTGAAACAAAAATAACGTATAACTCAGTTTGTTTTCTATGTAACTGTCTCCTTTTAACTCCAAATTTTCGTAATGTTCTTCAAGTTTCGTATCGTTCAGAAGTTCTTCGGGGTAAGCGACGTTAGTTATCATGGAGTTCAGTTTTATCAAGGCACTTTTTTTCGTATCTTCATCCATCCAGTCAATCTGTTTTTGAATAAGCGATGTTTTATTGCATTTCGTTGACCAAGAAAGATATGAGATTTTAAAACAATAAGTTACGACAATAGTACCTTGTCATTATGGTTTGTCATTTATTCAAAATGCAATAATTCTACCTTACCAATACTTATGAATTTCAGTTTCCCTATTTTTTGTCTTTTTTTACTTTAAAAGTTAGTTGAAAAAAGTTTTTTGTAATAATTCAAAGTAGTAGAAACAGGAGCTGAACGTAAAAATTTTCAAACTTAGATTTTCTCAAGAAACCCGGTAGGGTCATGAAGGTTTAGGTTAAAAAAAAAGTATTTTCCTCAACCGTAACATTTTCAGCGCTGAAATTTTAACCGTGAAAGACTCTTGATATGCCAAAAATACGTCCATGGTTATACGGGTGTCGCTTATTTTGGCGATGTCAGATATTTTTCCATTCCGAGGCTTTACATCAATCAATATATTTCAACAAAATTTTTTGTAAAGTTTGAAGCAAATCGCACATGATGTACTTTTTCGGTGCTTGTACAACATGGATAACAGCGATAGAAACATTTATAAAAATTTGGTTTTGAACATATCATAATACACTGAAACGATGACAAGTTTCAAACATTATTCAAAAGTTTTGCGCAAGTTTTGAATTTTTGGACATGTTAATCATGTCCAATTTGCATTACACTACACTGAAAATTTTTTTATAATGTTTTGATTGATTCAAAGCTCAGGAATGTTGAACGGTTCACTGCCTCGATAAAAATATACTTAGAAAATCCGACATTTAGCCCAAGTCTCCTCTACTGCTTCTTTATCGAAAACCAATTTTACATTGCGCTTTCAAAATGTTTCAGTACTTAAGTTCTGAAAAGACGACAAATGAAATCCCCAAGAGTTTCGCTCACTTATACCTTTTCAAGATTTTTTTAAACTGCCTCTTGATGTCATTCGCCAATTCCATAGTCAAGTTTTTGCTTTCTTCATTGAAATATTTTCTCACGTAAATTACTCCGACGCTCTGAGGAAAATATTTAGTAATATCAGAAAGACAATGTTCCCAACGTGGTGTTTCTCCAGACATGGCGATTCTTTTTTCTATCCATCGTGTTCGGATATTTCGTATTTCTTTACTCAAATTAGGAATTGAGTCTTCAACTACTCGCCAAATTAAGTAATTAGCCAATACTTTCTTAGTAGTAGAATTCATGACACCTTCGAATTTTTTGAAAAATTCGGGTAATCTCACGATTACTTGCTCACTTTTGTTTACATGAAAATCTTGTGCAAGTACATTGTTTATGTAGATCTCCCATGGAATCGCAGAATATTTTTCTTCAAGTGTTTCAATAGTTTCGAGGTTGTAGAATTTACCTCTATTTTGAATGTCTTTCGTAGAAACCATAATCTGTAATAAATAATTAGTCGTTCGATACAGTAACTAAAATACAGTTTCCAATAGTTTGGAAAAACATATCCAGTGCTAAATGTTCAAGCAGTACAGCTAGGTATATAGGTTGTCATAGAAGTTACATTACAAAAAAAAACCATGGATTTCTCATTCAATTATGATTCGAAAAGTCCTTCGCTACTTTTCATAAATCTCAAAATAAAAAAATTTATTCAAGCCTATAATTTAAACAATAAATGCGCTCTCTCGACAAGTGAGGGTTGACTTCACGAACCAAATTGTACCCAATTTTTTCTCATATTTTTCTGAGCCTAAAAGTCCTATGCCACTTTTCACATAACTGGAAAATTCAAAAATGTATGCAAATCACAAGTTCCAACCGTCAGATTTGTTTAATTTTAAGATCGAATACCTTTTTCAACTTTGAGTTTTGCAAAAAAGGGCAAGGGACTTTTCGACTCAGAAAAGTATGAAGAAAATGTAGGTGAAGTTTGATCTGTAAAGTCAACCACACTTGTCGAGAGGGCGCATTAATTATTTCAATTTGAAGCTTAAAAACTTTTATGATTTTGAGTTATATAAGAAGTGGCAAAAGATTTTTTGACTTGCAATTAAACAAGAAATTATGTATTTCATTTAAAAATTGGAATTAGGTATACCCTGTATAACAATAGTTTACAAATTTATCGATCATTGCGTGTACTTCGAGTAAAGAGAATTTTCAAGACAAATTTGGGGTTTATTAGAAACGAGATAATATTTACTTATTATTACAAAGAGATGTCACGAAAATATTAGGAAAAACGTGTTCTCCAACTCTTTTCTAAGTTATTGCTAGAATTAACAAGACCGATCGATTCTACTTACATGAACTATACATATGATTCTAAACGTGTACTTGTAAGATTCACGATGATGTACTATTTTGGTTAACTGAAATAGTAGTTTGTTACTGATAGGCGTTGTTGAAAAAATTGCATGCTAGAAACATAAGTAATGTTCAAAACATCTAAAAAAATACATATTTTCCATCTGTGACGCTCGCAACTCATACAGTACTACTTCTATTGACTCAAAACGTATATCTTCGTAAAGCTCATAAGTATGTATACGTCTCGAATGATATATCATTTAAGACGTATATAATATACGTAATATTATTGAATTAGAGCATTTTTAGTATTTCTGGCAATAAACGATGAAAAAGCCCGAAAATATGTTTTTGCTGATGTTTCAATAAAACCAATTTATGAAAATAAATGAATGTCATTTTTTTACTCAAAGGCCTAGAATCAGTTGAGAAAACACTCTTCCCACGAAGTAAATTATTCATATAGACCAGTGTAATAAACATCCAGCCAATTTTCGAATACTCACTCACCTTCGCGAATTCACTTAAAAATTCCATCATATTTCTTATTTCCACTCTAGCACTAGATTCATTTGCCCCCAAAGCAGTTGCAATGTCCACTACGTAGTTGAAATGATCTTGGACGTTTGAATTATTAAATCTTCTTTCGAGAATTTTTTTTGGCCAAGCAAGCTTAGGTTGATCAATCTTGAAACAACATATCCAGTTTTTTTAAAGAGCGTATCGTTAAAAAGAGATTTTTATTTGATGTGATTTGATCTAACAGTAAGGATCCTTCTGCTGGTATTTTTGTCATCTATATCAACAGACAAGGAAAAAAAAGTATCTTGTAAATAACCAGTATTTCTTAGTTTGTAAGTGTACGACATCCAGTCTGGAATTTCGTCTTCTTCAAGTTGATTGTTCAAAACGGCCATCCTCCCAATTTCTTTAAAATTGACATCAAAGGACCAACTCCCTGATCCTCAATTTTAGCTATTGTGAATTAAAAAGAAAACAATACTTATTGAGTTCTATAAAGATCACTTTTCCTCACAAGAGAATAATTCGCTTATTGATAGTTACATACATAATCAGAGCATTGAGAATTATTAAAATATTCATTGAATGTTGATAAACAAATTCAATATATATAATGAAATTACTGTATTTCTCATCTGAATTTAAAATCTTTTTGATCACAGAACATTCGTGTAAATGTAACTTATGTAAAAAACAAAAATGTCTGTTATTACAAAGCATAGTAGAGTGCATGTACGTAAAATCGTTATGTCAATGAAAATTTAAACTAATTATCTATATTTCTATGTATAATATACTCACTAGTATTCATACATGATGTGTAAAAAATTTTCGTCAGCACGAAAGGCCGGATTTCGTTGGCAGGACTTGATTCCTTTAAACTTTTCCTTAATTTCTGATATATTTTATCGTCAATGGATGTGTAAGCGAAAAGTTCTGGTTTGCTATCAGGAATATTTTCTGTTTCCCACATCCTTTCGCAAGCAAAATCGTAAAAATCGTCGCATGGGTCAGCGGTTTTGTTCATATACTTCAAAATTTTTGAAGCTGTGAAGTATTGACATATTTGATTATTGAGGGTCCTTAAGATCATCAAAATCATATTGAAGAATAATTTAAAATGCAAAAAAAAGGAGATCGCCTAAAAAACTTTGCGTATTCCGATACGAAATGTAATTTTTAATAAAGCTCTTATATTCGAGTCTTGAGGAAAAGAATAGAAAACTCCCGTTCTCCTGGTTAACAATTTGATTCATGCATGACTTCTTATTAGTTGAAAAAAAAATAAAATTTTTACTAGCATGCTTTTTCAAATTTTAAAGGTAGACTATCAATGTACAATGTGACGAGCGAGGTTTTACCACTCGTCCTTAATCTTTATAAAATAAAAGTTAAATATAATAAAAGTTCAGCACAGATTCTTAAAAAAAAAAATTCAATCATTATCATAAAAGTCAATTATTGTAGACTAGTGACGTTAACGACGCGTGATTTAGAGGACCGATTAAACTCCCCGAGAAAGCGAAAATGACAGCAGTTACATTCCTCAATCTAAATAGCGGAAACAAACGGACGAAAAAGACTCCGCCTAAACAAGACTATGATGACCCAGACAATCTAAATCGACAACGGATACTAACGCCCGAAAGATATGCGAAACGGACAGACAGGAAAACCGAAATTTACCCCTCCACTACCTTTTTCAAATCCGGAATAGTATATAACCTTGCGTTTTTGGACATAACATCGGAGAAATTCTACAGTCAAAACGTCCAAAGACTCTCAAGTCCGAAAAACGTCCCGTGACAACAGAACTATCCCCGATGAGTCCGTAAAGAAATCTGACATGACGATTTCTCCGACTCCAACTGCACCAAGTGAAAGTAAGAAGAAAAACTGGAACAGTGTTCTAGGTCCATATACTTATTTTCATGCGGTATAACAAAATTAGTAATTGACTATAAACTGTATAGAAAACCATATTCCGTTGTAAAACTAAGTATATTCTAGTTTCATGAACCGCTATCTGGGAGTAGAGATTTGTCTTTATTAGGCTCGTTTCCGTACTAACCCAGAAGGGTCGTGGAATGGGATCTACTTGGTATTTCTATCACTAATGATTAACGTAATGTTATCATAGCGATGGACTACTCAGAATATTGGACAGAATATTGAACTTACTAGTTGATAATTCATCCTTTGACATGAATTTAGCTCAATGAATGATTTTCAAGATTCGATGTGCCTCAGTATTTTAAATGGTCATAAACTTAAATTTTAAAGTCATGTTGGATTCATTTTGCAGTGGCTTTAGTGGAAAATTTGTTATGGGCAGTTAAAAGTGCCGCCAGGAGAAAAAGGATCAAACCTAGTGCCAACAGAACAGAATATAAGAAAAAGCGGGTTCTCCTTCTTTATAACTGCCTTCGAATTTTAAGGAAATTAAACCCCAAAGAAGAAACCACCTGGGAGGAAATAGACAGGATCATTGCTAAGGAAGCCTCTCAACTTTTCGGTATCAATCTAACGACCTTTGATAAATATGTTCATGCCACATGCAAGTATTGTAAAAAGGGACAAGAGTTTAAATTAAATCTAAATACTGAAGATAGAGAATTGCAAGACCTGTTGGAAATACAAAAGAAAAATTCGGGTCCACAGAGTCAATTGAAGAGAATAACCGAACCCATTGATTCCTTTTTATTAATGAAAGATTTAGAAGAGATGGGAGAATTATGGTTTTAGGATGCTGCCGGAACATGAATTAAACGAATTATTGTAAATGGTAATGGGACAAATTTTGGGATTGATTAGACCACAACATGTATTATCGTAAAGATGACTACCCTTGTAAATGAATGATCATTGGATGAATGATTCTTTTTTTTTGTGGAAGATTGAGAGAATAATGAATGATTCCTTTTATTTTGTGGAAAGATTGAGAGAATACTAATTGTAATGGGATTGGATCAGGAGGGAAGATTGTATTGCTGAACTAAGAATAATAATTCCAGCTTTGCTGAATTTGAACTTATGAACCTTGTTATTGATTCTTTTTTTTTTTTTTTTTTTGAATATTGAGCCCCTCATTTCTCAAAACAACTCAAGGGTCCACTTTAAGCGGAGGTTTTATTGGGGTCCTTTTCTGGACAAGTGAGCAGTGGCTGACCACTTCTATAACGCTACTGGACCTTGCACAACGTTGGGAAGAACAGATTTCTATTTCCTTTTTTTTTATCGTCATCGTTGGTTAGCAGCAGCTCGCTCGTCACAACAACTTCCATAAAAGGCAGATTCTTAAATGTATCATTCCTTGTGCCCAACAAAAAAACTTGGTGTAAAAGTTTCAAATTTAGAACCAATGTTTTTAAGCTATAATCGTATATTCTACTCCGGTTCATTACATGGTTGATGAAAACTTTAAAAAATATAAACTCAATTTATTTTTCATGCTAACCTGTGATTCCGTTTCAAATTTGGAAAATTTCGATTGTTATTTTTCGGAAAAGATACATCAATATTGAAGCCAAATTATTCATCGAATAATACACAACTTACATTGAAGAATATGTAGAAAATAGTTAAATTTCGATTTCGTTCATTAAAGTTCATTTTCATTGTACATTTTAATCTTCAGTAACGCGAGAAACATTCGTGAAGTAATTAAGTTTTCAAGTTGCAATCTTAGACGCTATCGTGAATATTTTCGAATGATCATAACATTGGAACATAAAAAAAAATGTTTGTTAGCAGTAACGTTATTGTGAAATCATTGAAGAAGGTTTCAAAAGATAAACTAATTTTTTACACATATAATGACAATTACCTGTATGTATACATTCTTCGTTGAAACATATGTTCTGTTCCGTACATGGCAAGGCTTTAGCTGTGAAAATTAATAAAAATGTTTTAATTCTAGACTATTCATTAATTGTAGACTAGACATGACTTTATGTAAAAGTTTGTTGTAAGATACAATTTTTTGGAATACCTTTATATCAGTTCTAAAAAGGTTAGTACCTAGTTGATTGGCAAACTAATTGGGAGACTTAAAGCTCAGTCCTTGGCATGGTCGAAAAAGATTTAATAAGAATACAGTAATTCTCACCGTAGCGCAAGACTTGCGGTCTCCACCTTGCACTACGATGGACAACGATTTGGCGGTGAGTCACGCCTCAAAGCAGGAGCGTATTCATATGCGTGGTTTTATATGTACAGCTATTACGTTTGAATGTCACTAGTTTTATTCTTGTACTTGCGAAATACTTTGTAAATAATTACGTTTGTTTTATAATTACGTATATTGCACTCATTTTCAATGATCAAAAGGAACATAGTGAACAATTCCAGAAAATTGAATCACGATATTTTCAAATTTACATATCGGGGATCTTACAGCTTCTGATTCTATAGTGCAATGTGATTCTTATCTTACGTCTTTAATTTGGTCTGTAGAAAAGATGATATGGGTGTTGACGAATGTACTCTTAATAATATGACATGATACAATTTCCGTAAAGCTAACTTTGAACGTATCGGTGAATTTATTGGTGATGTTGATTGGGACTTTATTAGGGAGAATTCAATTCAGGATGCCACAAGGTTATTTTATGAGATGTACCATATGATATCATCAACTCAACGGTATCAAAAATTGTTTTACGACCATACAATAATCCTCCCTGGTTTGATTCAGAGCTGAAGAATGCATTTAATGATAAGATCAAGGCTCACAAGAAATATAATCAGTATAGATTGGACAGCGATTATGAGATTTGTTCTGGGTTGAAAACCAGATGCAGGAGGTTACAGAGATTAAAATACGTTGAATATATAAGATTTGTAGTATGTAAAATGAATAGCAATGTTAAATCTTTTTGGAATTTTGTGAATTCAAAAAGATCCACTCATCGTCTACCATTAACAATGACTTATGATGGTGGGACGGCTCATGATGGTAATAGGATTGTGCATTATTTAGCATCGTTTTTCGAATCGGTTTATTCTCCGAAAGATGTTTATAATGTTAGTGAAAATGTTTTTCCCATTTGTGATACAAACATTGATATCAATTTCTTCTACAGAGCAGGAAATTAAATTTAGCCTCGAGGAATTAGATCCTAATAAAGGCTCAGGTCCTGACATGATTCCTTTTGTACTTTTAAGGAATTGTTCTGATTCAATATCGACACCGTTTTATTATTTATTGAAAAAGTCTATCGATGAATGTATAGTGCCTAAGGAATTAAAGAATAGTTTCGTGGCACCGATACATAAGATTGGCGATAGGGCTGCGGTTATTAATTACAGGCCGATTTTTATTTTGAATTCGATTCCTAAACTATTTGAGTCGCTTATTGTAAAGAGCATCAGTTTTAAGATAAATGAAATAATATGTAAGGAACAACATGGTTTCGTTCATGGTAGATCGACGGTATCTCATTTGTTATGTTACACCCAAGAAATATGCGAAGCTATGGAAAATGGCCAACAAGTTGATGCGATATACACAGATTTCTCTTAGGCTTTTGATTAGGTTCCAATAGACAGATTGATTTTCAAGTTACGTATGTTTGGATTTAATGAAAATTTTGTCAGATTTTTACTTAGTTATTTAAGTGATCGGAAACAATTTGTGAGATACAAAAATTTTATATCAGATGAAATATATGTCACCTCAGTGGTCCCACAGGGATACCACCTTGACCCCATATTATTTATATCATATCAGAAAGATATGATGGACGTTTTTCGTAATTGAACGCTGTTCTTATTGCCAACGATTGTAAATTTTTTCGAGTGATACGAAATGAAGAGGATTCTGAAACATTGCAGAGTGATTACGTGAATTTGAGGAATTAGTGTATGGAAAATGGCATGGAATTGAATATTAAGAAATGTAAGGTCATGAGTTTTTCTAGTGCAAGAGTTCCTATGACTACTAATTATGTTTTAGATGGTGTGAATATAGAAAAAGTCTAAACGATGAGGGATCTTGGTATTATTATAGGCAACAGACTTACGTTTAATGCGCACATAGATAACATTGTGAACAAATCAAGGAGAACATTGGGTTTCATTTTGAGACAAAGCACGGACTTTATGTCTATAGAAACTTTCATTTCTTTGTACAATACCATACTCTAGTCAAACCGATAATGATATACGCTTCTCCTGTTTGATCACCTTATTTAAATGTACATATAATATAAGCGCGTTCAACATAGGTTTTTTGCATGTGCGGCTTATAAGCTGGGTTTACCAAATCCTACTATAACTTATGATTATACAGAGATAGCGAATAAATGTGAAATAAGTTCTCTTAGATCCTACAGGGAGTATACAGATGTTCGTTTTTCAAGTTGCGTAATGACGCAACGTGTGAATTGCCCGGAACTGAAAAGAGGATTTGTAACTACAGATAACGATCACAAAATCAGGAATAGGGGACTTTTCAGAGTTCCGTTCCAGAGGACGTTGTACCGTCAATATTCGCCGGTGACTAGATTTTCGAAGCTAGGTAATAATTTAAGCCCGGAAAGTTTCAGCGTCGACTACTCTCAGGCGTTATTCGATCCCGAGGCGAAAATAAAATATATGAATGATTTTTGCTGATCATGAATCGTATGTGCGTTTGTTCGACTCACTCATTATCATTATCATTTCAAAATTGTAAATTGGGTTTATAAACCTGTACGATTGAATGTAAATTTAAAAAAATAATAATAATAAAGTATCAAGTAATTCACATTCAGGCAAGAAAACTAATCAAAATTTACAATATATGGAATTTATAATATAAGTGAAATCGTCCCGAATTATAAAAACACATCGATGGTAAAAAACTGCATTTTTAAAAAATTTTTAGAGTAGGTAACTTTCTATCGTACTGTTTTTTTTTCTTGATTATAATTATAATGGACCAAATGAAGCAAGAAAATTTGAACTTGTTAGCGGTTTTTTTTCTGGGCAAAACTTGTAATAACGGATTCAAAAGAGAGATTGCGGAGGATATCATTTTCCAAACTTAAAAGTGTCAAACCAGCCAATCGATATTGTCCCATGGTCGTTCGTAGTCTGTTTTTGATGAGTTTCATTTTAGAAAATGACCGTTCTCCACTACAATTAGTGACTAACATTGACAAATACATGCGAAGTGCAATTTCAGCATTGGCAAACGTCGAGCAAAGATCGTTATCTACAATGATACGATACAAAAAACGTTCATTGGATTCGTCGGTCAATTTTTCAAACTGTTTTGATAGAGTGGCTAGTTGAATCAACTCGTTTGCTAAAGAATCTTACAAATCTTCAGGATAAGCTTCTACTAGATTAACTGTTTTCATACAAATCTGAGCGGGTTCCATAGATGTCAGATCAGCCAAAAATCCGAAACGTTCACAAAGTACTTGGTAAGCCGAAATTCTGGTAGTCAATGATGAAAGTAATTGGTCCAACACTGGTAGAAATGCACTGACACGAAATTTGTCTTGTGGCGACAGCTCAGCAGCAGGTGCTTGTCCATAATCAAGTGGTCTACGTCGGGTACTTTCATTTCGAGTGCGTACAACTTCATATTCTTGAGTCGCTGAAATTTTTTTTCCTGCAGTTTCGTAGAAGTCAAAGGAACATCTCTTGGATTCAACAAAAATTTTTAGTGATTCCAGGGATTTGACGGCTGTATTGAAAATCATTGTTGACTTTTGCAGATACTGGCTAGTTGCATCGAACCTTTCCAAAATGTCAGACCAAAATACTGTGTAAATGGCTGTTTCCAAACGGGATATGACTTTCAGCAGGCCACGAGCTTCATTTCTCACGATATCCTTTTGCTCCACATCGTTGACAAGCAGTTTTAAAGCTTCTATGAATTTCTCGTAACCTTGAGCAAAAGCTCGTACAGAATCCCTTCGACAGGACCATCGAGTAGTACTGAGACTTTTAGGAGTGAGATACTTTTTCGTTTTTGCTTCAGATAGTTTGCTGGTAAGAATTTCATATCTTGCAATAGATCCAGGGAAAAAAACAAACAGTCTTTGCAGAAAATCGAAGAAATTTTGTGCGTGGGAACAAGCACTGGCTGCCGTTTGTCCAACCAAATTGAGTGAATGAGCAAAACAAGGAGCAAAAGCATCGTAGGGATTTTTCGCTAGTATTTTAGCTTGCATTCCCTTATATTTACCACTCATATTGGCTGCATTGTCATAGTTTTGACCTCGGCAGTTTTTTATGTCGATTCCTGATGTTTGTAAAAAATCGAGTAATGCTGTCGCCATATTTTCTCCAGTGTGCCCACAGTTTGGTAAAAAAGTTAAAAACCTCTCTACTGGTTTTCCGTCTTCCAAATATCTGATGACCACAGTCAATTGATCGATATGTGCCTCGTCAGGAGTAGAATCAACTGATATAGAATATTATCTGCTCTTTACTATTCGAGCAACAATATCTGCCAGTACCTTTTCACCCATCAGGGAAATTATCTCTTCACAAATTGTTGATGATAGGTAATTCACTTGGCCTCTTCCCTGCGTTCCTTTTTCGTTTATGTGCCTAGCTAAAAACGGATCATATTGTGCGGCAACTCTAAAATTCCTAGAAAATTCCCATTATTCGGTGATCCCAATTCTTCGTTGTCACCTCGGAATGCTAGACCACGTTCAGCAAGGAACTTTATCGTACTGACAATTATTTTTAAGACATCTTGCCAATATTTCGCTTCTTCTACAACCTGAAAAAAAATCGAAAGATATATAATGAGAATAAAAACATATGTTACCGTTTTCTATCTAATTTGAACAAACTTGTTTTTCAAGCGCTTTGTCGATATGAGCCGTGTCCTTCGATCTGATAGAAAAATTTGTTATACATTCCATATGAGACTTCGACGATTCATGTTGAGCTACGCGATCTATCGCGTGCTTCCAATCGCAGAATCCATCACCAGCGAAAGAATTGTTAGGAAGTTGTGACATCAGTTTGCAATGGAAGCAATAAACTTTTCCAGTTGACGGCGAAAAACATTGCCAAGCGCGGTTGACGATCTCTTTGTTTTTCTGAGTACGATAAAACAGGCTTTTGGTACATTTGCGATTACTAGAAGACTTGTCTTGCCGAATTTGAGGAATTGAACACTCTTGAAATAATTTTTCCTCGCAATTTTGCAATGTGTCTGAACCGTTTTTTATCCAGTGCTCAATCATGCTGCTCGTGAAGGGTATTTTCCAGAGACCGATATTATATTGAAAATTCATAGAATATGAGCCTAGATTGTCGCAAGATGCACTTGTTGAATCATTTGGAGAAACAGGTCGATATTCGTTTTCCTCGCAAACTTGTGCCGATGGTTGATTAATATTTTCAAAATTATCAGTATGAATTTTGTTCGTTTGACCAGTGGAATCGGGTACAGCAGGTTTTTCATTGTTGTCGTTTTGAGATTTCTGAGGAGCGATGAAAAAAGTGTCCAATTTTTGAACCTTTGATAACACTGCATCAAGATCTGCTTTCTTTTCTGCAGCAATTTTTCTTTTTTCAGAGCCACTTTTTTGCACCCTTGGAGTTGTGTGTCGATCATTTTTTCTGTCAGCCATTTGAAACAAGACAAAAGTCCAATATGTTTTCTTTCCCTGAAAAATACAATTACAATAACCATCCCATTCAATCATACGAAGGCATTACCCTAGCAAAGTGAGTGCGATGTTCAAACATCGCTATAAAAATCGCATTTAATATTCGTATCTCAATTCCAGCGAGCATCGAACTCAGTCGAGGGTGAATCGACAGGCCCGAAGTCCAAAGCTTTAACCGCTAGGCCACAGCGGTTAACAATCAACGTGGGGTAAAAAAGCTACTTAAGTTCTTATAATTTACAATTCGTAAATTGAATGACGAATTTTTCTTGTTCTTGTATTTTTTCGATTTTTTATTACAATTGTGACTCCAAGACGTTAATTATGTAATCAACGAAGCTATAAAATACAAATAGAGATGAATCGAGAAGAGTATTGAGTTGGAAACAAGTTAGTTCAGTTTTCTTATCACAAAGTTACATAAATCTAATGTTATCTGTAATCGGAATCTACAACCTGTCAACTCACACGATAAATATAATGGACACATACCTGTTTTACCAGCGATGGAAATGCCGAATGAAATTAACTCAAATTGACTCAAATAAACTTAACCTATATCCATTATATTTATCATGCAAGTTGACAGGTTGCAGATTCTGATGTTAGATGACATTTTAGATGACACTAAGACTAGCCTTAAAATTAATACACTTGTACATATGACTCGGATTTTTGAACGTTTCCGAGTTCTAAATACGAATATCGAATGCAATTTTTGTTGCGAGTTGCGATGTTTGAACATCGCACTCACTTTGCCAGGGTACTGAAAAGTGCTGAAAAGTACCTTTTATGATACTTACGATTTCGTTGGATTCTCCACTTTTGTAAATATGTTACATCTTGAAGCCGTACATGTCAAAACGGATGGCAATTATAACAATTGACTTTTCTCTTAACTGTCAACCTCTCTTTATCACTTTTTGTGGCAAAGTCTGCTTCCATGACGCAGCATTATAGCGTTTTTCAGCGGTTGCTCGGAGAGGGCTCCGAGAGCAATTTTCACTGCTTAAATCTGCTCAGATATGCTCATCAAAGCACTCGCCGAGCAACCGCTAAAATACGCTATTAGTGTTAGCGTTTCTCACGAGAGATGTCGCAGTCAAGCGGGAAATAAAAACGAATTTGTAACGTTTCGAATAAATACAGCCGATGATATGTTTAACATCGAATTACGCTTTATGAAAGATATAAATAGAATTGGTTCAGTATTTATTACGTTTTACTAGAGTGGTAACGTGATCTTACGCATTTGCTTTTCAAATTGGTAAAAAACAGTTATTTCGAAAATTTTTCTTTACGGGTGGTGGAGGCCTTCTCATGGTGGAGGCCCTGGGACCCTGGCCCCACTGGCCCCTATGATAATCCGGCCCTGTATACTAGTACGACTTGGGAACACTAGTTGAACCGGTGGAGTTTTTGGAACGCACCCCTGGTATATTGTATTGGCAGCACTTGGTCTTGTACTGTCCACTTTTTCGCATTAATTCCGGTGCGAAAATTTGTACAAGGAATTTAAACATTATTTTTAGTCTTTCCACCAGTTATTTTTCAAAATAAAATTTTTTTCAAGTATCAAAGATTTCTGTAAGAAATAGTATATTACGTACCTAGGACATAAATTTTTTATTTACGAGTGTGAAGTTTGGAGTCCGAGGCGAAGCCGAGGTTTACAATCACACGAGTAAATAAAGAATTTCTGTCCTAGTTACGTACGATATTTTATGTACCGAGGGCTAAAAAACGAATTTTGAGATTTCGAACTGGACGAGAAATGCGTTTTCTATGCCAGAGGTAAATAAACGTTAATTATTTTTTAAAAAACCGGTCTCCATGAATTTACGGCAACAGAGGTGCTGTATATAAAAATCGCAGTCAATTGTTTCAATGTTGACGAAAGAAAAGAAAACAACAGGATTTTAACAGATTTTGAACACGTAAGTCTGAAAAGATACTGAAAATAATTAAAACATGTATTATTTTCTGATTGTATGTAACTAGGTTGGGCTTTTTTTCAGTATGAACAATAAAAAAGACGGAAAACAGAGTGGGGTGCACCAGTTTTTTACACAAGTGCCTAATATTCCAGAAAAAGCGCAATGCAATTTTTGCACGAAAGTCGTCAGTCGCAAAGACTCTTCAACATCAAATTTCCGGAAGCACCTTCGATCGCAACACGCCCATTTGATTCAAAATGATGCAAAACAGCAACTATTGAAACGAAAATTTTCAGAAGAACCGACGGTATATATATATTATTCCAGTAAATTTTTTGAATCCAAAATTTTCGATCTAGTGATCTCGTAGTAACTCTTGAATTTAAAAATTAAAACCTTTTTTATAATACAAAATTATCTCATTTTCATCTGAGGTTAAATAATTGTTCATGAGTATTTGTTCATGTATGATTGATAGAAAAAATTCATAAAAATTTGAAAAGGTGTCATCATTATTTATTGATTTTGTATTGTTGCCCTAGTAACGGGGGTCCGAGAGTCCACTCTCGGAACTCTCTCGGAAATCTCTCGGACAATTGTCCGAGATAGTTCCGAGAGACTTGCATATGCATTTCATGGTTTTTAATGTCGCTGATCATGAATCTGAGGTCAAATTTTGTAAATTATTTTGTTTAAACAATTTGTACTGACAAATTATGAAAAAAATAATATTCACTATGATACATATGCGTTTCATGGTTTCTCAAGTCGCTGCTCATGAATCTAAAGTCAAATTGGGAAATTATTTTGTTTTAACAATTTTTATCAACAAATTATGAAAAAAAAATATTCACCAAGATGCATATGCTTTTCATGGTTTTTTAAGACGCTGATCATGAATCTGAGGTCGAAATCGCAAAATTATTTTGTTAATACAAATTGTTTGAACAAAATTATTTTGCAATTTCGACCTCAGATTCATGATCAGCGACCTAAAAAACCATGAAAAGCATATGCATCTTAGTAAGTGTTTTTTTATAATTCTTAAAGCAAATTGTTTAAACAAAATAGTTTTCCAAACTCGACCTAAAATTCATGATCAGCGGCCTGAAAAACCATGAAAAGCATATGCATCTTAGTAAGTATTTTTTTTATAATTGTTAAAACGAATTGTTCAAACAAAATAATTTTTAAAATTTGACCTGAGATTCATTATCAGCGACCTAAAAAACCATAAAAAGCATATGCATCTTAGAACATTTTTTTTTCATAATTTGTTAATACAAATTGTTTGAACAAAATAATTTTCCAAATTTGACCTCAGATTCATAATAAGCGACCTGAAAAACCATGAATAGCATATGCATCCTAGTAAGTATTTTTTTATAATTGTTAAAACAAATTGTTTGAACAAAATAATTTTCAAAATTGACCTCAGATTCATAATCAGCGACCTAAAAAACTATGAAATGCATTTGCAAGTCTCTCGGAACTCTCTCCGACAATTGTCCGAGAGAATTCCGAGAGACTCGCGAGAGAGTTCCGAGAGAGTTCCGAGGGAAATCGCTCGGAACTCTCTCGGAAGTCTCTCGGAGCCCCGTCACCAGGGTGATTACAAATAGTACATAATTATTGTTTATGATATATCTGAGAAGTATCAATTATAAATATGAATTATATAATCAAAAATTGAACATACATTCATACAAATAATTGAATAAAAATAATCAAATATTTATAACTATTTCAATGGTTATACTATAATTATAGTATTACTATAATAATGATAATTTACCATTGATAATCGATTGTAGATAAAATGGCGATACATTTTTGATAGTAATTTTTCTATTATAACTGAGAAAATTTACCATAATTATACTATAATTATATCTTCTTATTTATTATATTTTATTTATTAATCGTAACATTTATTGTGATGCATGAGAAAAATAATTTTAAAAAATTATTATCCTAAACATGTCATATACTCCACCTTTACAAAATTATATAAATTATTTATTAGTATGTGAATGATGTCACTATGTATGTTTGATTGTCAATTTCCTATGAAAATTATAAAAACTCATTATACAAATTTAGGAGTTTGATTGTATTCGAATAAGAATAATTGATGACAATCATCGTGATTGTTATAAATTATAATTCTTCTTATATGTTTATTATTTTACCTATAATTATTATTATTTATTTAATTGTTATCATACATTCTTATAATATTTAAGGAATAATAATTTCTATGATTATAATGATAAAAATGATTTTTCAAATTATTACTAAATATGAATTATTGATAATTCAATAAGTAATTTCTATGAAAATGATTATACTATAATATTTTTTATATTCGACATTATATATTGTGTATTATACCTACACTCAGTTGCATTAAGTCGTTACCGAATTCAGGGATTTTAAGCTTGTTTTGTTGGACCGGTCCAGCGTTCGCAGATTCCCCTAGCCTATAGTTTCTACTATGTTCATTAACTCCCGTGTAAATTTTTCCCCTACGGCGTAGGGTAATTCTTCTACATTTGCGAACGCTGGACCGGTCCAACAAAACAAGTCCAAATTCCCTAAATTCAGGAATGATATAAGGCAACCGATGCACTGTGAGTGGATATTGTGATTGTGGCAATTAAATCCTGCTAGGAACGATAATATCAAGTTGCACACAAAATCTGAGGAGATTTTGCTGGGAATGATTTCACATACAGATCATGGCAATACACGTATTCTTGTGAGCGTATCGTGATGTTCAGGATCTTGTATACTTGTCACTAATAGACTTTAAAGTGCCTGCGAACATCCGTGTCCTACCTATGGGAATCCGTATAACTCCCAAAGGTATACAAGCTGATTCTCAACAGAACCGAATGCATTCCGCTGCGTCACCTCTGGTGAAAAAAATTATCTATTAGATATCTAGTACACATCTTCTAAATATCCCCTAGCAAACGCACGTTCACCAAACGTTCACCGAAAGTTGGTGAATGTTTGGTGAACGTTCGGTGAAAAAACGGCGAACCCACCTGATTTCAGATGTTTAGGGTGCTTAAAAACGTGGAAAAAGCGTTACAAAGCGTAGAATGATTTGTTTGATGAATTTAGCAAAAGTCAGGTATACGGAAAGTTGATTACTTTTTTTATTAAATGCAAAATTGTGATTTGTTGTATTCCGGACACATGAAACTTCAGTCGGTAAAAACAGGTAAAAAGGTGCGAGTTTTTTCAAAATCTAATTTTATACTGGAAAGAAAATTCAAATTTTGGGATTCGATTCGACATTGATAACATATTAATAATCACTGTTGCATATTATGATCCAACATCGAAATTGAATTAACTCTAAAATGGCAATCTAATCGATACTTTGATTTGCAGGATTCATCTGAAAATGCCGGAAGTTTCTGTCAAAAATCGCAAATGGACATGAACAACAAAAAAACAGAAGGGGAGCCCTCGGTGAAACGTACGTTGATTGTGGACAAGATGTTCGAAACCATGAATTCATTCAAAGGTTTGACAAAAAAGAATGTTTATGTAACAAAAAAAAAAATAAAACTTATTACAAATGTTCTACATGGTAATTTACATAAATAATATGGATGAAAAATAATATATAGACACAACAAAATTTTAGTTCGAAAGTTAAGGTTTTTTTAATCGTAGCTGACAATTTTATAAACTTCATTTTAAATTATTGAAATTCTTAAAATTATATCAATGTGTATGAACATTATGACAGAGTATCCAAAATTAATTATTCGATCGAAACATCTTTTTTTTATTGCAGAAGGAGGAAGCAAACATACGCAAGTTACAAACGCAATTTTGTTTATGATCGCCAAAGACAATTTGCCATTAATGGCAACCGAAAAACAAGGGTTCAAAAAATTCATACAGATAGCGCTCCCAATGTATTAGCCACCTGGCAGAACCCAAATTACCAGAATGATGGATGCCAAATATAAAACTTTGAGTGCCAAAGTGAAAGCCGATTTGAAAAATTTAACTAACTTAAGTTTGACTACCGATGGCTGGACCCAAAATTACACCTCAAAATCTTACATAGGCCTCACTGTACATTATGATCATCCATTGCCTTTGCCCGATTGTTTCTGTCATGTAAGGCTGTTTTCCAGTCGATCAAGGTCACAGTGCTGATTTTCTGGGATCTCACTTGATTAGCCTTTGCGATGAGTGGAACATTGACAAGTCAGCCATCACCGCTATCTTGACGGATAATGCGCCAAATATTGTCAAAGCGATTAAAGATGAATTTGGGGAATTAAGGCATTTACCATGTTTTGTTCATACGCTTCAACTTGTCATAGAACATGCAATAAAGGGAACTCCTTTGCTAAACGATCTTATTGATGATGTTGCAAGCAAAGCAACAACGCTTCCGATGAATTGAAACGGGTGCAAATGGCTGAAGAAAAAAAGAAGGAGATGTACTGCGATTAATTCAGCAGGTTGACACCAGATGGAATTCCACTTACTATATGTCGGCAAGATATTTGATTCTGCACGAATTTGTATCAAAGGCACTTTTCAACCTTTGCAGTGCTGCCAGCAAAAATGCAAAAACTAAGAAAAATTCCACAATTCCTCGTATTTTAGACGATGACGAGATTTCTACTCTGGAGGATATTGTAAGTTTAATGAAACCTTTCGAACAGATTACAAAGAAACGAGTGCGGAAAAAGTCGTCACCTGTGGGAAAGTCATTCCAGTGATTGAAGTTCTCAAAGCTGCAATTATATCTAAGGAGCCACAATCGGTCAATGGAATTGCATTGCAATTGAATTTGAAAGAGGAAATGGAAGATTGATTCAATAACTGGGCCGGAAAATATCAAATTTTGACAAAAGCGACCTTATTGGATCCCCGGTATAAAAAAACCTACTTAAAAAAATGTTGATCGCAGCAAATGCGATAGGTGAAATTTCCAAGGAAATGAATGAATTGAACAAAAATACTCGAGAAACTGTTAGAAGTGAAACCTCTAACGAAGTCTCGAATGGTTCAAATGATGATGTCGATGATAACGATTTGTGAAGTAGCCACGACAAGCAGAATCTAAAACAAACGGCGGTTCTAGAAAGAGATGAGCCAGGTGGCGTATCCTCAGAATTGCGCAATTTCTTGTCTCAGCCAACAATCTCCAGACATGTGAACCCTTTGGTGTTTTGGGAAGAAAGGAAACATTCTTTTCCACAAGTCTACAGAGTGGCCAGAAAATATTTGCCCATTCCGACCACATCCGTTCATTGTGAGCGGCTTTTCTCAAGAGCAGGATTAATTAGTTCATCATTGAGAAGTCGATTGGATCCAACTAGTCTTTCAGAGTTAGTATTTTTATCATCTTTAAATGAAGAGCAATGGGGTTTTTAATTGATTGTACTTCGTTGTTCATTTTTTCCAAACGAGGATAGTGATTGTTTCTTAAAAATAAGTTTTATACTTATAAACTGAGAATGCTTTTTCTTTTTTCAGTAAAATCACTTATTCATTTCTAGGTTTTAAATTTGTATTGTTCTTGAAAGATGAGATTTTTTCGACGAACAGTATACTTTTTGTGTCATGAAAATGATTTATTTATATATATTTCAACTTTGTTTCCCCCATCCTAAGATTTTATACTTTTGTAGTATCTGTATTCAAGTACTCGATACTTAGGTATCAAATACTTTTGATCAAGTATCGTATTCGGATCGGTATCGACGTTTCCGCAGTACTCAAGTACCCGATACCGATACTTTTTCGAGGTATCGCACATCCCTAGTTCTGGCATTTCGTTCTGTTCTGGCTTTCCATCCTGTTTTGTTCTGTCCAAGAAGCTATACAAGGAGAAATCACTCGGGTGAAAGTTGCGATACAAGGTCACCGTTCAAATCCCCACACGGGGTCCCTGGTCGACTTGGCGCGAACTGACCAGATCGCGTTACTGCGCATCCCCGCCAATGCGGGAGCTAGAAAGCACGTGCTCGCGCTAGGATCCTGCCGAGTTGCATCCCGCCTTTGAACAACGCGTGCTCGCGTTTCCTCCTCTTGCAAGCGTGGGGATGCGCAGTAACGCAAACTGGTCAGTTCGCGCCAAGTCGACCAGGGACCCCGCGTGGGGATTCGAACGGTGACCTTGTATCGCCTTAACGTGCAGAGAGACATAGGGAGTAATTTCTCCTTGTATAGCTTCTTGGTTCTGTCGTACTAGACTGTTTTCGCGCCCCGCGCGTTTTTACGTGTGTGTTTTCGCGCCCTGTGTTTTTACGTGTTGTACATTCTTGAACGAAATAAACGAGATTTGTCCGATAAAGTGTAGTGTTTTACTCTGCAAGTGCCGGATCAAACTCATGATCTCCTGTCTGCTCTAGGACAAGGAAAATAAAAATCATTACAAAGTTCACTTAATTCATCAGAAGTTGCAAATGGATATTCCTTTCGAATAACATTCTTCATAAAATTTCATTGCACCGATATATTTATACGGCACAAGCAAGGAATAGTTTTAAATTACAAATATCATGGTATTGTAATAAAAAAGGGTTGGATACTTGTTCACCGACTTCTGTACCACAAGTATTTTTGCAAACAGTTCCCAACTGTCATGAAATTTTTGTGTTTTCTCAATCTTTGTCCGCCTTGCGTTTTATTGCCAATTCATCAGTTGAGTAGGCCTCCCTTTTGATCTGATAACCTCGCTGATAACGCAGTTTTCGTGGCGTCACTGGTATGCGCCATTGAATGAATATAGATCCTGAGTCGAAAAATTTTGTCCTCAAAATATCCTCAAAATACTCATTTTGTCCTAATTTTGTACTCAAAATACTCGTTTCTATTGTATTCATTTTATGAAAGCCGCACTAAAATGCTCAAAATGTGCTTAAATGTCCTCACATAATTTTATGAATTTTTAATACCTCAAAGTACTCTTTTTATCATGATAATGTACTCAAAATACTCAGATAAAAACTCGTTCCATGAAAATGCTCAAAATAGGCTCAATATCCTCACATCACGGAAACTGTCTGCATCTAAAAAATATTTTCTGAGTTCTTAACAATTGTTTAATTTTATTCAAGTATCCGTAAGGATGTTTCGTTATGTAAATTATGTTTTTTTCAACATTCACCTACGCGTCTGGCATAGAAAATGAAATATTAATTTTTTTTTTTAATCAGATATCGCTCCATTTTATTTCAATTTTGAAAATAACCGATTTCTTGGGGACAATATGATTTCATTTATTGGGTTTTGATAATAATTAAGCAATAGTTAGTTAAATAGTTGAAAAATATGAGTACTCAAGAGATGCATGTTTTCCTCGGTTTTCAGGTGTCTTGCAATAAATGTAATTTTAATACATCACTTGTACAAAAAAATAGTTTCAACAAATCGTTTTCGTGAATTTAACACCACAATAATGATCATTGCGCCAGAAAACCATGGAAAGCATGTATACATGTTGCAAAAACTTTAATATTGCAACTTTTTATCGATCAAGTTTAAACAAATCAAATTCATGAATCTAGCACCAGTATCATTATCGACGCAACCTGCATTTTGCAAAAACTTTTATTATCCAACTAATTGTTTAAAAGTTTAAACTCATTCATCAATTTGTCACAACATTCATTATCAGCGCACCTGAAAACAATTGAGAGCATATGCTTCTTGCAAAAACATCAATTTTGCAAGTAATTGTTCATGCAAAGTTTAATCAAACAAGTCTATTGTTTATCACCTCCATACTGTAGCGTAATTATTTTTTTTTAGATTGATTATCCAGGCTCTTATATTTTTAATTATATATATAATAGGAATTTCAATGAAGGTCCTAGCGGAACCTAGAATATATGTGAAGTAATACGACATCAGAGATAATATTACGATATAAGAACACTGCATAACGAAATTTTCGTTATAATGATCTCTATTCTGAAATTTTAACGATCCACATGTAAGGACCAGTGGTCCTAACCATTAGTTAGGACCACTGGTCGAAGCATAGCTGGAGCTGTGTAAGCTCCAGCTTTTACTTTTTTAAATACATCACTTTCCATGGAAACACAGTGCATCATTTCTAATGTATCTCAGTACTGATTTATTTCAGTATGTATACCATATGAAAGAACACCTCGTAGTAAAAGGAATTTTCTACTTTATTGCCTAGAATCTAATGCTCATTGTAAGATTGAATATTTTATGGATTTTCAGTGTTTATGAATTTAAAAATATTATAACTTCATACATTCAAAGTATTCCATATTTGGTAGTTTCGAAATGTTTTATGTTACATGTTACTCGCAAATAAATGATCGGGTTTTATTTTCGCGTTAATCCCAAAAATAAAAAGTGTTAATGAAGTTCATTAGGTAAAGTAACAGAATATAACATAGCAAAATTACAATGTAGTACTTACTGCGCTGGGTTGAGACTCCTTTCCATTGGATCAGTACCGATATGAGAATGGTGACTGTCTCAGGAAAGGAGACAAATTTTTCACCGCTTTCACGCTCTGGAAGTATACTCTGTACTACTTTATAAGAATGAGAAGCGCTCGGCCGCGAACTCTCTCTAGTGACAAAGCCCGAACCATTCGATTATATTGCACCTCAGCTTTGCTTCGGTCCATTATTTTGCCGTTTCGCCAAAGAGCATATCCGTGCCTGTTACATGAAGTATTTTATGCCGTGGTAACCGAGAAGTCACCTTGAAATGTCAGTTTCGAGGTTAAAACGGCATAAAATTATTTGTGCAATAATTTCGGGTTAGTTTCATGTTAGAGGGAAATTATAAAAAAGTTTTTAACTTTTTACGAACTGATTCACTTATTACATCCAATTATGAACATTTCTCTTCCGAATTGAATAATTGAACTAAAAAAGTTCTGCAATATATTATGCGTGAATCATTGATTATAAGTGTAAATGCAGGTGAAGAAAATAGGGCCAAGTATTCTAGAATTTCACAAACTTTACTTCATCCACGAAATTTTGTAAATATGGAAATTTGTACTACATGCAATAAAGGTTTTTAAATATGTACGAAGTGTCTTTATAATTCTGTGGCTTCCCACCATAATCGAGAAAGTCACTTGTGCCATAAGGCTCAGTTTACATGATGTTCTGATGAAACTTTGAACGTTATGGAATGTGTGACTTTCTCGGTTATGGCTGGGAGCCACAGAATTATTATCCTTACAATTAGTTTTTCTCAAGTACCTATTTGAAATTGCATTTTAATAAGTCAGGAAAACAATAGAAAATTAATTCTCAATTAAATTAAGATGTTTTCAAATTATTACGCTCCTAAAATTTTTGATCTTTTAAGAATGTGAATTTATATTTTCCTCATATGCCTTACTATAAAAATAAGACTTAAGTGAAAAATTTTTTATTAATTTGTTTTTTGTTCCATTGCATTTCTAATCAATAAAAATCAATTTTCGTTTTCTTACTTTTTGCTTCAAACTTATACAATAATAATTTTTCATCAGAAATAAAGTAATTCCGATCTTGGATATGCTTGAATAGAGTTGAGATATATTATTATCATTTTTTTACTATGATCACGTTTTATGACTATTTCATTTCATTTCAAGAATTTATAAAGAAATCAATATTGATGTTAATATTACCTTATATGTGAAAATATCTACTAAAAACAATAAAAAACGTGACATAAGGTGCAATTTCATGGAGCGATTTCCTCAGCGATTTATCGCAGCGATTTTGTTGGAATTGTTGAGAGGGGAAAGACAAGTGACTTTCTGCGACGGAAAAAGACCAAGTCACGTGACTTTCAGCGATCTGCGATAAATCTGAACCTTGCTCGGATTTATCGCCGATATATTTATTTTGTCGCGATGATTTTGCAGAGTAAGGTGGGGAGTGTCACATGATCAAATTCTGTCGCGACATTTTATCGCAGCCATCGCAGCGATAAATCGCGGAACTCGCGCGATTTCTACAGGCGACGCGATTTCAATGTCGCTGCGATAAGTAACATAACCAGAAAAGTTTGGCGTTTGACGTTTTGATATGTTTTGATCGTTTTCATCGTTTTGATAACGCGTAATGTTTCGTGATCCAAGCAGTATGTAAGTGAAGCAGACAAATTGAAGAAAATTATGATGTTTACGACAGCCTGGAAACAATTTATAAAGTAAGTAATCGATAACGTGTGAAAGTGATGTTAAGAATAGTACTGTACGATATATGTCCCTGGTATTTTTAATCTGTATAAAAATTGTTAAAAATGTATGAAAATTGAGAAATTAAAATTACAAAATGCCTTTTTGTAAGGAATTCTTACGAAACCTTATGAAAGTTTCATAATTTGAGTTGATTTTTATACAACTTTTGTAAGGTTTTATAAAAAATCCCCATGAGAAAGCATATTTTTTTTAATTTTAAAGTTTTATAACATTTTAGCTCTTTCTCATAAAAATAAAATTTTATGAGAGGGCGGAAAAATCTTCACATTAACAGTTACTTACTTTAGGTTTAATTAATAAATAATATTGGTTTTTCAACTGTACAAATACGTAATGAACTTGATTACAGAGTAAATATATTACACTAGCAATTGCGTACATCGGTTAACTCGCATGATTTCTGTAAAAATGTCGTTTGTACAAGTTGTTGGTTCCTAGATTCATGAAATGATGTATCTATGTACTTACAGAACTTTTTTCCTACTTTTAAATTTCCAGGGCACAATATGTCCTACTTGAGGAGATATCATGCATGGGTTGCTCATTGTCAAGCAGCAGAAGAAAGAAGAAGAGATGATGTTTTTATAATGACAACAGCGGCTATTGTAGCAGTTAACAAAATACATATATCGGGACTGAAAAGAAAATACAAAAAGAAGCGTTATTGGACTCATCCTTTGTGGAAACTTTGCGCCGAACATGGCTTTTACGAAGCCATATTTCCAACGCTTTATCGATTTCCCGAAAAATTCGAAAATTACTTTAGGGTTTCAAGGAGTCAATTCGAAGAATTGCTACACCTGGTTGGTCCTATAATCACCAAAGAATGTGTACTTCGAGAATCAATACCTGCAGCAGCACGACTAGCTGTAACCCTACGGTACTGAAGATGAGAAATTATATTTTTTAATTGGTCAAATCTTAAAAGGAAATATGTATACTAAAATTTCAGAAGTGAAGAGACTAAGAGAAATTATTAATTTCAAAGTTTATAAAAAACATAAATATTAGAAAAAAAGTTGAAAAAAATGAATAACAGAAATGATAAATTTTTAAACTCACAGAATTTTTTTTTTTGGAAAAATCTTAAAAGAAAATATTAAGACTAACATTTTTATAAGGGAATCTAAAAATAAAACTTTTGACATATTAACGGGCAACTAGAAAATGTTTCTGGAGAAATTTGCAATTCTTAACAATTATAATTATGGTAACACACTAAATTTTTTTCAGTTACCTAGCAACAGGTGATTCCATGACATCAGTATCTTACCAATATCTTATTGGACAAACCACTGCTGTGAACATCATTAAAGAAACATGCGAGGCCATTTGGACAAGTCTCAGCCACGACGTTTTGCCGTTTCCCCTGGAAGAGGCAGACTGGAGGAAAATAGCTACTGATTTCGAAAATCAGTGGCAATTCAATCACTGCATCGGTGCAATCGATGGAAAGCATGTTGTCATTCAGGTACATTTTACTTGGCCCGCATTTATTACTTTTATCGAATAAAAGGAATTCAAACTACTTCAAATGGCTCGCACCGAACTACGTTAACTACTTTATTAGTCGATAAATGTGAAGTTTGAAGTAAGTGAGCTTTTATTTGTTTTGGGGTTTTTTGAAGCGCAAAAAGTTAAAAATAAAAATGTTGGTAAGTTCAAAATAAAAAATTTAATAAAGATTACTCATTGTAATAAATTGAAGAAAATTAATGAAAAATTAAATTAATTGTTTATTAATTTAGTAACTTAAGAATTTTAATTTAGGTTAAAAATAAAAATAGTTGGGAAAAATAATGCACAGAATAAATAGTATGTATTTTTCAGTTCATTCATCATTATCAATTCCCAATTTGTTTTGTGGAAATCGGTGAATAAAAATATAAAAAATTAAACAACTTCATTTGTTTCAGTGTCCCAACAACGCGGGTTCCTCGTTTTACAACTACAAGAACAGTCACAGCGTCGTTCTCATGGCCATTTGTGATGCTAATTACTGTTTTACAGTAGTTGACGTTGGCGTTTATGGTCGTCGAAGTGACGGCGGTATTTTCAGGGATTCTAAGATGGGTCAGATGTTCCATGAGAATCGTATGAACGTTCCCAAACCAGAACCACTAACTGTCGATGGGTCACCGCTTCCGTACGTACTAGTTGGTGATGAAGCTTTCCAGTTGTCGAATTTTTTGCTTCGTCCATACCCCGGTCGAGGAGGGCTAGGTCAAGATGAGAGTCACTACAACTACCGCCTATCGCGAGCTCGACGTGTTATTGAAAACACTTTCGGGATATTGGTTTCTCTATGGAGAGTTCTGAAAAGGCCAATAGATGCGACTGTCGACCATACTGTGTCAATGGTACAAGCTATGCTTTGCTTACATAATTGGCTCAGGAAAGAAGATGACGATGGAAATTACATGCCAGAGAACTTGGTTGATCACTACGAAGATGATCTATTTATTCCTGGACAATGGAGATCAGAAATAAGTGAATCCGCACTACATAGTATAGGCAACGATGGAAATAATAGTAGTAGCCGCTTGGCTGTAGCTGTGCGTGATGAATTTCGTGATTACTTTTGTGGAGAAGGAGCAGTTCCCTGGCAGTTCAATCGCGAGTAAAAATGCTTACTGGTTTGGTTGGTCAATGTTGGAAATTTTTTTTTATTACTATATTACTATACATTGTTATTGTATTTTTATATTATATCATCTACTATATTTTGAAATTTCCTCATTGACCATCTGTAACATCCTTATCATTACATTAACCCCATCCATTCGCGATGAAAGTGATGTGAGGTGACGAACTTGGTCCGCTACAGCATCAACCATTTGGTCGATGACATCGGGCACTGGTGGGGGTGGTGGTAGTGGCACAGGTGGGCGTTGTGCGAAATTAGTGACCGCATTGACCAGTTGGTCAATTGCAGGACTCACATCTTCGTTATTGTTTCTTTTTTGCCTCTTTCCGCTTGTACGACTAGGCGTATGACGGATGGAATCTATTTCGAAAATAAAAATATTTTGAATATTAATGTTTAGAGCACACACACACTCACTGCAGTGCTACTATTAAGATCGTATACAGTACATACCATTCGTAGAAGTTTCTGAAGGTATCTCTTCTTCGATTTCCTCTTCGCCACCATTTTCTTCGACAACATTAGTAACAGTTCTGCAAATAACAATAAAAATACACATTACTAACCAGTACCGCTGAGATTATATATTTTTAAACAACCAACAAGAACCAACAAGCTGTTACTTTCTTCAGAAAGGTATATTGGATACAAATCTGTTGTGTACAGTCTACATTCAACATTTCTATATTTATAAATTATTTATAAAGTAGATTGAAAAACAGAGTTAACAAATTACAAGAAGAATCTACGGTCTGACAAGGCACGAATCCCTAAGGAACTCCATAGAATCATAGAATTTCCACTTTTCTCCCACCTCTTCCCGTGCTTGGCCACTCTTACTTTGCTGTGAGTGCACGATTCGCCTGTATGTATCTTTCAAGTTTTTGAATTTCGTTTTTGCCGCCGCAATGGTTATAACATCTGTGAAAAATTTTGCTCGTCCTAGAGTGATACTTCAATTGAAAAAAATAAGTGCTCTCTAAATTGTATGAAATAGTAAATGTAATAAATAAAAAGTATGAAATAACCAACTTGCTTACTATTTACTTCTGCGGTAACTTGCGTCCAAAGTCGGTCACAGATCGCATGGGTCCTTTCGGCAAGTGGCAATGTTATTTGCCACAATGGTGGGCGCGCTTCAATTGCGCCTATTAAGACGACTCGCAACCTACTGTAGTGCGAGAAAGACGCCTAGAACGGGATTCAATTGAAAGAAAGAAGGACGAAAGGAGAAGGTCTTGCGAGTCGTCTTAACAGTTCTATCTCAACATCGGGCAACTTGGTCGAACCTGCTGCACCTCTTTTCGTTCCACGCTTGGCCGCGGTAGATTTTGCCTTGTTTGCAGGATTGCAGGCAGGTATATTTTCGCATTCGCGATCGTTAATAATTTCAGCAACTGTACATAAACGAATGGTTGAAAAATCCATTTTAAAAGTTTTGATTAATCAATACAAAATAAATACTTGTAATTAGCTCAAAACTTATTTTCTGATTAAAAAAAAGGACTAAGAGGATTTGTTGCTCTCTAAATAGAGTAGTACTATTTCATAAATTATGCGTGTAAAAATGTATAATTAATCATCAATATTTATATATTACAATGTATTACATACATGATGTAAATTATTAAATATTTATCATAAATTTACTATATATTTTTTATTTTTATTTTATATATCATTTTAATTTTCTATGTTTCATATAACAATATAATTCTATTTTACTTTTCATACATTATATTTGATATATTTTTTATATACATTATTTTTATTTATATATTTCTGAAGTATATATATCATCATATGTACCAACGAATTCTCTAGATTTTTTTTCTTACATATTTTAAGTCCCAAATTTTAGGCATTTTAATTTAAAAATTAAAGGCTGCACTTGTTGAGCTCCAAAAATTCGTTAAAAAAATATTTTAATTTTTCATAAAAAGAAAAAATTTCTAAATATTTGCTATTTTTTAAAAAGTCGTTATTTCATGGCAAAATCTCAATTATTGAAGGAATTTTTACTTTTTCGACAAATTTGCTGGTATTAAAAAAATTTTGATTTATTTAAAACATTTTCATGTTAACATTACGTTAACGAAATTTTTGTTATTCTCACCCTCTTGGGAACATCCCGAGTCTACTTGAGGGTACAAAATATTGTTTGTCTCATCAAGTAAATAATCTCGAAAATCAGCCAAACATCCATGCTCTATAGCATCTCCTTTTATTCTCTCGTTGCAGACTCCACAAGTGTAAATAACGTTCTGAAAAATCAATTTATTTTATATTTCGACATTTCCAACCAGTTGCAGGTTATGTTTGATAGATAACGTGGGACACACAGAAGGTTTTGCATAAACGAAAGATTTTTACATGCAAACTATTAATTCAAAAAAAATGTATCAACCTCTACTTACCAATTCGTCCGACATAGCGGTGTGTCTTTTGTTGTATTTATATTTTCAAGCAGATTAAAAACAAATATTTTTAACAAAATCAAATGTAAACGACATAAATACAGACGGCGACTGACGGCGATAAATCCGAGCAAGGTTCGGATTTATCGCAGATCGCAAAAAGTCATGTGACTTGATCTTTTTCCGTCGCAAAAAGTCACGTGTCTTTCCCCTCTTAACGAGCCCAACAAAATCGCAGCGACATTGAAATCGCTGAAATGTACTTATCGCGTCGCCTGCGGAAATCGCGCGAGTTCCGCTATTTATCGCTGCGATAAAATGCAGCGACAGAATTCGATCATGTGACCACCCCCACCCTGCTCTGCAAAATCGCTGCGACAAAATCGCTGACAAAATCGCTCCATGAAATAGGCCTTATAATGTACTTTTTTCAATTCTTTATTTAGCCCCTTCAATATCGAATCCTAGATCTGTCACTGGAACTGATCCTTGTGATATGTGAGAGTGTGTGATTGTGATGTAAACCATATATATATAAACTTTATATCACATCATCACAAAAGATCCGATGCATATCCACACATGCATATGCACATATCACACTCACGCAAAGCACAAAAGTTAACAAACGTCAACAATAACAAAATAGTTGAAAATTGTCGAAATTGGTCGAAATTTCGGATAACTGGAAATTTTTCTGACATCAAAAATGTGTTAATACACATACATTTCGGAAAAGGTGACTGAACTAAATAAATCAAAGTGCAGGCAAGGAATGACATAAGACTTTTAAATTTTATGAATATTTTTGATACTTGAGTACTTCAATTTTTGAAATTTTGGGCAAAAAAAAATTTTTTCATTGTTTGCATATTGTTGTTTGTTGCATTCGTTAAATATATCTCTCTGTAAATATATGTATAATAATTGGCATCATTTTTCAGATTGTCGAATTAAAAAATCGTGACAATGGCTCGAAATTATGGCCAGGGAAATTACCAGATACTTTCTGATCAGTATTTCGATTCAGATTTGGCTTTTTATTGGGAATTGGAAAAAGAATCTCAAGAGTGGTTGAATTCTCTTCAATATGCTTGGAATTTATGTAAGTTCAGAAGCTTTACTTTTTTAAACATTTTAAAAAAGAAAGTTTTTAAACAAAACACATCTGAGTAAAAAACAAATGTCAATAAATGTCATTGTAAATAATATTAATAAAATAAAAATTTAAGAAATAATTCACGTGTAGAATTTAAAAGATTTCACTGTAGTTGATTAAAAGAAAAGTTTCTATTCCCTTGTCATTCTCGTTAGAATGAATGCAATATAATAAATGAATAAGAATTTTTTGTTACTGAATTTTTTATTAAAATTAAGAAAATTTTATTTCAAAAGTTGTTTCATTTGCGGCATATTAAAAGCCTTGATATCATGATAGTTCGTCAAGGATTTTAAAATACATCATTAGAATGTTAAATGTAAATTGAGTTATAAATTATAAAAGTAATCTTTTATTTTGTTTCTATCTTAGTTAAAGTAAATTAAACCTAATTCGCTTATATACATTTTTATATTTTTTCGATTTTAAAATCAAAATTGAATATTTTGAATTCAATTGATGGTAATAAATTTGAAAAGAGGATAAGAAAAATTCTGTTAATTTTATTATTTGAATAGACTTTGCATTATGATATTTCGTCAAAGCTCTAAAAATAAAAAAAGGAAAAAACCAATTTTTTCCATAAATTGTAAAAAGTGAAGTATAAATTTAGTTGCAATCAATAAAAAGTAAAGTTCTTAAAATTCGAATTTTATAATAAATAAATATGAAAGTCTGTACGTTGTGCGCCTATAACTTCAAAACTACTGTATGTCAATGCAAAATGAACCTTACCGGTTTTGCTGCTAAGCTGCGTTTTCTCATCCCATGACACATATGTACTTGAAGGTCGAAACAATTGAAATAAAACGAAAATAAATAATGTGTGAATTTTTTTAATTTTTATTATAATAGGAAGTGTGACAAATATTTTGTTGGAGAGCATCATGTTTGTTGTGACAATCGCAAAGTGTTCAAAAGCAGCTTGAGAATTTTTTCTCCTGTAGTAACTTATTAATTTTTTTCGTTTAATTTTAAATGTTTTGAACTTTAAGACACATGTTTTCATTAATCTATTAATCATTCATCTAAATGGCCTACTCTCCCACCTACACCCCCGATGCACTGTTGAAATATAACACACACACAAATTACAAAAAATAAAAAAAAAATTGCAAAACTGGCAAAAAGTTACAAAAATGATGAAGGCATAAAATTATAAAATTATTCGCAAAATCACTGGAAGTCACTAAATCAAAAAAGGTTACAAATAATAGAAACTCATAAAGTTTACAAAACTATGCAATATAGGGTCTTCCAAAGTCAGCGGATCATCTGAAAATCATCAATCCCTCATAAAATTTTTAGACACTTTATCTTTTCCATTTTTTAAAAATTCGCAACACCTGAACAGTTATTAATAATTCAATTTTTTCTACTGACTTTTGAGGAGGCGTGGCTTTTCATAAAAGAGACTCCTCCTCTTTCTTAGCTAACTCTCATAGGAATACTGGGATCACTTAGATGTGTAAAATGGAGTCTAGGTTAATGGCTTCTTTTATCTCTCTTGAAAAAAGGAGATACTGCTTCGTAAAGGTGACAGTTGGACAAAATAATATTATATCTAAAACAAATGCGAGACGAAGAAAACTTTAATTTCTAGAATTTTTTGTTTAAAAATTTTCTTCCAAGATAAAAGAAATCATGTATCAATAATCTCAATTACCCCCCAATTTTCTATTAGAGTTAGCTTAGGAAGAGAAGGGGCTTCAATCAAAAGCTCTGCCTTGCCGAATGGTGAGTGGACGAAACTGAATTATTAATAACTCTTTAAATTTTGCGAATTTTAGAAAATTGTCAAGGAAAAAGTGCCTCTGAATTTCATGAATTATCCACCGACTTTGGGACACCCTGTATAGGAAATGATATAAAATATAAGCAACTATTAATATATACAAATCGCGAAATGTCACAATGGTAAATCATCACGAAATTCTATGAATCGCAAAATCATACATTGTCACAAATCATGAAAAGTCATAATAAAGTTATTATTATATTCCTCAACATGATCACCTCCTAATCCTGATTAACAAATAAACTTTCATCAATTTTACTCTTTACTTTGATCGTAAAAAAGTATCATTAAAAACTATTTCTTTAAAATACTTATAACAGATTTTTGACCAATATAATTCATTCTATTAGTATAGCTTATCTTCCCCAGTAAACATTTGTGATCATTCATGATCGCGATGTCATGTACGCAGACACATGCTTCCGCATATATCTGTCATCATGTCACGGCATGACATGTCATCATATGACGGCATTATGATGTCATGGCATGACCTGACAGAATATGCGGAAGCATGTGTCTGGGTACATGACATCACGATCACGAATGTTTACTGGGTTCGTGGTAATCAATTATTTTCTAACCAATCCATATTTAATCAAAAAATTAGAAATTGTTTCAAAAAAAAAAGAAGAAGAAGAAGATTTTGAACCTTTAGATTCAGATAATTTTCGTTTTTCAATTAAATAATAATTGACTTCTCCTAACCGAACTGCGTTTAACAATGTGGTGACCGCGGAGCAAAGCTCGCTGGGACAGCTTGTTTTATAATAAATAAAAAATCAACTTCGATTGATAATAAAAAAATTTGAAAATTATTACAATTTCATTTTATTATTCTTGGTATTAATGCAGTTTTCCAAGGTTTTAAAATAAGATGAATCAATCTTTTTTATCAATTTCAGAATCTTAAGTATAAATTTAGTTGCAATACATAAAAATTAAATATTTTTCAAATTAAAACACATTTTGCAAGTGGAACTTTCTTTCATAAATTTTTTTCTGTAAAGTTATATTTAAAAATTATTTTAATTATGATCTTGTCATGGTCTTTGTATTATAGCAACTATGAAAGATTTCAAAACCAAGGAGTAAAATATTTGCATCGATTATAGAAAGTGAAGAGCTCATTTTCAGTTTGCTTACTTGAACATACAATTTTGAACGTAACAACTTTCTAATGTTTATACTTTTATAATTTTCAAAGACAAGTAACGGAAATAGAAATTCGAAAATTTTTGAAATAAATGATTAAAAAAAAGGAGAAAATATAAAAAAGTGAAATAAACATAAAAAACCCATGAAAAATGAACATGTGAGAGCATTTGACAAGTTAAAAAAAGTATCGTTCCAGAATTAAGAATTTTAACCTCCAAAACCTAGAAACGTCAAAATCAAAAATATAAAAATGATTATCAAAAGATAAAATCTGACATTAAAAATTAACTAAAGCTTTACACAGAAAATGGGTTGGATATTAAAAATAAAGACAAAAATAATTTTCAATTTGTAAACTTGATAGTAATTTAAAATTTTTTGCAACTATACAGGGAAACAAAGCCAGGTCATTTCGAAAACCTTAACCGACTATTTCGCCGCTGCGCCGAATCCTTATTTGAGCACTTTACGAGTCCTCGTAAACACTAGAGAGTTTATGAACCCAAAAAACATGAAATCTTCACTTCCATATGTAATGATGGAAGATTTTTCGAGATGGATCAGTACCTGCAAACACGTTCATCAGAATTGCTTGGATGATAATCTGAAATCAGCTGCGTTCCGTTTATTAAGCATGCAGAAAAATATGCATCTTTCCAAACTTGTTTTCAATGTTTATGAATTCGAGCTCAGCAAAGAAATCTTTATACCATTTATTGAGGTATGTAATAATTCAATTTCCTTTTTTCGTTCGAGCTTCTGTTCATAAAATGAAACACTTTTCGAATTAAACATGTTTGCTCTTCTGTCTCAGGATATGCTGAAAAAAAAGAAGTACAAAGAAGCTTCAAACTTCATAGAAATGCTGAAAATCCAGCCATTGTACCAAGACCCAAAAAGACTATTGTTTCCTTTAATCGTTCAAAACAAATTGACGGTTGCAAACGAATTTATGGCAGGACATCCTGACATCCAAAAGCAACTAGTCAAGTTTTTAGATGATTTAGTTGCACCAAACGTGCATTTCCACTTTCATATAAATAATTTGATCGAGTAAGACTATTTTCTGCAGTTGAAAAATCGTATGCATGACCTTTTCTCCTTTTACTCAGATTTTTGCATTTTTATAGGGAACTGAATATTCCTGAAGTGCAATTGTCGACGTTGCAAGCAAAACCAATGACAAAATTAATAGCTAAGTTAGCCAAAACGTATGATTTGCCACCAGAAGCTTGTCCAAATGTTAATTTGAGACGAGGAGAAGGAGCTTTGCAGTTTTTGGTGAACAAACGCTACAACGATGGCAGTTTGAGTGAGTGTTGTAAAGATATAAAAATTTGTATATTCATTTTCCATTTATTAAATATATTTCATATGGATATTTCAATATTGAGCAAATTTTTGAGCAGAAATGTTAAACCTTTGTATGCTTTTATTTCATTGTTGTGGATAGAAAATATGTTTTTTTTTTAATTTTGAAAAATTTTTTAAACTTCATACATTGAAGAGCTTTTCTTTTCTTTTCACAGAAATGTTTTATACTCTAAAGTTACATTCTTTATACTATTTTCCATTCCATTACATTTTTTATTTATCTTTCAATTATAGTTCTAGTTATAGATTTTTTTACAAATTTTAAAAATAACCTCTTCAGATCCTTCTGGACATTCTCCTCTAAATCTATCAATCGTGCAAAGCGAATCAAGTTTTTTCTATGAAAAAATATTTTTGCAGGTCCAGAAAGTTTTCGAGAAATGGCGAAAGAGGCTGTTGGTCAACATGAAAATTTGCAACAAGATTTGGTGAAATTCTTAGTGAATCATAATGCTTTTCCGGAAGCTCTTTATTTTGCAAATTTTTACAACATTCCACAAAGTAAATGGCCTTGGAATCTGGCAAACGCAGCTCCAGAAGATTTTAAAGGTATGGGCTCGTTTCGTTCTAAAAATATGTTTTCAATCATTAATTATCGTCTTGAGATTGGCTAATATGATTTTTTTAAATTTAATATTAAACAATTACTACAGAGCGTTTTTCAGATTCAATTCACTATTCTTAAGTTCCAAAACTTTTGGATTGAAAAAAAATTTCACGGCAATATTTTAAGAATTCAAGTCTTACCATGAAAACATTTTCTTTTTATACTTTTTCCTAGGATGCTGTATTTTTTGAAATATTTTCAAAACGAATTCCTTGTGTGATCGTACTGAGCCATAAATAAGTGATCCCTTTGTATAAAAATCTTCAATATTAAATAAAATAACAATATAAAAATGAAGGAAATCCCTTTCATTTCTGTATGGTAAAAACACTAGTCAAAGTATGTAAATCCTCGAAAACGTCATATCTCTGCCTTTAAAACTTATTTTCAATCTAAGCAGATATCCTCCTCTTATAAGCATAAGAGGACTTATTATGAATTTCTTAGAGTATATTTATATAAAAGGATGACTCATTCATGGCTTCGTGCGATCACACAAGGAATTCATTTACATGTATTTCGGAGCACGCTTATCTTTGATTTATATTTTCAAAACATTCAAATAACTTTTTTTTGCTGCGTATAGACATGTTCGGCCTCCCTTGAAAAATGAGTTCATAATAATAATATAGTTATGCGCCTGAAAATGGCAAAAAAAATTTTCAAAATAAGAAAAAATTGCAAAATGATATTTTGTAGAAGCCGATACCATCGAGTCTTGGGACACAGGCACTGACCAGATTTCTTACCATACTTTGAAACTTCCAAGAGAATGCATCAAAATCATTGATGACTTTAGATCGTTTGACGAATTTCTCGATGAAGGCTTAAAGGGAGTAACAATCGTTGGCATCGATTCCGAATGGAAGCCGAGTTTTGGTAAGAATTTTTCATCTAATACTGAATTTTTTATTTTGGATTTAAAATTTTTCAAGTAACAAGTTTGTATGGTTTATATACAGTATAAAATGAACAATAATTTTTTCGAATTTCAAATGCGTCCAAATTACTATAATTACTTCTAATATTCTGTAGCTTGTTAAGCAAAATTTAATTACAAATCAATTCATGATCAAAAAGAATTTTGAAAGCAATTGCATCTACGAATTTTGACCTTCAATAAATGCGTAATTGAGAAAAGGAAAAAAAAATATTTAAAAAAAGGAATCTAAATAAACTATGATAAACAAGATACAGTCGAAATTCCAATACAGTTATATGTTATTTTAATTGATTTTGCAGGTACCAAAAAAACCGAACTCGCATTGATTCAAATCGCGACTGAAACAAATGTTTACATATTCGATGTTACAACCATTGGAAGTACTCTCGAAGAAAATTGGATGACTTTATGCCTCTTGCTTTTTGACAACAAAAATATTCTCAAACTAGGTAATCAATGATGTGATGAGAGAAATTTCGTTTTTTTTTTTTTTTTTTTTTTTTTTTTTTTTTTTTTTTTTTTTTTTTTTTTTTTTTAACAAAAAAGAAAAAAAATAACCTTGTAAGAAATATGTATATTTTAGATAATTTACTATATAATAATAATATATTCAATATCTATTATACATATTCAATTTTTCTATGATATTTTGGATAGAGTAAATGGGATTATCAATTACTTATATTCGTATTAGATTAATGTTCTGCAAATGTTTTTTGTTGCTTTGATTTGTAGGTTTTGGAATAGCAAGTGATATTGAAATGATGAGGGAATCTCTGCCTGCTTTCAAAAATATTCGCGCTTGTGGACAAGGATACATTGATCTGCTTCACATGTGGCGTAAACTGGCCCAGAATCCTAGTTTCAAATTTCCTTTCGTTGGCGATCAAGCTTTTGTTCACGAAGGCTTGAGCAAACTCGTGGAAATCACCCTCGGAAACAGGCTGAATAAGTCAAATCAATTTTCAAACTGGCAAAATAGACCACTAAGGGAAGGTCAAATCACTTATGCCGGTTCGTTATAATTTTTTTGGAATACTTTTATTGTGCGTTTATTGACTTCTTGATGAAATTTTCAGCTCTGGACGCATATTGTTTATTGGAGGTTTATGAAACTCTTGCAAATCAGTGTGCTCGCTTTGACATTCCATTTTTGACAATATGTGAGGAAATTCAGCACATCGCCCACAAATCGCCTAAAAAGAAAGGATTAAGCAAAGTAAGTTAACAATTGTTGAAAATTATTATGGCAGTTTTATTTTAAAAAGTTTCTGGCCATATATCAATTATATTCAGTTTTCAAGATTTTAATATATCAATTTAACAGTCTCATCAGTATAGAGCAGTTTGGAAAATTTGCATTTCCTACAACTTTTTTTTCAAATGATTTTTTACAGTTTTCTAAAATTCATAACATTTCTGACACTTGCATAGTTCAGACAAAAGGCATGACAAGTTATTTGTTTCGACAAATTTTGCACGTCTGCAAACTTTTGATGAATTAGATACTTGCGTCATTTTCGGTTATTTTCCGGATACACATGACATTTTCTGTGTATCAACTCTCAACAGTATTGATATTTTAAAAGTTTGTGACCGTGCTGAAATTTTTTCTTTTACAAATATTACAATTTTCGACAGTTTAAAAAATGTTGACTGTTTCAACAGTTTTGATAGTTGATAAGTCGCAACATTTCTAAAATGTTTGACAGTATTTTCTTTGAATTCTTATCATAGTCTACTTTTTCAGCCTAGCTCGAGTAACGGTAGTCATTTCGTTTATACTCCAGCAACTGAATCAAACGTCCAAAAAGTAGTTCCAGTCATTAAGCCTGTGCCAGCACATCAATGGCGCGTTATTTGCGATTCGTCTTTGGGTGAATTAGCGAAACATCTTCGAATGTGTGGTTGCGATTGCGTTCACATGTTCTTCGATGAAGACGGGGAACAAACCGCGCAAGTCGCTCTACAAGAATCAAGAATGATTTTGGCCTCTGCTTTGAACCATCTAAAAGTAAACGCAAGCATTTGATTCCTAGCGATATTTCTGTATGGAAAAATTGTATTCCATTACAACTGTAATCCGTTTTTCTTTTTTCATTGTTCCAAGTGAGTAAAGTGATCTAAAAGAAAGAAATGTTTCAAGGTATTTCTAGATTTTGTAAATTTTTAGTTTTTCTATAACAATTAGTAATTGAACTAGTTGATAAAATCACTGTTTCCATTCCAGTTCACGCAATTCGTTGGGAAAGAAAACTGTTACGAAGTTCAGGGATGGTCGACTGAGGAACAATTGAAAGAAGTTTTGACGCACTTCAAAGTTATTGTCGCTCAACAGGATATTTTTAGTAGGTGTTTGGATTGCAATGGAAATGAGTTTGCTTTCATCTCAACAAAGGACATGTTTGATCTTGTAAAAAGGTAAGATTTCGTCGAAATCAAAACGAAACATTTCTTAGTATTTTGTACTTTAGAAAACTCGAAGAAAATGATTCGTGGTTTGCATTTAGGTTACTATCTGTATCTTTCTTCCAGAGAATGAAATCTTATAATCAATACTTTTCAGGTTCAGTAGCAAAAGAATAAGCGACACAGCCCTGGAGTCCCAAAATGCACCAACTCCTCGACTTGATCGTTCATGGCAACTGAATTTAGACTCCATAAGCAGCGATGGGATGACTAAATACGGCATGAAAATTCCAGTTGAGAGAATTTATCCAAAAGTTCTTCGCAGTGTGCCCTGTTTTTACGTGTGCGAAAAATGTGGAAAGACTTATTGGGATAATTCTCAAATTGAATTGAAAATGAATGAAATTCTCCAAAATCTTGAAATTCATGGTTGAGCATCATGAATATTGAAGTAGTTTGAAAATTTTTAACTTAAATCATGATTGTAGGTTTTTGTTAATGTTTTTACCACATGGGTTATTTTAATTTCTATACGAATTATAGGACAAAATTATTGTTTAACTTTTATGAATGGCGAATGTGATTGAAAGTGTTCCTCAACATGTTACAGTGCCAATTTTTCAGTAATTACGATTGTGAAAAATGGATTTTTTACAGTTGGAAAATACTGGAAAAAAACAACCGCCCGAAGGCATAGATGAATTTTACTACTGCAGTTTCTTTGATACCCTCGAAAAAAAAAAGAAAATATCCTTTATCTTGTAGCGATAGTTGTAAGCTCAGTGTTATTCTTTGTAATGTAGATCAAAGTTTTGTATTTTGATGGTTTCAAAGAAATAAAAATCATCGAGCGTATCTTTCAATAGTGGTTCATTCCTTTTTTTTTTTTACGAACGAAGATGTACATTTACTATTTACATAGTATAATTTTCACTTTTTAAAAATATAAACCAAAAATGTTCCATCAAGCTGGATTTGGTTCAATCGGAGGTTCTTCCACTGGTGACACTTGTGGTTGATCAATTTCTTCGGGGTCGATATATTTCTTGTTACCAAAAGGCGGAGGTCCAATAAGTGCCTCAACATCTTTATTGCTTAACGTTTCCTTTTTCAAAAGTTCTTCGGCAAGCTAAAAACAAAATATGTTTTCGGTGACGAAATAGAAAAAATTTCTGTTAAAACCCGAGGATCCTCGGAAACAAGTTCCTTAGTCAAATATTTGAAATAATTACTAAATTTTACATGAAAACAGCAAAATTGTAGGTCCCTCAGTAATAATTTCACGCAAAATTTGTTGAACCTAACAGTAAAAATCTCACCAGTTCCAGCTTGTCCCTATTCTTTTTAAGCAATTTTACTGTCCTTTCGTACGCCTCGGAAACCAACTTCTGCGCTTCTAGATCCATCAATCTGGCCAACCTTTTACTGTAAGGTTTCTTAGTGGACTGCAAACAAAAAATTTCATTTTCATTGTATCTCAAGTACACGACTACCTGAAATTAAAGGGGGGTCTTACAGTTGCAGTATCTTCCTTTTGAAAAGAAATTAGCCCCACGTTCTCATTCATCCCATACTGCTGAATTTGTGCATACGCCATGTTAGTGACCTTGGTGAGGTCATTCTGCGCGCCAGTGGTAATGCTGTTGAAGATTACAGATTCCGATGCACGGCCACCGAGCAGCATGCACATTTTGTCGAGCAACTGTTCCTTGGTGTAGAGCTTCTGGTCAGCTGGGTTGACCTGGGTCAGTCCCAGCATCAGGTTGGTCCTCGGGACAATGGTGACCTTGAGAAGTGCGTCAGTGTGCTCCAGGAGCCAGCCTACCAGAGCGTGGCCGGCTTCGTGGTAGGCGACGGTGTGCCTTTCTGTCGGCGACATTGCGTGATCTCGTTTTTCTGGACCCCCGATCATCCTGTCGATGGCGTACGAGAGGTCGTTCACGTCAACCTTGCTCTTCTTGTCCCTTGCGGCGTGCAAAGCCGCTTCGTTGCAGACGTTGGCGATGTCAGCGCCTGAAGTTTTCAAGTAAAAGTGTTTTTAGGCATGGGCACTAATGACTACATTTATATATTTAAGGAATTCTTAAGAATTTTTGTGATTTCAAAATTGAAAGGACTTTCGAGGTTATCGAATTTCGACTCATACCACTAAAACCTGGCGTGAGATAAGCCAGTCGATTCGAGTAGACTTGAGGTTTGTGTTCAAGAACAATGCCTTTCATGTGTTGCTCAAAAATTTGTCGACGTTCTTCAAGAGTCGGTAGGTCAATGAGAATGTGTCGGTCGAATCTTCCAGGTCGGAGCAAGGCTTTGTCCAGAACTTCAGCTCGGTTCGTCGAAGCAAGAACGATGATTCCTTCCTTGGACGCCATTCCATCCATTTCGACTAGAAGTTGGTTCAAAGTTTGCTCTGATTCCCCAGAAGATCCACCCTCGCTGGCCATAGACGATGATCGCTTTTTCCCTATCGCGTCGATTTCGTCGATGTAGATGATACTTGGGGATCTATAAAAAAATCACAAGACTTCATATCAATCCTCGAGTATTTTAGGATGATCCGTTTTCCAAATTTAGAAAACCTGGAGAAATTTTCAAATTTTTCTTGAAACTTTATAGAGTTAAAAAATTCTTGTGATTTCAAAATTTCGCAATTGAGAAGTTCGAAAAAATCAGGAAAAAAATTTTAGTTTGTGAATGAAAATTGCAAAAATTTTGAAGTTTTTTACCGTTTCCGCCCTTCTTTGAAAAGACTCCTGACTCTAGCAGCCCCAAGACCACCGATCATTTCAATGAATTCCGAACCATTCATTGAAAGAAAAGGGACATTCGCTTCTGTTGCTACTGCTTTTGCCAAAAGCGTTTTTCCACATCCTGGAGGGCCCAGCAACAATGCGCCTGGAAAAAATAAATAAATAAATTGAAAACAAGTCATTATCCTCCATGACTCGGTCTTCACGAAAAATTAAATTGATTTTTATTTCAATAAATCTAATTAAACGGTTCATTAAAAACAACCAATGAATGGAAAAAAGAGTATTTAGTAATCAATTCGTAAAATAAGGTAAGAGTTTTGATTGAAACTTTACATTTTATGAAAGTCTCCTGAATGCCTGAAAGTTATACAAAAATTGAGAAATTTTACTTTATGAAAAAAATCTGAGAAAATCGTAATCATAGCTATGCATGATCATAAAATCTTTTCTGAACTAAAGAATTACTATGAACCTTATGAATATATATGGCTAAATAATTTTAACTCTAGAAAATTTGAAAAAAAAAAGTTTTCCAGAAAAGACCAAGCTATTAAAAATTCCACACATAGCATGACGCACCACGAGGTACTTTAGCTCCCAAAGATTTGAATTTTTCGGCGTGTTTCAGGTAATCGACAAATTCCATGACCTCAATTTTCGCTTCTTTCAGCCCAGCAACGTCCGAAAATTTTACTCCTTTTCCTTTTCCGGTCAACGGATCGACAAGAGTGAATTTTGCCTTAGTCATTTGCGAGAACAAATCCCCGCCAAATGCAACTGATTTACCAGCTTTACTCAAAATTATAAAGATAAGAACCGACACTAAAGCAATAGCTATTAATCGATACGAGGTTTCCGTTGTTCGATCGAAAACCACTGGTACTCTTTGATCTATAAAAATATAAATAAATCACAGGAATAGAGAATGTGTAAATATTACAAATTAGGAAATATTTAAAACAAAGATTATGAACTATTCTTTTGTAAATTATTACCATTATTTATGTAAATGATAGTTATGTTCAAAATTTATCAATAATTATTTAGTTTCAAGAATATCGAAAAAGGAAACAATACTTATAAATAATTATTTCAGGATTGAAAAACTTTTCAAGAAAATTTGGAATGGATTTTAAAATCATGAAATATACATCTCAAAAAATAGGATAAATATTTTCTATAATTTATGATAATAATGATTATTATTTTATTATATATCAATACTAATTCATGAATAATAAATATAATCTTAAAAACATAAAATTCAAACAAAAAAAAAAATAATGTAAATATGTAAAAAGCATTGCAAAAATGTTAACCTGATCTAATTCCTAAACTTTCTTCAGCTCGTCTCAATTTTTCTTCGAATGCTTCAGAGTCAGACAAAAACATATGACACACCCTTCTCCCGGATTTTTGATTTTTTATGATAGCTCCTTCATAAAGGATTATAGTCGCAATATCAAGATTTGGTTTTATGATTATTTCCTCAACCTCGCCTTTTGCCAATATTTCGTATAAGAATTCATTCCATGATATGAACGTCGGCAAAACCTGAAAAAATTGAGGTATATTCCAGTGTCACTACAAAATTGTTAAAATCACTCTTTGAACTTTGCCATTCAATCTGAGGTTGAAATCGTGTTGTAAATACATAAATATAATGGAAGAAAATTTGAAATTAATCTGCGAGATTAGAATTGAAAGTAACAAATGAGCTCGAGTTCAATTTTGAATATAAATGTTATTATACACAGATTACTTATTTTACCACAGATGTATTTAAAATTATTTTCATAATTTATTCAAATTTTATAGAACCTATTTACAATTATACAGTATTACTAGAATTTTCAGTAACAAAAAACTATAATAGACCCGCATGATATAATAAATAACAAAAATTGCTATTTACACCATCCTCGCTATGTTCAGTTGAAAATAAACTGAGGAGAGAAACCCCCAACCAAGTGACGAGAACCCAAAATGATATTTTCAAAACCGTTGCCAATTTGTCTTTATTATTTTTTTCGTTGTCTGTGTTGTTTTTGTCAGTATCCGACGAATTACTACTCGTTGAAAATTTATTTTTTTTTTCAAAATCAACATTGCTGCGGTGGAAAAGCGAGTAGATCGCTCTGTATTCTTTCTGCGTTTGTTTAAACACCTGCAAACAATTATTTGCTTTGAAATTCACCACTATATATTTTGAGTTCAACCACTTTTGCTAAAAACGGCTATAAAGAATTTAGGAAATATTTAAAAATAACATATTTTTAACGTGTATTACTGATCTATTTACGCTTTACAGCGAAATTTATTATATCTAGATACATAATACATATACAAAAATAGTATCTAACTCGCGATGGTAAAAGATTGATTTTGATGTTATTATTTTGGTAAATTGTTATTAATAAGTATTCCTGATTAAACCAGTTTCATTTGAGATTTTATAAAAGTTTGTTCAACTTTATTAAAATTTATGAATCATACAAACACTTTACTAACAAAATTAGTAACGCCAATTATATTTTTTAATAAAATCATGATGAACTATCACAATCTCCAAATTTCGAATGAAATCGAGTTGGTTTATGTTTATGATATTTATAAAAAATTTAATGATAAAGAGTAATTTTTGATTGTAACACTGTCTTTAATCTTACAATGATTTTGCAACAGAGCTGAGATATATATGTTTTTTCGTGTTCAGAATACTTGAAAACCTAGAAAAATGTGAAAAAAAGGGGGAGGTCAGCCAGAGAATTTTAGCGTAATTTTATTAATTTTTCTATTTTTTGAAGAATTCGCAAAAATTGACCGTGTTTTTTCTCATTCACATCCAATCATCATCTTTGATGGACATGGTGTAGCAGTAAACTTCACTTTTTCTGAAAAGGGAGGATATTGCGCAGATTTTAAGCTATTATTGTGGCTATTTGACTCACCAGTTCGAAAGATATCGTCAAAAATGTCAGGAAGTAAATCTAACGGAAACCTCATTTTTGTCGAATATATCAAACTTTGACTTCGAAAATCTATATAACCGGTGAAGATAACCGAGAGTTTTTCCAAACTATCTTGAAGGAAATTTCTTAACGAACATTTTGGTAACATTCGGTCTAACCGAAAAGTCCTTTACTACTTTTTATGAAACTCAAAATTCGAAAAGTTATTCAAGCCTAAAATTTAAACAATAATTGACTCTCTCGACAAGAGGGGGTCTAATTTACAAACGAAACTCTACTCGAAATTTCCTTCTTATTTTTCTGAGTCGAAAAGTCCTTTTCCATTTTTCGCAAAACTCGAAGTCAAAAAAGATATTCGGGTGACAAGTTTTAAGCAATCAGATTTCTTATATTTTAGACTATAATATCTTTTTTGATTTTGAGTTTTGTGAAGAATGGAAAAGGGCTTTTCGACTCAGAAAAACAAGAAGAAAATTTTGGGTAGAGTTTGGTTTGTGAATTCAACCCTACTTGTTGAGAGAGCGCAATTACTGTTTAAATTTCAGGTTGAAATAACTTTTTAAATTTTGAGTTTTATAAAAAGCGGTAAAGGAATTTTTGACTTGAAATTTAATAAGGAATCCAGGGTGTTTTTTTTTATACGTGACTTTGGGCCATCCTGTATAGATTTTCGAAGTGGTGAGTCAAATAGCCACAATAATAGCTTAAAATCTACGCAATATCCGTCCTCCCCTTTCAGAAAAAGTGAAGTCTACTGCTACACCATGTCCATCAAAGATGATGATTGGATTTGAATGAGAAAAAACACGGTCAATTTTTGCGAATTCTTCAAAAAATAGAAAAATTAATAATATTAGGCTAAATTTCTCCGGCTGACCTCCTCCTTTTTTCACATTTTTCTAGGTTTTCGAGTATTCTGCACACGAAAAAAAATATCTTAGCTCTGTTACAAAAAATGTTTGGAATTTTGTAAGACAATGTATAATCAACTCGGTAACTGAAGAATGATATATTTATCAAAATCAATCAGTGAACGTATTATTTCACGTAGTTGACTATTATAAATATCGAAATATTCAAAATAATTTGTTAGAAAATAATATTATATAATTCGAAATTTCATAGAAGTTTGACTGACTCAATATCAATTCGGAGCTTTCATAAAAGCATAATTGACATAATTGATATTGCTAATGTAAGTTTTCAATAAAATTATAATTTACCAAAAAAATTTATGTTTTAAAAATTCTAATAGAGTTATTTTCATCAAAATCAATTTGTGATTATAAAAATTGTAATCTTCATTTTTTATCTCAGTCAATCTGATGATTTGTGCTTAAAAATGTATTACAATCAGTGATGTGAATTTACCGGTCAGAAAAAAAATTGGCCAGGTCATGGTAATTTCTGACGGTCATTTACTGCTATTTACGGTCAAATTTTAAAACTCTCTAACTATAATTTGCCGTCAGAGCTCGTTTCTGGTCAGTAATTACCAGTTATGACCGAACTTCGATGAAAAAATGTGACTGAACGTAACTGACCAAACGACTTCCAGCAATTCCAGGTGAAAATCACCAATCTTATTATTTCACATTTCATAAATTGCTTTTCCATTTTTTTTAAAAAAACTCATGAGTGTCATTGTACTACTGCGTTTGTTGGACAATATATAGGGTGTCCCAAAGTCGGCGGATCATCAGAAAACCATCGATACCTCATGAAATTTCAAGGCACCTTTTCCTTTACAATTTTTTAAAATTCGCGAAATTTAAAGAGTTATTGGTAATTCAGTTTCGTCCAATTACTATTCAGCAAGGCGGAGCTTTTGATTGAAGTCCCTTCTCTTTTCACCCCTTTTCTTTCTAATCTTACTATAATAGAAAATTTGGGGTAATTGAAGTGTGCGATGGAATGTAGATTAATGATGTCTCTTATCTTGAAAGACAATTTTTACTCTGACTCACCTTTGTGTTAGTTATAATAGTCTTTTGTCTAACTGTCACATTTACAATACAGCATTTTCTAATTTTTTTTAAATAGATGAGATGAGAGACAAAAAAGTACAATAGTCGAAACTAATTCAAAATTACAATGCCTAACAGTGAAAAATACAATACTTTTGTCTTAAAATTAGTGTAGAAAACTCACGTGAAATACATTAAATGGAAATTTTTCTGAAAATAAAGATACAGAAGGAAAATATCTAATCAACAACAAACTTTTATGAAGTAATTTGTTTATTTCTCTATAAATGACTCTTTTCAAATGCAAAGGTTGTAATTGTGCAATTATTTATTATTTAAAGAATCAAATTTTTTTTTTCATTTTTTCATAAAAATTTGATAAAAAAAAGAAAACTGCAATTACAAACAGGATGAACATTTTTTCAAGTCATCTTTGAGTATGTAATAACTTTGATCATCATAATAATTCTGACCGGTAAGGTAAACTGATGGTCAAAATTGACCAAAAATTTCTTGTCGTAAATGACGGTCATGACTAGTATTTTACCAGGAAATTTACCGCCTCACATCTCTGATTACAATCACTCGATTAAAATTCAATTTATCCAATAAACTATGAATAATAATACAGAAAAATACTGCAAAAAAATTTGAAAGAAAATAACTTTAATACATTCAAAATTTTATAAAAGTTTGAATAACCTAATTTCAATTTAACGATTTCATAAACACAAGATTAACATTATTAATAACGTACATAAAATTTTGTAACGTACAAAAATGATTTGATCATTAATGATGGGAGTATTTTTGTAAGAAGGTTTAAAAACCAATTTTTTTTAAATATTCAAAAAATATCAACAATGTTTTGTTCATCTTGCCAGTTTACATTGTACAAATTTTTAACTATTGGTAGAGTACCTGACCAATAATCGATATATCGCATTTATGCTTGTCAATGCCAAATGCTGCTCATCATATTCTCAAAAATTCTCAATAATTATTGTAAAAACTCACGCAAAATTATAAATCATAAATATCACACCAATGCGCCAAGGAGCCTTAATTTTAGCTATGCAAAATTTGGTGTCGATCAAACATTAAATGTGGACTAATACCCTGACCAAGATTTAGATTTTATATATTTTTTTTGTTATATTATAATACATAATGAAATAATTGTATATAATATACCTAGTGACAAACAATACAACATAATTTAGTTTAATAGTATACAGTATAAAATCATACAATGTATCATAATATAATATATTATTTTATTATCAATTATAATTTGGTCTATTCTTGCTACGTCTATATACAAAAAACGATTTCGTAATTTGCATTGAAAAAAGGTAACTTTCAAATATTTTAATATTTTTTTAATGCCATTTTTAAGCAAAAGTAGTAAAACTAATCGTTCACCTAGAAAATTAATTCACTTATTGCTAACGACCGCAAACGAAAAATTTTGTAAATAATACTTACTCGACGTGGAATCGTATTTAGAAGATAAAAATAGTTTTGATTGATTGAAAACGTTTTCGCGAAAAACAAATCTGACGATTGTTTATAGTTGAAAACATGTTTGACGAGGCAATTGAATCGCTGAGCTGGGAGTTTCGTTAGGCACTGCATTGTAATTATTTGACTTTTTTCATTTTCAAAAATATGTAGACATTCAGAAATGTTTCCCAACGATAGGCAAAACTCCACAATTTGACGTGTTGTTTTTGTTTATTTATAGTAGCAGACGACGGAACCGGATTTGAGGTTAGGTTAGGAAAAACTATTGACAGCGTTGTGACTTGAGACTGGAAAATTTTTGGATTATTGTGATCTATCACAACATTCAAAAATAATATATAATCATATATCCATATATTTCAAAAATATAGCGTGAAACTGATAAAAAATGTGTCTTAACAAAGTTGAATACAAATTTCGGTAAAAATATATTCCATAAAAAATGCTGCATCAACTATTTTTATACGTCATCACCATACAATGATGTGAACGCCATCTGATTTGTATAACGAATCACAATCATCACACAAACAAACCAACCCCTCTGGGACCTTTTATTATTGAACTGAGCTTTTTTTTTGCGAAAAAAGTGGTGGCGGTGACTGTGTTATCTGCGGGACTGTGGGCGTTCGGGGAAATCGAGGAAAATCGAGGAGCTGCCCAGAGTTGACAGCGAAAAGAGGAGGAAAAGAAGGTGGTGCGAAAAAGAGAGAGAGAGGAAAAGCGCGCCGCTGCTGCCGCCGTCGTCTTCGGAACGGAAAGAAGTGTTAATCGCGATGCAGGTCGCGCGAATATCCCCGTGAACGTCGTCCCCGAGAGTGGGAAAATCGTGTCCCGGGTCAGCGGTGAATAATCGAGGACGGGCGTCGAGGAAAGCGGCGATTCCAGCACTAGCACGCGCGCGCAACACCACCGGCCATCACCATTTTTCCCTACGCGTTGTGTTGTGTGTATGTACTTTTTTTGTTGCTTGCTGCTGCTGCTGCTGCTGCTGCTCTTGGATAAAAATTATTTTTTTCCGCGAGTGTCTTAATTTGTGGTGGTGTTTTGTTGCGGTCGTTGTTCCTGTCGCCGCTGTTGTTGTGTCGAAAGTCCCAAATGACGTTACGAGATAATAAAAAGGGTTGACGGAGCACGAATGAGACACGCTGGAGGGACATCCTCATCATCGCTCGGAGAGCCAAAATCGCCAGACGTAAGTTTTCCCGTTTTTCCGCGACGAGAAATGCGTTTTGCCGGGCATTTTTCAGGGGATCCCGATTTTTACAGATTATGCATCTCGTAAACGTCAAGTTGGAGTTGTTTTTGCAATCGATAAGGCCCGGGACAGTAAATGATAACTCTTCGATTTGGAAGTCGAAAAAATTTGGTCATTTGAAATTTGATATTACGTGAAGAATTCGATTTGCTACTGGAAATTGAAAGAATTTTAGAAATTTTTGACAGTGCATATTGGATTGTCAGTTGCGAAAAATTGTTACATCTTGATCTTAAAATTGAAGAAAATGGGAATGTAAATTTATAGAGAATAAGCAATGAGGTCTAATCTTTGGGCTTGATAAAATTAATCCTACTTGATAAACCAGTGCCAATGAAAACTATCGAGGTACAATTGTTTGACAAGATCGCACTTTGACTAGATGTTTCAACTGAAGAATGATTGAGGGGAATGTATTGAGATGAAAGGATTAATTGTTGGTTGGTGACAAGTTGTCCTCAACATGTCATTTTCAGTAATTGTACTTCGAGCTTTCTTTCAAAATCAAGGCTAATGAGTGTCAAATTCTTTTTAATGTCCTAGAATTGAAATAAAGATCTCAAATTGCTGCAAATTAAAAAAATACTGAACTTTTCTAGCGATTGGTTTCTGGAATATACAAAATTGAAATTTTTCCATTATTCTTACAATTTTATAAGTTATATAAATTGATCGATAAAATTTCCATGATGAATCTTACTTTGGGTTCGTATGTATCTGAAGTTTGGAACGTTTAAATTGAAACAGAATAAAAAAAATATGAATTTTTTTATTTTTTATCATGATGGGAAGTGTGACAAACATTTTTTTGGGTATCATCAAGTTTGTTTTTACGATTATAAAATGTTCAGAAGCAGCTAGAAAATTTTTCCTTCCTATATGAACTTATATATTTCTTTTGTTTAATTTTAAACGTTTGGAACTTCAGGCACATCGAGTTCGTATGAATGTGCTACCCAAAAATTTAGAAATTATAAATTGTTTCTCCATAATTTAGGAATCAGCTCAGTTCTAAGGAAATTTCCTGAATAATGATAGGTTCTGGGTTCCACTTCAAAGGGTGAAGGTTTTATGCAAGGAAAAACCAAGATTCATTTGGAAAAATATTTTTTTAAGGGAAGAATTTGATGATAATTTATGACAGCATGTTTCACAAAATTAGTTTTATAAAGATATTATACATGGTATTTTCAGTATCAGAGATAATTGAATAAATTTATTGAACCAATATCGCATCATTAGAGAAATTCTGAAGAATGTGAATAAATATTGATAGACCAAAAAATTAATATTGATTAATTAAAAACCAATTATTTCACATTTTATCTTTCATAATTTTTCAATGCTGATTTTTGTTTATCAAATTCACTACAAAAAAAGGGTTCAAAAGAAATACCACAAGCAAAAAAATTGAAAATAATAATGGTTATGGATTTAATTAATGAAAAAAGGAAATGTTTGTAAATCAGAAAATTCTTCATTTCGATAATTTTGGTGAATTTGGTGAATTGACATTATGATGAATCGGGTAATGATTAATAGAAATTTTCAATGTCAATACAAATTCACTTTCATTATTTACTACTTTTCTTAATGACATCATTTGAATGATTTTTCAAAATTAAATGTCTAAATTCTTTATGAAAGAATTTTTTCGGTTTGATAATTTATTCTTGAAATCAAAAATTTTTTTTTTTTTATGATGAATAACAATTCTATCTATATCAATTTCATCTAAGAATGCAGTTAATTCTATTCATTGATGCAAGTCGCCATTAATAATAATAACGAAAATTTACAAGTTCCAAGATTTCACATTTGAAATATCGAGTTCACAAATCTTTTTTTATCCAAAAGTTTTATTTTTCATCAGTGAAATCTATACCAATAACCATTTTCCATTTATGTAATTCCATATTTTTGTTCAATTTTTTTACTTTGCAGTAAATTCTATAAAAAAAATCTCATTGAAAATTTATAAAACTAAACCATGACAAAAAGATTTTTTTTTATTCATCAACACAAATTTATGGAAATTCCGTCGATTTGGTTTTTTGCTGCCAAATATTTACGATTTTCGAAATTTCTATTTTCTATTACTAATTGAATCCATAACCACAACTTTTAACTTTCTTTAATCTTTATAAAAAATTGACAACATCTTAAAATAAAAATGTTAGATTTTCAATCAGTCGTTATCATTGTGCTGTATTTTTTTATTCAAAAAAGTCTCGATCTCAATTTCTTTATTCAATCATACTTTTTAAAGATTTGTAATCAAAAGTTTATAATTTTTCAACTACTCAAACATGTTTCGATTCAGTATTTAATCCAAAAATGGCAAAATTTAAAATTCTCTCTATTTGAATGATAGCTTTTCAAAAATGCAGTAAATAATCGATAAATTCTTGATACAGTTTACCATATCGAATCTAATAGTTACTCAAAAAATTTTGATTTTCGATAAAAAAAAAGTATTGATCTCTCGTTCAACCTTTCTTTCATATGTAACTGTGGATTGAAACAAAAATCATTTAATCTAGAGGCCTTCATGGGTAAAAAACAAGTACTTGAATCCACAGGTTGCTTTTGTGAATTGTAAAATATTTTTTTAATTATCGCTAAAGAAATAAATACTGTACGCGATGAATATGTAACACGCAATCTGAAACCTTCAGATTTTTTGAAAAACTATACATCCTTGTCTAAAATTTTGTGACTTTAGGAATATTCTAGTTATTAGAGTTTAAAAAATCGAAAATAACAAGGAGATTTAATCAAGTTCCCAATTTATACACTGAGATTGCATTTGCCTGCAATTCCAAACGTTTGAAAATGAACGAAAACGAAAAAAAAGTTCTTGCGATTTCCACCCAAGATTAAAGTGCAAATTATTGAGTATTATAAGATAATATTTGTTGGACATAAATAATTATTATAACGGTGAAAGTTAATGGTAAAAAATTTTTTATTTTTTAACGCTAGGGAACTGAAGAAAAATGAGATTTAAGAATTCATTAAAGCAGAATCATTTTAATCGCTTGATTTTTCAAAAACATGCTTATCTAAGAAACATTTCTTTTTGTTCGAATGAGCTCAACGTCATACAGACATAAATTTTTAATTCCATTTTTATGATTTCGAATACTCTATAATTTTTAAGAATTTTTATTAACAAGGATATAGTCTGACCTTGTCATGGTCGATTTGATAAAAACGTAGAAATTACATTGTCTTCAGTAGGCTCATCAAAACTTGGAAACTGTTGGTGCCAGCGCTCGCTGATTTGCCAAGAATACATTTTTGAAGTTCATCGCGCAACACCCCCGCCAGAGTCACACCTTTCCCGATTACCTTTGCTTTTATAGGCGGCGTGGCGCTCTGTTTAACAACATTGTTTGTTATAAGAAAGTTTTCAGTTCGATTCCAACCACCCACATTATGTGCCTGAAGTCCTAAACGTTTAAAACTAAACGAAAAAAATGTATAAGTTAACATAGGAGAAAAAAGAATTTCTACCTGCTTTTCAGCACTTTTTGATCGTAACAAAAAATTTGATGCTCCCCCAAAAAATATCCGTCACACTTCTCATCATGATACAAAATAAAAAAATTCGTATATTTTTTATTTTCGATTAATTTTCAACGTTTGGAACATCAGATACATACCCACATTACTGTTTTTTTTATTGGAATTTGTTCTTTTTTGAAAATATAACCTGACATTTTCTTTACGATTTCACAATATTTAATTTTGTATCTAGCATCTGTCAATGGATACAAATGTTGATAATGATACATATCATAAAAGATATAATTATAAAAAAGTGACTTGTAAAAATAAATAAACAACTTATGTGATTTAAATTATATTAAACCAAAACCACACAGAAGACAAATTTGAATAACGATATTAACATATATAAAATACAATATGTATAAATTAATAGAAATAAGCAAAGTGGCTGATCATTTTCAATGAAGTAGCTTTACATACGATACAAATTCAACAAGTAATAATTGAAAAAAATCAAATGTAAGATTTCCGAATGTGCGAGGATCACATTTACATTTAGAAATTTCAAAAATTTGACCTAAATCCTAAAATTTCAGTCGATTTTGAAATTTCTTGTAATTTCCAAAATCTAATATACCTGAAGTTCCAAACGTTTAGAAATAAAAAAAATAAAAATTTAATGAATTTATCATGGAGATTATGTTAAATTTTTTTTTCGTTAAGTATGAAGTTTATTGTTTTGACCAAAAGTCCTTGAGAGCATCAAGAAAATTTCCTCGTCTTTTTTTCCTTTTTCGTTTAATTTTAAACGTTTGGAACTTCACGTACATAAAATCTACAACATAAATTACTGAAATACCAAAAATTCCTGACATATTCTATAAGTTTTTGAAGTGCATTGTAAAAACTTGGAAAATTTTTCGATTCATAAGTTTAAATAAGAGAGTTTGATTTTTTTGCCCAATAACTTATTAGAAACTGGAATTAATCATTTTTTTAACGGTTCCTACAAAAATTACTAGAACTTTGTACAAAAACTTACGAAAACTTCGAAAAATTTTCATAACATTTTAGCTCCAATAAGAATATGTTATAAAATTTATGAATTATGAAAAAATGAGGTTGCACATAAAAAATGTTCAATTTATTACACAGTCATACGGTGTATGTATTTAAACGCAGTTAGTAAATTTTTTTGTGTCCAAAGCACTCTAAAATAAAAATATGAAAAAAAGTGATGTCAAGTGATATGGATAAAAATAAAATAAAAAGTGATATTAAGTAATGAGGTCAGTCAGAAAATTTCTGCATATAATTTTTTGTTTTTTGACATATTTTAACAAATCGATTCGTTTTATTTGTCGTTTAAACTGAATCATCAACCTCTTTGCACGAGCTTTATTGACAATGCACCCTTTTTTTGAGAGGAGGGGGAACATTGCAATAATTTTAAACTATTCTCGAAGCTACTTTGACTTACCTGTACGAAATATATGGCTGAAAATATAACAAAGAAAATTTGATGAAAATCTCATTTTCGTCATATATGTATAACTTAAACGCCAAAAATCAATACAACCAGACAATATAACATAGATACTCCTTACCCCCTCCCCCCGGGCCCTAGAAAATTTTACGACGAAAATTTTGATTTGTTCAGATTGGAAAAATTATATCATCTTTACGTTCATTTACAAATTTACAATGAAAACTGTAAAATCATCAAAGAGATGTTTTTACTTTTAAATCGCACATTGATATAACGGTTTTTTTACATTAGCAAAATTAATGTAATGGTATCAAAGAAAATAACAGTTCTGTTATATTATCAAAGAAGAGTAAAGATAAATATATCTTTTCTCTATAACTTATTTTACATCTAATACAATCCATTTAAATAAAATTTGAAAGCGATTCTTACGAATTTTGAATCAAAGGTCCTTTTTCGCGATTAAAGTCACAAATGATCTATCATACATGTTCCAAAAACGAAATCACAACATTTATATAATTCAAAAGAATTACGTTTTTACAAATATTTCAAAACTACGTTCCGTAATGTTTAACCAGAAATTATAATGGAATTGGAAAAAATTCTTAAACGGTGTGAGAAAAAAAAAGTTCAAGCTGTCAACATAAAAACGTTATAATTTGATATCATGAAATGATTTTATTTAGTGTAAAAAATACCGTTAATATGCAATTCAAAATTATGAATGTCAGTTCTGAAGATTTGCGAATTTCATTGTAAATTTGCAGATGAACGTGAGGGTGATACTATTTTTCTAATTTAAGTATATCACAATTTTCATCACTAAATTTCTTAGAACTTAAGGAGGACAAATCAGTGTCATATATCATTCGATTGTACTGATTTTTGAGGTTTAAGTTTTACATTTCCTTTTCGACATTTCAATCTTACTAACGTGTAAGTCCAACAGTTAACAATTTTCAAAACGTTTTTTACTTAGAAGATCGACTTTGTTCTAATTTTTCAAAAAACAAAAAGTTTGATGCAAGTAATGCAAAAAATTTACAGCTGCGTTGCAAAAAACTTTGTAAATCTTGTAAGACAGTGTTATTATAAAAAAAATCTATAATAATCACTTAAAATTCTACAACATTAAAAAATGGCAACATACAATAACAAAAAATTAGACAGGTCCGAAAGTATATTAGTTTGTGCCATTGTCTTTATTAGGTCCAAAATTTGAGAGTTCAAATCCCAAAGTAATAAGATTTTTTTCCTGTATTTGGGTTTTCGAATCGTGAGTAGATTATACCATCATTTCGTATTTTTTATGGTTTTCCAAAGAGGGTCTGATTGTAGACAGGAGGCTCGAGCACAGTGACACAAATGACGGTGTAATTAATTCGCCCACGAAATAGAGGTTCAGGGGAAAGAATTATCTTGTTTCGGCCATCTTTTCGGTAATCTACAATATTACAAATTGAATGTCCTTTGCTCGTGTTGATGCATTTTGCACTTATTTACATTGTTCTCATGAAATTAATTACGAGAAAAAGAAATTTCGAAAATAAAAACATTCTATAACATTTTTGGTTTACGTTGCTCTGACTAGATATTTTGTTTTCGATTTCATAAGACTAATGTGCTTGGCAAGGGCACTATCATGAAACGTATCTATTAGGCAGAGATGAGAAAGGCCATCAGCACCCTTGGAAGCAAAGTACGCATAAATTTTAAATTTTTCCTAAGGCAACGTATATAGTGCCAGTCCCTTAGGTTGGATCGTTGCGTGTTGAACTTTAAAAATGTATGGTAAATAACTTAACGAAATGGTGCAGTTTTCAGTTCATTTCATTACAAATAAAATATTGCCGAATTTCATAAAAATGGGATAATAGACTGTGATAAAGTTGAATTTTTTAAAATTGCGATACAGTTTACTCTATTATATCGTAAACTTTTCGATCATTTGAGATTAATTAGTTGATTCATAAAATGTAAAATAATAGAAATTATTTCTTTGATCATATCTTTCTTGTTTTAGTATTCCAGGTTTCGAACGTATTTGGTCCACTTCAAGAATCATTTATGATCAATCATATGGATGAAAATTATTTATCACTTTTGTCTGTCATAAATCCAATAATTATTTTTGTTAATTTCAAGAACAGTAACAGTTCTCTTCGTGATACAATTATGTAGAAGATCAAAAACAAAGATATTTTTGTAATTATTTGAAAGCTTGAATCTTGAAAGAAGAAAAATATATTCGAGGGAATGATATCTATTTATTTACTACTCGAATTTTTTTATGAATACATTCGAATTGGCCTTCATAAGAAGAAGCATGAAGATATTGACAATTGCCTATTACAATTTTTCATTATTCAAAAATGTTGATCACAGATTAAAAATTTGAGTTTTCGTGGCTATTTGATATAAATTTATGAAAATTCGTCAAATAATGTATCTAAAAAAACAGTAAAAATTACTCCGATTTCTCACAAATCAACTTGAAATTTAGCTACTATATGGAATGAAAAATTATCATTTGATAAATTACGAGTCTGAAAAATAATAGGAAACAATATAACAATGTCAACTTTTTTTGGAACTAGTAATTGTTGCAATTTCAACATTCAAAATTTTTATAACTAATAAAAAAACAATAGAATCTATTAAAACTCAGTGAATGTATGAAGTTGGTGTAGAATCGAGTTAAAATTTATAATTTTTTTTCCGTTTAAGAATATACCAAAAGTTACTGAGATTGTAACAAAGGGAATATGATTTCTAACAACTATCGTTCTTTTTTATAATGTTTTGAAAACTAGTAACTAGATTTTTAAGAAAACTTTTTCGACGATTATGCAAAACAATCACGATCCTCGGAGCCAGACAGAGTTAACTCTCAAAAACAATTTTAAGAGTTAACAAATCATGCATAACAATTATATTCAAATTGAAAATTAAAAATAACATTTTATGTTTGTTTTGTTATGTGCAACGAGTGTGTGTAGAACATGTTTTAAGAGAAGCAGGGGGTTCCAGTGGAGTTGTTGCATTGACGCCAATCGGTTGTCCAACTCAAGCGGTAGTGATTATTGCCGCGACGTGGAAGGGCACCGTCGATGCGCCTCGTGTTAGGACGAAAGTCGAGAGTGCCCCCTTCCTTTCCTGAGACAGTTACCATTGTAATAACAAAATAATTTTTTCAATTTTTCGTTTTCTAAATATTAATATATATATTATTGTAAAAGAAATGATGGTTTGCATAAAAATTGAAAAATCGTAGAATTTCATAATTTTATTTCGACAAGCGAGGTAACTATTATAAATGCCAAGAAAATTCGCTAATTGTTTTAACATTTTTCATCACTTCTGATCATGTAAAATAAATTCCTGAGGAGGGTTGTATAAAATACCTGAAAGCTAGAACATGAAGAGGGTGAATTGTTTATTTTGTTTCCTTCGCCTGTTGAAGTTTCATCCAACTGATTGTATCAGAAGAATTTTATTTCATGAGAGTTGAGCATAGTATCAAAAAAAAAATCGAATATAACACAATTTTTATCATTTGACAAAAAAAGATGCATTTACGATTTATCGACTGGAATTTCATTTGTGGAATTCAAACTTTCAAAACCTATTAAAAATTCAAATAACAGAAGTCTTATACAGTAATGATGAGCTAAAAAATGGCAATGAATTGAAAAGAAAATCCGATTGTATTTTGTTACGTATAAATTTTTTATTACATAAGTAGCTGGCGAGACTACATTTGATGGTCAAAAGCTTGAAAATAAAAGAATTTTTCAAATCGACAATTTTCATTACTAGTTTTTATGAATTAATTTTTTTTTGTTCCTAATCTAATGATTGTATTGCATATTGCATATTACGGAGTAAAAAAAAACAGCAAAATTTTTCGATACTTATTATCATTTTTGTTTTGATTTTTTTTTAGGATGGGGTGCTTTGGGTCCTCAGGCAAAGCCAACCAGGACGACAGCAAGGATCAAAAAAGAAGATCCGACCAAATCACCCGTCAATTGCAGCGGGATAAAATAATTTACCGGGCTACGCATCGCCTACTCTTACTCGGTGATTTTTTTTTCTACCGCAATCATCTTCATTTTTAGAGAAAACTCTCCCTTTCCTCTTCCTCACCCATATCCCGATCAACTCATTTTTTACCTATGCCCTAAAATAGTTTTTCATGTATAAAAAATCTGCAGGAAGTTGGATGTGTGAGGTTGGCACACAAATTCGCAGCACTCGTGAATTATTTATCGAGTTCCTTTTGAAATAGTTTTAGAGTTCCTGGTGTGTTGCGATAATAGTTCTGGACCCACACGTGCAGTATCGAAAAATTCTGATTAGAATTCTGAGAGAAAACTCAAAAGTTCTATGCATAGAAAATTAATTCGACACAGTGAATCTTCACTGGTGTAGAATTGCAAATTGAGATACAAAGAATAAGCGGATATACACTTTAAAATTTCATCACTTAACATTGATCGATGTTTTTCATTAATTAACAATCGTCATAATCGATGAATAATGTCACTAATATCTGCTTTTATATTTTGATTGTGTAGGTTTTGTTGTGCGTATTTTGTTTTTAAAAAGTTAGTCTCAGCTATTGTCCGCAATTTCAAGTTTGCAGGTATATTTTGTAATTTACAGATTTTTACATTTGTGTGGAAACGAAGACGATTCTTTCAGGGAATAGTATTTGATTTTTTTACATTGCATTTCGTTCCATTCAAATGTTTCATTTCATGCATTCGTCATTGTTCATCGATCATTGAAAAGCGAATTTGAAGCATGTTGTTCGTAATAATAAAATATTCTTTTTTCTAATTTCGGAAAATGCTTGATCTGGAATTAACCTGATGGATTCGTGATTCAAGTTACTCGAGTTTTTTGTCTGGAATTAAATTCGAAATAATTTTTTTGAATTTTTGTGAAAATTGAGCTATATTTTTGGAATATTTTTTGGATTCTCGACAAATTTTTTTTTTTTTTTTACTTATAAAGTTGCAATTTTTTTATTTACCTTTAATAATTTTTTCCTTCTTTTTCTTGGTTATATAATCACTAATCACCAATCGTATGCTGTAAACAGTTTTTTTTCTATAAAAATGTAACAACATTAATCATTTTTAAGTGTGTGTATAACTTCCAATATTCAGATGAATAATATTTTCAAATAATATTTTAGTAATAAGTATTGCATTTTGTTTCCATCTGATTTTGAAAAAAAAATATTAATGTAAACAAATTCATAAAATGTAAATTGAAAGATTAAATCTAATAATGTGTGCAAATAATAATTACATTTCCATAGCCTCAAGAATGCTATTACAAAATTTTTATACTAAATTATAATTAGCACAACTTTCATAAAAATGTAAGAAGAATTTTTCAGGGGTTGAAGTCAAATTTTTTTTTGATTGATTGAAATTTTGATATTTTTGTTGCATATGTATTTGTAAATTTTGAGAACAATATTCTCAAAGTTTTTGAAAGTCTTTATAAAACATTCTCCAAGAAAATTATTTTAAAGGACATTGAAAGTTTTTGTTTTTCAATCATGGAGCCATTATAAATAATGTCACGGTTTGGGGGAGCTTATTTCTAACAGTTTTTGACAGTGAGGGGGGAGGGAGGGGTCTCAATAATGTGATATCTCAAATTTTTCTCCCTATGAAAAAATGTTTCAGTAGAAAAATTCCAGGCATTTTTTTAACTTGCCAATTTTGAAAACAATATAGAAGAATTGTACTGAAAACATTTAATATAAAAAAACAAAATTATTGTTACGTGACACTGGGGAAGGGGGATTAAAAAATACTGCATAACTGTGATGTAGTTTATAGAGGCTACCTTAGAAAGTCTTTTAACAAATTGTTTTTAGATATTTTCATTTTTCCAAATTATTTTTTTCAACTTACTAATTGTTAGTGAATATGCGTATTTTCGACAGTTAAACATATTTTAAAAAACTTTTTTATTCTTAATTTTCAAAATGCCAACATAATTTTTATGGTTGACTATGTGCATCGTAAGTACTTAAAAATTGATGTGACCTTAATTTCATTTTATTGTAAAAATAGTTAATAATTCTAGTACTTAATGTGTGTTTTTTTTATTATGCTTAAAATACCAATTCTTCATTTTCCTGCACGTGAGTGGGGAATGATTTTCTTCATGCTTGCAGTATGAGAATTTATTTCTTAAGATTGTCAATTACACAGTTTTTGGTTCAAACTCTTCTGAAAGGGTTTTTTTCTATGCAATGTTAAATACTTCAGTTTAAGTCTTGTACAAATTTTTCATTCAGAGTAAATTTTGTTCCTTATATGTTGAATTTTATGTGAAGATATCAATGTTGGCTTTTCGGGCTTTGAATGAATTGCCGCTCAATGGGAAATTGTGTTTTTATTGGCGGAAAGTAGCGAGGCTAAATGAAGGGCGAGGCTAACGAGGCATAAAGGGGGCCTGCAGTTTACGTGTTATGATTCATCTTCAATTATATAGTTATTGTCGTTGGTTTATTTATGACTGGAGTCTTTTTTTCTTTCATTCCCAATTTTGGAATGTAATTTTTCGTATCTGTGACAGGAAAATTTGAATTCGATAATTCCATGTTTGACACTGCATAAAAATGTAGTTTGGATATATTTTTGTTTGTTTGAAACTTATGATTCGATTCATGGAGATGAAAATGTTAAGATGAATGAAATAAAGGTTTTTCAAATAAAAAATCCAGAAATAAGTACAATTGTACGTTTCCTGAAACAATTTTTGTTGTGGTTTTCTTCATTTTCAATCTTTAAAAGTTTCCAAATGCATTTTAATTCAAAGCAAATTGATCTCAACTGAAACTTTAAATGAGTGAAATGTCATTTAAAACAAATAGTGGATTTCTACATATTTCTGCGAACGTAGTATTATTCTGAAATGGTGATATTTTCACTCAAAGAGAGCCCGTTTTTATTTTTATATAAACAAATAAATGAGAATTTCACTTATACTTATTCAATTCTTGGCATGATTACATTTGTTCGCATCGTGTAAAAGGAGCAATAAAAATTTCTTGACGTTTTGAAGAACAGCTGTTGAAAGATAAACGAGAATGCTGCAATAAGGTTCTTTTGTACAAAAATGGTTACAGATTTTAAGACAATATTTTTTTTTTCCAGCTTTCTACTTGAAGTTTTACATTTCAAAAAAATGGTAAATCTTATTGCATCACAATTATTTTACTTTGTCTTTTAACAGCTGTTCTCACGAATACGTTGATGTTTTAATTGTTTGCTACTGATGACGCAAACAAGCGCAATTCCGCTAAGAAGTCATTCTTGCAAGGCCCGTTTTATACCCCTGCTGTGTCAACGATTTTTATTGTTTTTGGATGATTCTACACTGAGAGAACTCGCGAGATATTTGACCTCTGAAACTCTAGATCAGGGACGATGCAACGAAATTTGTCATGGGGAGGGCCAACTCAAATGTCAAAAAAATCAATATGGGTAAATAATGTATTTATGTTTATTTAAATGTGTTGATGAATATTTATTCTAGCATCAGAATATTAGAAATCTACTTGTGACTTTCATGCTTCAACTTTTTGACATAATACATATTTTTTTCGTAAAATTAAAATATCTCATTTATAACAAATCAGTTTTTAACTTTTTAGTATTACTGACATATGTCATTTTTATAATTGTCTCGTATTTGTAAAGGTTTCTAGTTTCTACATAGATTCTAGAATTTGATGCTGCAGGATTCAGGTTTTTTTAGAACATTTGTATTTTTTCAGATTTAAATAAAAATCTTTTTTGTGTAGATCTATAGTACTACATAGACAGACTGCTGGTATTTTTTGTATCTGTCGTATTTGTAGTGTTTATAAAAATTTTTAGTATGTTTTTAGTATTTTTTGGGTTGCTACAAAGATTTACGGAATTCGATTCTCTAGAATACAAATCGTTATAAACATTCAATATTTTAGAGGAAGTTTCATCTATTGTAAATCGATTTAAGCTGTTTTATGGGTTGAAAGTATTTTGTCATCCAAGACATTAGGATTTCCTAGTGTCAGTAAATTTTTTTGGAATTTCCAAGTATTTTTATAGATTTCTAATGTTTCTATGTATATGTAGAGTAGTATACCTTGATGCTCTAGAATTTGAAGTTTTGTAAATTTTTAGTATTTTGATAGATTTTTCAGAAAAAAGTGTCTATAGATTTCTAAGATTTCATGTATGTCGAATACTTGGGGCATTTTTCGTTTTTTTACAATATTAAAAAATCCGGAAAGATTTTGTGATAATTAGATAGATTTTTGGGTAATTTGTAGAATTTGATGCTCTAGGGTTCAAAGTATTATAGATTTTCAGTAATTTTATAGATTTTTGATAAGATTTATGTATTTTGTATATTCATAATATTAAAGTATAGATTTCTTTTATTTTTTGTTCTTTTTCTTTTGTCATATTTTTAATCAGTATTTATAAACTTTTGTAAAATTTTCCGGTAATTTTTTAGATAGATATATCTATAGATCTATAAAATTTGATGCTCTTAAGGGGAGATTATCGTATGGACGGTCAAAATCGTCAAAATCATACTGAATCTTTGCGCATGGTTAAAAAAAAAAGTTTTCAAGTTAAAGGCTTTAACTTCTTTTTGTTTTGAAGACTTTCTTATAAACATGTGAAATTTTCTTATTTCGTTAAAATATATTAGTTCATTAAGGAGATATTCACGCGCAAAGTCGACCCTGCGTTCCGTGAAAAAGTAAACGGCGTCCCTGATTTCGTCGCTGGTAGTTGATTTAGAATGAAAATCATACCCAATTTTTTTTCAGTAATGTGTCCCCTTCAATGTGTGCCAAAATAAAAAAGTTCCAACTATTTTTAAAAAAACTGTAACAATATATGTAAAATTTAACACTTTTTGTCATTTTTTTTTGGCCAAAATTTGTAAAAAAAATTTAAAAAAAATTTTTTTAGGTTTAGGTTTAAGTTTATGTTTATTAACTAATTTATTTAAACGAAGTAAAAACAATTTAACATGTGTATAATAAAGTCTTCAATATAAAAAAAGTTGAGATCTTTAACTTGAAAAATTTTTTTTTAAACCACGCGCAAAGATTCAGTATGATTTTGACCGTCTATATGATAATCCCCCCTTGAATACAAAGTTTAAATGATTTTGAGTATTTCCATGAATGTAAAAAAAATTATATTCACATCAATTTATGGTATTTGATGGACTGATATCATTATCAGTGTTTTCGTTATTTCCCGTGTTTTTTTTAGTATTTATATAATTTTTTAGCGTTGGTATAGATTTATAGTATTTTTATAAATTACCTAACAGATTTAAAAAACTGAATCTAAAATTGAAAGTTTTATAGGTTTTGAGTATTTTAATGGATTTTTCAAAAACGAGTATCTTCATCAAGTTCTAGTATTTCTTAGAACTACAGCACTTTTTGCATTTTTCGTATTTTTACAATATACATAAAGTTTGAAACTTTGTTTTGTATTTTGATAGATTTTCGTATTGATTTTATAAATTTTAGGGAAAATTATATCTACACAGAAGAAGTATATTTATAGATTTCTTGTATTTTAAGTTTAATTAGTATTTTCTAGTATTTTCTAGTATTTATTTAATGTATAAGGATTTTTCTAGTATTTTCATGAATTACCAGATAGATTTCTAGTATTTTCATATATTTTTCAAAAATCAGCATCTTTAAGTATTTTTATTACTTTTAGTTTTTTTCCAGTATCTATTAATACTTTTTGCAGGAGTTTGTAGTTTTTTTTTTTTAATGGATTTTTCATAGATTCATTGCATTTGATGCTCCAAAATTGAAGGCTCGATATAATTTCAGTATTTTACAGATTTTTGAGAAAATGATATCTGTGTTAATTTTCGACTTTTCATAGATTCCTAATATTTTCATTATTTTGAGTATTTTTTGCTATTCATAAAACTTTTTAGGATTATCTAGTAAGTTCAGAGATTTCTATTATTTTTGTGCATGTCTAGATAGGTTTTTAGAATTTTGATGCTACTTCGTCATTTTTCTTACGATCTCTTATTATTTAGTCTATACAAATTATATTTGTGTTATTTTTTTATATTAACTAGAGTATCTAGTAATTTCAATACCTTATCTAAAGGTCTTACTATCACGGAATCGAATTTTTTCAGAATCGCATAAATTTTAAAAATTTATAGTAACTAAAACTCAAGAATCGCTTTAAAATTTTACAAATTTTTCTTAAGATCAACTATAAGACCTAGTATTTCAAACCGAAATTCACGAATTTAAATAGGAACTCGATAGTTAAATAACATTTATTTAGCCTCAATACAAAAACCGAAAATTTCCATTCATGTGCACCACTTTTATTAGAATATAGAAGAGTTTTTTTGTTATTTCATGTGACTATAATCTTCACGATTAGTCCAAGCACTTGTAGATTCTCATAGTTTTGACATATCACGATAAACTCGAAATGTGCTGTCACATGTTCATAAAAACATTAAAAACATTCAAAAAATTCAAAGACTTTTTTTCAGAAAAAAAGAAAATCAGATTTGAAAAAAAATTTTAGGCGACTGACAGATTTGTCATGATAAATTGACTTATGTCATATAATTGTTACAAAAAAAAAAAATCCAGATACACGTGCTTGGCAAAAACAAAAGTAAAGTTCAAAATTTTTCATTTTGAAACGATTTCATAATTTAAAATTGGACACCTCTATTCGAAATCTATATCATCGTATTCATACAATGTAATGGTAATAATTAATAAGATGAATTCCTGATTTTTATGTTGCAGGTGCGGGTGAATCGGGGAAAAGTACGATTGTCAAACAAATGAGGATATTGCACGTAAATGGTTTTAGTGAAGTGTAAGTCGACTATTACAATAATAATTTTTGCATTGTCTTTTAACTTGATCATTTATTTTTACGAACCATTGAACAATCATCAACAAAACTTCAGCAATAAATTATAGATTATTTTAGAAACACGTTTTCTACTTGTTTACAAGCAAGTCTAGGTTTGAAAATTTTTCATGAAAGCTACTTGAATAAAAATCACTGTTTACTGAATAATTAATAGAATAAGTAAGAAAGCGAAACCCGTTGTGAGAAAATTGATTACAGTAAACAAACGTAACGCGACTTATTGTACAACTGGTTGCTTATGAGTTATTGCAATTTTTAATAAGGCTTGAATGAAAACGCAATGAATATTTTCATTATATCGAAGTGGTAATTCTGGATTCTAGTGGCAGCTTTTAGACAAAACTTGGATGATTTCATTCGACAAGTTGTGCAATAAAGTATACAACTCTTTATCTCGCTATCAACTTAACATCTTAAGTGGAGTAAATGCCAATTATTTTAAATAGTACGGCATTGGCGTTTAAATTGTTATTGGCTCATAAAGTGCAAATATCGAAAGTGTTAATGTCGCATTTTGTGAGCTCCGGAGTGTACGGGACCAAATATCAAATAGTGTAAAAAATGGTTTTACATTTTTTTCAACCTGTGCAGAAGAAGCTTACTTTTACGAATTTCAGTTGGGAAAACGTCGATATTTGATATCGAAACATCAGTTTTTCCCTTGGTCAATAACAATTTATTCACTTATTCGTTTTGTTTATTTTTCAGAGAGAAACGGCAAAAAATTGAAGATATCAAGAAAAATATCAGAGACGCAATAGTGGTGAGCATAATTCATGGAATATTTTTTTTTTTTTTTGTTGTACTGGTTCTCCGGTTCGAAATTCCTCATTTTTATCGAATTTTATTGATTATATGCCTTATAAAAATTACCAGTTTTTTGCATTACAAATTTCCGATGAAGTTACAAGAAGAATTTAAACAGAGTCAAGTTTTTATTCTGTCATAAAAGGATACTCATTATACTTTTATTGAATGTGGAAATTTGAATTAAATGTTTATTCTTTTTCTTTTATGATCTGCTTATTGAAGATTTCAAAAACTGCGAGGCAATGATTCAAATCTATGCTCAACTCAATTTTTGGATAGTTATCGATGCCCCTATCTTTAGTCGAGAAAAAAAAATCACCTTATTTGATATTTTGAATGTATATTTGCGGAATTATCCCAATTTTTTATTTCCCTTTTTATGAACTATATATATTTATTATTGTGATTTTAGAATCTGAATGGTAGATTTATCAATTTCGGAAATTCAAATTTCACAGTTGAAATTGAATAACTTTTGACTTTCATGTACAGAATTTCTAAATACATACTACTTAATCAGTTCAGAATTTTGGGTTCTAGAACATAGATTTCAGAAAATCTTAATTCTATAATATGAAATACAGAAACCGTTGAATTTCAAGTTGTAAATTTTAAAATTCTTTTTACTAGGGAGTCGAATTGTAGAATTATTATAGATAGCACTGCAGGATTAGGATAGAATAGAGAATTCTAAAGTACTTGATTTTGAAGTATAAGATCTGGCATTTTCGAATCTAAAATGTTAGGTAAAAATCCATATTGTAGAGCATAGAAGTCATTTCATGGGAGTTGTATTACAAAGTTTTTTTTAATTCTTCATTCAAAAATATTCAATATGTCTTCATTCGTATTAATATTATATGCAAAATACGAGATGAATATGTTTTAATAATAGTCTTTCCGAAGAATTTATTTTTTCAATAATATGTAAATGAAAAATAATTTAAAACGAAAATTAAAAAAATTAATTCAGCACGTTATTGGCCATAAACTTTGAAGTGGCGTATCACCAAAATTTTTCGAGTGTTACTTTTTGCATTAGAGTTTTTTGCACATTTAGAAAAAATTTCATTTGGCAAAAAAATACTACTTTTGTGTCCTTTTTTCTTTTTAATTTCATAATAAGTTTTACAATATACTGTTGAAATTTTGGGATTTTTAAACGTGAAGCCACTCTGCTTGAACAATTCGTAACCCACAAATGATTTCTTTATTCAAAAATTTCAACAGTATATTTTAAGCCTATGAGGAGAATTTGGAAAAAAAAGAAAAAAAAATTTAGGGTGCTCTTTGGTGAAATGCAGTTGCCTATAAGTTTGCAAAATTCCTTTATGAAAATTATATGGAGAACTATGTACGATGCGCCATTTATAAGTGTAATGTTACTAACATATTTGATCAAGTTTTGGAATCATCATTTTAAATACTTCATCAGTCACGTATTGAAAATAATCAATTTTTCGAGAAGATTATCATTCAAACATTTATTACTCACGTTTTTTATATTTAATGTTGAAATAAACAATACGTATAAAATATTTTCCAAGAAAGAAAGAAAAAAATTCAACAAAAAATGTGGTAAATCTCCCATGAAATAACCCATTGAGTTAAAGGATTCGGATTTTTATCGTCTAGACTCCAGACTTCCACAACTAATGGATATGAAATATATTTCAATAAATTTTTAGAATATTTAATTTTAGAAAATTGTGGGTCCAAATTCTACAAAATCATATTATGGAACTTAAAAGAATATCAGTTCATGTAATTCTGAGTTTTTAAATATAAAATTTTAAAACTTACCAATATAAAAGAATCAAAACAATAAAATTTGTTAATTCAAGGATAGAGAATTTAAGATTTTTACGTCTTTTTATAATGAATAATTCTATATTTTGAATTCTACAATGCAAAATTCTAGAATTCCGATACCTAAAAAATCGAGCTTTCTCAATTCTAGAAAACAAGAGTACCAAATTTTAAAAGATAGTTTTTTTTTGAAGATCCAATGCCAAATTTATAACTTCAATCATCTGTATGCTCCGTTTTTCGTACATTCAAATAAATGAAAGGTCTCAAATGATCCCTTAGAGCCACGTTCAGTTTTTGTCTTCAATTTCTTTATTCCATCAATATTTCGATCTCCTATTGAGTCCTCATCAGGATGATTACAAATATTCTTTTCTTCAAAAGACAAAAATTGAATGTGGCTCTGAGAGATCATTCTGGACCTTTCATTTATTTGAATTTAAAAGATAGTATTCTAAAACTCTTAATTCTATAAAATGGACTCATAGAAATTTGAATTTAATTATTATATGAAATTAGAGAATTGAAAATAGAGAGCCAAAATCAACATTTTTTCTAAATTTCACCATATTGGTCCAATAGAAAACTGTAAAAAAATAGATACGTATATTTTGTTTTCTTCACTTACTGAAAACTGATGTACCTGCATTTCAAAACATTGAGAAAAAAAATGATTATTCAAAACGAAATAATTTCAAAACTACTTTCGAGGAGTTTTCAGAAAAATAAACTTATTAATTCCGCAGTAAAATATGTAACACAACTCTTCCCATGAATAGAAATGAAGAATTCATATATTTTTTTTCTTTTCGTTCAAATTCAAACGTTTGGAACTGCAGGTACATTGAAATTGCAGGAAATACAGAAGTTCAAAGAACGTTATGATATCACTGCCAATATGAAAAACGAATGGCCTGTGATGTCACAACATTTTTTGACTCGCTGTATTTTTCAACCAATAAAGAAAACAAGATATCTGTCGATTGATTTGCAGTTTCAACCAGAAGGAAATAAAAGAATTTTCTTCACATTTGTATTACTGAAAAATTCTAAGTTAACAACTTGTAAATTGGAGAATGAAAAACAACAGAATCGAAAATTGTGAAATTAAAAATGTTGAAGCTCTAAAATTATAGTGAACAGATTTTTCTCATGCCAAATTTTAAAAATAAAATTGGTAGAACTCTGAGCTTTAGAACTATTGATTCTGTTACTCGTGACTCTCCCTTCCCTGTAAATATAATTTAAAAAATGTAATACTGAAAAATTTTTTAAATATCCGCTGCTACTGTCAATGAAATGCCAAAGTTTCTTATTTAATTGTAGACATGATTGGAATTTTCGTGTTACGCAACGAATATTGTCAATGCTTTGAAAAATAGCAAGGCAGGAATGAAATTATGAAAATATTGATTAGTGGGGAATAAAATGTTGCAGACCATAACGAGTGCTATGAGCACTTTAACACCACCAGTTACGTTGGAGGATAGTAGGAATCAAAGTAAAGTCGATTACATTCTCGACGTCTCGTCTTCCCCAGACTTTAATTATCCCGCGGTAAGTAATTTTGCATGAAAAAAGGAAAAAAAATGAACGAAAAATCATTTTTGTCACCTGAGAAATAGTCAAATCAGCCTTTTCATCCCTTAATTGGGAGGTAGAAACCATTACAAAAAAATACATTATACTGCTTATTATTAAAAAAACACACATTTTTCTTTCTTTTACAGCTTTGTTTTTTCTAATGAGTATCAATCACAGTCAGTTTTGCTACGCCTGAAAAATTATCTTGGAAAATTTTCTCTGTTAACACACTTCATGGTATTGTTTACTTGCCCATCAATCAAGCAGTAAAAAAGGTTATTATAGAAGTATAGGCTACTTTTTCTGTATTACACATTAGAAAATGAACACTTTTAACTGCTAACTTTATGGATGTGAATTTTTTCGTGTTTTTAAAACTATCCATGTTATCAATTTATCAGAATTTTACTCACAAATTCAATCTCGAAATTGCGAATTTGATTTACGAACTGTATGGTTTTCTCGATTTGTAATGTTGGTTTTAAAAATTTTAATGCTAGATTTTTTTTTACTTAACAAAAACATTGTATTTATATAAAACCTTCCTATTTTGGCATGAATTAAAAATATTTTGATATTTTTCAGTAAAAAAAAAAAAAGAGAAAAAACATGCATCCCGAATGCGCAATTTTTATCTGTTGCAGGAATTTTATGAAATAGTGGAGGCTCTTTGGAAGGACCGAGGAGTCCAACAAAGCTTCGAGAGAAGTAATGAGTATCAGCTCATTGACTGCGCCAAATAGTAAGAACATTTACCAAATCCATAAAATTTTGCGTACATTTTCGAAATTGATATTGTAACAATATAGAATACATTATAACTTTCAATATAAATAATGAACGAAAATAATATTAAATCGAGCGCTCGATTTGTTATTTAGACAAACACTATTTCCTTGTAAATAAAACGAGCGTAAGTGAGCTTAAAAGTACAAAGAAATCATTATATCACGAGATACATATTCGTCATTCTGGCGCCGTCAAAATTATGATGCATGCCAACCAATCGTAGTCAAAGAGCACTGCGAGTGTCCCTACCACAATGTACGAAAATAAATTAGACCGCTTATATGATCCGCGTATACTTCATTTCAGAATAATTCATCAGTGAATTCGCTCTTATTAGAAAGTTAACTATAACAACGTTTATAGTATCTAGTATAATTTACTAAAGTCATTGATCAATTATTGAGCATGATTCGTTATGAAAAGAAAAAATGAGACTTGATAGAAAATGTGGAATGATAGGTAGAAATAATCTGGGACGTCGCAGCTAAAAAAAATTTTGACAGGGAGGAGGGTGGGTATACTTATTTCCCCCTTCTTTTATTGCAAACAAATATTATTTATTTAATTAGAAGCAACTTGCCAGATATTCTTTAAATTTAATTGTAAAAAAAACTCAGCTTATTCCTATTAACGCAATGAATTTATTTGCAAATTTGAAGATTTATTTTCAACCTAAGAAAATGTTACTTAACTATAGAATATTTATTTTTGACAAATTAATTTATGAGTTTTTCATATTTGAACTCATGTATTTTGGTTTGACATTACTAGGCTTTGACGTTGAATACCTTTGTTTCCGATTGTGAGCTCAGGAAAAATCGGAAAAAATGTTAGAAGATACAGATAGTTTTCCTGAGTTTAAAAAATTTCATGCAATTGTAAAACAATCACAATCCGTAATAGTCAAATCTTATGATAAGGTATTAAAATTAGTTAGTACTCTACTACACATATATAAAAAGGTATGTGTATTAAAAAATGTATTTTGAGTTGTGTAGACTGAGTAACATCAAGATTGAAAGAAAAAAAAGATGGAGCAAAATATTCTAGAAATCTATGTAGAAATCTATAACAATACTAAACCTATGGAAACACGACAGAATCCTATAAAACTTTTTGCATACTAAAAAAAATTGGGAGATTAATAAAAATGATACAAATCTGTAGAATACTTGAAAAAATATAAATAAGTGATTTTTTTAATCTGTAGAAATAGTATAAATCCAGAAAACTTTTAGAGCATCGAATCCAAGAAATTTACATAAGAATCTTTAAAAATACCAATTATGGATGAAATTGTATAAGTACTGAAAAAATACTGAAAGTGCTGTAAATCTATGAAATACTTAAAATCTATCAAGATTCTGTTTCCGCAAAAACATTAAAAAACTAAAAAAGTGTAACTTTGATATAAAGATAATAGAATTCTATAAATCTGCATAAAAATCTATAAAAACACTTGAATACCCTGCAAAACTTTAAAAATATATATAAACTCACAAAATACTATAAGTCAAAGTAAAAATATTTTTTTCTTCGAAATATAAAAAAAAAATACTTGAAATTATAAAACATTGTGTCTTAATTATTAAATTCTAAAAATTTAGATAAAAATCCCTAAAAATACCGACAAAAAAACCTTCAGATTTTGCCCCAAAATACTGAAAAAATTCTAAAAGTGAAATACTTATTATTTTTAATTTTTTAAAAAAAAAAATATTGACAAACTGAAATTCTATATCTGTGGCTTCCCGCCATAACCGAGAAAATCACTTGTGCCATAACGTTTAAAATTTTTATCAGAATATCATGTAAACTTAGCCTAATGGCAGAAGTGACTTTTTCGGTTATGGCGAGAAGCTACAGATATATTTTTGAATTCTCGGAATCTATATAAATACTAGAAAATCCACAAAAATTTTAATTTATAAATACCTATTCAAAATCACAAAAAGAAAAAAATTAAAAATTATACAATTTGGAATCCTAAAATATCGAATTCTATGAATCTGTATTGGAATCCATAAAAATACGAAAAAATTCTCCAAATTGTGTAAGTACTAAAAAGTACAAAAAATACTGAAAGTTCTAAAAATGTACGGAAAGAATGTTTTCTATAAAATCTAGTAATTTACCAAAAGTCACAAAAACGATTAATTCTAGAACTATTGAGAAATTTATACAGAAATCTATAAAAATACTAGAGGATCCTACAAAATTGTATAAACACTTAACAATTCCAAAACTACGTAAAATACTAACAGTGTATAACATATTTTGAATTTATATAGATTCAATTTTTTCAAATATTTATGCAAATAATAAATAACCATGTATAAAACTTGAAATTCTAAAGTATCAAATTTTAGGAATCTGCATAAAAACACGTGAGAATTCTAAAAATGGCATACATACTTAAACATGTTAGATATGAAACATTGTGATTTTTAAAGAAAATCGATATACATATTTTAATATTTAAAAAATAAAAGTTCGAGCGTTGCAAGTCGGTTTCTAAAATGTTATAATGCTAGAATAAATATTGATTGATATGTTCAAATAAATATATATGTATATATTTTGACCATTTTGGCATTTGAGTTTAACCCCCCCCCCCCCCCACTAAACTTCGTCTCGACGATACTGGATACAGTGAATATACAGATTTACAACACCGCAAAGAAAAAACAATTTTCTTTACTGCTTTTAAAACTCAATTTGACATTTGTAAAAAAAAAACTGTCTACAGTGGAGAATGTGATTTTGTAAAAATAATAACCAATGATTTTTACATCGTTTGAAGTAAAAATGAGGAACGGAAATATATAAAAATTTAAATGAATCTGTTGATTTAGACTCAACATTGAAAAAGTGGTGATTGAATTTGTGAAAAAAAAAAGAAGGAAAATTGAAATCAGTATAAAAAAAATCTCATGCAAGCGCAAAAGCGACGATTGATGGCAACTAATGGCAGCAGTAACCCATGACCCGGATAAAGGATGAAAGCTTTTTATCAGAAGGGCAGCGCTGAAACCGTAGGCCGAGGGATCGAACACCTCTGCCTGCTGCTGCTGCTGCTGCTGCTACCTCTTTTTTTCTATTTTCTTTTTCCTTCTCGTCGATTTTCCTTCTCTCTGCTGTTGCTGCTGCTGCCTACCCCCGTTCATTTCCTTCCTATTTCTCGTCAACCACATCACACCTATTCTCGCTTTCAACTCTATTTTTTTTTTTTTTTTGTACTTAATGCTTTCCACGTTGTCCCTCGTTTATGTAAATTTGAATTTTCTTTCGTTGCAGTTTATACACACAATTGTTGCTCCAACAAACCTCTAAAATTTACTTGAACATGTTTTTTAGCATCAACTGAAGTTTTTATAGGTTTTCAGGTGACCTTTTCGAAACTAATTTTGTTTCCTCTCCTTTTTTTTGCAGTTTCCTAGACAAAGTTTCTATCGTAAAACAGCCAGACTACACACCCACAGAACAGGTGATTAATAAAATTAATCCAATGTTGATAATAATTTGTCTAGTTTTTTGATTGTAGTATTTGGAAGAATGTTATTCACATTTAGCTTACTGTTGGAAGACAAATTGAATTGCTGTCTGTTCCTTACTTTCAAACAAAATTAACAAATCTACTGAAGATGTATTTCAGGGATCATGAATCATAGATGTCTCTGAGAAAATAAAAAATATTATGGCGAAATTTATTTACTTGAAAAAATATCATAAACAGTATCAACCTATTGTCAGTCAGTCATAAAATTATTCCAAGTTTGATTGAATTTTCGAAAATTACTTTGCAGGACATTTTGAGGTGTCGAGTTCTGACTTCCGGTATATTTGAAACGCGTTTTCAAGTGGACAAAGTAAATTTTCAGTGAGTGCATATTTAATTTTCGATGAGCTCGAGACGAGTTAATGAAACGAGGTATTAACTGAGAATGAAAATTTGCAGTATGTTCGATGTGGGCGGGCAAAGGGACGAAAGAAGAAAGTGGATACAGTGTTTCAATGACGTCACAGCAATTATCTTTGTAACAGCGTGTAGTAGTTACAATATGGTCCTTCGAGAAGATCCAACCAAATTGAGACTGAGAGAGAGTCTAGATCTGTTTACAAGTATTTGGAAAAATCGGTAATTTCAATGTTTCACCATCGATTCGATTTTGGCATTGTTGATCATTTGTTAAAATATGGTTGGGTTTTACTGATGGTTGCAATAATTTTTCGACAGATGGCTTCGCACAATTTCCGTGATTTTATTCCTCAACAAACAGGATCTGCTGGCGGAAAAAATAAAAGCTGGGAAGCACAAATTAGAGGACTACTTTCCTGAGTTCTCGAGGTACCAAACGCCGGTGGAGCCTGGAGTTGTGGCGGACCCCTCGGAACCACCTGACGTCATACGCGCCAAGTACTTTATCAGAGACGAGTTTCTCGTGAGTATTTTGCGTTGCGCCATACATTTTTACCCTTTTTGCACTCGAATGGCACTTTTATCCTGTATCGCAAAAATTTGGGACCTCATCCCAACCGGTTAAATTCGGTGACGGAACGAGTTCTTTGATCAGTGCTACTTGGTCATCCAGAGTAGAAGAGTTGTTTTGAAAATGTAAAAGAAAATATACTACGGTACAGACAGTATCCCTGGTGAAAAAAATATCTTTGCAATGGCCGACAGAAGATAAAAGATATATTTCTGATATCTTGTACAATATGTTATTATGTACATGTTTAAGATGTTTTACACATGCCTTTTAGTTTATATCGTGTTTCTTACATCTGTGAGACATGTAGAAGATGTTTTCTTGCAGATATATATATATATATATATATATATATATATATATGCATGCGTGTATTGTTTGTTATTGTTTATTTTGGTGTTGCAATAACTTGCATGATATGTTGTTTGATAAATTGCGATTGAAAGGCGATGGTATAAATTTCATTAATTAAACGACGTCATGGAGAGAAAAAGAGAACTTAATCGATTGTACATTGTCAAAAGTCGTGCCTTAAAACGCACAAGAGTGGAAGCTGAATTGGCAGTAGACAATATTTTGCGGGAGGTTATTGAACGCAATGAAGATGAAACACCAGGTATTTATGTTGTAGTACTTGAAAATAATTTATTAAATACTTTGACACAATATATAGTGTAAAAAATGATCGTGCCCTAGTGATTTTGATTTTTATACAAACCTCATCAAAAAAATAAAATTAATATACAATCATATATTTTTCATAAGTCTTGTACAAGATATGTACAACATGTACAAGATATATTTGAAATTACATGTTTAAAATATCTACAAAACATCTGCAAAAGTATGTCGCGGGAACATCTTTTAACCGATATGTAAATGATATCTTTTTCGAAATATCTGGAACATATAAATCGAACCTTACACAAAAATGTCGTGCAGATATCTTTATAAAGATTATCTCCGGACAAGTGCAAGATGTGCAGATGATATGCAGAAAACTTTTTTTTCACCAGGGATATGCCGTTACGTAGGACTACGTCTTTTGTTGCATACGTCACGACTATTGCATTGAACGTTTACGTGGCATTAGACACTTTTGTTTCGTCCAATTCCATTGCACAGACTTCCTTTGTATCAGCAGCGGAAACACAAACATAAAAAATATCACAATATTCGTTGAATGAGCCACTTCCGTTGTTTTAGACACGTCCATTGCATAGACTGCCGTTGCATCAGCAAAATAAATACAAATATCACGATATAACATCACAAATATCACAATATTCGGTAAATTAGCCACTTCCATTGCATTGGCCATTTCCGTTACACCAGCCAGTTCTGTTGCATCAGCCGGTTCCGTTGCAAATCAACTCAAACGTATAACCATATTTGCAGCAAAGTGCGGAAAAAGACGTAGTTCTATGTAAAACTTGATTTTACTCGAGGGGCATCTTACTCCGAAGTTAATGGTTTTTTAACGTTTGTAATCCGCGTGTATTCTAATTGAAATCGTAAGATACGATGAAACAGTGAACACTTAAGCGTGTAATTGTCAACAAAGGCATGAAGTCGCAAAGTATCTAAAAAGGCGATGAAATCGCGTGAATTCTTCGAGCGAAAATAAAATCATCGACTTAACGCACTCCAAACGAAATCTAACGCGTGAAATCATCTGAAATCATATGAAATCATAGCATATAATACGCTATAATGCACAAAATCGCATGGTACAGCTACGCCACTGGCCCTTTCTGAGCATGCGCATTGTGGCATTCAGCTGGTAGTTAATTAAAAAAACTTAATTATGACAAAAGTTGATTTGTTTAAACTTTTTTTTAACAATTATTTGCAAAATTGAAATTTTTCTACATGCATATGTTTTCCATGGTTTTCAGGTGCGCTTGTAATGAATTTTTTGTCAGATTTAATAAATTAATTTTTCTAAACTTTTTTCTAAAAATTACTTGCAAAATTCAAGTTTTTTCAAGATGCATATGTTTTCGAGGTTTTCAGGTATCTTGTAAATAACGTAATTTGGATTGATTGATTGTAGAAACATAGAGCTGAACAAATTGATTATGTAAATTTGACACCAGACTAATTATCAGTGCATCAGAAAACCGCGAAAAGAATATGCAACTTGCTAAAATTTCGAGTTCACAAGTATTTGTTTGAGAAAATTTTCAACAAATCAATTTTATAATCTAAAACGAGTTTTATAAATAAGGCACCTAAAAACCATGGAACACATATGCATCTTGGAAAAATTTCAGTTTTGCAACTAATTGTTAAAAAAAAGTTTAAACAAATCAATTCTGCAAATCTGACAAAAGATTCATTACCAGCGCACCTGAAAACTATGCAAAGCAAATGCATGTAGAAAAAACTTCAATTTTGCAAATTATTCTTGAAAAAAAGTTACAATTCAATTTTTGTCATAATTTAGTTTTTTTTTAATTATTACGTCGGTGATTTATTCGATTGGTTTTATTTTGTTTAATTATTATATTTGAACTTTAAAGATGATAAATTAAACAATAAGTTAATTCATAGGTTCAAAGATAGTTAGATAAAACTTTGGAAAAAGTAAAGTCGATAGAGGTAACGTGAAATCATATGAAATCAACGTGAAATCAGATGTAACCATCGTGAAGTCATTTTAAAACGCCGTATAAAACCAGCGCGTACTGGCTACACTGATCGCGTGCTGAAGTAAAACATTGATTTAAAGAATGAAATCGCTAACTAACGCTGAAATCGTACGAAATCGTAAAATAATGCTACTACGATTACCACGGTGTGCTTAGAAAAGGTTTAATCCAATGATGAATTGAGCCGGAGATATAACAATCGGAACATGGGTATGTACCCGAGCAAACTTTCGCATACGTTATGCATTCATTTTAAATATAATATTATTATTTTAAATAATATTATTTTCAATCATGATTTCAACCATCTTGAGTATAAAAGTTGATGGATGACATTGGAATCACGTTTTAGTTGCGGATTTCATGCTATGGACTGCTGTTTTGCTATAAGTCATTTATAACTAATTTTATTTAATACTAACTAAGAGTTGACTGATATGCTTGTTGTCAATTAATCACGGAAAAACTGTACATAATTCTACCGAAAAGATTTTTAAAAAGTATCCATTGTCAAATATTGCAAAATAAATGTTCTTATTATTGAAATTACATTTTTAAGAGAATAATTATTGCAAAAAAGTTTCTATAACGTCCTCTGACAACTCTGCGCCTACAGTGGCAAGTGATCATACCCATGTGTCGATCGTTGTATCTCCGGTTCAATTCATCATATTGAGATAAAACTTGTACTGTTTTTCTCGTAATTTAGTCCTCTTTATAATATCATTGCATGTTTTTTACGATATTTTGCATTGTTAATAAGTTGTAGAGCGAATTTCAAGCTAACAATATTTTTGCTTAAAAACAAGTGATATTAAATTGATGGAAAATGAAATTGCATGAAATTTGATAAGCTTTCTACTTATTGTTATAATTATACTTGAAAGTATGACAAATGTAGTAATTCGTGTCAGAGATCACCGAAAAACATGTTTTTTTTTGCGGTTTTCTGTAGTTAATGACATTGACATTTTTATTATGTAGTATAGTTCAATGAAAATTGTTAGATGTACATGACGAGAGATTTCAAGCCTTAAAATTTTGATGTGAGGTTGTTTCGTGGAGAGTTCGACCAATTAACCTTAAAAAAATTCACAAAAATTAGGTTTTTTCTTCATTCCTTCCGAGGATTATTCAAGTTTTTTGCCTAAAATATTCAAAAATAATGACAAAATAGATAAATGAAAAAATTTTTGATGGGGGGTCACCTTTGGGTCAAACCTCATTCAAGCACAACGAGATTACATTAGACTTCGGAGTGAGATGCCCTTCGGTTTTACTAATAAAATAAGAAAAAGCAACTGTGTAGACATCGCGATGATAGCATAAAAGAATATCGAGTGAGAAAAGAATGATTAGTCTAGGTAATAATGGCAGAATTGATTGTGATACAGCGTATAAGTACGGCAAGCGGAGACGGGAAGCACTACTGCTATCCGCATTTCACGTGTGCCGTCGACACCGAGAACATCAAGCGAGTCTTCAACGACTGCCGTGACATCATCCAACGGATGCACTTACGTCAATACGAGCTCTTGTGATTTCCTTTACATAATAATATCATAGAAACAACTCTTCTCACCCGACGTCGCGTCTTCGTCGTCGTCGTCGACGGCGTCGTCCATTACCCTCACGTGCGGTGGCGCCACCGTCGCAGAGAGGCAGCTCACGAAACTACTTTCCGAAGGCTGCTGCTGTTGCTGCTGCTGCTGCTGTTAAAACAAACAAAAGAAATAAAAATCTTCTATCCATTTATCGCTGTGAGTAACTTATCGATCGATTGTAAAACGTTAATATTACTCGATAGTAAAATGTAACAACAAACAAGTGGTTGATGAAAAAAAAAAAAAGAAAAAAAAAACAAAGAACAACCAGACACTCGTGACGAAATCGAATAGCAAATTCATATTTCACGCGAAAAGAGAATCGGTGTAGCGAAATAAAAGGCAATGAACGAGACATTGGTGTGTATAAGCGTACACGGATGAGACATGTACACGCACACGGATACATGCATACATGAAGACACACACACACACACACACACACAACACAGAGACATACGTGAATAACACAGATACGATTCTTTTAGGGTATATCAAGTGTCGTCGTTTCAGAGAATGTGTGCGTGTATGCAAATTCAGGTTGTATACGTGGGTAATTATTTAAAAAATGAGTAACAAGACATCATTGACGAAATCGCGACGCCGAAAGTAAAACGCCAATGATAGGATACGATTATAATCGTGTACCATATATTTTCTAAGCACAATGTTCATCGTTTCTGAAGAGAGTACGAAAAAACCAAGTCTTTTTTAGTTTTTCTGAGTTTCCATTTTTTCCCCTTCGTTTTGATTTTTTTTTTTTTTTTTTTTTTTTATTCTACTCTGAATTCCTCTCATCAACAGGTTCGTTGATATTTTACCATTTTTATTTATGGTTCAAAAATATTTCATGGATATCATATAACGGATGATAATATTCAATGTGATAATAAATGATTACCCTAATTTATGATTGAGCGAGTTATTTGTGATTGAGCTTGGTTTTCACTTACTCACCTCGCTGTTGGATAAAAGTTTATACTTGCTTTTTTTAATCACTAGAATATAAAATCATGTCTAATGTTGAAATTCGTCAAGAGTTATTGAATCAAATAAATTATGGTAAACCGTCTTCTCCCAATGGAAAATAATTAAATGATGATGCCGAGAATCGGTGGTGAGGATTCCAAAAAATGATTTCAAAAAAAATTTCGTCCAATTTTCAATAACTTTAAAGACTTAGAGACTTGGGAAAGCCGTATTTATATTTTCGATTTCTGAAGAAATAGTGGATTGTAATTGAGTCACAAAAAACAATTAGTTTTTAATTTTTAATGATTTGAATCTCACTTGGTAAAACAATGAGATAAAACTGTATTTGTCAATGCAGTAAATTTAGTTGACAGTTTTTGATGTGGTTTTCGATTGGTAAATTTGGTACAATATTACTTTGTAGAATTTAGTAAAGTCACTTTTATGGTTGAATGTATTTAAATGTGGATTTTACTATTTCAGTTGAATCTTTTCATAATATTTTTTCTTGAATAAAATATTAATGTCGTTCAATAAGGATCTAGCTATTTCAGTTCTATCGTTTTCCCCTCCCTCTAAAGATAAATGTGGTTCAATGTGCTTTTAAATATTTCAGTTCAATCCTTTTTCATATAATTTTTTTCATTACATTTTCAATATGACTTTATTTGGATGAGACAATTTGAATTTTATCTCTATTTACATTTTCTGTCGAGAGTAATACAAGTTTCTTTTTCATATCGATGTAATTTAACATGGATACAACTTTTTCTGTTATATCATTATTAATATCTTTTCTGCTGGATAAGAAAACAATTGAATTAAACACTCGAATGGCTTTTTTGCAGTAATTATCTTGAATATGCATTCACTATCAGTTAATTGAAATATATAAAAATATCTTGAACACAAAATTAAACCTCACTATTTAGAAAAAAATTCTAACATTGAACCACTTTAGCGGCTGCATCCTTTTTGAACCAATTCAATAATAGAATATTTACTTGACACCACATTGTAATATTGGTTAATCGTTTTCAATGAGATTTTTTAATCAGGTTGGGCGATCTCTATTTATTTATGCTCAGGAGTGCTCACTCACCGAGTTTCGGAATTTAAATTTTCGTTGAACAGCATCTAAAGTTTTGAAACAAATATGAAAACAGGGTTGTCGCTCATTTTCCATAATCCGTTTTCTAGAATGAACATTTTCTGGAATGACTGAAAACCGGAATTTTTTCCGGAATACTATAGTACAGAATGACTTCTTTTAAAAAAAAGTTTCCAAGTTTTTTTTAAAAGAAGTCATTCTGAACTGTATCATTCTGGATTTTATGTTGTACAATTTCATTTTATTCTACTATAATTGTAAAATTTCTACAATTTTCATGACCCCATTCTATTATTTTTTATGACAAAGTAAGACAACCTTTACTGTTTACTTTCGATGGTATTTTCGTAATGTTCCATTATATTACCCAATGCGAAAATATTTGTGTATTATTTTAAAATAACTTTAAAGCGATGAGGCATTTTTTATTTTATAATTCTAACCTATACTGTCAATTGTTTTCTTTGAATTCAATGGTGTCTTTGTTTCATTTCATTTTATTCCTCAATTATATTGATACCTTTGTTATTATTTTTGTATTTAAACCGAAAGAAGGCAATCTTCATTATTCGATTCCAATGGTACATCATATTCTTTTCTCTTCACTTTACATATTCTCTTTTTTTCATTTTATCCTTTCTAAAAATGTTTATCACTGCCTGAAGTTGGCTGTTATGTAGAGATACAATGCGCGCGCATCACGTAAAACTGCGGGAATTTCAAATGATATGTTTGTCGAGTCACTGTCAGAAGGCATAGAAAAAAAAAAGGAAAGAAAAATGCAATGGCTCGCCTGACGAGCGTGCGAGAATAATCTAGCTTAAATTAAAAGGAAATAAGGCAAAATTTATTCTATAATTCTGTTAGTTTTTATTGTTTTCCGGAAAATGTTTTAGTGGTTCTGAATTCCAGAGAATGATCGTGAATCGAAAACAATCCTTTGTTTTATGAGAAAATTTTTGAGAATTGTCAATAGAGCGTGGAAAATAGAATTCAAGTTGAAAACAAAGAAGCTTCATCGCAATCAACACCAATATATTTAACAGAACCACATTTTCTGCCTCGATACACCAAACTGAGATATCATCAATATTTGTGAAAATATCAACAACAACCCCCCTCGTGATCCTTCGCATACTCTCAATCTCTCTATATGTACGCGATTATTTTTTATCCATTCCCAAAGTTTATCGAATCTCGTCGAAAAATAAACTGAATGAAAGAAAAGAAAAGAAAAAAAAAGCTCGAGGTAAGTCAAGGGCCCGAATTTTTTTTCTAGAGTCTCATAGCCACATGCCGTTTTCATGAAAAATAATCCAAGTATTTTGTGAGATTTTACAGTATTTTGATGGAGCGATTTAATTATATAATGTAAAAATGGTGTCGAATGTGTACAGGGTGACCGTCCACTGGCTCTTCTTTTTCCTTTGATCGGGATCCCAGATATTGCCGGCTGGCAGCTTCCTTTGATGTGGAGCCTCGCGTACTCGCTGATTTATTGATTTTTACGCGGCATTAGCGTTGATGGTACCAAGACAGAAATGGAGGGACAAGGGGGAGGGTTGGGGTGGACAGGGGGAGGAGGTGTTACATCCTCTTCACGCGGACCCATGTTTTTTTTCTTTTTTTATTTCCAACTTTGAATTCGTTCTCAGACCTCGGGCATTATCACTTTTTCTTCTCACGAGTTGCACGTTTTTCGAGCTTTCCAATTTACAAGCATGGGTTACTGTTGTAAGGATGTTTGTTTTGTTGTTGCTTTTTTTTAAGGAATGTGCTAGGATTTGCAGTCTTCAATTCTGCAGAATGCAGTATTTTAGACGCTGATAAAAATTACACATGATGCAAGTTTTATATTTTTCGTGCATTATTTATTTATATTTTAAGGAAAATTTTGTACAGTGAAACTACAGCAGAATTGCCCCAATTGAATTGATGAATCCCCTTCCCTTACCATTGAATCGCAATTAAAGGACACCCTGTATATGCCTTGAAGGTAATTTTCTTCGTGTTGCATACTATGTAAATGTATTTTTTTATTTTTTAAACGAATGGAGAAAAAAAAGGAGAAACAAAACTGGACGGTTTATTAGGTGTTCGACACTAGGACGTACACTTATAACGGCGTACAAAAAGAAGGATTAATTTTCTTCCAAACGGGCATCAAGTGAATATAAATGAATGGTAAACTGGACATAGTGTAGACGCAGTATTGCGAATTCGGTTACATGGAACTTGAGGCCCAGCCATGCTCGCATTAATTCCATTCGATTTTTCCAAATATTTATGTTACGTGTCCGCCCAATGACCAGTTATATTCACTTAACATTCCTTTGGCAATTTTAGTCTGTGAACTCTTCGCAATGTCGACGATGCCAATTTGTTTCCTCTGTGCGCCGGCGACTTTTTAAATAAATACTTTTTAATTCCTTAGAGTGAATTTTCACTCTACAATACTGTCACTCTAATTTTGAGTAGTTTTGACTCGATGACGAGTGAAAATAACTCCAAGGGATTATGAGAGTGAAATGTTGATTTAACCACCACGCGTTAATGTTCTTCAATTTTTTCGAGTCTTCGACTTGCGTGTAATTAAGTGCGTTATTTGTCTGACGAACCGTAGCAGCAGTTTTTGAATAGTTGTTAAATTTTGCGTTTAAATCCGCATGACGCGTTTTTGGCTTTTGTTTATAACAATATTCCTAGGTCATTGGTTTTTCAAGGTTTAATTTAATTTTATAAACAGTTGTGCTGAGAAAATGGTGGTTGAAAACGAAATGAATCAACTCGACATAATCTACTATATTATAATAATTTTAATTTACTCCGTCGTAAGAATCAAATCGTAATTATTCGCAACTCACGATTGCAATAAACTTTTTACGTAAAATTCACTACTTTTTTGAGAAAAAGAAAAACTTGACACTAGAAAAAAAAAGATTTTATATGATGACAAAAATGGATTTATCATGCGCCACTTTTTTGTAATTTGCGATAAATCGCGATAAGTATGATGACATATTTTCGAATTGCAAACCCCTATACGTTCAACCCTTTTTTCCATGTACTTTTTACATGCCTGCCATTGCGCTTGTATAGAAAAAAAATGACAAACCATTATTTGAGAACTTTTTTATCAAAGGGCTTGTAGTCAAGCGATTACCAAAAATATGTGGACGTACACATTTCAGTTCAAGATTTCATGTGAAAATCTCTTACTCGATTTTTTGTTGCCAGGCAGTTTTGGCATTTTCTCCTGAATTTGGAATAATTCAAATAATTTAAATTTCTCAAAAGTCATGGGATAATCTGGCAACACTGGCCCATTCTCCAAATGACTCGAGCCAAAAAGATTTAAATGCAAAAAAGCAAATTCACCATGGAATCCGTTGTTATATGCGAAATTGGAAATATCAACCCGACGAAACCGCAATGGTGAAGAAATACCGAAATATGAAAAGAAAAAATTATATGCAAGTAAGGGATTTGTTTGCTTCATCTCATTGTGAATACAACAGAATAAAATGTGTGTTTATGAAAGAGAGAGAGAGAGAGAGAGAGATATAAGAATGGATGATGAAAATGATTTCTGTCGAGATCGTGAATTATATAAAATGAGATTCTCATCAGCGTTAAAAAAAGTTACTTATATATTGGAGGAGAATGGAATAAAATAATATAAACTTGCGTGAAACTTTGAATGTTCACGTAGCACAAATGAGTCATCAAGTCACATTATGTTAACATGTACGGATTTTATTGTAACGAATTATTATTGTTGTTATTTTTACCATATATTATATATTATATTATTATGTTACCATCGTCGCTGTCACTTAGTCATGTGAATGTTCTCGTTTTCTACGAGCGAAGAATCGATTAAACGCTTATTGAGACGATATATACCGCATTTACTTTTTTTTTTGCATTTTTGCCCTTTCTTTAGAAACTGTGTGATTACTTTACTGCGAAAAGAAATTGTACTTTTTAGGTTAGAGAAGAACTGACTCAAGACAGTTTGAAAGTCTTTTTTTTTTTCGGTAGTCAAAATTTTTTTCAAGTATAATCTTTAGTCATTAGAATATACTGCAGTTTGTTACTGAAAAACGAATTTTGTTCGTAAATAACTTTATTACACAAATTCGTAAGTAACAAATGAAATCGACTGATCCAAGTGACATGATTTTTATTTTTTCCTTAGTAATGAAATAGTACTATGTATATACTGGATACGAAAAAAGTTGACGCGTTCAATGCACAATCAAGTGACGATTAAGGTAGAAAAGTTGAGCTTCAGATTCCAAAGTCGCCAACTCGGAGACGACTGGGGCCATTTCTTGGACATGATTCTCGTAATCTGATCCTATTGAAAAAAATAATGGTCAGTTCATTAAACAACTTTGTGTAAGGCAAAAAATACGCAAACTTACCTATTGCTCCTCTTTTTTCACCGTAAACGACTTTGCCGTCAAAGCTGTTCATGGGGACTTTCATGTCGGTTTGAATTTGCTCGATGGTGATGTTGAGATGGTCTTCTATTTCAGCCAGTAACTGGAAAACACGTGGAATAGTCACAGCAAATATCCACAATGGTTCTACAATCACACACATGTAATTTAATAAAAGTTACTCACGCGAGGTTCGTTGTACCAAATACAGCAGCCTCCTTTATTGGTAAAGTTCGTATTATTGCAGTTTTTGCCCCTCGATGGGCACCCGTGATACCAAACTTTTTCCGGGACTGCGCTTACTAGAGAAATGGCCAATCCCATTCTTTCGGCTCTGCCAACTCTTCCAATACGATGCACGTAATTTGACTTTTCGTCAGGCAATGTCACGTTGATCACTAAAATAATAATTCTATCAAGTCGGTTTACATTTTATAAGAATCAAAAAAAATTTTTTCTTTAACAATAGAGATTTGAGCTGTATTCGAAGGTTCCTACCCATATTTTGGAACGAACATTTTTCGGGATGACTTATTTTATTTTGTATTATTTATTTCTTTTCTCCGATTCTAATTGTTTCTTTGTATAGTTTTACTGTATGTAAAGAGATATAAACCATTCCTTTTTATTTAATTCCAATTGTCTCTCTGAATTTTACTAGTCCCTCTATATTATATTTTATTTTACCTTCACGGAAAAAAGAAAATTTTTTTTTTCAATTCTAATGATTTCTATGTATTATTGTATTCGTGGTTCCCAAAAATGTGTGTTTTTCATATCTTACAAGAAAAAAAAACTTACAGTAAGGTAAACCACTGATGTCTATCCCTCTAGCAGCGACGTCCGTGCAAATGAGAAACTTGACTTCCTGTTGCTTGAATTTCCGAAGATTTTCTTGACGCTCATGCGGTTTTCTGTCGCTGTGAAGGCAAACACACGAGTACTTCATGCCCCCCGATTGTTGGAAAAAACGCTCGAGATTATCGCAGTCTAATTTGGTACGACAAAAGATGATGGCTCGGTCCATTTTGTGTTCATCGATTGCTCTAAGGCAATATTCGCCTTTAAGGATTTTGACGCCTTCCGAGAGCGATTCTGAAAATCACCCAATTTCACAACGTTTCCATTAAAAATATTCATAAAGAATTCCAAGCGTAGAAAAACAAAAATGAAACCTGGAGTGGTTATTCCGGACTTTACATTGTCCCTTGCGTGGACTTGATCAGTTGTAATGTGATATCTCAGATTCTGCCATTTGTCTGTTCGAGGATCGACGTTTACAATGACATGGTGCACGGTTTCAGGGACAGCGTCTTCGCCTTTCAAGTCGATCCAGGTTGGGAAATGCATCAAACGTTCCTGATAAAATTAGAACTTGATTTGTCAACTTGTAAGACTTTTAAAACCCCTTATGATTATCGAATCCACTAACATAAATGAACAATAGAAAATAAAAATTTTATACACATTGAACTTGACTATAAAACAGTCGAAATTTCACTGTCAACAATCAAGCACAATACTCAAATATCTACTATTTTTTTTTCGTCAGAAATTTCTTCACTCACGGCCATTTTTTTCACTTCAAAGTCATGAAGGGTCGCAGAGCAAACGATCATTTGCAATCGTTTTCCATCATTGGTGATTTTCGGCATTTGACTATGGAGCTTGTTGATAAATTTTAATTGGTTAGTTTTTATCAAAGCATCGACTTCGTCCAAAACAAAAAATCTGTAAAAAAATATAATGAAACGCATGGTTTTTGCTATAAAATGAAACCCATACTCGAGTTAATTCAATGAGAAACGAAACGTACCTGCAATTTTTTAACAACAAAAGCCCTCCATCGATTAAATCTTCCATTCGCCCTGGGGTCCCAACAACAATATCAACGCCTTTATTCAAAGCAGCAGTTTGCTCTTTGGCGCCAACTCCGGCAACAATCAGCAGTTCTCGAATTCTCGGGTTGGTCAAATATTCTTTGAACTAGAAAATCACATAAATAATTTTTTAATACAAGAATGCCTGAATTGGAAATCGTAAAATTTTCTCAAGCTTGATATAAGTAAGCCCAATATAAATTGTTGAAACAAGAATCACCTTCTGGATTTCATTGTACGTCTGCTCCGCGAGTTCGCGCGATGGTTCAACAATAACTGCCATCGGTGCATTATTCACTGGTTTAGTTTCCTTAGCACTTTGACCCGACTGATTATGAGGATTCTCTTTTACAAATTGTTCTGGAGCTGAAGAAATGGCTATATACCCTGAAGGAGGTGAAAATTTGAATGGCTGAGCCCCGAAATTGAAGGACATTTCGGCATTTTTCAGGACCACAGCCGGAAATAAAGTCGATGTTTGTCGCTGATTCAAAGTAAATGCGCATCCGAGGTTGACGCCATTTTTCCAATAAGAAATTTCCCCCTTATCTAAATCCAACAAACAACTGATAACATCGCATTTTCCGAAGGCTTCTCCGTAATCGTCAAATTTCCGGGCATTGGATTTTTTCCCAGTGCCTCCAAAACCATATCCATATAAATCCGTGCCTAGATCCAAAGAGGCCTAAAAAGTTCATGTATTTGTAGTTTTCAAATTAAAATTTATCCTGAATTTGTGCATTTTTTGGTGACGGTGTTGTGCACAAAATTCATTTGTGAAAAGATACAAAATTTTGATTTCCGATTTCCGACCATTGACAGTTTATACTCTCCAAGTTTAAATATGAAAAAATGGAAGGTTAGAAATTTCTAATCACGAATTGTAGAAAATTTTTAAGCATGAGCATGACCCATTCAAAAATTATGATATATTTTTTTTAATTATAGATAAAAATTTTCAATCTAGAATATGAGTAATTTTTTAAATTTTGATCTCCAACAATTGCAGATAAAAATTTGGCACATTCGAACATGGAACTACAAAAGTTAAGGACTATTATTACAGTACTTTCAATGTTTTGTTTGTAAAACAGAACATTGGGAACTTAACATTTCAATTTTCAACTACATATTGCCAATGGATCATTTTGAACTCGAAACATAAAACAAGAAATCGAAATTGTGAAAATTTAAATGTGAAGTTCTAATAATAATATAAATTGTCTAATTTAATTTTAATCATAAAGTTATTTTAAATAATAATTTAAATTGTCTTAAAAACAAACGTTTCCCATTTTTCGGTACTCGATTTTTTGAATTGTCAAGTTTTAATATTGACACCTTCGAATTTTGAAACTTTTAACAATTTTTCCTTAACGATTTTGATGCTTGAAATAAACAGGTAGAAATTAAGACTGATGAAAAAATTGCATCATCAAATGTCTTAATTTCAATACGAACAAATTCGAAAATTTAAGTTTGAAGCAATGAACAATACGTTAATACCATTAGTTTTAAACGATAAAAAAAATAAATGAAACAACTTTCAAAGTTTGGAACATAAGTATGAATAAATTCTACATCTGAATTTTTTTACCATTTAAAATATGTAGGATCTCCCAGTTTGAATGTGAGACAATGGAAAGTTTGAAATGTTCAATGACGCCTTGTTAAAACTTTTTAAATCTGGGTATAGGAAATTTTCAAATTTGGATATTCAAAAGTGAGAATTTTAAAATTACAGTAATAAATTACAATAATAAATTACAGTAATAAACAAAAACTAATGACTTTCGACATACTCAACGTTTTAAATTTTCAATTTTTAAAATTAGGAATTTCAATTTTTGGAATATTTAGCAATTTTTAATCGAAAATTTGGAAAATAAGAGTAAAGCTTATTCACCGACAACTTAAATCTTAAATGTCTAAATATAAATTAAAAAAAATAAAAACAATCATGTTTCAAACAATTTTTTTCTAAAATTTATTACTCAAATATTGGTTATTTGAACATTTGAAATTTAAGACCATAGTAAGTTTAGAATCTCTAAGTTCGAATGTGAGAAAATCGAAAGTTTCAAAAAAGGGACATTCTATAAATTTGAAAATTGTTATTTGCAAATGTTGAAAATCTTTATTTCTTAATCAACTCATACTTAATTTTAGAAATACGTTATTTCGAATCGTTAAAAATCTTAAACCTTAAATAATGTACATTCTAACCTGGAAATATAAAAAAATATCGAATCTAAAATCTACTCTTATTTCATTTATAAATAGTGAATGAAGTACATGTTTTATTGAACATCTATGATTCCAATTATTTCCTAATCCGAACCTGAACATGTACAATTTCATCAATTTTCACAATTTCGATTTCTTTTTTTTTTTTCGATTTCAAAATGATCAATTGGCAATGTGCAGTTGAAAATTTGAATGTGAAGTTCCCAATGATCTATTTTGAAAATAAATCATTGGAAGTAATGTAATAATAGTCCTTAACTTTTGTACTTTTATGTTTAAATGTGCGAAATTTTTATATGCAATTGTTGAAGATGAGAATTTTTTAAATTTTTTATATCCTTCATCGAACATTTTTTTCTCTATAATTATTTAATAAACTAAAAGTACGTATGTTTCAATAAATTTTTACAATTTTGGTTCCTAATTTTTTGTTTCGATTTCAAAATGATCCATTGGCAAATTGGAAACATGCAGTTGAAAATTTAAATGTGAAGTTCCCAATATTCTATTTTGAAAATAAAAACATTGAAAGTACTGTAATAATAGTCCTAAAATTTTCTTATTTTATGTTTAAAAAAATGTGCCAAGTTTCTATCTGTGATTGTTTAATTGATAACCTACTTTTTTATTTCAAGTTTCAAAATTAGTGACGAAAAATTGCTAAAAGTTTCAGAATTTGAAGATGTCAATATTAAAACTTGACAATTTAAAACATTAAGTGAAAAAAAATTGGAAACGTTAGTTTTTATGAAAATTCATATGATTATTTGAAATTATTGTATTATTAAATTTAAATTAGACAATTTATATTATTATTAGAACTTCACATTTAAATTTTCACAATTTCGATTGCTTGTTTTATGTTTCGATTTCAAAATGATCCATTGGCAATATGTAGTTGACAATTGGAATGTGAAGTTCCCAATGTTCTATTTTAAAAATCAAGTATTGAAATGACTAATAATAGCCCTTAAATTTTCTAATTTTATATTTAAAAAAATGTCCCAACTTTCTATCTAAAATCGTTTAAGAAAAAAAATTTTTTTTTAATTTCTTACATCTTGAATTAAAAATTTTTATCTCTAAAATTATTTTAAATCTGTCACAATTTGTACGTTTCAATAAATTATTATATCAGGAGAAATTGGATTAAATTGGATTCATAAGAAAAATTCAACTACTAAGTTTCAAAAAGATTGTTATATTGAACTGAAACGAGATAGTGCTGAAACTTGTCTTCATATAATACGACAAAAAATCAATCCATAGTGTACATGTAGATTGTTTTGATAAGCTCTCATATATTTTTATTTACTTGTGAACCGGACCACCCAACTCGGCAAAGTCCTTCGTCGACGGCAGTGGCTTCGTAATAATATTTGCCACCTCCTTGGACTCCTTTATTGGCTCGACATCCATGCCATTCTTTTTGCTCTCGACTTTGACACCTTAAACCATCAGGTGTCACAGCCATAGCTTTGCCTCTGTCCAGAAAACTGAGCAGCCAATGAGGAGCTGGGAAGATGTAATTAAAATTTATCAAAAATATTCACTACAACTCAATATACGAATGAAAGTTTCTTATTTTCAACAACAAATCATTGCAATATATTTCTGGAAGACTTTCCAACTCATTGGTTATTTTATGAAATCATTTACTTTTGCGAACTAGATATTTTGTTTTCATAATGCATGGAACAGATCATTCTTAAACTCAGAAGATTGCTTCAACTCCAATGAAGGGAAAAAGCACTATTGACAAAGTTGACTGTTCAAAAGACTTGATGATAAAAAAAAGAAAGCGATAAAACAAATTACTGATTATTACATATTGATGATCCAAATTCTGATTTTGATCCTTTTCCTTCCTGCAAATCCTTCAAGGTCTCCCAAACAATCTGAATTATTGGCAAACAAAATGCTCCAGTTTTCCCACTTCCAGTTTCAGCGGCAATTAATACATCGCCACCCCCCAAAATCAATGGTATTCCTTCCGCTTGCACATCAGTAGGTAATCTTAAAACAATTGTAACACTCTCATAAGAATCATATACATCTGTTTTCGCTCTAAATTTGGTATGTTTTTCGTATGTTTTGCATATGATGGATTAATTTATAAATTATAAAACTTTGTTTTGTCCGGTTATACGTCTGCACTGAGAAAAAACATAGTATTTTACAATACTGTATTGTGTTGTAAAATAAGTCTGAAATATTGTACTTTTTGTGACATATTTATAACAGTTTTTGTCATATAGTACATAGTAAATATTGTCAAATAATATTATAGTAGTAGATATACTTCGCTATAAAAAGTCTTATACATATTTCATTTTCTACTATACTTTTCTTATACTTTATGCAATATCGTATTATAATTCTTACTAATCAAGATTTCAGAAAATGCCATACAGTTTTGCCAGTACTTAGATTTGCATAGTTCTTTTTGCTCTATTATTGTGTACTTTCTAGTACATCATATCATAAATTATAATTAATATAATGTTGCAAAAAGTCGAAAATATATTATACATTTTACAATATTATATAAAATTTTGCAATGTTTACGCTTGGATATACAATTTGATCATTTTGTACATTAAATATATAATACAGATTGAAAAACAAGTGATAAAAATCAAAATATTTTATTTGATATTTCACTATACATTTGCATTCCGTAAATTTTAAATTTGTCCAAAATACTCTAGTGAAAACTGGCCAACATATTTTGATTTGTTCAATATAACAACTTTTACTATATAATATTGTAAAATCTGCAATATTATTGGAAACCTTACAATATTCCAGTACTTTTTACCATTGTATATGTCAGACAGTACTAGATTTTTTTCTCAGTGTGGTTCATCTCCATTTGGTTTTCTAAATTTTCCATCGATGTATGTTGAATATGCGTTATCTTTATTGATAAGATCTTAATAAATGTGTTTATATATTTCACATGAGATATAAAAAAAAATGACTATCAACAATCTAAATCCTAAGTCAATCAACAGTATATATTTACGTTTTTACCACTTCTTCGTAATCCTTATCAAAATGTTTTTTTTGACTTGACCGGATTCGTTGAAGTGTAGTTATAAACATTTTGATAAGGACTACGAAGAAGTAGTCAAAACGTAAATATATATACATTGATTGACTGGGACTGCTGATTGTCGATTTATTGCAACATACTTGGTACTATATCTGAAAATTATTATGAGATATTTCAACTTGACGATTTCAGAATTTGAAATCAGTCACACTTGTTTCAGACATTACATCACGAATAAAAATTTATTCTATTTTTGTTTTTAATAATATCTTCAATTATTTATAACCATGTTTTTCGCCTAAAATTAAAGTTGTGCTGTTGAAAATTCAAGTATTGATTCATATTATAATTGTTTTAGTTTTCGAGTTCTATCATCAACATTTCTTACAATTAGAATTTTATATGAATCAGAAACTACTGATAAAAACGTCATTATTTTTTTTACAAAATAAAATAAATTTATCCACTAACCGACATTGTTACTGTCCATTATTGTTAAATAGGCAAAAGTAAGGTGTTATTATATTAATTAAATTTCAGCAAAATGTGAATAGCATAAGTAGTACGTTTTCTTCAGATCTTTTAACAGCCTCATTTATCTTTCGCATTCAATGGAGAAAAAATTGAAAATAAAATATGATGAACAATAATTACTAAATACTGCATAAATGCTGTAAGAAAAATTCGAAAAAAAAAAAAAAAAAAAAAAACGTATGATTTATATAATCTCGATTCAACAGGCAAATTTTCGATTTTTTAATTGCACCTTAACCTCATCAAATAATACAGCATACAAGGGTGAAAATGCTGTTTTTTTGCATTCAGACAAAGGAGCGACAGAATACGATTTTTTTGGGTGGGTAGTAGATGACTTAAGTATTATAGGAGGAGGGGGTTATGATCGTATTTCTTCGAAATACGTATAATAATGTTTTGAGATTTTCAGATAAAAAAATTAGAATGTTGAAATCATTTGAAAATTACGAAAATTCCTAATGAATCGGACAAATTTTTATAATCTTTGGAAACGTTTTATTAGTTTTTCATATGTTTCACATTTTTTTAAATAGAAAAACATAAAAAGTTCATAGAACTGTCAATAATTCAAAAAACTTCGCGAAATTGGTGAAATCCTAGAACATTTTTTGTATATTGTGTTCAAAAACATGTTTTTTATAAATATGCATGAAAATATTTTTTTTTAATGAAAAAACAACTTAAAGTGCATTAGGTTCCAAACGTTTAAAATTAAACGAAAAATGAAAAAGACACGTATTTGATAAAAAATTTTTTTTTTGTTGCGTTCAAGGATATTTCGGTTTAAACAACAAACTTTATGCTCACTTATAAAATATTTGACTCAATCCTGCCCATGAGAAAAATTGAGAAATCATTCAATTTCTCATTTCGTTAAATTTTAAACGTTCGGAACTTCAGGTACATAAATTTGGAATACTTGAATAGTATTTGATAATGAAAAGAAATCTTAATGAGCTGCACAAGTTTTATAGAGAATTTTGAAAATTCAAGTAGTTGGTGGGACGTAAAAAATTTTGAAAAATCAGAACACATTGGAAATGTCAATAATCCTAAAAAAATCAAAATTTTCGTAAAATTTTAGAAAATATTCATAACTTTATAAATGATGTTCATTTTTATATTTCTTCAAAATATGCATAGTAATATTTTTTATATTTGTAACCAAAATTTTAAATACTTTAAAAGCATTTATTGAAAAATCACAAGAAATCTTTGTAAGTTGTACCCATTTTTAAAAAGTTTTGAAAAATCAAAGTAACTGGTTTGACATAAAATTTTGTAAAGTTTTAAAAATCGAAATTTTTATAGGATTTCAGAAAATACTCACTAGTTTTGTAGGGTGTGCTCATTATTGTATTTTTCTTCAAAATATGCATAAAAATATTTATTTTCATTAATTTTTACATGAAAATTTGCAATACTTTAAAAGTATTGTTAAATTTCGAAAAATCCTGATTAGTCAAACAACTTTTCATAAATTCTCGAAAATTTTGAATAGTCTGCATTACCTTCCAAGTTTTGAAAATTTTTCAAGGTCAGAAAACATTCAAAATAATAAAGATTGCCAATAATTTAAAAAAATTTGAGAAAATTTCAATGAATTTTGTATATTGTGTTCATTACCATATTTATAATTTCTTTAAAACAAGCATTATAATTTTTTTCAAACTGTCAAAGGAAAACCTAAAAAACTCGAAAAATGTTCAAAAATCACAAAAAAACTTCACGAGTTGGACTATTTTCAAAAAATTTCTCAAGTTTTTGATAATTTATATGATATTGGAAATTGTTAAAATTTCGAAAAATCACAACACGTTAGGAATTTTAAATCGTCAATATTTCTAGAAAAATCAAAAGTTTTGTAGTTTCAAAGTATGTTCATTAATTTTGAAGATTGTGTTCATTTTCTTTGAAATATAAATAATAATACCTTTACTTTATTTTTTATTGAAAAAGTAGAATACTTGAAAAGTATTGAAAAACTAAGAAAATCTAATGGTGCATTATGTTTCAAAGTCCAGAATTTGATATATATTCAGAAAACCTCATAAAAAGCACACTTCAGATAAAGCAATTTTTGCTGCTGGATTGCATGCAAGCAATGTAATCTATTATGGGAAGCATGCAATCTAACAGGAAAAATTGCATCGTCTGAAGTGGGCTTAAGATGATGAAATTTCTTATAAGGTGCACCTTATAAAAACCTTATGAGAAACCTGAATTTTTTATAAAGAATCAATCGAAAAAATTTTATAAGGTTTTTTCTTATAAGATTATATCAATTACATTGTTATAAGAAATTTGAGTATCTTATAAGGTTTCTATTGGGATACCTCATAAGAATTTGAATTATTATAAGTAATAAATAATAAGACATAATTTTTATTGAAAATTTCATTATCATATAAAATTTTTGTAAGGATCAAAATTACTATACATGAATATTAGAGTATGAATACATGAAGTATTGGAGAATGTCAGTCATTCTCTAAAATTCGAAAAATTTCAGAAAATGTACGTAAATTTTGCAGATTGAAGAAAATTTTTAAAATGTTGTGAAACTACAGAAACTTGGTGTAATCTTTGAAATGTTTACAATAAAAAAGTTTCAAATAAAAATCTAAAATTTCAGACAATTTTATTTAACTTTGCAAATTGTGAAAAGTTTAACAAGTCGATAAAATTACAATTCATAAAGTAATGCATTTTTTGGTGGCTATTTTTGAATATTTTACCCATGTTTAATTTTCCAGGGGGGTAGTGCTACCAATCATACCTACATCTTCTGTGCCCCTGTTCAGATGATTCATTCAGAGACATTTTTTGAAATGTCAAAAATATTTTAAATATTAACAATCATTGCACATTGTTAATAAAAATATCAATTTCACTCACGTCCACTCCATTTCATCCACAGCCTTGGCTATTTCCGGCAAAACGCCCATTTCTGAAATCCAAAAATTGTAAACATTTTTTCAGTGTGAGATGACGAAAAACTTCAATCTCAACATTTTAATGAAAAAAATGTCAAACCTTCGAAAGCAGTCATTTTTGGGCTGTGTTGAGTTGACTTGGAAAAGTTTCAAATCAATTACTTTATGTTTTTTGACGATCGAAACCCAAAATCACTAAAAACTACCACTGATTACCGGCACTTTAGTATAGTATTCAGTTTTTGACAGTGTGAACAACAGTGAACAAACAGCATTTTGAAAGCTGTTACATACCTTTGTGTATATATACATACAATATTTACACTACTTTGCTACAGTAAATGTAGTTCTCTATTCTCGACAAATCAGCTTTCGCAGCGACCGGAATAGCACGCGCTGATTGGTCAAAAGTTTGTTCGGCATTGTTTGTGACGTTTGTGTGTTTTGTGAAGCTCACAAAAGTATGTACATACGCATATACATACTATTTACATATATTATGTATGTACATACCTTTGGAGCTTCACAAAACACAAAAACGACACAAACAATGCCGAACAAACTTTCAACTAATCAGCGCGCGCTATTCCGGTTGCTGCGAAAGCTGATTGGTCGAGAACAGAGCGACAACGAAAATCGGATCAGCAGAGAAAAGCAGGCATCAGCAGGATAAAATCACAAGCTTTTTTTTTCGTCCGCTCGCATTTGTCAGCTGTTCTCAATTGTTGTACAATGGGTGTACAATGGGCGCATATTATTATTAGCACAGTTTGCCACTACAATCTACATTTACCAAGTCTCATTCCCGCATAAACAATTTGATTCGCGAGTTTATTACACTAGTTTTTCGCAAGTTTGCGCGTGTACACAGTCAGTACAGTAGCCCAGTAGCGTAGTATATAAGCGCGCGGTTCTTCGCGGTGCGTCGTTAGTTTCGTCCCACCACCTCTCCTGCAGGCTGTAGTAGCCACAATCGATCGATTATCGTCGTCGAATTGTGGCAAGCAGGAGCGAATCATTACTGATTCGTCACAGTTTGTGTATTTAGCGGTTCGCGAATCGCCGGATCATGGCGACCGCCAATGCGGACGACAATGGCGAAAACGTGCAGTTTTTCGAAGGTGTCGAAAAGCTCCTGGAGATTTGGTTTACCAGCAGCGACGGCAAAGATTCGCAACGTGATCTTCGGCTTATTCCACGGTGAGCTTATTACCCGCTTTTTCATGACATTCTGTACTTTATGAAATTGCTCGTTTTTTAGCGATTCGTTCGCGTTGATGATGCTACTCATCATGGGGTTTTCAGTACTTTTTCACGTATATTTTACAACCTACATGCACTTTTACATTTTTTTTATATTATGGTATTTTTGTGTCAATTTCACGCGAGCGAGATGTGATAATTTGCAAAAAGCGAGAATTCAGATGAAAATTTTGTCGGCGAAAAAATGGAGTTTTTAACGATTCACCATTGGCGTAGAGTGCACTCTGGTGAAAGGGGCAAATGGGTTTTTTCGTTTTATTTTTTGGACATCTCAATCATTTTTACTTATTTTTATAATTATGTGTATATTATACAGGGTCATCATGTCCAGGTTAATTTTAAAGAAATGAAAACATATTTTTTTTAATTTCTTTATTTTTTTAATTTTAAATTGAAAATTGTCATTTAATGTTTAAAATACTAAACTTGCTTCATTTTCCTATTATGTCTACTGAATGAATACATTATTCAATTTACAGCCGATTTTTCGAAGTGTCTTATAATACCTGTAAATTTTGAACTTTTTTTCAAAGTGTATAACAAAATGTTGAAGACATGAAATAATTGCCAATAATAATGTTAATATAGTTCTATAAGCTTCAAACCAGAAGTAATTTAAGTAATTTAAATTAACATGTCTCATATTACCTGTCCTTAGGGGCTGTCCACATATTACGCCATCATTGTTCATGTGTGCGTCTCTTGCTCTTAACTGTCAAATCGTATTTGTGTCTCTTTGTTGACGTAATATGTGGATAGCCCCTTACCCTATATGAATTTGCTAAAGCAGACATTTTTTCCAAAAAAAAAGCGCTAGGATGTAGTTGTGAATATTATATATATTAATGTGTCACTTATTTAGACAATGTTGGAATTTTTCGTTCCGGGACTTGAAATCAATTAAGATATTAAAAAAAATTTCAGTGAATTTTGACATGAATCAGACATGACTAATCCATACCACAAAACGACTGAAGTTTAAAATGGGCTTTACGTGTAATTTTTCATACATTTTTCTCAAATATTCATATCTCTTGTAAAACTTGCGATTCATGCTTAAAACTTGCCAGAGCTTAAAAATACCTAATGTAACATTCAAAACCAAAGTTTTCTGGATTTTCCTATCACTTTAATTTTACATATTACATAAATGGAATTATGGAAAAGTACATGTTTGTCTCGGTTCTATCTATTTTTTAATTTATTTTCTAACATACTTGTACTTCTGAAATGTTCCCTTGTTATTTTGATACTTATAAAAACCCTATGAGAAAATGAAATTCTTCAGAAGAATTAAATTTCCTATGAGGTGCACCTTTTAAGAACTTCATAAGAAACTGAAAATTCAGTTTCACTCACGTTTTTTTTTTTTTTTTTTTGTTTCAATAAAAATTTAGAAATTTTTTATCCAAATACTAGAACAATTCTTTATGTAATCTAGTAATTTTTTTAATTTCAACATACACTTACTTGGGCCAGAAATATTTTTCGCTCTTTAAAATTCCACAATTTAACCAACCAATAACAGGGTTCTCGGAAAATTTCCTCTTTCATAAATTTTAAAGTTCCAAACGTTTGAAAACTTGCATCTTGAGCAAAAATGGAAAACTAATTTTTTTAGTTTGTATTTATTTCTTAAACTTTTAGAACTTGAAACACATTTCCAAAAAACTGTTCTGGAAAAAAAGTATAAAATGTTACTCTTAGCAGTTTTTTTCGATTGAAAATATAGATTTTCAGATTTCGGTAAATAATAAAATCATATGTTAAGTACCTAGTAAATAAAATTAAAATTATTATCTATATATATATATATATGAAAGTCTGTACGTTGTCCACCTATAACTTCAAAACTACTGCACGAAACGTCCTGAAATTTTGCACAATCATTAACTATGTTCGTCTGAAGGTTATAGGCATGTTTTTATCAAAAAAATAATATGGCCTACTTCTCCATCTACACCCCCTCTGCAGTGTTGACATATCACACGCGCACGCGCGCGCGCGCGCGCGCACACACACACACACACACACACACACACACACACACACAGAGAGAGAGTCAAAATATTATAAAATTTTGCAGAAGTCGTAAAAAGTTACAAAAACAAAAATCACGAAAACTCATAAAAATTTACGATACCATGAAATACAGGGTGTCCTAAAGTCAGCGGATCATCCGAAAATCATGAATTCCTCATAAAATTCTAAGACACTTTACCCTTTGATTTTTTTGAAAATTTGCAACATTTGAACAGTTAATAATAATTCAATTTTGTCTACTAACTTTTGGAGACACAGGGCTTTTCATAAAAGAGACTCCTCCTCTTTTTGAGCTCACTCTGATGGGAATACGGGGATCACTGAGGTGTGTATATGAAAATGTAGCTTAATCGCTTCTCTTATATCTCTTTAAAAAAATTAGAAGATACTGCACTGTAAAAGTGACAGTTAAACAAAAGAATATTATTACCAAAATAAAGGTGAGTCAACGAAAACTTTATTTCTTAGATTTTATGTCTAAAGAAATTTTTTCAAGATAAAAGACATTATTCTACATTCCATAACACACCTCGATAACCCCTACTTTTCTATTAGAGTAAGCCTGGAAAGAGAAGGGGTGAAGGGAGAAGGGGCTTTAATTAAAAGCCCCGCCTTCCCGAATGGTGAGTGGATGAAACTGAATTATTAATAATCCATTAAATTTTGCGAATTTTGAAAAATTGTAAAGGAAAAAGTGTCTCAGAATTTCATAAGGCATGGATGGTTTACTGACAATTTGTCGACTTAATGTAAAAAATAACAGAAAATATAACCAATTATTATACAAGTCACAATATATCACAATGGTGAATCACCACAAAATTTCATGAATCACATTGTTACAAATTATGAAAAGTCATAATAAAACATTTATTTTAACTCTTATCATGATCATCTACAAATGCTGATCAACAAATAAACTTTCAATGATTTTACTCTTTACTTTGATCGTTAAAAAGTATCATTAGAAACTATTTTTTTTAGTACATATAACATCTTTTTGACCAATATAATCCATTATATTAGTATAATATCTCTTTCTAGTAATTCATTATTATCTAACGAATTCATACTCGTGAGAAAATTATGAATAAAAAAAAAAAGAAAAAAGATTTTAAACTTTAGAATTCAGATAATTTTTTGGTGATTTTCGTTTTTCAATTAGACAATTGACTTTTCCTGACCGAACCACGTGTAACAACGTGGTAACCGTGGAGCGAAGCCCGCTGTGACAGCTAGTTTTCAATTATGCTTGTAATGAATAATTAAAACGAGTCTATATATAGTTATTTGTCATAAAATACCGTCTTCAATAATTATTATGTAATAATTATTTATCGTTTGTAATTAAACAATAAATAAATTGATACTTGTACTGAAGATTTTTTTTTTATATGAGCATATCTGTGTTTAGAATTTTTTATCACTCAATCGCATAATTTAACTAACCAACAAGAGAATTATAAAAAAATTTCTTTTTCCAATAAGCTATCTCCAAGAAAAATCGTCCTAAATTTCTCACAGTATAGTTTTTGGATATTAAAAATTTAGAAATTTTCTACAGTAATTCCAACACAATAAATAATTGTAATTAGGTAACATGGTTTCATTTTGTTCTAACTGAATTAAATTTTGTTGGAAAAATCATTTTTCGTTTCTTGAAAACAGGTCTTTGGTTTGTCACTTTTGATTATGTAAGAATTTTTCTAAAAATATACTGGGAGACGTGTTTTGTCAGATAACACAAATTTAGTCTTATCTAAATGACACAACTATTTTTTAATGAGTACATTCTCTTAGATCAAGCGCAGTCGTTGGAAAAAATGTCAGAAGATATAAAAAGTGATAATTATATGTAAGGTATGTACTAGGAAAAAAAAGAAACGAAAGTTAGATTTTCTTTTTTCATAATTTGTAAAAAATGTGGAATGCTTGTGCCACACACAGCTTAAAAAAAAAAGAATGTGCCTGAAGTTCTAAATGTTTAAAATTAAACGAAAAAAATTTATAAGTTCATATCGGAGAAAAAAAATTTCTAGCTGCTTTTGAGCACTTTTTGATCGTAACAACAAATTTGATGCTCCCCCAAAAAATATTCGTCACACTTCCCATCATGATAAAAAATAAAAAAATTCGTATATTCTTTATTTTCGATTAATTTTCAACGTTTGGAACTTCAGGTACATAAAAAAATACAGTAAAGGAAAAAAATTTATTAGGCTGTTTTCTATCTTCTAGACTCTCGAGAATCACAATGATAAAATAAAATGTGCTCGAAATTCCAAATGTTTCAAAAATAAGCAAAGGCGAAAAAAAAAATTGGGTTTTCTTTCTACTCATGAATGAATTGGAAAGTTGTTAGAAACATTGATACCAATAATTAATTTATAAGCCTGACAATGGGAAGTGATTGCAAGAACGTTTTTGTTTTCATTTATTTTAAAACATTTGGAACTTCAGGAATATAAAATAAAGGCCTGAAACTAATCCAGGTTTTTAAAGGCACTTGGCAATTTCCCTGTGCTTGATTTGAATAAATACTATGAATGTCTCGAGTTTACTAAAAAATTGCAAATGATTTAAAGCTTCATGTGCCAGAAATTCCAAATGGATTTCTAGGGAATCTCAAGCTTTTGAGTAGTGTGTTGACTTAAACCGTCAAATCTCTTCCACTTTTTTAAAATTTGGGTGAAAATATAAATGGCCCTTGATAGGATAAAATAAGTGACTTTCGTGAACATTTGAATGCAAGACTCTTACAAAGGTCTCAAGCTGTCAAGAAGCTATGCACAAGCTGGACTCTATTGTTATTTGTCACAGCTTATGCTTGCATGAAAAAAGCTCATTTTGAGTTTTGTACGATCACTGATAATAATAGAATATCGAGAATCGACGATACGAGATGGAAATATTTTCCACCAATAATTCATCGATGAACAGATAAGCTATTATTTTTCGATTTGTATCACGAGACATCTGTGGGTACTTTGTCACCAATCTCATCGCTGATCTTGTTATCAATACTATTTCTGATGGCGATAATTATCCATCTTCACGTTACATCATCGTTCAGTTAACTCCCATCAAAAGTCAATACCGTGCTGTAACAAGTATTTACTCAACACTCAAAAGTATGACGCTTGTCCTTAAGCCTGTCGCGACTTTGGGAAAAAATATTTGGAGTTCGAATTTTGTCCACCGCCATTCACCTGTTCCCTGTTGACTTTTCCATGCTCTTAATACCGTCTCGGATGAACAAACAGCCGCGGCATTGGGGACCAATTAGGAATGTCAGGAATGACATTCCGGACGAGTTCGAGGTTTGAAAGTGGGGGAAAAACATTCCCAAACAACCCCGGTCGTCGCGGTGTACCCAGAGAAAAAGTCATGTGACTGAAGTTCCAAACGTTCAAGAAATAAGCGATGACGAAAAAAAATGTGTTTTCCATTTACACCCAAGATTAAAGTTAAAAAAAGTTAGAAGCATTTGAAAAATATTTGTTTAATATTGATAATTATTTATTACTCTAACTGTGAGAGGTAATGAATAAATTTTTTTAAACTTTTATTCATTTTGAAATGTTTAGAACATCAAAAACATAAAAAGGCCATCGCCGGTTCGTTGATAAAGTTCAGTGGAATTCCTCTGATAAGTCAGTGAAATCTTGGGCTTCGACCTACTTTTTACTAAACTGGCTCCGAGGATCAGAATTTAGGAGTTTTTTATGAGAAATAATAATTAAATAAAGAAATTATAAATTAATATAATGCTTTGCCGGTTTTTTTGCTGATTAAAAGTCAAAAGTTCAGAAAAATGATAAAGTAACCTTTTTTCGTTTGTTCTGTAATCATAAAATTACATGCTCACTAATGGACAATAATTAAATCTGTTCCTTAGAAACACTTCTGGTAAATAATGCGATAAAATCAAGTTGCTTTGTTGAAAATGTTGAAAAATGTTTAAGTTTTTATGAATGTTTTAGTTCATAGTTTCAACATAATCCCATCATCTATAGACTTGAAAATTTTTTTTGTAATGTATATTTTGAGGGAGAGGGGGAATTAGATAACCCTAAAAATGAGATAAACGCCTGGAAAATCTTTCGAATTCTTGCGAAAAACACCATCCCATGAAAAAAGTTCGAACAAGTTGAATCGGAAAAAGTGAAAAAAAGTGCTCAAACAAGATTGGCAACATTTCAGAGGTATATTTATGTGAACAGCGTTTCTTTAGTGATTGCGCGGACAAAGTGAAATAAAATCAAAGCAATTAACGATAAAAATTTCCAAAACGGAAAAAAATTCGAGACAATTACCATTTGCAATAAATAATTCGTTTCTGAAATTTTCCTTCGTAAACAATACTTAAAATATCTATCAGTTTTGAAAGGATATTCTAATTTTCTTCACCAGTTCTTTTATTTAAATAAAACCTAACATGTAAAAAAGAAGAGTTTCTGATGTTTTATTTTTAATTTTTAAATAAAGTTCGCAAGTTTTTCTGAAATGTTCTTAGGAAATTCAATAATTGTGAAGAACTTTTCATCAATTTCGGAATTAAAATAAATCATGTAAATTGTTCAGTATTATAGCAAGTGTACGTTAATTTACGTGCTTTAAGTTAGCACAACACTTTTATTCAAATCGGAAAATTTTTTTTGCATTAATTGTAGTTTTTTGCAGTTTTAATGCAGTGAAAACCAAAAAATTGCAGCTCTTTTAGTTTTTTTTTGTAGAGGTTTTTGCTAACTTAACATAAAGTTAGCACGACATACCCTGTTTCTCGCGTTCTAATAGCTCTATCGTTATGCAAATACATTTAAAAATTGCAGAAAATTTGCAGTTTTGAAGCAGTAGAAGAATTAGGTTTGCAGCTCTTTTAGTTTTTCTTTAATGACCGATTTTGCTAACTTAATGTGAAGTTAGCACGACATACCCTGTATCTCGCGCTCTAATAACCCTATCTTCATGCCAATACATCCAAAAATTACAGTAAATTTGCAGTTCTGAGGCAGTAAAAGAATTACGTTTGCAGCTTATTTACTTTTTTTTTAATAACCAATTTTGTTAAATTAACGTAAATTTAGCACAAAATATCCTGTATCTCGCGCTCTGATAGCCCTATCGTTATGCGTATACATTCAAAAATTGCGGTAAATTTGCAGTTTTAAAGCAATAAAAAAATTAGGTTAGCAGCTCTTTTAGTTTTTTCTTAATGACCCATTTTGCTAACTTAACGTAAAGTTAGCACGACATACCATGTATCTCGCGCTCTAATAACCCTATTTACATGCAAATACATCCAAAAATTTCAGTTTTGAAGCAGTGAAAGAATTGGGTTCGCAGCTGTTTTAGTTTTTTTTTAATGACCGATTTTGCTAACTTAACGTAAAGTTAGCACGACATACCCTGTATCTCGTGCTCTAATGACCCTATCGTTATTCGAATACATTCAAAAATTCTTGTGAATTTGCAGTTTTGAAGCAGTGAAAGAATTGCGTTTTCATCTTTTTTAGTTTTTCTTGAATGACCAATTTCGCTAACTTAACGTAATGTTAGCACGGCATACAGGCTATCTTATATTTAAAAGCTGTATCCTGAAACGAAAATACTTATGAATATGCCGTAACTTTGCAGTAAGTTAGCAGTAGAAGTTAAAGTTTTTCATTTGCAGCCCTTTCACTTCTATATGACGCGGAGTTCTGCCCACAGTGAGCTGTGCATGCGATCTTATTATGAGCTCTCGTTGAGTTTACTTGTTATTTCGTTGATTAAATAAACTTTTTTTGCATGTTGTTTTTTTCTGTGAATAAAGTTTCGAATATTTAATTTTAACGAAGAATCTGAAGATTCCTAGTTCTATCCTTCAGTTTATGCAACTCAAAAAACTCTGTGAAAGTTTTTGAATTTTTGTTTGTTTTTCTAACTTCGCAAACGATTGAATTTATTTTGTATTACCTATTCGATACGAATTAAAGGAAAAATAAAAAAACTTGAAGTCTTCATTAGGCGGATCTATGTTTTCAAGGCACAGGTCAAATAATCTTCTACTTATTATATTTACATTTAAAACTATGTAATTAACAATCCCCATAATTATATCCTAGGAATTCTCATTTTGAATTGTGCAGAATTTAAAACTGCGATTCTATGAATTGCTAAGTCGAAAAATTTCATTTTTTTATTTTTAAAATGATCGATTTTTCTTAAAGTTTTAGTTTTTCATGATGATGATGATTGTAGTACATTATGTATCGCATTGGGACTGTTGATTTTATGCTGGTTGAATTTCTCAAACAGAGTCGATCATTTTTCTTTGAATAGCTTCAATCGACGGTTAATACGCATTACAGGATGCATTTTTCATTACGATAGCGACAGCCTTACTCTTCAATGTTAGGTCTTGAGTTATGTCTGAAGGAAAATCTTTCGAATCATCCATTCGGAACACGAAATAAATTTCTTAATCAAAAATTACCTTTTTCTTAAAAGCGTTCAAAAAACATCTTCAGTATTTTTGGTTTAGTAACTAAGAAAAATAAAAGCAAGTAATCTATTTTTGGGAAATGAAGGAATTTCTTAAAAATATGGGTAACATGATTTGATTTCAGTAGATGTTACCATTTATTCGTATTTATTTAAATTTTATCATCAATTATTCAATAATTGAGGCTCCTGGTGCAAGAACCTGTCGAGCGCTCAAGAACGGGTAAAAGTATTGTCCATTGTGCAAACTGAGGTAAAAAATAAAATTTCAGAGAAACGTTAAAAAAAAAATACTGCCATGTTCAGCTCGAAAAGGCGCATCTTTTGTGCGATAAATATGTTTTTCCTGTTTATTTTTTCATCCGTTGATAAAGAAACAATGTGTTTTTTTAAAGTTTCAAAAATCAATGCCGTTCGAAACTAAACTTGCTTAAACTTCATTAGAGCGCGAGGTAACGGGTATTTCGTGCTAACTTTACATTAAATTAGCAATATTGAATATTTAAAAAAAAACTAAAAAAGATGCAAATGTAATACTTTCACTGCTTCAAAACTGCAAATTCACGACAATTTTTGAATGTATTCGCATAACGATAGGGTCATTACAGCGCGAGATACAGGATATTTTGTGCTAACTTTACGTTAAGTTAGCAAAATCGGTCATTTAAAAAAACTAGAAAAGCTGCGACCCTAATTCTTTCACTGCCTCAAAACTGCAAATTTACTGCAATTTTTGAATGTATTTGCATGAAGATAGGGCTGTTAGAGCGCAAGATACAGGGTATGTCCCGCTAACTTGATGTTAAGTTAGCAAAATCGTTCATTAAAAAAAAACTACGAAAGCTGCAAACTCAATTCTTTCAATGTTTCAAAACTGCAAATTTTCTGCAATTTTTGAATGTATTCGCATAACGACAGGGTCATTAGAGCGCGAGATACAGGGTAAGTCGTGCTAACTTTACGTTAAGCTAGCAAACTTGGTCATTAAAAAAAAACTGAAAGAGCTGCGAACCTAATTCTTTCACTACTTTAAAACTGCAAATTTACTGCAATTTTTGAATGTATTTGCATAACAATAGAGCTGTTAGAACTCGAGAAACAGGGTATGTCGTGCCAACTTTATGTCAAGTTAGCAAAAACCTCTATAAAAAAAAAGGAAAAGAGCTGCAATTTTTCGGTTTTCACTGCATAAAAACTGCAATTAATGCAGAAAAAATTTTCTATTTTAATAAAAGTGTTGTGCTAACTTAACGCACGTCGTTAATTCAATGCCACTTAATTGAAAACTCTTTGTTTTAAATTTTGGAGATAAAATACGATCACTTTGAGTATGTGCCTGAATTTCCTAACGTTTGAGAAATGAACAAAAACTAAAAAAATATCGGTTTTCCATTTCCACTCAAAGTTTAAGTGAAAAGTAGTTATTCATGTTGTATAATATCTTTTAGGCATCAACAACTATTATTCATTACTGTAACTGTGGCAGATAATGGAATTTTTCTTTTTTTTATTTATTTTTATACGTTTGGAGCTTAAGAACATTTACTAAATTAAAACGAATACTGAAATATATGCATGAATTATCTGAACAAAGTCAAGATTTCTGTGAAAATTCTTCGAAACTTAAAAATCACAGTAGCGTTAAAAAATGAGAAATTTTCTTCGAACCCCCAAAAAAGCTTAGCAAACGTAGATATTTCTTGAAAATTCGACACTGATATGAAATCACTAACACGGTATATGCCTGAAGTTCCAAAAGTTTAAAATTAAACGAAAGAAATATATAAGTATATATAGCAAGGAAAAATTTTCTAGCTGCTTTTGAACATTTAATGATCGTAAAAAAAAACTTGATGATCCCTAAAAAAATGTTTGTCACGCTTCCTATCATGATAAAAAAAAAAATTCATATTTTCTTTATTCCTGTTTAATTTTAAACGTTTGGGACCTTAGATATATAACACGGTAACTTACAATGAATTTTTTTAAATTGAAAAAAAAAAAAAAAAAAAAAAAAACATTGACAATTACGAAAACGCTTTTTCATGACTTAATAATATAAATAATAGAATAACAGAAGAATTTAGATTAAAAAAAGTAACAGGAGAAATAGGAGACATTTTTGTGAAATTCAATGTTTCAAAACATGCAAAATTGAGAAGTAGAAATCCAATAATTTTCGGCGAGACGGCGTCACGTCATTTTTCAGAGATGGTTTCCTGGCGTATCTAAGGAAACTTTTGATATTTTTTCTATGCAATTAAAACATACATGATATTTCATAATAGAAACCTCATTGTTTAATGGAATAAATTTTTATTTTGTTTCAGACCAAAGTGGGAGTCGTTATTGAAAATAGTGCGCTGTGAAATAATCAGCTTTTGTAGTAATGAACAAGTTGATGCTTATGTTTTAAGGTACGTGTGTAAAATATAATATTTTTTCCAAAAATGATTTTATTTCTTTTCATTTGACAGTTATTGAATGTTTTGATTCGTTTTTTTTTTTTTTTCTCAAATTGTAGTAGTTGTGTTCAAATTTCTAATCAAAAACAAAAACCCTTAATAAAGACATAAAGTTTTTTAAGAAATGGAAAATTAAATACATTTACAGAAACTATTGCAAATCATGAGTAGATATATAGGGAGGTAAAGTTATAATTGAGCTAGAGTCGTTGACTTTTAGAATGATAGCAGGCTATGTATATCAGTGTTTGCAATGTTGACTTGAAATTTTTTTAAATACATAAAACCTGAAAGAAAGGCCGACTGCAAAAATTGCTATTGGAATAAATTCAGCCAAGTGTTTAAATTGTACAAGATTACTTACAGTTTGATAAATATCGTAACTCGTACATTAATGAACATAAGTCTAATCAAAGTTGTTGCTCTGAAAAATTAAACATTTTTGCATTAATGCATAGTAATTTTGCAGGTATTGATAAAACTCAATAAACATGGGTCTAGTTCATTTGTAAATTATGGAATAATCACTCGACACGTTTAGCAAAGTTTTGTAAGTTCATTCTTTACAATGGCTTTAATTCACCTCCTGTTTCGAGAATTTACTTAACAAACAATCATGTTAGTTTTCAATAGAATATATTGCAGACAAGAGTATCTAAGAACAATTTTCATGTCAAACATATCGTAAGATCCTCAAATTTGTAATTTGAGAAATCATTTTAGTTTTTTTAATATATTTTTGTCGCTTTTGAATTAATTAAACAGCTTATAATTTTTTGCTCTTGGAATTATATTTTTCGTTTTTTTTTTTTTTTTTTTTTTTCAATTTTTTCAGTGAAAGCAGCATGTTTGTGTCAAAACGGAGGCTAATTTTGAAAACATGCGGTACAACAACGCCGTTGCAATGTTTAGAGGCTTTGCTGGATCTTGTTGAAGAATACAGTGGATTCGACGAGGTTCAGGTTAGTTCAATTTTTTGTACAATTTTTGAATTAGAGCAAACGGACAAATTACGGAAGTTGATCGCAAATTAATTACTGAAATTGACGATACGGACGAGGCTCTGGAAGTTCCTACCGAAACGCCCCTTAGCGTTCGCCCTTGTCTATGAGCACTGTTTTGAAAAGGGCAAAGGCCACCAGTATGTGCTAAATGCCATTTCAGTACATTATTTTTGAATATTTATAATCTTATCTGACTGGGTAAAACAATCAAAAGATGATGCAAAATTTTTGCAAGATATGAAAGGTTGATAATCGATAAGACGGTGATTAAAATGACAGTGCGAAGTGGAAATAAGGACGTTGGCATGAGTAACGAAACATGATAAGGATTGGTAAAAATTGTTTGGTATGCATGGCTAACGCGTGTTTGAAACGTGATTAAGATTGCGAAGAGGTGAGGTAAGCTGTAGCAGGTGGTAGTTGGTCCATTGATTATTGAAATCACCTAGGAGCTATATACGTTGACCTAGTGCTGCTGCTGCGTGGAGGTGGACTGCAACTGCAATTGTAAGATCGACGAACGGACGTGGACATTGTATCTACGCAATATATAGGACGCGAAATTGTCTTATAGATATGGCACATAGCTTTTTGCCTTGTATCCTGGTTTATCGATCCTTATTCCAAACCATGGCACGGTCAGTACAAACAACCGATCGACCGACCCCTGCACTCTACTCTTCCACAACTTGGCCTACAAAAAAGTCAATGACGACGATGTCCCGTATTTTTTCGTTTGCTTTGAAAGGTTTTTTTTATTGGCTTGCGTTACAAGTTTTGTCATTGCCCTTACGGAAAAACAGTCAAATATGACGTACATGGAGTTGTAAACATTGAAATTTTAACGGGAGAAAAATCGTTTATCCTTGATTTCTCGTTGTAGGGATAAGACGAGTGCACGAAATAGATAGAAAGTTTTTTTACCTTTGATATTCATATAAAAAAATTTTTTCGTATAGTTTTGAACTATACAAAAAAGTTTCAGTTCAACGTATTTTCTTGCACTACAGTACGTTCTGACCAGTTCTGACTCGTCTTAATTTATAAAACATTGCCAACTTTTTTACACATAGATACTAGCGGTTTATGAAAATTTTGTAGAACTTTAGGGAATATTTTATAAAAGTTCTTCATAAAAACAGAACATTCTTTATGAATAGTAAAATATTTTATTATATGTACATGTTGTGATATAAATGATATTAATAATGTAATTAATGAGCGTTATTATTAAAGACATATAGTGACTACACAGTTTTTATAAAAATTCAAATAACTAGAGTCGACTTAGTGTCGATATTCAATTCGACTATTTTTACACTCAATTCGTTTCTTTGAAATCGATTCAAATATTTTCACCGTCGAAAGTTAATTTACATTCAACTGTCGATTTGACTGTCAAACATTCCAAAGTTGACTGTAATACAGTATAATTTTTTTTTTTTTTTTCGTAACGATATTCAAAATTGGAAATAAATGTTTTCATCCCTTTAAAAACTTTGAGTTTTTATTTTTTGTTTCAGGACTTGTTTTATTCAAGGAAAAATTATAAGAAGCCAGAGCTGCAGATTCCACCTCATCAGGCTTTTGAAGAGGAGGTGGCATTTTTGGACACTTTCTTCCCAGGTAATTTTTTTACATTATGCGTAAGCATAGAAAATAATACACCCATTTTTTTAATATCCTTGAGAATTTATTTTTCATATTTTGAAATTCGGTAACCCGAAAAATCTGAATTTCTGGAAAGGACCTTAGAACTATGTATATTTTCTGAAATAAAACATAGATTTTGAAAGTATCTCAATTTGCTATTTGTACATACATAGAATGTTGGGTAATTTTGCATATGTATTTGAATTTTCTGGTACACTCAAGGATTTCGAAACACGTTGTTCAATTTTGTAAAAATTCCATTCTTGATCGAATTTGATTACTCGCTAAGAAATACTGCTATATTTGTAAAATATTTATAATTTTTCCAAGAAAAAGTGTGATAAATTAATATAATAATCATCCAAGTTTTGCGTTTATCTGATTGCATGAAATAATTTTATTCACAGATGGGGAAGCTTATTGTATGGGCTCGGTCGATATGGATTGTTGGTACCTGTACACTTTGAACAGGGATAATTACAAAGTCAAGGATGACAAGGAAGCGGATCAGACTTTGGAAATTTTGATGACCAACCTTGACCCAGAAGTCATGACTATTTTTACGAGGGACTTTTGCTCTTGCGCTTCGGAAGCTACGCAAAAATCAGGAATCGATAAACTCATCAACAATATGGTGATTGATGATTTTCTCTTCGAGCCTTGCGGATATTCAATGAATGGAGTATCAAAAAGTGTAAGTTTTAAACCCTTTTAATTTTATATCATCTAGGAGCGTAGGCAGAAAAAATTTGTGTCGGGAGTTATTTTGAAAAAATATATTTTCTTCGGAATTTTATAATTTTCTGGTTAAGAAAATATGATTTTTTGATTTTTAGAATGTCGAGATTTTAGAATTACGTATGCAACTTTTGGAATTCAAAGTAACACGTTTTTCATTTACGTGTTTAATTTAACGGAATTCGGTTTTAGTGTTTTTCTAGTCACTGAGGGTTAAATTTTTTTCTAATACTTAAGGCGTCCTATTGACAATTTACCAATAATCGGACATGTGCAAGTGAGTTATTAGCAAACGTTCAATAAAATATTATATAGTGAATTCCGTCAAAACCGACATTTTCAAAACTCACAATAAATAGCTATTTTACATTTTTTTAGTATCTATACCATTTGAAAAATTGAATGAGTTATTACGTATGGATTTTTATATAAATTTCTCGAGGATCTATAAGTTTTAGGTATTTTTATAGATTTTTTGAAAAATAGTATCTACATAGATTAAAAGTATTTTTTAAATTACTATGATTTTGTATTTTTGTTATTTTAATAAATTAGTAGTATTACTATCAATCTATAATTATACTTATAAAAACATTTCAATGCAATTAAATTTTTGACATAGTATATTCATGTCACGCTCATGCCTCAACACACAGTGCATTGTTTATTAACCTTATGTTGCTATGAACAACATAGTTTAACGAAATTTCTTCAAATCGGTGGAATCTGAATAAATAAATTAATCATCAACTTTAGTTATAAAAAGGTTAATATTTATAGTAATAGTTAAATAATAACTTAAAATAAAACTCAATCGAAAATTTAACTCATTTAAACTTCAAAATAAAAGACAATTACTCTATAAATCGATATTGAATAATTTTAATTTGAAAATTTGCATTAAAAATTACTTATGAATTAATTTTTAGTAAATTAAAGAAACTTCAATATAACAAATCAAAATAAATTTAGAACAAAATTGATAAATTTTAATGCAAAATGAAAATATAATTTCAATTTAAGTAATGAATTTTGAATTATTTCAAACATAAAATTTTGGTGGTCAATATTTTCAAATCAGTTTTATTTTAATTTTTACAAATTGAAGTTCTGAAGAGTTTTGGTCTTGTATAGATTTTTAAGAAAATATCTGCACGAATTTAAAATATTTAATCGAATTTAAGAATTTTGTTACTTAATATTATTGTTTTATATTTTGTTGTATCCTTTATTGCAATAGATTCCTAGTATTTTGATTCGATCAGTAAGTATCGAAAATTTGATGGATTTTAGGTATGATTATTATTTATTTTTCAAAAAACAGTATCTTTTGTACAGATTCTAGTACTTTCGGTTTTTTTTTTTATACTTTTTTAATATTTACACAATTTGAAGAGTTTTCTGGCATTTTTATGATTTTCTGTATAAAATTTCAGAATTCATAAATATTATTATAATTATAAATTTTTTCAATTATTCTTTCCTCTTGAATTCAAAGTTTGACAATTTTTTGGAAAAATTATAATGCGCAGTTTTTATAGTATATTTCGTAACAGGCATGGATATGCGAATTTCCCCGTTTCGCCTATGAGCACATCCGTGCCTGTTACGAACGATATTTTATGTACCGAGGGCATAGAAAACGCGTTTAGAGATCTCGAGCTGGCATAGAAACGCGTTTTTTATGCCAGAGGCACATAAAATATTTATAGATTTTTTTAGTATCAATGAAATTTCTTCGTGGATTTTCTGTTATTTCTATAGTTTGATGCCCTGCCATTCAAATTTCGATGAATTATCAGTAATTTTATAGATTTATGGAAAAATCATATTTACACGGATTTTCAATATTTCATACATTTCTTGTATTTTTGTATTTTTAGTTATATTTAATATTTTCAATATTCTCTAGTGTTTTCTAGTATTTCCATAAACTTTTAGTATTTTCGTAGATTAGTAAATAGATTGATAGGATTCTATGCTCTAGAATTCAAATTTTGATCGACTTTCAGTATTTCTTGATTTCTTGTATTTTCGTATTTTTTTTTTTTTTTTTTTTTTTAACATGTATAACATTTTGTAGCATTTTCTAATATTTTCATAAATTTCTAGTATTTTGGTAGATGCTAAAAAGGTTTATGTATGTTGAATGTGATACTCTTGATATCAAATTTCTATTAATTTTCTGTTTTTTACAAATTTTTGGAAAAATTACTCTTACATAGAGTTTCAGTATTTTATAGATTTCTTGTATTTTTTTTTTTTTTTTTTTTCAGTATTCCCAAGATTTTGTAGCGTTTTCTAGTATTTACATAGATTTCTATTTTATTATTATTTATTTATTGTTAAAATATATTATTGTATTTCTGTAGATTGCTCAATATATATATTTATAGAATTTGATCCTATAATTCAAATTTCGATAGATCTTGTCAGTATTTTCATAAATTTCTGAAAAGTCATATTAACATAGATTTTCAGTATTTCATATATATCTTGTATTTTCGTATTTTTAGTGTTCAAGTATAAGATTTTACAGTATTGTCTGGTATTCTTATAGATTTCTAGTATTTTGGTAAATTGCTATGCCCGTTTTTTAGAGTTGGATGCTTTAGAATTCGAAGTTTTTTTTAATCGTAAGTCTTTGTTTGGATTTTTATGAAATCAGTACTTACATAGATTTCTATTATTTTTAGTATTTCTTCAGTGTACGTTTAATTCAAATAATTTTCTGTTGCTGTTATGAATTTCTATGTAGATTCTTAAAATTTGATGCTTCAGGATTCAGAATTTTTTAGATTTTCGCAAATTTATAGATTATAATTTTTCTTTACTTTTTACTGAGTTGGAACAATTTTTTGAATTTTTATTTTATACTTTATCCTAGCCAATCATTTATGATTCAAATTCTGTTAAAGAAAGAATTCTTTTTAAAAAAGGATTATTTTTATCTCTGAGTTGGTGAAATAAAGAATTTTAAATATTGCCTATTTTAGTCATGAGGTTTATGTGGCACATAAGGTACCTTACTTTGAAAACTTACATGAAACCATGTGTTATGTCCTCTAGATTCCAGTTAATACATGTTCGATTGTATTTTACTAATTTTAAATAATAAATTTTTTTCTTTTTCCCATAAATAATAATTGATTATACTCCAATTTTTGAAGGGTTTTGAAACAGGGTCCTCAAATTTTAACCGACAAGCCCAAGTCAAACATGGATACTGTATCTATAATATAGGTATAGTTTGAATGATTGGCTCCGGCTCATCGGTTAAAATCTGAGGACCTTGGTTTGAACTTCTGAAACTCACCTCTGTCTACGCTCTTGACATCATCACAAACATCAACGATCATCATTGTAAATAATCATGATTTTCAAAATATTTGATATAGGGAAGCTACATGACCATCCACATAACCCCGGAAGCTGACTTCTCGTATGTATCCTTTGAGAGCAACATCCCTGAAGCATCTTACAAAGAAGTGATTCGCCGCGTTCTGAACACCTTCAACCCCGGAAAATTCATGGTGACGATATTCGCGAACAATGAGTCGGTGGCCTCAAACTGTCCCCGGGAACTCGAGCAGAGCTCCTACCTCAACTTGGACGGCGATTGGATGCGCGACGACGTGCAATATTGTCACTTCAAAAACTACGACCTCACGTGCGCTTTCTATTCCAAGTTCCCGAGCTGAGGGTACACGGACGCTTCGCTGAGTGTCGCGACCAGCGAAGCGAAAAACAACGCCCCCTGCCCCCGGTACCGTGCGACAGTAGCAACAGCAGCAGCAGCATCAACAGTAGCCCCCAATCATTCAACCTCCCCTTCTCCCCTTGTCTCTCACCTGAATTGTCGCCACAACGATGTCGTTATCAAGCAAAGGATGGCCTTCCCCAACGAATACACGTGCGACAACAACAACGATAGCAACATAAAGGACAACAATCAAAGTAGCTCAAGAGTTAACTGCAATAAAAAGGATGGCGGAGATGATCACGGCAGCGCGGATGAAATGCGCGAAGACGGGCAGAATTTGCAGACAACGCGATCCAGCTCGACGCCCCAGCTCAAAGGGGGGCGCTCCAAGGTCTACCGCAAAGTCTCCTTCAAGGGCTCGAGCTCAGCTTCTGATTTCGCCAGGTCACCCAAGAGCCATAGAGTCATTAATGTTTCAAATCGCAGGTGAGGTTTTGGATATCTTTGTGAATATAAAATATGGTTCTTTTAAGAGGGGAGATACAGTCCGTTGCCATATTATTATATCCATGCTGCGAATCTACTTTTTTCATGTCTCTTGTTGTGATTATGAACTTTTTGCTGATATGTTGGTAAAACCTGAGTTTTTAAATATCGTGGGCACTTCTTATCGTTTCGGCAACACTCATAATGTTAGTTATCGATTTTTCACAGTGCAATCCAACAATATTACGTGTTTGAACAGGTTTAACTTTTTTCGATTACATCAGGTGAGTTTATTGTTGACAGAACAACATGTCAAAGTATATATTTACCCATTTTGAGGTCATATAATGTAGAAACAACAATTTAAGAATTGTGAAAGGGTCCTATTTGTCGCCAATAACAAATGGTCAAATTTCCGGCATGCTGGAAGCGCAAAACATGTCACAATACCAAATAGCACGAATGGTGGGAGTTTTTCGAAATTTTGTACGTGTATTTTTTAGAAAAAAAAAAGTAGACCTTAATGAAGATCTGAGAGCAAAACCCAAAGGTGCGTGCGGTCGTCGGAGAATCACGACCGAGAGAAATGATCTAAAAATCCGTGATATTTGCGTTGAGAATCGGAAAATGCCAATGAAACTTCTCGAAAAAAAAGTTATTGAAGTTTCGGAAAGAACAGTGCCGCGGAGGTTAGCAGAAGTGTGTCTCATTAGACGTAGGACAGCACGCAAATCAAGACTTATTTGTTTCATTAAACTGAGAGAACTGAGAAGTGAACATTCTTCCTTAACGTATGATTCCTATTAAAACGAATGAAGGTGACAAGGAAAAATGACTACTCCGTGGACAGATAAGGTTTTTGTTTCGGGGAAACTGTCTCTTCCAAAATATTACCTTTTCTGTCCACACATTTATCATTTTTACTGATTTTTGCTGATTTCTCCTGAACGCCTCCTTTTTTCCACGCAAGAACCATTTCTGTCTGAGGTGGAATAATTCCGCTTCATTTCTTTCAGTCTAATAGGAAACAACTTTTTCGTCATTATTATTGTTTAAGAAAATTATTCCAATATCTAAATAGTGATATTTTAACTATTTTTTTTTTTTCAGTATAGCTTTGTTAAATTTCTTAAATCTTGAAGTACATCTGTCGACATATTTACTTTTGTGTCATAATTTGCATTCGACAATTTTTACTTTATGTATTATATATTTAAGACCTTTATTTCTATACAAAATTAAAAGAATAAATGGCACAGTTTTAGTCAGTTGAACAGAATTATTCATAAGTGATAGGAAGCAACTTATTATTGTTGTTTGTGTAAATATTTCGTTTCGACAGTTATACACTCGGCGCCCACAAAGTGCCACACTTCGGGTCTTGTGGGGTACTTTGTAAATGCTTGTTTAGAGACTAAGGAACAATCAAGTTCTCGAGCCAACGTCTGGCGATCGTATTTACCTTGAGGACGCACAAAAGATTTTTCCCGTTGCGTATGCAAAACTGTTCGTCACAAAGTCGGAATCTGTCGAAAAGCTGTTCACCTCCCGGAAACCAATTCGTTCCATTGTACTTTGTGAAGGAGTACTTTGTAGGCGCCAAGTGTATTTTCAAAAATTTAGTAAATTATAGCATTGTTATAAATTAAAAATTTTCGAGTACGACTGTTGACATTTCTTAATTTGTCATTTTTTCCTTTGAAGTTTTTGGGTTAATGCTTCATATATTACTTAGCAGTAATTTCTATAAAAAAGGCCAAAGATATCCATAATACAATTTTCATTGATTGAAAAAAAAAAATAGTATGTTTGAATTATAAGTTTGTTTCAATGTTTGTTATTATTTAGCATTACACCTATATCATTTTATTTTAATGTAAAAAAATGATGCTCCTTAATTAACACAGCAAACGAAGTGATATGCCCCGCCACCTCCCACCACTTACCACACACCTTGACAATGTAAAGGCGGGCCGTCGCTTTTGTGTGGCAACAAATTCATTTTTCCCTTGAAAAAACCTTTCGTTTCTTCTATTATAAAACTTTACTTTGAAATCAATCATATAAAGATTTGATCGTTTACATGTCCTCGTATTTTTTTACTTTTGATATTATATCTATATGATAATAGTTGAATACAATAACTATACAAGACTTTTGAAAAACTGTATAGAATGTTTCCGTCATTATCATATATATTTGTTTTTACGTCTCAATATGATATCTTTTGTTTAACACAATCGTTTCCACTTTAACTGCATTGTAAATAATGATTTATTCTTCCGTAACTCTCTTTTTCATTCCATATGTATTACGATAGTATTATTCATGTCGTATCTGTTAATAAACAACTTTTTTTCACTTGCAACTAATGTAAAATGACGGAAAGTTGATTATTCTAAGAATAAATCTGTAAGCTCTTTTTCACTGCATGATTTCCGTCAGCGCCGGAAAATCATAATTTGATACAAACAGTGAGAAATGACTGTCATTTAACGTAACGATTTTGTTTTTTTTTCTTCCGTGCTAGGCATCTAACGAACTTGAAAATAATATTCATAGATCCAGGAAAAAAAAATTTATCAACAACCTTCGTGTTTTAAAGGTGATCATTTTTTTTATCAACTTAAAATCTTGTTGTATTAACTGCATCAGGTATATTAGCCAGGGTATTTGTTTTAATTCTAATTAAGTTGACTGAATGATTCGATTCTCCTTTCATTCTCCCATACTGAGAATCTATACTTTTCGGAATCCCCTGATAACGAAATCACGTGAATATTAAACGCATTATCGTTTCCATCAAAATTTAGAGCCGAAGCGTTCGTCGAAGTCATAAATTGCTTGCTAAGAATATGATCATTGATTTGCTAATAAATTTTTATTTTCGTCTTTGTTGAAATGAAATTCCTCTATGAAAAAAAGCTTTCATTCAAGTTCAGCTTTAAAGTTTAATTGGTTTTTAGAATGCCGAGATGACTCTGAAAAGGGAGCCAGCCCATGAACTCAGAAACTCTTGAATCTGACAACAGTCTTACTCGCGGGACAATTTCAGTGGTGAAGTTTTTCAATTTCACCTAGCTGCCCGAGAATATCCTCCAACGAATCTAATATTTACATTTAGTTTTGTTCTTTAACTCGTATTCATTTTTTAAAGATGTTATACTTGAATTGCAAGTCGATCAAAATCATGCAATTTCGAAAAGCAGCAATACTAACAAATGTTTCGAAATTAAGATTGTAGAAAAATGTGAGAGTAATGAATATTCTACAGTTGATAAAAACTGCAGTAATTCCAGAGAACGTTAGGTACCTTGCAAAAATTCGTAGAGTTTTTATTCATATATTTTTCAAATAATTTTGAAATTTTCCATGAGGCAAACGACCTTTTATTTATCATTTTTGTTCCATTACTATCTATCAAACTTTTGCCAACAGAAACACTTTTTTACAGCATGTTTTAACGATTGGAGCAATCACAGAATTATTATTTTGTACGTATCAGAGAATACGAAAATACTTTATTTTTAGAACATTTTTTTGCTTTTTTTTATTCAAGAAATTCAGAATATATTTACCAGGTGTACTCCTAAGTAATTTCCGGTTTTTTCAATGGATGGCGTTCTGTTTTGTACCGCTGTTGGTAACACATACCATATGTCATTTTGTTCAGTCATATCGAGTGCTTGAACTGCGTTGACATTTTCTCGAAAAAATCTTCCAGTAAGTTTTTATTGCGCTTCAAAAATGTCGAATTTTGTACCGAATTTCGAGCATATGCGCCATGCATTGCTTTTCATGTTCAATCAGGGGAAAAAAGTGTCCGAGAGCCACTGTGCGCTTGTGGAAGTTTATGGTGATCGTGCATTAACACTTCGAACATGTGAAACGTGGTTTCGACAGTTCAAAAATGGAGATTTCGACCTGAACGACGCCGCACGCTTCGGCAAGCGAAAATCGTTCGATGACGCCGAATTGCAAGCATTATTAGATGAAGACAACACGCAAACGCAACGACAGCTTGCAGATGCATTGGGAGTTCAACAGCAAGCAATTTCCAAACGTCTGCGAGCCATGGGAAAAATTAAGAAGTGTGGAAAGTGGGTGCCCCATGAACTGACCGAGAGACAAATGGAGAATCGAAAAGTGACCTGTGAAATGCTGCTTCAACGATACAAAAGAAAGTCTGTCCTGCATCGTATTGTTACTGGTGATGAAAAGTGGATTTTCCTGGAGAACCCTAAGCGCAACAAATCGTGGGTGAGTCCAGGTGAAGCATCGACATCGACGGCACGGCCAAATCGTTACGGTCGGAAGGTCATGCTGTGTGTGTGGTGGGACCAGTCCGGTGTTATATACTTTGAACTGCTGAAACCTGGTGAAACTGTGAATGCCGTTCGCTACAAACAGCAAATGAAAGATTTGAGCCGAGCCATTGTGGAAAACCGACCAGAATATCAACAACGACAGAAGAAGGTGATTTTGCTCCACGCCGTCGCATAAGTCGAAAGTCGTTCGTGACACGCTGGAAAGGCTCAAGTGGGAAGTGCTTGATTATGCGGCTTACTCACCAGACCTGGCACCATCCGACTACCACCTCTTTGCCTCGTTGGGCCATGCCCTTTCTGAGCAGCGCTTCGACTCGTACGAAAATGTACGAAAATGGCTCACCGAGTGGTTCACCTCCAAAGGCAATGATTTTTACTGGCGTGGTATCCACAATTTACCAGAAAGGTGGGAAAAATGTGTAGAAAGCGATGGAAAATACTTTGAATAAAATAAAGATTACGGTTTTTTTGGAATTATGTGTTTTATTTGCAAAAAAACCGGAAATTAATTAGGAGTACACCTGGTACATCGGTTTTCGTTGTAAAATGTACAAAATAATCAACTAGGAATTCACGAAATGTTTTTTATTATATTTATATGTTTTTCGAATTTTTCGAATAGCAATTAAAATGATTCGAAATTTCGATTCAAAAATTTATTAGTACGTTGAATTCGAAACCTTGGTGATTATTTTAAATACTGAGATTATTTTTCATCAATAGTCAAATGACTTCGAGATCGACTTCAGATATACAAAATGACTCGAAATCATTGACTTGTCTGTAGTTTATCTTGAATTAGCTGAAAAATACCGAAGAATTTGAAATTTTCCAATGATTATAAAAAAATCTGACATTTGGAATGTTTTTTATTCTTTTTAGGATTCTAGTATTCACATTTTACTTCAAATTTCCCATAAATTCATCGAATCTTGGAACAAATGAAAATCCTTAGTTTAATGACTAGTAAATAAAAGATGGATTAAAAATTTGTATATAGTTAGATTTTCATTCCATTGGGCTACTTGTTTCAAATCCGATTTATAACTTTAAATTCTATTTGATTCCAGAGGTGTTAGAATAAGAAAAAAAAATTGTTTGATATTTTTCAGATTATCGGATTTTAACGGTGATATCACAATAATTATAATATTGTCACATGAAAAAATATTTCCAAAAAGAAACTTTTATACTTTAAAAATTAATCGATCCGTTTCCTTTCCTTTTTACTATTCGATTTAGATGATATGGTAATCTCTATCACTGCCGAAAATCATGCAATCAAAAAATGACTTGAAGATAGACTAAAAGTAAAAGATTCTTTTAATATTTTACGGATATCATATAAATAAGGAATTCTTAAAAGCCAAACGGAAGTTTTCAAAAACAAATTCATTTAACGCTGTTTAGAAAAAGTACAAAATCATTGAAACATTGAACGGAAATCATATAGATATGACTTTGAACGTAAGTATCTTCGTAGCAAAATAATTCTTCACATTTTAGAAAAAATATGAAAAAAATGTAATACCAAGTGAATATTAAATGCATCTGATTTTAATTTCGTTATGTTTAAAAATGAAATTTTTTATGACGAAATTTTTCTAGATTAATTTTTATCCGTCGTGTAAAGACGTATATAAAGCAGTTTTTAACCTGGTTTATCACTATTTCGGTCAGTAGTTTTCTGCACTCTAACGTCAAATGTTGACGTTTAAAAAAAGCCAACATTTTTGATTTTTTATTTTCTATTTCATTGTCGCAAATCTCTTCTCCCACGTGTATAAAAGCAATCTGAAGTTTCCATAACTTTGCCATCATTTGATAGATATTTTATCATTGAAAAAAATTTCTTAATTCCATATAATACTGATAACTGCGGTTTACCGGGCTTACACGCATGTCAATTTGACGGTTCAAGGAAAATCCCGAATATTTTTTTTTTTTTTTTTTTTTTGAGAAAAATTTGTTCCCACGAATTCATAAAACAAATAGGAGAATTTTCACACATCTACTGAATGATTCTCAGTACATATGTTGAAAGTATCTTTCAAAGTAATACATAAGTCAATCGCAAATATAATCATTGAAGTACAAATAAATTTTGATATCGTCTTTGATATGAAATAATATTCATATATTTTCCACCCTGGCAATGTCTATGCAACTTTTAAGCGTTGCACTTGCGTTGCACTTTTTAAATCATTATAAAAACGATCTGACAAGGCCCGCGTATGAAGTAATGATTGGAATCGTAGACGATAAGTCTTTTAAATATGCAACAGAAAGAAACACCTTGCGAATCAATTTATATTTAGAGAAACACCTAAATAAAAAATATGTTTCTCATATCTCTGTTTTCGATTTTACTCAATAATTTACATCGATTTTACTACTTATCATGTAGATAATTTAACGATATAAGATACTTTTTGCATGTAAAAATCAATTATTTATCCATTGGCAAGCAGTATCAAAGTGGAATGTACAATTTCAGAAAATCAAAGCTAAATAAAGTGAAGCATTTTTTCGAGTTTTAACCTGACAAAAGAAAGCGACTGTCAGTTGAGTACCACTGAACCTAAACGAGTAACCATCAATATTGATATTTATCAAATCGAGAATCATGTTATATAATCATATAATATTGGCAAAATCGAGAAATTTCAATTCATGTAGCATTGTTCTAGGTTTAATATAAAAAAAAAGTATGAAAATCGCTTTAGCCGTCCTCTCTCTACTTGTCTCACCATTCTAAAAAAATTGTTTTTCGGGCAAACGGGCTTCAAGTTTCTGCGTAAAAAGAAGAAATTATTTCAGACTTGCGTCTCATGGATGTTGGTACATACTTCATTTGTGCCAAATTTGGGGTTCCTATCGTTTATAATTTTCCAGCAATCCACGCGCAAAGTTTGTGATGGAATTTCAGCCGCTTAGGTGTATCTCCTCCCCTAAAGTACTACCTTACATTCCTGGTGTTTTGGTCATTTTATTTTTTAGTTATAATTTGCAGTTTTTTCTGATGATTCTGATGATTATACTCCGTTTTTGAACAGGTGTCGATTTTACTTGAAAACAATACATTGGTAGATGTTTATTAAAAAATGTCAAATATCTCGTTCCTTTGCCTCTTTGTTCTATAGAGATTCAAAATTTTTATTTCATGAAAAATTTTTAGGTAAGTTCAGGACGAGCTTCTAACTCAAACGATGAAGTTGGTAGAATTTTCCTGGTGATTGGTGGGGATCGGAATCGAAATTAAACATATTAATATCCGCTCATTGGAAATTAAAATCGATAAATATCAAAATACTGATACTGATACTTGATAAATTGTTTATGTATCGTTTAGTTCATAGATTTATATATTTTTGTTTATTTATTTACTTTTTTTCTTTTTTTTTTCAGTTTTTGTTTCAATTCCAAGAATTTTTAGGAATTATTATAAATTTATAAATATCTAGAATTTGATACCGTAGGATTCTAAATTTTAAAGATTTTCAGTTATTTTATAGGCTTTTGAGATAATAATGTATACTTATATTTCTGAAATTTCCAAAATCAAGGTTTTTTTTTTTATTCATAACATGTTTTACATTTTTTTAAGTATTTTTATAGGTTGCTATGACTTAGATTTCTAGAAATTGATGCCTTAGAATTTGAAGTTGAATATATTTTTTTATGGATTTTTCAGAAAACGGCATTTTTCTAGATTCTTAGCTCTTTTAATTTTTTCGCATTTTTTCAATATGTTTCAATTTAAACGACTTATAGTTATTTTTATGAATTCATACATAGATGCCTGGAATTCGATACCTGAGAATTCAAAATTTTGAAGATTTTTATTCATTGCATTGATTTCTGGCATAATTACCATTTATGCACCTGGATTTTTGAAATTTTCAATATTCATTGTTTTTCTTTCATTCGTGACATGTTTTACGATTTTTTAGTTTTTTTAATAGATTTTTAGTTTTTTCATAGATTACTATGATTTAGGTTTATAAAAATTAATGCTCTAGAATTCTAAGCTTAATAATTTTTTTACTGGTTTTTTCAAGAAACTGTTTTTTTTCTATATTTACAGTTCTATCAACTTTTTTCGTATTTTTTTAGTATTTATACGATTTTTAGGATTTTTCAGTATTCGTATAAATTGCTGTAGCGATTTTTTTTTATTTAGACGCTCTGGTTAGTTAAGTTTTGAAATTTTTCAGTATTTTATATATTTCTGGTATTTTCATACATTTTTTTTTTTGTATTTTACAGTGTTTATAAAATTTTGTAGGAATTTCTCGTTTTTTCGAAGACATTTTTCTCTTCTGATACCTAGAATGCGATTTCTTTGAATTGAAAGTTTGAAATATTCCAATCCTTTCAATTCATTTAGCAGAGAACATCATATATTTCAAGCACTTTATATCCTATGCTTATTTTTTGAGGATTTGTAGGGTTTAAAGGATTTGCTAGTATTTTTATTGATTTATGTATAGATTCTTAGAATTCGATGCTCTTGGAATCAAAGTTTCATTGATTTTCAAATTTTTTATAAATTTTTAAAAAATGTTTAATCAGCATTTACAAGTATTTGATAGAATTCTAGTATTTCTCGCATTTATAGAATTTCGTAATATTTCGTAGGTATATGATTCAGAAATTTGCAGTATTTTAACAGATATCTTTATGTATGGTATTTCTAAAATTCAAATCTCTATGAATGGAAGTTTTATCAATTTTCAGAATTTTTAAAAAATTTTTTAAAATAATTAAATCAGCGTTGATAAGTATATTTTCATTTTCTAATATTTCAAGTATTTTTGTTTATTGTTTAAATGTCCTAAGATTTTCTAATAGATTAGAAGATTTTTGCAGATCCCGATGCGAATTTCTAGAATCTTATGCTTTAAAATCTAAATTTTATTTATTTTTACTAGATTTTTTATAAATCGTTTGTAGCAAAAGTTACTTCATTAATTTTTAGTATTCCATAAATTTTCGATACATTTCCTTAAATGAAATATATATTTTTGCTTTCAAAGAACATTTATTTTATAAGAAAAAAATCATGAAAATATCCTCATGAAAGAATTTAAAAATTGATAAAATATTTTTCCAACTTCGAATGAAAAGCTAATGATGTTTTAAAAGTAGAAAATGTTTAAAAGGATAATAAAATTTTGGTCTAAATTTTTGAAGTAAAACTTCATAGGCGGCATTATCACTTTTCAGGAGTGTAATTTATTCTAGAAAATAAAATTTATGTAGGGAGTAACTTGGAGATTTTACATTGTAACATGAAACACTGTAAACTGTAAGCCTGTAAATTATTTATGATGTAAGTAAAATCTACCATATAATTGAACGGCCCATGACGAATCACAAAATATCACAAATTCACTAAATGTCACAAAAGCACAAATGTCACACACAAAATGTCACAAAATCACGAAAAATCCAAAATATCACAAAATGTCACAAATCTCAAACGCCACAAAATCACGAAATGGCACAGAATGTCAAAAAATCACTAAAACGCCACAAGATTTTCATGTTTCTCATATCAAATAGATAATTTTGTAAAAAATATTTGAAAAGAAATTTTTTAAGAGGAATAAAATCTATACATAGGAACCTTTTTGAAGTAAAACTTCTTAGTCAGCATTATTCAACTGATGTACAGTTGAGAAACGAAAAAAAAAATACTACACAGAAAAATTGAGGGATCTGTTGAAACTAAAAAAGGTTGGAGGTATCTAAAAATCTATAGATCGGAACCTTAAAGAAAGTAACATGAGAAGTTTTACTTCTAATGCGTGTTGATTCAACACGCTCCAATTTTTTTTTTATCACACCAAAAGGTTGCAAAAAGCTGCACTTCGATATAACGATTATACCATAGGTTGATAACACTGTAGAACATAAATCAAGCTTTGGAAAAACCCAAAGAAAGTTTCACCGGCAACGTGTACTTTATGACCTCCTGAACCTATAATCCTGAATGTTTTTTCTCCATCACGTCACATTAGCAAGTAATAATTTTTTGAAGATTTAATAAATTAAAATTTGTACCATCTTCAGTTTTTACGCTTTTGGATCGTGCAAAAAACTGTGCTGTTCAGTTTTTTCCGTAGATCTCAAATATGCAATTTAATTTAAGATTTAATTGCTCCTCCAACAATTTAGTTGTTATACGAAAAAACTGTTTCTCGGGATCATCAATCACTAATTTATCCGTAACGGCTAGCATCCGAAAAATCGTTTATCGGTCAAAGGGATCCTTTGTGGTCCTCGAAAAAAATTGGAGAGAGTGAATAAACCTTAATGATATTTCGAATGCTAGCCGTCACGGGTTAATTATTGATCCATGATTCCGAGGAACAGTTTTTTCGTATAAAAATTAAATTGTTGAGGGAGCAATAAAATCGTAAATTCAATTGCATATTTGAGATCTACGGAAAAAACTGAACAACATAGTTTTTTGCACGATCCAAAAGCTTGAAAACTGAAGAAGGTACAAATTTTGATTTATTAAATCTTTAAAAAATTATTACTCGCTAATGTGACGTGATGGAGAAAAAACATTCAGGATAATAGTTTCAGGAGGTCATAAAGTACATGTTTTATGTGAAATTTTCTTTGGGTTTTTTTTTCTTCCACTGTGTAATTATGTCGATATAAAGTTTGATACATCGAAAAGTATCGATATTCCGATAGATCGATGCGTATCGCCCATCCGTAGTAATTTAGCCAGTTTTACTATGTGATTTATACATGATCGTGACCTTCCCATGTCGATATTTTCAAACTGATCTCAAGGCTAGCGGTTTATTTTGTGCAGATATTCCAGTGCTTCTACGTCAGGCAAGGAAGAATTGGCCGTAACACATAACGTAGCAAACAAGGGCCGCGTCGTGTGCAATCCTCTCTCGTTGAGCTTTCACCCTTACTCCACGAGCATGATCCAGTGCCCGAAGCCGATCGTCGTCAGCGAAACGGAGCAAGAGGAACGGGAAAACGATGCTCCTCCACATCAAAGCCGTTGCAACAGCTGTGGCAACTTCCTCCCCATCCTGGCTTTGATACCGACGACCATCGTTAGCTTCCAATATCTCAGCCCGAAAATCAAGTTCTCTTGGTGGCGCAACAAAATTTCGTGAAGCCACGCTTGATACACTGATTAGCCTCGCCACCTTTCAAGTGACTCGGAAACAAAGGCCCTCGAACGCTAGTCAGTCAAAACTTTCTTTTGCAGGTCTACATGTACGGTATTGAAAACAACAGCAAGTATTACTACTATAAGAAACAAAACAAGAAGATGCTTTTGCGTGCGCGCGTACTTGTGTAACATGTAAATAAAATATTACCTCGTAGAAGAAAATCGACGAATGTCTACATCTTGAGTTGAGAGGGTGATAGTGATGGGAAAATCGCGTCGTCGCGTAATTCATGCTATTTGTGTCTTTGCATGTGTAACTGGCGAGCAAATCGCGGTGGTGAGAGATTTTCGTCTATTTTTGAAATATCAAGTGTGTAAGAATGGCAGGAGAATGGCGAATATGATTTCTCGCCTATTATGTGTCTGTTGCTAGTACAACAAAAACAACAACAGCAGTAACAACAAGTGCCTGCTTGCTGATGCTGCTGCTGCAGCATAGTCCAGTAGTTTATTGCGTAGTCTCATTGCCAATTCTCGAAGCAGACACACTGGCGATGTGATCGCCTAAGTGTAGTCCTACGCCCCGAGATAGTGGCGCATGATGTAGGAAAAATTTTAGCGAAGATTCATTGCGAATCCTTCGACACTTACTATCCCTGGCACCCCGTACCAATGTGGGGGAGGAGGAGCTTGGCGATCGCGCGCGCTTTCCTTCCTCTCGACAATCTTTTGTAAACACATCTATGTGGATTTAAATTCAATAAAAATCAGTCGAGATGCAACTGGAGAAAATAGAGTGCATTTTTTTCTTTTGCTTTGACCCTAACTTGAATTGCACTGAGAAAAAAATTCTTCAGTTTCATTTGATCCAATTGAATTCTAGTTGGAATAGGCTTCATTGAAAATGTCAGTCGTGTCGATAGAATTTCCAGTTGCTTTTACTGAAAAAAAATTTGGATTTGAAAATCCAACTGAAGAAATGATTGGATTTTTCAGTGGAAACTATCACGTCAACGGAATTTTCTAGTTGAAGCAAACGAGAATTTCCTTAAGATCAAATATTTTACCTTTTAGTGATTTTTCTCTGTGTGAAATATGTAATGGCGTCGACTTTGTATGAGTTTTTTAGGAATAATGTTTGATTAGAGATATTTCAATTTTCCAAGTTTGAAGTAAAATTTACCAGATTCTTCATGTTACTAGAAATTATAGCATTAAATAATACTTTATTAAAAATATTCACGTATCGTTATAAAAAAGGATGCACTTCAGTAAATTTTTATAGGCGAAGTATAAAATTTCTATGATTAGTTGAAAATTTATTATTCTTAATTATAATCGCTTTTTTTTTCATCGAATTTACTACAAAATACGAGTCAAACAGAAACGCTGGGAATAGAAGAATTGAAAATATTTAAAGTTTTTTCACAATTTAGGCAATTTTAAAATTTAAGCAAATTTTACAAATTAAGGTACATTTTGCATGCTTAAAAAAATTTTCTACATTTGAGTAAATTTTCCACATTAAAGTAATTTCAACGAATATAATTCAATTTTTACGATATTGAGTTTCGAAGAAAGCGAGTTAATTTTACAAATTTGAGTAATTTTACGAATTTTTGTAGTTTTTACTATTTTTAGTGAATTTTGCAAGTATATAAGCAAATTTTAGTAAATTTTACATGTCTAAGTAAATTTTTCAAATTTTAGTAAATTTTACTAGTTGAAGCAAATTTTACGAATCTAGGTACATTTTACAAATTTTATAAGGGAATTTCTGGAATTTTCGTAAGTTTAGCAAATTGCACTCAATTTTTACAATTTAAGGTATATTAATGTGATTCACTAACGTTCATGAAATTTATTTAAATTTGTGAAATCCACCTAAATTTGTGCAATTCACTTGCATTCGTTCAATTTTCTTGATTTGTGAAATTTACTTGATTTCATTAAAATTGATTCCAATTAGTAACATTAACTCAAATTCGTTGAATTTACGTCAATATGTGAAAGTTAATTACATTTTCCAAAGTTTACCGTAAATCGTAAAAATTGAGTCAAATTCGTAAAATTTACCTAAATTTGTGAAATTTACCTAAGTTAGTAACTTTAATATGTAAAATTTACTTTAACATTTGCAAAAATCACTTATAATCGTCTTCAAAATTTACGTTACATCGCGAAAATTAGGTTTAATTTGTAACATTTACTTGATAACTTTTGGAAATTTACTCAAATTTTCGAGATTAACTTAAGCTTGTGAAATTAATTTCATATCGTACCAGTTAGCTTCAACTTGTAAAATTTACCGAAGTACGGAAAATTTACTTAAACTTGTGAAATCACCTTAACTTTGTAAAATCTACTTACATTTGCGAAATTCACTCATACTTGTAAATTTACGTGAATTTGTGAAATTTGCCTGTGTTTTTTTAAAATTTACGTCTAATCGTGAACATAAGGTTAAATTTGTAAAATTTAATTAATTTTCGGAAGGTTACTCAAACTTAAGGGATTTACTTAAGCTTGTAAAGTTAACTTCTATTCGTACAATTGGCTTTAACTTGTAAAATTAACCGAAATTTAAAAAATTTACTTATACTTGTGAAACTTCCACAATTTTTCGGAATATACTTGAATTTCTAAAAATTACTGAAATTCGTAAACCTAGTAAAATTCGTTAAATTTACTTGAGTTTGTTAAATTTACAAACTTGCATTTGTGAAATTAACTTGCTTTTTTCGAAATATAACTTAAATTGTAAAAATCAAGTGAAATTTGCTAAATTTACCAAAATTCAAGAAATACCCTTGTTAAACTTGTAAAATGTACCTAAAATCGTTAAATTTGCTTCAACCTGTAAAATTCACTAAAATTCGAAAAATTTACTAAGAATTCTAAAATTTTCTCGAATTTATAAATTGCACTTGAATTTCTGAAATCAATTTCCTTTTTTCAAAATTGACCTAAAGTCGTACAATTGAATAAATTAACAAGATACACGTACGTTTTTTAAAATTTACTCGAATTTGTAGAATTCGTTGAAACTCATAAAATTACTTTTAGTTCGTAAAATTTGCTTTAACTTGTAAAATTGACTCAAAGTCGCAAAATTTACATTAACTCTAAAAAATTTACTGGAATTGGTAAAATTCGCGTAACTTTATATAATTTACCTTAGTTTTTAAAACGTTATCGTACTTATGAAGTTTACTGAAATTTGTGAAATACACCTTAATTTGTAAAAACTACTCAAGTTTCTAAAATCCACCCAAATATGTATATTCGCTAATAACTTTTTTCGGAGTTTACTTAAAATCGTGAAATTGAATACAATTCGTAAAATTTACATAAATTTCTCAAATTTACTGAAACTAGTGAAATTTACATAAATTCCTCAAGTACACTTGAACTTGTAAAATTAACTTTAACTCGTACAATTTGGTGTAACTTTTAAAATTTACTGAATTAACTGAATTTGTGAAATTTACTTAAATTCATGACATTTACTTTCTTCAAACTTCACCTATAATCGTAAAATTGTACTAACAGTTGCAAGATGCGCATAAGTATCTAAAATTGACTCAACTTTGTAAATTTACTGAAACTCACAAAATCACCTCAGATTCGTGAAATTTGCTTTAACTTGTAAAATAGAGAACTAATTCTTATTTTTTTATCGAAGTAATTTTGAATGACATTGAGCGATTTGGTCGATCTAGAGTAAAAACTAAAAAGTTACGAGAAATTTTGATGAGTTGAATAAATTTTTTTAAAAGATTCGGAAAGTTTCAAGTGTATAGTATAATTTTTGAAGATTTTTAAATTATTATAAATCGGGTAACATTGAAATTTCAAAGATCGTTGGCGATTCCATGTAATTTTATAAATTTTTTTATAGATGTGTGCATTATAATTTTTTTTGTCATATGCATTATAATGTTCTATTAGTATTATTTTCTTTAAATAGGAATCTTAAGAATTTGAGAAGTATTGATGAATTTCAACGAATCTGAACGAGCTAGACAAATTTTAAAGAAGTTATAAAATTTTTGAATATACATAGTTAAAAATTATGTGTACTGTATTATTTTCTAATGTTTGTAATTTATAAAAAATCGAATAATATCAAAAATTTCCGAGATTTGGTTGAAAACTCCACAAAATTAAAAAAATGTGTAGAATTTCCGAACACATGTGTTCATTATCATACTTTTTTGATAGATACATGATCATCCTTTTAAATTTTTCAACAAAAATCTGATAAAATTGAAGTTCGTCACACGTGAAACGAGTGAAGCGCTTTGCCTAGGGTAAGAATAATCGATAGATCCATAGATTTTCTATACCAATTTCGATCCGGCATCCGAGATAGTTTCTCAACAAATTTTGATTTCCGGAAAAAAATGATTGATCGATCTCTCGTTCCTTCGCCTCTTTTTTCTATATAAAGACACAAAATTAAGCCCATCTTAAATAATACATTCATCAAGTGATTTAAATAAGTAACCCAAATATCCACTAACTTTGTTTTATTTACAATTGAAACGCTTTTAAAAACTAAATTGCATAGACATTAAGTTCAATAAAACTCATCTATTTCATATGACCGCGGATATTTTATCTGGTCGTTTTTTGGCATATCGTACACGAATGCCGTGTATGAACGCGCCGAATTGTGTACGAACAGTTTTTTCTTCCCCTCCATTCCTTGATTCTTCTATTTCTCGTTTGATTTTCAAAGATTCTTCGTCTCTTGCTTCAAAAGATAACTGTATTTGCACCAAAGCTGGAAAAAATACGAGTCCTAATTTATACTTTTACGACACATAAAAGCCCTTTTACTGAAAAAAAAACTAATGAAATTTCAATATTCATAACTTTTCCAAAGGTCGTGCAAAATATTGTTCAAGTATGACATTATCAAATAATTGAGTCCTAAACTTCAAAGTGTGATATGAACCATAATTTCTAGGTTCGTATGAAATTGTTGCAAGCCATGTCATCAAAATATGAAATACTAAAAAAATTCAATTCAACAACTATCATGCTTAGGAAAAAAAATCAATTTCAGTGGAGGAACCTTTTTTCAAAGTCATGTCGTCCATCTCCGAATCTGCGATTTTTGCCAGCTCCTTGCGAAAACTGTTGGCAATTTTGAGGCGTATATGATCAGCCTCGATTTCCTGCTTGGTGCGAGGGATGCGGAACTTGAAGCAGCAGCAAAACGCAACGAGGACGGTCAAAACTACGGAAACGATGATCGCAGCCAATTCCCAAAACCGAAAACCGGCCACGGCTTCTCCTTCGAGCCATTCGGGAACAACCGTTTGGTTATCCCCCGCACTTTCCATTTCGCTGGCAGGAAAAGGCTCAAACGCCGTACTCCTCTGACTCATTTGTAATTCTCGCATTTCAATCAATTGTGCACAACTACAGGACAATTTTCTTCAACTTTGCTTATGCCTACGTACGAAACAAGACTTGCGAGGAAAAAAAAGGTTACCACTGGTATTAAATGTGTCACAGGAGTGGCTTTCAATACGTCGAACCACACCCCTTCGACTTTCATTTCCACCCCATTCTTCCTCAATATTTCTCTACCAGAAATGTACTCTCGTAATTCTCGTAGAGAAACATTTTGAGGAAAGAATCCTCTTGCATTTAAATTATTATCAAAAAACTATGATAGGCTTATCAAGATATAGTTGCAATCTCATCAGTGTATGCCATTATTTTATTAAGTAGAGCACTTGTGCCGAAATTACACTAATTTAGAAGTAGGCAATACTTATAAAAAATTATTTTTCACTTATTCTACAAAACTATGACTGCAAATTCTATCACACGCGAAAAATTGAAAATGTCCTACTTCATCGCACGGAAAAGAACAGAACCTTGAAACAACAAAATTATTCTTTCAAATTAAAATGTTAAAAACAATCTATCAAAATTCAACACTTACTTGAATTTTCAACCCATAAAATTAAAAACAAAAAATATATAATTCATATTCGTAAACATAAGAATTCAATGATTTGAAGATTCAAAAACAAATAACATGTTTTTTTAGGAAACTTCTCCCAAAAATTTTTTCTACGTCCATTCCTTGATTTTCAACATTTCCCAAATAAACAATTATTTGCTTGTAATCCTGATAATGATGAAAGATCTTCATGTTTTCTCACATTTATTCCAATACGCACCAAAAAAAGGCAACAATTCAAGAACCCGAAGATTTCATTTCCAATTTTTATTAATAAAACTCATATGCTCTACACGATAAATTTCATTTTTCTACATAAAATTTCTTTATATTTAACGAGAGTCGACTATCCAAATGTTACGAGTATTTTTTTTCTATCTCAAAAAACGAGCCGGAAAAAAGTTAATTTTTAGAAACCTCATTCAACTTTTTATCGTTTATTAAGTGCAGTTTATCTATACAAAATTTCGTGGTTATTTATTGTTCAAGATTAGTAATTGTTAAAAAAAACTCACTTATGTTATGTCAATATGTACCAAGTATGTACAAAACTGCGATACCTTCTAATGTAAAAATGTAGTACATACGAATAATTTACAGATTTGCGCGTTCAACAACGATATATACTACAATATAAAGAGAAAATAAAGCATGAAACAAAGTTTCGCTGTAAAAAAAGTTGCCATAAACTTAAAACTTTGTTCAAACAAGTCTGACATTCAACAAATTCATTAAAAATCATTAATGTTACTTTTGATGTCAATTTTAGTCTTGTCGAATTTTCACGAGCACTGAATTAAAGAAATCGTGATTTCAAAATGTTGCAATAAATTCTTTAACTAAACTTTTCCAAGTACCACATTCTTTGAGCTCACAGAGATGAAAATTGAGTAAAGGATTTACGTTGTAAATAGTTGTTTTTACTCCTTCCTTATAAATGTTCGTCCTCTGTAAAAAATTCACACAAATATTTTTTAATTATTAACCACTAAATTATTATTACTATTACTATTATTATTATTATTAATTATTATTATTAATATTATCATTATTAACTCGTCAATTCAAGTTTGACGAGGAAAAAAATACTTACGTAATAGTTTTCTTTTCAGTGTTCTTAGGTTGTGATCTTGCACGATTCAGAACCTTCAAAAAATCTGAGGTTTTGGTGCGCATTCTCGAATGTATGTAAACTTTGCTGCATTTTATGTGGTAATGCAAATAATGTCTAAACATGTGGATCAAATCGATCGTGTTGTCACGTGCTTCTCGATTTGTATGACGAGGGAAGAGTACTGAAATAGAAACATGATTTCCACTTAATGAATCTCTTAATTTAGTGATACTTGTAACCTTGCAAAAGAAATAAAAACGATATATTTAGGTACATATTTGTAAGAACATTTGACCAATTGCTACAAAATGAATTTTTATAACTTGCATAAAAGTAGGAGGGCAAAAAAAGTATACTGTCCCTCTCTTATCAGAATGTCTGATTATCTCTAGATGATACGAACCAAAAGTTATGTAGCCAATGCAATCACTGATTATCGCTCCGGAATCCAGCAATTCCAAAGGCGGCTCGCGATGACTAAAAAGTACTTGAGGGGCAGTGTGACTCGCTCTTCTCCCTTCTTTCAATTCTTGTAGAAACATCTTGCCAATGACCATGTCATCTTCTGACTTAAATATTGTGCTAAAAACCACAGTCACTCGGTCGCTTTTGGCTTCTACATACCTGAAAATTTATTATTAATTAAAATAATTATTATCCTTATCAATTAATACAGTAATATTAGTAATATTGAGAAATCGTCTTACATAATTTCTTGGTCCCTATATGGAATGACTGCCCTTTTTTGCAGTTTCTGAGACTCCTCTGGAGCATCAACGTAAGCTTCTTGGAAATCAAAGTACTTTTCAAAAACACTGGCAAAGCAATTCCTCTTGAGGAGGCCAATTTTTTTCACTAGATTTTCCCAGTCGTCGGGAATGTTTTCGAGATCTATCATCACTGTAATGTTGTAACCTGAAAAATTAATATGACACTAAAACTTCTATGGATTGATTTAGATTTGATTTCTGCCTTTTGGATTAAACTTTTTTTTTTAATATGCAGAAAATATCAGAATTTTTTACCATCTTCGGGGTCGGTGAGATAATTGCCATATTCTCGTTTCAACAATTCATCAGCACCATACTCTTGCAGTTGTTCGTAAAATTTGAGATGAATACTGATCTGTAAATGTAAAAGAACTATTGTAAAAATGATTGCATTCACATTTTTTAAAAAAATATTCCGGGTTCAAAAAAAGGTTTGAGGATCAAGACATTGAGTTTTCAACAGTTTGAAATTTCAGAATGCTAATTCCTGTGCTAGAGAATTTTTTCAAACTATGCAGAAAACTTGAACGGTTTAAAAACTAGTAAAATTTACAAAAATAATCCAAGTACTTGTCTCCTAAAAAAACTTGAAATAATGCAAAATTAAAGTTAATTAGAAAAAAAAACATACTTTGATTAGATATTTAGTTGGGAAATTGGAAACTTCATTCCAGGAAAATGACTATTCTAACAGTAATATTAAAAGATATATATTTCATGATAGGTGAGGAAATAACAAATTTTGCAAGTAATAAAAACACTAGAATAAGATGAAAAACAGTATGCACATAATTGAAAAATAACAATACATAGCTCATCAGAAAATTAAAAAGACTCACCCTGATTTTTGACTTATCCTTACTCAAATTCGAAATGTGGAAAAGAACACAGTCAAAGTCTGCGATAGTAATATCTGTTGACTCCGGTTTATGCCTATAAAAATATTAAATGAAGGTTCATATAATGTGTCACTAGGTGCCAAATATTTATGAGATACAATTTTTTATCCAATCAAAAGTAATTTCATTTCAATTTTTTTCAGGTAACTGATGTATTTTCGGGTTTTATTCAAGACATATATGTAAAATGTAATAAAATGTGAAGTTACACAATTTATTCAATAAAAAATGTCACTAAAAAAAAAAAAAAGAAAAAATTATTTCGAAAGAAACTGACATGAATGATTTTTTTTAAATTGAAACTTTTTTAATCATTGTCTAGTAGTTATATAAAAACAACGAAAAATCACATTTAGAATTGAAATTGAATCGTAGACTACTCGATTATCTACTATATCGACTACTTAAGTAAAAATGCTAACATAAATTGATTGGAAATTCATAAAAAATTCATCATTAAAAAAATGTGTTTATTGTTTAAAATGTGTTTTCGATTAAAAACCTATATGCAAAACGAAATTCTGGGATACAATAAATATAACATTACAAGAAAAAAAGACTAAAAACGATGCAAATTAAATTAAAATTTTAATTTTAATTTAATTTGCATTCAAAAATATATGAACGGGAAAAATTCACACATAGAATTTCAATTGTGTTATAAACTAAAACATCAACTAAAAAAAAAAATAAATAAATAAATCTAAATAAAACTGAATGACTAGGAATTCTAAAAAGATTTTTCTTATAAAAAAAGTAATCATCGTTTGAGATGTTTTCTTTTTTTTCATAATTCAAGACCTATCTGTAAAACAAAATTCCATGATACAATCAAATACATTACAATAAAAAAATAACAAAATTTTACAAACCAAACTTACAACTGTAACATATGTAACTTTCTAAGTAAAATATAAGGTATTTTGTTTATAATAATTCCTACTGTAAAATTGATTGCATATAATTTACAAATATATATAAACGAGAAAAAATAGGGTATAACATTTCAATTGTTTTGTAGACCAAAAAGACTAAAAAATTCGAACTAATTGACTGAGAATTCAAAAAAATTTAATCTTTTAAAGAAAATTTTTTTTCGTTGTTGATGTTTTATTTTTTTAAATTGAATACCTCTATGTAAAAAGCTGAATTCTATGATACAATGAATATTACATTACAATAAAAATATACAAATAAAACTTACAACTTTGACATAAGTAACTCATTAAATGTGTAGAATGCAGGTATTTTGTTATATAATTGAGACTGTTGAACTGATTTTATATGATCTTATAAGCATACGAAAGATAAAAACGAACACATAAAATTTCAATTATATTATTAACCGAACAATTGACTGAAAAAATAAAAACTCATTAACTAGGCGTTCAAAAAAAATTTCTCTTATATAGAAAGTAATTATTTTTCGTAATGCAAGACATATATAAAAGAAAATTTTATGATACAATTAATATTACGTTACATTGAAAAAAAAAAAAAAAAATATACAAATAAAACTTACAATGACATAGGCAACTCATTGAGATTAATGTCAGGTATTTTTTTTTTTTTTTATTTAAATTGTCAAATTGATTGCATATAATCCTTAAGTACATGAGCGAGAATAATTCGCAGATAGAATGTTAATTTTATGGTAGATCGGAACATTGACTAAAAGGATAAAAAATAATTGATGACTAGTAATTAGAAATAATATCTTATAAAGAATAGTATATTATTGACAGTTTTTGGGAATACCTTGTTTGACGAAACGAAAATTGCAGCCTATATAGTTTATAGTTATTTTCGATTGTTTTTTTTTTTTTCAAAATTCAAGACATGTTTGAAACAATATCCATCATTATATATCAATATTAAATTACAATGAAAATAATATAAAACTGTATAGATAAAATTTATAATTACATAAGTAACTCATTGAGCATGAAATACGGTGTTTTTTTTTCTTTTTTATTTAGACTTACATTGATTGTATATGATTTTATTAATATGTATATGAACGAGGGAAATTCACTTATAGAATTTCAATTGTATCATAGACCACAGCTAACTAAAAAAATGGAAATAATTGAGGGGGAATTCGAAAAAATTTTCTTCCATAAAGAAAGCAATTATTGTGAAAGATATTTTTTTTACGTAATTCAAGACTTATGTGTAAAAGAAAATTTTATGATACAATCAATACTACGTTACAGTGCAAAAATAAAAAATATACAAATAAAATTTACAAAAATATAAATAAATCTTCAAATAATCAGGTATAATTTTTCATATAAATTAGATTGTTCAATTGGTGGAAAATTATTTATAAATAAATGAATGAGAATAATTCACAGATAAAATATTAAATTTATTATAGATCAAAACATTGACTTAATAAATTAAAATTGATTGTCTAAAAATTCGAAACAATTTGATCTAATATAGAAAATTATGAAATTGTTCAAGGTGTATTTTTTTGAAAAATCACAATATCAAATGGAAATTTCACATGATACAATACAAAATATAAAATTATTACAGAAACTGTTTTTCTTTGTACTTAAAAATTTTTCGACATATCCAGAAAACTGACATAATTTTTTTTTTCAGTTATTTAAGTCTTTCGAAAAATGAAAAAAAAACTATTTTTAAAATTCTTAGTTCGATTCCATATCATCGTCGTAATTACAGCATCATCTTCTGACAGTCAAGCAAAATCTCACTAGTACTAAAATACTTGACGTTTAATAAAAGCGTAGAAAAACAAGATTGTTAGGTTACAGCCGACGCCCTATAGCAAAAAATGCTGGCAAATAGCAGCAGCAAGATAAGGAAAACCTATTGTAAAACCATTAAATGAAGTGAAACTGAAGCCGCTTACCCCGCCAGGGCATTCTTGATTTTGTTGTTGAGCGTTTCTTCCAATATTTTATTGTTTATTTCGAGTAAAATCATTGTTACGGTCCGATAAAATTGCCTATCTGATCAATCTTGTATTGAATGTACGTAGTAGTACTCGCGTAAACATCAAACAACAAACGTGGCTGGGAAATGGAAATTGACGTTTATTCACCGTTCGCCGATCAACACCGATCAAAAAAATTAATTCTACCCACTGTCATCTGTCGACATTCAGAAAAACAACAATGGCAATCATCGTTACAAACGGAAAAAAACATAAGTTTGCATAAGTTTGTCCTTTTCCGTAGCATATAAGCATAACAAACATAGCTGTAACAGCGTTCCGACATAGTTGTTCGGAACGCTGATGGTAATGCAGATTCCAGCAGATTCCTTCGCATTCCAACAGTGGGAATGATATAGTATATTTCATAACAGGCACGGATGTGCGAATTTGGCGAAACGGGGAAATTATGGTCCGAGGCGAAGCCGAGGATTGTAATCCGTTTCACCAAATTCGCACATCCGTGCCTGTTACGAACGACATTTTATGTACCGAGGGCATAGAAAATGCGTTTAGAGATCTCGAGCTGGCATAGAAACGCGTTTTCTATGCCAAAGGTACATAAAAGTAATAATTCAAAATAATTATGTTTTCTACCAGCAATAGTGAAGTCGTCGTCAGGAACATTATCTTCTATTATTGTTTTGTTTTTATCAATTATTATACTGGACCGGTCCAAAAAAACAAACTTAAAATGCTTAAAATTGTTTAAAATCGATCATGCATAGTCACCTAGTCTAGTACAGCCTCTCGGAACTTTGAATCTCGAGGGGCAGCCCCCACCATTGCCCACCATCATTCTCTCTCACTCTCTTAGAGCTGAAAGAGTGAGAGAGAGTGATGGTGGGGGTTGCCCCTCGAGATTCAAAGTTCCGAGGCCTGTAGTACAGTAGTCAAGTAGTGTGCAGGTGCAGTAGTGTCAGTGCAGTAGTGGACACCAGTGGACAGAGAGTGGACAGTAGTTGACAGTAGTGGAGCAGTTTGTGTTATTGTCAGTTATTGTTCGTTCTTGGCAAAAATCAAATAACAGAAATAAAATACATGACGACAATCAATGACTTCATGAAACCCAAAAACTAGTGAATAACAAAGCAAGAGCTGTACGAATTAAACGCAATTCAACGTCTTAATCTGAGCAAGTTTAATTTCAACCCCTACACAACAAAAACAATGTACAGGTGAGTGACATTTCGTCGAAAAAAACGCCGAAATCAAATGACGCAACCGAGAGCGAAACTTTCGCGTTGTGCAATTCCACAATACGCTGCTGCACCGCGAACGCTCAATCGTTTTGTGGCCTCTAAAAATAACCTTTCTCCTTGAGCCAACTGTCATTTCGCTGTCTATATATTTTCCAGATGTTTTGTTTTTCGCTAGCTAAATTTTCGCGGGTGTCTTTTGCGCACTTGAATTGTTTCCGCGCTTCCTCGAGAAACCATCCTCTCAAACATCGTCATCTTGTGAAGTAAATTTGACATAAGCCAGAACAAGTAAACACTGATAACGCAAGCGTCCAAATTCACCGTGACCTTTCTTAAATTCCCCCTTTTTCGTTTTCTTTATCTTTATCAGTGAGGAAAATCCATTGGTTTCGCATATTAAATTCGTATGTCGAGTTGTCATTTTTATTTTGCTTTAATTTCGTCATGTAGCATTATATTATTCATTCTTTTATTTAAGCTCCAAGAATTAGGTGTTTTTGTTCATCTGTGGTCCCCATGAATTGGATCATACAATTTTTTGGATGATTTTATTTTGAGTGACTTTCGAATTACAATCATTTTGTTTCTGTCAATTACTAAAAGTTTTTTGGAAACACAAGGTAAACCATAATTATTTTTATTTGAATAAAATACTTTTTGGATTATTCATATACTTGTTATTTGAACAATATTAAATACTATTTTGTCAATGCGGAAATATTGTTTGATTATGAACCAAAAATTCAAACACCAAAAGGAAAATAATATTTGTGTAGTGAAGCACTGGTTTGGATTTTGCAAAAAAGTCAATATCGTTTTTGTGATTTGTCTAAATTATAGACAAAGACGCCGACCATTGACATCAATAAAAAATTGACTTAAAATATTTATAATACAATTTTTTTTAGTACTTATCTATTAAATGAAAAGTAAATAACAAATATAAAATTATTGTGATATTGTAATATTCAGTTTTACTGCTTAAACGTAGTTAAAGTTGGCTATTTTTCTTTTGCTTGCTAATTGTCAAATAATAATTTCAATTTTCTCTCATTTTACCTTGAACTATTATTGCATCATGATCATTGATTTCATTCTTAATTTGGTAATAATTTGACTTTTTGACTTGATCGGGTCATATATACTATTTTTTTCTAATACTCAAAAGTTAACTTACAATTAGTTTATTTTTTCATTTAAAAAAACAAAAAAATCAGAAGATTCCTATAATTGAGCAATTATAAACTATCTAATGCCCAATGTATAAATCATTTATGATTATTTGTCAAAATTATAGACCAAAACATTGACCATTGACAACATTTAAAAATTGTCTCAGAGTTTTGGTTAGTTTATACTCGATTATATTATTTTCTTCTATTTTATTTGATTAAAAAATTATTATTGAATTATTTTCATTGATTTTTGTACAATGTGGTAACAATCCGACTTTTTGACTTGAATTACTGGACAAACCATGAATGAAATACAGGCCTGTGCAACTCGAGTTGGTTCGGCTTTTTCTAAGCGTGCGCTTGGTAGGCATTTGGAGGCTACTAACACATAAATATGACGCCGTGTGGAGCCGATTGTAGTATATACATATATTCCAAAAACTCGTGTATGAGTGAGAAAAATGCGGCTGTAACAAGTGGCTACCACATATGTGAGTAGTACATTTTAGGACGAAGAAGAACAATGGGCTAGCTACTGAGTTGCGTAGGCCTGATGAAATTTCATATGGCGAGTTTTGTCTACATTCACAAATAAGCAAAATTTGAAACCATGTACTATTCTCTGCCAATTGCCAAAAGTTGCAACAGAAAGTGAACCTTATTTTCTTTACTTTTTTTTCAAAAATACTTGGATAATTTATAAAATTGAGCAATATAAATTACTTCATTCTTATTGTCGAAATAATTATTGTCACTAAGTAAAAAAAAAATGTATAAAAAAGTAGATGAATCGAATTGCCATCAAATGTATTTCAAGTTAACAGTTGATGTTTTTTTTGTATAACTTAGACCCTTTCAAGAAGAGTTTCTATAACAAAGGTTATTTAAAAAATTGAGCGACAAACGAGTGTTCATAAAAAAACTTATATAATGAAAGGAAAACAATATTCGTGTAGTGAAGCATCAATCTCGATAAAAAAAGTTTTCGATCGTTTTTGTAATTTATCTAAGTTATAGACCAAAACGTTGGCCACTGACATTAATAAAAAAATTTACTTAGAATTTAAATAATTCAATTTCGATTATCTTATTTTTTTTATTTTATTTTATTGAAGCGTTAATCAATTATGTTCGAAATAAAAAATAAATAAATAGTGAGTGTAATTTTTTGGCTTGGATGTGTTGGAATAGGCTTTTTTTCTTCAAATATTCATTTCATTTTTTCTTCGTTTTACTTAAGATGATTATTGAATACAAGTCATGATGTGTTTTGACTTGTGCTATTTGAAAAACTATAGATGAAATAATATTCTCTGCCAATTGCCAAAAGTGGTCATCCAAAGTAAAGGTTAGTTTATTTCTATTTCAAAAAAAGTTTGTTGGATGATTCATATACTTGACCAATATAAATTGTCCAATTCTCAATGTAATAAATTCTTTATTATTGTCAGTGGTTATTTTATTTTTTTATTTTAATTATTATGTGCCATACATATTATATATTTAATTATTAATTTTTTATTTCACAAATTACACTCTTTTCAGACTCATTTCAATATGTACCTAACAATAAAGATCATTCCACAATTAGCATTAAATGTGCGCCTATGATAAATAAAAAGCATGATAAATGAAAACATCAGATTTTTCTGCCTTTTACAGGTTTTTGGAGTATTTTTTCAGTTCATAGAAAAATGTTAATGGACAAAATCTACAAAAAGATGATCAATTTTTAATTCATTTTTAATTTACTCTCATCAAATTCTGATACTGTCCCTAAAAAATTGTAACTTTGTCAATTATTTACATTATGTTTAAACAATCGTGATTTAAATAATAATAATCATCCTTTTGTCATTATGCAGTAAATATGACTCTGTAAATTTCAATTAACTATTAACAAATAATCTCTTAGGCAGCATTGCTAATTAAAAAATTAAAAAAAAAAAAGAAAAAAAGGTACCAAGCTCAAAAAATAAAACGTGTTATGTGATTATAGTTCAAGAACTATCATTTGTAGACTTGAAATTTTATTGTATCAAGCATGGACTGTATATTGTATGAAAAATAAACAATTCAGTGATCCCAAAATTTTGCAAATTAAATTCTCCTCATTTTTATTTCATTCAAATCGCCAACTTTATAATGAAAAAATCAAATGAAAATCATTTTTTAATGAAGAATGTGTGAGTTAGACATTTAATTTCAAAAAATAATTCAGTTGGCATCATTAAATCAATAGCTTTGTTCAGATGCATAACAAATTTTGATTATTTACTTACATAATCTTCATCTTAAGAAAATTCACAAAAAATCACACATTTCCGATTCCAACATTTATATTTTTCAATAAATATTTTTCATCATCATAATTTTTTTTGACTCTTTTATTTCTGGACATTCTTTTTAGCTCCGATCGTGTAGTAAAGTATTTAAAAAATGGCACCGTAAATTGATAAGAAATAAAATTTGAATAGTTGATTTTTACTTGTTAAGACAAATGTTTATGTTTGACAATGCATATTTACTTACGTCATAGTTTTAACTACTATATATTTGTTTTTATAACTTATCATCGATTGCAGACAAACATAACGAGCATTGTCTCTATAAGCTTATTGCGATCACTTTTCAGAAAAATGTATAATTAGTTAGTCATCAGTTGATGAAATTTCCTGTGTTAATTACAGAAATGGGTTCGTTATTTGAATTATTTGACACAAAGGAAGTCAGGAGGAAAAAGGACTGGAAGAATTTCAAGAATGATAACGAGTTCTCAGACAGCGAGAGCTTGAGTACAAGCGATGAGCAAGAAGACAGTTTGCCACCTGAGCCGGAGCAAGGAAATATTGAATACAAATTAAAATTGGTCGATCCCTCCAACCAGAGGTTCCAACACCTGGTCACACAAATGAAATGGCGACTTCGAGAGGGCCACGGAGAAGCTATTTACCAGATCGGTAAATTTTCCTTCTTATTTTCTAATGGTTCTTGCTGTTGTTGGCAACTTGATTAATTAAACTTTTTTTGAATATTCAATAGGCGTAGAAGACAATGGCCGACTCACAGGGTTATCAAAGGAAGACATGAAGGCTTCTTTGAAAACTCTTCGTGACATGGCCAGCCGACTTGGCGCCACCACTTCTATAATTCGTGAAAGAAAGACAAATTCAAAAAATAAGAAGTCACGAAACAATAATAATATGGATGAAAGAAGGGTGGTCGAAGTTAAGGTGAGAAAATTGAGAAAAGATGACAGAGCAGATCAAGAGAGTATGGTGGATCTCAGAGTCGCAGTAATGGGGGTTCAAGATGCTGGAAAATCCACGCTTCTTGGTAAGAATAACAATTTTTTATCAAGTGACAGCGCTAGCTACATAGTCATTTCAGTTTTTTACATATCCTGACATTCGCCCATTTTAACATATATATATATAATAAACATTGTAAAAATTACGACTTTTACAAGTTTGGAAATTCTCGATCAATTACATATTAGGTGACTGAAAGTGATACTGTCAATGGTTTTTCGACAAAGACGATTACAATTGAAAATTGTGAAATATTATTTGGAAAACGCTTTTTATAATAGGTGTACTGACTCAAGGCGAATTGGACAACGGAAGAGGGAAGGCACGTTTAAATGTGTTGCGACATTTGCATGAGATAAAAACAGGCCGCACCTCTTCCATTTCCCATGAAATCATCGGCTTTGATAATGATGGCAACGTGTTGAACTATGCAGAAATGACAACAGCAGAAGAAATTTGTGAGCATGCTTCAAAAGTTGTAACTTTCATTGACCTGGCTGGACACAGGAAATATTTGAGGACAACACTGCTTGGCCTGACAGGTAAAATATTGAGTTACACATAAATAATGGCGCTGAATCTGAATTAAACTCGAAATCTTTATCATATCTATTTATTTGACATCTATTGATATCGACAGGATATTCGCCACATTACATAATGCTGGTGGTCGCGCCCCCAGTGACTGAAGCCTTTCAAGAACACATGGCCTTGTGTCTGACATTGCGTATCCCCTTTTTTTTCGTGGTTACCAAAACTGACCTCAAATACCAGGACCCCCATGAAACTCTAGAGCAGCTGGAAAAAGTGATGACCGACCAGAATTGCACGAAAAGTCTTGTTCTACTTGACAACAATAACGAAATACCTCCAATAAACGATCCGGACATTGTGCCAGTCTTTATGGTCAGTTGCGTCAACGGAGAAGGCCTTGACAGGCTGACGAATTTTATCCGTGACTTGGTTTCTATGGAATCCACGCCTGCTGATTCTGACCCTAATTCTTGCCTCTTTCAAATAGACGAGACTTTTAGGTAAACAACTAATAACTCCCAGCATTTTCATATGATTGCTCAAATGTGGTTTTTTTTTAGACGACATTCTCAAAAACCAATGTCCAGATAAATTACCTTTGTTCTCCACAGTATTTCTTACTAGAGTTTGAAAGAACTTCACTAAATCGAAAAATATAAATGTTTGTGGGTTCCAGGGTCGCTGGTTTGCCAGAACCAGTTCTTGGTGGATTACTAGTGAAAGGAGCGATAGCCCCTGGAACGCGACTGCTGGTCGGTCCACTTCCTGATGGAGAGTTCAACAAAGTTCAAGTAGTCAGTCTCCATAGGAACAAAGCGCCCTGTTGCCTGGCGCGAGCATCCCAAAGTGCCAGTCTCACCCTTGCCCCCCTCACAAAGCGAGGTCCTCCACTACCTCATCTCAGGCCTGGCATGGTTCTTGTCTCCATCCGCGATCACCCCATTGCAACTTATGTGTTTCAAGTAAGGTTTTTGGGGTTTTTATACAAGCGCGCATGTACATCAGTAGTTAGCACAGTCACACGGATGTATATTATTTTAAAAGCTGACATGGAATGCTTTATTACTAGTATCCATCATTTAAATATCCAACACGATCACTTGAAGCTATAATAATTCCACGAAGGGAAGAATAATGAACTTCACCATTCGTATATTAGATCTTTCAACATTTTATTGTAACATTGAATAGTATTTATTGAGTATCAATCATAACATGATTACTTTTTTAGTAATCATTTGTTTATTACTTTAACTCGAAGACATAATAAAAACACTTTTTTGTGTTAATTTATTTTGAAACGTTTAGAACTTAAGTAACACATTTATAATTTGGCTGTCATATTTAGAGTAACCTTATTTTGGAAGAAAAATTTTTTTCAAATCTTTACTTTCCATCGAAAAATCTACAAATTTCAGATTTTTTTTTTCAAATGTTAAAATATGTACAATATTTCTAAGGACTGGATGGAAATTTCGAAGCGTTGAATTGTTATACGCGTAAACAAAAAAATCTGTGAAAATATTTTCAGTAAAAAATGTTATTATTGCATTTTTTTCTTATTAGTGAGGTTCCTTGCTGATTAAACTGAAATTTAAGCATAAACGTTAGGAAGAAATTTGACAATATTCAATATAATCATTATATTTAGAAAAAGGACCTCATTTAGATATAAAAAATGTGTATATATTACAAGGGTGATAAAATTTTGAATCAATTGATTTTGATTGTGTAGTTAATATTATTTGTAATGTAAAGAAAATTTGTGATTGTTTTGTATACTCTTATTACGTTATTGTTGACGTAGTTTCTAATAGAATTTACAACTGGTAGAGTTGTTGTTCGCCCTGGGTAAAATTATTTAAGCTCCAAGTTATAGTGTTCAATGTTTAAATTAGGTGTATTTTTTGTAAGTCCACTGTTTATTTACCAATCACGAACCCAACGAATTTATTGATTAATAACCTATAGAAGATTTGAACAAGTGGGCTTTGTTTTGAGTAATTATGAAAACAATGTAATATTGTTTGTTTTTAGGTTACACTTGGAATAGTTTACCACTCCACCTCGATCTACCCTGGATTCCAGGCAACTGTACACATAGGAAATGTGCGACAAACCGCAGTCATTGTAAAAATATTGCAACCAAAAGAGGGAGGTATGCAAACTAACGACACAGCATCTGTAATCTTCAGGTTCCTCAATCACCCAGAATACCTCCATGTCGATATGAAAGTTCTGCTTCGGGAAGGTCGCACCAAAGCCTATGGCAAGATAACAAAAATCTTTCCTATGAATGATTTGCAAAGTGCTGATAGTAATTTTCCAATATCTAGTTTTGGAAATTGAAAAAAGAAGTTAAAGATACTGTAGGCGTAGCCAACTTTTTTTCACCTTTCCGTTGAAAGCAAAAATTAATTTAGAAAGTAAATTTTTCTATGTTAATCCAAAATTTATGTATTTTCAGGATACATTAAGATTTTGTTCAATTCGGTTTTCATAAGATTTGCTTTTATCGGAGTGTTAACTTTACAAAATTATCTTTGTACTCGAAAGTTTCACATGTGTTATAATAATAGGATCGTGTTTCGCATGTGATATGAATATATATATATAAAAATTTTTTTTTTTTTTTTTTTTTTTCAGAAATAAATTTTGTTCCTCTTACTAACGTTTACAACTGTTTTTCTCTATTATATCTTTCCAAAGAAGTGATCTTTCACACTGTTGTTTTTTTTCCTCTTAACAGTCTTCACTTATAAATGACTGAATTGAAAAATTTACAGTCACAAAATATTTATAACAAAATCTAACGTTTCACGTTTCCAAGTGATAATATTTATTTTGAAACTTGACAAATCTTCTAATCAAGGTTATATCTTCAAATTTCTTCTACTTGTCTATGCTGATTTTGTAATCATGAATAATTGAAAAATTCGAACATAATAGTAGTATGTAACCTCCATGCGACAAATTTTTTCTATTGACTCGTATGATAGTATGCCTGAGCTTTGCCTCGACCTAAAAATTTCACACTCGTGAAAATAAAAAGTCAGTCACAAGTGAGTAATATAATATTAATTTAAATTTTGAAGTTTCACAGACTCATCTCCAATTATTCAGATGTAAATCTGTAGTTAAAAGTTGAAGTTTATTCCTCTAAATATACGGTTGAATCAAGAAAATGCACATATTCTCACATCTTTTACTTTGATGTATACATATAATACAATATTCTTGATATACATAAAGATCATTATGTATACGTACAAAGGTAATTTTTATACAATTTTCGTTACTTTCAACGTGTCCTGTTTGGTTACGCCTGCGAGTATAACAAAATTACATGTATTCAATACAAACAACTGTTCACAATGTTATGATCTTTTTAGGTCAGGCCTCCTACATTTTCCGAAAAGATTCTGTCGTGACAAAAATCTTAAAAAATGTGGTATTCATTTATAATATAGTACCACATTTTTATATTTCGATTTGTGGTATTATATTGTCTGGTATTATTAACAATTTGAAAAATTTCCTGTTTTTCAGTTGCTAATAATTTTTGTTATTGATCTATGTATGATAAACTTGTCATTATTATTACAATTTTCATGAATATTTCAGTTTACGTAATTAAACAGAATTTGATTTAATTCACAAAATGTATCATTTTTTCAAGTTCTTGATAGAAATGGCACAAAACACCATATCGTGTGAAGTGACAAATTTTATAAAGAGTCAGTGTAGGAGGCCTGTTGTAGGTGGAAACACAAAAGGCCACATATGGGTTAGTCTGCGGCAGACTCAAATCAGAATTAACAAAAATCTCACGTTTTAGACCTGTTTTCATTCAACAAAAAGGTAAATTTCATTGTTTCTGTAAACTATGTAACCTATGGCTATTCATTACATAGCGAAAAACATTGAGTTTCATAAAGTATCTTGTTCTACACTGAACCCAGTTTTGGCAACTAGTTTGCGAATATTGATCACATCTTACTTTAGGTTCTTTGGTACATAGTATGCTATTTTTCTCTTAGTACAAGAGTATGGATTGTTTGTTTGATTTCCAATTATTGTAGTAATTCAAGACTTGCGATTCATTTACTTGAAATTATGTGCAAAATATGACAAGCGTATAAATAGTATGGAGAAAAGAAGTTTATTTTCTGTAATAAATGGTTTTCCAAGTTAACCGACTGGTGTGATTTTCAGAGATAAAAAGCTGTGTCGTGATATCAATAATTAGATAGGTACGTGTGACCTGGAATAGGGAGAGGAACCTTACAGCTAAAAATCTATCTTCTCGTTAACTTTGATTTTGAAAAAAGAAAAACAAAACAATCGAATGTAAATATGTGATAGTAGAAACAAAAATAACACGCGACCAGTGGTGGTTTTCTTATGGATTCTCCAGGGCTGCTTTTTTCTAAAAAGTTTTTTTTTTTTTTTTTGTAATTCTCTTTTCTTCAGTCATAGTTATAGTACGTAATAAACGTAACATGTAAAGCTATTTGTACATATATATACGTATTAGTTGATGTGCTTGTACTAACATGTTCAATATATGTTATACTAAGAAAAATCATTAGCAGTAGCAGGATGCGAAAACTTGGGAATGAAGAATGTGATTTTGAACGCGAGTCGAGGTGCGGAGTTTTTTTTGTCATTTGGACTTTTGATATGATACTGAATTGCGATTTCGAAACAGTATTAGTGATGAAAAGGGGAGCTCATGTTCAACTACGTTTTCTGGTGTTTGCAAAGAGAAATATATATATATTATTCAAGGATGAACGTGTTTTATCTTCATCTTCTCTTTCATATTTTGACAGGAAATACCTTTATTTTATTCACAATTTTTATAGCTGTACAAACTTAATTTTCTCGTCTGCATCTTTTCACTGAAACTATTTTAGGAAATAGTGAATTGCTTGCAGAACTTGACGAAATGCACTTTAATCATGTGTTGAGAGTTGCATAGGTGTGAATTGAACTTTTGAGAATGTTGATGTTTTTAACATCACCACATCAAATTGTTGATGACAAATAGAAATCTTGGAAATTTTCTAAGATTTCCCATCAATCGGAAAATATCAATGATTTTTCTTCTTTTTTGTTGCGAGAATTTTTCTTTAAGTCATTAGCCCAAACTATGGATTCGATCCAATCCAAATAAGCGTATACTGATGTGTAAATTCCAGGCACGATCGTGCCACAAGCCTGGCCAAATGATGTTATTCCCAGAATACTTTCACTCGTGTTTCTCACCATAAGCAAGGGCCCACCACTGTGAAATTATTGTGTTTTAAAAACAATAAACAAAACGATTTCAGATGATTATTTCCAACAATGTAAAGAATGTGAATCTTAATAGTGAATCTAACGAAGAACATTGTGAGAATAAACAAGCACAGGCACAAATATATAAATTATTACGAAATGATTATATAGTCACAACGATTATAATTATTGATTTCAAGAATTTGTTCAAAATACTTTTCAGGCATTTTTCAAGGCATGAAATGATTCTGTAACTTTCACTTGAGTTTTTATTTAATTTCATTAGATGATTCAGCGATTTTTCAGAATTTCCTATCACTTTTTTCCAACTAAAAACAAATAAATGGGCAATGAGACATTAAAACATAATAAATTTTTTAATAAAATTCGTTAAAATCATGCAAGAATTTTTTGAAAACTTTAGGTAGTCTGAAATTGTTTTTAAAAATCTCGTTAGACTAAAAAACTACTTAGGATGATGAACAGTAGGAAATTGCCTTTAGATGAAAAAAAATCTCTGACGGAAGTTTAAAATTCTGTAAAAGTCTAATTTATTATCATAATTAAATTAATGAAAAAGAATCAATTTAGACTAGATATGTACGCAAGTTTGAAGAGGAAAATATTTAATAATAATAAAATGAATTCGGTAATTTGTTTAGTATGCGTTTTTAAATTGTCACCTGTCACCATGGCATCCATCAGAACGTCTTGTAGAATTACTGTCTTTTGCACAAATCATATAATCTTTCAGCCCGTCAGGTAATCTGCTGAATTCCTTGTAATGTGACTCACATTTTTTATCATCCTCTAACCTGTGAAATCGCAAAAAAACTGATAATTTGACCAAACATACGATACTCTCCCATGCTACTGCATAATAAATAGAGTGATTTAACATGACCTGAACGTTTGAAAAATTTAGATTCCTCGTGAAATTCTTAAGGTGGAGGTCCCTTTAAGTGCGTAAAAAAATTGAGTTTTTTTTAAATTTTATTCAATGATAGGTATATCGTCTAAGAACATTGTGTCAAAGTCCCAAAAGTCAATTCTCAAAATTGTGAAAGATATGCCCCTTAGAAGTGACCAGCGTTCAGCCGGCTAAGGAGCTAAGTGTCAGCGATCTCTGCTTCGTGGGTGGTATGTCTTTATGGATTTTTTCCCTGTTCTCGAATTTAGGGTGATAAATATGACTTCTGCTAAAAAAAAATGCTCTACGAACCTGGTAGAACAGATTTAGCTGGAATTTTAGTGAGTTTCCTTTTTTTTGACCGGTAACATTAAATGGCGTTTTCTCGAAATGATGTTTTTCGAACTGGCGTGCGAGATTACTAAAAAACTAGTGGACCAATTTGCTTTATCCAGCATTCATTTTGAAGGACATAAAAAACTACTCTATATGAACCAGAATCTACGAAAACAAAACATTTTTAGACCACTTTTCACACACAAATAATCGAAAATTTGTCGTGAAATTTCAACCTTTTTTTCCCAGAGTCTGGATTTTATAGTTGATTTCCGAATTTCGTAAAGATCCTGGTTCATCGACGATAAAAAACCCTCGTAATCGTGAAAATGTCAGGTTATATGATTTTATTTGAAAAAAAGGGGTATATACGAGGGTTGTTCAGAAAGTAAGTGTACTCAATTTATGTCGGTTTAAAAAAAATTATTAAAACAAGAACATACTTGGTTACACTTGTATCCATGAAAGTTATTTTTCGACATAGTCACTGTCCCTCTCGATGCAAGTGGTGAGCCGCGAAATCAATTTTTTGATGCCTGTCTCGAAGAAGTCTCCCGCCAGCTTTTTCATCCACTTCTCCACTTCCCCCTTCACCCCCTCGTCTGATAAAAACTTTTTTCCCCTAATGTGCACCTTCAGGGAAGTGAAGAGATGTAAATCTGAAGGGACCAGGTCGGGGGAATACGGGGGGTGGTTCAAAATGTCCCATCCAACAGAGTTCAGGAGTTGCCTCGTGACGTTAGCTGTGTGATGTCTGGCACTTTTGTGCAGTAAGCAGGCTCTTTTCTTTCAGAATCGCCAAATATAATTTTTTAATGGTCTTTCAGTATCTTTCCACGTCAATAGTCTCCCCGTGAGGCAGATATTTGTTCGAAAGTATGCTTTCATTGTTCTAAAACACGGATGCCATGATTTTGTAACTGAATTAGTGGTCCTGAATTTTTAGTGAGGGTGAAAAAGTGTGACGCCATTGTCGAAACTCTCTTTTTGTCTCAGGCTATAGTGGGCGAATGAAGTTTCATCTTAAGTAACCATTGAGTAGAAGAAATCACAACCTTCATGTTTTTTCCTGAACAACAAGGTAGCTAATGACAGCGCGGATTTCGCACTTGGCGGGAGATAAGATCGAAATTTTTAGCATCGAACACTCCTGTCTTTGGAGTTTTAAAGACACTGACATTAGTTTGGTGTCGTTTTGAAGAGGAGTTAGACTACAAGGCAGTTTTGCTAACATATCGAAACAGCAATCTCCACAGTCGTAAGAGCCCCAGTACACTTACTTTCTGGACGTACTTCGTACCTTTTTGTGCAGAAAAATTGAGGATGGTTTGGAGTAACTTTTAAGATATGTAGCAATAATGTTATGACACCAAAGTTATTGTTTTTTAATAGTGTATTGTCCACTTGAAAAAACAAGTATTTTTTCATAAAACAATATCAACAATTGACGGACTTATGGCCCTTTCTCCGAAACAACTTTTTTTTGAAGAGGCTTGCGGTGACCGCGATGTAAGTCGAATAAGTCAAGTTAAATCAGAAAATCCAAAAATTTTCATTAGTCTAAGAATATAACTAGTAGAAAAAACGCAATATTAATTTTTTCAATCGTTCAAGAACTAGATACATTCCTAGACTAATGAAATTATTTGGATTTTCTAATTTAACTTGACCTGTTCGATTTGCATCGTGATCGCCGCAACCCTCTTCAAAAAAAGGTGTTTTGGGGAAAGAGCCATAACTCCACCAATTGTTGATATTTTTTTATGAAAAAATACTTGTTTTTTCAAGTAGACAATACACTATTGTAAAACAATAACTTTGGTGTCATAACATTATTGCTACATGCCTTAAAAGTTACTCCAAACCATCCTCAATTCGTCCGCACAAAAGGTATATAACCCCTTAAAAACATTTTTATTTTAAGTAAAATTATTAATATAATTTTTTTCTTGTACTTTCGATATTTTCTTGTGCTTTCAATATTGTCATCATTTTCCCACAAATAAATCGCAAAAAAGCACTACTTGTTTGGTTTCTAAAGGGACCTCCCCTCTTAAACGTTATTTCCTTTGCCACATACTTAGAAACTTGTAATTTATGAAGATATTATCGATTGAAATTTTGAGCGCTGGACTAATGAGAGCTCACCTTGGCTCTGTTCGTGGGTGATTGTTTGGACCGCTCATAATTTTAATCATTCATACTTTCATCAACTTTGAATTCACACAATTATGGCAAAGGGAATATCGTCTCAAAATTTCGCGAGGAATCTAAATTTATTAAGTTTTTAGCCATGAAATGGTTTTTTTTTTTATGATTTCAATCACTCTTACAGTTTTTTTTATTGTAAAATATTAGATTTTTTTATCGCTGTACTTTGAATACTATGTCAATATTGGATTTTTTGCCCAACATATCGTCTAATTTTTATCTAATATATACTGTCCTCAAAAATGAACGATACTAATGCCATTTTGAGGACATTGGCTGGATGCATACGACATAAACTATAAAATTTTTTAAATCACTATTCAAACTATATTAAATAATTTGTCGAATTAAATATTACCCGAAATCAATGTATAATTATCAAAACAAGTGATCGGTAACGTGAAAAAGCGGAAGATTCTGTTTTTTATACTTACGAAATTTAATCCTCATCTGCAACTAAGGAATTTTATTGAGGTGTAAAATTAAACCACAGTTTATGTGTGTAAGATACATAGGATGTAACAAAAAGTTCTAGTAGTAACAATATTCGTTTTTCTATTTATAACAACATTTTTCGTAATCAATCATGCAATTACAGTGTTATTTAAGCGATAATAAAAAAATTAATAGAATTAGGTATTCTGAGAAGGACGGGAAAAAATTGAAAAACCTCTCTCACCCACTATTTGGAACTACATATTTGTCGAAAATCACAGCCCTTGACCTATTTGGAACTATTCACCAATGAAAAGAATTTTCGGGATTTACAAAACCTTTCGCCAATAGTTGCAACGACACTTTCTCTAAATGGTTTTTTAAAGTTACATTCCAGATGGACTATAGAAAACCTTTGAACAGTATACACTTGAATTAAAACTATAAAAATCCATTTTGGTCAATGGTGGGTTTACCCACTCATGTTGTTTCAAAACGCGGATACTTTCGTCAATGATCATCAATAGTGTTAATAAACGATTGGAACCATTGAATCATTCATGAATGATTTTAAATAGATCTTTTCCAGCAAGGTGGTACATGCACTGTTGAACATTGTGTTTATGGTAGTTTAAAAAAAATGATTTTACGTTAAGACGAACCTCATATTCGGTGTCCTCATTAATTTGTTGGAATTACCATCGTTTGGGTTTGTTGCACCAAAGCCGACGACAATGAAAGAAGCATTTGTTTCTATGGTTGTTTTCCAAGGTTTAGTGTACAAGCAAATGGGTCGAACTCGAGAGTTGATGAGAGCAGAAAAATTTAGGCGTATAAGAGCTATGTCGTTGTAGTACGTTGTTCTTTTGTAACCTGTGGTAAAGGTTTCACTGACCGGGATGATCTGAACATTCGGAGAACGACTTCTCAAGTCGTTCGATCCTAATCGTACCTTTGTATTCATAACAATCATAAAAAATAATTAGTTCAAAAAACTGTAGGAATGGTTCAAGATTGAGCATTTTTCTTGAATATGTTTTTATCTATAAGAAAAAAGTTTTCTGCAAAAACTTGAATTCTCCATCCAAAAAACCCTGAACCAGGAGTTCAGGGTTTTTTGGATGAAGATAAGTTTGTGAAATGAAGGATATTTTATTAGTTTGAATCACCTCAATAGGTTTTTTTTCGTCGATATTATTTACACAATGCGCCGCAGTCAGAACGAAGTCAGGACTTATTAATGTTCCACCACATTCATATTTTATCTCGTCTTTTTTATAGCCCAATGCTGCGAAATACGGGAATTCATTTGGTTTTGCTTCGAAGCCACTGTAAATGTGAAATTCGACGTCATCCAATTCCGATTCACTTTCGTATAATCGACAAGCTAAAAAATCATTAATATTTAGATTATCATCCTCGTCATGGGCAAGTTTTATTACATAATTTCAATTTAAGTGGAAGAAATTAGGAATACCGAACATATCTAAAATATATGTGCATTTTTTGAAATGCAGGGAATTTTTAAGATATTGAAAATCTTGAAATTATTTGTGCAAAATGTTTTCGAAAAGAATTGACATACTTTTAATAATTCTCGTTCTACAAGAAACTGAACGGCTACAATCTCCAATATTTCAAAATATAGAAGGCGTCCGAATAAATTAAATTTTGTAATTTTCAGAGTCCTCAAATTCTCTTCCTGACAGGGACGTTGTAACACAATTTTTTATGGGGGGACAAACTCAAATATATGAAGAATTCATTTTTGAATTTTTTAGTATTTTCTGAAGTTGTAAGGGTTTTCTGGTTTCTCTGTAAATTTCTTTTAAAGCTTCTTGAATGAGATGTTTCGGGATTTTAAATTTTACAGATTTTTAGTAATTAATCGATCTTTGGTATTTTAGGCATATTTTGTATTTATTCAATATATAATTATTTGAAGGATTTTGTGGTATTTTTATGGATTTCAAAATAGATTCATAGCATTCGATTCTCTATGATTCAAAGTTTCAAATTTTCAGCATATTTCAGATTCCTAACAAAAAAGTGTCTTATATTGATAAATTTATAGTCTTCCATAGATTTCGAATAATGTTATTATTCGATTTATATTTCTTAATTATTTCTTAATTAGGAAATATATATTATCTATTATATATTATATATTATCTATACTATCTTAATTATTTTTTTTTCAGAATCTACATAATATTAAGAACATTTCAGTTCTTTAATGGATTCATACATAGATTCATAAAACTCCATGTTCTAAGGGTAAAAATAACATACTCTTTAGTATTTTAAGAAAATTATACTAACAATTTGAAATGTTTAATATATTTTAAGTTTTTTCAGTATTTTCTAAATTAGTTAGTAGTGATGAAATTTGGTTGGATTTTATAATATTTTTAAAAAAATTTTAAGTATTTTTGTGGATTTTGAAATGTATGTTCATAATTCGATACTCTATGATTCGAAGTTTGACCAATTTTTAGTATAATATCAACAGATTTGTCAGAAATCAGTTTCTTTATAAATTTCTGGTTATTTGATTATTTTTAATTTTTTTTTTTTTAAGTATTCATACAATATTTTGATTATTTCTTGGTTTTTGAATGGATTTTAATATCTCGTAATTCGGAAATTTAACGTTCTGAAATTTGAAATTATATAGATTTTTCGTATATCAAACAAAACAAATTTTATCTGCATAAATCCAAAGTATATTTACAATTCTGGTTTTTTAAGTATTTTTCGTATTTGTTAATATTTATAGAATTTTTTAGGATTTTCTAGCATTTGTACGTATAAATTTCTAGAACTTTTATGAATTGTTGTGTACATATCGAGAATTTGATGCTTTAAATTCAAAGTTTGATAGGTTTTTAGTATTATAATGAATTATTTAGAAACCCAGTGAACCTGTGAGCTCGCAGCGTGCTCGCGGCGAGCGTGAAAATTAAACTAGCTGCGAGCTCACAGCGTTTTCATTATTTCCGCCCCTTTTCGAACACGCCGCGAACTCGCCAGCGAGCTCGCAGACTACTCGCCACGAGCTCACAGAGTACTTGCAGTCGTTGATTCAATTTTAAAAATTTGAATATACTTTACATTCGAATTTTGAAAATTCGCGCGCTTTCCCCAAGCGCTCACCAGATGGCTGCTGGTTTTTTTTCTCATGTTTCAAGTTTTTTGTAGAATGTTTATATCAAGTGCATGTCTCATAATCATGAATATGATACTTTTTAGCGTTCAACTCCGCAGAATACGGGATCGATTCCCACCCGGGGGAAATTTTTTTTTTATTAAATAATCATTTTTACAGCTTCATTGTGATTACTTTTAACTGTAAATAATGGATCATCTTTTTATTTTCCTGAAATATATATTAATAATTATCAACGACTGGAAGTACTCTGTGAGCTCGTGGCGAGTAGTCTGCGAGCTCGCTGGCGAGTTCGAAAAGGGGCGGAAATAATGAAAACGCTGGGAGCTCACAGGTTCACTGGGAAGCAGTATTTTCTCAATTTCCAGTAATTCAGGTACTTATTCAATATTAATACAATTCAAAGGATCATCTGGTATTTTTATGCATTTCTGTAAAGATTTCTAAAACTTGATACTCTACCAACTTAATTTTTTATAGATTCTTTGCAGTTTCATAGATTTTTGAGGAAAATGTTTTTATGTACATAGATTTTTGGCATTCACTAGATTCGTAGTATATTCAGTATTTTTCTAATTTTTTAGTATCTGGGTCAATCCACACGAAAAGAGCAGCGACGTCAGGTGACCCCCTCGGATTTCGCTGAAAATTTTTTTCTTTTTTTCTACTTAATACAGGGTGCGCCATTTCTTATGTCGGCATGTAAACATTGAATAACTTGAAAAAAAAACAACCGATTTCTGTAAATGAGGTATTTTTATTTAGTTTGGTCCTTTACAATTTATTTAGACTAGTTTTTGAACACAACATCAATCAAGTGGCCGCCCTTATTGTTCACAGCAAAATATGCCCTTTTTGCGGCGTTTTCCATTACCTTTTCGAGCATCTCGGGTGGTATAGCAATGATTTCGGCACGAATATTTTCCTTAAGCTCTTCAATGGTCTGCGGCTTGCTGGCGTACACTTTACTTTTCAAATAACCCCACAAAAAGAAGTCTGGAGGGGTCAAATCTGGAGATCTGGGTGGCCATTCAATGTCGCCTCTTTTTGACATCAGACGTCCAGGGAATTTTCGTTGCAGAAACTGGATTGTTTGATTCGCAGTGTGGCAGGTCGCACCATCTTGTTGAAACCAGTAATCTTCAAGACCTTTTTCACGCATTTGTGGGCAGACATAGTGAGCCAACATCCACCGATATCGGTTTCCATCGATCGTTTGGTTCTCTTTGAAAAAATAAGGACCAATGATGGTTTTGGCGCAAACGCCGGCCCAAACAGTAACTTTTTGGTCATGCAATGGCGTTTCATGGATCTCGTGTGGATTCTGCGTTCCCCAAATGCGGCAATTTTGCTTATTAACGCCTCCAGAAAGTTTGAAATGTGCCTCGTCGGTCATTAAAATTCGCTTCCAAAAATCAGGTTCAGTATCAACTATTCGAGCGATTGTTTGTCCATATTCCAAGCGACGTGGATGATCTGTAGGCAATATTCTTTGTGTTAATTGCATTTTGTACGGAAACAAATGCAAATCATCTTTCAAAATGCGCCGTAGAGTGGTTCCACTGATGCCGAGATGCTGAGCGCGGTGACGATATGAAACTTTTGGGTTTTGGGCAACGCTCTCTCTGACAGCTTCAATCAGTTCATTTGAACGTCTTGGTCGTTGATGAACGGGTTGTTCGCGATCTTTCACTGTCCCGTGGTCACAAAAATTCGACACCAAACGACGAATAGTGTTGTCAGATGGTGCCTGTTTGCCAAGATATTTTCGACGATATGCTCGTTGAGTTAACACAACTGAACGACTATTTTCAATGTACAAAGTAACTATTTCAGCGCGTTCTTTTGGTGTGAAGCGATACATGGTTGAAATTGTACTGAATTGACGTTTCCAAAACAAGTGAAGTCAAGTAAATCGGTTGTCAAATGTTTAAGTTATTCAATGTTACAATACCGACATAAGAAATGGCGCACCCTGTAAAAAATGAGATTCCAAAAATTTCAGCGAAATCAAATTGTTTTTCGAAGAGTTGTGATTTTTCGAAGTTTTTCCGAAAAATATCGACTTTTTGCAACTTCTTTTCGCGTAAATTCTCTTAAGTCTGTTTTTACTCCAAAATATGTTGTGAATGTTGTTCCTTATGTAAAATTTGACGAAGAATCCAAAAAAAAATAATTTAAGCACTTTTTTCTACAAAAAAGTACTTAAAACTAAGTTTTAACATTTTTTTTTGGAAAATTTTTTGCAAAAAAATATGATTTTTGAAAAATTTTTTTTTTCCATAAAAACTCTTGATAAGGTTCATACTTAATAAAAAATATCAAAATGTGATGTGTTTTGGTATAATGAAGAGATACCGAAGCAGTATATGAATTTTAACACTCTTTTCTTTATCATGGGTATGCATTAAGCCATGTTACTGTTATGAATTATCACAATATAAAGTAAATTTACTTTTATGGAATGTTTCGAGACATTTTGCAGATGAAGTTGCATTATACTTACTGTTTAACTTGATTTGATAGCTTCGTAATGATGAATTTAACGCGCGAAAAGATTTTTTTGCATTAATTTTATTCGAAAAAAATTGTTTGATTTTGCAAATATGTTTGTTTACTAAAAAAAAATGAGGATATATTATTATACCTACAATCAAGACGCCAAAGTACTTCAAGCCACTGGATAGTAAAGTTTTTTAGTGAATTGCAAGCGAATACACGAATACAAAAGAAAATATAAGCAATGTATGGAGTAGGTTAAGTTAGGATTTAAATGTCTAATGATATATAAACACTATAATAGTATTCACACGAAATATCAAGTCATTTATTATTTCCATCTTCAAGAACCATGGTTCAGAAATAATAAGTCGTAACTGACCTTACTACAAAATTGTATTGGTAAAACTTAAAATAATCAGTAAATGCTTACAAAAGAGTGATACATGTTACATAAGTTTTGATGACGTTCTTTCAGTCATGCCTTCAACTGTTTTGGCATTAATTTTCACTGTCTTTTCTGCGGTTTCTTTCACTCTCACGCTACCTATAATGTCTGTAAATGGGACGGAAATGAAGCTTGAGCCAACAACACGAGTGTAATATTCAGTACTGACAGATTGCAGTACTGATGCAAAAGCCTCTCCATCTTCGTCTCTTATTTTTACAATGTAACCAACGTACTTTTTATTGCATAACCAGATTACAACATACGACTCTGAAGAAATTTCAAAAATAATGTTTTTCTTTAGATTATTTGACAAACTGTACTCTTCATCCGTACTCGTTCCTTTGCATCCCACTATGCAGTCCGAAAGAGGAATAAATTCATGAAAACTGCGAGTGCCCGGTATAGTGCAAGCTCTTTTTTTGTATGTTTTTCTCACAGACTCTACCTCCGATTTTTCGACAAGTTCACAATATATACTATTTATATTTTCTTGACAATATTTTATCATTTCTTACACATTCGTAATCTATTGATTACCCGATCGACGTAAACTCTCGTTTGCAACATTACGTTTGATTGTTCCGCCAATTCCATCACATGGAGATTTCCCGTGAGGTTGTAAGTCAAACAGTAAGTATAATGCAAGTTCATCTGCAAAATGTCTCGAAACATTCCATAAAAGTAAATTCACTTTATATTGTAATAATTCATAACAGTAACATGGCTTAATGCATACCCATGATAAAGAAAAGAGTGTTAAAATTCATATATTGCTTCCGTATCTCTTCATTATGCCAAAACACATCACATTTTGATATTTTTTATTAAGTATGAACCTTATTGTGACGAGCGAGACCAATGGAGAATATCCATTACTCTCGTCGAAGCAGAAAAGGACCCTCTGTGGACAACGGCCTACAGTGACCCGTAATCCGACTTTTTAAAGGGAGTCGGGGAATTGTTTTAAGGATTAAAATAACAATACAATGAAATACAGTTCAAATGTCACAACGTGACGTTATTATTATAAATAATTCGTTACACATAAATTCATTTCGATAACAACTAACTCTAATCGATTACGCGTATGAAAAGTGAAATTTAGTCCAATATAAACTGATTCAAAACACTCTCGATGTAATTTATCTCCGTTTCCATTTCACATACTTTTGGCTCTGGCAACATTCTGTTAATTTAATAACGATCTCATAATTTTTCTTGGGATTTCCAATTCTTCCGTTACTTATTCGCACTTCGTTTCCATTTTAATCCATTATTCCCTTCCTTCACATATTCTATTTTGGCTTTACAATTCTATTAATTATCTTGTAACCAAAATCCTATTCATATTTTGTTCATGAGTCTAAATATCTAAATTTGTTGAAATTTAAAGTTCGTGATATTCTTTTGTCTTTTAATTCTTTGAAAATCTGGCAAATTCAACAACCATACTATGGGCTGCTACTCAATTTATTCGGGATGAAAATTAATATTTGAAGTCCTTTTGTCTTTCGCCATCATTAGTCAAGCTGGGTTCGGAACTTACCCTGCCAGAGACGAAGTCTCGACACTTGAATGATAATGGAAATAGTACAAAATGGATTTTATCAAATAGAATGATAAAGGATTTATTAAAATTCTTACTTTTTAAATTCTCTTATCCTTGTATTGATATATTAAGGACCTCAAGCAAAGCTTAGGCTTTTCGTCAAATCAATACTCGGCAATATGAGGTTATTGGGCTGTCTTGAAGTTGAGCCCTTTTGGACCTCGAAAGTAGTCTTTCGCTTTTCGGAACCTTTGGACTATCTCCTAGGAGAAGCTATTGGGTTGGAAGCTCGAGAACTACTTCCATTCTATCAAAAAACGCGCGGGTTTTTATACGATTCCAAAAGGAAACATTCGGACCCTTTTCGGTATGTTTATATCCGGTTGTCGTTAGATAAATTTCTGGACAGCAAGTTAATGTTACTTATCAAATTATAAAAGTTGAATGATCGAGCGCGTTAAATAGATAACAAGTTCAAGTAAAAAAAAAAAAAAAAAAATAGAAGTTGCTTTATCTTCTTTGTTAAAATTAAAGAGGTTGAGTGACCTGGAGAATAGATAATAAGTTTGAAAATAGCAAATCATCGTCATTTGTAAAATGGATTTATTTCCTGTGCTAACATTATCGAAAGTCGAGTGATCGGGAGAACCAAATAGCGTAGATAACAACTAGAAAATTGTTTTCGAAAGGTAGAACGACCGAAAGATTGTAAACGAGCGAATCTTACCTCGCTCGTTACATTATCAAGAGTTTTTATGAAAAAAAAAATTTTTCAAAAAAAATATTGAAACTTAGTTTTAAGTACTATTTGGTAGAAAAAAGTACTTGAATTATTTTTTTTTGGATTCTTCGTCAAATTTTACATAAAGAACAACATTCACAACATATTTTGGAGTAAAAACAGACTTAGGAGAATTTACGCGAAAAGAAGTTGCAAAAAGTCGATATTTTTCGGAAAAACTTCGAAAAATCACAACTCTTCGAAAAAAAATTTGATATTGCTAAAATTTTGGGAATCTTATTTTTTATTAAGTAGAAAAAAAGAAAAAAATTTTCAGCGAAATCCGAGTGGGTCACCTGACGTCGCTGCTCTTTTCGTGTGGATCGCCCCATCTATAAGATTTTGTGGTTCTCTAATATTTCCATTAGATTCTCGTATTTTTATGGATTCATTAAAAGAAATATAGAATACATTGCTCTTTATTTATTTTTCTTACTACCTTATACTCACTCTATATAACTTAATATATATTAATTAATTTAATTTTTCATATTGGTATCCCCTATAGTGTCAGGTATCTTAAGGGGGGCACTCTTCGAAACGAGACAGAAAAATAGTCTATTTTCTTTATTTAATTGTACAGAACAGAGAAAGACAGAAAAATTCCATTTGAAATATGCGTAGACATTAATTTAAGAAAGATTAAAAAAATTTTTATGAATAATAAAAATTCAAAATCGTGGACATATTGAGCATTTCCCAAAGTAGTAAGACTTTTTCCCGTTCACACGATACCGTCCGAATTGAAGTCTCAAACATACAAATGATTCTTAAAATTTATCAGCAGAATTGTCTCAACTGCGTGAACCAAAAAAACTATATTTTTAAAAAATATGGCAACAAAATCATATGAACAAGAAATAGGTTGATTTTTGCTGATTTAAAAAAAAGTGTATAAAAAATTTTTTTAGTTCATTTATAAGGTTTCTGCACTTGAGACAAGCCGGCTGATTATTTTCATGTATCAATTGTATGTTTAAGACTTTAATTTCGGACGGTATCGTGGGTACGGGAAAAAGTCTTATTACTTCGGGAAATGCTCAATACATCTGCCATTTTGAATTTTTATTATTCATACAAATTTTTTTTTTTCCTGAAACTATAATGTCTACACATAATTCAAATGGAATTTTCCTGTCTTTTTTAGTTTCTGTACAATGAAATAAAGATAATTGACTATTTTTTTTCGCGTTTTATAGAGTGCCAAACTCACTTGTCTTCTTAAATTTTTTGAAGGTGAATTACTAATTTTCGTATATTTTAATTTTCTGCAGTCATGCAACGGTATATGCAAGTATACAGTAAGAATACTATCAAATTCAAAAATTAACTTTCTATATGATTCATATTACAATTTTCGTTCAATTTTTTTTCTAATTTTGAAAAATGATCGTTCAAAGCACATTTGAACCTGCGTCTGAAGGTCTTTCGCCAAGTTTTCCTGAGAATTTTTCCACGGGACAGCAAACTATTTCGATGTTGCCGATAAAACCACAACGACCCGATGAAAGAGCGTTCCTTTTCCCCATACGAATTTCATTCAATCTAAAGATTTTAGATTTTTGCAAATATGATTATCTCAAACATTTTTTTCAGTTATATTATGATGACCAAACAACAAAGATTTTCTAAAATACCACTTAAAATTATTCAACATTGGTAAACAAAGGAAATCTTTACTAGTCATGAAAATTACAACTTTTATTATAAATAATGAAATTTAAACTTTGTTTTTATTACCTAATTGGGCATTCCGTAATTTTTATGCATTCTCCACTTTCTCCATTGTCGAGGTTGCAAGCATTTCCTTCTAAATGCATCAATAAAAACAAATTTTTATCTAAATTCTGGGATGTGTATGTACCCAAGTGTTTTCAAAATAATATTATTACTATTACAAGTTATATTTTGAGCTTACAAAAAATATACTATGATTTGTTACGTTACATTATTTTATATTTGAACTTGCAAACAAAAAGTCACCTAAACTGATTACATTCGATATTATACTTTATCATTTTTTCAAATCACCCAATAATCTTGTTAAAAAAAAAAATGATTACGTGAATAAAACAAGTTTTTGTTCATAAATCTCAGAAAACACTTTGAATAAAAAAAGTAGACATTTTCAATTTATAGTGTTGCAAGGTAACCACTACTCTGATTGCCGAAATCATGAAGTCTCCGAATAAATTTGATTGAAAATAAAGTATAAACTGGCAATTCGACATCTCGTTATGAAGAGAAACATGTATCATTTACTCTGTTTCACAGTGTCAAAGGTTATCTGATCCATCCTAACGAAAACGAATTAGAAGAAAAAATTTTTTCCAGAATAAACTTTTCTGCTACTATTTGTTTCTGTTTGAATATTTTTCATGAAAATCATGTTTGACTTGTAACAAAGGGGAAAAAACAAGTTTTGCGAGTTATTTTAATGATGCGTTTTCTGAAAAACGTACATTGATGCTTTTAAGTGAATAAGAGAATGTTTTTTAGCTGATACCAAGTTTTTCTCACCGTAAAAAGTGTTATCACAAAATGCCGAATTCAGGGCAAAAATAAAGAGGAACAAACGCACTGATAACACGAATTTCATCTTACGACTCGAGCGTCCCATCAAAACCACTAGAGTTACTGAAGAGATGAAAAAAAGCGAATCTCGACTGCGGATACACAATCGTGGGAGTAGAGAATTTATTTTGAGCGCGCTTCATCAATTCTCTTGTTTTTCAAAAGTTCAGCGAAAAAATCCATTCAAGTCGGTAAAAAAAGATTTTGATGTTTTGAAACATGTTAAGAAAAATAAATCACGTGTAGTATAAAAAAGATGTTTAAGAAATGTATCAACATTTTTAGTCTATATAAAGTGGCACGATTTTTAAATTTTGCAAAAGAGTATTTGAGTGGCAAGAAATTATCCTTTTAAACTTGATTATTCTATGTAATATGTGGTAATTTAAATAACATTGACATTCATATAAAGTTCAAAGTTTACGATTTCTATATAATGTCCCATTAAATCGATCTCAAGGAGCCATATAAAACTAAGTTATCGCACAGCGTTCAAATAATATTCACAGTTCTATCGTCAACATAATTATAATCATCAAAAATAACCCGTCAATTCACTATGACATTCAACAATCGATTGCGATTTATGGTTTCTATAGCTTTGAAACATGTGTACCTGGAAATCCGTGAATAAAAAAAATTTCAAAATTTTTCAAAGTTTGAAAGTGAAAATGCAAGTAACATCAGAGATGTAAGTTTCTAAGCTTTCTATTTAAGCTTTTATTTTTATCGTAATTTTACTAAAAAGTATGTTGATTCATGCAATTTTTCAATTTACAACTTCCTAATGAATAAATATTTTGTGTAATTAAAATGTTCGAGGAACATATGTCACGATAACATTTGTTTTGTTTTAACAATATGTAACAAACTTTCAAAGATTGAAAACAATTAATTAATTGGTTTTTTTTTCTGAATGTTAACCACCATTGTATAATTTTTTTACTTAAGGAGCTTGCATAAATAATATCAAAATTTTTTAGTATTTTCACTCCCTCTCCTATTTATATACATATTTGTTATAACACATCCTAAAAAATTATTGCTTGTTTAGTCGTAGACAACACTTCATTTCAAAACCACCAGCAACGATTCAGTAATAAAAAATATGTATTTTTTTGTATAAAAATCAAATGTTTATTTCTCAATATATGTCTCGTAGAATTGCGAAGGCAGCAGCGCGGAACCTTGCAAAAGGCCTGTGTCCACTGCCGCGGCTTCGATCATATCCTCTATCATTCGACCCAGTTTTTCCTTATTCAACCAAACGTTCGATTCTATCCAATTTACGTATGGCCCAATTTTCGTATAAACACCAGGAACATAACTTCCACAACTTCTTCCGAAAGACGTTATGGCCAACATTTTTTGGGAGTTGGGTTTGGAAGTAATGGCAATCAGTGGCCCACCACTGTCACCCTGTACAAAAGCAACACAAAATATCCACAAACAAGAATAGCAAGAATTGTTCTTATGGGCACAAATATTCAAAATAGACTTTGCATTTTTTGATATTAACAGGGTTTGGAAAGTTTCTTGAAAAAATGTAACGCGTTACGTTACCGTTACAAAGGTGAAAAAAGTAATTCGTTACGTTATCATTACTTCAAAAAAAATAGTGACTCGTTACCGTTACCACTTAAAAAAAGTAACGTTCCGTTACTTTTTGGAAGTAATTGAATGCAAATAACAAAAATCGAAAAACTAAGGCTGAAAAATACAATTTCAAAGTACTTCTGATTTTTTCCTATACAAATTGTTTTTTTCAGATATAATAAAAAATGTTAATCTGAAATATTTCACCCTGAGAAAAAATCATCAGCTTGTTCAAATTTTTATATTTTTTTCAAGTTTACGAAATTTCTGAATCTGACATTTGTTTCAATGTTAGCCACAAGGAAACGTTCGCAAATTTCATATATTTTTTAAAGAATTTCAATACCTACCCAGATTTTCAGAATTTTAAAATCTTTTTGTACTTTTTAGTATGTATAAAATGTTGCAGGATTTTCTAGAAATTTCATAAGTTTGTACTATTTTTGTGTACATTTGATATATAAATTTCCAGAATTTCATGCTCTAGAATTAAACGTTTATTGAATGATTGTTATTTGAGAGGATTTTTCAGCCAAAAATTTCTAAGAAGATTTTTATTTCATTTGATTTTTTTTTCACTTTTTTTATTTTTGTATGATTTAAAGAATTCTTCCGTATTTTTGAAACCATCCGTATCTTTCAGTATGATAGAATGTTGCAGAATTTGCCAGTATTTTAATGTAATTTTAGTATTTTTATGATAAAAATTGTTCTATACATTTCAAGAATTTCGAATTCTAGAATTTGAATATAATGAAATATTACGTATTTCACAGGATTTTCCACAAAACAGTGTCTCAATAGATTTTTACTTATTCAAGTACTTTTTGTATTTCTTCTGTTTTTCTATGATTTCAAGGATCGTTCATTATTTTTATATATTTGAACGTATTTTCCGAACGTATTTTCTTTCTGTATTTTTAAGTATTTAAAGAATGTTGTGGAATTTTCAGTTTTTTTAAAGACACCTCTTTAAATTTCCAGAATGAAATAAAATTGGAGTTTTGAAATTTCTAGAGTATATTTAGATCGATTTTGCAGAAAAAAGTTTCTGTATGTATGCAAAGGGCCCTCAATATTTTTTGTATTTTTCACAGAGTTATTACAATATAAAAATTTTCTCATCTTCTTATAGACTTCTATTAACATAAATTTTTTAGAATTTAAAGCTCACGAAATTGAAGTTTTTTGATTCCTTGAATTACATGAATTTTTTAAAAATCAAGCAACTTAAAACTTAATAAAATCTAGTATTTTTCGTATTCTATTTTATTTTTATTTTATTCATTATTATTCCATAAAATTTTCTAGCAGGATCTCTAAATCTTACAAATCCTGCTATAGATTTTGAGATCTATAGATTTTAAATATTTTCATATCTTTTCATGCGATTTTCTCAAATTCAACATTTTGAGTCGTGAAAATTTTCAATAAAAAATAAAAAAGCCTATTCCTCGTCAAGATTTTTGCACAATTTACGATCATTCCACATAGATTCATTAAAAATTAATAATATAGAATTTCATATCTCAAAATGAGGAAGTAAAAAATTACTAAGATCTCAGTTTCAGAACATTTTTTAAAAAGTTCTAAATTGTGTTAAAAACTTGATGGGACAGATAAAAGTAACGTAAAATAACGGGATTTTCGTCACTCGTTACCGAAAAAAAGTGACTCGTTCCCGTTATCATTACTTGTGAATAAATCTAACGTGTTACGTTATCGTTACTGTAAAAAATGTAACGTTTTAGAGTAACGAGTTACTTATAACGCATTACTTCCAAACCCTGGATATTAATATGAGAGATCTATCCAAACGAAATGCAGTATTTGTTATGATTTTCACGATGAACGTGGAATTTTTTTATCTTACCTGACAAGCATCTGAACGTCTTTCAAGTTGTTTATCTATAGCACAAATCATATCGTCAGACAAACCGTTTGGCAGTTTTATCATATTCTGATATGATTGTTGGCAAGTTGTTAGATCGACCTCACTAGAAATAAAAATGAACCGTCACATAATTTCGTACGAAAAAAGAATGAAAAATTTACAAAAAATCTTTAGATTATCAAGACCTAATTACATGATGGGATGGTTAAATTTGTATGAAACGAATTTTTACCGAAGGTCACCCGTTTTGAGAAGCACATTAGAAGATGAACCTCTAGGTACCAAAGTACCATAACCAATGGCAATCATTTCTGAAGATCTTAAAATTTGTGATAGTTGTTCATTGTTTGAATAAAATGTATCGATACAAATTGGATGAACTGCTTCTGTCTTAATCGCAGGTTTCGCCAATTTTATAAGCGCCAGATCATTGTAAAATTGAGATCTCTTGTAATTGGGATGTACGATTATCCCCGCAACTTTGATTGTTTGCACGTATTTTGAACGGCTATAAAGGTCGCTGGATCCTAAACGTACCTTGAAATAATAATTTACTCCATTCAACTTACATAATTTAAAGTTATAAGAAAATCAGTAATCTTCATCAGTGTAATTTTGCATACTTGTTGGGGAACTTGCTCGTCGATGTTGCTCACGCAATGCGCCGCTGATAGAACGAATTTCGTGGATATTAAAGTACCTCCGCATTTGTATGATACTTCCCGAGTGTACTTGTCTTTATAACCCAAAGCAGCAAAGTACGCAAATTCAGTACTCCACGCTCTCGTGCCATTCACAATAACTGCTTTGTTTCCGAAATTGCCGCGTTCAAATTGCCGGCAAGCTGTTTCATCACATTTTAACAATTACCAATTTTCAGAAGCAAATGAGATTTTGTCGAGTATATAAAGCTTTCAATGTACAAAAATTTATCGTTCTGAATCTCGCACTCAGAAAAATGAAGAAATCGGGCGGTAATTTTCAGTAACTGTTACTATTATTTTTGACATAAAGCTTCTTAGGCGGCAGTATCACTTTTCAGGAGGGTAATTTATTTTAGAATAAAATTTATGCAGGGAGTAACTTGGAGATTTTGTAACATGTAACACTGTAAACTGTAAGACTGTAAGATGTAAGAGTGTAATATTTTCGATTGCAGGGAGTAGTTTTGAGATTTTACAATGTAACATGTAACACTGTAAACTGTGAGACTGTAAGATGTAAGAGTGTAATATTGAAGTAAAACTTCTTATGCGGCATTATCACTTTTCAGGAGTGTAATTTATTCTAGAAAGTAAAACTTATGTAGGGAGTAACTTGGAGATTTTACATTTCAACATGTAGTACTGTAAACTATAAGCCTGTAAACTGTAAGACTGTAAGATTATGATGTAAGTAAAATCCCAAAGAGAAAAAGGAGCAACCACGATGGGCGCAGCCATTGTCCCAATGGGTGCGGCCATGTTGAACGCTCACTTCAATCCTGTGATTCCCTGAATTTGAATTTTAATTTTAAGTCCAATGAAATTTAATTATATGTTCAAGTTCATTTGAATTGATTTCATTGATTTTAATAAAAAATGTAATAGTTGAAATTGGGTTCTCGATTGTGTGGTATTTTTTTTTCTTCATGACATTGTATATATAGTATTTGAAAGAGCTGAACAAAGGTTAACCTATGATTCAAATTAATAACTACAATTTCCAAAACAGGAAAAGTCTGTGAGTAGAATATTGAAATTCTTTCGCGAACGTTAAAAATATGAGAAGACCTGTTTTTTTTAAATATAAATCAAAATCGTTATTGTTTTTTTTATTTAATTATTGCGCATTTGAATAACGACGTCATTACCACGTGAAAGTGACTCAAAAAATGTGCCAATTTCAAGGGATGAACTTCACCTAATAATTGGCTTTTATTTGCGAAGAAAATACAAGTTATATCAACGCGTGTAGCGCACTACAGTATCTAGTCTACCATATAATTGAACGGCTCATGACGAATCACAAAATATCACAAATTCACTAATGTCACAAAATCACAAAATGTCACAAATAGCACAAAAATCACGAAATGTCACAAACACACAAAATCACTAAAATATATAAGGTTATTTCATAAAAGCAGGAAGAATGTCATTAATAGATTTAACTGAAAATTAGGAATGAATTAATTTTTTAACTGGTTTAAGTTAAAAAACGAAAAAAATACCACACAGGAAAATTGAGGGGCTTTTTCAAACTAAAAAAGTTAAGAGGAATAAACTCTATACATAGGAATCTTAGGCAGCATCATTCAACTGATTTACAGTTAAGAAACGAAAAAAAATACTGCACAGAAAAATTGAGGGATCTGTTAAAACTAAAAAAGGTTAAATGTATCCAAAAATCTGTAGATCGGTAACTTAAAGAAAGTAACATGAGAAGTTTGACTTCTAACGCGTGTTGATTTTGGGGGGGGGGGGGGGTGCAGGTTACTGTAAATATTTTGCAATACATAATTTTTATTTTATTTATGTAAAAAAAAAGTACAGGGTACATTCTGTAGAAATTATACGACGGTAGGCCTAGAAGGTAGAAATAATGAAATAATGGTTTGACTCTTAAGCATTCATTTTTATATAGTAACGTTACTTATTTTTGCTTAAAACTCTAGAATCAACAATATGCATCGATTACTGATATATAGCTTTCCTGTTATTCTGTGTATCGAAATTTCGGAATATGTACACAAAACTAAAAGACGATTCTATTAAATTGAATCGGATCAAACAAGTACGCACATTGAAGCCTTGAATATAATTAGGCCTGTTTGCACATATGTTTCAGAAAATATAGATAAGTGTAATCCAAAACTATTACCCAAATCCGCCGGTCTCATGTCGATTTTATACAAGTTTGGTCTTTCCTCTCGAGTTCGAGTTACTTGAGGGTCCGGGATAACTTTTACAGGACAACAAACTATTTCGACATTTTGAACAAAACTACATCGATCTCTAATTATGCCTACTCTTCTTCTCTCTAGGGTAGCTCTTAATACTTCTGGGCAACTTATAATTTTTGTGCATACTCCGACTTGTCCATTGGTTAGCTGGCATAGCGTTCCTTCTGTGCCATGAAAAGTTGAGAGTAAAAAATGTTATGTTAAAAAATAATGTTTTCGTAATTATCTTAACTTATTTTTGTTTTTATTATGAAACACGATGATGCATGGTAATGAGCTGTTAAAGTGTTTATTCATTTTCATTCCTTAAATTTTGAGTGATAAGTAAAACCAGGAAAATCTTCAATTTAAGATAGTACACATAAAGTTTGATACACTTAAACCTCGATTTTATGGGAGGCATTCTTCATTAAAATCCATGTCAATCAAGGTCAATAAAATTGAGATTTGAGTGTAAAAACTCAATATACAGACCAGTTAACTGTAAAAAAAACTGTAGTGGACGATTCCTGGACTAATTATGGGTAAATTAGAGTAAATGGGGTAATGCTGTGAATTGACTGTAGCGACTGAACTAATGAAATAATTTACTTGTCTTCAGTAAAGTACGTGCATTGTAACAAAGAATTTTCATGTATGTAAATGCGGTTGTAGTGGTGCATCACGTTTCATAGTTATTGCGTTATTGTTAAAACTCGAATTTCTATCAGTGACACTTTTTTTGTTTGTCTCCTTAAAAAAGCCGTACATTTTTCGAAAAATAATATCAGGTGAGTACTTTTCCGAGTGAAATTTTCCGCTGAACACACATCCGGTGCTAGTTTGTTGATAATTTCGATTGTAGTTGGTATTCCGAGGGTCTAATTGACAAAAGTGCTTTGGAGCAATGTTGTGAATACGCTTGGGGCCCGTGCCATTGTCACAAAATCACAAGAACCGAACTATGTAGGTGACGAAGATACTGATGAGGTTATTATCAAGTACAGAGTAAGCGTCACCGTTTAAAAAACTTTATTTTTATTGATGTTTATCACATACTCCTATTTTTGTAGTTGTTTTCGTTTTTCGTGTTTGTGCTTCAGTTGACTCCTTGCAAATACCTAGATTCTAGTTTTTATGTTTTTGTGTTCTTTTCTTATAACGTTTGTAAATATTACCGGCATATTTTAGTATGTTTATTGCAACCAGAAAATCATTCACAAAATTACCCCCCCCCCCAAATTTCAAAATGTCAAAAAAAAAAACAACTTTTCGTTTTTCGGTCGTAACTTACAGCCATTATTATCTATAAAAATTCCAAGCACGTCATAACCTAGCTGAAGTGTTAATTATTTTCCTATCCAACGAATATTCATTTGTCAAAATCGGTTGAGAAACATGGGCACACGAGCTCTTCAAAAAAACGTTCACAACATTACCCCATTCTACTCTACTTTCTATACAGTTGCATGAAAAAATTTTCATACTTTCAAAAGATTACAAAATATTATTTAAGTGCAGATGTTTTCCCATGCATCTGTATGGAAAATAATTCGAAATTTTGAAGAAAAATGTTAAGTTTCTTAGAGTATAATAATTAAAAATATATGATTATAATAACCAAAAATAAAGTATTAAAAATTGATATCACTAATGATAAAATATTTATCAAAAAGTTCTACAATGTGTGTGAATTTATCAAAAATTAATAAATGATATTAGATATAAGAACAATCTAATTACAATAGTTAAGTAGAAATACTTACCATCAAGTTCATAAGAGGCTGTGAGTATATTATGCCTTGATATAATGTGCAATATGTATAAGATTGAGAAAACAACTTGTTTCATTTTGAACACTATTTGTATATATATATATTTCAATGATTTATTCACAACTGCGGAGAACTGCAAACTCTCTACGGCAGAAGACGTTGAAGCACTAAAACAAATTAAGATGCAAATTCTCAAGCAGCCTGATGAATTGATTGACATACATCAAATTTTATTCTTAGTTTTTAATGAGATCGTTATCAAATGCTTTAAAGAAACTGAGTTATGTATAAAACACATCGTGTCTAATTACACCGGCGGAAAAGGAAAAAATAACGAAACAAATAAAATAGCTAGGATTTGGCGAAAATTATACGCTGTAAAAAAAATTTATGGTATTTTTCCCATACCGGTATTGGAAGCAATTAACCCATTCCAAGGATAGTAATTTTCCTATACCAGCGTATAGTAGCTTTACTGTATATTATATATATAGTATTCACCATACTTCAGTATAGTATTTTTACCTCATTCGATTGGTATATTGGTATATGGGATTTTACCCTCCTCCCCTTTTCTCCCTCTCCTCCCCCCGTTGTACCGTCATTGGTGACTTAGGGTATTTTCGTCTATCTTTGTCTTGAGGGTCGTCGTTCCTTAGTAGGAATTATTTTTCTTTTGAATCTGAGATTGCGCAACTTCTCCCCAGAGTTGCCGCCTCAGTTACTGCAGCTTGATTTGAGAGGGACTTATTAGCGGTCGTGATGCAATAACTCCACGAGATTATTTATAAAGAAGAGAGTTATGATGGCACTTAAATCACCCACGTATCACGTGACTTTCAGCTCGTCAATTTTTACCAAACGTCTGGGAACATATCGTGGGCTTACAGTAAATAGTAGGAATTTAAATATGAAATATTGCTAAATTACTTTTTTAAAAAACTGCAGTTTTTAATGGGAATTCGACCCGAAATTTTTTTCCGTGTAGTAAAATTAATATATTATTTTTTACTATACGAGACATTGAAAAAATGCATAAGCAAAATACAGTAAATAAGCAATGGTCGTAGAAATGTGTCGAATGAAGTATAGAAAAATGCAGATTTTCGGAAATTTACTATACCGGCATGGAAAAATTTACCAGCTTTTTTACCATTCAGTTAAAAAAATTAATGAAAAATTTGTTGTGCTTGGGAAAGATATTTTTAGTACAGCGAGAAGGTAAAAATAATATTGCTCCATAGTAAAATTACTATATTGTGACGAGCCGCGTTTCGCTCGTCTATTTTATTTTTCAATCAGTTTACTCATATTTTATTTGATTTCTTTACTTTTCTACATATAAAAACACTTTTGAAACGTTTTATTTTTTTCTATCATTGCGACATTATATTAGATTCACATGGATGGACCAGATACGCTAGCCACGACTATGATAACGCGCGCTGGATATCTGTTCCAAGTCTTAAACAATCAACCTTGGTGTCTACGTGACTTTTCTATACTTTTGACCTTCTTATTTTCCCTCGCTTTTTACCATTTTTCGTGTATAAAAGACCCGCGTTTTAACTTTTAAATTGGGCATTCGTTTTGCAACACCCCAGCGTTTTACAACACCCTGCGTCAAACGACACCCTGTGTTTATCGACAACCTGCGCAGTGTGCTGCAATTTTCTTCTGCCGTACTACAGGCAATAATCAACGTTTTTTCAGCAAGTTAGTATTAACTATAAAATATTTTAGTATTAACTATAAAATATTTATAAAACAGTTTTCTCTTCTCGAAACTTCTTGGTGTATCATAATTCATTTATTAATGCCACAATGGGAGCGAGAGTGATCTTGCGCTGTTGTATCCAAACGCAACCCATTGATGCAATTAATATTTAGAAAAGGGGACTGCGAGAATCTTTTGAAATATAGTCGTGCAAATCAAATTTTACATCAATTACCTGTCTATGTTAGGAATTAAATTCAGATCAGTGTAGGGTGACTTTCTATGAATGGCCTATAAGAAACAATTGATTTCAGAGTGTTGATGAAAATAATAAACAATCTATAATGAAATGATCCATGATGAAATGCAACGGTTTTTCTGAATATAAATTACTTTGAACGAAATGATTTATAAACAATTAATTTCTGAGTGTTGATGAAAATAATAAATAATCCATAATGAAATGATCCATGATGAAATGCACGGTTTTTCTGAATATAAATTACTTTGAACGAAATGATTTTTAAACAATTAATTTCAGAGTATTGATAAAATGATATGAGATAAAAATTAATGGAGGATGAAATTCAACAGTTACTGAGTATAAATTAATTTAGAGGGGAATAATTTCGATAAGCAAATAAGAGATAGAATTCAATTTAGACAGATTTCCGACCAGGCCTATCAGACGGGCGTGGACTTAGTACAGGCCATGCGAAGTTCAGGGGTAGTAGAAAAAAGGAAAGGGATCGAAGAGACTGCCAAACATTGCCAGGACTAAACATTTTCATGTAATCTGTGAACCAGAACCTTGTGAAAAGTACGTTTAATACAAGTCAACAGTTGACATTTAAAGAATTCAAATCTTTTTATTTAACCTTCTCCTTCAAGACAATTCCCCGAGTCCTTTATAAATTACGAGTATGAGGGTTCTTTTGGGCGGTTGTCCATCTAGGGTCCTCTCTGTTCGAGCTGAGTGAGGGGGAACTTCCACGCAAGACTATGTCTCAGGGACAACGTTGAACTTCCGCTTTGTTTTCAGTAACTCGCTCGTCACAATATTTATCTTTCACATACCAGACACAGAAAGAATTCATGAAAAGAGAAGTAAAAGTCCTATGGTCGAAAAAAATTCTATTGCGGTATAGTAAATTTCGAGGTATAGGAAATTCACTACACTACGTTATGGAAAATTTACAAACTTTTTTTACAGTGTATAGTTAATAAAATGGAAAACTTGCTGATTAATTACTTAATATTATATAGTTATTGAGTTATTTTAGAGTTATTCATTTATAACTTCATACTCTAAATGATATTTTAGTGCACTATTCGGTAAAAGTGAAAGTCTTGCAAATGAAAGTAAGAAAATTAATAAATTATAATTTATATCCTAAACAAAATTTTTTCAATGCATAAGAATCATTCCAACAATAGTTCAATTGATGCTCTTAAAAAAAACAAAAAATTTATCACGAAACAAATGCATTTCGAGAAAAATAATTTCGGAATATTTATCTTTTTTGGCGTTGACACAAATAAAAGCAGCAAAAATGTATGTAAATTATATCGAAAATACTTTCATCGTTGCAAAATTGTGTAATATTTATCACTTTTACAGCAGTTGACAAAATTTTTTTCATCGGGTAAACTGGAATGTGAATTGAATTGAAAAATGTGATGAAGCGAATTGCTCCATCGGCTCAGAGCTTGTGGGGTGAAGCGCGGGTTGCGGTAAGGAAGGAACGGACGCAACCGCCCGAAGCGCTATCTACGTCTTGAAATTTTCGTCTCCACCTCATGTGTACAGCGAGGGCTATACCGTGACAGGGGGCTGTTTTACTGAGAAGACTGAAGACTTTTGAGTTTTAAGTAAGGTTGTATTACCGAGTCAGACTCTTTTCAGCCTTCATTTCTGTTAAAGAGGCTAAAAAGGAGGCTGCAGCAGTTGAAGCTCATTTCAACCTCCAATTTTTATAAAGAGGCTGAAATGGAGGTCAGATTCTTTGACTCGGGAATTGTCTTAGGTATAAGATTTCAAAAAAAGGGGGTCCTTCTCCTCAGCTGAGAAAATGCAATTGGTTTTGCCAATAGCCTGTCCAATTGGTAAAACCAATTGACAAATTGGCATTTTGCCAATTGGTCCGACCATTTGGAACTGCCAATTGGCCCGACGATGGTCCGACCATTGGCAAAGTAATGTTCTGTCCGTTTGGCAGTTGTTGGCAATCATAATCGTCGGGCCAATTGGAAATTCCAAATGGTTGGACCAATTGGCAAAATGCCAATTTGCCAATTCGTTTTGCCAACAAATGTGAATTTCGATTATAAGAGATTGATTATGCCAATTATATATTTGACTTTTTCACCCTCAGTGGAATTGAGAAACATTCCGCCCAATTTTATGAAAAAACATCGTGAAACGACATCGCGTTCCCCAGCGTTTCCGCACGAATATGTATAATCATGCATTATACTTAATGTATCGGTGCTAAACTTGTGAAATGAGAAAAAAAAATTGACTTCCATCTTGTGGATCCCGCAGTAACTACTGGTATGGCGCCGGATATTTAAATATGTGGCGTGGACCGAAGAAAAGTACCTTACAGCACCTGGGCGCTTTGAGAGAAAAACGAGTTTAAAAATAGAAAGTCCCTATGATTTCTACGAACAGGTCAACTTTGAAGCTCAAATTTTTATGCAATACAAAGATCTTACAATTTCGAGAGTAGACTCAATCGATAGGCAAAGTTTTCGACATTCAGAATTATTGGTAATCTCATTTTTGATTTTTGGTGCTGTAAGGTACGTTTCCTCGGTTCACGCCACATATGTCGCCCTCAAATTTGAATATTTCACGCCATACCAGTAGTTACTGCGGGATCCATGAGATGGAAGTGAATTTTTTTTTCTCATTTTACAAGTTTAGCCCTGATGCATTAAATATAATGCATGATGCTTCGTGTCTACTGGGCTCGATGTTCAACTGGTTCAACAATTTATAAATGAAATTGTGCAGAATTAATCTAATTCCACCAAGAGTGAAGTAGTGAAAAAATTATATAATTGCATAAATAATCTATAATACGCAAAATTCACATTTATTGGCAAAACGAATTGGCATTTAGCGAATTGGTCCAACCATTTGGAACAGTTGGGAACAGTGTTGCTAGATCAGTGGTTTTCCAACTAAATGTAGTGGTTTTTTAGGTTGTCAGTGGAAATTTTGGTGGGAAAAAATATTCAGAGATTTTTCAGTGGGTTTTGAAATTGTAAATTACTTTAATTTAACGGCAAATTTCTGGAGATCGAATATAAATCTCTGAACAAAAAGGTCATCAATTTTCAGGTGAAGAAAAATTTAGTGGGAAAAAACTTTTTTATCCATATTTGGTGGGATTTCAATGAGAATCTGGTGGGGAAAGGTTCGGGCCATCTGGCAACACTGATTTGGAATTGCCAATTGGTCCGACGATTATGATTGCCAATCGGACAGAATATTAAGTTTGCTAATTGGTCGGACCATCGTCGGGCCAATTGGCAATTCCAAATGGTCGGACCAATTGGCAAAATGCTAATTTGCCAATTGGATTTTTTCAGCTGGGTCCTGAGATTTTTGAGCAGCAAAATCTAAATGAAGTGATTTTAAACTGAAAATAATCATAGTTAAATAAGGCCTTAGTTTTGATGGTATGAGGGGCCTCACTGGGACCCTCCACCCAAATATTTTCATGTAACTAAATGTTTTTAAGACAGATTTGAACTGAAAATAATTGAAGGTTTGTTTATGTATATCTTTGAAGAATGTATGTACGGGACCGTCGGCCCTATGTTATTATATTACTTTTTATTTTTATTAATTTGGCGTTTCAAATATTGCTTTATAATTATCATTGTTTATTTTATTGTATTCATCAATGATTAATTAAATGATGAATACATAAATGGCAGTTATTTACTTTTTTTTTCATTTTTTTGTTATTGATGTCCAATGCAATTTTATTTTATTACTTTTTCTTCAATGACTATTTATATTTTTGTGTAAATACTCGAAAAACGATTTGATTAATAAAACTAACCTTGTCTTTGCCAGATCAAGAATACTATTAGGTTGATTTCATGTAATTATGAACCTATTTGTTAATATGAACCTCTGCCACTGATCTCTTGTTTGAAGGTACCAGAAACGAGGGCGAACGGGCCAGGTGAATTTGAAATATTTGTCAATAAAAGTGAGAAATGTCTAAATGCTCTAACAACTTCCTGAGTAAAGACATACGTTTTGATTAAATCTTCACAAAAAAGAGTTAGTTGGTTTTCTCTTTGTTCTTACGAGAGAAAAATTTTTTTATTATTTGATTATTTCTTTATACCTGTGACTGTTTTTCATTCGTTGTTTTCTAAAGTTTCACTTTCGACTCTTTTACTTTGCTGTGAAATCGATTCAAAATCTTTACTGGAAATGAATAAATTTAAGAGCCTAATTATCATTATGAATAGAATAAATTTTTTCATTCATTCACAAAAATTCAGAAGAATGCAAAAATTAAGTTTCTTTAGGAAAAATATGGACGATTTGTAGAATTTTTCATCAAAAATATCAAATTTATTGACTTTAGTGATCCTAAAATGTCTATTTTACCGAAATTCACTCCATAGCTATTACATTTGCCTATTACTGAACCTTCTTTCTTTAGTTTCTCATCTCTTTTAGAGTAAATTAGATTGTAACTACTGCTCTAAAAAATTAATGAGGTTTGAAACCCGATTTTTTAGTGAAAAGTTTTGCTTGAAAAAAACCGTTTTTGTCAAATTTTAAGTGAAAAACATACATCCTCGAGTTGCTTATTTTCCAACTTTTCTATAAATCGTTAAAATTTTTCATCTCATTTTCAGTTTGCGATTGATTTTTTCATACAGAAGTTAAAAGATATAAAATCCTATTTATTTAATAACTTATTTTAAATGCAGTGCATCGGAGTTGATGATAATTATGAAATAATTTGTATTTTTTTTTCGATCGATGATTCGATAGTATATGAACAAATTTCTGTCGAAATGAAAAAATCATGTTTTTCGTACTACTCCTTTAGGAACTGACTACGAAATTCTTCAAGGCGAAAAACTTTGAAACCTTTTTTCCATCGTTTTTTTTAGTCCCTAGTGTTCAGAAAATATTGAGTTTCCTCATTCCAAAAAAAAGTTCTTTTTACTTCACTTTTTTGGTAAATCTTCGAGGAAAATTGATCACCTCAACATTATTAACTTTGTGAATTTCAGTTTATTATATCTGTGGCTTCCAGCCATAACCGAGAAAGTCACACAAGCCATAACGTTCAAAATTTCACCAGAATATCATATAAACTGAGCCTTATGGCACAAGTGACTTTCTCGATTATGGCGGGAAGCCACAGATATATGAGTAGGAAATATCGATTTTTTCATCCATTCTTAAGTCTGTATACATTCTAACTCTGTATACAGGGTATCACAAAGTCCACGATACAAAAAAAAAAAAAAAAAAAAAAAATATGGATTTCTCATGTAATTTAAACTTCAAAAGCATTCTATAACTTTTGATAAAATTGAAAATTAAACTACTTGTTGAAGCCTTTACTTTAAAAAATAAATGCGATCTCTCGACAAGTAGAGATAGACTTCACAGACAAAAACTTTGCGAAATTTTCGTAATATTTTTCTGAGACGAAAGATCCTTAGTCATTTTTCACAAAACTTATAATCAAAAACGCCATGCGAGCATAAAATCTAGGAAATCTAATTGGTTAAAACTTGTGATATGCATATATTTTTTTGTTTTCTGAAATTTTCTGAAAAGTTGCAAAAGACTTTTCGACGCTGAAAAATAAAGAGACAATTGGGGAAAAGTTCGGTCCATGAATTCTACTCCTAACTGTTAAGAGAACGCACACGCAGAGAAAAAAATGGGTATTACATCCATGAAAACGGACAATTTCCGACGATCCTTGAAAAAATTATTTTGTATCTATTTTAATAGCTTACACATTGTTGAATTTAACGCTAGAAACACACATATTGTTGTAGTGAGAAGCTGTAACTGCACTTCATCCTTAAAATAGGTGTGACAGCCATTTTTAAAGGATAATATAAAAATTTTCATTTTGATTGACGTGCAATCCATTCTTTTCTCTACGTCCATTTATAATTAAAATTTAAGGTTAAATAACTTTTTTTATTTTGAGTTTTATGAAAAAAAAAAAAAATATGATCATGATATTTTTTTCGTTGCGCAGTTGTCATTTGATACTTTTGTTTACACTTTCAGCGCAATTGTAATCTGAGTATCCTGTTTTGAACTCTGCGTAGAAGTCATTTGATTCCGTTATTTACAGAAGCAATCACTCGATTCTCAAAACCACAAAGTCAACATCTCTGACTTATATCGAGCAGTGGGGATTCGATGGTGACGTCATCATTTCTCTATATAATATCCCCTGATTTTCCTATGATCAGTCAGTCATATTTTTGACATGATCGCGAGTCACTCTATATTGCGTTGCATTCATATGAATGCAACGCAAAACCAGTCCATGGCGTAATGCCTGCCTCAAATTTCTATAATGAATGACGTATCGCTTTTTCGGTTCAAGAGTTGTTAAGAGCTTTTTAATTTTCCAAACGGGGTGGAGTTTTGTGCTCTGCGCAAAACGGTAAGTCATTGTTTGAATCATGAATTTCTGGTGGATACTCGAGATCCACTTCTAGGATGTAACCTTCTCCGGCATCATCAGCAACATCCCACGGAAAATCTTGTTGAAAATTTTCAACCCACTCAAATCCAGCGTAAGGCAAGCATTGTGTCATGGCCCACCCATAAAGGTTATTTACATCATAATACATGAGGTATTTGTCCTCTTCTTGGGGATTATAATCAGTGGCGCAGTAGGGATTGTAGGCCCTGGCGTATCGATCGCCGTATTGGGAGATGCCTCCTCGGATCCCCCGTTCGATGAAGAGGAGCTTGTCGATGTCGGTGAGAAGCTCCAATTCTATACCCGTGTGCTTGAGCATGGCGTCCCAGCTGAATCCTGGTGTTGTATAGTAGTGTGCAGGATCCAGTTCATTGGACGCAAGGCAGCCTTTTCGAAAGTTCTCAAAGACGTCCGCCAGGAGAAGCACGTCAGTCTTCAGGTATAGGTCCGAGTACTCCCCAAGTTACTGAATGTTGAAGGACTGCCAGACTGTCTGAGCATGACTAATAAAGAAACAAAATTTGATAACTCAAAAAATAATACAAAAAAATGACAATGATAATTAAAATAGTTTAATTACCGATAGTTATTGTCGGAAACGCTCTCATCCATCAGGGTGCTGTAGAACGCTTCTTGAAGCGGCAGCTCGGTCGCCTCAAATTTTTCCCAAGAGTCCAGGTACTCATAGGGAAACACTCCTTTCATCATGAGGAGTTTTAATAGTTCGTCGTCGAGATGCGAGTATTCTCGATAGATGATGGTTTTTTTTATCGTCCTGCAAGTACGACGCAAGTTTATCCAGCGATGACGCCATGAACCTGAACGAGTCAATAAATCGCAGAGATATCTTGCTGTCCTCGATATGCTTGATGAAGGAGACGTATTTTTCCATTGTCTGTGGAATTAGGGTGATGCGTCCCTCAATACAGTTGGCGATTTGTTTGATTACAAGATGGCTGTCATATCCGCTTAGATTGTGAAATATGACCTGAAACAAAAAAAAAGTTCAAAACCATTACATTTTCCTCAAGACTGGATTAAGCAAAAAAATTGATTATTAATCATGTACATATATATAAATCAGATTGATAAATTTTAAAATATAATATAAAAATTTTTCTAAAGTGAAAAGAAAGAAAAAAGTATGGATTATAGAGGAAAAATTACTTACCGGAATAGTGAGCGCGTCCTGGTATTGGAGATTGCATTTTTTATGAGCCGCCCCTCGAAACTTGCCCGTAAGATGGCAGTGGTCTCTCACTCTGATTTGACTTTTCAGAGCGGTCTTGCAGATGTAGCAGTCGGCAGCTTTTCGAAACATCTCCTTCTCTGCCGGGGTGAGGGGCTCCATGGGTTTGGGGTTCTTCATCTTCTCCTGGACTTTTTTCGTGAATTTCACCAACTCATCGGAAAACCACTGTGCAGGATCGCAACCTCGATAGCTCGCATAGCGAGATTGTCCTTCATTGAAGCTACATTGGACGTAGTAGCCAACGCTACAGGCCTCGTGAACTTGCACGACTCGAGTGTTTTTCTCTTTGTCGGGAACTACTTTTTTCAATAAACATTCAAAATCCGCGTAAACGACGTAAGGAACTTTGATATTGTTTTTATGATTGTTGAATTTTAGTATATTTTTGTTGGGAGCAGGCAAATTGACTCTACATGTATTCGCTTCTTTACAATCAATTTCGTGGACATTCAACTTATCAGAATCTCGAAAGTAGTGAAGACACCGGTCACAAATCCAATGTTTTTCCTTGTGTTTAGAAAGCTGACTGCTTACAAGTCGAGAAAGATCTTTAATCCAAACATAATGGTAGCGGAGGAGTTCGCTCTCATCATCTTCATCATAATGATTTTGTATGAGAAGTAAATTTATATGCCTGTCCTGTTTTTCTTTAGTAATATGTATAGGAGCGACTGTAAAATCTTTGTTTTTCAAAAGAATGTAGATATTTATGGAAATTTTTTTGAGCCTTTCAAATAAAGGAGCCTGCTTTGGCATAACGGGAAAATAAATTCCTTCAAAGTTTAGTTCTCCATCATATTTTTTGTAATATGAAAGGCGTCCCGGGTTTTTCACATTTCTTTCCACAGGATGCAGCGCCGAAATAATAGCCCATTTAAAACACTCATCGTCAATATTTTGAATATTTACACATGCCTGCTTTCGTTTTATTGGTCCTGGTAGCTCGATGAAGGAACTTGCTCGCATAGGATTGTATTTGTTTATATGCACACCGAGACTCACGATCCGCCGCAGCGTCCATCCGGATCCTTGGTGTTGAAACTCTTCGATCTTTCTCAACAAGTGATCCCTGACGTTGGTGTCGAACCAGGTGTTGAGATCCGTTGTTTGGGTGATGCTGACGCCACAAATGTGCGTACTTGAGTACATTGTGTACTCAGTACATGAAAAAGTTCAGAGTACATGTACTCGAGTACGATCCGAGTACCCAAATACATGTACTCAGAGAGGTCCGAGTACTCGAGTATTTGTACTCGAGTACGATCCGAGTACCCAAGTACATGTACTCGAGTACTCAGATCTCTCCGAGTACTCAAGTACATGGACTCAAGTACTCAGAGAGGGCCGAATACTCGAGTACACGACTCGAGTACAATCCGAGTACTCAAGTACTCGTACTTGAGTACATGCACTTGGAAAGAGCCAAATATTCAGCCAAAACTTGATCACATGTACTCGCGCGTACTTATGTATTCGTGTAGTCGTGTATAAGGAGAGAGCTGAGTCCTCGAGCACAAATCAAGCAAGTTAATGAGTATATTTAGTATTAACTATCCTTTAGGAACAATCTTGATAAATTTTACAAAAGATATGTGCTTTCCGAAGTTCTTTAGTTCGTTGAACAAAAAAAATTGAAAATTGTTTTGCAAAATTAATTTGTTAAAACAATTTGTTTTCTTTCACATGGTATATGTTCTTTACATAGTTTTGTGTCACTAAATAATATTACAATTTGACATTATTTATGCGATATTCATTAGTTTAAATGAATTATCGTGAAATTATGTTTCTAAGAGATAAATGTGCTTTTCATAGTTTTTCAGTGCTCTAGGCACGAATTTGAACAAATTTTCGCAAAATTCGATTGTTCAAATGATTTGTTTAAAAACATAATTGAAAAATTCCGCTTTTACAAGATAAGTGTGCTTTTCATAGTTTTTTATGTCGCTTAACAAGAATTCCATTTTGCTTTTGCAAAATTTATTTGTTTTCTTAATTCGTTTGAATTAATTATTGTAAAATAGTGTTCATACGAAAAGCATGTACTTTTCATAGTTTTTCAGTAGGCTAGGCACAAATTTGACAAAATTTGTGCAAAATAAATCGTTTGAACAATTAGGTTATATAAATTAGCTGGAAATTTTTCCTTCTTTGAAACGTATGTGCTTTTCATAGTTTTCTGCGTCACTTACCAAGAATTCCACACCGCTGTCGCAACATTTGTTTGCTTGAACAATTCGATTTAAAAAATTATCGTGAAATAGTGTTCATACGAGATATATGTGATTCTAACATTTTTTGTGTCGTTGAACACTGAACTAATTGTATTAGAAAATTTTTCAAATTTTGTACTTAAGTCTAGCCTCGAGGGTTCGCACTAGCCGGTATAAGCACGTGCGAGCTTATGTGAGTCCACGCTAGCCGTTGATGAGTCCATAGAGGCTGAGTAATTGTGGATGCCTGGTCTACATAGTCCACGACGGAAGTACTCGGGATTCGAAAATAAATTTAGATATATAGGGTATATCACAAACTACGGAGGATAATTTGCCTGATATTCTTTCAGATTTTTCTAAGACTAAAAGTCCTTTGCCACATTTTACAAAGCTCCAAATTTAAAAAGATATTCGAGTTAGAAACTGAATAAACGCGCTCCTCCGATGAGCGGGGATGAAAGCCGCGCACTAAAGTTTACCGAAATTTTCTGCATATTTTTCTGAGTCAACAAGTTCTTTGCCACTTTCCATACAACTCAATCAGAAAAGATAATCAAGTTGCAAATTTTTACCAATCAGATTTATTGAATTCAAAACTCGAATATATTTTTTGATTTTAAGTTTTTTCGAAAGTGGCAAAGGACTTTTTGACTCAAAAAAATATGTCGAAGATTTTGGTAAAATTCGGTCTGCGGTTTTTATCCCCACTCGTTGGAGGAGCGCGTTTATTAGTTAAATTTTAAAAGTTTTGTAAAATGTGGCAAAGGACTTTTAGTCTTAGAAAACCCGGAGAAAAGTCAGGTAAATTATACTCCGTAGTTCTTAATAAATCCTGCGGAAATTCAAGTAAAAATATATAAATTACATTTAGTTGAACCATAATAATATTTTGTCAAATAAAACGATCAAAGTATTACATTTTGAAAATATAAGTTATTTGAATTTCATTATTCTATTAATTTTATTAAATCATTTATTTAGTCAATTCATTTAATATACAGTAGTTTCGAAAGAACAATAAAAATATGTATTCATGTTGTTAATCAGTTAATACCACGGCGTTACTCTGATTACCCTGATTCAAAGGTGTCGGTGCAACAACCGCCTTTGGCGCGTAAAAGCATCGTTCGTCTTTTATTTTCAAATAAAATTCAATTCGAAAACAAAAGACATTCACGATACTTCCGCGAGTCAGAGGCAATGTTGCATCAACACACTCATTATTGTGCGGTTTAGTTATAGTGCTTATAAGCTTTTGTAATAAAGTATTGGAGTCGAGTACATGTTTCTTTGTCATTTATTTTAATGCTCCTTAATTATACTAATGCAGGAGTGCCAACTACTGTTCCAAAACTACAACAGTAGTTTTGGAACTGTTTAGCAAGTGAACTAAACAATTTTTCCAAAATTGTAAAAATTTTTCATCATTTTGTAGGTTTTCAAGAAGTGACAAATTTTTCGAATTGCAATTGCGCAATATTTTGTATTTATAATTTTGTTCAGAATTTTCTAAACCCCAAAATGCTGTAATACTATTAAAGTTCCACAATTTTTTAGACTCGTGCCATGTCTGATACTTTTTTACTCTTGAACAGTTTTTGGGTAATAGTGAAATTTCAAATCTTTAGAATTTTTTAGTAACTTAAATTTCCCATATGTTATGAAATGTGTAACTTCAACAAAATTTACAAAACTTTAAAAGTTTAAACATGGTTCGTATTATCCTGATTTGCATTAATTCTTAAATAAATTATGTATCTGATCAGAAACAATATTATTAAAATTTTGTGTGTGTATGATGTAAGAAAGTAATATTTATTTCTTACCTAAAAAAATTTTGAGTGCCAAATTTTTATTATTGTGTTGCGACAGCGATGTGGAACTCTTGGTAAGTAACGCAGAAAACTATGAAAAGTACATGCTTTTCGTACGAACACTATTTTACAATAATTAATTCAAACGAATTAAGAAAACAAATAAATTTTGCAAAAGCAAAATGGAATTCTTGTTAAGCGACATAAAAAACTATGAAAAGCACACTTATCTTGTAAAAGCGGAATTTTTCAATTATGTTTTTAAACAAATCATTTGAACAATCGAATTTTGCGAAAATTTGTTCAAATTCGTGCCTAGAGCACTGAAAAACTATGAAAAGCACATTTATCTCTTAGAAACATAATTTCACGATAATTCATTTAAACTAATGAATATCGCATAAATAATGTCAAATTGTAATATTATTTAGTGACACAAAACTATGTAAAGAACATATACCATGTGAAAGAAAACAAATTGTTTTAACAAATTAATTTTGCAAAACAATTTTCAATTTTTTTTGTTCAACGAACTAAAGAACTTCGGAAAGCACATATCTTTTGTAAAATTTATCAAGATTGTTCCTAAAGGATAGTTAATACTAAATATACTCATTAACTTGCTTGATTTGTGCTCGAGGACTCAGCTCTCTCCTTATACACGACTACACGAATACATAAGTACGCGCGAGTACATGTGATCAAGTTTTGGCTGAATATTTGGCTCTTTCCAAGTGCATGTACTCAAGTACTCGTACTTGAGTACTCGGAGAGATCTGAGTACTCGAGTACATGTACTTGGGTACTCGGATCGTACTCGAGTACAAATACTCGAGTACTCGGACCTCTCTGAGTACATGTACTTGGGTACTCGGATCGTACTCGAGTACAAATACTCGAGTACTCGGACCTCTCTGAGTACTTGAGTCCATGTGCTCGAGTACTCGGAGAGATCTGAGTACTCGAGTACATGTACTTGGGTACTCGGATCGTACTCGAGTACATGTACTCTGTACTCAGGTACTCATGAGTCGTACTTTCGCACATCTCTGGCTGACGCTGCGAGTTTCAAGTTTTTTCAACCCTACGACCTCGACATCGTTCTTTAGAATGCTGAATTCTCCGTCCAGGGAAGTGTAGACTTTCAAAGCATTTTCGGTCTTTAGACTTTCTTCCACTTTGGTAACGTAATATGACGATAACGAAAATTTCTCGGGCTTCCAACAAAAACTTGGTAATGTCCAGGTGGCGTAAGTTGATTACGACGCCCGTGCGGATGTGCGTCTTGAAGGCGCTGTTGAGATCTTCCCATTTTGTAATCCAGCTCCAATCACGAGTGAACCGCGCAACTGGATTATGTAACTGCGTAGTCGTTGGATGGCACGCGCACATTGAATTTTCACTGCACTCGAGCTATTCGCACTCAATTCACGCAATTCATCGATTTGTGTTATAGCGTCATTGTTCAACACTGTAGGATCAACAGCACCACCCCGAGTCAAAATTCGTTTTTGCGCGTTAATCAACTCGTACGCGGCCTTGAGTTTCGATCCCGCCATTTTTCGAAAATTAAATGTTACTTTGCGCTCTTAAGTTCGACACCTTGATAGCCATGTTGGTAGACTGACGCTCCCGCTCGAAAACGTCGTATTTATAGATAGTGATGGCGCTGCGATCGCGCGCTGTTGCTATGCGTGCTCAAGGTTGGTACTGTTTCCATGGCAACTCATGATGAAGGTTGTCGAACCTGCGCACTGTTGCCACGTCTATCGTCACGCACTGTTGTCACGTCTATCGTCACGCACTGTCTAAAAATTTCCTTTAAATAACCCCGTACACTAAAAATCTTTCCAAGATGCGATAATTATAGAGTGACTCGCGATCATGTCAAAAATATGACTGACTGATCATAAGGAAATCAGGGGATATTATATAGAGAAATGATGACGTCACCATCGAATCCCCACTACTCGATATAAGTCAGAGATGTTGACTTTGTGGTTTTGAGAATCGAGTGATTGCTTCTGTAAATAACGGAATCAAATGACTTCTACGCAGAGTTCAAAACAGGATACTCAGATTACAATTGTGCTGAATGTGTAAACAAAAGTATCAAATGACAACTGCGCAACGAAAAAAATATCATGATCATATTACATCTAGGACCGGAAGTCTTTTTGTACACAAAGATAACAAGAGTCATAAATTTGACGCGTTCAAAGAATGCCGACTTGTAAATAAATGATTACAGTGCTGGAAATTGGTAACGAGATTAAATTACATCTTCGAGCTAGCGACTTTTTTAAAAAAAGATTCGGATGGCATTTACGCAGCAATTTTTTTATACAAACATCCAGACCTATATTGAGCTATGATCAAATTACATTTAAACAGAGGTACCCAACTCTGTAAGCAAATGGAGCAAATCTTATCTTGGTGTCATATTTTTAGAAGTTTCATAACATAAACAATTGAATGAAATTGGCTTATGTTCGAATTACATTTACAAAGAGAAACCCAACTCTATAAACAAATGGAGCAAGGCCTATCTTGATATCATATTTTTAGAACATTCATAACACAAATAATTGCATAAAATTGATTGATCTTCGAATTACATTCACGCAGTTTTATTCGAACGTTTCAAGGTCAAAGCTTGGGAGTTAAAACTTGTCATTATGACGTCATCGCTTAGGAATTCCACACTGCGAGGATTATCAAACTATCACTAATAAAAGTTTATTATTTTCTACAAAAATGTATTATTAAGGAAAAAGAAATCAACTTCTCAATCCCGTAATATTATTCACTTGCTATCAATAGATTTTCGGAATAAGTTTCCAATATAATTGAATTTTTAAAGGAATATTTCGTGGGTCCACAATTCCGTTCTTTTCAGCGGCTTAAAGGATAAGGCGGCGTAGTGTTTATGAATTCGCGCGGCTGGTGATCGTTATCTCCCCTAAATATCTATGATAGATTTAAAGGTAAGTATATTATTTTCAAGTTCGTAACTACGAGACATTGTTTATCAATTCGTCATAATCCACCATTTGATTGAGGGAAGTTTTTCTCTAGGTGAGGGAAATATGTGGAAAAGAGATACGTAAAATCGAGGAATATGTATGTGAAACCGGGGGAAAATGGCGGAAAAACACGAAAAATAAGAAAAAAGCTGTTGAAAATCAGTGTAGAAAATCAGATAAAATAGTTGTAGGAAATCCACGAAAAAATGAAAAATATATATACGTATAACAAATATAATATAAACATATAACAGATAAATATAATAAATACAGTAAATGAATAAATATAAAAAAAAAAACAAAAAAAACTTGCACAAAAAAATTGTTTTAAAAAAACACGTGAAATGTAGAAAAATCCCTGTTTTACCGACAAGAGGTTCATCCCTGGTCTACCAACCGGCGCCATCTTGGATTTCAGACGCCATCTTGTTGGGCGCCATCTTGTTTTCCAGCCGCCATTTTGTTTTCTAACCGCCATTTTGTTTAAGGGCATTGTTATAGGGGAAAATCTAGGCGAAAATCTAGGGAAATTCCGGAAAACTCGTGGGGAGGGGATAGACAAATCAGGACGCAGGGGGCGTGACCTAGGGTAGGGGAAGGGTGGACCAATCAGGGCGCGGGGGGCGTGGCCTGGGGAGGGGATGAACTGATCAGAGTGTAGGGGGCGGGGCATATGGGGTGGGGAGGTAGGGAGGCTGGTGGGAGGTCACGCGATGGGTGGAGGAGTGGGGGGTGGACCTGCTTTGTCCATCTACTTGAGAACAATAGAATGGAGGGTTTGGAGCATCGTTTCCGACTTTTAAATTTTGCCTCGGATAATAATGGGTTCTAAAATGAAGACTTATCAATCGATGATTTATCAGTTACATACTCGAGAAAACATTTTTTTTTTAAACAGCGTTGTCTTTGCCAGATCGAGAATACTATTTGATTGATTTCATATGTAATTACGAACGTACTTGTTGATTTGAAAAAAATTTCAGATCATTTTTTAAAAGGTCTTTCTTTTGTTTTCACATGTTTTTATTACAGCACTCTAAATCTTAGGTCAGACCGGCAAATCAATTTGAAAAATTCGTCGATCAATAAGTGAACATCTACACGCAGGCAAAAGAAGATTTTTTGTTGAACCGCCTCATATTTTCTTATCTACTTATATTTCAAAATTTAATTATTAATTACAGGATAACGAACCGACCCAGCGATTAAACCATCAACTAAGTCAGCCTGCACCTGCACACGTTATTCAAAGTATAGAAAACCACAACCCTCCAGATGTAAATGATCAAGCAAAACTTCTGCCACCGATCCCTTGTTCGAACGTACCAGAAATGAGGACGAACGAACCAGGTAAATATTAATTATTTGTCGATAATAGTGAGAGAATTCCTCAATGCTCTGAAAACTATCCGAGTTGAAAAATACATGTTGATTCTACTTTTACACAAAAAACTCCACTGCATTTCTTAATATTCTTACAAGGGGAAAATTTTTTTTGGTTAGTTGAATAATTCCTTATCCCTGTGACTGTTTTTCATTCGTTATTTTCTAAAAATTCAGTTTCAACACTTTTACTTTGCTGTAAACTCGATGAAAAATCTTCATCGAAAATGAATAAATTCAAAACGCTGAGTAATTATTATTCATAGAAGAAGTTTCTTTATCCATCAGCAAAAATCCATAATTGTGCAAACATGCAATTTTTTTATGCAAAATATGGACGATTCATATATTTTTCCATGAAAAATGTCAAAGTTATTAACTTAAGTGATGTTAATATTTTTATTTTACCTAAATTCATTCCATACATATCACATTTGTCTGTTATTGAACCTTCTTTCTTTAGTTTTTTATCTCTGTTCGAGTAAATTAGATTGGAACTACTGCCATCAATAATAAACGAGATTTAAAACCATATTTTTCATCGAAAAGTATTGTTTGAAAGAATAGTATATTTCGTAACATGAGCACATCTGTGCCTGTTGCGAACGATATTTTATGTACCGAGGGCATAGAAAACGCGTTTAGAGATCTCGAGCTGGCATAGAAACGCGTTTAGAGATCTCGAGCTGGCATAGAAACGCGTTTTCTACGCCAGAGGTACATAAAAGTTTTTTTCACGCTTTTAGTGTAAAACAAACATTCTCGAGTTGCTTATTTTCCAACTTTTCTATTAATCGTTAAAAATTTTCATCTTATCGTCATTTTGCGATTGGTTTTTTAATACAGAAGTTGAAAGATTTTAAATCTTATATATGGAACAGCTTATTATAAATTCAGTTCATCGCAGTTAATAATAATTTTGAAATAACTTATATTTTATTTGCGATCAAACATCCAATAGTATCTAAACGAATTTCGTCCGAAATAAAAAAACCGTTCATCTTTCGTACTATTCCTTTAGTAACTGACTACGGAGTTCTGTGACGAAAAAAACTTAAAACCTCATTTTCGCCTTTTTGTTGAGATTTTGAGTGTTCAGAAAAAAATTTCGAATTCCTTACTCCAAAAAATGGTTATTTTTAATCAACTTTTTTTGTAAATCTGCTGAGAAAACCGACCACCTGAACATTATAAACTTCGTCAATTTTAGTTAATTATATACATATGAGTAGAAAATATCGATTTTTCGATCCATTCTTTACGTAGATCACGAATTTTATTGAAAAACTTCTTTTGAAGGGTTGAGTGGTCAAATTTGATAAAGTATTGCATACCCAGATTACGAACTCAGCGTTTTCTATGATTGCAGGATAGAACAAAACGAAACTATAAAATTCAAATTTTTAAATTATGTTTTGATCTAAACATGTTTAAAATCTGGGTTCTACGAGACTTGCGTGACATAAAAATATCGTCATCAGGATAAATTTTTTTTATCGTCATATATTTATGGAATTTTATTAAAAATAGTTTCGAATTCACGAATCCCAACTATCCAATTTTTGTATACTCTTAAATACTCCTCAAATTAATCACCCATAATTATCGAGAGCGGGTAGCGGTTGATTACTTCGAATTCTCACTCGGATCTGACACTGAGTGGTCATTTATATCAAATTATTCAGCAATGAAATTGTTTGAATCTTCTAATCGAATGACCACTGTGAATTATTTCCAGATATCGATGAATTTCCGGCCAAAGTTAGGGAAAGCAGGACTACGTTCAACAGCGTGCAGCTGTTGTTCCTTGAAAATCAATTGGGAAAGAAAAAAAGTAGCCCAAAACCTTGGATTGAACGAAAAACAAGACAAGCATTGGTTTCAGAATCGACGAATGAAGGATAAAACCAGACGTTTCAATGGAAATCACACGATGGATTCGAGCAACAATAAAGTCTTCAGACCGTGGGAAGGGCGAGCTCGTAAGTGAAGTTGGGAGCTGCAAAAAACTGAACATTGATGCTTTACTGATCTGTAAAGGCAAATGGATTTCAGCGAACCATTAACCATTAATTCCTCGGTTTTTTTTTTTAAATTTAGAACCAGCTGCGCCGCACAACTCGGTTCCTTTTTGTGAAGTGCCCAATCGTCTACTCGTACCAAATAGATGCCCATATCCCGTTGCTAGCCCCGCTCACATACCTTACAACTATAACTCCTACACGAGTTACTACGCAACACCTGACAAGAGTCAACATTTGCCACCGTTCTGTAGGGCCCCTCATGATGGTCATTTTGTAGCGCCAAGAGTGTCCCCCCAGCGATTGAACTACTCCTTGATGCAGTATGCATCAAGAGAAAACCTGAATGGAAACGCAAGTCTCAACGGGTTTCCTGGATACTATCAACAATCGTTTTTCCGAGACTGGACTCGAGGTATATGCTTCTTCCAACTAGAGAATACTCGGTTTAATATCAACTATAAATGGACCATGAACTTTGTGCGCTGTTTTTTCATTTCATTCCATCTCATGTTACCGTTTTCCTGTTTCAGAGATTTACGCTGATTCTGGAGTCCACGCTGCAACGGCTTATCCTGGATATTCTCCAGCAGCATTTTCTTAAATAGAACACAACTGCCAGTCTGAATCGCAACCTCTTCAAAATTCTGCTACTTTCTACGATGATGATGAAAATGAAGGAAGATTAGTTATTGACGAGACCAATGCAGATGATACCACGAACGAAAGTGCAGCTGATAATCTTGGCTAGTTAATTCCAATTGTTTTTGATAGACGCCTACGTATTTGTGTACACATTGTTGGTGTAACGATAATTGCGAATTGGAAGCTAATAAAATTCGAGATGATTGAAAAAAAGTTTTGGAAAATTTGGAAAATTATTATTCCTTGTAGCTAGTTGTTTTGTTATGCAGCTGGACTCATTTCAAAGACATCTATCATGTCTTGATTTTTGTTATTTAACTGAGAGATTCGCAACCAACTTTCACTCTTTCAAGAAATATGAGAACCATGTCCTGCTCAGAAAAACATCGGTTACTATGCATAAATTAAAAGGTAATTGAAGACGCGTACCTATCGTTAAGCTTTACATATCATTGATAATTGAGGATTATTGAGATGTACATTTACTTATTTTATGAATCGAGAGGATGAAAAATTTACCCTATATCTACGAGATATTAGTATAGCGCTATCATAACAATCACAGTAAATCTTTTTGATTAGAAAGTTGTATAATTAAGGTAATTAAGAGATTATCTACAAATTTAGCAAAGGCTTTGTTAATATCGGTTTAGGTAGAAGGAAGTTCAATGTTTCTTTTAGGTACAATGGCATGCTAGGTAAATATTTTGTGTTATTCTTTTTGTTAACACGTTTTGAGAAAACGTCGTATATTCGATCATTTTTCAAAAGCATTGTAGATAAAATTAGAACTTTCAAAACACTATTACTTTTCTCTAAAAATCCCCCTAAGTTCATGTGACAAAAAAACTTTTCTAATTTTTTTTTTTTTTTAACTATGCGATTAGATTTTTGTAACTTCGAAGCCAGATATTAAACAAACGCCTCACTTTAAAATGATAAAAAGTGATGTATGGCTGAAAATTCAGTCATTGAGTTTTTCTACTCGTGGGGTATATGCATAGATTATTATTATTTTTTTTTTGTAAGTTTTGTCAGCGCTTTTTTTCAAGCCTCGTATACAATAGAGGGCATAGTAATATAACGACATCCAATTATTGACTTTTCATAAGTACACCATCTTGCTACGTTTCGTACATCAAAAGTAGACTGAAGTTATATTTTCAAGTTATTATCAACGTGAAAAAAATGTTTAAATGGAGTTTCAATGTACCTACGGTATCGAATAAATGTTGGTACATCTGCTAGAGCTTAACTGTAACTCGATATAATAGTCTAATGGCATATTGTATCACTTGCTACTTTTTACTTTCAATCGATTCGAATAACACGCCGAAACAAACCTAGTAACCTTTTTGCATCACTTACTGATAGATACTTTCTTTGAAAATTTGTCAAATACTTCTACAAATATCAACTTGTAATTCTTTAAATAAGGAATCTGTTAAAAGTCTCATAAACTGTTAGACTTTTAAAATAATTGTTTATAAGTGTTGAAGCTAGTAATACTGTATTTTGTTGGTTATTTAAAGCAGTTCATAACAAATTTGATTGTTCAAAACTGTCATGCAGTTTCTACAGATTGACAGTTTTCAACATTTTTTAAATTGGTACCATTGATTGACTGTAAAGAAAAACTCTCAAAATGTTATGATATTACAAAGTTGTGAGTTGTTGGATTCTTACAGAGGGGTTATCGGATAAATTGCACGAGTTGAAACACGAGTATGTCCCTTGACACGAACAATAATTTTTTAACGAGAAAATTGAACAAGCGTTTTCGTTGTTTACGTGTATAAACCCAAAGCCGTCTTTCCGAATCGATGAATCGGCCGTCCCTTAAACCTGAAATGAAAATGGTGACCTCGCATCCTAACACCGTTGTTTACCCACGATTTCGTGCTTTTTCATTATAGTAAACAAAAAACATACGATTTTTGATGTGTCGGCTGATTTTAGCAAACATTTCATGCAGATTCTTTGCATGAAAAGTTTGAAATTCGCATAAAAAACTGTCCGTATATTTGACGCAAATGCATTTTTTGAGGCACTTTCTTTCTTACTTCCTTCATAAAATGAGTATACGAAAAACATTATTTCAACAATTTTTTATTCAAACTCAGTAATGTAAAAATTTCTCTAGCGAACACTTTGATCGTAAAATTCTTTATTTTTAAAAGTTCACATTTTCGTTGTTTTGAAATTTCGTCCTTTTTGTAATACACCTTGATAATTTCTAATTTTTTCTGTTTGATATTCTATCATTTTTGAAATTCGTTTGATTCTACGGCATATTTGATATTCGTTGATTTTACGGTGTATTTATTTTCTTAGTTTGTTTATTTTGATAAACGAATAAAATAATTTGTGTTTGGCATCAGTGAATTAGTACACTCATTCCTACTGACAGCGAACATCAATCTGTCTTTTTTTTCTGATTCTAGCATATTAGAATAGAAAGATACGAAAGCATTCGTTATCATCAGGAACTAATGTATATAATAAATTTTCATTAAATTTTCAAAATGACATTTTTTTTCTAGCATTTTTTAGTGTGACTTTGCCAAATCTTTCATTGTTTTATCTTTTAAATTATAAATTTTTGATAATTTTTAATTTTTCTAATGCATGCATGGAGAGGAGTAAACCGGAAACATCACTGCAGGTCGTCTTAACTATTCCTGCGGCGATTTTTTATTGGAGAAAGGCAGTATCTATTGCTGCGCTGGCAGTAATGTGTACTGCGCAAACCGTAACCGTTCAGCGTTTGGCAGTAGAAGGCTTTTCGATCCGAGCGCCGGCGTAGTTTCTGCTTTGGCAGTAATAGTTACTGCCGATACCGTACAGTTTCGACGCGCGCGATTCCATTAGTGCAAGTAGTGTAACCACGTGCGACTGATTTGGTCATACATATATTCGATAGCTGCGCGCGCATCGTAGATCCTGGAATGCGCAGAAACTATGACGGTGAGCCGCAAAAACTATAACTGTCAGCAGCGTAACAGTAAAGATTATAGAAGCGGAACGTCTTAAAGTGTATCATGAAATTTAATATAAGAATTCTGTAAAACATGTGAATATAATGAAAACATTCTAATCCCAAAATATCAAATGTATTGGGATTCGGAGAATGTTTGAATTCAGATTCTAGTACAGGGTGCGCCATTTCTTATGTCGGCATGTAAACATTGAATAACTTGAAAAAAAAACAACCGATTTCTGTAAATGAGGTATTTTTATTTAGTTTGGTCCTTTACAATTTATTTAGACTAGTTTTTGAACACAACATCAATCAAGTGGCCGCCCTTATTGTTCACAGCAAAATATGCCCTTTTTGCGGCGTTTTCCATTACCTTTTCGAGCATCTCGGGTGGTATAGCAATGATTTCGGCACGAATATTTTCCTCAAGCTCTTCAATGGTCTGCGGCTTGCTGGCGTACACTTTACTTTTCAAATAACCCCACAAAAAGAAGTCTGGAGGGGTCAAATCTGGAGATCTGGGTGGCCATTCAATGTCGCCTCTTTTTGACATCAGACGTCCAGGGAATTTTCGTTGCAGAAACTGGATTGTTTGATTCGCAGTGTGGCAGGTCGCACCATCTTGTTGAAACCAGTAATCTTCAAGACCTTTTTCACGCATTTGTGGGCAGACATAGTGAGCCAACATCCACCGATATCGGTTTCCATCGATCGTTTGGTTCTCTTTGAAAAAATAAGGACCAATGATGGTTTTGGCGCAAACGCCGGCCCAAACAGTAACTTTTTGGTCATGCAATGGCGTTTCATGGATCTCGTGTGGATTCTGCGTTCCCCAAATGCGGCAATTTTGCTTATTAACGCCTCCAGAAAGTTTGAAATGTGCCTCGTCGGTCATTAAAATTCGCTTCCAAAAATCAGGTTCAGTATCAACTATTCGAGCGATTGTTTGTCCATATTCCAAGCGACGTGGATGATCTGTAAGCAATATTCTTTGTGTTAATTGCATTTTGTACGGAAACAAATGCAAATCATCTTTCAAAATGCGCCGTAGAGTGGTTCCACTGATGCCGAGATGCTGAGCGCGGTGACGATATGAAACTTTTGGGTTTTGGGCAACGCTCTCTCTGACAGCTTCAATCAGTTCATTTGAACGTCTTGGTCGTTGATGAACGGGTTGTTCGCGATCTTTCACTGTCCCGTGGTCACAAAAATTCGACACCAAACGACGAATAGTGTTGTCAGATGGTGCCTGTTTGCCAAGATATTTTCGACGATATGCTCGTTGAGTTAACACAACTGAACGACTATTTTCAATGTACAAAGTAACTATTTCAGCGCGTTCTTTTGGTGTGAAGCGATACATGGTTGAAATTGTACTGAATTGACGTTTCCAAAACAAGTGAAGTCAAGTAAATCGGTTGTCAAATGTTTAAGTTATTCAATGTTACAATACCGACATAAGAAATGGCGCACCCTGTATGTTCTCAACATTAAATATATGTGCCAGGTATCTATAATATTTATACATAATATGAATGAACTTGGGTTCGGAAGTATATAACCAAGAAAATAATGACAGGAAAATAATTACCTTCTATACATCGAAGACACATTGAAAGAGCTGCGGCGAATGTTTTATCCCAGCTAGAAAGTCCTTTCATCAACTAACATATATTACTGGGAAATAGGCCAAATGAGACAAAAAAACAAGTTTTCTGATTACTGTTTAGTTTTTTCATTTGGTAACACAAAAATTACGAATTTGTTGAAATGCACAAATCATAGTTACATAATGACAAAACTTATGCACTTAAAGCGTCGTCGTCGTCGCCGCTTCGGCCGCTTCCTGGTAAATAATTAAACCTATAAAATGCAGTGCCTCAGACCTCGTAGGATTCATGACACAAACGCATGCTCTATATCGTCATTATAATTTTTCGTATATTTTTCTTCTTTGCGTATGCATATATTTCACATATATATTTTTGCATATACATAGCGCTATGTCGGTTGCCAAAAACTGCACAGAAAAGGCACGAACCGGCGAGAAAATCGGCCTAACTATTTTCATGGATATATATATAAATATATATCCATTCATATTTATATTTATATATATAATTTATGTACTTGATAATATCCATATCATGTTTCATTTATTATTATCAATTTATTCATTATGGATGGAACTTTTTCACGTTACAATATTTTCAAATCCACAATGTAACAAAAGCGACGAATTCATCGCAACATTTTTTTTAAATCTTTATAAGAGAACCGTAGCCTTTTTTTTTTGAAGTTTTCTGGTATGGAAAGCTCGGATCCGAACAAGTTCTATTTATCTTGACAAAAAAAGCGATACAAGATTTTTAAGCAACCTTCAACAGAGATTATTAGAATTTGACCGAATTAGAGTTGACGTAATGAAACCAAAAGATAGAAAAGAGGTCAGAGCACATAATCAGTTGTAAAGTTGATGTAAACCAGATCTGAGCTTTTTGCAAAAACAATGTAATAATTTTGAGCTTTTTCAATTTCATGTCGAACGTGTGTTTTCGCATACTTGTGATGTATTAAAATAATAAATTCACTTACACAATATGAAAATAAAAAATGTGAAAAATTGAACACGGGTATAATCTTGTAAAACGAATGTATACCAAAAAATCTAGAATGCAATATCACAAACCTTGAACTTGAAAAAAATAAAGTAAAACTTAGATAATGTTACTTTTCCCGAATCGTACATTGAAACGAATAAATAATAATTAAAATATCGTCAGTTATAGAATACTGGTAAGTCGCTAAAACCCAAAAATTGCTTGACCTTAAAATGCCAAAGTACGAAAATTCAAGTTTATAGCTTTTTTTCTATACCAATTTCCAAAAATACAAGTACGATTGAAGATTGAAAAAGCCTCTAGTAAAATTTGTTTAATTTACACAGAAATGCAGTTAGTTAAAGAAAGTACATACATATCGACGAAAATTGGGTTGAATTCAATCTACTTCGCTTATGTACAATATCTGCGTTTTGAGTACGTATAATTGTATGACAATTCACTTTAACGTTTTTTATTGCAAACATTTTTAGTATAAATCTCGCACGCAAAGTTCAAGTTACGATCTATAATAGTTTTGGAAAGAAACGATTCATTATTGTCAGCGGATCGAATGGTATCGAATACTATGTACAATATATTATTATAGTACGTAGTAGTACTCAATTCGTCATTATAGTCATGGAAAGCTCGATAGCGTAACCATCAGTTGAATTTCCAACATCCAAACTCGCGAAGCAAGGAATTCGCATTTAACATCTGTTATTTCAAAAAATTTTGGCAGAAAGTTCATTTGAGGAAATCTGATGCCAATGGGTAATTTCATGGGTCATTGTCAACTTTTCAATTCTTTACATTTTTCTTTGTCTTAGTTTTATCTAAGTTTATTAGTCAGATCTGAGGCATGATTTGAATTCAAACTCAATTACATATTTGTATTGATTTTAATTACCAAATGTCGAATTTTTCTTCGATATACTTTTTTCTTTAAGAAAAACTTTCACAAGATTTTTTATACGTTAATCCACTTCCCCAAATGCCCATTTAAATGACAATACTTAGATCAGTCAACTTGCTTCGCTGTTTGAAAAAAAAATCAACTTGACTGAGTTATTATTTTATCCTCTTTATTTTGGCAACTAGACAAGTTCGGTCGTTCACGGAAGGCATCGTGCGGTGCTGCTTATATCGTTGCTTCTCATTATCATTTTTAATTGTTTACATCATGCTCATTTTTTATTTATAAACTCTTGTATTTCCATTACTCATCAGTGCATCAAAAATTATGTGAAATATTTCTCACAATCAGCATTAACCATTGTTTTTCTGCTTTTTTCAACAATATTGAAAGGAGTATGTAGTATAGTGTTGGAATATAACTGTAGGTTGACCAAATATTTACAATATCGAAATAGAACACGCTCTGTTTATCACTTTCTTCATAGTCATGCCGAACGTCAACTTGATAATTTTTTATGATCCAAAAATAAAAAAAGCGCAGGTAATCTAAATAAATATTTCCCTGCTGAAAATTTCCAATTGGGTTTCCAGTTAGTTTTCTTCTATTGGCAAATTTATTACGAACAAACTTACGTTATAAATACAATTAGTTTTCAAAATGGAAATTTCTATATGGAAAACTAATTATATTTGTGACATAAGTTTTTTGTAAAAATCTTTTCAACACAGGACAAACGAATTGGAAAACCAACTGGAAATTTTCAGCCTAGAAAAAAGTGAAATGACGCCATGTCATTTCCATAAATAATCCAAAGTTCATCATTTTTCACTGACATTTGTTGTAAAACTAAATTTATCCTTTTTTGCAAATAACATCATGTGTACTTGGAAATGCACAAAAGGAAACTTGACCCGTGAGCAACCTTGATCAATACAATATTTTATCACCTCTAAGATAGTATTACAATTATACAAAAATATACCTCTTAAGTGTTAACACTAATATAAATGAGTATTATTATGTACGCAGCTTTTTTTCTGCTCTGTCGCCACGAAAAAGACCAAAAAGAAAACCAAGAAAAAAAATTAAAACAAAACGATGCCTGTCGCGAAAAAACCGAAGCTCACAAACGCGCTTTATTTACATAATCACTTATCCACGTCATTTTGTTTTGTTTATTCATTATCAATAACAATATCACTTATCACTTCTCGTACGCGTATAAATAAAAGTGTTGAAATAACCTTTATAAAATACACTCTCGAGTATTATAATTCTGTATAAGCTATAGAATATTCGTAATCTATATATTTTATATATAATTATATGTATTATATACTAGACTGCCTATATCCGTTTGAACGAACAAAGTCATATAAATCGTACTTTGGAAGCATTTTTCTTCTCTCTCGTATATTTCTGGCGAACATTGCACTCCACCGCGTTACCTTCAATTTTGGAAGTGAATTCCACTGATGGTGATACACGTACCGACTCTTATCATACCCCGTCAAATCCTGCTCTACAGTCTGATAACATATTTGAAAATATTTTATTATGCTGTTTTAATAGTGGGAATTTTCTAATTTTAAGTTGTTAACAAATGAATTAATAATATTTTATAAGTAGAAATCTAAGCTGAATATTTGTGCTATTGCTGCAGCTTTTAAGTGGATACTGTCAGGAAAATCAGTAGTAATTTTACTATCTTCTGTAGGATGTTCTCCACTCATATCATGATTGCGATTGAATGCGAATTCGTATAGCACTTCATCATTAAAGAATGTAAATATTTCACATGTGTATGTAAAAATTGACATACCTAACAGTACAGATAATCTCAAATATGAAAAAAGTGGATGTACATTGCATTTTAAAAAAAATCCAGCTGAAATATTCCAAGAATTTTCTGATGAAAGTCACACTCTATCTAAATATGTGACATTTTCGTGTTTGATTCCGTACTGTTAAATTTTGCTATTCACCAATTCAAAGATCATAGACTAAAAAAATCAAAAAATTTGTAAAAAGATTAAAGAATCAACATTTTATTTAAAATAAAACCCAAGACATCATTCTGTGTTTGGAAATATGTCGAAAAGAAATGTCAAATTTCGAAAACCTCATTTGTGGACGTTTCAAGTATGATTTTATTCGAAAAGAATAAAATATTTCATTGATTCAATGAATTTAAGAAAATATTGGATCCACATAATAATGTATGTTTGAAATTTTTTGAATAATAGGTCGTTATTGTTGAAATTAGAACTTATTGGCAAAATGAAGGTTATAATGAAATATAAGTTTGTCATAACTTTTTTCTAACGATGATATATGAATTTATAAGAGGAATCTGTAACTGAAATATTTCAAGATTTTTCTCATGGAAACTTTTGTTAGTCATTGACTATTCAAATGTAGAAAATTACAATTGTGAGTTAAGTTTCGTAATGTTGAACTTTTTTATTTGTTGATTCGAAGATTATGGACTTGGAAAATCAATCATCGAAGGATACAATTTCTTGATTTTTCTAGTATGGTTTTTTTGAAAAAATTTAAATTCATGAAAATATGCAGATGTATATATTAAATTTATAAACAATGATGATATTTCATCTTTGAAATTCAATAGAATAAAATGATAATGAGAAAGTATGTAAATTTAGAATTTTTATTGATTTTCGTATCTCATTACATTTTAAGAATGGTCAACATCGATAAATATCAAAATTATGATATCTAATAATCTTCAGATGCAATTAATAATTACAATTATAGAGAAATTATCGAATTCGAAACTCTCAAGAAGAATTATTAAACAAATTTTCAACTGATTACTAGAATATTCACGTACGTTAGTTCCAAACGTTCGAAAAATTTTTAATTCAACCATTTGAAACGGAATATTTATTTTTTAATATGAAGATTATTCCGGTAGTTTTTACCTCAGAAGAGAATGAAGTTTGTCGTTTAAAATCAACCGAAGTTGTTGCTAATGCCCGAATACATTCGGTTGTTTGGCAACGTTGCAATACAATAATCGACATACACAGAACTATCGATGTTATTTTAAGTTATGATGTTCAGTATCTTCAGTACATATCGCTTTCCTTTTCCAGTTTGACCTATCCCACCCATAATATGCATACACATTATGTCAATGGTCAACAGTCCCTAGTAAAAGTCGAGGGCGACGTTGCCAAGTTTTTATATTTGACTATGTGACATTTTACCTCGTGATTATTTTTTGTGTTTTTTAACAAAATGAAAGTAAAAATCAACTTTCTGGAATTCCTATAGTTTCTCAGGATAGCACCCTTCGATTGTGTAGTTTTTTTACTAAAATCTATCGACCCATTTACATTTCACAGGGGAAAATGCAGCTACAGTTTCCAACTCTCGTAAAAATTAAAGCGTTTTCACAATTTTTCTCAAAAACTATAAAATCCATTTTAATGAGATTTCACATTAAACCTAAGAAGGTTTCAAAAGATTTTACTTGCAAAGTTTCATCGAAATCTGTCGTAAACTGTTTTAGGCAAGTACTACCTTAAGAAATTGAGGATAGTGAAAAAATTCAAAATTTGAAGTTCTCGAGTTTGTTATATATTTGATATGAATATGCAACCAAGAATTCAAATGTACAATGCAATCTGGTTTTAATTTCCAACGCTTGTAAAGTTTGATAGTCAAAAAAGTCTGAAACACAATTTTTGGATTGCCGGGGATTCCAAATATTCGAAACGAAGGAAGTTTGAGAATTTCTAGGATCAATCATTCAAATTGAGTTTTAAAAATTCAGGAATTCCAAAACTTAGTGTTTCAAAAATGTTCAATCAAAGAATTTGATATTCATAAATTTTTGCGATCATGGAAATTTTATAACCCCAATATTAAATGCATTCTTTTATCTATTCAACTCAGATGATTTAATTGAAAATTTGCAATATGAAAATTCCATGTCTTCAATCTGATATTTTTTACTAATGTTTTGTAAAAAATTCGAATAAAATTTCGTTTGTTTCCAATTATTCCGTAAATATTTGCAGTAACGTATTTACACAGCTCGACTGTAGCTCGTGACTTGACGAGGTATTTATTATACTAACCTGGAAAGAGGAAAGATGCCTGCTGTTCGAAACCCGCAGTTTGCGCTTTTTAATGCCCTCGAGAGACAGACCATTTTTCTCAGGCTTCTGAACCTAGGGCTTCTTTCCTCGTTCCAGGTCACGGACTGAAAATCACGAATTCGATAGGTAGATCGCAGGTCAGATCGCCCAACTACTCGGGTGTTTCATCTGTCCTCGTACGCCTTGAACTCGTATAAACATAAGCCATTACTCTGCATATTTTTACAACGTATACGTACTATCGACTTTATTTCTTTTTTCTCCCTTCGTAGTTTTCGGCAATAACGCGTATTAATCGCGTTATTAGCCATTTTTTTTCGCGGGGCGAATTAGAATCAAGAGGTATTTTCAAATTCCAGCAGATGAATTTACCTACTTTATTGTCCGTTACTTCGCTAACCTTTGAGTGTAAAAAAAGGGGTGGGGATGAAGGAAATAAGTAATTAATTATTGTTGTTCGATGTTTTTTTGACGCTTCGAACATGAATCAGTTCCACGCCCCGCGCAACTTACGTACATCATTATATAGGATTTCAACAAATTCATCCACATAGAAAGAGCAGAGGCCCTACACGATAAACTATGAAAAAATGTCTTTTTTTCCATCGGAATGTGCGTTGCGATTGGGGAATTTTTTCGCGGAAATAATAAACATTCATTGTTTGGGTAATTTTTGGTTCACGTCGTATAAGTACACGCGAGATAAATTATAGTTAAGTTTCGTTCATTTTCTATTCAGTCGAAGGAACGGGGATAAATTCACTATTTTAAAGGGAAATTTGGATGAATCGAGGAGTTTTCATTATCATTTTGGCCAAGATATAAAATTCAGACTTCGTGATTGCTTTCTCTTTTTTCATACTTCACTCTTTGATTCGAGTCAGATTCCTCTCTGAAAAATTAGTTGAGAGTGAAATTTCACTACTTTTGAGGAATTTTCCACTCTGAAAAATTGAAAAATTTTTTTTTTTTCCAAGTTACAGTAGAAGTATTTTGACTCGATGTAGAATAAAAATTCACTATACGAAATTTAAAGATTCCACACATGTTAATTTATAACAATTTGGCTTCGAAATCTATATTATAAAAAATGATAAAATTTTCATCAGATGCAACGTGTAAAACTTCAATCAAAGCCTGAATATTATGAAAAAATTTATAGAAAATCATTCAAATGCTAGACTCACAAAGGGTCCACCTTTATGAGTGCGGTATTTCGAGTGATTTTTCGAGAATTTTTGTTGCGAAAAATTATCCGAACATTTTAACAAGTTATACCTTATTTGAAAGGTTAACTTTTCTTTTTTATACAAGAATTTTTTCAAGAGTGTAAGTTGAAGCCTTGTATTTATTTAAAGTGTCGAAAGTGACCTCCTTAAAATAAAATAGCGAATTCGTGGACACGGTTCTACTCGAACCAGTGATCTTGAACATAAAACACAAAAAGAATTTTCTTCGTTCTCATATTCTTGAGGTACTGATAGGATGGGATACAGAGCTACATTTAAGGGGGGGGGGGGTCGAATTATAATAAGTTTGAACTAAATAGTCGAACAACACCATCAACAGGCGAGTCAACATATTGAATAACAAACTGCATGAACTGCAAGTATTAGACTTACCTTATCAATGTTTAAACTCATTGAATTAATTTCAAAACAAACATTAATGTCAATCAAATTTGAAATTTTGCAACCCTGAGGGGAGCGATCGCCCCAGCTACCCCTCTGTATCCACCCCTGGGTACTGACGTAGGATTTTTCTAAAATTCCAAAAACTGAATGAATAGCAGTATTTTCCGTAAATAAAAGGCCATTTTCACCTTTTTTTCGAAAAAATATGCGCTGTTTAATTGCAACAAATTGAAATCCCAAAATGCGAGCTAGATCAGTCAGAACTCAGAATCGGAATTCGTGGTTATCCTTTAAGGACAATATTTTTGAGGTCTGTAGTAAGTTGAAAACGTTGAAAAAAAATTTTGAATTATCGATTAAGAAACAAACCATCATAAAAATTTCTATCCCATGGAAAACTCCTCGAATCAAACATACAATACCAACAGAAACAACCAAATACAATCCATAAAATCAAGTCAACGAAATAAAATCGAAGTACAAACTTCAAAAAATTGCTAAAAAGAAATAAGAGAAAATATTCCTAGCTAAAAACTTATAAAAGTACAAGGTAATAAAAGTTGAATAATTTTTCGAAAACCGATAATACGTAGTTCGAAGTAACGAAAGAACCACGTTTCTCTAAATCTGAATTTGCAAAATCCATTAGATAAACTCAACGTAAAAAATAGCGGCATGCCGATTGTAAGAAGTGGTTCATTTTTCACAATTTCACATTTCGAAAGCAAAACATCAATGTTTCAACGCCCGTCACACTCGCTCTTTCTTTCTCTCTCTCACTCATGCAAAATACAAGTTGGAAATGCTTCGTTTTCGTGAAACTTTCTTTACCTCTCGAAATTCGTAAATATTACAGAGCGCATAAAAAAATTTTCAGAAACAAAGAAAACAACAACAACGTTAAAGTGGAAAAGTGAATTAAAAAAGAAAAAAATAAAACGAAAAATGTGTGGAAAATAATAGAAAAGTAAGTAACAGGCCAAGGCGCACCGATTGGAAAATGTGAAAAAAGCACCAGAGGAAAATGGCAATAATAAAATTGGCATCACGAACGTCGCATCTTATTGTTCCTCCTCGATCGCGCATTACCCATCAGCGAAAGTGGCCAACAAATTTGTACATCAATTAGTTTCATCGTCGTTATTGTCGTCCGTTATCGCGTGTATAGAATAGTTTTTTTGTTTTTTTTTTTTTCTTTCATATATATATATATATATAAATGTTTATCTATTTTTATATAATATATATATAATATATGCATTTCGTTAATAAAAATAATAAAATATTGTTGTGTATGTATATAATAAAATTATTGCATTATGCATATTTGGTACCGTTACGCGTTTGGTAATCATCACTGTAACATTCTTCCAAAAGTCGCCGAACACGTAAGACTTTTGCTGTGATGTCACGCGTTGTCGTTCTCTCTTAAGGTGGGGAGGGGTGGGAGGGAGGAGGGCTTGTCTGTGTTTCGCGTCGTTTCACGTGTGTGTCGTGTTTTCGTGTATATTTTGCGACTGGATAACTTATAAGTAACGTGGATTTGGTCGTCGTCAGCGTCGTCGTCGTGGTCATCGTGGTCATACCTGCAGCGGCGTTGAATTTTTGGGCGGAAGTGCGACGTTTGATACACCACAGTCGTACTATTATTCTCTGTAGGGCTTGCAATAGGAATAGCGATGGTTCATGTGCTGGCTGTAGGAGCCGGAATGGGAAAAGCGCTTGAGGCACTTGGTACATTGGAAGGGCTTTTCGCCGCTGTGCAGTCGTTTGTGCTCGGTCAAGTGGTGTTTGTGCTTGAACGCTTTCGGACACTCTTGGCACTTGTACGGCCTTTGTCCTGCAAAAAAATTTCCTACAATTATTCACGCTATAAAGTTTTATAACGATTTCATTCTTTCTTTACAAACTCGAGTTTTGTATTTTTATGTTGCAGGAACTCCCTTTCTCACGAGGTTCTTTGCAGAGGAGAGTCAGATAAAATGAGCCTCCTTCATATTTGAATAATATTTACTCGTACTTACCAATCAATACACTTTGCTTTATGTTTTCAACCCAAAAACCTAATCATTCACGGTTTTTTGTCTGTTCCATGCGACGATTTTTCAACAAAACGTTAGCGATGTGTACCTTAGGTGTTTTCAATGCAATGTTTAAACGTGCTTTAATTAATGTTTGCAGGGGAGGCAGAAGATGTGAGTATGGTGGGTAGTACTACTCACCTGAACAATTCTGCATGGGTAAAATATCCAAAAATATTCTTGCAAAATATTTAAAAATTGTGTGGAGTTTTCAATTTTTAGTTAAAACTTTTCGATTTTCGAAGTTTTAAGGATTACACGCAGTTTCTGTAGTTTGGCATCATTTCCGAAAATGTCTATGATCTACAAAATATACGTGAATGCATTTTCTGAAATTCTACAAATTTTCATAATTTTTTAGAATTATTGGTAATCTTTTGAATTTCGAATGATTTCTGTTTTATGAAAAATTTTCAAACTTCTGATGGAATAGACTATTCAACAATATTCGATTTTTATATATCTCAATTCTTTCCAAGAATTCCAAACTTTAATTAAAAGTTTCATAATGCGTACCCCAAAGAAAAGAGATGAACACAATTCACAAACTTAATAAACATGTTCTGAAAATCAAAAAAAATGTTGATTCTCCTAGAACTCTTGACAGTTTTTAAAATTTTCAATGTGTTATGATTTTCCGTAATTTTCAAAATTTTTGACTTCATACCAACCACATACCAAACACTTCCACAATTTGACGAAAACTCATGCAACTCATGAAGACTTCTTGTGATTTTACAAAAATCTTCAATTTTTTCAGTTTTTTCTTGAAAAATACAGAAAACCCTACTTAGCGTATTTTAAAGGAATATTAAATATGTATGATAATGAACAGGATAAATAAAATTCATTAATATTTTATAAAATTCTACTGATTTCTCGAATTTTTTCGAAAAGTTGGCATGAGCTTTAGAATTGGAAATGTTTTCCGATTTTTAAAAAAGTTCCTAATTTTAAACGTAATGCGGACTATAAAATTTTCGAAGTATAATCAAAACTATCATATTTAGCAAGATTTTTCTTAGTTTTTGATTGCTACTTAAGTACATACTCCTCAATTTTAATGCGTATGAAGAAATTTGAAAAAATATTTTCATGCATGTCTATTTCGTGGACATACATATAATAATGAACATAATTTATAAATGATGGATTTTTCCTGAAATTATGTAAAAATTTCGATTTTTTTAGGTCACATAATTGACAGTTTTTGGAATTTTGATGTGTTACGATTTTTCAAAATTTTTCAAGTTTTGAATAACATCAAACCTACTATTTAAGACTTGCAAAATTTCATAAAATTTGACAAACTCGTAAAGTTTTTTCATGATTTGTAGATATTTTCCAAGTATTACAAATTTTCGTTGAAAATATAAAAAATATTGCAATGCATATTTTGGAGAAACATAGTAAGAAACACAAATTTACGAAATAATATACATTTTCTTAAGTTACACATAATTTCGGATTATTTTAGATTCATTTTGACATTTTCTACAATTTTCAATGAATTCTGATTTTTCAAAATTTTTAAAATTTCTAATGTGGTACTAACTACTCAAATTTCCAAAACTTTATAAAAATTTGTGCAGCTCACAAAGATTCTTTCCGATTTTGTAATACTTTTCAAGTATTTCAAATTTTCGTAAAAATTCGAAAAAACACTCCGGTGAAAATATGTAGACAAAACATGATTCTCAAAAATTAAATCATATTATCTGAAACTGTACAAATTCTGTGAATTTGCGTTAGTTATTCACAATCTGAAAAATTTACGATTTTTTGAAATTTCAAATTATTCAAAAACTACCAAGAAATTTTCAATGATCATTAAAAGTTGTCCAAGTCAATAGGAATTTTCGTAACGTTTTACTTTTTTTCAAGTTTCACAGCTTTTTATTTCAAAATGTCAAAACATTATCATGCTTATTTCGACAAAATACAATCAGAACACCCCTTCCCAAAAAATGGAGTCATTTACTACCCACCCGGAAAAATCGCGTTCTGCCGCCCCTGAATGTTTCAACTATGTAATGGAGTTTAAAATATGTAAGTAGGTAGTATACTAGAACACAAATTTTTTAATAGTTACAACGACCTTGGGTGAAGATAGTTTTTTGGACGAATTTGGTGTTTCTGCATAGGAAAATAGCTGTAATTTATTTTTCTGAACAAGCGTTTGTTTGAAATATTAAGAGAAAATATGTTTTTAAGCTCTCATTCAGTTATTTAAGGAATAGCAAAAAATATAAATTCTATTAACAAGAAATATACATCTTTTGAAAGGAATACTGGTTACCTTTACGGCAATTAGATGTTTTTGTTAATCAAAATAATAGTTGATGAGTTGAAGGCGTTCGGGGTCGATTTTTATGTATTTGTAAATACATAAAAATCATTTGGTACATTTTTCATATAAACTAGTGTTATTCTGATTCTGTTGTTTTGAAAGCGTATTCTGACGGTTCCATCTCGAAAGACGTTTATGTAAAAGTAAAAAAACTTTGAATTGAATGAAGAAAGATTGGGTTGGGTAAAATTGTTCTCTGCGTGAAGTCAAATTTCCCAAATCAATTTTCTTTTATGCGAAAATGTCTAGAGAATCATGTTTATGTACCTCTGGGATTGAAAACTCATTTCTCATCCAGTTAAAAATCCTAAAACTTGTTTTCAAGCCCTTGGCACATAAAATATCGTACGTAACTAGGACAGAAATTTTATATTTACTCGTGTGATTGTAAATATAGAATTGAAGTCTTGGTTACGTAATATACTATTTTTTACAATGAGATGCCATCAAATGTATTGACAAAAATATCTCGTTCAGGAGAAGTCACCCCTGACTGAAAAGTCTTGCAACAAAAGTTAATTTCAATGAATCATCAAAACAATTTGTCACAATTCGTCTTGAATGTTTGGAATCCAATTTTCCATTATTTTAAATGAAAAACTAGGCAAAATTCATGTTATTCATATAATGCTTTTTTCCTCTTCTCCCATTAATCGCGAAATATACTATTACTTTTCCTCGAAGTTGAGGCGTTTGAGATTCTCTGACAATCATCGATGATTACAGCAATAGTTTCTCGAGATGATAAACAAATGTAGAGGAACAAAAAATGCGTGGCACTCACCGGAATGTTCGTATTTGTGCCTCGTGAGAGAACTGTGCTTGGAGAACGTTTTGTCGCACTGATCACAAAAATAGAGGCCTTCTTGTTCAGTCTCCGTGGTTGTAGGAATGTCTACCCGGCCCGTTGTACCATCATTCTCATTTTTCACTTGCTGCTGCGAGCGCTGTGAAAAATAAACACATATTCAACGCAAAATTTTAGAAGAGTACGTGTAAAATATTTTCAAGTTTCTTCGATAACTTTTGTCGATTTCAGAATGTTTCTAACGATTTTCTCAAATAGTGAGTAATGCATTCAAAAATTGCAAACACATTTCGCGAATTATAAGAAATGATCGTGAAATTCGAGATAAATGTGTGATTCGACGAATTTTGTAAATTTTAAGACAGTTCAACTTATACACCCGAATTGAAGGTAATATTCTACAATTGGCGAGAGTAAAGATTTTCTGTCTTTTTGCAAGCTCTCGAAAAAATAAATGAATTTTTAAAAAATACGAAAATTGTCAAACATTTTGATATAACGTAGAAATTTCGGTGAACTACATGTAATAATCGCAAGTTTTCAATAACTACGAGTACCTTATTGCAAATCACAGGTGATAAACGAAAAAAATTTCAAAGTTTTTTGCGATTCCCAAAAATTTATGTATACCTACCAGTTTTTTTTCGACAGTCAAAAAAAAACGAGGAAATTTTTATCAAGCATTAAAATCGATAAACACAAAAAAACATTTCAATGCCTTGCAGAAAATTTTGCGGACTTCATATAATGATCGAAAAATTCGAGAAAAACGTGTGAGAAAAACTTGTTGATTTTTACGATCATTTTCGTCAGTTACCGAAAATTTGTAACGGTTTTTTTTAATTGCGAGTAATGTATGAGAAAAAATCTAAAAAATTCGATGAACGTGAGAAAATAATTGCGAAATAAGAGAAAAATACATGGTTGAATATATTTTGTAAATTTTAAAAAATCTTGGACATTCTCAAATTGCAATACATGAAAAAAACCTTCAAGTTTCTTTCGGTTCATAAAAGTAAAAATTTTCAGTCTTATTCCAACTTCCTGAAAGTAAGGGTATTTTTCCTAAGCATAAAAATCGGCAAGTCCCACAGAACTTTTTTATGACTCGTAAAAATGTTGGCTACTTTCAATTATAATTGCAAAATTTAAGAAAAATGCGTGATCCAAACTTGTATGTTTTTTCAGTGACTTTTGTAAATTTTAGAAAAAGTCAAACGATTTTCTTCAACTGCGAGTGATGCATGAAACAATCCTAAATGTTTTTTGTGATTAACAAAAGTAAAGATTTTTAGTTCTTTCCCCAAATTTGCGAAAGAATCAGGGAATTTACGACAAACACAAAATAGTATTTTTTGTATCAAGGGGCAGGAACGAGTTTAATGTTTGCACTTTAATGTTCGAGATACGAAAATCAATAAACATTTGCACCACTGCACCACAAAAAATTTCGATGACTAGAAATTTTGGCAAATGACAAGTAATAATCACGAAATCGAAAAAAAAGAGAGAAAAAAATTTCAAGTTTTTTCGATGAATTAGAAACACATTACAATATTCCAGTTAATATTCTTAAATTGTTGGTGATGTTTGTCAAACACATAAAATTTTTTTGCGATTCCCAATAGTAAAGATTTTCAGTTCTCATCCTAAATTCACGAAAAAAAAGTTTTTTTCAAACAGGAAAATCGACAAACATCCCATAATTTTTCGATGCTTTGTAGAAATTTCGGTTTATTTCAGGTATAATCGCAAATTTTAATGAAAACGCATTAGAAAAATTGTAAGTTTTTTCGATGAATTTATGAATTCAAGAAATTTCAGATAATATCTTCAAATAGTTGACGATGTATGTAAAAAACATCCAATGTTTTGCGATTCATAAAAGTACAGATTTTCAGTTCTTTTTCTTAATTCACGAAAAACAAGAATAGATTTTCCTCAATCTCAAACATGAAAATCGACAAACATTACAAAAACTCTTGATAACTTGTAGAAATTTCAGCTTATTTCAAGTGTAATCGCAAATGTCGAGAAAAACGTATGAGAAAAGCTTAAAAGTTTTTTCGATGAATTTTACGAATTGTAAGAAATTTTTTACAATTTCTTTATATTGCAAGTACTAAAAGCACAACAAAAATTTTTTCATCAGTTTTTTCACCATTCCTAAAAGTAAAGATTCTAAGTTTTATAAAAAATTCACGAATAAATAAGAAAATTGTTCCCAAACATAAAAATTGACAAACACCACTAAAATGTTCAATGACTTGTAAAATTTTCAGGAAATTTGAAGTACATAATTTTAAGTTAGCAAAATTCTAAAAAAACGCGTGAGAAAAACTTGCAAGTTATTTTCGACGAGCATGCGAATTTGGAAAATTTTCGAGTAATTTCCTTAAATTAAGAGTGATGCTGAAAAAAACCGTTAAGTTTTTTAACAAAACCCAAAAGTAAAAATTTTCAGTTTTTTTCTAAAACGTTCAGAAATGTTAGAAAATCAATCCTAAAAATTAAAATTGACAAAAACCACAAAATTTGTCGATTACCTGTAAAAAATTAAATTGCAAAACTTGCAAGTTTCTTCGATGATTTCTATACATCCCAAACAATGCTCATCTGTTAATCACCACAAGTGATGCATGAAGAAAACCTTTAAGATTCTAAAACTCTCAAAAGTACACATCACCAATTTTCTTCCAAATCACCAAAAACGAGTAAAATTTTTTTCAAACATAAAAACCGGCAAACATCACAAAACATTTCGATGACTCGTTAAAATTTCGGCTTATTTAAGGTAGGGTGAGTTATCAAGCCTAGGAAAATTCGTTAAAGAAGAACTTGAGAGTTCTCAGAAAATCATTAATAAAATTCGCAATGAGTCACCTTAGAAGAAACGTCGAGGGGGGGAAAAGAATTGCGTCTAGCGTTGGCTGTCGTGTCATTGCCATTTTCTTCGTCGATGACGAGGGGAGAATCTTCGGGGTCATCGGTTTCAAGGGGGACAGCAGCCGCAATGGCAGCAGCAGCAACAGCAATACGCGGTGGCGCTTTTTTGACCTCTTTGGGAACGCAAGGCGACGCGGCGTTCCTTATCAGCGTGTCGTTATCTCGAACCGCAGATATCGCAAGCACCTCCTTTTTCGAGAGGTCCAATGGTTGTTCGATCATCGCCTGGTGTTGTTGCACCGCGATCGGCAACAGGGCCGGCATTTTCGATTCACGACGATCTCGCGCCCGTGAATTTTGGAACCATACCTTCCGAAAACAAAAAAAATGTTTCTAGTGAATGTTGAAATGGGTATAAATTCAACCGATTAGGAATTAACTTTCTACATTAATTGAATTTATATTTATTTGAACATTTCTAAAAAAGTGGACGAATTTTGATTTGTAATTATAAAATTTTTCTAGTTAGGTACATGGGTTTTTTATACCTACATTGTAAAAAATAATAGCAACTTTTTATATTTATCTATGGAAATTTTCTGATATTGTATGGAATTCGAAGAATATTAAAAATTTATTATACCAGTATGTGTCTAGTCAATGTTTATAGTTAATGTTGAAATGAGTATAAAGTCAACCGATGTGGAATTAACTTTCCACAGTAATTGAATTTATATTTATTTGAACATTTCTAAAAAAAGTGGACGAATTTTGATTTGTAATTATAAAATTTTTCTAGTTAGGTACATGGGTTTTTTATACCTACATTGTAAAAAATAATAGCAACTTTTTATATTTATCTATGAAATTTTCTGATATTGTACGGAATTCGAAGAATATTAAAGATTTATTATACCAGTATGTCTCTAGTCAATGTTTATAGTTAATGTTGAAATGGGTATAAATTCAACTGATGTGGAATTAAAGTTCCACAGCAATTAAATTTATATTTATTTGAACATTTCTAAAAAAAATGGACGAATTTTGATTCGTAATTATAAAATTTTTCTAGTGAAGTACATGGGTTTTTTTATACCTACATTGTAAAAAATAATAGCAACTTTTTATATTTATCTATGGAAATTTTCTAATATGTATGGAATTCGAAGAATATTAAAAATTTATTATACCAGTATGTCTCTAATCAATGTTTATAGTTAATGTTGAAATGAGTATAAATTCAACTGATGTGGAATTAAATTTCCACAGTAATTGAATTAATATTCATTTGAAAATTTAAAAAAATAGTGTATATTCATACACTGTAAAATGTGATAGCAACTTTTAATACTTGTCTATGGAAATTTTCTGATATTGTATGGAATTCGAAGAATATTGAAAATTTATTATACCAGTATGTAGAATTTTCATATTTTTAGTGAAAATTGTATTCATGCAAGAGAAAAATCTTGAGCATGTATGAGAATTCTGTACAAAAATATGGAAAATTTCTTACTTCTGAGTAGGATAAGTACTTCCTATAAATGCATTGAAGTGTAATTACACTGTATTTTATATCATATCATATTTAATAGATTGATGATTTATTTTACAACTAAAAGCTTGTTAATATTGCTTTCCAGAAGCGTAGGCTGAGTTTTTGGAGGTTCAAATTCCTATCAAAATTTAGGTAAAGTTATTTATTGTTTTATGTAAGATTATAGAAAAATAAGGTATAACAGGCAAACATTGTAAATACAAATATGAAATGAGAAAATAATGACTAATCATAAATAACGGGAACGTAATTAAAATGATTGAAAAAAATACTAGTGGTAAATAATAAAAATAGGTAAAAATGTTCAAAAACATACTAGCTAAAATCGAAAGGAATTTAAAAACTTTTCTATGTGAGTTCTCAAAGTCTAACTATAAATTCAAATTCATTACTTTACGAACTCAAAAATAAAAATTTCGGCTTCACAAGATTTTTTTCTGAAACGTAATTCTAATTATGAATGTTCGGCTCAGATATTGGAGAAAATATAGAAATTCTACAAACTATTCCAACCTAGTGGAAGCGAATAACGAATGTATAAAAATATTATAATTTCTTTCGAATCATGCAAACACACAAGAAATAATAAAAATAATAAAAATCTCTGAAAGTATTATTTTCTGAAAAATTGTTACAAATACCTAAGACCAATAAAACTTCGAATCCTAGAGCATCACCAATTCTGTAAAGCGTTCATACAAATACCAAAAAACAAGAAAACAATACAAAATTTTAGAAATACTCAAAAGTAACGAAATTCGACAAATTTCTAAAATTCTTATAATTTATGAAATTGCTGTTTTCTAAAAAATTTCAACAAATACCTAGGATCTATTAAACTTCGAATTCTAGTAAGAGCATCAAGTTTTGTAACAAGTTTATAGCAATTTATGAAAATATTAGAAATCTCTAAAAATACAGCGAGAAGCAAAAAAATCTCGGGAAAAATAAAGAAAATACGAAAATCAATGAAACACTTGAAATATGTTTACAGACTTCATTTTTCCAGAACTCCGTGAAAATACTAAATATTAATAGAAATTTGAATTTTAGCGCATCGAATCCTGAAAAAACTATATATAGCAAATTTCAAAAACACTCTAAGTGAAAAAAAATACTAGAAAATCCCTCAAATAAATGCGAATTACTGGAATTCTGTGTAAATGATACATTTTTCTGGAAAATTGATTACTTTCATTTCTCAAAACCGTTGAAGTTTTCAATAACAAGCATCAAATTCAAGAAGTCTTTATAGCAATCCATAGAAATACTAGAAATCTTTAAATATTCTAGAAAGTATAACAAGATTTTATAAATAACTATAAATTAAAAAATGCCAGAAAACTGTCAAACACCTCAAATCTATTAATTGTAAGATAATATTTTTTTAAAAATCTACAAAAATCAAAATTGTTTATTACATTGATTCCTAGAGCATTGAATTTGTGGGATGTTATATAGTTACTTATAGTCCCATCAGAAAGTCCTTGAAGTTGTATTGTTACTGAAGAAATATAATATGAAAAATGATTATCGGTCAATTTGCAAAAAAATATGATTACCACGAGCTAATTTTCCGAAAAATACTTTTCGAATCGTACTTTCCGAGAACCATGATTCCAAAAACTTTTTTTTACCAATTTTCCAAAAAAATTTCTTCAAAAATTTGTAAGCTGAAAACTCTTTGACAAAAAAACTTCGAAATAGTTACATATACAAACGCATACAATGTATTACTGTTATTCTCATCGTAATTTTGAAGTACAAAAACTTTTGCTTGTGGGCCTTGAAAATGAATTTCTTTTAATGAAACACATTTCGTAACTGTTTTTATTGTAATTTTCAAGTATAATAAAATCTAAATGAATGTAACTCATTTACCTGAATTCCGAAAACTAGTATTTTGGAAAAATGGCTACGAAGAAATAAATTTTTGGAAATCCGGAAGCGCTAAATGAGTTTCGGAAAAATTAGTTCGGAAATACTGCGAGAGGTAAAATAGATGCTGGAAAAATGAATTTTGGAAAATGACCATGAACTATGAAAAATACTAAATATATTGTTGAAAAAATTTTTTAATCATAGTGACTCGAAAATAACACAAATCGAATGCAACTTTATTAAATACGTAAATGAAAAATGTGGGTCTCTGGACTCCAAAAGTTGCACTGTTTGAAGATCCTTCATTTGAAAAATTGTGCTACTGTAACCAGATCCTCAAAGATAAAAGATTATAAAATTCCGAAGGAAGTATATTTTTTTCAAAAAACTCCCGAAAATTTTTTCTGCCCACTCCCAAGTTGCTTTTCCGTTCCATATTGAAAAACGTCAATAAAACGACTCACCTGGACGACCCTCGTCGGAAATTTAATGTAATTGGCTATGGTGATGATGTCCTCTTTTTTTGGTCGAGAATTGATGGCATAGTAGCCTTTCAAAACGGCCAACTGCTCGTCGTCGATGAGCGATCTAGCCCTTACTCTTTTTCCAGCAATCGCGCTGCCGCTGCTGTTGCCGATTTCTCCGTGTTGCTGATGATTTGTATCCTCAAAATCCTCCGATTCCGGGTCCGAAGTGTACAAGGTCTCCAGGTCGGTATCCGCTTTGCGCTTGCAAGCTTGCAACCTCAGGGATGACTTATGGTTCACATTTTCCAGTTTTGCAGCCAATCCTTCGTTCTGTGAGTCGTAATGGTCCATTGGCCAGTCCGGGCAATGGGCCATTTCGCTCGACATTTCGCTGTCCTGATCCTAGAACGATGTATACGAGAATTTTTTTTTTAATAAATCAACTTACCATTGATTAGTTTTGATTCTTATACAAAATATTGTAATACAATCTAGTTCCATTTTATAACTTCTGACATTTTATGGCTTCGGACTCGTTATAAAGAAATTAATAAAATGTTATGAAGAACCTATGAAGGATTAGATAATTGTTTATCAAACTCACAATTTGGTTTACAAAAATCGAGTATACATATAAGAGGAAAAATTCCTGAATAGTCAAACATTCTGAATTCAAAGATTGTTAGTGATTCTGAAATCGGACTTCACAGTCTGACATTTTATGGCTTCGGACTATTTATAAAGAATTTCATCAAATGACATCAGCATTTTTACGAAAATTCTTCGAAGGATCAGAAAGTTGTTTATAAAACTCATAATAGGATTTACAAAAATCGAGTACAAAAATAAAAAATTCCTGAACAGTCAGACATTCCGAATTCCAAGATTGTTAGTGATTCTGAAATCGGACTTCACAGTCTGATATTTTATGGCTTCGGACTCGTTATAAAGAATTTCATCAAATGACATCAACATTTTTATAAAGAATCTTAGAAGCATAAGTCAATTGTTTATAAAACTCATAATTAGGTTCACGAAAATCGAGTATATAAAAGGAAAAATTCCTGAATAGTCAGAAATTCTGAATTCAAAGATTGTTAGTGATTCTGAAATCGGACTTCACAGTCTGGCATTTTATAGCTTCGGTCTCGTTATAAAGAATTTCATCAAATGACATCAACATTTTTACGAAAAATCTTAGAAGGATCAGAAAGTTGTTTACAAAATTTATAATAGGGTTTACAAAAATCGAGTATAAAAATGAAAAAATTCCTGAATAGTCAGACATTCCGAATTCAAAGATTGTTCGTGATTCTGAAATCGGACTTCACAGTCTGACATTTTTTGAATTCGGACTCGTTATAAAGAATTTCATCAAATGACATCAACATTTTTATAAAGAATCTTAGAAGCATAAGTCAATTGTTTATAAAACTCATAATTAGGTTCACGAAAATCGAGTATATAAAAGGAAAAATTCCTGAATAGTCAGAAATTCTGAATTCAAAGATTGTTAGTGATTCTGAAATCGGACTTCACAGTCTGGCATTTTATAGCTTCGGTCTCGTTATAAAGAATTTCATCAAATGACATCAACATTTTTACGAAAAATCTTAGAAGGATCAGAAAGTTGTTTACAAAATTTATAATAGGGTTTACAAAAATCGAGTAGATAAGTGAAAAAATTCCTGAATAGTCAGACACTCTGAATTTTAAGGATTGTTAGTGATTCTGAAACAAGGATGTGAATTTACCGGTCAGAAAATAAATTGGTCAAGTCATAATATTTTCTGACGGTCATTTACTGTTATTTGCGGTCAAATTTAAAAACTCTCCAACTATAATTTACCGTCAGAGCTCATTTCTGGTCAGTAATTACTGGTCATGACCGAACTTCGATGAAAAATGTGACTTGACGTAACTAACCAAACTATTTCCACAATTCCAGGCAAAAATCACCAATCTTGTTATTTTACATTTCATAAATGGCTTTTTCATTTTTCTAGAAAAAACTCATGAGTGTCACTGTATTACTACGCATGCTGGACAATATACAGGGTGTTCCAAAGTCGGCGGGTCATCAGAAAACCATCGCTGCCTCATGAAATTTCAAGACACCTTTTTCTTTACAATTTTTGAAATTTCGCAAAATTTAAAGAGTTATTAGTAATTCAGTTTCGTCCAATAACTATCCAGCAAAGCGGAGCTTTTGATTGAAGTCCCTTCTCCTTTTACTCCTCCTCTTTCTAAGCTTACTCTAATATAAAACTGGAGGTACTTGAAGTGTGTAATGAAATGGAGATTAATGATGTCTCTTATCTTAAAAGACTTTTTTTTCTCTGACTCAACTTTGTGTTAGTTATAATAGTCTTTTGTCTGACTGTCACATTTACAATACAGTATTTTCTGATTTTTTAAGTAGATGAGATTAGAGATACAAAAGTACACTAGTCGAAACTGATTCACACCTACAATGCCTAACAGTGAAAAATACAATACTCTTGTCTTAAAATTAGTGTAGGAAACTGACGTGGAATACATAAAATAGAAATTTTTCCGAAAATAAAGATGCTGAAGGAAAATACCTAATCACCAACACACTTTTATGAAGCAATATGCTTATTTCTTTATAAATGACTTTTTTCAAATTGAATGGTTACAATTGTGCAATTATTAATTGTTTAGGAAATCAAATTTTTTTTCATTTTTTCACAAAAATTCGACGAAAAAAAGAAAGCTGCAATTAAAAATGAGTCGAACATTTTTTCAAGTCATCTTTGAGTATGTAATAATTTTGACCATCATAATAATTCTGACTGGTAAGGTAAACTGACAGTCAAAATTGACCAAAACTTTCTTCTCGTGACTGACGGCCATGACCAGTATTTTACCGGTAAATTTACTAGTAAATTTACCGCCTCACATCCATGTTCTGAAATCATACTACTATCTGAACATTATTCAAGGTTTTTACTTTCAACCTCTGCTCAACAGAATAACCAAATTCTTACTTTTTGAAGCGGAATAAATCACTCACCCTGGAATAGTCGTCATCGAATTCCCTTTTGACAGTCGCTGGGGAAGAGGCGAGTTTCCGAACGTTAGCTTCGAGGAGTTGCTTGGTGACGGAAGTGTTGACTGTTTCCAAAATGCGGCGCACCGCGTCGAGATCCTGGGAGTCCGCCGCAGGGTCCGGGGAGTCCTTGCCCTCGGTGCCTTCGGAATCGACCATCGACGGGCTAGGCGCTTCCAAGTGAGCCTCGAAACGCTCGCTTGGAATATCGTCTACGCGTTTTGTGTGCAGCTGGGTCAATATCTTTTCCAAAGGCGATTGCAGAAAATAGTTTCCGAAATGAAGGGGTTGAGGTAATAATGTTGGCATTTCGTAAATACCTGAAAAAGCAGAAACAGCAACTGATTTTAGTGACCTCGATACTTGAGAAGTTTTTATAGTATGGTTGGGAGTTTTTGTAATTATTTGCAAAGGTTCTTATTGATTTGACGTTGAATCGTTCCGATATAGTAGATGAGTTAGATTTTTTAACATTTTATTTTTTGGATTTCTTATAAGTTTTGGATTCAAAATTTGCAAGCTCCCTATGAAAAACTTTAAATTCTATTACATGCAATTCATGTCGAAATCCAGGGATCTTGCAATAGGATTTTTTGTTGTATGTGGGGAAGGGGTGGTTTAAATTCCAAACGGGGCAATATAGACATGCATACGTATTTACTTAAATGTGTGAATAAGTTCTCGTTTTACTCTAATGAATTTTTTTGAATCGATTTTCGTCACTTGATCTTTTATTCTTGAAATTGATGGATTTCTTAGAAAATCATTGAGTTCTATTTCGTAAATTCTTCTGTTTTTATCCTTTCAGTATTTATGTGTGACATTCAAAGATAGTCTCGTATATGTATAGATTTCTATATGGTTTTTTTTTTAATTTTGCGGTCTAAGATTCATTTTTTCATGGATTTTGAAAATGTTCGCAAGTGTCTAAATAACAGTATAATCATAATTTTCCATTATCTTCAAAATTTGTAGAACTTCAAGAATTTTTCAAAATTTACATAATTTATAGGCTTCCTCGATGATTTATTTGATGTATCCATACATATATTATTAAATTTGGATACTCTCTAATTTAATGTATATGTTTATTATCTTTAGTAATTTTACATATTTTGAAGAAAATACTACCTACATCGATTTTTATAGTTTCACAGATTTCTGATACATATTTTAGACATTTTTTGTGTCTTTACTTGCTCTGAAATTTTATAGGATTTTCTAGTACAGTATTTTTTTATAGATATGTAGCACTATTATGGGTTGCTATGAACATTTCTACAATTCGATGCTCTGGAATTCAAAACGTCATAGATTTTTCGGAAGAAAGTATCTTTATAAATCTTACGGACTCCATAAGTTTATAGTATATTTAATACTTTCCTAGTATCTACACAATTTCAAATGTATTATATTTTTTATTCGATTTTTATATAGATTTGTACAATCCTATATATACTCCAGGATTCAACATTCTAAATATCTTTGGCAATTTAATAGATATTTTATGAAATAGATTTATATTTTTCTAAACTTAAGATTTTTTTTCGGTAATTATGGAATTTTGTAGGTTTTTCTAATATTTGGATGAAAATCGAGCATTTTGATGGATTGCTATATAGATTTTCAGAATTCAATGCTAAAGATTTCAAAGGTTACACTATTTTTAGTACTCCATTTGATTTTTCACAAAACAGTATTTTCAGAGGTTTCAAGTATTTCATAATTTTCTAAAACATGTTTTTTTCGTACATATTTTTTTAGTAGATATTTATACAACTTGAAGTAGTTTCTGGTATAATAATGAATTTTTTTATTGATTTCTAAAATCCAGTGTTCTACGATTCGGAATTTCATAGATATATTATCGGTATTTTTATAGATTTTTGAAGAAAATCATATCTTTTTTTATCAGATTCTTCTAATATTTTTCCAGTATCCATACAGTTTTAGGACTTTCTTGTTTTTACTGAATTTTTATGTAGATTTGTAGAATTTGATACTCTAAGATTCAACATTCTGAATATCTTCGGCAATTCGATAGATATTTCAGGGAATATATTTATATACATAGATTATAATTTTTTTAATACACAATGTTTTTTTTCGGTAATTATGTAATTTTGAAGTTTTTCCTATATTTTGATGAAAATCGAGTAGTTTGACAGATTGCTATATAGATTACTAGAATTCAATGCTCAAGATTTCAAAGGTTACTTGTTTTTCAGTACTTTATTTGATTTTTCACAAAACAGTATTTTCAGAGGTTTCAAGTATTTCATAGGTTTCTAGGACTTTTATTTTTTCCCATCTAGATAAACATACTTAGAAATTCATTACTATACCAGAAAATACACTTTAAGTATTTTCTGGTATAATAATGAATTTCATTTATTTAGATTTCTAAAATCCACTATTCTAGGATTCAGAATTTCATAGATTATCGGTTTTTGTATAGATTTACGAGAAAATCATATCTACATAAATTTGAATCATATTCTGAATGCTGGATTTTCGTTTACAACGAGAAATACGTAGTTTTTCAGTATTTTAATATATTTCTAGTATTTTTAGCGATTTCTGCATCGTTTCTGGAATCAAGTCTTTTTTTTCATTTTTCTTAGAATTTTTATACACTTAACTTACTCCTTACAACATGCAATATATATTATTTTATGTATCTTTTTGTACGTGTAATATAGTCTCTATTCAAATACTTTGCATTAAAGTATTAATACATGAAATCGTAATTGTTTAAAGATCACATAAAAATTTGAGTATTTACTAAGATGTAACACTTCACGCATGTTCTTTCATTTTATCAGATTTTTCTTGAACTTGGAAAGAGAAATCCAGCATGTTTAACTGAAATAAATAAGTTCAAATAGATAAGTTAAAGTCGAATAAAATTAATTAAAGCCTCCAGAAAAATCTGAAAATTTGTACATTCATTCATTCAATTTAGTGGAATCAGTACTTTTTCACTTATTGGTGATAATGTTATTATCAGGATCAGTCAACTCCACTTTCAAATTCTGACAGTCTTGAAACTGAAATAAACTCGAAGTATTCAGTTACATACATCATAAGAACATTTCACAAGTTGGGTATATGTTCAATAATCAGCACACAGGTAAATATGCAGTTATTTCTGTAAAGGTCATGTATTTTCAGTATAGTATTGCTGACATAAATCATGAAATGGATTAACAATCAACTACATCTCAGCTTTCTAATTTTTCACGGTAAATATTAACCAAAATTATGTCAGTATAACGAAAATGAAGAAAATAAAGGAACATTTACCGGCGCTTTCTCTGTGAATATCGGATTGGTAATCTGAGGGCGATAACTTGGGTAAAATGGGGAGGAAGGTGTTGTTGTTGGCGGCGAACAAGTCGACTTCGCGACGCATTTGCAGGGCTTGGTGTGAAGACTTTTTTTGGCCTCGCTCGGCGCTCGCCATGTTATTGTTGCTGCCCTGTCGCGACTTCTTTAGATTCACAATCAGGCATTTCTTCGATGTCATGTGACTTGAGTACGAGCCCGAGTGTGAAAACCTCTTGCCGCAGTTATTGCATTGGAACGGTTTCTCGCCGCTGTGAATCCGCAAATGTTCCTGCAAAAAATAAAAAAAAAATTCAATGTTTTGCATTTCAGTTTATACACATTGCAATTTTCTTTCTTTGAGCATTCTAAATATTATCTTGGAAGCGATTTCCAGATGGAATCAAGAACTTTGTCTACTCCAAAAATATGGATTATTTAAACTTTTGGAGTGTAAAAAGTTTATGTACTAAAGTTAAAGAAGAAAGGGTCGATTCCAAAAATAGCCAGTCAAAATATTTTAATCGTATGTGATGACGATTTCTTGATTTCACAAAGTTAAAAAAAATATACAACAATTATAGTTGAATTATAATTTTACATGGGTTTTCGAGATAACCTTGAATTCTTTGAGAAATCATGATTACTGTACAATTTTGTGTGACATTGACTTTCATCTTCTGTTAGATTCCCAAGATCTTGATTCTGGGAGAAACGACAGCTTGGGCCAACATGGAATCCTCCCTGAGTCAACATGGATGTATCATGTTACTCTTTCTAAGTGTAGTTGCTCTTTGGCGTAAAATAAGGGTGCTAAATAACTATCAAGTAGCGAGGCTAAAGTAAAGTTATGTGAAAATCCTCGTCCAGATAATATTACGTTAGATTCCATGTTTTTCAAAGATTATGCTCCAACGATATGAAAAAATCGACCCATTTTCTTATAAAATAAAAAATTTTACTATGAAAAAAGCTACGTAATTTTTAATACACTTGCAAAGGGAAATTTTGACTAATTTCATTCCTTCTGTATTTTTTATAGTCCACTGGAAAATATGATAAAAGTATTTAATAAGTTTTCGTAGGAAAAAGAGATATAGTATATAGTAGAGAAAATCTATTGATTTGTCAATTATTGTCAATTACTGTATTTATTGCAATTAACTACATTTTTGAAAAGCTGTACTTGCAATCAAAAGAGTTATAAATATCGCGATTTTATTTCTGAATGAAAATTTTAACCGCAAAAAGTGTAAATAGTTCAAAATTTTCTATTTTTGGATTGATGAAACAATTCGAGGTACGTTTGTTTGGAAAAAAAACGTGACTCGGGCTTTTAAACAAAAAAGTACACCTTAGTCTTATATTTATAAAAATCGATAATTATTATCAACTACATAATTGAAATCGAAAAAAAAGACAACTTTTTTGCGAAATATTCACGGTCACAGATTCCAATAATGAACAATATACAGTTCGAAATCTGAAAAATGTCGGATTTTGATATTTTGAACGGTAAATCTTGAAAATTATAAATATTTTGCATCGAACAAAAATTCAATGTATTTTTACAACTAAGTGTGGATAAATTCAGAAATTTCTTCTTAACAATACTATTCAGTGTATTTGAAATACATCAATTTTCAACGAACGATTTTTCGAATCAAATAAATCAAGAAGTAAAAGCGATGACGAAAGTTGAAGAATTAACGAATTGACTACAGGTTATATGGGTAGAGTCAACTAATGAAAAATGAAAATTTTCAATTAAAAAATTTGTGAACCTGATATTTTACTTCAAGAAGTTTTAACATGGTAAAATTTCGTTATTCGAATAAATGGTCAATTCGCAACGATTATTATAATTTAGTGAATTAGTAGAAGTAAACTGTCTTAATTAGAAAAAATTGAATATATTTATCATTCCTATAAAAGTTCAGGATCGAAATTTTACTGCAAAATGTGTGTATCATTAAAAATAGCAAATTTTCGCTTGAATGATAAAAATCAAATGAAAAGCATTCTTCAGTGAGTAACATGTGATTAAGAAACTGGAATTTAAAAAATCAGTTACTTGCTATAACGAAGGAATGGTTATAAAATAGTAGATGAATTTGGAATTGCATATTATAATAATTGGTCGATCATTCACTGTCATGTAAAATTGAACGATATGTATCGAAAATATAAAAATTATAAAAATAAATATAAAAACAGTACTTCTATTTTTTATTAATCAAATCCATACACATAATTATGTTCCCTTCCTTTATGGCTTTTTTTAAAATTTTTGTTCAGTAATGAATTCAATTAAAAAAATTAACGTTAAAAATATAAGAAAGATGAAACTCATAATCTTTGTTATTCAGAAAATGAATTGAAACTTTTTGGTTTTTCAATACAAATTCACCTACTGTTAAATGGTACGTTATTTGATATCATGAATTTTAATTTGATTTGATTGATTGACAATTGTACATAAAAATACAATATTCGTATACACGTAGAATGCACCATATCTACTATGCAGAATTTCCTATTAAACTTTACAACATTGTTTGTATTTACATGTGTTTCGCAGGAAAATTCTTATCATTTTTACTACTGACTGGCTTCAGTAGAAGTTTTTCACCTCCCTAATAATGAGAATTTTCTTCATTCTTCACTATTTACAAATCTCAACAAAAAATTGCAGAAAATTCATTTGTCGCAATAAAAATTTTTTCTCAAGAAAACAAATCTTCTTAGAAAAAAAATTTGATTTTTTAGTGGGTAAAAAACTTGCATTGAACAAAAATCTTCCGGAATCTAGTTTGCGTAAGGATTATAAGTTGTCATACACTTGCATAAAACGTAAGGTCTAATAAAAAAAATTTCTGTTTCAATCGGTGAAAACACAAAAGCAATAAAAATGAGAATAGATTACCTTAAGATGATGCTTGAACTTGAAGGCTTTCTCGCAGTGGGGGCATTTGAATTTTCGCAGCACAGCGCTTTCGTCATGGCTGATCATGTGCCTCTGCAATCGATAAACGTTGGCAAAAGTCTTGCTACACACCTTACACGACTGCAAAACAAAAATGATAACAATTCAACCACGAAAAACTCTCGAGCAGGGATAACGAGCCTTTCGCTAAATCATGGAGCGACCTCAGAATCAGTCGAGTTATAAAAATGCATGCGCCGGGAAAAAAAAGGTGAAATCCATCACAAAGTAATGAAAAAAAGCCAGATATAGTTTTGGTTTTTTATCACGCATGAAAGCTGACTTTGAAATATATTAGTTAGGAAACGATTCTGCTAAATAATTTATCAGATTTTATAAGTCTAGGTTTAATTTCATGGAAACCTTTGAAATCTCTGCAGAAGATGATCAAATTATTTTCAGTTAAAATTATTGTTCATTGATGGTTACTTCATAATTATTACAGAAAATTCGAATCAGATTCTACGAATTGTAAGTGCAAATCTGAATACATATAAAATCCAAAAAATATAGGAAAAATCTAATTTTCTTGATTGAAGACGTGAAAAATAAGTTGGCATAGTTTCTCGAACTTGTTGAAAATCCGAATGAAATAATTACTTAAGTATGGCAAGGTTTATATTGTCAAAATAATTTTTTTTCATAAACAAAATGTTGAGACGTGTAAAGACTTTTACACAGTGCAGTTTGTTTCCGTAAAAAATTATGAAAGAAAAAAAAATATTTCAGTAAATATGAAAATTTCCGCCTCGAAAATCATTTGCAAATTTTTTGTTTACCCTAAAAACAATGAAATAACGCCTTCATAAATATTTAAAATACATTATTCAGAAATTCCGTTCATTTTCAAAGATTCTCCAACAAGAGTTCTCAAAATTCGTAGGTTGAAGAAAAAAAGGATTTAAAACGTTTTTTTTTTTTTTTTTTTTTTAATGGGTACTTTAAATCAGACAGTGAATTTGAAAATCAACAATTTTTGAAATAACTGATTTTTGGTAAAGAAAAGGAAATACGTATATTTTGCAACTGACAATGAGTTGTGTTATCATTTATTGAATTTAAAAGAAATCAGTGATATGTCAGTAGAGATCTGATTTAATGAATCTGTAGTACTTTTTATCGAGGTTTTTTCTCATTGACTCGTTCAGATGATCAGATTTCAGTATTTTAACAACTGTAAATTCACTTCTTTCAGCAACTTAAGAAATTATTTTAATTTTTTGAAATGATTGGCAAATTTTGAAAATTTTCTAAAGTTTTTCAAATTTATCGTAAATTTTCCAATTTCAAACGTAATTCAGATTATTCTCAATTCCACAATTCTTATGAAAATTCTTCCAGCTCATTTTGATCATATGTAATTTTTGAATACCTTTCAAGTATCAAATTTTTGTTGAAAAATGAATAAAAACAGTGTCATGCATATTTTCAAGAAACATGGTGACGAAAAACATTTACGAACTTTGTGACAATTTTCCGAAATTATACAAATCTGTTGTACATCTCAGAAATAGTTACAATCCTTCGTTTAATTATTTCTCAAATTTTTGGAATTTCACACATAATACACAAACTATTCAGAATTTCTTAAAATTTATGGAAATGCTTTTAACTCTTTAAGATTTTCGGTCATTTCTTATTAATTTTCCATTTTTTCATTTATATGTATATTCAATATGGAAAACCATTATAATGCATATATTCCAAAGAAATATGATATATGCAAAACACAATCTACAAAATTCATTAACATATTTTCTGAAACTGTAAAAATTTTTTTAATTTTCGGAGTCCTTTACGATTTAAAAATTTTTCAATGTTTTTTTTTTTGTTTTTCAAAATGTTCGCAATACAACGGAAAGATATTTATGTACCTCTGGCATAGAAAACGCGTTTCTATGCCAGCTCGAGATCTCTAAACGTGTTTTCTATGCCCTCGGTACATAAAATATCGTTCGCAACAGGCACAGATGTGCTCATAGGCAAAACGGGTTACAGTCCGAGGCGAAGCCGAGGACCGTAATTTCCCTGTTTCGCCAAATTCGCACATCCGTGCCTATTACGAAATATACTATTTCATGCATATTTCGAAAAAATATAATAAATAATGAACATCATCTATATAAAAAACTTCTGAAAATTTTCTGCAACCCTACAAATTTTTCGGATTATTTGAAAAGCTCCATAATCTCTAACATTTTCAACGTTTTTTTAGTTTTTCAAAGTTATCGGCATTCAAAAGTAGTTAAGACGATTAAAACGCATCCAAACTTTACTAAAATGAATCCAAATCATTAAGATTTCCCATGATTTGCTAATTAGATTTACGTTTTTCAAAATTTCATAGAAAAAGAACATTGCCATGCATACTTCAAGGAAGTACAATAAAGGACACAACCTACAAAATTTATGAAAATTTTCTAAATTCTGCAAACTTATGGGATTTTCCAAAATTGTTGAAACTATTTATGATTTTCAACGTTCCCTTGGTTCTTTGGGATTTTGAAATTTTATTCGTCATCTTTACCATCCTAAAATTCCCTAACTAGAAAAAAAGATTAAAATGCATCACAATAATTTCTTAATACTTTCTTACTTTTTCAGATTATAAAAAGTGATGTACAACATTTACAACATTTGTGATCTTTTTCTGTACGTACAACATTTGTGATCTTTTTTGTATTTCCACAATTTTTCCGAATTCACTAGAATAAAATCAAGGTTCTTTCGAATTTTTAATGTTTTAAGAAAAAATCATGTTCCACTGCCTTTAAAATTGCATAGTTATGCAAAGTTGCATAAAGCACTTACAATGAATAGCTTTTTGAAAAATTTTTCACAGATTCTACTATGATTATGTACACAGCATTTCCGAGGATCAATATAGACATTCAAGAACATTGAAAAAAATTTTCTCTTATTCGTTAAATGCACTTTTATTGTGAGAAACTCAGATAAACGTGACGCTTCGGGAAGTGAGCATATCCACGCTGTTGATGAAATGTTAAATATGGATAATCCGTCACAATGAATTGAAACAAATTGAGTTTCACTGTTCTGTGGCTATTTCGCAAGCCTCGATTTTGAAAATTAATGCATCATCAACACAATTGCACAAATTTTCGAAAAAAAAACAAACGAAAAACTAGTATTACATTGTTAAAAATTTTCTTAAATGTCATACACTTTTTATTCAAAATGTATCAAAATGTACTTTAAATTTCGCAAGTCAGCTGTATGAAATGTATGTTAGATACACATGTTTTCAAAGTGTATGATTTAAGGACATTTACTTGAGTTTAAGACACTTTTCATGGATTCTGTATTAAAATGTACCTGAAATTTCATAAACTTGATATTTGAAACATTTGTAAGATACACATACTTTATGTGTGTGTAAATTCGAGACACTTACTTGTGTAAAATACATTTTTCACACAAGTAGGTTACTACGCTCGTGCTCACTAGGTGGCCACACCAATTTTTTTTTCAAATGCGAATTATTGTGGAAATCCTTCAAATATGAGTGGGAACTATGTTAATGTTAAGGTGGAGGACCTGACGGATGGAATATTACATGCAAACAATGCGAAGAAATAATTCATCTTGGAAAGTGTTTTATGTAACTGAAATTTTAAAAAACTAATAACTGAAATCAATGAAAAGGAAATTTAATATAAGAATATTTTCTGTACATCTCTTCTCAAAATCAAAATTTCTGTAGTAGAATTTTAACAGAAAAAAATTTGGTGTCGACATGATTTGTTGGGATATCAGTGCATTAATACAAATCTGACTTGAATTTATCTGGAATATTACTGAAAATATATAAATGTCATGTATAAATCCAAACACACATGATGTACAAAATTAAAGACACCCGTATATTGGAGTAATGTAAGCGTGTATATATTTTGCATATTTTTAATGCATTATTAATACAAGTTATGCGAAATTTGCGTTATACGAGTTATATTAGATTCAAGACAAAAATTTCCAACAGCGTATGTCAGTTTTTAACTGATGAAAAAATTTTTTAAATATTTAATCGATAAAATCTTAAGGTTGCTTTGGTTTGCGCGATATGCATAGATTCACAAAATATGTAGTTAAAATTTCATAAGAATCTGATGAATAGTTTTCGAGATTTCCTTAACAGCGTGGACATGCTAACCTTTAAAGTATCATTTCAGTCTCCAAGAGTATCTTCAGTCTCGGAATCAGTATCATTGAGCTTCAAGAGTAGCCAAGAGTATCGAAGGAGTCTCCGAGAAAGAGCAAATTTTTCTACAAATCTCTCTCTTAGTTCAAATTAGTGAATTTTTTTCAAATTCAATTAGTAGGTCAGAGATAGTCACAGATCTACTCATAAATATGTAGAATTTCACAAGTTGATTAAAAACATAGTTGTTTTCTACAAATTTCAATATCATATGTACCTAGTTGAGAAAAAATTTCATGTGAAAAACATTCTTAAAAGCTTGATGTTTTGAGGAATGAATATTTCAACAAATGTCTATATATGTCGATTATTATTGTCTGATTTTTTACTATAAAACAATAATAAATGAGTAGCATTTGAATACTAATTAGATAATCAATAATTGCAAAAGTAAACATTTATTACTATGAAGAGTAACTTTTTACTTAAGTATGAGTACTCTCCCAGTTTGAATTGGTAAAAAACTACTAATTAAAAGTAGAATTTCACTAACCGAAAAAGTGAAAAGAGAGAAATTAAGTTATAGTAAACATTTATTAATTGAATGCGTAAAATAGCTTAGTGATGAAATTAGTAATATTTGACTGAAAAAGAAAGTAAATAACTATCTTCAATCTTTAATCGAAACCCACCAGTACAGTAAGTAGGTTTTAACTATGGTCTTATTCGTGTATTATAACTAAAAGACAAATAGAGTGCAACTAATGAAATAGTCAATTTTTTCAGTACTTTACTGAATATTTACTTTTTATGATAATAAATATATACTGCTGTAATTATTGATTCTCTAAAAAGCATTCGATCGCTGCTTATTCATTATTGTTTTATAGTAAAAAAATCAAACAACAATAATATACATGTATTTAGACATTTGTTAAAATATTGATTCCTTGAAGCATCAAGCTTTTAAAAATGTTTTTTCCATGAACTTTTTTCACAAGTAGGTACATATGATATATAATTTAGTAGAATTCAACTATTTTTTTGGTCAACTTGTAGAATTCTACTAAGTTATTAGTATATCTCTGACTATCACTGACCTACTAATTGAATTAGTTAAAATTTTAAATCATAAAAATTGTAATATTTCGAACTTAGAGAGTAAAAATTGACTCTATATTAGTTATATTATACTTATCTTTTAGTCATAGTGCACGAATAAGACAAGTTAAAACCTATTTACTGAAGTGGTGGATTTCCACTTAAGGAAAAGGATAGTTATTCACTTTTTTCTTCAGTCAAATATTGCTATTTTCTTCGGTAAGCTATATCACCACTTCAATTGGTAGATTATTACTAAAACTTTAGTTGCTTGCTTTTTACTTTTTCAATTTGACTTTGACATATTGTACTTTTTGCTAGATAATATAGCAATTTTTGAAATAACATGTTGTACATTTTGTCAAATAATATTGTAATTATAAATGTATTTTGTTGTAAAAACTCCTCTACATCTTCCGTTTTCTACTATACTTCTTGTACTTTTGGCAATATCATATTGTAATTCCTATTAATCCACAGATTTTCGAAAATTCCATACAGTTTTTTCAGTAAACAGATCTGTGTAGGTTCTTATTTCTGCAACATTTTTGTGGACTTTCTAGGTTTCAAGTGCATCATATTGTAATATGATACAGTATTCGAAAAAGTTGGAAAAAAGTAATGCATTTTTTTTTGTTCATCGCGCCACTGAGTCAACAGGGGCCCCTCTGAGGGGGAGAAGCGTTAAAAAGTAAAAAAAAAGGATCGAAATAAGTCCTTTTATCTGCCTTTATTACAAAAAATGTGTTTCACACGTGAGGGTCAGCTTTGCTGGTCTATTTTAATGCATGTGTTAATAAATTGCAAGCGAGGAAAAAAACCCGGTCGCCACCTGTTCCCAGTTAGCTGACCTTAGGGAACGTAGGAAAAATGTATGGTAAAAATTACAATGGGTATAGTAAAATTGTCATTCTCAGATTGTAATTTTTCTGAAATTATGTAGCAAAAAGTGGCATACATATTGTGATTTGTACAATATAGCGGTTTTACTGTACTATTGTGGTACCTAAAATATATTTTGCAGTTTTTACTATAGTGTTGTAAAAACTCCAATAATATTTTAAAAACTGCAATTTTATTGTAAAAAGTACAATATTATTGTACTTTTTACAATATACATGGAAGAATGTACGAGATTTTTTTCTCAGTGTGAAAGTATAACGATCCCTTAAAAAAAATTTAATTTTTTAGAATAAAAATGTCTTCAGAACTCACTAATTTACTCATAATTGATATTATTCTAATGTTTTACATATTTTCTAAATTATATCCAAAAAATTCAATATCACGGATATCATTACATCTAACTTGCACTCCCCTCACATTTGCTCTACAGTAGCGCTTGCAAGGGTAGTGGCAGCTTATATTGATGAATAGCAGGTGCATCCTGGGATAAACAATCTGAGTATCCTTTAGTCTCAAGAGTGTTTAGAGTCTCCAAATTGATCATTAAGAGTATTCCGTTTGGCAAAACGGAATACTCATTCGGAGACTGTTGGAGACTCGAGTCTCCGAATTGAATACTCGAGTCTTCAACAGTCTCCAAATGAGTATTCCATTTGGCAAAATGGAATACTCAAGATACTCTTGAGACTCAAACGATACTCTAGTTGTTGCTTTCAAGAAATAGAGTATTCAAATCGGAGATCAAAGGTGACTGTAGGAGACTTTTCGAGATTCGTGAAAAAAATGAGTTTACTCTCAGAGACTCACAGTCACCATTTTATAAAATTTTGTATACTCTCAGAGACTCCTTCGATACTCGTGGATACTCTTGGAGACTCGATGATACTGATTCCGAGACTCAAGATACTCTTGGAGACTGAAACGATACTCTTATTTTTTATCCCGGGATGGAAGGATGGAGGTACATATGTGAAACTTACGACTTGGGAGAATTGGGAGGCGAGGTCGTTTTTGTCGCCGGTGTAGGAGACCTTGTGCGCGTCCTCGAGATGAAGCTGCAAAAAGTGCAGGTTGCGGCAAAAAAGGCCACACTGGGGACAGCGTTGTTCTTCCTTTTTGTCCGCCGAGTTGCCCTCGGCCTCTCCGTCCATATTTCTTCCGCCATCGCGTTCTCCGCCGCTTCCTTCCCTGATATCGTGGCCGCCGCCGCCGCCGCCGCCGCCGCCGCCGCCACTGGCCGCTCCTTTCGCGCAACCGCCCGCCTCCTGCTCGACACCTGCGTCGTCCTCGCTACACCCTATAACAAAACCATCGTCCTATGACTGATGCACTTTGCACACCCGCTACTTCTACCTATATACCTGTATATACCACTACTGGCTGATGGGTCTCGTCCCATCAAAGGTTTCTCGTGTATTGAGCATTTTGAGAATTGTTATTTGCCGTCTTGGTTCGAATTAGTAAAAATTTTTCTGATTCAATTATCACATAGTAATTATCACAATACTGTATAGTAGACGGGAATCACTCTGACATATTGTACTTTATGCTAGATATTATATCAATTTTTCAAGTAACATATTGTAAATATTATCAAATGATATGATAAGTATGAATATATTTTGTTGTAAAAAATAGTCTACATCTTCCGTTTTCTACTATACTTCTTGTACCATTTGCAATATCATATTGTTATTCCTATTATTCCAGTTTTTTGAAAATTCCATACAGTTTTTCAGTAAACAGATCTGTATAAGTTCTTTTTGCAACATTTTTGTGTACTTTCTAGGTTTCAAGTGCATCAAATTGTAATATGAAACAGTACTCGAAAAAGTTGGAAAAAAGTAATGCATTTTTTTTTATTCGCCACGCCACTGAGTCAACAGGGGGGGGGGGGGGGGCGTTAAAAAGTAAAAAAGGATCGTAAACCTAAGTACTTTTATCCGCCTTTATCACAAAAAATGTGTTTTACACGTGAGGTTTAACTTTGCTGGTCTATTTTAATGCATGTATAAATAAATTGCTGACGGGAAAAAAAACCGGTCGCCACCTGTTCCCAGTTGGCTGACCTTCGAAAACGTAGAAAAAATGTATGGTAAAAATTACGATTTGTATAGTAAAATTTTAATTTTTAGATTTTGATTTTTCTAAAATTATTAGCAGAAAGTGGCATACATATTGTAATTGGTACAATATAGCGTTTTTTCTATACACTATTGTAATAAGTAAAATAAATATTGCAGTTTTTACACTAATATGGTAAGACATAAAATAATATTGTAAAACTGCAATATTATAGTAAAAAGTACCATATTATTGTACTTTTTACAAAATATAGGGCAGAAAGTACAAGATTTTTTTCTCAGTGTAAAGTTAACTAATGAAAAATAGACATTTTTAGTTCAAAAGTTGATGAACCCGATATTTTGTTTCTAAAAGTTTTAACATTGTAAAGTTTCGTGATGCAAATGAATGGTCAATTCGCAACGATTATTATAATTTATTGAATAAGTGGAAGTAAACTGTCTTGATTAGAAAAAATTGAACTTATTATTTCTTAATTATTTTATTCATGTTATTTTCTTAACATTCTTCATTAAGTAATATGTGATTAAGAAACTGAAATTTGAAAAATCGGTTACTTGGTATAATGAAGGAATGGTTATGGAATAATAAATAAATTTGGAATTACATATTTTTATACTCGGTCGATCATTCACCGTCATGTAAAATTTAACGACATTTGCTGATAATATAAAAATTACCCAGTTTTTGATTTAGATACTTCTATTCTTTAATAATCAAATCCATACACATAATTATGTTCCCTTCCTTTATGGTTTTTTTTTTAAATTCTTATTCAGTAATGAATTCAATTAAAAAAATTGAATTTAAGATTAAAAGAACGATGAAACTCATAATCTTTGTTTTTCAGAAAATGATTTGAAACTTTTTGGTTTTTTGATACAAATTTATTTACTTCTCAATGTTACATGATACGTTATTTGATATCATTTAAGGGGGTCGTCTACTTTTTAGGCCTCATTTTTACCCGAACTTTTCCAATGGATTAAAAGAAAACTGCTCAAGATTTTTCAATGCTTTTTTTTTCTAGTTGTAGGTTTATTCTTGAAAAATTATACATATATATTAATATCCGATTATTCCCACCCCCTTGGCTAAAACACGTGTTTGTGTGGGCTTCCGTCGAAATCGTATAGACAGATGGTGTGACCGACTTTGCGAGTTTAGAGTGTCTGAAAATTGAACAACCAAACAGTTTTTTATTTGTTATTACTTCGATCAAAAGTTGACACAAGCTTTTTGCGATATTTTGTTTAGTTAAGTAATTAAATAAATAAATAGTGGTGAAAATCCATGACAAAAACGATACTTTGTATTTGAAGGTCCGCCATTTTGAAAAAAAAAAACAAAATAATTCAAAAAGCTTGTGTCAACTTTTGATCGAAGTAATAACAAATAAAAAAATGTTTATTTGTTCAATTTTCAGACACTCTTTACTCGCAAAGTCGGTCACACCATCTGTCTATACGATTTCGACGGAAGCCCACACAAACACGTGTTTTAGCCAAGGGGGTGGGAATAATCGGATATTAATATATATGTATAATTTTTCAAGAATAAACCTACAACTAGAAAAAAACCGCATTGAAAAATCTTGAGTAGTTTTCTTTTAATCCATTGGAAAAGTTCGGGTAAAAATGAGGCCTAAAAAGTAGACGACCCTCTTAATTTGATTTTATTTGATTGATTGACAATTGTACATTAAAATACAATATTCGTATACTCGCAGAATGCACCATATCTACTTTGGAAAATTTTCTATTAAACTTTACAACAATGTTTGTATTTACATGTGTTCGCAGGAAAATTCTTATCATTTTTACTACTGACTGGCTTCAGTAGAAGTTTTTCACCTCCCTAATAATGAGAATTTTCCTCATTCTTCACCATTTACAAATCTCAACAAAAAATTGCAAAAAATTCATTTGTCACAATTTTTATAAGGTCAGAGATAGTCAGACATCGACTAATAAATTAGAAGAACTCCGAAAGTTGACTAGATAAATAGTTGAATTCTACAAAATTATAAGTTATATGTACCTTGTTGTGAAAAAAGTTCACGTAAAAACATTGTTAGAAGCGATAAATATTTTTACAAATGTCTATTTTTTTGTTCGATTTTTTTTTATAAAACAATAATGAAATAGTAGTATTTGAACGCTATTTAGATAATCAATTATTGCATGGAAAATATTTATTATTATGAGCAGTAAATATTAACCTGAGTACAGGTAAAAATTGGATTCCTGGGATAAAAAATAAGAGTATCGTTTCAGTCTCCAAGAGTATCTTGAGTATCGGAGTCAGTATCATCGAGTCTCCAAGAGTATCCACGAGTATCGAAGGAGTCTCCGAGAGTGTACAAAATTTTATAAAAAGGTGACTGTGAGTCTCCGAGAGTAAACTCATTTTTTTCACGAATCTCCAAAAGTCTCCTACAGTCACCTTTGATCTCCGATTTGAATACTCTATTTCTTGAAAGCAACAACTAGAGTATCGTTTGAGTCTCAAGAGTATCTTGAGTATTCCATTTTGCCAAACGGAATACTCATTTGGAGACTGTTGAAGACTCGAGTATTCAATTCGGAGACTCGAGTCTCCAACAGTCTCCGAATGAGTATTCCGTTTTGCCAAACGGAATACTCTTAATAATCAATTTGGAGACTCTAAATACTCTTGAGATTAAAGGGGACTCTGATTTTTTATCCCGGGTTGTGTTACATGAAATCGTTTATGGAAATTTATACAATTGCAGTCGAAATAAAACTGTCAACTTTTCTTTACTCAACTCACTCAGTTCAAATTGGTTAATTTTTTACTAATAAAATTAGTAGGTCAGATATAGTCAGAGATCTACATAAAATTAGTAGATTTTCACCAGTTGACTATAAAAGTAATTAAATTCTCTTAATTTATGTACATTGTATGTACCTAGTTGTAAAAAAAGTGGATGTAAGAAACATTTTTAGAAGGAATAAATATTTTTATAAATGTCTATTTTTATTGTTCGATTTCATTCTAGAAAACAATAATGAAATAGTAGCATTTGAATGCTATTTAGATAATCAATACTCGCAGTTGAAAATTTTTGTTATGATGAACAGTAAATGTTTACTTAGGTACAGATAAAAATTTTATTGTGTTACAAACAATCGTACATGGAAATTTATATAAATGCGGTCGAAATAAAATTTTCAAGTTTTCTTTGCTCAACTCACTCAGCTCGAATGATTAAAAATTCTCTTAATTCAATTAGTAGGTCAGAGATAGTCAAAGATTTACCTATAAATTAGTACCACTCCACAAGTTGACTAACAGAAGTAGTTGAATTCTACTAAATTATGTATATTATATTTATATGTAACTTGCTGTGAAAAAAGTGAATGTAAAAAACATTGTTAAAATGAATAAATATTTTCACAACTGTCTATTATTATTGTGTGATTTTTTACTGTAAAACAATAATGAATTAGTAACATTTGAATGCTACTTAGATAATTATCAATTGCAGTTGTAAGTATTTATTCTCATGAACAGTAAATATTTACTAAAGTAATGGTGAAAATTGTGTTGTTATATGAAAATATGAATTGAAATTTATATAACCACAGTCGAAATAAAATTGTCAAGATTTCTTTACTTGACCCTCTCAGTTCGAATAAGTAAAATTTTTATTAGTTTAATTAGTATATCAGAGATAGTCAGAGATCTACTAATAAATTAGTAGAATTCCACGAGTTGACTAACGAAAATAGTTCTGTGGCTTCCCGCTATAACCGAGTTAGTCACTTTTGCCATAAGGCTCATTTTACATGATATTTTGATGAAATTTTAAACGTTATTGCATTTGTGACTTTCTCGGTTATGTCGGAAAGCCACAGAGTTTAATCCTAATAAATGACATATTATATGTACCTAGTTGTGAAAAAAGATCATGTAAAAAACCTTGTTAAAAGCTTGATGTTTAAGGAATAAATATTTTAACAAATGAATGCATGTCTATTACTATTGTTTGATTTTTTTACTGTAATAACAATAAGGAATTAGAAGCATTTGAATGCTATTTAGATAATCAATAATCGCAGTGGTAGATATTTGTTAATAATGAACAGTAACTATTTACTGGAGTTAAAATAAACATTGAATTTTTAATTAGTTGAACTATACTTATCTTTTAGTCATTATGCACGAATAAGATTAGTTAAAAGCTACTTACTGCAGTAGTGGATTTATACTGAATTTTAAAGTGAGTTTTAAAGTCTCTTATTTCTTCAGTCAAATATAACTAATTTCATCTGTAAGCTACATGACTAATTCAATCAGTAGATTTTTACCAACACTTCATTTGCTCTCTTTTTACTTTTTGAATTAGTGAAATTCTACGAACAATAAGTAGTTTTTTTCCGATTCAAACTGGAGAGTGGAGTTTTTACTCTCCGGATCTGAAAAAGTGAAACTTCACTGTTTCGAAGTACATATTCACTTTCTAGTAGCGATAAATCTTCCACTTCAGAAATATTAGATAAGCACTGTGAAACAGTGAATATGCACTAGTTACAAAAGTGAATATTCACTGTAAGCTGAGTGAAATTATTAGTTTCAAAGGGGAATTAATGGAATTCCACTAATTCACCAGTGCATTCTGTACAAATCATCTTCACATCGAAAACACTATAGCACTTTTACTTTTTGTTTATCAATGTCTTGCATTGAAACATACTGCACCAAATAACGTTTCTCATAGTGCCTTATGCATGATAAATTTTAGCTTGAATGACACACAGCCTACTACTACAACCCAATACATATCCCTCTTCCTATCTAGTAGGGCCCGATACTACACAATATAATATTAGGCTCTCTTGTTCTTCGCTCTTCGCGAGCGAGGTGGAGAAGATCCGCAAATGCAGGGGTGAAGAGCCCGAATGGCTTTTAATTTACTCAAGGGTGGATTAAATGCTGGGCTACCTCGTGGTTTCGAGTTGCTCCGAAATATTTCATTCTTTATCGATTTAGGATTAGTCGTGCTACACGGAATGAGTTAATCTTGAAAATAATTAGAAATAAAATCTGCGCGAGTCACGCAATCTTGGAAGGAAAAATTTTTTTGGAATCATTGATTGGAATTCAATTACATCTGCTTTTCTGAAAAAAGTCGTCACTTTCACAGTTGAGTATTTGAAACTTCATGAGACTGCAGGTAATACTTTCTTTAGGAACCAGTGTGAAAGTTTGGGATTTTTCGGGATGGCTTCTTAGTATCGAAACAGTCGAAAGTAAACTATTTTTAGAATTTTAGATTTACTGTAGCCTAATAGTTATGAGTTGTAAAGTGACTGCATAGATTTGTTGAATTTTTCATAATGGAAGTACGAATATTAACACCTACTCATTTACAGTATTGAATGAGCAAAAATTATCTACATACTCTAAAAAGTGAATCTTATGGTTTCAGTTTAAATGATAGTGCAACAGGAATCAGTAGAAGCTTTTTCCTTGACATGGCAATTTTTATTTTTAAAGAAAAGTCAGAAATTTTTGTATTTTACGTTGTGGGTAACGTAAATTGTTACAGAAAACATTTGTATAATAAGACACAAACTTGTATTCACAATGACATAAAAAGCTGTTTTTTTTTTAAATGCATACAGTCAAATCAAGCAAAATCGTATTCCTAGCTGGACCACAATTAAAGGCACTGTTGAAATTCAGAATCTTACTTTACACAGTACTACTACAGTGTGTCCCATATTTATAGGGCCACCCTATTTTTTAAGGATAATTTTTTTTCTATTGGAACAAAATGCACCAAATTTTTTGAGTGAATAAATGAGTCGAATTAACGATTTTTCCTAAAATATGGAGCTCGCAATTCCATTCGTTCGTTTATTTGGACATTTTTTCGAAAAAATCGGTGTCCCAAATTAATAGGGCCACTAAAAAAAATTCAATTTTTCCGAAAGAATTCAATTTATTCAACAAAGTACATACATACAAAAAGATTTTATTCACATAATTAGTAATTAATAGTATTTCCGTCATTTTTGAATACCATTTTCATTCGCTTAACCATCGATTTATTAAGATTTTCGAGACTTTTCGCGGTGACGTTGTTCCATGCCGATTTGATCGCTTCCTTTAGCTCTGCGACCGTTGTGTACTGCTTTCCGTTGTCATACACATCGCGTACCATCATGCCCCAAACATTTTCCATTGGGTTAAGGTCTGGAGAAACCGCTGGCCACGCGAGTACGGGGATCTTTGACTTTGCCAACCAATCCTTCGTAGACTTGCTCGCATGTATGGCTGCGTTGTCCTGTTGGAAAGTCAATTTTGCAGAGCGGAAACGTCGAAGGTAGGGCTTGAGATGTTCTTCTAGCACTGCCTGGTAATCTTCGCTTTTCATTTTATGAGAAATAAAAGCTAAGGCCACTTTTCCGAAACCGCTGTATGCCCCCCATACCATGACGGAACCGCCTCCAAAGTTTCGGGTTGAAAAATAACGAGGTTCATGTCTCAGATCACGCCAATAATAACGCATTCCGTCTGGACCATCTAAATTTAATTTCTTCTCGTCAGACCAGATAATCTGAAAAGCAAGTAAAAGACCCAAGCTTTAATTACATAGGCTTGAAGGAACTAATTATTTATTATGAGAAAAAATGCACTGTCTATGTACCTTCGACCATTCGTGCGTCCAATGCAGCTTCTCTTCTGCAAAATTGTAGCGTGCCTGCATATGATGAGGTTTCAGTTTAGGCGCTTTTTGCATTTTTTACATACTAAATTTGGGGAATCCTTCAATACTCGATGCACTGTACTTTTGGACACTTGAGGAGCTACTTCATTTTTTATTCTTTTGCACCCCTTAGTTGTTTGCGAGGCGGCGGCAACTATTTTTCGTTTGTCACGATCTGAGAGCTTTGGCCGTGGTCCACGTTTCTTCTTAACTATTTCATTACTTCTATTCTTTACATACATGTAAATAGCATTTCTCGATCGGTTTATAAGCTTCGCTATTTCACGTTGTGATTTCCCACATTTTTCATACGCATCAATTGACGCCTTTTCTTCTGCAGACAATGCTTTCCCTCTTCCCATATTTGTTTTAGTTCCTCGAATGTTATTAACGCACAAGCACAATTGAACTGGCCAAAAATGCGTTCGGAAGCCTGTTTATACATGCCAGGTAAAGCGGGAAAAACCCGGGAACTCCCGCTACTTACGGGAATCCCCGCAATAAAAATAGGAGAAATATTTATTTCGAACATATTGTGGGAATGTGCACTTTTAAAATAGGGAAAATACGTCGATAATCTCTATAAAGAATGTGGGAAAGTACGTATGTAAAAATTCCTTGGGACAAATTTAAATTAAAAGAAAAACACAACTGTAAATTACTTTGGGAATTCACGCACAATATTTATTTTGTACATATAGTTAGTACATATATTTTATGACATGTAACAAGTTAAATTTTAATATTATATATTTTAAATTACATTACTTTACGAATTATTTATTATTCTTCAAAAAAATTGAATTTTTTTTTAGTGGCCCTATTAATTTGGGACACCGATTTTTTCGAAAAAATGTCCAAATAAACGAACGAATGGAATTGCGAGCTCCATATTTTAGGAAAAATCGTTAATTCGACTCATTTATTCACTCAAAAAATTTGGTGCATTTTGTTCCAATAGAAAAAAAATTATCCTTAAAAAATAGGGTGGCCCTATAAATATGGGACACACTGTATACACTTTAACCATAAGTCAATCATTAGTAAGTTTAACAATTAATGATTCCAAAGCTAGTCAAATAACAAATTCTGGATAAGAAGAAAAATTGAACAAATTACATTTTTGAATTTAAAAAATCAGAAAAAGTTCAAATATTTAAACGATCATTGGAAACCACAACACCTTGTATGTTACCAACACACAATGTTGGAAGCATAAAGAGAATGATGAATTTTGGCATTCTGAATTATAAGAAAAAAAATTTTTTTGCGAAAATCTCGTCTACCTGCATTCTTTATATTTTAACACTATTTGTATTTTCAATGTTTACAAAATGTTAGAGGATTTTCTACTTTTTTATATATTTTTATGTACATCGCTACATAGATTTTGGAAATTTCGTGCTTTATAATTCAAAGTACTTTAAATTTTTCGTGTTTGACAAGATTTTTTGGGAAAGAGTATCTACACAGATTTTCATTTCTGTTAGTTTTTTCGAAATTTTTCAGTTTTTGTACGGTTTCGAGGATTGTTTAGTATTTCTGAAACTACATATACGTATTTTTCAGTATATGAAAACTGATGCACAGTTTTCTAGTATTTTCATGTAAATTGTAATATAGATTTCAAAAATTTTTCTGCTCTAGAATTATAGGTTCATCAAATTTTTCGTATTTCAGAGGATTTTCCAGAAAACAGTGCCACTATAAATTTTTATTTCTTCCAGTATTTTTCGTATTTTTTCAGTTTTTCAGAATCACTCGCTATTTTTATATAGGTACCTATTGCCATTTAAATTCCTGGAATTCGATGCTCTATATATAATGAAATTCTATAGACGTTTAATGTGTCATATACATATTAACTAGCATTTTTCTATGTGAATTTTATTTTAGTATTTCTAAGAATTCATAAAATGTTGTAAAATTTTTTTGTTTTTTCAAGATACCTCTTCGAACCATCAGTTTTTTTTAAAAGAATTTTACGATTTGAATAACTTTTATGTATTTCTATTGACTTTCATATATTTTTTTCAGAATTGAATGCTCGAGAAATCAAGAGGATGTCAATTTATTGTGCATAAATTTATTGAGGAGCATATTTACTGTTCGCTGTATAATTGTGCGAATTTTCACAAATCTCATCACTATGATCCTAGATTCAACTAATTCGAAAATAAAAACTACTTAATTATCCAATTTATACTGTGAATTAATTTGTATGTCACACTGTGCACACGTTCATAGCGTTTTGCACAATCGTCCAGTGCTCAATTAATACAAAATTCAATAAATTAATATACAATTGAGACCTTTCCTGAACGAGTATTTTTAGTGTATTTATTTTTTTTTTTTTTTTTTTTTTTTTGGTTCTGTAAAGGAACATAACATTTTGTAGCGGGATCTATGGATTTCAAAGATCTTGTTATAGATTTATAAATTGTAAGATTTTCATGGACTTTTACACCAAAATCTCAAATTCAATGCTTTCAATTTAAAAAGTTTTTAAAAAAAAGTATGGAAGAATATTTTTTTTCACATTCGTACGCAAATTACGGAAACTTCCCCCTGTTACAAAAAAAATTATACATAAGAATTTTTCAATAAAAAATAACTACATAAATTAGTTGAAAATAACTTTTATCGCAGTTTCAGAACATTTCTTAAAAGAAATTCAGATTTTTCTCCAAACTTAATGAGACTGATAAAAGTAACGTGAAATAAATCTTGGTACTTTCGTTACTTTTTCACAAAAAAAAAGTTACTCGTTCCCGTTATCGTTACGTGGTAGTCAATTTAACGCGTTACATTATCGTTACAGCAAAAAATGTAACATTTTATAGTATCGCGTTATTTTCAAACTTTGTTCATATTAGGGATGTCATCAGGGGCGTAGGCAGAAAAAATTTTCGGGAGGGGTTTTCCTGGAAAATATTCTTCCTTCGGGATTTCATAATTCTTATTCTTTGACAAGATGTTACAAGAGAGCGACTTTGAAATATTTCGATTTCGGAATTAAAAAGTTACACAACTTTTGGTATCCAGAGTTGCACATTTTTCATATTCGTAAATAAGGGAATACGACTTCTGTGATTTTCAATTAGTAACTGAAGTTTCAATTTTTTTTACTAATACTTTTTGTACTTATACCACTTTAAGGATAATCTGATATTAAGCGATATGGGTTTCTATTAGAGCTTTCTGAAATTCATGAGAATCAAACTTCTAAAAAATTTATAATTGAAAATGAATTAATTTTTGAGCAAATTTAAACCACACAGATAAAAGGTGAATAAAAAAATGTATTATTTTCGTATGGTATATAACCCATCAAATTTTGTAGTATTTTCTGGTGATTTTATATATTTATAATATTTCTATAGATCACTCACGAGATTTGGACAAGTCAATGCAACGAAGTTGAAACTTTCAACGATTTTGAGAATTTAAATTGATTTTTCAGATGAAAGCTTCTTTTTTAAAGATTTTCAATACTTGGATTCCATATTTTTTTCAATATTTCTACAATTAAAAGTATGTTTCATTTTGTATACATTGAATTAGATGCATTATTATTGTTTTCAATATGAATATCTAGAATAATTTCTAACATAGTATAAAATCATCGTATTATTTTAATAAATATGGTCGAGGACAGAAAGTATTATAAATTTCTAAGAAAAGAATATATATCAAAAAATTTTTATGTAAAGAAAGTTTTCTAGTATAGCTTGCTTTCTAGCAAGCTAGAAAAAGAGTAAACTAGCAAACTAGTTAGCTACTAAACAAGTAAACTTGCAATTAACTAGAATTGTAAAATAGTGAAATAGGTAACTAGTGAAAAAGTAAAGTAATCAACTAGCAAACTCGTAAACAAGTAAATGAGTTAATTAGTAAACTAGTAAACTTGTAAAATTTGTAATAGTATATCAGTAAGCTAGTACACTAGTAATCTAGTAAGCTAATAAACTAGTAGGCTAATAAAAACTAGTAAACTCGTAACAATGTAATAAGTAAACTAGTTAACTGACATGCAAGTAGACTAGAAAACTTGTGAACTAATTAACAACTTAGCTAGTAAATTAGTAAGCTAATGAACTAATAAACTTATTTTTCACATTTTTCTAGAATAATCTACGAAACCCTGGAGGATTTATAATTACAATTTTGTATAGATTACCTATATTTCTGTAGATTGCTATAGACATATCAAAAAATTCGATAGTTTTAAATGCGAATTTCGATCTACTGTCAGTAATTTCAAGAATTATTGATCAAGTCACATTCACATAGATTTTTCATGTTTTACATCGTTATTCTTTTTTTGTATTTTTGAAATATTTAAAAGATTTGGTTGTGTTTTCTAAAATTTTTATATATTTATAGTTTATTTAGGATTCGATGCTCTAGAATCCCAAGATTTATGGATCGTAGGGACCATTTGTCGAGATTTTTAAGAAAACAGTTTTTTAATAGAATTCAATTATCTTTATCATTCTTTCAGAATTTGCATGAACCCAAAGATTTTCAATACATATTTTCATATGGATTTTACACAGATTTCAAGCATTTTATAATCTAAGATTTAATGTTTTGTAAAAATTTTTAGCATTTTCGCAGGTTTTCATTTTTCTGGATTATTCACTGGGTTGCAAAAATTTTTCTGATTCGTATTTTCTACGGAGTCTTACGTTTTGATAATTTGTACTTCTTTATCAAATATATACTGCTACCGTTTTCATGCATTTTTTTGTAACATATTTTTTTATTGTTTATCAATGTCACTTTCTTTTTTGCACATGAAATATTCATTGATTTTATTAGAATTTCGGGAGGGGGTTTGAACCTCCAAAACCCCCCTCTGCCTACGCGTCTGGATGTCGTCTATTGTTCCAAACTTTAGAAACAAGAAAAGTTGTTGCATTTCAACCTGACGTGGAGCAGCCTTTTTTCGTGCTGCAGCTCTGCAACCACGACGCAAGCCCTGACTTCGATAGTTCATTCGTGACGAAGTTAAACCATTTCAGCTGGCTAATCACCTTTGCGAATCGGGTGGCATTTAAATCCCGTGACTGGCTTTGAAACGCTTGTGCGGGGGTCGTCGCCGCGACCCTTTCGATACCGCGTCCATTCCATTCTACTCGTCGTGTGCCACTTTTACGACGCGCGTGCGAGGGGCTGCAAACACCCCTCGTCGCTCACACATGAACACACATCGCTCCCCGAAATTTTTCCCTGCGTTCGCTCCTGCACGGATTTTAGGCTCTTTTCGAACGCTACATGCCCCATACGCTTACTTCTTCTCGCTGCAGTCGGGGATGACAATTCATCGATTGATTTGTCCTTGCCCCTTACTTCCTCCCCCTCGCCCCTTTTTCCGCTTTTCCAGGACTTATATTCTTCCTGCATGGCTATCATTTATGCGTCAATGGAAAAAATCTAAGCATCTTGTGGTGCAGTAAGAGTGAAAGTTATCCGGGGTGGAGGAAGGATTAAACGCCTACTTTTGAACCACACTGAGAAATAAAATAGTAATTATTGCAATCACTCTGAAATATTGTACTTTTTGCTAGATGATACATCAATTTTTGAAATAACATATTGTAAATATTTTCAAATGATATTGTAGTTGTAGATTTATTTTGTTGTAAAAACTCCTATACATATTTCGTTTTCTACTATACTTCTTCTATTTTTGCAATATCATACTGTAATTCCTATTAATCCAGATTATTAAAAATTCCATACAGCTTTTTCAGTATGCACATCTGTACAGGTTCTTTTTACAATATTTTGGTATACTTTCTAGGTTTCTTGTGCATCATATTGTAATATGATACAGTTTTCGAAAAAGCTGGATAAAAGTAAAGCAGTTCATTTTTGTCGCCATCTATGGTAAAAATTACAATTCGTATGGTGAAATTTGCATTTAAAGCCTCGATTTTGAAATTTAAAGCATCAAGTTCTTGAAATTCACATAGCAATACTCAGACATACTAGAAATACAACAAAATACTCGAAAATGCCACGAAACTTCCAAAATACTGAAAAAAGTTGAAGAGACTGAAAATAAAATAGGAATCTCCAGCAAAAAATTATAGAAATAATAATAATCTGTGAAATTTAAAAACTTAGAAAATCTACCATAATTTTGAAAATCTACGCATATTGAGATTCATTGAAATACTAGAAAATTCAATAAAATTCATCAATACTGAAAAAATACTATAGTAACTAATAAATTCAGAAACCTGTAAAATGGTTAAAATTTATGTAGACGCCGTTCCCTAAAAAATTTATTGAAAAACATTATATCTTTAAATTTTTCGATTCTTGAAACTAACACAGCAATACATAAAAATCCTGGAAATCTGGAAAAATACTCGAAAATAACATGAAATTCCGAAAATGCTGAGTAATGTGAAAAACACTGAAAATAAAATAGGAATCTCTAACAAAAAATTATAGAAATAATAGCAGTCTGTAAAACTAAAAATCCTAGATAACCTAATTTTGAAGATCTACACATATAGAGATTTATTAGAATACAAGAAAATTCAACTGAATTCATAAATATTGAAAAAATAATATATCCACTAAAAAATTTATAAACCTGTGAAATGGTTGAAACAAATGAACATACCGTTTCCTGAAAAATATATTGAAATACAAAAAATCTATGAATTTCTAGATTCTAAAGTGTCAAACTCTAAAAATCCATGTTGTAATTTTGAAAAATAACAGATATGTATAAAGACCCTGGGAAAACTCTCTAAATTTGCATTTGGAATACTTAAAATACACGAAGAATACTTCAAATACCGGATACAATAATATACTGAAAATCCACGTAATTGACATGTCCTTATATAACTATGAAATTGCACGAATATCTATAGAACCTTGAATCCTGAAGCATCGAATATGAGATATCCATGTCTAAATAAAAATTCGTAAAAATACCAAAAAGTCGTTCAAAATGTAGAAACACTGAAAAACTACGATATACCCCAAAAGTACTATAAATCTATGAAATACCAGTTGTCTTTGGAAATAGTGTTTCTTGGGAAATTTTTCAGAATACGAAAATTATACTAATTTTCGAAATATAGATTATAGATCTCTCCGAAGCTATAAATCTACAAAAATGCTGGAGATATAGAATAAAAATAAAATATCCGTCAAAATTTTAGTAAAAGTATTACTTACAAAATATCCTGGAAATATTAACACTATATGAAATACCTTTAATGCATGCAAATATAGTTTTCTCAAAAATCTATTACAATACTCAAAATCTACGAATCCTTGAAACCTAGAGCATTAAATTCTAAAAATCAATGCAAGAAATTCCTACAAATACGAAATCATCCTTAAAATGTTATACATACTGAAAAGAAAAAGTACTGAGAGACGTTAGAAATTATATGAGCATTGTGATTTTACATCGAAAGTGAATTGACTTTAAAAAGTAAAATGTTTAGTAGAATGAAAATGAATTTATTTTAAAAAGTAAAAAGTTTTCATATTTTCTGGACGGTAATACGTGCTTGTAGAAATACTTTTTTCATCATTGGAAAAACAAAGTGTTTTTTAATATTGCTGATGAACAATTTCATTGTAAGAATTTGCAGAGATAGTACAATTTCTTGATAATGGAAGGAATTTATTAGAAAAAATAATAATGATGAGAAAAAGGTTTAATTTGAAGCCGCTGCAGAAGAAATTTATATAAATAAGAAAAAGATGGAATGATTAGACACCTGCCTTTCAATTGATTTTACGTATTTACCAAGTCATTCTTCACTTGTTCAAAAATATCAATATAAGGGTGCATGTTTGAAGGGGCTGGGGTAGAACTTTGATGGGGACGCATCTAAAGTCATTTCTCAACATTTCGAACAAAATTTTTTGTTTTTAAAAATGTTTAGGATGTTAACTCGAGCTTATATAGACGTATTTCTCTTTCCTAATGAGATTTTCAATAAAAATGAAAAACACCTTAACTGTGATAATTCACAGGGACTCTTCAATTTGCTGTTGATGAATGATTACCCAAAGGAATTTATTTTCTAAAGGCAAATATTACTATAAGTTAAAAATGTTAAATTTCTAAAATTATAAGTATATGAAAAACATGAAACTATTTTCAATTTTACTATATCGTTGAAAACGTCTGTGGATAAAATTCTGACACATTTAAGAAATATGATCTTAAGGTCGTTTATAAGACTATCAGTAAATTAAATGAAAAAATAATGATAATAGAAAGAACGATTAAAGATAATCGAAAAACAAGGTTTAGTTTATAGCATTACTTCTTGCCAAAGTTTTTTTATTCACATTATCTTATAAATTTGAAGACAATGCATATAATTATTAATTAAAATTAATTGATCGTCAGTGGCGGTATTGAAATTTCGTGGGATCGTTTTCTATTCTAAAAAGCAATTTTTTCATATATAGAATACGGTGACTTGAAAACATGATATAAGAAATAGCTACTCCACAATTCGTTTATTTATCGAATTTCGATGACTCTCATGCATTTCATTCCTTACTACAAGAATTTGAATCATTCTGATTTTGCATTATAAAGAGTTATAGTTAACATGAGAAAAAATTACATTTTAGATTTACAGATCTTTAATGAGATTCGTGCGAGAATACTGAGAATAATGAGTTACCAAAAACTGTAAATTACCATTAAATAAAATCTTGAAAAATAGTTTTTCACACTCTGAAGCTATTAACGCTCTGAAAATTGACGCAATGAAAAATTTTTATGGTTCGAAAATGCACTTTTATGAGGGCCTTATACCGCATTTTTCCAGAAAATGGATTATTGTAAGTCTAAAAGTGTATGATTCATAAAGTATTTGGAGAAAGTGTTTTTTTTTTTTAAATAAATAAAAAATAAAGAGTTTCAAAAACAAACAATATTATCAATTAACGTAAGGTTGAAAAGCGAAGACTTACAAAGGGCATTTATTATAAAATTGCACTATTCTACACAATGCTTGGATAATTTTTTCGAAACTTAGGTTTTTCCTTTAAAGCGTGTCATATATCCATCAGTAGAACCCATGAGTAAAAATGAGAGTTTAGTTTATCTATGTATCGAAAATTCATGATGAAAAAAAAGAGAAAAACTGAATAAAGAAAGAGTGATAAAATTTTTTGATGATTCTAGTTTTCATACAGTTCTTACACAGTGAGAAGGGTTATAATCATTTTTACACCTTCTTCAGCATTTCCATGTAAGGCAGTTTTTAATAAACCAGAACAAGAGTAGCTTCTGATTAAGAATTTAAAGTTAAAAGTTACGTTTTGTTTCAACTAAATGTATTTCGTGAGTACTAGGTATTGTTTCGAAATTATCGAAAAAATTAACGCAATCGAAATTTTTCATCATTAGGAAATGCACTTTTACGTGGGCCTCATACCGCATTTTTCCAGAACATGGATTATTGTAAGTCGAAAAGTTTGTGATTCATAAAGTATTTGAAGAAAGTGGTTTTCTTCTATAACTGATAAATAAAAGTTATAGTGTCTCAAAAACTAACTATACTTCAAAAAAGTATTAATTTTTATACTGTATGACAATAAAAAAGGTTCTACTACACTCAAATTTTGACTTAAATTTGACGTGAAACGACCCTCATAATAGGTATAAGAGTCATTTCATTTACAATCGATTAGGTGGTTACGGAAAATATTATATACTTTTCTAAAATATTTTGAATAATTATAGAAGTTAGTTTCTCAAACTTACGTTATTATACTTTTGGCTTATATTTGGTTTTTTGGTTCAAGAATTCAGTATTTTCAATTTCACTGATGAATAAAGAGTAACCCCACTTTTGCAGAAAAATTTTTTAAAATATTTATTTCAAACAGGATAATCAATGAATTCTAGGTATTTTCCCGTAAATGATCAAAATTGTACGAAACTTTTAAATAAAAAATTATTAGTATTTTTCAAAACTTTGTTGAATTGTTATTAGCGTAAACGAAAAAAAGGTGAAAGAAACTTTAAGCCGAAAATTTTCATATTGCATAATTTTTTTCGATAAATGAGTAAAGGCACGAACTGCATTTTGAAAAAATCGTTACACGCTGAATGTCTCATTCAAAAGTAATAATTTTTTCTGAAACTCCGACTAGTCATTTCCAAGTGATTTTGAAATTTTTATATACTTCCACTTGTCTTGATTTTACAACTCTCTTAGTAATTTTAATCCCTATAAAAACCTCATCAATATATAAAATTTCTTATAAGAATTCAATTTTTTATAAGATGCACTTTATAAAACCTTGATAAGAAACTGAAACTTCTCATGAGAAATTGATCGATAAAATGTATAAGGTTTTTTTTCCTGTAAGATTTTATCGAATAAATTCTTTTCAGAAATTTCAATTTCTAGTAAGGTTTTTAAATAATATGCACCTTATAAGAAATTTAATTTTTATAAAAAATTTCATTTTTTTCTAAGGTACGTACTTTTATAAAGATCAAAATTACTAGTGTCTGTAATGAATTCCATACATTACCTCATTTGACTTAAATTTTCGGTAATTATTGAAACAACAATTTATTTTTGTAATCAAGTTGAAATAACTTACTTACAAATTAAATTACTTGTTTTTATTGTACATTTGAAGTAACTATTTTTCCATAGTATTTCTAAAAATAACTTAAATTATTTTTAGAGAGCTTTTTTTCCGAGTGTATCTAATCACGGTTTGGAAGAGCATGGTTAAACGTGAGCCAGGGTCGATCGAGTCGAAAAATTGTGATATGTAAGAGAAGACCTCGAAATAAAAGTTGATACAAGCGCGTGAAAAACACGCTGCGATATCTGCAACGCTTATCTCAGAGCCACGGAAACGCGCAACGGTAGCGCGAGGACTTTTTTACTCGAGCGGAGGGCAGAAAAAAAGCTCTCCCCGTCGACCCTCTTTTCTTCTATCAGTGTTTTAATGACGCGTACGGAAGTCTTGGCTGTGTCGCTGATCGCAGCAACGCGATCTGAGTTTAAAGTTGGAGCTGGGAGTATGAGCTGCTGCAGCCTCTAACTCGCGATAAACCCAACTTTACTCGTCGTAGTTTACATCGATAACGAGAGGCGAAGCGGGTCGAAGCCGTGACCTTTCCTTCCCTCGACGACGATTATACCCAAGAAAACATTATTTCAAATTCAGCTCGTTTTCGAAGCCCGCATCTCGAAAAATGTTACGTCATTTTTTTGATCGAAGCAATAATCACGCGATTAGGGAGAAGCTTGGAACCGGTACTCTAATTCTCTCGGTTCTATCTTATTGCACGAGTTCACTAATTTTTCGATAGTTGCGACTATCTCGAGAAAAAAGAGTATCGTAGGCTAATTTGGGGTTGCTGCATACGCAGGGATGTGAGGCGGTAAATTTACTAGTAAAATACTGGTCATGACCGTCATTTACGACAAGAAAGTTTTTTCCAATTTTGACCTTCAGTTTAGTCAGTTTTCTACAATAATTTTAAGACAAAAGTATTGATTTTTTCACTGTTAGGCAAATTTTGAATGTAATAAAGCTATTTTCTTTCAGATTTTTTTTCAGTATTTTTCTGTATTATTATTCATAGTTCATTGGACATATTGAATTTGAATCGAGTGTTTGTAATCAGAGATGCGAGGCGGTAAATTTACTGGTAAAATACTGGTCGTGACCGTCATTTACGACAAGAAAGTTTTGGTCAATTTTGACCGTCAGTTTACCTTACCGGTCAGAATTATTATGATGGTAAAAATTATTACGTACTCAAAGAAGACTTAAAAAAATGTCAACTTGTTTGTAATTGCAGCTTTCTTTTTTCGTCAAATTTTTGTGAAAAAATGAAAAAAAATTTGGTTTCCTAAATAGTTAATAATTGTCCAATTACAACCTTTCCATTTGAAAAGAGTCATTCATAGAGAAATAAGCAAATTACTTCATAAAACTGTGTTGTTGATTAGGTACTTTCCTTCAGTATTTTTATTTTTGGAAAAATTTCTATTTTATGTAATTCACGTCAGTTTTCTACAGTAATTTTAAGACGAGAGTATTGTATTTTTCACTGTTAGGCATTGTAGGTGTGAATCAGTTTCGACTAGTGTACTTTTTTTATCTCTAATCTCATCTATTTCAAAAAAATCAGAAAATACTGTATTGTAAATGTGACAGCTAGACAAAAGACTATTATAACTAACACAAAGGTAAGTCAGAGAAAAAATTTTCTTTTAAGATAAGAGACATCATTAATCTACATTCCATCACACACCTCAAGTACCTCCAATTTTCTATTAGAGTAAGCTTAGAAAGAGAAGGGGTAAAAGGAGAAGGGACTTCAATCAAAAGCTCCGCTTTGCTGAAGAGTTATTGGACGAAACTGAATTACTAATAACTCTTTAAATTTTGCGAATTTTAAAAAATCGTAAAGGAAAAAGTGCCTTGAAATTTCATGAGGCATCGATGGTTTTCTGATGATCCACCGACTTTGGAACACCCTATATATTGTCCAGCATACGTAGTAATACAGTGACACTCATGAGTTTTTTCTAGAAAAATGAAAAAGCCATTTATGAAATGTGAAATAACAAGATTGGTGATTTTCACCTGGAATTGCTGGAAGTCGTTTGGTCAGTTACGTCAAGTTACATTTTTTCATCGAAGTTCGGTCATGACCAGTAATTACTGACCAGAAACGAGCTTTGACGGTAAATTATAGTTGGAGAGTTTTTGAATTTGACCGTAAATAACAGTAAATGACCGTCAGAAATTACCATGACCTGACCAATTTTTTTTCTGACCGGTAAATTCACTTCCCTGTACATACGTTAATAATTGTGTTTCATTTTTCCAAAGAAGAGTTTTTATAACGTTAGTAAAAAACTTGTTTTTGAGCTTTTGATCAATTGTTTTGAGGAAAATGAAGGATGATATATTCTATTTACCATAAAATATGTATCGTTTAGAATATGAGCAGTACAATACTCTGAACATGGCTCCAAGTCGTGAAAGCCGTCCACCATTCCATGAAAAATATCACAACTACACATTTTTCTGATCTGGATATCGCAATGTTTTATTTTATATATATAACTCATACATGCCAGCAATTGCGTCCGGCAGTATTGAAAAATGCTATATGTCAAACTCAGCAATGACAGTTATCCAAAATTGATCATATTTACTATTTTTTAGAAAAACTAAGTAGTGGAAATTCATTTGGTTGATTTAAACTTTATTGCTATTGTTGATTTTGAAATCTGGCGCAGTTTTAGAAAAATTCCCTTATTCGTTCTGGCATTAATGCAAGAACTTACGATTCACTCCTGAAGAATACGTGTAAATCGATGCATGTTTTGGCATTTTTTTCTCAAAAACTAAAAAGTCAACATACTCTAAAGTTAGCGTACATATTCTGTTACGTTTAATTTTGACAAATTAAAATTTTTTTAGAAACATTCCCTAATTTTTGTTCGCGTACTTATAATACCTTAAGGTGATGTGCTGTTTTTGTTAATCGTACATAATAGTAGTTTATGAGTGATAGGTGTTAAAAGTCGAAAAAACTGCATGAATAAATATGAGTAATTTTAAAAAAAAAAGGTCAAAGAATGCTTTCATTTATCTTTCAACGCCTGTAACTTAAAAACTACTATTTCAGTTGACAAAAGCAGTATATTGCTGTAAAACTTACAAACATATGTTCTAAACTTATGTACATTGTATGTATATTGTATAGTAATAAAACTGATCGTTCTCAATGTTTCTGGCTAACAAAGGGGCGAAAAACATGTTTTTTCAAATATTTTTGAATACTTTCTTTGAACGAAATTACATTATTTTTATACTCAGTGACCCAGAATTATAGTCTCTATAACACTTTTTTAACGGGTACGTTTGTTTCGAATTCGATAATATTCGAAAATATTCGAAATTTAAAAGTTATTATTCAAATTTCTGAAACTCTCCACGGTACTCTGCGACACAACATTGATTTATGTTTCAATCAATCGAAGAATATCACAATATCTGTCGTTATACGGAATCTTAAAATTTTTTAAAATCTACAAAGTTTATAGAAAATTGTAAAAATCTTACACATTTTTTTTATTGTTTCTAGTTATTGTATGTCTCTTATATTTACAACTTTTTTTAAATTCTTATAATTTTCACCGTCTTTTTATATTATTGTTTGAATTTTCAAAACTATCCGTAAACATCATCGTACGATAAAACATTTCCGAAATTTTCAAAAATTTTCAAACTTTACGGAGTAACTGTAGTTTTATGAAGTTTTACACGTTGTTACACAATCTAGTAAATTTATCAAAAATTCATAAAATTCTTAAACTACTCTATGTTTTTCGTATGGTTCAGGAAGATTCAAATTTTCTAAATTTTCAATTTTTTGAAAAAAAAAACACTGGTTTGCAAAGTTTTCAATAATTGGTATGACATTTTGGAAAAAGGTTTTTTGACTAATTTGGGATTGCTGAGTATGAAAATAATTGTCACATTTATTTTTCTATAGATACGTTTTTAAAATATCAGCAAAAACATGTTCTCAGCTTTTTTTAAATTATGATCTATTTTATGTATTAACATAAAATATCTACTATTCAAAAGGTATGACTGTTAGCTTTACGGCGATATGCTGCATTTGTTAATCGAAATAGTAGTTTATGAGTCACGGGTGTGAAAGTCGAAACAAGCGCATACAAGCTCAAAAAATGCACTTTTCTACAAATTTGAATGTCTGTCACTGAAAAAATAATGTTTCTATTGACAAAAACAGTACATCGTCGTAATAACAAGTATACCTTGTGAACGATACATATTTGGAGTTAATTAAATCGATTTTTCTTAATATTTCTAACAATTTCTGAGAAAATGGTTAAACAACACTTTTTCAGCTAATATTTTTTCGTATTCAGCGACTCAAAAACACTTTTTTCACGAGGCAAATTTTTCATGTAAACTAGCGTTATTCTTATGATCATTTATCGTACTCGATATTTACACCATTATATTCATATTTTACACACGGTGTTGATGTTTGCTAACCAGGCATCTCGTCGAAAGACAAAAGTTATTGAGACGTCAGTTATTTTCGACAATTTCGAAATACAAAATATAAAAAAGGAATGTAAGTAGAGGAAAGTTTTAACTACTCACGAATTAAAAAAAAGTTTTTATTGAATGTATAATCATTTTGTATACGCTCCATCATTCATTTTTCTATAATTTCTTTTTCTAAAAATTTTAGAGCCAACGTCTCCTCTAATAGTTACTAATAATTATGAAAATCATGTAAAAAATTATGTACGCTCCACAAACACAATTCATTTCTCAATGATAGTATTTTTAGCTTTTGCCCTCTTCAGGTGCTTAATTGCAACGGAAAATTATTAAAAAAAACTGCAAATCAGATTCACATAAAAAATACAATACGTATCGTATTTTTACGTAGAAATGTAACTGCAGAATCATGAAATTACATTTTGTTTAAAAAACAGCAATCAAGTTTTAGTCATCCAAAATCTTTACTTGCCATTGAAATTTCGTATCTAATGAATTATTCTGTGCCAAGTTTTCAAGATTGAATATGTTAGAGGAAGTTAAAGCGATTTTACAGGAGAGAGTTAAGTGGGCCGATGGTTAATGGCTAGGGCAGTCAACGAACTTGGAATTTCTTTCCTGTTGTGAAATATTACCTACACCTAGTATCGAGTGTAAAAGTAGATACTCTAATCTTCGACACGAAAAAAAAAAAGCAACGCTCGCACGTTTCGAAGGAGCGTAGCAATGGAAGAGAAAAATGAAGCTAAGGTTATTTTATCAAGAATTACTGGTATTGGAGGAAGCTGGATATTTTGTGAGTTGTTAAATTGTTGTCTTTATCTAGAGATGTACAAAGAGAAGAATTGAAAATTAAAAATTTCAAATAAGGTCAAAAGGTTTATGTCGCTTGTGTTTTTTAACTCCTTATTTTGAATTGGTAAGCATAGATTTTAGATATATTGTGTAAATCATACTGTAAATATTCGTGTATAGTTTTAGAATTAAGTATAATACCTCAATTTGGAATTCATCATATAGGAGTAAAGTATTTTGAGTACTATTCATTGAACAAATTTTTTTTAATTTCATTCAAAAATTGTAGGCGATGCTCGAGATTTTCAATATTACAAATATACACTTGATTTTAGGTATCTAGTAATTGATATTTGATAGCAAGTTTGATATGCAGGATTTTTCACTCGACGGAAATAAAAATTAACTTCTAAATTTTGGAGCACGTTAGTGTTTTGAATGTCGCATCGCCGACGTCGAAAAACGACACGAGAAATCCAACGTATTCGTAAAATTTGAGTGCGTCAAAATATTCACATTTTCAATGGGAAACCTTAATCATTTCCTCCCAATAAAAAAAGTTTGAATCCAAGACCATTAACAGATTTATCTTTCGAAATTCCATGGAATGATAGATTTTTTACCTAAAATTCCGACTCTCGTAATTTTGACAGATTCACATTTATACAGCGAATGCAGTCATAGAAAAAAGAAAAATTTCAATCGTCGTGAAATTTGGAATAATTGTGAATGCAACAGATTAAATATTCCTTGATAATCATGCAAATAATCGGAAGAGAAAATTGTGAAAAATTGTTATGTAAGGTACGATACCCAATTATATAGATTAAAAATTTCTTTCATTTTATTTGAAAAATTGTGTGATAATCCTTATTTTTATGCTACAAACTCACACACGATTGAGGAGATTGAGCGATTGATACATGATTATTAGTCTTAAATGCAGGATTTTAATTACAACTGCATAAATCTAGAACAGTAAATATTTACTAATGTAATATTGCAGTTTAAATAACTTCAAAAAGTGGAGAGAGACTTTCAAATCAGTGCAATTTTACTGAAGGAATAAGTGATTTATACTTCAACATTAAAATCTACTGTGAAAAAGGTGACACCTATTTCATCAGTAAAATTTTACTAATTTAAAAATGAATACCCAGTCATCCCACTATCTGAATCTAAATAAGGGAAACTTCACTGTTTTGTAATGCATGCTCAGTTTCTGGCATTGAAAAGACTTCGACCTTGGAAATAGTATATCATTACTGTTTTCATCAGTGAATATTCACTTTTGGATCGGTGAAAAAAATTTCTCTTATTTCAATTTCAGAGAGCAAGTGTTGTGTTCTACAACTAAAAACAAGTAAATATCTTTTGTTTTAGACTTAGGGAGACCGGGAACGATAAATCACTCCAAGATATCCGATGTAATAATCAAATTTGAAGCTGTCTAAATGATCACAAAAATGATCAAAAATAATGTTCTTCTCTCTCTCTAACTACAAAAAAATGAAACTTTACTATTTTGCAGTGAATATTCTTTTTCTAGCAGTGAAATTTAGGCTTATGCCTTGGAAATATATGCCTCAAGTTCCAAACATTTAAAATTGAACGAAAAAAATTTATCAGTTGATATAGAAGAAAAAAATTTTCTAACTGCTTTTGAACACTTTTTGATCGTCACAACAAACATCATGCTCCCCAAAAAAATATTCGTCACACTTCTTATCATAATAAAAAATCGAAAAATTCATACATTTTTTGTTTTCGTTTAATTTTAAACGTTTGGAACTTCAGGTACATTTGGAAATATCATGTATGCACTATAAAATTTCATATTATGCATTGTTTCTGTTAGTGAATATTCACTTAGATCTAAGTGAAATCATTATTTTCACCGGTGAATCAGGGGAATTCTACTAATTTAGCACTGCACACTATCTTTTTTTTGAACAGTGGAAGATGTTTCAGTTTTTTCATTTTTAGAAAATAAGCGTTTTGATCAGCAACTTTACATCAGTAAATATTCACTGTTTCAGACTTGTAGGAACCAAAAATGATGGATCAATCTAAGATGTCAGATGAAATTACCAAATTTTAATCTGTACAAGTGGTCACAAATCCTATCAAAAACTTGTATCATTCTGTTTCTCTGTATTCAAAAAAAAAAAAAAAAAAAATGAAATTTTACTGTTTTTCAATGTATATTCTCTTTAAGTTAAAGTTATCCCATATTGTAAATAGTAAATGTGCACCAAAAATTAGTGTATATGCTCAGTTTTTTCCGGTAAAAATAAACTTGGAGCTTACTGAAATCTTTATTTTCACTGGATCACTAATGAAATGTCTTTAATTTTGCAGTGCATATTCAATTTTTCGGCACAGTAGAATATATGTTATTTTTTTCAAGTTCATATTGTGAGTGTTGTGGTCTGAATTTCTGCATTAGTAAATATTCATTGTTTTAAACTTGGGAAAACCAAGTAATACTGGAAAACTGTAATACTGGAAATACACTTACTGTAAAACTGTAAATTATACAGGGTTTCGATCAGTGAATATTCACTTCATGCTCACAGAAGTTATCAGTTTCTCAGGTATATCAATGGCATTCCACTAATTCAGCAGTGCATACTCACTTTTTTGTGACAGTAGAAGATATATCACTTTTTTTAAGTACCTTAAGAGAGTAAGTGTTTTAGTTTGCAACTCTACATGATCTAATCTAAATAAGAACTACACTGTTTTGCAGTGCATATTCACTTTCTAGCCGTGAAAACTACACTGAGAAAAAAAAACTTGCAGTTTTGAGTGGAAGTCATTAACTAGTTCAACTCTGGAAATTTACCGTCAATCGGCACGGAAATTTTTCAATTTTGGAAGAAATTCAATGAAAAACGAGAATTTTCCATCTTGATACCGATGAATCTATGCGAAACCTCAAAATTTCCTTTTACTCTAACAGAAAAATTCCAGTTATTTTTGACAGTGTATTTCACCTTGGGAATAATATATATGAACTGTTTTCATCAGTTAATATTCACTTGGAGCTCAGTGAAATCATCATTTTCACAGGTAAATCAGTGGAATTTTACCAATTTAGTAGTGCATATTCACTTTTTTCGGACAGTAGAGGATATTCCACTTTTTTCAAGTTTATAGAATAAGTATTTGGGTTTGCAACTCTACATTACTGAATATTCACCGTTTCAGACTGAAAGGGGCAGGAAATAATAAAACACTCCATGATATCAGATTAACCACCTAATTTGAATCTATCTAAATGTTCACAAATTTAATCTGAAATCCCTGTTGTCTTATCTCTCTGAATCCAAAATACAGTTCAACTCCACTATTTTGCAGTGCATATTGAATTTCCAGCAGTGAAAACTATTCCTTCTTAGAAGTAATGGATTTGCACTGTTTTTATCAGTAAATATTTACTCAGAGCTCAGGGCAATTATGTTTTTCACTGGTTCATCAATGAGATCTAACTAACTGTTTTAGCACTGTGAAAAAAATTTCACTTTTTTCAAGTAAGAAACTAAAGGTTTTGGTCTGCAAATATACACTAGTAAATATTCACTTTTCTTGAATTCTAGAGACCGGAAATGATAGATCATCCCAAGATACCCAATGCCATTTTCAAATTTGAATACATCCTCATGATCACAAACCCAACGAGAACAGTTCAAATCCATAACCATTCCCAGATTCACCTTCCCAAACCCCATCGAGTGATAGATTCCCCTCAAGATCCCAACTCTCGCGATTTCTACAGATTCAAATTTAGACACTCGTAGAGGGGAAGAAAAAAGAAAGTCGGAGAAGCTAGTTTGTCGGTGAAACTACTTTTCCCTGCAGCCTAAGACCTGAACCGAAACTACCCAACTTTTCCGCGATCGCAATTTCCGACCCCCGTCTCTCATAAAGGGGACCGAAAATTCAAAGATGGTAGATGCTGGATCCCTCAGCATCAGTTCCTCCATCAGAGAACGCGATTTCTCGGAGGTCGTTGAGCTCGGTGCTGGGGCGCGGCCATCGCCGCAATCCGCACGCATGTATGTATGCGTCACGAAAGCACAATGACGAGCTTAAAGCTCCGCCAACAATGCGTGCGTGCGAACAATCGCGAAACCCGCGTATAATCACGGAATCATTTTTCGCGAATGCTTTCCTTCCCCTCTTCCCCATACAGCAAAAAAACATCAACCTCTGACCGAAATTGCGAGGCAATCTAAATATATACAGTGAAATCGATCGACCGCAATATATGACGGAGAGACAAAGAAATGGCTTTCCGCAGCGTAAATATTGACACTCGGAAAATGTGCTAAGTTTCCTATGTAAAGAAACAAATAGATTTGAATATGTATATCATATTGAAAATAGACTCCAGCAGTGCAGGATGAACTTTAATTGATGTGGGACCACATCTAGTCTGGCGTCGCGTGATGGGGGAAAGCGAAAATGAGGAAAATTCGCGGCACACCTTTCACGGAGCTCCGGACGAGAGTCATGTTCATGTTAGTTATTATATCCTATGGATGCTGCTGTGGCCGCTGGGTCCAATGGCGACGACGACATCCGCCCGCGGCAGCGTGGAGGAAGCGGCGACGTCGCGGGCGACGTCGTGGCCCCTCGCGAGACTGCGAGAAACCCGGGGGTTTTCCGCGCATGTATTACGTCACCGTGGAAATTCGTCAGGCCCCCGGCGAGCGGCGGGGACTGCTCCGGGCCCGGGAAATATTCGCACGGCCCAACATCGGTATCACCACTCTTACGCACTTTTCCCAGCACTGTTATCGATTATTTTATCCTTTTTCCGCGAAAATCTCGGTGGGTGGATTGCAACGAAGGTCAGGGGCGGGAGGGGGGTGGGGGTGGGTGAAGACGGAAGAGGAAGAAGAAGAAGAAGAAGGAATGAAGGGGAAAAGCGCGAGGGCCGGTGTTAGGGCATGACAGAGCGCGGAAAATTGTGGACTACGAAGAGAAGAAGAGGAGAGCTAGGTGAGCTTAGGGCACCGGTGCGAATCTAACTAACCCAGGGACTGTCAAGTTCGGCGATGGCGGACGCAGCATCAGTACCACCAGCCAGCAGCCACCGCCCCCATTCCGGCTGCCGCTGGTTCTTCTCTTCTTGGCTAACGCCGCCCGCGGCTGCGGGTGCGACGCAGAGAGACGACAACGAGCCAGAAATTTCTCCCCCTTTTGCGAGATCCTCCCCCGTCCCTCTGCCGATGCTGGCATCACGACGTTGGTCGCATCTCGCGCTCGGATTCGCGGAGATAACAGGAGAAGAGTGGAGGCTCCAGGGCTGTAGGAATCAGGGGGCGACAGTGGACGCTGCACCTGATATTTATACGTGATATCAGCGGGTTTCTTGTATTTTGCTGATAAGAGAGATGAGGGATGTTTGAAGTTCTGGTAGAGTTGTGAAATTTGCGCTCTAAATTTGAAAAAAGCGAAAGATCTTTCACTGAAGGAGGTATGAGGGTATCACTTACTATGGGAATGTTGGAATTTTTTCTCATTCTAGGCCTTTCAATCAATCAAGATACTGAAAGATTATTTCTGTAGAGTTTGAAGCGAATCAGACATGATAAACCCATGTGACAAAGAAAAATTGCGTTTCATTTTTCATACATTACGCTCAAATATTCATAATTCTTGTAAAACTCATGGTTTATGCTTGAAAGTTGGCACAGTTTAAGTGAATCATGTCACGATCGACATCAAATATTACTGGATTTTGCCATGGATGTAATCTGTATTTTACAAGCAATAAAAAGTACATGCTCATCTTCATTTCATATAATTTGTAATTTATTTCCTTTTGGTTGGTTTAGGTTATCAGATTCTTGGTTGTTTCAACAAAATTACAGGGTTGATATAGGCCCAATCATATTTTGTGTTGTCCGTACCATTTTTACGTGGTCCTTCATTATGGTTAGTAGCACCATATTGACTTGGTCACGAATGACTAAAATGCCAAAGCTCATAATTCGCTACTTGGTTCAGTCGACAATTTTACTTGAACGTCAAAAACATGTTACTTTTTTGTTAAAACAAGAAAGAGAGTGTAACGCATCGCGCATGTTTTTAGAGACAACCATACTTTCCTTTCAAAGAACAAACCTATTTGGTTATATTTAGCTTTTAAGAGAAAATTCTTGACTTGAATATTCATGTTTCTTGGTTAACCGTATCATGTCCCTTTTTATTGTGAACTAAATACTCTGTTTAGTGAGCAATTCATTATGATAAATTCGAATTATATTAATATTTTTCTAGATGATAATCCCTATTTCCAAAGAATTTCGTCGACCGCGAATGCAGAGTGCAATTCATCTATTATTCTCTTCAGTAATACGCACGCGTTCACCAATTTTTACCGAAAAACATGTCCAACAAAGCCCAACGTAAAAAAACAAGAGGTTCACCGTTCACCGAGGTTCATAGCGCACCATGAGGACCGTTCCTCCGCCCACACACTTCTCCGCGCATGCATCACTAAATTATTCAGTTATAATTATGAACATAGTTGAGAGCATCATAACACACTTTTCTCAGAAACATGTTTTTTTTTGGCTGCAACAATAAGGTTTGATGTCTCGGTCAAAATGTTTAAGTAACAATAATTAACGTTGATAGAACTAAATAGTATATTATGAGTTCAATAAAAAATGTTTGTTGCGAAGAATCATGATGTTTTTGTTATTTTAACCAACCGAGTAGTTCTCTCGACTAAACGAGGACAAACAAAGTGATTTTGGTTATCGGAACCAATGCACTTCTTATTTTTCAATGCACATACACTGAAAAAAATACTTTGTTACAGCAACCAATTTAGACTCGACCAAGATTTTTTTGGTTCTTGCAACAATGAAGTTGATTGTGTCGATCAAAAATTGAGTTGCTGCAACAAAAACTTGCTTACGAGAACCATAAATTTGGTTGGGCCTATATAAACCAAGTAACTTAGTTCCTGCAACCAAACAGTTTTTTCAGTGTATTATACACTCGTACCTGGTTAGCGGGAACTGTTTGGGAGCTGTTTCCTGCATAACCAAAGGACGTTTTTCTTGAATAATCAGGCTCAGAGGGGATAACAAAAAATATTTTTACCTTTTTTTCAATTTCCCACGTTCGTTTGGTAATTTTGAAGATATCGTGTAGGAAAAACAGCAAATCTTTGGTAATAGTTTGTAGAAACACGGTAAATATTCCCACAAGAAATTTTTACCATATGTTTGGAAATATATACTGTGAATTGACATTATCCACCCATTCCTGTAAATTATGGTAATTTTTAAGGCACTCTCTAGCACATGATTCTACAAATTTTTTTCCGTGTGCAATGTCGAACTTTTTCACTTGTATACTTTGATGAAAAATTTGATGATTAAGGATCGTCAAATATTAAAAAAATAAATAAAATTATTTAAAAACTTCTGAGATCACAGTATTAAAAATTATATTGTTTCAAAATTCCAACTTGTTCATGATAGAGTAGAGAATTCTCAAGGGCTAATTTTACGATTTCGGAATCCTGGTACATATTTAAAATTTCGCAAAATTGAGTTCTTCAACTCAAACAATCTAAATATACAGTTTTATGCTCAAGTAAGATGAAATGTTGAATCCTACAGTTTACATGTATATTATTATACATTAGAATTCAAGGTTTTAGATTTTTGAAATATCGAATTCTACGGATATAAGGTATGGAATAAATTACAACGATTTTCGATTCTATAAATCAAGAGTACAAAGTTGTACAAGATATTATTCTAGATTCTAGAAGTCTAGAACTCTAAACTCCATATAATATCTAGTGTAAAAATGAGTATAAATTATAAAGATACAAGATGATCATAGAATTCGAAAATCGAGACTTGTAAATCCTAGAAAAAAGAATCCATTATTTATAAAATTTTAAGTCTGAACTTGGATTATCAAATGCTTGAGATGTAGATTTGAAAGCACAGAATTCATAGATTCTTATTTTAGTAGTATAGTTTCAGAGCTAGCAAATATGAATTTAATTTCAACAAGATATTACCAATCCTGGACGTTCAACTTTCAGAATACCAACGTATACATTTTCAAAAAGTCAATATAAAATTTCAAAATTGTAGAATTCAAAATAAAAGCCTCGAATAGAGAATGACTGAATGACAAATTCTAAGAAACCGAATTTTAGAACTCCAGATTCCAGATCATAAAACCCTGTCATCAAAAATTCTCGATATCAAATTCTTATTTTAAAAACATCAATCCGCTCCTGCATTTAATTGTAGACAAAATATCGTTGAGCTTTATTTTTGAATGGAATAATGTTTTTGGATTCGTCGTAAAAATTAAAATGAATGTATGCGCGAGAAAACAAAATGAGTTGAGAAAACGGTCGAAAAAAGCTCACCGCAAGCTCAGGCTCTTATCGAACTCCAAAGTTACCGGATATTGCGATATCTTGACGTTGATCGCAACCCGGGGCATTCTAATGAAACTGCGTAGAAAATACTCTTCCAAGTCTTGTTTCCCAGTGTTTATCGCGTTTCGGTTCAACACATAAATATATCAAATTTTTTCGAACACTATTTTTCCTTTATCAGATCAAAAACTGTGGGAGCTTTAGAAAAGTCTTTCTATCAGACTCTCACCATAGCTCTTATTCATGTTAGTTGGCATGAACTTTTTTATATTCAGAAAAATGTATCCCAAATGCAGAACCACCTTAGTTTATCCACTTTTTCGAAAGTTTCTATACTCTATCTGACGTTGAAATGACCAATCAACTCCAATGCGTGCAATCAAACTTGTTCGCATGCTATGCAAAAATTTTGAAACTATATGAAGGTCTTGACGTCATTTTTTAGTGGACTTTGGAAAGTGCTAATTATATTTTGCGATCTCTGAAAAAAACTTCATTTTCGTTGTTGGTATACTGCCCGCAGCAACGATTGTCATGCATAGCACAAAATGCGTTCAGGAGAAAGCGGGATGCAAAAATTTCTCAAACTTACAACAGCGTAATTGAATTAATTGGGGGAATGGCTTCTCATAAACGATAAGCAACGATGTGTGCAATGCACTGTTCTCCCGGGGAGCTCTTTGCATTACGTCATCAACGCTAAAGAAGACCCGACGAGTATTCCGATGTTAAATGAGTCGAGCGTTCTCGTTTTAATTGCGTTTATTTTCTGGAAAAGAATTCTTGCACAACGTAGATGGGAGCGAATGTGTGAAAGAGGATTCCTATTTGTCATGCGCGTATATAGAGTGTACCGGGCGAGCGAGTGTAAACAAGGTTTGTGTTAATTGTTTGTAATCAGATGATTATAAGCTGTAGATTTGTCATGTTAGTTATAAAAAGTACCTTTTTTGGATTTATGGAATGTGCCAAAATTCATAAAAATACTTCGAAATAGTAAAGTTAAGGGAGGGAGCGTCACTGTACCTTCAACAATAAGAAAATTGCAATTTTAAGTTTTCTTTGCCAATTCGCAATTTTTTGTAAATATTTTTGCACATTTTTTGAATGTTAACAACAAATGGTGCGGTGGAAATTTGTTTTTTTAACATTTTTAAACTTAGATATTATTTGATTTGAAAATAATATATGAACTGTTCACTTGGGTATAAATGTAGGTATAGAAAAACGTAACATGCAATCCTTTTAAAAAACATTTCTGTGGCTTCCAGCCATAACCGAGAAAGTCACACATGCCATAACGTTCAAAATTTTATCAGGATATTATGTGAACTGAGCCTTATGGCACAAGTGACTTTCTCCATTATGGCGGGAAGCCACAGATTTAATCTGATTGACATTGTTCTTCTTAACTGTTAAAAATAACAAAGATTTGTTTGGAACATAATAAATTAAAATAGTAATTGAAATCATGAACACACGTCATAAAACCGTAATTATTAAACATGACTAATAAAAAAATTAGACGCTCTTGAAAACATGCAAAAAGTTGATTCAAAGTTCTCAACAAGTGCATTAAAAGTGTATCATACACAAACTTTATTATTTTAATAAACTTTTATATAATGAAGTAGTGTTGACAATTATAAACCAGCTATTAAACCGTTGATAATCAACATGTATATTCAAATAACTAAACACTTCTTAAAATCCCTTCAGAGTTTATGAAAATTTCAAAACTTAGTGCAATAATAAACCTTTAATGCATACGATCTAAAAAGAAAATACATATTTCACATGTGGCATGAAAAATTTTTCTCAAGTCATTTCGCAATAATCGAAAAAATGTAGTGAGATTTACTGAAAAAATTATCAAATATGCCAAAATTTGTTTTTTTTTTCAAAAGTTTAGACAAACTCGAATATGAGTTTTATCATACTTGTTTATAAGTAATATACTTATTGGAAGTTTATTAAAATCCAAAAACTGGTTGATTGGCATTCAAAAACATTTATGAAATATAAAGAACATTGTATAACATTGATTTTAAGATGCATTCATATAAAAAAATTTCCAATACAAGTTTATTTAAATCAATTCAAACATTTTTAACAATAATACATAAATTGATATTATTGTCACACAGATAATTTGTACAAATGAAAATTATTCCTGATTTTAAAATTGATTTTTTCCCTTGATTAAAAACCTGTATAGTTTTCAAGTAAGACAGACTGGGTTTATAAAGATTCATTCAGACTAAAAAAACAAGATTGAACTTTGTTTAAGGTTGTGGAAGATTGATCTTGATTCAGTTTAAATCTAAAAATTTTTTTAGTTGAATTGGCTGAAATTAATTAAAAATGAATCTATTACTATCAAATTACATTTATGGCCTCCTCAAGGGCCTACCAAGGGACATTTTTGAAAGCATTTCGTCAGACCTAATTAAATTTTTCTATAATGCGTAAGAATTCATTGTTAATTCACCAAATAGAATAACTGTTTTGTGTGTCTGTACATTGACAAATAAATACCGCATTGGTTACAAGGAAAAAAAATTTTTTTATAACCTGCCTGAGTACTGTCAATACAGTAATTACTACGGTGTCCACCGTATTCATTGCGGTGGATACAGTAGTAATTATTGTGATGACAGTACTGAGTCATGTGATAAAAAAATTTTTCCTTGTAACTAATGCGGTATACTTTTTTCAGTGGAATAAGAAGCAATAAAAATTGTATTAAATTTTGTTTAAATTTTCTGCTTCTAGTTTCTTAACTTCTCAATCAATTGTCTGCCAAAGGAATCCAATATTTCTAGTGACCCTTTTCTCTTCTTTCCCAAGTAATTCATACAAAGTTTTGATGAGCTCTTGGGTCATCACTTTCTTACCATATCCTAAAGAGAAAAAAAAGCAACTTTGATTAGGAGCGGCAATTGTTCTCATGGGTGCGGCCATGTTGAACGCTCACTTCAATCTTGTAATTCCTTGAAGTTGACTGGAACATTTGAATTTGAATTTTTCGTCGAGTGAGATTTCATTACAATTTGGTTCATTTTTAAGAAAAACTTGACTCTTGGCCTTGGAATTTCCAATGTGTGCTGTTTTTTTTAATGACATTGTATGGTATATAGTACTTGAAAGAGCTCAACAACACTTAGCAATAAGCTAAAGCAAATAAATAACTATTTCTGAAACAGGAAAAGTGTATGAAAAAAATGTTGGAATTCTTTCGCAAATGTTGAAAATATATAAAACTCTGTTTTTTTTTTATATTAATCGAAATCATTATTGTTTTTTTTTCTTCAATTAAGGTGCATACAATGTCATTACTAGGTGAAAGTGGCTTAAAACATGTGTATATTTCAAGAGTTGAGCTTCACCTAATAATTGGTTTTTATTTGCGAAGAAAATACAAGTTAAATCAACGTGCGTCGTGCGCTACAGTATCTGGTGAAGCAATACGAAGCCACTTCCTATCAAACAGACACCAAAAAGAATTTCTCGGAATTGCAAAATGCGACTAGAAAGTCAGAAACTTGAGTTTTCCCTTCGGATTGAGCACCCTTATTTAAGAATTTTCTCAACAACTTTCTGCCAATCAACTTTCCAATCAAGTTCCAGCCAAAGGGATGCAATATTTCCAGTCATCCTTTTTTCTTCTTTCCAGAGTAAAATTTTGATTAGATCTTGGGTCATTACCTTCTTGACATAAGAAGCAATACAAAATCACCACTTATCAAACAGACACCAAAAGGAATTTCTCGGCATTGCAATATGCGACTAGAAAGTTAGAAAATTGACTTTCTCAACATCAGTCAAATTTTGTCGATCGGCAGTATACAACTCACAATCAATAAGAATCGAAGACTTGAAGGAAAAATGTAATCAGCAGCGATGGAGTAAAAGTAGTTTTGCAACATTACGATTGGTCGGAGAAGAATCCTCCCCTTAGCTGAAAAATGCCAAGTCACGGTGAAAGAATAGGTCCAGCAACATTGAGCGGAGGAATAAAATTGTCGGAGGTGAAGCAAAGCAGAGTCGCGAGTGGCGCCTAGCTGGCGGCTACAGAAAGGGCCGTATCTCGCGTTCTCGCTGCTGCTCGCAATTCTTAAGATACCGCCGCCGCCGCTTCTTATCCGCGATCCCCGCAAATTCCCGCGGATCGACCAAACGAAGTCGCGATGATGATCATCATCCCCCACTTGCAAAAGGCGAACCAAGAGCGCTTCCACTCGGGGATTCTCGAAGTTGATTCAAGTTGGAGCAACTTGGCGACGGCGTCTCCGAGTTGCTCTCTTCCCTGTTGTTATATGCGTGTGTATTTGTGTATATATATCCGTATCATCGCGACTCATCTCTCTTCTTCTCCGCGGAACCCAATTGACGGAGAGATGGAAGCCGAAGATCCGACAGTGCTGTACGCACTTCACGCTTTCGCGCGCGTATCCTGCAACGTGTTTAGTTTAGTTTTTAGTTTTTTTTTCTTCATTCATTCTATCATCATAAAGGCGTACATAGTGATATTGGCATTGACCTCATTTATACGATTGATACAAGAGTATTTTAGATTTTTGAGCTTGATGACTCAATTTTCGAAGGCATTGTGGTAACTTGAAGCATTGCTGGAAATGACTGTATCTCTATAAACTATGAAAAATAGCGCTTTTTATTACTTACATGATTGTTGCAACTTGCAACCATACGGTCTGAATCAGAGAAATTTTAACTCATCTGTCCAGTGCATCAGAAAACCGCTGATTATTTAGTGCTCGATGCTAAAAAATCAGAGAAAGCTACGATTTTACTGGTTTAATTAGTAGGTACAATTATTCCACTGATCAAGTCAGTAAAATGACCACTGATTCAAATAGTGAATTCTGATATCACTCATTTATCAGCGAAAACCTGCAATCATAGTGGTTGCATTAGTGAAACAGTGGAATGGTGACCTTGGAGATATTCGCATGATTCCGATTGCAGTATATTGTTGTTAACATAATAACTTAAATGTTTCAGTTAGTCTTAGTCTTGGCAATTTTGCATCATAACATTGCCACGTTTTTCAAGTAAAAGCAGGTACCTGGGGTTTCGCGTCTAAACTCATTAAGTTTTGAGAATGAATTTTTTATCTATTAAATTACAAACGTGAAAGTTGTCTTAATTGATTTTATTATTTTGCTTTTTAAACTTAGTTTTTTTAAATGCCCTAAATCAAATAGTTACTCTTTACCCTGTAAACTTAAAAAAGGTGAGAAATCTTCCAGTGTTCAAAAAAAATGAGTATATTCTGCTTAATAGGTGGAATGTGAATATTCACTGATAAAAAAAGCGCATATTCTATCCACTGTTTCGAAGACAGATGACTTTTTACTGCTAGAAAGAGTATATTCACTGCGAAATAGTGAAATTTCAATTTTTCAAACTTGAAGAGGAAAAACTCATATGTTATTTTATAAACATGTTCATTCTGTAATGTAATTCATCGATAAATCTATCATTTCAGACTGAACTAACACATTATACATTGACTTTTTCCAGAAAATGTTAAATTAAAAATGAAAGAGTAACCAGAGTAACATAAAATTCAATGGAAGATTCCGTAATCACTGTTTCAATCGAATAAATTGTCACTTATTACAAACCGTGAGAAATCATTCATTGAAACAGTGGCTTGAATATTACTTTTTTTGTTTTCTTAATCCATTCATTTTATTTATTTATTTTTTTTTGTTATTGTGACATTTCAACTTTCCTTATAGAGTTCTTATCAGACTGAAATAAATTGAAATATTTACAGAATAATCAATGTTATAGATAAAGTAATAGGATTATTATAACAAAATTACAGACCAAATGATTTGAATTGATATAATATTACTACTTTTTACACAAGGTACACGATCATATATTATAACATGTAACTGCAGTAGGAATAACATTGTCGAAAAGAAAAAGACAACTTAACCGCATTTGACTTAATCTCTCAGTTTGAATTGGTAAAAAACTACTAAGTAATAATAGAATTTTACTAATTGAAAAAGCAAAAAGGGAGCAACTAAAATTTCAGTTAAAATCTACTGATTTAATTAGTGATATAGCTTACTGATGAAATTAGTAATATTTTACTGAAGAAAAAAGGTATTAACCATCTTAAAACTTTAGCAAAAATCCACTACTACAGTAAGTAGGTTTTTACTAGTCTTTTACGTGCATTATGACTAAAAGATAAGTATAGTTCTACTAATGAGGAAGTCAATTTTTACTTACACTTTAGTAAATAGTTACTGTTCATGATAATACATGTTTACCTCTGCAATTATTGATTATCTAAATAGCATTCAAATGCTACTAATTCATTATTGTTTTACAGGAGAAAAATAAGCAATAATGATAGACATTATTTAGACATTTGTTAAAATACACATCAAACTTTTAACAATGTTTTCTTCATGAGCTTTTTTTACAACTAGGTACATATGGCATATAATTTAGTGGAATTAAACTATTTTTTTTGTCAACTTGTGTGATTCTACTAATTTATCAGTAGATATCCGACTATATCTGACCTACTTATTGAATTATTAAAAATTTTACTGATTTGAACTGGAAGATTTGAGTTAAGAAAACTTGACGATTTCATTTCGACTGCAGATATATTATATGGCAACGAGTATGATCACGTACCTTACATAAAAATGTGCAATAATATGTGAATTCAATTCGATTGGTAGGTAATTTATTGTTGTAATGATATTATTATTGTTTCTATGCCACTATTTATCCTTTTATTGTTACAATTTATTATAATCTAATGAGAACTTTATACAAAAAGGTTGAGATATTACAATAAAAATAAAGGTTCTTTATCTGTGGAAATGAATATTACGTACAACTATATTATTAATTATTACGAATTCATCGAAAATCGGTTTTTTCAAAATATCATGAAAACTAAGGAACCGGGATCGATAAGTTGAAAATTTGAAAATTATTGGATACAATTTACTCTTGTAGGAAATTCAAGTTTAAAAAACCCAAGCAAAACAGTATAAAAAATCCAAAAAATCACTTATTTGCCATTTGGACATTTTCGTTTAGACAATCTGGCGTTTCAACTTTTCGGTTTGACTATACATATTGTATATCCAATCATCGGAAATGTGAATGTTTTTGATTAGATACTAAGAACCCTAACCCACTATGGTAACCATATGAGCTTGTACAGAAAGTCCTAAAGTATAAAACTGTAGAAGAATACTGATTTTATAATGAAAAAAATTTGTTTCTCTTTTCCCATTGCTTAAGCCTCCAACCTGATTCTTTTTTTTAAACACCTCGCGTCAAAGTCTCGTTATCTACATTTTTCTTTCATATATTATCTAATGAAGATAAAAACTACACTCAAGAATAAACTCTTAGTATCGAAATTCGACTATGCTGTATCTCGCTCGTTTGAAATTGGAAACCTCCGAGGAATATATCCTGCACTCATTTTTTCAACATAACTCGCACGTGTTTTCTGTGTACAGATTACTCGTAGCTTACAGTAAAAAATGTCGTCGCTGAACAGGAAAATACAATTCTAGATGCCAGACCTGCATGAAAATAACTTTCACAAAATGTGCTGACGATGAAGTGAGAATAATCAGTAATCGAAATTTTTTGCCAAACTTCTCTGAATATAAGTTATATATATCGAAAATTAAAATTGAGAACTGTCGATTCTAGGATTTCCGTAATTTTGGAGGAAAAGCACTGATTCAATGAATTTTATTCTATTGAGGAAAAGCATAGTAAGACCAAAAAAAAGATGATTGGAGATTTTTAATGAGCATAGATGAATTCTCAAAAATAGGGGGAAACAGGACTACTTTGAAACTCCGCCTAATTCAGGATGAAGAGAAAAAGTCGGGCGCCGGTTTATAATGGCTGACACCTTTTGGCTGACAAAAAACCGGGGCCCGAGCAAACCCAATACGTGAAGCGTAAAGTGCCACTCGAAAACTCCAACGCCTACCATCTTGAAAAACAAAGTCAAATGGGGGCGAAAACATGTACAAGTAGAGGAGAGACCTGCTCTGGAGTCGTATTCCTCGGACTACATTTTCGACTGTGTAACGTGACACGTGTGTTATTTCAATGAAGCCATAGTGAATGTATAATGGGCCAGGTCGGAGACGTGATTTTCAAGGAATGTCGGATACAACATTGAAAAAAAGAACTACACAAAAACCTTATCAAGTCTAAAATAATAATCGTTTGGAGTATATAATCTCCGAAAATTCGGAGATTTTTACTTTCTGGGTTATTATACATCCGCTGCAGTCCAGCAGCTTGAACTCTTCGGTACAATGATTGTTGCAGGTGAAAAAACAACATGACACTGCAACTTCTGGATATTTATTATGACATGCTTTCAATATACTCTTTTCGTAATCAGTAATAAACTTCATTGGCGTGAAATTGTTTGTGATATTCTTCAGCCTCACGTTTCAAAGGATGCTACCGAAAATTCATTAAGAAAGAAAAAATATTGTTTGTCCCCTTGATTTCCTTTATTTGGGATCTTCCGGCCAGATTTCTGCCCATCAAATGTTCCGACACGTCGAAATCAAGATGCTTTTTCCTCGAAGGTCCTGGGCCATTATTCCGGTGGCGGCAACTTCTGCTTCCGATTGAGTCCAGATGCGCGCTTCTTCTTCAAGAGCTCGTCAAGGATACTCTAAAGTTACGGAATTCGTCCTTTAGGTTCAAGAGACAATCACCCGTGGGGCCATAGTCATAGTTAGCCGAGCTCTTCAATCGCCGGCATGTCGTCCATGCAACAAAGAAAGCTTCCAGGAAGTTACGCGACCTCTCGCGACTCGACTTCCTCGCTGCGCTCATTTTTCGGCCCGCACGTGTTTTGCAGTCACGACAACGTGCAGACCAGACACGTCCCAGGAATCCTGGGGTATATACAAATATTTCCCTTTTTTTGCTCTTATTTCGGGCGCCCGGTTTTTGGAAAATCTCCAACTTGAATTACCGAGGGAAGGACACTGTACAGTTTGTACTTCAATTGATAATAATATTTTGGAAAGTATTTCATACTAAAAACAAAATTTTTGCCAGTTCTAGTCAACTCGAATAATAATAACTCTAATTTGCAGTATTTTTTTAAGAGTTTACAGGATTTCAAAGTAACCCAGTGAACCTGTGAGCTCGCAGCGTTTTCATTATTTCCGCCCCTTTTCGAACACGCCGCGAACTCGCCAGCGAGCTCGCAGACTACTCGCCACGAGCTCACAGAGTACTTCCAGTTGTTGATAATTACTAATACATGTTTCAGGAAAATAAAAAGATACTTCATTATTTACAGTAAAAAGTAATCACAATGAAGCTGTAAAAACGAGTATTTAATAAAAAAAAATTCTCCCGGATGGGAATCGATCCCGTATTCTGCGGAGTTGAACGCTAAAAAGTATCATATTCATTAACATGAGACATGCACTTCATTTAAGCATTCCACACAAATCTTGAAACATGAGAAAAAAAAACCAGCAGCCATCTGGTGAGCCCTTGGAGAAAGCGTGCGAATTTTCAAAATTCGAATATTGTAATTCAAATTTTGAAAATTCGCGCGCTCTCCCCAAGCGGTCGCCAGATGGCTGCTGGTTTTTTTCTCATGTTTCAAGATTTCTGTAGAATGCTTAAATCAAGTGCATGTCTCATGTTAATGAATATGATACTTTTTGGCGTTCAACTCCGCAGAACACGGGATCGATTCCTATCCGGGAGAATTTTTTTTTTATTAAATAATCGTTTTTACAGCTTCATTGTGATTACTTTTTACTGTAAATAATGAATTATCTTTTCATTTTCCTGAAATATATATTAATAATTATCAACGACTGGAAGTACTCTGTGAGCTCGTGGCGAGTAGTCTGCGAGCTCGCTGGCGAGTTCGCGGCGTGTTCGAAAAGGGGCGGAAATAATGAAAACGCTGCGAGCTCGCAGCTAGTTCGATTTTCACGCTCACCGCGAGGACGCTGCGAGCTCACAGGTTCACTGAGAAATATTTCTTGTATTTTTCTGTATGTCTATTGTAAATTTCAAGAATGCGATTCTTCAGGGTCTGAATTTTCTTAGATTTCTAAGATTTTCGTTAATTTTAATTTTTTCATAGTATGATTCAATTAAATTGGAACAATTTTACAAAACCTTTGTTATCCTTATCAAACATTATTCATGATAAGAATTTCGTTTATGAAAAATTCTTCTGGCTACAAAATACTTGCAATTTGTATGTTAATATAATTGAGAATCCTGAACATTGTTACACTGAGAAGAAAATATTTTACTTTCTGCCATATATATTGCACGAAGTACAATATTATTGTACTTTTGACAAAAACATTGCAGTTCTCACAATGTTATTTTAGTTTTTACAGTATTAATGTAAGCACTGCAATATTTTTTTACTTACTACAAGATTGTATAGTCAAACCGCTATATTGTACAGATTACAATATCTATGCCACTTTTTGCTCTATAATTTCGCAAAAATAAAAAACTGAAAATGAAAATTTTACTATCCAAATTGTAATTTTTACCATGAATTTTTTCCACGTTTCCTAAGATCAGCCAACTGGGAACAGGTGGCGACGGATTTTTTTTTCTTCGCCCGCAATTTATTTACATGTGCATTAAAATAGACCAGCAAATCTGACCCTCATGTGTAAATAGTACATTTTGCATCTAGGGAAAAAATAAATTTCTCATGAGGGTGTAAGTTATTTTTTTCCATGGTGCTAACGATTTCTTTTATCGTAGCGGGAGAAAAAGCTGATTTTTGCCTTCGACGTGAGCAAAAAAGTAGGTTTTTTTAGATCGCTATAAAAAAAAACACATTTTTTGTAATAAAGAAGATAAAAGGACTAAGGTTTGCAATCCATTTTTTACTTTTTAACGCTTCCCTCCTCAGGGGGGCCCCTGTTGAATCAGTGGCGTGGTGAACAAAAAAAAATGCATTACTTTTTATCAACTTCTTTGAATACTGTATCATATTACAATATGATGCACTGGAAACCTGCAAAGTACAAAAAAATATTGTAAAAAGAACCTATACAGATCTGTTTACTGAAAAAACTGTATGGAATTTTCAAAAATCTGGATAAATAAGAATTACAATATGGTATTGCAAAAAGTACAACAAGTATAGTAGAAAATGGAAGATGTAGAGGAGTTTTTACAACAAAATATATCTATAATTACAATATCATTTGACTATATTTACAATATGTTATTTCAAAAATTGATATATCATCTAGCAAAAAGTACAATATGTCAAAGTGATTCCTGTTTACTATACAGTATTGTAATAATTACTATATTTTTTCCTCCGAGTAACTTTGAAAACTTACATGAAACCATTTGTTATTTTCTCAAGATTTCAGTAGGTATATTTTTGATGATTTGTATTTTTTTCTTTTTTTCTGTACTATTGTTTTTATTGTGTAGCTTTACCATTTACTGGTATTGTTTTCATTATTTCTACACGAAATAGTAATTTCATCCTAATTCCGGGAAGGGTTTACCCCCAAAACCACCCTCTGCCTACGCGCCTGATTAAAATAGTGAATTTTCTTCGTGGTGATAATTCTAATCATTTTGAACGATAAAGCTAGTAGAATATTGAATTCGAAATTCATCTTTTGTTGCATTTTTTCTTTCTTAATTTCAATATGGCATTTAAATGGTAAGTTCAACACATTCAAGGTCAGTAAGTTCAGCACTTTTATTTATTTTCAAACCATTTGTTAGAACTTTTTGACGTTTAGAATTTACATTCGATTGATTTGAAAGTGCTTCTACAGTAATTTTAGAGGCTAACAGAACATTAAGAAAACGGTGGTGTAATGATGTAATGGAAATAGAATCATTGTTTTTTTCATTTTTGAAACAATGGAATATAATGTTAAAATAATGTTTGAAATTATTTTCGAATAAATTTTGTCAATCCGGCATTTTGACTTGGAGTTTTATGGTTCTTTTTGCGTTTTTTATGGGGTATTTAACTTTTAGACGACAAAATTTATGCTAATTTCAAGCTCTTCAGAAGAATAGTGAGTTTTTTTTTGGTAATCTAATAAGTTTCTTCAGCAAAGCTGTAGATAATGGTATGCTTTTCTGAACGGTGTGATGAATTTGCAAAATATTAATTTGTAGGAAAGTTATGGCCAAAAACGCTACATGTACTCAACTTCCGAACTTCTTCCCTATGAGTATACATATTGTCTACTAACTTTTATTAGTCTTGAGCGTCATAAATAATTGCCAAAATTATGCCATACGATCATATGTGCAAGGTTTGAAAATATCCAATAATATGAATAAAATTCTAGATTTTTCAGGATTTTCAAGACATTTGTAGGATTTTTAGAGATTATTTAAAGTGCGCCTTATAAAGGGTAAAAACTTTAAGGATGACCTTTACACAAATTTGAATATTTTTATATTTTTTATCCGTCCACATAAAAGTTGCCTAGAAACTTAAACGGAATTTCGCAATACTTTTACAACTTTTGCCAAATTCAATACTTTTAAATTTACTAAAGATTTTGTAATGTCACATCTAACGTAAGATATTACTCTCCTAATTCCTTAAAGTGAATTTTCACTCTCCATTTAGTCAAAATACTTCAAACTGAAAAGTTCAATTGCAGCCTAAAATTCTAGTCACATTTCATTCTCAAAAATGAGTATAATTTCACCCAGAGTGAAGCCTCACTCTAGGAGAAGTTGATTTTCACTCTCATCAGTAGGTCAGAGATAGTCAGAGATAGTCAGAGATCTACTAACAAACTGGTAGAATTCCACAAGTTCACTAAAAAAAAAAGTTGAATTCTATTAAATTATATATTACATGCACCTAGTTGTGAAAAAAGTTCATGTGAATAACATTGGTATAAGCGTGATGTTTCAAGGAAAAAATATTTTTATGTATGTGTAAATACATGTACATTATTATTGTTTGTTTTTTTTCTGTAAAACAATGAATAAGTAGCATGTGAGTGTTATTTAGATAATCAATAATTGCAGTGGTAAATATTTATTATTATGAACAGTAAGTATTTGCTAAAGCACTGGTAGAAATTGACTTTTTCTTTAGTTGAACTATACTTATATTTTAGTCATAATGCACGTAAAAGACTAGTCAAAACCTACTTACTGTAGTAGTGGTGTTGTAGTGTTGGGTACTCGTCAGGTTAACACGAAAAACTTCACTTTTCAATACGGAACTTTTATTTTGTACAAAGGTTGTGTTTCGATAAGGTGTTTCTCTAACTAAAAAATCAGCTGCCTTTAACAATGAACGTGGACTTTTATACTCTTCGACATATCTATTTACCGCTACAAAAACCCGATTAATCGAGGTCGTTTACATATTCGTGGTAAAAACAGAGGTTGTTTACGTGTACGTGATGATAAAGGTTTAGAAGTAGTTCAGAAATATTGAATGATAAAAAAAATGTCATTTACTCAACTTTGAAAAAGAAAATAGGCAATTGTACTTGATCCGTTATCTTACGTTCCTATTCTAAAATATTCGTATCGAAAAAAGAAAAATGAATATAATATTGGAGGTTAAAATATCCAACACCTCCCCCCTTCAGATAACTGTTAATTTTAAATTTACAGTTAACATCCGTAATTCTACAATTTTTCCTACAGATCTGTAAATTAGAATTACTTCAAATTTCACAAGATTTCGAAATTTTAAGTTTACAATATTTCTTATAAATTAGAATTTTTCCAAATTTTTACAAGATTTTGAAGTTTACAATGTTTCCTATATATTCCTCAAGGGAGCGGTGTGGTGCTGCGACGTATTCTCGGTGTTTGGTTTTTAATGGGTAGAAGTTCCAGGTCGCGTTCTTCTTCGATGGTCGGAAATTTTCAAGGCAACGATAAAGCTTCCGTGATTTCGGCACAAGCTTCTGTACGTTTGGCCAATTTTTCGACTTCTCTTCGGCCATCGTCGGTAGTCCTAATAGAGCAGTTGACGAAATTTAGGATGGTCGGTTTCTGGACTTGTCTACTGTACGGATCCTTAGTAAAACAAAACATCCTTCTGATCTGGTCAGAACAATTACAGCGACTATAACAACATAGACAACAGCACACGATAGTGATTGTAATGCTTCCGATTATCGCCAATACAACGACGTACGTCGGAGTATGAGATATTCGAAAAGGTTAATTTAGCCTATTTTCGAGAACTCCGTCTACATCAAGTTTTTTGGATGCGTATTTTAATTCGTTTAAGTCGACGTTAGTTAACCGGATCCTTCTTAAACTTTCGTGTATTGGTTCAGTTATTTTCGGCTGATAACAGCAGTCGTCTTCTGTGATACTCAGTGTGGGAACGTAATACGTGATATTTTTGTCGGCATACCATCGAGGTTCCAGAACGTACATATGTGTATAACCTCGTCATTTTGGCGATAGCTTGAAAATCCCTGTTCCTACAAGGGTAACATCCTCGGTATTATGATCTTGACAAATTGAGGTTAATGTTGTGGCCTTTTGCAGAACGTATATCCAATGGTTGTCTTGCAGGTATTGCCATGTCTCGATCTCTGCGTTGATCGTTGTAGTCTGGCTAACATCTGGAATCTCGGATACGTGAGAGGCAAATAATTCGGTGATGCAGTTTGGTTGATCTCCAGATTTCGTTGTGAAGGTGTTGAAACAAACATACTCCGAATCAAGGAATTCACTACAGTCAGTCAAATCTTGCAATTCTGCGAATTGGGTATTAGGGAGGGAATATAAAAGATAAGGAGCTTTAGGTTTTATACAGGAAAAATATTCAGATCGTGAATGTTGGATAGGTAATGGAATTAAATGGTACAGATTATAAATCGTTTTTGTAACGAGGGGTAAATTGGAAGCAAAAATAATGTTTTTGTATACAAAAAAAATCTGAATGCTCATTATCTCATATAGCAAAGAGATCCCTCTATCTTTAGGGTCAATTAAAAATGCGTAGTCTCCTTTATATTTAGAGAGTTCCTCACGTAAAGTCCTTGGAGTCAATATTAATGGAGAAACTATGTTCTTCCAACCGAGCATAATACTTTCAATATAATCGTGATAATCCTGGTTAATCCTTATACTCATTGCCTGTAATTCGGTGATTAATTCAGTCATTGACTGTTCTAATTCGAGTTTAAGTATAATTCCGTTCGTTTGAGTAAAATACGAATTTATTTTCTATATGTTCTCATTCATTGTTAATTCCTGAGTTTTCAATGTTGAGAAAGAATCATTCAAATTTTTAATAGTGTTTGAAATTATCTGTATCTGAGACTTAAGCAAAACTTTAGTCTCTCTATCATCATTCAACAACGTTTTGATACTATCTGTATAAAATTGCGCGTCACCTGCGTCGGGCACACCGAAAGCCCACTGTAAAAGATATGATACACCGTTAAATAAACCCCTTTTGTCTCTCACATTGTGCCTTTCAATAAGATCCTTATGAATTTCGGGATTGTTTTCGATTTTCTGTATCTCTAGATAAGTAATCTGAAGAATTTTGTTACAAGCGTCTCGTGAATCTAATCCTTCAAAATGTTGTTTTTGAAGGCACGTCTGAGCAAGATAAAACTGATTGTTAAGAGCAAGTTTACTTCTTTCCAGATGTGACATGTTGAGGTGGGTCATTAAAGTCAGTTTAGAAGTGGATAGCCAAGCTTTCCCTTTCAAATTGTAGAATAATCCGCCTGATTTATCGAGAGCGCGATTGATAAAAGTTTCGGGTTTTTTGGCAAGGATGATTATCGGTATTGATAGGAGGAACAAGATTCGCGTGGTCCTCATCTGAAAAATAGGGTTTCAAGTGGTTAGAATGATACTTTTTCCTGTGATTACCAATCTGTATTTCTACATTATGTTTATCAAAAATCTGGGTCACTTTATAAGGTCCTTTGAAATTTAGCGATAGTTTCTTATTCTTTCCCACTTTAGTTCCATTATCATACAATAAAACATAATCCCCAAGTTTGAATTCGATGTCATTTAATTTTCTGTCGTAATAATCCTTGCTTCTGTTCTTCGCGGAGATCAAATTTTCTCGAGCAATCTTGAAAGATTTGTTCAGCCTATTTTGTAACGAAATCATGTAATCATCATAATTATATCTCAACTGTGGTTCGCGAGTAATTGAACTTGGCAAATAAGCCCTTTTTCCGAATATCAATTCGTATGGTGAATATCCAGTAGACTTATGAATCGAAGTGTTGTAACTAAAAATTGCGAATTGAGTGTATTCATCCCAGTCAGTCTGATCCTTGTTTATATAATGTTTAAGATAATCTTTTAAGGTCAAATGCGATCTCTCTAAGGCTCCGTTCGATTGTGGTCTATAAGGAGACGTAGTAATATGTTTTGTCTTGAAAAGTTTGCTCAATTCTTTAATTAAGTTGGACATAAATTCTGTTCCCTGATCAGAGAGAAACGTGTCTGGTATTCCGGAAGTCGTAAAAATATTAGTCAAGGTCTTAGCGACAGTGATAGCCTCGTGATTCGGGATGGGAAAAGCGAATGAAAATTTGGTGAGGTCATCTTGGCTGGTCAAGATAAATCGATTTGCTGATTCAGTTAACGGTAAGGGGCCAACAATATCAATCGCTATTTTCTCAAAAGGGCGTTCCGAAGTCGAGGTTATTTCCATAGGTTTCCTAGTCGGGTTGAAATTTGTCTTGTTAAGTTGACAAGAGGGGCAAGTCTTAATGAATCTCCTTATATCCGATTTCATATTAGTCCAGTAGAATTTCTCTTTATTCTTCAAATAAGTCCTATTGAAACCTGAATGACCACTCAATTTACTTGTATGAAAATCGTTGAGTATTTTCTTTTTCTCATCGTCATCCTCCACAATTACCTTTGAAAAATCATACAACTTGATCGTGTTCTTTGGAAACATGAATTTAATCATTTCGTATATTATCTCTGTTTTTACTGGCAAGTCAATTTTTGGAATAACAATCGTGAAATCGGAATCTTTAATCCTGTTTCTCAATACGACGAAAGATTCCAGGATATCTTTATACTCTAGTTTATCGTGAAAGTTTTCTTTGACAAAAAGAATATGAATAGTTTGATTATCCCTTTTCAATTTCGTGACTTCATTTTTTCTAGGAGATAACTCGTCAAGCTTAAAATTTGATTGAACAAATTGAAAATGAGAGTTCTCTTTGTTGAGATCTTGAGACCACAGTAATATTATATTGCTGTTGATTTTCTCGATGGGTTTCATTTCCTTATTAAAGTCTATAGGTTCATTATTCGAATAGTGAAATTTCACAAAGTCTTGGAATTCTGATTCTGAAAGAGTATTAGTTCGATTTATCTGAAAAAGTCTCGATAGTGCATCTGCGTTAGTATTCAACTTTCCTGGTCTGTATTTTATGAGATATTGATATTCGCTTAGTCTCAATCTCCATCTAACTAAACGTGAAGACGGGTTTTTACAATTAAAAAGCCATTGCAACGGACGATGATCTGTTAAAATGTCGAATTCTTTACCATAAAGGAAATGCCTCCAATGTTCGATTGAATTAACTATCGCGAGTAATTCTTTCTCTGCAGTAGAGTAATTCTGTTCGGCCGAGTTTAAGGTCCTTGAATAAAATGCTATCGGTAAATCTTTCCCGTTTTTATTTTGTGATAGAATCCCACTTACTCCCACATTAGACGCGTCTGTTACAACAATAAATCTCGAGTTAAAATCAGGGTATTGTAAAACAGGTCCCGAACTTAATTCCTTCTTGAGTGTTTTAAATGCGGTTTCTTGTTCGTCTTTCCAAGTGTACGTAACGTCTTTTTTCAACAAAGTAGTCAGTGGTTTGGCGATCGTAGAATAGTTCCTTATAAATTTTCTATAGTAACCTGTCATCCCTAAAAACATCTTTATCTCCTTAGCATTTTTTGGTGCAGGCAATTTATCGATAGCTCTCAGTTTGTCGGGGTTTGGTTGTACTCCATCTTTAGATATGACGTGCCCGAGATAATGGCACGAATCTTGGAGAAATTGACATTTCTCAGGTTGTAATTTCAGATTGTTCTCTCGAAGTCTTTGAAATACGTCACGTAGTTTCTTTTTATGGTCCAAGAGATTTGACCCATACACTACAATATCATCAAGATATACAAAGCATTGTTTCGTATTCAATGGTGAAAGAACAGAATTCATCACTCGTTGAAAAATAGTGGGTGCATTTTTTAAGCCGAAAGGCATTCGAGTAAGTTCAAAATGACCATTCGGGGTAGAAAATGCAGTTTTTTCGGCATCATCAACATTCATAGGAATTTGATGGAACTCACTCGCCAGATCAAGAATAGTAAAGAACTCGGCGTGACCCAATTGGTCTAAAATTTCGTCAATATTTGGAATCGGGTATGCGTCGCCTATCGTCTTTTCGTTCAGTTTTCGGTAATCTATTACCACACGCCACTTGTTTCCCTTTTTTGGCACTACCCATAAGGGGCTACACCAGGGGCTCGTTGAGGGTGTTATGATATTCTGTTTGAGCATCTCGTCCATTTGTCGAGTAATTTCTTGTCTATAAATCTCTGGGAAACGATACGGCTTTGTATGAATAGGAGTCTCGTCTGATAATCTTATCTTAGCAGTCCCAGCAGAGGTCACAGTTAGCGAGTCGTCAGGTAAATGGAAAATATCGTTCAATTCCTTACATATCTTTATGATTGAATTTTTGTTCTCGTTTGAATTTATATGTTCTAATTTCAGCAGTCCAAAAATCTTCTCCCTTCTTTCTTAAGAATGAATTTCATTATCGAAATTTAGAAAGATAAAACTTTGTTTCGGTAATGATTCGATATTAAGTACAGGAGTATCAATTATTTTCCAATTCCCAGAAGTGTTCGCGATAGTAATCAGGGCCTCATTATTCGGTAATACTCGTATGATAGCTCTCGGTACTTTCAGATTTCCGTCTTTGTCTAAATTTTGGGCGTCGATTATCCCCTCTTTTACATCATTAGGGTTGTTAATATGAACATATACGACAGTTTCGCTTCGAGCGTTCAAATATACCTGGGATCTAGTGAATTGAGTCGTATTCTTCTGAATTGGTAAATCTACATGAATAGAATCAATTTTTGTCAAAATCAATTCTGCGTTTATTAGTGGTGAGAAAATCGCAACCTAATAATCCATCAAAAGGTATATTAGTATTACAATCGATAATCTGAAAATTTGCATCGAACATCTTATTCCCGTTTCCAATTTTAATTTTTGCCTCCCCATAAGTCTGAATCGTCGTATTCGGGGAGATCCCATTTAAAATAATCCTTTCTGAATTTAATTTCTCATAATTTTTTAAACTAGTATTCTTTATTAGAGAGACCGAGGCTCCCGTATCAATAAGCATCTTTAGTGTATTCCCGGGTGCCTTTGAATAAGGAGATTTTAAGAAGATAAATGTTAGGTCGTTGGTCTCGAGAAAGACACTTGTCCTAAAAAATCATTATAACTCTCGTCAATCTCTGAACTCGCGATGTTTGAATTCGGGAAATTCTGAGCCAAAAGTTGGTTCGATGTCTGAGGTCTTTTCGAATCCCGTGTGGCGGTGGGGGATCGCGAAATGTTCGGGCGAGAGGTTTCTCGTCGATTTTCCCAAGTTCTCTGTTCGTTTACCCATTTCAATTTACGACATTCATCAATCGAATGATAAGGTTTTTTGCAATATTTGCAATAAGGAATCTGATTCTGTTGTTGATTTCGCCCATTATTCAATGAAAAAGAAGAATTCGCGTGTGCTTGGAATATAAGTCTCTGATTCGAACCTCGTTGGGCGTTCTGATAACAATTTCGCGTGGAGTGATTCGTCCGTCCACAGATTTCGCATTTCTGTTGACGGGCATGGCTCATGTTCGTGGCAATGGTACGACGGGGAAGTAATGATTTCACCTCAACTAAACCAGCGAAGAAGGCCTCGTTTATTGTATTAAATTCACGATAACGCAGCATTTGCGGAATCGCGGGGGTTGAATGATAAATAAAGCGATTAAGTGTCATTTGTGTAACAAGAGCCACGCGTCCTGAAAGTTCGTTATTATCAACATTTGAACTGGGAATAGTTCCAAGGATTCTTGAGGAAATTTCTTCGAGCCTTTGATAATAATTCGACAGACTTTCATTGTGACCTTGCCTCATGGCATGGAGTTCATCCAGCAGTTGGTCGAAGGACTTTTTGTCCTGATATAAATTCATCAACAGCTTTGAAATCTCATTCCACGTGGTCAGGCTGCAATGGACGTCAATTTGTTCGCGAGCTCTACCTGTTATTTTACTCTTAACAAATAGTAGTAATCCCGGTTTTTGCCATTCAGTTGCGAGCTCAAATATCGAATCGACTTGTTTGATAAAACTACGAATCTTAAATCGATCCCCATCGAAATTCTGTGGCATTAATTTCGTTAAAAAATCTAAACTGTATGTCAGCGTACTCGCGTCAGCCTCGGAATTTTCGACATCCGCATTGGCATCAGTCATTTCCTAATCTTTGTCTAATTTCAGCTTTCAGTTCAATTTATTTATTTCGTTAGGATTTAGGAAAGGAATTTCTGCGAAGATTTAAAAGACCATAGGGAAAACCATGAAATCAGAGCTTACGTTTGTTCACGTTGTAAAATTAAAGTTCCGATGATAGGTGAAGGGCAGTCTTTTGCTTCGAAGGGCAGGTGTGCTACGTCCTGGAACTTCTCCTTCGATGCGGGAATGGACTGGGTCGTCGTGGTTTGTTCCTGGCGAGAATTTCGTCTAGATTTCGAGTGAAATCTATGCTGTTTAGCGATGACGAAATCCCATCCTCGTCGCCAATTTTGTTGGGTACTCGTCAGGTTAACACTTTCGTGTTAACTTCACTTTTCAATATGGAACTTTTATTATGTACAAAGGTTGTGTTTCGATAAGGTGTTTCTCTAACTAAAAAATCAGCTGCCTTTAACAATGAACGTGGACTTTTATACTCTTCGACATATCTATTTACCGCTACAAAAACCCGATTAATCGAGGTCGTTTACATATTCGTGGTAAAAACAGAGGTTGTTTACGTGTACGTGATGATAAAGGTTTAGAAGTAGTTCAGAAATATTAAATGATAAAAAAAATGTCATTTACTTAACTTTGAAAAAGAAAATAGGCAGTTGAACTTGATCCGTTATTTTACGTTCTTATTCTAAAATATTCGTATCGAAAAAAGAAAAATGAATATAATATTGAAGTTAGAATATCCAACAATTTACTAAAGCACTGGTAGAAATTGACTTTTTCTTTAGTTGAACTATACTTATATTTTAGTCATAATGCACGTAAAAGACTAGTCAAAACCTACTTACTGTAGTAGTGGTTTTGTAGACCAAATTAATTTGGTCTACAAAAATAGAGATTAAAGAGTTCTCGATTTTGGGTCAGTCATGGAAGACTTTACCCGGGACTCAAGAGTGTTGTAGATTTGGTGAATTATAAGTTTTTAAAAAATAAGGCAACGTTAAATTTAACCTAAACCACGGATTTATAAGTTTGGATTTTACCCTTTTTTTGGAGCACGCGAAGACGATTCCCAGTGTGGAATGAAAGATGGTTAACTAAATTCCTCTTTTCCTCCCCTTTTATTTGGACACTCGAATTAGGTTGGAAGGATTTGAATTCCGATGTAAATACACAATTTCCAAATTGTCCTATATTCACAACGGAAAACGTCTCTGTTCTTTCGCGAAATTCACAACTGAAGTTCTGTTCACATCGAAAAAACGTCAATCTCCTATCGCGAATTCACAACTAAAATTCTATTTCAAATAATGCACTATCGCGAAATTCACAACTGTCGAAAACGTGAAAAAAATTTGAGGGACTCGAAATACATTCCACGCACTTTTTGAAAAATCCTACTCTACACATTTTAAGTAAAATCCTACTCCACGCGCTTTGAGAAAAAAAAATCGTACTAATGCACCCGCTTAAAAGGGCACGCGCGTCGCGAACAAAATTAAAAAACTGACTGACACACCTGTTGGTGCAAAAATCGATCATACCTCGCATTTGATTTTCGAGGGGCAAGGAAGATACTTTGATAAGAAAATCCGCGAGAAAAATGAGCATTGTTTTGGCTGCTGCATCCGCGGTATCCGAGAGGACCCCCATGTCGAGCTCGATTGAGGTGTCTCGTTCGATACGAACACTTGAGAATTTTCATTGGATTCAGGTGAATTGAGTAACGATAAATTTTCAGAAAATTGGGTTTGATAATATTAATTCAAACAGAATGTTTAGTCTTGCGACGTGAAAATTTATCAAGGGTGTTTCTTTTTCTTCTCTTTTCTCGGGTATCATGAATACCATGTTTTAATTCAGGTGAAAAGTAGTAGGTATTAATTTGGTTTCCCTTTTATTCTCCTTGTGTTTATATTTATCACCCATCAACCAGTAAAAATACTAAATTCCTTTTTCCACAACAACATCCTTGTAATAAAATTTTATATCGACTTGGAAAATAAGACTCAAATACGTTACTCTTCCCAAAAACGGAATTCTCCAAATGAAAATGCCAGGTTTAGCCAGAATAAAACAAAGACATACTACCAGCTCGTCACAGTAAGCTATAACACTAATTCAATTAGTAAATGTTTACTATAACTTTAGTTGCTCCCTTTTCACTCTTTCAATTAGTGAGATTATACTTTTGGTCAGTAGTTTTTCACCAATTCAAACTGAGAGAGTTGTAATACAGTTTTATTAGTTTATCGAAATAGTGCACGTTTTTCCTGCATCAACAGACTTTATATTACACTCGTAGAAATTTCTATATTAAATTCAAAAGACTGACTTTGAAGCGGATTTCCTGTACTATCTATTAAAATTTCTACTCAAGTTATGAATGGATGCATCTATGAAAGAAATTGACGCTGTCTATGAAAATCATTAACGTTTAATGAAATCGGGGGTGTTAATTAAATACAAAGCAGACATTAAAATCATTTGAACTGTAAATGATTTCTCATTGAAAAATTTAAATTCAAACTTCTTTAAATTCAAGTAGATGATGACATAATACATTTTTTGGAGCTAATTTATCAGCAGCTATTTTATTTAAACAATAAATTCACACTGTATAGAAAATAAATTATCGAACGAAATTTATATTGTTTTTTCGATGTGATATAAAAAATGTAATTTCAAACATACAAATATGTAGTCACTGGATATTATATTATTTTTAGTAAAAAATATTGAAATAGCTCATATATTTAATGCCCAAAACAATTTAATATTAATTTCTCTGAAATCCTTTTCATATGAGGGCCCATGAAATTTTAAACACGATTTTTAGAGAAAGTCTATGAAATATGTTTGAAATTTCGATTTTTTTTCAACAGTGTATTTGGAGTCAATCATCAAATCTAATTGATAATATAGAAAATTATATTCCATAATCAGTATACTAAAGAGATGAAGCTTTAGTAAACATAAAAATACCCAAGAAATATACCTTATGGATTCTACTACTCATTAAAAGATAATTATCCAGCACCTTGGAACACACTCCCCTACAAATCTTGTACTACGTTGCTCTGAAAATTACACATCGGATTTCGGTAAAATATCCACGGTGTGGTGTAAAAATCGTTTTACGTCATACCGTGATAGGTTTCGACAAAAATATAGCCCTGAAAACATGTGTGAAGTGCGTGGCGGTACCTGGGGTCAAATTTGGATTTCCAGAATCGAAGAATGGAAAAAGAAGCCACGGGGGATCAAGTGGGATGAAAAAACTCGAGGAGCCGGTGAAGAACTTCCCCATTGATTAAAGAAAAATCTGTGAAATTGTAGGTGTCGTTCCTAATGTCTTCATATGGGGGGCATAGGGCATTACACGTGTGTTACAGCAGTGTATTTTCGTACGGCAGTTTTATGCTCTCACGGCGATCGAGGACCTTACATGACGTCAACACGTGGCCTAAGGAGAAGCCCTCCTAGAAATCGCTGCTGTTTTTCTTTTTCAAACGAGGAGGTCCGAGGAACGTGACGAAAACGTGAAAGAGGGATGATGTGGTAGAAGAAATGAGGAGGATGGAGAAAGAGGGTGATTAAGCGAGGGGGGTGCACAGCGCGCGGAGTGGATAACACATGGCGCACAGTTGTTCAAGAGGTCAGCTTTTTGTCCAGGTTGCTGATGCACGATGCTGTGCCAACCAAGGAGCGACGAATCGCTCTCCCAAATCAACGCATTTCCGGCTCGAAATCAGAGCGCGAAACAGATTCGGGAAATTTTATCGGCCCGCAAAATTATCTTAATTTTCCCTGATCACTTATTTTGGAATCACTTTCATTTGGCATTTTTCCCATCAGAAGATTATTAAAGGTAATTTGAGTATTTTTTTAATAACATATAGTGAATAGGAAAATTATTAGTTGAATTTTTTGAATCATACGAATTTCACAGTAACATAATTAAAATTTGCGATTCATTAACATAAGATGGTTGTCTAGAACTATGAAAATTATTTAGAAATACATTTCATTAACGAATTTTCGTAATTTTACAGTCAAATTGATGTTATGCAGAAAATATTCAGTTATTTAACTTTGTTCAAGAAAATACTGAAAGATTTAGAATAACGTTTTTATCAAATTATCATACTTTAGACTTTTTTTATGAATTATTCAAAAGTGGATACAGGTATTCGTTTGAGGAGGAGCTGTCACAAATGATTTAAGGCTAATTGTTTTAAACTGAAAATTTTATTTGTGGAATTTCATATGATGGAGTATAATAATCTTTAATTGAAAATTCTTCAAATCTTGCTTCATCGAATCAACCATAACGGAATTCTTGATTCTTGAATTTACGAGTCTCTAATTTTTTATTTTAGAATTTGGAGTTGTAGAATAATAACTAGTATAATTTAAAAGTTTTGGTTAACAATGCGAATTGAGAAATCTGAACACATGTTGTTTCATACTCTTTAGCTCCAGACGTATATACTGCAAAAATGAGAATCCTTAAATTCTGTCCCTTACAATATAGATCTACAGAATGTGATACTCTAGGTTTCACTACTTGATTATTAAATGTTCCAACATCCATGATTGAAGGCACAATCTGAATCTCAGAACTCTGCTCATTACATTGTAGAATTCGAAGTGCCAGAATCACAGATTCAAAAATTTATAAGTACAGAATACTTTTTTCTAATTTTAACGTGTTTTAAATTTTCAATTATATGGCTTCAAATGTCAATATTTTACTATCATTCAATAAAGATATCATGGGTCAGTAGAGTCAGGAATTTGCAGTTCCCAGACTTCCAGAGTAATATATTGTAAAATTCAGACCTCAAAATTTCTAGGATGGTGAATTCCAGAACTATGTAATTTCATTCTATAACTCTGAAACTTTATACTGAAAAAACCAAATTACCAAATCCTATAAAATATAGAATAATATTCCAAGAGAGCCAGCTATGTAGTTATTTATTTCGTAAATTAAGAACTGTAGGACGCTCAACTTTCGAAATTTTTCTCTGAGTTTTTGATTTTATGATTTATCAATTTTTAAAATATTGTTGTTTGTAATTAAAAGATTCGGGGATTTTTAATCATTACAATCATACTATAGGTGTACAAGAATGGAAGAACTCTACAATGCAGAATTGAAAATGCAAGAAATAAAGACTAGAATATTTCAAATGCAAAAAGTCTCAAATTTCTTTAAATTCTCTGAGATGTACAAGTTTGGATTTCTCAAGTCTATAGTTTTGAATTAAATGATGTCATTGTTATAAGTTTTTGGCAATAATACGTCATCAAAGGTTATATGAATAAATTACATCTACGACTTAGAGTTTCGGAATTAAAAAATTAAGAACTTCTGTCCTTTTAAATTAGGAGTTCTATAAATGCATCTAATACATTCATGGAAAATGAAAATTTCATGATACATTTGGCTCTAGTGTTCTTCATTGTAGAAGTTAAGATCCTTGAATTCTATAATCTACAATAGAATTCTAGAGTTTGATATCTTATGATACAATATATTACTAATTAATCACAACTGTTGTTTTTTCTTCGTGTAAGAAAACAAATGTACACTAATGCAAGTCTCTCAAACAATTGAAATTGAAAAACTTTAGATAATAATACTGTAACCTCTGTGCGAATCCAAAATCAAGCTTTTCCAATATAGATCATTCGATACGGTACTTTTTATCAACCTTTCTCTCAAATATGCAAGTTTCATTCATTTTTTGTGGAATTAAAAAAAAGTATCTAGAAGCTCTTAAATTTAATTTGAAAACTGGGATAGTTTCGAAAAACCCATAAAATTCACCCGATCGTTATGTTATGCATAATGGCAGAGATGCAAATCGTGCTCTGCATACACTGAGGGAAGAGTTTATTAAATAAAAAAAAATATGCACTTTAATTCTTATGTCGAAATTATTATTTATTTTATCTAAAAGAAACTTTGCTCATAGTTATGACATTAGAATTTCACCTACTATTTATTAATGAACAGTCAATATTGTTTATTTGATGAAAAGATATATTTTTTCGCTATTATCAAGTGCACATTTATTTATAATCAATTATAATCTCTTTTCTCAGTGTATTCACTTAGAAAAAACGTGAAAGTTAATAGCTTAAATATATATACTATGGTTAAAAAAGTGAATGCACACTTGTTAAAATACTGAAATAAAAAAAATTGGTTTTTTAAAAAATTAGTGATTATCGATTTCACTGTCAAATTAAAAGTAGCAATTTGAAAAAAAAAATCTTTCCAAGCCCCTATTTCCTTCAACCTACGAATTTTGTGAACTCGTGTTGAAGAATCAGCAAAGAGAACGGAATTTCTTAATAATGTATTTTTATTTATTAAGGCGTTGTTTCATTGTTGTTATGGTAAACAAAACATTCAGAAGTGATTTTTGAAATGAAAATTTGTTTATGTAAGTACTACATTATTTGTTTTTCTTTCATAATAATTTTTTACAGGAACAAACTACATTCTGTAAAAGTCTTTACATGTCTCAAAATTTCGTTTATAAAAAAAAATTGTTTCGACAGTATGAACCTTGCGATATTCTAATTATCAAATTCACATTTTTCTACAGGTTTGAGAAACTTTGCAAACCTATTTTTCACGTTTTCGAAAAAAAAATTTAAATTTTTTGGATTTTTTATGTATTCATATTTTCATATATAATTCGTAAAATATGCTTTGAATTTTCTATAGTAATTCTTGAATAACTGATAAAGAGCAGTAATTTTTATTGCAAATAATTTAATCATCTTCTAGAGACTTTCCAAACGTTTCCTCGGAATTAGGCCTAGATTTCTAGATTTATAATAAATAATTAAGCTTTATTTTTCCTGAACTAATGTAATACAGAGTAAACTTTCATGCCTGATTTAAAACCAAAACTATGTCTGACTTATTTTCTTTAGGCCCCTGAGTCTCCATCAAGGAGGATGATGTACTCTATTACATGGAGGATTAAAAATTGAGAATAGAAGAGGAATAATTTTCATTGCTTATATTGGCATATTGTTATACTCCATTAAGTTGAAGATTGAAAATTGAAAAAATGAGTGGGAAACAGTAATATTCTGTTTGCTTATACTTGTTATGGAAAAATACTTTTCCATTTTTCTTTTCATTTTATAAAAGTCATTCTATCTTTATGGATTGTATTATAATGTTTCCGTCAATTATAACAAGTTGCACGTTTATGGCATTCAGATAAATTTACAAAATCATGTTGCAATAATTTCCTCAGCTAGTAGATACTAAATGACAAAGTACGTGACTGGCAAAATCTATTCTGTCGTTTGTAAAAAATTGTTGTAATCTTATCACCAACTACATGTACATGACCTGCAATAGTATTATCAAAATTGTATTTAATTGTGAACTACGTGACTCTACAATTTCTGAAGTGTATTTAAGCAGTCTTGAAAAACCGAAAATAGTCATTGTTCATGTGTAGTAAATATTATCCAGGACGAAATACACTTCAATAAAGTTGCAATACGATCGAATTTTTTTTTTCTTTTGGCATTATACTTTAATACTATCGTGAGATTCAGAAACTTTAACATACTGCACGTTTGTTATCCTCCATTACAAGAATGTTTATAAAGAAGTGGAATAACTGTGATTGTATGTATATCATTATTGACTCATCTATAATCATACAGCCTTTCAATTTGATATGTGCATGTTCTGAGAAAGAAAATTCGTACATTATTTTCTGACAGGGGCGTAGGCAGGAAAAATTTTCGAGAGAGGTTTTTCGAAAAATATTTTTCATTCTGGATTTAATAACTTTTAATCTTTGACAATATGGCAACAAGAGAGTGATTTTGAAATATTTTACGTTTCCGGATTGAAAAGTTATACAACTTTTGAAGCCCAGAGTCGCACATTTATTAAGTTCGTAAATAATGGAATTCGATTTTTGTGATTTTCAATTAGTAACTACGGTATCAAGTTTTTTCTAACACTTTTTGTATTTATACCGGTTAAAAGATTATTTAATATCAAGCAATATGGGTTTTTTTAAGGATTTCTGAAATTCGATGCTCTAGGAATAAAACTTCAAAAAAAATTTATATATTTGAATTGATTTTTGAGCGAATTTTAACCGCGAGATAAAATGTACATCATCAATTTATATTATTTGCGTATGGTATATTATTCATCAAATTTCGTAGTATTTTTTAGTTTTTTTCTATATTTCTAGTATTTGTATGAATGGCTCAATAGATTTTTAGAAATTGATGCTGTAGAATTGAAACTTTCAACGGTTTTGAATTTTAAATTGATTTTTCAGACGACAGTTTCTTTTATCAAGATTTTCAAAACTTTCATTTCATATTTTTTAAGTATTTCTGCAATCAAAAGTATGTTCAATTGTATAAATGGTATTAAATAAATTGGACGTATTTTTATTGTTTTTTACTTGAATTTCTGGATTTATATATAATTATAGTATTATAATAATAATTATGCTCAAGGACAGAAAGTTTTTCAAATTTCTGATAAAATTATTTCTACATAATTTTCATACATTGAAAGATTTCTAGTAATCTAGTAATCAAGTAAACTGGTAATTTACTAAACTTGTAAGCTAGTAAACTAGTAAGCTACTAGTAAGCTAGTCAACTACTAAACTAGTAAAAAATTTAGCTAGTAAACTAGTAGACTACTGTAATTGTAAAAAAACTACTGAAATTGTAAAATAGTAAAATAGTAAACGAGTGAAAAAGTAAAATAGTAGACTATTAAACTTGTCAAATTCGTAATAGAAAACTGGTAAACTAGTAAGCTAGTAAACTAGTGAGCTAGTTAAGTAAAAACTAGTAAGCTAATAAACAAGTAAGCTAATGCACTAGTAAACTATTAAACTCTTAAAAAAGTAAATGAGTAAACTAGTAAATTGGTAAGCAAGTAAACTAGGAAACTTATTTTTCACATTTATCTAGTATACTTTTCAAAACGCTGAAGGATTTCTAAGTCTGTATTTTTGTAGATTACTTATATTTTTGTAGATTGCTACAAAGATTTAAACACTCAATGCCTTAAAATGGAAATTCCGATCTAGCATCAGTGATTTCGAAAATTAATGATAAAATCACATTCATCCAGATTTTTCACGTTTAATATCGTTATTGCTTTTTCGTATTTTTAAAATATTGAAAAGATTTCGTTGCGTTTTCTAGAATGTTTATAGATTTATAGTAGGTGTATTTAGAATTTGATACTTTAGAATCCCAAAATTTATAGATCGTAGAGGCATTTGTCGAGATATTTCTGGATACAGTTTTTTCATAGAATTCAATGAATTTCATTTTTTTTTTGGAGTTCGTATGAATTGAAAGATTTTTAATACTGTTAAATAAATTTTATATAGATTTCCAGAATTTGTTCATCTAAGATTCAAAGTTTTGTAAATTTTTAGAATTTTCGTAGATTTCTTTTTTCCTTCATTATTCACTGGGTCGCAAAAATTTTTCCGGCTCATATTTTCTACGTAATCCTACGTTTTGATAATCTTTCCTTTTTTTCAAACATATACGGCTAACGTTTCCATGCATTTTTTTCTAACTTATATTTTTATTGTTTATCGATGTACTTTTTTTTATTTTTACATAAAATATGATTTTATCAGAATTTCGGGAGGGGTTTGAACCCCCGAAACCCCCCTCTGCCTACGCGCCTGATTCCTGAATAGGACCACGAATTTCGGTCGAAAGCTTGAATGAATAAAGCATCTTAAAAATGGTTTCTTTTTGTCTATTAATTGAAGAACTTTTTTGTTAATTATTTTCTTTACTTTTCTATGTTTTCTGCCTTTTTCCTGAAGCATGCAGTTTCATAACCCAACTGATACTCTAAAGTCGCTAGGTACGGGGAAAAAGTTCTGGTGGGAATCACCCGGAATTACCCCGCATGCAGATATAGGCGAAAAAGCTTTGGATGTAGAGAGCGTGCAGGTTTTCGCCGGGGTCGCAAAAAAGAAAGAAAGGAAGAAAGAGGTTCGGATGGATGCGAAATTAAGCGTAGCACGCACGGGGGGAAAATAGCGGGCATACTGGCGCGTTCATTAGGAGCTTCGAGGAGTCTGCGGGGCAAAAGGTTTGCTTTTCTACCTATGGAATCGGGGGCTCGTATTCGCCATATGGACGTACGCCCGGCGGCGGCCAAGGGCTGCGCGTTTCACCTTCGATTTCGACCCTGCCGCAGCTCTTCTCTCGTCCTACAGGGCTACAGGCAGCCCGTTCAACTCTCATATATGCGGGCTCGATTTCACAGCGCACACGCTTGCTTTATGAAACAGTTCGTCCCCGTGTACACAATCTGAATAGGTGAGCCACTGCTCGTCCCGAATATTATCGTGTCGGACGAGCGAAATTTCCGAAAGTCTCGTCCATGGTGTATACATGCCCCCATGAGCGAAACGCCGATCGAAATCTCCCACCGGACCACAATTGGCTCGATCCGCCGCAACTTGAAACAACAATGAGAAATTGCTTGCTTCGCCTGCACCTTTTTTCCCTCGAGCTAAATTGCATTTACCGTGGACTTTTGTTAGCTAAATAATAAAAACTATGTATTATGGGGATTGATCTTCGTCGGGGGGTGAAAGGACTTGAGGAATTTCAAAAAGTGCACTCATGAAATCCAGAACAGTGAAATTCGCACTGCTTGTGTTTTCAGTGACTTGGTCGATAACTGACAATCAGTGAAAAGTCGATGATTTTCCAATCATACTATTTTGAATCACTGTTTCCTTAGTAAATATCCGTCTCTACACTGAGAAAAAAATTCTTGGAGAAATTACCATAAACTTTAGCCGTTTATGGTAGTTTTTCAAAAACCTTTTAAATAGGTGCTAAAAGTGAACATTTTATTGACTACATGATAAACTAACTCGGAAAGTAGTACTCGGTCCTATAAAACTATGATAAAAATTTCAATTCGTTCATTCAAAGTTTTTATATGTGCATCATCGCGCGCTTCTACGCGCTTTGGCATTATCTGCGTATTTTAATTTTTAATTAAATTAATTTTTCAATTGAATTTTCCATTTTTAATTAGTGTTTAATTTTTTGTCATTCGCCTGCTCACCGAGAAAGGTGAAGAAAGGGATTGGAAAACTTAATTTCATGGAACAGAAACACGAGGTAAGTCCAGAAAACAATTGTTATATATCATAGAGTTGTTCTTGTTTTTTTTTTTTTTCATTGATTACGCGTGGAGATCATACAATCAAATTACAATGAGGTACAACGAGAGGAGGGAAAAAAAACTCAGCCTAAATTGTTTTTGTTTTTGTCGGAAAAGCTATTTTCGAGTTTCATTTTCAAAAGTCCAATCGTTTTTTTTTTTAGAAATCAATTCTTTTTACCAATTTTCGACACTAATCCTCAATTTTTCTTAATTTTAAATAAATTATTCACACATGATGAAATCAAAAAAAGTTTTTGTACATCAACTTCAAATTTTCTTTCGATTGAAGATGACATTAATTTATCGACGAATTAGCGATTTTCTCCGTAGGCTTTTAGTTTTTTTGAAAAGATACGTAGTTTATTTTTTAGACAACCGTATTTTTTTCGGCGAGTGCTTTTTCTTTTCACTATTATTTATAAATGTAAAATACGTCATTTTCTCGCAATTAAAATCGAGGTAGTAATGTTTTGTAATTAATTTTTAGAAATTAATCAAGGTAGCAAATTTTTATGAATTTTTAGACAAAATTTAGAATTTGAGCATGTTACCGACGATATCCTTTTTTTTTCGTTTTTGGAAAAATGTTTGAATAAACAATAAAATTATCGACCTCTTGAAACACATGATGAATTGTAATGCAAATGAGTCTTTGTATTGTTACATTTGATTATATCTTGTGAGCTATAGTAAATATTGACAAAAGTCGCTGTATTAAAAAGTCTTATAAAACTATGGTAATTTATCACAGAAGTTTTTAGATAAATCGATGTAGTTGAATGAAGTATTTTATGAAGTATTTTTGGAACAATGTGACGTATGCTACTAAAGGAAAAAATCCTATAACTGTATGTCTTCCTGCTATGTACAATTTTAAGAGTTATTGCAAAAGTTATATGAAATCATCATATAATTTCCAACTCCAACAGTTTATAGTAATCTTTGATAGAAACGGCTTGGTGGTACCACAGTTCTAAAGTTTATGGTAATTTCTCCAAGAATTTTTTTCTCAGTGTAGTGGATAACTTGCGAATAGTTCTTGAGTAAAATTTTCCGACGCAGTTGGAGTCAAATTTCATTCTTTTGGACTGAATGAGCAATGAGGTAGGTCACTGTGATTTTTCTTATATTTATTTATTCATTATTTTACTTGAGTTTCCACTCCCACGTCTCTCACCATATTCGATAAGTTTAAACTGTAACTAATCGTAAATTTTTATAACGCTAGAGTTTCTCGACATTTCGCACATGATGAAAAAATGTGACAAAGCGTAGTCGTTTTTGTTATAAGAAAAGTTTTGTTTATGCGAAGACTCGAAGAAGTAAAAACAATGTCACTTTTTTAAAGAATAGCGTTATTTTGTTTGCCTTTTTCAGAAATTTCAGGCCAGGTTTTTTTAGAAAATATGTATTTCTTATCTATCGTGAAAGTTTCCTGATAGTTTATTCCTGATTGTTTCTTTGAACTATATCTCGAAAATATGAGGTCATACATATTACATTATCCCAGACTCGATTAAGTGTTAATGAAATTTCGATGATTCGGACAAAAGCTCGCCAAGTCTGCATAGAAATTGCCGCGCGTTTGAATAGATATTGGCTGCTCCTGAAAGATACGAGGCGTCGTAAGTACGAAATCGTAATTACGCTTAACGTCCATTCGTTACTTACGGACGAACGCGTCCAAAGCGTAGAAGAAACAGCAGCAGCACGCTCGCATGCACGCACACGCATATAGTACACGTTTGCACGAGGGTGCAGCAGCCGATTTGATGATTCGGAGGAGCTTTCGGGGGAGCGATGCGGCTAACGGTGACGGGCTAAGCTTTAAAGGAGCTACAATAATATAACCTCATCCACTCACAGCAAGCATTTCCTGCATATTCACTTACATTTCAGCAATATGACTTCCAACTTTTGCTACATTCTTATATTTAAAACTGTTTTTTTAGGATTTTTTAGACATTTTCCTTTTTTTTAAGTAAAACTTCTAAGGCAGCATTATCACTTTTCAGAAGTGTAATTTATTCTAGAATAAAATTTATGCAGGGAGTAACTTGAAGATTTTGTAACATGTAACATGTGACACTGTAAACTGTAAGACTGTAAGATGTAAGAGTGTAATATTTCCGATTGCAGGGAGTAATTTTGAGATTTTACAGTGTAACATGTAACACTGTAAACTGTAAGACTGTAAGATTATGATGTAAGTAAAATCTACCATATGAATGAACGGCTCATGACGAATCACAAAAGATCACAAATTCACTAAATGTCACAAAAGCACAAAATTTCACAAAATCATAAAATGTCACAAAATCACAAAATGTCGAAAAATCATGAAATGTCGCAAAATCACGAAAAATACAAAATATCGCAAAATAGCACAAAATCACGAAATGTCACAGAATGTCACAAAATGTCACAAAATCACAAATAGCACAAAAATCACGAAAAGTCACAAACACACAAAATCACTAAAATAATAAAAGCAACAAGAATGTCATAAATAGATTTAACTGAAAATTAGGAATGAACTAATTTTTTAACTGATTTAAGTTAAAAATCGAAAAAAATACCACACAGGAAAATTGAGGGACTTGTTAGAACTAAAAAAGTTAAGCGGAATAAAATCCATACATAGGAACCTTTTTGAAGTAAAACTTCTTAGGTAGCATTATTTAACTGATTTACAGTTAAGAAACGGATAAAATTACTACACAAAAAAATTGAGGGATCTTTTAAAACTAAAAAAGGTTAGAGGTATCTAAAAATCTATAGGTCGGAAGCTTAAAGAAAGTAACATGAGAAGTTGTACTTCTAACGCGTGTTGATTCAACACGCTCCAATTTTTTCACTTAATTTCTAATTCACGTCGAAATTAAGTTAGTAAATTGGAAATTTGAAAAGTACTGACAATAGTGTAATACGTGACGTTACAATTACCTAAATGAAAAAGAGTAAATCGTTACGTTAAAGGTACTTAAAAAGAACTCGTTACCGTTGCCGTTGATAAAAAGTAACGTTGCGTTACTTTCACGTTACTTTTTGGAATAAATGAAATGTAAATAATAAGGGATCAGGAAACTAAGAATGAATAAACAATAATCAACGTATTAGTGGTTTTTTTTTGATGAACTGTATATTTCAAATTTAATAAAATGGTTGAAGATAGAAAAATATTTGACGTGCATAATTGGTTCGTTAGGAGGGCCACTTGATGATATTTTTTCAAGCGATCACAATCATTATAGGCATTTGTAAATCTTTACTTTTTGACCCTGGAGAAAATAAGTCCATTGGTTCGCATTTTGATATTTTTTTCGAGTTCAAAAAATTTCTGAACATGACATTTCATTCATTGTTAGCTGCGGGGCAAAGTTGGCGAGTTTTACAGATTTTTGAGATAATCTTATCTACCTGGATTTATGGTAATTTTTTCACTGCTTGTATTTTTTAGTATGTATAAGATGTTGCACGATTTTTCAGTTTTTTCACTTGTTTTTATAATTTTCATATACAATGGTATTGAGATTTTTAAAATTTCGTAGAATTCTTCGTATTATCCATATAAATTTCTATTTTTGTTTTTTGGCGCTTTTTCATTTTTTCGATTAATCGAATAATTGTTCAGTATTCTTGAAACTTTTTACATTTTTCGGCGTGCATAAAATGTTGCAGGATTTTTAGTATTTTTATATATTTCCAGTAAATTTCAATAAATGATTATATAGATTTGAAGAATTTTGTGCTCTAGAACTCGAAAACGATCACATTTTTCGTGTTTTTAAAGATATTTCAGAACACAAAATAACCATAGATTTTTTCCTTCAATGTTTTCCGTATACCTTTAGTTTTTCTCCGATTTGAAGAATCGTTCTGTATTTTTGTATTTTACTATGTAAATTACTCGAATTCGAAGCTCTAGTTATTAAATTTCTAGAGAATTGTTTTATATATTTACTAGTATTTCAATATATTTGCTTTTTGCATTTCCTAGTATTTTTAAAATGTGGAATTTTATTAAAAAAATAAAATATTTGGAGTATTTCGATCGATTTTACAGAAAACAGTTTCTTTATAGATTTAGAGCACCTTCAATATTTTTTGAATTTTTTGAAGGTTTTCACAATTTGCAAAATTTTTCGGTATTTTTATAAACTAATACATATATGACACGCTGAGAGAAAAAAACATACAAGAGAGAGACAGAAAAAACTCCATGTTTTCTGTCTCTACTCGTACAGGTTTTTGCTCTCAGGTGCTCATATATATCTATAGAACTCGATGCTCGAGAAATCAAAATTTTTGATAACTGGAATTATATAATTTTTTGCAGAATCTAACAGCATTTATAATAAACCAATCGAAGTGTAGTATTTTAAGTATTTTTCGTATTTTCTTTTTGTATTTATTGAATTACATAGGATTTTCTAGCGGGATCTATAGATTTGAAGCATCTTACTATCGTTTTGCAGATTTGGATATTTTAAGTACGAAGATTAATTGATTTTCATTATTGCAGGATTACTGAAAATCAGTGCATTAAATTTAGAAAGTTTTTGAAAAACGTCGAAAGCATTTTTTGATATTCGTACACGAATTACTGGAATTTCATTTTGTTACATAAAAAGTTAGAATTATGTATATAATTTTGTATTCGAAAATAATAAAATCACTTATTATACATATATCAGTTAAAGAACTTTTCTTGAGATAATTATGGATTGTTCTAAAAACTTGATAAGACTGATAAAAGTAACCTAAAATAAATAACGAGATTTTCATTACTCTTGCCCGAACAAAAGTAACTCGCTCCTGTTATCGTTACAGGGAAAAATGTAATGTTTGAGAGGAACGCGTTACATCCAAACCCTGCATACACGTTACATATAGGTAAATTATGAAAAACAAATTTCGTGAAGATTGTACAAATACAAAAAGACTTCAAATGTCCCATTTGAAAAATGTTAATTCCTTTGGAAATTCAAAGACAATATCTTTCTTTTATCACATTTGTAAGAAGTCAAAATTTACGTAGATATTGGTGATTGGAAATATGAGAGCTAGACCAATGAGAATGTTAATTCCTTGGCTTGTTTCAGGGTTTTCGGCACGTGTCTTGTTCTTGTGCGTTAATTATTAATCAATCACTTACATCGCAGTCACTTAAGATTTTTCACAAATATGGTAAAAAAAAATATGGTTCTAGAATCGAGCGATGAATCTGAAATTCACAACCGCTCAGGTCATGTTGAATTACCCTCAACATACAAATGGCAAAATGACATATGCATGGGACATGGGGATACTTTACTTATTGATTATACTACTATTTTAATCATAGTATATCAATATATATTCAACTGTTACTGTACGAATTCCCTTGTAAAATAATTTGTATAACAATGACTCACATCTGAAGATTCAGATGCGTTTCCGAAAGAAAATTCCCCCAATATCAGTAAAAATGCAGTCAGTGAGGAGTTGCAAACGGAGCACGTGTGCAATAATATATGTAGAACGATGATGACGGCCACAAAGGGAGAGAGAGATGCGTGAAGGAGCTGCCCACGGAAAAAGCGCTCAAGGGTGGGCCGATGCTGCAGCCCTATAGCTTCCAGAGCTTCCCACGCGTCAATTCGCGAATCATTATTTCGCGATTGTTACGCCGAAAACTGAATCACGCTGGTCGTCACGTGACCGATCATGTGACAGTCATACCCAGTAGCATAAGAGGCAAGTTAGCTTCAGTAAGCGGATCTTTGCAATATTTAAACGAAATTTTTTTTCATACAACTGTAGAAAGCACTCTTTAAACAGAAGATTGTAATTGATATTTATAATTATATATTTTATTTCAAAAACCATAATTTTACATTTCGAAATTGAGATAACTCAAATTTTTGTTCAGACCATGAATTTCGTAAAAGAATTTGAAATTCAAGATACATGTACATTAGGGTGTCATTATTATGGTAGTGGTGGAATTTTTCTCATTCTGGGCCTTTGAATCAATAAACGTACAATAAAAAAATTTTCTGTAAAGTTTGAAGTGTGTCAGGCATTATGAAACCGTGCCATAAAGTCACTGAAGTTATTAATTGTAATCACATCTTATTTTTTATACATCGTGCTCAAATATTCATGTCTTGCAAAACTAATGATCCATGCTTGAAACGTGGCACAGTTTGAGTACATAATGTAACGTTCAAAACCAAATTTTTTCTGGATTTTCCAATCGCTGTTATCAATATTTTATTAGCAATAAAAAGCACAAGTTTGCCTTAATTTCACGAGTTTCTAAATTTATTTCCTTTACATATTTGTAACTATAAAAAAACGTTTGATAGTCTTTTTTAATACGCCAGAGTCTTAGTTCATCACCAGAACAGTTCATTTTGTGTTGTAGATAATATAATATAGTATAATATACTATCACAAAAATTTTGATTTTGAACTAAATGGTATGAACTCTAACTCTGCTAAATTTTAAAAGTCTATCATATGTTTATAAGAAACTACAAATATGTAGAGGAAGTAAATTAAGAAATACATGAAATTAAAGCAAACATGTACTATTCGAGTGATTGTAAAATACTCATAGTTTAATACAATCAGAAAATCCAAAAAAATTTGTTTTTTGACTTTAAGTTATGTACCTACACTCTGCAAAACCTCAAAAGTCGATTATAAGTTTTTTAGAAGTTACAAATATGTAAAGGAAATAAATTGAGAAACACATGAAATCAAGGCAAGCATGTACTTTTATTGCTTGTAAAATATGGATGAGGGTGATAAATTCCAAAAAAATTCATTTTTTAACGTTACATTATTTACTTAAACACTGCCAAGTTTCAAGTATGAACCATGAGTTTTGCAAGAGTTATGAATACTTGAGCAAAATGTATGAAAATCACGTGATTTCCATCTAAAACTTCAGTCACTTTGTGGCATGAGTTGATCATGTCCAATTTGCTTCAAACTTGACAGACCATTTTTTTTTCATTAGTATCTTGATTGATTCAAAGGCCTGGAACAAAAAATTCCAACATTGCCAAAATAAGTGACACCCTAATGTACATACATTCTTCAGCTTTAAAATCAAGGATTCTCTATTGGGAAATTGCAACTTCAATTTATGAAATTCAAATTCTTGAAATCCTCTACTATGGCATGATTAATAATATTATTATGCAATTGAGGGTTGAATTATTCAAAGTTCCTTATTTATGTATTTCAAAATGTTAATTGAAATTGTTGAATAATATATGTATTCTACAAAAATCGATTGAAGCAGTTATGCATCAAAATGCCTTATTACAAAGAATTATTAGTCTCAAAAATTTGAACGAAAACTTATATTTTGTAGATCAAATTTCTCGCCATATTAGGTTGCGCAACAATAAATTTTATATATGATAATATTTTCAAGTAGTAATAAATATCGAGAGTTCAAATGAATTTCGCAGAGAACTTTGAAACGTGAATGAAATCATGCACCTTTAATCGTACTTTGGGGGAGGGAAATCTCCCATTTTCTCCTTCTCCTCACCTTTATACACCCTTGCTGAGAATGATCCTCGAGAATTTTGAGCACAAATTTTTGATTCCTCTGATGGACGAATCTTATTTTTACAAACGAAATTATGCACCTACAAAATAGACCAAAGGTTCGATTACCCCGAGATAAAATAGTTTGAAGTAGCATTTTCATACTTTTTGTGCATAAAAATAGTTCGATTTCTGTCAAATACTCATGAAATGTCTGTTAAAGCTTGAATACAAACAGTTCGTGCGAATAAAGCGAATTATTGGTTTCATCAAATGAACAAATAAACTAAAAAATTCTTTTTTATCTCGGTGTCTTCAAACTTTCGGCCTATACTACATGCTCTCTCAAAGCAAAACAGTGGAATACTACTGAGATTCAGTGGTATTCCACTGATTGGAACAGCTTAAAAAAACGCCTCTCAGAATCTGTTAAAAACCACCGAAACAGTCTGAGGTCTGTAAGCCACTGACTAATCAGTTGTACTGTCACTGATAACTCAGTTACAATGCCATTTTTGAATCACTGGCTATGGCGACCAACTGATTAATCAGTCAAAATTCACTGATAGATCAGTGACTATACATTTTAACTTTCACGATAGATAAGAAATACATATTTTACAAAAAAACCTAGCCTGAAATTTCTGAAAAAGGCAAACAAAATAACGCTATTCTTTAAAAAAGTGACATTGTTTTTACTTCTTCGAGTCTTCGCATAAACAAAACTTTTCTTATAACAAAAACGACTACGCTTTGTCACATTTTTTCATCATGTGCGAAATGTCGAGAAACTCTAGCGTTATAAAAATTTACGATTAGTTACAGTTTAAACTTATCGAATATGGTGAGAGACGTGGGAGTGGAAACTCAAGTAAAATAATGAATAAATAAATATAAGAAAAATCACAGTGACCTACCTCATTGCTCATTCAGTCCAAAAGAATGAAATTTGACTCAAACTGCGTCGGAAAATTTTACTAAATAACTATTCGCAATTATTGTTCATTGTTCAATTTATTCGCTGGGAGTTTTTTATTATTTATAACTGTTTAAATGTCTTTCTTTTAAAAACCCAGTCATTTATTAATTATTATTTTTTCCCTACGTTTCGATTGCTAATGCGCAATCCTTTTTATTAATCTTTACATCATTTGATTCAACGTGTCACCAAGTTATCTCGATCGTCGTCGTGTATAATAATTAACCGCCTTCTTTCTTCCATTCTTTCTTTTATAAACTTTAAGTCTTAAAAACTTAGTGTCATATGTTCCATTGTGGAAAAAACATATGACACTAAGTTGTTAAGACTTAAAATTTATAAAATAAAGAATGGAAGAAAGAATGCGGTTTATTATTATACACGACGACGATCGAGATAACTAGGTGACACGTTGAATCAAATGATGTAAAGAATAATAGACCCTGGAAAAGGATTGCGCATTAGCAATCGAAACGTAGGGAAAAAATAATAATTAATAAATGACTGGGTTTTTAAAAGAAAGACATTTAATCAGTTATCAATAACTATTAGCAAGTTATCCACTACACTGAGAAAAAAATTCTTGAGGAAATTACCGTAAACTTCAGAACGGTGGTACCACTAAGCTGTTTCTATCAAAGATTACTATAAACTGTTGGAGTTGGAAATTATATGATGATTTCATATAACTTTTGCAATAACTCTTAAAATTGTAGCAGGAAGCCATACAGTTACAGGATTTTTTCCTTTAGTAGCATACGTCACATTGTTACAAAAATACTTCATAAAATACTTCATTCAACTACATCGATTTATCTAAAAACTTCTGTGATAAATTACCATAGTTTTATAAGACTTTTTAGTACAGCGACTTTTGTCAATATTTATTATAGCTCACAAGATTTAATCAAATGTGACAATACATATACTCATTTGCATTGCAATTCATCATGTGTTTCAAGAGGTCGATAATTTTATTGTTTATTTACTACACGAGACATTGAAAACATGCATAAGCAAAATATAGTAAATAAGCAATGATTGTACACGGAGAATAACTTAGAAGTAAATTTTACTATGAAGAATTTAATTTGCATGCATTCGCAGTGAAAGCGGAATATTTGCGGTAGTACTATTTATATTTTGCCATATTTAAAAGAAGAAGTACCGTGAAAAACGTAATTTTGACTCTTGACCCGCTTGAAGTGGAAAATTACTTTTCTCACGGTACACTTTCTTCAACATATGACACAGTACAACCGTATTACTGCAAATATTCCTTTCTTACTGCGAATGCATGTAGATTACAATGTCCAGAGTAACATTTACTTTCAATTTTTTCTCAGTGTAGAAAAGTGTCGAATGAAGTATAGAAAAATGCAGATTTTCGGAAATTCACTATATCGGGCATGGGAATATTTACCAGCTTTTTTACCATATGGTTACAAAAATGCTAAAAAATTTTTTGTTCTTGGTTGAGATATTTTTAGTACAGCGAAAATGTTAAAACAATATTGTTCCATAGTAAAATTAGTATGTATATTTATCTTTCATATACTAGACATAGAAAAAATTCAAGAAAAGAGTAGTAAAAGTCCTATGGTGGAGGAAAAAATTCTATTGTGGTATAGTAAATTTCGAGGTATAGGAAATTTACTATACTACGTTATAAGAAATTTACAAAATTTTTTTACAGTGTATACTTCTTGTACATTTCAATACTTTTCTTGTACAATATCATATTTTAATTCATATTAATCCAGATTATTGAAAATTCTATACAGCTTTTTCAGTATGCAGATCTGTATAGGTTCTTTTTGCAATATTTTTGTATACTTTCTAAGTTTCTAGTGCATCGTATTGTAATATGATACAGTTTTCGAAAAAGCTAGGTAAAAGTAATGTAGTTCATTTTTTTCGCCATGCATGGTAAAAATTACAGTTTGTATAGTGAAATTTGCATTTTAAGATCTTAAACTTTCCGAAATTATACAGTAAAAACCGGCATACATATTCTAATTTGTATATGAATAGCAGTTTTACTGTATAATATTGTAATAATTAAAATAAATATTGCAGATTTTACAGTATTATTGTAAAAACTACAATGATATTGTAAGAAGTACAATAATATTGTACTTTTTACAATATATACGGCAGAAAGTACAAGATTATCTCTCAGTGTAGTAGTTTTTTAACAATTCAAACTGAGAGAGCAGGGTGAAACATCCCTCTCTACAACACTTTTCTGTCTATCAAAATTTGAAACAAACTATCTGAATTTCTATGACCTTCCCTGAAAGGTCAAATAACTGTCCTATACTGTTTACGTGATCAACCAATCGCGCGAAAATACAAAAAAAAGTCAACAGCCTGTTTCTTGCGCATCTGCTGGGGGCATAGATGTGATCCCACGCAAATAAAAAATGCCGAATAAGTGACAAATTGTTACAGCGGTGCAATATAGCGGTGGATGACGAACGCGTTACCTTTTTTCCCTGGTGGAGCGGAAAAAGTCATATGAGAGAGAGCGGAGGGTGGACGCGTGTCACCCGGAGAAAAATCGGGGGTGGACGGGGACAGTTGGAGCTGCTCTCCCGGTCAAACACGGCGATCGAGGAAGATAGAAAGAGAGAACTTGCAATCTGTTCCATGCATCCCTTTGTCGAGCCGGCTCGTGCCGCGTGTGCAAATCACCCCCTCTCCCCTCCGCCCGCCCTCTCCGAGTCACCCTCGCGCACGCCTCACACCTGAGTACAATGGGGACCAGATTTCACCCTCCACTTTCTCCCTCGTTTAAATACCCACGACCAAAAAGTGTGCTCACCTACTGCACTGGGAAACGATTTTCTGAACATTCAGGCACTTTTCAGTGACTTAGGTTTGAAAAATTTGATAGATTCGCCATTGAATCAATGAATTCAGAAGCAATTTCCTAGATTTTTACTCTGTAAATCAACAACAGTGGAATGAACACTGTTTTTTCATTTACCTAGCGAACCACTGACAAACAGTGAATTTTCAATGTTTTCCTCAGTGCTGTTTTCAACCTCACGAGGTAAGAGGTTGTTTGTTGATTATTCAGTGACCGTGAAATCAGTGCAATTTTAAATCTTCTGATTCCTCCTAGATTCCGAAAAATATGTGCTTAGATAAACTCGCCAAATCCTAACGAATTACTAAATTTTTCATTTAATGCAAACCAATATTTATAATTATTTCAAGAGGATCTTTTGAGAAAAGGTATGAATTCAATCTTGCCAAATATATATTGAAAATCATCATCACTAATTAAGAAAAAGATAAAAAATATGGCAAATTTGACATAAAATTTCTACGAGAATAACAGTCACAAAGTAAAAATTCAGCCTACGTTAAAAATTTTTTCGATTCCAAAAATATACTTTATTTGTTCCATATTTTCAACACCTGAATCAGTGAAAAACTTGTTTCTTGTAAATATTCATGACACAGAAAATTAATTAGGTTCATTTTCAAATCGTACAAAGCCGATTGATGAAGATGATGCAAAGAAAACAAAGTGAAATATATCCTACGCGATTCAATGAACGAGCCAGTTCCATCCACTCAAAACCAGTGTATATAAGCGCTCAGCATTTTATAAGTCGTACAATTGGATCGAAACGTCGTAAAGGTTGTTAGCACATATGCGGGTTGTGGTTTCACACGATACTTCATTCCAATCATTATCATCCACAATTCAGATACTGCCTTGAATTAATTTAACGTTTTTTGACCATACTCTATCTTAAAAATTATTTTTTTGTGCGTGATTTTATTCAATTTCCATGGGTTTTTTTGTTGTAATTTGAATTGTGGTGGTTGCTGAGGTAGATCTCGGTGAGAAAAGACATTATAATAGGAAAGGATTTGAATTGCCAGGGCAACCGAAAATATTTTTTTAAGTAAAAAATATTTAAATAAATATTTTGACTGTAAGCGTCAATAAATGAATATGACATTCAATATACATGTTCCGTCAATATTCTAGTTTTTAGGAAATATTCCTGACTCTTTTGCCCTCGAATATGAATGAATCTCGCGATTCGACAAACGAAAAGTAACAAATAAATGTAGTTTGGTGCTGCTTTTAGTTTTTTTTTTTTTTTTTTTTTTTTAATTTTGATAGTAATTTAACGTAAAAAATATCCAATGAAAATTTTATCGTCCATATATCAAGCAAATTTTTTTCATTGGGATAAGTAAGGTTATTGTTAGTCTAATAACTTGTTATTTTGGTACAAGAATCATGTGTTTTGAGCTAGTGAAAATATTCCTTGTATCAGTAAAAAATGTTATTTACATATATGAGCAATGAAATTTTCATTGGATGCATGAAACATTTTTTTTCCGTTTATTACAAAATTAGAATCCCGATCAGCACGAAATGCTAAATTAAAGAGAGTTCTCCAAATTTTATCGAATGAGTTGTGGCTACATATTCAAAATAAATAATCTTTGATGATCGACGAAGATTATTTTTTATTTTTGAAAATCCTTTTCAGCATGTAGCATTATATTTTCATCAATAAAAAGATCAAAGTGTACAATGGTTCATTTAATTGAATTATCCATGGAATTTTGGAAATAATGAATTAATATAAATATTTGACATCTTTTATAAATATTAATGCCTTTTTTTCGTAAATATTTTCGGTTGCCCTGTTTATTGCTAGAGAAGATTCAGTTTATAGTGATTGTAATGTTTTATGTTATAGAGAAGAATTTTGTATGGCCTTGATTATGTTCCGAAGATTGCGAACGAAACGTCGTTCTTAAAAATAAAGAATTTAAATTGGCAATAAGATAGTCCTATTGATTGGCAGATATTATACACGTCGGATACTTGAATTGAAATTCAAAATGAGGACGTAGTTAAATTCATAGAAGATCAATTTCATAGAGTAGGTTGAGGAGAAATGGATCATTTTGTTGTTGTTGTTGTCTTGTCTAGAAAGCCCAAACTCTGTGGAAAAAAATTTCAGCACGTTTAAGTGTTAATTTCAACCCTTGTGAAGATAACTTCGCCCATGGAAATCACCTTACCTAAATTACTAGAATAGATGGATTTCTCGAGGAGAGATGAATCAAGAATAAAGAATTAATTTTACCATCGTATACAATATAAATATCGATCGTAAATCATGTTTTCGTTTATTTGAGAGTGTTATGAAGAAGATTGAAAAGTTTAATATTAAGAACAGTACAAATTAAGGATGATAAAAATAAAACTTTTGACTTCTGCTAGATCTTTTCGACTGCTACTCTTCCATCGAGTCATTTTATTTTATGGTGACTTTTATGATACACAAAATGTGATACACTTCGAATCTTCAACTCTAAATGACACGAATAAGTTGAGCAGTAATGAAAATGGAGGCAAAAGAATGCACGTTAAAAATCCATCTCTTTCTTCGAAGAAAAGTGCGTTTGATAAATAAAAATCAAATTTTAATTAATTATCTGCGATACATACTAACCTTCCAAATAACCCTGCAAATGCGATACATACTAACCTTGCAAAAAGAGCCTAAAAAACAACGCATATATTTGTTTTGGGCAAAATCACAATGACTGAATGAGAAACTTATCGTTTTTGACGCATAGCATAAATTTACGCGTGTTTTTTGAGTTGATCAAAAAATGGATCTTCTCCAGCTCCGTAACAAAACGTAAAAATGACACGATATCTAGAATTTTTCTTCTATGTGTAATGACCCACTTACTCACGTAAAGTCAGCTCAGTTGGCGAGACAGGCTTGAAATAAATGGAAATGATCCATCTCTCCTCCAATTATCCTATATTATAAAGGTCGTAGAAATATTATTAAAAGTTAAAAAGTGGGATTCTCGACTTGACAAAGCTTTGATGTTTTTAAGAAACTTTTATTTTTGGAATGAATGATTGTTCATGAATCCTTTCTTAATTAAAATGCATACATTTTGTGTTTATACTAATTGTAAGTTAAATGTTTCTTTGTGAAGTAAGCCTGAAAATTTTTCAGTCTCAAGGGAAAAGAGAAAATTGATTCCTCTACGATTTTTATATGTTAATGCTGAATGTATGATGGGATCCAAAGATGCGCAAAAGCGATAACAAGAGCTTCTGCGGGGCAAGGTTCGGTGCTGTAGGGTGGCTGCGTCACTGTTCCGGAGTCGAAAAAGGATGACTCACGCATTTTTCACGGTAGCACTAGCAAGCACTAGTAGATAATGCTGGTGCTGGTATATACTATAGCAAAGTTTGGCTGACTTGGCTCCGCGATTGCGGCGCTGAAAGGTAACTTGCGCCCGGGGCTATTCCGACTTCTATTGCTTTATATTATACACGTTCCTGTTGAAGGGTAGGCCTTTCGGAAAACTGCCCCCAGCTATACTCAGTGCAGCACGTGCGGCCCTTAATTTCTACTCCTGGGATTCCTAAGAAACTTCCGAATTCGCCTCTTTCTATACACCCTTAAGGCTCCTCAAATAACCACATCTAATTGATACAGAAAAAAAATTTTTTCAGACCTTGAACTACGATATAAATACTACGAATTTGTGTAACTTGTCATTTCACATTTCTGTAGAATTTGTACACTTCTTAAATTGAATCTTATTCGAAGGTGCTACAAAATCAAGGCACGACTTGAAATTTAAATATTACCTTAGATTTAGTCCATGTTCACAATTACTTTCAAGCGTAAAAATCTTGAATAAAAAAGATTTATCATGATTTAAGGAAACCATTCTTGATTCAAGATATATCTTCTCAATTTGAAAGACTTAAATGCTCAAAAATAAATTTGAGCATGGACTAAATTTGGGATTATATTTGAATTTCAAGTCATTCCTTGATTTTGTTGCATCTTAAAATGAGATAGACTTTTAAGAGTGTACAGAGATGTTTATGAGAAAAAGGCATGGCTGTCACTGCCATAAATTGTTCAATTGTAACATTATCGGTATTCTCCTTATTCACGTTTCGCTATCAGAATAATTTTTTAGTTATGAGACCCATAAACTTTCACATCTCAGCTGTCGAAAGCAAGTGTTTGAAAATGTATTTCTTAAGTTCTTGTGTTCGGTTTTCTTTTGCGATGAAACCGTGGATGAAAATAAAATGATTCAGTACATTTCAATGGTTATAATTGGCAGATCCGAGCCAAAAATCAAAACACCAGATGTATTGTGTTTTGAAATGATTCAATTTTCTCTTCTTAGCTTTCGGCTACATATCGAGCCCTCATCAAAGATTTTGAAATGGTGCAATTCGGCTTCTTAAATCATTTTATCCTCCATATAATTTCACAATTATACCCTTTTTCTTTAAAAACAACCAAAACTTCTGGGAGTCATGTTACTCCTCCCAAGGCCAGCGTACAATTATTACACCATTTTAAATTACACCATTTTACAATTATTACAATTATTCCACCATTTTAAAATCTCTGATGAGGGCTCGATATGTAACCGAAAGCTGAGAAGAGAAAAATAAATCATTTCAAAACACAATACATCTGGTGTTTTGATTTTTGGCTCGGATTCACCAATTATAACCATTGAAATTACACTATCACCGAGCATCGAGTAACGAGTAATTCAGTGCACTTACTCTGTTTCTTCTTATTTTTACTTCCAGTTGAGAAGAATAATGAAACAGAGAAAAAAAAGTTTGATCGTAAAGATTGATCACTGGGAGTAAACTTTCCATGGGCCAATTTTTATACTAACTGTAATTTATCGTATTTCCCACTTGTATACATGTAGTATGAATTCAATTCTTGCGACTAATCAAATGTTCTTCTTTCGCCTTTTTTTTTTGCAATGTTACAACATTCGAAATTCAACATTGTGAACTGAGAATGGTTATCATAAGTTTCAAAATGATTTTAAAGCTTCAGTACTTCTTCCAATTAATGCAGTGAATCAATGTATGTGCAAATTAAAGATATTTTTACTGTACGTGTGAATAAAAAAAACTTTGTTCGACTAAAAAAATGTGATCTCAATCTTCATGTTTGTGTTTGACATAATAAGATTATACTTTAAATAAATTTTTTTCTGAGATCTAGAAACATCTGAAAAAATTTACAAAAATGTTTCGGTATTTCTAAGTAAATCTTCAAAACTTTATGCAATTCCAAAAAATTTTGATTTCATAATAGTAGCATAGTAGGAAAAAGTATCAAAATAAATTATAACACATCAGTGCCTACACAAACGGGCATCTTATACAGGAATGTTAAAGGTTTCACTTGAAAAAAAAAAAAAAATTGAAGAAATTGAGTGAAAAGTCTTCGATTTTTTTCGTTTTCCCAGTCAATTTATTTTGTAGTCAACGTTTCGACGCCTAGTGCAGGGTCATCTTCAGGACAAAACCCGAGATGTTGTATAAAAAATATACTAGAGGCTTATTTTTCTATTTATTCTAATGACACCGGCCATTATGGCTCGTCAGTTTTCTGGCCTCAACTTATTTCGACCTAATCTAGGTGATGCGTTTAAGGAGTATACTATCCTTGAAAATATTACCGATTCTGTGCTAAATTGAAATAAACTAATGCGAAGATTTTATGATACATAAACACGTTTCAACATTCTATTATCCATTTACCCACGAAATCTTTCCTACCTAGCAAGAAGCATTTGCGTGGCGATGAATAAATGTGCGTGAACAAACGGCATACCTTTAGCAGTTCGCGCGACTACGTTTTCGACTGAAAAACTTTTTTTCGAAATGCGATCCATTTTTTTTCTCAACGGAATGTGAAAAACAACTAAATAAAGTATATGTGGTTTTTTTTTCTAGTCAAAATATGATTGAGAACACATTTGTTTATTAATTTGTTATAACAAGTACAAAAATATTGTATAAAAATGCAATTTTTCGAATCGGGAAAATTCATGATAAGTCTATGTTAAATGACGACTCGATTGCCGCAAGAAGCATAAAAATCGAAAAACTAGATCACCCGCAATTAATTTAATAACAAAAAATGACGAAAAACTTTGGTTGTTAATATTATAAACAAACAAAATTTTTCAGCAAAATCAGTTTGGGTTTACTTTGGTAATGGTAAACACTATCGAAAAAATTCATTTTTAAGTGAAAAGGAATTTTCATCAAATTTAGGTGGCCTGTTTGAGAACTTCTGACCCAACTATATTTCAATAATTGTATCTTTCTCGATTTGGACGACTGCCTTAATCGAAAAATTATATTATATATATGTAAAAAAAGACTATGAGTACATTAATTAGCTTTCATGTGGTTCTAATGGAACTTTCTGTATATTAGTGAAGTATTTTCCGGTAAAGAAAATGATAGAAATAGAAAAAAGTAACAAATATTATAATAAATTTTAATATTATACCGTTTGGAAAAAAGGAAATTCTGCGACTTGGGTCTCAAAACTAGCCGACCTTGCACTCGCGAGGCGGGCGCTTTGCCCACTACACTACCGATCCTATACCAAAAGGTAACGTTTTTAAGCATCCCACCGCACCGCATATATTTTTTTAAATATTCTTCGCGAACTAATGATCGTCGTGACGTAATACTCTAGGCGCAAACTTCAAAGGAAAGATATATTTAATGTCGATTTCGAAAAAAGGCGATATACCAATTGTACATAGCATAGTATGCTGAAAAAAGTGGAAGACGGAACACAGAACATCCATAGTCCCCGAGTGGTATTTTTAAATATACTCCCAGTTGACTTTGACAGTTCTGTTTTATTCGGGCCTTTTTTTTTAATAAATCTATAATCTCAACTGAGATTATTGATATACATGACTGGGCATCAGCTGGAATACGCCATCTTGAATCATTATAATACCCTGACTCATGTCATCGATGATTAGATGTTTAGCGCGTCGCCGCGCTGCCTCGCGGCGCAAGCGCGAACTAGGAAACAAGATACATAATTGATTCTGGCATGTGTGCTTGGATGGAAGACATACTCGAATTTCCAAGCATATGAGAGGGTGTTTGTATACATACTCTCAGTTGATTCTGACATTTTTTTAACTTTTTTCATTAATTCTACTAATCTCAACTGAGATTATTGATGACCGGACGTTACGCAAAATTCAAGTTCTTGCAAGATGCTTAAATGATTTTCCAGATCAACAGGCTATAATAAGGTGTATTACTAAATATCTGCATATAATATAAATATTCAAATATTGTTATAGTTCTCTATTCTATAACAGTAGAAGAAAATTTACATATTATTCATTATCCGCAAGCTAAATTCCAAACTATCGAATGTGTGTTTCATGAATTACAATGGAAATTCTTACCTTACAATTTGGAAAAACATGAATCATATACATCTTCCTAATATGTCAATTCCCCAATTATCTGCTAGTAATACTAATTGAAATTTAAACGGATTAGTTTTGCAATCAAGGTGTAATATTTCTAATCATCGTACTTAAAAACTATAAAATGCATATATATGCATTTCCGAAACAATGTTATTGTTTTACGTAATTTGTTGAACAAACATTTCAATGAATGAATTATCTAAACCTGGCACTAGATTCATGACCAGTGGCGTAGAAAACTAGGGAAAGCATATCAATCTTGCAAAAACTGCAATTTCGCAAATAACATTGAAAAAACGTTCCAACAAATCAATTTTTAACGTCTGATGCCATACTAGTGATCAAAGTACCAAACAAGTTTAGAAAGCGTTTGCACATTGCAGAAAATATAATTTAAATGATTTATTTGTTTGAACAAATAGTTATTCACATAATTTTTTTAAATCTAAAGCCACAGATCGCCTGATAAATGTTCAGGGCATGGTGTAGAGCGTGAATCTCGACCAAAATTGGTACTTTTCTTCTGTGAGGGTCTCAAAGATTGTAAAATATTACATCTAAATGGCCTATAATTTGAAAAAAAATATTTATAAATCTAAGCACTATACATTTTTCAAAAATCCCTTATAAAATCTCGGTTATTTTTAGTAAAATTCTGCTTTTCTTTTTATAGTGACTGTATACAAAGACCAGTGATTTGAAAGTTTTTCGCAGTTTTTATAAAATCACTTTATAAAAACTATATAAAATCTGTATAAAATGACGTCATTTTTATAAAGTTGATCATAAAATCTGCTCCATCAGTTTATGAAGTTTTTGGAAGTGACTTCATAAAACAAAGAAAAAGTATTTTGAATATTGCTCTTTTTATAAAGTCACCTTTAAAACAGAGCAGAGTTTTATTTAAATAATCGAGATTTTATAAGGGGTTTCATAAAATGTTTGAAAAATACTTAAGTTACTAGGGATGCAAGAGTAAATTTCACTTTAATAGAATAAAAACGTTAATCGAGAGATGAAATCGCAGGTTTCTCACTCAAAAAAATTCAAGTAGCAAGCGCCTATAAAGATTCTGTCGTTTTCAAATTTCAGAGATGTTATTTTTCATATGTTTTCAAAAAATCAAAGTCGATCAAGTAACTAACTATAACATAGCAATAAAGCAAGATATGGTGGATGACTTTCAAATAAATCCAGCTGCATTAAAAGACTTTTAGCAGCAAGGCAATAAAATTTTCCAAATTACCAAAAAGTTGTTTCAAATCATCTTAAATTTTATTGGCTTCCAATTTACATTAATATCATTACGTCAGATTAAATTCATTCGAACACAATTGGAAATAACTAGCCAAGATTTTCAGCTGTCTTCTCGTTTGTGGTATGTATCAGCTGCACTGGTTTTAAAGATTTAAAATCTTTCATTACTACCAACATAGTAATCGTAGAAACTAGCGAAATTTTGAAGAGGTTGAGCTTCAGCCTGAGGATAATGTTCTGGATGAGAACCTGCTGCAGAAGAATATCTAGGATAGGCAGTTGCAGCGTGGACTTCAGGATCGGCATACATTCATGAAACAGAAAAATTGTAACATGAAATGGAGTGAAATAAACGGTAGTGCACGAAGTTCATTGTCTATTTATAGTTGATATTAATCCGAATTTCCTCTGCTTCGAAAAAGCATATACCTTGAGTCAAATTTCGGAAGAATTGTTGCCAATTGTATCCATCAAACCTGTTGAGACTTTCGTTTCCATTCATTTTCTCTCTTGATGCGTAGTGCATCATGGCGGAGTTCGGTTGCTGGGAAAACACACTTGGATCTAATAAATGACCATTTTGAGGGGCCTCATAAAACGCTGGCAAATGTTGACGCTCGTCAGGTTGTTCGTTGATGTAGCTCATGTTGCCATTATAGTTAAAAACAATGCCAGCAGTGCTAGCAGCAGGGTATGGGCATGTACTTGGCCCGGGTAAACAATTGGGCTCTTCACGAAAAGGTACCAAGTTGAGTGCCTCAGCTGGTTCTAAATTAGAAAAAACCAAGAATTCATTTGACTTTATAGAACAGTAAGGCTTCGAAGTTTGTTATTTTGCAGTTACAAGTTTCACTTACGAGTACGCGCTTTCCTAGATCTGTACACTTTCTTGTTGCTCCAATCTTTTATCTTATTTTTTTTTAAACGATCACTTTTATCCTTCTTTCGTCGATTCATAAACCAGATCTTCAACTTTTTTTCGGTTAATCCTAGATTTTCGGCTAATTTGATTCGTTCCAAACGATTGATGTATTGTTTTTTTTCAAACTGATTTTCAAGAATCAATAGCTGCGTGCTGTTGAACCTAGTCCTTCTTCTACCAACTTTTTCCAGCAGTTGTTCGGTAACTAGAAAAAATTTCCAAATATCATCCGGTCAAAAGAAAATTAAAACAATTTTATTGCTCAAAAATTTATTTTCATGATCATTCAGTGACGTATACAGGAAAGAAATAGGGAATATCCCTCCCACGCTCGAGATAAGGTTGATTTAGTTTGCTGCATAATTTATGTATATTATTCATAATTAGGTGATTTAAGTTCCTGAATTCGTCAAAATTTTTAACGACGTTCTATGTAAATATATATGACGTTAAAAAACGGTCTTCCTGAATGCGATATTTTTGTCACACAAGTCTCATAGAACCAATAAAACCCAGATTTTTAACATATTTCAGTCGACACCAGAAATAAAAACTTGAATTTTTCCGATTTTATTAAGTTCTATCCTGAAATAATATAAACTGCTAAGTTTGTAATCTAGATATGCAATACTTTTCAAAAATTAATTTTTAACCCTTTAAAAGGAGTTTTCTTATAATATTCTCGATCTGAGTGAAGAATTGATAAAAACTCGATATTTCTTTCTTATATATATTCAACTGAAATCAGTGGCGTCGGAGTCGGGGGGGGGGGGAGGACTAGGTGAGCTTGAGCACCCCCATCATTTCTAATGTGGGTGCTCAGCAAGAAGGCTAGAAACTAAGGAGATATAACTCGCGGGCTAAACAAAAGAATCGAGGGGGCCGAAAGCCGTATCCTCGATGCGAAGCAAAACGCTGTACTGCGCAAGTGTCACTTGTCACGTAGTTTTGATCTCGATGTTGGCGTTGGCTGGGAATCTGAGATCGCGGCAAAGCAGCGAGACGCGCACGCGTGTCACCACTTGATTCCTGGAAATCAGGATACGGATTTCGGACCGACCCCCTGCTGGGAGTTATATCTCCTTAGTATCTAGCCTTCTTGGTGCTCAGCACTCCCATTAAACGTCTCCAGTCTAAAGCCCCGTCTAAAATTGTCGCAGGGTGCCGTGCGTGGCAGAAACGCAAAACGCACGCAGAAAGTTGCACTCTAGTCACGGATTCTGGAGACAGGATTAGCGACTCGTATACTCGAACCACTTCCTAAAATGGTCAAAATATCGTCGAGGCGGTGGGCGTAGCTTGCATTGTCGCCACATATACTCACATATACTCATCCTTTCATGCACGATTCCCACTCTCGTTAAGCCACACCCACCGTCTCGACGAAATACTGTCCAATTCTCGCGACAGAGTCGCTAATCTTATCTCCAGAATCCGTGACTATAGTAAAATTCTGCGCGCGTTTTGCGCTTCTGCCGCGCACGGCGCCCTGCGACAATTCTAGACGGAGCTTAATGGGACATTGGGGCCAATGTATTCTACAGCAAAGAAGCATACAAACCGTCTACTTCGAGATTGAAACGTGATAACCTGGAAAGCTATGCTCAAAATAACAGGGTCAAATACCTGAAAAAAGAGAAAAATGATTACAGATTTCCAGTTTGTCTCGTTTCCAAGCAGATGCTATGTGTTTCTTTTTATTTTTTTTTGTTACATTATCACTTTCAATGCACCAAATCGTTTATCTTTACGACCATCGAAAGAGTAAGATAAACTCAAAAGGGTCATCATGCTGACTCATACAAAAGATCATTGAGTCTTGTCGGGTCATAAGAATGTCGTTAATCTTCAGACCAGAATTTTGTCGATTTTCTCTAAGGTGACATTTGAATAGTTATCAGACTTTTTCTCAGCATTTCTTAGTGCGCAGTCTTTCGATGCGAAGCAACACGGAGCAATGAGGAATCCACGTCAAATAACTTAAATAAGTACGCCAAAAGTTATTAAGTTTCATGAAATGTCAAATAAGTGATTCAACATTGCAAATCTAACTCTACTTTTCAACTAACTTCGCCTCTTTCATCGAAAGATCTTACACATATTTAAAGGGAAATCTTTCTATTGGAAAATATTATCAAGAATATTATAAATGACTGCTGAATCTTTTGGGAAGAAATCTGTCCCCATAAAAAAAACTTCAAAAAAGTAAAAAAGGTTATCAGGTAAAACATGACAAAGTTATTTGACAAAAAATATCGATATCCTACTGTCGATTTTCAGGAAAACCAATTATTTATTTACTTACGAGAATATCACAAGAGAGAAAAAGAAAGTCAGAGTGTATTACATTATCAGACACGAATGTTGTCCAGATGATACCCGACGAATATTTACTGTTCGTAGGATATTTGTTACAACTTTAACTCGGATTTATTTTAGTCCCACAAAAAAAAGTAACAAAAAGGCCCGACAACCCACTTATGCACTGTAACAACGTATTATATGTCTCATAAAAATGATCCTTATCGACTGAATCTAGTACAATCTTGTTATCATTACCAGCCCAACAATGAACGTCATAAATATTTACTGTTTTATCAATATCGTATGAATGTGTCCATGAGAGACTCTAAAATAGGTCTAAAAAATATGTAGTTGAGCTGGCCTAAGAAAGAAGCCAGAAGATTTCACTTTAAAAGTTTCACACAATATTTAAAGTATTAATATGGGTGCGGGCAAGAGGCGAACCACTTTGCTAAATGCTGCCCGAAATTCAGAGGTAAAGATTCAAATTTTAGTAGAAATAAAGATGTGAATCATTGGCAAGAGGGTTTCCGAAGGGTTACCAATGGCAGAGTTTCCAAAAAGCCACCCAACGGCAAGGGTCTGAACTCTGGGGCTTTCTTTAATAAGAAATCTTCAGGGTCTGCACCGAACGACCGGACTCATAAAGGTAATTTGAGATTTATAGCGGATTCAGGCTGTACAGATCATGTTGTAAATTCGATGTTACGTCTGGGGGATTTTCGACGTGGGAATGGGGGGTCGATGAAAAGCGCGAATAGGAGTTAATCCGCGAATATAAGAATCGATGGAAGGGGAAATTGGACACTTGAGTCAAATTCTCCTGAAAAGAGTCAAGTGGTTCTAAACGACGTAATAGTTGCAGGACAGGTTTCTGGGAATTTTTTGTCTCTGCGGAGATTTGCTGATGCAGGAATGGGGATAATTATGGATGACAAGAAATTGGACATCTTTGGACAGGGATCTATCAGAAGCCGGATTGGGTTTTAAATTTCAGAGTCATAGAATCAGGGGATATGGATCAGGATATGTTTGGGGATTATAACTTTAAGGCGTTTCTGGTCACCAGGAACCGACCTGGACAATCTCAGAATAGCAACAGGGGAGTTGAGACAAGGGGTTTGGAGGGAGTGATAGAAGAATCGATTGTTGTGGGTTCTGCGATTGGGAGGGAGGGGCTGGGGCCAGAAGCGCTTTCTAATGAGTTGGGTGAAGTTGGTCTTTCGGGAACAGAGTCGTCATTCAGTCCGGTCAGGATAGATTCTCTGGAGCACTCCGAGGAGATCGAAGAGCTTCAGAGGTTCGATCCATTAGAGAAAAAACCCGACTCACTTCAGAAATGTGGCGAGGGTATGCTGTGGCACCTGAGATTGGGCCATGCATCCCTCGGCTATCTGAAGAAGATTCGCGAGACTCACGTGGAGCTGAAAAATGTGAAGTTTAATAGTGAGATTCTGGATTGCGAGGTCTGTATTCAGTCAAAAATGAACAGACTCCCTCATAACGAGGAAAAAAAAAGGGCAGACAGACCTCTGCAGATGATTCATTGCGATTTAATGGGCACTATAAAGCCTGCATCGCACCCAGGGGCCAAAAGATTCGTGATTGTCTTTGTGGATGATCATTCAAGAATAGCCAAGACCTACGGAATCAAGACCAAGGATGAATCGGGGGACGCACTAGAGCGTTTTCTGATTTCATCAAGAAATCTTATTGGCCAAGATTCAAAGTTGTGCTATATCAGATCCGATAGAGGCACAGAATTCACAAGAGGCAAATTCACTGAAATAATGAACCTAGAAAAGGCAGAGGCCGATTTGGCACCGCCTCACGCCCCACAATTAAATAGGGTAGCAGAAAGATTCAATCAAACGATTCAAAGGAAAGTGAGAACAATGCTCTTAGATTCAGGGCTGCTTAAGAATAAGTGGGGTTTTGCCCTTAAGGCAGCGACACATGTTTATAATAGAACACCCTCACAAGTCGATCGGATTCGGTACACCTCTGGAGGTTTTTGCACCTGGAGAGAAGTGCCACTTTCAGAAAATAAAGAGGTTTGGTTACATTGGATACGTGTCGTTGCCCAAGCCACTGACAAAGTTCAGTGAAAGGGCAATCAAGGCTGTCTTGATCGGCTATACGAATACTGGATACCTCTTATGGCACCCAGGCTCAGGGAAACTCATGGAATCTTGAAACGTGCGATTCAATGAAAGACTCGTATACAAAGATGTATATGGAGCCAAGAGCAAGGCCGAACAAATGAAAAGAATCGAGGAAATTGATTGGCAATCAGAACAGCCTGAAAAGAATCCAGAACAGATGCCTGAAGCCGCGCCCAAGAAAAGAGGAAGACCCAGAAAGAGTTCCCAGAATCGAGAACCACAGAAAGAATTGAAGGCGTCAGAGAATCAAGATCAACAGGTCAGGAGATCTGAAAGGATGAAAAAGCCAACCAAGGTAGATCCAACAAGAACAGCCAGAGTTGTTAAGGATTCAAGCCTGAACAGGCTTAAGAATGATGAATCCGAAAGAAACAAATGTCTATTGGCAACTCCAAATGAGGAACCCTACACATACATTGAAGCCATGAGATCGGAAGAAAAACCAGAATGGCTATCAGCAATACATGAGGAATTGGATTCAATGGATACAATAGAGTCTGGAAGATCGTGGACAGGCCTGAAAAAATGGCAGACGGAAACAAGCTGAATCTAATTGACTCAAAATAGGTTTTCAAAAGAAAACGAGAAACAGATGGAAAAACTAGATTCAAGGGAAGACTCGTGATCCGGGGTTTCAAAGACAAAGGCCATTATGAGATCAAAGACACCTATGCGCCTGTATCAAAACTCCCAGTGGTAAGATCTGTCCTTGCCGCTATAAACAAATATGGGCTCCATGCCTGTCAACTGGACGTCCAAACGGCATTCTTGAATGGGATTCTTGAAGATGAAATATACATGAAAATCCTGGAGGGAGTCGAAATGGATTCAGAATCACGAAGAACAAAAGTTTGTAAATTAGAAAAGGCACTGTATGGGCTCAAGACAACTCCAAAATTATGGAACAAGCGTTTTACGGAAGAAATACGGAAACTGGGCTATGAAAATGACATTCATGAGCCCTGCCTGTTTACCTGGCGTAAACGAGGAAAGTTTGCTGTTGTTGTTCTTTATGTAGATGACATGCTGCTCGCAAGTAATGATCGAGAATTCCTGAATCGCACAAAGTCGAAACTAGGTCAGGTCTTTGAGCTGAAAGATCTTGGGGAGGCAATTCCTAGGAATGACAATCGAAAGAGATTTCCAGAGTTGAACAATGAAAATACACCAAGAGGAATATCTAGAATCAGTCCTGAGAAAATTTGGTATGGAAAATTGCAAGCCTCAGAATACGCCAATGGTGACCAGACAAGTGTCAAATCGATCAAAGGGGACCAAGATAAATCAGGCCACAGAATCTCAAGAATCCAGAATCCAGAATATTCCTTATCGAGAAGCGATAGGAAGTCTCATGTATCTTGCAAGCGGCACAAGACCAGATATAGCTTTTTCTGTAAATTACTTGGCCAGAAAACAGACAGCTCCAACCGAGGAAGATTGGGCTAGAGTGAAAAGAGTCCTGAGATATTTGAGTGGTAACAAATCAACAGGACTGATCTACAAGGGTCAGAAAGACTCACTAGAATCATATACCGACTCAAGCTTCAGAGATCTCGAAGATTCGTCTTCGATAAGCGGTAACCTTGTTCGCTTGTTCGGGGACACGATTGCTTGAAGAAGTCGTAAACAGACTTATGTGACTCTCTCTACCTGCCAAGCCGAATACCTGGCAATGAGTGAGGCTTGTCAAGGACTCATTTCATTGGACAAAGCACTCAGATACGTTTTGGGAAAAACCTTCTTTTCAATAACGATCTGGTGCGAAAACAGGTCGGCTGGCGAATGCGTCCAAAAGGACGGCAGCCACAGATTGAAAATGTTTGACAATCAGATCGAAAGGATTCACGAAGAACTTAGTTTCAGGGAACTCTATGGGAGTAGGAAGCATATGGCTGACACCCATGGAGATTTTATTAAGTAATGTGTAGATTCAGGGAAAATGGTCGTTCATTGGGTCACAACTAAGGAGAACTTAGCTGACATAATGACCAAGCCCCTTCCTTTCGATTCTCATGATTCTCTCAAACGAAAAATACTGAACACATGATATCTATGTAGATTACTAATTTCGTTTTCTGATTTACAGGAGGACAGAAATAAGACTCAAGATTCGCACTACAACCAACCGAGATGGAGGGAGTGTTGGAATAGGATCTCTGATTGGGCGCCGTGCCGTGGGCGCCGGCCCTGAATGTTCTGTATACGTGTTGAAACCGTGCGCAGGCGCTCGGCGCGTTCGATTGTCTTTTCATACTTATATGCGTGTGTGTGTTCTTGTGAAGTGCCTTACTGCTCACTGTCTCTAACTGATCGTCGTCCTGACAACAACTCTGGTCTTGCTAAATAAAGAGTCTCGGCACAACAGGGTGTTTTTCCTTTTTCTTTCGCAACCACCTGCTCAAGAATCCGAAAGTTTCAATATAATTTTAATTTTTAATTCCCTTGAAATTTTTACACTCCAATCTGTTTCATATCATATAATAACTGTCCAAATTTTAGTAACATTGAATTTAATTTACAAAATCAAATTCTGTTTGTTTTTGTTTTTTCCAAATTGATTTCAACTTTTTTTAAGTAATAAATGCTGCTATTTGCATATAAGTGTTTCAAACGACCGAAACAAAAAATGTAGAAAAGTATTTTTATTCTATTAAAAAATCACACAACCAAATTCAGGAAAACATAAATTTCACATATTTCTAAGATTTCCAAAATTTACAGAACTAATATTAAAAACATGCATAAAAATTCGAATTTATCTTTGATGTTTATACACAAGTATTTGTCATTTGATTAGCTTTTTCATAATATATATATTATATCGATATATTTTCCATCCACCTTGAGCAAACATTTTTTCCCAAACCTTTCATGTTCTGCACAAGTATTGCTATTTGATCATAGTACAATATATTTCCCATCCACCTGGAGCAAAAAATAATATATCGCGTGATATGACAATCAACGACAATCAAAATAGAATAAAATTGTCAAAACAAACGAAAGCAAGGTGGCAAGCAGTGGCAAGGTGTAGCACGGTCACTAGGAATGTTAGATATGATATCGGTATCTGAGATACCGATATTTTTGTTCCGATATATCGGTATTCTGATACCGATATTAAGGCTTGCGATATATCGTGAAATCGATATCACTCTCTCCGATATCTGGAATATCGATGCTGTTTCAGTATTTCCCTGGACTTATTTTTTTTTATTGTGGAATGATGTTTCCGTAGATCTGGTTTGCTTGGAAATGGAAAAAAAAATCAAAATGACTAATATACCTACGGTCAAATATTTATCTAGCTGATTTTTGAATTTTCACGCCGATATACCAAACCTTCATCACTTCAAACCCAAATAGATATACGAGATATACGATATATGTGTAATATGTATAAATAAAAGAGAATCTGCGATGACTGCAAAGTGTTACTGCGTCAGTAGTAAACTAATGATTTATCAACTTTCATAAAATACTCTGAGTTATGAATTTTCTACTCCTAGTGATTTTAAATCTTATAAAAACCTTATAAGAAAAAATTTTTTTCATAAGAATTCAATTTCTTATAAGGTGCACCTTAAAAGAACCGTATAAGAATTCGATTCCTTATAAGTCGACCTTATAAAAACCTTATAAGAAACTGAAATTTCTTATAAGAATGTATGTGATAAAATTTTATGAAAAAAAAACCTTATAAAATTTTTTCGACCCATTCTTTATAAGAAATTTCAGTTTCTTATAAGGTTTTTATAAGGTGCACCTTAAAAAAAATTGGATTCTTATACAAAATTTCTTTTTCTTATAAAGTTTTTATAAGATTCAAAATCACTAGGGACGTCAGAAAAAAAAATAAATAAAAATATGTAAGTCCATACGCAATCTATTATATCTAATCAGAATTAAAGTGTATAAGTTTGATTTTTTATGACACTGTGTTCTTTTAAGTTATCCATATCAAAACAAAATTTTATTGACATCTAGCACAAACAGGATTTTCACGTTTAAAAAAATTAATATTTCAAATTCAATATATCGGATATCGATATAATTCATGACGATACATCGGTATCGAATATCGTTGATGGCGATATATCGCGATACCAATATACCGATATTTTCAGTCTCGGTATGCATCCCTAACGGCCACTCATATACGTAATACTTGTAAGTATTACATATATGCGGCCACTGCGCACTAGTGGCGCCAGTTCCTTGCAGTGGTAGTTTTTGGAGAGTCAGAAATCGCACGGCCAGGGGGGGCCGGGGCCAGAGGGGAAAGCGACTGAATTTTAGTGAAGGCCGAAAGAGACCGGGAGCGAAAAAGCGCAGGCGCCCGTGAACATAATCGTAAGGGATTGGTCAGTTCGGTTGTAGCGCACATTGCCATTGGTGGAACGCGTGTATGTGCTGCCATTCCTCTGATTTTTACAGAAAAGAATAGCAGTCGAATCTTGTTGTCATGTTTTGCCCGACAAAATAATTCAACCGAACTATTCGATCATGAGAAAAAGTTTCCAATACTCATAATTTTTTATCATAATCAATTATATACCATTTCTGCGGACCAACTACTTTTCAAAAAATAAATAAATTGAAATACAATAAACTCATGAAAAAATCTGATAATATCAGGCGGAAAAAATACTTGTGAATATTGAAATATCCACTAAATGACCTACTATCAACAATTTTAGTCGGAATATTAGAGAACGATGCGTATATAATTAAATTCGATTTAAAAATGTTCCCAGAGTCCAGAGTGAAAAATTGCTTGCATAATTTTCTTATGGAGTACTTAGGTACTTTTCAAATACTACTTTTAATAGTTTTTGTCGATCATACTCGAATTTTTTTATGATTTTCTCCGTATAAGAATAAGAATAATAATAAAATTTACATTTGAACATTAATGCTTCATACAGAATTATCATGCATCGTTACAAAGTATGTTAAAGAATAGATGTTATCCAAAGAAAACAATGAAAAAAAGATTCAATCTCGTTGAATCGACCATTACCATGACCTTCAAATTATAGATTTTCAGATACCTGTCAAAATGTCACAATCGTCTCCCTCCGAACAAAAAACGATTCGAGACTTTTTTCTTCCTCGGATGCAAAGTCGACTACTACCGCCGATCGAAATAAAAAACGGTAGTGAGTCGAATAGTTCAGAATTGCAATCCACTTAAAAAAAACTACTGCTGGTCCTGTCAATGTCAACAGCAACGCAAAACATCCAGGACTATCAGCTTAAGTTTCAGAGACGTGCGAAAAAGACGTTGGCAACAGTTCAAGAAATACTAAAAGTCATTATGGGGAAATTCCTGTCCTTCCGAAAAAAGCAAGTAAAAATCATCCAGATAAAAATTTTACTTTCCCAAAGTAAACGACAGGGCCGAGTGCTAATCGAACCTGTCACTATACTTGGTTTAAAAAGTTTGACTGGCTACATTATGACGAGCGAGATTTTTCATTGTGTTTCGACTGTATCAAAGCATGCGAGTTAGTGGAAAAGAATGATCATTTATGGTATATTGATGCAGAGCTAGCTTTCATAAATATCGGTTTCAGAAAATGGAACAAAGCTTTGCAGAAATTCACTGCCCACCAAAATAGTGATTTTCATAGAAAATGCGTTGATTCATTGCATAGAAAAAAAAAATCGTGTGTCAATACTTTCTCAGCTTAGTGACGCGTAATCAAAAGCACAACAAGATGCTCGCGCTTGTTTGTTAGCAATAACAAGTTCATTAAGATTTTTAGCTAGATCTGGGAATGCTATCAGAGGTCACGAAAACGATCAAGGTAATTTGATAGAGTTACTAGAAAAAAGAGCTAATGATGTACCGCAGTTAAAAACTTGGTTGCATAGACGCGACAATTTTCTCCGTGCCGATATTCCAAATGAAATTTTACAAATAATTTCCGACACATCTTTGAGAAAAATTATCAAAGATATTCAACAATAAAATTTTTTTTCTGTTATCGCTGATAGTACCACCGATATTTCGGGTACAGAACAATTTTTAATTAGTATACGTCTGTCGATCCAAAAACATTAGAAGCATACGAAATGTTTCTCGGGCTCTGCAATCCTGATGACGCGAAAGGTTCAACATTAGCCGCAATTATTGAAGATATTCTCCTCCGGTGCAATCTCCCTATGAATTCATTTCGCGGTAAATGTTTTGATGGTGCACAGAATATGTCAAACTAATGGCTTTGTGCCCTACAAGATGGTGTGTTCGATGTAAAGCTCTAAAGTGGTACAAAAGTGAGTATGTACGAGTACAAAAAACTTTGCAAGACATCGTATACGAAAAGGGTGCGATTTCAGATGAACGAAGGAATTCTGTTCGCGGATGGTTGAAAAAAATCGCCAAATTTGAAACTTTGTTTAATTTGAATATCTGTATTGAAATATTCGATCCATGCGAAATTTTAGCTCGTGCCCTTCAATCACTTAAAATGACCGCGACTGGAGCTGTTCGATCTGCAAACATGTTAATATCGAAGTTGCAGGGTATGCGTTGCGACAAAGTCTTTCTCGAAATTTTTGAACAAACCAGTGAAGAAGCGAGGAATCTAAACCTCAATCCTCTTTCCGAATCACGAAAAAGAAAAGTTCCTAAACATTTAGAACACAAACAAGATGCATCGCCATCAACCATACTTGATTCAAAATCAAGTTTGAGAAAGAACTGTTTTGAAGTTTTATATCTTCTCATCAATGAACTCAAACGTAGATTCAATCAAAAAGGGTTGCACGTTTTGGTTCGTCTAGAAAATCTCTTGTTAAACGCGTGCAACGGTAAGGTGAAAACTCGCAAAGTTTTGCTTCAAGAAATTCAACCGTTTTGTGAAGATTTTCAAATTGATCAACTGAAAACAGAACTAGGATTACTTACTCAACTCCCAGGTGATCCACCAGAAACTTGTATGAATCTTGCTAAAATTCTCGCTAATGAGTCAGGAACAGTAAGAAATATGTTGCAGCAAGCAGTAATTCTTACTTCTCTTATCCTCACAATTCCTGCTTTGGCCGCTACTGCAGAGCAAAGTTTTAGCGTTTTGAGGCGTATAAAAAACTATTTGCGAAGCACAATGACCCAAAAAAGATTAACGCTTGTAATGATTCTTCATGCACATAAGAAATTGACTAGAGAGCTCAACCTTACAGAAATTATACGGAAGTTCGTTTCAAGAACCGATGTAAGGAAGCGTGTTTTCAGCTTAATAAAGTAAGAAGCGTTCAAGCGCTATACACTTTCAATTAATTTCTTAAAAACCTTCTTACGTAACTTTATACATGGGTCAATCAGGTCAGATTTACACCCCCAATCACGGATATCATTGTTGTATTTTTTTTTAAGTTTTTCAATATAGAAAAAATCGATACATGTTTTTTGTTTGGTGCAAAAAAATTTTTGTACGGCTGTACGATTTTTTATAGTTTAAAAAGAACTTGGCTTAAGACATGAAACAAGCATTTTTCAGTGCCCAAAACTCGAAAACGCTTATCCTGAGACAAAATTGTCAAGAATTAAAAAATGTTCCTCGTGTCTCAAACCCTTGAAAAGTCGAAGGGAAAATTTGTTTAAACATTTTCTTCGCAACAAAATTTAAACATTGGTAAACAAATTGGAATTGCAAAAATATATCAGTAAAATTTTGATTTTTCTTTTTACCGTTGGAATCCTTGGAAAAAACCAAGCAAAAAAAGTTTGGTTTAGAGTGGCTTTCGAAATAGTTCAAAAGATACAGGGTACCAAAGTGCGACGCGCGTGACCCGCGCGAGCTGCGCGCTTTGTGCCGCGGCGAAGTCTCGATAAATGCATGGTGTTGCTGTGAGATAAGATTAATATCAATAAACAAATAAAATATTCTTCATTATAAATGTTTCAGAAAAATTTATTACCCTACCACGAATTCAAAACTTTTTTTTACGTTTTTAATTTGGCTATTTATTATATAAACGAAATAGGTAATGTCATTACACAGAATTATTCAAATCCTCGTTTCTTCTTCCAAATAAAAAATAGGCAACTACCATTTTTCACTGAAAACTCAATTGTAAAATAAGATGAAAGTACATATTAGAAAAAAAAAAAAAAAAAAAAAATGAAATGGCTGAAAAAAAGCTTGAATCGCGATTCAAAGATAGTAAGACTATTACTGCAACATAAAAGTTGAATTATATTCAGCCACTGAAAGAGTCAAGTTTTTCGATAAAACTATAATCATTGTCTAATGAAGCGGGTACTGTTTGCTTTTCGAAGAAAGGAAGCCCCAGAAAATCCAAGTAGATCGAAAAGTTCAGTTGAACTTTCTTGTCGGGTAATACAGGACGAGAAAGTCAGCTCTTTTCTTTTCTATAATATTTAGGGTTCACGTCGATTTTGTTCTCACGTTCGGCAGCCAATGAGCGTCGCGAATTTTGAAATTCGACGCAAAAGCGTCAGGATTTTCGTCCATTTCGACGTTTCACATTATACTTCGGATTCACTCGGTTTTCTTCGGGCGCTAAAAAATGTGCATCTAAAATGTTTTCTAGGAGATGGCGTAAGGTGTTTCGCAGTGTTCTGAGAGGGCCGTAGTGAGAAAATCCGGGCCCGGGGTAAAAATTTACAAATTATTGTTTAAATATTTTTCGAAAACGGCCAAAACTGAAAAAATTAAAAATCATCAATTTTGATGACTTTCTTTCTACCTCTTCAGGCCTGAGCACTGGGTATACAAGTAAAGAAAGCCCAGAAAGCCACAGGTGAAGGTACAGGAAAGTGACAGGTGACGGTTGTTTACAAACACGTTCGAGTTATGGCAATTGAGTTTTGCCATGGACAAAATCGAGCAAAACCGAGGAATTTCTCCGATAAAGTTCAGATAAGTACACTGATTTCTTTGATTCGTATATTTCACGATTGTTATTCTGCTTTGTTTACTCTGTGGTCAAATTTTCCTTTTGTTTTAGGATTTTTTTTTGTCAGTTTATATTTACATGATATGAAAAATATTCTTTCATTTTGAGCCCTGAACTACCAAACGATATTTTAGAACAAATGAAAAACAAAACGGTAAATAAAAATTAAATAATTTAATAACAGTGTAACCTTGTATTGTTGGAATTTATTGTCAAAAAAATTTTAACATAAAAAATAGTGTCAGTAGTTTATAAACTCGCATTCGTAAAAATATTTTTATATTAAAAAATATGTATGATAGAAAAGTTAATTGATAATAATAATAATAATTATAATAAGTAATGATAACAAAGTTCAGATGCAAAACATATTTATCCCAATATTTCTCAAGTCTTGGTCAAGACTCTTGACTAACTGACTGCAAGACTTGATCAAGGTGTGCCCCAGAATCTTAAGGCGAAAATTTAGTATAAAAATTTCAATACTACAAATAATTAGTAGATGGTTTTAACTAGTTTCACATATGTGAAAATAACGTTTTCATTCACGGTAACACCTGAAAAACGCTATTAACTCCATCCTGAAAAACATGAAAAAAATTCTTGCTTCGGACTGGTCGCGCGAACTCGCGACCACTGGCGTTTTAACTGGTCCACGATACCTCCTGAGCCGTTTGGGTATGTGTTGAGTATTTGAAGAAAAAATATTTATAAATCTTTACTGGCAATGATAAATGAAAATAGATTTAAATCGATTCAAATTTCACTTACTTGAGTGAAAATAAATTAATTTAATATGAATTAATAATGAATTAAATTAATTTAATTTTTTCTTAGAAGAAAAAACAACGAAAAAAAAATTATGTCTAAAGTGTAAGAAAAATATTTTCAAGTATCACACAAGACTTGTGCAATATTCTGGTCCAAGATTCTTGATGAAGGCTTGGGCAAATCTATTTCTCATAATTAAGCAAGTCTCGCTCAAGATTCTGGAAATATATTCGTCATATCCTGATCAACTCGTTGCCAAAAATCTTGACTTTCACCTGAACCTAAGTAAACATCTCAAATCTTGCTCAAGTACGGGCCAAGAATCTTGATTCAAGAATCTTGAGTTGATCTTGATGTCAAGATTTGTTTTTATGGGTAATTTTTTAGTTCAAGATCCATTTATAAAATTTGTCAACATTAAATTTTCACAAATTTTATTATAAAATAAGAAATCAAATCATGCATTTTACGTCTATTTATGCATATTTTCGCCCCTGGAACTGCCAGATGATTTTTTCAATAAAGGAAAAAAAGAACAGCGAGTATAACCTGAATTAAATTTATATTGGCAGAATTGATTGTCAAAAAAATTTTAAGTCTAAAAATTATGCCATTAATTTAACAACTCGAATTCGACAAAATATTTTTATATTATTAAAAAACATTTTGATAATAATAAAACATAATAGTAGTAATAGTAGTAATAATAATCATAGTCGTAAGGTTCAAATGGAAAACCTAAACCGTTTTTTTAGTTTTTAGCAATATTTTCATATTTTTTATAATTTTTTTTTAAACATAATATTCAAAAACTTGACAATCACATCGAATAGAAGGATTTTCTAGCCGATAAAGAATATATAAAAAAAATAAATAAATAATTAAATGAAGAATTGATTTCAACATAAATTTTTTAATGATGATTTTTGTTTTTATTATAAAATTTAGGCAAATTTTTTTCTCACACAGCGAATATTTTTCATTCAAAACTGATTCTTCACTTTTTTGACACAATAACAAAATAAGCAATCAAATTACGCATCATAGTTTTTTCTTATTATTCAACTCGGGCTCGAATAAAAAAAAAACTAATGTTGAAGAATGCAAAGATCTGAATGCAAAATCTGAGATATTTATTCATATTATTATCTGTTACAGGCAGATGAGGCAAAACGTTTGTCAACGAAAAAAGAAAAGGATGCTGCAGATTACGTTTAAGAATGTGATAAAAATAGTTATTGGACTACTTGATATCTTCAAACTTTGTGAATAAAATTTCTAAAAAATTCCTGGAGTCTAATTTCTTAATTTATAAAAAATTTTCTTCAGTTTGTGTAATATTCCTTTCAAGCGAAAAATTTCTCAGATCATTATATTATTTGATGTAAGTTTCACACAAGTTAACCAGATATTGTGTGCAAGAAAATTTCTAATTATTATGAATTGAAAATTAAAATTTTTTTCCTTCAAGTAATCAAGTATCCTAGTCAATATTTGTGAAAGGCGCATATATATATATGCACCTTAATTCTCGAAAAGCCAATAAATCGTAGTAAATAAATTTTTTTTCAAATGACTATTTAGTCGGTTTTTCATCCCTACCGTCCGTATCAGCATGATTAAAAAGTTTGTGAAAGAATTCAAGGTGACATGTTAAATTATCCATTATTACAAAAAAAAGTGATATCCCTATAGAAAAACTTCAAAAAAGTAAAAAAAGGTTGTCGGCTAATACAGAACAAAACTAATGTCAATAAAAAAACATGATTGGTATCATGGTGACCGAAGAAGTATTATAAACAATTGTGTAACAAAATTGATTGATATCCAATTGTCGGCCAAACCTTCAAATTTTGAACCAAAAATTTATGCTGCCATGCCTACTAAAATGTCATAAAAGACAGAGAGACATAGTGGTACAGCTCGAATTCATATTTACAGTAGTCCTACACAAAAAAGTAACAAAAAGACCCGACAACCTGCTCTGATCAACAGCAATAACCTTTTAAAATAAATTATAATATATAACAATTGTGGTTGAAAAGATATGCTTGCAAGCATACATATAGCAATTCAAGGTAGGACCCGATTTTCGTGAAAATTTCGTGTAAATTTTAGAATCATGCTCTTGTAAAGAGTTTGTTCAAATAAGTCCACATGCACTATGTACATGCAGACGAATTCATAGTAGCGATTCATGCAAATTTAACTTTATACAGATGTAAGGGTGTCAACTCATCTGTCTTAAATTAGAATAATAAAATGTTCCAATTAATAGTGACCTACCAAAGTAAATTCTACCGACTTTGCCTAATAAGCAGTAATAAGATATCAGTAGCATTCTGATAACAAGAATGATGAGCATGATAATTGATGATTCAATCTGAAATCGAGAGTGATGTATTTTATATCAAAAATATTTTGGAAAATATCACAAAAATGCTCTATAGATTTTTTCGATGCATCTGCATAATCACGATAGCAATGAATGCGCATATTCTTATCAGTATAATTCGAATGCATTTTCGTGCAGAAATAAGTCGGTATAATTTACTAACCTATTACTGCACGAAAATACTTCCCAAATAGCCAATAAAAATATACAATTAAGAAAGTGAGCAGGTGTCGGGTCTTTCTGTTACTTTTTTGTGTGACTAATGTAAATATGAATTCGAGCCATACCAATATGTCTCTCTGTCTTTTATGACATTTTAGTAAGCATGGCAGCATAAATTTTTGCTTCAAAATTTGATAGGGTTTGGCCGACAATTGGATATCAGTAATTTTTGTTAAACATTTGTTTATAATACTTCTTTGGTCACCATGATACCAATCATGTTTTTTTATTGACATTAGTTTTGTTCTGTATTAGCCAACAACCTTTTTTTACTTTTTTGGAGTTTTTCCATAGGTACATTTATGCAGGATTTGTATTTGATTCCGGAAACTATTCGAATTTTACAATATAGTACCACGGTAGCATAATAAATAATTTTTGAACATTCATTACGAAGAATATTTCATTTGTTTATTGATATTAACCTTATCTCACAGCAACACCGTGCATTTATCGAGACTTCGCCGCGGCACAAAGCGCGCAGCTCGCGCGGGTCACGCGCGTCGCACTTTGGTACCCTGTATCTTTTGAACTACTTCGAAAGCCACTCTAAACCAGACTTTTTTTGCTTGGTTTTTTTTCCAAAGATTCCAACGATGAAAAGAAAAATCAAAATTTTACTGATATATTTTTGCAATTTTAATTTGTTTACCAATGTTTAAATTTTGTTACGAAGAAAATGTTTAAACAAATTTTCCTTTCGACATTTTAAAGGTTTGAGAAACGAGGAACATTTTTGAATTCTTGACAATTTTGTCACAGGATAAGCGTTTTCGAGTTCTGGGCACTGAAAAATGCTTGTTTCATGTCTTAAGCCAAGTTCTTTTTAAACTGTAAAAAATCGTACAGCCGCACAAAAATTTTTTTACACCAAACAAAAAAAATGTATCGATTTTTTCTATATTGAAAAACATAAAAAAAAAAATACAACAATGATATCTGTCATTGGGGGTGTAAATCTGATCTGGAATGACCCATATATATATGAGCCACTCTCTGAGCACCCCCATCAAAAATTCCGCTCCGGCGTCACTCACTGAAATTGTCAAAGTTTCTTATATTAAAGTTATAAGAACCAACTTTGTGTCAATTTTACAGTAATTTTTTTTTTCCCAACGTTTCAACCCTTCGTGTAGGGTCCTCGTCAGGGGATGGTGTGTGTTATCTTATATGCAATCACATTCTTGATGCTTCAATTTTCCGCAATTTCATATTTTCATATCCAATTACAATCAATTTTCACATCAACGATGCTCTGCGTATCAATGTTCGAAGCACACTATTGAAACACTAAGGGTTGAAACGTTGGGAACAAAAATAAATGACTGGGAAATCGACAGAAAGTTGGTTCTTAATTCAAGATTAATAAACCAGTGAAAAACGACAAAGAATTTTCAATTAAAGTTATAGATGTCCACTACAGAGGTGCAAAGAAAGTTAAGAAAAAGTAACTTTTGTATTGGAGTAGTAAAAATACATGCGTAGCAATGACCCGGATTTCGAAAAAAGATAATGGTCGTGATTTTTTTTTTTTTAATATCAATAATTATCAATTTCTTACGTTCAAAATAGTCGAAAATATTTCTATTCTACCTATTAACATTTGAAAAAAATTATGGATATTTTTTAATTCTGAATGACAACTATATCAAATCTTATTACTGTAAATTCATGATTTAAATAATGTTTTTTTTTATCAACAAATAGTGATACCTTGTTTTTCACATTTTATGCAAAGAATTTTTAACAAATATTTGCAAAATATGTATACGAATTGCTAAATTTCGAAAAAGAAGATTATTGAAATCATTTTCCTAACACATACACGGAAAAAATTCCAAGCTATTATTAGCTGGAGCATCGCACGCTATCGTTGTATGGTAGATTCCAATCTTCTAACGTATGAATCGCGCTGCTTATACTGTGACGAACGAATCGTCCATAGGCCACGCCTATGGCATCCAGGCGGTGCGTCTTTGTTTTCATGCTTTATTCCGATGCTCGATTCCACTCTCTGAGTCTATGGAGCTCTCACAATACGATAGCTTGGAATTTCTCTCCGTGTAAGACCTTACAAAATCGAAGTAAAAAAATGTTGTTCATTTTTTTGCCTTAGAATTTCCTTATCAGATGCAAAAATGTAAGAAATATGGGTAGATAATTTTTTTATTAAAAACAAAATTTGTTTAGTCACTATTCGATGTCCGATCGAAGTTTATATCAAAATTTTTGATAATTATTATATACTATAATTTATCATATGCACTCAGAGAAAAAGTAAGCTTCTCGGGCATGGCAGTGCTCCGAAGCGCGCGCTGTTAAACACACCTTCAAACGTTAGAAAGTATCCCCCCCCTTCCCCCCCCCCCCGAGCATGACAGACGCTTTTAAATCAAGCATCTACGCAGAGGTTGGATCGAATTCATACTTCTCAAGCACCGACGGAGCCATGCCTCGCGAGGCGCACGACATTATGATCGAGAAATCGCTAATTTCATAACTTCGGCATTTTACATAGAAAATTCGACTGATAGTCAATATTTCACCCAAAAAAAACTGAATGTTTGCATTTTTCTGAATAACTGTTGATGAATAAATTAAATTCTTCTACTTATATATTATATTATATACTCGTGGTATATTATATATACCATGAGACGTGGCTTTGTTCTTGGACAAAATATGAGCCTCGGCTGCGCCTCGCCAGATCAATTGGTCCTCGCCCTAAAAGCCACGCTTCAGGACCTTGGTACAAAATATACTATTCTTTACTCAGAAAGTTTTTAGAGCATTTCGAAATTTTTTCACTTTTGTTAACAAATATTTCATATTTACCTGGCTCGATCATCCTCATTTCTGGTCCGTTCGAACAAGAAATTGGTGGCAGAGGTTCTGCTTGATCATTTACATCTGTGGGGTTGTAGTTTTGTACACTTTGAATAACGTGTGCAGGCTGACTTAGTTGATGGTTCAATCGCTGGATCGGTTCGTTATCCTATGGTTAATAATTGAATTTTGAAATATAAGTTGATTAGAAAAGATAACGTTGTTCAACAAAAAAATTTTTTTTACTGCCTGTAGCTGTTGAGTGATTAATCGACGAGTTTTCTATATCGATTTATCAGTCATATAAACCTAACCTTTAGAGCACTGTAATAAATACACGCGAAAAAAAAAAGAAAAATCTTTAAAAAGCTACTAGAATTCTTTATAAATTGACAAATCGGTTAGTAATTACATATGAAATCAACTTCATAGTATTCTTGAAACAGCAAGGACGAGTTTGACTATAAAAAAAAGTCTTTTTCGAGTAAGTAGCTGATGAATTATCGATTGATAAGTCTTCATTTTAAAACCAATTATTTCATCATGGAATTTTGGAATTCAGAAGTGTTATCAAAATGAAAATTATTGAAAAGGTTGTAGAATTCTGTTGAAACCGATATAATATTCAGTTTTAGAAATATTTGGAGTTTTTCTTTATAGTTGACGATTTAGAATTATCGTACTTCTAATTCATTGTGCGCAATCTAGAATCAACGTTTTATTATTTCACATGAAAATAAAAATAATATTCTAATAATTTATCGCTCCAAGAGATCAAAAATAGTTTCAGTTATGTTTATTGTAAAACATTTATTTTACTAATTAGTATTTTCATTCAAAGATTTCAATTTTTCGATTCGTTCAAAGGTCATTTTGTTACAGAAATAGTATATTTCGTATCAAGGAGCAGAAACGAGCATTTACGAGTGCGGAGTTTAGCGAGCCAGCGTTAGAAAGTGAGCAAATCGCACTCGTAAATGCAAGTAAATTCTCCTTGATACGAAGTGTATTTTTCACGCTCGTATGTCGAAAATCATTTATTCTTGTGTTTACTTGCTGAAATTTAAAAACATGAGTTCGAACACGCGACGATATCGCTGTTTCAAGCGGCTGAGAAAAAAATAAACGTTCCACTTGAGATAGAGGAACATTGCAAGGATTCCCTATCGCTCTGTCTCTCACAACAACGAAAAAGCACCCTTTTGACTTTTACCGCTAGCTCCAAGGTTGCGCGGCCAATAATTCGTTTTTCATGATACAGCAGTAAACACAAAAATCAATGATTTTCGACATGCGAGCGTGAAAAATGTTTTGTTCCACGTGTCGTCGCGTTCGTTTTAATTACTACTTGAAAACAATTCGGAAAAATTTCCACTTCTGTGGAAATATAACACGTAAATACATGCGCACATTAAAAACTAGTGAACAGAGATATAAATAAATTGAAACACGTTTATAGCGGCGAAAATAACCATTTTTACAAATGACACTTTAAAAACACGTGGAATAGAACTTCGCCCGATTTTTTTTCGATTACACCGAAATTTTTTGTGGTTTGGAGTTGCAAGCAATCTCTAAGATTCTATAAAAAGCAAATACGCAAAAAAATGAAATTATTTGAACGAATACCTTCACTGGCTGTTGCATGACGATCACTTGCTGAAAAACTCGAAGACGTACATCTGTTCAAGACTGCAGTAGAACGTGGACTAACAGAAAATCCACTGATCTGATCGTTCTTACAACTCACCTTTGTATAGTAATGATAAAAAACAATTAAGAAACAAGTGACTCGCCCTTTACTTGTATGAAAGAAACAGTTTTTCGATGGCATCATTTTTGAGCTTTTTTTATACCGTTTGGAACGTGCTTGAAATGATTTCGTCATTCCTCGTTATTTTAAGTAAAAAGAAGTTCCTTGTCGTTCATTTTTCATATGCATGAACTGAAAAATTTATTTCTACATTTATCTATATTTATTACCTTATCAAACAAGGCCCATTGTTGTAAATGTGAGATCTTGATGAATGTAAATTCAGAGTTTAGAAGTTTCAGAATAATTTTTATATTTATGATTTGTCACTAGATTGATCTTGGAAATGTGTATGATTGCAAAAGGGCAAAATTCAGTTTTCAACTTAAAAAATTTTTTTCATAAACGACAATCTTGGGTATCTGGGAATTCGTTTCAAAAATCTGGCCAGGCGGTGTAGCAAAGTAGGCAAATGCACCTTTTTTTCATCCAATTTCCTCAGTATTTTGTCCGCGAAATTTTATATAGTTTTTTTTTTTTTCAGTGTTTTTTTATAATTTCTCATATTCTCTACATTTGTTGAAGTTAATGAAGTTCATGAAAATTTAGCAGAAGTATTTTTCAAGTAATTTTATGCTTATTAACCATTCGACAATTAACATATTTCATCATATGTTTTTTTTATGAGGAGAGTAAAGGTTGCGAACCTTCTGATGTAGAAGGCAGTTCTGCTGAGATTTAATTTTGTACTTTGGAGAAATACTTTGCCAGGGTAAAAATCTTGGGTTACGGTCATCATGAAAATCGATTTTCTAGTAGAAATCCAGTTTTTTACATTGCAGATAAAAGATGAAATGGATACAAACGATGCCTTATTAGAGTGTTAAACAGATTACACGCGGTTTTGCTAATTACGTAACCATACCAAAAGAAGAGAAAAAGAATTGAAAGAAATCAATCAGACATTGGAGGTACCATATCAAAATTTATAGCCCCGAAAATTCAGGATATTCAATGTAAAATTTTACTTTCTGAACCCTTCAATTCCGAATTCACGTCATATCAAAATAATTTTTATTAGAGTTTTTTTTAACTTTATGCTCAATAAAATTTCATAAATATATTACGATAATGAACTATTTTCCTGATTGCGATATTTTTATGTCACACAAGTCTCATAAAACTTATATTTTAAATTTAAAAACTCGAATTTTTCTGATTATATCAAGTTTCATTCTGAAATCATAGAAAACGCTGGGTTTGTAATCTGGATATGCAATACCTTTCAAAATTTGAATTTGAAGATTTCTGATAACATTCTAGATCTGAGTGAAGAATTGATCGAAAGATCGGTATTTCTTCCTAATATATAATCAACTGAAATGGACGAAGTTTTATAATATTGAAGTAATATATTTCCACCGCAGAGTTGCAAGAAAAGTTTAAAAAACTGTTTTTTGAGTAGGAAAAATACATGAGTATCAATGACGAAAAATTCAAAAAAAATTAATGATCATGAGTTTTAACACTTGATATCAATATTAATCAATTTTTTACGCTTAAGATAGTCGAAAATCTTTGTTACTACTCATTAACATTTAAAAAAATTATGATTTTTTGAAATTCTTCATAAATATTGGAATTATGGCTTCTACTGCAAGTTCATAAGTTGAACATTGTCAATTTCATGAAAAAATTTCCATACTGTGTTATTTACGGTTACCGTTCACTTTCCTAAATGCAATATCCCGACAGACCATTTTCCCGACAACCTTTTTCATTTACATTTTATACTTTACATTTTTACTATATATTTACATTTTATAGAAAGAATTTTCAACGCATATATGCCAAATTTTCTTGCAAACTACTCAGTTCTGCAAAAGAAGATTGTTAAAACAATTTTCTGAACATATCAGTCCTTACAAGAAAGGAGTGAAAAAAGTTTGTAAAGTTTTTTGCCTTAGAATTCCCTTATCAGTTTCCAAACAGGTAAGAATGAAAGATAGTTTATTTTTGTATTTAAAATGGAATTTGTTTGAGTACTATCCGATGGTCGATGGAAATTTAAATCAAAATTTTTGATAATTATTATTTTTCTCGTTTCACTGGATCTGAAATTATAATAAGCTATAACATGAATAGAATTTCAAATCTTAAAACTTCAGTATTAAAAATTTGATCGCAAAATCTGCAAATACTAGTTAAAAAAATTTTAACTTTCAATCGGAAAATTGGAAAATGAAGCAACTTGAGAATGTTTGTTTTAACAAAAAAATCGCGACTCGAACTTTTATTTGAAACAATACACCTCACTGATAAATCACGTTTGAAATCTCATCAATTTTTTTAGCAGTTTTTTCAATCTAATTAACTCGGAAATAGACGGAAAATTTAAAGAAAGAAAATTTCTAAATAACAACTGTTATAGATTACATGACTAACTATAGGCTAAAAATCGCAACTTTGTTTAGGACCTATTATTTTTTCTCAAAATTAACGAACATTCACTTCATAAATTCGAATAAGAATAAACAGTTTCGATTCATATTTGAGCGAGGAATGGGAAACGATCAAGTGTTGCTTTTACCCCCTTAATCTCAAAAAGTAGAAAACCATTGACAAACAGTGGAAAGGGCGCTGGTGGGAATCAGTGGAATGCTAAACAAAAGGAAAGAGTCACGTGACCTAAGCAACGAAAACCATACACCTGGAATTATCCACTGGATTTTTTTTGAGAGTATAAATGTTTCGTGTATGTCACGATTTGTTATCAATATTCGAATTCGTAAAATGAATGTTTATTGATTTTAAGAAATAATAGTTGTTCCTCAAAAAAGTTACGATTTGTAGCCAAAAGCTAGACTCATAATAAAGAAATTAGACCATGGAAAATTGGCTCTGAGTGACCAATTTTTACAATAAAATTGATACTAGGAAAACGGATAATTGCATAGAAAAAAGTGCTTCTAAAAGGTTTATTCTAGAAAGAATAAAACAGGAAATGAGAAAAATGACTTTTTTACCGTTCAAATGGTTGACTGGTCTTGTCATTCTAGAAATTTCTTAAGCCCATGATCGAAAATCTTCACGTTACTTTCATCGGTTAATTTTCATTTTCACACATACTTTTGTCCATATTTACGGTCAAGTATATTGATTCCTACTGCACTGAGAGAAATTTATAGCAAGTATTACTATATTTGTCTAGCACTACAGCTTTAGTCTGCAAATATAATATTTAAAGTCATACTGAAGTAATACTTCTTAACATTTTCGTATTGTGCTCCGTACTTGACAAGATAATAGTAAATGCATTCGAGTATAGTAAATTTTGAGAGACAAGTATGACACGAATCGCTATATTTGTCTACGCGGGAAAAAACTTTTTGTATAACCCCCCCCCCCCTTTCTCCCCCTGTTGTACTGTCATTCGTGACATGGTGACTTTTGGATATATTCGTCATCTTTGCCCTGTGCTGAGGGTAATCGGTGGTCCGAGAATTTTTTTTTCCGTTGCATCCGAAAGAGCGCATGTCTCCAACTCGTCTAAGTTGTGACTCCAGTTACTGCAGCTTGAACCAAGAGACTTATTGGCGGTCTTGATGCAACAACACCACAAGGTCCTTTAGTAATTTTCAAAGTTACAATGGCACTTAAAATACTCATGTATCACGTGACTTTCGGCTCGTCAATTTTTACCAAACGTCTAGGAACACATCGTGCCTTTACAGTAAATAGTAGGCATTTAAATATGAGATGATGCTGATTTACTTTTTTCCCATAAATATTGGACTTATAGCATTTTCTAATAGCACAAGGGAATAAAATTTCGTATTACATACACTGAGCTAAGGACAAAAAAAGAAATTTGACCTTCGTCCTGCCATTTCAGTTTTTTATAGGAATTTGATCCGAGAATTTTTTTCCGTGTAGCACTGCAGATCGAGTCCGAAAATGTAATACTTAATTCAAGCGTAAAAATGTATCTCAATCATTTTTTCTATTTCTCTGTGTTTTTCTCCCAGATTATAAAAACAACTGTATACAGACAACTAATTTTATCATAGGTTTTCTCGCAAATTTTATCATATGAAAAAAGCAGTGTGCACTTATCTCTCGCAACACTCATTACTATACTGGAAAGGTAGAACTACGGATCTTAGAATAGCGATTATAAATTGTAGTAAATATCACCACAGATAGCTGCGTAATGTTTGCTATTAACGGCTGGTGGTTTTTACTATATAGCATTCAGCAAATTTTATTATTTTTATAAAGCTGCATTTTCTAGACTCAAACGGCAGTTATTACTACACTAGGCTAGTAACATTGTCTATATGATACTTATTGCTATACTATCAAGTAAATATTGTTATTTTTCGAGCAATACTTACTAAAATATAGTAGTCAATGCCATATTTTAGTAATTATAAGTATTATAAATTTACAAATATAGCGATTCGTGCTATATATGTTTCTCAGTGTGATGATGAATTTTTCATAAAGCTTTTGATACATATGTATGTGGTTACGTGCCTCCCCCGTGAGCGACCCACACGGGGCGAGCGAGGCGAGGAAAATTCGTGGTCCGCACTGCACGTGTAGGTGCGTACGATAAATGATATGCGAAATACATAAGCCATCGCGGGGATGCACGGGCAGGGAAGGTTATCGGGCGTAAATAACGCGCTGCTGTCGGTCGTTAAAGCACGCTCGGATTAAAGGTACGGGCTGGGTGCCATAGCTGATAGTTGAAAGAAAGAGAGACCGAAAAGAGAAGGAAGAAGGAGAAATTGAGGAAAGACGGGTAAGGGGTGGCTGGAATTAGGCGACAGAAGTCACCCAGCGAAACGAACTCGACGTACGCACAGAGCCGAGTCACATAGGGGTTCGTGCAAATACAGAGTATTACAGAGTCTAGTCCAGTTACGGGGAATTCTCAACAAAGACCACTAACTTATTACCATCGCACAAAATACTCACTCTGGAACACTACTTTGTATATTTATCACGTTTGACATCACACTTTTTCACGAATGAGCTATTCAATCTGGAGTAAAAAGAAGTTTTTCGAACACTGTTCAAAGTCAATTTTATTTGAACGATTATACACCATTTTTTCTAATCTTGAATTTTGAATTTCTTGCGGGTAGTTGATGGTCACAATATCCAATTTTAAAATGTAAAAGGTAATTTAAATTAAAGAATTTGAATTATGAAACTAAATTGTGTTCCGTATATCCGATTATAATTATTATGTGTAATAAAATAATGATCATTTTTGAAATTTTGTTAAAAAAAAGGCAAATGGAAAAAATGTCCCGTAAGAAAAAAGGTAGGTGGCAAAATTTTCCAGTAGAAAAAATGTTCAGTGGAAGAAAAAGAGTAGAAAAAACTGAGTGGTAAAAAAAGGCAAGTGGGAATAATTTCCTGTAGAAAAAAATGTTAGGAGAAAAATTGTCTCGTAGAAAAAATGGTCAGTGGAATAAAAGGAGTAGAAACGACGGAGTGGAAATTATTGAGTGGAAAAAACGTCTCACTGCCTATTTGAACATGCAACAAAGTTAAAGCACGACTTAAAATTCAATATTATCTCAAATTGAGTTCATGTTCAAATTTATCTTAGAGCAAGCAAGTCCTAAATTAAAAGAATATGTATATAAAGAATGATTACCTCAAATTATGATGAAAGTTCTTAATGTATGACTTTCGTGCTTACAAGTAATAATTGTAAACATAGTCAAAATGTAAGGTGGTATTTGAATATCAAGTCGTGCCTTGATTTTGCTGCATCTCAATACAAGATTTAATTTTTATATTGAAAGAAAATAATTTTGATTTTTTCGAAATTGGACATGAGTTGACTTTCATTCATTGTTCAATTTGGGTTAAATGTGAAAAAACACTTAAACTGAATATACCTTTCTATATTATTATTATAAAAAAGTTCTTTAAGTATTCCGAGTATCCAAAGTACCCCGATGAATTTCTGTCAGTCTCGAAGTATACCAAGTAGAGATTCCCCAGGACATAAAACTGGAATATCATTTTAGTCTCTAGAGTATCTTGAGTCTCTGAATGAGTACTCTGTTTTGCCAAACGGAATATTCTGTTGAGACTCGTGGTTATCAAGGTACTATTCGAAATGGAGACTTCAATCTCCTAAATACGTACCCTAGTATGTATTCAAAAAAGTGACGCAAGGTGACTTGAGTTTTCCAAAAAGAAATTCAAAGAGACCAAAATATCTTAAAAAGAATCAATTTTAGACTCTTTCAAAAACTACTCTAGTGTTCATAAGTGTGCCTCGAGTTGACTGCAATAACTTTAATGGTTATTGGAAGAGACTGCAACATCCTGAAAAATGACTATCGAAAACTCCGATGAAAAAAATTGAAGTTCTACGTCAAAAATTAAGCAGACTTACAAAATTTTACAAAGGCTAGGACCTTAAAAGTTACTTAGATATGCATATGAAGATGTACAAGTACATTTCATCATTAATTTTTGCTAAATTTAAAAAAAATGCTTACTATTTAATATGTTATTTCTATCATCGCTTAAAATTTGCAAAATTTATATGTATAAATTAAGACGTGTTTACTGACCGAAGCATTTAAGTTTGAGTAAGAGCGATTATTACACACAATTGTCATTCATTTGCGTAATATAAAGTATCTTTTTGTCGAGTTACAATTTGACAAATTATTCACGAATAATTTTTATATTCCTGTAGGCTTCCATAAGTTTCAGACGGATTATTGAGTTTTTTTTTCAAGTCACTTGTCAGATTATTCATAAGTATCTTTTTGGGAGACTTGACTCTCTCAGAAGTAAATTTGTAGGAGACTAGTATTTCTTAAATTATCTTTTTACGAGAGTGAAATTTCTGGCTTGAATATTGTGCGACACTTTAGTCTCTAATTCGTATACTTTTTAAATTTCCTAGAATATTCTGGAGTACACAAAGAAAATTTTTAAATATTTTTCAGTTTTCGGAAACTTTTGAAAACTTCCATTCTTCGTCCTAGATTTTAGAAGACTACTTGGTTTGGATTCATTTCAAACTTTGGTGAAATGTAATATGAGACTTCAGTCTGTTGGAGCCGAAAATCAAAAAATTTTTTCTTTCTCCTTGTAAGAAAACAGAATAATATATAATGGTTACAGCTGTTTTCACTTTTGAGCTGAAAAGAGTTAAAGTTTTTGTTTGTTTGTTTTTTTTTTTTTTTTAATTTTCCATTTTTTTCTGGAAATGAATAAGAGGTAACTGTTATATAAGAATTTCCAAGGTTATAAACTCGAAGAATTTAAAAATAAATTTGAAATCCTACTCAAAAAACTATAAGCATCGCCACCGAAAAAAAGGAACTCGTGAAAATTCTGAAAATTCAATATCGTGAATATAAGAAAATTGAGAATTCAAAAACTACGATTCAAAATTCGATCAAGAATTCTAATTATAATACCTTACATTTCAAAATCATACAAATGGAAATTATGGAGATTTAGAATCTTAAACGTTAAAGTTTTCTGACTAAATACATAATTATTATACACATGTAATGTACAAATTGAATATTATATATTCTGTAAGCATTGTAACATGTAAATATTGTATATTCTGTAAACATTTTTCAAGATTGATTATAAATAAATAAACATAAAAAAGAATAAAATGTTAAAATTGAACGAGTGACGAAAGTAAGTAATCTATTAAATTCCAACTGATAAAACACTGATGACAATCAATTGTTTGAATCCTCGAAAATACAAAATCAAACTTCATAATAACAACAAATAAAAACTCAAATTTCTTGATGAAAAGTCGCATTCCTAAGTTCCTGGGATGAAAAAAGAAGCTTGCAAAAGTTTCCGAAAACTGAAAAGTTTTCAACAAGTCCCTCTCTGTGCACTAGGGAATACTTTTTGAGAGACTTTGAAAGTATTCGAGTTGGAAACTGGAGACTCACAAACTATTCGAATTGGAGATTTCAGTCTCGCTATAAGATACTGTAAAAGATGCGAGTCTCCTTAAAGTTACTTTGTGAAATTCAAGTCTCCAAAAAGATACTATTTAACATTTAAATATTCTCTAAAGTGAATAAAGAGGAAATGAGAAGCCTCAGAATAATCTTTTTGTAGAAACTACAGGAATGTACAAATTATATGTGAATGTAGTCGAATCGCATTTTAATAAAAGCGCAACTTTATCTTCAGCAACTTAGCAATTGCCATGGTCCCATGAACAAGCTGGAAAGCTTGAATTTCAGAAATCTTATTTAAGTTTGAATGAATTTCTATTTTTTTAAGCGATGATAGAAATGACATATTATGTTATAACTATTTCTTTGAAATAAGGCGAAAATGAGCAATAAAATGTATATCTTCAGATGCATATCCAATTTACTTCTAAGTTCCTACCTTTTTAAAATTTTGTAAGTCTGCTTCGTTTTTTCGACTTTACTTTATAAAGGTAATAAAAAGTATATCATTTGGAGCTGCAAGTCTCCAGAAGACTAATATATAGTCACCCTTTGAGAAATTGTTAATGACATTGGGTTTTGTAAAAGAAATCTCCTCATTTGAAACTAGCGTCTCCTAAAGTATCCGGGAGACTCAAATATCCGAAAACAAGACTCTTTTTTAAACAAGAATCTCCAAAAAAAAGACTGATGAAAACCTTAGAAAACTATCAAAAACAGTTCCGAATATTTTTCCGAGACACGGAATCTCTATGTGTTGTACTCAAAAGATTGGCAAAGACTTATCAGGATACTTTGGATACTCAGGATACTCAAAAGATTCTAATTTTCATTTGCAGCTCAATTTTTTGCAGCGTCAACATCCTGGCTGATAGATTTTTTTTTGTATAAGTTACTCATTTTTTATAGTAACTTCGGATTAAGATAAAAATTCTAACTACAACTACGAATTGTTCTTCAAATAAGATTGATGAGATATCAACGCAATATCTCCCCTGGAATTGAAAAATACGGGCGCCGAAGATGGGGCAGCTCTTTCTATTTATCGTCCGCATTAAATTGGCCTCCTTAAGGTATATAGTTACGTATATATATATATATGGAGAAATAGCTTCGTCCAATCGGGCGCTATAAATAAAGTGACTCACGCGAGATAAAAACCCTTTGTAGCTTTTTTATTATAGAGTATACTTACGCGCTCCATAAAAATATGCCATCACAATGGACCAGCAGCATATCGAGATGAAACACCTGTTTAATGGCTTGTAAAATTTGAAATTTCGTACTTAACAGGGCTTTCAAAAAGGTACATGAATTGTCATACTGAACCTAATTTTAACTCATATTGGTATGTGAAACTGACGATCGAATTTTATTAGCCACGTTGAGAATTTAGCAGAATTTGAAGAACCTGGTAATATTTTCTAGATTGTGAAATTTTAAATTGATATAGATTTTCTTGTTCTTATTGTCAGTTCAATTCAAGTTATTTTTGTTAAATTTAACTCCAACTATATTATATGGTATATTCAATGAGTACTTCTCATTTCACTTTTACTGATTGTTTTATGCTGTAAATATTCCAACATATTACTTTAGTATAAATGAACACAGTTTAAAAAATTTATTTTAAAATTCATACTTGCGTACAATGTATAATAAGCAAATATTTATATTCATGTAATGAAACAATATGAGAATGAGTGAAATTCTCGCGGAAAATGAATTAAGCTTTTGTTTATCTCGCTGTTCCATTTGTTAAGCAGCGAACGTCAGCGGCAACCTCTGACGCAAGTTTCTAGACTTTTTGCTTTCGGCCGAACGATAAGGGCGGTTTTGTATCAAACTTTCGTCGCGAATTACGGCGACCTCGTGGATTTATGAGGCCACTTCGCGGGCGGCAATGAGTCCAAATCGCCTAAATGAATTTACCGTTTTCACTTTTGCATCAACTGCAAAAGTACCAAGTTTCGAGTAAAGCTACATTATGACTTGATGCGAGGAAATAGTAAGCCGAATGACATTGAGCGATTTGCGAAAAATCTGAAGACTGAAGATAAAAATCTTCAGTAAAAAAAAAAAACAGAATAAAAAAAAAAGTGTGCATAATTATCTCATTGAGTAAAAAATATGGGCAATATTTATCAAATTACTGAAAAATTGAAATTTATTTTTATGAAAGTTGATTATATTTTTTTGATTGTTAATTAAAAAAAGAATCGTTATTACACTGTATGAATTTCTGGGAACTTGTAGCATATTTTTCAATACTTACAGAACTTTTTAACCTTTTAAGTACTTCAACCATTTAATTATAATATTTTGATATTATATCTAAAAAAAACACGAATTTTTCCTGTATTTGAAGTTAAAATTCGATAAATATTCGATTTGTGAATTTTCCTAACGTGAATACAGTTTTCTGTTTCGAACAAAATTTTTCCTTACCATTCATGAAATTCAAATAGACTGAGAAAAGTAGCAAGATTCTGTTGATGAGAATAACACCTTCCCTTCCATTCTGTAAAAATACTCCGATTGCCGAGTAATATCATCATGGTTCCAGCAAAAAATGAAGATTGAGGCAGGTGGGTGGAGCTGCACAGGTTTTTTACCTGCTAGTATAATATTCTCTATACCTTTGCATCGCCCCACCTTCTGCATCAATCGTTATACGTAATCTTTTATTACCTGATGGGCTGAACAGCAATCAGGTTTAGCAGGTGCTTTCACTCCCAAGAACCCTCCTTAGACCTCAGAGGAAACTATGGAGTCCTCGCCCAGAGCCATTTTTTTTTGCAGAACAAGTCAGTTCATGTTTCAACCGAAAGAAATCATTGAAGATGATCACGGAATATCTTTTTAAAAAATTAAGCAACGTTTGTTATAAATTTTCGTATTATTTCAGAAACGAGGGCAGTTGAATGACTGAAGAAGCTCATACTAAAAAAATATGGAATGCAGAAAGTTCTCTAATGCTGGGAAAAAACAAAGAGCTAGACTGTGACACAGTGAAAAATTTGTTCATCCATTATTATTTGAATGATCTACAATATATTCGCTTGATTGCTTTGACTCACTGGAACGCATAGAATGAATTGATTTTTTTCCTAGCTTATTATTCGAGACAATCGAAAACTTCAACTGTAAAATTTTCATCAGTGTGTTTTCATATACATATGTAAATCATAACAATAGAGGTTACAATTTTGTCAATCCCAAATGCAAAAAAATGCGAAAAACTTCTTTATGGTGCAAAACTATTGATGATAAGGGAATCTTATTAAAAATATAGGTAATCAAAGTATGAAGAATAAGGAAAATCATAAGAACAAAATATTACTTAAAAAAAACTACGAGACAGTCAAAAAGGATCAAGATATAATACTTATAAAAATATAAATAAAACTTTATCGTAGAAAAAAACAGTGAAAATATGTCAAATGCTGAAAATAACATTAAGGTGATGAGCTTCAAAAAAATAAGAACATAAGTGTCATTTAAGAATTTAACAAAATACAAAAACAGAAAAACAATGAAAACCTTTAAAAAATGAGCAAGAATCATACAAATATTCCATGGTAGTTTATACTTTGAAGTTAAGTTTTATTTGGTAATTTCTGTATTCCTTTTATATACCTTTTTGGTCGTTATTATTACAGTTTTCGGTATTCTCTTGTAAAAGTTGTGAATACATTTTTGTAATATACCGTTAAGATTTTTAAGGGATTCTTCGTAGTTTTTTGGAGTTTTATTTCGTTATTGGTAAACGTAACTGTCCGTAAATTATCATCAGTTTTCACACGACTTCAAGCATACTCCTAATTTTTCGAATTTTTTGCAAGTTCTAAAGATAAAAATTATAGCTGCCTTTTTTTTGTTCTTCTTGGTTGTTTTTTCAAATTTTCTGGGTTTTTTATTGCTCTTTGTCGTTCACATTCCTTATTTTGCATTTTTCGATTGTCGCTTTTCGAAATTTCTAATAACTTTTTAGTCGGATAAATTAATGTTCTTATGTTGAGTTGTAGGTTATTGTATTTATTTATTTTTTTTTTTATTTTATTAATAGATTTTTATTCTATTAAATACATGTTTTGCCATTTATCCGTAGTTTTCTCTATTGAGGTTCATACTCTTTTGTATTTCTTTTTTATGTAGTTTTTACGCAATGTTCAACATTTTTCTGTAATTTTCTGTCTCTTTGGAACATGGTATGATCTTTTATAGTAAATTTTCATCAAAGTTTTTGGAATTTTTTGGATAGCAGTGCGTGTTTTTAACGGATGAATTAATTACAGCTTTTCTATACGCCTAATAATCTAAGTTTGTAGTAGTTGTCTGTAATTTTCTGTAGTTTTCACGGAGTTCTTTCTACTCGACTGTAGCATCTCATATTTTCGCAACTATTCACTTTGATGCTATTTATCGTGTGGAGTTCGTTTTTTGTAAAGTTTTGTAAATTATATCATTTTTTTCTCTGCAGTTCATTTTATAATGCAGTTTCCATATACATATTTTTGTGTTACTGATGGATATGTTACCTACTTTAATGAGTTTAATTAAGCTTGTTGTACGCAAATTTTCACTTCCAACATAATATTAGTCTATACTTATATAGAGAAAATAATTTTTTCTCTTAAACATAGATGCCAATCCTCAGTATACTTTTTCGCTTTTTTTAAAGATCCTACTGAAAACTCCTGCGTTTGTAAATATTTTTCATCATTTTCACATCAAAAGAAACCAATTTTTTTTTTTTATTACAGTTTTTCGAGTGAGTATCTGATCGACATAAAATATAGAGAATTTTCCAAGTGTTGTAAAATTCATTGCAAAAAGCAGGGGTGGAAGGAACCGTTATACTTAGGTAAAAAAAGTAACTCGTTACGTTACCCTCGGTTGAAAAGAAATAGTAACTTGTTACAGTTACCACTTGAAGAAAGTAACGTTCCGTTACTTTTTAGAATAGATTGATTAATAATAACAAGACATCAAAAAAGTAAGGATAACAAACGATTTCAACGTACTTGTGGCTTTGTTCTATAGAAACTGTTGATTTCAGATATAATAAAATGATTTGAGACGTAAAAAGATCGGATGTTTTTAATTTTTGGGAGTTTCAACAAAACGTTTTGCTCGAACAAAGCGTCCTATGTATTCTATGTCTATTGTTGTTAGGACGAGCACTTCATGAATAATTTTTTAAGTTATAAAAATCATTAAGCATATGTATATATCTGTAATTTTTGACCCTGAGAAAAAAATCAGTCACAGCTTGTTCCAATTTTTCTATTTTTTTCAAGTTGAAAAAACTTCTGAACATGAAATTTCATTCACTGTTAGCAGCGGGTAAAATTTTACGAATTCAAAAGATTTTTTAAAGAATCTTATATACCTAAATTTAAAGTATTTTTGACACTATTTGTATTTTTCAGTAGATACAAAATGTTGCAGGATTGTATTGTATTTGTAGAAATTTTCATTATTTTCCCGTACATTGCGATATAGTTGTCAAGAATTTCATGCTCTAGAATTCAATTTTCATTATATTTGTTTTATTTGAAAGAATTCTTCAATATATAAATAATCTATGTAGATTTTGATTTCTTTTAGTTTTGATGGCACTTTTTTAGTTTTTCTACAATGTGTATGATTTTTAAGTATCTCTGAATTCTTCTCTATAAAACTCATAGAAATCCAAAAAATTATAAAAAATTTTTCAAATCTTAAAAGTCTGTAAAAAATTCAAAAATAATTGAGGGCACTATATATCTATGTATAAGGAAACTGTTTTACGCAAAATCGTAAGCAATACTTCGAATATTTTTAACTTTCGACTCTAGGAAATACAAAAAATAAAATACATAATATAGAAAAATACAAGTGAATCTATAAAACATCCAGAATTTGTACAACTTAAATAACTTGAGCACCAAATTCCAGAAATTTAGAAAGCAAAATATAAAAATACTGAAAGATTTTTCAAATCGTAGAAAAACCTAATAAAATACGAAAAATACAAAAAGAAATAAAAATCATGTAAAACCCAGTTTTCGATCAAAATCTTTAAACACGAAAAATTTATTGTATTTCGAATATTTTAGATTCTCGAAATTCTCAAAAATTACATCATAATTTATGTAAAAATGCCATCACTATATAAATTACTGGAATATCTTCATACATTTGTCTATGGATATTTTTCCATACCGTATGGAAATGTTCAATGTATGGAAAAAACCTCAGATTTTTATGGAATTTCCCCACTATTTTACCACATTTTCCCATAAGTTTCCGAAAATTTCTGTGCATTTATGAAAAAATTTCTATATACATGAATGGTATCGTACATATGTTTTTAGAATTAAATCCTCGAGAAATTGAAGTTTCTTGATTCCTGGATAATCACATAAATTTTCGAAAGATCTAATAGCATGTATAAGAAATTATTGAAAATATAGTTTTTAATGCTTATGCTTTTAATGCATTTATTAAATTACGTAAAGTTTTACAGCAGTAACTATGTATTTTATTGATCCTGTAATGAATTTGATTAATTTTCATGTACTTTTATTTGGATTAAGAAATCTTGATTCTTTTAATTGTGAAAATTTCTAATAGAAAGTAAAAAAGCATATTCTTCGTCGATATTTGCACTCAAAGTAATAGTTCACCTGTTTCATCAAAAATTGTAAGTATAGAATTTTTCGTTCAAATATAAATAAAAGAAGTTTAACATTTCTTATATATGTCAGTTTCGGAAAATTTCATACAAAATTACAGATTGTTCTAAAAACTTAATGAGACTGATAAAAGTAACATGATGAAATAATTATGTATTAAGGGTATTAAGTACTCAAGAAACAGGATTTTCGTAACTCGTTACTCGTTACCCCCGCTACCGAACATTAAGTAACTCGTTCCCGTTATCGATACTTGTTAATTAATGCAAAGCGTTACGTTATCGTTACAGTAAAAAATGTAACCTTTCAGAGTAACGCGTTACTTCCAAATCCTGCAGGCAAAAAGTGAATTCAAAAAATATCGATACTCTGGTAATCGATATTCGATATATATATATTGCTAAAAACCGCCGCAACATGGCGCCACAGTATTATACTCTTTATTTGTAAACATGTCGCTTTTTGACAGTTTTGAAAATTTCGTCAACATTGCAATGGAAAATCACTTGATATGATGACATTCGAAACATGTTGCATAATGGTTGTTCAAATCAAGAGACGACTGTCATAATTGCTTTTCCTGGACACCTTGTTGACGTGTGACAAGCTGATAAAACCTTCGAATCGAGCAACAACAGCATCAGGTTATTATTTACGATGTTTGCATGAAATTTTAATCAGTTATTTTAACTGTATTAAGTCTCGTTTCACTAATTTCGAGTATCTAAACACTGAACTTCTAGGACTTTGGGTCATCACTTGACACTTAGTAATAATAAATACAATCAGGGCCGTATGAAGCAGCTTCTGGCCCGGGGATTAATACAGGATAATGCTTGGGAAATTATGAAAATAAATATAGTGGAATAAATTATAAGAATGCAAAATTCTGACGGTAAAATCTATGTTTTATTTTAAGTTTCAAAATTCAGTTAGACAAAAATCTAAAATTACTATTCTGAGCGAGCTAAATTTTTGATTTTTGAATTCTAGAAATCTACATGTAAATTTTCGATTGGATATTATTATTGACTAGCTGTCCCAGCGGGCTTTGCTCCGCTGTTAACACGTTATTACACCCTGTTCTGTTAGGTAAAGTCGACTGTTTAATTGAAAAACGAAAATGGCCAAAAAATTATCTGAATCCCAAGATTAAAAATCTTCTTCCTTTTTTTTTGCAACAATTTCTAATTTTTTCACGAAATATGAATCGGTTAGATGATAATGAATTAATCCGAAGAGATGTTATACACATATAATGGATCATATTGGTCTAAAATATCTTTTAGACTAATATGATCTATGTTATAAGTATTTAAAAAAAAAAGTTTCAAATGATACTTTTTTACGATAAAAGTAATAAGTAAAATTAATGAAAGTTTATTCGTTAATCAGGATTAGGAGATGATCACAATGAGCGTTATTATAATAATCTTATTATGACTTTTCATGTTTGTGACAATATTTGATTTTGAGATTCATGGAATTTTGTGATGATTAACCATTGTGACTTATCGTTACTTGTGTAATAATTGGTTATATTTTCTGTCATTTCTTATACAGGGTGTCCTAAAATCAATGAATTATTGATAAACCATCGATTATTCATGAAATTCTATGACACTTTTTCCTTTACAATTTTTCAAAATTCACAAAATTTGAAGAGTTATTAATAATTCAGTTTCATCCAATTACCATTCAGCAAGGCGGGGCTTTTGATGAAAGCCCCTTCTCCCTTCACTCCTTCTCTTTCTAAGCTTACTCTTACAGAAAAGTGGGGGGTAATTGGGGTGTGTTATGGAATATGGATTAATGATATTTCTCATCTTAAAAGAAAATTTTTAGACAAAAAATTCAATTAACCAAAGTTTCCTTGACTCATCTTTATTTTAGATAGAATATTCTTTTATCCAGTAGTCACCTTTACAATGCAGTATCTTCTAATTTTTTTTATAGAGACATAAGAAAAGCGATTAAGCTACATTTCATTATATACGCCTTAGTGATCCCAGTGTTCCCATGAGAGTGACCTAAGAGAGAGAAGGAGTCTCTGTTATGAAAAGCCCACCTTTCTAAAAATTAGTAGACGAAATCGAATTATTACTAACTGTTAAAATGTTGCGAATTTTTAAAAAATGCAAAGGATAAAGTGTCTTAGAATTTTATGAGGAATTGATGATTTTCGGATGATCTGCTGACTTTAGGACACCCTGCATTTCATGATTTCATAAATTTTTATGCGTTTTTGTAATTCGTGACCTATTGTGATTTTGTGACATTAGGTGATTATTGTTGTTGTATTTTTTTGCGACTTTCGCAATATTTTATAATTTTTTGACTGTGTGTATGTGTATGTGTGTGTGTGATATTTCATCAGTGCAGCGGGGGTGTAGGTGGGGGAGTAGGCCATATTAGTTTGTTGATAAAAACATGCCTATAACCTTCAGACGAACATGGTTAATAACTGCAAAATTTCAGGATGTTTCGTGCAGTAGTTAAGTTATAGGCGCACAACGTACAGACTTTCATACATATATATATATACATAGATAGTTATAATACTTATTATAATAATGTATTTTGAACACTATATTATTACATTATTTATTATGTTACTCTAAAATTTTCGAGAAATCTATATTAAAATCTATAAAAAATACTGAATTATCTATAAAATGATACGAACACTGAAGTAATGCAAAAAGGATTAGAAATCCATAAAACTACAGATTTTTGAGGATAAGTTGTATTAAAAAACAAAACAAATTGTATTTAGAGTGAAAAAAATCAAGCATATAACTTAAGATAGAGCAGGATTTCAGGGTTTTAATCTCCGTTATAAATTTGAATGAAATTAATTCAATCATATCATGTACAAGGAAAAAAAATGATATTTATAAATGATCCTAAGATAAGAATAATTCATGACAAAATAAAAATGAGTTAAAAATATAAAAAATGTTCTTACTGAAATGTAGAAGAACATAACAAATAGTTTTATGTAAGTTGTCCAAGTTACAAAAAATCCGGGATACTTTATTTCACTACTAACTCAAAAATTACAACCATCTTTGTTTCAAAAGAATTTTTTCTTCCATATCTTCCATAGAATTCAAATTGAAATTTTTGGCTAGGATAACAAGGAAAATAAAAATTTTTTAATGTGTATTAACATAGTGAACAATTAAGAAAAATTGAAATCCACGAAAATGCTAAAAATTTAGAAAACTTCAAATGCTGGAACAGCAAATGTTAGAAATCTACATTGAAATCTTTAAAAATACCGGCAAATCTTGCAAATCATACAAGCACTAAAGAAATACTTGAATTCATTGATATCTAGAGAAAACTGTTTCCTGAAAAACCAAAAACAAATACTGATGAACTCTGAAAATTCAAATTCGAAAGCATCTAGTTCTAAAAAATCTATAATAGTGCTAAATCTATGAAAATACTAGAAATCTAAAAAAAAATGTTACTACTGATGCTAAAAATGTAGGAAATTCTTGAAACCTATAAAATATTTTTAATCTATGTAAACATCGTTTTCCTTAAAATTTATTGAAATTTGAAACATTTTTTTTTAACGCAAGCCACGGTTCTTGTTTTTTTTTATTGTCAGGCACAGGCTGAAGTATCAAAATGAACAACATTGAAATCGAAGACATTCATCACCATGATTTTACAACTGTCACCGAATGGGAGATCTTCATCGCCAAATTAGAAGCTGTTATTCATGATTGGAAACTTTCCCAGCTAAAAATAAGCACGTCTTCAGAAGGAAGTGATGATGTTGAGCCCACTTGGGAAGAGAAAGAAGAAAAAATAAATTTTGCAGGTTCATAAAATTCTATAAATTAAAACTGCTGTCATATACTTTATTATTATTTAGTATATATAAACTATAATAAAGTTCATTCAGTTATTTGAAAAAAGTTGAAATGCAAATTTTTGAAAGTCAGTAATCACTATTGCATTAGGTTTTTTTTTTTTTTTTTTTTTTTTTTATCGAAAATTGAATGATAAGGAAGATGTATGAAAATAAAATCTAGGAAAACTCTTCATATTAATCGTGAAGTTTATGTGAATTTTCATCGACTCAAGTGATTATTCAATAATCCATAATATCATCGTGTTCTCTGTGAAAATTATCTAAATAAAAAAACGATTGTACATTTTCAGAAGTCGAGTTCATACTAAAATACTCAAAGCTACAGAAAATAGAATTGAAACCTAGCAGAGATTCTCCTGATGATGAGGGAGAATTCGACACTAGTTACGACTTTTGCGATCAATTCATCAATCCCTGTTTGCTGGACAAAAAAACCCATGGAGAATTGGCACTTTTTTATGGAGTCAACGAGTTCATTGTTTTGTGTGTCGCCAAAGGAAACGCAATCGTCGATGAAACAAGAATAAATATTCTTGTTAGTTCTGTTGCTATTGCTATAAATAACAGTCGATGGTAATTGTTTATTGTATTTTTTTCTATACTGTAAGATATTTAGTAAATTTCAAGTTTTTTTCTTATTTTGCAGTCGAGTTCCAGCATTTGTTCAAGTTTTGGAACCATGGCAAAAATACTACGTGGGATTATTTTTGAACAAAGCACATAGAGTTCATTACAATATGGTGCATTTAAAAAAAGTTCCTTCACATTGCAAACATTTGACTGGTGAGTATTTTTTATGCACATTTTTTTATGGAAAAATGACAAAATTTTGTACGTAGTAGAGTGAATGAATGTTTTGCTTTCCAGGATTGTTGACTCTATTCAAGCAGAAAATAGGAACCAAGACAGACGATTTGGAAATTTCTGTGAAATTCACCTACTCGCTCAAAGATTGGACAAATGGAGCGTGGCTACAGGCACCTGCAGATTTTGATTTTTTAGACGGTGAAAGTGTTGGGATGTTAGAATTTGGAAAATTACCGTTTGGAGCTACTGTTGATACTGTTGGGTAGTGCTTCAATTTTTTATTTCTTAACTAGAGATTCCTCAAGACTGGGTGCCTGCGTTTAGTTTTAATTTATTGAAACTAATATCTTATTGATAAAAAAATAAATGAATAAAAATTCTTTACGTATTTCAGATTATATATCTCATGAATTTTCAACGCCTATTTTAGTGAAAACTAATTTATAGTGCTGAATATACTACAAAGTGAGAGTAAGAAGGAATAGCGAGAAATTGAAATATTGAAAATAATTATAGCCATAGATTCATGTGAGAAAAAATGAAAATTTCGGTATCACTACGATGTGTGATTTTGATATCCTGGACGAGTTTTATTAAAATCGAAATTATCAAATTTGATGATCAATCGAAAGTTTTAATATGTTAACACAAATTCTCTTTATTTATTCATAATTTGTATGATATCAATCGAATGATTTTTCGAAATAAAATGTATCATATACATATTTTCCATTGAAAAATTTAATCGTTTAATTTTGCAGCATATTAATATAGCAAAAATTTTATATTTTTGAATGATTCACACATTTTGTAGTAAAGTTTCAATCTAGAACTTATCTATGATAAGAAAATTTTATTTTATCCAATTAATACTTCCTTATAATGGAGTCCATTCTGTTTATTCATGCAAATTTATCAATTATTCTCATAACAAAAAATATTCACAATTTTCAAAATTCCTAATCCAAAATATCGAGATCTCAAATCTTATTAAATTAAACATTTTTATTTGTCATTACTTGAATCTATACATACGACGTATAACATTTTTGCATTTGTTCGTATGTCAATTTTTTCAAATCTTTTACCTTGCGGTTAATTCAATGAAATAATCTTTATCGAAAATACATGCATTTAAACACGTCAAAATGACAAAAACAAGAGATTTCTTTATTTATTAACAAAAATTTTTAAAAATCCAGTCAATTCAATTTTTTGGGCAAAATGTTTATAATATTCGAAATCTTTCATCTTTTATCCAAAATATCCAAGTCAGAGATTTTTCTGATATACCATACATATTTTTAATTTCGTTTAACCTTCGCCTTTGTTTTTAGCAAATAATCGATAAAAAATGGTCATCAAAAATTTTAAAATCTAAGATTTAAAATAGTTGATTTGTAATTAGTTGATAGCAGTAGAGTATTTTTTTTATTTCAAAGTCTAAGTCATGATATTCTATATTAAAACGCATATTTTTTTATTGTTTGTTTCTTTAATCATTCAATCATAAATTTTAATTTTTTAACTATTTGCACATTTTGTGATGAAGTTTTCATTCTGGAAATCTAAAAATATAAAATTATCTCTGTTAGCGATTTCCGCTTCTATAAAATTCAGTAAGTAGTTTACAGTAAATGTAGTTCTTAATAACTATCTATAAATTAAGTAAAATTCCAATTTATTATCTGATAAGTTCCTCACAAAGTTTGATTTTCGACAAAAAAAATTATCGAATTCTCTTTACTATACTTTTATTATAAGGATACTTGAATTTAATGAACAAAATTGCACCTTTGTCTGTTAGTGAAACGACTTTTCACAACTTTTACAATCTGTTTATAAAATGATCGAGTACATGGTTTCTGGTAATATTCATTACTTTTTCATGAATTCGTATCATCTCTGAAGCGCTAGTCGTAAAATTTTACTTTCGAGCAATAAATAATTTCGATTTTCGATTGAAGATACATATTTTTGAATAAGATAAATTAGATTTAAAAATTCCAAATTGAAATCTTGAAACTTTTGAGCCTCCAAATTTCTGTATGCCACGTGTATTTCCGAGTTTGACCTTAAAACTGATTCATTTCTTATGATTCTAAATGTCACGTTTCATCAAAATCTCTAAGTTAGCACAATTTTTTTCCCAACTTGAAGTAATCTTATTTCAAGCTTAAATTTTCTAGTTCTTAACTCAAGATTTACATATCTAATTATTATTAACTTTCCTAATCGTCTGCTCCTCAAATTATTTTTCAGTTTCAAGTTGAGTTTGTACTTTTTTTCTTCTACATCTGTGGCATCCAAAAATATATACTCCACGCATTATTTTTGATGTATTTTAATTAACCTTCCTTTTCATTTTTTATCTGTTTTAGGGAACTACATTTATACGCCATTTGGCCGAAAATCTCTGAAAACGCTGTCATAGACAGTGAAGTTTTCAGCGACCTTGAACCAGCGATGGCACCAAAATGGAATCTTCGAGTCGACATGCTGCCATCGCCTCCTTGTCTCCTTGGCGAGTGTCTCTCCTACTTTATACAATTGTGCAACAATCGCAAAACTTTGTTTGATCTTCTGGGATACGGCGGCAGCCATGATGAAAGTTTGCAAAACATGACTTCTGTCTTCGACGTCTTGACAGAGCCTAAAATACCGACGATTTCAACAGTCATTAGCAGAACTGCTTCCAGAAGCAAAAAAGAGAAGAATAATGATAATCCTATCGGAGAAGATATGATCGTGCCGATTGTGTTCTACTTGTTTCCTGATGCTGATAAAAAAAATGTTAGTTTTTTTTACAGCGAGATATTCTATCTGAAATTATTGAGTATTCTAAACATTAAAATTTTCATATTTCGTGAATGATTGTAAAAGTTGAATACAATCTAAAATTTTGAATCTCATCAAAAAAAAAAAGGAACATCGATTTATAATTAAGTAACTTCAAAAAATATATAAAATACCGATCTTTCGGTCATATCGAAGCTTTTGCTAAAAAATGATATCCCTGGCATTTTTTTCTGATGTCTAATAATATTCTGGAAAACATTCTTTACTCTACAGAAATATCCATATGCGAGTACTCTTGGTACAAACACCAACGACGACGCCATGTTCAAAGGCTTGAAAACTTGTCCTCAGGATTGCCTCGTTTGGAGATTCTCAGTTTTATCAGCTCATTGTGCATTCAATTTAGGAGGTGCAGCAGCTTTCGCTCAATTGTGGTACGAGTTTGTGCAAGAAATCAAATACCGATGGGATGAAGGACTCTCTATTCCTGGGTGAGTAGAAAGTTTAATTTAATTTTATAAAAAGATAGACAATATAAACTGTAATCATTCTTATTACACAGTACGCGGTATTATTTAAAACAATAACTATTTTTACACAGTATAATGATATGATTAAATATAATTACATATAAAAATTAAGTCGAAATGCACGGTGTGATCTGTTTGTAGCAAACAGGTCAGAATATCAAAGAATTCAGCGAGTTCTCAGAAATAAAAACTGTTGAAATGAGTAAATTATTTTAATATTTTATTTTAATTGGTAAATTTTTAATTCTGAGATTCGCTCCTCAACGAACGCAAGATATCTTACAAAAATACAGCTTGCGCGAAGTATCTTTAAACTTACTGTATGTATATGAATATATTTTTCCATGGAAAAATTCACAGGTATTTTTTACATTTTGGACGACACTTTTTCAAATGTAAAATTCTTTGCACGATCATTGCTTCGTAGTGTATAATACTCGGTTTTGGTACGCCACACGTTTTGTTGTTTTCGCCTAACGTTGAGTTTTTGTGCGTGGATATGTGATAAGGCTTATTTTTATAATTAAAATAAGTAGACTTTTTTTCCAACGAGCTTTTCCTTCCAACTGTTATAGTGTTGATTTTTAGTTATTATCAGTTATTATAGAACTATATAGAAATGTTATGATTGATTCACACGAGAAACATTTTTGTTTATTCTTGCAAAAGTTTGCAATTTTTTCTCGAAGATGTAATTAAACTGGATTCATTGATAAGAAACTCGAACTTGAAGTCTCAAAATACAAAATTCTCAAGATTCGTAAAAAAGTATTTAATAATAAAAAATTTATAATTTTAAACCTTAAGAATGACAAAATAGAAAGACTGTGATCGCAATATCTAACATATCTAGAAATTAATTATCATTTTTTCTTACACAAATTTTAAAATTTCAATATTTCGACTTTTTGAAAGGTTGCTCAACGTATAACAATATTTTTATTGTAAATCAAGAAATCAGACATTCTTGTTTATAATCTGACTTTGCGAAAATTTATTTTTTTTTTCACCTCGACTAATAACACTGTGCCATATAATTTATTGTACAAATTGAAATATAAATTTTAACAGCTTATATCAATGCTATTAGAATTCAAAATTGATTTTGCTAGTTTAGCTTAAAATACAGAAGTTATTACTTATTACAGTTTATTTGAAAAATTTTGTTATAATTTTATTTATTCGAAAGCTGCGATGTTTCATAAACAGAAATGGGGAGAATAATTGCATAATGCTGAAAACCTTTTTTTTTTTCTTCAAAAAAGTTCAATAATCGGAAATTTTATATGTTTAAGCATAATTCTTTTAAACTTATAGAGAGAAGCTTTTGCATCCCGTATTGCCATTTTCTCTCCAAATGTTATCGCTCAGCGTAATCTAAATTTTTATATTTTTGATTTTGATCGAAAGTTTTGCACACACATTTTTGATGCTAAAGATTTCAATTACTCAAGTTTTTGCATTTTTCGGTTCAAACTGCTAATTCATTTCTTTTTGCTATTGTTTCTGTAGTTGAAACTACACCTTGTCCTAAAACAGTCACTAAATGGATTTTTTCGTAGCAATGAGTGCAAGTTATAGTAAATCAGAACGTGTAATAGAGTTATTTTGGTTGCGGAAAAGTTCGAAACTTGAAAAAAGGCTCGTTGAAAGAAAGAAGCTTATCAATAACACTAGTTTACGAATTTTTCAATAATTGCGATTATCTCGAGAAAAAGATTTTTTCAAACTAATTTGGGGTCATAAAGCATGAAAATAATTTTCATATATTTGTTAAAAGAACTCTTTACAGTGATATGGTGTTTTTTTAATTCGAAATAATAGTTTATTAGTTGTAGGTATTGGAAGTCGAAAAAAGAAAAGTGCCGAAAAAAACGTTTTTTGCTAACATTTTGAGATCGTTTCTTTGGAAAAATATCAATTATTTTCTTATCCAAGAAAAAAGCGGTCAACCGGAGCAATAGTGGGAGCATAAATCCACCATCGAATTCTGTGCCAATGTTGCACTTTTATTAACCAAGCTTTCGGTCTATATTGAGACCATTTTCAGGCTAAAATATGCGGTTTTAGCTCATATTAACAAGGGCTCAATCGTGACCTACAACATTCGTCAACAATATGGAATGGAAATTTATGATTCAAGAACAACAAAAATCCATTCCTATCACGATCAATACAAAAGGTCTGGCTCATGCCAAAAGAGTACGTCTACATAATAAAAAAAGTTATGAGTAGGTCTACATAATAATAAAAGTGCAACATTGGCACAGAATTTGATGGTGAATTTATTTTCCTACTATTGCTCCGGTGTACTGCTTTTTTCTTGGATAATAATTTCCCAGCGGAGCGTCATCAATTATTTTCTTACTTAGCGACCCAAAATTAGTCTACAAAGCTCTTTTTTCACGAAATGCATTTTTCATGTAAATGAGTGTAAGTGCCGAAAAAAGGTACTCGGTTGTATAAAAATTGTTGAGCAAAGTGTCAATGATTGCTTGGGAGCTAGAGGGGCACGAGGCCAGCATTGCCCCTGGTCGTGGGGTTCCGGGCCATGTAAATGTCCATATCGTGGTCGGTCCAATTGTTGTCCTCGTAATGATTGTAAGTGTGGCTGCTCGAGTCGGCCAGGCTGTAACGGCTGCCGGGTCTGGGGAGGTTCGTTGGCGGTGGGTCCATGTTCCGGTTACGCGACCGTGGACGCTGCCTTCGCGCCGTACTGCAGTGAGGAGGCAGGTGATTCACCTGGAATCCCGTCCGGGACATTCTGTCTGACGGACCTGTCAGTGATTGTCTCGACTGACGGAGTTCTGCATCACAGAAAAAAAAGTCGACATTACAGTGATAAAGTTTTTCTCTTGTATTTACCGTGAATTTCTTAATAAAAATTACACAGCCCTGCAAGATAAAGTTGCGGTACTTTTGATGAGACACATGTCTTCCGATGTATTTTGAGCTGCTGATTATGAGTTTGAGGTCAAAACAGCACCTTCCTAGATCGGTTTTTGAGATAACCTTAAAAAATCTCATTTTCGACTATTTGATGGATGTACATGGTTTACATATGGATTTTGCAATGCTGAATTCAAAAATTAAGTTGCATTAGCTAGAATTATAAGAAAAAAACAGCATACCTTCGGAGGAAAAACCATACTCTTGTTTGTAACTGTTTGAGCACGGCACTTTTCAAAATTCTGATTCGTTGAACGAAGAATGCCCAGGCAAATGAAATATAAGTACTTATCATCAGATATATGTTTTTTACGTACTTAGAGTCGCTGAATCTGAATCTTTTAAAAAATATATCGGTTTTTAAAACTATCCTTGGACATAACCTAAAAAAACTTTATTATAAAGTATCATAAATGAGCATGTTTTTCATGAGAATTTGCTGCAACTACGAAGGTCTTTTAAATGCAAGAGAGCATGTTATAACAAGAAAAAAAGTTGCCTTTTCAAAGAGGTGTAAGAGAATAACACTGATTTGATTTAAGTATTGGATTTATTGTGGTCTTAGAAAGTGTTCCTATTTTCAATCTATGCATATAAATGTAAATGTCTGTACGTTGTGCGCCTATAACTTCAAAATCACTGCACAAAACGTTCTGAAATTTCGCACAGTTATTAACCATGTTCGTCTGAAGGTTATAGGCATGTTTTTATCAACAAACTAATATGGCCTACTCCCCCACCTACACCCCCGCTGCACTGATAAAATATCACACACGCACGCACGTACACACCGTCAAAAAATTATAAAATTTTGCGAAAATCACAAAAAGTTACGAAAACGATAATCACGAAAACATAAAATCATGCAAAATATCACAAAATCACAAAAGGTTACGAATCACAAAAACTCATAAAAATTTACGAAACCATGAAAAACAGGGTGTCCTCAGGTCAGTGGATCATCCGAAAATCATCAATTTATCATTAAATTTTAAGACACATTATCCTTTGCATTTTTGAACATTTGGAACATTGAACAGTTAATAATAATTCAATTTTGTCTACTAAATTTTGAAGAGTATCTTTTCTTTCAAAAGAGATTCCTTCTCTTTCTGAGCTCACTCTCATGGGAATCACTGGGATCACTAAGGTGTGTATAATGAAATGTAGCCTAATCGCTTTTCTTATCTCTCTTTTAAAAAAATTTGAAGATACTGCATCGTACAGGTGACGATTGGATAAAAGAATATTCTATCTTTAATAACGGCTAGTCGACGAAAACTTTGATTGATAGAATTTTTTGTCTACAAATTGTCTTTCAAGATAAGAGACATCATTATCATATATTCCATAACACACCTCAATTACCCCCTACTTTTCTATTAGAGTAAGCTTAGAAAGAGAAGGGGCTTCCATCAAAAGCCCCGCCTTTTCAAATTGTGAGTGGCCGAAACTGAATGATTAACAAATGTCTAAATTTTGGGAATTTTGAAAAATTGCAAAGGAAAAAGTATCTTAGAATTTCATAAGGCATCGATGGTTTTCTGATGATCCGCCGACCTTGGGGGACCCTGCATAAGAAATAACAGAAAATATAACCAATTATTACACAAGTCACAATATGTCACAATGGCGAATCATTACAAAATTCAATGAATCACAAAATCAAACATTGTCACAAACAATAAAAAATCATAATAAAATTATCATTACAACCCTTAAATTATCATTATAACCATCATCTCCTAATTCTGATTAACAAATAAACTTTCATTAATTTTACTCTTTACTTCGATCGTTAAAAAGTATCATTAGAAACTATTTTTTTGAAATACTTATAACATCTTTTGGATCAATATAATCCATTATATAAGTATAATATCTCTTCGCAGAAATTCATTATTATCTAGCCAATTTATATTTCATGAAAAAATAACAAATTGTTTCAAAAAGAAAAAAAAATAGAAGATCTTGAAACTTGGGATTATGATAATTTTTTAGTAATTTTCGTTTCTCAATCAAACAGTTGACTTTTTCTGACCGAACCGCGTGTAAAAACATGGTAACCGCGGAGCAGAGCCCGCTGAGACAGCTAGTTTGTTACAAAATAATGTACTAAATTTCGTGCTCAAATACTGATATAGCACTTTTCTCAGTCCAGTGGCTTCAAATACATTATAAAATCATGCTGTTCTATAAGGCACTTGAACATGAGATTTTTAGAGGTTACGTCAACAAAAAGTCTTAAGAATCACATATTTTCTGAAAGATTCAGATTCATCGACTCTGTGTACCTAGAAAAACATATGTCTTATTGAGAGTACTTTATTTTTTTTTATCTGGGCATTCTAGGTTCGAATGCTCATAAATTTAAAATATGCTCAAACAGTTACCAACAAGAGTTTGGTTTTTTCTTTAAAGGTTATGCTGTTTATTTTTGATTATTCTTGCAAATGCGACTTCATGTTTTAATCTAGCAACGCAAAATCCATATGTAAACCATGTATATTCATCAAATACTCAAAAATGAGGTTCTTTGAGGTTATCTCAAAAACTGGTCGAGGAAAGTGCTGTTTGGACCTCAAATTTGGAATCAGCAGCTCTTTCTTCAAATTTCTTTGAGTGAGGATTTCGCAAATTCAATTTTCAAGATAAAATTCCACTCGACCCTTCCATTTGCAAGATTTTAGCTTGAAAAAATGAAGGGAGTGAATGTCATGTATTTTCAGTATAATGTTCGAAAACATATAAAGAAGAAACTCATAAAATTATTAAGTATCTAATACGTTCAAACTTTCTAATTTTGCATGACCAATTTTTTCAAACATTTCGTAAGCTTAAAATTCTTTAACTACAATTGCTTGGGCGTTTAAAAACTGAATTGATTTAGTATAAAATTTTTCATCGAATGTGTGATATAAAGCAGAAAAAAATTTAACTTTGAATTACGAAATTCTAATGAACTTAAAAATCATTAATTAAAAATAAGATTATTAATTAGCGTGGAAATTTTTTTTGACGAAGCTTTAGATAATCGTCAGAGACATTGAAAAAACTAATCCACCAGCCAAGAATTTTCATCATATGGTTTATAGTTTTATGCCATTTCCAGAATAATAGTAAATTGAAAAGAAAAAATTTTAAAGAAATTCAAAATAACGAGGAGACGTTATTTTACACCCTAGTGTAAACATCATGTGACAAACTATTACTGAATATAAACAGTTCCTTCATTTCTTCGTTTTCTGTCTGGATTCTATACGCATTGATTAATTTATTCTTGTCAAAACGTGGTTTCACCTACAATGAACTTGAATATGATGACACAAGGTCATTGAAATGTTGGATTAAAAGTAAACATCTTGTAACAAATAATTTGCTGGTTTAATTGTAAACAACACTTGAATTTTACAATAGTTGAACAAACTTGTATTTTTATTGATCATTTTATTTATATTTTTTAATATTGAAGGTGGGTAATTATGTGAAATGTGTTGTTTTTTTTTTGGGTCATACGCATGAATCGAAACATGTGAAATACATATGGTAATTTTCGCTCTGTAATTTACTTGGGGCTTTTCAGTTACAATAATTTAATGCCAATGTGATAAAAAGAAAATACAGAAGTCATTTATTATAAAAACAAACATTAATGTCTAAACTTTTGAGTTTGAAAAAGTAACAATTAAGATTTTTAGGTGTAAAGTGTAGATTTTAAAAGTATAATACACTAGAAACTTGGAATATCTTGTTCACGCGAATCAAATCGAATTACACGATACCAAAATTTAAAAAAATTTTTTTTTTTTAAGCGTAGTGGTAGGAATACAAATTCAAAAGAAAAAAAAAAAAAAAAAAAACGGCGAAAGATTCCAGGTGCAAGAAAACCTGATTGTAACTTTCTGACAGGTGGAATTTCTAATTTGTACATGAAAAACTGAAGCATGAAAAAGTAAAAATAATTCACATATTTTGAAGATCGTATATTTCACTTTCAAAATTCGAGGACTTGCAATCAGTTCTAAAACATAAGGAATGAATACAATTTTTAATTTTGATTTCAAACAGGAAAAAATATTTCACCTACCAAAATCAATACAAAGTTTTTGGTTTGAAACCTAAAAAAAATTTAAACTTAAAAATTCCAGTCACTTGAGTTATACTTTTTGACTAAAATATAATTCAGGCTCATCAGTTGTAGCAAAATAAAAATAATCATAGTGACAACCGAGTGGCCCAAAAATACGAATTCCGATTCTCGAATAGATGAATTTTAATGAGAAGATACCGTTAATTATGGAAAATGTGAAACTCTTTAATTAAACATTGCAAGATTTTTGAATTTAAATGTTAAATACATAATATAATGTCAGGGGCATTGTAAAATAAATAACGTAATAAATATAATACTTAACAAACACTGCAAAAACGGAAATGAAAAAGATGAAATATTTCAAGTCAAGAATTTCAGTCATTCATTGCAAATTTTAGTACATTGAAAATGATAAAAATGGTTAATAAACTTTTAAACTATACAATTCTTCGAATTAATGTAGCGAAAAAAATTACAGAAAGAAGATGTACAGAAAGTTTGAACTTACGAAATGGGCACATTTTATCTGGATTTTTACCAATTTGAAAATGTGGAAAAATTGAAAATTTGTGTTTCAAACATAAAAATGTAAAGAACCTCGAAATTTAAAAAAAATTACAAAGACAAGCTCTAAAAATATATTTTTAAAAAAATCTCGTTGTTATTGTTTTTCTTCTTTTGTTCTTTGTTTTATATAATTTTTTTACTCCTTCCAATCATAGTCTTAAAAACGATGGAACCAACGTTAGTTTTCGGGATTCCCAAACAAGTTATTCATATCGTGAGGCGGGGACAAATAAAAGTTGTACAGTGTGGAATAGAATCAAAACACATAACGGGTTTTTTGGTTCCCGTTGAGGCATGGTTTCCACGAGACATTTCGGAGGAAGCGAAAAATGCACGATACTGTAAAATTGTGTTGCCATAAATTCTTCGCTGAAAACTCGTCATTTTGTTTCATTCAAAAATTTCGCCAAATTTCTAGGTTGAAATGCTGGCAACTTGACAATTGCAAATAGAAGTTCCGATTCATACAAGCAAAATGTTAATTTTCCGTTCACTGACTAAATAATTAGTATGTATACTTCATAGTCGAATCTTTGGTGCATAATAAATAGACAGCTGCAAAAAGTCGTAAGAATTTGTCAATTCCTTTCCACACTATACCGATTACACATATTTTTTTTGCTATTATTTGAGTTACTATGCTCCCAAAGTACATACAATATGTTAAATAATTGGACTAGTAGATTTTAAATACATGCACTTAAAAATTTTGATTTTTATTCCTTGCAAATGACCTTTTTGTCATGAGTAGAGATATCAAAATTTGTATTCAAAAGGGGAGAGTAATATTTCAATCAAAGAATACGTTTCACATCGAGGCATTATTTTTCATTCCTCTAACTTTAAATTTGCAACAAAATGGTAATATTTAATAAATGCAGTATATCTTTATGCATGACATGAATACATACACATTTTGCAAGTATTTTTGACGCAATCACAATTTTTAAACTGGTTTATTTTGAAATATGGAAGGGATTTGTTGCCTGTTTAGTTTGATAAGTACAATCTAGGCATATCAGTTTCGCCACTTCAAGTTTGAAATAGAAAGAACAGTGTAAAAATCTTACCTGGTCTGGTACTAATGAGATTCGAAGGTGACAGGGTTGAATTTCCAAAGTAACGTGTCGAGTTGGAATAACTGTGTTGAGACTGGCCATCAGCTATGGATCGAGCTTTTGTTCCATACTGGTTTCCTTGGGAGCGCATATCGTCAATGCAGGAAACACGAGTTATCGAACCTGCAATACACGAACACGCAATCCAAGATTCGATCGTAGAATCCAATCAGTCATTTAAATTACAGATAAAGTTTAGAAAGATTGTTACACGAGGACATTCGCCTTTCTGCATATTATATTCACACTCATTTTGCACTTAAGGGGGTCTTCTACCTTGTGGCTTCGTTTTTGACCCTGCTTTTCGAGTATGAATTATAGGAAAACCAATAATGCAATTAAGGTGCAGTTTTTTGCATTTAAATAAGTCATTTTTATATTATTCACACGAATTTCACTGAAATTTTGACTGTCCTCGATTTGACCTTGAAATGCTCCCGATTGAAAAACGCATATTTGAACGGTTGACACGATTCAGCTTATGAAAGTCGTCAGAATCCAAAAAATCAAAATGATTTGGTTTTTTGATATCCTTGGCTATCGTTTGACAGATGGAATTTGTAGGAATCGAAATTTTCACAAAGTAGTCGACATTTTATATAAAATTTTATCATAATTCCATGTTTTCAGAGTCAAAAACAGCTGTAGAAATTGTTAAAATAAAAAATTTCTTAAAAGCATCTGTCAAACGATAGCCAAGGGTATCGAAAAACTAAATCCATTTGATTTTTTTGTTTCTGGCGACTTTCATTTGCTGAATCGTGTCAACCGTTTTAAAATACATTTTTTGCACGGAGACACTTCAAGGTCAAATCAGAAACAGTCAAAATTTCAGAAAATGTATTGAAACAGAAAAATGTATGTAAATAGTCTAAAAATGAATAAATCAAATGCAGAAAACCGCGACTTGATAGCATTATTGGTTTCCCTACAACTTATCCTCGAGAAAAAGTATCAAAAACGATGCCACAAGGTAGAAGACCCCCTTAAAGCAGTGACATCTTCATAATTTCTTTTGTTACGAAATCATTATTTCGGCAAATATTTTACATATAAGATTTGCCAAACAGACACTCGCTTCATGATCAGCAGCAGAGAAAAACCATAAAAAGCATGTGCATCTTGCAAAAACTTCAGGTTACCAAGTGTTTGGGGAAAAAAGTTGAATTAAATTAATTTCCCAAATCTAACGCAAGATCTGTTATGAGCATGCCAGAAAACTATGAAAAGCATATGCATTTTCCAAACAATCTAATTTTTGTACATAATCATTTCAAGTAATAGTTGATAAAAATGAATGTTATGATCATGAATATATCATACCAAATTCATGATCATCAGTCCAGAAAATTACAGACAGCGCATTTATCTTTCTTAAACTCAAATTGTGCAAATATTTGTTGAAAATAAGGTTCAAATAAATAAATTTTCTGAATATAATGCCAGATTCGTAATTAGCCTACCAAACAATCATAGAAACCATTCGAGTTTTTTGCAAATAATTAAAGTTTAATTCAAAATTTGTGAAAAAAAAAAAAATATTTCAAAACATTAGTTTTGAAAATATGTGTCGTGAAACGACAAAAGGGACCTACGGACCAAAACCGGTTGGGCACAGTATCCGACTCTATAGCATTAAAAAGTAAGCCAAAACGAGTTTGGTTCTTATGTCCCTTTTGTCGTTCCATGCCACATATAATTCCAAATTTATCATCAGGAATCCTGAAAACCATGGGAAGGATATGCATCTTGCAGAAATATCAATTTTACAAGTATCTATTAGGAAAAAAGTTCCAACAAATTACTAACACAAAAAAGCATCAAGTATTGAATAGAACTTGCGACGAAAAGAAGCGCTGGGCGTGTATGCGCATCTGGTGTTGAATTTTAATTCTCTCAACTAGTTCTAGCGCATAGAGAGTTTTAATACTAAACGATGTGTTTCAGTAAAGAACTAGTTAAGTGAAGATTGAAAGTCTGTAGAACTGCGTATTATTTAAGAGACAGTTAAGACAGACGCAGATGAACCCGTAACTCCATCAAGCTAGAGCCAGAGTTAAGATGTAGCGATGCAAGAATAAAGTTACACTTGAGAGTAGTTTAGAGTAAAGACTTCTACAAGAGCTAGTTAAGAGACAACTGCGCTGCTTATGGATATTCCACAAGCCATCTTTTACACATATTTCCATTGACGAGATGTATAGAAGCGACACGCGATGAAATCTTGGATAAAATGTCCAAATCATCGAGAAGGATGAACATTCTTCTATGATTTGCACATGAGGACATTCACATAATTTTCTTACATATTATTGAATAAATTAAAAAAATATTATTGGGGAACTAGTTTGTTCAAGTTAGATTGAAAAAAAATCAATACAACATAAAAGATGTATAGAAAAAACATAGAATACCTATATTAAATAATTTGTAACAGCTTCAGGAACCCCCCCCCCCCGAAAAATTTTTCTGGGTACGCGTCTGTTATTAGCACTTGAATTTTTTCGTAAGTACTACGTTTCTTAAGATGCTATAAAAAGCTTCTGAGGAAACAATTGTTTAAGTTTTATTGCAAGAAAGATTTCGTTTATTGAGCTTTCATATTCGATCGTATGAATTCATAATCTTCCAAATTCCTGTCGTATAATAGGTGAGCTTTAAAATATTGTTAAGTTTGGTATCAAAATTTGCAACTTTTCAGTTTTTACTGATGCTCCAGTGAGATTCTCATATTATTTGATTTTGGTTTTTGAAATTTCAAGAAATAAGAAAAACAGTATTTTGAATATTCTATACGTTCAAACTATTGCAATGAGCACTTTCTAAATTTGAATCGTGAGAATTTCGCAGATTTTTCCAGTGCATCACAAAATCACTGATTTTTCAATGCTCAACGCTAAAAGATCAGTGGAAAGTAACGACTTCACTGGCTCAATCAGTAGATGCAACTCATGCAACTATCCCATTGACCAAATCACTAACATGACCACTAATAAAGATAGTAGGATTCCACTGATAATCCGTGAACTCGCACTGATTCATATACCAAAAGTCCTTGCTTATTTGCAATGTATGGAACAGATCCATTCCGTGATTTAGTTTACTGAAAAATTTGTCATTTTCCATTGAAATAACAAATTACGCATTGATATTATCTACAAGATGATAGATTCAGAATTGAAGAGTACCATACAATTCAATGGAAAGATTTCTCAATCACTGTTTCAATCAAATAAATTTTCACTGATTTAAACAGTGTAATCTCGCTGTTTCAAATAGCACCTTTAAATTTCATTGATGCAATCAAATGAATTGTGACTAATTCTAATCGTGGCTTCATTATTATGGATTCAATAAGTAAGATGTCACTCATCATCAGTAAACAGATTTTTACTTTTGTAGTCAGTAGGATCTCACTGAAAATCAGTAGATTGTCGCTGATTCAGATGCGAAGTAAATTTCCAGTAAAATAAAAAATTTTTTGTTGAAATTATTTGGAAAATGATAGATTTATGGTTACATACTACCAAAAAATTCTATAGAAATATTTTTGTATCTGTTTCAATCTAATTAATTCATACTGATTTAACTAGTGCTTGCTCACCGTTTCAAAAAGCGCCTATGAATTTTACTGATTCGATCGAATGAATCAACGCTGATCTTAACAGTAACATCCTACTTTAATATCATTAATTCAATTAGTGAAATCCCACTGATTCTTAGTAAACGGATTTTTCATTTTTGTGATCAGTAGGATCATACTGGAAATCAGTAGATTCTTACTGATTCAGAATGAAGAGAAACTGCTTATTTATCATTTTCTAATGATTATATATTGACATTGTCCAGATAATAAAGATTTAGAGTTAAAAACTACAATGAAATTCAATGAAAAAATTCCTTAATCATTACTACGATCAAATAAATCTTCACTGATTTCAATAGCGTAATCTCATTGTTTCAAACACAACCTTGGAATTTCTTTAATGAAATCGAATAAATTGTCACTAACTTTAACATCAAGATCTCACTGATTTGAATGGTGACTTCAATATTACTGATTCAACCAGTCATACCCCACTTATTCTCAGTAAACGGATTTTTGCTTTTGGAGTTGGTAGGATTCAACTGAAAATCAGTGCATTTTCACTGAATCAGATGAAAAGAAGAACTTATAATTTGTAGCTTTTGGAAGAAATCCATTTTGTGATTTAGTTCACTGAAAAATCTGTCATTTTCCAGTGGGATAAAAAATTGTATATTGACATTGTTTAGAAAGCGATAGATCCAGAGTTAAAGAATGCCGAAAATTTAATGGAAATATTTAGTAATAAGTGTTTTGATCAAACAAATTTATACTCATTTTCCCTGTGTAAGCTCACTGTTTTAAACTTACTGACTCAATCAATTATATTATGACTGATTTTAACAGTGAAATCTCGCTGATTGAAATCGCGGCTTTAATATTACGAATTCAATCAGTGAAATCACACTGAAAATCAGTGTCTATAAATTATGGATTCAGAATGAATAAGTACTTAAAAATTCAATGGGAAAATTTCGTATTCACTGTTTCAATGAAATAAATTGTCTTTTATTTTAGCATTTAGATCTCACTGATTCATATAGTGGCATCAACATTACGAGTTCAATCAGTCAGATCCCACTAATTCTCATTAAAAGACTTTTATTAGTAGAATCCCATTAAAAATCAGTGTATACACACTGATTCAGTGTTAGAGAGCATAAAAACGTAAATTACTATTTATGATATTTACCTTGCCGATCAATTGGAAAAATCCTGGGCCTCGGTATGCTTCTACTACTATAAGCGGACACTTGATCCCACTCTTTTTGCGTATTGTAAGCACTGAGAGTCGCCATTGAGGAAATAGGTCCTCCTGGGCTCGGTGTCTGGCCCACGGTTGAGCAGCAATTCACGGGCAGGCCCGAAATTGGTCCTCCCATTTTCGTTTGCTCCATGTTGTGGAGCGTATGAAGTTTTCTTGCTTTTCGCCTGTTGGCCACTATGAAGATGATCAATGCGGCTAAAATCGTAGCGCAAATCGCTGCGCTTGCGGCAATCGTTATTTTGTCCATGTTTGAGGTCGAATTCTCGGTTCGCACCTCTCGACATTGGTTGAAGGGAACATTGGCCGGGGTAAGGTTCGTTTCGTCCAACGTAACCACGCACACGATTATGCATTCCTGTAACATAAAATGCAAAGAGGAGCTATGATATTCTGTGACTTAGGGTATACACATACTGAGAATGGTTATGAACGGTGGAATGATAAACGGTTCATCATCACACTGAGAAGTGGAAATTGTCACGATGACAATACGTTTTCGATTTATATTCGATACCTGACATGAGATTACATCTGTCTGTTACAAGAATATGTATTTGCATCAGAACGAAATCATATTTTCTTGTCAAATATCAGCACGTATGCTTCTGAGGAACAATACGGACTCTCATGGTAACGACAAGTACGCTCACCACAGTGTTGCGGATCCCTCTGACAAATATACAGCATATTTATCATGACAATACGCAATCCAGAATACACCTAGCTGAAAGAATCCAATTAGTCTGACCATTTGAAATTGCCGATCTGCCCGATTTTTCTAATAGCCAATGAGACTGAATATTGAATTTTTCAAATGGTCCGACCAATAGGCAAACTTGATGTTCAGTCCGATTGGCAATTATAATTGTCGAGCCAATTGGCAAAATGCCAATTAGCCAATTAGTTTTGTCAGTTGGTCGGGCTATTGGCAAAACCAATTGGATTTTTTCAGCTGGGACGCGTATTGTCCTAGTAGGTATATGATATCGTTCTTCGCAGAATCTTATACGCGTATGCTTGCGAGCGTATTGTCACGTGAGGTATTACTAACTCTTACATGAACTTTATTGTACTGTAACTCCGAGGAGCCATAACCTTCCATAGTCAACCTTGTATCGTTCTCTCAAGGATACACAATGATCTTTACAGTAATGGAAAGATAAAAGAAAGACTTTCATTGTGGTAATGCAGTGTATTGTCAAAGAATATCGTCGTCACAACGATATTAACTTTTCAGTGCAGTAAAGTTTGTCAACTCACCTGCGAAGGCACGTTCTTTATCCTGAACTCGTTCTCGTTGCTCTCAAGCGGTGGTCCTTGCTTGAAACTCGAATCCCCGAACAATCTGTAGATGACCCTGTAGCCTAAGTTGTTGTTCGAAGACTCCGTGTCCCAATTGATGACGACGGAATTGTCTTGTCTCAAAGCATCCTTGACGATGATCTCTCGGTCAGCGGAAGATTTGACCTTGTAGATCGGTGGTGCGATGACCAAAGGCGGTTTTGGACGGTGCGCGTTTTCAACGTCTTGGTTGAACTTGCTGGCAGGCGGTGAAGTTGGGGTTGTTCTCGTGACGAAAACATTGCCGGTTCTTGGGGTTGGTCGCGAGGAGGTTGTCGTCATCATCGTCGTCGATGGTGTGTTGTGTATTGATGGAATCGACGCGTGCTGGTGTTGCTGGGGAGGAACAAATTTCTTTTTGTTAGCGACGGTGGATGTCGAGAAAGATGATGATGATAAGGCGGTGGATGACGTGCTGACGCTCGTCATGTTTACGGCGACGCTTGCCGCTGTCGTACTTGATGCACTTGAAGATTGCGTGGTTGGTAAAAGGTGATCCACGACACCGCTTACGGGGCCCATAATTAGCTTGGTGTCGACGCTTTCCACGGTGCCGATCCCGATTACGTCCGGGGATTTTTCGCAGCTCAATTCTGTAGCCGAAGCAAGTCAGGAAGTCAGGACAATGTTTGGTTATTTCGATCTCAAAGGATTTTGGAGTGGTTCGCGTATTGTATTAATTGGAATTGTTATTGACCTTAGTTTTAGATGGTGACGAATGATATCTAGAATATTTAAAAATTGTTTACAGAACTCTTGTTTATTTGAAGTTTTGAATATTTTCAATCTTGGATAAAAAGATTTCAAAGTTCGTTGCATAGGAATATGGTCTTTCCGAATCTAGAAAACTAGGGAATTTCGGATATTCAATCATGTAAATTTTCAAGGAATTATAGATTCATTCAATACAATTGCGATTATCAGAGGCAAATAGAACTAATTTGTGAAAATTAGTATCAAGAAATGTCGATCTCTAACGATCATTTTATGTATAACTTTTGAACATCAATTGAAAAGCTGAGAGGAAAAATTGGAAAGTAAAGAACATAGATGTAAAAACCCATGTTTTTTGTCTCTAATAGTCTGGTTTTTATTCTCAGCGTCTCAATTGTTGTAATTGTCCAGAATCTTAAGAATTACCATGTGTAAAAAATAAACAAATAATTATTAGTTAAAAAAGAAAAACTTTTCTTTCAATATATTCTTCATCATTTATTCATTCTTTATTCTTTTCCCTCAATATATTGCCATTTCGTTTCAGCATTACGTAGATAAAAATTTTTCAAATTTTTTTTCTTTTATATTATCTTAAAGGGGGAATACCAATTAAATAAAAAAAAAAAGGTCACTTGACTTTAGGCGTGGATAGAGAAAAAACTATTATTACTCGTAATGTAAAATTTCGTATGTGGGTTGTGTGTAATATTTACTAACAATACAAAAAAAAAACTTTCGCAAAATTCGCATCCACTTTCTAGTTAGACTCGCGAAAAAAAGAGTACCGCAAGTCACGGTGTGACAAATTGCAAATCAACGGTTCAACCAATTCGCATAATTTTTTTTGCCAATTACAGAGAAAACAAATATGCTGACCTTAAAGAACGATTTTTTTTGCAAAAATTGCATTGTTTTTGCGCATACAAGTTCGCAAATCGAAAAAAAAACAATTAGTAAAATAATTTTTTATGTTTATTAATAAAAAAAATTTTATGTGCAAAATCTGAAAACGTCAAGGGCGAGTAAATTTCATAACCGAACTATTTTATTCACACTTTTTTGCTAAAGAAAAATTTCCTGAGGCCCTATCTGTCCTACCGCAAATTTGCAGACTCTTTTTGTGCACCTAGTTGCACTCGTTTTTTGCATCTCATTGGTATTCCCCCCTTAATACATAAAGGAGAATTTTAAAAAAGAAATTGCAGTCAATAAATCTCAAATACACATCTGATTTTTCCCATTAAAAATATTCTTTTTATTTTCTTTTCCTTTCTTTTTGAAAAAAAACAAAGTTTATAAAATACAAATGTAAGTTTACTGGCAGTTATTGAGATTTTCTAAATTTCAAGTCGTTACGTTAATTCCGGACTGAGTAGAAAAGTCAGATCACGAGAAATTCGAACATTCATTTCATTTAAAACAACTTTTTCCGTAATTTACCATATTTGGCTTTCGATATTTCTGTATCCGTCTGTTAATTTTGTTTTTATAATTTTTTATAGAAATCATTTCTGCAGTGTTTATTTCAAAATCATTCTTATGTTCAAAAAAATAAAAAACAATTTATGAAAAAATTGTAAATGGCTCTCTTATATAATACTTAAATGAATTAATAGTTACTGTTTCCAATTTTTCAAAAATAATAATTACATTGAGTAGGTATTTCAAAAAGCAATATGTAATAGTAAAAGTATATTGACTGGAAAATACTTGAAGATAATAACTATCCATAGAAATGCCATAAAAATTTATAACATGTATTTCTAAAGATGATAAATAAGTAATTTAAGAATTAAAATTAAAATATTACGACTCAGTATGTATAGGTGAAACAAAAAGCAAATTCTAGACGAAGATTAAATCACACGAGAAAAATATTAGTAGACGTTTTAAAAATTAATATATACGGTAGTCGTAGTAATAATCAGGATCCTAATTATTATGAAAAAATTAACAGAATCATACGCAAAAATTGAACACAATTTATAATAAAATGTGAAGAAATTCGTACTTAGTGAAATAAACTCTTTTGACTTTGAAGTTTGAAGAATATCATTCACTCGAAATCAACGGCTGTATCATCGTAATTTTAGTTTTCTATTTGACTTTACCTCTAAATCAAAAGAAACGTTTTCGAATAATAAAATAAGATATATTTGAGATTAATTCTTCTTGGAATTTCAAATCTTTGACGTAACAGAAGTTGGAACAATGGAAAATTTTATGGAATTTTTATATATTAATTGTTTTTTATATATATTGTAATTTTGTCGATTTTCTATGAAAACTAAAATTGATTGCCAAAAGCTAGAAATAAAAAAAAATTTCATACTTTGTTACTCATTAAGTTACTTTTGCTCAGATTTCACGACAGTAACTATTATGAACATTGCATATTACTGAAAAAAATTTTACTTCTCCGATAATTTTTTCATGGAAATGAAAAAGCTTTCAAGGGTGAGGTCAAATTTGTCATAAAACAAGATATATACCAATAAATTATATGTATCCGTACCTTCAGGGTTGATGTTATTAAAATTGCGACTCTGGAAACGCGGGGGATTGCCGCAGTATTGTGGCTTACGCTCTCGGCTCGTCACTTGGAGATCAAAGTTACGAATCCAGTCGACGATCCAGCGTAACTTACAATCGCAAACGAGAAAGCGACCGCCCAAGCTCAATCCACGCAAAGTACCGTTAAGCCGTTGGAAAACTTGCTCAGATACCGTGGATAAGGGGTTGCCATCGATGGCTAGTAAAGTTATCGATGGATTACTTTGGAATGCATTTGTCGGCAATTCGGTTATGAGATTAAACCCGATATCTAGCACCTGAAACAGCGCGAAATTCAAGGTCTCACATCAAGATTTATACGACTCGATTATAAGTGGCATTAAAGGTGTATAGCGGGATGAAAAGAATACGAATCTAAACTCTTTAATATGCTCGGATCAAACGAGAAACGAAAATTGGTCCCAGCTGAAAAAAACCATTGGCACATTGGCAAATTGCCAATTTGCCGATAAATATGAAATTTATTTATTATAGAATTATTAAGCAATTATATATCTTTATCATTCTTGCTAGAATTGGAAAAATTCTGCCTAAAATCATTATTATATCGTGACACGACATCGCATTCCCGCAGAAACGAATCACCATTCATTATACTTAATGAATCAGTGCTAAACTTGTAAAATGAGAAAAAAAAATTGACTTCCATCTCGTGGATCTCGCAGTAACTACTGGTATAGCGCGGAATATTCAAATTTGAGGGCGACATATTTAAAAATCCGGCGCCATACCAGTAGTTACTGCGAGACCCACAAGATGGAAGTCAATTTTTTTTCTCATTTTACAAGTTTAGCACTGATACATTAAGTATAATGCATAGTTGTTCGTATCGGCGGGAACGCGATGTCGATTCACATGAAATTGGTCGTATGAAATTGGGCCGAATTTTCTCAATTCCACTGAGGGTGGGAAAATCAAATATGTAATTACATAATTAATCTATAATGACGAAATTCACATTTATTGGCAAAACGAATTGGCAAATTGGCATTCTGCTATTTGGTCCGACCATTTAGAATTGCCAATTGGCCCGACGATTGTGATTGCCAATCGGACACTACATTAAGTTTGTCAATTGGTCGGACCATCGTCGGGCCAATTGGCAATTCCAAATGGTCGGACCATCGTCGGGCCAATTGGCAATTCCAAATGGTCGGACCAATTGGCAAAATGCCAATTTGCCAATTGGTCGGGCTATTGGAAAAACCAATTGGATTTTTTCAACTGGAGGGTAATTAAAAAAAACTCTTTTTTATTTATATGGAAACGCCTTGATTAATAAACGGTATATTATACACCTCTAGAAAAAAAATTCTGTTAAAATTTGAGCTCAAACTGGCAGTGTTTTAGAGGTCACTTGAAACCATTGTTTATTTTTAGCATGTCGCAAAAAATGGATGCGAATATTTTAGTGCAATCTGCATGAAAATTGCTGAAATTTTTTGAGTAACTTCTAATGAATGATACATATCATTTAAAGCTTTTTGATAAATCGTTGCTTAAATTTTATATCAATTTTTTGGTTAACGAAAATTGGAGTATAAACAAGCAATAAAGGCAGTTGTTTCAGATGTTGAATAATCTATAGAAAAATCTAGTATATGTCCAGGAACACATACAAAACCATGACAATGTGCAATCTTATTGGTAAATATTGTTAAAACAGTAATGAAAAATATTTTGCATTTCATTAGCCATTTAGACCGGATACTAGGAATTATTTATCGTATATCGAGATTTGAAAAATATTTGTGACCAATAAATGTACGAAGATAGCACAGAATTCGAATTTGTCTGTTAGATTAACTTTGACGATTTGAAAACAAGGCTTGAAAAAAAAGGATATCAAAGCGTTTACTAGATGTTTTCTTGCTTATGAACAATTTTTTTCAAAGAATGTATGAATTACGTATTTGGATTAAAAAAAATAACTAATTTTTTCTATCACATACTATGTCGGTATGAACAATTTTGTTAGCAAAAGTTGTTACTTCTTTTACTCAATAAATGGATGCAAATGTCTCGTTGTGAGGAACCATATATTTTTTTCCAAAGTCAATTTTATCACATAATTATTTGTTGTACGAATCATCGAATAATATTTACTGATTATGCATACATAGTTGAATCTTACTATAGTTGTATATTCAAGTGAATTGTATTTTTATCAAACTAAAATTACTTTAATTATTTATAGTAGGCAATTTGAATAAATTGCAAATAAAGAAACATGAACAATATTGTTTGGTACCTTTTTAACTTTTTTAATTGTTCTGAGATTGATAATAGTAGACATATTTAAATACTGTCAAGGTGTCTTAAGTATTTTCATAATCATCAAACAAACGTTTTTATTTACCAGTTTTGTTCATAAAATTCTTTCCAATGTTTACTCGAAATTATTCTGTGAAATTTAAGAAGTAATTATTTTTGCAAAGATTATAATGCAGGTCGAATAAACACTGATAAAAAGAGTCTTAGTTATACTGAATTGATATGTACGACGCATACATTTTATCAATCCCTTAGAATATTCGATCGGAATAGCTGATTAATTTTTTAACGATTATTACCGATGATTTGCATGTGTTCCTAGACACATGCTAGGTTTTTGGATGGATTATTCAACATCTTGTTTGTCATCCAATAATCATTTATTAAAAATGAATTATAAAATTATAGCAGTGATCATTCAAAAAGCTTTAAACAGTGACATGCAGTGAAACTACTCACAAATTTTCTCTCAAAAAAATTTTTCCTCGAGTAACCTTGATCTGCGAATTCGTGAAAATTGAAAAAAGTGTGCTTGGAAATCATGAAAATAGTTGGTGACTTTCGAAACATTAGGAATTTTCGCCCAAAGTATAAATTAATTGATAGTTGAATAAATCAATAAATGGATTCCCAGGCATTATGAGAATTTTGGCAAATTTTGAAGGACTAATTGTTTTTAGAAAAGCTGTTTAAAAAATAGAATTTCCACGAGGTGGTTCACAGAAGAAAATGTCTGAAATTTCAGAAAATTGTTTGGAAAATAATTTATCAATGTTGTTCTATGGGACTTATATAAAAGTTTTCATATAGCTTGGTTATTCAGTGAAAATTCTCAATGAATCTTCAAATTGAAGGAAATTGCTTCGAGTATAAGAAAAAAATGATACAAGTCTAAAAATAAATGTAGTGACCCTCCGCTTTTCAAATCAATACATCAGTAAACCCAGTCTCTCGACTCAAAATTTCCAAGTACACGAATTCTTCCTTATTTAAAGCCTCCTTTTATTCATTCATTACATTTCTCTAGATTTCGACCTTCGTCTGAGGTCCTCATCAGGAGTCTACAATTTTCAAAAATAACAACTTGTAAAGTTATAAAGTCAGGTAACAAAAATCAGGAGAAAAAGCACTTACAAAGTCGCCGTTACATAATTTAAAAACCGGTCTATTATAATATATTGTAAATATATATAAATTATGTAACGGCGATTTTGTCAGTGTTTTTACTCCTGATTTTTGTTTGTTCAGATTACGGATGGATTTATTGCTTTATTACTAGTTGTAATTTTTGAAAATAGTAGCCCGAGTCGAAATTAGAATCAAACTTTGAACGAAATAAATCAAGGATATTTCGGTTCTCATCAGTTCAAACCAAGCTCATTTTCAACCAACTTTACATCATAAACATGGCAGTTATTAACGATTTTACGGATTTTACGCCTAAACTAGGTTTTATCTTGAACCTCATTTATACCATTTATAACCAACAGCGGCGAAAAATCTGCCACATTGCGCATGTGCGATCTGGGCATGAAATACATGGCCAACTTCAACATTCTCAAAATGATACAAGCTCTAGTAACGCAAAATATGATAAAAATATGCCATTCGTATTCTCAATAATATTCGTTTTTCCAGTTTTCCTCATAAGGACATTAATCAAGAGTAAGTAATAAAAAAAACATTTCCGACAAATAATTGAAAATTGGCAATAACTTAATTAACTCACCATCGATCGTGAGGATTTCCGCCTGAAAATGCTTGGTTTTCCAAATTATCTACTAAATGAAAACATTTTTTTTCGGCCCATTTTTCAAACTTTTAATGAACTTTCAATACTCGAAAACAATTTTTTACGCGTATTGACATTTGACATACAAAATGGAAATCGAAACAAAAAATAAAAGACGATCTGGGTCGGAAATGCGCCAGAATTCAAAAAGCCGTGAAAATATAAGTACAGCAGATTGCGGCAGGCATTAAATTGTATTATAAATATAAATTTACTTTCACTTTGAATATAAATGATTTTGAATTATATTTCTTTGATATATTAGAAATAAATTTAATTTGATCAGAATGAATTTTCTTCTCTTGTCAGCATACAATTTTCGTCACAGCGTCAGAAAAGAAAATTTCGGAGAAGTTCGTTCAACAAGAAATCTATTTATCTCTATTGTTTTCAAATTTTTAGAAAAATAAATTATGCGTTTTTTTCAAAGCGTAGATTTTACATTCAAGGAGCTCCCAGTTGACATTAAATATTCCGAAATGTTTCTGAATTGTTTTTAAATGTTTAAGAAATATTCCTGAAATATTACGTGCTGAAAGGGCTGTTCATCAATAAAATAAACCGATTTTCAGGATTTCTTGATACCTCCCTTTCCTATCTCAATGTCAGAAGCTGTCGAGTCAGTTAGACCCCCATTCTTAAGATGGAGGGATCACAGAATCCCTAATATAATCGATGAAAATTGACGATATTGTATTCTTTAGAATATCGGCTAATCAAACAAGATTGAATAAACTTTTGTACATTGTACAATGTAATAATATTCGCGTATACATTTAAAATAGCAATAAAAATGTTAATTCTTGATATTCAGTGATAATTAGCAAACGCAAGTAATATGATGAATTTTTTCGACTTAGAGGAAAAGAAAATTATCATTCAATATAGTCTTTTCAATAATCGAATTTTTCGAGTTGTTTATTCAATTCAAAACAGAGAGTCATGAAAGTTTGCCATCGTTTTTCTCAGGTTCAATTTGGTTGTACTTTTGATCTTGATTTCAAATGCGTAGGTTAAAATAGTTGAAAAACCACTCCCGAGGATTATTGCGTGCTATCTCATATTTCAAAGGTCATAAAGGTTTGAAATCCGATCTAATAGGTTCAAGTTGGTTATAATTCTGATTCTTATTCCGACTCGGGAGACTCCTGATGAGGACTTTAGACGAAGGTCGAAAGTTAGAAAAATGTAATGAATGAATAAAAGAAGGCTTTGAATAAGGAAGAATTCGTTAATTTAGAAATTTGGCTCAAAGTGACTGGATTTACTGAAGTAAAACTAAAAATTTCCAATATCTCCGTTTAGAAACTATGAACGGTTTTCCAAAAGGATTCCACCGCCTGTAACTACGCGCAGAAACGCGCGTTACGAGAATCACGGAAAATCCCGTGTAAAGCAATGATCGCGATCATGTATTCCTCGGCGTATCTGCACATATTGCGTGGATAATTGCCTGATGAAACAATGGAGGCCGGAATACGCACTTTTAAATCGCTTATGCTGTTGATGGCGCTGGTCGGGAACTCGGCAATTAAGTTATTCAAGAGACTGAGGGAGCTCAGGGTCTTGGTGACCCCGTGAAAGGCGTCGGGGCCGATGACTTGTATCAAGTTCCTCTCCAAATTGAGGCCCGTCAAGGAATCGAGGCCCTCGAAACCCTTGTGGCCGCCCCCGGCGTCGGGGCCGGGCAATTCGCGAATACTGTTCTGCGACAAGTCGAGGAAGGCCAAGGTCTTGAGGCCACGCAGGGCCTCGGGCACCCTCTTCTGCCGCGTGCCCTTGAGGTTCAAATTCTTCAGCGTGGACTCGAGTCCCCGGAAGGCCCCGGGCGCCAAGGTGACCTCGTTGTCGGAGAGCTTGAGAGTGACTAGTTTGAGGCCGACAAACGCGTCGTCGTTGACTATGACGATTTTGTTGATCGACAGATCCAAAATCGCGAGGCTCCTGAGGGACTTGAGCGCGTCGCTCGGTATCTCGCCGAGTTGGTTGTCCTTCAGGTTGAGGCTCCTCAGGCTGGCCTCCTGGCCCTTGAAGGCGTCCTTCTCGACGTGGCTTATTTTGCAACTCGACAATTGAAGGTTGTGGATGGAGAGGCCCGAGAGCGGCGAAGCCTTCTCGATGCTCCCGATGGTGCTGTTGTTGACGTACAGAAGGTCAATGGGCACGCTGGAAGAGGAGTGGGCCCGCACGGCCTCGAGCAGCTGGCCGTAATCGACGACGTCGCATTGCACCGACAGTTCGCGGCCGAGGTTGTAGTCGCAGATGCAGGAATTCTCGAGCTCGGGCACGCTGCTCGACCACGGGCATTGCGGGGTCCCCAGGACCGATGTCTCTAGCGTGAGCAGCAACATCACCAACAACGGCCGGCCAGTCGTCTTCAGCAGCAGCCTTTGAAAGCGGCCGATGCCTGCACCTGGGAACGGAAGGAAATAATAGATTAGTCCTCGTCGGAAGCGGCTGCCATTATAGGCTTCTGCCGCTTGCTTTATTATCACGCGACTGTATCGCTGCGAGAAAGCAAGAAAATAAGAATAAGGTACCGTTCTCCATCGCGAGTCAATGGCCGCGCTGACGTATCGTGGCGGCGGGGCCCTATACAAATGTTGCAAGCGCGTGCAATATCCGATGATGCCGACGTCGAGCCAATCTACCGTGATTCGCCCGACGTGCCAATAAGCTTTTCGGTATGCCGTTACAACAACTTCGGCTTCCTCTTGTTCTTTTGCGCACAGCGTTCTTTGCCGAGCCGCTTTTTTATTTGCTTTTTCTCACCGTTCGCTACTTTTGATTGTCACTTACTGGCGGAGATAAAACTTTGCGTTGCGCGGAGAAACCGCTGCGGTTTCGCGTTTTATTATAGAGTCGAGTATTAGGCTACGTGATAAAATGTTTTGTTGTGTTTTATGTAGGAAAATAGTGTTGAGTTGAAGGGGGCAGTGGGGGTGGCGATGAAGGCAATAATTTTCATCGTCCTTAAGTCTGAGAAAAATCTCTGATTTTATCCAATGTTTAAATTTTACATGGGAAGTTTTCTCTATGTTCATTTGAATTATGTATCATACTTTATTTCAATGAATTTTAGGGTCCTAACAGCAGAATAAGGTATAATTCGGTAAATTCATAATTTACACGGAGAGAAATTTATTGATGTCGCATTCACAAATATAGATTCTGCGTCAATAAAAAAGTGATAATCCTGGCGTATCGATAAAAATGGATGTGACGTCCATATAGGTTTGATATTCAACTGTTGTTAACATAGCTATTGTTCTATTTGTAATGTCCATATAATGGACATGACATCAATTAATGCTGTGTCAATGCCATAATGTTAGAGGATCATCTCAATTTTGAAGACATACAAATTATGTTTGTTCATGGATCAAATGTGAATGTATATTATATCAAATGTGGCGACATCAATTTTGACATTGATATGTCATCTGAAGCATTTCTCTCCGTGTATGAATGAGAATTTTAGGACTTTCGATTTCTGGATATCTTATTCTATAATGATGAATCACAATTCAGGATTTCACATTATATTACGCAGTTGAAAAAATTTGACAACGTGATTTATGATTATTAATATTCAAATTTTAAATCATGAAACGGTTTATTTAGGAATGAATAATTCTAAGCTTATTTTATATTGATAAATAAATCCAAGATACAGCATTATAGGATTAAAGATTCCATAGCTCTGAATGGTAGAAACTGGGAGTTTATTATGTTTACCTTTGCTTATATTGTAACGAAACTTGGGATAAAATGTGACAAAATATTGTGCATATTGCATTTTTAATCATCAATAAAAAATGGACAATGATGAGGTGTGATTCATAGGAGTACTTTAAGTATCTAATTATCAGTCATTGACATTTAATTTCGTAAAATGATTGTTAGCTTGGAAAAATATTAATGTATTGAAAAGGGCCGCGATCTGTAGCCGAAAGCTAGATAAATAAAAATTGGACTATTGAAAATTGGCTCTGAGTGACCATTTTTTACAACATAAATAAAATTACAGAATGTTCAATTCTGTAATGTATTTTTTTACTCTAGTACGTAGAATTTTCAATGCGATTCACCGGGATTATTGAATTTCATACCCTTAGTTATTAGATTATAAAAATCTATAGTAAGGAGCAGAGTTAAAAGATTCCGATTTTTACAGTTTGGATTTCCACAGCTAAAGGATGCGGAATATATTTCTAGAATTCTCAATTATAAAAAAACATGAGTTTCATACTCTAAAATATCGTATTATGAACTAGTAATCTATGAGACATTTATTTAATCCTAGAACTTAAAATAGTTATGGAAATAAAAAATGCAAACTTGTTAATAGTAGAATAGAGATCGATAGATTTTTTAACTTCTAAATCAAATATTCTAGCTTCTCAAATTCTTTAGAGTTATACAATTATGATCCTAGAATTATGAATTTGATTGTATATGAAATTCTACATGTACATCTATACTATAAAGTATATAATTGATTGTTATTGATTTTTACAGAATGAATTTTTAGAATTAACCAATATTTCTAATCTGCTCAGTTCCAGAAAATGAGAATTTTGAATTCTACAAAATATATTTAGGAATTTCAAGTTCTGGATCAATAATTCATAAAATCTTGAAATGGAGAATAATTCATTCGAAAATAATATGTCCCAATAAAAATTTTTATCCAAAAACTTGTAACTTCAGGATTTACAAATTTTCAGATAAAATACTATGAAGTTTCAAATCGTAATACATTGCAGAGTTTTCAATTACGATACCTGTATTTTTTTATTCGATACTACAAGATCATGGAATTTGAAGCCCTAAATTATAAGATTTTAGAAATTTTTATTGTAGAGTACATATAAACTGAAGATTCCGAATTTTACAGCATGGATTCCCGAAATTCAAGAATGTAAAATATACATGTATCACTAGAATTCTAAATTCTAGAAAACAGAAACCTTAAATTCTACAAAATACTATTCTGGAACTCTAAGTTCAAGATCATTTCTCCATAGAATTTTTGGCTATTGAATATTAATGTCTCGAATCAAGAGTAACACAATAATTGAAGATAAGTGACTTGTAAATCTGATGATAGAAAATACAAAAATCATGAATTCAGGATAAGAGACTTTTAGATTTCTAAATGAAGGAAAATAAATTTCTATATGCCATATTCGACGTATAAAATCTCGAAAACTATGAATTGTTGTGTGACATTTGTTATCTCCCTCTCAAACAATTACGTGTGCTCGTTACTGCTTAGAGCATTATTATTGACATACTTATATATATTTCCGAGATGCTTCGATGGGAAAGTCAATGCCATTTTCAACAATGACATTCAAAATACACATTCACCGTACGGAAATGTGCAAAAACGTTTCATTTCTGAGTACGACTTGTTGTAATCTTTTTCAAAACAACCATTGTTAACACTTAAGTATGTTCTAAGAATGTACCGTATAATAGTCATGTTGTGGAATTTTGTACAATTCTCATGACCTTTATTTTTTGTTAAAATTTTCTGTTACTGAAACAAACATTTCAAGATTCTATAAGCTGAAAGTTTTGATAATGCGATACAGATCTATGGAATTATAGAGTTAAACTCTTTATTTTAAATTTTGAAAAAGCCTTCCATTTTTGCATGTAACATCTGCGAATTTCAGAATTCCTTTTTTGTTTGAATAAATGTGAACAATTTTTAAAGCCCTTGCAAAATTTGCTTATTCGATAAAGAAAAAAATAGATAATTAATTGATGTATTGATAGTATTTTCAAAATTCGTATCAAATTTTGATAGTATCGCTTCAAACTCGGAGTAAAAGTATTCTGAGTTCAAATACCGGTAAAATACGAATGTATTACTTTCCAATGATGTCACGTACACGAAGAGCGAGAGCCCATTCGAGACTTCGAAATGAATTAATCTCGTGCGTGAGTGGGTGTGATAAAATCGATTACAAGCGGAGGGAGGTTACATTAGCACACAATAAAAATACCTTGCAAAGTTGACTAATCTGCCCAGCAATCGCTGCCAACTTTTTCTTTTCATTCAGAATAATTTCATCAATAAATTACTCCCAACTGAAAAGTGTAAAGAAAAAAAGTCCGAAAAATTGTTCGATTCGAGCCTCACTCTTTTGTTTCTTGAGACACGTGATAAAAGTACAGAATAATGAATTCAATCCTGTCGACAAACACGGTCTTACATCACGAAACCTTGGTTATAACTCAAATTGCGAAACTTGGTCCGTGGGAAAAGCAGCTGCCATGTTGGAAAAAATTTCATAAAAAATGATCGAGATTTTTTATTTTACTGCTTCCATGATTTTTCATTAATTTATCGTATCGCGTTTCCGTGATAATGTCAATGTTTGGTATTCAGGGTCGTGAGTTGGAATTCTATTATAAGATAATGTACTGATTAGCAATAGGTATTTCAAACTTCCTACAATTTACGTGACTCAATTTTATTTCAGAAAACTGAACATTTGAAAGATAAAGTGCATGGGAGGCAATAATGTTAATTTAAATAGAAAGAAAAAGATTTAACATGGAATTTTTAAATTTAACTCGCTTTCATTAGACAATAATAAAATTTATCAATATTGAGAGAGATGAACGACGAAAATAGAGTGAGGAAATGTGGAAATCTTATACAGAATCCCGAAATATTCAATTCTAGTTTCTAAATGAGAGTTTTGAAAATACGAATTTCTAAGGTCATAACTAATATTAATTGAAGATAAATGTTTTTTTCATGTAAACATTGGTAAACATGAGAATAAAAAGAGAAGAAATCTATTGAGACAGAGGACTACTCAAAATTTAAACTCTTAACCAATAAACTTCAAAATTTGAGTCACTCGATGAGCTTAATGAAGGGCAACAACCAGAATTGAAAATAATTAAGTTGACAATGCAGTTACCTAAAAATAAAAAAATTACTTCATTACTTTTATTTATTACATATATTATTTCAGAATTTAGAATTCCAAAACCACAGCGCGTGATACATAAAAATAAGCAATAAAATATAGAAACATATTGGATATGAGAAACTCAACATTATTTGTTTTTGAACTCATATCTGTGACATTTACTTTTCGAGAGAAATGCAAATAAGGAGAGTGAAAATTTTTTACAAAGTGAGGAAATGTGGAAATCTTACTTCCAGTTCGGAAAGATTTAATTCCAATGATTAAATGTAAATTTCGAGGATACCAATTTCAAGGATTATGCCTTTTTTATGGACGAACCTGATAACTTAAGGAGTGAAAATTATGAAATAAAAAAAAGGCCACGAAAAAGAAGTTTGATTAAAGTAGCGACATTTTTTATTGACTTGATGAGAGTAAACTTTTTCGACGGGCAGCAAAAAAATTTGACTCTCACCAAGTTAACGAAAATTTCGCTACCTTAATGAAACTTTTTTCCGTTACTAATTTGTCGTTGGAAATCTCAAATACTCAAAGGACGAAAAGTGAAATTTCAGACATTTTAGATGATTAAAAACAACCAAAGTTGACCATGCATTAAGTCAAACATTAACAAATAATGTTATTTTTTCTATAAATTATTATTTCAAATTTAAAAATTACAAAACTACAGTTCGTGATGGAAAAAAAAATATAACAAAAGACATATAATAGAAATATTTAATTTCATGATTCGAAAATTTTTACTGTTCAACACAAATTTTGACATAAGTTACTTTTTTGAATAGACACAAATCAAAATTTGGAAAATTAAAATTAGAAGAAATGAGAAAATGTGGAAATTTCACTCTAAGTATAAATGGACTTATTTCCAATGATTAAATGTAAGTTTCGAGGATACGAATTTGTAGCATTATGGCTCTTTTATGAATGAACATTAACATTCAAAAAGAAAAATTATGAAATGAGGGAAAGGTTTATATGTAATTTAGAAATCTGAAGGACTTCAAATTTGAAAATTTGGGTTGATAAATGTTAATTGTGAAAGTTAGGTAGCCAAATCTCAAAAAAAAAGAGAATGAAAACAATTAAATTTGACTGTGTGATGACTGAAAAATTAACAAATTGAGTTATTTATTTTATTTATCATACACGTATGTAGTTTCAGAATCCAAAATTTTTAAACACAAAAAAATTACTGAAAATGTAACAAAAAATTATATATATAAATGAATTCATTAGTTTTATTACCTAGTGTAGATTTCAATAACAGTTACTGTTTTGGAGATGCAAAAAGAAAAATGAAAACTAGGCAAGATGATAAAATGAAAGAATCTCTCTCTAAATCTGAATCCCTTCAGTTTTCCTTCTAGTTTTATAATCTGAGTTTTAAGGATACAGATTTAAAAAATTAAAGTGTTTTCATTGATGAAGGTAAGAATTCAGAGAAAAAAAAATCATTCGTTCAAAAAGAGAACAATTGTTAGTTTGAAATTCCGAAGATATATTGCTTCTTATCTCTTTCTGAAAAAATTTGAAAACTATAAAACTTGACAGTTAATGGAAAGTTAACTGATTCAAAAGCTGGCAATACATACAATGCGTGTATAGAACTCATGATACCAAAATCTCAAACATCCATACATTTGGGATTCCAATAATGTGATATACAAATTTTGAAACCTAAAAAATCTTCAATATCAAAGTAACAAAATTTCAAAATTCAAGTACGTTATTTCTTTAACAGGAAAGTAACTGATCCCAAATAAATTCAAAATCCAAAAGTAGCGCAAATAAATATTTGCTTCTACTCTGAAATCATTGTAAATTAGTTATTTTGTTAAACTGATGAGCGATGAAAACCAATGAATCATCAATCCACGAATAATAAAAACAAAATTCAAAATTGAAAACACAAAAATATGTACTTAATTGCATGCCTATGTGACAACTGTGAGATTTTTGAATTTCGAAGCCAAAAAATCCACAGACTGCAACTATAAAAAAATATCGTCAGAGATCATTCGGTCTCTGACGATGAGATCCTTTTTGGAAGAATTTCATAAATGGGGATTAAGATTAATGTAATACATCTAAAGAAGGTCACGGTCAGTGACAGAAAGCTTGGAAAAAATATACACTTTGCAACATTTCCACTTGATGAGTTGATACGTTTCCACTTTTTTGACTCTGAGAAACCATTACACTTCTGAAGAAATATAAAAAAATATGTTCCTCGCAGCAAAATTATGTCTGCATATTTTGCGCCAATACTCGTTTCATACTAAAATTCCCTGGACATCCAATTGTAAAGAACTGGATGGAAAAGTCGAAAAATGCGAATTAGAGTAGTGAACGAAAATGGAAAAAGTGCCCGAGATTTCTCAACGGTCTTGAGTAACTCGCTACTTTCGTTTTATGTGATTTCCCGCGAAATAGCAACATTTTGAGAGAGATAAATATCTGTGTCTGGTGCACGATTGACACCTTAGTCATATTGCAAATAAGGAGAAAGGACGCACGACGTTTCGTCGGCTCAATTCAAAAGGCTCATGTGCTGGGAAGAATCGAGATACGAAATTTCAGAACGTTAACCTGCAGCATGTAGTTAGTATGTGGTGGTAGGTAGGGTAGCCCTGCTTATTCCGCTTGTGTTGTGTCAGAAACGACGGAATCTTGTGAAAGCTGGCTGTAATGCACCAACAACATGTATGCGGCCTGCGCAGAGCTATCTCGCACGCGCAATAATTATTCTTTTATACCCACAAATCTCACGGGCTTTGCAATTAAAATACGAGTTAATTATTTCGTAAGATCGGAGGTATTTACTTCTGGAATACTAGAATGATTTATCCGCGGTCTCTTTTGCACTCGAATGGTTTGAGGAAATTGCGCCATACTTTTTTTTCGAGTTAACCAGGTCTTCTGAATGTGAGACTTTTCCAGGGTTTGGAAGTAACGCGTTACTCTTAAACGTAACATATTTTACTGTAACGATAACGTAACGCGTTACATTAATTAACAAGTAACGATAACGGGAACGAGTCACTTTTTTTCGGAAACGAGTAACGAAAATCCCGTTATTTTACGTTACTTTTATCTATCCTAATAAGTTTTTAGCACAATTTAGAACTTTTTAAAAAGTGTTCTGAAACTGAGATCCTAGTAATTTTTGACTTCCTTATTTTGAGATATAGAACTCTTTATAAATCATTTTTAATGAAACTATGTGAGATAATCGTAATTTGTGTAAAAATCTGGACAAAGAATAGGCCTTTTTACTTTTGATTCAAAACTTTCACGACTCAATACGTTGAATTCTAGAAATTTGCATGAAAAGATATAAAAATACTTAAAATCTATAGATCGCAAAATCTATAGCAGGATTCGTATGATTTAGAGATCCTGCTGGAAAATCTTATGAAATAATAATGAATATAAAAAATTAAATAAAAAAAATAATAAAATACGAAAAATACAAAATTTTATTAAGTTTTAAGGTACTTGATTTTTAAAAAATGTATGTTATTCAAGAAATCAAGAAACTTCAATTTCGTGAGCTTTAAATTATAAAAAATTTATGTTAATAGAAGTCTATAAGAAAATGAGAAAATTTGTATATTGTAATAACTCTGTGAAAAATACAAAAAATATTGAGGGCCCTTTGAATATATAAAGAAACTTTTTTCTGCAAAATCGATCTAAATATACTCCAGAAATTTCGAAACTCCAATTTTAATTCATTCTGGAAATTTAAAGAGATGTCTTTAAAAAAACTAAAAATTCCACAACATTCTTTAAATACTTAAAAATACAGAAAGAAAATACGTTCGGAAAATACGTGCAAATATATAAAACATTGAAATTCTTTCGAATTCCAAAAATTCATACAGCAATATATAAAAATAATGAACGATCCTTGAAATCAGAGACAAACAGAAGAAATACAAAAAGTACTTGAATAAGTAAAAATCGATCGAGACACTGTTTTTGTGGAAAATCCTTTAAAACACGTGATGTTTTATCATATTCAAATTCTAGAGTTTGACATTCTTGAAATGTATATAACAATTATTATTATAAAAATACTGAAATTATCGTAAAATACTGGGAAATTCTGCAATATTCTATCATACTGAAAAATACGGATGGTTTCGAAAATACGGAAGAATTCTTCAAATCGTAGAAAAATTAAAAAAGTTTAAAAAAAATCAAATGAAATAAAAATCTTCTCAGAAATTTTTTGATAAAAAATCCTCTCAAATACCAATAATTCAATGAACTTTTAATTCTAGAGCATGAAATTCTTGAAATCTACGTATCAATGTACAGAAAAAGAGTAGAAATTTATAAAAATTCTAGAAAATCCTGCAACATTTTACACATACTAAAAAGTACAAAAAGATTGAAAAATTCTGAAAATCTGGGTAGGTATTTAGATTCTTTCAAAAATCCATTACATTTGCTAATGTTTTCTTGTAGCTAACATTGAATCAAATGTCATATTTAGAAATTTCGTAAACTTGAAAAAAATACAAAAATTTGAACAAGCTGATTGTTTTTTTTCTCAGGGTGAAATATTTCAGATTAACATTTTTTATTATATCTGAAAAAACAATTTGTATAGGAAAAAATCACAAGTACTTTGAAATTGTATTTTACAGCCTTAGTTTTTCGATTTTTGTTACTTACATTCAATAACTCTAAAAAGTAACGTAAAAGTAGCGAAACGTTCCTTTTTTTAGTGGTAACGGTAACGAGTTACTATTTCTTTTGAAGTAGCGATAACGTAACGGATTACTTTTTTCACCTTTGTAACGGTAACGTAACGCGTTACATTTTTTTAGGTAACTTTCCAAACCCTGGAGTTTTCATCTTTTCATTATAGTGGGATTATAGGTTTTTTTGGAACAATAAGTAAAGCAATTTTTTGATGTTCATAGGCAATCATAGTGTGAAATGTTGTATTGAAGTTACATATTTTTATCGATTCTGTTGACTTGGTTATTATCGAATCATTCTGACCGATGATAATATGTCCGAAATTTTCCGAATTTTGTTGTATATTTTTTTTTCACTTACTTATATCATTTTTTCAGGAAACTCAAGGCTATAACAACTGAATAATATGATACTGCATTTTTTTATTTGGGATATTTTTAAATCCAGTTTTTATGTGCCTGAAGTTCCAAACGTTTAAAATTAAACGAAAAAAATTTATAAGTTAATATAGGAGAGACACATTTTCTAGCTGCTTGTGAACACTTTTTGATCGTAACAACAAACTTAATGCTCCGAAAAAAAATATTCTTCACACTTTCCGTCATGATAAAAAATTAAAAATTTCATATATTTTTTATTTACGTTTAATTTTCAACGTTTAGAACTTCAAGTACATCCAATTTGTACATTTCGCTTGAATTTACAATTTTTACAAATTTCTCAAACATCATTTTAATTTATTAATTTTTACACATATTTCATGCTGAATTTTGTTCTAAAAGTTTGAAAAAATTTGGAAAAGCAAAATTGTGTGAGATCCTTGGAAAAAAAAACTTTCGAGAAAAAAGTCAAAAAAATTTCGAAAAAGAAAAGAACAAGGTTAATCATTTTGAAAATTTGAAGAAGTAAAATTGATTTTTTACAAAAAGTTTTTTTTCTCGAAGAATTTTGGAAAAGAACGTTCCTTCAAATGTTGCGAATGGTTTTTGAAATTAAGTACTTCAAGTAACTTTCATAAATTTCCGAAAAATAAATTGCTTATTTTTCGGCAACAGTTTCTCAGGTATACTTCATGACGAATTTTTTAAGTACCCATATCAGATACATATTTCATTTACTTAAAAAAACGTAAACCTTATTTCGTTTTGTAAAATTTTTTTTTTATGACACTCAAAAATCACTACTTTTGAATAGAATGATTAATTGTGCAAAAAATGACGCAAGAAACATACACTGGAGAAACGTTGGAATCCAGCAATCAAATCAATTAATAAAATATTTACTAACTAATGTTTTGAATATGACAACCAAAAATTTATAAATGTCTTTCAAAGGTTATCGTACCAAAAATTTTAATATTGTTGGTTGTCATATCTAAAACTTCGATTGGTCTATATTTCACTGAATGCTGAAACCAAATATTTAACTCTATGTACCACAATGAGCATGTAAGAATATTTCGTTAATACCTGATTCGATTTCCTACTTAGTATAACGTACTTCACTTTTTTTGGTTGAGACTTGTTTTTCTTTGTGGATTTATATAATAGCAGAAAACAGTATTTAGTCAATTGGGTATGATACCTTTAAATTTAAAATTTAATTTAGGAAAAATTATTTAACATTATATTTTGAAAGCAAATATTTATTTGAAACTTCTGATATTATATATTATAAGATTTGTTTTAGGACACATTTTAAAAGGTGATCTGCAATATTTGGATTATATTTTGACATAAATTATTTTTTATAATTTGATAATAAATATAATAATTATAATTTAAAAATTATATCAATAAAATGATAATCTAATGTAAAATTTGATTAACTGTTTTTTATTTAATATTCATTTATGAAATACAACTCATAAAACATACTTTTTAGGTGGAAGAAAATTGAAATGTGTTTAAGAATGCTTTTTTAAATAATTAATTATAATTTAATATAAATTTACACAAATGACTGAGTATTTTGTAGAAAATTGTGATAATGATGTTGAAAATAGATTTGAAAAAAAATATAAACAAGTATAGATCAGATGTTTCTTTATTTTTGTTTTTGTTTTGATTTCTCGAGAGAATTTAGTGTAAAACTGTTTCAGTTTTAGTCAAATTCTTGAAGCAACTTTCTAAAATGTCCTACAATAATTTTGCTCTTCTTTTGCGATGATTTCTTATGCATACTTTTTGAGAAGAAGTTTGAACAATATTACCAATTTTATACCCTCCCAAAAACCTCATTCTTGCATTGCTCAAATAAATTTTCTTCTGTTGATGAGACTCTCAAATTATTACTTTCGAACAGAATTATGAACCGATTCAAAAATCATGCAAGAAATATACCATATTGTGCATGCAAGAACGTCGTTACGTAAATTTCCCGAATGTTCAAAATTTCATGTGTATTCGTAAGAGGCATAATAACGCGTGGTAATAGCAAAGAAGAGGCACGAAAATCACGCTACAGTAAGCAGGAATTGTGCCCCTTTTAGCAAGTGTACCGCGCTTTACTGCAGCACATGCCGGCCAAACGGCAGATATACTCTGATTAATCACTTCTAAATGGAGTCAATTATCGCCACTCGGACCCGGACTTTTCTCTATTCCGAAAGTTCTAACACCGTTGCCATGCACGAATGACCAACTAAACTATTATAGCCTGATAAATTCGCGGAAAACATAATGCTAATAATTTACAATCGTCTAATTGTCAAATTGCCTCCGATTCATCTGAATAACATTTAAACAGCATAAAGGAAACGCGTGTCAGCGTGAAAAAAAAACACTAATCACTGTTTTCGTGGTAATAATTTTTCAACGATAATAAATGTATGCATTTTTATACGATGAACATACTAGACGCGCGGCATTAGAAATGCTTGACAGGCTATTATGAAATTGCCCACGCGAATATTTATCGAAGGAGAAATTCAATAGCGCGCCTGATAAGGACAACACTTTTCCTAGAAATTTAATTATTGACGATCGGATAAATGACAACGAAACGACACTAAATCGGGGTTGTTACGTACCGAGTCTGTGTTATTATAAGCAATCAAGTCGTTCGTTATGACGTTATTTTCCAGAACGAGTGTAATTGTTGGGAATTTTTACGACCACGCGTATTTTCTATAATAACAATATTCAAAGGTGCATGACTTGAATAAGGGATATTTATTGCTCGATGAAAATATGCATTCTTGTTATTTTCTTCATTATTATGTTCTTATTGTATAATGTATGGACTTGAATGATTCATACATATATACGCAAAAGTCATGGTTAAACTAAATGAAAGAAAAAGATTTTGATAACAAACATTGCAGTTGAAAGTTATGATTTAATTTGTATGAATTTGACAGGTTTCTTACAGGATATTATAGATTGATTTTTCATTAAACCTACCAAAAATTCTGTAACAATTGCTATAATGTTGAACATGTACATTTTTCATAACGAATTTCGATGGATATAATGTTGAATTATTTTGAAATAAATTTTTGAACGTGATGTGAATCAAATAGTTTGTTTAAAATTCAAATTGATTGTTTGATTGTTACATATTTTAATGAATGTAATGTTCAGTTACGATGTTCGATAATTTTTCAAAATAAATATGTCAGAATTTTATGTCACATTGTTTTAAAATTATTTTGAAATTATTTACAAATTAATATTCAACGTACTGTAAATTTAATAAATTGTTTGAAATTCAAATTTGTTTTTGCATTATTTATGTTTCAATAAATGAAATAATTATATGTTTTGTTGGATACTTTTTTAATAATACATTCAGATACGTTTTTCAAAACGATCCAAACTCTCTAAAAATGTTGTTATGTTCGCTAAAATGTTAGATAAATTTTTGACAAGATTTTAATCACTTAATTTTTATCGCCAAGTAACGTTACGATTTCAAATATAATACCGTCAAGATAGTATCTGAAACAATTTGAACCATCACTTTTTTCTTGAAATAGTCAAGATTCTGATGTAATGGAATAAAATTATAATGAGATTTAGGAACACATTTCTCAGTATCTCAACATCGATTTTATTAGAAATATATAAGAAACGTTCTTGACGTATGAAAAATTTGCCTATGTTGCGAAGAATCTTCATTACTACGCGTTTTCATCGCGTTTAAAATCGAGTCGATTAATTATTTTTTTTTTTTTTACCAAAAATGTGAGTGTCAAATTTTTATTTGATGAAGTTACATAATAAAATTTTGTAAATAGTCCCATAATCGAAAAAAAATGTCTAGGTTTGAATGTGAATGAATTTGCATTTTTTTTCATCCGACAAAGAAACATGTAGGATTCGCAGATCATAAATTCAATAACTTTCGATAGTTTATTTCCCACGCTTTAAATTTCAATAAAATTTTCTATGAAAGTACCGATTTCAAGGATGGAATAGAGAAAATAGAAGTCAAATTTTTTTTATGCATTTTCATTTTTCTCCGTTTTCTCGAAGTTTAGATTTCGAATGCATATCCATCTTCAAAATTCACGTTGAATTTGAAAAATTGTGAAAATTGAAACGGTTAATCTTTTACGACAGATTTAATCCAAACTTTTTTTCGTTTTAAATCAAAGGTTCAAATTTTGTAGTGTATCATTTTCGAAATTTGGATTACCCTTTTGAAATATTCAAGCTGAATGTACTTTATATCTTATTTAAGAGATATAATTCTCATATAATATATCTACTTCGTTAAAATTTCAATTTTTATAGCAAAAAGTTGTGCCAGTCAACAACTTCTGTTATGAAGGTTTTGTTTTTAAAAATTCATGTTGAATTATTGAGATTGAAGAATTTGAAACATCGAATCCTATGATATTCTGATGTGAGTACAAACTACTGCACCAAATAACAATTCCTACATTTTTATATAAAAATATATGATGTGAGAAATGGGATATAGCAACTGGAATACGATAAAGAAATTATCAATTTTTATTATTCTGCGTTCCTCAAAAGTTGAGGTTTCACGTACTTATCTACCTTTAAAATTCGTGTTGAATTGCTCAAATTTTAAAAATTGAAAGGGTTAACCTTTTACAATAGGCTCAGTAAGTTTTTTATTTCCAAATCCATCAAAAAATTAAAATTTTACAGTGTATCATTGTCGAAATTCGTATAACACCTTCGAAAAATTCAAGTTGAAACTAATTTTCGTTTTTGAAAAAAAATATTCTTACATTATCACCTGGTTCGTGATAATTTTTATAAAAAAAAAATTTGTGTCAATAAACAACCACTGTTTCGTGGATTTTGTTTTCAAAAATTCACGTTTAATTGATGAGATTCCAGAATAGCATTTTCATCATCGTATACACTGATACAAATATTGAGGATTTTAATAAACTTTAATATATGAAAAAACTATGAAAAATCATAAGCACGTGTATGAAACTGTAATTCTGTAAAAATTTCTTTCAAAAAATCTAGACACTTCTAAAAATGTGTAGACGGTTTTTTGAATATTCTAAACAAGTGCATTAAATCTGTATCTTACACAAACGTCATTATTTTAATCAACTCTCATATGCTAAAGTTGTATTAAAAATTATAAACCAGTTATTGAACCGTTGATAATAAACACGTACATCAAAATAACTCAACACTCGTGAAAATTTTTACAGTATTTATTAGAGATTTTAACTAATACATTAAACTTTCCAATTCATATGATCTAAAAAGAAAATATATTGTTTACATGTAAAATTAGCTGTTTTCCAAACGTATAACCATTATAGGCAGCTTAGGTAGAAAAATACTAAGTTCAAATCTCCCTTAAGGTGGAAAATTTTTTTGTAGTCATTTTACATTTTTCGAAAGAGTATAGTGAGATATCCTGAAAAAATTATCATTTTGTAGTTTTGAAAATTTTAACAAAATATACATACATAAAATGTTTATTAAATTTCACCGGTATATGGATTTACATATAGTTCTAAATACAAGTTTATTAAAATTCTCATACTGGTTTATCAACATTCAAAAACATTTATGAAATTTAAAGAACACCGTATACTGATTTTACGATGCGTGTATGTAAGAAACTTTCAACACCAATTTATTAAAATCAAAACAAAAATCTCTAACATTTGATGTAATACTTCGAGTACGAACTACTGCACCCAATAACAAACCTCAAAATGCTCAATGCACCGAAAATTTTTACTCAAAGAACACCCACCCTTGGTAGGGCGAAAATGCCTATTTTTCAATGTCTCTAGCAGGCTTTCAATCCTCGAAAACAGGCTCTGCTTATACACATACACTGTTAGAAAAAATTTGGTAAATTTCCCATAAAAGTATTGGAAGTTCTTAACTCATATACTGTATGGGATTTTTCCCATAAGTAGCTAATGAAATTCCCTATGTGCGAAATGAAATTCTTCCATGTATAGGTATGGACATTTTCCATAAAATTATTGGAAGTTCTTAACCCATATACTGTATAAGATTTTGCCCATAAGTAGCTGAAGAAAATTGTATGTTAGTACAAAACACTGAAAAATGTTTTGCACTAATAACTTGTGGAAATTTTTCCATACGTAGTATGATACTTTACTTTTCTATACAAAGTATGGATAAAGTTCCACACAGAGAAGGAAAAATTACCATAACATTGTAGTAATCCTGAATAAGGGAAATTTTTTTTGGTAAATTATGGAATTTCTTCCATATAAAGTATGGTACGAAACTTCCTATACGAAGTATGGAAAATATACCTCATAAAGATATGAGAAATTTTGAATCTTTTTTTTAAGTGTCAGGAAATTTTTCCATACAAAGTATGATGTTATGCCCTTCCACAAAAAGTATGGAAAAAGTTCCAAATAGCAATAAGAAAATCAGCATGATAAAATTATGGTAATCCAAAGAATGGCAAATATTCTTCCATAAATTGTGGAAATTTCTTCATATGTACACTGTAAAAAATAATCGCAATTTTTCCATACTTGTGTATGGAAAAATTTGTTAAATTTTCCCTAAAATTATTAAAAATTTCTAACCTACGTTCTGTATGGGATTTTCCCCATAAATACATCTGGAAAATTATTCATATACTATCGTAATTCTTCCATAAATATGGAATTTTCTCCATAATTTATGGAAGAATTCCTTGAGCGTATGGAAATTTTTCCAGATCGATTTATAGGAAAAACTCCATACAGAATATGGGTTACAAATTTCCAATACTTTTCTGGAAGTTTTTTAACAGTATAGTATGATACTATACTTTTCTATACAAAGTATGGAAAAAGTACCACACAGAGAAGGAAAAATTACCACATTATTGTAGTAATCCTGAATAAGGGAAAATTTTTTTGGTAAATTATGGAATTTCTTCCATATAAAGTATGGTACGAAACTGGGCATACGAAATATGGAAAATGTACCACATAAAGATATGAGAAATTTTCGATCTTTTTTTCAAGTGTCAGGACATTTTTCCATACAAAGTATGATGTTATACTATTCCACAAAAAGTATGAAAAAAGTACCAAATAGCAATAGGAAAATCAGTATAAAATTATGGTAGTCCAAAGTATGAGAAAAATCCTTCGACAACTTCTGGAAATTTTTCCATGCGCAATATGATTTTATACTTTTCCATGCAGAGTATGGACAAAATACAACATAAAGAAGGAAGCATTACTATAACATTATGATTATCCAAAATATGGAAAATTTTTTTCCCAAATTATGGAATTTCTTTCATATAAAGTATGGTATCATACTTTCCCATACAAAGTATGGAAAAAATACCACATAAAGATATGAAAAATTTTCCATCATTTTTAACAGTGTACGTGCCTGATGTGGGAAATAATGCAATATTGTATCCCAGTGCACGCAGTGATCAATTATTTAGCCAATGCAGCCGCACGAGCAAAAGTCACGAAAACGGAGATTAGAACGGACTAGCTGTGAATTCAGCTAGGGCGGTCATGGTTTGGTGTATGTGGAGCTAGGCTGAAAAATAATGAGCCGAAGGACTGCAGCAAAGAAAGCAAAAGTGAAAGGATTGAATTCCGCGGCGCCGCTGCTCATACGCCCGGAAAACGTATTCGTCCACTTGAGAATAAGTGCGGTGTGCATTTCTCAACAACGCACTTAATGCCCTTCCAACTGTTGCAACTTATTCGATTGTCATCGATTGTCATCGATGCCGCCGATCATAAGATCCCAGTTCAATAATCGAGACAGGAAGAATGCAAAGCGTTCGCCGGAACACGTTTATCGCTATTTACCTATTGCATTAACATGCTTGACGTCATATCAAATATGTTCTCACCCAACTTGAAAATAATTTAGCTATCTATGTATATCAATGCGGGCTTGGGAACATTTTAATCTTGTTTGAGCGAGCAACGTTTTTCAGATAGTGAACCATGGTTGGGACTTACGTCATTCGCGATGGGATATTACAGGTTGGGTCGAAGTATGTATCCCTAATGTACCGGAAGAAATTCATTGATAACCGTGTAATACTATATTGAGAATTGGAGAACGTTACGATATTGGTGTGTGGCTCTCGATTTCGTATCCCTTTTTTGCGATGCGGTGTTCTCCGTATCGCGTTTGATAATCTTTTAGTTTTTCATGATTTTGTTTCTCATTGCAATCGACACTATGGGAAAAGACTGAAGGATGTTGGGAGATTGAGGAAAAAATCATAGAAGTAGAGAAAACGTATCATGGATTAGAGTTTTCTAATGGACTTTTGTTATTTTCAAAATCTTGAGGTCATTAGAAATATAACGAATTTTTTTTTATCCTAATAAAATTTGTAAAACACATTCTAGGTTTTTTTCCGTTATAATTAACAATCATTTAAAAATACTTGAAATTTTCGTTATTCGAATAATTCAAAATTGCGAAATACCTAACTGTATTGAGAATAGAAGAACTTTACTTTTTCGAATGGATCTCTTCACTTCGTTTTTTTTTGTTTTTTTTTTTTTTTTAATATTCTGATCTATTTTTCGTTCATTATCTTTCTGTTCCTAAACAATCACATTTCACATTGAAATTCATTCTATGGAATACCATCAAAAGTTATAGGAAATTCCAGGAAAAATCGTAAAAATAGAGAAAACTTCTATTGGATTTCATGAAATTTTTGACACGTTTCGAATGATCCTATTATTTTTAAAATCTTGAAATCGCGTAAAATAATTTTCAAATAATGAAAAGGTCCTAATTATCTCCAAAAAATGTGTAAAGAAAAAGTTCTATAAAATTTTTTTACAGTTACAATCAATGATGATTGAACAAAGATGCAAACTTGAGTTGTTTGCGATGGAGTATTACAAGATAGATTGAAATATTCTCAATTTAAAAAAATTTACAAAATAAGCATGATAGAATATTATACTGAAAATTGAAGATTTTAAAAATTGCCAATGAAGCTTTCGATTTCGTATCCATTTTTTAGACACTATATTCACTATTTCGAATAAAAGATATCCTTTCATTTTCAAACGATTGTATTTTAAATTAAAATTGACCTGTGGAAAACAATTGCAAGGAATGGGGAGTTTGTCAAATAAATAAAATATCCCGTAGATGCCAGGAAATTCTTTACTGATTTCTTGGCATTATAGAGAATCGAAAATCTCTTGAAATTCTCTATAAAATGTGTAAAATAAAAATAGCTTATGATATTTTATACAATTCAAATTAAGTATTGTCATTTAAAGGAAAAAAAGAAACATGGTCAATGAAATAGTCAAAAAAAGAGTAAATTCGCAACTTTTCACAAATTTTGATGGAATCATTTATGAATTTTTGAAATAGGTCACCCTGAAAATCACAAAAACGTTGTATGGATTTCGAAAACTCTCACTATGAAATCGATCGAATGATGAAATTTGTCCACAGAAAAAAAGTTAAAGTAAGGTAGCGAAATTTTTTGTTGACCTGGTGAGAGTGAACTTTTTTCGTTGCCCCAACAAAAAAAGTTCGTTCTTACCAAGTTCTGTTTCGCGGAACAATCTCATAAGGATTTTTTGTGTCTCTTCTTTTCGAGTGTTTTAAAGCTAGAGAATTGAAGAAAAAACTATGAAAAATAGAAAAAGTATCTCACGGGTTGCGAGAAATTCTTACCAAATTAAATATCATTTAATCAATTTCGAAAATCACCTATGAAATTTTCTGCAGTAAAAATCAATTATTGTGATTCGAAATGATACTTCCTCAATTCTAACATGTGAATAAACAAACCTTTAATAAAAACTACTAAAAACTATTGGAAATTTTCAAAAATTTACAAGTTTGAAAAAATTGTTGGTAATTTCCTCAAAGGAAGGTTCTAGTTTGTTTAGTGACAAAGAATTTGATAAATTTTATCTTCTCTTTCTCGTAAAAATTAATGTTTCAAGAACGTGCTTACGGAATTTAGGGTCGAAAAATTTAGAACCACAAAAGTTGAATGTTATATTAATTTTGGAAATTTTGTTATCGTGTGAAATAAGAGAAAAAAATCTCGAAACTGTCCTCATACTCTCGGCAGTATTTTACTATATAGAATGAAAACTCTAATGAAGTTTTCGAAAATTACAATGAATTATTGTTATATGAACTGATAAATTCTGTATAAAAAAAATTATGGTCAGAAATAGGTATTTCCAATTACTAGGTATTTTCCAAAATTTATAAGTTCAATACTCAACCATTTACTTTTCGTATTAACGCTAAAAATTTATTGTGAAAATGTCGAATGGATTATGAAAGTTCTCGCGATTGAATTGATCAAATACTTAAATGCTGTAAGACCAAACATTGTTTGTTGGCAAAATATCAAGACATAAGCCTACCAAGTACATGTGAGCTTTAGAGTTTATTTGAAATTTATTTTTCATAAAAACATCTTTTTGAAACAACCTCATGAGGATTTTTCTTAAAAAATGGTGTACAATCTAAGAAAAATCCGATTGTACGCCATTTTTTACAATTCATTTTTTTCACTGAGATTTTTTTCCGCGAATTTTTTTTCACTAATTATTTTTTTCACTGCACATTATGAAGGAAGAAAGGAAAATTTTCCACAATTTGCGGGCAATTGGTGACAATATCGAGTTCTGAAATTGAGCTTTTTAAATTCATAACTAAATAAATTATTAACCCGATTCATGTACAAAACATTTTATCTCAAAGTAGCTTCTGTTATCATTCATAATATAATATTTATCTGTGATGTAATCAGAAACGGGCGTCAATTACATTTCGTTCATTTTCGAATTGCAAGAAAACTATATAAATTTTGTCACAGAATTGTAAAAATTCGTCAATAGAGGTATTTTTTCCTCTATTTTTCAGAATTAAAGTAAAAAAGTATGCAGGGTAAATTTCACCTTAATTACAGAAATACCACTTAGAATTACAGATTTTGCTATTGAAAATATATTTTTCTGTAATTAAGGTGCATTTAACCCTGTAACGAATACTTTTGTAAAATCTAATTGACGCCCGTCTTTGGATATAATCATATATGTATAATTCGTATGTTGGGTTTAATCAATAGAATTTCTGCTGATTTTGGGAGTCCTGATACATATAGTATACTGTATTTGGCGTTGGTTAGGCCTATCCTTGATTATGCGTCTCCTGTTTGGTCTCCTTATACTTCGGCAGATATTTATTTGATTGAGAAAATCCAACATAGATTTTTGAGACGTTATATGCTACTATTGAATGATCCTATTCCTGTCGATATGCATGTTTATTCTCAGTATGAAAAGAAGTGTAATATTACTTCACTTCAATCTCGTCGATCTGCTGCTGATACTATCTTTTTATACAAAATTCTGAACAGCGTCATCAATTTTAATGAATTGTTATCATTGATCCGTTTGTCTGCTCCGAATATTTCTCTTCGTCGTAGAAATAATAATATATTCTATATGAGCACACGTCGCACCAAATTCGCTGCCAATAATACAATTGCTCGGATTTGTTGTGAGGGTAACAGGGTCTCCGATAGACTTGATTTTTTCAATTCTCCTCTTTCTTTCTTTTTGAAAGCGGTTGATCATTTATATTCTTGAATTTATTCACTGCTGCCCCGGGATAAAAAATCAGAGTATCGTTTCAGTCTCCAAGAGTATCTTGAGTCTCGGAATCAGTATCATCGAGTCTCCAAGAGTATCCAAGAGTATCGAAGGAGTCTCCGAGAGTATACAAAATTTTAAAAAAAGTTGACTGTGAGTCTCCGAGAGTAAACTAATTTTTTTTAAGAATCTCCAAAAGTCTCCTACAGTCACCTTTGATATCCGATTTGAATACTCTATTTCTTGACAGCAACAACAAGAGTATCGTTTGAGTCTCAAGAGTATCTTGAGTATTCTATTTTGCCAAACGGAATACTCCTAATGATCAATGATCCTTTTTATTTATTGTGATTTCATGGGAGGTTCTTGTTTATCTTGTTTATATTGTTGTCTGCTAAAGTCTTATTTTCGTATTTATGATCAGATCATGTTCACTGCAAGCGGTATGTTGTTCATTTCCGTTCATTCTTTGTACACATAAAGAGCGATAGCCCGTGCACTGTATTAAAATGAAATAAAATAAAAGTAAGAGTAATTCTGAAATTGAGCTACTTAAATTGAGAAAATAGCTAAAAATAAATGACTGCAATAGGCAAGCTGTACAGGGTGCGCCATTTCTTATGTCGGTATTGTAACATTGAATAACTTAAACATTTGACAACCGATTTACTTGACTTCACTTGTTTTGGAAACGTCAATTCAGTACAATTTCAACCATGTATCGCTTCACACCAAAAGAACGCGCTGAAATAGTTACTTTGTACATTGAAAATAGTCGTTCAGTTGTGTTAACTCAACGAGCATATCGTCGAAAATATCTTGGCAAACAGGCACCATCTGACAACACTATTCGTCGTTTGGTGTCGAATTTTTGTGACCACGGGACAGTGAAAGATCGCGAACAACCCGTTCATCAACGACCAAGACGTTCAAATGAACTGATTGAAGCTGTCAGAGAGAGCGTTGCCCAAAACCCAAAAGTTTCATATCGTCACCGCGCTCAGCATCTCGGCATCAGTGGAACCACTCTACGGCGCATTTTGAAAGATGATTTGCATTTGTTTCCGTACAAAATGCAATTAACACAAAGAATATTGCCTACAGATCATCCACGTCGCTTGGAATATGGACAAACAATCGCTCGAATAGTTGATACTGAACCTGATTTTTGGAAGCGAATTTTAATGACCGACGAGGCACATTTCAAACTTTCTGGAGGCGTTAATAAGCAAAATTGCCGCATTTGGGGAACGCAGAATCCACACGAGATCCATGAAACGCCATTGCATGACCAAAAAGTTACTGTTTGGGCCGGCGTTTGCGCCAAAACCATCATTGGTCCTTATTTTTTCAAAGAGAACCAAACGATCGATGGAAACCGATATCGGTGGATGTTGGCTCACTATGTCTGCCCACAAATGCGTGAAAAAGGTCTTGAAGATTACTGGTTTCAACAAGATGGTGCGACCTGCCACACTGCGAATCAAACAATCCAGTTTCTGCAACGAAAATTCCCTGGACGTCTGATGTCAAAAAGAGGCGACATTGAATGGCCACCCAGATCTCCAGATTTGACCCCTCCAGACTTCTTTTTGTGGGGTTATTTGAAAAGTAAAGTGTACGCCAGCAAGCCGCAGACCATTGAAGAGCTTAAGGAAAATATTCGTGCCGAAATCATTGCTATACCACCCGAGATGCTCGAAAAGGTAATGGAAAACGCCGCAAAAAGGGCATATTTTGCTGTGAACAATAAGGGCGGCCACTTGATTGATGTTGTGTTCAAAAACTAGTCTAAATAAATTGTAAAGGACCAAACTAAATAAAAATACCTCATTTACAGAAATCGGTTGTTTTTTTTTCAAGTTATTCAATGTTTACATGCCGACATAAGAAATGGCGCACCCTGTATAATTTGAAAGAAGTAGAAATTGACGTTTTCTTTGGCGTAGGGTATAGTTGAAAAAAGGACATTGAAAAAAATGGAAGAGAAAATATGAAGTAGAAAAAACGTCTCACTACTTATTTCATACATTTCGACTAACTGCAGCGTAGGGCTTGTAATGGTGTACGCAACGTTATTCTGGAGTGTTGCTAATCGGAACTACGAAAGGATTGAACGCTCGAACGAGCGATAGTTCAGTAATAGGCGATCATTGGATTTGAGGCTTTCTATCCGGTTACGCATGAGCAACGTTCACTTTCTGACGGAATGCCGAGAGCGCCTCTCCGATGCCTCGTTTCTCCGCTGACACCGGGCGAAAATCTATGTGTTCCGTTTTCCGACGCCTTGGCTTAGCTCACTTGTTAAAAGTAGAACGAGCACCTGTTAGCCAAGCGAGGCGAACCATTCTCCCTTCATCATCGTCGCCGTCGTTTCCTATTTTTCACGTTTCCTCAACAATCTTGCAATTTTTCATTGAATTTCCTCCTCCTTCATCGCCAAGTTTAAGATTGCCAGATTTTCCTGACTATCTCAACAAAACAAAAATTGTCTATCAATCCAGAAGAAACAAGTAGAACATTGTTTATTTTCAATTCTGTTCAAAAACTATTTGGCATTTTCATCAGTTATTATTCATTCACAATACATTATTATTCAGGTGTACGTACTTTCTACTTCGCAACCAGAAACGTTACGTATCAGAAATTTTCTTCAATTGTAATTACACTTGTGAAATTTGGTATACACCATTGTACGAGCGTAATCATCTAGCTTCCACGAGACACTTCCAGTACGAATCTCCGGCGCAGAAAGTGAGGGCGATAAATTACAAAATGTATATATTATGCGTAGTTTCTTCAGCGTTTCTCAATATATTATTGTTGACCTTTGTGGAATGCAGGGGAATAACATCTTATATGAATGATGGATGAATCGCTGTAAATGAGAAAAATGCCCATCATTTTATTGGTCACGTTGCGTAAAATAAAATGCACAAACGAGTTGTGTCGAGTGGGTGTCGCTGGGATAAGTCAATTTTTTCTATTCGATTGTTGGCGAATGGTCGAAAGTTATATGGGCATTCGCATTTCTTGCTCGCTCTAACCCACTTTTAATTACAACTTGCACGGATCCAGCACGCTTTTTGTAAACTTTCAAATGAGTTGCACGATATACACACGCGCGTATGACACGCATGTAGGTCAGTTACATTCCATTATTCAATTTTCCACATCAGCCCCATAACTCGCGAATTAAGTTCATTGTTCTGAAACTCATCGTCGCGAAAAGAAATTGTCAAGACGAGACAGCTGCTGTTCAGCGAACTTGACGCATTATAATAATGATGATAGTAATAGTAATTCAACGTTGATAAAGTGGCAAACGGCAAGCGTAATGGAAAGCGGCAAATGGCGAGGAAGAATAACGAGGCTTTTCTTTTTAGCTATTTTTTTTTCTCTTTTACTCTTTTAGTACGAACGGCCAGAAGTGTCACCAATGGCATTTCCCGTCATTACCCATCAATCGATGGACCGATTGGTCGATTTTTCCGACAAGGTACCCGCTCGGGCCGGAAGTCGAGAAAGGCTTCCGGAAATGACAGCTTCACCGGCAAACTCGGTTTCTCGCCAAATGTAGGGCGTAACGCGGAATTTCAGGCCACGGTCTTTCCTTTTAAGAAAACCGGCGCTTTCTGGAGGAATATGTATGCGTACTTCTGCAGGTGATTGCTCGCGAATTTGCACGTGCGAATCAAAAAGCGAATTTGACGATTGCTACAGATTCGACTAATTCAAACAATACGAGTTATTTTTCCGATCGTTCGGTAAATTAGGTGAAGAGTTATTTTATCTCGAATTATCTTTAAATTTTTTTATCGCTTTTTCATTAAATTTGATAAGACACATTGTTTTTCTTTTCACTTGAATTTTGGATTTCGGATCGTAAGGGATTCTTGAAATATTGCATTGGATGAAAAGTTGATGTTCCTTAATTGCCACATTTTAGTTTTTCTTGGTAATGTAATAACTCTGCCGAAAATTGTCAGCTTTTTATAATTATTTTGCATTTTTTAAGTGCAGTTTCATTCCAACAGAAAAAGATCATGAATTTAATTTTTTTTTAGAAAATTTTCTTGTAATCGTGATTTTTATACGAAATTTTGACATTAAAAAAAAAAAGTGAAAAAAAACCCACTATAATTTTCCATCAGCCAAAATTCCTTGTTAAGAACTTAAGATTTTTGAAGTCACAGTGCCATTTTCGCAGTCATTTTTGTTTGATTTTCTTAAAAAAAAAAGTTTTCATGCCACGTCAGTTTTTTCCTTCTTTCTTTGATTGAGTTTATTATAAAAGTAGTTGTATTTTAAATGTCGTTAAAATGTGTTATTATACATAAAACTGCACAAACGTAATTAGCACCCTTAACATTTATAAATTATTAAAAATTATTTAATAGTTAAAAAATAATGTTTTGATGTAAACTATATGAATTTTTGATAATAATATTTTTTCGAACTTCTTAATATTATGCTTCTGCGTATTAAATACTATCAGCACCATATCTACAACATGTTAATATTGTGAAAAGAATGTTGTTTCATAAAATAATTAGATCAATAGAGAAAAATTTCTGGCTTTCAAAAATCAGTTTGTGCATGTTTCTAATAAACGGAATATTTTTCGTAAAATAACGCCTGAAAAAACTCACACAATATGACAACTTGCAGGTCGAAAAATTTTTTCATATCTATTTTTCACGATAATTTAAGAAATTTCGGACACTTTGTTAACAATAAGCCAGAATTCTTTTTTCTTCAAAAGTAAATCCCCACTGACGAACTTCCACGAAAGTTATTTTGATTAAACTATTTTTGTTAAAAATAGAATTTCGAGAAAATAATTGCAAAACTGTTACTTTGACTTCAAAAAATTGTGGTTCTGTAATTACGAATTTCAGCTAGTAGCTAATTATTACAGGATTTTGTTTAGCTTAATTGTTATTAGAATACAAAACAAATGCATACTCTCTCAAAATGCTTTGGTAACAAATTTTTCGATTTTTTTATACAAATCATAATAAAAGGGAAATTTTGAACAAAAAATAATTTTAAGAATATTTTTTCGTTTGAATGAAACTTTATGTTAAACATGAAATATTATTCTAACAATCGGACAATTTTCAGCAAAGTTTTTGAATTATAAAAAAAATTAACACCTGGCAATTTAGGAACATCAACATTTGATTCAATATTAAAAAAATCCTCTACGACAAAACATCTGAATTTCAAGCGAAAAGAAAAAATGCTTGTCTCGTAAAATTCAATTGAAGAGCTATAAAAAGATTTTTCATGAAAAAAAAAGGCCCAACTGAATTAACTGAATGATATTATGAGATGGAATGAAATATTTATGGTAAAAGGGATTTTGAACATCTGATACATGTTATTTTAGAAAATACCTTGGATGATTATAGAAAATTTCTTCTCACCGCGTTTTCTGGTTTTATCCTTGATGACTCTTCGTATTTTATTATAACAGCTTCTTTTTATGTATACATACATTGTACGATTCAAATTTGGTTCTAACAATTTTTTAAGGTCAGCTCATTACTTTGAAGTATGGAGTACGTTCTAGATCTTCAAAGCTGCGTTTTATCATATCAATTGTAAGCAACTGTTATCATTTTATAGATTCTAATCCATTTTACTGGCATAGGTTAATGAAATTTTTTATTTCGTTGAAAAATAAAACCTTGGAGAAGTAGTGTGTTATGTTGTGAGAAGAAAAGGCAAGAAATTTGGAGTAATTAAGCATGGACAGAATGTTTGTCTAACAAATTATTAAGTAAAATTTGCATCAGCAAATTTTTTCGATATAAAAATTCAAGTTTTAGTTACACAAACTAGAGTTTTCATTACAAAAATTTCATAATGTTTATTATAATGGAAACTTTGGAGGCATAACGGAAAATTTAATTGCAATATCCAAAACTTTGTTTGGTCCATATTTTACGTAATGTATGGTTGCTTTAACCAAACATTATTTATTCCATAACATAAGACTCAATTTGTACGAATATTTTATTACAAGTATAAATGATTATATTTTATAATATATTTCTGTTTATTTATATGATGCATTAAGACACTGCACTAAATAATCCTTAAAACGCTAATTACACGTAAAACTTATGCTTGAATGGCATTTAATAATTAGAAGTTATCAAAAAATGTTAACAATTTTACCATAAAAGTTTTTTTTTAAGCAAAAAAAGGTAGTAATTATGAAAAGTTTTACCGAAATTCAACATTTTTCAAGTTTCAGTTTAAAAAAATATTTTATGAAAAATTAATATTTTATCGATTTCTGTGAATAATTTTATATTCTTTGCAATACAGTTGAATTAATTACGTTATTCAACTTTTACAAAAATTTTTTAACAGTAGGTAAATATTACAAAAATCATCACCAAATCTCAAAATTTCACTGAAGTACAAGATTAAAAAGTTTTTGCACACATCAATAATTAGAATAAATTCATCAAGAGTTTTTAAATTTGTTTGAAAAAAAAAAAAATGAGGTATTCTACTCAGTGGAAATTCATAGTTTCGGAAATATAAAAAGAAGTTCATATTTTTAGAACAAGCAATTTACTGAACAATTTTTTATGTAATGCATAAATAATTGCAATATTCTTGAAAATTCAACATTTTCAAAAATCAAGCAGTTCTTACTTTACCGCAAGTTAATAAAATCTTCTACGAAAAATAAATATTTTATCAATTCATGCGAAATTGTCGATTCTATTTCTATTCTAAGCGAAACTTACTGAAATTACGTGAATATACTCCTGATATATGAAAAATGAAAAGTTTGCTCAATTTAGAAATTCTCTCAAAATTTTGATAAATTTTACGACATGAAGTATATAAACATATACGTCAAAATTTCAAAACAGCTGGAATGTTCAGAAAATATTTTCAAAAACTTTTCTAGAATGGAAAATGCTCACTGACAATTGTGATTTATAGGTATGACTCAATATCCTTAAGTTATACACTTGATGAAAAACGTTACACATTTCACGACATAATTTCAAAATTGAAAATCTCTATCTGGATATTCAATAATATGACGAAAATTCCTAATAATAAGAAATCGATAATAATTGACTTTCAGAGAATTCACACAAACTGAATTTTCCGTTAAGGATAATAATTTATCTTTCAGCGTTCGTTATTTGTTATAGTTATCATTTTCAAATTAAAACTGGTACTTTTTAAAATATTTAAACAAAACTAGTTGACGATTGATAATATTTTTAATGTTTGACCAAAACCACTGAATATTTGTATTTTAATGAACGAAGATGTTCATCAATAAAGTGACACTATCATTACTTTTTGTAGGTGTCACTCCAAAGTCACTATACTGTCACTCTGGTAATATCGAAAATTGCGCAGCTTCAGTCCAACATTTCACTAAAAAAATTCATCCAATTTTTCTACAAATTATCGATAAGTTTCACCTGCACTTAAAGTAAGAGTTATAGATTTTCCTCTTGTAATAGAGAGATTCAAAAGTCTGAAAATAATTCATGTTGATTGAATAGTGAAATGGCTGCACATTATTCTGCCAAGGAGTAAGGTTGTAAAATTAAGAGTTATTGGCTGATAAAAATGAGTAGCTTTTTCTCTTTTGTCGTAAAAATCGCACAGGAGAAAATAAATCGAATTACTTTTTTACTATTAATTTACCGAATAGATGCCTTGAGTGATGCAAAAAACGGATTTTACTGCGAATTTCTCACTCGTCTTTTCGTAACTGGGACAAAATAGAAAATTCAGCAATCATAGAAAAGCGTTAGTTGAAAAATGGATGACGAATTGGAGAATTTTTTATTCAGGATCATTATTCAAATCGAACCTGGGTTTTGGAATTTCAAAAAAAAAGTTCTTGAATAAAAATTTTCGATAAATTGCAGGAAATTTTTTTGCAATTGTATAAAAATCTCTTTTTTCAACTCATCATTACTTCACTATTTTCTACTTATAATTGTATAAATTAATTCACGAAAACATAGAAAAGGATAAATTTTAGATGTGTGTAAGTTGAAATATTTACCGTTTTCGAACAATAACCGCATCCGGTTTGTCGAAAGAAAATTTTTTCTCGAGATTCTTCGGGAAGAAGTTTTTGGTCACATACACATTTACCGTTTTAGCTCGCCCATAAAGTACACGCAACGGATAAGTATCTACATTTCGCCACGTTAGCCACTGAAGTGTGGTTCAAGGCCGGCCAGCAAGTCCACGACCATATTTATTTATATTTCTAAATTTTATCGCCATGTACATCCTTATACACGCATTCGTGTGATAAATAATATTGAGGGAGAACATAGAGGGTATATAAAATTTAAGAGGACAAAAAATAATAAACACAGGTGTCGCAAGGAAATTTTACATGGAGGAGCAAACTCAAATCCCAAAAGAGCCAATATTATATTTATTTTAATGTATGAATAAATATTTTTTCCAGATCATGGCATCTTATAAATAGATGTACAAGTTCAAGCTTTCACTTTTTAAAATACTTAAATCTGTTCCCGTTGTATAAAATCACAATATTTGATTTCTAATGTGATTACCTATTTTTTCAGTAAGTCTGTTTGATAAATACCGCTCAAAAGGTTATCCCGGATTTGTAAGAATTTAGTTAACGGATTTGGATCAAAATATACACAGATTTGTAGCACTTGAATAGATATTTGATATTTGAGAAACTTATACCTACAAATATTTCAAGTATTTCCTACTCTAGCTTCCTTTTTTTAGGTATATTATAGACTGCTGTTATTTTTAGGATTTTTCATATTTGTCACTATTCATGAAATTTTTAAGGTTATTCTTATTTGTTCACATACTTCAAACATTTTCGTAGGTTATAATATTGGTTTAAAGAATCCAGTGATATAGAATTCAAAGTTTGTTAGATTATCAATATCTTGAAAAATTTGCTAGGAAACTAAATTTCCTATAATAGTGTATTATCCTTGGAACTTCTGTTGGCTAGTATTTCATAGATTTATATTTAGGGTTAGTCTGAAAGTATTACAATGCCTTGTAATATTTTTAGTCCTTTTAGTATTCATCCTATTTTCCTAGTATTTTTACAAGTTGGAAAATTTTCTGTTTTTATTTTTTTTAAATACATATCTAAATTCCGATCCTTTTTTAAGATTCAAAGTTTTATATAATGTGTACCTCAAATATTCACAGTTATTAAAGGAAATTATATTCATCATAGATTTTCAGTAATTCTTTGATTTTTAGTATATTTAGTATTTTTCATATTCTTCGTATTATTAAAACTCAGAAGGACTTTCTAGGTTCTTCTGTGACATTGAGTATATTTCAAAAAATTGCATTATAGATTTCTAGAATCTAACGCTCTAAAATCCAATATTTTAGAGATTTTTGGTATTTCAATAAATTTTGTTTCGTTCATAAACGTCTCTCAGTACATACTTATTTTTTTAGTTTGTATACTATTTTAAAGATTATCTCGTGATAAAATTGTAGAAATTTTATATACATTGATTTATAGAATTTCATGCCCTAGGATTTAAGGTTTGAAAGATTTTACAGAATGTCCATAGATTTTCGAAATAATTATATCTGCATACATTCAAGGTCCTTTTGTAGGCATTTCATAGAGTGCTAGTTTTTCGGGTTTTTTATGTTTCATACTACTCATAATTTTTTTATAGCTATTCGAGTTTTTATATATTTCTAACATCATTGTATGTTGCCATATAGATTTTGAAAATTTGAATATCTAGAATACGAAGATTTTCAGATTTTTATTATTTTAAAGAATTATCTGGGAAACATTTTTTCCAAACGTAACTGGTATTCCATAGATTTTCCGTACTTTTGATATTTTTCGTAATTTTTTTATGTTTTTACAGTTTAAACGATTTTCTGGCATTTTCATGGATTTTTATATAACTATCTCAAATCCGATGCTTCAGGATTCACAATTTTTTTGATATGAAGTAAAACTATAATTATTTAAGGAAATAATATCTACGTAGGTTTCAAATAATTTATAGATCTCTAGTATTTTTCATATTTTTTTTTAGTTATGAATATTTAGTAAAATTTTCTACGTTTTTTACAGAAAACTATTATTTTGAAAAATTTCGATATAAATTTCTAGAATTTGATGACTGAAGAATCTAAAATTTTACAAATTTTGAGTATTTCAATCATTTTTTCACGGAGCAGTATATACGGATTTGTAACAGAATGTCACTATATAAACAAATTTTCTTAAAAAACTGGTCAGAATAGATGAATAAATAAATATACGGTTTAAAATGAGTATTTTTAAATACTTCAAGTGTTTGACAGATTTCTGAAACTCGAAGTTCAGTTTTTATTTTTTCAATATTATACATAACTTTTATTGAATTTCCTAGTATTTTGATGTATTCCTATATAATGTGAATTTTTATATGAGATCAAAAGTTTTATAAAGTTTTATGATCACCATAAATTTTTGATGAAATAATATCTCTATAGAATGTCAATATTTTAGAAGTTACTTTCATTCTGATTCTTTTTAATATTTTTTGGCATTAGAGAAATTTCATAGTTATTTCTAGTGTTCTTCTAGATTTTCAAAATTTGCATTATAGATTGCTGAGAAAATTTTAACAGTTTATGTTCTAATCCTTAAAGTTTTATGAATTCTTAGTATCTTAGATGATTTTCCAGGGCACACTTTTTCCGTAGATATCTAGTGTTTAGAAGAATATTCGTAATCACAGTATTTTTCATATTTTTGTACCATTTAATAAATTTGAATGATTTTCTGATATTTCCATGGATTTCTACAAAAAAAAATTTAGAATAAGGTTTTCTAAAATTCAACAAGTTTCTATAGATCATCATTGAAAAATGAATGGATTATAGAAGAACTTTTATCTTCATATATATTTCGCGTGGTCTCAAATTTGTTGCTTTGTATTTTTCTGCATTTTTTTCAGCACAATTTCGTATGATTTTCTAGTTTTTTTGTAGAATCCTACATAGATTTTCAAAATTATATATACTGCTTTCCCTCGGGAATTCCTAGGAGGGCAGGTGCCCTCTTAGAACCCCAATCGCGACGTCCCTGAATAAACAATTGGAGGATGAAACTTGTTTTCATCGGGGGTCGAGTGCTTTGCCGAAGCTACAAGTTGTTCGCGTTCGAAGGCTGTTTACTACGTTGGTTTACGTGCGCTACCAAGCAGTTCTTATCCTGCGAGGTGTAGGAGTATTGGTAGGGAAGCACAGATATATCACCTGTTGCTCCGGAACTTGCCTTCTTACGAGGGATGGGAACAGCGTTGCCACATGTGTGACTTGCGTAAATTCCGAATTTATCCATCATTACATCTTCTTCAACAAGAATCAGTGGGATTTCACTGATGAAACTAAATGATGAAACGATTGAAAGCCAATTGGACCATTCTGGATGAAATGGTCCCAATCTTTCGAATTTCGACTCTTTTTGCTTTCTATTTACCGAGGAGATCGAAAATGTATTGAGCCCTTTCGTTAATCGATACTCACTCATTGTTGAGAATTTTCTAAGGTCGGCTATGATCCATGATTGTCCGTAAAATCACCAAAACTACGCGGCACACGAGTTTTCGGTCGGCGCGATACTCGGTCATCCGAAAAACGGTAGATTTGAAAAGTCGCAAGGTAGATAGATTGATAGATAGGGAGGTAATGAAATAGTGCTACTGCTGGCTATTCTTCAATGTACACATCGTGCCAACACGATGCTTGTTAATGTCCGATTGAGCAACATTACGGTGAAGAAGTAAGAAGGTGGTCTTCAGTAGAAATGGATGTTCGGCGCGTACAGTTAACTTTCGATCTTGGCGGCATAGGCAACGCGGTCATAGACTCGACTGGACTCGGCTGTAAAATGCATACAAGTTTTGGAATCCCGTTGAATGCCGGCACTCCCGCCGCGGCAACCGCTTACCTCTCTTCTCCCAGAGTGGAGTAGGGGCTAACCTGTACTCACGCTCGCGAACCTCGAGTCGCCGCTTCGAGCAGCCCTACGGACATTGCTCATGGAAATGCTACTTCGGAATTCTATCGGAATTCAGTTACGCGAATGAGTACCATCACGACGTGGCGGTCCCTTGCAACAATTATTCTCATTCGAGGCCCTATAAGTTGTAAAACAAAGTTCCTTCAAAAAAACTTTGTTCAAAGCTTGATATTTCCAGGGTTTGCAAGTAACGCGTTACTCTAAGACGTTGCATTTTTTACCGTAACGATAACGTAACGCGTTACATTAATTAACAAGCAACGATAACGGGAACGAGTCACTTTTTTTCGGTAACGAGTAACGACAATCCCGTTATTTTACGATACTTTTATCTGTCCCATCAAGTTTTTAGCACAATTCATAACTTTTTAAAAAATGTTCTGAAATTGAGATCTCAGTAATTTTTAACTTCCTCATTTTGAGACATGAAATTCTATATTACTAATTTTTTAAGAATCTATGTGGAATAATCGTAAGGTGTGCAAAAATATTGACGAAGAATAGGCTTTTTTATTTTTGATTCAAAACTTTCACAACTCAAAGCGTTTAATTCTAGAAATTTGCATTGAAAAATATAAAAATACTTAAAATCTATTGATCGCAAAATCTATAGCAGGATTCGTATGATTTAGAGATCCTGCTAGAAAACTTTATGGAATATTATTGAATACAAAAAAAAATAAAAATGAATAAAATAGAATACGAAAAATACTAGATTAAATTGAGTTTTAAGTTACTTGATTTTTAAAAAATTTATGGAATTCAAGAAATCAAGAAACTTCAATTTCGTGAGCTTTTAATTATAAAAAATTTATGTCAATAGAAGTCTATAAGAAAGTGAGAAAATTTTTATATTGTAATAACTCTGTGAAAAATACAAAAAATATTGAGGGCCGTTTGCATACATAAAGAAACTTTTTTCTGCAAAATCGATCTAAATATACTCCAGAAATTTCGAAACTCCGATTTTATTTCATTCTGGAAATTTAAAGAGATGTCTTTAAAAAAACTAAAAATTCCACAACATTCTTTAAATACTTAAAAATGCAGAAAGAAAATACGTCAAATATATAAAACATTGAAAATCTTTCGAATTCCAAAAATTCGTACAGCAATATATAAAAATAATGGACGATCCTTGAAATAAGAGAAAAACAGAAGAAATACAAAAAGTACTTGAATAAGTAAAAATCTATCGAGACACTGTTTTGTGGAAAATCCTTTAAAACACGTGATGTTTCATTATATTCAAATTCTAGAGTTCGAAATTCTTGAAATGTATAGAACAATTATTATTATAAAAATACTAAAATTATGTTAAAATACTGGGAAATTCTGCAATATTCTATCATACTGAAAAATAAGGGTGGTTTCAAAAATACGGAAGAATTCTTCAAATCATAGAAAAATAAAAAAAGTGAAAAAAAATCAAATGAAATAAAAATCTTCTAAAATTTTTGCGGAAAAATCCTCTCAAATACCAATAATTCAATAAACTTTTTATTCTAGAGCATGAAATCCTGGAAATCTATATATCAACGTACAGGAAAAGAGTAGACATTTTTAAAAATTTCCTGAAAATCCTGCAACATTTTATACATACTGAATAGTATAAAAAGATTTAAAAATTCTGAAAATCTGGGTAGGTATTTAGATTCTTCCAAAAATCTATGAAATTTGCGAATGTTTCCTTGTGGCTAACATTGAATCAAATGTCAGATTCAGAAATTTCGTAAACTTGAAAAAATATAAAAATTTGAACAAGCTGATTGATTTTTTTCTCAGGGTGAAAAAGTTCAGATCAACATTTTTATTATACTTAAAATAAACAATTTCTATTAAGAAAATCACAAGTACGTTGAAATTGTATTTATTAGCCTTAGTTTCTGGATTTTTGTTATTTATATTCAATTTCTTCCAAAAAGTAACGTGAAAGTAGCGAAACGTTACTTTTTTTAAGTGGTAACGGTAACGAGTTACTATTTCTTTTGAAGTAGCGATAACGTAACGAATTACTTTTTTCACCTTTGTAACGGTAACGTAATGCGTTACATTTTTTTAAGTAACTTTCCAAACCCTGGATATTTCATTATATTTTATAGGAATAATATGTATATATTTCATAAGAATAAATATTTTAACCAGTTTTCGAATCAACATCAGGTCAGGTTTCTGAGATTATAAATGCTGGTAGTTCGGCGTTGTCGCAAGGGGTCGCAGCTTTTAATTCTAGTATCATGTCAATATTGATTATATTATTAATTTTTAATCTGGTCAGCTTTTCAAAATCAATTGATGAAAGTGCCAAAAAATTCATTTAAAGTCAATCAAAGTACTTTCACTATTTTTAAATCCAGAGTGTTTGATCCCTCGGAGCCAATGAGGTAAATGAATAATTAAACCTTCACAATTTCTTTATACTCGCAATATATTTCGGCTACATTCTAGCCCTCTTCAGGAGATCTATTAATTAATTATAAATTCCTTTTCATCTCTTTTACAAATAATAAAAACAATAAATTTATCACAAAAACAACTCATATTAAATAACAAAATCTCTATCTGAATCAGTTGGTCGTAGTGCGCTTACTTTCCATAATTTTTTTAACGAATCCAGACCTAAACATATAAATTCACAATACAATACAACATAATAAGTAAATACTTCTAGAATTTTCCAAACTCACTCGTATCTTAACAGATTCTCTCTTCCCTGGCCAAACATAATTTTACCACAGTTGGGTCGTCATTTTTTTTAAAAAACCAACACAAAAACTGAATGAATTGAATCATTAATCAATTTTTGCAGCTGAATAATATATGAAATCTGTGACATAGTCAAACGAACACGAACCACTAAGTTCCCTGATCAAATCGAACACAAAACGTCTTATCTCCCAAACCACACTGCAAGTTTTCAATCTCTTATCATTAAATCATACTGAAAAACCCATCATAAATATTATTTAAATCTCTTGTATCCTCTTTCTTATTTAAAGTATTCTTCGTCTTTTTAATGTACAACATCTCTGAAATAAATTTCTTAAATAAATTTCTTTCTTTGTCTAAAATTTCAAGTTTTTCCCAATCTAACTCATGGCCTGTATCAATTCTGTGGTGTGTCACAACTGCTGTCATCATTTTAATATTATGATTATGTTCCTTAATTATTCTTGTTCGTAAATTCCTCTTCGTTTGTCCAATGTAACAACAATTGCAATCCTTACAATTAATTTTATATACCACACCCTGTTGGTCACCCACCTCAAGTTTGTCTTTCCCCTTTTTAATAATTTCATTATTTAATTTACACTCTACTTTATTAACCACTTTAGCATCATATTTATTAAGAACTCTTTTCATTTTTAAATTCAAATTCTCTACATATGGAAAACATACTATTTTTTTTCTCTGAAACGAAACCTGCAATTTCTTTATCTTTCTTATTCCGTAAGCATTGAATCCTCCATAAAAGTTCTTACTATGGAATTCTTGATCAGCTAAATTCTTATTTTTATCAACTAAAATAAATATCATACTAATCTTTTGTTGCAATGGATGTCTTAAAAAATAATTAATAAATCGCATAGATGAAGTGGTTTAATATACCAATCTAATTTTATCTTAGAATTCTTTTTAATAATTTTTAACTCTAAAAAATTAATGCTATTATCTTTTTCTAACCCTGCAGTAAATGTCAATCTTGAATCATATGAATTGAAAAACATTAAGCATTTCTGAAATCTTATTCTTAGATATCAGAGTCAAAATATCATCATCAATATCTTACAAAAACAAGAGGGATGAAACTTAACAACTTGAGACAAGAATCCTCCAAATCTTGCATAACCGGGTCCGACAAAATCGGAGAAATAGGCAAACCCATAAGTGTACCAAAGGTTTGCTCGTACAAACTACTATCAAAAGTAAAAAATGTAGATTCCATCAGTCATTATGCAATTAACAAATTCACCTTCTGGAATGTTCGTGTTATTACTTAAATACTTACTAAATCTTGTTTCTAAAGCCTTTAATAATGAATCTTTTGAAATATTCGTAAATAAATTGGAAACATCAAGAGAAATAAACACATAATCCTCAAGAATAACTAAATCCTTCAACAAATTCTTCAACTGCATACTATCCTCTATAAAAGTGTTTGGTTTCTCTAAATATCTGTTCAAAAAATCTTGTACATATTTACTAATTTTATGAGTCGGACTATCAATAGAGGAGTTAATAACTCTTGAAGGATTACCTTCCTTATGAATTTTAGGCCACCCATAGGCCCTAGGGAGGCAACCTCCACTCTCCATCAACGAACGATATGATTCATAAGTCAAATAATCATTCCTTAACCACCTCTTCAAAATCTCATTTATTCTATTTCTCATTCTAACTAATGGGTTCTTTTAACAACTCTACATATAAGTATTTTCATCACCGAACAACTGTCTCATTTTTTACTCATAATCCGATCTATACATAACCACAGTAGTTCCCCCTTTGTTCAGCCTTAGTAACAAACAAATCATTATTTTTTCTGAAAAATTCTTTTGTCAATTTAAAATTATGCAATATAAATCTCTCATAAAATTTGAAATGTACTTTCGAGTGATAAAATCTAAATATCTCATTTAACATCTTAATCTTAATCCCATTTTTTATATTTTCATCAAAAAAGAACAATCTAGTCTCTATCTCTTTTATAAACTCCAACGCTCTGAAATTCTTATTTTTTAGATTGGGAAAGTTAAACTTCTCTCCTAACATCAAAGTAAATCGGACAAATCCAGGTAATACTATCTTTGTCAAATTACAAATCGATTGTTCATTATCTCGAAATTGAAAATTACTATGTTTGTAAATAAGATTCTCAAATTTCTTCTCATATCTATAAAAATTCTTATCGTAATTAGTCCGATAATTCCTAAAACTATATTTAAAAAAACCTGTAGAAGATAACGTGGTAAAAAATGCCAATGAGGTAAATGAATTTACCTCATTGGCTCCGAGGGATCAAACACTATGGATTTAAAAATATGATAACGGAGCATTAGATCTTTTATTATACTTTCATTATGTTTGTTTCGGGTACATTGTCCTTAACAATTAGATGGTTAGAACAGATATGCTGAGAAATGAATATTTACACTACTTAAGGGTTATTGAGAGAATTCATGAGTAGTACAAAAAAACCATAAGTGCCAACATTCTTTTTTTATGGTTGTTGAACCTAGCTTTACAGAAGATCAATGTTCGACAAAATTTTTAAATTACTCTGATCGCCGATACCAGAGTAGCGTTTTATCTTAGCCGATATTGATTTAACAACTACTTTGAAATCTTCATTTAGCTGCTTGGGTCTGAAACTTTGTAAACCTGTGTTATTCGTATTTTTCGAAAAAATTTATGTTTTTCTACAATTTCCGACTGATTTCTCCATTTACACTGCAAATTTGTCTCGATTGCGAACTTATTAATACATTATAATATTATTAGAGTAAAATTCACAAATTTACAATTGTTTTAACCAAATAAGAGCCTAGCGTTTATAAAAAACAAAAGATAAATAATAGAAAATACTCCCTCATTCCACAACAGTAATATATTGTACGAATGAACAAAACATATTGACATTAGAGGTATATCGTTGTATCTCGAAGTAACGTATTCATTGGAATAATACAAATGAAAAATAATGTAGATAATTTTTCACAATATATATTATCGCATTCTATTGTAAAAATTTATATCCGTATCCAGGAAACATGATAAGGTTTTTCGAGTGGTAAATATTGATGTATTGTATATTTAATGCACAAAATACAAGAGAGGCTTTTAAACCATATTTTTTTTAACTTTCATACTTTGTTGCTTTCGTACAATTAAACAGTATATCAGCATTCTTATTTAATTTGAAAATGAATTGAGATCTTTGCATGTCCGTTTTGATCATTTATTCATGAAGGAAAAATGAATTCTTGAGAAATACTGCGAATCATTCAATATAGATGATGTTTTTTAGTATGAACAGTACGCTGTAATTTGATTAGAACAATTGTAAATTTGTAAATTTTACTTTGGTAATATTCTACAATAATGTATCAATAAGTTCGCAATCAAGGCAAATTTGCCGTGTAAATGGTGAAGATCATTCGAAAATTGTCGAAGAAAATCAATTTTTTCGAAAAATATCAATAACTCGCATAAAACTCAATTTTCTTCGTGATAGCTCACGCGCGTAATGTTGGTGTACGGTTTTGAAATTTTTTTCACTGTTAACAAACTGCAACACTCGCCTAAAATGTGACGTGTTAAACTAATTTGCCGTATAGTTTTTCGAGAATCCGATGATCTAAAATTTGAAAATTATCAGGATTTCCAGTATTCTAAAAAATTTTCTAAGAAACAGTATGTTCATAGATAAGTAACTATAGTATTTTATAAATTTCCAGAACTTGGAGTATTCATCGTATTTTTTCACTATTTTTACATTATGAACGATTTTCTAGTATTTTTATGGATTTTCATATGTATATGTATATCTAGAATTTGATGCTTCTAGATTCAAAAGGTTTTATAGATATGTACATATTAAGTGATTCATAGTATGAAGGAAATGATATCTACATGGATTTTCAGTATTTAATTTTTTTTCTTTTTTCATGTTTTTTTGTGCTATTCAAATTAAACAAGATTTTCTAGGTTCTTTCTATAAATCTAGTATTTTAAAAAACTCTAGTGTAGATTTCTAGAACTTAATACCCGAAAATCTAAAATTTTATAGATTATCAATAAATTATTTACTGTATTTAATTTATTGTAGCAAAGAAAAAATTTAAATATATTGAAATATTTCAATAAATTTCATCAGAAAGCAGTATTTTTATAAATTTCCAGTATTTCACACATTCCTATAACTTTTAAGTTATTTTGTATTTTTTCAAATTAATATATTTTATTTAATTTTCTAGTATTTTTATGAATTCTTATGTAGTTTTACGTAATTAGATGCTTTAGAATTAAAAGTTTTGTGTATTTTCATTACTTCCAGGGAAATAGTATCTCCATAGAATTTTAGAATTTCGTAGATTCCTATTGTTTCTAGTATTCATATTTATGATTTATGAAACTTTCTTAGTTTTTTCTGTATTTTTCTAGATTTTCAAAGTTTTTATAGATCGCTGTGTAAAATTTATTGATTCGATTCTTTGAATTTCAAAGTTTCATGGATTTAGTATTTCAAACAATTTTCCAGAACACGGCTCTTTAAGGTTGAATCAGTGAAAAGTAGTTCATTTTTGTGCCCTTTTCTCTTTTTTATTTAGTTAATATTTTCCCACTAGTGATTAGTGACTTGCCACTTATTATCAGAGAGTTTTTTATATTGACGAATAATCCAAACTTACTAATTATTATTGTCAATATATGACTGTTTATAAAGTAAGAAAATCACCTATTATAAGTATAACACTTTAGGAACCATAGAATTAACATTACACTTTTATAAACCATTACATTAGACTCAATTACGTACGAATGTAGCATTCGTCACGTTCATCCAGTATGTAAATAGTATGAACGCCATGTCACGAGAAAACTATCTTTAAGGAGCGGTTGATTTATGGTAAAAGCGATTGTTCATGTGCAAAAAACTTGATGAACAATTGTTACTGTACGAAATAAGGATGATAAAACACCACTTATAGAATAGATGGATGCACCTTTAGAAGTTACATTTTTTTCTCGCACAGTGTTACCTTAATAGAAAATATGTATTTTCCGCAAAATCTATTGCAGAAATCTTTATAGTATCCAAAATACTCGCACAACTCATTTTCGTTCATTTATGCGATACATTAAAAAATACTACCTACACCAAATAACGATTCTCAGAATGCTCAATGCACGAGAAACTTTTGCTCTAATGGGACTCATAAATTATTGTGTTTACAATTCCATTATTATTATTACTTATCAAAATCAAATTTATGATTATTATTTTAATTTGCTAATTCAAATATTAATCAAGTAGCGCTTCAATTCGTAATAAACTGTTTATAATATGATAATTATACGTTTACTCAACTCTGACAAAGATATTACTTTTTGCTGCATTGCAGAGAAATAAAAAATATATAAGCTATGAAACGTTCTGTAATTTAGAAATAATAAATAGAATATTGCAAAGTGTAATTTTATTTGATAATTTTTCTAGTAAAATATCAAGCATAACTACTCGTCTTGTTTCTCAACCTGCAATATTCCTTTCAGAATATGTAGTGATCTAGTCGTGTAACTTTTCATTTTATAATTGAATTACGGTATCTTACATGCAGTTCATTTCGTTTCATGAAAAAACACGATTCGGTAAGCAGGTCTCACTTATAATGTCCGATATTTTGGATTTTTTTTTAAAAGTAGGTACTGCAGCATATACATACATAATTTATACGTATTTCATTAATTATTGTCAGTGGGAACAAAAGGGGCTAATCCACGTTCAGAAAATTGTTTAGGAACAAGGTAAAATGGCGAGATTTTACATTCTGTTGAAATTATTTAAAAATTACTAGACCAATATGAAGTTGTGTATATTGTCCATTACTTATCGTGTTTTTGAAGCAATACATTGATTTTGTCACTGCTGAACATTTGTGAAGTTGATGGGTGATTATCCTATAGGGTAAAGGAGGTTGACCCTTAAACTGCTTTTTTTATAGAGAATAATTTGACAGCCAAGGATTATTTTATTACTTAATAATAAATAGGTAGGTAAGAAATCGGTCTGGTTTATTATAAGTAATAAATTTTCTAGGTTAATATTACATGGGTATAAAATAACTTATTAAAACGAGTATTTTGTGTCAACCACGATATTTGAAGATCCTTAAAAACTAAAAACCGCAGAAATTTGAAAATTTAATTTCAAATTCCATAAAATTTATCAATATTACCTTAAAATTTTGAATAGTAAAATTTTGAATATTAATTAAAATATTTAATATTCAGGATTAAATATGATATTTTAAGAACTTCGTGATATCAGTGATACGTGGAACAGTCGAGGCAATACGAAAATGCAAAAAAAATTGATTTTTCAAAAATTTGTGAGTGAGCCCTTTTTGTTTCAAAGCCATTCGTATAGGTTGTAATATTTTCGAATAGTATATTATCTTTGTATCGATCTTAGTTTTAAATTTCTTCATGGACTGAGATTTTTATGTCAATATGTTTTTCATAGAGTTGATTTTTGGAATCTGTGCATTTTTTTGTTGCAGAATCGCTGATGGATTCCCAGACTGCATTCGAACTTGCCTGTTATACCAGAAATTGCAGGTAAGATTTTTGTAGAATTTTCGATTTCAAATGCATTTGAAGAAAGCACATAATTATAAAAATACTTCAGAATTTTATAGTTTCTACAATTCATTGGAATCAAAAGAATTTATCCAAATTCTAATGAAATCAGTTGGAAGATAAAGATGATGTCGAACATATCAAGAAATTTTTTCATAATTACAACATTTTTCAGGTTCAATTGAGTATTTGATTGAATACTGATATTTTAGTCAAACATTTAATTTCAACTCTCGAGAATTGCGGGCATTTATTTCGAAAATGTTTATTTCTTTTAATCTGGAAACGTTAAGTTGATTCACAAATTTGTATTGAAATCAGATTAAATTTTATATACATTTTCAGTATTATTAACACTTTTTTACAATTTTAATGAGTATTTCGTTTGCTGCAGTTATTGAATTACTGCATATTACGTAGAAATACGCAAAAGAACCAGAATATGGATGTCTCTGTCTCAGACACAGAAACAGGTGAGTTGTATTTTAATCTTTAAAAATTTAAACAATACCTACTTCAAGCATGCCAATTGTTAATTGATGAAACATCTGCCTGAATGAATTCGTTTTCGAATGTACAATTTTTTCTAGAATTCCAGAATTTTTGTGTACTCAAAACACAATTCAAGGTTTTAAATTCCGAGACATAAATTTTAGAAAATACGAATTTCATGATGCATAATTCGTAAATCTTCAAATTTTTTGATTTAAGGGGTTATATACCTTATTGTATCTTTCAAAGTATGTAGCAATTTTGTTATGACACCAAAGTTATTATTTTTGATAGTATATTGTCCACTTGAAAAAACAAGTATTTGTTCATAAAAAAATATCAACAATAGGCGGAGTTGTGGCCCTTTTCCTGAGACACCTTTTTTTTCGAAGAGGCATGCGGTGACCAAAATGCAAATCGAACAGGTCAAGTTAAATAAGAAAATCCAAAAAATTTCATTAGTCTAGGAGTGTATTTATTTCTTGAACAATTGATAAAATGAATATCACGTGTTTTCTGTACGCAAGAACGTTTTCCCTGAGATTTCGATTTTTTGAGCTCTGGATATTTTATCAAAAAATTTCTATCTGCAAACTAAAAACTGTTCTACAAAAAGCCATCGTTCAAGAACTAGGTATATCCCCACACTAATGATATTTTTTTGATTTTCTAATTTAACTTGACCTATTCGACTTGCATCGTGGTCACCGCAAGCGTTTTTAAAAAAAAAAGTTGTTTCGATGAAAGGGCCACAACTCCGAAAATTGTTGATATTTTTTCATGAACAAATACTTGTTTTTTCAAGTAAAAAATACACTATAAAAAAACTATAACTTTTGTGACATAGTATTATTGCTACATACCTTAAAAGTTACTCCAAACCATCCTCAATTTTTCTGCACAAAAGGTATATAGCCCCTTAAGATTATAATTCGTTTATTCTAAAATGTAGAAATACAGACAAGTTACATATATATAGAGAAATGCAGAACCAAGCATTTAGAATAAAGAATTCTCGAGGAATAAATTTTTGAAAGTTTCAAAATCAGCAATGTAGAATTTTCGGTTATTATATTATGATACTGAAGATTTTTAATATGATACTGCAGTATAATCAAATATAGCCTACAGTATAAAATACCAAAAATTTATATCGTAGAGTATGGAACTGAAGGATTCTGATTTTTCAAAATATAAAGACCTAGAACTTTATTTTGTAAAATATATTTTGAATCCAAAGTTGTAAATTACCAGAAAAAGGATTTTCATAAAAAAAATTATTATAGTACTCGAAAACTCTAAGTTCTAGAATATTTATGAGCAGATTATGGGTTATTGAAAAAATGGTATGGAACTACAGAATATAAAATAATTATGGGATTACGAAATTCAGATTTTTTGTTTGTCAATACTAGAATACAAAATTGTTGGGTTCTAAATTCACGAGTCTCAAATTCAAGTCTCTTAAATTCCATAATTTAGACTCTTATGACTCTAATACCTAGTATTATGAATTTGATAACATGATAATAGTCTGTAGACTTTCATATTTCAGCATTCTATACTGTAAAGTTAAGTTGAGAATTAAAAGATTTTGCGAATTTTGGGTCCGAGAATTTGAAGTTACCCTCTAGAATTCTTAATTGTAGAATATTTTTACATAGATTCTTGAATTCATGAATAATACATTACGTATTTTTCAAAATAATAATTGAATTCCTGAATTCTGACTTATGGATCCTATAACGGAAAATTCTCGTGTTAATTATTTATGAATCTGAAATTCTGGCATCCCAAATTTTACAATGCACATTGCTACGAGTCTTATGGAATTACAAAATTCAGACTTCTGAATCCTTTAAAAGATAATTCTAGAGTTCTATATTCACACGTCTGAAATTCTTGTCTCTAAAATTTTACGATGTAGATTTCGACGATTCTTATACCTAGAATTATTATGAATGAAAAATATTGAATGATCAGACTTTCAATCTTTGGGTACATCGAATTCTAGAAATCTACAGGGTAGAATATAGGATTGAAGCATTCTGAGAATTTCCGATCTAAAAGATGTGGAATACATTTCTGCAATTCTCTAAAAGTCAGAGTAACAAATTCCATGTTTAATTATTTTGTAAGAATATAGATGAAATTCTACAATTGAAAATAATAATTGGAATTACGAAATCTGATCTTCCAGATCCTATAATAGAGAATTCATGGCTCTGATATTTTGAATTCTAAATTTGGTAACATAGCAACATGTAATTTTAAACCCTGCAACATCGAATTTTAGAATTCATACTGTGAAGTATAGTATTGAAGATTTGATTTATACAGCATGGATAGGTCTAAAGAATGCGACATTTATAGTTCTGAAATTTTCAATTATTAAAAATAAGGGTTACAAATTTCTTTAAATTTAAATTCAAAATAAATTAAAATAAAAAATATTTTCTTAAATAAAATTCTGGAATAAAAAATGCCTGACTTGTCAATTCTAGAATACAAAATTACAGAATCCTGAATTCTTCAATGACAAATTTTTTACTCCACGTTTCAGGATATAAAAGTCTTGAATTCGAAATTCTACAAATAAAATGACTAGGATCTTGACCTCCTGAACTTTAGATTCTAACGTTTGTGGTCGAGTTTCCTAGAAATAAAACCTCCAATTGCCTCTGCTTAGGTTAAAAAATTTTCAATTGATAAAACATAATTTCGAATTTAGACATCGTAATATTTCTACCAAGTTAAATTTCCAAGTTGAGAATTGCTGCAAAATTTCGTGGTTTTGGGACTGAGCAATTTTTTTTAAGAATCATAAGAGTTAATTATGGAATCTAAGAGACTCGAATTTAAGACTCGTGAATGTAGAACTCAAAAATTTTGTGTTCTAGTATTGACAAACAACAAATCTGAATTTCGTATTCCCATAGTTATTTTATATTCTGTAATTCCATACAATTTTTTCAATAACCTATAATCTGCTCATAAATATTCTAGAACTTGGAGTTTTCGAGTACTATAATAATTCTTTTAATGAAAATCCTTTCTCTGGTAGTTTATAACTTTGGATTCAAAATATATTTCACAAAGTAAAGCTCTAAGTCTTTATATTTTGAAAAATCAGAATCCTTCAGTTCCATACTCTACGATATAAATTTCGAATTTAGACATCGTAATATTTCTACCAAGTAAAATTTCCAATTTGAGAATCGCTACAGAATTTCGTGGTTTTTGGACTGAGTATTTTTTTACATTTTGTGGAAGTCGAACTTTACGTATTGTATCATACACAAAAATGTTATGCAATTATTTAAATGACTCGAAACTTTTGATGATTTTTAAGTTGATGAGGAAGAATTTTTCGAATGCAACGAGGACGAAGGGCCAGGGTTGCCAGGGTCAATTCATACAAATGAAGATGATAGTAAGTCGAAATACTTGTTGTGGGACAAGCCGGTTGGAAGGCTTACGAAGCATCCTACTCTCAGGCTTTTGCAAACAGGCGATGTTTTATATCTGCCTATTACTCAAGAGCCCGTTCCAAAAACTGAGGATCAAATCGAAGAAGACGCCCAAGTCATGATTCAACTCGGGACTGACAAATTTGCTTCGGAAATGCGCGCGAGATTGATGAGCGCGTCTCTATTGTCGGACATGGAATCCTTCAAGGTCGAGTTTCTTTGTTTTTTTTTTTTATACATTTAAATTCAACAGGATTCTCGCGACTTTACGAAACCAGAAATCATTCTGATCCTGGCAAAGCAGTCTTCAAAGACTACTAACAGATTTGAAAAATTCAATAAAATTATGTAAAATAAATCGAGTTACATACAACAAAAGTACAAAAAAATAAATAAAGATTTATATAAAGAAATGATGAAATGAATTTAAGTTAAATATCCACAGTTAAAAAAAATAATAAATTAGTAAAAAAGGGAACAAAAGATGAAATTGGTTAAAATTAAATTTGATAAGAGAATTTGAAAAATTTTCAATTTCTTTCGATATACTTGAACAATAACACTTATGATCACTTTTAATTACATTTAATATTGAAAAAAAAAATTAAAATCTGTTGAAAAAAGTCCAGGAAAGTGAGGTACAATATGTTTGTTTAAATTTGATTATAATTATTTTAACTGTATCAAATGATCATGAGTTTCAATAAAACCAAACATTTTAAAATTGAAAGCCCTAATAAAAGAACGTTATATTCTATTACAAAGAATATGTAATAATTTCTCAAGTTCGAATTGATTTTCAATTTTACTCTCCCATTTTTAAAATAGTTTTATGAAAAGTTCCTCAAGTCGAAATTAGAATCAAACTTTGAACCAAATAAATCAAGGATATTTCGGTTCTCATCAGTTCAAACTAAGCTCATTTTCAACCAACTTTACATCATAAACATGGCAGTTATTATCGATTTTACGGATTTTACGACTAAACTAGGTTTTATTTTGAACCTCATTTAAACCATTTATAACAAACAGCGGCGAAAAATCTGCCACATTGCGCATGTGCGATCTGGGCATGAAATACATGGCCAACTTCAACATTCTCAAAATGATACAAGCTCTAGTAACGCAAAATATGATAAAAATATGCCATTCATATTCTCAATAATATTCGTTTTTCCAGTTTTCCTCATAAGGACATTAATCAAGAATAAGTTATAAAAAAACATTCCCGACAAATAATTGAAAATTGGCAATAACTTAATTAACTCACCGTCGATCGTGAGGATTTCCGCCTGAAAATGCTCGGTTGTCCTAATTACCTACTAAATGAAAGCATTTTTTTTTCGGTCCATTTTTCAAACTTTTAATGAACTTTCAATACTCGAAAACAATTTTTAACGCGTATTGACATTTGACATATAAAATGGAAATCGAAACAAAAAATAAAAGACGATCTGGGTCGGAAATGCGCCAGAATTCAAAAAGCCGTGAAAATATAAGTACAGCAGATTTCGGCAGGCATTAAATTGTATTATAAATTTAAATTCACTTTCACTTTGAATATGAATGATTTTTAATTATATTTCTATGATATATTGGAAATAAATTTAATTTGATCAGAATGAATTTTCCTCTCTTGTCACAGCATACAATTTTCGTCACAGCGTCAGAAAAGAAAATTTCGGAGAAGTTCGTTCAACAAGAAATCTATTTATCTCTATTGTTTTCAAATTTTTAGAAAAATAAATTATGCGTTTTTTTCAAAGCGTAGATTTTACATTCAAGGAGCTCCCAGTTGACATTAAATATTCCGAAATGTTTCTGAATTGTTTTTAAATGTTTAAGAAATATTCCTGAAGTATTACTTGCTGAAAGGGCTGTTCATCAATAAAATAAACCGATTTTCATGATTTCATGATACCTCCCTTCCCTATCTCTATGTCAGAAGCTGTCAAGTCAGTTAGACCCCCTCTCTTAAGATGGAGGGATCACATAAACCCTAATATAATAGATGAAAATTGACGATATTGTATACTTTAGAATATCCGCTAATCAAACGTGATTGAATAAACTTTTGTACTTTGTACGATGTAATAATATTTGCGTATTTTATGTAAAATAGCAATCAAAATTTATATTCTTTACATTCAGTCATAATTAGCAAACGCAAGTAATATGATAAATTTTTTCGACTTGGAGAAAAAGAAACTACATTCAATATAGTCTGTTCAATAATGGAATTTTTCGAGGTGTTCATTCAATTTTAAAACAGAGAGTCATGCAAGTTTGCCTTCGTTTTTCTCAGGTTTAACTTGGTTGCACTATCGATCTGGATTTCGAATGCGTAGATTTAAATAGTTGAAAAACCACTCACGCGGATTATTTCGTGCTATTTCGGATTTCACAGGTCACAAAGGTTTTAAATCCGATCTAATAGGTTCAAGTTGGTTATAATTCTGATTCTTATTTCGACTCGGGTCAACTTCCATTTGTGACTTTTCGATTTGAAATTCAGTTCTCCGACATTGCAACAAGTACTGCGAGCTAACAATAGTTTCATTTCTTTTCAGGCAGCGAATCCAGGCTCAATACTAGATGATTTCATAAGATGGTACTCGCCTCGAGATTGGATCGAGGATGAAGGCTTGGACAAGTGGGGACAACCCAAAGGTAATGATTGTAATCCAATTCCTCCCTTTTTGCAGTGGCCAATTTTCGTGCCTTTTTTTGATTAGGACACCTGTCAGAGCGAATGTTGATTAAGGATAACCCCTGGGAAAGCGTGTGGAAATCGTCCCAGCCAGTTCCCGCGCATCGACAAAAACGCCTTTTCGACGAAACGCGAGAAGCCGAGAAAGTCTTGCACTATTTAACGTCTAGAAACGTGGGCCAAGCGGCGCAACTGTTGATTCCAAATCTTGTACACGCTGCCCTTTTAACTTTGCGCCAACAAACGAACGAAGATTTGCCTGCTGTTGCCAAAACCATACGCAGCGTTGTACACAAATTGCAGATTTTGACGAAAACGATGAGCCCCAAACTCGAAATATATGAAGTAAGAATGTTTGTGAGAAAGTGCTCAAGAAGACGTATGTGTAATTAGTATATTATTCATGCTTTGTTTTTTCTGACTCTTGTTTTATGAAGGAAATAGCTCGAGAAATGGAGAACAGCGAAGTCCTCGTTGCCCAAGTCAAGTCGTTGAAGTGGAAACTTTGCGAAAACGATGAAGTGGAAAATGCGACTGAATTTATTCTCCGGCTAATTGATGGCGAACAAGTTGAAATTCCGAATGGATCGAAAAGTAGCATCGGATCACGAATTTCGAAAATGTTTGGCAGCGCACAAAAGGTAAGGTTCTAATAATCCTGAACTGTATAAAAACCTATAGAAGATTTGCTATTCTTCATTGAGTGATTTTATGAAAACTTGAGAATTCCCATTCCTTATAAGGTGACCCTATAAAAACCTTAGAAGGAATGCGATCCTTAAGGTTCTCATTTTCTGTATCCAGTTTTTACATTTCTTTATGAGCATTTGAATATTCTTGATAAATTCCATAATTTACAGTTACCTAAAAGGATTTTATATTTTCTTATAAAGATAAAAATTTTCTTTGGAAAGAAATTTCAATTTTTTTTTGCGAGTCCCAGTAACTTCAGTTTTTATAGTCTCTACAAAAATACCTATATTTTTACAAAATTTCGGTGTTTTTTATTTTGACCTTATAAAGTCTTCATGAAACTTTTATAAAATTCTTACATGTTTTATAATAGATTATTCTTACGAAACAACTAATTTCTATATGCACTAGTAACTGCGAAACTTAGAAACTCATAAGGATCTAAGTTTCCTTAAAATATTATTTTAATCAAGCAACCTTGTAAAAACCTTATAAAACACTCATAAGGTGACCTCATAAAAAAATTATATGAATTAAATTTTTATAAGGGTTTCAACTTCTATATACAGATTTTATAGTTCCTTATAAGGAATTGGAATATATATGAAGATTTGCGATTTCATAATAAATATACGAAATTTTCCTATGACAAAATTTCGATTTTCTTAGGACTCCAAGTAACTTGAATTTTTATACAGCTTCTACAAAAAAAACACAAATTTTTAAGCGATTCCGCTTTCTTTTATTTTATTAAATATTTTTGAAACTTGTATAAAATTTTTATTTTATCAAAATTACTCTTATTTAATGGCTGAATCTCTATATACACTAGAAACTGCAAACCTTATAAATTTCTTAAAAGAAAATAAGTTTCCTTATACGATTGGCGAATCCTGATAAGATCACCTTATAAAAACCTTACAAGGATTTAACATCCTTATAAAGTGACCTTATAAAATCCTTATAAGGTGATCTTATGAAAACCTTATAAGAAATAGTATCCTTTTAATTTTTTTCAATTTCTATATACAGATTTTACCGTTCCTTACAAGGAATTGAAGTTTTCTTAAAAAGAATGTAAATTTCCTTATAAGGATTAGCGATTTCATTTGAAGTATTCATAATTTCCTAATGAGGATATTTTAATTTATTCATGAGTACCAACAACTTGAGTTTCCATATTTATAAAGTGTTTATAACAAAAGTACCAAAATTTTTATAAAACTCCACTGTTTATTATATTGACTTTATGAAGTCTTCATAAAACTTGTACATATAAAACTTTCATTTTATGGAAAATTATTCCCATAAAACTGCTAGATTTATGTATACGCTTCTTACTGCGAACATTGTAAGACCTTATGAATTCTTTATGAGAATCCAAGTTTCCTTATGAAATTGACGATTCATTATAAGGCAACCTTATAAGGAATAAAATTCCTCATAAGGTTTTTATTTTCTGTAACCATATTTTAAATTTCCTTATGAAGGATGCAAATGTTTCTGAAAGGTTCTCAATTGTACAATTTCTCATAAATATTTGCAATATCTTTATATTGCTTCGCGATTTGCTTATAAGGACTTGAAATTTCCTTATAAGGAAATCTCAATTTTCTTCTGACTCCAAGTGCATTTAGTTTTTAAAAAGTGTCTGCAAAAATACCCACATTTTTTAAAAAATTCTACTGTTTTTTATAGTGACTTTATGAAGTTCTTACTAAAGTTGAGTAAAACTTTTATTTTATAAAATTTTTTTTTGCGAAAAAACTAAATCTCTATATACACTAGTAATTGCAAACCTTCCAAAACCTTTATAAATTCTTTATGATAATTAAAGTTTTCTTATAAGATTGTCGATCACTTATAAAAGGCAACCTTACAAAAACCTTACAAATATTCAAAACTCTTGTAAGGTACCTTTAATCCTTTTAAGGAGGGAGACTAGTCTAGGACACCTTAAATGAGGACTAATAAAAATCGCTGTGTATATGGATATATTACAAAAATTGATTAAGTAACCTTACAGGTACGATCTAGAGGATGAAAATTAACAAAAAAAAACGTTTTTCACTTTTAAATTATTATATTATATGGTCCAAAATCAAGGTTGTTAAGAGCGCCGCGCTACCAGCAGACCTTCACTGCGGGCGTGATAGCAGTCGTAATTTTGATGTGAAATACATAAACCAATGAAATTCTTAATTTACATGAACATACCTTCTATTAAAACTAAAAATATCTTTTTAATTTTGAAAATCCAGAAACTTGGGGGTCTCGAAAATAAAAGTTTGATATTTGTAGCGAAAATTTTTAATTTGCATGCATAAAAAATTGTATATTGTTTATTATTTTGTAATTTTTTTTAGTTCAAAAAGAAACCTAGTTGATAAGCTTTCGAAAAAGTCCTGGTTTGTAGAAATCGGTCAAAAAATATTGTTTTTATCACGCCTGCAGTTTTGAAAAATACTGTTTCGGGAAAATCACCTTCAAATTTTTTTTATAAAAAGCAGGCATTTTTAAAAATCACGGATCGTGCAGGCTAATTAGCTATCCCCGGTCCATATAGAATTCTTTCGGCTTCCTCGAAATTCTTATTTTGAGCATTTGTTCTGCTCTACGACCCTTATTGCAGAGTCGACGCGTGGCGAGTCAGAGGCTGCTACTTCGAAAATATTTCGAATTTTGATTTGAAACTTTGTAGGATTCTTTTCAAGTATGTATTCTAATGATTAAGACTATTTTCAAAAAATGCATTTTTATTACCCTCTAAACGAGTCTTCCCCCTTAAGATGACTTTATAAAAAACTTATAAGGAAAAAAGTCCTTATAAGGTTTTCGATTTTCATACAGATTTTACAGTTACTTATAAGGGATTGAAAATTTTATTATTAGGAATTGAAAATTTTCTTATAAGGAATTGACATTTCCTTATAAGGTTCTCAATTTACAGTTCCTTATGAGGACTTGTAATTTCCCTGCAAGGTTTGAAAATTTCAGTTTTATTAGGAGTCTTAGTAACTTCAGCTTTTAGAAAATGTATACAAAAATACCCAAACTATTGTTTAATATCGCTGTATTAAAAGTAACCTAATGAAATCTTCATAAAACTTGCGTAAAACTTTTATTTTATGAAAAATTATTCCCATAGAACGGCTACATCTCTGCAAACCTAATAAATTCTTTGTAAGGCAACCTTATAAAAACCTTTTAAGAATTTTAAATCCTCGTAAGAAATAAATTTTTTATAAGATTTAATTTTTCTAATAAGAATTCAATGATTAACTACAAGGATTTTACTTTTCCTTATAAGAAATAGAGTTTTTTTAATCACCAGAAATTGTATTCTACCTATAAGAAAGCAAGTCCTTATAAGGTTCCAAGTTCCTTTATACGAATTCTACATTTTTTGAAAAGGAATTACAATTTCCAATTGAAAAAAGGAACGCCAATTTCGTATATTTCAATTCATTCACCTGAAACTAAATGAAGTCATAGCTGTATGGCAGGGTTTGGAAAGTTACTTGAAAAAATGTAACGCGTTACGTTACCGTTACAAAAGTGAAAAAAGTAATTCGTTACGTTATCGCAACTTCAAAAGAAATAGTAACTAGTTACCGTTACCACTAAAAAAAGGAACGTTCCGTTACTTTTTAAAGATATTGATTGTAAATAACAAAAATCAAAAAACTAAGGCTGAAAAATACAATTTCAACGTACTTCTGATTTTGTTCTATAGAAATTGTTTATGTTAGATATAATAAAAAATGTTAATCTGAAATATTTCACCCTGAGAAAAAAAACAATCAGCTTGTTCAAATTTTTATATTTTGTTCAAGTTTACGAAATTTCTGAATATGAAATTTGATTCAATGCTAGCCACAAGGAAACATTCGCAAATTTCATAGATTTTTGGAAGAATCTAAATACCTACCCAGATTTTCAGAATTTTTAAATCTTTTGGCACTATTCAGTATGTATAAAATGTTGCAGGATTTTCTAGAACTTTTATAAATTTCTACTATTTTTCTGTACATTGATATACAGATTTCAAGAATTTCATGCTCTAGAATTAAGTTTGATAAATTATAGGTATTTGAGAGAATTTTTCAGCAAAAAACTTCGGAGAAGATTTTGATTTCATTTGATTTTTTTTAAACTTTTTTGATTTTTCTAAGATTTGAAGAATTCTTCCGTATTTTCGAAACCATCCGTATTTTTCAGTATGATAGAATATTGCAGAATTTCCCAGTATTTTAACATAATTTTAGTATTTTTTTAATAATAATTGTTCTATACATTTCAATAATTTCGAACTCTAGAATTTGAATATAATGAAACATTACGTGTTTTACAGGATTTTCCGCAAAACAGTGTCTCGATAGATTTTTACTTATTCAAGTACTTTTTGTATTTCTTCTGTCTTTCTCTGATTTCAAGGATCGTTCATTATTTTTATATATTGCTACATGAATTTTTGGAATTCGAAAGATTTTCAATGTTTTATATATATGCACGTATTTTTCGAACGTATTTTCTTTCTGCATTTTTAAGTATTCGAAGAATGTTGTGGAATTTTTAGTTTTTTTCAAAGATATCTCTTTAAATTTTCAGAATGAAATAAAATAGGAGTTTCGAAATTTCTGTAGTATATTTTGATCGATTTTGCAGAAAAAAGTTTCTTTATATATTCAAAGGGCCCTCAATATTTTTTGTATTTTTCACAGAGTTTTACAATATAAAATTTTTCTTATCTTCTTATAGACTTCTATTAACATAAATTTTTTAGAATTTAAAGCTCAAGAAATTAAAGTTTCTTGATTCCTTGAATTACATAAATTTTTAAAAATAAAATAACTTCAAACTTAATAAAATCTAGTATTTTTCGTATTTTATTATTTTTTTTTTAATGTTTTGTATTCATTATTATTCCATAAAATTTTCTAGCAGGATCTCTAAATTATACAAATCCTGCTATAGATTTTGCGATCTATAGATTTTAAGTATTTTTATATCTTTTAATGCGAATAACTAAAATTTAACGCTTTGAGTCTTGAAAGTTTTTAATAAAAAATAAAAAAGTACATTTTTTACAAACTTGTAAATTGTGTCAAAAACTTAATGGGACAGATAAATGTAACATAAAATAACGGGATTTTCGTTACTCGTTACCGAAAAAAAGTGACTCGTTGCCGTTATCGTTACTTGTTAATTAATTTAACGCGTTTCGTTATCGTTACAGCAAAAAATGTAACTTTTTAGAGTAACGCGTTACTTTCAAACCCTGCTGTATGGATCAAACACACGAAATACATATACAGCAGCTTTTTGAGGTATCTGGGTTCGAATCTTCTTTACAACAATTTTTCTACTATTTTCATCATAATTTTGTTTTTCATAATATATTTAAATGTAACTGAACACCGCATCTTAATTGATAACTCGCAAAAAATTGATTACAAAAATTTTCCATTTTTCAGGAGTAGGATTTTTCTAATAAGGTTTTTCTCTTCATAAAGGTTTGCATTTACCTAAAAGGTTTTAGAATCCGTATAAAAGGTTCATCTTACCTTATAAGGATTTTATAATGTAACCTTATAAAGTCACCTCACAAGGTTTTTATGAGGTTCAGAGTTACTATGAAGAGATCGCATTCCGCTTCATTTAATTCGTTCAAATACACTAAAGCATCACCTTTTTCCTTTTAGATTGCATACATGATGGACGAAGAAGACAGTAGACATTCACCAGGCATCACGATTTTCCCAGAGCCAACGCGCAAAGAGTTCGTTTTGTCGACTGTAGCATCGCGCCTGTCGCCATCTTCAAACCCTCAACCACAAAGGCTTTACGCTTCTTTAGAACGCGAATGTATTAGATTAGCTGGTGCCTTTTCCGAGGACGTCATGTTTTTATGAACTCCCTTTGAAAAAGGTATCTGTATCATCCGGTGACAGAAGAAGCTAGCATATTCGTTTCTTTTTTTACTGTGGATTGTAGTATGGTAAAAAGAAGTATTTTATCTCACGCATTACGTTGAAATATTCGCCTGAAGCGATCTGAAGTTTGTTGTTTTGTTAGCGAGATTTTATATTCATTTATACAAATGACCTGGAAGATAAATATTCAGAGGATAAAAAAAAGTATGCGTCACATTGGGAACGTCATTAATATCACCATCATTATATTATATCAGTCCAAGATAATAATTTACAAAAACGCTATCTCTTAATCTCAATTATCACAACACTCTTATATACAATATAATAAACATTTGGGAGAAATTAAGTAAGAAAAATAAGGTTTTGCATTGAAATGCCGTTGCTACTACTTGTTGACACATACGAAAATCAAGATTCGTAGAGAAGACGTTGATAATGGGGCAAAATTTCTGAGGTTGGTAGGTGCAAGCCGAATTCCAATGCCACGAGAACTGCGAATTCTGACATGACGAGTTCTTTTCTGCTCAAGCGAAAGGCAGTTTCTATTTTCTGCGAAATTTCAACATGTTTTCAGTTTATTTTTATCTCTATGGAAAAATAGGTGAAAGAACGAGAGATCGATCATTTTTTATTCAAAATCTCAATTTATTGAGAAACTATCGGAAGCAGGATCGAAATTTGTGTCGAAAATCTATCGATTTATCGATTGAAAGAATTTACAGTATTTGCTGCAATTTTTTGAATTTTTGAAAAGCTTTTATTGGAATAGAGAGAATTTTAAATGTTACAATATCTTAAGTAAAAACTTGATAGCAAGATATATTGAATTGTTGAAGATTTTCAATTTTTGGATTGAACATTTGAAAAAATAGGCCAATAAAAAAATAAATGTTTGAATCAAGAAATCATCATCTCAATTTTCGAATTGAAAATATACGTTTCTTTCATCAAATAATTGAGAATGAATTATTTCACATTTTTTATCTTGTTCATTTTTTTTTTTTTTTTTTTTTTTTGTCGGATGATTACAAAACGAAAGTTGTAAAAAAGGCAAAAAATAAAAAATCCGAACAATTTATGGTTATGGATTCAATTCATGAAAAAAAGAAATTTCAACAAATGTGCTATTTTGATATTTTGAATGAGGAATTTAAAACATTGTAAATTTTCGCATCAATGAACTGATTTGGCTGTATTCTTATCAATTTCTTGATAAATAAAGAAATTTCTTCTTTTTATTTATTCAGTGTTCGAGATTTTGAAAACTTCCATTAAGCATTTTTTGATGTAATTTTCTGCAAAGTAAAAAAGTTTCAAAAACTAAGACACACGAATATAAAATAATTATGGGTATAAATTTAACACATAAAATGAGAAAATATCAGATTCAAGATTTGTGATGTGGATATTTTGTATGAAGAATTTCCGAAATTGTAAATTTTTTTTGTAATTAGAATAAATGGTAGATCAATACATAGAATTCATTCTTTATGTATGATTAGGAAAAATCAAAGGAAAAACATTCTTTCATAAAGAATGCAATTTAGACATTTCATTTTAAAAAAGTATTAAATTCATATCATTAAGAAAAATAATGAATGAATAAAGTGAAATTGCGTTGACAAAAATAAAAACTTTAACTGATCACTGTCATCATAATGTTTTAACGAAATTAATGCAAAATATCAAAGTCGCGAACGTTTCTGATTTTATTTTTCATTAATTGATTCCATTACTATAATTATTTATTTTTCTTCCATTTCTTCCTTTTTTTATGTCTAATTTCGTAATCATATACGAAAAATTGACGTTTATAATTTATGAGATAAAAAATTGAAAAAAGTTGAATTTTATTTTTTCAGACAATGCGATATAAGTTTAAATGACTTATCATTAAATGCAGTCGTGTACCATCTCTCGTAATATGTAAAAAGAATCCTTCAATATCTAATACAAGTCTAAATTTTGTGCTATTTAAAAATTTCAATTAACATTCATTAATATTACCTCTATCAAAGCTTTCAGCATATCACCTTTTACATCGTTCAATTTCGCTGCCAGTAATAAACAAGCTCCAGCGCAGAGTTTTCGGGTTTGTTTTGTGATAACGTTTCGAAGGATCAATTTTTCAAAGTAAACATAAGCTGTTGCCACAGTCACGAGATCCACGCCTTGGTCTGTTCTCGCGATTTTTCGCATTTCACGTTTTAAACTGTAGACCATAAAATACGCTGATTGTTTTTCGTTTTTTAGTATCTCAAAATTTTTTTATATCAAAATACGCACCTTCGTAATTTGCTGAGAGTGAGTTGCACGTGAGGAAATTTTTCCTTGAATTTGTCGTTCAATTCTTTCTTCAGGTCCGATGGTCTGACATAATCGATCACCGATGCCTAAAAAAATTTTTATTGAATCATTCACTAACCGTGATGACTTTCAATTATTTTACAACTTTCGATTTTCGAATACTTCGTAAGGTGATAAACGAATTCTCGTGAGTAAGATATGAGAAATTCTCAAACTTTTCAAGATTTCTAAATGTGTTCGAAAAATAAGTAAGAATCAAAATTTAAACGAAAATCATTAACTTATTTGGTACATTGGGAAATAGTTTGAATGGCAATTTACCATGTACGACGTGAAAGTGAGTAAAGTTCGATGTTTTCCAGCAATTAGTTCCGGATCGTCTAATGAGTTCGGATTGTAAACAATGCGTGAATCGTCCCAGTCATTAACTGTGCAAACGTTTCGTAGGAAACAATCATGATTAGCTCGCCAAAACGTATCATGTAAACGATAAAATCTTCATATTTCAAGTAAAATTAGTCGTTAGTTTATTATTTTATCAATTTCATTGTTTAATAATAAAAATTACCGAGATTCTTACATTTCGGATCTGCTAACATTGTCGCGGATGTTTCTTCATCCGCACCATGCTGAGCATGGGAAAAATGTACATCGTGCGGCAATCTACAATGAAACAAACTTTTTTTATCGTTCGTGAAGCAATGACACGAATCTTTGTTGCGAGAGAATGAGTAATCAATCGTTAACTGGACAGGACTAATATAATTCTCAAAAATACCTAATTAATAATGTTAATAATTATTAATACTAAATATTACTTCTAATACTAATAATAAAATGATATTAATAAATATTCATCAACTAATAATTCTAATGATAATTGACTAAAAATAATACTTATAGTATTTATAAGGTAGGTAATATTAAAAATTATTAATAATATCGATAATACAACATAACAAAAATAATACTAATACTAATAATAAAATAAGGAACTAATTACAAAATGAATAAATAATCTTCTACTGCACAGCACTAGAAATATACTTAATATTACTCGATGAATAATGGTACTTGTGAATAGTAATAGCACTGAAAAATATTTCTGATGATAATGAAAAAAAAAAACTAATTAAAATAATAATAAGCTAATAATAACAGGAACTGATACTTTTAGAAGTGAATATTTTTAGAAGAACTAATGATAACACTAAAAACGAATATGAATATCACTAATACTAAATGAAAATAATTGTACTGATAACAATAATAATAATAGTAATAATAATAATAATATCATTAATAACGATTATTTAATCTGTAAATGAACTGTAAATAATATTTAAAAAAATCAAAACAGTACACAATACTAATAATAATTAATATTTCCATTACTGATGATAGTAGTAAACTAAGTATGAGAAAATATAACTCATGGTCATAATAAACTGATAGTGCATTAATTAGTCTCTAATAACATTGATAGTATAGTAATAATTATTTATAAAAATGTGCTGTAATAGGAATGATAGTAATAATTATAATCAACCGAATATAATTATGATAAACTAATAATAATACTAAGGATACTTAATGACAATAAAACTAATAAATTAATAATGATACTTATATAATATTCAATTGAACAATATTTTTTCAATTTTCAATTGAAAAACTTTCTTCTACTCCTCTTAATACATCGATGTTTCAAGTAAATTTTAATCCTTGCCAAGAGAGATTGAAAAACCTATTTTTAGCATTCTTTAAACCAACTGGCGTGAAAAATCGAAACGGTTGTTTTCACAAATAAAAGTTTTTTCTAAATCAGATATGCTTTTCCAGAGTTGAAAAAAATATACTAGTTTAGTCAGTCGTGTAAACATTTTGTGAATAGCAAACATTTCGACTCACGAAATTGTGATAAACATTTGTATCTAAAAAATACATAAAATTGTTTTTATGATAACAAAAAAATTATTCAAATTGGCTCAGAAATTTAAAAAACATTACATATTTAATTTACGTACTGACAATGAGTAATAAGCGCTTTGCACGATTGAAAATTTATTTACATTCAAATTTTTGGACGACGAGATTCTCGAATGCTTAAAAAAATTATGTTATAAAGTTTTTTGAACATCAAATTTTTCCAAAATAATCTATTGTCTGTGTGATTTTGATTGCTAATAATTTTGAAAGATGATTAAAAAAATACCCATATCGCAGACTGATAAAGATATGGACAGAAGGTTGAAATCCATAGAGATACATTAAAATATTAATTGCTGAAGTTTTTATTCAACTTTTTCATGTAAAAAATTCATTAAAACTTCACACTTTTTCGTTAATCTATCATAATCTAGATATCGAAACGTAAATTCATTATTATCTAAATCCCTTTTTTTCACGCTTCTTAAATTTCATAAAATTTACCCTCAAATAAAAAAAAAGCATCAAATTATTATAAAATAAATTTCATGCGTGAAAAATATTATACCGTGATATAATGTTTCCTTGTGAGTTTTGTGGCACATCCACTGACTCATCGTTGTAAAGAAATCTTCTTTCTTTCAATGACGCACTCGATGGCGTTAAAAGTTCGCCATAGGATATTTCCTGTTTTACAATAATACGAAATAATCAACTATGAATTGTATACAACTTATTTTAGATACTGAATTTCATAGCAATACTGATTTAATTACACTAATGTGCGAAAAAATTTATGTTGCAAATTGCAATATAAATTTTGACAGCCCAAAAAAAGTATTATCAACAGATTTTTGTAGATCAGCTCGAATAAAAAAGTTATAACAATTAAGTTAGTAACAATTTGAAATTATTATGCTATAATCACTGATTTCGGCCTTTTTTCGATAAAAAAAAAGTATAGGTTTTTGGCATCGTTTAATTTTTAAAATCTTGTACGCGATACCGAATATATATTATTTTTTCTTTCTCGAAAATGTGCCAAAATCAGCAATTTTAGCAAAATAAACTATAATTGTTAATAACGTTGGCGTTTGAGCCAACCTAGCAAAATCCCTTGGCAATACTACTTTCTTTTACGTATTAATTTTATCAATATTAGCTGTCAAATACCATTTTTTCTTAGGTTAAAACAGTAAAAAATTATTAATCTTTAGCGGCAATTTTTCCTCTTTTTGAATCAGTGATTTTTCATTATTTATAATCATTTGTTTATAATAATAAATAGTTTTTAATAAAATAGCCGATGATTCTTCGATTGAAATAATTTCTACATAAGCAAGTATTACAGTTAGTGAAAATAATTAACGTTACGAAAAAATCAATAATTCATTAATTTCACTAATTTACATGTGTGTATTCCCTGATAAAAATAAAGAAAAGGGGCACCTAATTCGTAATTAGTCATCAATTCTCATTTATTTTCCACTAATTAAATCTAAAAGAGCTTAGCAATTTGCGTCCTAAATTTTGTTGTATAGTGTTAATAACAATTCTACGCAAGAAAAAATAATTGTCATTTTCAACAATTCAGTTACATAGGAGTGATGAGAATCGCATTTGACCGAAAGTGATAGTATTTTTTTCGAGCACAAAATATAAAATAATTATTACATTGATCAAGTGTAGACCATGAAAATGTATTTTCATCAAGTTTTCCAGCGGTGAAAAAAAGAAAAAAACAATTATCTAATATTTCGGATTTATTGAAACATTACCTGTCCATCCATAAGTCCTTCGAATCCCAACGCTTTAAACAAATCAAACGTATCGTTGGCCCCAGACGTAGGCCTTTGGGTCACTGTATTTTTTCTACGTAATGTGTCTTTGCGTAGTTCCGTCCTTAAAAAAACGTTCGAGCACAACAATTATTTTCCGTTCGGTAAAATGTTTCAAAATTGAAGCGAACTTTTGTAAAATACACCATGAAAATTAAATGCATTCAAGGAAAAGATGTTCAAAACTTCTTTGAAAAATTATATGGGCGTATAAAAAAGCTTTGACTTTTAATTAATTAAATTAATTAAGTCGTCGAAATATAAATACAAATGGTAAAAATCTTTCGGCCATCCTTTCTGAAAATTTTACAGAATCTACAGAAATTTTATCAAAATAAGTTTAAAAAAAAATGAATTTATCGTCATTATTCTGCTGAAAATTTGCAATTGGTTTTTCCTATCGGAAAATTTTATACAAAAAGCTGATGTCACAGGTACAATTAATTTTCCATTCATAAAACTATTTAAATATATTTTCTTTTGAAAAACTAGCTATATTTGTCATGTTTTTTTGCAAAAAATTTTCCAATAGGACAAACCCAACTGAAAAACCAATTCAAAAAACGTCTATCTTTCCATTTGGTTTCCCAATTGGAAATTTTCAGCAGGGTTTGTCGAACAGTACTCAAAATGAACATACCAACCAGATGATCGTTGACCTTTTGTATAAGAAATTGACGAGAATATGAGAAATGGCACTCGTTTGGACGAAACCAGAATCAGCCGATCGTCGTTGAATTTATGATTTTTGTTCGGCTTTTGTACGACTCGAAGTTGTTTGGAATTTTTCCAAGACGCCGTTCCACTGCTCGAATAATCTGAATGATTGTTTGCGCCCAAAATTTTCATTTTTTGACGGCTTATGTGCGATATTGACTTGGAGCCAATACTTTCGCTGCTGCTGTGGTACTGGAACTTTTTGTCTTCGGAAAGAGTCGAGGTTTGGTGCGTTATTTTTCTTCTGTAGTGCAAGGAACCCACTCTTCTTCCGGGCAAAGAATATTCGCCGCCTGAAGTTCCTGCCCTGAATGGATGATATTCACAATTTTTTGTTGACATTTTTTTCCTTTTCATCCATGCTCCATTTTGTATTGATTTTTTTAAAATAATGAAAAACATGTTTCTCCATTTTTCTAATAATTAAAAACCGGAAAATTGAATGATTTTTGAGGAGTTTTACAAGTTTCCTAATGGGTAGTTGATGATTCCAGATCGTCGATTTTTCAAAAACTGACCGAGCTCTGAATTGTTTATTGAATAATTTTGAGGATGTTACAAATTTCTTTAGATAGATACGAAAATTTCACAAATTATAGATTTTCAATATTCCCTGAAATCCTGCAATTTTCTGATTGTATTGAAAATCAAATCATCAGTTTGTGTTCTACATTATGATTTCGTATAAAATTATATTTTTGTGTCACGAACTGCAGTATTTTTCGCGAAAAAAAGGTCTAACTAACTCTATTAAAGAATTTTTCCGGAATTAAGTCTCTTCTGAATCAAAAATGGTAAAATATTATGTCAAAGTAGTGAGTAGCACTTATTACCTGAAAAATTCTGTATGGCTAAAATATTCAAAAATATACACGAAAAAATACATAACACAGCACGGTTTTTTCTAGAATTTTAGACAAAACAAAGATTTATTTTAACGAATCGTTAAAACTGTTGGAGAATTAACAAAATTGATCAAAATTTTCTTAATTTTACGGGATTGTCAAAATTTTTTACAATTTGCAAAATTTATAAACGTGTTCTGAAAATCTACAAATTTTTTTATTATTTAAAACTGTTATCAATTTTCAAAACTTTTATTGTTTCTTCATATTTCGAAAGTTTGAGAAGCATACAAACTATTCAAAACTTTCGAAATTTTATTAAATTTATTTTAATAAGAGTTTTGATAATTATTTTAAACCCTGCAAGATTCTTTTAAATTTCAATCAAAAAATGAATGAAATATCAAAAAATTCCGAAAAAAATATGACCATGAACAGAATATACAGAATTCATGAACATTTTCTAAACATTAATGAACATTACCCAAATCTTTAAATATTTTTGAATTCTTCACGATTTAAGTTATTTTAATGTTTTATTATATATTAAATTCTTATATAAATATAATACAAATTTTCGAAATCTGTCCAAATTTTATACAAATTTATCTATTTCATCACAATTAATTTTTGTGATTTTTCATTAAGTTACAAATTTTTTAGACTGCAATTGCAAAAAACATTATGATTATTTAAAAAAATATAATATTCAACTAAATCTACTAAACTTGTAAGCCTTCCTGAAATTTAAAAAATTTTCCGAGTATTCTGAAACTATTAACGATTTTGATAACTGCTTTTGTTTTTTCATTTTGCAGAATTTTCGGGAGTTCGAACATAAACACTTTCAAAATATAATGAAAACTAATTTAACTCATTCAAATTTATCGTTATTTTCCAATGCTATTAAGTTTTTCATATTTTGATTATAAAATAATCATGAATAGTTCGAAGAAATATGATAATGAACGCACCTTACAAAATTCATATGCATTTTTAAAAAGTAGGTATACAGATTTTAAAAATTTTCCAGAATTACTGACAATTAACTTTTCAAAATTTTCAAAATTCCAAAGATAAAACAAACATTAAACAAAATTCTTAATGTTGTAAACATTTGCCTGCGTCATATAAATTTTTTTATATCAGTTTTTTTCTATATAAGAAATACGTAATGAATACATATTTTGAATGAATATGATAATGAAGACAATCTAAAAAATGAAAAACGTTTTCTAAAGTTTCACAAATTTTACTAACTCTTTAGAACTATACATTGGCAATTTTCAAAACTAATTACTTATTGATTTTTTGAAATTTTCTAAAATTTCGAACACAAAATACAAACTATTCAAGGCTTTTGAAATTGTAAAAAACTCAACACTCATGAAGTTTTTTTGTAATTTATTAATACTTTCTCAGTTTCTCCAATTTTTATAGAAAAATTAAATATCATCAATGCGAAATCCAAAGAAATATGATAATGAACACAATTCACAACATTTATGAGCGTTTTTCGAAATCCTACGAATTTTCAAATTTCTTATCGGCAATTTTCAAAATTTTTTGATTTTTATATTCAGAAATTTCTCACAAAGCCAAACATTATACAAGCTATTCAAAAATTACTAAATGTGATAAAAATTTATCCACAGACCTCATCATAACTTTCTGTAATTTTTGAATACCTTTCATGTTTTAAAAATTTCAATTGAAGAATCAAGATTTGGTAACGAATATTGAGAAAAATATGATAAACACGATTTAGAAAACTCGTACACATTTTCCACAATTCTCCAATTTTTTAAAGCTATTGACGATTTATATAACAATCTTTTTGAGTTTATAAAACTGTTCAAAATTACAAACATAAAAATTATTCAAAACTTTTGGAATTTTATTCAAGTTTTTTGAACTCCAAGACTTTTCGTAATTTCTACGTAATTTTCAAGTTTTCAAGATTATCATTAAAAATTCACGAAACATCATTATGCATATTTTAAAGAAATATAATAACAACACCCGAAATCATCAGTAATACCAAATTTTATGTAAAAACTGACAAAAGTAGCAATGTATATGGGTAAAACTGCTTACAATACTAAAAGACCAATTTTTCACCAAATTTTCAGCAAATTAACCGATGAACTGTTTTGCAACTCAAAAACTGACCACTTGGCAACCTTATTCTAGAACAGCGAAATTCTTGAGAAGGCTTAAAAATTTTCAGAGAATTTAGCAAAATATTCCGAATTTCTTTTGCAACAAATAAAAAACACTTCAAATTCGAAGAAAGTAATTGAAAAAATCGTCTAATAAAAATTGTATTCCTTTTCAGAAATTGAATTTCGTTATTTAATGATTATCATTTTCAAATTACCAAACAATAGAATCCATTAAAACAGAACTAACAATCAGATCAGTTTTTGACAAACCAAGTTGAAAAAGGCATATTCCAGACGTGTTATAAAACAGGAAACCTTTTAAAATGAAAGCTCGTTTTCAAGTTCAACGAGATTCCTAATGAGCTTTGCGAAATTGATTTTTCAAAGATCAAAGCTTTACACAATGGCTTAATATAACAATAAATTTCACACAGCAATATTGGTCCAAAGGAAGTTTAAATACATTTCTTTATCTTTTACAAAAACACGAAACTGTTATAGAAATAATCTTCTTTATATTTTAAAAAACTTCTACTTCCATGCAGTTTTTCTATGGATGCACAATATAATCTCATTCAGAATCGCAAAAAAATTGAAAATACAAAACCCTAATCATCACCTTTCCCGAAAAGATGCGTGCATGCTAGGTGACAATTGGCCAGGAATTTTTTTTTCACTGTCCAGCAAAGTGGTCTCTGTTGATATTATAGATGACTCTTGTTTTCCAGACAGGTTAGAATACAAGTTGGCTTCAGAGCCAGAACCAAACCATTGGTTCTCTCCAGATTGATCGAGTTCCATAAGAGGCTCAACCTTCTGTGAATTTTATTTTTAAAGAACCCTAATGAATCTGCCTCATCATTATCAATTCCTTGATTCATATCTTTGCCACAACATACAAAACATGAATTTTTTCAGGGCAAACTTTCATTTGTGATTGCGAATGAACCCAGTCATCAATTATTTTCAACACTCCTTTAAACTGATCTTGCAATGATCGAAATGTGAAAAAACATGTTTTAATCAGGATATTTCCTGATTTTTTATTCATATTGTGACCAAGTGGAGTAAAATTTTAACCTCTTCCTTCGCCAACGTTGCCTGAAGTGATGCTCGACATCCATCTTCTTCGTCTTTGCCAATGTCATCATAATTTTTCAAATAATTAAGCGGTTCCTTGCGATTTTCTGACTGACCAAATGTGACGTCTCTGTACGTTCCATCGAGTGAGATATTGGACAAAAAATTTAAGGCTGCCTGTCTTCTCTGAGAACAGCCTTTTTTCATAACTTCTGCAATTTCATGAATAATCTCAAGTTTGTTTGTGGTCGAAAAATTTTCTTGAATTCTTCGCTGAGTGAATAAAATATGTAGTCAAATGATCTACATAGTAAACTTTTATATTGACTCAGTGTAATGAATTTCTTTTTGGTTATTTTTTTATAATTTTTAGTTCTATATACCTTAAATTTTATGAAAAATAGTCTTATTGTTAACTCTTTCTGTTATTTCATGAAAAACATACATTGTTCTTCGATATTTAACTGAAGTCACTAACAATAAATGAAAAACTATTAAAATCAAGTGAATGATTTTTCTTTGTTTTTTACTAAGAAATACTATATGCAAATTATTGATTTTTTGAATTTATAATTTTAAGGAACCTTGTTTCTGATGACTTTGATTCCATTTTTTCGCATAAAAAAAGAAAGTATACTTTTTGGAAGTCAATAAATCGATTTCTTAGTTTTTTGGGAGACCAAAAGTGCAAAAAGGTAGGTTTATACATACATGTACATAAAAACAAAATAATTTCATTTAAATGTGCAAATCAATATTCTTTGTGACATATTATTTTAAAAATTGACTCGTGATGCTGAGTTTTTGGTTTTTAAAAAATAGGGCTTATAAATTCACAATATCTCATTTCAAACATTGCTCAGTATTTATTTTTTTATTATTTATACTATTTTATAAATTATTTCGTGTTTGGGTGGGTGTCTTGGTATATTTTCAGGATTTTATGCGCTGGGATTCAAGGCTTTAAGGATTTTCAGTATTTTCAGAGATTTTAGAAAAAATTATATATACACGGACTGATTGTATTTTAGAGATTTTTAATGCTTTCATGATTTTCATGTTTCTTCAGTGTTTATAAAGTTTGAAGAATTCCCTGTTATTTTTAAGGATTTATATATAAATTTGTAGAATTAAATTCTCTAAGGCTCAAAGTTCTGTAGATATTTTGTATATTTGCAGATTTTCGAGAAAACCATGTTTACTCAGATTTTATTTTATTGACTATTAGTATTTTTAGCATTTTTTGTAGTTTTTAGTATTTATGAAATTTTGTAAAATTTTCTAGTATTTCCATGTATTGCTATAAAATTGAAAGAATTTGATACTACGTATTGAAAGTTTTGTGGATGATAAGAGTTTTAATAGATTGAAAAAAAAAAAAAAAAAAAAAAAACAGTTTCTTGACAGATGTCTGGTATTTTGCTATTGTGCTTTCAGAATTTTTCGTATTTTTTTTAGTATCTATAGAAATTGAAGGACTTTTAACCATTTTTAAAGATTTCTAGAATTCAATGCTCAAGGTTGCAGAATCTTATAGATTTTTAGTGTTTTCACAGATTTTTGGGAAAATTATGTGCAATATTTACATACATTGAATTTATAGTATATTATGATCTACTAGTGTTTTTCTAGTGTTCATATTATTTAGTATTAAGAAACTTTTGTTAAATTTTCAAGTATAAATATAGAATCCTAATGTGTGTACATATTCTTATATTGATTTCTAGAATTTGATGCTCTAAGATTCTACGTTTCATAGATTTGCAGAATTTTATTGCACTTTTCAGAATGCAATAACGTTATAGGCTTCAAGTATTCTATAAATTTTTTCCAGAAGTTTTCGTATTTTTCGTATTTTCTCAATATCATCACAATTCGAAGAATTTTTAAAAATTTTCTCGTATTTCTATATCACAGGCCAAAAGTTTCAATACATCAAGAAGAAATGGGAAATGGTTTGACACGTGACATTTCTATATTTTCAATGCATGGAATTATTTAGATTTCTGTAAAATACTTATGAAATGTTTGTACAAGGTTGAATCCAAAGAAACCATGTGAATAATATAAGTTGATATTATGAAATAAACAAATAAACTTGAAAAAATGACTTCCTTTTCGGTATATTCAAACTTTCAGCATGTACTGTAAAGAGATCTACATAATTTGATGCTCCAGTTCAAATATTTTTCGAACTTTTGTACTCAATACTCATACAATATGAAGAGTTTTCATTTTTATCAATTTTCCATATAAATTTCCAGAATTCGATGTTCTAGGATTCAAAATTGTATATATATTCTCAGTAATTCAAAGCATTTTTTAAAAAATTAATGTAAATATCAGATTTTAAGTATTTTATAGATTTATCGTACGATGAATGTTTCAAGTATTCTCAAACATTTATGAAACTTAACAATTCTCTTAAAACTTTCATGATTTCGTACATTTTTAGGAAGACTTCAATTGTGCAGAGATTCATAATGCATTTTTTTCAATGTTCATTATATCGTTGTGCAGATTTTTTTTATTAGATGGTTGTACAGAAGTACGCTGATCATCTTCACAATTTTACAGAATTTTTTCGGCGAAAATTTATTTATTCCTTTGTATGCATAATTTATTTGTGTAAAGAATATTCATCACTTAAGGCGACTCGGAACCTACTGTAGTGCGAGAAAGACAAATGAAAAGGGAACCGGTCGAGAGGAAGGAGGACGAAAAGAGAACGTCTTCCGAGTCACCTTAAAGAACTCTGCTTAATCGTTACGATACGAGGGGGGACCCAAAAGTAACGGGAATTGTGTTACAACTTTTTTATTGACAAATTTTTTCACACACAATTTTTATCACCTTCAAAGTAACCCCCATTGACTGTAATACACTTGTTCAATCTTTTTTTCCAGTGTTCAAAACAGTTCTGAAATTCATTTTTTTCAATGTTTTTTAAACCTTCCAGCGATTTTTGTTTCACCTCTTCTATAGTCCCAAAACGTATTCCTTTCATGTCCCTTTCGAGTCTAGGGAACAAAAAAAAGTCACAGGGGGCAAGGTCCGGTGAATAGGGGGGGGTGAACAATCGGTGACATGCCGTTTTTGGTCAAAAATTTCTTCACGGACAGCGCTGTGTGGGCAGGTGCATTGTCGTGGTGGAAGAACCAATCTCCTGTGCGCCAAAGATCCGCTCTTTTCTTCCGGATCTTCTCCCTCAACCTTTTCAAAACCTCCAAGTAGAAGTGTTGGTTGACCGTTTGTCCTGGAGGAACAAATTCTGCGTGCACAATACCAATGAGCAATACAAAATAAATGAGCAATGTCTTGATGTTGGACTTCACTTGGCGTGCCTTTTTTGGACGAGGCGAGAGAGGTGTCTTCCATTGGCTTGATTGCTGCTTTGTTTCGGGGTCGTAGCCATAGCACCATAATTCATCGCCAGTTATAACCTTGAGAAAAAAATCTGGGTCTTCATCCAACTGATTTTGCAGCTCAAGACAGGCCTGAAGTCGACGCTCCTTTTGATCGTCGGAGAGAAGGCGAGGAACAAATTTGGCTGCAATCCTCCTCATGCTCAAATCTTCAGTTAAAATCCTCTGAATTGAACTCCATGACAATCCAGACATCTCACAAAGTTGATCGATGGTTCGGCGACGGTCTTCATGAACAAGAGTGTTGATTTTTTCAATGTTTTCGTCCGTTCTTGAAGTCGAGGGGCGCCCAGAACGAGGTTGGTCTTCTATTGACATCTCTCCATTCTTGAAACGCGAAAACCAGTCGTACACACGCATTTTACTCAAAGCATTATCCCCATAAGCTGTTTTCAGCATCACAAGGGTTTCCGCGGGTGTTTTTCCTAACAAAAAACAAAATTTTACAGCCGCGCGTTGCTCTCCGCACTCAGCCATTTCACGTTTTCGCCGAAACGGAAAAAGTCGTTTCACTAGAAAAATTCTTACGGACGAAAGAATGCACTCACAGCAAATGAACTTTGCACACTGACTTGGGAGAGTAGCAGCTTGGAAGAGAACCAGTGGAGAACCCGATCCCCCCCTCCGCGGTCCCCCCACCACCTAATTCCCGTTACTTTTGGGTCCCCCCTCGTATACAACATAACATATTTCAGCATGTTTCTCCAATGCACAAAAAATTATCGGGAAAGCAAAATTATAAATAATAAAAACAAATGCTTATTCAATTTATGTATAGTCTATTCCACATTTTTATGGATTGCTATACAGATTTCGAGAAGTTAATGCTCTTTCTTTATTTCTCTTTTCTGGAAGTTGTATTCTGGAAGACTTCATACATTTCCTCAATTTTTTCAAATTTTTCTTCAACCCAAAAGAAAGTACTCTAATGAAAAAATCTAGTATGACGAAGTAAAATACATGTGAAAAATATGAAAAATAGCGCATAGTTTCTGTTTCTTTTTATCTCAATCTAGCAATTATAATGATCAAGCTCAGCCAACACTTTTGAATTTTGATAGTTGTTAATTGCAAAAAAAAAAAAAAATTCGAAACGTTCAACTTCATATTCATTCCTACGTTTGACGAGTTCAGACAAATTTAATTAATATTTCTTATTTACAAGTGGGTGTGGATACGAAATGGTTCATGATGTCCGTAGTTTTAAAAGTAATTATCGATTCAAGTTTTTCAACGAAAAAGTAGCACATAATTTTTTAAACATCTAAAGTAAGTTCAAACGACTGAAAAATATAAAATGCTCCGAAAATGCACAGAATGATTTTTAAAAAAATGATGGAAAACTTCAACCTCATCTTTTTCATTAAAAGGTGAATAATTTTGTAACAAACAATAATTATACAGTTTCGAAATAATTTACGCAAACTTTCTTCTTTGCACTGTATTATTAATTCAAAAGACGAACAGTTTTTTCGAAGTACTCTGCTTATTTTAATAAAGTATTATAATTTCTTTTTTTTTCGCACTTTTGTAAAATATATATATAATATAATATATATATATATAATATATATTTTATAAATTTTTATAAAATTTTTCTCAATAATCGTATAGAAGTTTAAGAATGTGTAGAAAAATAGTTACCGTAGCATCAAGAAAAAAAATAAAAACTCGAAGTTTTTTTGGACCTGAGTGTATCTTAAGTCTAAGGTCTAAACTCCAATCTGAATAATCATCAGAAACAATAAACAATTTACAAGTCAATTCTATATATTTTTACCACTTTTTCCATTTTCTCGAGTGAGAATTCCGTATATCAAACCATTAAGTAAAAATTTATTTCAATTCGAGTGAAATTTCACTCTAAAAAAGTGAGTGAAAATTAAACTCATTTGTCTCGAGTGAAATTTTCACTCGAAAGTTTGATTTGCAGGATTCTAACTCGAATGAACTTAGAAAAAAGGAAAAAGGTCATAAATTCACCAAAAGAATCGAATTTTATATCAGACGCTGTTTTTCAAAAAATTGATTAGAAAAATTCGTTAATTGAAATCGAAAATGTGTATTTTCTCTTTTTACTCGAAAAAATCAGATCAAAATCATGGAAAAGATGCTCGAAAATGAAGAAATACAAATACTCAATTACTTGCAAACAAACGTAATTTTGAAAAATACTTTAGCAGAAATAGATCGTAAACGATCGATCGATGATTATTAGAAATCTATTACTGAAAGTTGAACTTTGTCGCATATTTATTATTATATGATTTTTTATTTTTTATTTCTAGCAAGATGTTATAATGATATTTTACCTAATACTATGTTACCTAATGATTGTTTTTAAATGAAACCATCATCGAACTTACGCATTTTTATCATGAAATTCGGAGAACGAGGAAAAATATTCAAATAATTGTAATTTTTGAAAAATTTTTGCTGCAAAACCATTGACAATACATTATTTAATATACATATTTTTACCAATCTGACAAAAGGGATTTTACTTTTTTAGTAGCACTTCTAACTGAAAATTCAGCTATCACTGAAGATTTAGAAAAATTGAAGTAATACGAAAAATACTGAAAGAAGTAAAAATCAATTGGGACACTGTTTTCTAAAAAATCCTTTGAAACATGAAAATTTAATGAACCTGGCATTTTAAAGCTCGAAAATTCTTTGAAACACGTAAAAATTAATTAATTTGGCATTTTAGAACTCGAAACACTCGAAATCTATTCATACCAATTAATATAAAAAAAAATGCTAGAAAATATAGAAATACTACAAAATCCTGCAATCTATTGTACACCCTAAAAAATACGAATTGTTTCAGAAATACTGAGCAATCGTTAAAGTCGTAGAAAAATTGGAAAAGTACTTAAAAAAGTAAAAGAAATAAAAAACTACATAGATACTACATATTTCCTGAAAAATCCTTCCAAATTAGAAAAATATAATAACTTCGAATTCAAAAGCACGAAATTCTTGAAATCAATAAAGCAATGTACAGGAAAATAGTAAAAATTCATAAAAATATTATAATATCCTGAAACATTTTATACATACTGAAAAACACAAATAGTGTCAAAAATACATAAAGTTTAGGTAGATAAGATTCTCTTACGAATCTTTCAAATTCGCAAATTTTTCCCCGCGGCTTACATTAAATGAAATGTCATATTCAGAAATATTTTTTTAAGGTAAAAAAAAAATAAATAAATAAAAAATAAAACAAGCGGACTGATTTTCTTTTCAAGGTCGAAAGTACACGTTTACAAATACTTAATGATTTTCCTCGCTTCATGAAATTATTCATGGAGGGCTCATCCTAACAAAACGTTTTGTTGAAACTCAGGAAAAATTAAACACCTCTTATCTTTTTCCATCTAAAACCATTTTAGTATATCTGAAATAAATAGTTTCTAGAACAAAACCACAAGTAGGTATCATTGTTTTTTCATGCTTAGTTTTTCGATGTCTTGTTATGTACATTATCTTTATTCAAAAATATAATGTTCAATGAATAGAACTTTATTTTTTCAAGTGGTAACAGTGTATAACGAGTTACTTTTGCTTTACAATTTTTTTTAGTAACTTTCCAATCCCTGATAATAATTGATACCGAAAATATATTATTAGAATTATACAGTTAATATAATAATTATGATGGAAAATCAAAATAATATTATAATTATTAGAAATTATGCCTAAATTATGATAAAGTAATGAGTCTGAGTAATATATGAAAAAAATAACTTAACAATAAGTGAATATCCTTAACATTTTAACAGAGTATACATATAGAAGCGAATCGTTGAAAATTTTTTTACTCTCTAAACACTTTTCTAAAATAAATCAGATATTTAGATTCTATTTAAAAAATCTATAATTACATAAATAGATTGTATATTTATTTTTTGATTTAATTTATTGATAAATTATTACATATAAATTGTGTGTATTGGCAAATCAAATTTAATCATAAAATAAACAAATTATGTATCTATATCATGCCAATATAGTTTATAACTGTAATTATATTCAAATTTAGTAATAAATTACAGTATTACTAGAATAAATCAGAAATTTTTGAAGTATTAAATTATTCAGAACTTATCTCAATTTAAATCAAATACATACATAATAGTTCCACATACATAGACATTCACTCCTTGAAAAAGATATTGCGACACATAAAAATATGCAGAACATCAAAAAATTTTGTAAGTTAAGAAATAAAAAAAAAATTACGACCCCTTGTTGAGTACTTCACTAAAATTCAGATTTTCGAATATAACTCAAAAATTTATCAACCAATAATATAACATTTTTGAAAATGAGTGGCATCCACTGAGTCTCGAAATTTGAATTGCGCTGCATGCAAAATTTCAATGAAAGTTCAGCAGTATGTATAAAATTCAAAAATTAAACCCATTGATTATTATCCATTAGATGTATACATATGTATGTACATAATCGAACTTACATTGATGCTGAAATAACTCGAATATCTGCAATTTGTTATGCAGATCGAAACTGACGAGTAGGCACTGAAGCACGATATTAACTAATACACGCTATTATTGATTTTTATTATTTCATAGAGACCAAGAATATATAAATAAACGTAAATAAGCACCTACACCCACTGATATGCATAGGTTATAAATAACAACACCTAACAATACGCCTGAACATGACGTCATGACGGCTGACGTCTGACGTCACATAGCTGTCGACTGTCGTCTACTTGGTCTACTTTCGGTTTGCTTCGGGTGCTTTAAAAACTCAACACAGAGCTGTATTATCATCAAAAGCGACCCGTCTTTCCCAGAAAAACCGAGTTCTTTTCATTTGCTCCAAAAGTTTACATTATTTCAATCGTTGAATGATACATGTGTGATGGGTATATGGGTCATCTCACATGGTTTTAAAACTTAAATGTAAATTTACACTCAACATTGAAATTTTGTTCTTAACATTTTTTATCTCTTATAGATAAAATATTCAACACGTATTTTTCCTGTTTGCTTTTAGAGTTTTATCAAGGTATATAATAATTATATCCTAAATAGAAAAAGATGACCCCTGGTGAAAAAAGTTTTATGCATATCTTCTGCACATCCTGTACTTGTCCAGAGATAATCTTTATAAAGATATTTGTACGACATTTTTATGTAAGGTTCGATTTATATGTTTCAGATATTTCGAGAACGATATCATCCACATATCAGTTAACAGATGTTCTCGCGACATACTTTTGCAGATGTTTTGTAGATATATTTATAATGATATTTTTAACATTATATTAATTTTATTATTTTGATGAGGTTTGTATAAAAATCAAAATCACTAGGGCACGATCATTTTTTACACTATGTATTGTGTTAAAGTATTAAATAAATTATTTTTAAGTACTACAGCATAGATACCTGGTGTTTGATCTTCATTGCGTTCAATAACCTCCCGCAAAATATTGTCTATTGCCAATTCAGTTTCCACTCTTGCGCGTTTTAAGGCGCGATTAAGTTCTCTTTTTCTCTCCATGACGTCGTTTAATTAATGAAATTTATACCATCGCCTTTTAATCGCAATTTATCAAACAACATATCATGCAAGTTATTGCAATACCAAAATATCTGCAAGCAAACATCTTCTACATGTCTCACATATGTAAGAAACACGATATAAACTAAAAAACATGTGTAAAATATCTTAAACATGTAAATAATAACATATATTGTAAAAGATATCAGAAAGATATCTTTTATCTTCTGTCGGCCATTGCAAAGATATTTTTTTCACCAGGGGTACATCATGGAGGCAGCCATCTTAGGTAACTCTCTGAAGTTAGCTGGGAGTGAATTGTTATGTGTTCAAAATTATTTTTCAGATTCACAGTATTTAAGATTAAAGTCCCAGCTACGTTCAGCCGATTGATTTAAAGATGTTTTTTATTCTTTGCGTGAAATAACAATTTACTTTCGATTTTGATAGGGATTGATATATTTTCGGTGGAACCTGCATGGCACTTTTTCTACATAATTTGTGAGAAGCATTAATTTTCTAGAATGGGAAATATTCGATTTATTTTCCTGGTAACTACCAACCTAACTAGCAAAAAAACCATACCATTTAAAAAGCATTTAGCAAAATTCCTATCTTATCCCAAATAAAAAAAAGGAGATGACATCATGGTGTTGGCCATCTTGTGTAACTCTCTGAAGTTAGCTGCGAATTCAGTATTGTTCAGTGATCAATTATTTTTGTGATTCACAATTTTTTTTGAAATGCACAATAATGTTCACAATTGCAGTCCAATTTTTGATTGGAAAACCAATTGGAATACCAACATATACTAATAGGTCATTGGAAATTTACAGCAGCGTAGTACATCCGAGTAAATAAACGCGCGGAGCGCGTAATGGGAAATCTAGTGCCTTATAAACGATCATATTAATTATTAATATGATCGTTTTGAATATAATAAAATCATTTGACTAATAGGATACAGAGCAATCGGTAATCATTATTTATTGATAACGAGAGAATTATTGATTTTTCACAATTACAAATTTATGAATCCAACTATCAGAGTTCGTATTTTAAAAATTATCTTATAATCAATTTACAAAGTAACAGAGGCACTACTATAAAATATAGTAATATATCAAAATTTACATTCAAATTATGTCAAAAATCATGTATCAATAATACTGTCAACTATGATGATAATTACCCAATGTATTATAAATTCACAATTTTCAACTTTTTTCCGATGGGTCATAGATTCAATGAATTTCAATTTTGACAAGGAAACGTTTTCTAAGAATAAAATAAAAAATAAAAACCGCATTTTCAAAATTATTACAATCACTGTTAAAATCATTATTGTCTAGTATCCTGAATTTCGCAAATGCAGCGAAAAAAATTATATAATTAAAATAAAATTCTAGGACTGCAATAAAAAACACAGAAATAACTTAAACCCATGTACAAACAATTGAAAATTTATTAACATATTCAATAGTAATAAACCAAGGTCATTCATTTGTTGATAAATAGGAGTCAGGAATCCTTCGAAAAACTGCCAGAAATTTTTCTCCATTGTTTCTAGTGACTTTTTGGCCTTCTTCAGTGCTTGCGTATAATTTGTCTACAATTGGATCCAACTTCTAGGATATAAATTTGATCATATTATAAAAAGTGAATAAATATTTTTTTCGAATTTCATGAATTTTTGTGTACGTACTAGTTCATCATCGAGAATCCTCTCGAAAACTGGGTGTTCTACAAAATGCTGAACCATCCATTCATGGAGATCTTTAACATCAGTTACTGTGTAAACAATTGCCTAAAAAAATACGTTATTCGTCAATAAATGTACTTTTTCTTTAATAATGAAAGAGACAGAAAAAAAAATATTCATCAAAAATGAAGAATTTTTGGAAAAAAAATTTTAACTTTGAGACAAAGCACTCAATGTATTCGAGTACGTCCATCTCTGCAGTTGATACATTTTTGTAGATAAATTAGCATTCATGTGATTTATTTTATTTAAAGAAATAAATTCTAAGGTTGATTTAATTGAATAAAAGTCATATAATTTACCCCTTCTGCAAGAATGTATGCATATTCTGCTAACAGAGATTTGTTGATGATCCTCCACTTGTGTTTTGCTTTTTTGAAATGAGGATCAGGGTACAAGAAGAACATTTTTTGCAACTTAAACAGAAAATTACCAGAAACATGATGCATGATACGAGCAAAATAAAAAGGAACGATTATAACAACTTCATGAATAAGATTGATTCGTAGATTGATTGAAATTTTTCTGCACAATTCATACTTGGCCTTTTCGGAAATAATTTGGAAGATATTTCATCGCGTTGGTTCTGATGCACGCAATATTTTGGTATTTCCCCGGCTGCTGTGAACGCAACGCAGCTATTCTATCCATAACATAATCTGAAACTTTGACTCGGATTTCCATTCCTAGTATTAATTTTTCGGGAAACATTGTTGATAAGGTAACTGAAAAAATGTTATTTATCATTCCGAGCATCAACATGAAATATCATGGAAGTGTGATGTCAGATATTTCTGTAATTTTGCATCATAAAATAAAGAATGTCTGTAGATATGTTCAAAAAATCTTAAGTGTTGCTTACCAATATTTTAAGTAATAATAATGTATAACAATAATTAGTTATAGTTTTGTAATTGATTTCAAAAGAATAGCAGTGAAATTAATTATGAGTCTGACGCTTGGAATTTTTTATTATGGTATTTGAAATCTGGAATCTTGGATTCCATTAATTTTAAATCATTGTTTTTTCGATGCATCAAATTTCCAGTGAGTGAGTACTTACAATAATTGTACATTTTAGGAATTTTCAAATGTTTAGGCTTATTATTGGAAAAATTTATCATTTAACAAACATCTTTCCAGGTTCATAAGAATAAAAATTCATAAAGAATATATACCAAGCAATCCTCCATAGCCACAACCAATATCAGCAAATTCCACTACTTTCATTTCTTTTTTTATGTCAGAAGAGCCATTCTCATTGGGGTTGTTCATAAAATGTGGATATAAGGAAATCCAATCCATCAATTCAGGTTTCACAGGACTTAAAGAAAAAATAAGATTAAAATTATGCCCTAAACTTATATAAAAATTTGTTGTAAATGATCCAACTGGAAAACCATTAACTCAAAAAAAGGATGATAGTTGTTTTATAATTTCTAAAATTTTTGTAACTTTGAGGCGAACGTAAATATTTCGTTATCGCCATCATTCACAATGTTCAACAATATTTTCTGCTATAGTTTGTTACGTATTTTCCCCACTAAATGATTTCAAAATCAAAAATTGTGCCCACCTGCTTCTCAAACTGTTTTGCTTTTTTTTTCATTTTTCATTACAAACGTACTATTCTTCATTGCAAAGAATCAAAATACAAACTATAGATAATATTCTAAATAATGAATACAACAAAATTATTTCTTATTCGATTTTCTACTTTAGTTTAACTCAGAAAATTTGTAGAAAGTTCATTAAATTTATCGAATTTTCGGAAATAAACATTCATTTTAAGGATAATTATCTTCATAACTGTATGTTTGTCAAGTAATAACATAATAATTATATCTATTCACATCTTCAATTTTATGCAATCAAAGTTAGTTACATCTATATCTATAAAGTTGTTGTTAGAAAACTTAAATATCTGAATTTTAAAAATATTATATTAATAATGTTAATTATTGAAAATTAATTTATTTAATAATATTCAATAGTATCATTTAAATTTTAAATAATTCATGATATTTTGAAGTTCAACTTTTTTGTAGGAACAATAAATACTTTTAATTCATGAGTTTCGATGAATCAAATTTTAAGTCTTAAGGTTAATATTCATCATATGTATTATTGACAATATACGAAAATATTTTTTCAGGAGTTTTCATTTTTTTAGTTACATTTTCATAAATTATGAATTCAAAATAATTGCTGTGAGTTTGTTACATATTTTAGTCAATAAAAATTTTCGAAAAATGTAGAAAATTGTGAATTGAGTACTTTTTGAAATGTTTTGTTACTGAAAAAAATTTTTCCATGGTAGCCGCATAAAACGAGCGTGTTACTGTTACTATCCAATGTTGTCAATCATAAGTGAAATTAAATAAGGAAACTTTTTTTCTATTTTTGTTTCTTTCATTAACGCTTGGAACTTCACATATACGAAAACCAAAAATAGTATTCAACTACTTTTCAAAATATTTTGTGATTTACAAAACGTTTCATAATACATATGTGATGTACCATTGTTCATTACAAGGAATAGAATAACGAATTACAATGCTCAATATTCTAAATAAATTATCTTAAAAATATATTTTTTTTTATTATTCACTGTAGATATTAACGTAGAAAAATTTGCAGAATTAAGGAAGAAATTCATTTTAACTCATTATTTGGTACAATTTCCGCATAGGTATACATATGATAAAATCCGTAGAAATCATCATATTGATATGTGTAATACGTCATTTTTAGCGGAAAAAAATTATAAATCGATGTAGATATGCCAAATTAACAGTAAATATCTATATAGTTTTCACTAGGTAGACATAATCTTTCTCATTTTGCAATTTTTTCCTCCAATTTTTTCCACCGAAAGTCACGTATTACACATGTCAATATGATAATTTTTACGGATTTTATATATATACCTATGTGGAAATCTAACCCATTATTTTTATTATTCCATGTTCAATTCATAACATTAGAATTTTATAACATTTTGCTACATTTTAGGTACATAAAATTTGTATTAATGTTTTAATATTCACAAAGTTCTTGTCTAAAAATTTCAAATATATAATTTTAGAAGTGATTGATTCAAGGAACGGCAAAAAATACGAAAAAAATATATGACTTACTAATCAATGCAATGATCCGCAATTGGATTCGAATGCGCCCGTTGTCTGTAATATTTTTTTTGCGGCAACGCTATTGCTGCCATTTCAGACATATTTTCCTTTATTTCCAAATCCCAGAAGTAATCACATAAATTCTTCACTCGTATCAATTTTGTCACTTGTAGAGATAACTTCCAGTACAAAGTGACTGAAATCTGCAACTAACAGGGGAGAAAAACTAATATGCAAAATAATGAAAACTGATCAAAACATTAAAAAATTTTTGAAAGGGTTCGCATGTATTTGCATGCAATTGACAATTACAAGTGTATACAACACGTGGACAGACACATATTGTGATTATTGTGATTCACGCATGCGCAACTCGTAAAAACATTGCAAAATAAATGCAATTTGCTACATTTGTGCATGCCGCGTCATCTGACGAAAAATGTCTGAAACGTTCATTGTTAAAAACAGTGAAAAACACTCATAATTGTGGTTAGCGTATCAATTCGAAAGCAATTCGAAGCAATTGAACGACACCCCCGCGTTGCCCAGCGTTGCCCCGCGTTAAGTTCGGCTTTGAGTTCGATTATCGCATTCATAACTTAAAAACCCTTTATCAAATGGGAATACCCCAAAAAAGCAATGCCAGTTATACTTCGAAAGCCCCGTAATTTTACCTGACGCTGTTCGTCGCGTGCTAAAAACGCTGTTGATTGCAATCAGGTAAGATTTAATATTTTGTCATTTCATTAATTTTATAGGTATAGTCGCCCCGGGAAACAAAGGCAAATATTGTGATCAAAGGCCAATGTCACAATAAATGCGGGAATATTTGAATTTGAGAGGGCAGCTTTCTGTAAAATGGTTTTTTTTATTTGTTGAATTGTACTGTTTTAAAAGTATGTAAAATAATTTTCGATGAATGATGAATTTTTTTTCATTAGCGTTTACCAGGGTCTGGAAGTTACGCGTTTTGTAAAACCGATAACGTAACGCGTTACATTAATTAACAAGTTCCGAGTAACGAAAATTCCGTTATTTTTTCATGTTACTTTTATCAGTCTCGCTAAGTTTTTAGAACAATTTGTACATAACTTTTTAAAAAATGTTCCAAAACTAATATATGAGTAATTGTTGACTTTCTAATTTTCAAATAAAAAATTTTAATTGAACAATATATTAGCATTTACGTACAAATTTTGACAAAAAATATGCCTTTTGACATTTTATTAGAAACTTTTACAATTTAAAGCGTTGAGTTTTCTAAATCCACATGAAAACAAAAAAATTCTTAATATATATAGATCCTGCTAGAAAACTTTACGCAATCAAATAAATACAAAAAAAATACGCACTAATAATATTAGATTTTAATTTTTTCCTCATAAATGCTATAAGATTGTTCAAAAATTCATGTAATTATAAGAATCAAAAAACTTCAATTTCTTGACTATTGAATCATGAAAAAATATATATGTACAAAAGGCCATGAAAATACTAGAAAATTTTTCAAATCTTAAAAGTCAGTAAATAATTAAATAAATATTGAGAGCATTCTAAATCTAAAAAGAAACTTTTTTCTGCAAAATTGATCGTTACACTTCAAATATTTTAAACTATCAATTTTAGAAAATCTCATTCTAGTATTTCAAAGGGATATCTTCAAAAAAAACCGAAAATTCTATTACAATCTTTAAATACTAAGAAATAAAAAAGAAGAAAATACGTGTAGAAAAATACAAGTATATCTATGACACATTAAAAATCTATACAACTTGAATAACTTGAGCATTGAATTCTAGAAATTTTTACCTATAGAAATATATAAAAATACAGAACAACTCTTCAAATCGTTAAAAAAAGGAAGAAATACCAAAAATACCTAAAACAATAAAAATCCTTTGAGACACTGTTTTCTGAAAAATCCTTTTGCAACACGAAAAATTTAATAAACTTCAAATATTAGAGCTCGAAATTATGGAAATCTAAATAACAAGTAACAGAAAATTGCCAGAAATATATAAAAATACATAATAGAAAATCCTGCATCATTTATTACATCTTGAAAAATACGCATACGGAAAAAAAACCGTTCAGAAATTCTGAACGATCCTTCAAGTCGTAGAAAAACTGAAAAAGAACTTAAAAAAGTTAAAGAAACTAAAATCTTTATATAGATACTACATAATTTATTTCCTGAAACATTCTTTCGAATACAACAAATGATAAACTTTCAATTCCAGAATTCTTGAAATCAATATAGCAAATAGCAATGTGTAGGAAAATAGCAAAAATTTATAACAATACTATAAAATCCTGCAACGTTTTTTACGTACCGAAAAATACAAATAATGTCAAAAATACCAAAAATCAAGGTAGATAAGATTCTCTCAAAAATCTATCAAATTCGCAAATTTTTCCCCGCGGCTAACATTGAATGAAATATCATTGAAAACAATTTTTGGAACTTGAAAAAATGTAAAAACTCGAACAAGCTAACTGATTTTTTTTTCAATGTCAAAAAGTACAGTAACGGAACGTTACTTTGTGTGTGTGGTAACAGTAACAAATTACTATTTCTTTTTAAGTTACGCTAATGTAACGAGTTACTTTTTTCACTTAAGTAATGGTAACGCAAGACGTTATAATTTCTTAAGTAACTTTCCAAACCCTGTTTTTTACACTGATCTGTAATAGGATCTACTTTACAAAAAGTTACATTTCTTTATCTTTAATTTAATTTGCAATACATGTTTTTTAAATCTCCATTATAATTTTATACACCATGCATTCATTAATGAAGCATGGTGAGTACGTCACTGAAATTTCAGTGACATTGAAAATTTATAATATTGAAAAATTTGTCGTTACTTGTTCCATTCTCAATTATTAACGAAAGAAATTTTTTTGTTTTTGTTGAGGATCTGAATTCAACTTGAATAATTTAATTTGTTTAATGTGTATTAATGTTAATGCATATGTAGAATGTTAAATTATAGCAAAACATGTTTAGAAATGCAACTTTATTAATTTTTTATTAATAAAATTTATGATTCTGTAAATTTTTATGTGACTTGTCAATAATAATAAATGGAAATAATTAAGTTTGAATTAAAAATAATCTAGACGACTATTGTAAAGAATTCTATTGAAAATGTATATATATACGTATCACGAAAAAGTAGACTAATGTGAACGCAAACTTTATTTTGACCAAGTGATTAAAAATACTAACTTTTTTTATTACAAATTGCAGAAAAATGTAGTTCTGCTAATTTTTCGAATATTTTAACACACATTATATTCTTGTATGAATTTATTTCTGTAATTGCAAGTTATGCATCATATATGTAACTTATATGCTGATGAATCTTTTTCACGTTCCTAAAAATTTGTTAAGTTAAAAGTAATTTACAAAATTTTTAGATTTGAAAAATTATGCAACCTCAAAATATTTAAATTCTTTCCGAATTATACGGAGTTCGCAAAAAAAAGATAAAAAAGAAAAAGTAAGTATTGAATATAATTGTATAGACTTGAATTGCATTTCAAGTGTATCATAAAAAAATAGTATTAACATTTATAAATAATAAAAAAATGTCTTTTGTCCAATACATTCTGATATTTTAGGAAAAAAATTTATATGTTTCCGTAAAACTTTTTGAAAATCTCAAATACTAAAACGCAATTGCGAAAGTCGCTCTCTTATTTATAAAAATTGAACTTCAGTGAAAAAATTTTCAAATGTTTTTCGACAGTATATTATCTAAAAACATTTTTTGAAGAACGGAATGCTGGACAAAATTGAAAGTTATTTGAAAAAATCATAGTTAAAAATAAAATTAGTTATTAGATTTGAAAATATTCGCAAAAAAATCAATTCGAAGTAAAAATAAAAAAAAAGTTCTTCGGAAACTTAAATCTTATTTTTGTTGCAAAAAAATAGGATGTTCTAGCATAAATGAATGAGTTTCTAATACAAATGTTAAAGTGGATGCCAACGCTTTACCAAAGACGTAGAAAATGAGTATAAAAAAATTATTTCATTTTTCAACAAAAATTTTCATATGACCAAAAAATGTTTCGAAATAAAATGTTCAATATAAAATTATGTGAATATAAGTATGAAATATTATTATGAAAGAATGTAAAACTTTTAAAATTCTGAATTTTCCGAGAATCCTTTTCCTGTAGTGATTCCTATTTTTCTCGAAAAAATGTTTGCAATGTAAAAATTTTCATTTTACTATTATTTATATTTTCTGAATGTTGTCATAAAGACTTACATTTTTATATTTTTTCTTATATAGTCTCATTTTAATATATTTATATTTATATTTTCCCTTTTTTAAGTTTATTCCCTACTGCCAATACCATTACATGATTTTTTTGACTTTTTGCGCAGCGTAAAAATAGAAACTTTTATTTTCAAAAGAAATGTTGATTTTGCGATTAGGTAATAAGACACAAAACGAAAAAATTGTTATGTCTGATAAAAAACTGAATTATAGTCGACGAATGTTTTTATTCTAATAATAACAAAAACAGATATTATAATGAAAAAAATATAAAAATATCATCAATATAATTTTGATTATAATTATATTTAATATATATTCATTTTTTCATTATAATTATCATCATGGGTATAATTACATTATTATGATGATAATTTAATACAAAAAAACAGGTATTTTTGCATTAATAAAAAATTGCAGAAGATACAGAGGTTTAAAAAACGCTGCAATGTCACAGCCATTATGTTTTTCATATGAATGGTGACGTTACAACGTTCTTTGAACCTTTGTATCTCTTTGAATGTTCAATTATTGGAGAACAAAATACGAGTCGGTTGATTTTCAGTTTTTTACTAGATAGAGTGAATAGAATGTTAAAAGATATTTCATTCATATCCCCGTTGTTTGTTTTTTTTCTACGTTAATCGATCGTATATTTTGATAGTAAAAATTTAATATATATTTTTATATATTTAAATATTTTTATTTGTTTTTTCAGAGGATATAACAATTGTAGATTTTAAAAATTAAGTTTTTTTTTAACTAACATGATAAGTTTTTTTTGTTTTATTTTCTTTAAAAGAAAAGTAGTGGGAGATGGGTTGGAATTATTGTAAACGAATGCTTCTATGTATTTTTTTTGGGGGTTTTGGATTTTTTTCGCGGAAATGAAGTTTATAAGCCGGTCTGTAAAATTGGATGGGAAGAACCAAACAATTAAACTTTGATAAATTTGTTTCAAGTGGCTCCAAGTTATTAGAGATTACAATTTTAAAGAAAGGATCTAACAATAAGTATTGTCATTATTTTAGTAAAAAAAAAAATTCTATGCTACCTAAGAACCAAACACTTCGTTCAAAAATAAAATGCGATTTTTTATGGGAATCGACTATAGATATCGAACGACGACCATTATTCATATAAGTAGTTGAACAAATAAAGAGATACAAGAGAAAGTTGTCATGTTATCATTTCTCAAGAATTTTCATCATTTTTCCAGATACCAAAACAAGGCCCGTGATTTTTCTATATGCATGACGAAGCCCAGCGTTCCGAAATCCCCTCTCGATTCAATTGGTGAGAACATATTTTTTCTCTCATTCTTCAATCGAGCAGTCGATCCATCAATCACGCGTTGATTTCTCACATTTAGCGTTTTCATATCTTGTATCGTCTCGTGGTGCCTAATAATTCTATATTTCATATGCGCGAGTGAAGTTTTGCAACAATACACGTGTACTAAATTATGATGAATGCCTGGTTGCCCGGGCCTAGATCGTGGTTGGTTCATGAATCACAGTCATCTCTGGTAATTATTTTCAACAACATTTATCGTCTCCAAATTAAAACTTGAAAAAAGTTTTCCATAATCAGGTCATTCAGATTGCAAGTACTTCAGAGATGTAATAAGTGATTTTTCAATTCAATTCATGTAAAAATTAAGTGAAAAGAAAAAAACTTGAAGTAATATGCCACATTTTCATGATGTTGTTTGTTTATGTTGATGTGCTTACTTGGAAAAATGGGTCATATCGAAGTAGTTTTTAGAGCCTTTTCAATTTTCATGAGTTTAATAAAATATATTTGGAATGACTTCGGAGAACTTTTTTCAATTAATGTATTAACAGAAAAGTCTGTAAAGTCGAAAAGGCAATTATTTAGATAAAGTGTGTGGTTGCGTGTCACCAAGCAGTGCATATAAGCTTATCTTACGGCGACGGAATCGCCTGATAGAGATTGACAAATGTTTACCGTTTTCTGGATTGGAATGAAATTAGAATTTCGTTTGTGGCCACACATTGAAGATTCTTACAATATCGAGTAAAAATTCGAATTAGTTTACGTTTGGTTTATGCGTATATTTTATGTTAATCTATATGATCCATACGCGATTATATTAGATATAATATGACTGGTATAAAAAAACAGTGCTTTTAAGAAAATTATAGCTTTTTCTCTAAAATGTATATAAACTTATAAACTGCGAATGGGGTCTATATCGAATTTTATATTATATTATTCTCAAAATAGAACTTACATAGAACTCAAATTCAAAATATAAACAATATTAAAAATATAAATACAGTGTTTGTTCAACACCTCAGTATTGATTAAGAATGTATCATCAATTATTGGAAAATGGTTATTTTTTGTTCTTAAAATTATAGTAATTGTGTAGGTATATGAACAGTTTTACAAAAGTGGCTTTGCAAAATTTTCTATAACATTGCTCTCATTCTCAAAAAACGTGAATGGACTCGTGCTTTTCAAGTTTGAATGTTATCCAACTTAAAAAGTATGCGAAAAATTTTTCTCTCGTGCATATATGTTCTGAACTTAATTTACTTGCAAATAGTTTACATTCCGACGTTTCGTCCCATGTTTGGGGACATGTTTAGATATCCCATGTTTAGATACTATATTTCCTTGAAGATGTCCCCAAACATGGGACGAAACGTCAGAATGTAAGAAAGAATAAAATGAATAGTAGATAAAGATGTCCTACTGGCTGAATTTGAATTCACCTATTTGAATTTAAAAAAAGAGGACGAATTTAAATTCATAAGAATATACTTTTAATTGAGTCAATCTTCAATTCAATACAAAAAAAAACAGGTAGGGGGAACCTAGGGAGATTTGAACCTACGGGAGGTCCAAATCTAGTCAGTTTTTTACGATACTTATTAAAAATTATTCAAAAATATTTACAAATTTGTTGCTATGGATAGAGTTTATTTTTATAATTTCATAATATCCAATAACTTTTTTTACTGAATTGTTATTAGAAAACGAAACATGAGTTTTAAATTGTAATTTTTCAGCTCGTAATTAATGTTAAAATAAGCGAATTTCAGTCGATTATATTTTTATTATTTTTATTTTTATTTAACGTAGTCATCAGAAACAATGTGAGAAAATATGAAACTCTTTGATGCCATTTTCATCGTTTTTATTATATTTATTAACAAAATGTCAACTCAGGAGGTTTGAACCTTATAAATGCATCACTCCTCCAACTTGCCAGCTTGCGTACATGTGTTTTGCACGTGCGTTTTTAATGTTTGTATTCAGCAACAACAACAAAAATATTATTAATAATAATAATAACAATAATAGTTATAATGATAATGACAATAGCAATAACAATAATAAGTAATAATAGTAATAAAAATAATTTTTATTAAAATTATAGCAATAATTACAAAATCCAACATTTTTTTCAATTACTCTAAAAAATTGTTAAATTGAAAGAAATACTTAACGTCTGGAAAACAGGAAATTTGTCATCTACAGAAAGTGCAGAAAAAAAGAAAATTGAATAACCTTTTGAACAATAACAAAAATAAACAACTATACTTAATTTTACAATGATATTATGTTCTGTCTAACTTTGGCTATAATTTCATTGAATATAATAAATAATTTAATCAACATTCCTATATTAGGTTCAAAGCTCCCGTTACTATATTCAAACCCCCCTTACTATAGGAGGTTTAAACCTAATTTTAGTTTTAGTAAAACACAAATCGTTTTGTATCTGCTACAAATAAAAATTCACAACAATTCGTAAACCTTTCATGAGGTATAACAACACCATTTTATACTTCAATCCTGCAATTTTTAATGTTTAGCAACAATGAAAGCTGTTTATATGCGAACATGTTCAAACCTCCCTAGCTTTCCATATTTTTAACGTGATATTTCGTAAAAAACGTTATTAATGTCCGACTGCTCCGTTTATATTAGTATGATGAAGATTATTCAATAAATGATCGCTCGGAGTCATGTTTTCATAAAAAATCTATTTATTCTTTGATCAATATTTCTACCCAAATCGGGTCCTTTTCAAGATCCTTTAAACAAATCAAAACTACTATATAACATATTTCCCATATAGAGAGTTACTTCACAATAATCAAATGTACTTACATTCCTCTAGTCAAAGCCATAATCATAAAGTGATAGTCAAATTTATATACGGTCTAAATTAAAGCAATTAATTAACCAAAAAATTAAACTCTTGCTTGTTAAGTGTATGATTTATCTTTCTAATAAAAATCATTTCAGAAACATCTCTCTTAAATTTATTACTCTCTTTATCCAATATTTCTACATTTTCCCTGATTTGATATTTCGTATTCTGCGCGTAAATGGTATTCTATTATATTTTTATTTTTCCCTTATTTTATATAATAAAATTCTTGCTTTTTGAAGTAACGTTGCCATTTGTTTTTGTTTTCAAATAAATATCATTATTTTTCGCTTCTCGTAATTGATGCGAAAATACATGTGGTGATAAAGTCAACATGTTATTAATTTGCATGATATACATGTATATTTTTATGATTTTAATATATTGCTTGAAATTAATTGAATGGGTGACGTATCAAGGAATCAAGAGCAGTGAATTTCAACCCTTTCCATTACATACTATCTAATCCACGCGCGCTGAATTTCGAGACGCGGAAAGCCAATGAACTTTGAATTGACGCAATTTTTTTCAGTCCCGAACATTGTTACTTGCATTGTCTGTGATGATTTATAAATATCATTACAAAGTATAAAGATCGTTACACGCTCCTAAGACCTTGAGCGCAAAACAAAGCTCTTTATCGTTATCAGAGATGTACGAATGTCGTTAGATTGTTTAACCACAGAGCATAAAATTAACGAATTGTCTAAAGCATTTCTCTACGAAATTTTCTTTTCATGATCACGAATATTATCGTGAAAAAAAAATTTAAATTACATGCGATTTTCTGGAAGAGCTGCAAAAGGTTTCGCGACATTCATGTTAGCGCGTCAGAGAGTTCAGAATAATAATAATTCTACTACGGCTAATCTTACATCATAATTCAAGGTTTAATGCAACTTACAATGAACAAGAGTTGTAATTTCAAATCAGTTGAAAGTGTTCACTTTACTGGAATGGAAATAATTTTTATTTTATAGGTAGATCATCATGAATACTTTTTTAATCTGAATCAGTGAGAATCCACTGATTTTCAGTGAGGTCCCACTGATTACGAAAGTAAAAAACCGTTATATTGAAGCTACTATATAAATCAGTAAGATCTCGATGTTGAAATCAGCGACGATTTGTTTGATTGAATCCGTGAAATTAAAAGATGCTGTTAAAAACAGTATGAGTACACTGTTTAAATAAGTGAAAATTCATTTGATAAAAAAACTGTTTATGAAATCTTCCTATTGAATTTATCGTTTTCTAGACTTTATTATAAAATTTGTTATTTCATTGGAAAATGGCAGATTTTTGAGTTAACTAAGTCACAGAAGGTATATGTTCTAATAATGACAGAAAGCAGTTAGAGAATAACTATTCTATTGGGGGTAACATCAAAAAAGTCAATATAAGTGGCGTGGACTGAAGAAAGGGTACTAAAAGCACCTCGCTGATTTTCTAGGAAAACGAGATTGAAAAGACAAAGTACATGAGTGCTTTCCTACCTAAGTGTAGTATGAACCTTCCAATTTTGGAACTAAATTTTTAATGAAATAAAAAATATAAGTATTTTTTGAAGTAAAAAATATAATATATTATTATATTACAATAAAAAAATAAGAGCATACTCGTTTGATAAAGCACAGTGATGTGAGACGGTAAATTACTGGTCATGACCGTCAATTACGAGGAGAAAGTTTTGGTCAATTTGGACCGTCAGTTTACCTTACCGGTCAGAATTATTTTGATGGTCAAAATTATTACATACTCAAAGATGACTTCAAAAATGTTCATCTCGTTTGTTATTGCATCTTCCTTTTTTTCGACGAATTTTTATGAAAAAATGGAAACAAATTTTTGAGTTCCTTAAATAATAAATAATCATACAATTACAACCTTTCTATTTGAAAATAATCATTTATAAAGAAATAAACAATTTGCTTTAAAAAATTATGTTCTTGATTAGATATTTTCTTTCGGTATCTTTATTTTCAGAAAAATTTATATTTAATGTATTTCACGTCAGTTTTAATACTACTTTTAAGACGACTCGCAAGACCTTCTCTTTTCGTCCTTCTTTCTTTCAATTGAATCCCGTTCTAGGCGTCTTTCTCGCACTACAGTAGGTTGCGAGTCGTCTTAAAACAAGAGTATTATACTTTTCACTGTCCGGCATTGTAATTATTGTGGAACAGTTTCGACTATTGCACTTTTTTTAAAGGAATTTCTTTATTCATTTTACTATATTTATAGCAAATATTGGCAAATTCATTCAAGTTTTGTTATACATATAATAGAATATGAAACAAATTTTATCAAAAAGTGCAATATTTAAGACTGAATCACAATCGGAAAATTTTATAGTAAAAAGTACAATATTTCTTCTCAGGATATGTTTATGTATTATTTTGAAAGGAACTTAATCAGAAATACAAGAATTCTCAAACATTCATCATTATCGCCGATGCATTAATTTCTAAACATGAGTATAAAGTTTTCGTTTTCGATTTGTTGTTGATGACAATATATACAGGGTGTCCCAAAGTCAGCAGATCATCCGAAAATCATCAATTTCTCATACAATTTTAAGACACTTTTTCCTTTGCAATTTTTGAAAATTCGCAATACTTGAGCAGTTATTGATGATTCCATTTCATCTACTAACTTTTGGTGAGGCGGGGCTTTTCATAGAAGAAACTCATCGTCTTTCTTAGCTTACTCTCATGGGAATACTGGGATCACTGAGGTGTGTATAATGGAATGTCGTATAATGGCTTCTCTTATCTTTATTTAAAAAAAAATAGAAAATACTGTATTTTAAATGTGATTATTGGACAAAAGACCATTAGAACTAACACTAGGGTGAGTCAGAGTAAAAATTCTTTTTCAAAATAACAGACATCATTATTCTGCATTCCATCAAACACTTCAATTACCCCCACTTTTCCATTAGAGTAAGCTTAGAAAGAGAAGAGGCTTCAATCAAAAACTCCGCCTTTCCGAATGGTAAGTAGACGAAACTAAATGATTCATAACTTTTTAAATTTTGCGAATTTTCAACAATTGTAAAAAAAAGTGTCTTAGAATTTCATGAAACATTGATGGTTTTTTGATGATTCGCCTACTTTGGACACCCTGTATACTGTCCAGCAAACGCAGGAGTACAGTGACACTCATGAGTTTTTTCTGGAAAAATAGAAAAGCCATTTATGAAATGTAAAATAATGGTGATTTTCACTTGGAATTGCTAGAAATCGTTTGGACAGTTACGTTAATCATATTTTATCGAATTTCGGGCTATAACCTGTAATTACTGACCAGAAACGAGCCCTGATGGTAAATTATAAATAAAGAGTTTTTAAATTTGACCGAAAATGATAGTAAATGACTGTCATAAATTACTATGACCTGAACCATTTTTATTTGACCGGTAAATTCACATCCCTGATAAAGTATGATTTCTATATTCATTATCACTGACTATCTTGAATTCGATTTTTCGTGCTGTTAACCCCCTTTCTTTAGTCCACGCCACATAAAGTTAAATAATGCGATTAAATAATACGGGTACTCTATGTTAGTTACTTTACAAATAAAATAGTATATTTTGCACCAAGGGAAAAAATTGATATAACCCGTGCTTTTTCGCCCATCATGCGGACGATATTTTTCATCCCAGCGGGAAAACAACATTTTTCTCACCCATCTTTGTATTCAGATGCGAATATGTATGGATGATGCGAAATTGTTAAAACTAATATCAACTTAGATTTTTGAGGGTCATTTTAGCAAAAAACGACTAGCAATCGAAATTTTGCGCATATCTTTGAAGTAACCTTTTCACTTTTTCACTAATTAAAATATGATTTCAGGTTTCCGCTAATTACAGTTTAAAAATTCTTCGATAATTGCAATTACTTCGGCAAAAAATTTTTCTAGGCTTATATGGAATCGTTTAGTACGAAAATAAATGTCATTTATGTTTAAAAAGAAGCGCATCCAAAATATTAACAAAAAACATGTTTTTTACGTTTGTACCAGTTACGACCAAAAATATCAAGAACGAAAAATTTTATTAGCATGGAATATATGTATATCATTCGTAAGGTATACTTCTTAGATTTACGGCGATATGCTGTTTCTTTTAATCAAAATAGTAGTTTACGAGTTATAGGCGTTGAAGTTCGAAAAAGTGCATACATTAACATGAGTAGTTTTTAGAAAAGCTAAAAAGTAGTATACGTAGGCGGGTTCTGGGCCAATTGTCGGGCCGAGCTCCAGCCGATATGTAGCCAAAATATCCCCCACCCCTTCAACTTTTTGTCACGTGACCCACCTCTTACCTTCACCCTCCACTGGAATAATAATCAATTATCGTTATTATTCAATAATCAGTAATTATCATTCATTAGCGCTATAATGAGCATTATCATTAATTAGCGTTATCATAAGCATCATTAATTCGAAATCGCTATTTTATGTGTTAACGTGATGGCAGCACAGTCGATGTTAGTGGTGGGGGAAACACTATAATAGAGGCCATCGTTCGAGTTGGGCATCAATTTCATCAAACTATTAACTTGAGCACATCGTAGCGCGACAACGAGCTGCAGCCGAAAACCAATACTTCGCATTTCATCAACGTGGTGGTAGCACCGTCGATGCAAGAAGCAGTGGAGTGGGGAGCACCGTATATCAAGAACGGCTTCCTGGACTTCATCAGTTTCAACGACAAAGCGAAGCGAATTCAGCTCGGAGAAGCAGAGCGACATCGTAACGCGACAAGCAGAGCGACAATGGACTTCACCAAACTGAACGCGGTATCACGCGTGGAGCACAAGAGGATCATGGATCTAAAACTGCTCAAAAGCTACAGGGTGACGAAGGTGTCTGAAGTCAAGACGTCATACGGACCGAAAATCGTGGTAACCCTCGATGGAGGATTCACCGTTTTTTTGTCGGAACGTGTCTCAAATTGGCTTTACGAGGACCAGGAGCAGCTGCGCCATCTCAAGGAAGCCGCGGGAAGCTCTAACCAAGTCCAGTTCCGTACCTCGGTGGGAAAATGAACTCTTGCGGTTTTTTGAATCCAGTGTCAACTTCTAATGAATAAATTATATAAATGTTTGAAATGGTGATAATAAATTTCATGTAAGTGGAGGGGGTCATTTGGGAGTAGGGACGAGCTCTATATTACAGGCTCGTCGCTTGAGCTTCAAGTCATTCTCATCCAGTTCTTGGTGCAGCCAACATGAAATTTATCGTCGACGTTCAAGGCTTCCCTATGCCTGAAAGTAAGCTGTTCGTGGTCAAAGAGCTGGTGATTATCAGGATCGAACCCGCAGATGACGTGAACGTGGAGACGTTTCTTTTCCAGCCTCCGTGTCCATGGTTGAGTCTGCCAGCAACTGTCAAGGTGGCGAATTCCTGGTTGACCCGAAATTACCACGGGATTCCATGGAAACTGGCGATATACCTTACGCCGATTACAGGAACGTGGTAAACAGCAAACTCGAGAACGCCAGCTATATTTTTGTCAAAGGACTGGAGAAGGAAGGCTGGCTTGAAGAAACCAACCCTAGACAGATGGCCAGTCGTCATCGACCTCAAAAACATGGGCTACCCATCTCTGAAAAACTTGCGGGTCTCAGCCTGCACGTACGGGAACATACATGCTCCTGGCAATGGTCGTCATTGTGCAACAGAAAACGGTCGTAACCTTAGCTTGTGATTCCTGGAAACCTATTGCATCACCCCATCAACGAAGAGATCGCTTATACGTCATTCCCGCTGTTTGAGGAACTTGGACACCGAAGACATCGCAGCACTCCCGGCTGAATTTATCATTGGCTACTTCAGCCATGACATTGAATGCGCTTGGGAGGAACTTCCTGAGGATCTCCAGCTCGACCCAGAAATCGCCAGCTATTGTCGATGTCGGAAACATTGGACTTCACTTGGTGACGTCATCGATGGACCCCCTCCATTCATTCCAAATTGTAATTTTTGTCGACGTTAAAATTGTATGTGAATGACTGTATATAATCATTAAACATTGAATATGTAACATAATAGAAAATAAACATGAAACTGAATATACTTGATGTGTTTTTCATCTCCTTCGAAAATACAATAAAACTTTTTCGATAAAAATAATTAAATAAAGTTGAGAAAAAAATCATCATGGTCGAATTTTGAACCTACTTACCTATAAATATGTAACGTTTTATAGGGACAACCTTTAATTATCTCGGCCATGATTACACTTTTAAGATGGTTGTTTGCAATTGACTCTCGTTAAATGAACAAATAAATATTTTTGAAATAAGCGTAAGAATTTCAAATCATCAGTTCATACAATCGTTTCTGCAGTGATCATCGATGGCTCACGTTTTCTGCAAGGATCATCGTTGGCTGCCGTTTTCTACTATCATCACCGTTGACAGTCATTTTCTGCTGTGATCATCGTTGGCAATCGTTTCCAGCATTAATTTCTTTCTTAGTTCATCTTTTTCGAAAATTTTTTACTAAAAATGATTCTCATTCTCCCCGAAACTATGAAATTATGAAATAATGAAAGGTTTAAATAATAAACAGCATAGATTCGTTTATAAAGCTTTTATTCACTCAAAGACATGGAAACTTCCAATTTTTTACGCAAAACAGGTTCTAAAATTTTCGCAGTTTTTTCAATTCTACGTTGAAATCTTACACGATCTCGTGCAACTTGCTTCCATAAACTACGTCTTGCTTCTCTGTATGCAAAATGCCACACATACAGTTTATACATCGTAGGAGGTTTACAATCAAACGTTACTCGCTTCATAGTTTTCTCACAACGCCGCTGATTGGTTGATATTCTATGATACGATCATGTATAATTGAGCAAAATGCAGTAGTCGCATCTGGGAATTTGGCGTCTGATTCGAACTTAAGACGAACATCAACTAGACCAGTGATCAAGGAATCATTTTGTTTAGCACAATCGATAACTACAAGATGTGCATTATCCTTGAATTTAGTTTTTGTTAACAATGGAGCATTTTTTCTACCATAAAACGACGATTGAAAATTCGCAAACATTTCATATAACGTTGCAAACTGATTTCGTTGAAAATCAATGTTAAGATTCACGTAGGGATAGCATTGTGAATTTAAATATAATTTAATTTCACGCCAATTACATGTATCCAAGTTGCTCATATTTCCAGTTCTCACATTTTTCCTTCCTACTTGAAATCCAACGATGACGTATCTCGGCTTCTCCAGTTGAGTCGTTGTTTTAACGCTCCATACATGCTTGGTAGTTTGAGGTAACAAAGGGTACTCGTACAGCTCCCAGCTTCGGAAACTCATGGCGATGGTTGGATTAGTAGCGATGAAATCCAGCATTCGAATTTTCTCCGTCCGAAACTTTGATGTAGGGAATTAACCATTCAATTTTGCTAATAGTTATCTTGTACTGTTCTTTGTTCGCAGCAAGCTGAGTGATCACGTTGACGTCGGTGTTGACTCGCAGAATGATGAGTTCATGTTTTGCATGAAAAAAAAAAATGTTTTTGCATGCAAAAAAAAAATGCGAACGTTTTGTATACATCATCGAAACGTGCAAATAGCAAGACTTATATTATAGTTGTACAACGAGTTTGCCAAATATTATAGCTCTTATACATTTCATAGGTAATATATGTTTCCATGGCAGGAAAAAAATAATTCGAACACCCAGCAGCAAAAATTAATGAATAAATAAATAAAAAAAAATAAATAAATAAATAAAATAATAATAATGATAATTAAATAAACAATGAATAAATGAAAAAAAAATAAAAATAAATAAATAAAGATACCGGGTGTACTCCTAAGTAATTTCCGGTTTTTTCAATGGATGGCGTTCTGTTTTGTACCGCTGTTGGTAACAGATACCATATGTCATTTTGTTCAGTCATATCGAGTGCTTGAACTGCGTTGACATTTTCTCGAAAAAATCTTCCAGTAAGTTTTTATTGCGCTTCAAAAATGTCGAATTTTGTACCGAATTTTGAGCATATGCGCCATGCATTGCTTTTCATGTTCAATCAGGGGAAAAAAGTGTCCGAGAGCCACTGTGCGCTTGTGGAAGTTTATGGTGATCGTGCATTAACACTTCAAACATGTGAAACGTGGTTTCGACAGTTCAAAAATGGAGATTTCGACCTAAACGACGCCGCACGCTCCGGCAAGCGAAAATCGTTCGATGACGCCGAATTGCAAGCATTATTAGATGAAGACAACACGCAAACGCAACGACAGCTTGCAGATGCGTTGGGAGTTCAACAGCAAGCAATTTCCAAACGTCTGCGAGCCATGGGAAAAATTCAGAAGTGTGGAAAGTGGGTGCCCCATGAACTGACCGAGAGACAAATGGAGAATCGAAAAGTGACCTGTGAAATGCTGCTTCAACGATACAAAAGAAAGTCTTTCCTGCATCGTATTGTTACTGGTGATGAAAAGTGAATTTTCCTGGAGAACCCTAAGCGCAACAAATCGTGGGTGAGTTCAGGTGAAGCATCGACATCGACGGCAAGGCCAAATCGTTACGGTCGGAAGGTCATGCTGTGTGTGTGGTGGGACCAGTCCGGTGTTATATACTTTGAACTGCTGAAACCTGGTGAAACTGTGAATGCCGTTTGCTACAAACAGCAAATGAAAGATTTGAGCCGAGCCATTGTGGAAAACCGACCAGAATATCAACAACGACAGAAGAAGGTGATTTTGCTCCACGACAATGCGCCGTCGCATAAGTCGAAAGTCGTTCGTGACACGCTGGAAAGGCTCAAGTGGGAAGTGCTTGATCATGCGGCTTACTCGCCAGATCTGGCGCCATCCGACTACCACCTCTTTGCCTCGTTAGGCCATGCCCTTTCTGAGCAGCGCTTCGACTCGTACGAAAATGTACGAAAATGGCTCACCGAGTGGTTCACCTCCAAAGGCAATGATTTTTACTGGCGTGGTATCCACAATTTACCAGAAAGGTGGGAAAAATGTGTAGAAAGCGATGGAAAATACTTTGAATAAAACAAAGGTTACGGTTTTTTTGGAATTATGTGTTTTATTTGCAAATAACCGGAAATTAATTAGGAGTACACCTGGTAAATAAAAAATAAAAAAAAAAAAAAAATTAAGTTAAATTAAATAAAACAAAATAAAAAATAAATAAATGAAAAAAAATTAAATAAAAAAAAAAAATGAATCTCGATATATTTTCATGAAAGTATCCAATTTATTCATACATCATCAATATCACCATGCGAGAATTGGATTATGATGGTGTGCGAACAGATAATATATACAGCGATGTTTTCAATTTTAAAATATGCAAATTTGTACAGGTTTCATAATAGAAAACACAAGTTATTTATGAATCATAAATTTTATTGGCACTACATTGCAGTTACATTTTATTCATCCAGCTATTTCGAACACTATATAATTCTAACCATTTTACGTATACTTTATTTCCACCATGACGCAAAACTTTTTGCATTAACATGTACATTTTAGTATTTTCTACTTCAGATATGTTTGCGAATACTGATGTGGACATATCAATATATGATCTCAGCCTCCCTTAACTCTTCAATGATTGTATTGATTTCATTCATGTGACTGTTGTTGCCAGCCGCTTGTGACGCGATTAAAAGTCGCAAGCGATCAACGAGCACGTTTGGATCATCCCAATGAACGTAGTCTATTTCTCGTTCTCGATGAAGCCACTTCAACGTCTCGACGAAATTTATGTAGAGGCTCAATGTGTTAGCCTATCTTGACGGATACCCCCACTACTACTACTACTTTATGTTTTTCAGGTCCCCCTACCATTGAAATTTGAAATAGTGATTTCGAGTTAATGATGCTCATAATAACGCTAATTAATGATAATGCTCATGATAACTCTAATTAATGATAAGTACTGATTATTGAATAATAACGATAATTGATTATTATTCCAGTGGAGGGGGAAGGGGAGAGGAGGGTCACCTGACAAAAATTTGAAGGAGTGGGGGATATTTTGGCTACATATCGGCTGGAGCTCGGCCCGACAAGTGGCCCAGAACCCGCCTACGTATACTACTTTTTAGCTTTTCTAAAAACTACTCATGTTAATGTATGCACTTTTTCGAACTTCAACGCCTATAACTCGTAAACTACTATTTTGATTAAAAGAAACAGCATATCGCCGTAAATCTAAGAAGTATACCTTACGAATGATATACATATATTCCATGCTAATAAAATTTTTCGTTCTTGATATTTCTGGTCATAACTAGTACAAACTGGTACAAACTTGCTACTTACCATGGAATCAAACGAAAACTCTATATTTTTTGATAACTAACTTTTAAAACTAAATTCCAACCCAACTTGTGCAAGTTGAAGACCAGCCGAGGGGCATCTCACTCTGTAGTCAGTGGTTTTAGAACGTTTGTAATCCGCGTGAAATTCAGTGAAATCCAGTGAAATCCAGTGAAATCATCTGAAGTCATAGCATATAGTGCACGTCACATACGCATTCTGGGAATGCGCACTGTGGCTTATCACTCGAGCTGCAATCAGCTGTTGCATTGTGTTGTATGTTAATAACAACAGTCAACAATCATCAAATCGCCATTTCCGATCATTTCCGAGCTCTGTTTGGCGTTTCTTCTTTGACACGTTAAGTTAATACATATCAAACACGTAAAATAACATTTGATTTGAAAAACAAATCTGAAAATATTTTGGGAGCATTATGAAAATAAAAAGTCATGAATAAATGAAGAAAAAGAATGCTTCGTTTTCCTTGAATATTACGAGTGTATATCGAAAAATGGCATATTATTTGTGTACACATTAGGAATCAATTTTAAGGCTAGATCCTCAGGCTAACATTGGACGAAATTTCATTCTAAGACAAGCTCTCTCTGAGTCTATAATAATATCATTAAGTCGTTCACTAGTGACAACTAGTGATCTTCTCACTGATTCAGGTTTGAAAAGTTGATGGAAATTCCCTTTATCGTTTTTAGAAGATCTTTCATGATCGGATGGTACATATTCATCAGTTCTTGGATGTCTTTAGAATTAAATCGTCCGCCTTATTCGTTCACGAAAAAAAACCCAAGATAACATACCGTTAGCGAATAAAAGCTTATCATGTTTTCGCGAGTCCAGCGATCTGTTAAACAATACCGCAGTTATTGCTCAGGCTGAAAAAACGACGGAGCACGTGGATCACCGCACTTACGTCACTCCTTCGTGCGTGTCTCCTTTCTATAGTTTCTATTCGCTCAGTGGTTTCATTTTGCGGCCGATACCGAGACACGGCCAAAGCGGTTCGCGGCTCTAATCAATCTGCATGCCACGGGATACACCTTAGTCCAGCATCGTCCTTCGCGCTGTGTGTCACGCGACTCGTGAAATCGCGATTTTGCATGAATCGATAAGTTTCAATGGAAAATCATCGTCTATTACAAACGCCAGTGCGGTCGACTGAAAGTTTATGTTATCTATATTTTTAGGTTTGGAACAGCCTCACATGCGAAAAAATCTTTGTGACACTGATCCAATTACTTAACTTCTCACGGCAATTATATACAGTTGATCGAGTTTGCAGCCCTTTAAAATCACACGTGAAATAATTTTAACAGCTTATCGTTATTTAAATTATGTCGCTTCAATGATATAATGTTTTCTCATGTAAGAGTATTGAAAAGGGTCGGAGAGGAAAGGAGTGCTAGTATCGTTCGAAAATCGTGTTGTAGAAGTGAATTTGTGAGAGAAAACGGAGTAACCTATAGAATCAGCACATTTCGCATCTAGGGAAAAAATAAATTTCTCATGAGGGTGTAAGTTACATCCCGAGAAGCCTATAATTATATTCATAGATATAATTTATTTTTTCCCTAGATGCGAAATGTACTATTTTCACTTGCTTCTTCTATTATGGTTTAGAGTCAGGTAATTTTATAAAGTGTACTTAAAATACCCGTGGCTTTGAACTATAGTGGAAGATGCATGTAAAAAATTGTCTTGAAACATGTTCGAAACGTTGACTAAAATACATACTTCAAATAAAAGACTGAAAAATCGGGAAAACGCCTGTTTTATAAATTATTCAATTAAGTGAAAAAAAAACTGCACGTGCACAGATCTTCTGCTGATAATTAGTTTTTGTAAGAAGAGCTTTTGAAGAAAATTATTCAAAGGAAAATTACTTCGACAGATGATTTAGATCCTCAATCACATATTTTAAACAGTTGAAAAATTGACAATAGTATGCAATATTATGTCGACACATTAGAAACCAGAGACCGTTGTTTTCAATAGGAAGCATAGCGATCCAAGAAACTGCATAAAAAGAACAACTAATGATAATGAAATAATGTTCTTCAGCGTAAAAATTACTTTTGAACAGCAAAACAATAAAATTAAAATAATAACGACATATACTGTAAATTGCAGTTTAAGTTTCGAATTGTTGAGATAATTTGTATAATAAGGAATATTTTTATACTTTGAAATAATGGAAAAATTTATACAAAGTCATGAAACTACATAAATTTCTGCTTCTCATCTCATTAAATGCCCCGTTACCAGAGTGAAAAAAATTCTAAGGTTTCTTAAAGCTTTTTGAAATTTTCAAAAGATTTTTACTTGTATATAAATTTCATAACAACTCATCGCAATATAAATTGACGAATTGAGAAGAAGGCAAAGAAATAGTTTTTATTGCAGGTAAAAATAGAATGTTAGGAATTGAATCTAGAACAATCATTCAATTCATATAATAATGCCTTTGTTAAACTTTCACATATAAGTTAAAAAATCCCATAAAATCAAAATCAATGTTGAGTCAACGTAGAGTTTCTCTAATTTAAAACATAAGCTTCAACCTAAGCGGGCTATTGAAATACCCTGTCACTCCAGGATTAGTGTTCTATGTACATGGTGCGATTACCTAGGTTCTTCCTCAAAAATTGACTCATTCCACGCCAAGCGTTACACCTAATTACAACTAAATCATAGAATTTCGAAACTTTGTATGGATTGTGAAGTATACTCGATACTCAAGTTACTATGTAAGTATTAGTCCTCAATTTCATAAATTCTAGAGGTTATAGGCACTCAAACTTTTTGGCATGTTCCAAGAAAAATATTCATAACGTCTAAAGCATTCAACCGATTTGCTTGAAATTTTTCTTGAATTCCTCAGAAATGTTGGCGCTATCATTTTATCGATATTTCTGATCAATATTGTTTAAGCAAACAAATTTCTTCATAATTCTTTTATAACAATTGAAATTTTTATAACCTTCTCAATGCCGTATAATAACGGAATGCAGATGAAAAATACGCGGAAAACATTCACCTTTAAGAATCCGTTTAGAAAATTTTGTTATTCCAATTACTTACAGAGATATGAATTGATTTGTGAATTGTAGCGCTAACAGTATTTTGTCCGCAGTGAAGATAGAAACATGCTACTGCCAACTTCAGTTGATTGTGTTATTTTTGAGAGCGGCAACACTCTCAAAAGTGCTGTCCTTTGTAGGTAGGGAGAGTGATAGAGTGATCATTATTGCTACTTCAGCACTCATACAGTGTTTTGAAGTTTGCTAAGCGAGTAGGACAAAGAAGTTTTGAAAAAAAGCGGTACAGTAAAAATTCATGTTTGATAAGGCAAATTACGTGTAATTTACATTCGTCAGCAGGTTTTTAAAACAATGCTATCGAAACGTTGATGTAAAATAAGCTTTTTCGAAGGATGCATTATGTATCATGTACCTCATTATGTTTACACGTTTTTTCATTTACATAACAATATTATCTGAAATTAGTTGAATTACTATTTTTTTTTTTACTAAAGTCTGTTTCGACTAAATTGGACACTTTTCCTCATCAGCATCAATTTCACAACTTTGAATAAATATCTCTCATATTTACCAATGTAATGCATTAGTAATGCAAAAAAAGAAATGCATGATTAATGATCGTCTACTCGAATCAACAACTCAATTTGTTTAGAATTAGCATACGAAAACGACTTTCATATAGTTCATTCTTATGAATGTCATATTATGATTCACAAAGTATTAAAAAGAGTGTAACTTCGTAAATTCAAAAAATCGGGAAGTCACTTCGATATTAAGATACATACATTTTGATTTAATTATATCTTTTTAAAACTGGGAAAATACAAACTGACAAAATAAGAGCCATTCCAAAAATTAATTTTTTTAACAAATGCGGATGTATATGATTGAAGAAATTTGTTTGCTTAAACAATATTGATCAGAAATATCGATAAAATGATAGCGCCAACATTTCTGAGGAATTCAAAAAAAATTTCAAGCAAATCGGTTGAATGGTTCACAAGTCATGAATTTTTTTCTTCGAACGTGCCAAAAAGTTTGAGTGCCTATAACCTCTAGAATTTATGAAATTGAGGACTAATACTTACATAGTAACTTGAGTATCGAGTATACTTCACAATCCATACAAAGTTTCGAAATTCTATGATTTAGTTGCAATTAGGTGTAACGCTTGGCGTGGGATGAGTCAAGTATGACTCCCTAAAGCGAATGAATCGGCTAATTGAGTCTTCGTAATTTTATCGTCAAGCTTAGTATCTCTAACTCGTACCGTTTGATCACTTTTTTGGCGTTTTCAATAGCCACTATACATAACATTTTTTTGTACAGCCAATATTTTCCTATTGATCTCAACTGTTCATTAAGGATTAATTTTTTTTCATACTTAAGAATACACTTTCCTCTTTCATCCCCAGGCTGATGTCGCTATGTGACTAGTTGCTTTGCGAATAGAAAAAAATTATTCTTTAAAGTCGAAATAGTTGTATATGAAGTGCACTATAAAAAGGCCTTGGGAAAATCGCGCAGAGTTCCTTAATGTTGAATCTGAGAGCAAAAACTGAGGTGTTGATTGGCAGGAGTTACCGTCATGTCTCGACGAACGGGGAAAGTCGCAGACATCAGTTCGCGTTGCTCAGGGGCCGATCCCAGGACATCGTGCACCGCCTCGAGCACCGCTTCCACGAGGTAAATTATTCTTGCATCACGCTGCACGTCGCTTCTTCTTCTTCTTTAGTTACCCTTTGGCCTAGTGAAATGGTATCGAAAAACCCTTAATTCATGGCGATTGCCCAGAAACATTCAGCGGTTTTTCAGTTTTCTTACTCCTTGTGGGTATCATGTTGAAGTACATAATTCAAGCCAAGTTGTCAGTCTTGTATTGAAATGAAGTTATTCATTTTATACTTTTCAATAAAAGTTTATGGTACAAGATGATTTCACATGCTAGTCTAGGACGCGGAAAAAGAGGATTGAACCAAAAATTATTGTAACATCCCTGAAGAGGGCCACGATCTGTGGCCAGAAGCTTGCAAGAATATTTAATCACCGCATAATCTAAGTCCGGAATTATTATTTTTTGGATCCGATAAACTGAATATTATAAGACATTTTTGATGTTGATACATTGCTGAGATTTGAAAAAATTTTGCAAAGTACGAATGTTAAAGTAGTAATAATGATCACTCTATCACTCTTTATCTACAAAGGACAACACGCCGGGGTGTTGCCGCTCTTAACGGGACCAATACCTATAGACGGCGTTTTTCGCGACGCAACTTAACGCGTGTATTAAAAAAACTGTTGCTCGTAGGAACATGAAATTTGAAACGTTCGTATTTCTAGATCAACTTAAAAATAAAAAGTAAATCGTTTGTCGAAAGTCGCTGTCAGTGTTGAAATATGAGCAGTCAAAGTGGACCATGCTGTTTAGGTTTGAGTACATCATAGCTCAAACATGGTTCGAGCGATATTCATAAATAATATTATGATGATATAATAATATTCAAAAAATCGGTTTTTTAAAAAAAGGACATGTTAGGAAAATAAAATGTTTTAGACTTTTTGTTTTAGAATTAATTCTGAAGGCTGTGGAATGTACACAAAATGCCCTCTCCAAAACAGAATGATCTACTTTGACCGCTTGGATCTCAACACTGAGACCGACTTTCGACAAACGATTAATTTAGTATTTTGACGCAGATCTAGAAGTACAAACACTCCAAATTTCATGTTTTTACGAGCAACAGTTTTTTTCAATCCACGCGCAAAATTGCGTCGCTAAAAACGCTGTCAATAGGTATTGGTCCCCTTAATAATAACGCAATGAACTGAAGTTGGCGGTAGCATGTTTCTATATTCACTGAGGACGAAACACCGTTAGCGCTACAGTTCACAAATAAATTCATATCTCTGTAAGGAATTGAGAATACAACATTTTCTAAACGGATTCTTAAAGGTAAATATTTTCCGCGTATTTTTCATCTGCATTCCGTTATCATATATCAGCATTGAGAAGGATAAAAAATTTTCAATTGTCATAAAAAAGTTATATTCAAATTTGTTTTTTTAAACAATATTTATCAAAAAAATCGATTGAATGATAGCCCAAACATTTCTGAGGAATTCAAGAAAAATTTCAAGCAAATCGGTTGAATGCTTTAGACGTTATGAATATTTTTCTTGGAACATGCAAAAAAGTTTGAGTGCTAATAACATCGAGAATTTATGGATTGAGGACTAATATTTACATAGTAACTTGAGTATTGAGTACACTTCACAATCCGTACAAAATTTTGAAATTCTATGATTTAGTTGAAATTTAGTGTAACGCTTGGCGTAGAATGAGTCAATAGGAAGATGCTTCAAGAGAAAAGTGTTTCATTTCTTTTTCCGAAAAAAGCCACCGGAAACTTCTATCCAGTTTACTTTTGAGAAGTGTGCAAAAATATTTGTAAAAATATTGCAAATCGGCGGAGAAAACTTGGAATTACGATTCGCAATAGTTTTAAATGTAGAGTCGCAATCACGCAAGAGTCACTTATCTAATTTTAAGTTTTATGTGAATGTTCCGTGGTTGTTCCGGGACTTTCACGTATTAGATATTAAATGCCAAGTGCAGAAACTTGAATAATTGTTGAAAATTATTCGATATGAAATTCCGTTGTTGGTAATAAAGTAATACAAAATTTAAAACTAAAGTTCTTGCGTGGATTTGTGAGTGATTCAATTGTTATGCGGATTATTATGGAAAATGAGGGAGTGACAGAAGAAAAAGCGATAAAACAAAATCAGAGGAGAAAAGTGGGAGTGTGCCAATAACCTGTACTGGGGACGAAGAATTTCTTGATAAAAAAACTTTTAACAAAACAAGTATATTTCGCAAATGTACCTGTTGCAATCGCAAAAACGTATAACAATTTTTTTTTATTTTCGTAATCGTTAAATGCTTAGCTTTGATTGAAATTTAATTGAATTGAAATTTAAGATTCGTTGATGTACTTTGGCGTTAGGGTTCAATGTGTCAATGATTACTTTTTTCATTATTGTTATAATGAGTATAATTTATGAAATATGCAGTAAATAGAAAAAATCATTTGAGCTTTTTCTTTTTTTATCACTGGATTATTGTAGTCAATTATACGTGTCTTTGTTGTAAATGTCACTGTATTATGTTCTTGGTATTTTAATTAACTGCTCATTTCGGTAGATTTCTGTTCATAATTTTATTATATACCTAATAATTATGTAGAAATTCTTTAGTTTATTTTACGGGTTAGAACAATAAACTTGTTTGTTTGCATTTGAATCGTAATAAAATAGCGCGTATATTTAGAGTCATACTCTGATTACTTCATTTAGATCCCAAAGATCGTACTCCAAGGGATTACATATTTTTTCTATAAAATTCAATAATAGTTGAAAATGTGTTCTTTCATGATGTTTCGTCCACGATCTACGCTATATTCACTACTCACGAAAGTTATTCCTAAACGCTCTCGATTCGGAGTAAGTAAATTTTGACAATAAATTTAAATTTAAACAAAATTTCTGTAAAGCCTTTGACACACGTACTGAGGCTGACGTGAGTATGTAGTGCCACGTTTACATTTTTAAGAGCAAGTTGAACGAAACATTTCAGTTCATATTATTTATGATAGATTATTCGGGCCAAATAAATCGTCATCGCATCTACATATGAATCAGTGAGATTTTATTGTTTCTCAGTGAAGCTTGGTGAAAACACGTTTATTGGCGAATCAGTTATTGATAAAAACTGAATAACAGTAATGAGACATGCTGAAATTTTTTTTAAGTTAACTGATACCTTGATCGATCAAGAAACGAATTTTGAAATAATTTTAATCGTCAGTTTAATTTCTTTAACAATATGTGAATATTAGTGATAATATGAAAAATGTAGTTACACGTCTGATTTGAGAAGGAAAATATCATCGTGGCATTCGACAATTTTATTAAAAAAAAAAAAAAAAAAAAACATTTTTTTGAAGTTTCTTCCAACTCAAATAATCTATTTCCTAGAAATAATTCATTATTTCACAAAGAATAAATTCTGTACTTTTTTAAGGAATAGAATCAAAGCTCATAAAAATTTACAGAAATAAATACTTGCCAGTGAAAAAAATTCTGAAGATTTTCTCAAATCAGACGTACAGTAATAGTTTTTTTTTTTTTTTTTTTACTTATGATCATTGTGAACTCGAAAAATCGAATTTGATAACTTTTCAAATGCTTTCCAAGTTTATTGTTTATACCCAAAGATATTATTTTTCAGAAAATTTCCCTCCTTTTTTTTTAATTGAACTATCATAAGTAAATTAAAAATAACAGAGAAAAGGGGTGCTTATTATTTTTTTTTTTGTAGCACCCATGCAAGATGTTTTTTCATCCAATATGATCAAAATATAAAAAATCCCAAAAGTATTTAAAAATTAAGAAAAATCTCAATTAATTTCACGAAATTTCATAAAATTTCAACAGTTTCTGTATCACGTTAGAATTTTCGAAACCATTCAAATATTGAAAATTTTAAAAGATTGAATAGGTATGAATTTAACTGGTAAACAACCATTTCATGAATATTAAACAAAATGTGGAATTTAGAATTCCAAAAAATTTTCATTTATTATGTAAATTATGTTTATTTTCATACTTTTCAAGAAAATGCAGAATAGTTTTTTTCATTTTTTTACAAAAATTGAAAAAATTGAAAAATTATTCAAAAAATACGAGGAACCTTAACTAATTGGATGAATCTTTATGAAATTGGGTAAGTTTTCAATAGTTTATATATAGCTTGTGAATTTGAACTATTTGTGAATTTGAAAAATTTAAAAATAACTTTGGGAGCTCTAAAGATCATCAATAATCTCATATATTCGAAAAATTCATAGAATATAGGGAATAATAATAAATTTTGTCTATTGTGTTTATTTTCATATCAACTTCTCCCAATATACATTGTAGCTTTTTTTTCATTTTCCCGAAAAAATTTAAAAAATCTCAAAAGTATTGACACAATGACAAAAAAAACCCATCCAACAAATTTTTGTGAAACTTGAAATGCTTCAAGTAGTTTTTATAATGTTCGAAATTTCGAAAATTTTGAAAAAAAAATCGTAAGAATGTCAGTAATTCTAAAAAATTCGAAACATTTGTAGGACACGTTCATTAATTTTGTAGATTTCAGTAAATTTCGGAAAACTGTAGAATAAAAAAAGTTCTATCATAGAAGTATGATCGATAATTTTGGAAATTCCAATAAAAATCCAAAACATTCATAAAATCTTCATGAATTTTTGATTGGTCAACTGACGCATTTTCATGTGGGTATTTTAAGGCATATAAAATCATAGACCTGGAAAATCTCGATAAAACGCTATTTGCACGGTACAAAACATTTCCCTCCCATTTCCAGGTAATACAATCATCACGCTCGACTCTTCAATTCTCTTTCTCATTGGTAGCAGATATCGTATCTCAACCAGTTCCCCTACGTATCAAACTGGACAGTCATTGAGTCATTCTTTATCACAAGTTATAGCAGCAACTGGTCAGTCTCAGAATGCTCGCTGGCGATTTTTTTCGTGAAATTTATCCTCCTCCAACCTCAAAAACGCAGATACGAATTAAATATCCAAAGAAAAAACTTTTCGAAAAGTGCGAAATCGTTAGCGTTTTCGAAATGACTTGCGATCGATCACATTTTTTCACGTTCCAAGATTTTCCCCATTCCGGAGTCCGTTGCAGAAGTTCTTTGAATGACTGTGTAGCATTTGTTTCAGTTGCCTTCCACTGTAATGCGTTCATTATCGTGCATTGTTATCCAGTGGAATTCCAGTGCTAAATTTTGGGCTTTTCGCTTTTCATGACATAGGTTTTCCTTTTCTTCTTCCCAAGTGTTCAAAAAAGTGAAGCACATTTCAAAATCTCCGAATTGCAAATTTTCCAAGTGCTAGTTACAGAGGAATTCGGTAAATCGGGAGTTAGTCAAAACGTGGATTTTGCGGGCTAAATTAGAGGTAGGTCGGTGAATTTTTGTCTGAGAGAATTGAGCATGAGATTATTTCACAACGTGGACCTCGAGGCAGGAAACAAAGCAAACGAGAGAACGCGTTTGATTCCACGTGAAAATGATGGCAAGTCGCTTTCATCGCTGACGAGAAATATCCATAAACGTTACGGCTCTTTTCTTTCGATTGGATACGTGAAATCTATTTGGAACTGGAGCAAGAAGGTACGAAAATAACGTAAAACAACGTTACCTGAATAATGGTAAGGGGCGGAACTATTATTTCTATGAGGTATAGTCACTATACTATAATGGGTAGGGAAATTAAGACAGTGCAGGGTGTTCATTCTTGTATTTACATCGAAAGGGATAATTTGGAACAGATCTGAAAAGTCGGTTACATTTAGGGACGTTGAAACAAGGGAGAGAGGGTAAAAGGGCACCTGCCCCTTAATTTAAGAACTAAGAATTTTTCAGCAAATCGTCAATTGTTCTTACAAATACATGACTAAACATGTCGAGTTTTTTGAAGTAAAACTTCTTAGGTGGCATTATCACTTTTCAGGAGTGTAATTAATTCTAGAATAAAATTTATGTAGGGAGCAACGTGGGGATTTTGTAACATGTAACACTGTAAATTGTAAGATTGTAAGATGTAAAAATGTAATATTTTTGATTGCAGAGAATAATTTTGAGATTTTACAATGTAAAATGTAACACTGTAAACTGTAAGACTGTAAGATGTAAGAGTGTAATATTGAAGTAAAACTTCTTAGGCGGCATTATCACTTTTCAGGAGTGTAATTTATTCTAGAAAATAAAATTTATGTAGGGAGTAACTTGGAGATTTTACATTGTAACATGTAACACTCTAAACTGTAAGCCTGTAAAATGTAAGACTGTAAGATGTAAGTCCGAGTGTAGGGAGGAATTAGACAGAGAATCGAAATTAGTCAAGATGGCGGCCTAATCAAAACAAATTTGGATGCGATAAAATGTCACAAAAGCACAAAATGTCACAAAATCACAAAATGTCATAAAATCAAACATAGCACAAAAATCATGAAATGTCACAAAATGTCGCAAAATCGCGAAATGTTACAAAATCTCAAAATTCCTCCTTAACTTACAGAAAGTAACATGAGAAGTTATACTTCCAACGCGTGTTGATTCAACACGCTCCAATTTTTTTTGCCATATGGCAACTATCACAATTTGAAAGTGTGAACTGAGCCTGCAGATTACAGTTAAACAAGTCGATGAAAAACATAAAACTCATTTAAATGAACGCAATGAATGGACTTTAAATTTTTAGATTTTTCTAGAGGCTAGAAAAAATGTAATTGAACTAAATATTACAAATATTATAACGAATGTATTATAGTTGGATACATTGGATATTTTTTCGTTGAGTAATTTTTTTCTAGGCTCAATGGAAATTTGAAAAAATTTAAGATGATGACATCATCTTACACCATACATTGTATGGTGGCTTTCTGAATAAATCCTTGAAATCTCATGCATTCTTGTGATTTAATTTCATTATATTGAAAGTAAGATCTTAATATAAAGTATGAAAATTATAAGATACATGGAAACGTGTATAAGGTGATGTATATTATTCAGTTGTGAAAATTTAAAAATACGTAGGCTTAAAAAAAAAATAAAAAAAGACCGTCAATACTAAACCAATGAAAAAACTAGTGAATTATAAAAACTTTCTGAAAAATTCACAAATTTAAAGGATATATCATTCTAAAAATTCATTTTTGCAAGAAGTCTTCAGGTCACTTAAATCTAGGTAAATGAGATTTTTTCAATAATCTATGAGATGTCTAAGAATGTAAATCTTATGGCATCGAATTCTGGAAATCTGATAAGAAATTCATGAAAATATGAAGGTTCTTAAAATTATATTATATTATTTAGAAAAAAAAAAGAAAAAAATCCATTCACATACTTGTAATCAAATAAACTTTCAATCCTACAGCATCAAATTTCAGAAATCTAAATAGCGAACCATAGCGAAGAATAGAAAAAATACATAAAATCTATAAACGATATCTATGGAAACGAAATTCTCTCGGAAAACCATCAAGTTCCCTGAAATCTGAAAAACTTAGAAAGCTAGAGCATCTTATTATAAAAATCTCTATACATACATATATACTCAGAAAACTCACGCGTGAAGTTGAAAGGGATTGCGTTTCAAAACTTTCATTTCAAAGTGAGAGGGATTACCTTCCACTGTCAATGAGTACTGGGTGCGCCATATTTTACGTCGCTATGTAAACATTGAATTACTTTGAAAATAAACAACCGATTACTTTAAGTGAAGTATTTATATTTAATTTAGTTCCTTACATTTTATTTGGACGAGTTTTCGAATTCAAAATCAATCAAGTGACCACCTTTATTAGCCACAGGAAATTAAGACTTTTTCTTCGCGTTTTCCATTACCGTGTCGAACAACTCGGGCGGTAAAATTGCAGATATTATGCTGAGCCAATATTTATACGAGATTCATAAAACACTATTGCATGACCGAAAAGTGACTTTTTGGGCCGGTATTTGCGCTACAACCATCATTGGACCATATTTTATTTAAAGAAAGCGAAACAGTCGATGAAAATCGATATTCGTGGGTGTTGGATCATTATGTCTGCCTGCAAATGCGCGAAAAAGGTCTTGACAGTCACTGGTTACAACAAAACGAAGCACCATGCCACACTGCAAATCAAATTATCCAGTTTTTGGAATGAAAATTCTCTGGACGTCTGATGTCAAAAACAGTTGAAAGTTTGAAAAAAGAAAAAATGACAATAAAGAAATATCGAAAAAAGAAAAACTTTAAACTAATTCAACATCAAACTTCTTTATTTACAACATTGGCTCCAAGGATGCATTTCACAAACATTTATAAAAATACTGTTTTCTGAAAAATTCATTCAAATACTGTAAATTTAATAAACTTGAGATTCTAGAGCATCGCATTCCTAATATTATCTACATGTAAATCTTAGAAAATATAGTACATGGACTGCTGATCAAAGATGGTGGAGTGGTCCCAAGATGACGGTAGAGTAACGCTATTATCTAGATTATCTAGATTATCTTTTCTAATGTTTTGAACGTTTTGACGTGTGTTTATTGGTGCCGACTCGGTGTATTTTGTTTAAAAAATTGTGAATGTGCTGTTAATGAAATGGGAAATGCGCCGAAGAAAAATTGTTTAATTTGTGGCATTATAGAAAACCACGACGTAACAGTATCATGCCATAGGTAAATTGATAATAACCATAAATTGTTGAAAGAAAAAAAAAATTTCAAGTTACTTTTTACAAAATCCTAGAGTAAGCATTTATATAATAATTTCTTTTACATATTTTTTTATTAATGAAGAAATTATCTGTAGAGAAAAAATATGGAATTTTTTCGCGTACATAAATGCGTCACAAACATCATAACAATTTATATTTTCATTCATAATTATAGATTATAATAACCTATTGATATAATTATTTATGAACAATTTCAATTAATTATTTGAATTTTTTCAGCGTACATTTGCACATCGTAAACATAATAATTTATCTTATAATTTCTTGTGAATAATATATTTGTTTTAAATAATAAAAGAATTGCATACTTATGCAAAGTTATGGAAAATTTCTTTTAGAAATCATAATATTTATATATGGTAAATTTTTCAAGGTTCCCAAGCGATGAAGAAAAATTGACACAATGGCTTGAGATTTTTGGGATAAGCCGAAATCAGATAGAATCCAGCATAGAAAGTCTCCGACTTTGCAGCAGACACTTCCAGCTGACTGATTTTTTTATACCATTTTTGCATATAAATGACTAGAAAAAATGTATAAATAAATAGTGTTTTAAACCATAACACCTTTTGTTACTTCATTGTGAATTTTCAAAATAATCCACTTTTCTGAACAACAATTTATTTCATCGATATTCCATTCATGTAAAAAATATTTCCAAATAATTATTACTTGAAAAATTATGATTTGCTGTTCTCAATATGTAACAATTATAAGGTTTACTTATTATGAGAGTTATAAATTAAGTTATTTTTATTTTGTTCAATTACATCGGTAAAATGAGCCATTTACATTTTTAAGTATGTATGGTTAATATTTTAATATTATCAAAGATAACATCATTTTTGTCGAGCTAATGACTTCATTTCTTATTAAACTTTAGATTTTTAACCCAGTAAAACAGTAATTTAATTAATAAATACAATCATCGATCGAAAATTTATGAAAAAAATTCGATATTTCATGTTAAAAAAAAAGGGAGTAACAGTATAAACGTCCCTGTTCTTTGAACAGGGCGCTCTAGTTGTGACTACGGCACTGGTTAGCGTTACTCCACCGTCATCTTGGGACCATTATCTACCACCGAAATGAATAGGCATTAGCAGTCCATGTGCTATATGGTCTAAGATGTCAATCTCTAAAAACACTAAAAATCTGTAAAAAACTAGACTTCTTTAAATTCCATCAAATATATTTGTGGAAAAGGAGTTATGGCTCCTATACACAAAGATGGAGATAGATCTCTTGTTTCAAATTATCGGCCTATTAGTATTTTGAGTGCTATTTCTAAAACCTTCGAGAGTATTGTATAAGATTTCATTAAAACTAGAATTAAGAAATGCTTAATTCAGCAACAGCATGGTTTCAGATCTGGACATTCAACTGAAACCAATTTTGATTTCATATACCAATGAATTGTATAAATCTCTTGAAAATGGAGAGCAAGTTAATGTCATATACCGACTTTGCCAAGGCGTTCGACAGTGTTGATATTGACAATCTAGTATTTAAAATATGTAAGTCAAATAAAATCAAAAGCGTTCCTATTACATGGTTCATGAGCAGGTTCTTAAGCACAAGAATTATTATGAATCTTTTACGATTTCTGTTACATCTGGAGTCCCACAGGGATCTCATTTGGGACCGTTATTTTTCCTAATATTCATTAACGATATATTACCGGTTTTTAGGCATTCTCTTTTTCAACTATATGTTGATAATTACAAATTCTGGCTCATCATAATAAATGAACTTAATGCTCACATGTTACAAGAGGACATTAATTCTTTATCAATGTACTGCAATATTAATAATCTTTCTTTAAATGTGAAAAAATATAATATAATGTCAGTTTCAAGAAGCCGTAAGAAGTATACCTTCGAATATAAAATTAATGAGACAGAAATAAATAGAATCACACAAGTGAGAGATTTAGGTATCATTATCGATGAGAAGCTGACTTTCGCACCTCTCAAGGAATTGATCATTAATGAGTCTATGAAATTTTTAGGTTTTCTTAAAATACATGCTCAGGAATGTAAATCGTTGCACACTATAACACGGCTATATAAATGGTTGATTGTTCCTAAGCTTATGTATCGTTCGACGATTTGGTCACTTTCGGCTGATTTTTGGGTTGAAAGGATTGAAAAAGTTCAACATAAATTTTTATCATTTGCAGCTTACAAAGTAAGAACCACAAATCCAACTGTGACTCACTATTATACTGAGATTTTTAAGATGACGGGTGTTTGTTCACTTCGATCTAATAGAGGCATAAAAAATGCTAATATTTTATTTAAAATAGGTACTGACGTTATTACTTGTCAAACGTTGTGAGATTGTTTCATTTTAAATGAATCAATATACAGTACGCGTACGGCTACGAATTTTGTTGAGACTTATCATAAAAAATTTACTTATAACTCGCCAATACCAAGAATGATTAGATCGGGAAATACAATTGTAGATAAAAGAATCTTAACATTCAGCCTTGCTGAATTCATTAAGGAAATGCGTGGCTCCATACTGGATTATGCCGGATAATATTTGATGATTGTCATAAATGTTGTGTCTATATCTGCTTCATGAATTTTTATGGTCAATGGGTAAATCGGGATTGTGTGTACTCTTTGTTTTTGAAAATGTTTGTATTTTTGGGCATTTTTGCCTGTTGAGAAAATAAAGGGGAAAAAATATATATATATAAAATATATATGAAAATACTAAAAATATTTAAAATTCAGACATGACCCTCTAGTAACAATATCATCGCTTCAATCAAGATCTTTATTTTCCTTTTAATAACAAAAATTACGATTGTGTATATGTATAAGCGTAGTCCGGCACTTGACAAAAGCGTCGACAGAACATTTCGCGTCATCTCTTTTCGGTACCTAAACGTCGCTGCAATCGCGTTGGTCGTTTCTTTTTTTTCCTTTTGTTGACTTTAATCAAAAATCAAGATCAATTTCGCCGACAAAAATTCCCGACTGACGTAATCGGCAAACAGCCCGGAAAGCCATTCGCTACCATTGCCAGCGTAAATTCAAAGTTGCATTCGCAGTTGCGCGCGAATAGCCGCCAGTGGCTCACATGTCTCGCGCGAGGAGCGATTTCGCAGCCGCGATAGGGCCGCGTACGCCGTTGCACGTGACTGTTATGTCGCCGAGGAATTTGGAAAAAATGCTGCGCTTTGGGGTGGCCGCTAAGGTCCGTAAACGTACGAGTTAAAAGGAGAAAACAATATTCTTGTCTTAACCATATGAATACATAGTAAGTTTCGCTTCAACTACTCTTCAAATCTGAATTAGTGAGAATTTCACTGATTTGTTCGGTGACTGTTAAAAACCGCTGATTCTTCAGTGCTAGACGTTGAAGAATCAGTGGAAAGCTAGGACTTCACTGGCTCAATCAGTAACATGACAATGATGCAAATAGTGAATTCGAGAATCACTGATTTTCCAGCGAAAACCTGCAATCGTACTGGTTGAATTAGTAAAACAGTGAAATGGTGACTTCAGTGATATTCGGATAGTTTCGATTGCATTCGGTTTTTGTTAAAGCAACCCTCAAAAGTTTCAGTCAGTCTTAGTCTTGGCAATTTTTTATAACATCGCCACGTTTTTCAAGTTAAAGCAGTCAGCGGTCCACGTCTGAATCCACGGTGATAAGAATAATGTTTTTATCTATAAAATTACTAATGTGGAGATCTGTCCCATTTATTCGCACTATTTTATTTTTTACCGACTTTTTGATGTTTCCCTCAATGAAATTATTACCTTTTCACTACTTATTTGTCATTTTTGGAATAGATTCATTCTGTGATTTAGCTCAGTCAAAAATCTGCCAGTTTCCAATGAAATAATTAATATCATGATGAAGACAGAGTTAAAAAGGTACACAAAAATTCAATGAAAAGATTTCGCAATCACTGTTACAATCTAATAAATTTTCACGATCTCACTGATTGAAACGTGACTACGTATAACAGATTCAATCAGTAAACAGATTTTCACTTTTATCATCAGTGGGATTGCACTGAAAATCGGTCGATTCTCAATGACTTAGATTTGGAAGAGTATATTAATGGTTGTTACATACACATTTTTATAGCTGGTGCAACCAAGTACAAAGGTACTGCAATCTTTTTAAAGATTATAGGTTATATGAATGTAGAAAGTAAGAGGTTGCCACGTAACAGTCAATGACAGTCAGAAAACTCGAGTATGGTTGTATGTACCAACCATTTATATTTATATGGTTGCGACAATCATTTGGATAGATTACTCATGATTCCGTACTTTGATTTTTGCCATTTTCATCTGTTTTATACAGCTTTTTTATACCTTTAAAATTAATTGTTACTTTTTACCTGGCACCCCTCCCTCTGCTCTCTGATAGGGCTGTAATGGAATTCAAAAATGTACTTTAGAGAATGTCTTTAGGTACGTCATGATTTTGTGAAAACCACTCCCGAAATTTCTTTAATCTGAAGATTCGTAGAGAATTTAAAAATTAGTGGGCAATGTTGAAAAGTTGACATTTCTCTTTCAACTTTTTATGGAGTTGAAAGTTTTTTGAAAGCCATGTCTACCACTCGAAACATCACACGAAATTTTCTCAAACATTGTCATCCAATTTTTTAAAAATACAAAAATTAATGATTATTTTAGAAAATCCTCAGAAACTTTTAGAATGTAGGTGTAACCTTAATTTTTTAATTTTGCAGAGTGTTGATACACACTTTTTTTTTGTTAATTTCACGTCATTCACGAAAGTGTTACCGGAATTATTTAGAGACTTATATACATTTTTTTTGGCTTCTTGAAAATTTTGCTGAATTTTTATAAGATTCTAAGAATTTTTGAAGTATTTTATATTGCCAATCTATTGTTGAACAATGTGTTGTATTAAGGTTGAAAAATTTTTGAAATCCTTCAAAATTATTCGAAAAATTTTCATGTACCCAAAAATGACAACAAAACCTAGCAATTATTACAATAAAATATTGTACTGTGGAATCAGCCTGAAGAATTGTACGTTTTGCTAATCATTCACTTTGCAGTATTTTCAAATTGTAGTAGTAGATAGTTGCTGTAAAAACTCCAAGATGTTTGAACTTTATTCCATACTTATCTTGTTCTTTCTACAACATATTGTAATTTCTACTTATCCACATTTTAAAAAAGCCGTAGTTTTCAAAGTATTAAAATCTCTATTGTTTTTTTTCCTGTATTTGCTTGTACTTTCCACTTAATTATATAGTAATATTATTATAGAGACTGTAAAAGTATACTGTAGATTTTACAATATTATACGAATTTTAGTTAATACTGATCGGTACAGTATTTTCTCTTACAATTAGTATGTGAAAAATCGAATCGTACGAAGTAGGAACATGAAAGGTAAAATCATTGAATAGATATTTTATTACAGAAGGATATTATTTATTAGATTAGTATAACAAAGTATATGAATAATATGATACAATTGTCGTTCAAAACGTTTGAAACAATACTTACAATGTCCCCTTAACAATATTGTAATAATAATGATGAAAATAGCAACATCGGTAAAAACATTGTATAAGTTACAATATTCATGTAGGTTTATGCTGAAAAGTACTAGTTTTTTGTATCAATTTTTTTCTCAGTTTTACCTAGAACAATATGTCAACGTACTACTCTACTCTGATTTGTATATTTTTACTAACAAATTCAACTATCTTAACTATAAGATAATTAATTTCGCGACTTCTCTTGTTCTTTTTACCTAATTTCCTGGTGTCTATAAATTACCGTCCAACAGCCTTGCGCAAACCCACACGCCATCTTATCACGTTATCACGTCGATTTCGCAGAATCAGCCTCATCGTCTACACCACCCTCCACCGCGTTACGCAATAATCCTGATCCCCTTTTCAACCTGCAAGAAGGGTCATCGAAAATTTTCTCATTTTCTCTTGCGAACCAACCAGCCCTTTTCAACTTATATTACATCAAACTAGTGCAACAATTTCGTCTTGAAAACACACTCTTTCGAACGATCGATTGATATTTCCCAGCACGTAGAGTACATATCTAAAAAAAATTTGAAAAGTCGAAAGAAATATGCCATGCGGAGTTCTCGGCTATCTTCTGCTGTTTTTCACGAAACCCTTGATCTCGACGACTATGAGGAATCTCTGGAAACTCTGCCAAATTCGGATGGGACCGCTGCGAGAAAAACAGTCCTGGAGGACATCACAGAGGAAAGCGAAACTAGTTCCCGGGTTGATCTGGAGAACTGGGCCCGAGCCCGATCTGAGTCCCGGAGGCTTACTCTACCCGCGATTCTCACCGATATCTCCGGTCTTCAGGAGTCGAAGAACCCGCTGAAACGCGCCAGGTCAACGGAAGCTATCGTGGGAAAGCAAGATACCTGCACCAGGAGGCGAAGTGTCGCTAACCTCGCCATATCCTCCAGCATCGCCCCAAGTATTGCCGGTGTTTTTCCGGGGATCCCTCGGGATTTCATCGGGGTCGAGAAGGATAATTCTAAGGGCGAGGAGGATCCGGAGAATCCGGAAAATCTGGAAAAATCGAGGTTAAAGGCAGAAAGCGAAAAAGTGCCTTTTTACGTGTTTTGAAAGCACGAGAATAAAATTTTTTGAAAGTGTCGCACAGAATATATGATATTATTGCATATTTTTTGATAGTTTATGATAATTTTAATGCATTGAAACTTGTTTGAATGCATGCAGAATCCAGAATAAATTAATCATTGATAATATTTCACGAAAAAGTAATTTAAGAGTCGTTTCATTTCAAATCGTCCAGGTGATTCAGGTTGGGCGTTTTTTTTTTTTTTTTATATACAAATTTGTAACAACTTCTTCATCAATATTGATGGAATATTTTTTTTTGCTTGAATCTCAGTTATTTCGTGGTAGGGAATTTTCGAAATATGGTCTATAAATTTGATTTTTCTTCATGATTCAATAACTCGGCTTAAAACAGTCTGATCCAGGGATGTGAGTTTACCGGTCAAAAATAAAATGGGTCAGGTCATGGTAATTTCTGAATGTCATTTACCGTCTTTTACGGTCAAATTTAAAAACTCTCTAAATAACGTTCACCGTCAGAGCTCGTTTCTGGTCAGCAATTGCTGGTCATGACCCGAAATACGATGAAAAAAATGTGACTTAACGTAACTGACCAAACGATTTCCAGCAATTCCAGGTGAAAATGACCATTATTTCACATTTCATAAATGGCTTTTCTATTTTTTCGGAAAAAACTCATAAGTGTCACTGAACTACTGAGTTTGCTGGACAATATACAGGGTGTCCAAAGTCGGCGAATCATCAGAAAACCATCGATGCTTCATGAAATTCTGAGACACTTTTTCCTTTACAATTTTCGAAAAATCGCAAAATTCGAAGAGTTATTAATAATAAGTTTCGTCTACTTACCATTCGGGAAGGCGGGGCTTTTGATTGAAGCCCCTTCTCTTTTCACCCCTTCTCTTTCTAACTTACTCTAATGGAGAAGTGGGGGTAATTGGAGTGTTTGATGGAATGCAGAATAATGATGTCTGTTATCTTGAAAAAGAATTTTTACTCTGACTCACCCTAGTGTTAGTTATAATGGTCTTTTGTCCAATTATCACATTTAAAATACAGTATTTTCTAATTTTTCTTTAAACAGAGATGAGAAAAGCCATTAACCAACATTCCATTATACACACCTAAATGATCCTAGTATTCCTTATGAGAGTAAGCTAAGAAAGACGAGGAGTCTCTTCTATGAAAAGCCCCGCCTCTCCAAAAGTTAGTAGATGAAATGGAATCATCAATAACTGCTCAAGGATTGCGAATTTTCAAAAATTGTAAAGGAAAAAGTGTCTTAAAATTGCATGAGGAATTGATGATTTTCGGATGATCTGCTGACTTTAGGACACCCTGTATATGTTGTCATCAACGACAAATCGAAAACAAAAACTTTAGACTCATGTTTAGAAATTAATGCATCGGCGATAATGATGAAAGTTTGAGAATTCTTGTATTTCTGATTAAGTTCCTTTCAAAATAATACATAAACATATCCTGAGAAAAAATATTGTACTTTTTACTGTAAAATTTTCCGATTGTGATTCAGTCTCAAGTATTTCACTTTTTGATGAAATTTGTTTCGTATTCTATTATATTCATAACAAAACTTGAAGAAATTTGCCAATATTTGCTATAAATATAGTAAAATGAGTAAAGAATTTCCTTGAAAAAAAGTGCAATAATCGAAACTGTTCCACAATAATTACAATGCCTAACAATGAAAAGTATAATACTCTTGTCTCAACATTAGTGTATAAAACTAACGTGAAATACATTAAATGGAAATTTTTCTGAAAATAAAGATACCGAAGGTCAATATCTAATCAACAACACACTTTTATGAAGTAATTCGTTTATTTCTTTAGAAATGATCCATTTCAAATACGAAGGTTGTAATCGTATGATTTGTTTCTATTTTTTGATAAAAATTCGACGAAAAAAGAAAGATGCAATAACAAAGGGAGATGTACATTTTTTCAAGTCATTTTCGAGTATGTTATAATTTTGACCATCGTAATAATTCTGACTGATAAGGTAAACTGACGGTCCAAATCGACCAAAACTTTCTTGTCGTAATTAACGGTCATGACCAGTTATTCACCGGTAAATGTACTAGTAAATTTACCGCCTAACGTCCCTGGTCTTAATCGCTATCATTTTTTTTTAACTTTTTTGTCAAAAATTTTATTGAAACAAAATTTTTCTTGCGATTGTGGTCTCAATAAAAAAAATAAAAAAACTTTTCTACCTTCATGTTTCGACATCGCATCAGTTCGACATCAATCCTCATGGACGTAATTTCGTTGTTTAAGAACTGCGATTTTTAAAGGGAATTGCCATTTTTGCAATTATTTTTAAGTTTTATTTTCTTAAAATTCTATAATCGCACCAAAAATGGTTTGATTAAAATAGTTTCTGCTCGAGTTTATTGGTAGAGATCGATGAATTTTCGAAATATCTTCGAATGTTGTGAATTTTTTCATTACTATCTTTACAAAAAATATTCTGTTTATTATAAACATGGACTTTCGAATGGACTGGAATTTCGAAAGATAAGCATCAAACTTTACTATATGAGTATTTTATTTTTGAGCAATGTTGTTTTGAACTTGGAGGTACATTTCTTCAACAATCTTTCGCCGTTGTAGATATGCTGCTGATAGTATTCAATGCGTGTGAACGTATTGTTTGTATTGTTCAAATTCACACATTTGAAAATTTTCGATTTAAGAAGGACAATTTTTAAATTGTAAATGTGATCAAAATCGGTAGTTGGCGAGGATAATCTGAGTCACCACTTTCTAAGGTAATTACTTTTCACTTACATTGTACAGAGATTGATTTGTCTATAATTTGATTGATTTGTTAAATTGATATTCAGATTCCTGACGAGGATCTTGAAATCGGATCGAAAGCTAGTATACAATAAAATCTTCAAGTGAAGTCAAGGTTTTATTATTTGAATCATTGAAATTATCTCTTAAGTGAACGGCAAAAATGGCACTATATGGCTTCAAAAAACCGTAGTTCCATGACGTCTAAAAGGGAGTAATATTGAATATCGTGTGTTTAGCTTCAATGCTGAAAAAAATGAAGAAAAAAACTGATGCCATATCGATATATTCACGTTAAAAATGTCTCGGTTTTTAAATAAAAATTATGATTGCAAGAAAATTTGTTTAAAAAAATGAAATTTCGAATTTTTTCTGTTCGAATATATTGACCTATAAAATTACGAATAATAATAAAGATCGTTAAATTTTCGGCCTTGTTAAAATTTATTGAATGATAAAGAAAAATTTACATGTGTCATTTTAGGAAAATAAACGTTTTAGTTGAAAATTCAAAAATTCTCTACAACGAAACAATTGAAATTGAAGAGAAAAGAAGAAATACGTATCTCATGAGTTTCGACAGAGAAGCTATAAACATTTTTCACGCAAAAAAATACCTAACCTGAATCACCTGGACGATTTTAGACGAAATGACCCTTTATTTTCCTTGCTCGAACAGAATAATTAAACTCAATTTTTTATGTGTCTGAAAATCTAAACGTTCAACAACGAAGGAAAAAAGAAAAAATGTTTACATTACCTTCCATACTTATAGTGATTAATAATTTTTGATACTCAACAAATATTATCCTATGTCAGGAATTTTGTTCACTCTAAGTTTAAGTGGAAATAGAATCATAGTTTTTTTTCCGTTTTCGTTTATTTCATAAACGTTTGGAACTTCTGACACACAATTTTCTCGAGTTCGTACTCTCACAAACAAGTCAATTGTTCTACTTTCCATCAATTTTACAAATGGCGCTTTCAATCAATTTTCTTTCGCGTTTTTCGTACTCTCCACTTAAAACTCTTCAAAAACCATTTGGAACTTTTGACATGCAGTCGTAGAAGATGGTCGAGGTTCTTGAGACTCCAAATTCCGGAAGATAGAGAGATCGATTGGAATAAAGAGGAAGAGTATTTCACGCCTTTCGGAGACATTCATCATCATCTACATCAGCTGCATCACGTTCTTCCACATATTCATGTTCCGAGTTTCGGATTTTCTGGTAGCGGTGCCGATGGCACTGGAAGAAAGTTTAGTTTCGGTGTCCGAAGACATTCGCAGGCGGTTAGTCAGGATTTTGTGTTCGCTTATAGTTTTTTCAGCAATAGTTTACTAGGCCTGTTTGTGTTTTGAGGCAACTGAAGGCTCTTAATATAATATGCATACTGATATCCTTATCCTAAAATACTGTTGAACGATCGTAATAAGTTGACAACCAACATGCTGATGACATTACTGCGCTGGCGATTTGTGAACTACCTTAGAACATCTGGCTTAAAGTACGTTCTGACAAAAACAAACTCCTACGAATGAATGACGCCCGTTGTACCGATGGTATTCGGCAACTCTAGTTAATCTAGAAACTTATGATAAAAATAACATACATAATTTTCATATGATTTTTTAGCATGATTCTTTGAATTACTCAAATGCATTAGAAATTCTTGATTTTGTAATACTTTTATAATTTTCAACTACCAATTTGTGTAAATTGCTGTTGATTTCACTTTGAGCGACGAAGCATACACTGTTAAAAATGATAGAAAATTTTTTATAATTTAGAAAAAAAATTTTCCATGCTTTGGATTAGCATAATTTTATAGTAATTTTTCCTTCTTTGTGTTGTATTTTTTCCATACTTTGCAGGGAAAAGTATAACATTGAAAAATTTCCAGAAGTTGTCGAAGGATTTTTCTCATACTTTGGACTACCATAATTTTGTACTCATTTTCATATTGCTATTTATTACTTTTTCCATACTTTTTGTGGAATAGTATAACATCATACTTTGTATGGAAAAATTTCCTGACACTTGAAAAAAAGATGGAAAATTTTTCATATCTTCATGTGGTACATTTTCTATATTTCGTATGCCAAATTTCGTACCATACTTTATATTGAAGAAATTCCATAATTTAATGGTAATTTTTTTTTTCTTATAGAAAAGTATAGTATCATACTACATATGGAGAAATTTCCACAAGTTGTGGAAGAATTTTTGCCATTCTTTGGATTACCATAATTTTATAGTCTTTGAACTAATAAATAACTTTAAATTATGTAATATAATTAATAACTTAAAACTAATAAAGTATAGATGAATAACAGTTGTTTGTAGTACTTGAGAGTCAATTTACTTCTTTGAGTGTTTGCAGACCAGCTCATATTCAAATTTTGTAAATTCGCGTGCTTTTCCAAACACTCGCCAGATGGCTGTTGGATTTTTTCTTATATTCCAAGTTTTGTTGAGAATGGTTAAGTTTGAGAAATGTACCTGAGAAATTTAAAATCATACTTAAAAAGATCATTTCTGTCGTAAACCTTTAATTTTTCTCGCCTCAGAGGCAGAGCTAATGCAATCACGATGATAAGAAACAATATCCCATGTTTAGATCTAGACTGGGAAAATAGTGTCTGGAGTTAAAAGGATATTTCGATAATAATTTATAGGTGAAATCCCACACAGGGTATGGGTAGAAAGCTTCCAATACTTTTATGGAAAGTTTCCATACTAATATATGGGAGAATTTCACTATCGCACATGGGAAATTGCAATAGCTACTTATGGGCAAAATCCCATACAGTATATGGATTAAGAACTTCCAATACTTTTATGGGAAATTTACCAAATTTTTTTAACAGTGTACTCTGAATGATTTTCTTGTAGAATCTAATCTTTTGCGTACTTTGATATTTCTTGAAATTAAAGGTTTACTTTGGAGATTTTTCATATTAATGTCTTTATTTTTGTGGAATTGCATTTTTGTGTTAAAATTGTAACCTCTTTTTTGCCGTCGAGATGGAAAATTACAACGTGTCATTTAATTTCGCGAGATTCTCGGGAAGCTGCTGTGACCTTCCCGGCATGCAGGCACGGCAATAGGAACAAATGAAAATGGTTACGCAGGAATCAATTCAACATTATATCGCCCGCTTCGATTAAAAGCTGTGGCGTTTTGCACGTTGAGCTTGCCACGTTTTTTAATGTCCGTTTGAGATGAATTCGCGAACACGCCGGAACTAACAAGTGTGGGCTGTTTTGTGTTTTCAATTAACTTTGAGCATTTATTATAAACGTATTTTTAAAAGTTTCAATAATCCAAAATAGTTTACTCATTACATTTTACCCATTGCTAAGATTTTCCGAAAGTCTTTTTTCCAAACTTTGTAAAAAAAAAAATATTTCCCAATGTCTTACGATTTGTACATAAATTCTAACCAACTAACTTCGTATTTTATTTTGCACATAAACAATTTATTATTAGTCTTTTTTGTTCAAACCGTTGCGTAGAACTCGTTTGTTATTTTTTATAATCATTAGTCAATTATTTAGCTACCAGTTTTCGAGATTTATTTTTTTAGGTTGAAAAGTAGTTATAACGAAATAGTTTTTAGAATTTTATAACTTGGACGAATAAAAAGGGAATATCAAGATCTGGAAAAAGGAGAAAAAAGAAAAACAAATGTTGAACATCGTAAAAACTTGTGAAATTTATATAGCAAATAATGACTTGACAACATAGCTGAAAAACGTTTGATAGAACATACAATTTTTGGATGGCACATTCGATAATTATCAAAATTTTTAGAATTACAAATATTTATAATTTATAATACACGAAGACAGAGATAGTAGTAAAAAAATAATTTTTGAAGAGTGAAGTTGATCTTAATTCCAATAATTAAGGATACTATAGAAACATTTGTTGGAAAATGAGCTTTATTAAATTAGTTTTCGGGACAAAAGGATTTGGAAAAATTTATATCGAAAAAAAAGTTGTGAAATAGTTTTTTTTAAGGAAAAACTTTTTAGAAATAAAGACGTATGAGAAAGATTTATTCTGTAACAGATTTTCTTTGGGAAGAACAGATTGGGAAAATTGGTATCCAATCTTTCAAGGTCAAAAATTAAATTGCGTCAAAAATCATTGAAAAAAGAAAAAATATATAACACAATCTTTGGAAATTTTAGGCTCTAGTCTTTGAATCACACTTTCGTTCACGAATATACCGTTACTTTGTAGCCATTCCATGAACGGGTCGATTAGAAATACACATGATTTTACGTAATTCAATATCTCAATTGAATAAATCAATCATCATGGTGTTTACTGAAAATTTAATAAATTTTCTTGATCAGTATTATTTCGATTTCTTGCCACGAGTAGTATTTTCGGGAAAAACGACTTTCGAGTAGGTGAACTCAGGAAATGATACAGTTATCTTGTCTATCAAAGGATTAATGGATGGTAAAAAAAATAAAGACAAACTCAATTCAAAATTGTGGATAGATCTGATTCGTATGTAATATCAGCAAATGTCCCTTTTATTCCATGCTCATTTTGGTTCACATTAAAACAATAAATTAATACGTATTTTATGACCTTACTCAAGTATTAATCCATTTAGCCCATTCACCGCCATGTACTTATTTCTGGCGGTCATTTCAACTATTGCATGACTCTCGCAAAGTTGGTTATAAAATTTTACTTTTTTCACGTGTCATCTCATGTCTCGCACTTTACGAAGCCCTTCTAAATATAGAGAATAAGTTATCTACGTTTTTAAATGAATCCTCGTCTACTTCTGACTGTGATGGCACTTGAAATGCAGTTATCGTCGCAAATGGATGGTGCTACTTGGCAAACATCGCATTTTATTTTAGCAAAGCTCCAAACACGATCCAAAAGTTGCAATCAATTCCGTGCTTTTTAATAGGCTCAAAAATTCTACGAACTCGTTCATGTTCATAAACAAATAATCAGATAAGCCCGAGATTTGAAATCGCCCAATGAAATGAGATGATAAGTTCAGGGCCTAGATCCTTATCTGAGTCCTTGTTCAAAATAAGAGCAAATTTGTCAAACATGAGTGGGTCAGTCGTCCGCGTGGCGTCATAAAAAACGCAATTTTGCAACAATGATTACGTACATTGATTTTGTTCAAACGGTGTAAAAAATTGTTTTATTTCATAAAATGTTCCCGGACGTTTGCCCCTGCATTACTTTTCGATCACGTAATAACAGTTCTGTCGAAATTGTACGTATCATTTCCAACTTGAACAATTGAAAAATCAAGCATTAGAGTGTTTGAGGCTGATTAGTTTTTCAAATTTTTTTTCAGGATTTTGATTTTGTGTGAAATCGCAATTTTTTTTAAAACGCTTTTTTTCATGTTCGGTGTTTTGTGTCTTTTGACATGGAAAAAAAGACACTCAGCTCAAATTCTTGAATTTTTTTGCAGACTTTGCATCGGACTGACTCGATGATATCGCTCTGCTATCGCACACTTGTGAATTTCATCGCTAACAATAACCTCGCAGGTCTTACAAGCTTCCTTGAAAACAAACGAGTGCAAATCGACGATCGCGATGAAGTGAGTGAATTTTTGAAACGAATTGTTTGTGAAATTTGATGATTAAGTAATGAAAAACATTGCACAGTAAATTTTTAGTCATCCTGCACTGAAAGGTTCATTTCTATTCGGTGTAAAGAAATGATAGTTGGCTAAAAACAAGTTCAATACATAAAAAATTATATACTATGTCTAAATATCATTGTTTATTTATAGTGAAAAAACTTGTCTTGATAATATTTAAAATAATCAAATTTATTTCAACTGTTCCAACGATTGGGTTAAATTCTATAGGTTTTTCAATAATTTTTCAAATTTTACTATACCATTGTCAATTTCCATGATTTTTTTTCAAACTATCCAGATTTATTTTATTTTATTGCGAAGAGTCTCGAACGAATTTTCGAATGAATTTCCTAAACACATTAGAAGTATGGAGGTTTCAGACAATTTGCGGTTTGATTTTTAATGCTTGTTATTTATTATAATCTAAAAGAATTTTGATATTTTGGTTATAAAACAGACCCTGATTCCATAGAAATCGTATCTTCAAAATTCCATTTTTGTGCCAACATGCACACAAAATTTTCTTCAAGTTCATTATTTTTTGAACCTCTTTATAATGTATTTCTTGTTTTTAGAATTGCAGCACAGCACTTATATTCGCGGCGTCCAGGGGGAAATTGCAATTTGTCCGGGAGCTCATCAATCACGGAGCCGACGTTAACGCCGAAGATGCGGTAAATTTCCCTTTTTTTATTAGTGTGGGTAGTTTGAAAATTTTTTATCAATAAATATACGATGCTCTCCTGAGTGATTTTGATGCTTATAGAAATCTTAATAAATTTTTTTAACTTTATTAGAAATGAAATTCTTACTAGGAATCTCGTTTTCTTATAAGGTGATCATATGCAACTCTTATAAAGTGACTTTAGAAAAGTGTTAAGAGGAACTGCAATTTCCTATAATAATGTTTCGATAAATTCTATTATACATTCTGTCAAACTGGAAAAGAAACTTGACGAATTTCGAAGTAAAAAAAACTGCAGTAAGACAAAAATACAAACTTATCAGTGAACATGTAAACAGAAGGTGAAAAAAACTTACGTAAAGACACGTTATTCGCGTAAAATTAACGAATTGTCTTATAGTAATGTTTGGAATGCAAGTTGCTGCTTATCTTTATTACATATCTGGCGAAGGTCAATTTTTATTATACTCGGAACATAAAATTGCTTACGACTATTTGTTAATAAAAAAAATTGAAAAATTTGTTTGGTTGAAAAATAATCCAATAAATATTTATATTTTTATTTATGAGTTTTTTTACTGACTTTCCGTTCTAAACCAAGTGATAAATGATTTTATTTTGGAATAGGGTTTAAGTTTTGAGTCAATTGGGATGTAATTTTTTCAAACAGAGTGTACAGACAAGTGTCCATCATGTCTGGAAACAAACTTTTCTGAATGTAGAAACGTTTAAATGATAATTCAAATAAATACTGGAAAATGCTCCTGATCATCTATTATTATGGAATTCATCAATGTTTTTGGGAATTGAAATTTCATGAAAAATTCATAATGAGAAAACAAAAAGGTTTGGCAATAACTTTTTCGAGAAAAAAGTTTTTGGAAAAAAGGCTGTACATTAAAATGGGCTTAAGAAAAATTTTTCTTTGAGAAGAACAGATTGGAGGAAGTGTCACCGAATTTTTATAATGATCTGCAAAAAGTATATCTGGAAATTCTTCTTTTTTTAGGACAATTGGACGGCATTGCTCGTTGCAGCCAAAGAAGGTTACACAGATATTTGCCTGGAGCTTCTCGAACATGGCGCTGATCTCGAGCACCGAGACATGGTAAAATGTGTTGATTGTTGAATCTGACTTAATTTTGTACAGATCGATAATTTTTCAATCTAAGTGGCCCAAATACGAAAATTTTGTTGATTTAAATTCCCAAACCTTGCTTTTTGTAATATTTAAAAAAATTTTGATTCGTGAACTTTAAATTAGATCGTCAAGTTGTTTCAATCAATCATTTAAAATTTCACAGTGTTAGATTTCTCATTCCAAGCTCTTAATTTTTATTAAGATTTTTTATCTCAAGTTTGACCTACTCACACGCAACACTTGCAATTTCGTCTAGCAATTGCGCTATTTAAAGTCATTTTTTCAAGAAGTTGTAAGCACACGTGAGAGTTTTCATTTGCATGATTTATTTGTCTCGTTGATACACATGTGTTAATATTTTTATTCGGCGAACACTTCTTTCCCGAAAATTTACGTATTTCAGAACATCAAAGTCAACATTTAAATTTTCATTCTACTAGGTGTTGTCATTGTTTCATATTTTCTCAACCAAGCCAATCACTGATAAAACGAAAACGTTTGTCAATAGGAAAATAGCAATGCATAACATTCTTTGCACTTTGATTTTTTGTAGTATAACTGGGTTTTAGTGTTAAGTATTGGCTTATCGGGAGAACGATGGCTGCACAAAAATGTATGCACGATCGTAATAATGCACAACGTGCTTCTGCACAATCATCCAATGCACAAAAAATTGTATTCTCAATCAATATATGAACATTGAATACAACGCACGATACATTTATGCACAATCGTAATAATGCACAACGTGCTTCTGCACAATCAGCTACGCACAAAAAATATATGCTCAATCAATCTATGCACATTAAATACAATGCACAATAAATTTATGCACGATCGTAACAATGCACAAGTTGCTTCTGCACGATCATCCAATGCACAAAAAATGATATGCTCAATTAACCAATGAACAATGAATATAATGCACAATCAATACCTTCCCAGAATAAAACTTATAATAAAAATTGGAGCGTGTTAAATCAACACGCGTTAGAAGTAAAACTTCTCGTGCTGCTGTCTTTAAGGTTCAGATGTATAGATTTTTATTCCTCTCGCCTTTTTTAGTTCTAACAAATCCCTCAATTTTTCTGTGTTGTATTTTTCTCGTTTTTTCAACTGTAAATCTGGTAAAAAGGTTCCGCTGTATAGATTTTTATTCATCCTACTTTTTTAGTTCTGACAGATCCTTCAATTTTTCTGCGTAGTATTTCCCTCGTTTTTGAACTGTAAATCAGTAGAAAAATTATTTCATTCTCAATTATGTGACTTTTTGCAATTTGTGACATTTTGAGATTTTATAACATTTCGTGATTTTGTGACTTTGTGACATTTTGTGACCTTGTGGCATTTTAGTGATTTTGTGACATTTTGTGTGTTTGTCACATTTTGTGATTTTTGTGCTATTTGTGATTTTCTGACATTTTTTGCTTTCGTAACATTTCGTGAATTTGTGATATTTTATGATTCGTCATGAGCCGTTAAATTATACGGTAGATTTTACTTACATTATAATCGAGGAATGCCAAACTCTGTACGATGTCGTTTTTGTTTGCGGCAAGTGCTAGCAGGAACTTCCACTTTTTCCTTATATTTTTACTCTCTCACTCTTACAGAATCTCAAAATTCCTCCCTACACTCCGATTTCCATCTTACAGTTTACAGGCTTACAGTTTATAGTGTTACATGTTACAATGTAAAATCTCCAAGTTACTCCTTACATAAATTTTATTTTCTAGAATAAATTACACTCTTGAAAAGTGATAATGATAACTTAAGAAGTTTTACTTCAATATTACACTCTTACATCTTACAGTCTTACAGTTTACCGTGTTACATCTTACATTATGAAATCTCAAAATTACTCCCTGCAATCGAAAATATTACACTATTACATCTTACAGTCTTACAGTTTACAGTGTTACATGTTACACTGTAAAATCTTAAAATTACTCCCTGGAATCGAAAATATTACAGTCTTACAGTTTACAGAGTTACATGTTACAGTTTTACATGTTACGAAATCTCCAAGTTACTTCCTACGTAAATTTTATTTTCTAGAATAAATTACACTCCTGAAAAGTGATAATGCCGCTTAAGAAGTTTTACTTGAAAAATTATTTCATTTTTAATTATGTGACATTTTGTGATTTTTCAAGATTTTGTGACATGTGATTTTGCAAGATTTTGTGACATGTTGAGATTTTTAACATTTCTCGATTTTGTGACTTTGTGACATTTTGTGACCCTGTGTCATTTTAGTAATTTTATGACATTTTGTGTGTTTGTGGCATTTCGTGATTTTGTGACATTTTGTGCTTTTGTGATATTTTGAAATTCGTCATAAGCCGTTCAATTATATGGTAGATTTTACTTACATCATAATTTACAGGCTTACTGTTTACAGTGTTACATGTCACAATGTAAAATATCCAAGATACTCCCTACGTAAATTTTATTTTCTAGAATAAATTACACTCCTGAAAAGTGATAATGCTGCCTAAGAAGTTTTACTTCAATATTACACTCTTCCATCTTACAGTCTTACAGTTTACAGTGTTACATGTTACATGTTACAGTTTTACATGTTACAAAAATCTCCAAGTTACTTCCTACATAAATTTTATTTCTAGAATAAATTACACTCCTGAAAAGTGATAATGCCGCTTAAAAAGTTTTACTTCAAAAAATTAAAACTCCAGACAAATTAATAAGAAGAAGAAATGGATACAGTTACATAACAGTTGATATCCTTAAATATTCATCGGTAAACGTCATTTTTATTGTTTTTTAAGGGAGGTTGGTCTCCTCTCATGTGGGCGACATACAAAGGACGGACGGCTACGGTGACATTACTTTTGTCTCGGAAGGCAGACGTCAATGCCCACGGGAACTACCATATTTCTTCGCTGCTATGGGCTGCTGGGAGAGGATACACTGACATAGTCAAAGATTTACTCGCTCACGGGGCGAAAGTTAACGTTGGTGACAAAGTAAGGAATTTGAAAAACAATAATTCCTTCATCTTATTTTCAATATTTTCGTTATAAAAATGGAATCGATAACATGCGCAAACGAAAGTGTATCTTATATTTATCTATATAATGAATTTACATATTTTTTCGACAACTTGGCGAAGAGCACAATATACATTCACGATAATTGAAAGATGAACATTTTGATCTTTTTGTACTTTGATGTTATCATCATTAAATCAAAAATTATTTGCAAAACATTTTGTAAGAATATTTGAAAAAATATTGCTGCCTATTTCATACGAATTTTTGTCATTTTTTTTTTTTTTTGGATTCCGTAAGTAATTTGAGCTTTCCCAAGCTTAATAAATCACATATATTATTCAAGTTTTATTATTCCGGAAATAATTTTAGATTTCTATGTTAGGACTTTTCCTTATGAAAAAAAACTATTAGCAACTGTTGGGTACTATTAGAAACTATTTGGAATTATTGGGAAACTATCGAGAAACTATTAAATGATTTTAATAGTTTTAATAGTTTCAATAATTTCCCTTCTTTTAGTTTCCATAGTTTCAATAGTTCCTATAATATTCCTGCCAATAATTTCAATGATTGAAATAGTTTCAGTGATGTTAAATCATTGTAACTATTAACTTCAATGATTTTAAATCATTTTCAAATCCGATTTTGAATCACAATTTAATGATCATTTGTATGAAAATTGTTAAATTACAATTTTTAATGCAATTTTTATATTGAAAATGATTTTCAATCACTTTCAAGATTTTCAATGATTTTCGATCATTTCAATGATTTTCAGTCATTAAAATAGTTTCCATGATTTTCAATTATCTTCGAATCCGATCTGAAATCACATTTTAATGATTATTTGCAGAAATTGTGTAAGCACAAGTTATAGTGCAATTTTCAAATTGGAAACAATTTTCAATCATTTTCAAGATTTTCAGTGATTTTTAATCATTTTCAAGATTTTCAATAATTGAAATAGTTTAAATGATTTCCATAGCTTCAATAATTTATCTTCTAATAGTTTCCATAGTTTTTATAGTTTGAATAATTTATCTTTCAGTATATTTCATAGTTACTATGGTTTCAATAATTTCCCTTCTTATAGTTTCCATAGTTTCAATAGTTCCTATAATATTCCTGCCAATAGTTTCAATGATTTAAAGTTTCAATGATTGAAATAGTTTCAATGATCGAAATAGTTCCAATGATTTTAGATCATTTTCAAATCCGATTTGAAATCACAATTTTATGATTATTTGCATGAAAACTGTTAAATCATAATTTATAATGAAATTTTCAAATTAAAAATGATTTTCAATTACTTTCAAGATTTTCAATGATTTTCAGTCATTAAAATAGTTTCAATGATTTTCAATGATTTTCAAATCCGATTTGAAATCACAATTAAATGATTATTTTATTTTTTAATATGGATTCAAATCGGAAACTATTTTCCATCATTTTCAAGATTTTCGATGATTTTCAATCATTTTCAAGATTTTCAATGATTTTCAATCATTTCAATGATTGTCAGTTATTGAAATAGTTTCAATGATTTCCATAGCTTCAATAATTAATCTTCTAATAGTTTCCATGGTTTTCATAGTTTCAATAATTTATCTTTCAGTAGATTTCATAATGTCTATAGTTTCAATAATTTTTGAAACTATTGAAATATTGGAAACTATTGGAAACTATAGGATTAAAAAACCATTGGAAACTATCGATCAATAGTTACCAATAGTTTTCAATAGTTTTTTTTCACAAAGGTTGTTTCGGGGTTCATCAATAACGCTTATAAATTGTTAAATTATCATTACTTAAAACGTATTTTGAAAATTAGATGCAGATACACTGTTTTTATACTTCTTACTTGAAACGCTGAATATTCAATAAAGCACCAATAATATTGTTTAGTATGGAACAACGGCTCTAGTCTGGGCAGCAAGAAAAGGAAACGTTGAAATCGTGGACATGCTCCTGAAAGCTGGTGCAACCGTTGACACTGCAGGAATGGTAAATTAAGAACATTATAATATTAATAAAATTATGTAATATTATTACACTTATATAAAGTTACTTATATATTCGAATAAAAAATAAATTAATTTATATCTATTTTCCATATATTGACCCATAAATTTAAAAGTAATCATTATTATCATCATTATCAGAAGCATAGGCAGACAACATTTTCAGGAAGGGTTTTTTTGAAAAAAAAAAATTTCTTCAGGATAATATAACTCTTAATCTTTGACGATCTGGTTATGAAACTATGATTTTTTAACTTTTCGAATTTCGAAATTTTAGATTCCAGTGTTGCACATTTTGTAATGTTCGTATTTTATGTAAAATGGAAATAAAATTTCATTTCTATTACTTTGAGTTCACTGAGGTTTAAGTTTTTCTTATGCTTTTAGTATTTTACATAATTCTTAAGTATTTATAGAGCTTAACGCATTTTCTGAATTCTGGAATTTAATACTGAAAAAATCGAAGTTCTTAAATTTAAATATTTTTATAAATTTTCAGTAAAATAATGTCTTTACAGGTTTGATGTATTTTATAGATTTCTAGTATTTCTATGGATTCCTATGTAGATTTCTAATATTTAACACCACAGTATCGAGAATTTCACTGATTTTGAGTATTTTCATTGATTTTTTAGAACACAGCACCTTTAAAATAGATTGTCAGTACTTTTTTTTCGTATTTTGTTTGTACATATACAATTCAATGTATTAACTAGTATTTTTTTGTTTTTCTATATAGATTTTCAGAATTATGTTCTACAAGATTTTAGAATATTCTACAAGATTTTAGAAAAAAAACTGAGGTTTTATAAATTTTTAAGAAAATTATACATGCATGTTTTTTGAGTTTTAAAATTGCTAGTATTTTACCGAACTTTTTTAGTACCTATTTATGAAACTTTGAAAGATTTTCGTGTATTAAAAGATTTATAGTATTTTTGTAAATTTCTTTACAGAAATCTAGAATTTGATGCTCTAGAATTCGCATTTCGATCGATTTTGAGTAATTTCATAGATTTCTAGGAGAAATACATCGATCTAGAATTTTTGTATTTCATGGGTTCTTTCTATTTTCGTTTTATTTTAATATTTATAGTGTTAAATTTGTAGCGTTTTGTATGTTAGTATTTGTATAGATTTCTAGTATTTCTATGTATTATTCTATAGATCGTATTAATCAGTTTAGATTTTTCGAAAAACAGTTTTTTAAAAGAATTCTAATATATTACATTAAGTATTCGAAAGATTTTCTGATATTTTTATAGATTTCGATATAAATTTATAAAATTTGATGCTTCAGGATTCGAAGTTTTTTGGATTTTCAACATTTTCGTAGAATCTTATTTTTATTTATAATTCACTGGGTTGAAACAATTTTTAAAATGTTTATTTTCTATGTTATCCTAGCCAAGCATTTATAGTTAGAATGTCTTTTAAGAATAAATTGTTATAAAGCCAGTATCATAATTATTTTTGAGTCGGTAAAATTAATCATTCCAAATATTGGCCAACTTTGAGAACTTAGATGAAACTATTTGTCATGTCCTCTAGATTTCAGTAAGTACATTTTTTATCATCTTCCCTAATTTAATTATTCATTTTTAAAATATTTATGAGTTTTCTTTGTCGTATTTATAATATTCATTCATTTTATTCGTGTTTTTATCATAACCTGAAGTAATAAATCATTTTATCTGAATTTCGAAAAGGGTTTGAATCCCCGAAACCTCTATCTGCCCACGCACCTGATTATTATGCTTTATCATTGTTCGTGATTCTTGCTACACTGCAAATTTTGAATCTCCTAATTTAATGTCAATAAAATGTTATTCAGCAGCTTTAGGATTCCACTCTTTAATGTTCAATAAAACATGGTATGTCAATTTCAGTATTCATGGACGCCTTTGATCGTGGCGGCCTTAGGAAATCACTTGGAGGTGGTACTCCTTCTTTTGGAGCACAAACCAAATGTTAACGCTTTGAACAACGATGGTTACACTGCTTTGGCTATCGCCTGCCGCGATGGGTACCACGAAATCGCGAGTGCATTGCTCAATGCTGGTGCTTATATTAATATCCAAGATAAAGCCGGTGACACGAATCTCATACACGCGGTCAAGGCTGGACATCGAGGGGTCGTTGAATCGTTGCTTAAAAAATACGTGGATGTGGATATCGCTGGAAAGGTTTGAAAAAATTTTTTTTAATTTTAAGAATCGGAAAAGAAATATTTCCAATAAACATATTGATTTAATCATTTGCTGTTTACTATCCAACAATTTGTTATTTGAGGTTTTTTTTCTTTCTCCGATTTTCACTCTTGATTCCAAAACGTTTAAAAGTTCTGCAGAAATGATAAACTCACTTTCAGGACAAAAAAACAGCGACATACATAGCAGTTGAAAAAGGCAACGTGCCTTTATTGAAAATGTTACTAAATGCGAATCCAGACCTGGAAATCGCGACTAAAGATGGAGATACGCCACTTTTGAGGGCAGTACGTTCGCGAAATGCCGAAATGGTACAACTTTTGCTAGATAAGAAAGCAAAAGTTTCAGCTGCTGACAAAAAAGGTGACACGGTGCTGCACATAGCGATGCGCGCCAGGTCCAAAGGAATCGTTGAAATTCTTTTGCGAAACCCAAAAAACAGTCAACTACTTTACCGGCCTAACAAACAAGGAGAGACTGCGTATAACATTGACATTAATCATCCGAAAACTATTTTGGGGCAAATTTTCGGCGCTCGTGAGTTTCTTTCGACTCTAGAATTAAGAATATGATTTCTATTTTCTAAGATTTTTTTTTGCCAGACCTTTGAAATTATTGCAATTTTATATATTCGTATAATTTTTACCTAATGCGAAAAAAACAAATTGAATCCTTACAACTTTTGAACAGATGAATTGTTATATTAAAAAATTTTTTTAAATATAATAAAATTAAGGATCATCACACTTTCATGGGCATGTGATTTTTTGTTTGTTGATTCAGGTCGTCTAAATACTAATGAGGACAACGAAAACATGCTCGGTTATGATTTATACAGCAGTGCATTAGCCGATATTCTCAGTGAACCTTCATTGTCTACGCCAATTACTGTGGGACTTTACGCTAAATGGGGCTCAGGAAAATCGTTTTTACTAAACAAATTAAAAGGTTATATAATGTATTCTAAGCTTTATTTATTGGATCTCATAATGATTGAAAAACAAGACAATAACAAACATTAAGTATGAAATTGAAAAATCTTGTTTTTTGCTTTTTTCAGAGGAAATGAAAAATTTCGCTCGTCACTGGATTGACCCAAAATTTTCATTTTCCTCACTTCTTTTTGTCGTGATCAGCCATATTTCCGTAATTGTTGGAACAACAGTTGGTCTCGTCACACAATCATGGATCATCGGCATCATCGTTGCTCTTAGTTTAACCGTTCTAATTTACCTCATCCTAGGTCTTATTTGGTATGCTAACAAAAGGTGCGTTTTTCAATAATTATTTTTAATAATCAATTACGAGTTTTTCAATTAAAAAGATTGAATAAACAGAAAGTGAAGGGATATGAAATATACAAACACAATGTCACAAAATCACAAGATATCACAAAATCCCGAAATGTTTTGTCCTGGGTTTTTCTTCTAGTTTTTTCTTAGTGTCCGCAATATTTTTGAATAAAATGAAAGCATTACAATGAAATAACAGAAAAATACATTTTTTATGTTGAAGATACGACTGGTACTGGCCATACGAATTCACAGTCGCGTTCGCCACCAAGCTCAATTCTCTGAAATTACTTCTGCAAGTAGTTTTCTGTCACCCCCCCGGAAGCCAAGTCACAGACAACATCAATGTGCAACCTATAAAATTTTACTTCACCGATCAAACTCGAGTTGGCACAACCGTGGCCGGGGAAAATGCCATCGTCAAGATGGTTGGCTCCCTCTATGACACCATTGAAAACGACTTTGGCTCCGTCGTCACCAGACTTTACCGAGCTTTTCGACCAAAACCTGCGAAAACCACAACCTCCTGGAAATGGAGACAATTGTGTTGCCTTCCTTACATCGCCATTTTCGAGTTTTGCTTGTGCACTTTTCTCGTCGGAGTGTCGGTGCTCACAATTCATCTCTTGGGAATCGCAAAGGAAGAGTAAGTTTCTCGTCTAGAAATGTCGAAAAACATGAAACGATCATTAATTGAGTAATGAAGATCATTAATGCATTCACAATAAAGTTAAAAAACATAGATTTTTGTGCGACCTAAGCTTGAAGTTATGAGTAAATTTTACTCTTCTATCACGTTTTTTTATTTTGATTTTGCAGACCACAAATTGACGAGTTTTTCGCATTATTCATCCTTGGTTTTGTTGGTTTGCTGATGGCTGTTGGAATTGTGGCGAATCTCTATACGTGGAGTCGAATTTTGATGGCTCTTTTTTTCTCTCAAAGACGTCATTTGCAAAGGAGCATCTCGAAACTCGAGTCTTTGAAGAGTGAAGGTTTCATACAGACTTTGAGAGGCGAGGTTCATCTTATGACTGAAATGGTGAGTAGTCAGTAATTCCTTCGAAATAAACGTCATCTTAAGGTTGTTGTTTCGGAAGTCATAAATCCAAAGCTTTTCATTGGTAAAATTATGAATCAGGGACTTGAATTTTTGAATAGAGATTCAGTAAACTGTTCGAAATAAGTTTTGAAATTCTCGTGAGATAATCAAAATCACTGATTTTCATTCTAGTAAAAAGCACCAAGTAGTTAATAATACTGAATTTTTACCAGCAATATTTTACCATAGAGTTTTTGTTACTTATTATGCATGTTTGTTTCAGATCAAGTGCCTGGATAGTTTTACGTCACAAAAAAGTCGATTGGTTGTGATAGTTGATGGGCTCGACAGTTGCGAGCAGGACAAAGTTCTCCTTGTTTTAGATGCAATCCAAGCATTATTCAGTGATAACGGATATCCATTTGTCGTTATTTTGGCCATCGATCCTCATATCATTGCCAAAGTAAAATAATCATCAATAATATTTTTATGGAAAATATATTTATATTTTTATGAAATAGATCCTAATATTCTTTTTATTAAAATCATAGTTGAATCATTTAAAAAATTCAAAATTCGATGGTGGAAAAGTATGAAAAATTTAGTATTATTTTTTAAAGTGTACATAATTTTTGGGGATTAATATTTTTCGTATTTTGCACATTTTTTTAGTACTTATAAAACTTTGAAATATATTTTAATATTCTTGTAGATTGTTATGTAGAAATCTCTGATTCGATGCTCGGGAATTTAAATTTCGATCCATTTTTAGACGTTTCTAGATTTTTGGAAAAAAATGATCAATCCAGATTTTTTCTGTTTATATAGTTTTCTTTTACCTTTGTATTTTTTTAGTATTTACAAGATTTTGTAGCGTTTTCTAGCGTTTTTATAGATTTATAGTACATATTTTATAGATTGCTGTAAAAGTTTATTAGAATTGGATGCCTTATGGTTCGAAGTTTTATAGGTCGTATGTATTTCTTAAGACTTTTTTGGAAAAATTTCTTTAATAGAATTCCACTACCTCAAATATTCCTGCAGAGTTTGTATGATTCGAAAGATTTTCTGATATTAATATGGATTTCCGTTTCAATTTCTAGAATTCGATGCTCCAAGGTTCAAAGTTTTTTAGATTTTCAGCATTTTCGTAGAATTTTTCAATTGAAACAATTTAAAAAATTTTTTTTCCATTTTATCCCAGCCAAACATTTATGATTAGAATTTCTTTGAAGAAAAAATTTTTATAAAGCCAGCATTATTGTTATTTTTGAGTCAGTAAAATTAATCATTCCAAATATTGTTGAACTTTGAGAACTCACATGAAACTATCTGTTATGTCTTTTTGATTACAGTAAAACCATTTTTGATAATCCTTTCTAACTTGAGTATTATTTTTTTCTTTAATGCAATTTTAACATTTTATTGTTGATATTTGTTGTTCATACGTTTTTCTTATTTTTGCTGGAAATGATGGAAAATTTAATCTGAATTTTTAGTGGGGTTTGAATCCCCTTAACCTCCCTGTGCCTGCGTACCTGAAAAATATTAATAATTTCGAAACGCACTTTTTTTCATGGTCCAAAACAGGCGGTAGAAGTCAACAGCCGAAGACTCTTCACCGAGTCCAACATTGGGGGCCACGATTATTTACGAAACATGGTTCATTTGCCGTTCTACTTGCAAAACAGTGGCTTGAGAAAAGTCAAAGTTGCTCAACAAACGGCTCAGCACAGCAAAAAAACTGCTTGGACGGAAGCGGAAGAATGCGTCAATTATGCGACAACGAACGCCCTGCATCGCTCGATTTCCAATCGCAGGTTGAGCACCGAGTCCGGAGTCATGATGAACAGCAACGAGAAACTCAAACCTCCTAGTAGAAAAGGAAGCCGAAAACTGAGGCTCAGTGAATCCATCGCGAGCAGCATCGGGAGCAATTTGAATAGACTCGGAGGAGCTCATGATTTGAACAAAATGCTCCTCACGGATGACTATTTCAGCGACGTCAACCCTAGAAGTATGAGACGACTTTTGAACGTCGTCTACGTGACAGGTGCTGCATTTCTACTAGATGAATATGAAACACAAACAGTCAAGTTCCACTGATTACACACATTGAAGTATTTGCAAGTAGACTTTTGCTGATAATATTGTTTCATTGTTTCAGGGAGATTACTGAAAGCATTCCAAATTGATTTCAACTGGTACCATCTTGCCAGTTGGATCAACATCACCGAACAGTGGCCTTTTAGAACATCCTGGATGATTCTTCATTACGACATGTGCGAAGAAAATCTGGACGACTCATTGTCCCTCAAAACACTTTATGACAAGTAAGACTCGCTGGAAAATACTTTTTTTGTCACTTTGATTTATATTTTATTTTTATTCATATTTTTTCATGTTCGTTTGAGATATAATGGAATTCGATTTGTGTGATTTTCAAGTCACTGGGACAAGAAAAAATTGTTTTTCTCTTACTTTTGGTATTTTTTATAACTTTTCAGTTTTTATATACCTTGAAGTATTTTCTGATATAATAATGAATTTCACTATAGCTTTGTAGAATTTGATGCTCTAGGTATCAAAGAAGTTGAAAAAATTTTGACATATTTTTATTTTGCGGATTTTTTTTTTTTAATATTAAGTATTTTCATAAATTTCGTGAGTTTTCTTATTGTTTGTTATTTATACAGTTTTGTACTGTTTTCTGGCATTTTTAGAGATCTAGTATTTATATGGATCACTCTGTAGATTTCTAGAATTCGATGCTATGGTATTCAAAAATTCAGCCATTTATAGTAACTTATTATTATTATTTTCTTCTTTTTTTTCTTTTTAATTGTGTGTTTTCCAGTATTTATACAATTTACATAAATTTATGGTATGTTTATGGATTTATTTATAAATTTCTAGAATTATATGCTCCAGGATTCAAAGTTTTATAATTGTCTGGAAAAATTTTATCTGAATAGTTTTTAGGTATTAAAAGATTTGTAGTACTTTTCATATTTTTAATTACTATTGGAACTACAGAGGGTTTTTCAGTATTTTTCATAGATTACTAGAATTTGATGCTCTAGAATTGAAATTTTGAATAATTTGAATCAATTTTCAGTAATTTTTTCAGTCAACATTTTAGTAATTATAATTTTCAGTTATGATAATAATAGTAATAATTACGTTTCAATTTTTAAACTGTTTTGAGTAATTCTCGGTAATTCTGATTAATTTTCAGTAATTTTACATATTTCTAGGAAAATGACATCCGCAATATAGTTTTCATATTTTATATGTTTCTTATTTGTAATTATAAAAGGATTTATAAGACTTTGTCCCGTTTTCTAGTACTTTTAAATATTTCCAGTATTACATAAATTGCTGTACACTTTAAAAAATTTTATGCTCTAGAATTCCAATGTTTATAGATTGTTAGATATTCGTCCAGATTTTTCAGATAACAGTTCTTTCAAAAAATTTTATTACATTTAGTATTTCTTTACAGTTTTTATAATTCGAAAGATTTTATGATTTACATATGGATTTCTATGTATACTACTAGAATTCGATATTCCAGAGCTCAAAGTTTTTAGATTTTTAGTATTTTTGTAGATTAGAATTTTTCTTAGAAATTCACTGGATTAAAACATTTTTTCACATTTTTATTTTCTACGTTATCCTAGTTGAAAATTTCTGATTAGAATTTTGTTTAAGCAAAAATACCTCGGAAACCAGGATGACTATTATTTTCAAGTTATTAATATATTTAGAATTCTGAATTTTGTTTAACTGTGAGAACTTACATGAAACCATCTGTTATGTTCTTTTAATGTCGGACAGTTTTAACATTTTTGATAATTTTTACATGGTTTCAGGCAGTATATTTTTGATAATTTTCATCTATTTTTAAAATCATTTGTTACTATAACTTTTTTTTATTTTCACAATAAATAATAAATCATTTCATCTGAATCTACGTCCTTGCATACATTAATAACATATAAATACGTTTATATAGATTTACTCACTTGAACTTTCATAATTACTTGATGAATTTATCAATAATCTGTTCAGAGTCCGACCATCAATCCCTGTGCTGAAGGATGTCCAACCTCTTCTGGAAATAGACCGCGACGAGCGCAAACTTGATGTTTTCCTTACTTTTCATCGCTCAAGCCTCCTCGTTAGCGACATGAAAATTTTTCTACCCTTCACGATAAATCTTGATCCGTACATAAAGAAGAAAATCAAGGAAGAGCAACAAAGCATCGACGAAGACTCAAATAATTGTGGGGTCTTCAAATCTATAAATCCATGGAGTGGAAATTTTGAAACTTGGACGACGGGAAAAGCTGCGGTGAACCAGAAAACGTCCAGGATAAGTAAACTATTTCCGCAGGTTCCCACGCCGCCTCCTAGTGCTTGGCCTTACCAGCCAACCTACGATATGCACTGGACGATGCCGCCTATGGAACCGGTTCCCAAACCGATTTCTGCAGCCACTTTGTTGCCTGTGAGTGTTTTTATTATTTTTTTTTTATTTTTTATTTGAAGTGAAACTTCTTTTATAATATAATACGATCTTGAAAGTGAGAGATTTCGATTTAGATAATAAAAAATGATATAGTAGATTATATACTCCGTAGTTTTATCGATTTTCAGAAAGTTCTCTCGGAGTGAAGTGTTCATTGATACATAAGGGAATCCATTTTTTCATCAAAAAAGTTCCTTCATTTGTTCAAGCTTTCGACCCAATTTTCAAGGTCCTCATCAGGAATATCTAGCAATTTAATTTTCAATTTTAAAACCAGGTCATATGGAAATTAAAATGATAATTAAATCGTTAGATATTCCTGATGAGGACCTTGAAAATTGGGTCGAAAGCTTGAACAAATAAAGGAACTTTTTTAATGAAAAAGTGGATTCCCTTGTGTATCAGTGAACACTTCACTCCGGGAGAACTTTCTGAAAATTGAAAAAAAATAGAAACCCAGGAGTTGATCAATCCAAAAGAAACTGCAGAACACCTCAAAATTTTCTGAGAACATTTTGGACATTCTAAAGATAATCCCAGTTTTGAAAATTTCCACAATTTTTTTGAGTTTATACATTTTCGACTAAGGTATCTGAGTTGAGTGACGATTATTTGAAAATAATGTTTTGTCAATTTTATAGTTGGTAACAGCCTAGGAAGTTTTTGCATTTTTGAAAGTTAAAAATGATTTTTAAAATTCAGTTATTGAATTACCTTAATAGGTAAAGTAATTTAAAAATTTTTGACAGTTAATGACAGTTTTGTTAATTGAGACAGGTAGGTATGGAATAAAGTTTAAATAAATGGATTTCATTATAATTCAATCAGAGTTTTTTTTTCAGATATTCATATTCCGGAATTCGAAGTAAATTTTTATACAACTTTTTTTCACCGTTATATTTTTGATTATTAAGATTTTTAACAGGAAATTTTGAAAATATCCTACGAATGTCTCGAAATTCGCGATACTGAAAAAATTGTTTTCGTCGTCTATAATTATCACTAATTATTTCGAAAAAAATTTTAATAAATTTCTATCATCTCTAAACATCCCTGCTAAAAATTTCCAATTGAATTTCAAGTTGGATTATCCAATTAGACAATATTTCACAAAAAAAAAAAAAAAAAAAAAAAAAACCTTTGACAAATACAATTAATTTTCCATTTAGAAATCTGATTAGGTTTCCATTTGAAAAACTTACTGTATTTGTGATCAAAGTTTTTTTGTCAGAAATGTTCCAAATGACTAGCTCAACTGGAAAACCAATTAAAAATTTTAACAGCGATATTGTTTAATCCCCGAGAATTTTTCTAAAAAAGTTCAAAAAATCCCATAACTTCAGCATTTTACAATTTTCGACTGCATAAATGTCTAAAAATTTGAAACGTAATAGTTACTATGAAATTTAAATATAATCAGTTGATTTTTTTTTTCGTCTCTCCCTCAAAGCTTTCACCTCAGTAAAACCAGTCTACCTGAATCTTCACAAAATTTTCGAACATAATAATTGGTAATGAATATAAGTTTCCTGCAGGCTCAAACGAAATTGTTACTATGAGATATTTTTAATTTTCGTTTCGTTTTGTCTGTGGTTACAGAACGATATTCTGGATACAAAACTCAGCACATTAACTGTTAATGGATTATGTGAATTACTGGATAAAATGGATGATCTCACCCAAAATCAAATCCCAGCGTATAAAAACTTCATCAGGGAAAATAATATCAATGGAAAAGTGCTGCTACATTGCGATTTGCAGGAACTGAAAAACGTAAGAAATTTAAATTCCATAGAATTCCGGTAAATATATTTATAGTTTCTTTTTAAAGAAAAATTAATCTGAAGAGTATTATTCAAAACGTTTCAGGATTTTGAAATTGAAAACTACCAAAATATCTTACAAGTTTTTTATTACAGGTGATGAAAATGAGTTTTGGAGATTGGGAAATTTTCCGAATGGTGATAGTTTCTTTGAAGGAACATGAACTCACGTCTTTTACAACTCATGAAGAAAGTCCACGAAGTGTGAGATTCACAGACCAAAACTCGAGAAGAGGTAAAGAGAAAATTATGAATTCTATTTTAAACGATTGTTTAATTGATAAAAAAAATTAATGATTTCATTGTGAAGTTGTCTATGCAAAATCGTATTTGTAATGTTATTAACTATAGAAAAATTTAAAGTCTTGCAATATCAAGAAAATTTTTGTTCGGCAACATTCGACTTTATATTCTATTCATGCAACGTATGACGCACATGTAATTTACCATCATTGAACATTCTTATTCGAAACTTTATTTTCAATAAACTGAATTTAAATCATTCATTCGAATCAATTATTTTGATTAATGCTTGATTTATAAATATGATTTGCAAAATATTACTATGCCTTATTTTAAACAGTTTCTAGATTTATAATTATTTCAATTTCATATTAGTAATTTCAATAAAAATTTTTCAGAATTTAATAAAATAAAAAATCGAAAATCATTCCTTTTTCTTTTTTTCTCACTTCACCTAATTTCTTTATTATTATTTCGTTGTTTGGAAAATAATGATAGTTAAATGTTCCAAACGATTTATCAATTATTGAATAATCAAATTTATTATGTATAATATTCTTTGGTTATATCAATTTAAAATACTACATATTTTTTATTCAAAATGCCTTTCAGAGCCACAAAACTGATTTGAGAATGAAATATCTACGGCTTCAGTGATTACTTCAAAACAGCTATTACTACTAGTGCTACTTCAACAGTAATGCGATAAAGCAAGATTTATTTTGCACTTTCAGAAATGGTAAATCAAACAAGTGCCTCAAGAGTGCCAAGTATCATGGAGAAAGAAAAATCTAGAACCGACGGTCCACCGAGAAGAGACCAAACAAAACACTGTATCATGGAAAAACAAGTAAGTTATTTAAAAAAAAAAAATTGTTTCAGTGCAAGAGAAAGCACTATTTTAAAAATTTCTACAGGTATCATATTCTTTTTCGAGTAGCTCAAAAAGTTAAAAAAAGAATTTTTAGAATATTAAACTTTCAAATTTATCTTCCCAAATAGTACGTTTATGTCTATTAAAAGCATCGATTTGATTCACAATTGCAGTATATAACGTAAATATTTTCTTGGAATGTAACAAATTAGAGTTTTTTTCATGTATGAAAGATTGTAACTATGTTTGGAAATTTTCCTAGATGCGAAAAAGTTTGTGTTAGGTATTCAAATAAATTTACAATTTTACTGTTTCCCTTTCAAAAATGAAAGGGAAACAGATATTCTGCAATTTCCAGAAGCTGACTTTTTGAAATAACGTAGTTTATTCCAATTGGTGTCTATATTTTTGAAAGCAAGGTTCTTACTTTCTTTAAAAACGTTAGGTTTAATTTTCGAGTTAAAAATTATAATTTGTTTTTTCAACAAACTAAATTATTTGTGTAATTCATGCACTACCACCTTTTATTAATTGCTTTTTTTATTTGCACTTGCACACGGAAAAAAAAGTACCAGGTAATTAATCACACAAATTTGAAATGCAAGCTATCTACTGAATCTTTAGAATTTGAAAACACCTTTAAACGTCCGTTCCATATACATAAAAATTCTTCCCTATTTAGAATGGAAATAAACTGCTAGGCAAAAAAATTTTCGAGAGGGGTTTTTTTGAAAAATATTTTTCTTTCGGGATTTCATAATTTTTAATCTTTGACAAGATAATTACAAGAGAGCGGTTTTTAAATATTTTACACTTGGGAATATACAAGTTATGCAACTTTTGAAATCCAGAGTTGCACATTGTTCATGTTTGTAAAAAATGGAATTCGATTTTTGTGATTATCAATTAGCAACTGAGGTTTCAATTCTTTCTACTAATACTTTTGTATTTATACAACTTTAAGGATTATTTATGTACCTGAAGTTCCAAACGTTTAAAATGAACGAAAATAAAGAAAAATAAAAATGTGAATTTTTTGATTTTCTATCATGAGAGGAAGTGTCATAAATACTTTTTTGGGAGCATCATGTTTGTTGTTACAATCAAAAAGTGTTCAAAAGTAGCTAGAGGATTTTTTTCTCTGATATTAACTTATAAATTTTTTTCGTTTAATTTTAAACGTTTAGAACTTCAGGCACATGGATTATTTGATATTAAGCAATATGGGTTTATATAAGACTTTCTGAAATTCGATGCTCTAGGAATCAAACTTGTAAAAAATGTATATATTTGAATTGATTTTTGAGCAAATTTTAAGAACACAACACAGATAAAAGGTACATCACAACTTTATATTATTTTCGTATGGTATATTATTTATCAAATTTTGTAGTATTTTCTGGTATTTTTATAGATTTCTGATATTTCTATGGATCACTCAATAGATTTTAAAAAATTCATGCTATAGTATTGAAACTTTCAACGATTTTAAGAATTTAAATTGATTTTTCAGACAACAGTTTCTTCTACGAAGATTTTCAATACTTTTATTCCATATTTTTTTAGTATTTCTACAATTGAAAGTATGTTGAATTGTATAAATTGTATCAATTGAATTTGATGTATTTTTATTGTTATTTCTATAGAAATTTCTAGAATAATTTCTGAAATTATATATAGTTATAGTATTATATTAATAGTTATGCTCCAGGACAGAAAGTTTTATAAATTCTTAGGAAAATTATTTCTACGTAATTTTTATGTATCGAAAAATTTCTAGTAAACTTGTAAGCTGTTGTAAGCTAGTGAACTTGTAAGCTAGAAAGAGAATAAACAAGTAGGCTAGTAAACTAGTAAACTACTGAAATTGTAAAATAGTAAAATAGTAAACAAGTGAAAAAGGAAAATAGTAAATTAGCTAACCCGCTAACAAGTAAATTAGTTATTTAGTAAGCTAGTAAACTTGTCACATTTTTAATATAGTTAAACTAGTGAGCTAGTGAACTAGTAAGATAGTAAACTAGTAAACTTATTTTTCACATTTTTCTAGTATAATATACGAAACCCTGGTGGATTTATAAGTATTTTTATAGACTACTTATATTTTTGTAGATTGCCAAAGAAATTTAAAAAACTTGATGCTTTAAAATGCAAATTTTGATCTATTCTCAGTATTTTGAAGAATTAATTATAAAATCACATTCGTATAGACTTCTCATCTCAAATATCGTTATTATTTTTCCGTATTTTTGAAACATTTAAAAGATTTTATAACGTTTTCTACAATTTTCATAGATTTATAGTATATTTAGAATTTGATGCTGTAGAATCCCAAAATGTATAGATCGTAGAGGCATTTGTCGATATTTTTCAGGAAACAGTTCTTTCATAGAATTCAATTAATCTCATTATTCTTTTAGAGTTTGTATGAATCGAAATATTTTTAATACTTTTATATAGATTTTATATAGAATTCTAGATCTTGATGATCTAAGATTCGAATTTTTGTAGATTTTTAGCATTTTCGTAGATTTTTATTTTTATCGATTATTCACTGGGTTGCAATAATTTTTCTGATTCATGCATTCTACGTAATCCTACGTTTTTGATAATTTTTACTTTTTCATTAAATATACAACTGCTAATGTTTTCATGTATTTTTTTGTAACTTATATTTTTATTGTTTATCGATGTAACTTGTTTCGTTTTTACATGAAGTATTGATTGAATTTATCAGAATTTCGGGAGGGGTTTGAGTCCCCGATACCCTTTCCTGCCTACGCGCCTGGTATTAATAGTCATTATTTAACTGCTGTAATTCGGAAATAAAAACCGTTGAATTTCTCTTATTGTACAGTGAAAATCGCGAATTTGTAATTAAAATCTTAACGTCAGTTCGATGGGTCCCTGCAAGTCTATTCTATCTCGTGAGCGCGCTCCAACAATATTTCAACTTTCACCGAGCCGCTATAAGTATTCTATCCTTCGGGACTACGAAACGATCTATTCTGTTTCAGCGCTCTCGAACGTTTCATCCCATCTCTGGCAGAGTTGAAACGCTTCATCGTAACTCAAAATTTTGACATTTTCCAAAAAAGTCATTTTAAAAATTTTCAAAGCTTCAAGCATGTTCTACAAAAAATTTGGAAAAAATATTCAATTTTTACCCTTCAAAACTGAAAAACAAATCAGGACGTCTTATAACTCGAAGTAATGACCGTTCAGAATGTTTTTAATAGGTTTTTCAACTATTTTATATAGAAAATATGTTACTACAGTTTTACTACATATATTGTGTCTGAAAAAATTGGCAACAGTAAATTAGAGTTGATTGTTTGAACAAAATAAATCAAGTAATGTTATCATGAATTTACAATCAACGGCTCTCAAAACCGAGAAAAGCATATTAATGCGTATGCAAAAATGTGCTTTCGTAACATTTAGTTACAGTTTGTTGTTTGAACAAATAAATTTTATTATTCTAATGCAAAATATGCAATAGACGGATTGAAAAGCCATGAAAAGTATGTGCGTTTTGCGAAAATGTGTTTTTGTGACAATAAATTCAAGTTTATTGTTTAAACAAATTAATTGTATATTTCTGATATAAAATATGCAATAGACGGATAAAGAAACCATAATAAGCATATGCATTTTGAAAAAATGTGTTTTTGTAACAATTAGTTAAAGTTTATAGTTTAAACAAATAAATTTCATTATTCTAATACAAAATATGAAACAGACGTATTTACAAACCATGAAAAATATATGCATCTTGCAAAAATTTGTTTTTGCAACAATTAGTTAAAGTTTATTGTTCAAACAAATGAATTTTATTATTCTGATAAAAAATATGAAATAGACGGATGAAGAAACCATGAAAAGCATATGCTTCTTGCAAAAATGTGTTTTTGCAACAATAAGTAAAATTTCATCGCTTAAACAAATTGATGAATTTTATTTATCACATGCAAAATACGCCACTGGAATCTACGTGAATGAATCTTACGAATAGTATATATTTTTATAATATACAAATTGTTAATGACAGTAATATAAATAATAATGATTCAAACCATTTATTATTAACGACCCCAAAAATCATTATAAACAATATTATCAAGACTGAATAATAGATACATGAAAACGTTTATGTCAGAAGTAATTTTTAAGGTGGTTAATAATATTTTTCATTAATAGAAAATTTACAGGCTTCTTTTAAAAAATTAAACAATCACTGTGTAAATTGTTTACTGCAGTAAACAATTTGTTTTTTTAAATCCACAAAATAATGTTTCTCCATGCAAGTGCAAGAAAAATCATTCTTATTGCACCTGAATTTTGAATGAACAAAAATATTTTCATTTGGTGCAATTTTTATCTTTCTTGCTTTATTTAGAAAACTTATACATTATTTTGTTTATAATTTGAAAAATCATGAGTGTAGCGTTATTATCTTGTAACGAAACCTCAAAAATATTAAAAATATGTGATTGTAACATGTGCAACATGTTTGCCTGCCATCATTTTGTTTCTTCAGTGAAGGAAACTTTACATCATGTTTTCTCGAAACTGTGATTTTTGAGTTACGATGAAGTGTTTCAACTCTGCCAGAGATGGGATGAAACGTTCGAGAGCGCTGAAACATAGAATAGATCGTTTCGTAGTCCCGAAGGATAGAATACTTATAGCGGCTCGGTGAAAGTTGAAATATCGTTGGAGCGCGCTCACGAGATAGAATAGACTTGCAGGGACCCATGGAGTTGTTTAAAATTGTGTATCGATTCAAAAGATCGCTAATATAACAAAATGTCGAATTGTTGAGTTGAAAATTACGGGAAATGAGCAATTGAAAATTCGAAAACCCGTCAATAATTACGAATTGTAAATGAAAATTAAATTTACAAAATATTATTTTTAATTTCAGTTTATCTGAACAACCGAAGTTTAGATGTGTCGAGAAATGTAATCAGTGAAGGTTGAGAAATATGGCATTTTCTCGATTAATGGGAATCATGGAATTATAGGTGACCTTGGAAGATCAGATGATCTGTGGAGCGCTGCAAACGTTGAACGAAGAAGCTTGCGAGGACGTTCTCGACGTTCCAACACCCACGGCATCAACGGAGCCCCTTCCAGGTGAGCCCACTTCACTACCGCTTTCACTGCCTTTGGTCGTGGTCCAAGAACCATCGCTGTCCGACCAAAGCCCTGACTCCGTCGACGAGCATGGCGCTTAATATTGATTTTCCAAAAGCAACTTTCGTCGCACATTCGCCTCATGAAAAAAAAAGACGTGTACGTGACCTGGAACGAAGGAAGAAGTCTTTCGCACCAGTAAAATATAAAATTTAACATAATTGCAATGCCATGCAATTGAAATATATAAAGGCCAAACTGATGGAAAGAGAAAGCTATTTGAAAAAAATTTTGTTATATCAATTAATCAAACAATATTAATTTTAGGGTCTTTGGACAGTAGTGTAAACTATTATCAAATAATGTAGCGTGTGTCCTGCGGTTCAACTGGACACCTGAGTTGAGTTGGCAGTACTGATTCTATAAGAAAAGCATAGGATCAGTGCTACCAATTCAACTCAGGCGTCCATTTGAACCGCGGGACACGCGGTTTGTGTAAAAGCAACCATTTTTGAGGTCCCTATAAAATTAAACAGAAAAATTGAGGTTACGCAATTTTAGGACAAAATATTTTTTGCATTTTCAGACTTGTTCTTACGCGAATCAAAGAATATATCTTACAAATGTGTAGGATTTTAATTATTGCTGCATTTGTTGTTTCTGAAGAATCCTTTCATACTGTGGGGAATTTTGTCATTTTTTCGATTTGTACATTTCGATCTCAATGTTGGCCCACATTTTATTTTTCATGTTCATAAATTGCATAAAAATATTCAACCAAAATGTTCAGTGAAAAATTGACATGGGAAAGAGTGACAAAATTTTTATCTTGGTGCTCGATCCTTTCTTCATTCCTAGTCACGTATAGCCTTAATCTCGCCAGAAATTTTCCAACGAGTTGTTGTAATGCGTCAGATAAAATCAGTTTCGCTCATTCATTCTTGAAATAACTATTACAGTAAAGTGTACAAATCGCGCTTAAAGTTGCGTTCGTGTAACATTGTGTACAAATACGTACTTATATATATAAGATTACAAAATATTCTGTGATGCAGTATTACTGGGGAAAAAAATTCAAAATGGTCGTCGCGGAAACTTAGAGTAAAATTCTTTTATTTGGAAAGTAAAATATTTTACAATCTTTAACTTGCGTGTAAAAATAGTTAGAGGATCATCCAATGAAAGATGATACTTTTCAGATTTGAAGATGATCGTTCGAGCATTTCTTTTTTTGAATCAAAGATTGAAAAAATTTCTAAATAACCCGCTAGGTGCCTTTATTAACTGAAAATTTTCTAGTAAATGATGTAGCTTTTAGGATTTTTAGCAAGTTTCATATAGTTTTTTAAAATTGGGAAAATTTCGAGTTTGTTTACACTTTTGAGAAAAATAAGTAAGCGAATTTTTCGCGACCAGATATTGAAAATTATTTTGTTTAATGCTCATGTTTCGATTCATGATGTAAGCCGAATTTTTTATGCCTCCTTCAATCTGTATACTAATTTTGATAATGATTTGAAATTCCATTAGTTTTAAATTTTGGAAATCCGTGGTAAACAGAGTTTTTTACCATTAATTTTCAAAAGATTTCTTTCGATGCTTCGAAAATTATTGAAAAGGAAACATGACGAAAAAATAGTATTATATCTGTCTGACAGGGTAAAAAAAATTCTCAACAGATGCAAATATTCATAAGCACTATCTGCGCAGACCCCTTTGGAAAAAAGATGAAAGAACAAAATATAGACCTTTTTTTAAAATTGAGAATTAGACATTCTTGAAGAATTATCGAATGCTAGATCAAAATTTGTATCAAAAATCTATCGATTAATCTATTCTTATTATTTACAGAAATTACTGCAACTAACTGCATTTTTGAAAAACTTTGATTGCAATGAAGAGGAATTAAAATTTTACCATTTCCAAATTATGGACTTGATGACGAAATGTGTGTATACTTGGAAAATTCTGAATTTTTGATTGATTCATTGCGAAATTTCAAAAATAAATGAATGCATTCTTCATTAATTTTTTGTCATGGTTTTTCACAGAATTTACTACAAAATAAAAGTAAAAATAAGGCAATATTGAAAAAAATAACGATATCCATTGTTTTGGATTCAATAAATGAAAAATAGAAAACTATGAGATTTAAATAATTTGGATGAGAAATTTCGAATATTGGGAATATTGCTTCGAAAAACCAAATTGACTGCATACTTTGAAATTTGTGTTAATAAGTGAAGAAATTTATTTTTACCATTTTTATTCAGTGTTGTGCATTCAATGATATTTGAATATCGAATTTATTGTAAAGTGAAGGAGTTCATAAAAATTAAAAAGGAAGTGAATGAAAAATGTTGGAAAAATGAAAATATTGGATTTGAAAAAATTTGTAATCTCGATATTTCAGATAATTCAGTCTCGAAATTTCACTTATTTTTGCTTTTAGAATAAATAGTGAATTAGCATCACTAAACAGAATTCACTGCATGTTAAGGCAGTTGTAATTGAAAAAAATAAAATAATAATAATAAATAAGAGTTTTCTATCATATCGAGTTTTGGATTGAAACTTGACTGTTTAATGTGCGGATCATTCGAAAATAGAAAATATGTGCTTGAATTACTAAAAAAATCAAATGAAAACATTCTTCAATGTATATCATAAGGGAAAACGATAAATAAAGAAGGTAAATTTGTGTTGACGTATCCCAAATTTGTCTATTTTCGAAATTTCTTTGAATTGTTTTAATCCAAAGCTCCAATTATCTGTAGTTCTTTTTTTTTTGGCTTTTCTTATAAGCTTTTATTCCGTAGTAAATTCAATGAAAAAGTCATCGTTGCAAATTTATAAGAAATATTTGATTTTTGGTTTTTCAATGCAAATTCACCAACTCCATCATTTTTTTAACCATGAGATGTAAGTTAAAATAACTTATCATTATATGCATGCTTTCATCTCTGTTCCAAACAATTTCTACATGATTTTCTGACAATAACAACTCGGTATTAGAAATTAAACATTTCAACATTTGCCATGTTTCCTTTCCACTAAAAACCCATGAAAGTCATTGTGTATTAAGCTATTTCCGCGTCGGCCATCATCATTTAGTGATCGCACGATGATACGATTTCCCCACCAATTTTCAGTGTCCTGAATCAGCATTTTGTACTGGTGCCATATAGTAGATTAGAAATTTAGATGCAAAACGCATGTAAATGAAGTGCTGTGTTGTTATGGAGCCAAGTCGAAGCACTTAATGCAGGGGCGTAACAAGAACAATTTATTCATGTGGAGGAAGGGGAGGGGGAAGTTTGAAAATAGCTAAAATTTCTTAAAACTGTGGATTGAGTAAAATTGTGTTATTATAAACTAGAATAGTCTTTCAAGTGTTGGAGTTTTTCCGTATTTTTTTTTTTTTTTATTTTCTCTTTTAAAAGCAAAGTGCTCTATCGAATTAATTAGGAGATTTAAAAATTTCGATTTTAAAGAATAATTCGAAAAATTATTGTACAAAGTCATTAAATTTTGACGATTTTTGGAATGTACAACAATTTTATTCTCGATTTCAAAACTCCCCTCTCTCTTTACTTTCCCGGGTACAAGCCTGACTAAACGTAAGCCGGAATCATACTCGTAGTTCCATTTTTACAGAGAAGCGTCGAATGTATGAGGCTGTGATGAATGTACTAACTGCACGCATATTTTACAGTCTTTGGCAATGCCAAACAAGTCCTCTCATTCGCTTCTATTCTCGCGTGCGGCACTTTTTTTGACGATGTTTTTTCACCCTACCATCAATGTTGCCAGAATGTCATAAAAAAACTTGCAACAGATGTCGCGTATATTATTACAAATCGATTCAAAGTTTCGATTTTAAATAAAATAAAATAATAATCGAGCATTGCCTGAAAAATTTTCGTTTGAAACTTTGGAATTTACTCCCTAAAAGTGTTTGACTTTGAAAGAAATACGAAAAAATTTTTACCGTTGGTTTTTGAAGTTTTATCAGTTTTTGCAACAGCTAAAAATATGTCACATTTAGTGATAATTAAAAAATTACTCTATTTTATTACTGTATATCTGGCAACATTGTAGCTCAGCGCAAAACGCGATTGCCTGTAGTCATTCCATCCAAATGTAGAGTAAACATGTGGCGATACCTATGATGAAAGTGGCAATAAAAGTATTTCCAAAACAATGAGCGCATTTCATTCGAATATTTTTTTTAGTTTGTTATGAAAACAATATTTTTGTTGTTTGTTAAATTATGGATCCACGGATGTCAGGGCAGGTCTCAACATTTTTCCTATCTTTTTATGATAATGACATGTTTTTTCTTGTACCTATGGCAAGTATCTGTGAATTTTATCGAAAGTTGCAAAAAACATTTATTTGCAACTTATATAAATAGTCTAGATCCTAGATTTTATTTAAGAAATTATTTCGGACTTTTTTTGTCCCCTCAAAATATCTAAAACCATCAACAAACGTACAGTCCCAGGACACAAACTTTTCTTTTTCATTCACTGAAAAATATTTTGAAATCAAGAATATTTACCACTATTTTCTGAGATAGTGCAGATCTTTCAATTTTTCGGAATTATTATTAATCCTTCAAATTTCGAGTGTTTTTTTAATTTTTCAGCATTTCCAGATTTTCGTAGATTTTCGTTAATATTTTTGAAACTATCATACGATGGAATATATTTTTATTTTTAAACAATTTTAGAAGCATTACTATGTCTGTAGTTTCACAGAAATTTTTCTAATTTTTGCTTCTTTTGCAATATTTATCACATTTTACTAAAATTCTACACATTTTTCGAATTTTCCAGAATCATCGACGATCCTACGAATTTTCAATAATAGGAATGTTTCAAAATTTTCTACATTTTCATTAAAATTTGTACAAAATTTATGACGATTAAATGTTTGTTAATATTTAAATATTTTAGAAAACGGATGATTTTTAAAATATTCAACAATCTAGAAACTTTATAAATCTTTCTTGGAATCCTACAGGATGAATTGAACTCTTCAGAAATATCAATAATCTTGAAAATTTGCGATGTCTTTTTCATTTTTCAAAATTTATAACTCTTTACAAATATATCGAAATTTTCGAAATTCTCGATAACCTGCGTACGGCGAAACTTTCTTTGACTTTTGAAAATTGCAAAATGTAACAAAGTTTATGTAATTTTCAGACAATCTTCAAAATTTGACAAAATTTTACAAAATTCTACGAATTTTTAGAATTATTTGCGATTCTTCAAATTTGCGGTGTTTTTTCGTTTTTAAACATTTAAATTTCTACATGTTACTTCTAGAATTTTTGTAGATTGTTATAAACTTTTTGAGAATTCTATGATACAAAATACAAAAAATATTATATGTCTAGTAATTAAAAGAATTTTCTTGAGAACAGCATAATATATTCAAAAAATACTGGTATTTCATAGATTTCCTGTACTTTTGGTATTCATCGCATTTTTCAAGTATTTTTACATTTTAGACGATTTTCTGGCATTTTTATAAATTTCTATATAGATATCTAGAATTCGATTTATTACAGTTTTTAGGTTTTATAAATATTTAGGTATTTTCTAGTTATTGAAAGAAATAATATCTACATAGATTTTTAGTATTTATTTAATTTTCAGTATTTTTAGTATTCTTCATACTTTTTAGTTTTAATACTATTAGTAATATTTTCCAAGTTCTAAATAGGTATCTAGTATTTATTAAAAATTTTCATTAACTTTTCTAGCACCCAATGTTCTAGAAACTAAAATTTTAGCGTTTTTTAGTATCACGATGAATTGTTGAAATATAGAGTTCCAGTACTTAAGTGATTCCTATAATTTTTACTCTTTTTCATGCTTTTCAGCATTTATAAAATTTTGTAGTATTTTATAGTATTTTTCTAGCTTTTTTTTTATTTTTAGGGATTGATATGTATATTGTGAGAATTCAATACTCTAAACTTGAAAGTTTTATAGATTTTTAGTACTTATTTTGAACGATTTTTGAGAAAACAGTATTTTCGTAAATTTACATGGTCTGAAAAAATTCTTGTTATGTCAGTATTTTTCGTATTTGTTTGTCATCGTTAAAACTTGGAAAGAATTTTTAGTTTCTTTATAGACATCTAGTGTTCTAAAAAATCATTATCGACATCTTGAGTTAGATAGTCTAGAACGTAAAATTTTAAAAATTTTTAGTACTTCAATAATTTTTCAGAAAAAAGCATCTTCATAGATTTAAAGTACATGTTTCATAGATTTATGAAACTTTCAGTGCATATTTTCTATCTGCTCAATATTCATGAATTTTATTCAATTTTCTAGTATTTTGATTGAAATCTCATATAGATTTTCAGAATAGGATGCTCTAGGATTAGAAGTTTCAAAGATTGTTATAATTTTCATAAATTTTCGAGAAAATAAAATCCATACATAATTTTAGTATTTAAGGGATTGCCTCTAATTATTTTTACTCTTTTTTATAATTTTAGATTTTATGAAATTTAGTAATATTTTCAATTATTCTTCTAGATTATGAATCGGTTTTTTTATAGATTAATATGTAAGTTTTAAGAATTGATAACAAAACTTTAAAGTTCCATAGATTTTAAGTATTTCGAACGATTTTTGATAAAATAGTTCTTTCGTAGATTTAGAGTGTTTCAAAGAAGTCTTGCTGATCTGGTATTTTTCATGTATTTTGGTATCATAAAAATTTAGGGGGATTTGCTAGATTATTTATATATATATATATATGTATATATATCTAGTATTTTTCGAAATTCTAATACATACATCTAGAAATTGATAGTATGGAATATAAAATTTTAGAGATTATTAATATTTCACTGAATTTTAATGAAAATTTATTACATTTAGAATTTTGTCAAAATTCATGAATTTTATTAAATTTTCTAGTATTTTGATTTTCATATAAATGCTCAGAATTCGATGCTCTAGGATTAAAAGTTTTCAAAATAATCATTATTTTCATATATTTTCGAGAAAATATTAATTGCATAGAAATTTAGTATTTTATAGTAGAGATTTCTATTATTTTCACTCTTTTTCATAATTTTCATAATTTATAAAATTTTGTAGAATTTTTTAGTATCTTCCTAGATTCTTAGTTTTTTTATATATGTATTCTTATTAGTATTTCAAACGATTTTCCAGATGACAGTTCTTGGATTTCTTGTTATTCTAGCTATTTTATTATTTTTCATATTTTTTGAATTTTTATAGATTCCTGCTTACATTTTTACAATGAGATGCTCTTGCATTCAAATTTCTTTAGATTTAATATAAATGAATGAATTATCGAGAAAATTTCATTTTCATGCATACATTACGCGTACTTATAGATTTGTTGTATTTTTCAGCACTCCTAAAAATTTTTACGGTTTTCTTGTTCTTTTATGGAATCTAATATTCGATTTCTAGAATTCGGTGCTCACAAGCTTTTGAGCAAAATCAATATAATCACCCCGTTACCTCCCCCCCCCCCCCGTTGCAACGTCCCTGCAAAATTTATTTCGCCATGCAGAACACCAATCAAATAAGTTGATGAAAAGATTCCTTTTTCCTTAAGGTAGTACTTGCACTTGGGCAGTTTTCTGTAGATTTTCTTTCAATTTTGAGAATTTGATCCTGATGTTACACTTAATCTATAGTAAAAAATTTTTTATTGCTTACCGCACAGATTTTTGAGATACACTTTTTTGAAATTACCATGTATATATATGTGAAATTGTGCGTTTCCGCTCACATTTCAAAAACTTTTCTAAGTTTATTTCTGAAATCATTCCTGAAAATTGAAAAAAACTGTGGTAACTTTTAATTATTTCCGATTAGACGATGGTGCTTTCCGATTTGACGAACGTTCCTTTAATTGTCAATTGAACACATATGCAATTCAAATCTCGTTCTTTCAATTGGAGAGGAGCTTCGTCCAGTCGGAATCAGTTGATTCGTGGTTCCTGGGTACCTTAAACTGACAAGAAAGCCTTCTTCCAGGTGACCGCGCCAGATCAAGAACATCCAGTGTCTCCATACCCGACACGGAGTACGTCTACCTGCAATCGAATCCACTACTTCGCTGGGCCCCATTATCCGACGACCCTGCAAGCTCCGAAAGCAGTTCCCAAGATTCCCTCAACCACATACCCTTGTCCAATTCCCAGTTGAGCATCGTCTCCAGGAGCTCCCGAAGAGGTAGCATCGGTCGGAGGCCTTCCTCCCTTCGAGTTTCCCCACCGGATTCCCCAGGTTTCAACCGCTCCAAATCCATCGACGAAGGTGTCTCCAAGACCTTCGTCATCCCCTTGACTACCCCTTCAAGGTCGACCACCGAAGGCGACGTTACGTCGATTTCTCCCCTTTCCAGTAAATTCGGACATTTCCGAAGTCGACTCTCGAGCTCGATTTCGGAGTCCAATGCAGAGAAAAACGAAGACGAGGCAGTGCCCTTGGTGTCGGAACTTCCTTCTTCCAGACCATCTATTGTCGATTTTCGACAGCAAAGTAGTTTAGACAGCGTGTCGTCGCTGAAAAGTCAAGCGGATGAAAAATCACTAGAGGTTAGGTGGAGTGCCCAAGAGCGAAGACCTTCAATTGGGTCTGTAGTGCATCGACAAAAAGCTGGTAGTTGGGACGATCCGGAAACCACGGTTTAATTTTTGATCTGGCAGACTCAGGGATGTGAATTTACCGGTCAGAAAAAAATTGGTCAGGTCATGGTAATTTCTGACGGTCATTTACTGTTATTCACGGTCAAATTAAAAAACTCACTAGCCATAATTCACCGTTAGAGCTCGTTTCTGGTCAGCAATTACCGGTCATGACCGAACTTCGATGAAAAAATGTGACTTAAAGTAACTGGTACCAAACGATTTCCAGCAATTCCAGGTGAGAATCACCAATCTTGTTATTTCACATTTCATAAATGACTTTTCCATTTTTCTAGAAAAAAACTCATGAGAATCACTGTATTACTGCATTTGCTGAACAATATATAGGGTGTCCTAAAGTCGGCGGATCATCAGAAAACCATCGATGCCTCATGAAATTTCAAGACACTTTTTCCTCTACAATTTTTTTAAATTCACAAAATATAAAGTTATTAGTAATACAGTTTCGTCCAATCACTATTCAGCGAAGCACGGCTTGTAATTGAAGTCCCTTCTCCTTTTACCTCTTCTCTTTCTAAGCTTACTCATATAGAAATTTGGGGTAATTGAAGTGTGTGATGGAATGTAGATTAATGATGTCTCTTATCTTAAAGACAATTTTTACTTTGACTCACCTTTGTATTGGCTATAATAGTCTTTTGTCTAACTGTTACATTTACAATACCGTATTTTCTAATTTTTTTTAAATAGATGAGATAAGAAACAAAGAGTACAATAGTCGAAACTGATTCACAATTACAATGCCTAACAGTGAAAAATACAATACTTTTGTCTTAAAATTAGTCTAGAAAACTGGTGAGGAATACATAAAATAGAAATTTTTTCGAAAATGAAGATACCGTAGGAAAATACCTAATTAACAACACACTTTTATGAAGTAATTTGTTTATTTCTTTATAAATGACTCTTATCAAATGGAAAGGTTGTGATTGTGCAATTATTTATTATTCAAGAAACAAAATTTTTTTTTTCAATTTTTTATAAAAATTTTATCAAAAAAAAGAAAGCTGTAATTACAAACGAGTGGAACATTTCTTCAAGTCATCTTTGATTATGTAATAATTTTGACCATCATCATAATTCTGACCGGCAAGGTAAACTGACGCTCAAAATTGACCAAAACTTTCTTGTCGTAAATGACGGTCATAACCAGTATTTTACCGGTAAATTTACCGCCTCACATCCCTGGGCAGACCTGTTTCGATCGCAAATGATAGAAACATTGACGATATGTTCATGACGTTTTTCTGTTCTGATATGGAAAAAGAAATGAGTGTCTGACAGTCGTTGCATGTCGATTTCAGGATTTTAACATCACGAACTTGTAGAATTTAAATTTTTGGATTCCAAAGGAGTGAAATCAAGTTTTAGAAATTTTTATATTGTTTTTCAGGGCGAACGTAGAAATGTTGGGGGAAGGGGTTCAAGAAAAACATGGTTTTTGTCTTTGAATAATTGGAATACTCAAGTTGATCACAGTTGTTCGTAGATAGAGGTTCTGTTTGATTGAAAAAGAATGAAAATTATATTATTAGAAACTTGGTTATAAACTTTTTGTTGTACTTAAATGTTCTAATCAGTTTGATTGTGAATTATAAAAGATCTATAACTTTACAGTCATATCATGAAGAAAGCAAAAATAAAATGCCGATAGCATTTATCATTCATTTTGGCTCTTGAAGATCGTGATGTATTTCATTATTTAAGAAATGAAGAGAGTTATAGAAAATTGTATATTTATATTATTGGTTAGTTTATACGTATACAGATACGAAGTCTTTGTTTATTGTATTCAAGTTTTTTGAACTTCAAACGTTAGGATTTTTCATTCTGGATTTTAAGGTTGCACATTTTGGAATTCTGTTTTTCATTACTAGCTTATTCAAAGGAAGAGTAATTTTTTTTTTTTTAGAGATCTCCAATTTTGCGTGTATTACAATTGGAAACTATGAATTCTTTTCTAGTAACTTTATTTAGATAAAATTTCCAGGAAAATATTCAATTCTCAAGATTTTACACTTCAATTACTTTTTTTCTAGCGAAATATTTTTTTTTTTTTTTTTTATTAACTTGAATATCGATTCTACTCATTTTTTTATGCCGAAATTTCAATTTTGAAAATTGATAAAGTCGTTTAAATTAAAAAATTTTATAATACGAGTCTTTCAGATTTTGTCACTTTTGAAGTTTGAAATCTGAATGTACTGAATTTTAATGTGCCTGAGGAAGTTTCAAAGGTTTGAAAAATTAACAAAACAAAGAAATAATTTTTTTTATTTCTGTTTATTCTCAAACGTTTGAAACTTGAAGAACATGCATTTTACAGAATTTCACTGATTCATTTTTTTTGTTTATGAAGGTTTATTGTTTGTCGAAAATTGTACTTGAAAGTTCCTTATTTCGAACTTACCTCAAATAGTTTAAATTCTCAAGTCAAAAAAATTAAATTCTTCAATTTTGAAGATACTTTTCTATTGTTTTTTTTCTGGGCCAAAATTCTTTCCTTCTTCTAATTACAATAAACTTTTCTTTGGGAAATCCACTCCTGAAAATGTACGATTTAATATACCTAAGATTCAAAGGTGCGAAATATTTAGTATTTCTTATGATGAATAACTTTATCATTTTTCTCATGTTGAACAATCAAAATTCGATATAAATGTTAACTTACTTTGAGTTTGAGCCATTAAAGCATATTCTAATAAAATTGTTTACTCAACTTTCGAAATTCAGGAGTTGAAAATATTATATCTCTCTTATTTCGCAGTAAAATTTGTTATCTTTTCTATCACTACACCATGTATAATTTTACAGTAAAAAGGTCTGAAAAGAATAATTCTCAACTTTTTTACTGTAATTTGTAACAAATGATAAGTGTTTTGATTTTTGAATGAATCATGTCTCGAAATTTATGTTCTGTTATTTACATAAGTAACATTAGTTCTTGCTCTTATATTTATTAAAACGATTGATGTTTTTCGAATTTTAGAAGGGGCTTCACCCTCGAAACCCCCTCTGCGTTCGCTCTCGTTATTTGATTAGAAATTCTTAGATGGCCTATACATATTTTCACCATTCATCGTCAAAGCTTATTTAACACTCAAGTACGTGAAATTTCTTATTAAAAAGCTGCCTATAAGTTTATCTTTCTAGTATATTTCGCTTTGACATCTCAGGTCTCTTTCAAGTGACTTTCAATAAAAACGTCAAAAATTTCCGATTTTTCAACTCCCCATTAGAAATATTCTTTACTAAACTAACTTATTATTAAATAAATCTGCCCCCCCCCCCCAATTAACAAGAGGTTCTCTATGAAAGTCACTCAAAATAAAAAGAGAAACTATTAGGAAAATGGTATTTGTTTCCTTGTACGCTTATTATAAAAAAGTTTGTAAGGAAAGGATGAAGAATAATGATACATTTTTATGACATGTAGAAATGGTATGCGTTTTATCGCGAATTTCTGTATACAGATTTTGATATTTTTTGCGAAAATTGTATAACTGCTTGAAAAACCCGAAGTTTTTGTAAGCTAGATAATCGAGTGCTGTTTTTGAATGACTGTGCTCAGTTATTTCCATATGTTCAAGCTCAGTTCACAGCGAGTATGAAGCTGTGCCATTTCAGTTTTTCATATGTTTTTTCCCAATGATGTTTATTTAATTTTCCTCATAATTATCCAATAAGTACTTAATGTTAAGGATAGCATTTATTTTTAATATCAAGCTTCTTTGTATTCACGATCTTGATGGTGAGTTTTTGAGGTAAAAATTTTTTGGTTCTAGTTTTGTAATAATGATCGAAAAAACTTGAAAGTAGTATATTATTTAAATTATTCTTGTGTGAGTGAAAATTTCGTTTTTGTCACTGTGATATTGATTTTTTTTTTTTTTACCAAAGATTGTAAATTGTTGTAGATCTGATTTGAATTAGGTTTATCATCGAAATATTTGGCTATATTGAAATCATTTTTTCTTTTCCAAATTTTTCCGATCGTCCATGATATTTTCCTCGAAGAACGCTCATCAAGATTTGTCACGTGTCATGTGTGAAGTTTCTAGTTATGTTATGCAAGTAACTATTGATAGTCACAAATAAATTATTCAAGTTTGTCCGTAATTTTTCGTTTTTGTAATCATTTTTTTATTGGGATCTTGTGATAAAAGATCGTTTGCGGTTTTTAGAACTTTTTTCTCCTCCGTAGTTTTAATAATTGAAATGGTTTAGTCACAAATTTAATGTACTTCTATGAACTTTTTACAAGTTGTATACGTACTTATTGTTAGATATGTAAGTTGTGTATATGTACAGTGAATCAAAGTTCTAAAGAAACTTATAAACCACTGTGAAAATAACAGTATTATTTAGAACAAATATGTGCCTTAATAAAATTGAACTGATTGTTCATGACAATAAAAAATGAGTTTTTTTATTTCATCTTTTGCTATAAGTGATGAGAATTTTTTTGAAAAATGATACATAATTCTGGTTTAAATTGACGCTACGGTTTGATATATCTGTGGCTTCTCGCCATAATCGAGAAAGTCACTTGCGTCATAAGGCTCAGTTTACATGATATTCTGATAAAATTTTGAACGCTATGCCATGTGTGACTTTCTCAGTTATGACTGGAAGCTACAGATATATTTCTGTGGCTCCCTGCCATAACAGAGAAAGTCACACATGCCATACCGTTCAAAATTTCATCAAAATATCATGTAAAATGAGCCTTATGGCATAAGTGACTTTCTCTGTTATGGCGGGAAGCCACAGATTTATATAAAAATATATTTTTCATGCTTTTTCAGCATTTTTACAAACTGACCAGTTTTCCATTTTAGAATCGATTTCTATATAAATCCTTAGCATTCGATGCTCAAGAATACCAGTTTTATGGTTTTTTAAAAGTATATTTATAAATCTGTGGCTTTCAGCCATAACCGAGAAAGTCACACATGCCATAACGTTAAAAGTTTTATCAGAATATCATGTAAACTGAGCCTTATGGCACAAGTGACTTTCTCGATTATGGCGGGAAGCCACAGAAATATTTGTAAAAATTATGTATGGATCCCTAGTAATTTTGATCTTTATAAAAACCTTTTATTAGAAAATGAAATGTTTTATAAGTATGCAGTTCCTTCTAAGGTGACCCCATAAAAATCTTATAAAAAACTGAGATTCCTAATAAGAATGTATTCGATAAAATCTTATAAGGAAAAAACCGTATGAAATTTTCACGATCAATTTTTTATAAGAAATTTCAGTTTCTTATGAGGTTTTTATATCACCTTATAAGAAATTGAATACTTATGTGAAATTTTATTTTCTTATAAGGTAATTTCTTATAAGTATTAAAATTACTAGGGATAAGATTTCAGTATTTGATAGACTGCTGGTATTTCAAGTTCTTTTAGTATTTCTCAACTTTTCTAAAATTTTCTGAATTTATGAAGTTTTCTAGTATTTTTATGAACTTGTAGTATTTTATTCGATTGCTTTAATAATTTTCGTGGGCACCTCTCTGATCTCTGCAATCTTAAAAGATGAAGACGCTATTTTAAATTTTGAGAAGGATTCGTTCCAAAATTGATTCGTATCCCCCGATTTCTGCAATTAATTATTGCAATAAATTATCATGTAGTAAATTATTCAAACTTATGCGGGGAAAAATTCAATATGGCTGACTTTTGCACAGCCAATCCGAACGCTCCAAATTCTTTACCAACTATATCGTTTTTATTTCAAATTCGTATTCTTAATATGTCTTTAAAAAAACAACCAAGTTGACACTATTTACGCACAAGCATTACATTTTTCACATAATCCAAAACAAACTTTTTGCCATTTACTTCAAATTCTGATTTACAAAATGCGTTTGAATTTGTTCGAATTTGAAAGTTTGAATTTAAAATTTCAAATTTCATCCCTCTTCTGCGCATGCGCGCCATCACTGTGCGCGCAAAACCGTTGGGAGCGTTCGATCGGTTACTCAGAAAAAAACCGTTGCTACGAGGAAAATTCTCGTTCTTAGCATCGAAAAAGTAGAAACGAACGAAAAAAAAACCAATAAAATGGCTGGAGTGATGAGACAAGAAATAAAAGCGCTGAAAGCAGGATGTCAAAACTCCATCGTGATCGGCGTCATTATGAACAGCGCGAATCCAAAAACTTTCGAGTCCCGCAAACTAAAGTGTGAGTTATTCGCAAATTCTAGAATATTACAGTTTTTATCGTCATTGTAAACATTGCATCGTTATTGAAGACTTGCTTCTTTGATGAAATTAGCCGATGATAAAATCAGACGCTCAGGGAGCGGCAAGGGGGGAGGGGTTGAAAGAAAAAAAAAATATATATATATATATTGCACTTAAAGTGTTCGGCGATTCGTCGCAGAACGAATCTCGAAAAGATTTTGCTGCTGCTTGTTGCCAAAATATGCTTAAGTTTTTTTCAGCAATCGCTCGAAAATCGTTATGCGAGTAATAACTGAAAAATTCTGTAACAATTCTGTTAATTGCTCTTCGGCAATAACTGTTATTGTATACAATATATCTGTCGCTTCCCGCCGTAACAGAGAGTCACTTTTGCCATAACGTTTAAAATTTTATCAGAATATCATGTAAAATGAACCTTATGGCAGAAGTGACTTTCTCTGGTATGGTGGGAAGCCACAGATATAGTATAGGTATTGTGTGAACATTTAGCCAAAGGCGTAGGCAAACAAATTTTTCAGAAAGGGTATATCGAAAAAATATGTGTACTGCCTTCGAAATTTTATGATTTTTAATATTTGATGTTCTGGTTATTACAGTAGCACGATTTTTCAATTTTCCAAATTTCGGGACTTAGTTTTAGGACTTTTGAAGTTTAAAGTTGCACAATTTGTATGTTCGCTTTTACTATACTGGAAACCAATTTTTTTGATTTTTAAATCACCGAGGTTTTGATTTTTTTTAATACTTATGGTTTTTTATACTTACACAACTTCAAAGTTCTTCTAAAATTATTGTAGGTTCCTATACAGCTATATTGAATTCAATTTTTCAGGAACCCAAGTTCTGAAATGTGAATATTTTTCTAGATTTTTGAGAAAATTATAAGTACACGGATGTCAACTATTTTATAGATATGAAGAAGTTTAGCACTGTATGTTAATTACAAAATTTTGTTGTATTTCGTATCATTTTTATAGATTTCTAATATTTCTATGGATTCCTCTATAAATTTATAAAATTTGACGCTATAGTATTGAACGTTTTACTAACTTTGAGTATTTTAAATTAATTTTTCAGAAAACAGTTATCATTCGAACAGATTTCCGGTACTTTTCGTTCTTTTTTTTCTTATTTTAGGGTATTTTTATGGATTTCTATGTATATATATTTTCAGCATTACGTTCCCTAGGATTGGAGGTTTCATAAATTTTTGAGGAAATTATATTCACATGGTCTTTGATGATTAATATATTTTTAGTCTTCCGTGCGTTTTTCAGTTTTTATCGAATCTCGAGAGATTTTCTAGTCTTTTTAAAAACTGCTATACAGATTTCTAAAAGCCAATGCTCTAAAAATTGAAATTGCAATAGATTTTCAGTTATTTTATAGATTTCTGAGAAAATTACATCCATACACATTCTTTCTATTTTATTTTCTTCTTGTATTTTCGTATTTTTGTAGATTTTATAAGGTTTCGTGCCATTTTCTAGTATTTTTAGAAATTTCTTATATTTTTAATGCAGATTGCTGTATACGTATTTAAGAATTTGATGCTCTTTAATATTTTAAGTTTAATAGATTTATGTATTTGTTTCAATTTTTAAGAAAACAGTTCCTTTCATAAAGTATTCTGTTACTTTCAGTATTTATTTAGTTTGTACAATTCGAAATATTTTCTGGTATTTTGATGGGGTTTTAAGTAAATTTCCAGAATTGGATGTTCCACAGTTCAAAATGTTTTTAGATTTTTCAAATTTTTGTAGATTTTAATTTTTCTTTCAAATTTATTGGGTTGAACAGTTCTGGGAAATTTTTTTTTCTAAATTATCCTAGCCAATGATTTACAATTAGAACTTCGGTAAACGTAAACGAAAAATTCTTCTAAAGCCAGTATAATTGTTTTTTTTCTATTTGGTGTAAAAATCAAGAATTTTTACAAGAGAACTTGATATAAAACCATTTTTTATGTTCTCTAGATTTTAATTTGTATATTTCCAATAATTTTTACTTGTTGTGTTATTCATCATTTTTCTTGCTTTGCGTCCTTTCCTATTATTTGTATTTTTATTAATTATATTAATAACTCTTTTCATTTTTACATGAAATGATGACTAATTGTGGAATGAAAAATTGAACAATACGATTTGTGTCTAACTATTTTGCAACGTTTGTGAATGAATTTGTGTTTTCAACAAAAGAATAGTCTTGTATTAATATATAGAAACTTTGAATTTTTCGATCATCATAAATAAATTTTTTGTAGTAACTATTTACATCTACAATCTTTAAAGCGTTTTTCAAAATTTCTGAGGTCTCAGGAAATTTTTGAAAAGTAACTAGCATTCATTGTATAAACCTTCATTTTCAAACACTAACATAAATTTTTGATTCTTTGAACATCAATATTCATTACTCAAAATTTAAGAGATTTTTCGAAAAATAGTTGTGAGCGGTTCTTCAATCTTTTTCTGTCTAAAACTACTTAAAAATTGTATAATCCTGCTTTTATTTTCAAAGATTCTAACTCCTGTTCTTAAATTTTTATAATGATTTCAAAACTTTTTTACAAAACCTTTCAAAATGTTCATAAGCGTTTGGAAACATGCTCAGGACAGTTTAAAATTTTAACAAAAAATTGAGGAAAATATTCAAAAGAATTAGCAAATCTGAGACTTCAGCAGTTTATAGATATTTTCGCTGATAAAAAAAAAACTCAAAGTAATTTTAGCAAAATGTTGAAGATAACGAAAACTAAACAAATACTAAAAAAAATGATTATTATTATAAAATAACATTCGAAAAACAAATATTGCATCAAATTTCTTAATAATCATATTATTTATTTTTATAATTTAATATGATTTCGGAAATTGCACGTCTATTTGTGTCACTTCAAAAAATTAGAAAATTATATGTTTCGATCATCATAAGAAAATTCTAGGAAATTCTTTGGATTAACTGCTAGATGATTCTAAATACTCTGTAGAAAAGAAAAAATTGTACGCATTTCGATTTTCTTTTTTGTAATTAGTTGGAGGTGGCGGAGTAAGAGGAGTTTGGAGTTTCACGATGCGCGACTCTGTCGAGGATATGATAAATGTTACTGTTTGGGGTAGCGTTGAATACATCAACAGAATGTTCCGAACGCACAGAATTGGATCTGTTGGTCAGTCAAAATTTCATTTCAACCAGGGCACTATAGAATATCTAGTGTTCTTGATTTCAACATAATACCAAGCATGTTCATCTAATCCAATGTTATTTTTAGAGCTCAGGAAAGAAAATTTTGTCATTTTCATTTACATTTATAATGATAACAAGCCTCCAATACTTGATTCAAAAATAATAAATAGATTCATTTAATTGAGTATTCATTTTATTTAATTAATCCACTCAAAAAACTGATGAAAAATGATTAAATCAATAAATTTAAATATAAGAAAAGCAGAACATTCCTGATGCTTGCTTTTACCGTATGATGCAGTTGAAATCATTAGCGGAAAAGTGATGAGTCGCCAAAAGGACGACAGAAACGAAGAATTCGTGCCTTGTGTAAATAGCGATTGCTCCCTGACCGCCAATGAAGGATTATCACTCATACAAGTCCACGACAGCCCCGCATATTCTCGATACGAAGCTCTTCTGCGAGTTCCCACCATCAGTACCACAGAGCTGCGTCCCTTGAAATACGTTCTGGATAATTTGGAAAATCTGGACAACCATTATGTCAACATTCTCGCCATTGTGACCTTCGTACGATCATTGATTTCTTTTTCTTGTGTAAAAACCATCTTGAATTTAAAATATGGTTACCTAAATGACTAATTTATGGACATCCTTTAAAGAAAAATTCGATTTATAAGGGATTTCTGGATTTCTCGAAATTATGAGTACTTATCATAAAAATTGAAGAGCCTTTCAAAATTTACTGAAATTATACGTCACTCAGTATGAGCGACGACTTTGTTTCCAAAACTATCTCAAAATTCGACATCGTAAATATTCGGTACATCTTCTATTTTTTAGACAATTTTTCTATGTACCTATAGGTTGGTCAGGCTCAGGACACTATGACGAAAGACGGAAGACGCGTGTCATTTCGCGATATCGAAATCACGGACGACTCGACGCAGGAAACGCTTCAGTTTCGTTTGTGGGAAGAAGAGCTTATTCGAATATCCGAAATGTGGGAACCGAAGAAGACAACGCTTTACATTGTTGATGCTCGTGTGGCTTTCAATAAGTACAAGAAAAAGCTCGGCGTCACTATTGGTATTTAACGCAATTTTTATTTTTTCTCATTTTTCTATGGTCAATCAATTTTTTTCCCTGTCAACGTTTCAATTTTCAATGTGATACCATAATCAGGACGGAAAGACATTTTATTTTCAATTCAAATATAACATGAAAATATCATGACTACAAATTTAAAATGATTAAAACGTCTTTTAGTCCTGATGATGACCTTGCATTCAAGACCAAAACGTCAACAAGGAAAAAGAATGCATTGGGAAAACAAGAAAAGTAGACTTTACTCGCTAATAAATAAATAGATAACGTAATGTTGTCAATAATTTTTTCTGCAGTAAAAAGATCCATCATCATCGAGAACCCGAGCATTCCTGAAGTTTCAAAATTGAAGGAAAACCTGGTCAGTCGACCGGGAAATCCGCACAACGATCCTTACATGTTGCCCAATCGTAATATTTTACAATTAATTTTCTGCCCCTGAATATATCGAGGCGAACGTTGAAATGATAATATTTTCCCAGCGAATTGCATCACCACGAAGATGACGATTCAGGAAATCACCGCCAAACTTCATGAACATGATTTGATTCCGGAAAAAAGACTTCAGTTCTTCACTGTTCTTCATGCTCGAGTGACTGATGTCAATCTGAACGACTATGACCGGAGTTTCTTGTACACGAAATGGTATTTGACCCCATTTAATTAATATACATACTTGATCACTACATTCAATAATTTTGTCAACAACTAATTGCAAAAAATTTTAATTCGTCATGTCAAATCATTTTTCATTTATAAAATCAAAGTTACCATTTCTAGTGCTTTGTGCAAGCGGTCGGTAAAAGAAGAATACGATTCTTGTATGAACATCGAATGTCCTTGTGGCATAGGAGCAAAAGCTCCTATCAATGTGGTCAAGATCATACTGAAGATCAACCTCAAAGACGACACCGGTTATTTGATAAATTGCCGACTCTCTGGAGCCGTTGCTGAACAAGCGCTTGGCCACACTGCCGAAGAAATAGGGGTAAAGTGATTGCCAATTAAAAAATTTCTAGTACTCGATGAATTTAAAAAGAAGATTCATTCTGTTTATACTTGAAATGATTTATATCTTGTAAAAGTATGTTATGGACAGAGAAAAATCGTGAAAATACTTGCGCCTCTTTTGACAATAAAAAATGACTCAAACATTGTAAATCAATATATGTCTTGTTACGCGCAGGCAATGAGCGTGGAAAAACTGCAAAAGTTAAAATGGGACTTCATCTTGCAACATTACGAAATTCGCCTGCAAGTGGTGGGACCTACCGCAGAATTCAAACAGTCAATTTACAACATTTTGTCGATGAAGAAAGTGATGAGCGAAGAGGAGGAAATGCTTAATGAACTCCTCAGTATTTCTTCGCAAGAACTGCGATCGCCATAAAAAAGTACTCTTTCATCTTTTTCGTTTCATTCTATCATTATTCTCATTTCCAAAAGTACATCCAAGTATGCGTTATTTCCAATTATTATTTTGATCAACTGTCTAATGAATCGAAAGGACATTGTACTGACATCGATTTAACTATCATTTTGAATTATTTACTATCGTTCATTGAGTTATATATTCTATTAAAAAACTATTCAATTAGCTTATAAGTTGTTTTTCAACAGTTGATTCTGAAATGATTATTTGGTTAATGTTACGAAATGACAATATAAGTAAATCGATTAATTATATCGATTACTTCACTTTTTTTTCGTTACAGTTTGAAAAATCATTCAATTACAAAACAATGATTGATACTGCAATTAGAGGTTTAGGTATTAGTGAATATTTAATAAAATGTTGCGTAATAAAAATATTTATTCAACATAAACTAGAGCAGTACCATATTTTCACACCATTGTCACGTATTGAAATTTCGTCTTCACATAAACGTTGACCAGAACATGTCGCGAAAAATGGTAAACTTTTGTGCAAACTCACGCCGTTCACGCAGTCTTTGGATATTTGTATTCTGTGATTTGGCTTTTTTTCCTCTTCCAAGAATGTCGAGTCTGGGGACTCGTTCCAAACGTTGACAAATCCATCCGTTCCACCTTCATTGAACAATTTATTCCATATGCATAAGTCAATTTGTATTACCCAAAAAAATCAATGATATTTTGTTCATGGAAAGACCACAAAATATTTTGAAAAAGGTGTTTGACGAAAGAATGAGTTTTTCAGAATTTTTTCTTATCAAAATGATGCTCGGAATACCCGTAATTTTTGTAAAAACAAGTTGCATACCTGAAACAATATCCAAACCGTCATAAGATAAGGAAAACTGTATCCTTTGATTTGTGTTGGATTGCCTGCTATCGGATGACCATAAAACTTGGCCAGGATTTCGCAGATCCCAACATAAAAATTCGCGAGATCGCCGAGATGCGGAGTAAAGTTTCATTCCACATGGGCTGAATTCGATTTGGGTGACGCCGTTTCCAGTCTTGAACGAGCAAAGTGGCCCGTCTTTGTACAACCCTTTGAATAGGGTAATTTCATTTATTTAAAATGAATTCATACGTAAATCACGCAGGTAACTGAATAATTTTGACATTGAAATTGCATTTACCAATGCTTTTTGAATATGTTCCAAAAGCAACGAGTCCTGGCATCACAGGATTTTCTCGAATACAAGACACTAAGCCAGAAACATTAGGAAACGATGTTTTGAAGGAGATCGTTTCAACTTGTCGTCCAGGTCGGTCTGTGTTAAAAGTTCTAAGACAGTTTTTGAACCCACACCAAATTTCCTCGCCAGAATTCACGAATTGGCAACTTAATGCAGCTTCCACTTCATCGACCCTTAAAAATTAGTTCAATAACATTATTCACTGATTTTAAGTTAAAGAATATTTAAAAATAAAAACTTTTTGGGTATTCTTCATGAAATCAGTGGCACGTACTGATTGTATGCTCTGTAAGTTGCACGCAATGCCCCGTCGAAAGCATCCCACAAATGGGCTGGGCTCTCTTTGCTGGTGCTGAGGAAACAGCAAGTTTCAGGTTTCCATGAATTCATTCCAGGGTACCAACAGTAATCGTAAATAATTCCTCCATCTTTCACAGTCAACACTGGTTTCATCACCCGAGCTGCCAAATTTTCCGATATTTTTCCTGTGTAAAATTCTCTGGGCAGCTCGTAGACTCGCATACGATAATCTTCAGAAGAAACAAGCAAACAAGTCCCATCAGGAGACCATAGACAACCTTTTGTATAATTCTCATAAAGTTCTGTTGGGTTGAATTCTTCGGTCGCAAAACAGCACATTTTTGGTACTACTTTCCAATCATATCTTAAGTAGGAAGTTTTGTTTTCAGTGTCTTTATTTTCGTTATCTTCATTTGAAGGTTCAATCTGTAATGAAAAATGGTTTTAGTGTGTCTTGTTTCTGGTATTAATAATCAAAACTATACAAATTTGAAATAATAATTGAAATTCCATTTTTTTTATTTTGAGTTGTTTTTAATCTGAGTGATTTATAAAAAAAAAACAGCATTTTTTATTTTAATCAATTATTCATAATTATGATTGCATAGATAAAGTACAAGAGTATTATTAAGGCAAAAAATAATAGCAGTATAAAATTACAAATTACGAATAATATTTTCATTTTTCGTCAAGATTATTAAATTGAGCTTTCAAGAAATGAAAAATCTTTTCATTCAACATTCATAATGAGAAAGAGTTATTTCCATATAGGTTGGACTTCGTTTCTACAGGAAAATTATTTAAATAGTTTTCGTAGGAAAAAAATTTACGTTTTCATCTTGGGAATCTCCCGTGACTTTTTGTGATACTTCCATTCCATTCTCATCCTGCAAAATCTGCATCTGTAATAAAAAATATAGTGAAAATAAAAATGAATTACTAACGAAATAATAAACACAGAACATTAATAACTTGAAGGACATTCTTTTATTTATTACAGTTTTTTCAAACTTAAAATTTCCAATTTGAGTCATTATAGAAACAGTTCAATCTTGACATTTATGGCTATAAGTTTAAAAATATGTACATTTTTGTTTGAATTTGAATGTTTCGATATCTACGTTCAGAAATTTTTTATCTGAGTGAATAATTTTTGTTCCTTCGAACATTTTTTATAAACTGATCCTGCATTGAGGTTTTGAATAGTATGTTCTTAAAAATGCTTATACTTCCACAAAACAAAAAAAAACTGTGCTCACGTCCTCAGATGAAATTGGTTCGTTTCCAACAAAATCTTCTTCAACCATGTGTTCAGATGCCTCTACCTATAAAAATATTATTTTTAATTAGCATTGTAATTATTGCTTCTATTATAATTTTTAAAATATCATTATATGAGTATTAGAGAAAGTCTGGATAAACGACGTTCCAAATTTAGCACAATTTCTTAACTTTTAATTGTCAAATTTTCAAATGCAGGGTTTCAATTGAGAATTGGGATATTTGAATAGTTTCTAGGTGAATGATTTATAAATTTTATAAATTAATATATACATGACGATTATCGTATAAAATTATGTATTACAACATTTTTTAATCAATCCATATTGATAATAAAAAGCACTGCGAACCATGATATTATAACGATGCAATAATAGTACTTATTTTATAATAGCTATAGTATAATTAAAAGTATGTTACGTATACTACAAAAGTAAATAAAATGGAACAATATACACGAATATAAAAATATGAATCTACTACAATTCGTAAATGTCCTGTAATAAAAATTTTAGGGAGAAATTAAAAATAGCTGATTTTTTATTTTAAATGTTTTCCGTGAAAACAGGAAAAAAATGTTCATGGAAATTAACACTTACATTCTCAATTAAAATCTGTGCGTTTTCAGTAACTTCACTTTCAATTTTTTCTTCTTCCAATTTAACCTGCAAAAAATCCCAATTATACTAAAAAAAAATAGCTGTAATATAAGTGAAAGAATATAACGTATACTACAAAAGTAAATAATATGAAACAATATGCATGAATGTAAAAATATGAATCTACTACAATTTATCAATGTCCTGTGATGACAATTTTGGGTATAAATTAAAAATAGCAGAATTTTTCTTTTAAATGTTTTCTGTGAAAACAGGAAAAAAATGTTCGTGGAAAATAACACTTACATTTTCATTTAAAATCTGTGCGTTTTGAGTAACTTTACTTTCATTTTTCTCTTCTTCTAACTGAACCTGCAAAAAATCACTATTAAATTTAAAAAAACGTTTTTACGTATGAAGATATTCTTACATTATAAGAATTGCTGTAAACCATAACAATTATTAGGGTGTCACTTATTTTGGCGATAATGGAATTTTTTTCATTTCAGGCCTTTATATCAAACGAGATACTAAAAAAAATGTTCTGTTTAGTTTAAACCGAATCAGATATAATTAACCTGTGCTACAAAGTTTTACTTTGTGGTTGACTGAAGTTTTAAATAGGAATTACATGTAATTTTTCATACAGGGTGCGCCATTTCTTATGTCGGCATGTAAACATTGAATAACTTGAAAAAAAAACAACCGATTTCTGTAAATGAGGTATTTTTATTTAGTTTGGTCCTTTACAATTTATTTAGACTAGTTTTTGAACACAACATCAATCAAGTGGCCGCCCTTATTGTTCACAGCAAAATATGCCCTTTTTGCGGCGTTTTCCATTACCTTTTCGAGCATCTCGGGTGGTATAGCAATGATTTCGGCACGAATATTTTCCTTAAGCTCTTCAATGGTCTGCGGCTTGCTGGCGTACACTTTACTTTTCAAATAACCCCACAAAAAGAAGTCTGGAGGGGTCAAATCTGGAGATCTGGGTGGCCATTCAATGTCGCCTCTTTTTGACATCAGACGTCCAGGGAATTTTCGTTGCAGAAACTGGATTGTTTGATTCGCAGTGTGGCAGGTCGCACCATCTTGTTGAAACCAGTAATCTTCAAGACCTTTTTCACGCATTTGTGGGCAGACATAGTGAGCCAACATCCACCGATATCGGTTTCCATCGATCGTTTGGTTCTCTTTGAAAAAATAAGGACCAATGATGGTTTTGGCGCAAACGCCGGCCCAAACAGTAACTTTTTGGTCATGCAATGGCGTTTCATGGATCTCGTGTGGATTCTGCGTTCCCCAAATGCGGCAATTTTGCTTATTAACGCCTCCAGAAAGTTTGAAATGTGCCTCGTCGGTCATTAAAATTCGCTTCCAAAAATCAGGTTCAGTATCAACTATTCGAGCGATTGTTTGTCCATATTCCAAGCGACGTGGATGATCTGTAGGCAATATTCTTTGTGTTAATTGCATTTTGTACGGAAACAAATGCAAATCATCTTTCAAAATGCGCCGTAGAGTGGTTCCACTGATGCCGAGATGCTGAGCGCGGTGACGATATGAAACTTTTGGGTTTTGGGCAACGCTCTCTCTGACAGCTTCAATCAGTTCATTTGAACGTCTTGGTCGTTGATGAACGGGTTGTTCGCGATCTTTCACTGTCCCGTGGTCACAAAAATTCGACACCAAACGACGAATAGTGTTGTCAGATGGTGCCTGTTTGCCAAGATATTTTCGACGATATGCTCGTTGAGTTAACACAACTGAACGACTATTTTCAATGTACAAAGTAACTATTTCAGCGCGTTCTTTTGGTGTGAAGCGATACATGGTTGAAATTGTACTGAATTGACGTTTCCAAAACAAGTGAAGTCAAGTAAATCGGTTGTCAAATGTTTAAGTTATTCAATGTTACAATACCGACATAAGAAATGGCGCACCCTGTACATACTGCTCAAATATTCACAACTCTTACAAACCATATGATTTATGCTTGAAACTTGACAGAGTTTATAAGCTGACATTAAAAACCAAATTTTTCTGGATTTTTTTATCGCTGTTGTCTATATTTTACAAGCAATAAAAAGTACATGTTCGCCTATTTTCAATGTATTTCTTAGTTTTTTTCCTTTCCATATTTCTAACTTCTAGAAAATTTATGACGGACTTTCGAGATTTCGCAGTATACCAGTGCATAATGTAATGTTAGGAACCAACATTTTCTGGATTGTTCCATTGCGTAAATCTACATATATTTTACAAGCACTCAAATTGTACATATTTGCTTTAATTTCATGTATTTCTTCATTTTTTTCTTTTATATATTTGTAACTTCTAAACAATCATGATAGACTTTTAAAATTTGGCAGAGTTACAGTTCAAAACGTTTAGTTCAAAATCAAAATTTTCGTCATTTTATATTTTACTGTATTCTACTATTTACAATACAAAATAAAGTGTTCTGGACCAGTTCATTATATTCTTCCAGTTTATCGATGACACTAAGAAAATCATGCATTTTATAATACTTCTGAAGTATGGATAATAGTAATGGAAAAATCACGAAAATTTTGACTTCGAACTTAACATTTGCCACTAAGACTTTCCCATACTTCAAAATTCTGTTAAACATTTTTCAAAAGTTACCAATATGTAAAGAAAATCAATTAAGAAATATATGAAATTAAGCCAAACATGTACTTTTTATTGCTTGTAAAATATAGATAACAGCAATAGAAATATCCAGAAAAATTTGGTTTTGAACGTTAGATTATTTACTTAAACTTTGCCTTTCAAGCACGAATCATAAGTTTTGCAAAAAATATGAATACTTAAGCAAAATGTATGAAAAATTATATGTTATTCCCGCTTAAAATTTCAGTCGCTTTGTGGCGCGGATTAATCATGTCCAGTTCTCTTCAAACTTTACAGAGAATATTTTTTTAGTATGTAGATTGATTTGAAAGCTCGAAATAAGTGACAGCCTAATTATTGTACATGGAAAAATAAAAAAGCTCCACCTTAATTATAACAATATACAATAAATCTTAAATACATTTAATAATAGTATGTAATATTATTATGTAACAACAAGTTATATACAATAAAAAATGATATTTTTAATTATATTCTTTATAATTAACAATAAATATAATATATTTAATAATAATTAATGTATAGTAATAATATTCATATACTGAAAATGAATATAATAAATTATAATAAAAGCTATGAAATAATAAAAAAATTTCACATATTCTACAAAAAAAAATATTTTATCAAACAAAACTCACTTAATCATCAAAAATGTATTACTATTTTTGAATATATATAATAATAGTATGTGATATTCATATACATAAGAACATATTTCATTTAATAAAAATAATATTCGTATTTATAATCTTTATTATTAACAATAAAATAATAATTACAATATTGATAAATATATAATAACAATTCTAATATATTATAAATTAATATTATAAATCATGAGGAAAGCTGTAAAATAATAAAAACATATCATAAATTCTACAAAAAAAAAATTATATTAAACAAAACTCACAAATTCCTCAACAGTGAGTTCATCAATTTTTTTGGACTCGACGTTCTCTGAAATTCCATTGTTCAATTTTCCATTCATGAGATCATCGTTTTCAATTGGTACATTGGACAATTCTTCAGAACGAATCGTAAAATTATCGTTTTTGTTTTCCATAATCGAGAATTCGTGTTGTTCAATTTCATCGCACATTTTTGTTAAAAATTTTCTTCTGTAATCTCAATTCAACTATAAAAATAGAAATAATGTGTATTTAAAAAAAATTATGAAGACAGGTACACTTTTATATGCATGCTAGGAATGCTTTTAGGTGCGAAAAAATGTAAAAAAAAGACATGTATTTTGTCTTTGTTTGTATTGTTATTGTTTGGATTTTGGATTGACTGTAAAATTTGAAACAGCTGATAATATCAGCTGATAAAGATTACGTCACAGATGTTCGGTCAATCATTTTTATTTGCTATGTTTTCATTGAGCAATTCAGTTGTTTGTGGTTGTTTGTTGTTTTCAGTCATTCTAATGTATGTACAGAGCAGTACATAGTTACCCATTATTTTTAAATTGTCAACTCGAAAAATTCCTCAAGAATGTACAAAAACAACGATCCAGTTTTGAATATCAGAGAGGAATTACGAGAAGTCAAATATGTTGCAAGAAAACATTTAAGAGACCTTGCATTAACCGAAAAAAGACCGTTTCTTGGTGAATCTACGTCCCCGCAATCATTTACAGAAACGAAAGTTTCTGAGCTCGGAAAAAGTTTAAAGAAAAAACCGTTAGGTGCTCAAGAATATCAAAATCTTCAAAATGCTCTCATCCATGTAAGACATTTTTTCAAATAATGAAATCTTAAAATAAACTTACTGATCAATATTCTCATTTTTTCAACAGATATAACAAATTCTATGGAATAATTTTATAATTTTTTGTATATACTTATTTTCATCATATTTGACATATTTTTAACTAATATATTCATTTATATCTTTTATTGTATAATTTTTTTCTTACATTTTTAAAATAATATAAACGAATTGGATTATATTTTGTACGTGTAATTATTTTCATTCTCATTTCTGTGACACGTATGTAAATTCTATAAAATCTTGCCAAAATTTTGTTTCATCTTTTTTTAAAATATCTACAATTTTTCCAGATGTAGAAATAAAACATCACAAATATTTCTGCTGATTGATGGAGATAATTTTGAAGAATTATTAATTATTCGATTCCTCCTAGTTGAAAAATATTTTAAAATTTTTTGCTCGAGTTCTTTGCCTGAAGCATCATTTTATTGTTTAAAAGCTTTAAAAGTGTGCTTTTTTTGAATATGAAGTCATACAACTTCAGATAAAGTAAACCATAATTCTGTGGTTTCCCGCCAGCAATGTGAGGCGGTAAATTTACCAGTAAATTTACTGGTAAAATACTGGTTATAATCGTCATTTACAATAAGAAAGTTTTGGTCAAAATTATTACATAATCAAAGATGACTTAAAGAAATGTACAATTCGTTTGTAATTACAGCTTTCTTTTTTTTCATGGAATTTTTATGAAAAAATGAAAAAAAAAATTTGGTTTCTTGAATAATATAACAAGCCGCGCTTCACTGAATAGTGATTGGACGAAACTGTATTACTAATAACTTTATATTTTGTGAATTTAAAAAAATTGTAGAGGAAAAAGTGTCTTGAAATTTCATGAGGCATCGATGGTTTTCTGATGATCCGCCGACTTTAGGACACCCTATATATTGTTCAGCAAATGCAGTAGTACAGTGATTCTCATGAGTTTTTTTCTAGAAAAATGGAAAAGTCATTTATGAAATGTGAAATAACAAGATTGGTGATTCTCACCTGGAATTGCTGGAAATCGTTTGGTACCAGTTACTATAAGTCACATTTTTTCATCGAAGTTCGGTCATGACCGGTAATTGCTGATCAGAAACGAGCTCTGACGGTGAATTATAGTTAGAGAGTTTTTAAATTTGACCGTAAATGACAGTAAATGACTTTCAGAAATTACCATGACCTGACCAATTTTTTTTTTTGACCGGTAAATTCACATCCCTGCTTCCTGCCATAACAAAGTCACTTCTGTCATAAGGCTCATTTTACATGATATTCTTATGAAATTTTAAACGTTATGGTATGTGAGACTTTGTCTACTATGATGGGAAGCCACAGAGTTATAAGTTCTATGCTTACTTTCTTTTGTCAATTTTGCAATTGTTATTTGCCAAATACATAATCAAAAATACATTATATTTCAATTTGTAGTCTTTAAACTATAATACTATCAATGAATGAAAATTTCATTTTCGTATAGAATTCAAAAACTCAGATCTATATTGCTTATACAAATTGTTCGAACAACTTTAGGATCCATGGTTTTGAAACCACAAATTTTTAACTTTCTTGAAATTTTACTATTTTAAAATCAATAAAATTATTCAATTAGTTTTTCACGATTTTTTAACAAAATGAGAATACTATAATATATATTCTATGAAATATTGCTATTAAATATTATGAAATTTATTTTTGAAGAGAAAATTTGAGAACTTTATGAAATTTTCCAAAAATTTTGTTTTGTCTCTCTGTGCAATATCTGATTTTTCCAGACGTACAAGCAAATTCTAAATATTTATGTACATTAATATTATCCAAAGAAAAAGTTGCAGAACTTGAAAAGTTCTTTCTGAAGTCGATTCTGGCATTTTTTTTCAAGGTTTTTTTTTATTGATTCTTTTATTTTAACTGTTATTTTTAATTATTTCTATTGATTTTAAAAAAATCAGTTGTTTTCTTGGAAAATTATATTATCATTTTAAAGTGTACATATACTTATTTTTACTATAAAGTTATACTTCAAATTACATCGACTATAATTATAAAATATTGCTACTTTCTTGTGTTGATTTTGCAATTCAAGTATTCATACTTGTTATTTTCTGAATGTAAGAAAAAAAAAACTGAGTATTATCATTTCCAGTGTTCATACTTTAATACTATTTAAAAACCGAATGTTATTTTCGAACTGAAATTAAAAAAAAAACAAGATCTATATTTTTCAAACAACTTGTTTGAATGATATATGTTTTCAATTTTTGGATTCTTTTTTTTCAAACCGACCAATCTTTTTCTCTTTTTCATAAAAATTGTTTCATTCCAAAATCATAATAATTGTACAGTTCCTTTTATTACAATATTTTAATCTCAATGGAAATGTAACACAAATTCTATAAAATATTGTTACAATTATTTCGAAAATTTTTGTAGAATACCTATAATTTTTCCAGATGTTCAAATACGTTCTACATATTTTCGCAAATGTATTTAAATAATTTAAAAAAATGTATAATTATTGATTTTTTAAGAGTTTGAAAAAATTCGAAAAGGTTCCCATCAGTTTTTTTATTGAAACATCATGACATGTTATTATTTTAAAGTATACCTACTAATTTTAGTATAAAGTCATACGACTTCAAATTACACAGTCCATAATTGTATACTACATGCCTAACGTTTTGTGTAAATTTTGCGATTAAAATATTCATTATTGTTATTTTCAAAGTATAAAAAATAAAAACATCAATGAAATTTCTTGTCTTCAATGTGTAATACTATTTAACTATTTAACTCATGGACTTAGATCCATATTTCCGAATCCAACCAATTTTGTTTTTTTTCATAAAAAAATTTCATTCTGTAGTCATTAAAATTTCCTACAGGTATAGTGTTTATGCCTTGTTCAATACGTTAAAGTATTGGTCAATAATCCATAATATATTATTTATTTTTAGAGCGAAGAAAACATCAATGCATTTCTTAATGTCACTAATGTGATTGCATCTCTCGCTCGAGATCTTTCGGGTCATAATCCGACAGTCAAATTAGCAGCTATGAATTGCTGCTGCAACATCGCACTTGGAAATTCAAAAGCGTGTTTTTCGCTAGCGAAAAGCGTGGTGCCTTACTTGATCACAGAATTAGATAGTTCCAGCTATCCTATTGTGGTTCGAAATTATTTATTATTATATATTTATTGTTTGGTTGCCCATATTCACTCTTTCCCTCATTTCCCTTGATTCATCAACAAGTTTTGACAATCTTTCTGGTCATTCATATTTTATTATTTTACATTCAAAGACTTCAACTGTATGAAGTTGATCGTTTATTATCATTATTATATATTAATAACAATTTCAAAGATGTAACAAAGTACACTGTATATGAACAAGGAATTTGAATTTCACTTTTTTTATGCCTCAGGAAGCTTGTGCATGGACGATAGGAAATTTGGCAGCAGGAAGTGACAAAGCCTTTGATGTTTTACACGCACAAAATTGTGTCAAACATTTGGCGACACTAATGAGCCAATGCGATTCTGCATTATTACCTGCAATCGTGTACGCTGTTTTGCGGTGTATTTTTGCTGGTGATAAGAACCTTGAGTAAATATAAAAAATATATTTCTTGAAATATTTGAATAAACTTTAGATTCCACAAAACTTTACACATAATTTTGCGATTCACAGCACAAAATGAAAATTTTTTCAAATTATGTTCAATTTTGAGGAAAAAACAATTTTGAGAATTGTTTTTGAATTGGCAAAATTTAACTCAGTTCATTAATTGAATTACTGCATCTATTATAATGATGTGACGTTCAATCTCATTTTTTCTGAGTTATACATTTTTGAAATAATTTTTTTTCAGTGACGGAGAAATGATTGCAATCACGAAATCTGTTATTGATCGCTTGAAACCTTTCTCGGATACTGAAACTTTTTGGCTTGTGGCACTTTTATCTTCGAGACCACAATGCACAGAACTTTTACTTTCTTCCGGTTTGATACTCGTTGATCGACTCTTTCAAGTCTTGGAAGACAAAGATCATGATGTGCTTCAGGTAATAATACATTGAAATTATATTTAGATGAATGTGAGACTGCAAATAACTGAAATAATCATGAATTATAACTATAATATGGAATCATCATCAAATTTTGTGTTCATATTTTAAAATTACTGATTTGTAACATACGTTAATCATGATCTCCTACAAAAAAATAATAGAAATTTGTGAAACCACAATGGTAATTTTTATAAATGTTATTTTCAGGTTACAGCAATAATAAGAATTCTAGGAAACCTTGTTTATGAACCATCAGGAAATATCGCAGGAAAATTATTAAACAATGTTCACATTGTACACGTGTTGGAAAAATTATTGTCTCATGCATACACGCATATAAGAAAAGAAACTTTTTGGTTATTGGGTAAGAATTATGCGCTTAATTTTTAATAAAAATGAACATTTTGAAGATGCTAAATACCAAATTTATTAGGTCAAATTATTGAAACATGAACTTTTAACATAATTCTAATATAATTATACTTTGAAAATGATGAATCCTTAGAATAAAAAACAATTTCATTGATTTTGGTTATAATTTTTTCAGGTAACATGTACAATTTTGCCCAACCTCAATCGTTACCAAAAATCCGAGAAATTCTGCTTGCTATAAAAGTGCTTCAAAATTCTTCAAACTGGAGTGGATTACTGAGACTGGAAAACGCATGATGAGTACTACATAAGGTAGTGTTTTGTTGAAATATTTGTAACATTGAAAATTTGTACTTATTTCTTAAAATAGACAAATGATGACAATCAAAACGTTATTGTGTTCTTAGAATTTATATGAATATGCTTAATTAAATTTTGCAAAAAAATTAAAAAAAAAACCAAAGTTGTGGAGCTCAAATATGACAATCGAACATTTCCTGATACAAAATTTATATTCATTTGTTCATCAATGTTGAAAACTCCTAATTTAACAATTTATAAGTATTGTAAAGATAGGAAAAATTTTTGTATATAATATACGTTTCCGAAATTTAAAGTAGAAAAAATTGAATTAGAAGAACTTGTAAGACTGGGAAAATTTTCCTGTAACAACTTATACATAAAAAACTTGAAAAATTTTAATACCTATAATGAGTTCTTGAATTTAAAAGCCTTAAATTTTGAAATATTTGTTGATTGTCAATTTCGAAATTTCAAAGTTTTTACCATTCGAATTTGTATTCTACTCATTTTGTAGGATGTTTTATCATCAAAATTTTCGTATCTGTGTACAGAATTTCAATTTGAGATCATTTTGCGGATTTTCATTTTCTGCATCATCTTCAATACACTGAACTCGAAAAGCGTTAAAATACATCATCCCCACAAAGTTGGTCAGAGTATTTGGCTGACTTTTGAGACAGTCGTAAAATTCGTTAACACATGAGCAGTGAGATCTGTAAAAAATTTTGTTAGTTTTCTTCTTAGTTTATTATAAAGAGCATTGTTTATACATCGAATCAATTTATGATGTATTACTATAAATTCTCAATCATTTGATGGTTTTGAAAAAATTGAATCAAAATTCATACTAAGAAAGAAAAATTTTACGAGTGAGTTGTATTTTTATCCTAAAAATAAATGAAAATTCAAGGAAAAAAGTCAAATAAGTAAATAAAATTAAAAACTTAATGCTGTTTTTTTATGGCATTTGAATGTTACAAAAAATAACGTTGATGGGAAAAATTGCTTATCAAATTTTGACTGAAAGTTTTGAAGTTTCATTCTGTAACTTTGGAAAAATTATTTTGAAATGTGTTACTTACTTTATGTAAGGAGTTTGATTGAGTAAATTGTAACGTCTTTCACCGGGTTTTAATTGGATTGGACAGAGTCTCAAAGCCCTGCAACAACTGTTTCAATTCGTGTTACTAAACAAAAATATTCTCTAGAATAATAATTGCAAATTCATTAAATATTCTACCTGTCAACGGCACAAAATGGTCCTATATCGTAATAACTTTTTGCTTTATACGATGATAATCCACACCATTTAGTTCCTGTGTAAAAAATGTAAAATAAGTTTTAATTCTTTTTAATGCGATTTTTAAACTTTTTCTAAAATCAACTCATTCCCCTGACTTGGAAAAACAATTTCATACAATTTTAAGTTTGTGAACAAAGTTTATTACAGTGAATTTTGTTATTTACTTTAATATATTAAATCATAGTGATATTTTGATAAAAAATATGATTGTGTTATTGTAAATATGATAATTTTGTTGGCTTAGATTTCGCTGTTGTAAATAAAATTTATATTCGTTAAATAGGACATATTTATGTCACCTGGAAGAAATCCTTGGTTAATCATTGCTAAGGTCTGAGGTTTAGAAAATTCTCTTTTTATCTGATTATCTGAAATTGTAATGTTGAATCGCCCGGATTCTATGTCCTTTTTTTCACAACTTTTCAAAAACTCCACCATAGGTTCAAAGCCTGAAGCCAATGGTCTTGGAACACTTGGAAAAATTTCTAGCAATTTTTCAACTTCCTGCATATTCCTTTCATGAAACAAGAAACATTTTTGCAGATGAACATTGGAAAAGTGTTTCAATAGTCAATTTAAAAAATATCAGAATAAATTTTGAAAATTTTGATCGAAATAAAAAAAGTTACAGCTTGAAGTTGTAAGAATGTCTTTTATTTTATTTATTTTTTTGTGATACATAAAGAATTAAATTGAAAACATTAATATCGAACCGAATTATTTTACATAAAATTTGCATGTTTATTCTAACACTTACGAAATCGAAATTGCGCTGCAATTTTTGATGCGACTGTATTCATTGTAATCAGCAATGACCACTGTTTGTTCAAAAATGTAAGATCTCCTTTCGAAAATTTCAGGACCTGGATCGATAACTCTTTGTCCAGAAATTGTGTTCCGAAAATTACGTTGTGCTCGTATAATTACAAAATTGATAAATGCAAAGAAAATAAAGGACAGACTTTTTCGACACATTTTTTAAAAATGGGATTGTGATGAACACAATTTTACGAGCAGCTTTTTATTCGTATATACGAATCGGAGTAATTTGGAAAAAAACTTGTCGATTTTTTTTTGTCTTGTGTGAATGAGTTCCTGTTGTGAAATTTTGATAAATTACAATGGATTCTGGATCTTCATGAAGACGAAATCTAACTTGAGATATAAGTATTGAAAAAAAAAAACACATTATTCATTTCCGTAAATATTTAGAGAAATGGGTACATTTTAAGATATCAGTCATTGATGTAAAGTATTGTCATGAAAAAGGATATTCTTGTATTTTTTGTGAAAAATGGATTTTAACTGAATAATTAACTGATTAAGAAATGAATTCGTATTCAGGAAATAATTCAGAAAAAAATATAGATACAGTGATTTTTTTTATCCTTTGTCATTTTTGAAAAGCTCATTACCTACATTAAAGATAAAATGTAAGTTTGACATTTGCTGAAAATATACAATTGCATTAGTTGCAAAATCTACTGTTCTCATGATTTTATTGAATATTGTCATTTTCTTCTAATAAATTCCTTCATGTTTTCTTTCTTTTCATTCAGAAATTTTCGAATTTCTCAAGTTCTGAAACTAAAAATCGATATTTTTTTCTTTTTTCTTGAATTTCAGTTGTTTATTCGTAGAGAATTTTTGTAATATTGACTGAAAAGTAAATCTTACTTGATTTCCATGCGTCAATTTTTCTTCATAATTCAGTAACTTACAATTAGTCGAAAAAAGTCTGTTACGATTTTTTTTTCATTTTTTTTCAAAAAAATTTCCATGCAGTCATGATTTTCAGAGAAAATTTTTTAAATTTCGATTTTTTTTCCTCAACTCTTTTTTCAGAATAAATAAATTCAGTTAAAAAAATTTAGTATTTAAAATGTCATTCTTGCAGTTATTTCTATGCTTTATTGTCCTAAAACTTTTTAAAACTATTTCATTAGAAATGATTTAATCATAAAAGTTTTTGCTTAAGTTTATCAGTAAGGATTTAGTTTTGAAGAAAAATAAATTTTGGAGCTCAATAAATTTTCCAAATTTCCTCGATTAGCATTCATTAAACAAATTAAAATCTTTGCGACTCTAAAGTCGTCATATTGCGTGAGTGTTTTGAATGAGTTTTATACGACAAATATTTTGTTTTTAATAAATATGTATCAACGAATTTTCAAGCATCGAATCCAATCTCATCATATTAAAAAGTCATTAAAAAAACTTTAAAAGAATATATTAGCAATGAACAGAAAATGTTTCGTACGAAAAGGAGTCAAAACTTATGTAGCATAAAAAATTTCAAGTCGAGATATTTTTGATTTTTTTTACGATGACAAAGACATGTTTTAAATTAATGAAGATTAAAAATCATTGTTTTTTCGAAAGCAAATCCTTACTGACGAACTTAAACGAAAACTAATCATCTCACGAATTTATAGGATATCAAGAAAAGAAAACAGCAAAAATAGTACTTTTTGACTTCAAGAAATCGTAGTTCCAAAACTACAGATTTTGGTTAATAGAGATCAATACTGAATTTCGTTCATTCAACTAGCTTGTTATAAAAAAAATAATTTACTTTTGAAATTTGGAAATTAAATATTATTCGGTTTTTCGTAACATGGTTGCAAGAAATTTTTTTTTAAACATTTATCTAATTTTTTGTGTGCTAGAATACCATTTTAACTATAAAGAAAAAGATTCCAAAAATTCAGAAAATTTTTATATAATTTTTATTTTTTTATATACAATAATTAGATACTTAATTAAACAATTTTAGTGAAGTTCAAGCGAAAAGAAAAATTACGTGTCTCATTGATTTTTGTAGAGAGTTTAAAAAAAAATTTGCATTAAAAAAAAAGACCTAATCTAAATTGCCTGGAAGATTTGACATGAAATGACCCTTATGTTTTTTGAAATACTTGAATGCTGTAAAATATTCTCTATGTACTTCAGCGAAAAGTTGATTTATCATTAGAATCGCACAAATCTCTCGTAATAGAAAATAACCATACAGGAAACGTTTCAAAAGACAATCTCATCTCAGTAGTCACGGTGTGAATGGTTTGATAATAGGTCAATGTCTCATCTGGTAGATGTGATTAACACTTTCTATTGTTTGCAACGGAAAAAAATGATATACATCGAATGTATGATTATGACTTGCATGTGCACATTCGTGACACACATTATAATGAATTACTGCAAGACCCGCACTGAGTCATTAGTCTTGTTAAACGTTTCGCGCAGCCCTGAACGCAAGATAGCAAAAACTTAATTGTTTGCGCTAGATACACTTTTTTTTTAAGGATCTATCTTTCGAAGAATAGTAGTATTAGCCTTTCGTATAAAAATGAAGTTTTAATTTGAAATTCCGAAAGTAAAAACAAATTACAAAAGTTTTCGATTCAGTGCCAAATAAAAAAAAAGCAAGATCATAAATTTTATTTTAATAGGACTTTCAAAACGAGTAATAAAAGTGTCACGGAAGACTCAGAATTTATGGATAGAAAGTGCAACGAAATATTCGTATCCAGTTTTGTAAGCAGATTATCAGTGAAAACATGAGCAAATAATTTATTCTCCAATCGATTCACATTTTCAATTTCTTCTCTTTTCTGGTGAATGAGCCGCTCATAAATAGTTGAAAACGATTCGTTTCGCTCTGGTAAACTAGGTCGTTCCACGTAACTGATGAAAGTAAATGAGTGAATGAGAATCAGCGAAATGAAACTATTTCATTAATGAATATAACAGTCTTGTTTCGTGTTATAATGAGTAGCATTTATGATCTAAAGGTATTTTGTAAAAAAGTGGCTTTAGTATAATGAAAGTCATCAAGTAAATCGAAGTTTTCATTCGTTTTATAATTTTTATGACTAAAAAATGAGAATTTTTCATCAAATTTATATTCATTAAAGTATCGACAATTTTCAAGGAATGAGGTAAAAATGGAATTGTCAAAATGTCAGGATAATGTGTATATATAAAATCAATATTAAAATGTAAAAGGCTCCTTCAAAATTTATAAAAAAGTCTATTGTACCGAATTACAAATAATCACTGACTTACAAAAAATCCTTATCACTAACAATAAGTACATGCCAGTATCAAAAAATATACGGCTATCGTAGAATCAACATTTCCTATCACGTTATACGTTCACGCATAATCAAACATTCCAACTTGTCGAAAATACATTTCAAAAAATTGTACATGACTCTCAATTCACAATTTTTTCGTAATATTTCCATGCGATAATATCACCGTGCATGGATAATATTAGAAACGATTTTTTGTTTGAATATTTCGTTAAACTACAGCCAAACTCTAAAGGGGGGGGGGGAGCCACGAAAATTTGTGCAAATTTTGCGCAAACTTTAGAGACAGGAATTTCCCTTCCTTCCCTTTCCCTTTCCCCATTGTTGGTGTCTATTATGATGGTAAATAGTACATTACACATTTTGCAATAATTTGTTGATGATTTGTTTCGAAGATTTTGTTTGTAAATGAGACAGGAATGTTTACTCTAGTTACTTTGAAACTTTTAACAATGGAAAAAAACGAACACAATGTGCTTTGTTGCACGATCACAACATTCATTCTGCCGATACATATCAAATAAAGTTAGAAACATCCAGATTCAGACACGCGTGAGTTTAATCGCGGCATTTTCATTCATCTCACACCACGCATGAACTCGGTTCAAGTACTTTTATTTCGTCGTAAAAAAATAGAACAACGGTTTTAAAGAAGAGTTGTCTGAAGGAAAAGTAGTGTTTTGACATATTATGTACATTTTGGGGTCATTTTATTTCAAATTAATCAGGTGATTTAAGTTAGGTATTTTTTGGGGAGGGGGGGGGGGGTCTGGAAATTTTTGTATTATCTATTATCAAAATCGACGAGACACGTATTTTTTCTTTTTGCTTGAATTTCAGTTGTTTTGCCGTAGGAAATTAATTTTATTTCCACATGTTGAAATTTCTTTATTAATAAAAAATCGGCAGGAAATTGTCCGATTGTTTTAATTTTTTTTCATTATGAAGGTTAAGTTTCATCCTAACAGAAAAAAATTCATTTTTTGGAAACAATTTTCTTGCAATCGTGATTTTTCTAAAAAAATCGAAAAATATCGTAATTGTGTTAGTTTCTGATTTCTTTTCTCTTTTCAAGAATTTTATTAATTTAAAAATATTTATTGTTAATCTCTTTAAGTTTAAATTCGTTGTTTTAGAGCTACTTCTTTTTAAAGTCAAAGTACCATTTTGGGAGTTATTTTCATGCTCTCTTTTCTCGAAATTCTATAATTTTACCAAACATGATGAAAAAATTTACCAAAAATTTTTGGTAATGTTTATTTGTATGATTTACTTTTGAATAAAGAAAAATTTCAGAACTCTATGAATTTTAGAAATTTCTTTTACTATCGTAACAAAAAAATCACAAGTTCCTCGACGTAAAAGTTTATATACATTGTTAGTTTTTTTATTCCTTTTTTTATCAAAATTTGTTTCTATTGCTTATTTCTTATTTTGAAACTTTTAAAAATGTGTGGTTATATTTTGAACCATAAAAACAATATGTTTCCGAATCTTGAATAATAAAATTATCAGTATATCTATATGCTGCAGATCTACACCAGCGTAAGATTTTTAAACAAAAATAATTCTAAGTTTAGTGAAACATTATTATCCAAGAAAAATTATATTAAATAAATTTAATATAATTCTTATATGTATTATAATCTTTGAAATAAATTGTAAAATTATTGATTTTAAATACACTCCAAAAATTTATTAAGCTTTAAATTTTTTTGCCATCGTAAGTATATCTTTACTGATGAATTTGAGCAAAAATTTTAGAATGAAGACATTTATGGTGAAACTATAGAACTTTAAGAAAATAAAATCAGTCACGAAACAACGAATCTTGGGTAACAGCAAATAATATTGAAAATGTTGAACATTGCTTATTTTAACTTCTTTGTTAAAAATAAAGAAAAAATACTGATGAAATTTCGACATTTTTTGTTAAAAATTGTTTAGATTAAAGTATGAAAATCACGATCGCAAGTAAATTTTTGTCAAAAAATGAATTTAAGAAATTTTTCTGTTAGAATGAAGTTTTACCTGAATTATGATATAAAAATTATAACATTTGAATAATCTTCGGCCGAGTTATTAAATTGTAAATAAAAATTAAAAAGTGGCAATAAGGAAAAACCAATTTTTCAGCTTACTTCAAAAATTCCCTATAATGAAACAGCTGAAATTCAAGCTAAAAGAAAAAACACGTATCCTATTGATTTTCATAGAAATGCTACAAAAAAATTCCCAAGCAGGAAAAAACAACCTGAAATACCTTGGTGATTTGAGATGAAATGACCCTTATGATCGAAAGTTATTTACGCACGAAACGTTTCCTAATAAAGACACAAAATTCAGCAAAAATATCCCAATTTTTTATCTATAAAATTACTCCAATCCTCATCCTATCAAGAAACATTATTTAATTAATTTTTTTCATAATCTATACAAAACAATCAAAAAATTGTCCTCTGGAAGATTTTTCGGATCTGTTCTAACGGTGAAAATTTGCTCCGAGCTTTTGATGGAAACAAAAATTATTTCTGGTATAAACTGTTAAGACCAAGTTCAGTTTTTTTGTGCCTCATACATGATAACGTCAATATCTCAAAATTCTCGTTTCGCATCCGTAAACTGAAATTTCGGGGCTTTCGAGACTCTGTCGCTTATGGGAACATCCTCGATGCAGGGAACTTTGATAACGTTGAAGTAAATTTTGCCCATGGCATCCGCGACTTTGTGATTTTGGCCCTTAAGGCAGCGATAAAAAATCTCGTCACAGTCACAGTGAGATCTGCAAGAGAAAGTCGTGTAAAGTCGTTGAAGAGCTCGACTTTCGAAGAATGTGTAGATCGTGTTATGGGAGCAAATTTGCCAGAAAACAATCGTTTGTTGAAGAATTTTTTTTGTTATTTTATTGAATCTTGATGAATCAGAAAGTTATGTGAAGATCTTAATATTTTTACCCTCCATCTTATGTGCATAATTTTATGAGCTCTTGGATGATCCAAAAAGTCAACTAACAGATAAAAGTTGGTTATTGAGTATTTATTTTATTGTTTAATTATCTAGCTTTCGAGCATAGAAATTTTTTTTCTTTCTCTCAAGAGTTTTTTCTCAAAATCATAAGGATAGAAAATTTTTTTGCCATTTTAAATGTTACATACTATATTTGTCCATTTCTTTCATGAAGTTTATAATTTTAATTAAGAAAAAAAATAATGATTTGGATAAATTTTTATCAAATTTGTGAAGTTGAGAGTTGTTTATTTGTTTGAGATTCCCACAAACAGGTTAAATAGCATGAAAGTCGTGTAAAAATACAAAATTCTATATTCAATGAGATTGAAAATGAAGTAGAAAAAATAAAAAGTTGTCTTAAACTTTGAAGGATTCTGTATTTTCTAGTATTTTAGAAGATTATATTACAAAAATTGTTTGCACCATGGAAAAAAATAAATTTCTCACGAGGGTGTAAGTTATTTTTTCCCTAGATGCGGAATGTACTATTTGCTCTAAAAACATCAGTTTTCAAAATCAGTTAATACTCCGCAATATTTGAATAAATTTCTTTTTTCAACGAACTAACGTTTCTTAAAATACGTTCCTCTTTTTAATAAGACTTACTTGCTATAGAAAGATACGTTCGCAAGGCCGTATCGCTTTCTGTTCCCTCGAACTTTAATTGGGCACAAATCGTGCGTACGGCAGCATCTTGAAAGAGAAAAAAAAATTATAATAATGTATGATCATGATTTCGAAATATATTTGCAATAATTTGGGCATCAGTTCAAAAATCTGGAAATTCAATGTATTGTGAGCCTGTTCAGATGCAATGGATTTTAGCTGGATACAAGCTTACACTGTGACGTATATATGAAGACGTATATGCAAAAACTCACACTCTTAATTAAAAAATATATGAATGAGTTATACATGTCATTTGTATAAATAACTGGGAAAAATAATGGGAATCGAAACGAAAAATATCGATATCAGCTAATCCGATATATTGGAATTCCGATATTCAATATAGATATATTGGAAAGAAAATATCGATATGCCGGTGTATCGCATAGATTTTTATTGGGTGTTCAGAAATATTTTGTTCATAGATTTATAATACTTTTAGTATTTTTTTCAGTTTTCTGGTATTTCCATAGATTTCTAGACGGATGTATAGAATTTGATCCAGTAGGACTCCAAGTTTTACAATTTTTTAGTAATTTATAGATTCTTGAGAAAACCATAACTGTCAGGATTTACGATATTTTACGAATTTTTCATGTTTTTTTATTATTCATGAAATTTAGTAGGATTCTGTCTATTTCCATTGATCACTAGTATTTTTAAGGATTGTTATATAGATTTCTCTAATTTTGTGCTTTAGAATCCAAAGTCTATTTAATTTTTCGTCTTCCAATGGATTTCTCGGATAATATAGACTTATACTTCCAATATTCATCGATTCATATTACATAGATTTATACTTTCAGGATTTTTCGTATTTCTTCAATATTTTCAAGATTTAAAAATTTTTTCGGCATCAGAATGAATCTTAACATAGATTTTTAGAATTCAATACTCTAATTATTGGTGTTTTCTGGATTTTCAGTATTTCATATATTTCTGTTTTTTTTTTTTTTTTTTTTTTTTTTTTTATGTTTTTTGGTATTAAAAAAATGTAGTATCTTCTAGTTTCTTTTATTTTATGTCTTCCCAGATTTCTAGAATGCGATTTCCTAGAATTCAAGAAATATTTTAATTATTTCGATAAGTTTTCCATAAAACATGATAGATTCAAAGTACTTTGGTATGTCGCGTATTTTTTTAGGAATTATTCAATTCGATAGATTTCCTGGTATTTTTATTCATTTCTATAGAGATTTCAAAAATTCGACACTATCGGAATCAAAATTTTATTTATTTTTAGATAATTCATAGATTTTTCAAAAATATAATCAGCATTTAGGAATACCTAAAAAAAATTCTCATACATTTCGTTGTTTTTTATATTAGTTTCGTGATATTTTTTCAAAGTCTGGAGGTTTTTTGGTAATTTTCTTACACGTTTCTGTTATATATGTCTGAAATTAGAAGCTCTGGAAATCAAAGTTTTTTTAATTTTTAGAATTTTTATAGGTTTTTTGATCACTTTCATCAGCATTTACAAGTATCTTTTGAATTTCTAGTATTTAAAGTATTTTTTGTCATAACTGAATTTCTCAAAATTTTTCAGTTATTTTATTGAACCCTGCATAAATTTTGAGAATTGTATGCTCTTGTATCCAAAATTTCATAGATTTCGAGTATTTACAATAATTATTCGTTTATAGAACAGTAATTTTATAGATTCCCATTACTTTAAAGATTTTTTGATGTATCGTTTCAAACACTTTTTAGAAAATAAATTTATAATATTGACTCCTAATTTCATTTATTTTCTATTTATAAAGAAAAGCACGAGGATTTCGTTAATAAAGATTAACACATTTTGAATATTCCTCCAATTATATTTTTGAAACTGACAGCCAGCTCCACAGACAGTCACGTGGCCATGTTACTAAAACTTAGAATATTTGTATGAAAAGAATGAAATTGGTGTTCGAGGAAATCACTGACATGAATGCTAAATTTTGGAGTTAATTCAAAGAAAAAGTCAAAATGAAAATTTTCGTCTTAATTTTTTTTCAAAGCTTGCAATATCATTTAATATCGCCACGAAAATATCTGTTCAATAATATAATCATTTGAATTATGCATTGATGCAAAAACTCTGATATATCTGATATATTGATAAGTATCGCACGTTCCTAAAGATTAGTATATTATAAGGTTAATTAATACTGGCCATTACAAACTAACGTTCAACTTGGAATCGTCAATGTTTGGCTATTGTTGCTTACCTATCGACGCCTGTGATTCGGCCCAAGTCGAAATAATTCTTCGCCAGGTCACCGATACCGCACCATTTCGTCCCTGAAACAAATTATGCGAATCGCTCGTATTTTCGTATGCAAAGCACATTTCGCGTTCGATTGCTTGGTCCTACCTGGAAGAATGCCCGAGAATATCGTGTAGTAGGAACGTTCCTCCAAGTTGTTAATCGCGTCGCTCATCGAACTCGCCGTTTCATTCCTTCTGTTACCGTCAATAAAATCGCAAAGTTCCATCAATGTTATCATGTCTGCAAAAGTTTTTCTCTGCGGCTGTGCGATCGATGATAAATTTTTCAGGACCCTTATCGTTTCCTTACGCTCACTGCCGAACAATTTATACTGTTGTTATTTTACTTTATTTCATTTTTTTCATCTATATACACTCAAACCTCACGTTAACGGGTGACTTACGTTAACGAGCGCTCGAAACTTTCATTAACGAGCGCATCCTCTCTGTCATTTTGCTCCCACCACTGAAGTGCATGTGCTCACCGGAGTAGCATGTTAGCCAGGGATGTGAGGCGGTAAATTTACTAGTAAATTTACCGGTAAATTACTGGTCATGACCGTCAATTACGACAAGAAAGTTTTGGTCAATTTGGACCGTCAGTTACCTTACCGGTCAGAATTATTATGATGGTCAAAATTATTACATACTCAAAGATGACTTAAAAAAATGTCCATCTCCCTTTGTTATTACATCTTTCTTTTTGCGTCGAATTTTTATGAAAAAATATAAACAAATCATACAATTCCAACCTTTTTATTTGAAATGGATCATTTATAAAGAAACAAACGAATCACTTCATAAAAGTGTGTTGTTGATTAGATATTTTCCTTCAGTACCTTTATTTTCAGAAAAAATTCTATTAAATGTATTTCACGTCAGTTTAATACACTAATTTTGAGACAAGAGTATTATACTTTTCATTGTTAGGCATTGTTATCATTGTGGAACAGTTTCGACTATTGCACTTTTTTTTATCGGAATTCTTTTTTTATTTTACTATATTTATGGCAAATATTGGCAAATTTTCTCAAGTTTTGTTATAAATATAGCAGAATATAAAACAAATTTCATCAAAAAGTGCAATGTTTCAGACTGAATCACAATCGCAAAATTTTATAGTAAAAAGTACAATATTTTTTTCTCAGGGTATGTTTATGTATAATTTTGAAAGGCACTTAATCGGAAATACAAGAATTGTAAAACATTCATCATTATTGCCGATGCATTAATTTCCAAACATGAGTATAAAGTTTTTGTTTTCGATTTGTCGTTGATGACAACATATACAGGGTGTCCCAAAGTCAGCAGATCATCCGAAAATCATCAATTTCTTATAGAAACTTTTTCCTTTGCAATGTTTGAAAATTCGCAATACTTGAGCAGTTATTGATAATTCCATTTCATCTACTAACTTTTGGTGAGGCGAGGCTTTTCATAGAAGAAACTCCTCGTCTTTCTTAGCTTACTCTCATGGGAATACTGGGATCACTGAGGTGTATATAATGGAATGTCGGTTAATGGCTTTTCTTATCTCTATTACAAAAAAAAATTAGAAAATACTATATTTTAAATGTGATAATTAGACAAAAGACCATTATAACTAAAACATAGGTGAGTCAGAGTAAAAATTCTTTTTCAAGATAAGAGACATCATTATTCTGCATTCTATCAAACACTTCAATTACCCCCACTTTTCTATTAGAGTAAGCTTAGAAAGAAAAGAGGTGAAACGATAAGGGGCTTCAATCAAAAGCTCCGCCTTTCCGAATGGTAAGTAGACGAAACTTATTATTAATAACCCTTCGAATTTTGCGATTTTTCGAAAATTGTAAAGGAAAAAGTGTCTCAGAATTTCATGAAGCATCGATGGTTTTCTGATGATTCGCCGACTTTGGACACCCTGTATATTGTCCAGCAAACTCCGTAGTTCAGTGACACTTATGAGTTATTTCTGAAAAAATAGAAAAGCCATTTATGAAATGTGAAATAATGGTCATTTTCACCTGGAATTGCTGGAAATCGTTTGGTCAGTTACGTTAAGTCACATTTTTTCATCGAAGTTCGGTCATGATCGGTAATTGCTGACCAGAAACGAGCTCTGACGGTGAATTATAGTTAGAGAGTTGTTAAATTTGACCGTAAATGACAGTAAATGACTTTCAGAAATTACCATGACCCGACCAATTTTATTTTTGACCGGTAAACTCACATCCCTGATGCTAGCTAATGAGAAGGCTCACGATTCTTCTGGGCCAAGATAATTGGCGCATTCCATTGGTCTGCATAAGGACCACTTGAGTGGTGGGGTTTACCCTGATAGCTCGTTAACGCAAGGGCGCGTTCATTTTCCAGCTCGTTAACGTATGGTTTGAGTGCACCAGTTTCCTTTTATTGAATTACATCTTATCTTCAAATAAGTTGGAAAAAAATGTCCTGTTTTTTGGAAAATAGTTGAAATGTTTCAGAAATGAGTACTAATACTCATTGTTTCAAGCTAGAATTTCAGGGGCGATGAAAAGCGATTTTTTCGAGTAAGCATTTCATTGCCATATTTTTTCGAAATTCGCATGTAAATGTTTTGGAACTTCTACTGAAAATCTAAAACGGTTGATAATAATTAAAAATTACGAAATACCTTCATAAGTTGGACGGATTTTCATATAATTGAAAAAGGTTGCCGATTACTGTTAAAAATTTTGAAAATTCGTAGTTTGAGCAAATGTCCATAAGTTTTGTGAGGTGTGTTGTTCACAGTATTTTTCCGAAATATACATGAGAGTGTATTTATTCTTTTTTTATAATTATTCGAAAAATTGAAAAGTATTCCGAAATAACGGATAATCGAGATAAGTTGAAAAAATTGTGAAAAAATTTGGAAATTTCCGAATAGTTTGAATTATTATTTTTTAAATTCCAAAAGATAAAAACATTGACAATTTGAGAGATTGTCAGCAATTTTGAAAAATTCGAAAATATTGGAGAATTTCACTTCATTTTCATTAATTTTGTTGATTTTGTTCATTACTCTACTTCTCCGGAGTATATGCAACAATTTTTTTTTATTTTTTGATAAAAATCTAAAAAACTCGAAAACTATTGGAAAATTACGAAAAAACTGAATTTGTTAGACATCTTTTTTTATTTGGGGAGTTTTTAACAGTTAAAATTGTTTCAAATTTTTTAAATTTTGAAAAATTGAAAAACTTTAAATATTTTAAAGATAGTTAACAATTTTTAAAAATTTCTGGAAATTTACTGTATTTCATAAAATGTTCAAAAATGTACCTTGTGCTAATTTGGACAAATATTGAAGAAAGGAAAGTTTTAAGCAGTTTTTATTATGTTAAAAAGGTGAAAAATTGTAAAATATTTAAAAAGCATTAAAAACTATAATGATTGTCGATAATTCTGTGTAATCCGGGAAATTTCAAAAATTTTAGAAAATGTATATAGCCTTCGTGGACTTGATTATCAAAATTTTCAAAATATGCATTTAAATGCTTTCTTTCATTTATTTATTATTAAAAATCTTAAACACTTGACGAATGATAAAGAATTACGAAAAATTCTAATGAATTGGAAAAGTTTTTGAAGTAAAACTTCTTAGGCGGCATTATCACTATTCAGGAATGTAATTTATTCGGAAATGTAATTTATTCTAGAATGTAATTTATGCAGGGAGTATTTTTGGCGATTTTACAATGTAAGATGTAAGAGTGTAATATTTTCGTTTTGAAGGAGTAATTTTAAGATTTTGTAAGTCTGTAATACTGTAAGCGTGTAATGTTAGATCGGAATAGTTGGAGGTCGATGATATTCGTGTTTCGAGTGTAAGGAGTAATTTTAAGATTTCGTAAGTCCGTAACATTGTAAGAGTGTAAGAATGCCATTGGTAGATTCGACTAAAAATTAGGAATAAAATAATTTTTCAACTGATTTACAGTTTAATAACGAGAATATTACTACACAGATAAATTGAGGGATCTGTAAGAACTAAACAAAATTAGGGGAATAAAAATCTATACATCGGAACCTTGAAAAAAGCAGCATGAGAAGTTTTACTTCTAACGCGTGTTGATTTAATGCGCTCCAATTTTTAAAAACGTCTAAAGTTTTTAAAAGTTTCTATTGTGTTTGAAACTTTGCGAATATCGAAAAGATAAATAAAATTATCAGTTCTGGAGATTGCTACAACAATTTTAAAAAAATCAGAAAATTTGTAGAATTCTAGAAAATTTTCCTTAATTTTGTAAATGATGCTCACTCTTACATTTTTTTGAAATATGCATAATTTTTTTTTTTCTTTTTTCGATAAAATTTAAAAAACTTAAAAAAAAATTTTCGAAAAATCCTAATGAATTAAGCGAATGAAATCTAGAAGGCTTTAAATAGTGTGTGTTATGTCAGAAGTTTCAAAATTTTCGGAAATTATTAAACATTGGAAATCTCCAAATGTTCCATATCTCTACAAAACTGTTGAAATTTATTGAGTTTCATAAAATGTTCATAAATATTGATGATTATGTTAATTATTATGATTCCCTGGAATACTCATAACAATAGGTTTTTTTTTTTTAATTCTAATCAGAAATCTCATTAAGACATTTCACATTTGATTTTTTTTATACAAATATTGTTGGTAATGCATAGTTCATAATAATTTATAAAATTGATACCGAAAAATTCTAATTTAAGAGCACATCTAAGCGAACATTAATTATCCAATACGAAATAAACATCGTAATAAAATGATTCGGATACCGAAAAAAATTCTGGATAAAAAACGCAAGAACTTATGGCAATACATTATAATATGAAGAAAAAAAATACTTGAAGTGGTGTCATGCATTTAAGCATTCTAGCTTTGGTCAGAGAGTATAAATTCATATACATCATCAATTTGATGGTATCATGTTCGTGATGTTACATTTATTTAACGACACGTACTGAAATACTTCAATTGTGACTCAAACGTTTCTCGTTGTAGCAGACATCATCAAATTTTATGACTTCTATTGTTCAACAAATTCAGTAGTAATGATTCTTGTTAAAGAAAAATAACGCAAATAACAATTCATTTAAGCATTTCTTTTAATCACAGAATTTTTCACTATAAAAACATTTTTTAAATAAAATTTATAATAACTGTAGCAGGGACAGAGGAAAGCCGTTTTTCCGGATAATTAATTAGGTCTTAACAGCGGGAAAAGGGATTCATTATTATCATATTTTTTCGAAGTATGAATTTTCTTTGATTATATATTTGAACGAAATTTGAGAAAGTTGAAAAATATGTAAAAATTACGGAAAATCTTAAGTAGGTTGAAAAAATATATATTATATTTGAAAAGTTTTTTAATTGGATAATTTTTATTATGTATGTTTCAAATTTTGGGTAATTTATTGTATCAAAAAAAAAAAAAAAAAAAAAAAACATTAAATATTTCAAAGAATATCAATAACTATATAAAATAAAAAAGATTTGTTCATTTCCAGAAAATCTAGAAAGTTTAGAAAGTTTTGAATAATTATTAATACGTTTAGTATTTTCAAAACTTTGCGAAATCAGAAGAGTTTGAAGATAAAAATAATTGTCGATTCGAAAAATTATAATTATGTCTTTATCATCATAATTATTTGAAACATACATGATATTTTTGCATTTTTAATTCAAAATTCAAAAAACCTTATAAGTATGATAAAATTACGCAACAAATGATTTTGACAAATTTTTATGTAACTTGAAAGATTTTACTAGTTCGTGTAATCTCTGAAATTCGTAAAATTTTGTAAAATCTAAAAACGTGGAGAATTTGGGAGATTGTCCATATGTAATTTTAAAAAACTCATAAACTTCGTGCGAATCAAAGAAAACGTTTGTAAATTTTATAGGTTGTAGAACATTTTGAAAATTTTATAAAACCACCTTAACCGAGTAGTATTCTCAAAATTTTTTATATTCGAAAAATATTGTATATAATGGAGAAAGCCGATAGCTATAAAAACATAGATAAAAATCTTGAACTCAAAAAAATATTGAAATATTTCGTTAATTGTGACAAGTTTTAACGATTTGGTAAAACTTGAACGTGTAAAATGCTCATACTCAGAAAACATTTTTTATTCTGCTGCATATGACGTAAGAAACAAAGGATAATGATTTCTCTGTTTCTGATTTTTTAATTATTAAAACATTTAATTAATCACAACTAGTTTTGTTCTGGTTATAATAATTAAAATGATTTATTCGGTTGAAATATCGTTTCTTTTTTTTCTGTGCTTCTTTTGAAGGTTACATCATTTTCATTTTTTATTCGACGACCCGCAGAATTTAGCACAGTGTCATTGAAAACTATTCTTTCCGAAATTACCGAAAAAAGAGTATTATTCTTCAAACAACGAAAAAGTGTTGTCGGAGAATACTATACAGAAAAAAAATACAATAAAAATAGAAATTTTTTTACAATACTCATGAAAATATCAAAATTACGCAATTCCTGTCAGTTTCGAATGAAAAACTGCAAATATTTGTCATCATCTAAAAATTGTAAGAAGCTTCCTGAATTTTCGTAAAGTTTTTCAGCAATTCCTTTTAGTTATATGAAGGATGCAATTATTTCAAAGATTACCGAGAAAGTAATGAAAATGTATGTTTCTTAGGTAAAACAAAAACAATAGAACGTTTTTTTGAATATTCGTGAATATTTCAAAATTTAGAAATTCCTCTTAATTTTGAACAAAGAAATACAAATATTTCTCAATATCCGAAAATTGTAAAAAAACACCCTGAACTCTCGTAAAACTGTTCAGCGATTCTTTTTAGTGATGAAGTATGAAATACGTCATGATTCAAAACCATGTTCTCAATTATTTTGCAGATTAGTCAGAAAGCGGCGGAAATGTCTATTTCCCAGAAAATACAAAAATAATAGAATCCGTTTTTGAAATATTCAGAAAATATTGAAATTACGGAATTCCTACCAATTTAGAATAAAAAACTTCAAATACTTGTCATCATTTAAAAATTGTGAAAAATTCCCTGAATTCTCGTAAAGTTTTCCAGCAATTCTTTTCGTTTATGATTGCGATGGCATCATTGAACTGAAAACGTTTTTCAGAGAAAACAAAAATAATACAACCTTTTTTAAAATCATTGTGAATTTATCAAAATTACGAAATTCTTCTTAGTTTAGAATGAAAAACTGCAGATACTTTGATCTGAATATTGAAAAAAACAAAACTCATTGAACTCTCGTAGAGTTTTTCAGAAACTCTTTTGATTTTTATAGGATAAAATGCGTCATTATAAAAAATCAACGTTCTCAATTATTTTTAAGATTATTAAAAAATAAGTACTGAAAACTTCTACTCCTCAGAAAATACGAAAAAAAGTTGAACTCATTTTAAAATATTCATTCAAATATCAAAATTACGACATTTTCCTCAATCTTGAATAATGAATTGCAAACACTCATCCAAAAATTGTTAAAAAAAACTCCCCAAATTGTCATAACACTTTTCAGAAGTTCTTTTTGGTTTTTAGGGGCTATATACATTTTTGGGCCAAAAAATTGATGATAGTTTGAATTTTTTATAAAGGTATGTAGCAATAGTTTTATTGCATGATAACTATAATTTTTTAATATTACATTGTCCACTTCAAAAAACAAACATTGATAAATAAACAAATATCCATAGTTTCCGGAGTTATAGACTTTTCACGAAACAATTTTTTTTTTTTTTTTTCGGAGGCTTGCGGTGACAGTGATACAAGTTCAGGAAGTCAACTGAAATCGTAAAACCAAAAAATTTCGTGATCGTAGGAACATACCTTGTTCTTGAACGATTAATAAAATAAATGTTTTGTTTTTTCTGTATGCGAGGACATTTTCCTCAAGAATCCAATTTTTGGGTTTTGAAAATATCATTAAAAAATTGTTTTCTGCAAAATAAAAATTTGCTTAAGAAAGGGATCGTTCAAGAACTAGAAATATTCCTTGGATTGATGAAAAATTTTTGATTTTATGATGAGAAATTGGTTCGGGAAAAGGGCCATAACTCTTCCAATTGTGGATATTTTTTTATGAAGTATGCTTTTTTTTTTAACTGGACAATGCACTATTGAGAAATTAAAACTTTCATGTAATAAAATTATTGCTACATACCTTAAAAGGTAATCCAAACCATCTTCAATTTTTCAGCATAAAAAGGTACTTAAGCAGTGTTCTTAATTCTTTTGAAGATTATTCGATTCAATCACTTTCTAGAAATTACTTACTAAGACTCGATCACGTTGCAATTTTTCACTTTTGCGCTTTCGTCCAAGTCCACCACAGCCACAGCTTGTTCGAAAAAGTGCACTTCCCGTTTCCAGATCTCGGGGCCCTGCTCCAGGATCTCCTTGATTTCCGGGGTGGCCCTTTGGGCCCCGAAGGGCCACGACTCGCTCACGCCGCAGAGCGCGATCAAAACGTGCAAAAACGCAAAGACGGGCCTCATCTCGCGAGGACTCGCCGGCTATTCGCGCGCGACTGCGCTTTTTCCTCCGGGAGGCTCGCTCTCGGGCCCCCTAGTTTCCGCTTGTTTCTGCGACGCCAAAGTTCAAGTTTCAAGAGCGACCGTCTTTTTTGCACTTTTCCCTTTTCTCGCGCGTACGATGTATGAGAAAACATCGTGCAATGAGAAAGCTTTGTCTAGCCTCAAAAGCATTCAAACACTGAGAAAAGAATACTGCACCTATTTCAGAATTCTTGACGTTCTGTATACTAAATTAGAGACCTCGTAAAAACGAGACTTCAGAGTTTCGTTTCCCTTATTACTGACTGGGTCGCCGAACCATGGCAACCTGCTTGAATATCAGGAAAAATTTTGAATGTAAAATACATTTTCATTTGGTGTAGGAAGAACAGAAAATTTACCGTGAAATGGTTCTTCAATCAAGGAAATGTTACTAATTCCTGGCTGAGTTTAGATTTTGACTGTACATTGGGTCAAAATAAAGAGGTGAGAAAAAAAATTGGTCGGTCGTAGTAATTTCTGCCGGTCATTAGCTGTTATTAACGGTCAAATTTAAAAACTCTTTAACTATAATTCACCGTCAGAGCTCGTTTCTGGTCAGTAATTACCGGTCATGACCGAAATTTGATGAAAAAATGTGACTTAACGTAACTGACTAAACGATTTCCAGCAATTTCAGGTGAAAATAACCAATCTTGTTATTTCACATTTCATAAATGACTTTTCCATTTTTCTAGAAAAAAACTGATGAGAATCACTGTACTACTGCATTTGGTGAACAATATATAGGGTGTCCCAAAGTCGGCGGATCATCAGAAAACCATCGATGCCCCATGAAATTTCAAGACACTTTTTCCTTTACAATTTTTTAAAATTCGCAAAATTTAAATAGTTATTAGTAACTCAGTTTCGTTCAATCACTATTCAGCGAAGTACGGCTTGTAATTGAAGTCCTTTCTCCTTTCACCTCTTCTCTTTCTAAGCTTACTCTTATAGAAATTTAGGGTAATTGAAGTGTGTGATGTAATGTAGATTAATGATGTCTCTTATCTTGAAAGACAATTTTTACTCTGACTCGCCTTTGTGTTAGCTATAATAGTCTTTCGTCTAACTGTCACATTTACAATACAGTGTTTTCTAATTTTTTTTAAATAGATGAGATAAGAGACAAAAAAAGTACAATAGTCGAAACTGATTCACACCTACAATGCCTAACAGTGTAAAATACAAAACTCTTGTCTTAAAATCTGTGTAGGAAACTGACGTGGAATACATAAAATAGAAATTTTTCCGAAAATAAAGATACCGTAGGAAAATACCTTATCAACAACACACTTTTATGAAGTAATTTGTTTATTTCTTCATGCATGACTCTTATCAAATGGATGAGAAATATTTGTGTTTCTTTATTCAAAATTAGGAGGAAGTTCGTAGTTTTGAAATATTCACTTATATTCAAAAAAACCTTGTATCGTTTTTGTTTTTTCTGAGAAATAGACGTTTTTAGTACTTACTTTTTTTACCAATTTTTCAAAGAATTGAGAACATCGTTTTCTAATCATGATGCAATTCCATCCTTCGTATAACTGAAAGGAATTGCTGAAAAACTTTACGAGAATTTAGGGAGCTTCCCTGTCAGGCAGAGGACAATACTCACGCAATAGACAATAGTCATAAAATAGTCAGATAGATGTCAGAATACATTCCTGGCATCTATCTGACTATTTAATGACTATTTTCTATTGCGTGAGTATTGTCCCCTGCCTGACAAGGTTCTTACAATTTTTGGATGATGACAAATATTTGCAGTTTTTCATTCAAAACTGACAGAAATTGCGCAGTTTTGATATTTCCACGAATATTTTTAAAAATTTTCTATTTTTTTTTGTATTTTTTTAAAAATAGACGTTTTTAGTACTAAAACTTGAAAAAACAATTTTCAAATTTTAAAAAGCCACATAACCCCAACTGAAAACTCTTGTGAGCCAAGAAGTGAGAATAGCTAAAAATAAAAAAAAATAATAATAAATAGTTCTAACTTATTGAATAATCTTTGAGAAAATTGAATACCTTGTTTTTTTATCATGTTGCAATTGGATCTTCCATAAATAAAAAGAATTGCTGAAAAACTTAACGATAATTTAAGGAGTTTTTTTTTAATTTTGGGGTATCGAGAAATATTTGTATTTCTTTATTAAAAATTGAGAGGAATTTTTTAACTTTGAAATAGCGCTCGTACTTTCAATCGTTAATATTTTCGTAATTTTTGAGTTTTCACAGATATGGCAAAGGAAACATCGTCTCAGAATTTCACGAGGAATCTAAATTATTCTTTTTCTCGGGTTCTATCGAATCAATTTGTATCTATTTACTCAATATAAATTTGAATCCCTCTATTCACGACTAATGACATCTTCCAAATTGGCCAAGCAAAAATAATCTAGATATCCTTGAGCAATACGTAAGAAAAAATATTTTAATAAATGTCTTTTTCTTGTTTATAACAATATCTTCACAATCTTGACTGTTTCAAATTATTTACTAGAAATTTTTATTCTAAATTCAAGTTAGTTTTGTATAGCCTAGTTGATATGATACTTTATATAAAAAAGTTGGGAGCTGTTATCGTATTTTTTTCTCAGTGTGTATGGATTTTTTGCTTTATGATGAAAAGTCCTAAAAAAGGAAAAAAACCCGTACTCTGGTAGATTTGCACGATGCTCTCGTGATGTGCAAAACGCGCGAGTTCCACTTTTGCAAGGAAAGTGGAACGCCAAGTAAAAGCTTGCCCGGTCACGGGAACGTTGATCTAGCGGCGAAAAAAAAGTGAATCTGGTTCTTAAGTGAGGTACTTAATTCCAAATTGGAGAAGTGAGGATCGGCGAAGGGAGGGGGGATGGCCATGAAGTTTTAAGAGTGTTTTGCGATTATAGTCGAATTCTCTCATATCAGCTAAGTTGTTTTCAAGGTAGCTGTTTTCGGAAAAATCTTTGGATTCGATAATGATTTGTTTTATCTAATGGTTTCAAAGAACGCTTGTCATTTACATTCCGTTCATTTTTTGCTTTTCGATCGGACTAATTTTTTTGTTTCCAGATAACAATCATGTATGTACGTAACAGCATGCTTAAAATATTGAGAATCTTATTTGACCATCATCATGAATTTTCAATTTTTATAAAGTCGTCTAGATATTTATTCTTCGAAAAATTGTTAACTTTGTAACAACTGAGGCGACTGGAACTATTTTTTCGGGTCATTATCAACATTTTTTTCATTTTATTATTATTATTATATGAAAAACTTAAAAAGTTTTAAAAATCTACGATTAATATTATTGATCTGTGTTAATTTTTACGAAATTCGAAAAGTTTTGAATATTTTTCATTATTTGAAATTTCGGAAAAAATAGAGAAATTGAAATTTCGTGGATTGTTGATCTGAAATTCCAAAAATATTAATTTCTGGGAGAGTTCATAAATTTCATAAATTTTTTTCTTTTTTATAATTTTATTTAATTTTTTGTTTCAATTTACTTCATACAAATCTGAAAAACATTTAAAGTATCAAAAAAGCACGAAAAGTACAGAGTAATGGGACAAATTTTGCTAGAATTTAGAATGTCTTAAACAGTTTGTAATCTTTGAAATTTCGTAATATTGACAAACATGAACAACATGTTTAGGGTTGTCACTAATGTATTCAAATTCGAAAAATTCAAAGAATTTTAGAAAAAGTCTATAAAATTTTTAGTAATTTGTTTATTATCATACTCTTGGAAAGATGCAAGTTAGTGTTTTTTTTTTTTTTCATAAAAGTCTTTCAAACTTTGAAAGTAACTTAAAATGAAAAGTCTTGATAAGTTGGACATATTTTCATTAGATCTGGGGACTTCTTTTTATTTTTGGGAAGTTACGGAAGTTCTAAAATATACGAAAAATTTGTAGGATTTCAGACCATGTTTATAGGCTTCGTAGATTTTCCGTTTTCGTATTCCTTCAAAATATATATTATTATTATTATTTTTACTATTATTTTGATTTTTTTCGGTTGTTAATGAAAAACTTGAAAATCATTGAAAAATCATGGAAAATTTTAATGGTTTAAACAATATTTTTACAAAATTAGGAATGTTTTTAATAATTTGTATTATGTTTGGATTCCGACCATTTCGAAATATTTAAAAACATTGAAAATTTTGTAATTTGCAATTATTCTGTAATATTTGACAATTAGCAGAATTGAAAAAAGTGTTCGTAAAGTTTGTAGATTATATTCATTATGTCAATAATTCTATAACCATCGATAAATTTGTAGAATTTCGGATAATGTTCATAAATTTTAAAAATTCTAATAATAACCATATTTTTTAAAAATATATACGATAGTTCTTTTATTTTTTTCTGAAAAATCTGACTAACTAAAAAGTTACGAGAAAATCACGAAAAACCTTGATGAGTTTGACAAATTTGTATAACATTTGGAAAATTTCAAATATTTTGTACTACGTTTGAAATTTTTAAAGTTTCGAAAAATCGGAAACCATTCCAAATTCCAAACATTGCCAATAATGTTTTCAAATTGTATAAATTTTTTAAAGTGTTAAGAAATAATAAAAAAATCGGTAGATTTTGGAAAACTTCGAAAATTCTTTACAATTACAAAAATCGTGTTTAATCCTTAAATTAAAAAAAAAAAATGTTTTTTCACAAGGAGATGATCGATAATTTTTAAAATTTGAATAAAAATCTCAAATTTTGAAAAACGTTGATGAATTTTGAAAATTGAAAGACTGCGTGACAGTCATACTATAAATCAGTAACGAAGTCAATGAGTACGAATATTCTCAATAAATTTTTGAGGATTTAGAACGTTTTTCAGAAGGAAATTTTAAAGAATATCATAAAATATAGAGTTCATCCAAAAAAAGTGGAGAAGTTTCGAAAATAATGACATCACAAGTGGCTTTTTCTGAAACGTTAATTATGTAGGTATTTTAAAATTTTTTCTGTTTCTTCAACGCTTGTCTTGCGAGAACAAAATCATTTGGTGGAATGATATAACATGGCTTCATTTTGAGTTGTGCAAGATACAAGGTATTGAGTTATCTGGGGTCCAAATGATATAGAATCATGTTTTGGAAATAAGCTGTCTCATCTTTTGTGACATAACTTAAGGTGAATTTCTGAGCTGGAGGTGAAGACTTCCTTAATTCTGTGTTCAAAGATCTGCATACACAAACACTTTTTTTTTGCAGTTAACTGTTTTTTTTCTCGTTTTGTTACCATCAGTGCACCACACTTTTTTTTGCTTTGAACTTACTTCTGTTCTCGTTTATTTATAAAATTATTTCTTTACATGGTAAAATGATTTTATGGAGTTTGTGTATTAGCTATATCCAAAACCTTCAGAAAGACTAAATAAATTAATTAAATTCCACGATAGTAACACTGTGCAACAAATTTTGGACTAAAATATTACTTGGGAAGAAAATGATATTACTTTCATATCATTATTATTTTCGTTGAGGAATTGCGCATGAAAAATTTTCCTCATTTTCGTATAGATGTATGTTTCCAAAAAATATTTGAAACTTTGTTTTCCGCACCTGAATGATTATTCTCACCACGTATTCGTATTTCTGTTGCACAAGGTAATTATTATCAAGCTGCATAATTATTTTAATAACCAAAAAAAAAAAAAATTTAATTGTGTGAGTTCACTTAAGCTTACTTTTTTTTTAGATTCCTTTCACTATCATTGCTTCAGAACGTAAGCATTATCATTTTTCGCAATCGAACACTTTGACGTTCGCGGTGCATGATCATTTGGCTCGAGATGAATACTTGGTTGCAATAATTTGCAATTACGAAATACATGAAAAAGTATTCACATAATAAATTTCTGAAACTCGATAAAAAATAGAGAGTTCATGTTCATTGAGTCGGGGAAAATCACCGAGGCGAAATCGTAACAAAACAAATTAATGTTAGTTCCAGACTTTATGATATGATTTATACATAAATATTTGTTGCGAGACAGATTTGGGCAAATTTTATTTTCCAAATTGTAGGCCAGTGAGTTTATGAAATTTGAATGATTCTTTCCGATCGCTAGATTTTTTTCGATTAATTGAATTTCGGGGACTAAATTTTGGTGATGTTTTGTTTAGAGCGATTTGTGCTGAGTGTTAGACTAACGGGCGTGGCATTCAGGAGTTGCAGCCTTACAGGACATTGTCGATGACCTGTGAAAATGAATGGTTCATAAAAAAATGGTTCATAATATTGGGAAATAGATTACTTCTAAGATTGTCCATTATAAACAAGTTCATTATAAATAGATGATTTCTTTATGAATCGTTTGTCGTTCGAAAGATCTTATGTTCAACCTTATTCAAATTTTTGGTATTATTCTAGACTTTGAATAAAATAATAAACTCAAATTCAGGGCTGACAGAAAATGTGAAATGAGTCGTCAGCATAACCCACCTGTAAAATTTTGAATCGGTAAAATATTCAAAAATATCCAAGTAAAAATACATCAACTCACAAATTTTGGTTCATCATTTATGAAATTCATCAAAACTTTCTAAGATTCTAATCTACATTGAAAATTTTAAAATTGCGTATCCCCGTACACTATGAAATATTTTTTTGACTTTCAAAGATTTCAAAGATACTACACAGTCTGCGGAGTAGTTATGTACAAACTGTATATACATTTACTGAAATTATACAAATTTTAAAAACTTTGGAGTAATTAAGTGTTTATTATTTTGAATGTTTTCCTCAATTTTTCGAAATTTTATGAAAGTTCGTCTGACTTATTAAAATTTTTTGTGATTTTTTGAGACTTTTAAAGTTCCGGATTTTTGTTAAAAAATGAGAAAACATATATCAAACATATTATTTCGAAAAAATGTGATGATAAACACAAATCTACAGAATTTATGTACGTTTTCTAAAATTTAACACATTTTTCGTATTGCATACAATCATAATTCTGTGGCTTCCTGCCGTAACAGAGAAAGTCACTTCTGCCATAAGGCTTATTTTACATGATATTCTGATAAAATTTTAAACGTATTGGCAGAGATGACTTTCTCTGTTATGGCGGGAAGCCACAGAATTGTATAAAATTATAATTTTAAGTTGTATGTGATTGTCAATGTATTGGCAATCTTCAATATTTTCAATTTATTTTGATTGTTCATAACTTTGGATATAATATAAACTCTTCTAAACTATCCTAGTTTTCTAAAAATTGTTACAACTTAATAAGGTTTTTCTGCAATTTTCTAATACTTGGTAAGTTTTTTAGATTTTAATTAAAAAATGAAAAAAATATTAGCATTCATATTTCGAAATTGTACCAAGTTTATAAACATTTTTCTGAAATACTTCAAATTTTTCGATATTTGAGAATCGTTTTTTTTCAGATTTTCAAATAGAATTCAAACCATGAAAAATTTTCCAAAGTTTATGAAAATTCGTGTGCCTTATATAAATTTTCCATAATTTTTTTCACATTCTGCAAGTATTTCAAATTTTTAATAAAAAACGAAAAAAATTACTGTGCATGATTCGAAGAAATAAAATAATAAGCATTATTTTCAAAATTTATCAACATTTTTTTAAGTTGCACGAATTTTTTGTAATTGTTGACGATCTTTACAGTTTTCAATGTTTTTTGATTTTTAAAAAATTTAAACATAATACAAACTCTTTGAAACTTTACAAATTTTATGAAAATTTGTCCAAATCATTTACATTTATCGTAGTTTTTGATACTTTCCGAGTTTTTCAGATTTGGTTCAAAAATGAAAAAACGTTATTATCATGCATATTTTGAAGAAAGGCATTGAACACCATTGACAAAATTAATATGTAGAAATTTTCTGAAACTCTACAAATTTTTCTTATTCAGTAGAATTATAGAAATCTTAAACATTTTGGATGTTTTTTATTTGAAAAAATTTCGGAAATCTTGAATATTATACAAACTATTCAAAACTTTGTAAATTACATTATAAATTTGTTTAACTCGTTAAGTTTTTTCGTGATTCTTTTATACTTTTCAAGTTTTCCGAAAAAAACAGCATTGTGCATGTTTCGAAAAATATGATAATGAACCTTCTTCCTTTTAGTTAAAGTCTTGGTAGAATAAAAAAAGTTGAATAATTCGTTACAGAATTCAATTAATCTTTTTGAACAGAGTATACAAAAATTATTTTGCATAGTTGAAATAAATATGGTAATGAATACAATTTACAAAATTGATGAACATTTTTTCAAGTTGTACAACTTTTTTGGAATTATTGACGATCTTTACAATTTTCATTGTTTTTTGATTTTTAAATAATTCAAACATCATACAAACTCTTGAAACTTTGAAAATTTCATGGTAATTTATTAAGTCATTTCGATTTTCCATATTTTTTGATACTTAATTAGATTCATTATTTATTTATCATATTGGGTATGATTGATGCTTAAAGGCAACTTATATCAATAAGAAAATTTACTGACAATCAAAACCCAACAGGCTTATCCCCAAACAATGTGGATAGAAGTCTTGACTTCTTAATGGAAAGTATTTTGATAGTCTGGTTTTTTTCACTAATTTTCAAAAATCGCATTTAATTTCTGACCTGCATGGTGTTGACCTGAGCAGTGGCAACAAATGGGATCATTCCTAGGTCGAGGGCAAAACTCTACGCTGTGTGGTTCACCACACCGCACACATCGTGGTAACTGCCTGCAATTGGCAGCCACGTGCCAAAATCCTTGGCATCTGAAACATTGCAAGACTTGATCGCCTTGTTGAGAATTCATTTCTGGAAAATTTCCTCCAACATTCGAGACTTGAAACATCCCCGGACTCGGCCCGGAAAAATTCCCACCCCAAGTACGTTCAGGCACCGCATTAAATCTTACTGCACCGAAAAAGTCCAAACCTCTGTGGAGAAGACGTTCGTATTGGCTCGCATCGAGAACCTGAATTTTCACCAAAGTTATTATAAAAATTATTTTTACTCAATTAATCACTTGTAACATCTTAATTTTTTTATCGAGGTTGGAAAAAAAGGTGAATTTCCTGTACGAAAGTTAAAGTGTATGTGGTTTTTACATTATCTTCAAGATTTATATTTTTGAAATATTTCCGCAGTACTTTCCGTTCATGTTTGAATTTTTTATTAAAGTACGTATTATATTCGTTGATTGTTTGATCTTGGTTGTTGATGATCTGGGAATTGATTTTACCTCTACACGGACATATTGTCGAGACCTCTCAATGTTTCCGAAAGAAATTCCTTGTTTTTTTAAGGCGGAATTCAAATCTTGCAAATGGATCGCCCATGGAACATCGTGCAGAAGTACTGTTTGTCTGTAGCGCGAGTCTTTGGCGGAAAATCGAGCTACCTGATGAAAAGGCTGTGTTAGGCATTTATATGGTCGAAATGACGAAAGATTATTTAATGTATCAAAATTTAAACGGATGATTAAATTCTATCTATTTTACTAGTGACAGTTGAAAAACAAGATATGTCCAGCAGCTAAGGATTGGGTACCGAATTCTTTTTATTTTTCGATAGGGAAAGTGCAAAAATTTTATTCGGGTTTTAGGAATCACTGGAAAACTCTGGATGGGTAAAATACCCACGCGAAAATGCATTGATTTATAGGTTGTTGTTTTACTGCGTTGTCTAAGCGTTTCGAAATTAACAAAATTTATGTAAATTTTCAGAGATTATATGGATTTTGATTGAAATTTTCGAAATTATCGACTATCTCTGTACTATTGGCAGTGGCGGATGTACGGGGCGAGTTTCCGGGTTCCAACCCCCCCCCCCCCCCCCGTAGTAAGATTCTAGATCCACCACTGGTTTGTTCAGTTTCGGATTCTTAATTGCATTTATTTCTATTGATCTTTTTCGAGCAAATATAAGCACTAATCTGATTTGAAAAAGTAAAATGGAAAACTCCATAAAACTTTCGGTGTAAGTCCTTTTAATGATGACAGAATTTTTTACATTCCTCCAATGCCCAGGAAATTACTTTAGATAATGAAAGAAATTTTCTGCTGGAGTTTCACTAAATTCAGATCGTATAAGTACATGCCGCTGAGCTATTTTACTAACAAATTTATTATTTTTTTCAAAAGTAACATAAAATTTTTAAGCTTGGCAGAGTTTGAGTGCATGATAAAGGGTAAAATGCCAAATTTTTGAAGGTTTTTTATGATCTTTAGCAACGTGATTTTTAGACTTGACATCGCCTGCTTTTGCTATTAGAAATCACGAAGATACTTTATGTAACTAGCGTTTCTCATCGAATATTATTAAGAAATTTAAAAAACTCAATGTTCTATTCTTTACCATATAATTAAAATTTGCCAGATTTCAACTTTTTCTGTATAATTTAAAAAAATCTACAAATTTGTAAATGAAACATGTTAAAAAATACATATACTTTCCATTTAAAACTTTAGCAGCTAGGCTTTGTGTTAATTCTATTCGAACCAAAAATCGTATTTCTTTTTTTTTATTGATTCCCAATGATAAAAACTTTTTTTATTGATTTCCAATGATAAAAACTTCGTATCTATTTTTACCTATTTTTTTACCAAATATTTAAAGAAAGTAATTGAAACGATTCGTTGTGGCCATTCGTTCTCAATTTATTGAGGGATGCGTACACACCAATTACCTCTGCCGAGAGTCTCGAAATCCAAACCGAAGTTCGGGCGTTCGGGCCTCGTCTCCAGGAGGCGCTACAGCATAGCGCTTCTGAATCTTATTTTGTAGTGTAGAGTATACTTCTAGAGTGTGAAAGCGTTGAAAAATTTGTCTTCTTTCCTGAGACAGTTACCATTGTTTATCGGTACTGATCCAATGGAAAGGAGTTCCAACCCAACGCAAAGTACTACATTGTATCTACATTATGTTATGTTAAAACACCTGTGTTTTTTCTCGATATGACATGTCTTGCACTTTGTACCGCCCCAATCGGGTACCCCTTTATTGTCCCAAGTTCGTTAAGCTACATAAAACCTTAATATGTTTCTTCAGCAGATTTTTCTGCTGATACGTGCTATATATTTTGCTCGAGATCTGCTCCAGATCGAGTTACATTCCAGAACCCCATTAGTCTGGCACTGTTACATCTAAAGTTACCTTCTTATATTATATCTGTGTCATTTAGTGTTTGACGTTCGGTTCCATACGAATGTACATTCAACAAATGGGTGATTTGAGTAAAATTACAACTACTATTTTTAATATATTTCCAATTTTGGAAGGATGAAAATCGGATAGTAACCAAATGTATCATGTCCGTCCGAGACGCACGTAGTCTTTACAACTTTGCATGCTTTGTAATTAGTTAGAAGTGTATTCCTAATTGAATTTCTAACATTTTTTCGTGGTACCAGAAAATTTTCGTTAAAAAAATGGTCATTCTTATTAAAGGATTTGTCGTATACGATATCGCGATAAATCATAGCATATAATATCAAGTTACGAAGTTTCTAAAGTTCTTTAAACGTAAATGAAAATAACATAAATTGTTTTTATTACATCTTATAGGTCAAGTAACGAATAATTATCGATGTTGAACAAATGTTTTTTAATGTTACTACTTTTCACTTTTCTATTGAGTTGACAAATAGAAAAACAATTGTTTTCGCTAAAAATCAGGAAATAATTTCCACCAAGTCTTGCTTCGCCAACGTTTATTTATGGGAACTTGCTATTTTTTAAATAATAAATTTACAATACATATGAATTTCAGAATGCAAAAGTTTTACACCTTCAATTTTTACACTCTGTCATTTAAATGCATCAACTTGAAGAATGTGTTTTGTAATTTCTGGATTACCGAAGTACAAATTTCTTTTTAATTCACTATAGTCCACACATTTTTATTCAAATTTTTTCGATCAATTTATATTGGAAAAACTAGCATCTCTTTGTTTGCAATATTCAATTTGTACGATTTAACAAGGCAAAATTACATAAATCTGGTAATTTGGTAATTACAAATCGAAGGCATACGTACGTTAAACTAATTTTTTTGCTCAACTTAATATCGTTCAAAGTTGAAGGTTTTCATGAATAAATTGAAGGAAAATTTTAAAGAAATGACGAAATCAGAACGTACATATGTGTTGAAAATCACGTATTACATATATTATGAAGAGTGAAATTGTATTAAAACCCTCAAATGATCGACACAGCCTGTGACCTTAAAAATTGCCTGTACTGTGTCTCAATAACTTTAATTCCTACAAGATTGTATGCCATTTTCCGAATTCAAGATAAAAATTTTTTCACACTTACAGAAATTTTAGTATGAAAAATTTCGCGGATATTCTATTTTAAATCCTGTTGTAATTTTCATTTAACAATTTTTATGCAGAAAAACACAATTTCTAATATGATTGTAATTTTTACACTCTTTAGAAAAAAAAAATGAAGGAAATTTCAAATCTCGTTATCAAAGTAAGATTATAATTTTTGTTTAATTGAAAAATTATGTGAATTGGATTGTTCCAGTGCGGGGTGTACGGGGGTGGGGGTCGGGTTCTACCCCCCCCCCCCTCCCTATAGAGATGGTGGTACTTTTTTTTTGCAATGTTAATAGACGATGTTACTGGTAAGAACAAACTCTTTTGAAAAGTCAAAACCTCCCGGTAGTAAGATTCTAGATCCGCCACTGACTTAGGACATATTTTTATTACCAAAATTTGAAGGATCTACTCGGTTTCTGTAGTTTTACGGTATTTTAAAAATTTTCCACAATCTATAAAACTCATGTAAATTTTTTAGAATTCTAAATTTTTTCCGAATCGTTTCAGGTTAGCGTCAATCTGTAAAATGTCTAATGTTTTTTTTCTTTTTCAACATTGTTAAATTTCAAGAACAAAAACTTTTCAAAACCTTCTAAATTTTATGAAAATTTGTTTTGCTCATCAAGATTTTCCGCACTTTTTTATCATTTTTCAAGTTTTTAAGAATGTTATGGAAAAATGTCAAACGATTATCATTTACGTTTCGAAAAAATACGGTACTGAACGCAGTGCATGCAATTCAAGAACGTTTTCTGAAATTCTATTAATTTAGAAAATTTTTTCATAATTATTAACAATCTGTGAAAACTGTGTTTTTTAAATGTTTCAAACTTTATAAGATTCCAAAAAAAATGAAGTGAACAAATTTACTGAATTTCATGAAAATTGGTTCAATTAATCAAGATTTTTCGAAGTTAATTTATTTTTCAGATGAAAAAGGTATATAATAATAAAGACGAGCCCTAAAATTTGTACAAATTTTTCGAAAGAGTATGAATTTGTTCAACTATCTTAAATTATTAATAATCTTTGAAATTTTTCGCTGCTCTTTATTTTTAAAAAATTTTTCAAATTCGAAGCGAAACAATAACTATTCAAAACTTTTTAAATGTCTTGAGAAAAATGTCCATTAAATTCAGTTTATTCGGCATTTCTTAATATTTCTCAAGTTTCAACTTTATGAAACTGTGTGATTTTTTCAGGTTTTAATAAGTTTTTGATAAACTTTAAAATATACGATTTTTTCAATTTTTCGAAGTCTCGAAAATTTCGAACGTTGTACTAACTATTCAAAAATCTTCGAATTTCGCAAAAATTTCGCTGTCATTTAGATTTTTTGTAATCGTTTATTACTTTTCGAGTTTTTCGGATTTCTAAAAAACACCCATTATTCAATATTTTGTTATTCATATTTATTTTATTCACATTTTGTAGAAACATGATAATGAACGCACACTTTACAACATTTTGTGAACATTTTGTGAAATTTTACTATTTTTTCGGATTCTTCAAAATTATTAACAATCTAGAATATTTCGAATGTTTTTCAATGTTTTTGAATTTTTTAACTTTCGAAAATAATATACAAACTTTTTCAAACTTTCTATATATCTTGATAATTTGGTCAAGATTTTTCTTGTATAATTTGCTGTTACTTTTCGAGTTTTAAAAATTTCTCTTGAAAAATAAAATAAAAAACATCTTGCATATTTCAAAGAATTATGATAATGAACAATATCCACATAATTTATGAACTACAGTAAAATTGTACAAATTTTCCAGATTATAGTACTCTTGACAATCTATATAATTCTCATTGCTCAGCTAATTTCTCAAAATTTCGAATATACTGAACATAACGTGAACTTCATAAAATATTTCAAATTTTGTCAAAATTTGGTCAAGATATCAAAATCTTTTGTAAATTCTGAATACCTTTCACCTTTTACATTTTCGCTTGAAAATAAAAAAAACGTCATGCATATTTCGTAAAAATACGATAATGAACATAATCTATAACGTAAAGAACAAGTTAAAAGGTTATATACTAATTATAAGGTTCTTCCGTTGGAAGTGTTTCGGAAAAAAAATGGGAAAAAATTAAAATAACATGGCGATGTTATAAATAGATGATATATTCACTATGGCGATGGTCAATGTGGACCCTATTTTTTATGTAATTGACATCGTATTATAACTTGACTATGGATTCTTAGTTGCGAGTACTTGTTTTTTTCATTTATGTTTTTTGCTTCTTTGTTTGTGTGTTGAATTGATATTGAATTGTATTATATTGAAGGATCCTAATGAGGGCCCATATGTGGCCGAAATATTGATCATTTTTAATAAATAGATAAGAAAGCACTATACTATTAAAAAAAGTGGCACTAAGTAATCAATTTTCCAACTTTTCTGAGAATGTTATGAACTAGTGATGAAATGCTACAAATTGAAAAATTTTTTGTAATTCTTGACAATCATCGAGATTTCAATCTGTTTTTTTAAATGTTCAAATACTTACGAAATTGCAAACATTATATAAACTATTCAGGATTTTAAATTTCATAAAAATTTATCTATTTTATTATTATTTTTCGTAATTTTTCAATACCTTTCAAGTTTTTTTAGATATTTTTATTGAAAAACGGAAAAACATCTATATTTCGAAGAAATATGATTAATTGTAAGACTACTTCTCCCCCTTTCTTTACGTCTCAAATACTTCCCACCTGAAGAAATAATATTTCACTGCCCCTGAAAATCACCGAAAAATTGTTGATTGTCAATGTTTCCGCAAGTAAATAAAAATTAATGAAATTTTTAGAAACTTTCCAGATTTTATATGCACCTGCACAGGTCCATCAAGAACTCTCGCGAGATTCACGCCTCGAATAAATTTATCCACGTCAATTTCTTTCGTAAAAGCCGCTATGAGTCCACAAGGAGTTTGGCGAACTTTCCAAATCCCAGATGGCCGAGACTTGCGGATTGCGTCTTCGAGTTTAGCCCGTGATAACACTTCGTTCGAACAGTGCCCTTGAACTTGACTATGTTCACCAACGCGTGATATGTACAAAGAACACGTGGGTTCTTCGATCTCGCAATTTTCAAAATCTTCACCTTTGGTTCCCTTGCACCCACTCCCAGAATCTTCTACAACTTTTTTCACCTCTTGTGGTTTTTCTTCGTCGCTTTTTATATTCATTCTCACGGAAACAAAAATTCATGGAAAATTTTAATTTTTTTAACATAAGAAATGTCGGAATTCCATCAAATTCTAGAAATCTGTAAAGAGTTTAACAAAAGAACTAAAATATTACAAAATTTCATAAGTGCTGAAAAATCAAAAAAAAAAGAGGCAATGCAGCAAATCTATAAATATGTACGCGAAATGTATGAACATAAAATTATCTCGATTATTCATCTATTTTACTTGAAATTATGGAACTTTATATTTTAGAGCATATCGTTCCAAAAATTTATCTAGAAATCTATGAAAATGTAGGAAAATGATTTGAACGTTATACACTCGTTATACGTTCAAAGTTGACCATCATTTCAAACACTCAAGGTTAATAGTATACGTTCAAGTTGAGCATAACGCTCAACCCTTACGGAAAAAACACTCAACTGCTGAGCGTTTATTTCGAGCGTTTTTTCGTACGCTCAACTTGGGAGTACTCTCAATTTGAGCGTGTACTTTTAACTTGAGCGTAATGTAATCCTGTCATTATAATATAGATTTTCGTTGTAGCAGATTTATTCCTAATTAATCAGCAGCAGTTTCGTTAAAAAAATAAACTGTATAAAATTTTTCTACAAAAAAAAAGTTCCGCAGTTATTTTTCTATAAGTCTGAACGACCTGCCTACCGAGGGATTTGAACTCGGAACTATAAATTATGAACCTAGCTACCTAACCATTACAATAACGGAACCTAAAATTTCTAGCAATCAATACAAGGATCTAGCGAAAATACAAGAAAAAACCTATTATTACTCAAGTACTATAAGATACTTGTGAAAATATTTAATGAAACTTCTTACACTGGAAAAAAAAGTATTTCAGAGGGCACTGCAGAAAAGTTGGGTTGGCACCATTGACAGTGTTGACTCTGAGGAGTTGTGCGAGCGCCTCTAGCGGTTCAACCGAAATCCTACGAGAGTGTTGAACCAACACCACTAATGCTTTAACATATATAAATCTGATGCCCCGATTTCACCGACGCCTAAAAAAATTGGTACAACACCTTTGAATCTCTTTTATCAACACTTTCTTCCGTGTAGTGGCAACACTAAGTCGTGCTGTGTCAGCACAATCTAGTATTGTCTGAAATACTTTTTTTTCCAGTGTAGTGTGGCCCGTGAAGCAACAGTAGTATAGTGTTTATAAGTCAATGTATTAGTTGAGCCGTAGCTGTATATATAATTTTCATGTTGCTCCACTATGTAACTCAACCTTATGAAAAAGCTCAATTATTGAGCTTATACGCTGAAGTTGACTATCATTTCAAACGCTCAAGGTTGATTGTATACGGTCAAATTGAGCGTTTGAAAAAATGCTCAACGCTGAGCGTATATGGTAAAGTTGAGCATAACGTTCAAGTTGAGCGTGTATGGTAAATTTGACCGTAAATGCTCAACTTTGCCGAGCATTTACGGCAAAGAGCATTTTTTTCTCAACATCAATTTCTCGAGCACTCTAAATCTATAAAGAAACCATTTTATGCAAAATCGACTGAAATACTCAAATTATTTCAAACTTTCAAAATTCTAGTAGGAAATCTCATTCTGGAAATTCAAAGAGATTGATATGTTTTTAAAAAACTGGAAAATTCTACCACATCCTATGAGAACTAGAAAACACAAAAAGAAAATATATAAAAATACTAGTAAATATATTTAACACTAAAAATCTGTAGTACTTTAATAACTAGAGCATCCAAATTCCAGAAATTTGTAGTTGTAGCAAAATAAATACACAACGATTATTCAAATCGTAGAAAAACTGAAAAAGTGCTAAAAAAAACAAATAAATTAAAAATAAAAATTTATGTAGATACTGCTTTCTGGACAATCATCTCAAATACGAAAAGTTTAATGAATTTTGAATTCTAAAGCACGAAATTTTTGAAATTTTTATAGCATCGTATATAAAAATCGTTGAAATACATAAAAACACTAGAAAATCCTGCAACATTTTATACATACTGAAAAAAAAAACTGTTAAGTATCCTTAAGATTCGCCTCATCTTCAAATTTGGATTTTACAAAATCGTTTCAAAAAATGTGAATGATTCTTCAAAAATAAGAGGCGAAAAATAACGCGAAAACTAAGGTTTAGTAAAAAAACAAAGTAGAAATAAGAAAAAAACTGTAAAAAAGTAGTCAAAGTTTTTTTTTAAAAAAGAGCCGATTTGGTGAAAAAACAGAAATGTCCGTTATTACATGAAAAAACTGTACAATATCACACCATGAAAAATTCTCAAAATTTTTTTATTTAAGTGACTAATCCAAACATTAAGCATTATTGAATAATTAGGCATCAACTAAGAGTATGAATTCTATTCTTAAAGAGGAAACGCTCACGAATTCAAATGGTTTTTCTTGTTATATATATGATTTTGAAAAATATCACGTTCAATTTTGTGCTTTGAAATGTAAAAATCTACTTTTTTTTAGATAGATTCAAAATCACTTTCACGTATTGATTACATTATCACAAAAAGAAAAAAATATTGAAACGAGCTAGTATAAAATAATTTTATTTATATCATCATCATTGCCTTAAGCTGTTTTGCAGCATTTCTTTAAAAATAACCCTAATCTCTCTCATTTGACAGTTGATAATTGATTTGAAATTGTTTACTTCATGTGAAATCTTCCGAAAACTTTTTCCGTTTCTCCTTCAACTTATCATTTCTCACCTAAAAAATCGGTCTTGCAACTTCCGCTCCGGATTAATGGAATACTGTAGTGTAAAAGTCATGACCCTAAGGCGACTTTTGCACGACTATTTTTTCCATATTTTTTTATGTTTACAATGTTTGTACTACATGGACAAATGAATGCATTTTTTACGAATGTTTACAAACGTTTGAGAATCGAAAATTTTGAACTTGATACTGGAAGTACTAATTGCATTTAAATAAAAGATTTCTATTTCTTTATTTGAGTATTCTGCTTAAAAAATTCAAATAATTTACATTGACTTTATAAATTTTGAAATCAATTAATACTGAAATGCCTGTAGATATTTTAGATCACGATTCAACAATTTTCAAATTGATGCGACAAGAGTAAAATTCAAAAAATGATGTATATGGCGAACGATAGTTAATTGGGAAAAATGGAATTTGAATATTGACATCACGAAAAACCGTTAGAGAATTTGAATTCAAAAATTCAAATTGGCGGTTTGGGCCACACTGTTGCCAACTGTAACTGTGTTGTGACGTAGATGTGACATTCTTCATTGTTCTTTTGTTTTTGTTTGTTTTAAATTGCTTTGCCTGGGTTACATTTGCTTTTTGTCAACATTGTATTTGTTAATCATAAATCATTACTGACGACTGCTGCAGATAACAATTCATGACGTTCGCGATTGTCAGCTTAAAACTTTCCTTTTTATAAATTTCTCGAAAATTCTAATTTGATTCAATCAGAAACAATTGGAAACAATCAGAAATGGCATCTTCTCAGGTGAGTACAATGTTTTCTTTTGTTTTTTTTTTAGTTTTAATGAATATGATGTTGCAAAAACAGCGTTTCACGATGTAAAATTGATAATTTGCCCATAGTAAAAGATTGATGATGTTTCTGTTTCATGAAAATCTCCATTTATTTAAATAATTGTACTCAACTTAAATAATTGAATTTAATACTGCTTGAATTAATTATAATTAATTATTAATGAATTTTCAATTGAATTGATTATTATACAATTACTTAATAATTAAATTTAAATAATTGAACTTGCATCAATAATTTTTTCAAAAATAGATCTAGAAAATTTGTAAAATATTGAAAAATGGTCCATTTTCAACGAAGATTACAAATCTGCAATCCTTTTTTTTTTCAAGAAAAATGTCTACGTTAGGAAATTTATTAACATAATTATCAGGGATCAGAAATTAACTATGTGGGGGGAGGGGTTCTTATAAATATTTCGTCTAAATACGCATGATAATGTTTTTCTATTTTTATAAAAAAACTGAAAAATTGGAATAAAAAATAAGCAAACAAATATTCCTATAGAGTTGGACAAATTTTATGATCATTGCCAATTTTTTCGTAGTTTTTTAAGTTTCTAATTTTAGAAAATGAAAACTCTTGAAATTCTGAATATTTTCAAAATTTGAGATATTTCAGAAAATATTAATCAGTTTAGCATAAGTGTTAAGAATCATGTTTTTTCTGAATATGCACAATAAAGTTTTTTCAAATTTTTAACAAAAATTAAAAATAACTGAAAAGTAATTAAAAGCAAAAAAAATAATTGTGAGCTGAAAAAATTTATATAAAAATTTGGAAAATTTAAGTAGTTGGTATTTAGACATTTTGCAAATTTCAATAAATCAGAACCCATTGGAAATCTTAGAAAATGTCAATGAATCGAAAAAAAAATATCAAAATTTTTGTACAACTTCACAAAATGTTCAAAATTTCATAATATGTGTTTCTTATAATATTTCTTTGAAATATGAATGGTAGCATTTTTCATATTTTTAACTAAAATTTGGCGAACTTGAAAAATATTAAAAAATCACGAAAAAATATTGCAAGTTTGACAAATTTTATATAACTTTGAAAGTGTTGACTAGTTAGTTTGATGTTATTAAAAACATTAACAATTATGCAAAACCATAACACATTAAAAATTCCTAAAATTTTCAATTATCCTGAACAAATCCAAATTTTTGTAGAATTTCAGAAAACATCCATCTTTTTTAAAATTCTGTTCATTCTATGTATTTTGATGGAATAATAGGTAAGCATAAAAATATAAAAAAAAATTTTTTTACATGAAAAATAACAGTATTTGAAAAGCATTCAAAAACTAAGAAAAATCTTGATAAGTTAAACAACTTTAGTGAAATTTCAAAAATTTTATAGTCTGCATTGTTTCAAATTTTGAAAATTTTTAAAAATCAGAAAACATTTTCAATTCTTGAGATAGCCAGTAATACAAAAAAATTAAAGAAATCGGTAGAATTTAATAAAATTTTAATAAATTTAGTATATTGTGTGCATTATCATACATATTAATCATTACTTAAAAATATATGTGATAGGGTTTTTTTAATTTTAAAAAAAATTTTTTTTAAGAATCTAAAAAATTTGAAAAGTTGTAAAAATTACATGAAATCTTCATGAGCTGCAAAAATTTCCCAAACATTTTAGAAGTTTTTGATAATTGGTATGATGTCAAAAATTTTGTAAATCTTGGAAAATTGGAACACTGAAAATTCCAAAAATTGTCAATAATTCTAAAAAAATTGAAAGTTTTGTAGAATTTCAGAATATGTTCATTAACTTTGTGAATCGTGTTCATCATACGTCTTGGAAAAATGAATTATGAAATTTTTTTAGTCGAAATTTGAAATACTTGAAAAGTATTAAAAAATTGCAAAAAATTGAATACCATGATGTTTGATGTTTTAAAAAGTTAAAAAAATTTTTTTTTTAACAGAAAATATTTTTAATCCTTAAGTTTGTCAATGATTCTGAAGAATGATAAAAATTTGTAGAATTGAAAAAAAAGCCACGTAAGTTCTGTAGATTATAGAAATTTTGGAAAATGCTGTATAACTACAGAAACTACATGTGATCTTTAGAACTTTTAAAATCAAAAAGATTACACTAAAAATCTAAAATTGCAGGCAATTCTTATAAATTCTATTCATTTTAAAAGTTTAACAAGTCTTTCAAATTATGATTTATTAATTTATGCATTTTCGCATGGGTATTTTTGGAGATTTTACCTATGCAGAATTATCCAGGTGGGTAGTCCTACCATCCTGCAATTTTACTGAATTTTCATTTTGTATTCACGAAATGTTCAAATAATTCACATTACAAAATTTTTAACACTTGTTGAAGATTAAACTGTTGTTTATTTACAGATTGACAAAGTTGTAAACATTTATCGGTTGCTCTGCAAATATCCAAGTTTGAGCAATGCCAGAATTTCGAATGTTACCAAAAACGGGTTAACCATTAACAGCACATGGTACCAGAAAAATGTAGTAAAAAATGCAAAGGTCCAATTTAAACAATGTTTTAATTTGGACAAAGAATTCAACATTGTTGGGGATGTTTTTCCTATTGAATCTGCAGCGGAGTAAGAATATTGGATACGTCTCAGTTTTAATAACTATTTTTAATACTAATATTAATAACTATAATATTTATGTTATGAGTGGTATTTACAAGATTTAATACTGAAAAATACTAAAATAATAAAAATGAAAATAAATAGAATTAAATATGTATAAATTAATTAATATACTCAGACATAAAATTTATCGAGTTTATTTGTTGATATATTAACTATATTCATTGATAATATGAAAATCATTGATTTGATTTGTTGATTTTATGTAATATATAATAATAATAATAATAATAAAATAATCATCAACAGTTTTTAAATTTAATAATATGTATTACTGTAATATCATTCCTATGGTATATTTCTCTAAACATTTATTCTAGAATCGCGAGATGTGCAACAAACGACGAACAACGTGTTGCAGTTTTCAAACAAACTATGGTTGACAATGCTCCAAAAGCTTTCATTGAAATATGGGAAAAACACGGACTCCATAAATGTTATGATTTGTCTGTTTACGATGCCCATGGAGAAATTTATACTGATGGTAACAAAATAAAAAATTTTTATTATTTCCAAAATTTTAAAGTTGATGTAAATTCCTCAAATTAATTTTTTAGAGCAAATGTACATTTTATTTGAAATCTCTGCTGTTTTATAAGAACATAACTTCATTGCAGTTGAATTCAGTTCTTTTTCCTGGTCACCGGACAAAAACAAACTTGTCTACGTTGCTGAAAAAAAGGCTCTCAAATCGGAGCCATTTTACAAGCAAAAAAATGCAGATAAAATGCCAAAAGATGATCAAAACGGTGATGATATTTCAAGAGTAAGAAAAATTTTATATCACTATGGAAATAGTTGAAATGTTCTTGACTGTAGTTGTCATCTTGCAATGATTTTAAAAATTTATTTATTCATACTATAAACTTCTCAAAAATTTTTAGATTTGCTCAGTCATTCAAGAAAAGTGTTGAAAATGCTGAAAACATACAAAAATTGTATCTATATACATAAATGTAAAAGTCTGTACGTTGTGTGCCTATAACTTCAAAACTACCGCATGAAACGTCCTGAAATTTTGCACAGTTATTAACTGTGTTCGTCTGAAGGTTATAGGCATGTTTTTATCGACAAACTAATGTGGCCTACTCCCCCACCTATACTGGGGCCCCAGCCCTTTAATACGGACGCGTCCGTGAAACATGCCTAATCAATGCATGGCGATCACAAAGCAGCTAGAGGCCAGAGTAATGATACTAGCTGGCACCGTAAAACTCATCGGGGAGCGTCCCGGGTGTCGTGTCATTTTGACCTTCGCCCATGAGGATAGACCTCACGCTCTGCGCCTATCCGACAGGAGAAGAGGGGAAGCCAACTCGATCGTTTGGCATCCCTGGACTCGGATAGGACACTCTCATAATGTGGGGGCCCGCTGTGTGGTGGTGGTATACCTAATGGGCCAGGCGCACCCCACACGGCGCTTGCCTCGGCAAAGGGTTAGGGCTTTATGCCTCGGCAAAGGGTTAGGGCTTTATGCCACAATGTTCTTCTTCCCCCACCTATACCCTCGCTGCACTGTTGAAATATGACACACACACAGAGTAAAAAAATTATAAAATATTGCGAAAGTCGCAAAAAGTTACAAAAACAATAATCACGAAAACATAAAATTATGCGAAATATCACGAAAAGTCACAAAATCACAAAAACTCATAAAAATGTACGAAACCATGAAAAACAAGGTGTCCTAAAGTCAGCGGATCATCAAAAAATCATCAATTCCTCATAAAATTCTAAGACAATTTATCCTTCCCATTTTTGAAAATTTTCAACATTTGGACAGTTATTAATAATTCAATTTCGTCTACTTATTTTTGGAGAGGCAGAGCTTTTCATAAAAGAGACTCATCTTTCTAAGCTCACTCCCATGGGAATCACTGAGATCACTGAGGTGTGTATAATAAAATGTAGCTTAATCGCTTTTCTTATCTCTCTTTTAAAAAAAAATTAGAAGATACTGCATTGTAAAGGTGACTACTGGATAAAAGAATATTCTATCTAAAACAAAGGTGAGTGGACCAAAACTTTGATTTATAGAATTTTTTGTCTAAAAATTGTCTTTCAAGATAAGAGACATCATTGTTATATATTTCATAACACACCTCAACTACCCCCTACTTTTCTATTAGAGTAAGCTTAGAAAGAGAAGGGGCTTCCTTCAAAAGCCCCGCCTTTCCGAATTGTGAGTTGCTGAAACTGAATGATTAATAACTCTCTATATTTTAGGAATTTTAAAAAATTGTAAAGAAAAAGTATCTTAGAATTTCATAAGGCATCGATGGTTTTCTGATGATCCGCCAACCTTGGGGGACACTGCATAAGAAATAACAGAAAATATTACCAATTATTACACAAGTCACAATATGTCACAATGGCAAATCATCACAAAATCAAACATTGTCACAAATAATAAAAAGTCATAATAAAATTATCATTTTAACCCTTATCATCATCATCTCCTAATCCTGATTAACAAATAAACTTTTATTAATTTTACTGTTTACTTCGATCGTAAAAAAGGATCATTAGAAACTATTTTTTTAAAATACTTATAACATCTTTTGTATCAATATAATCCATTATATTAGTATAGTATATCTTCGGAGTAATTCATTATTATCCAACCCATTCATATTTCGTGAAAAAATAAGAAATTGTTTCAAAAAGAAAAAAAAATAGCAGATTTTGAAACTTGGGATTCAGATAATTTTTTGGTAATTTTCGTTTTTCAATTAAACAATTGACTTTTCCTGGCCGAACCGCGTGTAACAACGTTGTAACCACGGAGCAAAGCCCTCTGGGCAGCTAGTTTCTTATATTTAAGAATCTATAAATATTAATATTTCAATAATGTTTAAGCTTGTTGCAAAATAATTTTCAAAGTTTTTAAGTGCAAAATTCAATCAATACTTGTAAGGTTAAATTTCTTAGATTTTAAGTGATAATTAAATACTTTGAAGCTTATCAATCAATAACTGGCTTTTTTTTTTTAAATTTTGATCCAACCCTTTCAATCATGAAATTAAAATTATTGTCTTATATAATTCATTTTCCAATATTTACAGCTTTTGATTCAAATTTTGAAATCATTGACAGTTCAGATTTACAGAATATTCAGTTTGCCACCTTGAATAATTCCAATATCCAAATGTCTTAAATACTTGAATGTGCCTCTTGAACTTTTTAAATTATCAACTTTTGCTACGTTGTTTTTCAGGGCACAGAATACATCTTCAAACCTGACTGGGGCGAACAACTTGTAGGAAAACACCGATCTGTAGCGGTGGTTCTCAATGTCGAAGAAGATACGATAAAAGTCGTCGAGTCTATTCCTGAAAACTATTTTTTGGGTCAAGTTCAATGGACACCCAATGGGGAAGATTTGGTAGGAGTAGTTTGGGAACGTGAGCCCATATATTTGGGACTTTACGCGTGCTCTAATCGTCCATCCTGGATTTTTTTGTTGAAAAATTCGGATATGAGTGAGTAAATTCATGCCCCAAAAAAGCTGAGTAGATTTTTTAGTAGACTACACAGATCTATTTATATTTATATTTTGTAACATTCTATAGTTATTATTTAAATAAAAATTATTATTATATGGATTGTTATTCCATTTGTATAAATTTATTTATTCACAAACTATGAAACTCTATTTATAAATGGTTTACAGTTTTTTAAAGAGAATAGTCAATTTATTTCAATTCTCTTAATGTCAATTTATATTCTTTTACATTCATTTAAATATTATACTACATTAATGTCAATTCGTTGAATAAAGGTATCGTATTTTCGTACCCTGAAAAAATTGATGAATTTTTTCTAGAATTGTTAACATCTGATGGCTTATCAGTGAAAGCTTTGAGGTTCAGTCCTGATGGAAAAAAATTGGTTTACCTTGAAAGAGATATTTCGACTCCACATCATCATAATCACAGACTGAAAATCGTCAAATGGGATGAAAATGCAAATGAGGTAAACGTTCATTTTTTAGAGCATAATTGCTGGATAATTAACATGATACTTTCATATTTGTATTCAGTCGAACTATGATTTTAATATTAAAAAATCTTAATCAAGTATCATTTGCAAATTTCAAGTTTGAGCATCAAAAAATGTAAAAATTTTATCCCAAGTTTATTCTCTCTGATTCCTCTACTCTTTTTAACTCAATTTATTTCATACTATATTCATAGTTTATTTCAAATTCTTGCAGTTTGAGGCTGAAAACCTCATCAATAACATTGATGAAAGCCAAACAATCGAGGTAGGAAAAACATTTTTCGGACTGTTCAATAAAAGTTTGGCCCAACGTTGTTGGAGCTCGGATTCAAAATACATTTTTCTCAGCACACCTCAGAGGAATTCTATAAAATCATACTTCGTTGATACTGGTATACTAATATGTTCACATTCTAGAAAATGTTGAACATGCAGAAATTACAAGTTTCAATTTTTGTGTCTGATATTTTGTTTATACACAAAGTAGAAAAATTTGCTTCGTTTTTCAGAAACCAAAGCGATCACTGAGATCGAAAACGACAAAAGCAGTTTGATAGTTTTGGATGTTAAAAATGACCATGTGGCTTTCATGAAAACTTCTTTGTTACAACATCCAAGTCTTGCTCTTGGAAAATTCGATTTCTCAAAAAAGAAATCAGGAGATTTAAATTTGATTCTCGTATCGACTTCTGAGGAAGTTCCTGGGTTTGAAAATTTCATGATTGAGCATAACGAGTTCAAATATGATACTCAAGAAGAAATAAGTAAGTATGAGATTGAAAATTCGTAATTTGTTTATTTGGATTGTCATTTTCAAGTGATGAATATTGGAAAATTTACGAAAATTGCATTTTTATTATTTTGTATTGTGGTTTCATACATGTTTCTGGTAATATTGATATAATCAAGGAATCTTTTTCAGATGGGTTCAACTTCACTTATTTTGGATGCAGAGGTGGTGATGAAAAATCAGTGCCTTTGATAATCACGGGACATGGTGGACCACATTCAAGTTATGAAAACAGGTTTTCAGTGGGCAGCTCTGTTTTCGCATTGTTGGGTATATATTTTTAGAGATTAATTATTAATTATGTTTTATAAAATACGAACCTAAAAGTATTTGAAAATCACTCGAATCCCATTAGTTTTTAACAATGAAAAATGAGTTTTAATTCGAAAATGAAAGTTTTTCTATTTTTGTGCATTGTTTAAAATGAATGTCATTTTTAGGTTTTGCAATCGTGCAAGTAAACTATCGAGGCTCAATTGGCATGGGGAAAAAAAATGTAGAGTACCTTGAAGGAAAAGTCGGTGACGTCGATGTTCAAGATTGCATTACTGCCATGAAAGAAGCTCTGAAAAAATACCCATGGTTGAATCCTGATCAAATTGGCGTTTTCGGAGGTTCTCATGGTGGTTTTTTGACGGCTCATTTAACAGGATCGTATCCTGTAAGTCTCCCTTTTTGATGACTTGGTGTTTCCCCTCAGAAATCCAAGTGTTTTTTATAAGAAAAAATATTCTTATTTATTTACAGAACTTGTTCAGAGTTGCTGCCATGATTAACCCAGTGATCGACATTTCCTCGATGCTTGCATCATCCGACATACCTGATTGGTATTTAAATATTCATTATCTAATTCAAATTTGTGGAAACCAAAAATTTACAGTGAAAAATTATTGTTCGTGTTTTCGGATTTCATAGGTGCCTTGCTGTTTCGAACTTTTCATCTTTGAAAGAATTGTTGATGTCTAAAAATGACACGAATTACTCCGACGCCCTTTTGAAGTTATACAGCAAATCACCGATTGTTAACGTGAATAAGGTCAAAACTCCGACTCTTGTTTTGCTCGGAAAAAATGATTTGCGCGTCCCATTCTTTCAAGGAAAACTGTGGTACCGTCGCCTCGCTACAAACAACGTTAAAACCAAGTAACAAATTAATTATATGCTTTTTCATACATCATGGGCTCGTGAATAATTTTTTTAATCCATGTGGAATTCTCGATACGTTTTTGCAGACTTATCGTGTATGATGACTGCCATTCTTTAATTGGAGATCCACTGGAAATGGATTCCATCATCAACATGAGCCTTTGGTTTTTGGAACACATGAATTCCAAGAAAGAGAAAGTTTTGTAAGATAAAGGTACTTTTCAAAATATTTTTGTATAAGAAACATATTACTTTTTAAAAACTTCATCTTGTCTGAAGTTGAAAAAAATTTTCATGTGAAATCGTGAGATTATCAAATGAATACATACATTTTTTCAAAACTTCATTTTGTCTGAAGATGAAAAAAACGTTTATGTGAAATCCCGTAATATTATGAAATAAATACATACATTTTTAAAAACATAAAATCGATCATAATTTATTATAAATCCTGTATGTGGCTGTCCGTATATCATGTCATGCGATTGAAAGAGAGATGTGATACCAAAAAAAAAAAAAAAAAAAACGCGTCACTTGATACACGGACAGCACTTATGTACATATTCACTGCTTCGCAACATTACACTTGATTGGACATACATTAACTTACAATACTTGGTTATTAAAAAATGTACATACAAAAAGGCGTACATAATACCAGACGTTTCTCTTAACTTTGGCGAATCGCGTCTAACAAATTTCCGATCTACTTGTTAATTCACCCCGAATCCATAAATATTACACAACTAATTGTAAATAATCTCGTCAAAAAAGAAGTAGAAACGTCATCACACTTTCAGATCATCAAGAACCGTATAAAAAATCTATCGAAAAACATTTCTTAGCATAAGAATGTAAAAAATGCACATGATCTAAATTGCTGGTAAAAAATCGCTCTTTTCGGGCCTGAACACAGCATGGATTCTCATTTTTTTTTTGCTCTCGACGTAAAATCGATACGCAAAAATATACTATTTTTCATCAGAGACAATGAAAAAGGAACGGACTTCAAATTCGAAGATTAAACCTTGATCATTGACTAAAAATAAATCGTCACCGTACCGTTTCATTAAAAAATGATCTAAAACATTATATAAATGAAATTACGTGCTGGAGCGACTTGATTCTTCCGGGAACAAAGAATCGTAACTTGGCGGTAAATCTTTATCGTGAACGGAAGCTGGAACCGATACTTGTAGCATGGGTGACGTGGTGATTCCATGGCCACGTCGACGCTGCTCAATACTGACGGAAAATCTAGGGTCGTCTCTTTCGGAGGGCCCAGCACAGTCGGAAGACCAGCAGAGAGCCTTCTGTTTTCGACAGATGTAGAGGCACATAACAAAGATAATGAAGCAGAAGAATATAGTCGTGACTGCAGCGACTGTGATTTTTGTCCCTGTGTTGGTGCTGATTATGTTTTTTATAATGGCAGGGCAGTTTTCTTCGTCAATGCAACCGTCTATACCGCCGCAATTGTAAATACCATCACAGAAATAGTCTTTCAGAATGCAGACTGATTTATTTTTTAAAACTTGGCGATACTCGTCGAGGTCAACTTTTTTGCAATCTAAAAAATATCAATGAGATCTGATCATGAATTAATGCTTTTGGAGCTTGAAACTATTTTTATTCTATTATTTAATAGAACCAAGGTTTTAAGATTTGGTATTACAAATTTTTTTTCGGATCCAACGAATGACTGAACTATCAAAGTAAATATTAAGGATGTTGCTCTCACCTTTGTAAAGAGTATAAACGATTTTCATTTTTAGAGGCTCTTCTGAATAATTCATTGGCCGAGAAGAAACAAATATGTGAGTTTCTATGTTCCCTTTTTTATCGAACTCGTAGTAACTTCCATGGTAATTTCCTGATCTGTTTTGAGCTTCTCTGGCATCGAATTTTCCACAAAATTCTGGCGTATTGTAGTATTCTTCTCTACTAAACTGAAAAAAATGGCTGAATTTATGGTTACTTTTAAATACTTTCGCAACCGTATTATATTTTTTTGATCAAATTGAATTGAATCCAGATAAACACGAAGAGGAAAAAAATGAGAAAATGATTAATAGAAATATGCGTTGATTTTTTTGTGCCATTTTACTGAATGAAAAAATATACACATTTTGAACTACTGGTTGAATAATCTTGAAAATGCCAGAGAATTTGCTATAGATTTTTTTTTCAATTATTGAAATAAGAACTTTTTCCAATGATTGTTTTCAGATTATTTGAGTACACGTTCCGGTACGATTCATCTCGGATCTTGATCAACCAGTCACACTCAGCTTGAAAATTTATCTTTATATTTTTTCCAATGGATTCACATCATATTATCTCACTTTACATGATTCCACCAACTAAATTATCAGCATAAAAAGAACACAGCCACTCAAGTCCATAATATAGGTTTGTTTGATATTTTATCAAGAAAGATCTGATTGTAAACAATTTTTTCCACTGCATAACATATCTGAGTGAATCGTCAAATTGCCAACAAACTATTTATACTGGCATGGAATGCAGTTTTGAAAATCTATAATTCTAGATTTTAACATGAAAAAAAAAAAATAATAATTTCAGTTATTAATTGCTGTTTCTGAAAAAGTCTGAAACTCCTTTTCAGTCAATTGAAAATTCACAACAATGAGAAATTGTAAATTAGAAATAAGGCATTGGGTAAATTTTTAAAATCTTCATGTCAAACAGTTGCTAATTAACATGATATTTTATACTTTGAGTTTAGTAATCTGTTACATTTATTTTATAGAATCTACTAAATTGAGGTATGTAGTTTAACAATGTATGGGCAAAATGTTTTTAAAAATTATTTGAAGCACTCTGTAACTCTAATAAATATCAGAAATTTAAAAATATAAGTTGCTTATGACAAATAATTATCCTATTGAATTAAAGAAATTTTCATTTGAGGATTAAATTGAATGTTAAATTAATTTCAAATTTTTCGGTTATTTCCAGAATTCTGAACAAAAAACGTTGAACAAAATTTGTCATTTGTGGTTTTTCTAAGCCAACAAAATTTATATACTTCAGAATTTAAAGTTCAAAGTGACTCTGAGTTTCTGATTTTTGGTGTATGTCAACTTTTTTTTAGTACATGTTCAAAACTTACTGTTATGTAATCCAAACATTTACTCCCATCCTTTCTCAGATTCGCATTTTGCACAACTGCAAAAACCCCATCATGTTTCGCTTTCGCCTCTACTACAAATCTGCAATCAAGATTCATCACTGGCTCCCAAGGATCTTGAAATTTGTAACCAGAGTCGACAATGATCACTTGCTTGTTGTCATCGAGCTTTTCGAGCTTTGGTTTTGCATGTCCCACAGGACAAATACGCTGTTCGTTCATATTATCTGCCAACAAGTTTTTTTAGCTATGAATTAAAATTTTCAAAATCATCAAAAAACTAAGATTGATCGCTGAGGTTTGGTTTAAATTTTCCTCATCTCATGAAAAACTGATTTAATAGTTTTATATGCATGTGCATGCATCAAGACATTGACTTGGAGCTAAATAATTATATGCATGAATTTCCAAACGTTTAATATAAACGAAAAATGACAAGTCTTTGATAAAAAAATTTTCTTGTTGCTTTCAAGGATATTTTAGTTGAAGCAACAAACTTTATGCTCACTAATATTATATTTTACTCAATCCTGCCGATTAGAAAAATTAATAAATCATTCAATTTCTCTTTTCGTTTTAGTTTAAGGGGATACAGAGGCTGCTCAAGTGCGACAAAGACGCATAGAACGGAAAACAAATGAGTGGAAGGAGGAGGCGGAGAAAACGGCCTCTGTGTCCCCTTAAACGTTTGGAACTTCAGGTACATAAATAACTTGTAGAAACTTGAGTAAGAATATTTTTTGTGATGATTCATCCTACAAATGTTATTATATTTTTTGAAGAATAAATTCTCAAATAATCTCGAGTAGATTATTGCTAATAGAAATAATATGCCATATCTTATTTTATTATGTTTATAGATGTCTCAACTTTTCCAATTAGTAAAATTACAAAATACAAGTTTTCTGTCGTCAGCATTTTTTAATGTATGATTACGATTTTTAGGTCTTCCAAGTTCTGCAATTCTTAAATTATTATCTAATTTTGAAATGTCTTCCATATTTTTGTAAAATCAGTTTTGAATTAAATTAAAGTGGAACACCGTATTGTATTTGAAGATGTCTAATGATATCGGAAAAAAATGAAAATAACGAAATGTTATCAGTAAAAGAAATAAAATAACAAAAACGCGTTCACAATATTGCGTTTTGTTGTTTTCAAGTTAATCACGGAGAATTCTACGAAAAAATAATTTTTTTATTCTTATTTTATGCGTTTTATTCTTAAGTTTCATTTTCGTACAAAATTTCTTTCATGTCTTGGCGGCCGTCGATAGAAACGTAGTTTCTATTTCGGGTTTGATGTACTGATACCGTACGCAAATTTTGTAAAACCGTCAATAAAATAAATTAATGTTCTCCCGTTCCATACGTTAAAAATGAGCGCGCTAAGAATACATTTGTATTGCTAACAGTAATAATAATGAAGATGTATGATTAGCAAGTATTTATTGTATTTAATTGTTATATTTGTTTCATTAAAACTTATCGGAGTTAGTATACATAGCACAAATAACCGATTCAATGTATGTTCGTACAATATTAACGAATCGGAAGGTCTAACATCGACCAGCCTAGGAAGAGGGTGTAAATGTTACTAAAGGCTTATAATAACCAAAATAGGAAATATAAATTTTTCAATTTAATATATTGACATTTTGTCATTTCTAATAGTCTTATCATTGTTTTCTGAATCATTATTATTTTTTGATAGTAAAAGTTAGTATTATTTTATTAAAAAAATTGAATTTTTGATTCAAAAATGTCTTATACGTTCATATACATGATTAACACTTATTTTTTAATTAATTTCTCATTTTCTAATGTACATATATATTGATATATATTATAAATTGATATTAATTATAATAAATATAATTATATTAATTATGATAAAATATAATAATAATATGCTAATTGATAATTAATTTAATTACATATCTAATAATTTAATTCATCACATCGGGCCGAAACTGGCGGAATTCCAGCTGACAATTGTACAGTGAAGCACAATAATGAATAAAAATAAAGTTTTTAATTTTTTACTAATAAACTATTGCGCTTAGCAAAAAAGTGCAGGGTAAGGAGCATTTGCTCAGTATTTTAAGAAACATCTTTAAATTGATTTGCATACTTGTCTGTGCTTATTTCTACAGTGAACATAGCAAATCAGCTATAAAACATTTACAGATTGTAAAATACTTCTCACAAAAAAAACGTTAACAAAAGATAGTTAACAGAAGTTTAAGTAGGTGAAAAGCTATATAATTATTTCTCCACCTAAGCAGTAAAATACACCCACAAAAAATATTAGCATTCGAAAAACTCAATTTGTTCATAAACGTAATTTATAAAAATAATAGAAAAGCCGTAACGATAAGGAGATAGTCGTTTACGTTTATAGCTACACTTGCGTTTTCTAACAAAACAGAAAAAAAAACTTACATCTGCAACAAACATAGCAAGAGCAGTCAACAATAGGCTATTTGTTATTAAAATTATTTATTAAAGTTATTGCAAAAATGATTTAATAATTGGATTTAACACCAATAGCTTCCATTAACTTAAATTTCACTGTTTTTCGCCAAGAAAGCAGTCTGTAGCAAACATTGGCCATTCGATTAAAGAATAGTTTATAAATGTTTTTGCAAAACTGATTTCGTTGTTGGATTGCATGCCGATAGCTTAAATTTCATTTCCTTAGCCTAGCAGACTTTTACGCTAAAAAAATCACCAGCCGTAGCTTACTTATGCCATTTGTTTATAAAATTATTTGAAAGTTTTTTGTTTAAATTGTTGCAGGACAGTGTTTTCAGGACTACACAATCGGGTTTGATTATTACTCACATTAGCTAAGAACTTTGTAATTTATTGTACATTGAAACTGAGTTGTAGTCAATTTTGAACTTGACTGAACATTGTGTGTGAGTTCAATTGTTACTAACTTCCTTTTATTAATGCTAATATTCAGTATTTCTACTGACAAAAATTGTAGTCGATGTATTTTCATTTCCTTACTTTTCCTTACCCTGCAATTTTTTGCTAAGAGCAATAGTTTATTAGTAAAAAATTAAAAACTTTGTTTTCATTCATTATTGTGTTGCACTGAACAATTGTCCGCTGGAATTTCACCAGCTTTAGCCCGATAGTCCATTATTAGGTTTGTAGAATTCACGAATTTGTGTAAAGAAAATAAATTAAGACATATATGAAATTCAGGCAAACATGAATATTTTATTACTTGTAAAATATAGATAACAGCGATAGAAAATTCCAGAAAAATTTGGTTTTGAACGTTACATTTTTCACTTAAACTCTACCAAATTTGAAGCATTATTCATAAATTCTGCAAGAGTTATGAATATTAGAGCAGAATGTATGAAAAATTAAATTTAAGTCCTATTTGAAACTTGCTGCTTGGTGTCACGGGTTAATCGTGTCCGATTCACTTCTTACGGGCAATTATTGTTAGTTTCTTGATAGATTTAAAGGGAGAATTCCAAATAAATGGGAAAAAACGGTCACTAGACTTTAGGCATGGATATAAAAAAAAAGAATAATGCTAATAATACTTAATTATTTATGTGGGTTGAATATTATATTCCCAACAATACAAAAAAAATTTTTTTGAGAAATTGACATTTAGTCTGTAGTATGGACCTGAAGTTCCAAACGTTACAAAATAAACGAAAAGAAAAAATATGCGCGTTTTTTGATTTTTTATCATGATAGGAAGTGTGACAAATATTTTTTTTGGGGAGCATCATTTTTGTTGTTACGATCAAAAAGTGTTCAAAAGCAGCTAGAGAATTTTTTCCTCATGTATTAACTTATAAATTTTTTTCCGTTTAATTTGAAACGTTTGGAACTTCAGGCACATCCTGCAGTTACAAGCATGCAAAAAAAAATACGCATTCGTGGTGGGACAGATAAGGCATAAGGAAATTTTTCTAAAGCAAAAAAGTGTAAATAAAATAGTTCGAGTCATTTTTAGACTTTGAAGTTTTCAGTTTTAGCTAAAGAATTTTTTTTCCATTTATTATCATAAATCATTTCACTTATTGTTTTTTTCAAGATTTGCAAACTTCTATGCAAAAACAATGCAGTTTTTGCAAAAAAATTGTTTGTCATAGACTGTTAATTCAAATCTTCTGTAATAAGTAAAAAAAAAGTATGCAAATTGGTTTAACCGTTTATTTGCAATTTTTTCGCCGCAAATTTTTGGTACGTTTTTTTTCGTAACCTATAACTATTAGGTGGATGTGAATTTTGCAAAAACTTTTTTTTCTATTGTTGGAAATATTACATAAAACCTTTGTATGACATTTTTAATTACTAAGATAAATATTTTTTCTATCCACACTTAAAGTCAAATGACTTTTTTTCCATTTATTTGGTAATCTCCCCTTAACTCGCCCGAAAAAATTATAACATTGCCAAAATAAGTGACACCCTAATAATCATATAAGCAATACACAATAACAATTCAATTATTTTGGTGATATCAACATTTTAATTCCGAATGAGTTCTAAATAAGTGCTTGATTACACAAATTCTAATGTTTTCAAATTTCTTCTTTACCAATGTAGTTTGTAAATTAAATCCAAATTTTTTTATTTTTTCATTAGAAATGTTTAATACTCTGATTTTGGATTTGCGTGAAGAAATTATTCTTTATGCTTCCTTTTTCAAATACCTTGTTTTTATTTTGAAGCATTCATCGATTCTATGATATTGTGCTTCGTAGATTTTTTATCGTCCACTTCGCATCTATTTTCAGGTATTGCAAAAGCAGCAGAAAAAGGCGATAAAAAAAACATGGATGGAAATTTTTTACAGGTACGATTACAGTCATCGGATTAAAATCAACATCACCTTTTAGTACATACGATGATTCATAATTAACCACTAATTATTTTTAATTATGCAATATCTTAGGTAACTTACAGTGTACGAAATTCTTGCATTGCACCACCTCGGGAAAAATGCCGATGTTCAGCAAAGTCAAGAGAAGAGAAATCTTGAACAAAGGCGCGGTTGTTGCCATTTTCTCGTCTCTGTCAAATTGCCATTTGCAATTAACTTCCCCGTTGTGATTTCCGAAGGTTCGCAAAACTAAAAAGTCGTTTTTAACGAACAGCCAGAATTGCTAACTTATTGCTTAGCGTTTTTTCTAAAGCGATAAACATTTAATTTTACGGTTACTGTCACTGAATTTGACTGAATTGCACACAGTTGCACTGTTGCACTGTGTTGTATACTGAATCACTAAAATTGTCACAACAAAAAATTTTTCGCAAGGTCATGGACAGCAATGGACAGGTTTTTAGCAGTGTTGCCAACTTTATGCATTGAATTTACAATGCTACCAACATAATCTTGAAAATTATAGCCATTGGAATTACTGAATTTTCCGTTAGCATAATATAGAAAACATAAACTGACATAAACCAACTGATCAAAACATGTCAAAGACAGTCAAAATTTTGAAGATTATGTATTTTCTTAAAGTGTAAAAAAACTCAAAATTTGCTATGACGAGTCGTGAAAATTACGTAAATGAATTGATTGCATACTCGCAAAATAAGAAAAAAGAACTATCAAATATTTTGACGAATTTGGAATGGAATCTATCTAGTACTGTAAAAAATGTAGGTTTTATTTATTTATTTGCATTATAATGTTTGATGTTTCAAAAATCGTCGATTTTTCAACTTTTGCTCGCATTTATAGGACGAAGATTTTATTATGTGCCCCTTCGATTCCGCTCATCGAATTAAATTGCGATCATATGAAAAACACATTGAATCTTGTCAGTGGGTGGCCGAGGGTTATGGAAAATACCATGTTCCTCTTTCACATTCCATGTCAAGTGATTCATCATGCATAATGATTGGTAATTATGAATGCTCAATTTCGTTATTTTTGCATTGATAAAAAATCGTGGAAGCTTTCATATACACTGTCTGAATACTAATTGTTAATATAAAAATTTTCAAAATAATTTGGTGTGATTAATTCCTATTTGATTCTAATTTCGACATGATTTAAATATGAATTTTTATATATTACTCTATTTTATAGTAGTTATTCTTTATTAGTTTATTAGTTATTATTTATAGTAGTCTTTCTTTTTAATTTTGTTAAAGAATTATCTTTTAAATATGAATTTTATATTTGAATTGGAAAATTTGTAATTTAAAATAAGATTAATTCTCACTGTGTTAATAAATATTTGATATTCCGGACAAATAAGTATATTTTTTTTACTATTGTTTAGATTTATTTATAATCCTTTCTAAATTAATAGAAAAGGAGAAAGTAACAAAATAAAAAATTGTTTAACTAAGATATAAAATAATTGTTTATAGTTTATTTGTGATTTTCTTGTATAATTTTTACCTTATAACATATTTAATTTCCATGTGATGAAATATAAAAAATACATAATTCAGTGCAACGATGAAAAAATAATTATAATGATGCTGTTATGATAATAATGTTGGAAATAATTTGATTCCTTGAATTTCAATCGGAACATGTTTTTGAAATAATTTGAATGTGAATTTTTCTATATTACTCCATTGCATATAAGTGCCTCTTGCTTTATGAATAGATTATAGCATTTTTAAATACGGATTTTGATAATTGGATTTATAAATTTGTAATTTTGAAAAATTATTAATGTTCACTACATCAATAAATAATGATTACCAATTGCACAATATCCTAGTCAAATAATTTTCTTGTTACTGGCGACGTTTCAATTTATCCTTTCTGAATAAAAAGAAACGTTGACAGTAACAAAGTAAAAAATTGTTGGACTTGGATATTGAATAATTGTTCACTATTTCATTGAAACTTTTTTGAATAATTTGTTGCTTTATTTTTCATGGGATGAAATATTAAAAATGTACAATTAAATGTAATTATAATATAATAATGTATAAATAATAAATATAATATATAATAATATAATAATGTGATTATAATTATTTGCATAATAATTCCATGTCAAAATGATAGTTTTTCGACCAATTTGGGAATTCATTCGATTTGATGAATTTCCGCCAGATCATGATTTTGACATAATTTGAATGTAAATTTGTGTATGTTACTTTATTTTATAGTTGTATTCATTAATTTCTGAATTTATTAGAAAATTATCTTTAAAATACAAACCTTAGTATTTACTTTTAAAAAATTGTAGTTTTAAATAAGGCCTTCTAAATGAATCACAATGTCGATAGTAAGGAAATAAAAAAGTCTTTGACTTAGATATTGAAGAATTGTTTGCTGCTTATTTGTAACTTTGTTGAATAATTTTTCACCTCATTTCTCTTGCGATTTCATGGTTTCTATGTAATGAAATAAAAAAAAAAAATAAAAATATAAAATTCAACGTACATTTTTTTTTAGATATAATTTTTTTAAATTTATAAATTCATTTTTTAATTTGTAACTTTAAATGGCAAAAATAACAATATAAATTCAATGATTTGGGTTTTGTTTATTAAAACTGAAATGCTAAACTATTTTTAGGCTTGAAACTAGTCGTGAAAAATTTTAGGAATGCACAAAGCTAAAGTACTTAAAAAAAGTTGTATAACCAGAAAAAGATCATGAACTGATAGTTCCATAATTCCAAGCTATAAATTTACATATTCAGTATTTATACTGGAAAATGTAAAATAGAAATATACTAGTTAAAAAATTGCAAAATCCGGCCCCTTGCATTTGAAATTCTTAAAATTTTTGTAAATACAACTATTTGTCTAAAATAAGAAAAATTTTCAACCGTAGCATTCGATTGTGTAAGAAAATGCAAAATAAATTTTTTTCCAAAGTCATGCACTTTAAAAGAATTCCAAAATTTACAAAAAAAGCTTAAAACGAAGCCATGTAATTATGATGTCCATTTATTGAATTTCCTAATTTTTATTTTCAGATCCAGAAATGTTTATTCTTCATTTATGTACTAAGCATCTTTGAACCTCTCAAATTTCACTTATAAAATTTGTGTATCAATTTCTAAAATGTTGACTTAGTAAAAGCAAATTTTTCATATCGACAGTAAAATCATTTGCATCATTTAATGAAAATTCCAGTGCCTAAACTTTGATTTTGGGAATAAAGAAATCGTAGATTAAGTATGAAATGTTTTTGCTGGCTACTAATTTTTGTATATAAGTGTTTCCGAAAATTGTTTTTATGGTAAATTATTCATAATTTTTCTTTTTCAATATACAGAAATGTCAAACTGAGAACTAGAGGTCTGCATTGGTCGGGTTTTATACGATACCCGAAACCCGATTCATGGACATGAGGGACCGAACCGTAAACTTCGTGTTTTACGGTCGGGAGTCACATTTCTGATTGTCTACAGAATGGTCTCGGTCAAAAAATCATTTTTTGTCCAAACGGTCGGTCAAAATTTTTTGATATGCCCACAACCGGAAATCGAGCAAGGCAGGCACATTCTTAGTTAAAGATAACATTCATAGAGATAACATTCTCTCCTCGTTTCCCTGTATGCCACAATTAGGTAGCAGGTAGTCAGTCATCCTTTCACCGGCCATTGTATTCAATGAAATTCAAATTATCTGTGAATTCCAAGCTTGTTTTTGTTGGAAATTTTTAGAATTACTGACACACATTTGAACTCCATTCTAAAGTTTTCACCTTATATCGTTCATTACAAATCGGGCTTTCGGGTTGCAAAGCTAAAGTGTACAATGTTTTGTAAATAATAATTTTTTCTTTTCAATTTTTTTCTGAACAAATTTCTGTAACAGTAAATGTAGCGGAAATGTCAATTGTGATTGATGTATACGTATATGTAATTATGAAATTATAAAGCAATCAAGTATTTTTAGATTTTTCTCAAATTTACGACCGATTAAAAAATTTTTTAGTTACAGTTGATAGAACTTCAAATTTCAAAATAACCTGTATTTTAACAATGATTCTGGAAATTATGAGAATGATTTCTAAAATTTTAAAATGAATTTCTAAAATATTTAGAGCAATCGAGATACTCGAAAAATACCTTAAAAACATTCAAAATCAACTTCTATTTTGAACAATTAGACTAATTCCGGAAATCGCAAATAAAAAACCCTTGAATTCGGCTGTGTTTCTCGAAAATTTTTGAGAATTCGATAAATGACAGAAATATCAAGAAAAAAATCATGCGACCTACTACGAACTTCCTGGATACGAATTTTATTTGGATCAAGTAATTTAATTCGCATCACTAAAATTAAGAAAAGAAACAGTATCGTAAATAAAAAATAATTTGATGCACTTTCAAACTAAGAACATTTTCGAGCAGTTTCCAGAGGAGATGTGCATTCTCAACACAATTTCTCAAATTTTCAACATTGAGTATTTTATATGAAGATATGAGAAATCCGGTTGAGGGTATTTTGAACAAAGAATTTCAGAAAGCCTAAAGATGAAACCTACGAATAATATGTCATCCCAAAATGACCCACACTCAGTTAAAATGATGAGTCATATTTCCCAAATCATGATGACGGACAGGCCGGAAATATTCTACAGTACAATACTCAATTGTGTTTCGAATTCGGGATCACAGGTATAAACTGTCGGAAGCTCCGGCCGGGCAAATAGAATAAACCCGAAAAATAGGATCGGTCACATTATAATTTCAATCCTGGATTTCGGTACAAAAATGATTGGGATGACCATTCATTTCAATGTTCGGATTTTTTCGGGTTTTCCGGGCTTTTCGGGCTTTTCAAGACTCGATGCAGACCTCTACTGAGAACAATTAAATGCAAAAAATTAAATAATTTTTGAACTATTTCAGATGAGGACTTACAAAAACACATTTTGACATCTGCGAAAGAAAAAGATCCAACGCTAAACATCGGTAAGAATCAAAACCAATTTGTAGCATTTACTCCGATGTGAATGCTTGTCCTCATTGAAAAATTAAACTTTTTGCAGCTTTTGTGTGGCAAGGGTCAATTATATCCTTTTTCATATCCTTTGCTTAATCATCATATTATGTCTTTTTCATGATTTCAATATATTGTAACCATTATCGAAAATTTTTTACCATTGTCCCATGATGCTAAAAACAGGTACTGGAGACCAATTGATACCCCGAACTTCGAACCGAATTTTTTCTGATTTTACCAGCGATGAACGTCGATGTTTGTATGATTATGTTGTAACAAATACCACAAACAGGGAGATGGACCTTGATATTGCTGATTTGAATAGCATGTAAGTATATTCACTGAATATAAAGGAAAATTTAATAAATTAATCAAATTCCACAATTTTAAAATCTAACCATGAAACGAAAGAAACTGAAAAAAGCATTCATTTTTAGGAAACTTGATGGGAACAAATCCAACGCAGTTTCAAAACAGGATTTACTCGCCCTCGAGCGTGACATGAAACGAAGGAGAGCGAAACACAAAGGAGTGCACACAAACAAAAAATCCCAAACTGAAATCCTCCGTGAAGTGATAAATCATCAAATGGAAATTTATGCCGAGCGTCTTCAGGAAAAAACTCCTGATTTCTCGAAAAATCAGTATGAGGCAAAATTCAAGGAAACTGAAAGTGGATATAGAGAAAAGAGTTACCAAAAAAGCGAACTCCAGGAGTTGGAAAATAGAAAAAGGCATCACGAGTCTTTGTCGAAAAATCAGTTTGTTCTAGAAAGTCGGGAATCTTCTCGCAGAAGTCGATCGAGATCAAAATCACACAAAAAATCTAGAAAGAAAGAGAGACATCGATCCAAAGAAAGACGTAATTCTCATAAATCGAGTCATGATCGTCATTCAAGCCACAAAAAGAAACACAAAAGGAAACGGAGTAGAAGTTGAGATGAGAATTTTACAATGTGAATTTTACAAATGATTCTGATCAGCTTGAATAAAATTTGAAAAAAAAAAAAAAATTATAGAATTTTTTTATGAGCTATGATATCAAATCTTTAGTTTTTTTATTTATATTGATAATATTTATTTGTTCATCTTCAAATATGAAATTTTATGAAATATGGAATATCAGTAAAATATGATAAAAATTGCAATATCAATTTATTGCATATTTAGATTCAAAAATGAAATTATATCAGATCTCATAATATTCAGGCTATATTGTCGTAAATAACATCAAAACGAGAAAAGATCGGATGATCAAATCTTCAAGTCAAACTCTTTGAATACTTTCCATAAAAGATCAAAGTGCCGATATGAAAAGTATTCAAAGTTATTGAGTTTGAATTGAGGATTTGATCATCCAATATTTTCTCGTTTGCTGTGATAATTAGTGTAAATTCATACTACTTTTCATTTTAATAATGAATTTTGTACTGTTTTTTTAATGATATTTGCCTTCGTTTTCAAAAGGAATAATAAGGAAATCAGATAAATTTTTTAACATAAAATCAGGAAATTCATTATTATTTGGAAAAACAATACAATATCAAAAGAAATTTCAATAATTTAAATTTTCGAGAAAATTTTTTGTTTAAATGTTTGATCGGCGGAATTAAGTGTTCAAAAATTTTTATAGCATTTACGATCATGAAAATTTACATGACTTTGGTGTTATACCTTGTATTAGGAAAGTATTTTTGAAGTAGACATTTTCCGATTGGGGCGCAGGGAGAAAATCTGATCACAATGCAAAAATAGATAGTCCTGTGCTGGAATATTTTGAGCATGTAATCTATAATAAAATATATACTGAAACCTCATTAGGTTTCATGTCTATAGATACTTAAATAATATATATTTTCGCCTCTCAAGCATGAATCGTAAGCAATTCTAAACCGGTTTCGCCCGACAAATATGGTGTATTTTAGGCCAACACGTAGACTCCCGAACAGTGACACCCGGCGAGGTGAAAGGCAAGCTATTTCGGCTCCTTTTAAACCCGGCGGGCTTGAAAGTACCCCCCCCCCTCCCCTGCCCCTGCCGAGTGTCATTCTCTCCAGCCTCTAGTCGACCTTCAATACACCATTTTTCCCGTCGAAACTGGTTTAGATATGCTCGTAATTAATGTTTTCGAGGCAAGAAGTATCGTGTGTACCTCAGAACAATAACAGCCGATTAGAACTCGTGTGATTGCCGCCTGAGCGAAGCGAAGGCGGCATACCTCACGCTCGTTCTGATTCGGCTGTTTTTGTTCCTAGCTACATAATATACAATTCCTTATTATTTTAGTTTTAGATTTACCAATTTACCATATAAAGTTTAGGTTTAATAAACATAATGAAGTGACTTTATAAAAAATACCGAAATTTTATAAGGAGTTTTATAAAAACTTTATAAAAATCCAAATCACTAGGGTTTCCATTTTCGAAAAAGATTATATTTACCTGAATTTAAATTACATAGTCTCGTTTCGCGAATGATGATCAATTAAATTCGTAAAGGCTAGAAATAAATTTTTTAATAAGTATAATTATTAATTTTGACCGACACTTGATTTGTGTGTTTAGTGAGTTGGTCAAGGACATTTTCAAGAGTAGAAAGGCGCAACACCAAAGGGGCTCGCCGGGGAACAAAAGAAAGCACAAATCAGTGCGGGCCAGATAGGCCGATTCCTACAAGAAGAAAGGTAGTTCCTTTCGATAGGTGGGAAATCTCAGGTGGCGCTCGCTACGCAAATAAAAATTTTGACATTTAATATAAACAAATGTCAGAATGAAAACAACCATCTTATCTTTATAAATATGCATAATAAAAATGTAAACAAAAAGAATTTCGTAAAAATGCCCTTTTACAACAACAAAAAATAAATAAAAATACGTCTGCGCCGAGTATCATTCAAGTGGTCTCCCGCGCCATTTCCGCTCTGTTCCCCTCAGTTCCCCTTCGCAGCATCGTCAGCGCCACCTGAGATTTCCTACGTATCGAAAGGAACTACATTACTTCCAGCATTGCTTTTTACCCGAGTAGAAAAAAAGGTCGGAGAAATATCGTAGCGATATTTTAAATTATCGCGAGATAATCTCTATAGTGATATCGTCACGACATCAAATCGTCACGCTAGATAATATCGCTGCTATGTTTTTCTCACTATGTTCAGTGGCGTTCCTACCGGGGGTATTGGGGGTGGTAAACACCAGGGCCCCCTGAACCAAGGGGCCCCCAAATCGCGGAATCGAAAGTAGAAAACCAGAAAAAAAAGGTCATCAAAGAGCCTCCGGACGAAAAATTTTCCGGGGCTCCCACGGCCCACGTCTGTAGTTATGCCACTGTGGTAAACATCAGGGTCCTCTGAATCAGTACCAAATAATAGAACCAACTATATACCGACCCGAGGTTCATTTGTTTGATTCCCTCGCGTGGCAGCAGTGTGGTTGAGTGTGGCACCACACTGAACGCACAATGTTAATAATAAAAAAATCTAGTAATAGTGTTTAACCTCAATTTCCACGATTTCTGATGTTTTGTAAATCGTCATCTCAATGACGATTGGAAGATTTTTAAATTTTCTTTGGTGAGTTTCATCTACTTTTCCGTCAATATCTCTATTCCTGAACAGTTCTTCCACAAAAAAGTGCCACTTTACTGAGAACTTTTGTTTTTCTAGTACGCTTTTTCATTCGGCTTCGAACAGCGTCGAAAAATGAGTTTGTCGAAACGCGCGTATCCAAGCGGTGCCTAAAAAAGGAAACAAAGAAGTGCGATTTTCGCAAAAGCTAAAAAAATTAGGCCAATCTCTTCGTACTTCGATAATTCAACTTTTAATGAAGAAAAATAGAAGAGGGAGGTAGGGGGCCCCCTAAACGATTCCCCACCCGGGCCCACGAAGGTCACGGTACGCCACTGACTATGTTGATGCGATATTTACAAAAATACATAGGTGCGATGTTTTTAGATAAATATCTTTGCGATGTTTCATGTCATTGTGTAAATATAAATATAAATGTTGGATAATTAAGGTCCTGATTATATATAACTCAGAGTACACAAAATGCCGTGAAATCATAATCCAACCCAAATAGACATTTTGCGCAATGTTTGTGAAATGTTTGCGCAACGTTAGTCCATGACATGAAGCAAAGATGGCGATAAGATGCGTCCTCATTCGTCAATACTTTTGTCGCCAACAGTGTCACGAACGCAATATCGCAAACCTTTCAGCAATATCGCTCAAACGAGTGGCTCTCAGTCGTAGCAGCGTGAGTGCATCGATTGTCCCCAAAATAACAGCAACATATCGCATACTGTTTTTGAAATACAGTTTCTTCATTTCTTAGTTATTTTTGTTCTATCTTTTTGTCTAATGAAAAAATGAATAAATTGAAATGGAAGAGAGGAAAATTGGTAGGAATGTAAATGTTCAAAATAAAAAAAAATACAATAGGTATGACGCACTTTAAACATTTTTTTATTTTTCGAAATATACGCAAATGATTGTAGTATAAAAAAAAATCTTACAGCAATTCACAAATTTCGTGAGCAAAACATTACTTTTCAAATGAGATGAATTTTGTACAATCGAAGTGTTTTATTGCTTTTTTCACGAAAAAGTGGTTTTAAACGAATTTTACTTCTACCAGTAAAAGGACTAAACTATGTATTTTCGACTTCAAGTTTTCGAGCACTTTAAAAATGTGACGATTACAAAAAAGACATTGCTTATAACTAATTGTTAGAATTACTGAGATCTCTTCTTCTTGCATTTACACTGATAAGGTCGTATTTTTACATTAAAGTTAGAAAGTAGAAGGCTTCATGAAACTTAAAATAACATATCTTCATTGTGAAATACATATACAGATGTGTGTATATATATATATAAACACACACACACACACACAATAATACATATAAAATATGCATTTCCGACTTCTTCAATTTTTTGAACACCTTTCAAAATGCGACGATCACGAAAAAGACATTACTTATAACTAAATGTTTGAATTTCTGAGATTACTTTTTCCTAAATTCAAACAGAACGATCGAAGTTGCATATTTAAGTTGGAAAGTAGAAGGTTTAATGAAACTTAAAATAACATATCGTCATTGTGGATTGCATACATACATACATACATACATACATACATACATACATACATACATCCATACATACATACATACATACATACACACACAATGCATTAGAATATTAAAAGATTTGATTAGTTTTTTCAAAGATTATATTAAGACTCGAGGAATCGCTGCAGCTGTTCGTTGGTCATGGAACGATCTGAGTTCTCCTCGGTGTTGTCCGTGTTGACTCGCTTTGTTATAAAATTTCGAAAACGTTGTTTAGCGTTCCTCAATGCCTCCGACACACCAAGCTTAAAGATGGGTGCTGTGGGTCGCTCGAATTTTTGGTTGTCAGTGAGCCCTACTGAAATTCACGACATTGTATACAAAAAGTGTTATGTGCATAGAATATAAATCAATGGTCGTACCATAGAAAGCTTTGATGGTTTTTCGATTTTCTAGTTTTAGACTTTCATTTTTTCCGGACCAGGTGACCGAGTATGCAAATTCATCGGTGAAGGCTTCCTTAACCATGTTGTTGATTGCATCGGAAATGTTTTCCCCGCCCAAAAATCGAAAGTAAGCCACCTGAAATGCAAAATATTGCATATCTTCATTTTATCAAGAAAAACGTTATCAGGGTACCATGTAAGTTCTAAAATATCATATTCTCATACAGAAAATAGAGAGAAACCGAATGAATAATAAGTGTAATTTGTTTATTAAAAAGTGTTTACCACAGCTTTGAAGCGATGTTCATCAAGATCCTCTATTACATCTAACTCAATTTCACTGTTGATCGGCAAGCAGGCTGGCTTGCAAGGCGTTTCGGTCTCTTGTAAGTCGTGTTCCAACCTTACTAAGTTGTGCTTTATATTTCTGAAACAATGTAACATGAAAAAAATCAATATTTTATCCCTACAAAAATAGGTGTCTATCTTGAATAAAAGTAATTGATATTATTATTGACTTTTTGAAAATGTTTTTAAATACTACCAATCCTAAATAAACCTATCCTATCATTATAAATCAATTGATAAAAAAAGTTTCATATGATGTATGTTATAAAATATATAATTTCTAATGAACCAAGATAATTTCAATCTTAATTTAATTAATTAAAATCAATCACTTAATTCACGTTCAATGGACTTAATCACGCTATAAATAAAAAAAGATGACGATTCCATGAATTGAATTAGGGTTGTTAGAATTTTTATTCTCAATTTTTTTTGGCACGGAACATAAAAAAAAATTCCGAAATGACTGGAATAAGTATTCTAAAAATCCAAAATCACTCGAATAACAGTTATTGGCTTAATATACACTATAATAAAAAAGGATTAGAATTTTGAAATTTGAATTAAGGATTTTTGAAAATTTTTTCTGAATATTTTTAGACGGAAAATACAAAAAAATGCGTAAATGTCTGAAACATGTATTCTAAAAAATTTAAAATCACTTGATTGACATTCAGTAGAGTAAAGCACACAATAATGAAAAGGAATCATAATTTTATCAATCATATTTGTGTTTTTAGAAATTTTATTTTCAACTTTTTGACACGGAACATACAAAGAAATTCCTAAATGCCTGAAATATGTACTGTAAAAGCTTAAAATTACTTGAGTGACATTCAGTAGACTAAAGCACACCATACTAAAAAAGGAATATAATTTTATCAATCATATTTGGGATTTTATAAATTTGATTCTCAATTTTTTGGCACGGAACATACAAAAAAATTCCTAAATGTCTGAAATACTTATTGTGAAAATTTGAAATCACTTGATTGACATTCAGTAGACTAAAACACACAATAATCAAGAAGGATTATAATTTTATCAATCATATTTGTGATTTTAGAAATTTTATTTTTAATTTTTAGGCACAGGACATAGAAAAAAATTCCTAAATGTCTGAAATACTAATTGTGAAAGCTTAAAATTACTTGAGTGACATTCAGTAGACTAAAGCACACCATGCTAAGAAAGGATTATAATTTTATCAATCATATTTGGGATTTTATAAATTTGATTCTCAATTTTTTGGGCACGGAACATGCAAAAAAATTCCTAAATGTCTGACATACTTATTGTGGATGAAATATTAGTCAAAAATATATTGAAAAGTAAGGAAACTCTCAAAACTCAATTTCCACGAAAGTAATAAAGCATTCCTAGCATTCCTAGTTAGCAATTGAAATACTGACATTTGTTTTGAAAAACAATTCAATTTCAGAAAGGCTTCTGAAAAAAATGTAATTGTATCGTTCTTGTTAAGTTATAAGCAAAGTTTCTTGGAATGCTTCCAAGGGTTCCTGTTCACGTGCTTTTATAAGAAAATCCATCCATTTTACTCACAAAAAGAAGACAATTTTTAGGAGCTTTCGGTTTGTGTACAAAACTGGGCAGGCTCCTTACAAAACGATGCACCTTTTCCTTGTCACTGGGTCCGGAGGCTCCAAAGCAGCCAAAATTGCTTCGTCGAATAAAGTTTTTAATCCTTTCTGCAGGTGAAAAACAATTTCATTACTCGAGCTCGAGGGTATCAGATGGTGTCAGACTGCATCACACTGCATCACATGACACACAATTGCACACAATTGCACACAATGCACTGATGGCGCGACGCGGGAGATACGATCAATTATGATTTTATGTCTATTGCAGTAGCAGCAATGGCGAGATTTGCCGTTTTATAATGCAATTGTGAGACAAAAATCTAGCATATTTAGAATTTTACAAAAGTTCAAAACATAGCTGCAGCTATCGTTTGCAATATTTTAGAAGCAATGGCTGTTGACATAAATTTTATCTATATTTGAGACAAGGTGCGTCCTCATTTTCCACAGCTTCTGACGCAAACAAATGCAGACCACGGTAGCGCATATATTGCGCAACAGTGACGGCAACATAAGCGGGTTACAATGTTGCCACCACCCGCATTCGCAAACATTAGACAAATCTTACAGCAACGGATGGAGCAAACCCCGTTGCCAGTATTTGTAACTGCATGAATGTCTTATTGGGAATGTGGAAATCGTAGCTTGGGTAAAAGTTTCATGGCATTTTGTGCGCTCCAAGTTATATCATCCGGCACTTCAATTATTGTCACATAACGTGTAAGGTGGAAAAAAAAACGGAAATTTGACAGTCTTAAAGGATATTTTATTATGAATTCAACAATTTTGAACGGGCGCAAATCACGTATAAATTATTCGCTTGCGTAAACCGCAGTACACGGGGAAAAAGCGGACCAAAATTAATACAGCGACGCGGCTTCGTGAGGCTCGCGTTAACCCAAGCCCGTGTACGGTCCAGAATCTGGCCCGATTTTCGTTTTGCGGACAGTCAAACGTAGGGCTAATTATGTGCGCACTACGTTCAATTGTTTAGCAAAAATGTAGCGTGCGTTGTGTGCATTTGCAGTTCTCGGTTCTCGTATTAGTTTTTGTCAGTCAATGTTTAAATTTATACTATTGAATATATTATTTTTAATTTCATTTGACTTGAATTTTATTTAGAATTTCATACTATTTATATTAATTGTATACTTTTGAAATACGTGCAGTTGTATTAATAATATAAATGATGTATAAAAAACGTTTACTTTCAATATGATTAATTATTATAATTATCAAATCATTGTATGATGAGTAACTTTAAAATATTTCAATAATTCGAAAAAAATGATTATCAAAGTTATTATAAGTTATAAATTTTGCATATGAGTAAATAATTTCCATTATTTTTAGTTTACGATTATCATGTAGTTATAAGCAATAGTCTCATTGTAATAAATATGAAATTATAATATAATTTATTACACAATATATCATTATTATTCAATTGTTAGTATTTATTTATTTATCATAAATGTTTTTTTGTGTTAACTTCGTTCCATATTTATAAAGTACTTTATCAATTTTAATCGAAGTACCTAATTCGGAGACCACTTGTCTTCATAGTACGTTCAATGAAGCTTAAAAGCTAAGTCAGTAATCTATGCTGAGAACGGGCCAGATTCTGGCCCGAAATCGGACTGGAGACAAGTCATCACTGTGTACTCCGTAAAAAGCGCAGCGTTTACCCAACAGTCGGCACTACACGAATACCGAGGCAAGTGAGCGAATGGGCGGGGTTAACGCAACTCCGTTTCGGAATACATTCTAATCCAAACGGACTAGATTCTGGCCCGCTTTTTTCCCCGTGTAGATGAGTCGAAGAACTTCAAAGAATTTGAGCTGGGACGTTTCTTTTCCAACCTTTTGCCAAAGAGAGTGCCATTTTTGTTATGCACAAAAACATATGTCAAAAAACATCTACGCGACATTCTACCAGAAATGTACAAAAATCATATGCCGAAAAATATATTCGCAGCATTCTACTAGAAATATACAGAAATCATATGCTAAAAAACATCTTCGTGATATTCTGCCACGAATGTCTGAGAATATCTGACATATGATGTCGCTCCGATATGTTGAGATTATTTCCCGACTTTTTTTTCCACTCGGGTATGGGGACTGGCCCACATTGGCACAAATATTGAGACCAGGGGGTACTCACTTCGGCCAAAATCAAGACGAGTTTTGTGAGCGTGTAGTTGTAGACACGGACAGGCGTTTGAAAGTGTCAGCGCGCGCATCCGCGTGAATTCGTGTGAATACACTCACATGAATTCACGCGCGTAAAAATAAGATATATGGATATACCCTAAATGTTATGCTCTTTCTCGCTCATTTCTCATCGTGTCTTCTTCTCCTCACGTACATCGTCCTCCCGCGCCCCTCAACTACCCCCGAGCACCGCCCATTCATAATCCTATTCCCGTGCACAGTAACTAACGTAGGTTCGCTGCGGTGTTTTTGGTAACAGTGGAGTCAAATGGAAGTGAGTACCCCCTGACTGAGACTAGGATCTTCATTCAAGGATACGCGCGTATTTTTTCTTATAATTCACATTTAGTCATCATAATAAAAAGTAACAAAGTCGAATACAAATAGCACCCCTAGCAACATCGATCCCGAAGTGTCGCCAAAGGCCAAAGTGGGCCAAAGTTTGGCAACCACTGGGAGAAGGGCAGAGTTGATTTTACTCGGACCCGAATTGTTGATACTCAGATTTAAGTAAAAGTGGTTTACTTATCAATGGATGTATGATTAATTTTTTACTTAGCAACATGAAATAAACCAAATAATCGTTGGCTAATATTTTTCAACGGTCGTAATTATTGGATGTATGGATAAAATTAATAATTATGTGAGCTATGCACTTTTCGTACTGTGAAAGTAAAGCAATCTAATAGCATAATATAAGTAACATAAGAACATAAAAGATCATTTTTTTATTAATTATTGTCATGCATGACAATAATTGATAAAATCATGATGAAAATCATTCCTGCTATATTGAGAAAATTGATTAAAACGACTGATTAGTCAATAAGATCAGTTTTATCAATTGATTGGAATAATGAATTATACCGCGCGAAAAACCCTGACCACGGAAAAAATTCAGGCGGCATCGCGGCATTTAAATCTGAAATAATATAACACGAGGCAAGTGGCTGCTTTGCATTAGAGAAAACAGGCTTTTTTTTCTCAAGCAAGCCAGGCGAGCCAGCACAAAAAATTCTCAATTTCGGTTATCAAGCATAATAGAATCGAGGAGAGGTAAGTGGGGGCCGTTGACGCGCCAGGCGAGTAGAGAGGGAAAATCGTTCGCTCTCCGAGACTGTAAGGAAGGGGAAAAAATATCGCGTTCTGCCACCTCTTAGCTGACTTGTTTCTGACTATTGCTGACTCTTGTCTATTGCGCGACTATTGCGATCTGCCCGATAGGGTAGGTTATTGTTGGTTAAGATTGAATTACGATGGGTTAATAATTGAAAAAATCTATAACAAAGCATTATTTGTTCTTTGTACCACTTGGATGCTTCTTAAACTACTTATAAATTATTTAGGGAAAATTTCAAGGTTTCAAAACAATCAACTCTTGTTGTTGGAAAAGCATAATTGACGATACGAGTGACAGCCTCGGGAGTCTTTGGTGGCATTCTGAGCCCTTGGATGTCACTGGTGTCGAAAATTCTTTTTTTCCAACAACGAAAGTAAATTGTTTTGAAACCTTTCCTAAATCATTTCTATATGTAATTTTAGGAGCATCCATGTGGTAAAAACAACAAAAAATGCTTTAGTACAGATTTTTTCAATTCTCAACTCCTCATAACTCAATCTTAACCAATACAGCCTAATTCAGTTAATAAGACTGAAAGGCTAATCAAATTCTCATTTATTTGTGGATTATTATTTTTATATTTATTCATTTATAAATTACTATTCACGATAGTTTTTTATTGAAAAACATTTTGTTTCAAAAAGAGATTAAATGAAATTTCAAGAGTAAGAGATAGGGGTTCATTTAAAAGAGCAAAAACTAACCTTTGTCCATATTAAGTTAATCATGCAAGTCCAACTCTTCAAATATAGTTAACAAGATTTCATTGGGTAAATCGTAAAGTTTTATTGTCCAAGTACCCTCGTCCGTTGGATCAAAATCTCCGTTTTCCATGTTTTTTGACAATTTCAAGTATTTGGCATGCAAACTTTTTCAAAAGTGGTATGAATTCGTATTACGCGTAATTATCACGTTGATATAAAAGAGAAGTTGCCTCAAAATAAAAATGCCGATTTTTTTTCAAATTAAAGATTATGCTTTATAAATAACCTCTGCGTTGAAAAAATGTGATTTCTATTGTCCAATTTTTTTTTAAATAATTTTTAAAAGTCGTTAAAATGAGGTCCTGCTAAAACGCTACGTGATTGGTCGGCGCATCTGTGACGTCACTAATGCTTGTTTATTTTGGTCTCCCTATGCTACAACACGGGCCGCGCGCGAATTTTACGGGAAAATTCAAATAACCGGGAAAATGAGCCGAAACCCGGAAAATGGGTTTGTTCGAAATACATTAGATTATCTCCCGAACGTAAATTTAGCAACGATTTTCGCATATTTTGCGAAAAAAGAGTGTTTTAACGTCCCTGAATCCAGAGCTGTCAAAGTGCAAAGGTAGAAAAACGTTGGATTGTACATGGTTTTTACATTTTTCCGTTGTAATAGATGTGAAAAAAAATTAAATAGACAAATACAATGAAAAACAGTTTGAATTTCTTTTTTTTCTCAAAAAAAAAAAAAAAAAAAATAATACATTTCATTGCGCATTTCTCACGCATGTGTATCTTAATAATATAGAAATATAGTGATCTCAAGGGAGAGAGTGGCAATTGAAATCGCTCCTAACTGGAGATGTAGGCATGGCATCTTGGACACAAACTCAGCACAAAAACAGTACTACTCTGTACTACTCAGCGTACTCGGCCGTCTGTGTGAGGATATATATTCGAGTTTATTAATAATAACTGTAATTGCACTTCACTTCATTATCAAATGAATTTTGATGAATTTGGGATACACTTTTAAAACACGTATGAAAAAGTAAACAGAGTCAGCTGTCCTCACACAGACGGCCGAGCAGCAGGGTCGGTTCAGCTCCATGTTAAACTGATGAGACTTTTTAACAGCGCCTCTAGTTGCAGAACGTTGCAACTTTGCCTGTATGTATATCTATATATATAATATATATAGATGTAATGCACTTGTGGGGGTTTCTAACTCGGGAAAGTTTATAATCCTACTCTAGGGTACTGGAGGGTGTTGAATTACAACTCGTACTCTAGATTAACTTTAATAGATCCTTTTTATTCAGGTTTTGAGACACGCAACTTTTGGAGAGAACTTTACAGTATGGCGGCAGGGATCGATCTGGCTGCCTGCGCCGACGCGCTACATGCTTCGCGCATCTTCGTCTCGCACGTATGCACTCCTCCCGTGGCCGCTGTGCCTGTGATCTCCGGAAATCCGGCCAGTAACTCGCCCAACTGAAAATTTGGGGCAACTGTGTTGACTGTGTGAATGGGCGCATAACCTAACACTGCAATGGCTCGGCTCTCGGTTGTGGAATCTATCAACCGTTTCCCCTGTAAATCGACCAAGATGCCGCAATGTCGCAAAAAATCGGCTCCGATAATCGGATAAGGCACCCCTGCCACGCAAAAATTCCAACAGAATGCCCTTCGGAGTCCGATGTCGATAGTGTGCTGCGACTCGCCATACGTGTTGATAACCGTCCCATTTGCTGCAAAAAGCTTAGTTAAATTTGGATTTTCCCTGAATCTTCTATCTACAGGAAAAATGGAAATCTCTGCCCCCGTATCAATTAAAAACCAACGCCCTGAAATTTTCCACCGTCTCGACTGGAGAGGGTATCACTAGTTTTTTCCCTGAAATTCATCGAATTTCTTGCACCATGGCTTGCACCACCTCGGTTCCTTAGGATATTTCTCGTGTGCGTAGCATAAACCGCTTTCACTCCGCTGCTTTGATCGAGCTCGCTGTTTGGCTGCTTGGCTGTCGCTCCTTTCTTCACTCGCTTCCCTTGATCTAGACCTAAATTTATCTCTATTGTCAATCCTTTTGATTAATGCATCTGCTTTCGCCTCGAGGCGTTTCATGGGGCCCTCCTATGAATTTGTCGGTTTCTCAATTGCGTAGACTCCTTGCCCGGCCGAACTCTCTGCTAACCTGTCAGCAGCTTGCGCAATCTTTTCCAGGTCTGTGGCCCCCGAGGCGGTCAAAATTTCCCTATGTAATTGTGGGAGCTGGTCCATGAAAATTGTACCTATAATTGAGTCGTCGCATTTCCCGTCGTTCAAAGCCTTTAATCTGTTCTTGTAAATGGAAGGTTTCCCTTCACGTAAAACTTGCCCCCCCAGTAATTTCCGCAGTCTTGTCTCGCCCGATGCAGCATAGGCCGTAACCAACCTATCCCTAAAAAGTTCGTATGAATTTGGGGCTCTGTTTTCAGTTAGTATTAGATCTCTGACACACGCCATGGCGTCGCCATCCAGATGCATGATAAGACTATCGCATTTCGTAGCATCTCACGTGATGCCAGCATTTCTAAAAGATATTTCAACTTGCGCGAACCACAATCGAGGGTCCGTTCGCATGAATGGCGGAATTTTTGGAGCACGGTAGTTTGCATCCACGTGGATGTCTTGCAAAATCCTGGGGTGAGGGTCAAATTGTTCAGTCCGTTGGTCTGCTTCACCTGCCAACCTAATCTGTAAATCTTTCATTTTCTTCTGTGCGTCCTCTCTCTCTTGCTTCATACTTTCTAACTCCTTCCGCAGCATCTCAATTTGGGTCTCTAGTGCCTCGGCCATTTTGATTGACCCGTGCGCAGGAAATGAGGGAGAAGAAAAAATCGCAAAAATCGCAAAAGCAAAAAAATACACAGGGAATGCAAAAAATAACGCAGAAAAATAAGAAAAGAAAATAAAAATATATATATGTACACGACGTCAGTTGGTACCAACAATGTCAAAATTATGCGACAAAGTCACTCAGTGCCATTGATCTGACCAATCCAATAATAATTATAATTGAAATGGTTCGCCGTTCAATGCATCACTGGTAAAATAATCCCAATATCAATAATGAAACTCAGCATAGAGCGTTAATTGTCGTCAACAACCGGACAAATTCAATGATAATAATTCAAATGAGCTGTCATTCCCTGTATGAATGACAAAACAGCGGCACTAATAATAATAATCCGAATTAAATCGTTTCCGATCCGAGAGCCGAGCCACGGCCAGTTTTCCACACCTCACAAAAATAATCCACGTCTGAATATACGCCTTCAGATCTGTGAATTGTGACTCACGCACGTCACTTGTATTTACAAAATAAATAAATGCAAGCCTGAAATATATACAGCGAAATCTACAAAAATCATTCACAGGAAAAAATAACCTAACTTCCCAACCATCTGTCAAAAACCGAAATTGTCATCCAATTTCCTTGGTGAAATACTGGTGAAACCAACAAAGTGCATTTAGTGGGGATCCTTATTCAAATTCCAAAAAAAAATTCCACGACCCGCCTCGGAAATCGCCCATGCCTATCTGTTCCCGCTTTATTGCCCCTCGAGAATTCCCTGGAACTCAAAAAATCGGGCGCGTCACACTCCTCTTAAATGTGAACAGAGTGTATTCCGCCCCGGGCACGAAAACAAATGGTCGCTATTCACAATCCCCGATTATTCGGTACATGTGAAAAATCAACATCCGCGGGTCTGATGACGTACATCGCGAATCGCCGAAAAAACATCAATATCAAATATCGCTCGCGACAACAATCAAAGACAAAAATGCAATCATCTGTCAATTCATCAATATTTACAATGGTAACTTGTATGTGGCCACGCCACCAATGTATCACCGTGTGTGATTCGCATTTATTCCACCTTTGGGGACTCGGTTCGGTTGGGTTGGTAGCTTCGCTTCTAGTTGTGGTGTTTTGTGGTGTTGGTGGCTGTCCGCCGGTTTTGCCAGTTGGCTATGTTGCGCACAGTTGTGCGATGTTGCCAGTTGGCAATGCTGCGCAGGCTCGCAGTGACGTAGAATGGGGCGGGGAGTCGGACGGCTCCCCCCCTCCCGGCGATCGATGATGCCAAGATGGTGGACTTACGTACGCCGATTTGACCTTGGCTGACCTTGGCGTTGCCCTCGCCTTCGTCGTCGGTGATCGGCCCGATGACGTGGACCTCGCTTCGAAGTCGAAAAATCTCTGAGACCGCTGAATCTGCTTGGCTCAATGTCTCCTTCTTACGCCAAATGCGTGATTCCCTGCGGCGTCGATGACGCCGTGGCCATCTTTTCTCCGCACGTTTTCGTCTCAATGTACTCGTGTTTTTTCTCACGGGGTCACCAATGTGGGGTTTCTAATTCGGGAAACTTTATAATCCCATTCTAGGGTACTGGAGGGTGTTGAATTACAACTCGTACTCTAGATTAACTTTAATAGATCCTTTTTATTCAGGTTTGAGACACGCGACTTTTGGAGAGAACTTTACAGTATGGCGGCAGGGATCGATCTGGCTGCCTGCGCCGACGCGCTACATACTTCGCGCATCTTCACCCCCTTCCCCTTTCCCTGCTCGCCCCACACACTCGCTGGCAATAGCGCTGTCTGGTTGTAGAACACGGCGAAAATTTCGGACACAGCTCCTATCTTGGTGAACGGACCCTGCCACGGGGGTGCAACTTCGGCTTTTTTAAATGGGCTAGTTCGTACCGCTAAAGTATATGGCCGCTAGAGGCGCTGCAGTCTTGCCAGGCTTTTTTTATTGGTTCCCGTCACTCGCCGTCGTTCCATATGTTCCATATCTTCCGAAATTATCAACAAAACAAACAATCGCCCACAAAGTCGCGCGAAAAATCGCCTGGCAAGATCGCAGCGCCTCTAGCGGCCATATAGTTCAACGGTACAAACTCTTAACATGGAGTTGCACCCCCCTGCGGCCGAGTACGCTAAGTAGGGTTGTTGATCTTAGATCGATTTTTAAAAAGATCGATCTTTTTTTCAGAAATTGATCTTTTTGATGCGATTTTTTTCTCGAGGATCAGATCGATCTACGATTTTTTTTGCGAGATCGGGAAAAAAAGATCGTTATAGAAAAACACTTTGTCTTTAGAAATTTTATTTTCAATAAATAATATATTCTTCAGTTTTTTATGTTTTTGATAAGTTTTTAAATAACATTTCCCTTAGTTTGTTGTTATGTGTGTATTTTTATGTTGTTGGCATTCTTGATTTGGGGACATATAGGCTATATATATGTACTCCAGTTTGTCGCTCCAGTGGAGAAGATCTTTTTATGCTATAGAGCGGCTTTACTGATGTAGAAAAGATCGAAAAGATATAGGTTATAGGGTCTTCTTGTTTCGTATGTTGAGTTTGTAAAAGTATTAAGCACATATAAGTCCGAACAATGGCATCGATCCCAGAGCCGAATTTACTGGATCCGAAGGGGTATTATACAAAATTGAAAGACGGATTATCCGTTACATGTAATTTGTGCGGGAAGGTTGTAAAAACATGCGGAAATTCGTCAAATTTCCCGAGGCATCTCCGGAACAAGCATCCTTCACTTGCCAAAACAATTAACGCGGCAAAAGGTCACGCGGCAACGGCAAGACAATCGCCTAGAGTTCAGGTAACAAAAATAACTTGCAAAAAATGTTTTTTACATTTGAGATAGGGTCTATAGATTTTAACCAAGAAGCCCGAGCCAAGGATACTTGGCTCGGGCTTTTCTGCTAAAATCTGTGGACCCTGATCTGAGAATATTTTCCGAAAAAACGACATTTAATCACCACAGCAAAGCTAAGAACTTTATATTTTTATTTTGTAAAAATAATGTGCAACACTAAATTTACCAATAAAATAACATAACCCTATTGTGTATATTCTAAAATTAGAATTGGCCGGTAATAGAAGAGCTCTCCCACACTGCTATATATAGGTATAAATTACTGGAACGTAAGACAGTGGCGTAACTATAAATGTGAGGGCCCCGGAGAGACAAGAATTTTCTCCTGTCGTAAAGAATAATACATTTCAGCGTTTCGTGAAAATATCGGTGTGAGACTAAAAATAAGCAAATTTACCGTTGATCAAAACATAATATGTAGCAATATGATAAATGCGCCAAATTAATCAAAAACTTAAGAATAGTTTTTATTGTACATGTTTGACGCATAGTTATTGTTTATTATTTTAATTTTTTTAAAGTCACAGTGATTTTCATGACCCATAAATAAATCTCGTGCATACATTCTAAAAAAATCGACATAAAAAATAAACAAAGAAACTCGAAATTCTTAATTTCGAACTGAAAGAAAAATGAAACTTTAAAGTCTGAATTTTAAACTCTAAAAAAAGGTCATCTAATGGCCCCTTCAGAAAAATTACCCAGATCCCCCACATCTACAGTTCTCCTACTGTCTCACTTGGTCGGCAATCCAGTAATATATATCAATGGGAGAACTTTTCTTTTATCGGTCGATTCGAATATTTCGAATATTCGAATATGCACAATAAGTAAATAACTTACTATAATATGTGATGATAAAATGAAATTTTTGGCTTCAAAAAGTCAATTAATCTTTTATTATTTTTCAAAAACGACCAACATATCGTAATCCAGCATTGGCACTAGAATAAAAACCTTGTAATTTAATATCTTGCTTATTCAAACTTAATTGGAAAAATTCTTTTACGAATTGTATTAGGAGGTTATAACTGTTCGGGTGTTACAATCAAATGTGCAATACTTCTATATGGCCAGCGTCTTTTGTTCTCTGTATGTTGAGCGAAAGAAATTAAAGCGAGATGGTGAAATGGATTATCGTGCTGTCAACGCGCATGCTCGACGGACCACGTGACAAATATATAGATATACTCCGTAATTGTTTTAAATGCGAAACGTGGATGCGCAAAATCTTGTGTGCGAGAGAGAAACGATCGTCCATACTCTTTTAAATTCTGCAGGATCTCTCACTCTGCTGGCCATGTAAAAGTATTGCAATCAGCTTCTCCGAGTAAATTTTTGTGCTGTATATTTTGGTGCACAGTAAAGATGAGAACATTTTACTGCCCAAAAAACAGTTATTCATTGAACATCTTTTTAGGAAATGATCTCAACTCTCAAACAGATGACATTAACAACAGCAGCGACTCCGATGTTTTTCAAGTTGAAGATGAAACTGCTGGAAGTTCCCATTTCACGGCTATTGCTAAGGGTCCAAAAAGATTAAAGCAGCAAAGTCTTGCGTCGTGTTACTCAAACGCAGCGAGTTATGGAGGTAGATTATTTTGATTATATTAATTTTTTTAGTTGTAAAGTGTTGCGAATTCATAAATGTTTATTACATGTCGAGGTGTAGAACATTTTGATATTTTTAAATAATTTTTGAACCTCATTTTTGTGAAGTGTTTCAAGGAAAGTAAACGCAGTTAACTTTTATAGGATTTCTATACTTTTTAAAATTTTATGAAATTTTTTTCATCTTCGAAAATATTTCAATTTAGCAAAAAATCTGAAAATTCACCTAAATGTCTCAATATCCAGGATTTCAAAGAATTTGATAAAAACGTGAAGAATTCCAAAGAAATAAAAAGAATTTAGCAAAATAGTAAATCTATAATCATTGAGGATTTTTCGAGATGTTTAGGCATTTTTAGACATCTTCGTAAATTTTGTAAAATCTCTGAAAAATCGTAATCGCAATAGTTAAAAAAATTGTGAACTGCAAAAATATTACTGCTTCATGAGACATCTTCATTGACAATTGAAATTCAAAGTTTTTTCGAAAATTGTTGACAATCAATTTGTTTTAATTTGAAAATATTACCCTTGTAATTGCGAACCTTATTAAAACCTTATAAGAATCTGAGTTTCTTTGTAAAATCCTAAATTTTTTATAACACAACCTCAAAAAAACATTATAAGGTTCTGAAATCTTTATAATGGGACATTAAAAAATCCTTAATAAAAGTTTTTTTTTTTAAATAAGGTTTTAATATTCTCATGAAGATTTACTGATTCCTTAATAAAAGGGTTCTATGATTTCTTCATAAGAAATCGTGATTTTTTGGTAAGATAAATTTTTTATAAAGTTTAAATTTCTTTAAAAGGATTCACACAAGGTTTAATAAGGTACATATTTTCAAATAGGTATATCTATAATTATTCATTTCATGTAAGAATTGTCGAAAATATATTTTCAAGAAATATAGTTCTGAGGAAAAATACTACTTAGTAACTTACTCTACAGAAGGAGGAGACAAAAACATCGAGATTACTCAGGCTCTGATTTTCATGATCTGCAGAGATAACTTGCCATTGCGATATGTTGAAAAAGATGGTCTGAAAAAATTTGTCAAAGCTGTATGTCCCAGATATAAATTACCTTCAAGATTCAAGGTAAAAGAATTTGATAATGTACTTCTGTATGCATATTTTTTGGCGTAACGTTTTTCGTAATTAGTATACCCTAGCAAAGTGTTTGGATCAAATGTGGACCGCATGTGGACCGGATTTCGGTCCACTTGTGGTGAACTTTTTATCTAACACAAAAATCTTTACTTTGAACAGTATACAGGGTGTATCAAAAACCACGGACGATAATTCGCCTAATTTTTTTCCACATTTTTCTGAGTCCAACAGTTCTTTACCACTTTTCACAAAACTCAAAAACAAAAAAGGTAATAAAGCGACAAGTTTTAACCAATAAACGCGCTCCTTTGACAAGTGGAAACAAAAACCTTGAAACAAAACTAATAACTAAAATGTTTTACTTTGTTATTTTTCTGAATAAAAAAGTCCCTTGCCACTTTTGACAAAACTCAAAATCAAAAAAGATATTTGAGGGACAAGTTCAAGAAATCTGATTGATTACAACCTGTCCCTCGAATATCCAAACACTTTGCTTGGGTACATAACATAAAAATTGTGATGATTTTATGAATAGCACGAGAAGCAACCAAAAAATTCGTTTTAATGTAAAGAAAAAAAAGTAACCTGAATTTGGAAATCCTAGAGAAAATCTTAAAAACTTACAAAAATATTCTTTTACGGTTGCTTCCGTCGATCCGTACTTGTGTATGTGCCACAAACTACACTTAGTTGCATTATATATCCCTAAATTCGGGAACGACTTAAGGGGGTCTTCCGGTTTGTTGGGCGATTTTCGAGCGTATATTTAAAAATTTCTTGTGTACAAACCATTGACGCTTTTTGAATCGGTTTTGAATTTTTTTATTGAGGAAGAAAAAATGTTTAACATTTGTTTTTTACAATGTTTTGTCAACAATGTTAGTAATCTCTAGATGACCTTGAATGTGCCTCCTCTAAAAACTTCGAGTGAAACGATGCGCACGGTTCCGCTCGTATAAAGAATCTTAAACACAAAAATTTTTTTTTTATTAACTTTCATTATGTTGGCTATCGTTTGATCGAGCTGTTTTTTGTTATTCAGATTTTTTTCGGAAGGGCTAGCGTAAATATAAAAAACACAGAATTTCCGTACTTTTTTTTGTCGTTTTAGTCTGTAAAAATGAAACTAATTATAATTTTCGAAAATCGCTCGATCAAACGATAGCCAACATAACGGAAGTTAATAAAAAAAAAATTGTTGTGTTTAAGATTTTTTATACGAGCGGAATCGTGTGCACCGTTTCACCCAAAGTTTCTAGAGGAGGCACATTCAAGGTCATTTAGAGGTAACTAACACTGTTGAAAAAACATTGTAAAAAACAAATGTTAAACATTTTTTCTTCCTCAATAAAAAAATTCAAAACCGATTCAAAAAGCGTCAATGGTTTGTACACAAGAAATTTTTAAATATACGCTCGAAAATCGCCCAACAAACCGGAAGACCTCCTTAATACAACTGAGAGTACATACATTCTTATAATTCAGAAGTATATATTTTATTTCTTTCAGGTAACTCAGCTAATAGATGCCAGATATGACGCAAGCGTCAATATCGTGATAGCAGCATTGAAAAAAGTGGAACACATTTTATTCACGAGTGATGTTGTAACAGTGACAAATTCAACAAGATCTTTTCTCACTCTGACGGCTCACTACATCACAGAAAACACCATTGAGAGCATATGTTTGACTGCAGTTAAACTGTCTCAAGTATGTATGAGTAATAAAAAATTCGTATAAATTTAATATCGAAAATCTCAATGACATCCAAAGCATTTCATTCGTTAATTAGAATTCCATATAAGAAACCAGATTTTTTCTTTTAAAGTTACTAGTTTCGGTACATTCAGAACATTCAGGAAGTAAAAAAAACTATGTTTGATATATGTGATTTCTGGATTTCTTAAATTCTTACTATTTTTACGAGTTGGTTTATTATTTTTTCATTTTCTTTTTCTAAAAAGGTCTTCTTTTTTCTAGAAAACGTTTGAAAATAGATATTTTCGTATTCAGGGGCTATCACTGATTTTGGCGAAGCCGAAGGTTTTTTCCCGAGACGAAGTCGAGGGATAAAATCGGCTGAGTCAAAATTGGCGATAGTTCAGGAGTGCAAACAATGTTTTTCATCACGATAGCCTCAAAATCACGTCAAAATGTCAGTTTTGAGGTTAGAGTGCTCAAAAAAAATTTTTCATCGCATTTAAAAAACTATGAAAAAATATCACTGCTCATGAACACTTTTGATTTTTCATAAATGGAAAATTAATGATGTCTGAAACAATTACAAAATCAATACTAATATTTCCGTAAATTGTGATTCATGAATTACGAAACTATTACTCGATTTCTGATATAGGGATACAATCATTTTTGGTAAAATGTATTTTTCGAAATGGTATTCCTCATTACACTTAATTGTTGGTATAGTATTCACCGAAATCTATTTTTATAAATCGATAATGCTTGTTTTATTCAAAACCGATCCCCCTAAGAATTCACTTAGGGTCTGTGTATGAGATACTTATCAGAATATAATAATTTTATACTATGATTTTTCCATATGAACCGTTTTTTTTTCTTTTTTTCAGTCGCACACTGGCGTATACATCAGCGAGGAACTGGAGCAAGTCCTCGAAGAATTCGCCATTTCGGATAGAAAGAGGTTGTCTATGACCACAGATTCGGGATCTAACATAATCAGTGCAGTCAAGGACCTGCTGGGGCCAAACAAAAGAATTTCGTGCATGGCACATGTTATGAATCTAGTCGTCTACGACGCGCTGCAAGCCATCAAACTTTTTTCAAACGTCGCTGACGCAATTAAGGAAATAGTCACCTATTTCAAAAGATGTGTCGATACAACTGACCAATTGAGAGAAGCTCAACAAAGAGAAAATATACCCAAGGGAAAAGTTATAACGTTGATCCAAAACGTGGACACGAGATGGAACTCCGTTTTAGCTATGATCTCTCATTATCTGAAAGCGTCGAAATATGTTCATCCCATTTTGGAAGCTCAAGGGCAAAAAAACGTCAATGTCCCTGACACACTGCCGAACTCGCAGATGAATATCGCAAAAGACTTTGTGACACTTCTCGAGCCATTTGACCAAGCTACAGTTGAAATCAGCGGGGAGAAATACGTCACAGCGAGCCTCGTTGTTCCTCTCACCAATCTCTTGAATCAGCATGTTCAAAACACCACAGTTCTGACTACGGATATTGGAAAGAAAGCAGCTCAACTGTTGCAAGATGGCATCCAAAAAAGGCTGGTGCCCTTGGAGAAGAACCATTTCATTGCGAAAGCAACTTTATTGGACCCGCGGTTCAAAAAAGTTTTTTTCCAATCACCTTTGATAGTAGTAGACTGTATCAGAGATATCTCTTCAGAAGTACGCTCAGCGCACCAACTTCTTAGGCTGAGAAAAGATGAAGTAATCTATTTTTATAATTTAAATAAAAATTTTTTTCAATAGGTGACAACCGAAGTCAAGGTAGAGGCACAATGTGGACACAACTTTGAAAAAGAAAGTAATGCCCAAGTTGTGCCACCAGGTGGTTGTATAGTATAGGTATACTAAGGAGTAATATCTTTACGAGTTTAACGCAATTAGATATAACTATTCCTTATAAGTAACAAGACTAGATAAACAATAAATAACAGAAGTTTTCTTAAATAGCTTATAATTATAATGAAAATTACTGATACTTATGTAAAGATAAAAAGATACAAAATTTATTGGAATTTTATCGACAATAACCTTTTTTCAGGTGAGAAACAAAGCGTCTGCGAGTATTAGCAATGATGAAAGGCCTTCAATTTGGAAAATACATGAAGCAATCATTAGGGCCAACAATCAGATGAGAGTACCTAGTACAGGAGCACTACCAAATGAATTGAAATTATATTTGGACCATCCTTTGCTTTCAAGGGAGTCAAATCCATTAGTTTACTGGACATGCAACGGATCATTGATGCCAGCTCTCTCAAAGATTGCTCTCAAATATTTGACTCTGCCAGCTACATCTGTGTCGTCTGAAAGGGTTGGTTTGACGATCAAACTTGTTGTCAGTGACAGTCGCAGTAGGACGTCCCATGAGCACGTGAAAAAAAGGGTTTTTTTGAAAACTTTGGACCCAAAACATTGGCATGAAAAAATTTGTTTTCTTCGACTTTATGGGATGTGCAAATAAAATCCATTTTATAGAGACAAGTTTTTCATTTTATTCTGATCATTCTCTTGAATTTTCAATTTTCAGACAGGACACTTTTTTCATTTTGAGAGTGATAATCCAACTTAAACAATCAAATATTTCGTGAAAAGTTGTTCAATATTTCTTGTAATATGTCTATATTTCTGCTTTTCTTTCGATCCCAAGAGTAATTATTCACTTGAATGCAACTTGATCATAATTGGTCACGATTACCCACCCTGGTTTCGGAAAATAATCCATATTATATTGTATGATTTTTCCAAAAATGTCATGCGTAATCCACCTAAAAATCCATATTTATTTACTTTGTAATAGAAAGTTCATTCATTTCCCACGTCACAACTATGGCAAAATCGAATCAGAAACAATAAAATACTCGTTGTAAATCAATAATTTTCTAATTATTTATATTTTTAAAATAACTACTGAGTGTAAACATAATATTTTTAAAATAATGATCGAGGATAAATCTTTTTAAAAATAGATCATTCGTTCGTATTTGAAACTTCAAAAAAAGATCGATCTTCGATCTTTTTTCATAAAAGATCGTGATCGATTTTGATCTTTTTTAAAAGATCAAAAAAGATCGATTTCGATCTTTTCAAAAAGATCAACACCCTAACGCTAAGTACACTGGGAAAAAAATCCTGTCAGGTTAACCGGAAAACCCCGCTGCGTTACCAGGAAGGGGTACCGGCGAGTTTACAACGTTGCATTAGCGTGGTTGCCATGTTAACGCAGCGTTGCTAACTCACGTGAATCAAGCCGTACGGTCCCCTGTCGATTTAACAGGGTGCTCAACGCTGGAAAGCCGTTAAAACTTATAATAGGTATATCTTTATATAGCTGTATCTAATTATCTAGATAATAAGATATAGATAACAAGACGACGCGCATGCTATGTTGGCAGTACCGGCTCTGCAGCACTGCGAATTCCAAATCTCGTTGATTCAACGTGGAGCAACGATGCTTTAACAGGGAATTGTCAACACTGGGGAAAAAATCCCGGCGATTCAACTGGCTGCTTCACGTTACTGCTTTCACGTCAATCCAGCCCCATGGCCACGGGAAATCCCCGTGTGCTGCCAATGCTGATCTGACGTTCGGCTGTGCTTTGTCCGTTGTATCACTATATATATATCAAATTTGGTCGTTTCAGCGTTAGATTCCCGTTGATTCCCCGTGGCCAATCGGGGCTGGATTGACGAGGTGAATTCACCGTGGCCAGCAACGCCAACCTAACGTTGAAACATTACGGTTTGCATCAACGTTGGCACAACCGGATTTTACAGTTAATACGACGGGTTTTTTTTCCTAGTGAACAGTGCTCCTCCCTGTTGGAGCGGCAGGGTTTTTTTTCCCAGTGTTAACCTAAAGTTGAAAAAGTCACGGTTTGCTTCAACATTGGCACAATCGAATTTTACGGTTGGTATCACGGGATTTTTTTCCTAGTGTATATCTGTTGGTACTGTTAAAATTGTCAAACCTGGTCAAACCTGGTCAAATCGATTATGTACAAATTGAAACAGTGAAAAACAGTGAGAAATAAAATGTGATGTGCCAAGTTTCGATTTTTTGTTTTGTTTTGTTATGTTTCGTTGATGATTTTCAAATGTTAAATTCTAAGGGAAATCATTTAATTTTAAATAGTCAAAAATGCTTTTTTTATATATAGTATAGATATTGCGGCTAAAAATAATTTTCATTACGAGTTTTTTTTTTGATGATATCATAAGCACTTTTTTTTAAATTGAAAATTTCACATATGGGCTGTATTCTGAATGAAATTTGAACTATTTAAACGCCGGAAAAGTTTCAAGTATGAATAAGTACGAAGTCCTTGAAAAAGTCGGCGAAGGCTCGTTTGGGCAGGTTTTTAAGGCCAAATATCTGTTGACAGGAAAAATCGTTGCTCACAAAGTCATAAGTAAGGTAAAAATGCGTTTTTTGATAATTCATGATAATTTTCCAACACGATGAATGAGGAGTACATATTTCGAATTTCAAATCAATTTCAAAGAAGTATCTTTTTTTCTTTTGAGTTTGTAGAAGATTTTATTGAAATAACAATCATATTTTAAAATTTAAATATTGATCGAATAATCTATACTTCAGCACAATAAATAATATGGATTAACATAAGTATAAAATGAGTATACAAAATTGAAATAAATAATAGGCATTGTGTTTTATTTATTTTAATCATTATTTTAAGATTTTTTTATGACAACTATTCAACACATAGCTATTGTACCTATTGTATCATAAAATCATGTTGAATATTTGTTTTGAAATTGGTTTTTGATTTTTCTTTGAAATTTTAAAAAGGTTTTAAAATTTATTTCAAAATCACTGAATGATTGTGTTAAAATGATAATGTAACGTCTAAAGTTTCAGTAAACCACACAAGATTAAACATTTTTTTTTCAAAACACGCAAGAAAAATATACTTCAAGGACCTGTATGGCCGCATTGAATACAACCATTTAGGACCGGCAAATGCTTCAGTCCCTAAAAACATGCTCTGAAGCAAAAAACTACGCACTGATGAAGCATTGCTCTAGTACGTGTCTCCAGGGACTGAAGAATTTGCCGGTCGTAAATGAGTGTATTCAATGCGACCATACAAGTTCCCCAAGTCCCTTTTTCTTTAGTGTTTTGCAAAAAGGATCGTTTGCGCCTCGGACCATGAGACGTGGCTTTGTTCTTGGACCAAATACCTGCATTGACTGCACCTTGGTAGATAAATTGGTCCTTGCCCTAAAAGCCATGCTTCAGGTCCTCCATACAAAATATACTATTTTTGTATTCAGTAAATTTAAAAAACTTCTGGCATTTTTCAAACTTTTCAGAGCTTTATATCATTTATAATGATTTTAGTAATTTTCAAAAATGAATAAAAATAGTTACATTATTCAAAACTTACTAGACTAGTTTTTTTAAAGCGTATGTCTTTATAAAATACTTGAAAAATCATCAAGACAATTGACTATTCACAAAAACGTTATATTTTTGGATGAATAGAATCATGTTTTTCATGATTAACATACATATATTATTTTGTTTAAATAAAAATATAGAAATTGTCACTTGGTTTGTAATTATGCTTTTTATTTTTTGAATAATGCTATTTATTTTAACTATTTAAAGTAATGCCATTTTATTTTTTTATAAACTTGCGTGAAAATCATATTTAAAATAGTTTCTTCATTTTTTGTTCAAATTTGTTAAAGATTTTGAACATTTTTTTGAACAAAATTAAACATTTTTTTTGTGCTGATAAAAGTTAAAAAAACTGCTGACATTTTGAAAACTTTTCTAGACCTTCAACATATCATTTTTAAGGATTTCAGTTTTTTTTTTTGAAAAAAACGACTACTATCATTGAGAAAAGTTACTTCCCACTAAAACGTGAAAGTTTTGAATGTTTTACAACTTCATTAGAATTTGAAGCCACTTTCGCTTTATTATTAAATTTTTAGTTGGGCAGATCCCCAAAAGAGCTGGACAGTTTGAGGCAAGAATGCCAAATTCAGTGTCTATTAAATCACCCGAACATCATTCAAATGATTGATTCATTTGAAACAAAGGAAAAGGTAAATTCAGCTCAAAACATAAGTTGAGATTCCCAAAATATATTTTAGCAATGAAATAGTATTTTTCTACTTTGTGCAATACGAATCTGTTGGTAAAAATTTTGGGGGAATAATTTCTTCAATTTATTTAAAATGTCAACTGCTGTAAGCCTAATTATCGAAAATTGTTTCGCATCGCGATACTTACAATGGTTTAAAATGTGCAATTTTCATTGAACAAGGAGAATCTTTTTTGTTATGAATTGGAATTTTGTCAATAGTCAGGTTTTTTTTTACATAATCCTAAAATCACATGGCTAAATCGAGAAAAGTTTGAGAACCAATCCAAATTCAATTCTGAAAACTTGAAAAAATTCCTCTTTTATTTTTAAAAGTGAAGAAAACTTTTAGAAACTTGACACTATTTTTCAAATTTTCTTCGAGTGCTCACCAATTTCTAATAATCCTGGGTAGGTTTTAATAATTTTTGAAAAATCAATATAAGTAACTTCAATAAACTTTAGAAAAGTCAAAAAAAGTTTCCGAAAATCATTAAAAATTTCATTAATTAATTTCAAAACATTTAGAATAATGTAAAGCAAATTACATTGTCATTCTCAAAAGTAAAAAAAACTTTCAAAAATTTGACACAATTTTTCAAATTTTTTCTGAATGCACTTGAATTTGTAGGAATTTTATTTGGTTTCAAAAATTTATGAAAAATGAATATAACTTTAGACACTTCACAAATTTTAAGGAGAACTTATGATATCCCGTAATAATTTTATTCATTAATTTAATCCTAGTATTTAAGAAAATGACGCTTGAATTTACCTAAATTTCTAAACATTTGAGATATGTATTACAATATTTTACATTGTTTCTAAAACCTGAAAATTTGTTTTATATCGAGAATTTTATCACTTTCGTAGATATGGAAGAAGTTTAAGAGAAAAAATCTTAAATATTTTAACTATCCTCAGCCTCTTTTTTTTTAAAGTTTTTTCGTTGCCAAGTAGTTAAATTATTAAAAAATTCAAAGGATTTGAGTAAGGTAATATAAAACACATCTATATTTTGATAACAGAAGCACTATAAAAATTTGAAAACTACATTTTCCATAAAAGGTTCCCCACTTGTCACTGATTCGTTTTTCTAAAGATTTTTTTTTTTATTTTGTAATGATAAATTAATGTGATTCATTAAATTTATCAAATGGAAATAAAGTTATGTTAATTTCAGTATTTGAAATTATTTTATCATTATAAATACCTGAAAATTATGACTTCATCCAATCGACATGGCATTTTTCGAACAGATCGTCATCGTTACTGAATATGCTGAAAAAGAGTTATACGAAATCTTGGGTAAAATACAGGAGAATCGATTACCCGAAGAAATTGCTCAAGTCATAGCACGCGATCTCGTTTCAGCTTTGAATTATTTGCACTCCAATCTAGTTTTGCATAGGTTTGATGATTTTATTTCTATTTTCATTTGCAAAACCTTCTTCTACCAAGCATTTTTTAAATTTATTTGATAATTGTACAACTCTTTGAACATCTTTAATAGTATCAGGCAAAGAAAACTTGAAAAATTTCTTATTCTTGAGAAATAATCTAAAAACGATTTCGAATTGTTCGAAATCTTATGAATATAGGGATTAAAATTGAAAAAAAAAAAAAAAAAAAAATAATACATTGATCTGTTACCATAGAATCGTAAGAAATAATAATTAGAATAAAATTGTAGAAAAAACTGACAGACTATAGTCAGAAGTATTTTAAATAATGAGAAATCGCCTCGAAAAGATAAAAAATAAAAAAGTACGAAGTCGTAGAAAAAAAGTATGAATTCTCAGATACATTATTATTTGAAAATTGGAAACATAAAAACTATGAATAATTCTATTTCAAGACAAAAGTAGCTAAGAACAAACTCTATTTCTATGAATTGGAAATGATAGAGATACATTCACTTTGAATTTAGGGATATTTTCGTAATTTATTCGTTTTTTCATCAGGGATTTAAAACCTCAAAACGTACTCTTGGAATCCAATGGAATCGCGAAATTATGCGATTTTGGATTTGCTAGAAGTATGGGTACTGGTTCTCATATGCTCATGTCCATAAAAGGCACTCCTTTGTACATGGCTCCAGAACTGATAAAAGGCCATCCATATGATTATAATGCTGATTTATGGTAAAAAGTTTTTGGCGAATTCGGATTTATTTTAGAAATTTGAATTTTTTGAAATGTCCTGGGTATTGTGTAGGATTTGGTACTGTAAATTGCATTCATGGGGATTCAAAATTTTATAAAAATATAATAAAAATATTTTTTAACTGTTAAAATTCAAGAGCCATGTTCAGAAATTCAAAAATTTATAAACTAAAAAATTAGAAGTAGTCTGTAAATTTTTGTTACAATGTTCGTATAGATAAAAAATATCAACATTTGAAAATATGGCTGAAAAATCCTAAAACTAAGCAATTTAGAAAATCAAGAGAAAATCAACTTCAAGAAGACATAATATTTGAAAGAATTCGAATATTTGTAATTGCTGTAAACCCAATGTTTTATCATAAACAATCTATAAATGTTTGAATCACATCTATGGAAAGCACTGTTTTTAAAATTCGTTATTCTATGAAATTCATCTTTTGTATATTTGCTTATTCTCTAATATTATGCATAGTATTATACATATATTTATTACAATGGCTTGAAACTATTGCAATTAAATAACATGATTGACATTGTTATATTCCAGGTCCTTAGGTTGCATAATCTACGAATTGATTGTTGGCCATCCTCCATTCAAAACTACTTGCATTCTCGATTTAGATCGACTTATAAAATCTGAAGCTATCAAGTTTCCGGAAAATTCATCCGTCAACTGTGTCAACTTTCTCAGGGTAGATTGTTTAGACTTTTTATTAAGTTGATATTTTCTTTTGTTTAAAAAAACTTTCTTCAGGGTTTGTTGGAAAAAGATCCCATGCAAAGACTCACATGGCCCAATTTGTTGACGCACCCTTTTATTGATAGTGAAATTTCGGAAAATCTGGCCAATCGTGATTTTCCAACTTATCATTTAAAGTAAGTTTTCTAGAAAAAAATAAACGTAGTATCAAAAAAGTAAATGAAACCATTCAATAGAATTTTGAGTAAAGTAGAATTTATGCAAAAATGAAATAGAAAAAGTTGAATTCAAGTATTTTCAAGGTTTATTATTTATTTAAGTATTGAAGTATTTTCAGGGTGTATACTCTACTGGAAAAGTGAGAATTGTACGGAGATTTTCCACAATGTGCGGGAATTCGTAACTGTTAAAATTCAGTTATTTGACAAAACTCTATGGTTCAGTGTTTTAGGTCTCTTAAGCTAGCAGGGCATATGTATCAGACAGCAAAAAAAGTAGAGTACTAAATTCGGGATAATTTAGTGCTAATATAATATACAAAAAAAAAATTTATTACACCTCCCAGTAGACTTTTTAAAATTTAATTTACTTGAATATGAAATAAATCGAAAAACCTAAGTTATGTACTGAATTTTTGAAAAGCTAAGTATCATTGTAATAAAGATACTTTCAAATTACACTATTTTTAAAATAGAAAACTCATCGTAGTATTTGTAAATAGTAAAAATTTTTAAATTTTCTATTGAAAAATCAAATAATCAAACCATAAAAAAAATAAATGTTTGGCAATGAAATCGTGACTTGGACTTTTTAAATAAAAAATACACCTCATTGATGTAAACTTCTTAAAGATAAATTATTGAGATTTTTAAATTTAATAAATTGTAGATGACAATTTGTTTTACCGAGTTTACGACAAAATAGTCAAAAAGAAACAAAAAAAAACGAATGACAAACTTAATGAAAACCTGAAGATCATTACAATTTAAGATTTTGATATTTTGATAAGAAACTTTGAAAATTATAAATATTTTTCATAAAAAAAAAGAATTGACTGCAATCGCATAAACTTTTGTTAATAAATGATTAAATTATTATTTAGTGCTTTGAATTCATAAACTTTTGTTCACAATTTTTTTATTCATTTTTTTGCAAAGTAAAAGAGTTGAAAAAAGTTTAGAAGTAATTGAATGGAAAATAGCTATAGACATAGACTTAACTGATGTAATGTAGAAATTTTCGATTAAAGAAGTTATGCGATTGTAATATTTTTGATGAATAATTTTCCAACACTTAAATGATCAAATCGATCATAAACAGTGAAATTTCCTTTACCAGAAATGAACGAATAATCGCATTTTTTGATGTTGTAATGTTTGTAATTTGTAACTTTGGCTAGTAATTAATCAATTATATGCATTATTACAGAAATAAAAACATAGTATTACTTAGTGTTTCAATTTTTCAAACCGTGTACAGGAAAACTAAAAAATGTACGGGAGATGTACGAAGGAGTTTTTTTTCAGCCTACTAAGTAGACGCCCTGATTTTGCAAGCCATACATTTGATTTTCTTCACTATTTTTTTCAAAATTCAAAATAGTTTTCCATTTCTTTGTAAAGTAACGTGTCTCAGATTTTAGAAATCATTTATATATTTTTCATAAATATAAATTTGTATCCCCAAGTTAAAATAATATAAATATTCCTAAATAACATTATTATAAATTTATATTCTGAATTACATTTTTTAGAAATTAAAATATACTTATATGACTATTCTTAATCGACCTAATTGATTACCTTAGAACATCCATGGATTCATCGATTGAAAAAATCCTAGAATGCCTCACGCGTCGAGCATATGCTTTTTCGAAACCTTTGAAAAGTACAGAAGACGCGGAAACAAACACAGAACCAAATTTTCATAAACCAGAAATGGAATTTGATCAGGATTTGCAAAATTTGCAAGAAAAAAGTCGATTGAGCGTTGATTACGAACAAGAATTTGGCCAGGACAATTCAGGAAGCGAATCACGTTTACCTGATTGGGATTTGCGGGCCTTAGATCAGCCTATTGAAAACGAGGAGTGGGTCGTTTTTTTGCAAAGGTGTTTATTTTTATTATTCATAAATTATGAATCATTATAAACTTTCATATTAAGTAAATGAAAAAATTCAATGCATATTGATTACTTGAAAAAAATATCAAAACAGCTATTAAAATGTGCAATTATTTTGTTTAATGATCATATAGATCAAGAATTATTAAATAATTAAGGAATCCAATTACTTTCAAGGTCAATGGAAGAAATAATGGACGGAGAAATCGGTTCGTTACTCCAGCAGAACTGTATTTCCGTGTTCGTTTCACCACTGCGAAACCCCGCTGCAGGATGCCGCGTCCTGGAATACGTCGCGTGTCTTTTATCACTTCCTTTTGTCGTTTCCGTCAGTTCCGAGAATCTTGAAAAAATTCGCAACGTTTATCTCGACGTTCGGGTCGTCCCAAATTTGGTTTACGCTGTCAAACTTTTAATGATCGAAAGAGGAGACGACGAAAGTTCTGATTCCAGGTAGTTGCAATTTCGCTCATTTACATGGTGAAAAAGGAGATCACTTTCTTGTGGACTAAGATCTTTGAAATTTAAATTTGTGATGCGTAATTTTAGAATTTGTGAAATTGTAAGGAAGGTAATGAAATTTAAAATTTGTAATATACATTCTGGTTAATAAAAATTTATGAAAATTAATTAAGAAAATATAGTTTTGAAGTAAAACTTCTTCGGCGGCATTATCACTTTTCAGGAGTTTAATTAATTCTAGAATAAAGTTTATGTAGGGAGTAACTTGGGGATTTTACATTGTAACATGTAACACTGTAAACTGTAAGCCTGTAAAATGTAAGACTGTAAGATGTAAGTCTGAGTGTAGGGAGGAATTAGACAGAGAACCGAAATTAGTTAAGATGGTGGCCTTGTCAAAACAAATAGGATGCGATAAAATGTCACAAAAGCACAAAATGTCACAAAATCACAAAAGCGAAAAATGTCACAAAATCACAAAAATCACAAAATGTCACAAATACACAAAATCACTAAAATGCCACAAGGTCACAAAATGTCACAAAATCGCGAAATCTTACAAAATCTCAAAATTCCTCCTTAACTTCAAGAAAGTAACATGAGAAGTTTTACTTCTAACGCGTGTTGATTCAACACGCTCCAATTTTTCAAGTTTATTGATTCTAGAATGGCTCTCCCAGTATTGCTTTATTTGAAAATAAAAAAAGTGTAGCCCCCTCCCCTCTCTCGCGTCTTAAGGTGATTTTTTTTTTTTTTTGATGGTAGGTCGATTTCTCAACTTTTTCCCGATGAATTGCAAGCTTTGGAGTCCTTGATGCTAGTCCTTTGTCGTCTTGTTCACGTCCAGGAACAATTCGTGACGCAATTCTGCGACGCAGTACATATCGTAAATGGGACCGAAGTATTGAGCCGTTTGCTGTCGTTAGAAAAAAGGAAATCAAGAGTTGTCGCGGATTTGGTCGCGATTTTAAACAACATTTTGCGTTTGCAACCCGAAAATGTTGACTTGGTTGGGAAAATCGTTTTTCAGATCGGAAATTCAGGTACATAATATATATATACATATTTTTACTGTGGTTTCTTTGAATTCTAATACTGCAGGTTTAGGAATTATCAAGTTTACACAATTTTTGAGAAATTTAGATCTTTTGATTTGAGAATTTCAACAAGACAATCTTTGTGTTATAATATTTGAAAATTTAATTATTTGTGAAAAATCTCTGTTGAGAAATTTTATTTGCAATATCTGAGGTAAGTTGAGTAATTTTTTCAAATTATTGATTGTTTCATGATATGAAATGAAACTTGAGGGATTCTTTTCTCTTAAAGACTTCTCTGAGTCTTTAAGAATTTCGAGGATTTTCCATGGATGTTGAAAAATTTTGAGGTTTTTCTTTTTGTATCTGAAAAAGTTTTTATTAGAAAAAAAATCGTGATTGCATAGATCCTTTCGAATTTTATACCTATAGAAAAAAAAGCACAAGAGATTCATGTTTTTTTTTGTTTTGCAAATCTATAAATTGATGAATTAATTATTTACTGCGTTCACTGAAACTCACCGAACTTTTGAAAAGCTGTAGTTACAATAAAGAGAATTTAAAATTTTACAATTCTGGATTTTAAACTTGATTGAAAAACTTGTGAGTAATTAAGAAATTGTTAATTTTAGATTTTAAACAATTGAAAAATTGAAATAATAGAAAATGAAATTTCTAAATAAAAAATCGCGACCAAGACTATTATAATAATGAATAAATATTTAAAAAAATTCACTCCACTGTTATAGACCAACTCGAAGTCAAATATTTAAAATTTTGGATCTTAATTATGATGATTTTTTTTATGGAATTTACTACAAAATGTATGTCAAAATGAATGGCAAAAAAATTGTTAGCATTAATAGTGATGGATTAAATTGATGAAGAATGGAAATCCAAGACCAGAAAAATTCGTGTTTATTTTTTTAATGAGAACCTTTAAAAATTTCTAGCATTATGTATCGAAACACTAAATTAACTGCATTCTTATGAATTTGTTTGGATGGATACAAAAACTTCGTCTCATCATTATTGTTTAGTATTGTACATTTGTAAATTTCGAATAAAGATTTTTTCATTAAATTCCTTGCGAAGTGGAAGAGTTGAAAGAGAAACGATAGGAAATATTTATTGGTATAAATTCAACTGACGTAAAATGAAAATTTTGGATTTAAAAGATTTTCGATCTTAATATAATAATTGTAGAAGTTTGTTGGTTAAATGAATAGGGAATTCGCATAAATAAATAGAATTTACTGCATTAATTGACAGAAATGATTGTAAGAAATGGAATTTATTTATAATATAAAAATTATGGATTGAAACCCTACTGCTAAATGTGCGGATCATCATACAAAAATAAAAAATGTTTGCTTGAATAGCTCAAAAATCGAAGAACAACATTTTCCAATACAAGATGCGTAATATAGATATTTTAATTTCAAAAAAGAAGGTAAATATGTGTTGATATATTAAAAATGTTGATTGATCATTCATTGTTATAATGTCCATTTTAACGAAATTCACTCAAAATATCGTAATCTTGAAATCTTCTGATTTTTAAGATTCTGTTATTCATTATTCACATTCATTACTGCAATCATTTTTTATTGTTGGCCTTTGCAGTCGAAAAGGCCAGAGGGGCAAAATAAATAATATGAATAATAACCAGGGATGTAAATTTACCGGTGAGAAAAAAAATTGGTCAGATCATGGTAATTTCTGACGGTCATTTACTGTTATTTACGGTCAGATTTAAAAAATCTCTATCTACAGTTTACCGTCAGAGCTCGTTTCTGGTCAGTAATTGCCGGTCATGACCGAACTTCAATGAAAAAATGTGACTTAACGTAACTGACCAAACGATCTCCAGCAATTCCAGGTGAAATAACCAATCGTATTATTTCACATTTCATAAATGCTGTTCCATTTTTCTCGAAAAAACTCATGAGTGTCACTGTACTACTGCGTTTGCTGGACAATATACAGGGTGTCCCAAAGTCGGCGGATCATCAGAAAACCATCGATGCCTCATGAAATTGAAATTTCATGAGGCATTTCAATTTCAAATTTCAATTTCCTTTACAATTTTTTAAAATTCGCAAAATTAAAAGAGTTATTAGAAATTTAGTTTCGTCCAATCACTATTCAGCGAAGCAGAGCTTGTAATTGAAGTCCCTTCTCCTTTCACCTCTTCTCTTTCTAAGCTTACTCTAATAGAAATTTGGGGTAATTGAAGTGTGTGATGGAATGTTGATTAATGATGTCTCTTATCTTGAAAGACAATTTTTACTCTGACTCACCTTTGTATTAGCTACAATAGTCTTTTGTCTGTCACATTTACAATACAGTATTTTCTAATTTTTTTTTAAATAGATGAGATAAGAGACAAAAAAGTACAATAGTCGAAACTGATTCACAATTACAATGCCTAACAGTGTAAAATACAATACTCTTGTCTTTAAATTTGTGTAGAAAACTGACGTGGAATACATAAAATAGAAATTTTTCCGAAAATAAAGATACCGTAGGAAAATACCTAATCAACAACACACTTTTATGAAGTAATTTGTTTATTTCTTTATAAATGACTCTTTTCGAATGGAAAGGTTGTGATTGTGCAATTGTTTGTTATTTAAGAAACCAAATTTTTTTCATTTTTTCATAAAAATTCGAGGAAAAAAAGAAAGCTGCAATTACAAACGAGTTGAACATTTTTTCAAGTCATCTTTGAGTATGTAATTATTTTGACCATCATAATAATTCTGGCCGGTAAGATGAACTAACGGTCAAAATTAACCAAAACTTTCTTGTCGTAAATGATGGTCATGACCAGTAGTTTACCGGTAAATTTACTGGTAAATTTACCGCCTTACATCCCTGATAATAACACGTAGCGTCCAAAAGTACTGAGCTCTTTATTTCTCGATCACACACTCTTTTCACAATCATTCACAATCACTGGCGCGACGACACATCGACGACGCTGTTGCGTCACCGAAACTCGCGATGGCGCCACCGGTCGCAGTCGCTCCTTTTAAATCTCCCTTCGGAGCCTTCCGTTTCGCTCGCAGCCTTTCTTTGCAACTTAATTCTGAAGCGAATTCGATAAAAAAAATCTCTTTTCCAAATTCACGAAAAAGAAAATGTGAAAAAAATTTATTTTTAATTCATCAACAGTAATTTTTTTGTCCGCAGATAAACATTTACCTATTCAATTTTTGAATTATAAGTAGTACTTGTTTAAGTGATGCACAGTTGTCTGAAACGCCCAAAAAGCTGGCCAAAAATGTAAAAGTTGGTAAAATAATTTGAAATTTTGTAAAAAATAGTTTTGAAGGTCGGAGAATACAAATTTAAGGTCGAGAATAAAAAAAAATTACGGACTTAAAATGGTAGACAGATTTCCAGAAAATAATTGTCAGATTCGTAAAAATATGCTATCTGGGGTTTACTAAGTCAAAAATTCCGAAATCGAGGTCAGATTATAAAGAAAAAATTATAGCCACTTGAAAATAAGGGTTTTTTATTTAAAAAATGACGTCACGCAGCGAAAATCCCCAAGCCTAACAAACATTTTCAGCACATTTGGGTCAAAATATTGGGAATATATAATTTACTCGATTATAGAAATAAGCCGTTTTTTGATGATGGACTCCCTTCATGAAAAAATGCTTTTGTGGAAAAATATTCTATTATCAGTAAAACATCAACTTACAGTTACTTCTTAAAAAGTATTGTTTCATTTTATTTTCATCATTCCATGAGCATTGCAAAAATGTTTTCTTTTTCTTTATGAAGTCACACTTTTATTTCATCACCAGAATATGATGCTGAGTCAAAATCCAAAAGTTTTGGCGGACAAGTTTGGGAAGACTAACAATTATAGTACTTTCAGATTGAGAGGTTCACTTGTTTTCGGGCTTTTCGGCCGCATTTATTAATTTCACATCAATTCTACTTCGAATACCTCCCCTTACTTTTAAAAAATGACAGTGCGATTTGACGAGACGAGATGCGCTGATACGCGCGGTAGGACCGGGCCCCTAAGCGCCTGGTCCATTGACGTTCGCGCGCTTGAAAAAATTATTAAAAAGAAATGGGGCCAAAAGGAGCCATTTTTTCCTCATTATTCCGTATCTGTAGACCTTTATCTTTATATTTCCATTGAGGTTGTCACCAATGGACACCAATGGAAGAACTAACGGAATATTTATTTAAAAGTTTTTAGTCAGGTTACGATTTCTGATACGAACACTTTAATATCAGCCAATATGCATATAATACGTGCATTGCTAACCAACAAAATGAAAAAGTCAATGCTCATACCCCCAACAACAGTTTCCATATCGCAAGTTACAAATAACACTTTTTCACGCTCGCAGCACAGAAATCCTTTATTCTTGTGTGTACTACTCTCCCGTGAAAAACGAATTCTCTGCCACCGCCTTTCGCTGCTATTTCTATGCCGCTCCAAGGTCGAGCGGCATAGAACTCGTTTTTTGACGACACAACAGTAAACAAAAGACTAAATGATACACGTGCTGCGAGCATGAAAAATATCTCTCGTGTCAAGGAGCATAAAAACTCGCGTTTTACTCGTGCGATTTGCTCACTCGCTACGCTCGCTCGCAGAACTTCGCACTCGTAAAAACGCTCGTTTCTGCTCCTTGATACGAAATATACTATTTCATTGATCGAAATATTATTTCTCACTGAGCTCGAATTTTAACGTTTTGGGAATTCTCGGGAGGCGGTGAAAACATGATTTTTCATCTGTTCGTAGAACTGGAGTAGGCATCGTAATGCTTTACATTTTTAGCTTTTCGTTCGAAAATAGGTCCTCAATGAAATGTCATTCGATATTCGAAAAAAAAATTTTCGATTTTTGATTTTTGGCCAGCTTTTTGGGCGTTTCAGACCACTGTGTGACGTATAATTCTAAAAAACCTCAAAAGTTTCTTGAATTTCGAAAAATATCTTTTTTCCTGAAGTCATGATTTCTTTACCTTAAAATTTCTGGAATTTAAAATCTTCTCTCCATTTACAAAAAAAAAAAAAACTTGAAAAACTATTCGCTTATTCCCGTAGTTAATGCACAAGTTATTCGAATCTGGATTTTAAACCTTTGATAATCAAAATCTCTGAATTGAATAATTTAAAAACTAAATTGTTCGAACAATTATTTTTCGCAGGTAATATTTTGGAGCAGCTAGTGAAATTATTGACTCATCGTCAAAGCGTTTTAAAAAGCCGAACGTGTACTTTGATCAGACTCCTTGGAAGATCCAATTCCGAAATTTTGAAATACGTTTGGTGCCGACAACTACAAAACATTCTCGAAGAATTAATCTCAGAAAAAGACGAAACAGTGAGAAGTGTATGTTCGTATAGTTGATAGTTAATTAAGTTAAATTAAATTAAGTTAAGCAAAAATTGAGTAAAAATAACACAGCAATAGTATGTTTAAAAAGCGTTTCTTAAAAGCTTTTTTTTTATTCAGGTCGCGGAGGACGCTGTGAGGGAACTGAAGCATTTACCATTTTATCATTGACACAGTTTGAAATAAAAAGACTTGTTAATATGTACAGTTTGTGATTCTTTTTCCAACAATAAACTATTTTGTACTCAAAAGGTTTTTTTTTTTTTTCATTTAAATAAAACTGGTACAGACAGTTTTTCTATTTCTCGTTGAATTCTAGGATTTTTATATAGTTTATTCGATAATGTCTTGTATGAGTGATTTATATAAATTATATTTTTTCTATATTATTATTTTATGTGAAAGCTGTTTTGTCCTTCGTTTCTTTTTGCACATTCGTTCGTGTACATTATTTGCAATTTCATCGCATCTTTTTCGCTAAGTTCTGTGCGTTGTCCAACTGTTGCTTCGGGGTCCTAAAAAATTTCGTGATTCGATGAAAATGGTAACATGATTTATATGTTATTTGATTTGATTAGTTATCAAAAACGACTTTTGAATAATCTATAAATTCAGCAATGCAATAAAAAAGTGATATTATCGAAGTACAAATTGTTTTTACAATCTAATGGAGATTTTTTTAAATGTTCGAGTAAGTTAAAATATACTTTGAAAAATTCAAGATAATGATAATTTTCGAATCATCCATTATGTATTGTTTGTAGGATCGTTAGAAGTATCTATTTTTTTTTTTTTTTCATTTTCAACAAATTGAGGGATTTTCGAAAGCTTTAGAAAATTATTCTACAAAGACTAAATTATTAGATAAGAATCTAGAAAAACCTGAGAACTACAAAAAGTTACAAAGAATGTTCCCAATTTTTATATATTTGTTTTGATTCTTTGATTTCGATCATCGGATATTGTACGATTTTTTCGAATAATTTATAATTTCTGAAACACCGTGTAAAATGTAGGAAAAATGCTATGGAAATTTTGATTTTTGTTTGAAGGAAATTTTGTTTTTTGCACCTTCGGCGTGATTGTGTCCGAAATCCCGTCTTTGGAAAAAGCTTTTCTGCCATAATGCATAATACTTCCATAATCATAACCAACTTTGTAATTCGTAACTGTATCGTTACTGTATTTTTTGAAATTATGCTTGTGATCTGGAATTAAAAAATTTTTTTAAATGAAAGATGACATCTTTGCAACAATTTTATCAAAATCGTTAATTTTTGGACTGCAATAGATTGTTTTCTTTTTATGAATAGAAATTAATGAGTGCAAAATTGCATCGTGAATACCACACCTTCATCAATATTATCCCATTGAATCGTTACAAATTCGTCACGATCAGAAGCGCTTTGTTGGTGATAAAAACCAGCAACGTGCATGAATTCGTGTATCACAGTTCCGTGTCTCAGGCAATTCGGTATTTGAAAATTGACAACTTGGCTGCCACCATGTCGACCCACGTAAGACCAACAACCTGGCGAATCCCCTTCGACAACGACGTAATCTACGTCATTCTTCTCATATGGCCGGAAAATGAGACACGTTTTTTCCATCATTTCATCCAAGGCTATTTTTATAAGTTCAGTGTCCTCTTCGTCTATTTGAAAAAAAGCTCTACTGATGAAATATTGATTTTTGTTTCAAAATTTTTATAATTGTTCATGGACTCTAGGGTGGCCTTTAAAATGGCTTTGGTGATCCATTTTATAGGCCACAAGGAAAAATCCTGAAATATTTTCAGATTTCTATCTCAAAGTTTTTATCAACGATTTTTATCTCAACTAATTTTTTGTAGGCGCATAAGACGTCTTAAAAATCGGTTTGACACGTCAAATTTTGGGCAAGTGTTGCAGTCAACTGTAAAGAAATGTCAAAACCATACACCAATATTTTGCGCGTTAGTCATCACGAAGAAAATTGAGTTTTATGCAAATTGTTGGTATTTTTTTGGTATAGTTGATGTTTTTTGACCGGTATTCTCCAATTTATAGTGTGTATTTGTCTTAATTGCGAACTTGTTGATACATCGAAGTATTATTAAAGTGAAATTCATGAATTCACAATTGCTCTAATAAATATATTTATTGGTATGATACAAAATAATAATGTAGAAATGAGTAGAATACAATACATTGATAATTCCATAAAACTATCAACAATGGTTAATTATAATTTAAATTATACATACATCCGTCAATTTATCTTGATCGTTGTTTTTTTGTTACTGGTTGTTTCCATTTCAATTTCATCTCAATTAAACAGCATATCAGCATTCTTATTTACTTCGACAATGAATTTAGGCCCGTGGTGTCCATTTTGTTCATAGAAGAAAAATTGATTCTTGGGAAATACTGTGAAATATTCAATATAAACGATTTTTTTGTGTCAACAGTACGAAATAATTTGATAATGAATTTGGAAATTTTACTCTATCAATATTCTAATGTTTCAACAAGTTCGCAATTGAGAAAAATTTTCACTGTAAATGGAGATCAGTCGAAAATTGTTGAAAAACATCAAATTTCTCGAAAAATACCAATAATTCGCATAAGATACAGTTTTCTTCGTGATGGCTAACACGTGAAATATTGGCGTACGATTTTGAAATTTATTTACAGTTAACTGTAACACTTACCTAAAACTTGACGCGTCTAATCGTGAGAGGTCTTAGCACCCACAAAAAATTAGAGACCTAGATAAAGATAAAGGGGCCCCCATACCTGGAAAATGAAAAAATGGTCGTTTTTCTGAATTATTTTCAAACATTAAAGCAATGGGGAAACTTTATGATAATTTTCGGATATTTACATACATGTTTTAATTAAAATTTTTGATTGTTCATGTAAGATGAATTTTAAAAATGGTGGCTGTAGCCGCCATCTTCCGATAGGTCTTCCGGAAAAATCGATTTTTGCGGTAATCATTCTCCAGTCTTAACCATCCATCCAAAATACATAAAATTCTTTTTTGTTTTTATAGATAAAGCTTGTCTAAAGTGCGTGAACCTTTAAAATATGTACAACTAAATTGTTTAAACAATATTTCAGGCGCTCATAACAATAGCAAAAACAGCGGAAGTTGAACTTTTTTGTTTATTATATGATTTCGTTGCTAAATTTCAATATTTCTTAACATTTATGAGGTTAACGCACTTGAGACAAACCTTATCTCTATAACAAAAAAAAATGTCAAGTGTTTCGATAGTTTGTTCAGGCTGTACAATGATTACCACAAAAATCGATTTTTTCGAAAGACCTATCGGAAGATGGATGCTACAACCATCATTTTAAAAATTTATCTCTCATAAACCATTTTTTTTGCAATTCAGACATGTATCTAAATATAGGAAAATTATCATAAAGTTGCCGCATTGCATTACTGCTACAAAATGGTGCAGAAAAACGACCATTTTTTTAAAGCTCCAGGTAGATTTCCCTCCTTAAATGGAAAAAAAGAGGGCTCTATAGGCACGGGTAAACTTTTAGATAAAAATCTGGAAATATTGAAGGATTTTTTTTTATTTATTTCGAGCAGATTTGGGGGGCGTCACGATTAAAATTCCACCAAAGCTATTTTAAGGACTACCCTAATGTTTCACAAAAAAATTCATTACTTTTATAAAAACTGTTACTGTTAACATTTATAGAAATGAATATAAATTACTGAAATTCCAAAAGTTTTAGTACAAGACATAAGGTGTGTCTATTTTTTCAGATTTAACACAATTGTAAATATGTGGTACCATTAAATAATAACAATCCTTGCTTAAAGATATCTATTTGAATCTATTCAATAATTGTTACAAATTTGAAAAAAAGTTTTAAAAAGTTTGCACATAAAGTACGAATAGCCTTATATCCTTTTTAAATTGTTTTATTTGCAGTATTTATTCTAACAATTTGTGTCGTCCTTAAACGTAGTTAAACGTATATGTGGAAATTAGATAGTTGATGTCCTGCAAAACGATTTTTTATAAAAAAAATTGTTGGCTAAGATTTTTGCAATTGAAACAAAATCTCCCGAAAATGCGGAATAAATTTTGTTTTCTAGCTAAAAGTAAAAATAGGTGTCTCATTATTTTATTCAAAAGCAACGTATTTTGATTTTCTTGGAAATTTGGAAAATAAAGTTATGTCTAGAATACACTAATTGAATCGGGATGGAAGGCATCTGCTGAAGTGGAAAATGATGTGAAATCTTCAAAATGTTGATATTTATTAAGACATTTTTTATGGAGTGACAGGATATCAACATCATTCTGAATGTAGTTCAATGTTTTACAAGAAAAGTTAGCAAAAAACAAGGAAAAAATCTAAGAATCAGTATAATTCCACTGATTAACCATTATTATAAGCAGGGTTTGGAAAGTTACTTAAAAAAATGTAACGCGTTACGTTTCCGTTACTTAGACGAAAAAAGTAATTCGTTACGTTACGGTTACTTAAAAAGAGATAGTAACTCGTTATCGTTACTGCTAAAAAAAGTAACGTTGCGTTACTTTCGCGTTACTTTTTGGAACAAAGTGGATGTAAATAACAAGACATCGAAAAACTAAGGATAAAAAAGCAATATCAACATTACTCATGGTTTTGTTATATCCTAGAAACTGTTTATTTCAGATATGAAAAAATGGTTTCAGACGAAAATAAAATAGACGTATTTAATTTATTTTCGAGTTTCAGCAAAACGTTTTGCTCGGACATCACATCGTATTTTCGAGATCTGTTTGTCAGGGCAAGTCCTCCAGGAATAATTTTTTTATGTGAGAAAAATTATAAAGTATTTGGTAATCTTCACTTTTTGTCCCTGCGGAAAAAATCTGTAAGCTTGTTTAAATTTTTATATTTTTTTCAACTTGGAAAAATTTCTGAGTATGATATTTCATTCAATGTTAGTCGCAGGGAAAAATTTGAAAATTTGATCGATTTTTGAGAGAATCTTTTCTACCCAGATTTTCAAATTTTTGACGCTTCTTATATTTTTTAGTATGTATGCAATGTTGCAGGATTTTATAGTATTTTTATAAATTTATACTACTTTTCTGTACATTGATATATAGATTTCGAGTATTTCACGCTCTATAATCCAAAGTTCAATAAATTATTTGTATTTGAGAGGATTTTTCAGCAAATGGTGTCAATGAAGATTTTTATTTCTTTTGATTTTTGTGGGACTTTTATATGATTTGAAGGATTGCAATATTTCTGAAACTATTTGTATTTTCCAGGATAATAGAATGCTGCAGAATTTCCTAGTATTTTTTCATAATTCCAGTATTTTTTTATAAATTATTATATTTCAAGAACTTTGAGCTTAAGAATTCAAACTTAATGGAACTTTTTCGTGTTTTAGAGGATTTTTCAGAAAACAGTGTCTCGATAGATCGATTTTTACTTCTTGCAGTACATATCGTATTTCTTCAGTTTTTCTATGATTTCAAGGATCGTTCATTATTTTTATACATAATATGTTGCTGTATACATTTCTGAAATTCGATAAATTTTAAATGTTTCATATGCATATTTACACGTTTTGTTCTTTGTACTACGTACTTTCTTCCTGTATTTTTAAGTATTTATAGAAAGGTGTAGGATTTTGTGGTTTTTTTTTCAAATATATCTCTTTGAATTTCCAAAATAAGATTTCCTAGAATTGAAAGTTTGAAATTTGTGAAGTATTTTGATCGGTTTTGTAGAAAACAGTTTAGGCCCTAAATATTTTTTTAAATTTCACAGTACCTTTACGATTTGAAAAATATTCTAGTATATTTACATACTTCTATACACATATAGTTTTACAATTCAATGCTCGAGAAATTGAAATTTCGCGATTTATGGAATCGCAAAAAATTTTTGAAGGATCTAATAATGTGAAACTAATTGAGATCTGGTATTTTTTGTATTTTTGTTGTTGTATTCATTGTAGATATTGAGATCTGTAGATTTTTAGTATTTTTATATATTTTCATGCGAATTTCTAAAATTTAACGCTTTGAATTGTAAGAGTTTATAATAAAGAGAAAAAAAAGCATATATTCTCTGTCAATATTTGTACAAAAATCATTAATATTCCACACTGATGAATTAAAAATTATAAATATGGAATTTTCCATTCAAAAATGAGGAAGTTAAAATTAACTTATATCTCAGTTTCAGAACATTCCTTAAAAAGTTTCAAATTGTTCTAAAAATTTAGTGAGACTGATGAAAGTAACGTGAAATAACGGAATTTTCGTTACTCGTTACCGAAAAAAAGTGACTTGTTCCCGTTATCGTTACTTGTTAATTAATGTACCGCGTTACGTTATCGTTGCCGTAAAAAATGTAACGTTTTAGAGTAACGCGTTACTTCCAAACCCCGATTATAAGACCATTAAGTGTGTTTTCCTTGACATTGCCAGCGCTTTCTTTTAAAAATAAAAATTTATAAACGCCATCGATCTGTAATCTGTTTTCCGTCGGAATCAGTAACAAACCGCTGGTACGATGTTTGAAAAACAAAAAAATTAAAAATTAGATTTTCACCGAAATCATCGCTGATTTTGTAAGGCACTATTGCGTTACTCCACCTCATCTCAGGATTCAAAAGCCCATGTCTTTCATAATCAGAGCTCAGCATTATGTCACCCTGAAAAAGTCCACTCAGTTCCCAAACGTTTGTTCCTCTACCAGGCTTCCACTGCTCAATTTTTTTACCTGTCCAAAAAATATGTATGCGAGTTGAAAAAATACCATTCTGCTAAAAGAAAATGTTATAGTAGTCATAATAATATCAAAAATAAAATATGCACCAACTCTACATGTGGTTTGTTCAACCATACTCGAGGTTTCTTACTCCTATCGATAATAATGTTACAATCAGACAAGTATAATTGAATTTCTTGAATATTTGAAGAGATAATAGAAGCTTTTCGTTATAAAAACTATAAAATCTATTGTTGACCAAGAGAAAATTTTGCAACAAATTGACGCGACAAGAACCGAGAGTTTACTGTATAACCATTACATAAACGCGTACTCACTTATTTCCCCTTTTTTAAAACTGTTTCTGAATTCTCCTTTGTGCCTTGGTTGTTTTTCTTCAGATTCAGCATAATTGGACTCATCATATTCATCATCGTAAAAAAAGTCCTCGTCTGATGTGTTTGGATCCGAGAATGGGAAAGGGGATGTGAATTTGATGGTAATGAAAAACAAGGCAAAAACGAGAACTTTACTCATTTTTCCGTCAGTCTTTGAGAATGTTTTTGGTGGTATCTGCGAGAGGCAACGGGTTTTATACTCGGGATTTTGTGTATTCCAAATGGTGCGTTTCTGGACGATAATTCTTATCTATGCAAAAAGTATCTTTCTTTTTCTGCAGGAAATGCTCTGCGATTTTCCTTGTAAATAATTGTTGTGGGATGAATGTTAATGAACCTGAGAGTTTATTTCTTGAAATATATATACTTATATTATTAAAAAAAATATCATATGAAATATAAAACAACAAGAGCTTAAGAATACCAAAAATAAAACTTACGATCTTAAAATACATGATTTATTTGAAAAGTCAAAACTTTAATCGTTTCATAAAAAATACTATAAAAAAATAAAAAACTACACTGAATATATATTTTCATTGTACAAAATACTTTTTGTAAATTTATCGTCAAATATTTGTTTCCTGAACTTTTTTGATCTTTGAAAAACAGTATCATGTCATAAAAATTTTAAAATATTTGATAGTTTTTTTAAAACTTGAAATTTGACATGTCTGTGAGCATCTTGTATGACAAAGACGAATACTTGAAAGTTTAAGTAATTTTTTTCAAAATATTCTTCAGTTTGAGTGACCAGTTATTTTGCTTTAAGACATAAAATAAATCATAAAAAAATTCTTCATAATTATGTACTAATTACTTGAAGTATTTACTCACTTTCAAATCATGATATTTCGTATATTATCCATATTTGAAATGATAACACTATTAAAAAAAATGTTCCAAGGCACAATAACACTTAGTGCACCTTCTTGAATACAAATGAAGGCATTACCTAGAAAAGAGCAAATGAAGCAACTTCGTTCAGATTAGGCCGGAAACAGTAAAATATGAAAAAAATATCTAGATCGTGAAATTCATGCTGGAGAGGTCACATTTTTATAGAGTAATTACTCCATCATCACGTTGATGTAATAGTTTACTATAATACTGTTTTGCAACATAAACTTCTCCTTCAGTATATAGCTATTTGGATGATTTTTACTTCTTACAAAGAAATCATTATGCACCAGATTCTCACCATACTAATTTATGCCATAAGCTTCTAGTAAACGATGATTGCTCCAAAGAAACAAATTTTTTGATATGCAATCAATAATAATTGTTTTTCGACAAATTTTCATCAACTAATTTTTTTTGGATAGTTTTCACACGTATAAACAAATTGGTGCAATATTCATAGTGTCTTAAAACGAACTGTCTATTCATTCCAACACTTAGAAGTCATTATATATCAATAATCACGTACTTGAAATATTTCTCGAAGAAGATCTATATTCTAATAAATCGCTCAGGATTAAGTAGATAATACTTATCAATAATGAAAGGAATCAGTGCAAAAATTTGTTGCATTTCCTGGCTAGATAACAATGTGAAATGTAGATAAACCGTAATTTTTTTCAGGAAATCTTTCATCTCATAACGAAAGGAGATTACATGTTGGCAAGTTCATCTAATCAATTGGATAATTGATTTAATTGTATGATTCCAAGAGTTTTAGTTTCTGTTCATCGAAAATTTAGGTAAGGTAAGTATATATTTATATCATACAAATTCACATTTTCCTACAAAAAAAGAAACAACTTTCCGAAGAAAAATACGATTTATTCATTCAATTTTCAGAAACTATCAGATGTAATAATCAACTGATTAGAGTTTGAAGCCATTGAGCATAGCAAGAAAGTTAGTGATCCAGTTCTTGAATTTTTTTTTCCTTGTTTGATTATTCTCTTCTGTTTCTTCTGTGGTATCCTTAAAGCTCTCTTCCTCCGATTCTTCACTTTCGCTTTCATCGCTGTCGAAGGAAAGCTGCCTCCTTTTGGAATGCAATTGTTCATATATCGCTTCTTCTAACTCATAAGCGCCATCAAGTTCTGCTTCGTCTGTGAAATACTCAGGTGGCAGAAGATCAAAACCATATTCATGACAATTATCACACTCATCGCTCATGTATCTCCTTTTGGCACCTGATCGTTTATGTAACGATTCTTCTTTATCACCCTGAAAGTCGAGATTGTTGTGATAACGATATCTTTGACACTACATCACTACAATGAGCGTATATTTTGTTTTTCGAAGCATGTGTAACTGCAGTAGCAACATGTTTCCATTGTTGTAACGATCATCGCGTATCCTTGAGAGCCCGAGTCGAAATCTTCAGGCTCCTCTTCAGTATATTTTATAAAAGTTGAGTGTAGAGTGAGTTTGAGGAATGACTTTAACCTCCTTCTCAGACTCAATCACATAAATGGAGGTTGACGTGAGTCTGCAGTAGACTAAAGTAGTTTTCAGCCTTATTTGAACCTCGAACGTAGCTTTTCATGAATGATTTCATGCAATCAGTCTCATTCAGGTCTCAAAAAAGTAGGGTATATTTAAGTAAGTTTATTTTGCTTTTGGCAGTGTTACGCATGCATAAAGCAAAAAACAAAAGATGCACGTGCCGTGCGTGGCAGGGCCTGCAGACCAGTGCAGAGAGCTGATTGGAAATCGACTCCAATTTTTGTGAATCTTCGCGATCAAAGTTGAAAAAAGAATTAATTATTGAATATAATAGTGAAAAGTGAAAAAAAAAAAACGTGCACCTGATGTCTCACTCCCCGAAGAAAATGAAAAAAGTCCGTAGAAAGCAACATGCGCTTATTTTGTGGATAGCAACAGGCGACAAAAATATCGTTCCCACGTGCAGCTTGCCGAAAAATCAGCGAAGTGTTGATTCCACCGTTTTCCTTGTTTGGACTGATGAAAATGGGAAAAAAACGAAACACGATGCTAAAATAATAGCAATCGATTGTAAGTATGCCACTATACCACGTGTGACTGATGAAAACGACAAAAAATTTTAAAGTTTGTGGATAGGTTCTCTAAAACAAAGGTCCATACATTTTTTTTCCAGATCATGTCGAAAAATTAGAAAAAATTCAGTTAACAAACGAAGGAAAAATCTATGACCCGGCTGAAAAATTGATATCAGCCGAAGTCCTTGCTAAACGACAAGATTGCCAAATTCAGGATAAAATGGTCCAAAACATTAGAAAATTAAACATCTCGAACAATGAATCTATTCTAAGTAACATACATTGTATGATAAATTAATTTTCCTATTGCCGTCAACATAGCAACTGAGACTGAAATGAGGGTGAAACATAAACTCATTTCAGCCTCCTTAGCTGCAAAACGGGTAATAACTGCACTTTTGGAGGCTGAAGTGAAGCTGAAATTCCATTTAAAACATGCATGATTTCAGTCTTATTACAAACTCCTTTCTAAGTCGAATGAGACTGAACAGGAGCCTGAAGATTTCGACTCTGGAGAACCGTACAAGATTTTTCATGGTAGGTTATGGACACTCAGAGTTACAATACAGTAAAGGTGTGACCATTAAATAAAGTTCACATCAAGAGTAAGGGATACTTCATGTGACAATACGCTCGCAAGAATACGCGTATCGTTGCGGTGGCAATCTAGTATTCTTATTTATTTATTCATGAATATATGATGACCATTACCATTCTCAATGGATGAGCTGTATCACGATATTCTAGTTCTTCTGTGCTATCCTTGGGTGTCGTTATCTTCATATTATTTTCATTCATGTTTTCGTCAAATTGCCTCCTCATGACGGCCGATCTTCTACCTACTAAAAATTCACCGTAATCGTTGTTATCCTCGGTATCGTCGTAATAATCACTGTCGTATTGAAGCGAGTTATCAAAATCGACATCTATGTTGAAGTCTCTGTTTCCACATATGCCTTCGTATAATTTCTGTACTTTTTGAGCGTCTTTGTAACTCAAGTGCCCCATGTGCCCTATCCTCATTCCTCCAACCTAAATTTTGCCAAATTACATTCGTACGTTTTTATTCTTTGTAAAACTTTTGACATTGAGGATGACATTGATAAAATCTCAAGGGATTGGGGGGGATGAGTGAAAACTTGTATATTTTAACAACACATGCACTGTAAAAAAAATTAGTGGTATTTTTCCCATACCGGTATTGGAAGCAATTAACCCATTCCAGGGTTAGTAATTTTCCTATACCAGTGTATAGTAGCTTTACTGTAAATAAATAGTATTTAGCATATTTCAGTATAGTATTTTTACCTCATTCGAGTATGCAATATCTCCAATAGTGGTTATAAAACAGGGCATGTGCATTTTTTTTCTTGTGCTCGGGAATAGTCAAAATTTTCTATCGTTGTGTAGTCAAATTAATGTATTCATTTTTAATTATACGAGACATTGAAAAATGCATAAGCAGAATATAGTAAATAAGCAATGGTCGAAGAAAAGTGCCGAATGGAGTATAGAAAAATGCAGATTTTCGGAAATTTACTATACCCGGCATGTGAAAATTTACCAACTTTTTTTACCATATAGTTGAAAAAATTAAAGAAAAATTTTTTGTACTTGGGTAAGATATTTTTAGTACAGCGAGAAGGTAAAAATAATATTGTTCCATAGAAAAAATTATTCATCTTTCACATACCAGACATAAAAAGAATTCATGAAAAGAGCAGTAAAAGTCCTATGGTCGAGGAAAAAATTCTATTATCGTACATATAGTAAATTTCGAGATATAGGAAATTTACTATACTACGTTATGGGTAATGTACAAACTTTTTTTTCTGGTTTGTGAATTTGAGTTCATTATGACAAATGATGTGAAATTTGAAATTTTTGAGTTTCGATCTGATCTGATGCCAATGATCGAATATGCACTTGGAGCCAGTAAATTGGCTCCTTTTACGTCTTATTTCAAAAATTAGATATGCTATTACAACCAATAGGTATTGTTAGACAAAAAGATAGAGTAGGCAGTAAATTTGACAAATATCCAATAATTAATTCCAAAACAATATCAAATCATATCTTATGCATTTTAAGCACCAATTTTTTTCATCAATTTTACTACAAAACGAGAGTTATTGAGAAAGGAAAGAAATTAAAGACTTTGAAATTAATATAGTAGTGGATTTAGTTCATAAAAAACTGAATAGTTTGTGATTTTCATATTTTGGATGAATTTTGTTGAAATCTACATGATACTAAAAAGATAATCAACATTTTTAATGTCAAGATAAATTCTCCTCCTTTAATCATTATTGTTTTAAATAATATGAATTCGAATATTTTTTTAAACTTAGAGGAATGTTTTCCTTCGATACTATAGTTTTATCAGCTAAAATTTGTTATTTTTGAATGACTCGCACATTTTGTAGTAAAGTTTCAATCCAGATATTTTATATGATACAAAAATTCTATCTTTTGTAATGATTATTTCTTAAAAATGCAGTGAATTCTATTTATTGATGCGAATTCACCATTTATCCTAAGAAGAAAAAAAGATGCGATATTGAAAATTTCTCAAACTAAACATTGAGACCACAAATCTTACTGAATTCAAATTCTCATTTGTTTGAAATTTTATCTATACCTACAAATATTTTCCGATAGTTTATTTTGGATTTTTTTAGCTCTTTTTTTATACAGTATACTCGATTGAAAAAATCTTTGTCGATAATCCATGAATTTAGAACATTTTATAATAGTTGAAAGAACGAATTTCTTCATTTATCAACATAATTCAAAAGAATGCAGTCAATTTGGTATTTTAATGCTAAATGTTTACAATTTTCAAAATTTCTCCTCCAAAATGTCGAAATCACATCTTATGATTTCGAAATTTCAATTTTTGATTATTTTAATCCATATGACAATGGATTTTTTTACTTTTTGCGTTTTTACCTTTTTTTTCGATTATTATTTTTTATTGAATTCAATAAAAAAAACATAATAATAAATTGTTTTGAAAAATTGATGAGATGTACAACTTTACGTAATTATATTTTTATCAATAGATATCAGCGAGGTGTATTTTTTATTCAAAAGTTTAACTAAAGATTTTCTTATTCAAACGTTAATTTTTTTATTGATTTTTCAAATGTTCAATCAATTATTTGCATTTTTTAACTATTTTTGCACTCTGCTATCGATCTTCTGATCAAAAAACCGTAAAATTTTAAATTCTTCTCATTACAGTTATAGCTTCCTAGAAATGCCATTAATTCTGTTTTTTGATACAGAACGAACAATCACTGTAATTGTAGTATAAGTTACATTTTCAAAAATCCTAAACGAGAAAATATACAATCAGAAGTACTGTGTAATTCATTTTTCATTGATCATTAAAATTTTTTTTTCTATTTATTTGTTCAGTCCGAATCAGTAAAATGAGAATATTTGAAGACAACATTTGTTGATAAACCATCTCCAGTACTATGCAGTATTCTGATGACTCTGATGATAATAATGAAATTTTTTAAAAGGCATCGATTATACTTGAATGAAATGATAATATAATTGATAAATCGTAGATTACTTATATAAATCTTGATCTGGCACCCTATAGTTTATTAAAAAACTTTAATTTTCGATAAAAAATGATCAGTCTGTCGTTTATTCACCCCTTTTTCTATAGAGATTATATTATTCTTGAAATGCAAGAAAAAAACCCCAAGTTTTCAAGTTCTAGTTTCTTTGTACTGAAATGACACTTTACGAAGATGCAAATTTTGCTAATTACTTTTGGTGTTAGTGTTACTCCTCCATTTTTGGTGAACGCGAGTGGACTGTAATGCATAATACTGTTGTAATCGTAACCGATTCCGTAATCGTTGACTTCGTTGTCTTCATATTTTCTGAAGTTATGCCATTGACCTGCGGTTTTAATACAATAAATTTTATAACGTTCGTTTCTCTACGTTTTTCATGAGTTAAAGTTTCTTGCAATTCATTCAAAAATTTGAGATTTTAGGTATCGTTAGGTATTATTAGATAATTGTATGTGATGCGCGAGATCAAAATGACACATCTCGATTTTTCGTTCGTCAATAGGAATTTCGTCTTTTTCAAAGCAAGCAATTGGTGTTTTTGAAAATATTGCAATCGTACTTTCCGCAATATTTTGCCATTGAACGTTCACGTATTTGTCCCTGTTTGGAACGCTTTGTTGATGATAGAATCCAATAGTGTGCATAAGCTCATGCACTACAATGTGGTGTTTCACGCAAAACGGACGCTGCAAATTCACAGCTTGTCCTCCTTCACTCCTTCCCACAAATGACCAACAACCTAAAGTCGTTGCTTGGATTTTTACGTAATCTCGATCCTCGGGCACGTAAGGCCGAAATTGAATGCACGTTTTTCCTTCGATTTCGGTTATAGCTTCTTCTATAACGCGCTTTTCGCTTGTACCTAAGATAACGTAGATAAACAACAAAAACTTCGTGCATGTTATAAGGAAGTTAATGAGTTTTTAAAATAATAAAGACGTATTCGAATCAGGGGCGTAGGCAGAAAAAATTTTCAGGAGGGGTTTTTCTGAAAAATATTTTTCCCTCGGGATTTCATCATTTTCAATCTTTGACAATATGTGACAAGAGAGCGATTTTGAAATATTTTATATTTCGGAATTTAAAAGTTACACAACTTTTGGAATCCAGAGTTGCACATTTTTCATGTTCGTAAATAATGGAACTCGATTTTTGTAATTCTCAATTAGTGACTGAGGTTAAAACTTTTTTCACTAATACTTTTTGTATTTATGCCACTTTAAGGATTATCTGATATTAAGTTATATGGGTTTCTATAGATCTGTCAGAAATTCGATGCTCTAGGAATCAAACTTCTGATAATTTTGTATATTTGAATTGATTTTTTAGCTAATTTAAACAATACAGATAACAAATACATTATAAATTTTTTATTTTTATCGTATGGCATAATATTTATTACATTTTGTAATATGTTATTTTTATATATATATAATATTTCTATGGATCGCTCAATAGATTTTTAGAAATTGATGCTATAGTATTGAAACTTTCAACGATTTTGAAAATGTAAGTTGATTTTTCAGACAGTTTCTTTGATAAAGATTTTCAATACTTTTATTTCTTCATGTTTTTTTTAGTATCTCTACAATTGAAAGAATGTTTAATTTTATAAATTGTATATATTTAATTAGATGTCTTTTTATTGTTTTCTGTATGAATTTCTAGAATAATTTCTAAAATTATGGGTACATAATTTTTGTATTATAATTATAGATATACTCCAGGACAATGAGTTTTATAAATTTCCAAGAAAATAATATCTACATAATTTTTGTTTATTAAAAGATTTCTAGTAAATTCGTAAGTTAGTGAAATAGAAAGCTAGTAAACTAGGAAGCTTGTTAACTACCATACTAGTAAATAAGTAACCTAGTAAACTAGTAAACTACTGAACTTTAATTCTTCAAATTTTAAAATTGTAAAATAGTACACAAGTAAAAAAATAAAATAGTAATCCAGCAAACTCGCCAACACGTTAATAAGTTAATTAGTAAACTAGTAAACTAGTAAGCTATTGAACTAGTAAACTCATTAACAAGTAAATTATTAAGCTAGTTAACTATTAAACTGGTAAACTAGTGAGCTAATAAACTAGTAAACAAGTAACCTAGTAAACTGGTAAACTACTGAAATTGTAAAATAGTAAAATAGTACACAAGTAAAAAAGTAAAATAGTAATCCAGCAAACTCGCGAACAAGTTAATAAGTTAATTAGTAAACTAGTAAACTAGTAAGCTATTGAACTAGTAAACTCATTAACAAGTAAATTATTAAGCTAGTTAACTATTAAACTGGTAAACTAGTGAGCTAATAAACTAGTCAACAAGTAACCTAGTAAACTGGTAAACTACTGAAATTGTAAAATAGTAAAATAGTACACAAGTAAAAAAGTCAAATAGTAAACTAGCAAACTAGCGGTGGTGTAATAATTCTAATCTATGTTCTTTAAAAAAAAATAAAAATCTGAAAAACTTGGAATTTATTACTAAATAGGAAAAATTTTAGTTTATTGGTGCAATTTCCTTATAATTTGGAAAGTTCTGAAGAGTTGAATAATGTTTCAAGTTTTGCATGTATTGTATGGAGAAATAAGAAAAAAGTGGTGATTTCAATGACTGTCAATGATTCTACAAAATTTAAAAAATTTGTAGAGTTTCAGAACATTTTCATAAATTTGGTTGATTGCGTTGATTATCGTAATTTTTTGAAATATGCATGTTTTTTTCATTTTCTATGGAAAGTTTAAAAAATTTAAAAAATATCAAGAATTGCTAGATATATATTTCATGGACCTGGAACAAGAAAAAAATTATTTTGGAGGTTGTAAATAGTTTGTGTAATGGTCAAAATTTTTAATAATTATAAAATATGTAATATTCTATGTATCGTTAATAATATTCAAAAATTTCCGAAATTCGTGGAAATCCAGAAAATGATCGCAAACTCTGTATATTGGGCTCGCTATCGTATTTCTATGAAATAGGCATGGTAAAACTTATTCACTTTTTCAATAAGTATCTGAAAAATTTGAAAACTATTTAAAAATGACAAAAAATAAAACAAAAGAAAATAAATTTCAATAGAAGTCGAAGAGTTTTGAATAGTTTGTATATTGTGCTTAAAATTAGGCGAATTTCGAAAAACTATAAAAAATTACAAGTTTCAAAGATATTCTTCGAAAAATTTATAGAATTTTTTTTGAAAATAAGCGTAAGCTACGTGAGTTATGTTCATTATCATTTTACTTCAAAGTATGCATGATGTTTTTCCATTTTTTATCCAAGCCCTAAGAAACTTGAAAAATATTGAAAATTACGAAAAAATTTAGTGATCTGGATGAATTAACATTTACTTTGGGCAGTTTTGAACTGTTCGTGTTATGTTTGAAATTTAGAAATCAAAGAATTCAAAAACATTGAAGATTTCTAAGATTGTTGATAGTACTAAAAAATTTGAAAAGATTGTTAAATTCCAGAAAATAATCCTAAACTTTGTAGATTAGGTTTATTTTCATGTTCATACTAAATACGCATGATAAAGATTTGAAATTCTTCAACAAAATCAGGAAAAATTGAAAAACATTTGAAAATTTATAAAGTCTTAACGATGTGGACACATTTTTGTACAATTTTAAAGAATTTGACGAGTTTTTATAACGTGTGAAGTTTTGGAAATTATGAAAAATCATAATACATCGCAAATTTCCAAGATCGGTAACTATTCTATTAGTATGTACGACAAATTTGCGAAATTTTAGAAATCGCACGTAGTTTATGGAAAATTTATTCCTTTTTTTTAGTACAGATATGCTTGAGGTTTTAAAATTTTTATTCAATGTCTCAAAAACTTGAAAACTATAAAATGATAATGGAAAATTTGATGATCCTGACTAATTTTTATGAACTTTGGGTAGTTTTGAATAGTTTGTGTTATGCTTATTTTTGAATCAAAGAAATTTAAAATATTCAAGATCTCAAAGATTGTTGATAATACCAAAAAATTAGAAAAATTTGTGAAATTCCAGAAAATAATCTTTAACTTCGTAGGTTCAGTTAATTATCATGTTTCTATGAAATACGCATTATAAATTTTTTTTCAATTTTTATAAAAACCTCCAAAATTCCAACATTATTTAAAACTTATGAAAAATCTGAATAAGGTGGACAAATTATTCTGATTTTTAAAGAGTTTCGATTACTTTTGACAATCTTGAAAAATGATAAAACATCGCAAATTTCAAAGATTGGTAATTATTCTTTTATATAATTCTGAAAATTTTTTAGAATTTCAAAGAACGTGTATCGATAAGTTTTGTAGATTGTCTTCATTTTCATATTTTTTCGAAGTACGAAAGTTTCTTATTTTTTATTGAAAGTCTAGAAACTTGAAAACTATTAATAATTACACAAAAGTTTAATTATCAGGATAAATTGACATTTATTTTGGAAAGTTTAGAGTAGTTTGTATTAAACTTGAAATTTTGAAATAAAAGAAGAAGTAAGCAATATCTCAGACCTGAAAGATTACTAAAAACTTCGATAACTTTGTAAAAGTTTTCTATCTATAAAAATTTATAATCATTTTCTAGAAAATGATTATAAATTTTTTAGATTAGGTCAATTATTATATTTTTATGAAATACGAATGATAATGTTTTTTTCGTTTGTCAATAATAATCCGGAAATATTGAAAAATATTTCAAAATTCCGGAAAATTTTGATGAGGTGCAAAAATTTGTCTAGAAAATGAAAATGTTGAAAAAATTTTTGACGTTTGAGATGCTGAAATTTTCGGAAAATTAAAAAACATTGCAAGTATTGAAAATCGTCAATTTTTTATAAAATTTGACAAATTTTCAGAATATCCAAAAATGTGCAAAACTTTTGCCGATCATGCTCATTTTCATGTTCCTTCGAAATATGAAAGATAATGTTTCAAAATTTTTCAATATAATCCACAAAAACTTGAATATATAAAAAAATTACGATGTGGAACGTTGTGAATGAATTTCATCACTCACAAGCAGAGATGTGAGGCGGTAAATTTACCAGTAAATTTAACGGTAAAATACTGGTCATGACCGTCATTTACGACAAGAAAGTTTTGGTTAATTTTGACCGTCAGTTCATTTTACCGGTCAGAATTATTATGATGGTCAAAATTATTACATACTTAAAGATGACTTGAAAAAATGTTCAACTCGTTTGTAATTGCAGCTTTCTTTTTTTCATCGAATTTTTATGAAAAAATGAAAAAAATTTGGTTTCTTAAATAACAAATAATTGCACAATCACAACATTTCCATTCGAAAAGAGTCATTTATAAAGAAATAAATAAATTATTTCATAAAAGTGTGTTGTTGATTAGGTATTTTCCTACGGTATCTTTATTTTCGGAAAAATTTCTATTTTATGTATTCCACGTCAGTTTTCTACACAAATTTAAAGACAAGAGTATTGTATTTTACACTGTTAGGCATTGTAATTGTGAATCAGTTTCGACTATTGTACTTTTTTGTCTCTTATCTCATCTATTTAAAAAAAAATTAGAAAATACTGTATTGTAAATGTGACAGACAAAAGACTATTGTAGCTAATACAAAGGTGAGTCAGAGTAAAAATTGGCTTTCAAGATAAGAGATATCATTAATCTACATTCCATCACACACTTCAATTACCCCAAATTTCTATTAGAGTAAGCTTAGAAAGAGAAGAGGTGAAAGGAGAAGGGACTTCAATTACAAGCTCCGCCTTGCTGAATAGTGTTTCAACGAAACTGAATTACTAATAACTCTTTAAATTTTGCGAATTTTACAAAATTGTAAAGAAAAAGGGGCTCGACATTTCATGAGGCATCGATGGTTTCCTCATGATCCACCAACTGTGGGACACCCTGTATATTGTCCAGGAAACGCAGTAGTGCAGTGACACTCATGAGTTTTTTCTAGAAAAATTGAAAAGCCATTTATGAAATGTGAAATAATAAGATTGGTTATTTTCACCTGGAATTGCTGGAGATCGTTTGGTCAGTTACGTTAAGTAACATTTTTTCATCGAATTTCGGTCATGATCGGTAATTACTGACCAGAAACGAGCTCTGACGGTAAACTATAGTCAAAGAGTTTTTAAATTTGACCGTAAATAACAGTAAATGACCGTCAGAAATTACCATGATCTGACCAACTTTTTTTCCGACCGGTAAATTCACATCCCTGCTCGCAAGTGATAGTAAAGAGTGGGGATAAAGTTCGAGCGACGAATCGAGCAAGTGACAATACTAAGAATGTCAATGTTCGTAGCTTGAGCTGTATTTGCAAACGTAAAGTTCTGAGGGAAAGAATTAACTGAATTCTTCGCTGATGAAATAAGGCACGATTCCGTCTATCCATCGTGCATCCGGGTCCGATATTCCGTTTTTGCGAAAGTCATTTTCGGAACGAAGCATTATGTCACCTTGATGCAGTCCACTTTTTTCCCAAACATTTTGTTCGGATCGTGAAGGATGCCATTTCATGAGCTCATGCACTATAATTAACAGCCATTATTTATTTCATTCATTCAACTTCGATTTATTCTTTTAATAATGTATTATAAGAGCTGTGAATGAAGTTTAGAAGGGGAGGGGTGTAGACATGAACTCCGTGAAACGGAATCCGTACATCTGAATCAGTAAAAGGTCGTTCATTGGTAAAAATCAGTACATTTAGTACTGATCTCCAGTAATTATTCCACTGATGTGCAGTGAAAAATTACTGTTTATTGGAAACTGATTTACCAGTAAACGGATTTTCACTGAGAATCAGTGAAATCTTCCTGATTCAGATTAAGAGAATATTGAAAATTCATGTTTTGAACTATGTGTTTTTTTTCGAGATTCATCTAAATTTAATATGAAAATTTCGTCGGATATTCGTTGATGCTTTTCATATTTTTCCAGGAATTTTCGATAATTTTGGAAAACTTTACATTTTTTGTATTTTTATTGAGAAAAATAATTTCTAATTATTTTCCAGAATAGACATTTTCTCTGGCTCCTATGATTTTTTTAAATTTCTTAATAATTGCAGTGAGGAATTTTCATGATAACTACTCCTATGTTTGATAAATTCTCAAAATATTTAAAGAAGATGTTGAGGCAATTAACGAATTTTCGTGAATGCATTATAATTTTTTAACTATTGTAACTCTGTAATATTTCATACACATTGATAATTCAGTTTTGATTTTACTCATTTTATGCAATTTACGATTACAGGTTTCAGATTTGAAGAATTTTAAATATGCATGTTGACATTTCAAACTTTTTTAGAATAGCTTCCTAATTTAAAAAAATTTTCAAAGTACAAACATCATAGTAGTATATGAAGATGAAATGTGGAAGAGTGATTATTTCATATTATTATAAATACGAAAAAAAAAACATCAGTTGATTCTTACTTATTCTTTTTGGGTTATACTCCCTCCCAAAATATCCCTGCCATTTTGGGGTAGGCTCCAGTGAAAAAGTATTTTCTTGTTCATTATTGTCTTGATAGTAATAATCTGAAAATTTTTTTTCGTAGGATTCCAGAACGTTACACTTCTTTCATATCGTGCGTTAAAAACATCAGTATTAAATTTGTTGCTGAGAGTAGAAAATTACTGATATGGGTCATTCCACCGAAGATTTACAATTAAAAATTTTTTTTCCAAGAAATATTTTTTTTTGTATTTTTTGGTCGAAAATGTTTGACACGCGTTTTTTTTTTTTGACGAAATATGAAAAACCTATTATTAATGATTTTTTCAACTTTAAACGCTCGGAGAAATTTCTTGTAAAAGACATGGTATAAATAAAAAATTGTGAAACTCAAAAATGTTCGGCATACTACAAAATAAACTTCATTTCCCAGGCTTTCAAATGATGGTAGCGAAATAACAAATAAACATTTTATTTATAAATAAATTTTCAACTTTATAAACAAATTGATGCATCTAAAAAAAGGGGCTTTTTTTCACCAAATTTTTTGTTAATGGTCTCGAAGTATTTATGTAAATACTCAAAAATTTTTGTAATGGTATTCTCAAAATTCTGTAAGACAAATTTTTGAGAGTACCATTCCAAAAGTTTTGAGTATTTACATAAATACTTCGAGATCATAAATAAAAAATTTGATGAAAAACCCCCCCTTTTTTTAGATACATTTATTTATTAATAAAAAGTTTATTTGTTATTTCGCTACCATCATTTGAAAGCTTGGGAAATAAAGTTTATTCTGTAGTGTGTCGAACATTTTTGAGTTTCATAATTTTTTATTTATACCATGTCTTTTACAAGAAATTTCTCCAAGCGTTAAAAGTTGCAAAAATCATAAATAATAGGTTTTTCCATATTTCGTCAAAAAAAAAAAAAAAAAAAAACGAGTCGAACATTTTCGTCCAAAAAATACAAAAAAAAATATTTCGTAGAAAAAAATTTTCAATTGTAAATCTTCGGTGGAATGACCTATATATAAAAAGCCTATCTTCTTTAGAATTACACTGCCACATTTACATGTAAATTTTTCGGCTTATTGATACGACGATTCATATTATCAATAAAATCAGTTAGTAACAAATTTTTTTATTCACTCTCAGTCATTTTTCCGAAAATTGATTTCCTTGTTACTATATTTCTAAAACATTCATTTTCGTTTTTAGTTTTCCGAAACATGTAATTTCGGTCGTAAGAGTAATAATTTCTATCAATAATTGAATGAATAGTAAAAAAAATTACTCACAAGAAAATCCGACAATTCCTCTCCTACATGTACATAGTAATAATAATAATGAATCAAAGTTTCTTGATGAAAAAAAAAGAAAAAAATTATTAAATAAATTGAGTATGAGACCAAACGATGATCGTCTTAATATGAAATATGTAATATGTTCTTATGTACAATACATTACGTGAGTAAATAGATCATATAAAATCGAAATAATTATAAAATTTTGGAATTGTTGTATGTGTTTCGTAAAAAGAGTTTTTCAAACCCAGTAATTCTTTACGAAAAACTCAACTTAAAAAAATTTAAAAAAAAGTTGTTCTAGAAAAATTAAAAAAAAAAGCTTTTCGGGACCACAGTTTCTGAAAAAATTCAAAAATTTTTTCTTTTTTTAAATTGGCCACAGGAAAAAAAGTCTTCCGGAATGACGACTTCGGAAAATTGATCAAGAATCTTGTTTACACCCCAAAATTGTAAGCTGTAATTTCACCATCATATTCCACGGTCCAAGTCGTCTCGATCAGTAACACGAGAAAATAAAAAAATTTCATCTCGAAGCTGTATGTTGTGGTAATTATAATTTTCACAACGCGAAACGCTTATAAAAAAAGTTTCGTATGTTTCTAATCACCTCGAATAATGCCACTGTCGCAAAATTTTTAATTGGCTCGTGAGTTTCGTTGCGTGTTCGTTCGATTAAAGTTGTTTCTAGGGACGTAAATCACTCGGACTGCGTGAAAAAAACGTTTCTATTGAGTACGCGTAATCGCGCGAATTCTCCGTGCAATTGCTTTTCGAGGTGACGTTAGGCATTGAAATTAGCGTTGTCACCTCCACGGATTTCGCATAGAGTCTTGGATTTTCTTTTGAAGAAGCGTTTTTCTCTGATTGCATTTTTTAAAAGATACAAATGATTACTGGAAATGGTTCGCACTACGCACGCCTGAATTTAATGATAAATTATTTAAACTAATATCGTATCATTATACAAATTATTAAGTAAGTAAATTTGTGTTGAAAAACTAAAAAATTTTCAATCAATAATTGAGGATCGATTGTTATGAAATTTTTTATTTGTCATAAGTTATTACCACTGATTTTTTGTATCGAGTTTAGTACGAGAAAAATGCCAGAAAGGAAGGCCAGAAGTTAAATAATAGAAATACTTATGCGTATGGATTTGAATAATGAAAAATAGAAAGTTTATAATTAGACATATTTGTACAAATTCTTAATGATATTTATTGAATGATTTTTTGAAATTAACTGTCTAAATAACACATTTTTCATTAAAGATTTTGTTTCGTTTTTTTTGTTATTGATGTAAATTGACCATTTGTTTTAGTATCAAAGAAAATTTAGAATTTCGAAAACTCTCAACCTAAGATATTGAGATCAAGAATTTTTTTGAATTTTGGCGAATTTCGTTAGAATCGAAAAATGACAGTTGATGAAACGAAATCGTAAGCAAGTCACCATCAAATATTTTTCAATTTGTTCAAGTATTTACTTCCACAGGTTTTGAATATTATTCCTTTTTTATTCATAATTTTTCTAATGGTTTTCATCACTTGATATTTTTGAAGTACATATCCTAGTCTCATATTCTCAATTTAAGTATGTTTTTCGTTTGATTTTGAAATCATTCCAGCAAAAAATTGCTATTGTCCAATGATACGCACATTTAGAAGTAAAGTTTCAATATTGAATTTTTATATATATTAAAAAGATGTATGATAAGAATAAACTTCTTCATTTATTAACATTAATTCATAAGATTGCAGTCAATTGGGTTTATGGTTGCATAAATGTATCATTTCTGAAATTTCTGATCCAAAATGCAAGAGTCAAATTTTTACTGATCTCAAAATTTTGAATCCATAACAACAACTATTTTTCAAAATTCCATTTCATGGATTTCTTTTTGACTTTCATTTTGTAGGAAAGTTAGCAAAAAAAGTTTGAAACAATTGATTTGTAATAAGTCGATAGCCACGTGGTGTATTTTTTCACTCTAAGGTCTCAGTCACGATTTATTTGCCCAACCATACATTTTTTTTTCAAATTGTATCAATCTTTAATTAATACAATCAAAAATTAAAAATCTTTAGGTTGTTCAACTTTTTTGCGATCAAGTTCTATGTCAAATTTAAAATCCTCTTTTTTGCAATTACAGTTGTTCAAAAATGCAGTAAATTGCAGTAAAAACAGTAAATAATCGTAAAACAAATCCATAGGCCTTTGATATAAATAACTTTAATCCGAAATTTAAAAGTTTCTTAACAAATTTTCATTTTCGATAAGAAAATGATCGATCTCTCGTTCCGTCACCTTTTTTTTCTATAGTTATAAAGTTGCAATATTAGATGACTAATGCAAATCAATTTCAGATGGAAATTCAAGTTTACTGGGAGTATAATAAAAAATTTAAAACTACACAATTGATAAATAAATTCGCTATTTTTTAATTGAAAATGAGTCTTACATATATTGAAGTGCTTAAATACAATGTATAACTGTTGATGAATTACTCAACATGGTAATTTCAGAGATTTTACCGAACGATTTCAAATTTGTTGAAATTTTTTAAACTTACAGAGATGAATTCTTCACGCATTACATTATTAACTTTGTTTAAAAAGTATGAAACATGGATATTTATAAAAAATGTACAAATCAGTTGATAATGATATTGATAGCAATAAATCTTGAGTTGGTCTCTGTAACTCATGTCTCTCTTCATCTTTATCTACATCGTTGGTTTTTCAATCTTTCTGACTGTTTTTTCCTGACATAATGAAACTCGATCAATCCTCGATGACGTGAAAAAGATGCGTGCAATCATCACGTGGCACTTAAAAAAGTGATGTATAACTTTTCACTTTTTAAATTATAATTTCGTGGCGTTGAAAGTACATTTTTCCGAAAGACCCCCTACCCCTTTACGCTCATCTCTCACCGATGCCGCGCCTTCGTTCCACCGAAACTCATTTGTCATAACCATCGTAATCATAATCATTGCGACGAAAATTGCGACTTTCTACTCCTTCGGATTGGCGCTTTTTTCGTGCTGAAATTTTTCATACATATTTTTTCAGGTATTGCAATTTAAGTCGCCACCTGTCGATTTCGGGAATTTTATTGAGAGTGGTAGAAAATTTTTAGAAGCAATATGATGTGTGAATAGATTTTAGTGGTTAGAATTAAATCTTAATTAAACATTTCTTCGTTGTATAGAGATTTGGTCTGTAACTTAGTAAATTGCTTAATTTCGAAATTTTTTTTACATAATAACAGATTTTTCAAGATTATGGAGTACTGACAATATTTCGTTATTCTGTATCAGGGCTTATCATTCAAGAATATATGCAGTGAAGAACTAATGTTGAGATATCGGAATTTTTTTTTTTTTTATTGAACAAAGTTGCAGTAGGAGAAATCAAAAATTACCCGACCCTGGTTTCCTTTCAAGATTCAATCAAATTCAGCATCTATGACATCATTATCTTCGTCCCAGAGCGTAAGCAGAAAAAATTTTCGGGAGGGGTTCCTCTGAAAAATATTTTTCCTTCGCGATTTCATAATTTTTAACATTTGACAATAAGGTTACAAGAGAGCGATTTTGAAATATTCTACAGTTCGGAATATAAAAGTTCTACAACTTTTGAAATCCAGAGATGCACATTTTTCATTTGATTAAAAAATGGAATTCGATTTTCGTGGTTTTCAATTAGTAATTGAGGTTTCAATCTTTTTACTAATACTTTTTGTATTTATACTACTTTAAGGATTATTTATTTTGATATTAAGTAATATGGATTTCTATAAAACTATCTCAAATTCGATGCTCTAGGAATCAAACTTCTAAAAATCTATATATTTGAATTGATTTTTTAGCAAATTTTAACCATACAGATAAAAAGTACATCATAAATTTATATTATCTTCGTATGGTATGTTATTCATAAATTTGTAGTATTTTCTGGTATTTTTACATATTTCTAATATTTATATGGATCACTCAATAGATTTTAAGAATATAAATTGATTTTTCAGGCGAAATTTTTTCTATGAAGATTTTCAATACTTATATTTCATATTTTTTTAGTATTTTTACAATTAAAAGTATGTTTAACTGTAGAAATTGTATTAATTGAATTGGATGTATTTTTATTGTTACTTCTATCTTAATTTCTAAAATAATATATAGTAAGAGTATTATATTTATAGTTATGCTCCAGGGCAAAAAGATTTGTAAATTTTGAAGAAAAGTATTTCTACATAATTTTTATGTGTTGAAAAATTTCTGATAAACTGGTAAACTAGTAAACTAGTAAACTAGTAAGCTAGAAAAAGAGTTAACTAGGAAACTTGTAAGATAGTTAACTACAAAACTAATAAACAATTAGGCTAGTAAACTAGTAAACCACTGAAATTGTAAAATAGTAAAATAGTAAACAAGTGAAAAAGAAAAATAGTAAACTAGCTAACTGGCTTACAAGTAAATTAGTTATTTAGTAAACTAGTAAACTTGTCAAATATGTAATAGTAAACTGGTAAACTAGTGAGCTAGTAAACTAGTAAGCTAGTGAAATAGAAACTAGTAAGCTGGTAAAATAATAAACTAGTAAATTAGTGAACTACTAAACTAGTAAACTCGTTAAGAAGTAAATCAATAAACTACTAAATAGGTAAGCAAGTAAACTAGTAAACTTGTAAACTGGTAAACTAGTAAACTAGTTAGCTAGTAAACTAGTGAACTTATTTAACATTTTTTTAGTGTAATATACGAAACCCTGGAGAATTTCTAAGTATTTTAATAGATCACTTATATTTTTCTAGGTCGATAGAGAGATTTAAAAAACTAGATGCTTTAAAATGCAAATTTCGATATATTTTTAATAATTTTAGAAATGATTGATAAAATAACATTCATATAGATTTTTCATGTTTTATATTGTTATTCTTTTTTCGTATTTTTGAAATATTGAACAGATTTTGTGGCATTTTCTAAAATTTTCATGGATTTGTATATATTTAAAATTTGATGCTCTAGAATCCCAAAATTTTTAGATCTTAGAGGCATTTGTCCAGATTTGAAGGAAACAGTTTCTTCAAAGAATTCAATAAATTTCCTATACTTGTATATGGATTTTATATAGATTTCTAGAATTTGATGATCTAAGATTCAAAGTTTTGTAAATTCATAACATTTACGTAGATTTTTATTTTTATTGATTATTCACTGGTTGCAATAATTTTTCTGATTCATACATTCTACGTAATCCTATATTTTGATAGTTTTTACTTTTTTATTAAATATACACACTGCCAATGTGTTCATGCATTTTTTTGTTACTTATATTTTTATTGTTTACCGATGTTACTTTTTTCATTTTTACATGAAACATTGATTGATTTTATCAGAATTTCGGAGGGGTTTGAACCCCAAAAACCCCCCTCTGCCTACGCACCTGTCTTCGTCTAAAAATCACAGATCCAATTATGTAAAAACACCTGACGCGAAATAACTCATTTCCGCAGAAAAAGGTCAGTTAAGGTACTTAGTTCGTTGCATGGCATGAATTTCTCCACTCGAAATAAAAAAAGGCACGCGGCGCATCAGAAGAAAGGTAAAGCAGGCCGTGGAAGGTAGAGAAGTCGTCGCCTTTAATGATTCGGAGATAAGTCCGATGGCTCGAATTACGCGCTACCGAATCATTCTGACCTACATGCAAACGAATCATATCGTCAGCGCGTTAAAATGATCGGACGCCTTTTTCAGCCACGAAATTGCTCATCGTTCGTCATTTTCGGCCAGCGTAAATTCGTTCGTGACATAATTTGGGAACCCTCGATGATCGCTAAACAACTTGCGCGATATTTTCATCGCTTGGTCAGTAATTGAAAGTGAGCGTTCGCACTCGAAAGTACATGGCGAGCTTTTTGGAGGATCAGAAGTTGGATGGAGTTTTCGTGATTGAAAAAAGGAAATTTAATGGGTGCCGAGTGCAATAATTCTTATGAGATAAGTTTCGCTGTTTTGATTATAGTCCAAGTAATCAAATAAAAAACAATATATAGTCTAAAGTAAAAATTTGGTTTTTGAATTTTCTATTCATCTGATTCTGTGCTTTATTAAATTTTAATAAAGTGGCGAAAAGTTTTGGAAATAACAATAAAAATTGAGGATGGTTTGAATTATCTTTTAAAGTACGCATGACACCAATGGAATAGTTTTTTCATATTGCACTGTCCACTTGAAAAAACAAGCCTTTGTCCATAATAAAATTTCTACAATTGACCGAGTTATGGGCCTTTCCTTGAAACAATTTTTTTTTCGAAGGCGATGCAAGTCAAATAAGTCAAGTTAAATCAGAAATTCCAAATAATTTTGTTACTCTAGGAATATATATAGTTCTTGAACGATCCCTTTTTCATACAAAAGTTTTTATTTTGCAGATAATAATTTGAAAATGAAATTTTGAGAACTCAAAAAATTGAGTGTTTGAGGAAAACGTTCTTGCATAAAGAAAAACACTGAACATTACAGTTTTATGAGTACCACATAATTTTTTTACTAATTTTGTTGCATCAACCATAAATATGTATAGTTTGCACAAATAGTAAATACTAAAGGATAGGGATAATCGTAATAATAAATAATTTTATAATTGTGATTCTTCATAATGAAAATAAATGATGCATATGGTTGTAATAGCTATAACGTTTCTTCCGAGTATATTTTGTGGATGAACTTATAATTATTGCTGTAATACCAACTCCATTACCATATAATATTTTTGAAGTGTCTGTTGAGATTTCTTTAAATTATTAACCTATTGATGACCAGGTAAGTTAACGATTCAGTAACGAATACGTTAGAATTACGTTAGACAGTGAAAATAACAGTTACTGGATCCAGAAATTTAGAAGAAATAGGAAGCCAAGGGGCCAACGACTGTGTTTGTTCTAGATACAGTCGTGAGTTCCTTGCACCCCAAATTCTAACCATCTAGTCACATGGTTTCTCTTTCAAGAAACATATAAATTGTTGTGTGCTTACATATTGGGATTTATAATATTATGACGTTTAATTTAAGTATTTGATTTATTCCGAGAAAATTTGAACTTTCGTATTTTGTGAAACAATTTTTCCTATCTATTTTTAGAGATTGATAAAGTAAATTTGTTTTCGTAGCAAAATGTTGAATATAACAGGATAAGAACATTTTAGATAATGTTAGAACATTTAGAAACGAATCGTCTATTGTAGCAATAAGTCTTTAAAATAGCGATATGTATTTTTGTACTATGTTTATCAACTTGTGAAACGACCATGTTATCGACAGAAATTAGATACAGCAAATAGCCTCTTTTACTGAAACGAGTCTGTTTTTGTAAAGAATGATATAAAAAGGAAAAGAGCTGTAAGAAAGGCAGAGAATACGGGAAGTTCAAGAATAAAGTTTCGTTGTTAATTGACGGCGTGTTAATTAGTTAATTCCTGACTCGGACACACAACATATATTTGGCGACGAGGATCTGGGATCGGCTTCGCTTCAAACAGTACAAGGTTTCTCCACGTCTTGTTTTTACTGGAAGTTGCCAAAGAAGCTAACGATCACCACCCGAGAGACTGAACTGGAGCCAGGACAAACTTCTAGATAGCAACTAGATTTCTGTCTCCGTACACACACCGTCACGAATTCAAAGACAGTGCAACGACCTAGGACTAATTCTGGGCCCTGTCTCACGACTACTCTGCAAAAAAAACAGTCGTTTTCATTGAAACAGCGCAATTGCCTAAGCATGCATTTGGGTCTCGATTCTCCCTGATTGTTGAACGAGTTCTACACGTACCAATCCTAATTCAGCGTCCCTGGATCCTGCAACTTCATTCTACAACTCGACTACAACGGTTATCAACACCCACCAATTACGGTATCAACAATTTCTTCATGAAAAACTGTTAATGTGAGTACACGAGTTGTCCATTTACATACTGTTGCAATCTTGAGGCATTTATACGATATAAATAGAAAAACTTAAATCCAAATACACAAATCCTGTCAATGAAAAACGAGATATAGAAACTCTTAATCAAATAAAGATCCAAATCAAAAGTAAAGACGAAATCCTTTTGTAAATTGAAGATTGGTAATCCTGCTAAGTCAAAATGCTGGACTCCACGGAGCAACCTGCATATAGAATCGAATTCCTTACGAAATTTATATCTGAACCATTCAACGGCGACAGACTTAAAATAAGAAGTTTTGTAAAACAGGTAGACTCAGTATTTGAGTTGGCACACGAAAGCCAGAAAACAGCCTTGTTACTATTTGTAAAAAGCAAAATCACGGGGAAAGCCTGCAATCAAATTGACATCCACTGTGACTTGACGGAATGGAAAGACATTTCAGACTTGTTGTTAAAACTGTATTACGACAGAAAATCATTTGATCAGCTCCTCGAAGAGCTGCATTTTATCAAACAGGGTATAAACGAGAGCGTTAATTCGTACTATCAACGTTTAGAGGATCTTAACTCCAAAATCTTGGGATCTGTCCATAGCTCAGAGACAGATAAAAAAGAGTTGCCTGGAAAAATTGCTATGGTAACACAGATGACTTTAAACAGGTTCGTTTACCATTCAATTTCACCCATTTTGCAAATGCTCCGTTATCGCGATTTTAAAACCTTGAGCGAGGCATTTACCGCGGCAATCACGGAAGAAAAAGCGTTGCAAATAAAGAAACCTACTATGCAACAAACTCGCAAATTCAATGTCTGCCAAGAAACAAATCATTCCACAGATCAATGTTATTTCAAACACAATAGATCAAATCCGAATTCAAAACAGGGAAATGTTCCATCTAGGAGTTTTTCAAGACCAAAATCCCATTTTGATGCAAACGTTTCCGCGAGTACTCGCCCAAATCGAAATAATCCACCATTCTGCAACTATTGCAAAAAATATTACCATACTATCGAACAATGTCGTAAGCGAGAGTGGGCTAATAAAAATTCTCAAACCCGTTCTCAAGGAATCTCACAAACGATTCCGCAACCAAACTCACATCAAAATCGGAATGTAAATCATCAACCAATCGGAGAACAAAGAAATGTCCAATTTCACTGCGAAAATTTTACGAAGGCCCATCATTCAAACGACCCTCCAAATCAAACGAGCCAATAAAAGTCCATTCAAATTATCAATATTCGGGAATTTTTACCGATACAAATGATTTGATATTCGTCCTTTTTCAATCCGAGTCATCCAAATCACCCGATAAGACCCTTAAATTTTTGGTCGACACGGGGGCTTTAATTTCTCTTGTAAAGACTTCAAGCTTGCAAAGTTACAATATTTCTAGTTCAAAATAGATAATCTTAAATTGTATATGCCAAAATGTACCAGTTCAAACGCTTGGGGAAATAAGGCTCAATCTCACAGTTCACAGCCATTTCTTTGATACAAATTTTCACCTAATTGATTCATCTACAAACATTCCGTTTGACGGGTCGATAGGTCACGAATTTTTCAAAATCCAGGAATCAGTTATTAATTACAAACAAGGTACACTCACCATAAAATCGATTCCAATAGCTATTCCATTACAAAGAAATACCAACCAATACTTACAACCCCATGCAATTTTAAATGCTCGAACAGAAACTATAATTAAGGTTGAAATCAATAATCCAGATAACCTAAGATCTGGAATTGTGTCGTGTCAAAATCTTAATGATGATGAAGATTTGCTTATACCAAGTGCCGATGATGCACGATGTTATTTTGACAGCATAAACTGCCTTTTCAATGATGAGAAGCAAACAAAAACCCTACTAAAATCACAAGTTCAGGTCATTATGAGTACGATAAAAAACTTCAACGTGTCCATTAACTCTTTCAAAAATCAAGAACTACTTCTTAATCAGAACATCCGCCAAATGAATATTTTTATGGAAGAAACGAATAGGGAAATTACCAAGTTAGAACAAGAGAGCATTATCACCCAACAGATTCTCATACTCACTACTCGGAGCAACCAAATATTAATGTATTACGAGGAATACATAAACGCTTTGACTTTAGGACAAAAGAATACAATATCTCCAATCATTGTTACTCCAGAAATAATAAGGAAAGAACTTAAGGACTATCGCAGAGAATATGAGTTATTGATTCAACCAGACTTAGTAGATACCAATCTGATTTACAAAACTTTAAATTTACACCTGATTTATTTTAAAGATATGGTGATCTTTGCTTTAGACTTTCCACTTGTTTCAAAAATGAGTTGAAATGATACCTTTGCCCATCCAACACGGAGAACCTGAATATTTTACATTTATTCAACCGAAATTTCCATACATGCTAATATCTCAGTCCAAAGCACAAGTTTCTCAAGTAAAAACTTTAGGTGATTGTAGTGAGTATCTCAATGGACGGTTCGTGTGTTTCCACATTCACACCATGCGACGTACCGAAGAATCAAATTGCGACATAAAGTTGTTTCTGGACCGTCAATCTAAGATTCCAAATGATTGTCAATTTTCTACCATTAAGGCAACGATCGAGACATGGTTTTACTTAAGCAACAATAACTGGATATACGTCACACGTAGACCAACGGTTTTGACAATATTTTGCGAAATAACTGAAAAATCATCTCATGATGTCACGTTGACCGGCACAGGAATATTGACCTTCGATAACAGATGTAAAGGATATACTCCAACATATACCCTCGAACCTGAGAATCATAACAGAACGAATATATCGTATTACCTACCGCCAGTTAGTATTGTAGACCATGAATGCTGTATCGAAGTAAGTAAAAGTAAATCGACCTTTGTTAAGCAATTAAGTCCTATCTCTTTGTCGAACGTTGATTTAAACAAACTTAATTTCGCAGCGAAGAAATTGAATGATTTTGACGAGTTGTTGACAAACCAAATGGAGACACCTTTTATAGTATATCATGCGAAATGGTATACAATCGTTATTAGAGTAATAGGCTCTATCGTCGTTTTATATTTCCTCTAGAATCTTAGTAAATACTTTAATATTCATCAAAGACTTTTCAGACTCTTCTGTACGCATGAAAACCTAAGAACTGGAGAATTGATGCAGCCCGCGATTTTCAACGATGTCCAGTGTAATTTTGACTCACATAAAAACCTCATGAAAAAAGATGACATTAAGCGTGAGAGACGTGTGGTTTCAGTTAGTTTAATAGACAAAGTGGATGAAAAAAGGGAGTTAGAGATAAAGTTAGAGGAAGAGCCTGAAACTTCGACCTTGAAATCGAGACGCAGTAACGCTCCTTTTTAGTAGAACATGTATGATTGACCACGGGGCAGAGAAAAAAAAAAAGAAAAATTTTATACCGATATAATTTTTATCTAAAAGGGGGAGGTGTTGTGTGCTTACATATTGGGATTTATATCTTTGTACGATACAACTTTTTTTTATTTTCTAGAAATTTAATGAATATTCTGCAGTTACTGTAGTAACACGGAATTTCAAATTATTTTCAGAAATTCCCTAGTAATTCTGATTTTTATATGATTCTCAGAAATCTTATAAGATTACTGAAACCCCTTACATGTTTACCCATTTCTTATATGGAAACATATAGAGCCTTATAAGATTTCTGAGAATCATATAAGAATCAGAATTACTAGGGTTTATGAATTAATTACATCATTTCCTGAAATCCTACAATTTTGTCGTATTTTTTACCGTAGTTGACACTCCGTCGAAGTTTTAGGAAGATTTTTTTTGAAATTCCGAAAATTATCGGCGATCTTACTATAAAATCTGTTCTTATTTCCAAAATTTTAATGAATACTTCAGTATACATAATGTAACGTAATTTTCAGAATTTTCCTTAATTTACAATATTAATTATCATTTTCTACATTCTTGAAATGTTTTCGAATTTTCCAGTATTACCGACAATTTCTAAATTTCCGATGTTTTTCAATTTCTCATGGCTCACAAAATTTCTTAACTTTTATGAGAGTTTTCAAAATTATCAATCATCTGTGTACGATAAAATATTATTTGATTTTCAAAAATTTCATTAATATTACTGTTTCCTTAAAAAAGAATGGAATTTTTCGAGTTTTTTACGAGTAACATTTATAGTCAATATTATATCAAATTCTTCGGATTTCCACAATTATCAAAAATATTAAATTTCCCTGAGTTTTTAAATTTCTTGATTTTCATTTAAGTTTTGAATATCATGAAAGATGTCTGTTTGATGAAATATTACTTGATACTTTCGAAATTTGTAAAGTTCACAGTTCCTTGAATTTAACTAAATTTCGTTATTGAGCACGCTAAGACAATGCAAAAAACCTTTGCACGCATAAAAAATTTAGGTTTTAAAATAAGAAAATTAAAGAATACTTAGGAATACTCAGTTCAAGTCATTTTAACTCAAAAGTCTAAAACATGTTATCCAAAAATATGTAGGTTAATATTACAAAATGACAAGCTGAAAATTTTTTATTACCGTCTCTCTCGATCATAATAACATTTTTAAGAAAAGATGGTTGTTTGTTCTTGTTATTTTTTTTTTTTTTTTGAAATTTCCAGGTTTCCTGCGGCGGCGAAAACCTTCCTCAAATGCATAAAAAAATGTGTCAAAGTGTCATGTTAAATTTTCCGAAAAAAGTTTGATAATATAATGCCAGTAAAAAATGATTTCAGATGTATGGCAACTTATTTATTGATATGTAAAGTACTCGGTCGTATAAATCACAATGAATCGCGCTGCGAACAAATGCCTGTTTTATACATTTCAGATGTCGTGATTGGGGTTGTTTTCGAAAGAAGTAAATTAGAAGGAAAATTACAATTCATAATTATGTTCACGTGTATCCGATACATTATCACTATCAGAATATTATGACGATCAGTAAAAGATTTACAATACTCAAATTATTTTCACGAGTATCCGGTACATTGCTATTATCAGAACATATTATGACGATTAGCAAGAGAAAAATACCTGAATCACTTCCCTGAGTATCCGGTACATTACTATTATCTTTAGAACAGCAAAATGTAAAAACAATATATGTAATGGACGGAAAATTTCGTAACAGTCAGTAGCAATCCTCGTTCGAAACAAGTATACAAACTTGAGAACCACTGATGTAAAAGATCATTGAACTGACACGCGTTGAAGCACGTGCTGCGTTAGAAATATTTTGCGAAAGTAGCCGGTAACCGGCCTCCGTAAACTCGAGAGAGGAAATAACCAACTCTATTAGCCGTGTTACTCTATCTAGCCCGTGTCGTTCAATGATTTCGTGTTTTTGCTCGAGTCGCAAAACTAGTTATCGAGCTTAATTGATAGTCCGGAACATTCAATTAATTCCTGATTCTTTATTTCTCCTTGGAATTATGTCACTATTACGACGTTCATCCCTTCGTGGATTTGAAAAACATCAACAGAATGTTACTTTACAAAATTTTTTGTATTATATATGTATAGAGTAAATAATATAGAATAGTACATTACACTCCTATGGGAAAAACTCTTTTTCGTTCAAATTATATATAAAATTTTTTGTGTCTTTAATAAAAAAATCAGGATCATTGAACCGCGATGATCGACATCTCACATCTTCAAATAATGTTACAGCTTTCTCTGACACACGTAAGTTTTCCAGAATCCATCAATTAGAATACGCCGGAAGAGGATCGTCAACTTTCAGCTCCTTGCAACGTAAAAAAAAAAAAAATGCCAATTGCAGGAGCCCGAAAATAAGTCCCGTGAAAGAAATGATGTCGATGTATTACGCAAGAAACGCACTGAAAAGAGTCGCAGATTTGATCCCTCCTACGTCGGTTTCTCGATGGTAATCATTATTACCCAGGGTTCCTTTTTCGTCGCACATCCGCCAATCACGAGTGTGCCAATCACGAGTTAATTTCGGTGGAACTTTCTTGCGGTTTATTGCGACCTTTTATTACATTTTTTACTGTTTTCTTAATTTTGGATGTTCTAAAAGTAGGGTCATAAATACTTTTCCTTTGAATTTATCTTCCTTCGTTCAACTTTTTAGCTTTCGACCATATAATTTGTTTTCTGGTCCTTTTCAGATAACTTCTGGTTTCATCATGCGGATGAAAAACTTTTTTACCTTATCGTGTAAAAATATTCGAGTCAATATAGGTCATTTGAGACATTTCAGCTTTTGAGCTCTATACTTTAAAGACATCCTTTAACTTTAATTCTATGCATTCAAAGATAGATACAATATATAATATAGAATTCAGTACTCTAAGGTTGGAAAATTGAGTACCCTAATTCACTCAATCCATGATTTTAGGTATAAGAATCGTAAAACTTTGCATTGAACAATTTGAAATTACAGAGTATCCGACTCGAAAATGAAAAACTCTAAATCATCTATTCTGTGATAAACAAATCTAAATTTTTGGAAATTCATTTCATTTCCGAGCTATAGAATTTAATGTACATTTATTTCATATCTCATTGATAAATATTCTTCATTTTATAGTTCCAGAATAATATTTGTACAATTCTTAACTTCCGTTTCCTAGAGTTAGAAAATCTAAAAAATATCACATTTTATTCATCTCTGAAAGTCTTTGCTCCTTAAAATAAAAAGCCTTTAATTATATGTATATATTTATAATTATATGAATACATTTATAATTATATCTACAGATCGGATAATATTAATTTGTAAAGTTTGGTACTGTATGGTTCTAAACTTGGTGATCTTATTGTAAAAAATTCATGATTCTACTGTCTTCATCTGAATCTGTTGAATCTTAACAGGTCGCAATCTGCTAGAAATTTCCACTGTAAAATCTGTACTTTTCAAAAATGTCAACAACAATTATACTAATTCAATTTGTTCATTTTCCCCAGATTTCATTGTGAAAGTTTTAACATGGAAATCTGTAGAATAAAACAGACAATCTGTTGAATTTAACAGATGCACATTAAGAGAGTATGTATCAGAATTGTGAAACTGTGCTTTGTAGGATTTGGAATTCTAGAATGATTTAAGTGTTCGAAAATTGAGGAAAATTAAAATTCATGCCTTATGATTTACGAGTCTGAATATTACAGTTTCGGATTTTTTATTTCAAAAAGTTCAATTTGTTAATTAAGGAGTTATTTGTTTAATACTATTAAACCTATAGTTCTGAAATACTTTTTTGTAGAATTAGGAACTTCTGTTTGATAAATTTAAGGATTCGAATAATATATTTTACATTATCTTGCTTTTGAGGTTTAAACTATTAAAATAAAAATTATTTATTTATTAAACCTATATTTAAGGTTTCTAGAATTCGATATTCTAGGGTTTTTTTTAATAGTTTAATATTATCATATTCGAAATTCTAAGAATCAAATACGTTAAAATATAAATTGCGAAATTCCAAATACTAGAATGTGTGATCCAAAACTTACGAAATTCGGGAAGTTTTATTTTAGTAATTACGCGTCTGAATATTCAATTCTCAAACAATAACCTACTACAGAATATCATTTTCAAAAATTCAAGATCTCATAGATCTAATGTTTCGAACTCATAGTTCCAGAAAACTTTTTTTATAAAATGTGGAACTCTCGTTTTCGAGAAAATTAAAAGAAAAAATTTTCTACATTTTCTGGCTCTGAAAAGTCATACTATCAAAATCATAATTTTGAGATTCTGTACTCTATAATATAGATTTTGTATAATTTAAAGTTTTAAGATTTTGAATTTGATGATTTCATGTTACCCTATAGAAAATTCTTGGTATCAGAATAAAAAAAACCTAATGATAAGTTGTTGAATTTCAAAGGTTAGAATTTCATACTCAGAAATTGGCAGCATCAGAATTCACTATTCTTGAATCCTCAATTTTGCATTTACCTATATACATATAACGAGTCTGCGATTCTACATTTTAGAATAAATATAATGATTTCAGGATATCAAATTCCAATTCGAAGTCTTCGGATTTCATATTATGTATAAAAATGAGATTTGCTACAATTTACATTCTGGAATCCAGATTATTGAAGATAGTGTGTTGTGTTGATAAATAACTAGAATTTTACACTTTAAAGCTCAGAATTTCAGAATTTTATATCGGAAATCAGAAGTTTTAAAATTCTAACATACAAAATTTGAATTCCTTGAATTTCCAATAAAGTTAATAACTATTCTGGCAGTCAGGTCCTGGGATTCGTAAAAATCAATTTACAGTTTATTGTGGACATAAACATGATAAAATTTTTTTTACATTCATACATTTGAAATATTGCATAGGGTAAGTGGAGGAGATATGAACTTTTAGTCGCCATTTAAAGAGTGCTTTACTGATTGAGCTCGTTTTATCTGTATTAGTAGATCTTCACGCTAATACAAAACATTTTGGAGCTTGCCATATTTTTGTTATTTTTTGCGAAGTAACATAAGATTTTTTCCGTGCGTCATTGCAACAGGTGCCAGAAATTTTTTTAGTGCATTCATTCTCATCATTTATTATCGATAAAAATTTTATTTCTTGGAGATCTACTGCATTCATCGAAAAATTTGATTGTTTTTAACAAGTAGTTAAGTTTATAAAAACGAAAATATTCAGTCGCGAATTTTTTTCCTCGCCTTTTTTTTCGCTATTCGAGAAGACATGGACCTTCATTTTTTTGTTTCTTACTGTGTTAAGTTATACATTTTGTGCCTCGAAAAGTCTAGAACGAAAATATTATAGAAAATCTTAAGTAGCTGTGAAAAAAATTAAAAAAAACAAATATATTAACAAAAAAACAATCACAAAAACTCAAGAACCCATTAAGTTTCTGTTGAGTGTAAGGATTCTTTTAATAACCAACCTTATTCGTTTTTCCAGTCATTTCTATGTATTTTAAAATCTCATTTTCGTCGACGTTTCGATTATTTTTGAATCCTTTTCAAAACCTATTGATATTCATAACCATTAGACAATCAATAAACATTTTTCAAACTATTACATCACTTACATTATTAAGACTATTACAATTAAGTCCATAGTGTCGAATTCTAATCCTTTCCGAATTTGTAACAATAAATGTTACTCGTCGCAAACATGTTTACAGTTAAACGTACAATACGACACTATGTCGAGAAAAATCAAGCAATATCTTTGATAAAATCACGTGATAACATCCAGAATATGTGGGAGTGTCAAATACGAGGGAGCATGAATCCCAGTCACTTTATTAATTTATATAATCCATTAAACAATGGTAAACCCCATTCCAATCTTGTAGGTCTTTCTGTTTATTATTGGCAATATCCTCAAATTTCCTAATAAACGCCATTTCCCCAAACAAACGTTTCCTATAGTGTCTCTCATTGTTTAACATTTCAATGTTTTCCCAATCGAATTCGTGATTAAAACCCACTCTTTGTTCGTCGATGACTGATAATTCATTGCCGATCCTTTTAGTCATCTTCTTGTGTTCATTTATTCTTTTTTCAATATATCTTTTTGTCTGGCCAATAAAGGTCCTATCAAAATCATTACAATTCAATTTATAGATCAAATTTGATTGCCTAGTAGGTTGAATTTTATCTTTTTCCACTTTGATAAACTTATTGACGAATTTGTTGTGAATCCTGTGGACAATCTGAACATTATATTTCTTGAATATTTTCTGAATTCTCTCACTAAAACCCTGATTATATACCAATGAAATCCGTTTCCTATCATCATTAATAACCTGTCTGCCGTAAATTCCATCATCAGAACGTGACATCAAAGTCTTTATTCTCTTTTCTATTGTCTCATTAACCAATTGCTCAGGATAATTATTCAATTTTAAAACTTCCTTTATTTTAATTTGTTCCCATGATGGAATTGTTTATCAAACAAGCCTACAGCACGGTCAACCAATCCCATAATCACACCAACCTTATCTGCATGTGGATGTGATGAATAATAATTCAAACATCTGTCAGATGTCGTAGGTTTCTGATACCAGTTGGTCAAAATATGACCCCCCGGTCCCCGAATGACAGAAACATTCAAATAATTCAATCTATCATTTTTCTTAATCTCTATCGTGAACTGTAACCTCTCGTGATACGAATTGAGTGTGATTATCATGTCATCAATTCTATCCCTTATAACTATGGTGAAAATATCGTCAACGAATCTATAGTATCCCAATAGCACAAATTTCAATTTGCTCAAACATGAAATTTTCAAGTCCTCCATCACCATGTCAGCAAAAATTGGAGACGATGGTGACCCCATTGGACTCCCATCTGTTTGTGAATAAAACTTTCCATTGATTGAAAAACACGTAAATTCAAATAATTTTCTAACCGAATTTTGTTGATTATTTGACTAATAAGTCCAGTGATATTATCTACTTTTTTCAATTAGATTCTTTAATTTTCTATCTCTTTTTATTGTAAAAGACAATTACATGAAATCTAACTGTAAAATACGATAATAAATTATTTTTTGGTAATAACTTTATAATGTGCAGGATTTATTGAACATTTTTAGATTTTTGAATTTTTTCTTGTAAAATCATCCATATCTACTCCACTTACCCTAAAATAAAATTTTTTTGCAAAGTAGGAGGGTTAGGGGGGATGGGAACGATCGCCTCCATCGCCATTCGAATATCCCATGCCATACCCTGATTTCGCAAACACGAACAAAAACTACAAAATTCGTTACAAAATCTTTCCAAATGGCCACGGCACGCGAGCACATTCTTGCCCAAAACCGCGCTCGCGCTCTCGTAATAACAATAATTTCCGTATCAAGATGTTACAATAAGCCACGTTACAATGTGCTACCGTAAACGCCGCCTGCTTTCTTATGTCCCTTCTACATATGGCGGCCAATCGAACGAGTAATAACTACTGTGGAATCCGTGATGGGCGTAAGGTTGCACGAATGTTCTTGTAACCTGCGTGGTAACTTTCGAAAAAAACATTAAAAAAAAAAAAAAAACCAGAGAAGGACATAAGATATCGGTGCAAGAAAGTCCGTGGGTTTAACGTACGTACCAAAATTCACTTGCGATTGGCACATCGGTGGATGCGCGACGAAAAAAAAGAAAAATCAAATAATAATTCATTCAGACTTCATTTTTATTCACTGGGGACTTTTGTAACAAAAAAGTCAATTTCTTTATCGATATCCAGTCATTTTTATTATTTCTGTCAATGTTTCGACCGACAGGGTGCAGTCCTTTTCAAGGGTAACTACAACCAATTACATGAATCTTACAACTTGTTTCACAATTCACAATAATAAATAATAAAAAATCAATTACCAGCTTACTATAACCGCAATTTTACATCCATCTCAATGACAAAATAACAATCAAATAATAATGATTGCCTTAATGAGAAACAAAGCAGAGAAGAGACCCAATTTGTTTAATTTTTTTGTTAAGAGCTTCCCTGTTAAAAAATTTGGTAAATTTCCCATGAAAGTATTGGAAGTTCTTAACCTATATACTGTATGGGATTTTTCCTATAAGTAGCTAATGAAATTCCTTATGTGCGAAATGGAATTCTTCTATATATAGGTATGTAAATTTTCCATAAAAGTGTTGGAGGTTCTTAACCCATATACTGCATGGGATTTTGTCCATATGTAGCTATTGCAATTTTCCACGTGCGATAGTGAAATTCTACCATTTATTGGTATGGAAACTTTTCATAAAAGTATTGAAAGTTTTCTACATATACCCTGTGTGGGATTTTTCCTATAAATTATTATCGAAATATCCTTTAAACTCCAGACACTATTTCCTCAGTCTAGATCTAAATATGGGATATTGTTTCTCATCATCGTGATTGCATCAACTCTGCCTCTGTGGCGAGAAATATTAAAGGTTTACGACAGAAATGATCTTGTTAAGTATGATTTTAAATTTCTCAGGTACTTTGCTCAAAGTTAACCATTCTCAAGAAAACTTGGAATATGAGAAAAAAATCCAACAGCCATCTGGTGAGTGTTTGGAAAAGCACGTGAATTTTCAAAATTTGAATATGAGCTGGTCTTCAAACACTCAAAGAAGTAAATTTACGCTCAAGTACCACAAACGACTATTATTCAACTATACTTTATTAGTTTAAAGTTATTAATTATTTTACATTATTTACAGTTATTTATTACTTTAAAGACTATGAAATCATAGTTATCCAAAGAATGGCAAAAATTCTTCCACAACTTGAGGAAATTTCTTCATATGTAGTATGATACTATACTTTTCTATACAAAGTATGGAAAAAGTACCACACAGAGAAGGAAAAATTATCATACATTGTAGTAATCCTGAAGAAGGGAAATTTTTTTTGGTAAATTATGGTATTTCTTCCATATAAAGTATGGTATCATACTTTCCCATACAAAATATGGAAAAAACACCACTTTAAGGTATGGAAAATTTTCAATCATTTTTAACAGTGTTGTGACATTTTTTTATAATCCGAAGAGTTTTGGTCGTAGAGGAGAGTTGGGTAAAACTGCTTTGGCACGATAAGTTATCAATTTTTCGGCAGTCAGTGGAAAGGTATGTTGGGGGGACACAAAACAGAGCTTCTGCTGCAAAATAAAATTTGTTGTTTCAAGTTGTGTCAAAAAGAGAACATCTTTTTGCTGGTACAGCAAGTACTTTTTTCCATGTGGAATCGTCCCTGCACGAGCTTTTCTCTTGATCCCTGGAGCGATAGAGAGCGGCGATGGAGAAAGAATTTTCGACGTGCAACCCGTGAACCACTGACCCACTGGGTACACTGGACCATCAGTAGCGCGACCGGTACCAAACTGTACTGTACGCATTTCGGTAGTGAGTGAGGTGAGTAAGTGAGCTGAACGGTTTGTGGACGTTCGCGGTTCAACGACCTCCCTCTATCCTCATTCTCTCTTTCCATTTCTCGCGTTTCCTTACCTCCATTTCTCTTCTCTCTCATGTAAGAAGTCGGACTTTGGACTGATTAAAATGTAAACCATAAATCGTATGATAAATAGATAATACTGATTGAAGGATTCTTTCATCTTTGATGACATTGGGAGATTTTTTCAAAATTGTGTCTTTCTTTTCGTGTCTTTTTCATTCTTTTCTCTAATGCTTTGGCTTTATTTTCGGGATACGCGTGCAGCAACTTCACAAACCAAATTCTGTAAATTTACAGTACAATTTTTTCAACTCATGGTATACGCAACCTACTGGTACTTCCGGGTAATTACCCTAAAGTCGGAAAAAAAACTTTTTAGTGATTTTAGCGAGAAATCATTTAATTTTTTTAGAAACATCTCTAATTTTTATTGATGTTGTGAAAGAAATGCGAACCACCAAAAAGCGGAATTCACGAAAGAAAATCAATGGAATATGCTTCACCCAAAATGGACAATAATTATTCTCATTGAATATCATTCAAAAATTTGTTGGACTTTGTCAACATTTCAACAGATCAAATTTGTTACTTGTTATTACATTGAATAATCTATTTAACACATATTTTTTTTTTTGAAACTGTAACAATTTTATCTGCTAGTCATAGATTTTTTGTTGAAATTTCAGAAAATAAAAGTTTTTCCAGTGAAATGAACGACTTATGAAATTTGTAAATATTTTTGAGATAAAATTTGAAGAAAACCAATAAATTTTTTGACAGTGAAATAATTTTATTTTACATTATATATTATTACATATAAAAGTTATTATGAAAAATTTCATGAAAATTTTGACGCCGATATTAAATTATTTACGTTCATGAATCGAAATGCTGTACATTTTGCGAAACGATATTTTGTAATTTATTTTAATTATTGGTGTATGTTCTTATAGTTCTTTTTCTTTATAAATAAACAAGTTGTCATTCATTTTCTTTCATTGAAAAATATTTCGACAGTTTAAAAAATAATCAAGAATATTTCGGATCCGTATTAGATCAGAGAAAACATGAAAATATCACTACTTATCCGTTAAAACTTTTCATAGTACACAATTTTAAAATCAGTTTGAGTGATATGTTGTTTTTAGTAATTAATTTTGAATAAACTTTGTTTTTTTTTTTTTTTTTTTTTTTTTCATAAATGAAAATAAGTTTCACAAAAGTTTGTTGATCAAAGATTTTTAGAAGTTTCTGAAAAAAGAATAATTCTACAAGATTTTAAGATCTTTTTTTAAACCATATGTAAGTATAAAACTACTGAGTAAAATGTGAAAAAAATAATTGTTGGAAAGTTTTTTTTTTTTTTTTTTTTTTTTTTTTTTGTATAACAAAAAGATGCTTATCTAAAAGGTTCTAAAAACAGTAAAAAAATATTTTGAATTTTTTTGAATTCCGGCTTAGTTCCACATAGCAATAATTCATAAAAATAGGAGCTGCTCTCGCTTTGAAATGCAATATTTGGTCCAACATTACTTTTTCGTTTATAAATAAAAAGTCACGAGAGATTTATTAATCCCTTAAGTTTAAGGTATATTATAAAAAAATTTTCTGTTATTCTAAAAATATTCCAGAATCCACATAATTTTGAAGTGATTAGAAATATTTTAAAAAAAGTTTGAAGGTATCTTTATCAATTCAGTCGTTCCCAACTAGCAAAAATTTTGACATTTGTCACTTCCAAGTCTAAAATAGAACAATTTCTAATTTTATCAATAACCTTCACAAGTTTTTTTTAACTTCATAGGAGTTTCATATAAATTGTAAATTTACCGTTTCCCTTTGATTCCCTAGAGTTAATTTCCACTCTATATCGAGTCAAAATAATGCCACTCAAACTTTTGGTGATTTGAAACTTTTTTAGGGTAAAAAAGAAGTCAAAAGTAGTAAAAATGCCACTTTCCTTAGAGTAAAACTCAACTCATTTATCAAAGAAGAATCTGACTAGAGTTCCAGAGTGAAATTTCACTCTTTCAAGAGTGATTTTTAAGGGAGAATAACAATTTTTAAGAGTGAATTTTCACTCTATGATTGTGAACTTCCACATCTCATTTGAGTGGCGAAATTTTGACTCGATGCAGAGTGAAAATTCACTCGAAAGAATTCTGAAAATAATTTTTCAGGAAATCAAGCAACATTCTCAAAATATTCTTTTTTTTAACAAACAATTAAAAAAAAATATCTTATTTGATTCCTGTTAATGAGGAAATGATGCAAGTATGTAAAACCAAATTTTCATAACATTCGAGATTCTTCATAAACATATTTCTAGATAACTTTTCATCATGGTTTCGTGGAAATGTGTACTATAGAAAAATTTCGACGATATTGTCAAATTTGTTTAAATCCATGATAAACAATTTTTCTTTCATTCAAAACAAGGTAAAGTGATTTAAATCTATTGAAAATAAAATTTTTTGTTCACAGAGAGCCAAAGCTGAAAAAATTTTGTCTATCCATGAATAATTTTCTGTAATGCTATGGTAATGACACATTTTATAATTATGATATACTAACAATTAATATAAGGTGGCATATGTATGTACATACCACACTATGTTATGCATTAAGATATACCACCATATTGTATTCCTTGTTATTATCATTTATTTTATTTTTTTACGCATTGAAATACATGGACCTTTGTACAACACATTCGATTTTCTACGAAATATTAGTTTTCTGTGATAAATAATCATTATCAACGATTCTTCATTGTCTAATTCATTTGTTCACATGCTCTCGTATGAATGGCCTATAAAAATTCAATTTTATCGTCAGTGCACGTGCTAGGGCGTGCGAGCACGTGGTTCTTGGGCCGTTATCTAGCGGGCCTGAGCCGGGGGACCCCGGGGGCATGAAACATCGCGAGAGCTCGGTCATGCACCTGTAAGAGTGAAAGTGTTGCCCTCCCCCTTCCCCCGCTATCGGACACTCCTTCGTCCGTCTTTTGACCGCTTATCCTCCTCTCCTTTCGTCTCCTTAAAGCCTCATTTCGCGGTTCCTCGTGAAACCGGCCCCCCCCCCACCCCACCTGAAATTTAAAATCAGTTTTTTCAAACGGTTCCTTTTGAAATTACCCGTTTTTTGGAGGTTCTAATGGGTTGGAATCTTAAAATTTCAAGTTGGCAATGAAATTTTCATAGTTAACTTTTTTAACGGTTTATCATGTTATTTTAAACATGATGAGTTGAAAATTACGTTGGACGTTGATATTGTGTAAATATATATGGTATTTTTCAATAAATAAAAATTCTTCATGTATCAAACTTAAATCTGGAGTCTTTTGATTTCTTAGAGTGAATTTTCACTCTAAGAAATCAAATCTTGAAAAAGTTGAATTCCACTCTTAAATTCTAGTCCGAATCCTCTCTAAAAAACTGATGAAATGGAACTCTAAAAGGTATGGATAGTTATTTTCACTCTTGGCAAATAAGAGTGAAATCCATAGTATTCACACTTGCGAATAGAATGAATACATTTTATAGTTTTCTCATCACCAATTGTTGATTATTACTTTTGTATTTTAGAATTTCAAAGTTTTCAAGGCATCAGTGTACCAGCATTGAAAATTTTCCTTTTTAAATAAATCAGTCAAATTTTATAAGTTTGTTCGAGCGAGCCTTATTTGAATCGAGTCCATATCCTGCAAATCAAACTCGAGTGGACATTTCACTCTAGTAGAGTGAAATTTGACTCAGAGTGATACTTTACTCGATAGAAATGAGCAGATTCTCACTCACTTCTTTTGAGTGAAATCACACTCGAATGAGAGTGAATTTTCACACAATCGAAGTGAAATTTCATTTGAGTTTGATTCTCAGGATTCTCACTCGAAGTAACTCAAAGAGATTTAAATTTTTTCAAATGAAGAATCAGAATTTAAAAAATCAAATCAGTTATCTATTTATTAGTCAGTTGTTTTTTTTAAATTACAAACACATTACATTTGTCAACATTCAAAGTAAAAAAAAAATCAATATCAGTGTTCTTTGAATTAAGATATTTGATTTTTAATCCTTATATTGTTAAGTCTCCTATTGTAGATTCAGAAATTATTATATTGTCTAATTGTAGATCATGCACATATCTGAAGTAAGAATTTCGCAACTTCTGAATTTACAAATTTCTATCTACTTGAATTTTTCTTGTATTTTAGAAATGCAATATTCGTCGACTTGCATATTTTCGAATTTCGCTAGTAACCAGTTGAAAAAGTTTGAAACTCTAATAATCATCTATTTTTTTTCATCTCTATTTGATAAAAAAAAAATATTGCAAATGTTCGAAGTCAAAATTGACCCAGATAACATTTTTCTTGTCTTTTCAATTTTTGTGGGATATACGAAAATTACATTTGTAGGTATATATTAATCATTTATCGTAATACTCCTCAGATACAGTTCAATAAATTTTACGAATAACTGAAAAAAAAGTAGGAAGAATTCTAGGGTCAAAAAACTTTGTCTATTGGAGATTTTTCATCCTCAAGATGCCATCGATCGTAAATTAGAAACTTGTTAAATCAATCTCGGTCCTCGCGAATCAGGAAAGTCCTGCGAAAGTAGCAGATCTTCTTGTCAATTACTATGCGAGAATAGAGACCATATCTATCCTCAACATTTCTAATACGAAATTAACATAATTGATTCTTTAACCGGAATTTGCAGGAACCATGAAACTCGAAAACTCGGAATATTTGCCGACGCAAGGAATTTCAAACTGTACTTCTAAACACGAATATTAGACGTTATCTGAATCAGGCATTAGTGTAATTTTTTTCCTCTAAATTTGGCTCTTTCGAAACTTGATTGTACGATTTGATTTTCTAGTAGTTAATTTAAGATGAGAGTAAAAAATAAATACCGTTTGAATTGAATATATTTTTTAATGATTTTGTAAAATATCAAAAAATGTATGTCTATTAAACGTATAGATTATTGAAATGGGAACTGTGGAGTTGAACTCTAAGATTCTTGATGAAAATGACTACTTTATATTAGAACTTGTAAAATAATGCATAAGAGGTGTTTGAATAAGAAATAGTTTATAAAAACAGTACGATATTTGGTGAGCTGAATAAAACTTAAAAAAAAAGAATGAACAAAGTGTGGATTTTGGTAAGATATAGGGGACATGAAAAAAATTTCTTCAACTTCTTAGGCTGTATCACGACTTTTTGCAAATATATAAAAACCTTTTCAAAAGCTTGTGGAGTCCAAAATTTAGGAAATACTCAATATTCTTCTATAATCCGATGATGAACGATGGATTCGAAAAAAGTTTAGAAAATATGAATGAATAATCCAATTGAAAAACAAAAGTTTATACCTAAAAGATTCTGCAAGTTTCGAAAAAAAAACCTGAAATTCGCGATTTTCCAAGCGCCGCCTTTTTTGGCGGAATCCTGACCTCCGAGAAATGTCAATGTCCTCGCGGGCCAAATAAAGCGAGCTGCATAAATAAACGTTTTCATTGGCTATCGAGGCACCCAATTTCATAAGCACGATTACCATTTCATGAAACGCAGTGTCGTATATTCTTATTTCGAAGCCGCCGATTTCACCGACACTTGTATTCGTTCCAAAAGAAAAGAGAGAAAAAACTTTCTTTCGTCTTCGGTCCTCAGGTGCTTGGTTATAATTTGTCTTCTTAAATAGAGTACATGTACAAAAAATTTTTTTGATGTTGAAAACATACTTTATGTTCAATTCAGTAATATAGTAAGTAACATTTGGTTGAATTAATGGAAGAGTTCTGTTCATCATTCTCAAGAGGGTGGTAATAAGCGAATTCCCCCCCCCCCCCAAATTCTTACAATGAGAAAAAAAGTATGTTTTAATGCAATATTTTAAATGTTGCATTAAAGTAACATAAGAGTTGAATTTGGTAAACTTCGACCCTTCTTCGGTCAAAGCGAATCCTAACGTTATTATTAAGTACAATAGGTTAAGGGCGAAATATAGACCAGACTTAAAGCTTTAAGTTATCAATGAACTTTATTTTAAAAAAGTGTGTGACAACATGTGGACAACACATGATTCCGTAACAAGGTGTCAAAATAAAATAGCGAATAGCTCAACAGTACAACTTTTGAAAAATGCCCGTGGTTTACATAATCCAGACAATAATTCCTGCTACACAAATTCTGCCATTCAATGCATGTTCAACAATCACATCTTCAAAAAAACAATCAATGAACTTCCGAAATCACACATTGTTAAGCAAACCTTGGACGATTATTCTTCAAACAAACATGTCGATATAATTTTAAATGTAGGTATTTATACGATATTTATGATGTTCAAATTCATGATGTATTGTAGATTGATGTGAAATACATTTTTGCTACTACTTATTTTCGAATACAAAATTTTTATACGAAGTTTTTGTATACTTCTTTTTTTTCTCGACTTCACAGCAAGTTTTTTCGAAATTAATCATTCTTGTTTTTAATTTTACTGCTTCGTCACAAGATCATAAATGTAAATTGTAACTCTTGCAAGTTTTATTTTAATTTTTCTTCATCACGTGAAGATTCGTCGAGATATTTTGAGATAATGGTAATAGAGGTTGAAAATATACAGTTCAGTGTTTCTTGCATAAACCTTGCAGTGGTGTAATGGCATTTTATAATTTCACCGAGTATTCTTGCGAGCGGGTCGTTGAACCTCTTAATATCAACAAGGTACCAAGTTGCGACAGTGTGACTGGCACGAACTTTCGGCGTGTGTTGCTTTTGGATTCATTTCACGAGACAGAAGCAAAAACTTTCGCAATGTCCAACAAGGAAATTCGACGAGCGGTTTTTCGAAAATTGGATCGTCAAATTTAATTTAGTATAGACATAAAACTATAGAAATACTGGGAATTTTTCTACACATACTGATTGACTTCTTTGAAGTAGATTTGATTTTTTTTTTCTGAAAAATTTTAAAAAGTTAAGAAAATCAAGTAGGTTACTTAGCACAATGGAAGAAGATATTGAAAATCATTGAAATCACCGAATGCAAAGTGTTACCTTCATTTTGTTTCTTAAAAAAAAAAAAAAAAAATTTGGATCAATTTCGTCAGTTTAATTTCGTTTTTGCTCCGGATAAAAAAAAAGTAAAAGAATTGTTTTTGTTTTACAGTGATATGTCTTAGGTCAAATATGCAAAAGTTTGTACAAAATGTAAAAAAATTTCAGTTTAACAGTTCCTATTTAATGGACAGTTATTTCATGCAAGTCCCGATAAAAAATGACGTAAAGGAGCAAGAGGTCAATCTTTTTTTTTTAATTGAAATTTGTTGAGCAACAATTAGATAACAGGTTAAAAAACGTATCGGAAGTCCTCGATTATTGTTTTTTTTGAGCATGATCGATGTATATTGAAGAATATGTACAATCATTAGAGCCATCAGAGTGTTGCATAGTACTGCAGATTGTTTGTGATGGGCAAGTTTTGTTTGTGTTTTTTTTCACGAAATCCGACTCAGAAAATTGAAATAAAAAATACATTTAGTAGCGGATCTAGAATCAAACTACCGGGGGGTTTTGACTTTTCAGAAGAGTTTATTTTTAGCAGTGATATCGTCTTTTAACATTGAAAAAAAAAGTACCACCATCCCTATAGAGAGGGGGGGGGTGGGTTGAACCCGAACCCCCCCCCCCGTTCATCCGCCACTGGAACAATCCGATTCACATACATTTTTCAATATAACAAAAATTATTATCTTACTTTGATAACAAGAACTTCAATTTCTTTCATTATTTTTTTTCTAAAGAGTGAAAAAATTACAATCATATCAGAAATTGTGTTTTCCTGTATAAAAATTTCTATGTAAAATATTTTTTCTTTGACTGGGAATCTTATTTCGAATGAAACATATATTCAGTTTCTACCAGTCAACTTTTTGAAATATTGATTTTATTTTACTTATAAAAATAAGAACAAAAATTAAAATTAAAAATTTACTTAGTAAAATAAAAACGATGTTTCAAAAAGTTGACTGTGGTAGAAACTGATTATTATATGTTTCATTTTTATAAAAATTGTTAAAATAAAAAACTACTTCAGGGTTTGAAGGGGGAGTTCCGAGAAATTTTTCATATTCAAATGTTCTGTAAGTATAAACAAATTTATCTTAAATTCGAAAAATTCCATAAATTCTTGTAGGAATTCAAGATATTGAGATACAGTACGTGCAATTTTAAAGGTCATAGGCTGTGTCAATCATTTAAGGGTTTTAGTATACGATTTCATTCGTCATGATTATGTGATATACGTGATTTTCCACACATATGTACGTTCTGATTTCGTCATTTCTTTAAATTTTTGCTTCGATTTATTAATGAAAACCTTCAATTATAAACGATATTAAGCCAAGGAAAAAATTTGGTTTAAAGTACGTATGCCTTCGATTTGTAATTACAAAATTATCAGATTTATGTACTTTTGCATTGTTGAAATTGTAAAAATTAAATATTGCAAACATAGAAATGTTAGTTTTTCCTATATAAGCTGTTCGAAACAATTTGTATAAAAAAGTGTGGACTCCAGTAAATTAAAAAGAAATTTATACTTCGGTAATCCAGAAATTACAAAACACATTCTTCAAGTTGATGCATTTAAATGACAGAGTGTAAAAATTGATGGTGTAAAACTCTTGTATTCTGAAATTCATATGTATTGTAAATTTATTATTCGAAAAATAACAAGTTCCCATAAATTAACATTGCCGAAGCGAGACTGGGTGGAAATAATTTCCCGATTTTCACCGAAAACAATTGTTTTTCTATTTGTCAACTCCATAGAAAAGTGAAAAGTAGTAACATTAAAAAACATTTGTTTAACATCGATAAGTATTCGTTACTTGATCTATAAGTAGTAATATAAACAGTTTGTGTTATTTTCATTCATTTTCAAATGTTAAGAACTTAAGAAACTTCGTAACTTGTTATTTTATGCTATGCTTTTATCACGATGTCGTATTCGACAAATCCTTTAATAAGAATGACCATTTTTTATAACAAATATTTTCTGGTACCACGAAAAAATGTTAGAAGTTCAATTAGGAATACACTTCCAACTAATTACAAAGCATGCAAAGTTTTAAAAACTACGTGTGTCTTGGACGAACATGATACATTTGGTTACTATTCGATTTTCATCCTTCCAAAATTGTAAATATATTAAAAATAGTTGTTCTAATTTTATCAAAGTCACCCATTTGTTGAATGCTCATTCGTATGGAACCGAACGTCAAACACTAAATGACACAGACATAATATAAGAAGGTAACTTTAGATGTAACAGTGCCAGACTAATGGGGTTCTGGAATGTAACTCGATCTGGAGCAGATCTCGAGCAAAATATATAGCACGTATCAGCAGAAAAATCTGCCCAAGAAACACATTAAGGCTTTATGTAGCTTAACGAACTTAGGACAATAAAGGGGTACCGATTTGGGCGATACAAAGTGCAAGACATGTCATATCGAGAAAAAACACAGGTGTTTTAACATAACATAATGTTAGATACAATGAAGCACTTACTGCGTTGGGTTGGGACTCCTTTCCATTGGATCAGTACCGATAAACAATGGTAACTGTCTCAGGAAAGAAGACAAATTTTTAACGCTTTCACACTCTACAAGTATACTTTACACTACAAAATAAGATTGAGAAGCGCTATGCTATAGCGCCTCCTGGAGACGAGGCCCGAACGCCCGAACCTCGGTTTGGATTTCGAGACTCTCGGCAGAGGTAATTGGTGTGTACGCATCCCTCAATAAATTGAGAACGAATATTCATAACGAATCGTTTCAATCACATCTTTTAAATATTTAGTAGAAAAATAGGTAAAAATAGATACGAAGTTTTCATCATTGGAAATCAATAAAAAAAAAGGAATTCAATTTTTGATTCGAATAGAATGAACACAAAGCCAAGTTGCTGAAGTTTTAAATGGAAAGTATTTGCATTTTTTAACATGTTTCACCTACAAATTCGTATAAATATATATTTTTTTCAACAGAAAAAGTTGAAACTTTGTAAATTTCAATTATATGGTAAAGAATAGATCATAGAGTTTTTTAGATTTCTTGATTATAATCGATGAGAAACGGTAGTTACATAAAGTATCTTCGTGGTAACTAATAACAAAAGCAGCTGATGTCAAGGCTTGAAATCACGTTGCAAAAGATCATAAAAAACCTTTGAAAATATACCGTTTTACCCTTTATTATGCACTCAAACTCTGCCAAGCTTAAAAATGTTACGTTACTTTTGAAAAAATTAAAAATTCTTTAGTAAAATAGCTCAGCGGCACGTACTTATATAATCTGAATTTAGTGAAACTTGAACAGAAAATTTCTTTCGAAAATTCTGTCATCATCAAAATAACTGGCACCCAAAGTTTTATGAAATTTTCCATTTAACTTTTTCAAATCAGATTAGTGCTCATATTCGCTCAAAAAAGATCAATAGAAATAGATGCAATTTAAGAATCCGAAACTGAATTAACCAGAAGAGGATCTACCAGGTGTACTCCTAAGTAATTTCCGGTTTTTTCAATGGATGGCGTTCTGTTTTGTACCGCTGTTGGTAACACATACCATATGTCATTTTGTTCAGTCATATCGAGTGCTTGAACTGCGTTGACATTTTCTCGAAAAAATATTCCAGTAAGTTTTTATTGCACTTCAAAAATGTCGAATTTTGTACCAAATTTTGAGCATATGCGTCATGCATTGCTTTTCATGTTCAATCAGGGGAAAAAAGTGTCCGAGAGCCACTGTGCGCTTGTGGAAGTTTATGGTGATCGTGCATTAACACTTCGAACATGTGAAACGTCGTTTCGACAGTTCAAAAATGGAGATTTCGACCTGAACGACGCCGCACGCTCCGGCAAGCGAAAATCGTTCGATGACGCCGAATTGCAAGCATTATTAGATGAAGACAACACGCAAACGCAACGACAGCTTGCAGATGCGTTGGGAGTTCAACAGCAAGCAATTTCCAAACGTCTGCGAGCCATGGGATAAATTCAGAAGTGTGGAAAGTGGGTGCCCCATGAACTGACCGAGAGACAAATGGAGAATCGAAAAGTGACCTGTGAAATGCTGCTTCAACGATACAAAAGAAAGTCTTTCCTGCATCGTATTGTTACTGGTGATGAAAAGTGGATTTTCCTGGAGAACCCTAAGCGCAACAAATCGTGGGTGAGTCCAGGTGAAGCATCGTCATCGACGGCACGGCCAAATCGTTACGGTCGGAAGGTCATGCTGTGTGTGTGTGGTGGGACCAGTCCGGTGTTATATACTTTGAACTGCTGAAACCTGGTGAAACTGTGAATGCTGTTCGCTACAAACAGCAAATGAAAGATTTGAGCCGAGCCATTGTGGAAAACCGACCAGAATATCAACAACGACAGAAGAAGGTGATTTTGCTCCACGAAAATGCGCCGTCGCATAAGTCAAAAGTCGTTCGTGACACGCTGGAAAGGCTCAAGTGGGAAGTGCTTGATCATGCGGCTTACTCACCAGACCTGGCGCCATCCGACTACTACCTCTTTGCCTCGTTGGGCCATGCCCTTTCTGAGCAGCGCTTCGACTCGTACGAAAATGTACGAAAATGGCTTACCGAGTGGTTCACCTCCAAAGGCAATGATTTTTACTGGCGTGGTATCCAAAATTTACCAGAAAGGTGGGAAAAATGTGTAGAAAGCGATGGAAAATACTTTGAATAAAATAAAGGTTACGGTTTTTTTGGAATTATGTGTTTTATTTGCAAAAAAACCGGAAATTAATTAGGAGTACACCTGGTCGAATCTTACTGCCGGGGCGGAGGAGTTGACTTTTCAAAAGTGTTTTTTTACCTGTGACATCGTCTTTTAAGATTTGCAAAAAAAAGAATGAATGATACCGTATTTTAGATTGTAGAAATTTCAATGAGCAAAAAAAACTTTCACAATTATGATAAATTATTATCAATCTGTTGAAAAAAACAAACATACTGCATTTCTTCAAAGCTGTGACTGCAATAGAGACAATATCAAATTTCACAATATTCCTAATAAAAACATCATCAGAAAATGTGTAAATAGTGAAAAATTTTCTAGTTTTTGTTTGAACAATTCAAAAATCAAACTAATATGAACATGAATATTTGAATAAAGGAATGGCGATTAGAAATTTTATATAAAAAATACAGTTCACTGATATCAAATAACTGAAAACCAATTCTTTCGCATTTTATAATTCATAAATTTTGTAGAAAAATTTTTTTCAATTAAATATGATGAAATCATTATGGATTTAACAAATAAAAAATAGAAAATTTGACATAAAACATTGGTTATTTTGATATTTTCGATGGAAATCTCGAAAAATGTAAGAATTCTACATGGAGAAACTAAATCGACTACGTTCCCACGAATTCGTGTTGATGAATATAAAATAAATTTCCTATGATTATTATTCAGTATTTTTAATTTGCTGATTTTTGATGAAGATTTTTAATCGAATCATGTGTCAGGTAAAAGGCTTAAAAATATTGAGAAAAAATTAAAGAATAATTTTTATAGGTATACATGAAACTTAGAAACTTATAGTATGGAAATTTTGTATTCAAAAAGATTTGTAATCTCGATATTTTTGAATAAGGCATTTTCTTAACTGCAAATTTTTGTTGTCATAAGGATAGACAGTAAATTTGCATAACGCAATATAATTTACTGCATTTTTAAGCATTTTACATTGAAAAAAATAGAGTTTTGAACACAATAAAATCCTAGATTAAAACTTAACTGCAACATGTGCAAATCATTCGGAGTTAGCAAATTTTTGATTCAACGAGTAAATAATTGAACAAGAAAACGTTGAATTCTCCTAGAAAGAGTGTGTGTTTTAAACATTTTTCTTTCAAAAATCATTCGACTGAAAACATTAAATTGAATGATAAATAATAAGATGATATTGTGTTGATATATTACAATTCTCATTGAATTGATCAGTTACTTTTAACAAAATCCATCTAAAATGATAGTAACAAATTTTTTTGGTTTGAAAATTTCTATTTTTTATTTATTGAATCTATAATTAGAATATATTCTTTTGTATATTGTCTGTCTTCATAACTTTTATTTTGAAGTTAATTTGGTCAGAAAATTGGCGTTAAAAGTTCATGAGAAACAAACTCAAAATAATTATTTTTTAAATAATTCATATGAAACGTTGCGGATTGTCTACAGAAATTTACCTACTCCATTTTTTTTTAACTACACGTTATTATTTTGAATTGAATATATCATTTAATACAAGCGCGTGTGACGCGTACTATCTCTATATTAAAAATTTTAGTATACAAATTTTTCTCATTCCTAATCTTGTTTTTTAGCAAATGAAGATGGTAAGGATCACGCAGTATTTCTTGAACTTATTTCAACCTATTTGCTGACCAAAAATAAAAATTATTCATCTCTAATTTTCAATGGTTATAAAGCGTTAACCATATGATACCGTTCGGGCCAGTTTTAGAGAGCGGACCCGGGCCTACCCCACCATCCGTCGATTTGTCCGTTCATACAGCATTTCATACGGGACCGGCGATTGCGCTGGCTTTTTGCGATGCATAACGGGCAGCGATTTATTCCTGCAGAATATTAAGCCCAACTTTTACGCCGAGTTTGACTCGATTGACGCAACACTTGGCCAGCAAGAAATTTTGGGCTACTATAACACGATAAATGTTCCGATGCATGGGAATTATGGGACTGATTATCTCTTTATGATAGAGAGTCATAACGTGAAAGCTGGGTATTTTTCATTAAGATAGTTATTACCCTGTCATAAGCTTTTGCATCAGTTGCAAATAATATCGTTGATATGATTTCAATCATCAGAACAAATGGTTGTAGGAAATCATAAAAAATGATCTAATACTATAAAAAATGGAAGAAGGAAGACTATGATATGTTAATAAGATTATAAGAAAATGGGTATCATAATCAATAAACAGTATGAATTACAGTATCATGTTCACATAAAAATGATAGAAATGTTAGAAACCGTCCATCGTAGCAAGTTTCGAAATTTTTCTGAGAGAAAATAACCTACTTACTTCGTCTTTTTAACGTACTGATTAGGAAAATTTTTATAATAGGATTTCGTACACTGTTAAAAATGATTGAAAATTTTCCATATCTTTATAAATATATTTTTTTCCATACTTCGTATGGGAAAGTATGATACCATACTTTATATGAAAGAAATTCCATAATTTGGTAAAAAAAATTTCCATACATTGGATTACCATAATTTTATAGTAATATTTCATTCCTTATGTTGTATTTTTTCCATACTTTGCATGGAAAAGTATAAAATCATATTACCTATGGAAAAATTTCCAGAAGTTGTCAAAGAACTTTTCCAATACTTTAGACTACCCATATATGTAATACTCTTATATGGCCAGAGTCCTTTGTTCTCTGTACTTTGAGAGGTCCCCATTAAAGAGAGATGGAAATGGATTATCGTGGTGTCAACGCGCATGCATGACGGACCACGTAACAAATATATAGATATACTAGCCATTATTTTGGTTGACTACTGCCAGCTATAATATATATGTACGCTATATATAGGTATACATCCGTAATTGTTTTGAATGCGCAACGTGGATGCACAAAATCTTGTGTGCGAGAGAGAAACGATCGTCCATAGACTTTTAATGGGGACATGATCTCTCACTCTCCTAACCATATAGGAGTATTACATATATGGGACTACCATAATTTTATACTGATTTTCCTATTGCTATTTGATACTTTCTCCATACTTTTTATAGAATAGTATAACATCATACTTTATATGGAAAAATTTCCTGACACTCGAAAAAAGATTGAAAATTTCTCATATCTTTATGTGGTATATTTTCCATACTTCGTATGGGAAGTTTCGTACCATACTTCATATGGAAGAAATTCCATAATTTACCAAAAAAATTTTCCCTTATTCAGGATTACTACAATGTTATGGTAATTTTTCCTTCTCTGTGTGATACTTTTTCCATCTTTGTAGAGAAAAGTATAGTATCATGAAACGTATGCAAAAATTTCTTCAAGTTGTGGAAGAATTTTTGCCATTCTTTGGATTACCATAATTTTATAGTCTTCGAACTAATAAATAACTTTAAATAATTGAAAGAATTAATAACTTTAAAATGATAAAGTATACTTGAATAATAGTTGTTTGTAGTACTCTAGAGTAAATTTACTTCTTTGAGTGTTTGGAGACCAGCTGATATTCAAATTTCGAAAATTCGCGCGCTTTTCCAAACATTCACCAGATGGCTACTGAATTTTTTTCTCATATTCCAAGTTTTGTTTAGAATGGTTAAGTTTGAGAAACGTCACTGAGAAGTTCAATATCATACTTCACAGGATTATTTCTGTAGTAGATCTTTCATTACTCTCGCCACAAAGGCAGAGTTGATGCAATCACGATAATGGGGAACAATATCCCATATCTAGAGTGGGAATAGAGTCTGGAGTTATAATTTATAGGAAAATAATTTATAGGAAAAATCTCACACAGGGTATATGTAGAAAACTTCCAACACTTTTATGGAAAATTTCCATACCTATTTATGAAAGAATTCCATTTCGCACATGGGGAATTTCATTAGATATTCATGGGGAAAATCCCATACAGTACATAGGTTGAGAACTTCTAATACTTTTATGGGAAATTTCCCAAATTTTTTCAACAGTGTATACATAAAAAATAAAAACCTGGAGATTCTCTAATAGAAGATTTACGGTTCATCTCATATTTTTCGTGATTCGGTGAAAAACTATTAGATTATTATTTGAAACTCCGAGAACTTTCAAGATATATCGTCAGTTCTTCTCAAAGTTATAAAGAATATCTCTGATTGCAAAATATTTGAGAAACTTTCTATAATTTTTCAAAACTTATCGGGAAACCGAAAAAATACGAGTTTTTCAAAAGTTTAAGCAGGTCAAGTAAAACTTCCAGAATTTGGAATGATCCTTGAAATTGCCAACGCTTACTTGATCTTTGACGAATTACCTGAATTTCTGTGTGTTTGGAAATGTGTTAATTTCGAAACAAATGGATTAAAAAAATTCGAATTCTCCTCATTTCACAAACTGCTGGAATTTTATTGCAAAAATTTTCGACTAAAATATAATAGTAGTTTTATATACCTACATCTGGAATTTGCAAATTTCTTAAAAATCACTTATGAATTAAGTTCTGAAGACTTATTTAGACCTTCTGAAGGAAAATTTTTTATGACTTCTTGGTTCCGGCCACATTATTAAATTTGACTTCTTATTTGGTGAGCTTGTTTCTCTTTTCCTGCGGGCCCGTCTCTCGCGCAACGTTCGTTCAAAGTAATTTTCTCTCGCAATCGTGTCGAATCGGAACTGGGTTTACGAAACTCACGTGCGGTACTCGTCGCCACTCGCACGCATTCACTTACTTTTTTACGAATAATAATGTTATTCAGAATTGTTATTTTTCAACTTTTTTTTTATTGGAAGTTCAAGTGTTAAGCACTATAAATGTACTATTTATAAATACAGAGATTCTTTTAAATGAAAATTTTCATTTACACGAAAAATAAATCTAGTACTTTTCGGTATATTTATCTTTTCGATATATATTATAAGTAACTACTGTAACAATCAATAATTTGTAAAAATAATTAAACATCATGAAATCTACAATATACTTCTATGATATCCATAATAACAAAAAACAATATAAGATGATAGAAATTACACAAAAATCTAGCAAAAAATAAATAATATAGATTTGAATACTGGGAAAACTATATGGCTTTTGTTGGAATGTGGATATGTAGGAATTACAATAGGACTAGGGGGGCTTTGCCTCCCTGCGCGCTTTGCGCGCCAACCCCCAATTAGTATTAGTTTTAGGTTGTTTTTATTCAACAAAAATTTTTTTGATTAAGTGACAACATTTATTGATTATTTCTGAGTACAATAAATAGATAGAAAGTAGTTATAAAATAGAGCATAGGCTAAATTTTTGGCAAGTATTAGCCAAATCGTGTCGGTCGATCCTCCTCCCCTTATTCCCGTGCCCTCATTCCCGTCCCCTCCCCTCATACCCTTCCCCTCCTCACCTTCTCATCCTCTCCTCTACTCCTTCCCCCTCATTCCTCTTATTCCCCTCCACCTGCCCCTACTTCCCCTACCCTCCTACCTCTCTACGCATTTCCCTCCCCTATCCTTCCTCCTCGGCTACTTCCCTCTCCTCTCCCTGCTACCCTTCCCTGAGGCTGCCACTTGCCGGAGGAACGTTTTCCATGGCAAAATGGATGGATCTTAGAGGGGAGGGCAAAGCAGAGGAGAGGAGAGAAGGGGAAGGATGGCAGAGAGAAAGAAGGGAAGAGGGAAGGAGAAAGATAGAAAAGGTGGGGAGGGAGTAGAATTTAAATTAACAGCGGGAGCAGCATTATAAACGGCGGGGGCGGCAATAGCAACGGTTGCTATGGCGAGTGGCAGGCTCGGGGAAGGGGAGGGAAGAAGAAAAAGGGGGATGGGAGAAGGAGAGTGGAGGGGAGAAGATGGATGTGAAAGGTAGGAGAGAGAGGAGGGGGAAGTAGTGGATGGGGAAGGATGTGGGAGGGGAGGGGTGGAAGGGAGGGATGGGAGGAGAAGGAGGGAAGGGATAGGAGGAGGAATGATGGGGGAGGGAGGGGGGAAGGGAGGTATGAGAAGGGAAGGAGGAGAGGAGGATCGATTGACACGTTGACGGGGGCAGCGGGGGTCAATTTATTTGAGTTCACTTGAGTTCATTTGAGTTGACTCGAGTTCACTCGAGTCTATTCGAGTTGATTCGAGTTGGCTGACACGATGGCAGGGGCGTTGGTGGCAGCGAGGGTGTCAAGTTTTTTTTTATAATATAGAGAGATATTGCAGAAATAACAAAAAAAAGTATAGTTCCAAATGCAATACCATTGGAGTTTTTTTAACAACATTTTTTTCTACTACACTATTATTTGACAATATTAATAATATAATAAAACGAAAAATTGAATCAATAACTAGCAAAAGGACAATATTCCAGACGGATTGTGCAGTTCAATATATTATGATAATAACTAGATTTTTTTGAAATGTGATTTATCCGGAAATTTCTTTCAGAAATGTAAATACGATTTTTTCTACCGTTCCTTGCTAAAATTATTATAAAAGAGAATTACAGCTTAAAAACAATTCATATTTTATTTCAAAACTGAAGCTCGCACTTTTAGAGCCTTTCTCGTTGTGGACAGGAATTTGTAAATTTAATAATAATATTCGGAAATAAAATTTTGTAGTTATAACTTAGATAACTCAAACTTGCTTTCCAGAAATGATTTATACATGTTAGAAAACTTCATATCATGTTTTATACATTTACTCATATTTTATCAAAAAATAAGCAATTAAAGAGGCCATTTTCGGAGAGTATTTTTTTCGAATTTTTTTCCTGAATTCCCAATAAGTTGAAAATGTTTCAACTCATTATTATTACCCAAATGTTTATTAGGCAAGTTCATTCTACGAGAAAAATCGCTCAACAAATGACAACTTTGCTAGTTCCTGAACGAACGCTTCAAGAATCAACTGATATCGTTGCAACTTCAAAGTTTTTTCTCGAAAAATACGTTTTTTTTTCTTTTTTTTTTCTAAACAATCGTTTATACAGAGGAAGCTCTCGCTCAGAGAGAAATCTCTGGTTGCGTATTCAGCACGCATGGGAATAGAAGCATCACCACATAATGCTTGCATGTCCGTGCAGAAACACTTTGGCTGGTCTTCTTTCACGAGTCAATGAACTCGGCTCTCGTGCTGATAGGTATGGCACCGAACGTTAAACCGTCAAGGATATAAGTTACAAAATAAAAATAAATGTAATGCTTCATTTTTGAGATTTTCTGGAAATCTCTTCCAAGTTCTCAGCGTTCTGTGATAGACGTTTTTGTGTATTTGAAAATACCCAGAATTGTTACTAGTATTTAAAAATTTTTCAAAGCTTTTTGGAATAAATTACAAATTTAACTCTTTCTCAATCTTTGAACCTTCTTCTTATTGAGAAATCAATATAATTATCATAAATATTGGAAAATTTTCCTAAACTTTTTGTTATTCATAAAAAATGTTATGATCCATTACAGTAATCAATTTCAGTAATGTCAAATTAATTATATATTGACATTGAAGCTACTTTATACGTAAAATAAGATGAGATATTAAGTAATTGGTTAACTATTCAAAAAGTTATTTGTGGTTTGTAGAATTTGATACTATAACTTCAAAAGCATTCTAAAAACGTTGAAAATACTTACCATCAATTTCCCTTGGTACAGCAGAATATGTTAAAAAATATTGTAAAGCATTTAAAAACATTGAAAATACTGTCATGTGAACTAAAATATAAATCTTTCTGTCAAATTATTATTTTGTTTTCCAGATGTTTTAAAACATCTGAGGAAGCCTCTGTATAATAATGAACTTTCTTGAGATTTTTTCAATAAATTAAGAAAAATTTCTTTACATTCTGCAAAATTACTCGAGATTCTTTGAATCTTTCAAAGATGTTTAAGTTCTATGAACTATATAAAAAATAAAAAGAAATTTATGGTATAATACTAGTTCCCTAAGTTGGATATCAGTAAATTCTTTATGATCACGATTCAATGAATTGCGTTCATTGTGAAACTCATGAAAAATTTTCTTGAATTAGGAAATGGGCTTTTATGAATCATTTATCAACACAAACAATTTTGAAAATTAATATCCCTAAATATCTGAATATCCTCAGTTGTTTTTTTAGAATGAAAGAATTATGAAGAAGGAAAAATATTATCTATAATATACAAAAATTATAGGAAATAAGAAAAAATAATTGACACTTTTACTGAATTATAAAGAAGCTCGTTGAATCTAAATAAAATTTTAAAAGGGAAAAACTTAGAGCAAGAAAAACTATATAGTTCTGAAGTGGTACAATAATTACCATCGATGCCAAATTCGTGGATATATAAAAAAAGTATTCAAAATTTACAATTCTTAACCGAAATTCGAATGCCATGTTTGGAGACGGAAGAAAAGTCAAAATAAATAGTTCGGTCTGCAAAATTCAAAAATATTGATCATTTCACATGACAAAATTCTGAATTGGTATCTAAAACTTTAAAACCCAAAAATGGATTGCATATAGTCACATTAAAACGTGGAAGTTCTTTCAAATTTGTCGATTTCTTTATCAGAGTACATGTACGAATGAGCCTCCCTTACATTGGTACCCGAGTCGAAATCTAAAAGTATCCAAAGAGTCTCCAATGATCTCCAATACATTGTTCTCTATCATATATCCTGAAACGAGCAGTCTCAAGTGGCCTTAACCTAAGCTCATAATAGTCTCAAGTGTTCTCGAAAAAAAAGATTATTTAAAACCAACATTTTTGAGGGGGGAATACCAATTAAATGAAAAAAAGTCACTTGACTTTGGGCGTGGATAGAGAAAAAACTGTTATTACGCGTAATGTAAAATTTTGTACGTAGGTTGTGTGTTATATTAAATAACAATATAGAAAAAAATTTTCGCAAAATTCGCATTTACTTTCTAGTTAGAGTCGCGAAAAAAAGAGTACCCCAAATTTGCGGTGTGACAAATTGCAAATCTACGGTTAAACTAATTTGCATAATTTTTTTCGCCAATTACAGAGGAAACAAATATGCTGCCCTTGACGAATGATTTTTTTGCAAAAAGTGCTTTGTTTTTCCATAAAAGTTCGCAAATCAAAAACAAAACAATCAGTAAAATGATTATTTATGTTTATTAACGAAAAAACTTTTTTTTTGCAAAATCTGAAAACGTCAAGGGCAAGTATATGTCATAAAAAGACTATTTTATTCACACTTTTTTGCTATAGAAAAATTTCCTGAGGCCCTATCTGTCACACCGCAAATTTGCAGACTCTTTTTTTGCACGCTTGTAGCTACAGGCTAGATGCGAATTTTGAAACAACATTTTTTTTATATTGTTGTAAACATAACATACTGCATATGTAAACAATTTAAAGATTACTAGCATTGATAGTTTTTTTTGCTATCCTCGCTCGAAGCCAAGTGACCGTTTTTTCCAATTGGTATTCCCCCCTTAAGGTATCGAAAAGGTCTCAAGAAAACTCAATTGAAGTTTTGCGAGAAAAAATGTACATAATAAAAATAGGAGATTGTTTGAGATTGCGTAATTGAGAGTATCATACATTTTCTTCTTAATTTGTTAATAAAAAATATGAATTGTAAATAAAAAAAGGAAACTTAGTCTTTGATATCGTACTTTTTCGAATTAATTTAGGAAAATTCTTTCACTCATTGTATCAAAAGGTGGAAAATTTCGAATTACGCATTCGTAAATTTTGTGTTGCACAGTGTCATAATACCGATACATATTGTTAACTTACCTTTTGACACGTGCAATCAATAGATAATAAATGTGCAATTTAAAAATTAAAAATCATGTACCATTACTATGAAAGAAATAATTACTCCACATTTACCCAAAATAACAAACTATTGTGAGCGTAGCCCTTACGAACAAACACTTGACACTGCACAACACTTATACGCCAAACTCCCAATATTCCTTGTAGTTTTACAGTAGTGTCAACCAGGGTTTTTCAAAAAAATATATTTCCGTCGGGATTTTATGCTTTTTAGTTTTTAACCAATTCGTTACAATAGTGCGATTTTCGATTTTTTTATTTTGCGGTTTTAAAAAACGTGCAACTTTTGGAGTCCAGAGTCGCACACTTTTCATGTTCGTTTTTAATATTATTGAATCCGTTTGTGTGATTTTCCAGTCACTGAGGTTGAGGTTTCATTTTCTAATAATATTGGTATTTTCCATGTTGCTTTAATATTTATACAACTCGAAGAAATTTCTTGAACTATTATTATTTTATTATAATAATAATTGGTATTATTATTATATTGATATGGATTTATATTCAGCTTCCTTGAATTTGATGTTCTACAATACAAAGTTCTGAAAAATGTTCATATTTTTATACATTTTTGAGAAAATTATAACAATAATACAGAGCTGCAGTATTTCATCGACGTCTAGAATTTTCAAATTGTATGTCATTTATACAATTTTATAGTAAGACGTTACATACATTTTGAATATTTTTCTTTGTATTTTTGTAGTATTTTACGATTGAAAGAATTTTCCGGTATTTTGATGATTTATTTTTTTTAATTTTGTAGAATCATTTATATGCTCTTGTATCATATGTTTCAATATTTTTGAGATAATAATTTCTACATATTTTTTGGCTTTTAAAAAACTTCAAGTATTTCTTGCATTATTTTTCAGTAGGTATCTATGAAACTTCGGAGGATATTTTAGTTTTTTTTTTGGTTTCAAGTATTTTTGTATTAGATTTATATTTATATTTATATCATTCAATGTTCTAGAATTATAATTTTGAGCGATTTTCGATAATATTATAGATTTCTTAAAACATTGTATCTATATATCAATTTTTCATGTTTCATGTTTCATTTTTAGAAGTCAATGTTCCAGAGTTAAAAGTTTTTTAGATTTCTAGCATTCTCATAGATTCTCATTTTTCTTCAAAATTCACTCGGTTCGAACGATTATTAGAATTTTTATATTTTAGGCTATCCTCATTGTCGAAAGAAATCAATTAAGTGAACAATGTATCAATAAGGCACACTGAAATTGCATGAAACTGATAATTTTCTAAATTTTAGATAAATAATTAACGATACAAAGAAAACTATATAGGGTGTCCAAAATCACAGAACATCCTCGAAACCTCGGAGTTTACAAGCAATTTTCAGAACATAATTGTCTTTTATTGTTGACAAAACTCAAAATCAAAAAGTATGTTCGAGTTAGGAATTTAACCAAATCAAATAAAAAATAATGATTAAATAAAAATCAAATAAAAAAAGTATTTATACTTTTCTTTTCTGACGTCTTACTTTTGTCATTTTCGTTCATTCTCATTCACAAAATATTATACATTGTTATCCGTCCAGTAGCAGATAAAATTTCTTGAGATAGTGTTTTTGACACGTTGCAAAAATACATTTCGTGCTGTTGAATGGAAATTTGAGCGTTGTGGTTTCAGGGTCTTCGAACTGTGACCTCGGGAATTACAAAAAAATTTTCCACCCAAATAGTTTTTATTTAAATATATATTATCGAGCTACATGAATAATTCGATAACTTTAGTCACAGTATATTCTAATTCGTAACTATCGTACTACCTTACATTAAGGGTGGCCGACATTTTTAAGAAGTAATAGAATCTTCCGTTTCAAGTCTTGAAAAAAATTAAGAAAAACACGTGCAAAATTTGATTGAGGTTCCTATTCGATAAATTAATTAATCAAATAAAAATTAAAACTTTTCATATTTATCAAATCGAATGTTTGTAAAAGAATTCAACTTGTGGCAAGACCTGCATTCAAAAAACCTTCATGAATTACATTTCAAAGACCGATCATCATCAATTAGCATGAATTTATTCCAGTCTTTAAGAAAGTCATATCGTTCTAATTTCAAGAACTTAAAAAACTAATCGACCGTCACGTGATATTTCTGTTTACAAATATTTGACTCGCGTAAGAACGATTTGCAAAGATAGCACATTATCGAAATTAGCATAAGAGGAGAAAGTCGCGGTCGACGACCGACGTACATTCATCCATGAAGAGACGAACTGTGCATTCTTAATCGATCAAACGTCATTTCTCCATCAACACACAACAAAGTTAAACAGTTGTAATTGTTGAATATCATTTAACTGTTTTAAATCAGTGTATTTGGGAAAATTTCCCTCTTTTTTTTGTTTATTTGTATCTTCCCGATAAAGTCGTGATATGGAGTAAATTTTGAAAGTATACTTGAGTTCCAAGAGTAATCCATTTCCTTCGGCAAGCCCCACGGAAACTCGGGCATGTCAGCAGGCTAGAAAACGTTTAGGTTTCTCGTCACGTTTCATTACACGGCTCTCTGACTGAATCTTCTCGAAATGAACTCACGCGAGACTCGAGTGTATGATTAGATTGTATGCAATCGTTTTATCATTGAAAGAGGGACTATCAAAAGCTTCCAAGGGTAGTTTGGGAAAATTTTTCGTTCCTCTTAGGGTTATGGAAAATACACGGGAATTTGAAAAAACATAAATTTTTCTGGTAAATATAGCAGCAAGAACTGAAATATGTATGAAAACAATAAAACTTCGAATTCGAAACTGTATGATTTATTTCAAAAGAGAAAAATTCTCTCATTTAAAAAAAATTACAGTTAAAAAGTTGAAAAATATTTTTCGTAGATATTTTAATCGTGGAATTTTGTGAAATGTGGAATAGCAAAAGAAAAATATTTTATTGCAGGATTAAAGAAATATAATTTAGCTTCAATCTCGAAATTTTTAAATGAGAGAAAGCTCGTTAATATGAGTATTACTTTTGGAATCCTGGAAGATTTCCAACAAAAGTTTATTATAATTAGAAAAAGGAAAGAATTCCAGCACGGAAAAAACTGAAGAAGGGTTTTATTACTTCAAAAAATTCAAAGTTTTTTACTCTACCATTAGCAGGACTATTTAAAGCGAGTCTGACAATACATATTCAAAGTACAATTTTCGATAAACTATAGACATTTAAGAATATAAAAATTTGAAAGATTCAGTATTTTAAACTCTAAATCTTCAGTATGTTAATGTGAATTTAAAAGTAAAGGACCGTACAGTCAATTTTTCATACGCGAATTAAGATTTAAATGGTGAAAATCGAACTACAAAAGTAACTAAAAAATTGTGGGTACCAGGAAATCTGGAAGACTGATATTTTCAACTTTTTACTTAAAATTATGTACGCTTCGTAAATTTTGATTGCTTTAATTCCAGTAGGCATTACAGTTGTGTAAAATCTATATACTAGCTAAAAAATGAATTTTTTTCTAAAAAAAATGAGGGATCTAAGTCAGAAATTGTCAGGGTTCAATATTTTCGACTTGAAAATTTTAGTGATATTAGGTGCATTTTAAAAATTTAAAAATTGACTGTTTCCGATTCACGCACATGAAAGATTCAAGAATCAAATAAAAAGCCATTCCATCAAATTAAAACGTGCAACCTCAAAATTCATATTGCAAAAAATTTATATTTGAAATTTGAGTAACTTCAAAACAAATGAATCGAAAAATTCATATCAGTAAAAGTAGAAATTTAAGAAATTGAATATTTTAATTACTCTAAGGCAAGGAACATGTTTTTTCAAACTGAACCATTTTTTCAGCATTTGCTCCTACAAGGAAAAATAATGAAAATAATACCTTCTAACTTTATAATGTCTCACCTTCAGAATTGTGAAAAGAAAAATCAGAGCCATAAATTGAGAAATATTTCGACAATATTTGTAACAATAGCCATTTACCGGAGGCCTTACTAGAAATTTAGCTTATTTTAACTTTTTTTTTACGGCAATGGTTACAGTCTTTGCTACTTGTATTCAAATAAAGTGCAATCGAGTAAAGTGAAACGAAAAGACGCGAACAACATATTTTATTCAAGATTTAAATGCTACTATTTATAAAATGGACAAAGTAAACAAAATTTTGAAAGAAAGGAATTTGGGATAGCCCATCAAAGACATAAAAGATAAGATTTTTTCGCTTCTAGAATGTCAGAAAAGACGTTTCTAGCATTCTACAACAAACAAATAATACTTCATGCACGACAATAATCAAGTCTTTAGTTATTGAAATGTGCAGCGAAAAAAAATGTAGATGTTATATGCTTTTGTTTACGTCCTTTACATGCATTTACGAACATCCCGCGACAATTCTACATGTACATGCTACGAATCTTCATTGTTCTGGTAAAATGGTTCATCAAGTTTTCTTTAAAAAATTAAGATGTAACTGTGCAAGTTCGAAGGACTTGTTATACGTTATGGATTCTTTCAATGTCATCATCTCTACAGTGAAATACTGTCACGTGAATCACAATATGAAATTGAAGTATATTTAACTTCAGCTCTTTTTTTAACAACGATTTTCTTATAATAGTTACAAGACATTTCTGTCAATGTAGATGGTAGATATCACTCATTGAAAAATTGCATTTCACCTCATGGCTATAGCCACTCAGGTAAAAAAGTGGATCTTTACAGATCTCAAGTGGATTTACATAGATCTCGGTTAGATCTACATAGATCTACATGTGACTGAAAACTAAAAGAAAAAATCAGTACTAGATCTACGTTATCATTATCTTGAATTGCATTTCAATCAGGGACCGAGACCGTTATATATAACGGTTTCATTTCGGTTTCGGTTTCGGTTTCATGAAAAAAAAATAACGGTTTCGGTTTAGTAAAAAAAATCTATATCATTTTGGTTTGGTTCTCGAGAAAAAATCTTTTTCGGCTTTGGTTCCAAGATGAGAAAACAAAGTTCACAGTTTTTGTACGAGAAATAGAATCGGTTGTTTTCTGTTTTCACTAAATGAGATTAAGTTTTCTGTTTATCAGGTTTTTCAGGAATTTTTTAGAAATAAATTAAAATTTTTAAGGTTTTTGTTGGCATTTCATCATATTATATGCATAATGAATTTATTACCATATAAAAAATACAAGACTTTTCACAACTTCTACTTTGAAATCTTTGAATACTACGAAGCAACGCATCTATATATATTTTGTTTTTTTTCTTTTCATCTATTGAAATATTGATTTCAGTTATATTATATTTTTCTTTTTTTGGCAAAGTGTTCGTTTGCATCAATTTGATCTGGATTTCCTGGTCTCTTCGACAAACTCAGCTCACCCCTGAAAAAATTAAAAAGCAATAACTTGCTAAACTTGACCAGTGAAATTGATTATGTCTGTAAGAATTATAAGCTCCAAGGTCTTACGTTTTTTCTTTCTGGGAAAAGATCCTATTCATTCTAACAAGCAATTGCTGCTCCAAAATGAGTTCCCCCGTATTGCTTCGCAATGGGGACATTACAAATTTTAGGCCAGAGAACAATCGTTCAACGCTCACTTGCGTTGCTGGTACTGCTAAAATTACCATCGCCAAGGCAGACAATGTGGGATTTTCTTCTTTTTTTTCAGCCCAAAACTTCAGAATATTGGCTTTTCGGTCGAGAAGTCTATTTTGTTGGTTGTCATACACTTCGAGGATTTCCGAAATCTGTGGCGTATTTGATTTTTTTTTGCAATTTTTGAGTTTTTTTTTCTTTTTCTTTCTCGCGCAAGTATTGTTCAAATTCGTCCAAAGTGGATTCATCAACTTCAAAAGAAGAATTCGTTGTTGAATTTGAGTCTCCTACAGGGTCTTGATTTTCAAGCGACATTTTTATTTGCCAAATTTTTTTCAGATAAGTTTTTGCTTTCTCAACTTCAATTTCCGTCAATACAACTTTGAATCTTGGATCCAAAAATACTGCTGACAGCACGACATCATTTTGCAGTATTTTTTTTCTCTTCGAGTCATTTTTTCTACTAAGACATCTGAAAAATGAGTACCAATTACCTTCGTGATTGTTTTAGTTTCGAACCATTTTCCATAAAAATCAGAAAGTGTCAATTGTTCTTCTTGGAAACTTTTTGTACAAATTTTCGAAGGTTCTAAAGCCGCCGAAATCTCTTTCAGTTTTTGCCAGTCTTTTTCATTCAAAGTCTGGAAATTCAGGATTTTCATGTCATGCAACTCTTGACAAAAATCTTCGTTTTCAATTACGTATTTAATCATGTCAGCAGTTGATGACCATCGAGGAAGGCAATCAAGAATAGGCTTTTTCTTTTTTTCTTTTTTTAACAGGTACAAAAAACTAGGGGTTCGTAATTTTTTCACTATGTTCCTAGCTTTTGCGATGGTCTGAGTGACACTTTTATCCTCTTTCAATGCATCGCTTACTGCCAGCTGCAAAGTGTGTGCGGCACATCTCAAACCTACAAAATGCAAGTCTATCAAAAAATGTGTCTAGTAAACTTAAATTATACATGATAAAATTTTAACTTTATATTATTTTTAAAAAATAAAATTTTTCAATCTCAATGCTGGTATTTTCAATATATATCTTTCTTTTTTTGTGTTAGATACGTACACATTTTTTATGAATATGCTGTCTCAGGTAAAGTTAGTGTAAAGTCACTAAGTTTGAGTGACACACCTTACCTGTTTTCAATTAATAATTTTTTAAATCAATAAATAGTGAATTTTCCATCATTTACAATAGGTTTGAACTTGTTTATTCCCTGAGAAAGATTCTGTAATACTTTATCAGTGTAATGCCTATTACAGTATTAATCACGTTAATAAAAAATATCGATATCGTGTTGCAAAAAGTATAGAAAAGTTCTTTAAAGTTAATTCCTTTTCAAATTTCATATCAAAAAATTTTGAATGTTATTTACACTACAGGATATCCTGTAGAGGGTCATTATTATCAAAATGCAACGATTTGTAAAGTAAAAAATCACTTACGACAAGTAGAAAACTATATATTGTTTGTAAAAAATCACTTATTGAAAAAGAGAAGTGTGCCACTAAAAATTAGTAATTTTTGCTAACCTGAGAGAGTGAATCCATTCAAGATTTTAGGGCTATTCACTTTTAATTATAAACTTTTTTTGTCAAGATTATCAAATATCTTATCAGTTGATAGATTTATATTGATTTAAGAAATGCATTTTTCAATGGATAGTTTCTTAGAATTTTTATTTTTGAATTTGCTTGCCTGTTATAATAGGGTTACAACAGTTTCCCTCTGCTACTTGGGTTTCAATATTTTCCAAAATTTTTTCACTCAGCTCGCTGCTTTCAGAAACTTGTGCTTCAAGTGTATCACTGTCCGTGATTTCGTCGATTGATTCATTTTGAATAGATTCATCATGAGATTTTTTTGCTGGTCATCGACATTCCCAATATTCTCATGAATGAAAATAACTTCTTCAGAGAGCATGGAAACAGCTTTAAGAATGTTTGCCCTACTGTCTGTTGTGATTGTGTAAATTTGCTCCCATTTTATCTCAAATTTACCGCAAACTTCTTGGAGAACGGTTTTCAAGTAAGCACCTAGTATAAAGGATAACGATAAAATTGAGATCAGGAATTCGGACTATTTCAGGAATAACAAAAAGAAAAAAAAATGAGTTATTATAATATTAACATTTCATAGTAAGGAGCAACTGAAAATGAAATTTATCATATGAAAATCATATTTATCATAACCACTTATTACTATCTTTTTATTTTTAAATACATATATTTTAAACTATAGATGAACAGTTTAACTCACAACAGAAAAGTTAATGTTTTTTAATCGGGATTACTTTAAAAAAATTCATTTGAAAAATAACCTGTATGTCTTTCCTTCAATTATTTTAATGCTAGGGTACGCAGCAAAATTTGTCCATCTTTAGCGTACTGAAGGTTTACACCCAAAAATGATTTTTCCAGTCTTGTAACTGCATCAACTTTTAAAGAAACCATTTGATTTTTTACGTCTGCTGATATTTGGGCTCTAATCAATTCAGCTTCTTTCTCAACTTTACTATGTATGGATTTAGAAGAAATGGTCACGTTTTGCTTATATTTGATAGCCAAACTTTCACATATGGGATCTACTATCTTTCTGAATCCAGAATCATCCACAATACTGAAAGGTCTTCCATTGACAGTCACCAATTCTACACAGCTGTCGTAAAATTCTTCTTTGGTCAGATTTATTTCAATGTAATACATTTCGTTAATTTTCGGTTGAACTTCTGTACTAGTGCACGACTTTTCATTTGTATTATCACTGAACATTTTTTTTTCATAGTTGTGCATGGTAATCAGATGTCTTTGCAAGTTAGTTCCATGTTTACCCTAAGGATAAGAAAAATGAACGGTGATAAATAGTATTGTTACGCTGATACCTCCAAATTTTGAATGTTTGAACAACGAAAAAATCATAAAACGACTAAAATTTTTTTTCAGGAAAACGGAACTTGAAAATCTTGAATATTTTTCTTCTGTTATTCAAACTAAGTTCAAGTAAAAAACATTATTCAATATTTGATTATATTATTCAACATTTTTTCTTATCCGTTCTGAGTCTCTCAAGATCTAGGTATGAAAAAAACTTAAAATTACAGTACCACTTTTGGATAGGGCATCAGTTTTCTTTTTCTATTTCCATGAACGCCTTATGAGTGCGAGTAAAAACAGAATGGCGCACTATCCAGAGGTCATACTGTAATTCAAATCTATAAATGTACTCGATAAATGACATTCTAAGAACAAAATCATACCAAAGCCAATGTATTTAGAATATTTGTTAAAATAATTCGGAAGATATTCTCTTTTCGTCCTCCTTTCCCTAAATAAATTTTTGTTCAACGCGTCTTTCTCACACTACCGAGTCGTCCTAATGCGTTTTTTTTTGATAATGAGTGTAGAAATAATGTTCAACATGTCGCAACGAATGAAATACTCCGAAATTTATGCAAAATAAGGAAAACAATTTGACTTTTTAGAAATTCTATTATTCCTTAACTCCCAGCAAAAAATCTCACATTTTTTGTATATCGTAAAATAGATTAACTTCAAGTAGTCATTTGTTTTTTCGAAATTTTTTTGAAATAAGTAATCATTTTAGAATGCATTTAGAGAAATCGTATTTCCCGAAAATCACTTTAAATTATAAAAACTTTCTCTGTTTCAAAATCTATTTCTATAATTTTTAGAGACTATTTGATTATTTCAGGAAGTTTAAAAAGTATCTCGATTTGAAACTGATTTTTTAACATTGGTATCACGCAACTTTTTCTAAATTAAACTCGAAATAAATTTTCTTTGTTACCACTGTTCATTTATTTTTTTACTAACCTTTATGGCTTCCTTGCATATTTTGCATTTGGAAAAATCTTGGGTCGCATTATATGAGAAATGCTCGTGGGCCTTATTTGTTGATTTGCGGCCCATTGTTACTAATTTTCTTAAACCTTTATTTCTCAAAGTAAAAATAGTAGAAACTATTTAAAATACTCATCATGCCGTAACGTGACCATAGAAACAGACACGAAATACGTATGTTCAATAATATTAATCGCCTTCAATTGTTTCGAAACATTCGAGACTCGGGAGCACTCGGTATTCCCGAGATGTTCGATTTTTCCCATATCTATATCGAAAGTCCAAAAAATTCAAAAACGGCATAATAATTATTAATCACTAACAAACTGCTGCGGAACCGGAAGAAGCATATAAAAACCGAAAAAATTTTTTCGGTTTCGGTTTCGATTTCGGTTCTGTAAAAAAACTCAATAACGGTTTCGTTACGGTTTCGGTCCCGCTTCAATTGAATCGGTTTCGGTTTCGGTTTTGGTTTTGGTTTCGGTTTCGGCGGTCCCTGATTAAAATTTTTTAAATACAAATTTAATATATGTCTTATTGGCTTTACAGTTGGATTTTCAAACAGAATGTTGATTTATATTAACACAGTAGAGATCTAGTGAATTTCCCAACTTGTTTCCAGATTGATATTAGAGTAAGATTGTATTTAGACTTGAAATCTAAGAAGATATTTAACTGAAAACTCAGATGAATATCCCAAGAAAATATTTTTTTCTGTTTCCTAAAGAGCGATTCATTCAGTTTCTTAATTTAAAATTCAGCAAGATTCACTAGTACAATTGTATTTTATTTCATAAATAAAAATTTATTCAGATTTCTGAATGAAAATCCAGTTATCTATCAAGTTGCGTTCGGCAGCCGAACTCTTTGGCCACTTGGCTTGGAAAGTACCTAATAAAAATTAAAAGTGTAAAGACACTTGGGATCCTGAATAAGAATTTTTCGAACTGAATGGTATTTTTTTTTGCTTTGTTGCTTAATTTTCCAACATTCTTATAAAATTCGTTATTGATTGCTGAAAGAACCAAGACCCATATAGACATCACCTTGCTTGAGAGGACTAACCATTCTTCTTTAATATCAGGTTAACATTATAACCTGATATCATGTTAAATATTATATATTTAACATGATATAATTATATCATGTTAAAGAATGTTTAGTAGAAACATCTCAATTGAATACGACGATTAATCTTCGTAAGATAGTCGTTACGTTTGACGAAGTTACGACTATAACTTTGATTATTTTTTTTTGCCTCTGATGTGACATTTGTGGTCTTGTGGTTGCGAAAATAAGTAAAAGTGAATGGTTTATTGATTGCAGAAAAAATTACGCATTTTTTATTGTGTTTATTAGAAATAAATAACAATTTAGCAGTGGTATTCGAGTTGGATAAAACAGAACGACACAAAACAATGCAGAACAATGCGACTTTATTGACAAAGTTGTCGATCTGACAAGCTGTGTCCAGCTGTGTCGATCTATATATTAGTGCTTGATTTTGGCTGGAGTAGTATGTCGCGCGCTGTTTATTTAGAATTAGTAGTAACAATTACTAAAACAATAATCTAAATACATACGATAACTTAAATTAAAATTAGTTATGCATATGAGTGAATATTTTGATATTCTGATATATCGTAATTAATATATTATAATTGTTACATACATTACATATATAATATTTATAGTAAAAAATCGTTGATGAATAAATATATTGTAATAAATAAGTTATTATTCAATAATATTTATCTAATAATAATACTATTGTTGATATATTTTAATTGATTTATCATAAGTAACATATTCAATTATTATATATTTTTATAATAATTGAAGAGAAAAACGCTTACTTCATTTAAGATTGAAAAAAACTGAAATAATACCATTTTCGAATTTCGCGCGCTTGAACGGACGAAACAATTGAAACAATAAAACAATGTCTTTTTGAGGTTATGGCAATGTTGTTACTTTTGATACTTGATAAATCATAATTCTTAGAGCAATATACAAATATTTAGCATCACAATTAATTGAAGGAGGTAATTTTGCTCCTTTTCTGACAATTTCTCGCAAAAAATATGATAGGATTGGCTTACAATCGAAGTTAATAATACAGTCGTTACATTCGACAATGTTACGACTATGGTCCGACTATTTTCGGTCGGTTTGACATATTTTACTATTTGATATTTAACTAATTATTCATTTGATTTATTCTTATTTTTCAAATCCATTTTATTTTATACTCCACTATTTTCATACGGTCAATGTCACCATTATTCAAAATACCTACAAGCCTACTTTGAGGCAAACTAGATGAAACCGGGAGCATAGGCTCTGTTGGCCACAAAGTCGTGGTCGTAGGAACTAGTCGCCGGTCATCGCCTAGCCAACGACTAACCGGTCGCTCTGGCATCTTGCTAAGATCATTCAGCCGCGGAATGAGGCGGGGGAGTCCGATCTGGCCGATAGTGTGAGAAATTAGGTTATCAGAACGCAGCTCTCCTTCGACCGGTTACACTCCATCCTCTTTCATCGGCTCTTCTTCCACTTCTTCCTTCCTCTTTTCATCATCCAGCTTCTTTTTCCCGCCGTCGCTTTTATCATGCGGGAAATCTTGTACATGATTGCGAAAACATATTATTTGCAATTGAATATTGATTTGCCACCAATCACAAAAGATGTAGTTATATTTGTGCACAAGTAATACGCACAAGGACGCACCCATATGTGTGTATTCGTTGAAGGTAAATGCATTTCAAGAAAAGAAATGGTCATCTGAATGCTATCCTTAGGTTTGTATGGAATATGTATTCTTACTTGAGGTAGATCAAATGGTTCTCATTACAGACATCCAAAGTGATCATACAATAATGCACTAAAAAAAATATATTTCACAGAAACTGTATTGGATACATCAAGTTCGAACGAAGGCGTGTTGGAATGAATTTGATAAGCCATCAATAAAAAATGATTGCAACATCACGAAAACAGATGCATATACGTAAAACACAAAATGTTCTGATCGTTATTTCATACATCCTGTATCTAAAACCAGCGGACTACCAACTTTTAACGAAATTAAAGGAGTCCTTAGTCAGAAAATGCTTCTAAATTTACAAGGAAATTCAGAAAGCTTTAACCAACTGGAGCAAATTTTTATGCGAAAGGAATTACGAATCTTATTTACAGATACACTAAATATATTGAGTATTATCCTTATGAATTTCAGATTTTTTCAAACAAAATTGTATTTAAAAAAAATGGAACTTATTTTCTCAATACCTCCAGTACAATGGGCAACATATCTAGACAATATATAAAAACGTATGATAAAGAAGAACTTCAATAAACGTCAGCACAATACCTACTAAAAATAGTTTTAAGAATCAATAACCAACTTTACAAACGAGTTGGTAAGAGAATGCTTCCGTGGAAGATCGACCTGAGTGACAATCAAAGGAACGCCCATATAAATTAAATGTACCTTAACCTTGGCAACCGTGGCTCAAGACGATGACCCCGATCGTCCATTGCCCGAGAAGGTTCGAGATGAATACACGTAGTTAGAAAAGTCGACGGCGGTGCGTTGTACCCATAAGGGTTTCTTTTTGTTATTTCATTTTGCAGGAAGTTAAGAATATAGGAGCAAAACGAGTTCAAGCCCCAAGAGCAACCTGTGCGGCAGCATTCGCGACATTTGCATTTTATTTTATCATTCACCAAGTGGAACCGATAGTCGGCGATTCACGAATTCGATGTGAAATAAAATTTATGGGTTTGGAAATTCTCACAAGAAATGTTAAAGTGCGATAGAAGTGATAATTACAATTGTGTTGGCATACACGTTGGGATACATGTTAGCAACTTGGCAGTAATGACGATAAATTTTAATGTAAGACTTTCTTTGAATTCATTCTTATAAACTTAAAGTTATCCGTGAACTTGGATAGTTCATGTATAGATTTTGATTCAACTGAACTTCATCTCTGTAGATCTCTGTAGATCTTTGTAGATCTCTGTAGATCTACTTGCTGTAGTTTTGAAAAAAATTGAGGGTAACTTATAGACCTAATACTGATTTTTTTCTTTCAATTTTCGATCACATCCATTTTAGATCCATCCGAGATATACGAAGATCTACCAGATATCTATGTGGTTCTACCCGAGATCTATCTAGATCTACTCGAGATCTAATGTAGATCTACTTTTTTCTTCTAATACACGTTACCAACTTAACAGTACGGACAATCAATCATGCTGTAAGAATTTTTATTAATTTATTCCTATTAATTCAGAGTCATCCCTGAACTTGGATAGATCATGTATATACTTTTATACAACTTGACTCAATCTCTGTAGTTCTATCTAGATCTCTGTAGATCTCTGTAGATCTACTTGCTGCAATTTTGAAAAAAAAATTAAGAGTGACGTGTAGATACAAGTAAATCTACATAGATCCTGAGTAAATGTACAGAGATCTAATATGCAGTCTGCAGATCTACTCAAGATCTGCGTAGATCTGCTCAAGATCTATGTATATCTAATACTGATTTTTTTCTTTCAATTCTCGGTCACATGTAGATCTATGTAAACGTAGATCTAATTTTTTTCCTGCGTAGCTATAGCCATAGGGTGAAATGCAATTTTTCAGTAGGTGATGCCCACCGTCTACACTGAGAGAAATTTCTTGTAACTATAATAAGAAAAGCGTTAAAAATAGAGCTGAAGTTAAATATACTATTTGTTCGAAATTTCAAATTGTGCTTCACGTGACAGTATTTCACTGTAGAGATGAAGACATTTAAAGAATCCATAACGTATAACAAGTCCTTCGAACTTTCACAGTTACATTTTGTTTTTTTTTAAGGGAACTTGATGCACTTTTTTACCAGGATAATGAAGATTCGTAACATTTACATGTAAAATTATCGCGGAATGTTGGTAAATGCATGTAAAGGACGTAAACAAAAGCATATAACCTCTAAATTTTTTTTTCGCTGCACTTTTCAATAACTGAACGTGATTTCTGACTTGCTAGAAACGGAAAAATCTTAACTTGCATGACGTCGATGAGCTCTTCCAAATCCCATTCTATCAAAATTTTGCTTACTCTGTCCATTTTTAAATATGTACTAGCATTTGAGGCTTTAATAGTTTGTTGTTCACGTCTTTTTTTTTCTCTTCACTCAATTGCACTTTATTTTAATACTATAATTATTGCTAGCCACGTCTGCAACAATCAGCGATGATTGAAAGCAAAAACTGGCAAAAAAATATAACGGCAGTAATGTATTAAAAAAGAAAGTATGTCATCTTTAGGAATTTCTCTGTCTATGTTACATCTTTATACTACCACCATATCAATTAGAGTAACTTCTACTCATAACTGTAAATTTCTACCTTAGATAGCCCAGCTGAAAATAATCAAATGATCCGTAATTTATTCGTTTACTTGACTGTTCATATGGATAAATGGGCATTTTGGTTAAATGACTCGACCAAATGGGTTGACAAATGGATTTTCAAATGATCGGCCAAACGTCTGACCGAATTGAACGTCAAAATAAAATGGACAAATGGAATTTTCTTTCGGACCGTTTTGAAAAATTTCAAAATTTTTCAACAAAAAAAAGTTGCGTTGTGATTTTTGCTCCTGTATCGATTTAGCGTAAAAAGGTTTTTTACACGCAGCCATATGACCAAGTGATTCGACCGTCTAATTGTCCATCTTATTTTACCGTTCGATTTGGTCAGACGTTTGGCCGATCATTTGGAAATCCATTTGGTCAAGTCATTTGACCAAAATGCCCATTTATCCATATGAACAGTCAAATAAACGGATAAATGACGGATCATTTGATTTTTTTAAGCTGGGAGGAATTTTCCTTTAAAGCATACAGATTTCAAAGACTGTAACCATCGCAGTAAAAAAATATTAAAATCCTCAAAATTCTCGTAAGGCCATCAGTAAAAGGCCATACTTATAACCTATTACTGTAACAAATATTCTAGAAATTTTCCATAGTCCTAGGACAGTCGTAGAAGTTAAAATTTATCCTCCGATTAGGTCTTTCTATATTTTCATCACAGGCGGAAAAAGTACCATAATTTTCGTGAAACGCAATCTTACTATTTGGTTACAAGGATTGCTTTGGGCGTTGATCCTCCGTTAAGCCCGCGAGATGGGAGCAAACTGGAGCAGAACGTCCTTACATCGGATCGCAAAAGATCGGCGCATTTCAGGGTTCATTATTCTCTGAACGGTCTCTCGACAAAAAGCGTGGCTGCCTACGGTAGGTGTAGAATGCGAGGTGCGCTCGTGTTGGGTTGCAGAAAAATTCGTTCCATCGAACCCGGAGTAGTCGTCCTTAGATTGAATAAAAATAACTTCATTACGCTCGGAGCCAACGTGATCAAGTACAGATCTAGTCAACTCAAAATTTTCCATTCCCGCGTTGTTTCCAGTTCTGTCTCTTCAGTGTGAATGTTCCTTTCGCGCTGATGCGTGCCTGTCAAAGTAATTTTGCGTTCACTACTTAGGAGGGAATGATCACTCAAGACAGTAACAAGTGAGGCGTTCTATGGTCTGATTGGTGAGATCAATGATTAGAGTTACATCTATGTAAATACAAAATTTGTGTCTCTTCTAATAATGATGACGATGACAACTATTATTACTATTATCATAATCATTTATGATATGATTCATACTGTTATAACTACTAAAATTAATTTTGATTATGTAAGGATCATTATCATATCAAAGGCTATAATTGTAATTATGAAAATAATCTGATGTTCTTGCGTTGATTGTATTAAAATATTTACTACCATGGTGTTTATTATGCTGATTATTACTAACAATGTTATCATTGTCTAATAGATTATATTCCATTTTAATGTGTAGAATTCAACGTACAACACACACACGCATAGAAAATAATTATTTTATAACATTTTCTGCACGCTTTTGATACGGTTCATTCAAAAATCTTGTATTGTATTGAAAAAATGCTAAATTTCTATAATTTTCGGTATTTTGACTTCAAGCCTACAGAAAAAGTTTAAACAGCACGATAATTTTCTTGCAATATATAATCTCTAGAAACAATTATTTTCAACGTTAAACCGATTTAAAAAGTGATATTTGTGTCCAAAAAAATTTGGACGAAACCCTATGTTATCTAAATTTGAATAACAAAGATGACTGTACCAGCAAAAACCATTTAAAAATATGCAAAATATTTTTTTAATGATTTGAAAATGACTAATGAAGCGACACTATCAAAATTCCACTCAATATCTTTCAATAGCCATCCTAGTATATACAGGCTACTCGTGCTGACAATCAAGCAGATCCGTGTACAGATTTTATACATGCCTTTTTCAGTTAACGAGAGCAAGATTGAAAAATGAGCCTTGAAGATGTAGCCTTGAGTTTCAAGAAGCGTAAAGCTTTAAGTACGAGATTGTACCTACAGATTTTGGCTTTCACGAGGTTGCTCAAATGTCGATAAGCCTTATGTGTGAGACTCGTTCTCAAGATGAAAATAATTTAAAAATTATGGAGTTTTGATAAATAGGGACAAATTATCGAGATCCCTCTTGATGCCTTAGAGTGAATTTTCACTCTACGTTGAGCCATAACACTGCTACTCAAACTTAGGGTGATTTCTAACTTTTTTTGAGTGAAAAGTCACTGGAAAGTAGTGAAATTTCACTCCTCTTGAAGCGATATTCAACTTTTTTTTTAAAATGAAATCTGACTGGAATTCCAGAGGACAATTCAACATATCTTACAGTAAGAATTCACTCTTTTAGAGTGAATTGTCACCCTATGAGAGTGAGTTTCTTTTTACGAACCTTTCTTTTGTCCGATTTTTCTTAGGTTACATGAATATTATAGGTTAGGTACTATTGTAACCTTTTATTTGATTATTTATAAAAATAAATATAATGATTAAATCGAAAAAGAAATTATTTTAATCATCTGAAAAAATCATGTCTTTTTACATTTCCGAAAATTTCTCATTTAAAATATTGAAACAACAATTTTTTAAAAATAAATAATGCCAATTTTCCATGAGTTGAATCTATAAGTGCTTCCTAGTTTTTTAAGTTCGTTTATTCCTCGATTCCTTTCAAATCTTTTCTTTGGCAGTAGAATTACGAAAACAATTTTTATAAATGCGAAAATTTATGAATCTTAAACACTGAATAATAATTATAATGGAAGAAATTTTTTTATTTATCAGTACAAATTTATAGTTACATAGTCTATTTGACTAACAAAAGCAAAATATGATCAATTTTTAAAAATTTTTATCCATAATATCGAAAAATGTAATAAATTTTCCTGATCTTTAAATTTCTGTTGCTCATTAATTGAAATAATGACCAACAGTACCTTTAATTTTTATATTTTTTGCTATTCCTATAAAATTTCATTTTCTACAGAATTAAACGAAAAAATTTAAGAAACAACTAATGACCCTGGCAAAGTCAATGCGACACTTAAGCGTTGCACTTTTAAAATCACTTTTAAATCGATATTAAAAAGATCTGACAAAATCCACAAGTACAATAATGGGATAAATCATGAATAAAAAGTATTTCCAATAGATAGAAAAAGGAAAAACTTTGGAAATGAAATCGTACGTTAAAAAATAGAGAAATAAAAAAAACATGATTCTTTTCTCTTTCTGTTCGATTCAACTCCTACTTTTTATCGAATTATAACGTATCACCTGCAAAATCAAATAAAATAAGATACATGAATGTGTAAAAAAAACGATAATGTATTAATTAATGCTCTGTATTAAAATAGCACATGTGATTTTGAGAAAAAAATTAAATAAAAACAAGTATTTCTTTTAACCCTAATTTGTTGAAAGCAAACGCCTGTCAATCGATATTTTTTTTTGTTTTGAATATGAAACAGTTTTGGGTTCTAAAAAAGCACTTGATTTGATTTTTGATAAAAAAAATTACTCATATAATTACTTTTTGAAATGATTTTCATCAAAAATACCAAAAAATATTATTCCTTCAAGTCTTAAGAAGTAATGGGCAATAAATACAATAAATATAATCGAACAGAATAACTTACTGCATCAGTTCTGGGAACTGAGGAAGGTATTTTATTCTAGCTTTCCTTGCAATAAAATGATTTTTAAAATTAGTTTTTAAATAATTACGACAAAAAATAACACAAAATTCTTATTTTCATAAGATTTATAGACGAACACACATTTTACACTCTTATTATTTGAAATAACGAGTGCAACGCAAGTGCAATGCAACTGCAACGCTATATCGTTGCACTTACGTTGCACAAGCTTTGCCAGGGTAAATTTAATATTCAAGGAAATTGAGTTTAAATTATGTAGTCGATAGCAGTAAGATTGCAAAACTATACAATCTGAAACACTGTACATTTCTAGAAAAGGCGGAACAATGATCACTCGGAGCCACTTTTTTTATAGTAGTGATTACTTGTCTATTTATTTAAAATGATCAATATTTCGGCCACACATTTGGCCCTCATCAGAATCCTTCAATGTAATACAATACACGATCAATTCAACCCACCAAACAAAGAAGCGATAAGAACGTAAATGAATAAAACAGTACTCACAACTAAAAATCCATAGTCGATTTTAAATTAAAATATGACGTCAATCGTATAAAAAATAAGGTCTAAATCGAACATCGTCAGTGAATATCTATTTATAACGTCATAACGAAAAGAGAAAAGCAGTATCTTATTGAACGTACTAAGGGCGACTAACAATCATTCAGATTACATTCCATCGAAGAAAGGTATAGATAAGTGCATTCAAAACACTACTTCAAAAGATCCCTAAATACCCATCATATATAGCACTCAAATTCTTTGTGTCCTCCGGCTGTTTAGTGTATTACTAATCTTTTTAATAAAAATAATCATAGAAATATTTCTCTTGAATTGATTGAACTCTTTATCCAAAATTTCAATATCATCCCTTTCAAATTCATGTCCTGTATCTAATCTGTGTTCAGACAAAACATTCCCCGATAGCAAATGATTGACTCGAATTTTGGTCATTCATGTTTGGGACAACAAGACGTATATACATTTATGCATTTATATACATCTTTACGTATTCCCATCGCAGGGATTTTATTGTCTGACCTAGGATGTGTTATTCATTTCACCATCAGAGTCAAATCGTGTCTTAGCTAGAGAATCAGAAAATAACGTAGCTTCATGCCGATGCATCTTTGTATGTTTTTGAAACAATCACCGGTTGACTTGTGAATGTGCTTTGAATGAGCATTTTTTGTAACAGGCAACAAAGGTGTTGCTCCTGGTCGGTGCGTACAAACGTCATCAAAATACAACATCACGAACCAGCGCTCAACTCCCAAACACTGCGTCGCAATCAATGAAACATCAAAGTAACATCATGAACTTGCATTCAAATTTGCGAAATGATGCTGACATCAATGCTTTTTTTCTTCACTAAACCATTTCACATTTACTCTGTCTCAGGACATACTTTTCAATTTGAATTTAAGTTCTTTGTTAAATGTATACCAGCATCGAGAGCTATTGCCGTGTATTGATATTTCCACAGCTGTTTCCAGATGTTTCTGCTGTTTGTCCATTTTGTATGTATTTTATTGTATGTATTTTATCAATATAGTGAAGTGTACGTGGCGAAGTGCGTGAAGTGCAGTGATGGCATAATGAAGTGTCGTTAATGTGAATTTGGTTCCTTCTACCCTCAGTTACCAAAAAAGTGCAATTATTCAAGTCAAAGAATGTAGTGCGATCAAAAAAAAAAAAAAAATATGTAAACCGACTCTATTCGTTAGTTTCAATCAATCCCAATGTAAAGTTAATTTTGCTTTGAGGCATTACTGCCAGGTGAGTATTTTTAAATGTTATTCAATAATCATGCATGATAACAATAATATAGTCAACGTAAGCAATAATATTTTGGCACTTGATGGCAAAATGAACGACAATTCATTCTCCAATCGGGGGGTTTAATATTGATGCTGCGTTAATTGCTCGAAGATGTTGACATGTTTTCACTTGGTAAGGCTGCGTTATGATGTTGCATTGAATGCATGATGATTCTGTCGAAACGTTCGTCTCGCGAGCGCTCATTCTCATTTGTCAGTGATGCTACGATGTTGGCAACATAACAAAGCATACTTGTGATGTACAAAAAAACGTAGGATTTTGCCGACGCATCTTTGACGATTCATGCTGCAATTTCGGTCAATCATGATGCAGCATTGAATGTGAAATGTCTATATACGACAGTGCTATCTGGGTTATGATTCGAAATCTGCAACCTAATATTATTTTCGTGTTCTTTTATTCTCTGTACATTTCATATTTACCAATAAGTGAAATTTTTTATCAAAGCGTATTTTTCTATTCAACTGCTGAGTTAATATAGATGAAAAAATTATTCGAAAACAAATTTGGTCATCAGTATTAATCTGCGGTTATGTGCGGATTACATATCCTACGTTTTTCAAATTCAAAAAATTCGATCGATCGTACTTAAAGATAATAATAATCGATAGGCTGATGAATTTTTTATAAAAAATGTCGATTAAGCATGTGACAGTTTCAAAAAAATTTCGTTTTTCGAATAAAAAATGATCTATTTCTATTTATTTTGCCTCTTTTTCTATGAGGATCGGGATGCAAAAAAAACAGTTAATTGTTACATTCTTGTAATTGTATTGTTTATGATATTTCTGAAGAGGGCTCGATAAAGAACCCGAAAGCTTGAGTTATTTGCTAGTCATATTCCGTTTTGATCCGAATGATCGTTTAAATGATTGCATTAAAATAGTTTAACATAAAAAATGTACCGCATGAAAAAAGTATGTTTCAGTTTAATTTGGAGTCGCTGAGTACGGAAACAATTATTATTTATTTTTACAGAAGAGCCTTTTCAAATTATTAACAGAAATCGTGTGTTTTTGTCTTATTCTCAGGTATTGCCATAAACATAAGAAAATATCGATTTTATTTACGTGAAAAATGTATCATTTGCAATGCATACCAGGTGTACTCCTAATTAATTTCCGGTTTTTTTGCAAATAAAACACATAATTCCAAAAAAAACCATAACCTTTATTTTATTCAAAGTATTTTCCATCGCTTTTTACACATTTTTCCCACCTTTCTGGTAAATTGTGGATACCACGCCAGTAAAAATCATTGCCTTTGGAGGTGAACCACTCGGTGAGCCATTTTCGTACATTTTCGTACGAGTCGAAGCGCTGCTCAGAAAGGGCATGGCCCAACGAGGCAAAGAGGTAGTAGTCGGATGGCGCCAGGTCTGGTGAGTAAGCCGCATGATCAAGCACTTCCCACTTGAGCCTTTCCAGCGTGTCACGAACGACTTTTGACTTATGCGACGGCGCATTTTCGTGGAGCAAAATCACCTTCTTCTGTCGTTGTTGATATTCTGGTCGGTTTTCCACAATGGCTCGGCTCAAATCTTTCATTTGCTGTTTGTAGCGAACGGCATTCACAGTTTCACCAGGTTTCAGCAGTTCAAAGTATATAACACCGGACTGGTCCCACCACACACACACAGCATGACCTTCCGACCGTAACGATTTGGCCGTGCCGTCGATGACGATGCTTCACCTGGACTCACCCACGATTTGTTGCGCTTAGGGTTCTCCAGGAAAATCCACTTTTCATCACCAGTAACAATACGATGCAGGAAAGACTTTCTTTTGTATCGTTGAAGCAGCATTTCACAGGTCACTTTTCGATTCTCCATTTGTCTCTCGGTCAGTTCATGGGGCACCCACTTTCCACACTTCTGAATTTATCCCATGGCTCGCAGACGTTTGGAAATTGCTTGCTGTTGAACTCCCAACGCATCTGCAAGCTGTCGTTGCGTTTGCGTGTTGTCTTCATCTAATAATGCTTGCAATTCGGCGTCATCGAACGATTTTCGCTTGCCGGAGCGTGCGGCGTCGTTCAGGTCGAAATCTCCATTTTTGAACTGTCGAAACGACGTTTCACATGTTCGAAGTGTTAATGCACGATCACCATAAACTTCCACAAGCGCACAGTGGCTCTCGGACACTTTTTTCCCCTGATTGAACATGAAAAGCAATGCATGACGCATATGCTCAAAATTTGGTACAAAATTCGACATTTTTGAAGCGCAATAAAAACTTACTGGAAGATTTTTTCGAGAAAATGTCAACGCAGTTCAAGCACTCGATATGACTGAACAAAATGACATATGGTATGTGTTACCAACAGCGGTACAAAACAGAACGCCATTCATTGAAAAAACCGGAAATTACTTTGGAGTACACCTGGTACATGTAAGATTCACTACAATATACTGATTTTGTCAATGAAAATAGTAGTTGTCAAGTTATAAGCGTTTAAAGTTAAAGAAAAGTGCATTTATGGGTGTTATTGGAAACTACTTACATAAACGTATGCACTTTTTTTGACTTTCAACATCTATAACTCGAAAACTACTATTTCAAATAACACAAACAGCATATCGTCGTACAGCTAAAATGTACACTTTTTGAATGATATACATATACACTAAAAAAAATATATAGAAACTTAACATACATATATGTGAAATTATTCACTATCACCATGGTATGGAAATTTTTTCATAAACGCACAGAAATTTTCGCAAACTTATGGGAAAGAGTGGTGAAATACTGGGGAAATTCCCTAAAAATCTGAGGTTTTTTTCCATACATTGAACTTTTCCATACGGTATGGAAAAATATCCATACAAATGTATGAAGATCTTCCATTTATTTTTTACAGTGATTTCATGGTGATATAATCGATCGTTCTTGATATTTCTGGAAACAACTGAAAAAAAGCTGAAATAGTACATTAATTAATAGTTTCAGAAAATAAACCATTCCTAGGCAGTTCCCTGGGGCCAAACATAATAAGATAACGTGCTTAAAGGTCGGGTTAGGGTGAAGTAAAACCGATCTAGGCACACCTCAAGTGTGTTTGAATCGGTTTCCTTTACGCACCTAGTCTGATCCAGGGAATTGACTGGAAATGACTTATTTTCTCAAACTATTAAATAATGTAACTAATTCACAGTTTGCCTGTAATCGGATCTGTTGACGTAAATTATAAGCAAACTGTGAGTAAAATATTGAATTGTGAACTCTGAAAATTGCCTAGAAAATTGCATCATCATTTTCCAATTTTCCGCCGCAAAAGTATTTCTTTTCTGGTCGTTTCTAAATGATGTAGAAATATTCCTTTTTTCCTGCATTATTTGAAAACAAGGGAAAAAGAAATACTTTCAAAAAATTAAGAAATGATGATTCATTTTCTGAAAGATATCAGAAAAAAAACATGTTTTTAGTTTCTCAGTTAAAAAAGCTTCTTTGAAAAACTATAATGACTTATTTTTCTTATTGGCGAAGTCGCAAATATCGAAAAATTTGTAAACTAGTGTAATCGAATTATGAGTGCTAATGGGGGGTTTTTACTCCAGCTGTTTGTCTTTCTTTTGAAATAAAATGGAAGTTGACACCTCAACCCTTCATCCTGGGGTTGGTACTTTGGTGGGAGGGGGCGGGGGCGGGGAAGGTCCAAGTGCATTCGCCTCGCGTTCAACGCACTCGTAAGATATCTCAATGGCTGTCCAGTGTCTGGTGCCGATGTGAGAGCCTGGCGTACGCTCTCATGGAGTAGGAGAAATGGGAAGAGGCGAAGGTCGTAAATAACGGCTCTGCAACAGAGAAGCCGCGGCATGGATAAAACGTGCACTGGTTTACAGGCAGGTAGGCCTTGCATCTAGACGTGCAAGATTCCAAAGGGCACACACTGTGGGTAAAATTTTTGTCCGAAACTAACCTAAAAAAAATACGAGTGTATATCTATATATATCCACATATATAGATATATTTTACTAAGGATCCCTCCCCCCCGTCGCCCCACTTTTTAGGCCACTTTTTTCTTATGGAGTGTGTGCCCCCTGGAAGATTCTGGCGCTCGGTCCAATGTCCCTCGTGCGTTGAACCCTCCACTACCCCATTTGACTGGCTCCTTAATAGGTAATTGTACATGTTTATCAAGTAAATTATAGCTCTAGCTGAGAGGGAGAACCTCTACCTTAAAGCACATACAAAGTAAAGGCCAAACCCAAGGGCGGATACAGGAGGTGGCGATGACAGAGATTTACCCCCCCCCCCCTACGAAAAATCTGACAATCTGAAAAAAGTATAGTTTTATGCAATATTCTTCCTTTTAGGGATTTAATTTTCCTAAGGGAGACTCACTAGGTCTATTTCTATAAGAAATCAGTTGACAATTCCTTGTTCTCCTAGTCAAAACTTTTATAACATTAGTCTAATATCATATATGCTACAATGTCCACAATCATCAGTTTCACAATTTCTTTCAGTCGACATATTTCATAATCATCATTTTGTGTCTCACCTCATTCTGTCTTCAATAATTCTGTAACAAATTTCCTTGATGGGTAAGCTAATAAATGGTCTCTGCTCTCAGACTGCCTTTAGCCACCATTGGAAATTTGCAAAAGATCGATGTTTAATTGAGGAAAGTTAGTACTTCAGAAATGGGAGAGTAGATAATTTGAAATCTTAAGATTGATACCACGTACTTTTTAGTTGTTCTTAGATTCGAGTAGTGCCTGAAATTCATGAAGAATCTTGCCAATGGATAAGTGAAAAATTACCACATATTATTTTCAACAACTCTTTTCTTCTAATCAAAGACGAGATAACAATCTTTTTCAGTAATGATCATCTTGATTTTTATATATTAGGAGAAATCTAGTATACTTGACTTATTTGCGGTATAAATTTATAAAATACTAGCGGTCCCAGCGGACTTTGCTCCGCGGTTACCACATTGTTACACGCGTTTCGGTCAGGAAAAGTCAATTCTTGAATCGAAAAACGAAAATTACCAAAAAATAATCTGAATCTCAAGTTTCGGAATCTTCTATTTTTTTTTTTGAAACAATTTCTAATTTTTTCACAAAATATCGATTGGTTAGATAATTTCTCCGAAGAGATATTATACTAATATAATGGATTGTATTGGCCCAAAATATGTTATAAGTATTTCAAAAAAATAGTTTTTAATGATACTTTTTTCCGATGAAAGTATATATACTCTAATTATACTAAATATACTTATTAATTTTACTCTATAGAGTAAAATTAATGAAAGTTTATTTGTTAATCAGGATTAGGAGATGATCATGATAGTGGTTATAATAATTTTTTATTATGATTTTCCATTATTTGTGACAATGTATGATTTTGTAATTCATGAAATTTTTTGATGATTTGCCATTGTGACATATTGTAACTTGTGTAAGAATTGGTTATATGTTCTGTTATTTTTTTTTATGCAGGGTGCCCCAAAGTCAGCGGATCAACAGAAAACCATCGATGCCTTACGAAATTTTAAGACACTTTTTGCTTTGCAATTTTTCAAAATTCGCAAAATTTAGGGAATTATTAATAATTTAGTTTCAGCTACTCACAATTCGGAAAGGCAAGGCTTTTGAAGGGAGGCCCTTATCTCTTCACCCCTTCTCTTTCTAAGCTTACTCTAATAGAAAAGTAGGGGATAATTGAGGTTTCTTATAGAATATATAATAATGATGTCTCCTATCTTGAAAGACAATTTTTAGACAAAAAGTTCTATGAATCAAAGTTTTCGTCGACTCGCCTTTGTTTCAGATAGAATATTCTTTTATCCAGTAGTCACCTTTACAATACAGTATCTTCTAATTTTTTTTTAAAAGAGAGATAAGAAAAGCGATTAAGCTACATTTTATTATACACACCTCAGTGATCTCAGTGATTCCCATGAGAGTGAGCTTAGAAAGAGGAGTCTCTTTTATGAAAAGCTCCGCCTCTCCAAAAATAAGTAGACAAAATTGAATTATTAATAACTGTCCAAATGTTGAAAATTTTCAAAAATGGGAAGGATAAATTGTCTTAGAATTTTATGAGGAATTTTTGGATGATCCGCTGACTTTAGGACGCCCTGTTTTTCATGGTTTCGTAAATTATTATGAGTTTTTGTGATTCGTAACCTTCCGTGATTTTGGGACTTTTCGTGATATTTCGCATAATTTTATGTTTTCGAGATTATTGTTTTTGTAACTTTTTGCGATTTTCGCAATATTTTATAATTTTTTGACTGTATGTGTGTGTGCGTGTGTGCGTGCGAGCGTGTGTGTGTGTGTGTGTGTGATATTTCAACAGTGCAGCGGGGGTGTAGGTGGAGGAGTAGGCCATATTAGTTTGTTGATAAAAACATGCCTATAACTTTCAGACGAACATGGTTAATAACTGTGCAAAATTTCAGGACAATTCGTGCAGTAGTTTTGAAGTTATAGGCGCACCACGTACAGACTTTCACATTTACGTATATAGATTTTACCTTTTGACAAATTTTTGCAGGACCTACAAGAAAAACTGTTGTATTGTATGGATAACTTGGAATATATAAAATTTTGCTTCAACCAGAAAATTGAACTTATTAGCTTCACCTGCAGTAGGTATTACACTTCAGACAGCTAACTAGTTATTTAAAATGCATTCAATTTAATTTAGTAAAACCAATAAATCTACTTATATCTCGATCAGATCCATATAGATCTATTCGAGATCTATGTGGATCTACATATAACTTCAAATTTCTAAAAAAATCAGCATGGGATGTAAACAGATCTACTTAAATCTCAAGTAGATCTTCATAGATGTACATATCTCTGCAGACCCAATGAAGATCTAAGAAAGTCTACTCGAAATTCAAGTAAATCTACATTTTTAAATATTTTGTTAAAACTGTTTTAACATATTTATTAAACTGATGATTTTGGACATTGTGGAATACGATATAAGAATAATATTCAAGTAATCGTCTTGAAAATGGTCACGCATTACGGCATCAGTGACTGAAACGTCGAACAAATGGTATAAATTTTAACTGGGCGAACGATGAATTGTCAACTTTATTTCATGCAGTACTTTAAATGTATGTGTACGAAATTTGCATTATGTTTATTTCCATTTTCCGATATTGTGAATTCCAGAATCTAACTGGCAGAACAATCAATCACATAACGGAAAATTTAGGGAATTTAAGGGTTCTCTGTTTTTGAATAACGATATCCGGATATAAAAAAAAGAAAATATATTTTTAGCCTCATCAAATCCAGAAAACGGAAGTTAAAAATTCTGCAGGTATTATTCTGGGACTATAAATTCGAGGTTCTCGATCCATAGGATATCAAATCGATAGGAATGAAATTCTATAGCTACAAAATGATATTAATTTAAAAAAATTTAGACTCGTAAATCACAGAATACGGAACTCTAGAGTTCTTCATTCTTGAATAATATATTCTATAATTTTAAATTTCACAATGCTGAGTTCTGTGATAGTAAATACCTGAAATTATATACTCAATAAAACAGGATCATCATGTTTTCGTCCATATACTATTAACTACAGTGACATACTTCAATCCACATCAATATCAACTCAATTTTAATAAAATTCAAATAATCCAAAATGACAACGTTAAAAACTGCATTTGTGTTTAGAATTTCAGCCGCTCGAGTCTTGTACTGTAAAAACCTGGAAATCGAATCTTCGAAGCATGTTTGAGCAAAAGATTATGATTTTTTAATCCACCACAGTATTCTGAAAAATATTAACAAATCCTGTGAGATTTAGAGAATTTTATAAATTCGAAAAATTCTTGCTTTCAGTTTACCCTTACTTCTATTAAATATTGAAACACAAATTAAAATACCAACGACGTATATTATTCCTTGAAATCTTCTCCATACGTCTTGATGTTTCGATACTTACCAATCGGTAAGTGTCGGATTGGATTTAGCTCTTGTCAGGTAAAATTTGGGTGCAGTCGTACTGGACTCGATTATTTAGCACGTGTAACGACCGAGAAAGGTCATTTTTGGCATTAAATCTGCATTTCGTGTCAGGTTTTTGCTTTGGGTTGATTTTTTTTCGTCTTAAGACGCTTGCTCCATTTTGTTAAATTGTAGTGAGCTTTTGTTCATTGGTGGTTTGTTTAAGCAGAAATTGTATATGTCAGGGATAAAGGAAAAAAAGATAGAATTGAAAAACAAAACTGGAACATTTTCTACAGAGAATTCTGAGCCTGGCTTCAAATAATTATTTCATTTGAGTTGTGTCACCTAAAAAAAGAATCGATCTCACCTTGGGAAACAAAAAGTATGCATTTTTTTGCATACTTTTTTATCAGTTCGATAAAATTTTTCTTCATGAAAACATAACATTTGATATCCGCTATGGAATTTTATTTAAAAAAAATTTTCAGCGAATCAGCATCTTTAGATGTTTGAACGATATATTATTATAAAAGGGAAACTTCTTTGGGGCTAATTGCAAACCAAAAATTCACGAGTTTTTTTGTACCATCTTAATTACTCTGCAATAATTGCTCTCTTTTTTAACCAATTTATAGAAAATCTAACTGTCCATTACACAAACATATTTATGATTCGATAACGGCCTACTTGCGAATTCATTTTACACTACGTGCTGGATGATAAATGAAGTGAATGAATCGACACCTTAGACTGTCTATTTTTTACGTAATTCCATGAATGAAAGTTCTATGTGAGATGATTGTGAGAGTGTCGATTTTCAATTATTTATTTTTCGGACGCTCAGGCTTTAGATCGGCAATATCTGATAGGCGCTTGAAACAGATTGGTGTGGAATTCCGACTCGAATCTGGTTTTAATTCAACCTTCCCCTCATTCTCGTGGGTGCATCATTTCGGTCGTTTTGTCCCTATTTTTACCAGTCTAAGAAACCCCGGTTTTTATTATTTTTTTTCTTTTCCTCCCGCCCCAAGGAATAGCGACCGGGTTTTATAGAAGAGGTGATCAGCCGCGTTAGAAGCCATTGAACTTTCGCTCTCCATATCTGATGGTCATCTTTCGAACCTGCCCCGGTTCGGTCCCAAAATTAATGGAGGGCTCATAAAAAGTGACTTTAGATTTTTGTTTTCCTTATTACTGCTGGAGACGCTCAACCATGCCAACTTACTTGAAAAACAGGAAATACTTTGATTACTGCATTAATTTTCGTTTGATGCAGGAAAAAATGAAAATTTCTCATGAAATTGTCCTGCAGGCAGAGAAATTCTCTCTGTAATTTTTTAGAGTTAATTTTTACTCTATGGCAATTCAAAATACTACTACTCAAACTTGGAGTGATTTTTTATTTTCTTAGAGTGAAAAGTTCTTGAAAGGAATGGAATTATACTCTTCTTAGAGTGAAATTCAACTCATTCTTTAGATATGAATCATAGTAGAATAATATTAAAGAGTGAAATTTCATTACTTTCAGAGTGATGTGTATTTTGCCTCGATGTAGAGCGAAAATTGACTCTAATGAATTAAGAGAGATACGTTCACGTGTTACTTTATTGTAGAAAGTGCATTTTTTTGAGAGGAATCGAGATTTTATCGGAAATGTTCAAGTAATTCCAGACGTTTTTGAAGATTCTAGTCAAGTTCTGCATGAATCATTATAATGAAAGATGAAATTTCTTTTGTTACGAGTTTCTCAAGGACTATGATATTCTCTATAGTGTACTGAATAAAACAAAAATTATTCAACAAATATTTTGGTAGCATACGAAATTTATAAGAAAAAAAAAAAAAAAAAAAAAAAATAACCCACTCTCCACTTTTTTAATATTCAAAAGTTGTAATGCTTTTTTTTTAAATATTTATTTGAGGTTTAAATCGAAAATTGAAGTGAGTAAAATTCTTGAAAAATTATACTTGGTCTTGCAGGCTGAAACAATTACGTATTAACCATTTATTTTTAAACCCTTTCATTATTTTGATGGTTTTTTCACGTACCTCAATTTTTGATCAATTTGAAGTCCAAACAAAATTTTTTATTTGGATTACCCAATAAGTATATTCATAAATCATTATGTGTAGATGAGGTTATCGATGTTTTTTCAGTGTTTTTGCATTATTCTTAAACGTGAACGCCTTTTTTATTTCCTAAGGAGAAGTAATCATTAAAGTAGAATTAAATATCACGATAACTTTCCATGTTAACATCAGATTATCAATGACTTGAAGAGAATTTATCTAGGAGAAAGTGAGAATTTTGCAGTTAAAAAAATATATAATAACGTGTTTATTTCTCTGCAATGCAATTTTTCCAGGATCAGATTTAAACCGAGCAAAAAATTAAGTAATTATTACAAAAATATATTGTTACATGAAATCAGTCAGAAATATTGTACTTTTTGTGAGCTAATAATTACATTTTTCGTTACATCATTTTGTTAACATTGTCAAAGAATAATAAAAATTCCAAGATGTATTGCATTTCATACCAAAATCGTCTCGTAGTTTTTTCAACATTATATTGTAATTACAATAGTTCAAATTACAAAAAAAAAAAAAAAAAAAAAAAAAAAACAAAACAAAACAGAAAAAAAACTTTATGCTTTTCCCAAGTATTCAAATTTGTGTTGTAGTTCTTTTTGATACATTTATATGTACCTTCTAGTAAGTTTTAGATACGACAACAAATTTTTGCTTATAATACCGAAGAGTACAGTATATTCTCATAGTATATGAAAAATCATGTTATACAAACCTTAAATATGAATGATCAAAATTTTTAAAATTTAAAATTTAAAAAAAATTGAATTGACATTTCACTCTTCACCAATAGAAAATTTTGTGTACCAGTATCGCAGAGTATACAATTTATACAGTGTCATTTGCATTCAAAATTCAAAAATTTTTACTTTTTGTATATAAAACGAATTTTTCAATACAATATTGTACTAATTAAGAAAAAACTAGCAAAATGTAAAATAGTATTTAAAAATCCTGCAATTATAATGTTAAACTTATAATATTCAAGTACTTTTTGCTGTTAATGTGTCCAAAAGCACAAAATTTTTTTCAGTTTACCTCCAAAGTTCAATATTCCAATTTTATATAATATCGATGATATTCTCAAAAATAGGAATAAATAAGATTTAAAAAACGTTAAATACATAAAGTGAATTCCTCACATATCTTATAATTTTCGTTAGGATTACGTTGAGCTGTATGCAGACAAAAAAAAACAAATTTTTGAAAATTGAGAATATGTAAATTTCAAGTGCACAAAAAAATATAACAAAAATATACCAAAAAGACAAACACTAAACATAGAAATCAAAGCAGCGTTAGATATGCGATAACTTGATAACAGATCGAAAAAATTTTCATTTCATCGAACGTAAACATTGCGAAATATCAGCGTACATTGCACTCAAACGAGAGACGCGATAAAAACATGGGTTTTCCTCATAATATTCAACTTGTTGAATCGTACTTCGAATAACTTGCTTGCACGTGTTACTAACTGGGAACGTGATAAGGAAATGTCGAGAGTTCGTACTCGGTTACAAAAATGCGATGAATAGTTTACATGAACATTTTTTGTCAGTACGTATTCATTTATCCGTGAAAATGAAGTGAGAATTGCCACATCACATCATCTTCTCAAGGTGCATTTCAGTTTCTTCATAATTTGCGAATAAAATATTGAATACGATGTCATTGGGGTTATTAAGTCTAATGTTTGAAAGATAAAAAATTGAGCAAGGTTAATTGCACGTTTGTTAAAAGTTCAAGATTCAACATTTCTTCATTTGAACATTCAATGAAGGATGGCAATAATGAAGAATTGAAAACTTTAACAAAAAACTTTGAATGATTTCAGGAATGTAAAAAGGTCAGAACTGGTAATTAAAGACTGTCAGAAATATTGAAATTGTTATAAAATATCAAACTGTACAATTTTTAGCAACGGTTATCAACTGTTCAACTGCTGTGAATTTTGTAGGTTGCTATACTATCAGAATTTATCAAAAGAACGAAAACCATCAGAATTTTTCTCCAAATTGTCATAATTTTTATTTCCGTCGTAATTGCGGGAACTGTTGATGACTGTAGCAACTGTTAAAAAATCAAAATATAATTAAAATTAAAATTCTTATCAAGTAAATCTTACTGTAAGAATCGTATTTATATTTTATATAAACTAAGATCAGTTTTAAATAGCGAGCAAATGTTAACTGTTCATCATGCATTATTTTTGTCCGTACTTTCTTATGGTTTGATTGTTTGGGGTTGCGTGGATGGAGTGAGACTCAAGCTATTGAATAGTGTGCAAAAATTTATTGTAAAGATCATCTTTCACAAAGATAGACACTACCCTTGGAAATTACTTTATACAGAACAGAAAATTTTTGATACCAAAAAGGTTTTTCGATGTGTATACATCTCTACTCGTGGGTAGCACAAAAGAAGTTGAAATTTTTATGGTAGACTAAAACCAAAAATTGTAGTGTCCAAGGTTAAATCTGTAGTGTCCAAGTCATCTTTTCTACTTCAGAGTAAAATCAAAATTTGCAGTGTCCAAATCTGTAGTGTCCTTAGTAAAATTATCTCCACGTCCGAGTTAAATTAAAATCATGTAGTGTCCAAATCCGTAGTGTTCGAAGAAAATTTCATCTCCACCTCAGTATGAAATCGAAATCTGTAGTGTCCAAGACTGTAGGGTTCGAGGGAAAATGTAATAAAAGTTTCAATTTCCGTTGTAGAGTAAAATCGAAATTTGTAGTGTCTAAATGTCCATATGTCTGTAGTGTCCATAGAAAAATTGCATATCCACGCCCAAGTGAAATCAAAATTTTGTAGTGTCGGAGGAAAAGTTCCATCTCCACTTCAGAGTGAAATCAAAATGTGTAGTGCCCAAATTTGTAGTGTCCGAGAAGATATTGTATCTTTACTTGAAATTATAATCAAAATCTGTGGTACCTAAGCCTTTATTATCCAAAGCTTTAGTTTCTATTGGTTTTTATTAAAAAATTTTTACCATTGAGTACAATAAAACCTGTTTTTTCAAAATGAAAATGTCAACAGCTGATCAAAACGTAAATCTCCAATGTCAAAGGGGAAGGTTCAAAGTAAAAAAAAATCTATATTCTCCAATAAAAAATCATACTATTGAGGTAAACTATAATTTTCAAAGTTGTAGTGAATGTGGCTGCAGTGAATGAAAACTTGTAAATGTGTGATTGAAACGAAAATCTGCAGTGTCGAAGGGGAAAGTTTTTAAGTCTACTGGAACAAAATCTGGACTGTCCCATAAAAAATCTTGCTATTAGAGGTAAACCACAATTCTATGACCGAGGGAAATTTCGCCACATTAAATTGAAAGCTGGTACCAAGATTTTCATTTAATAGTAGAATATTTGTCTCCAAATCGAAAAAAAAAACAAAGCTTTTTTCAAGTTTCAATTAATGCACAACTTTGTATTGAGATCATATTAGTATATTAACACTTCAATGAACTTATCAAAACTCGAATAGAAGAATCTTATGTAAAAAAATGCAATATTCAATAGTCCATGATGTAATGAAATTAAATATTCAACATTGTACCGAGCAAAATTCAATATCAAATCTTCTGTATGACAAAATTGAATTTTCAATATTCTGTATTACAAAATTTTGTGTAATGAAATTTTATGCAGACGTAGTTTAACGTAATAGCAATGAATATGTTTACCATCTATCTAAAGTGTTTGGTAAGAATCGAAAATATCTATTCATACTAGACTATGAAAGTCATACATATTTATTTTTTTTTAATTGAATAGAGAGTTTTCTTCTAGATGAATTCACTAAATGACCTCTATTCATTCAAAATTCAACCAAAAAGCAAAACATCATGACGACTTGATAAATCTGTGTACGATGTTTACACATCCTAGGACGAGTACCTGCACACTCTGATTTTTTTTTTATAAAGAAGAGTCAAGTATTTCTATTCAGACTCACATAAAGAGTTGGACCAGTTGGACAAAAATTTTTATAGAACAAGAATGTTATCAACACCATCATTCAAAAAATTACTTTAAAGATCTTTTTGTTGCGTGAAATACCGAATTCTCAATAAATTACCGAATGAGCTGAAGAAATTAAACCATATTTTTCCTTAGACCAAGATAAAGAATTGGCTTATAAGTCTCGACGACGGGACCATCAATCAATTTTTATATGTGTAGTGTCAGGAATTTATTTATAGTAATTCCATGTAATGTTTTTTTCACGAGAGATGTGTCGAACCACAGTATACGCATTTTACATAATAAAATTGATTTACACATTGAAATTACAGTATAAAAATACAACATTTGAATTGTATAATTCAATTGTTGTATTTTTATACTGTAATTATAATATACATACACAAAAATTATAATAGGAATTTTGTTGCGGGCTACAATAACCTAGAATTATTCTGTATCTAGATAGGGTGTTTTATTCTTAATTTTCACTTTTGTACAATATTTCTTTTATGTCTTGGCAGCCGTCGACAGAAACGTAGTTTCTATTTCAGGTTTGATGTACTGATGCCGTACGCAAATTTTGTAAAACCGTAAATTAATGAATAATAACTATACTATTACACAGAATTCAATATCTGTGTATAGTTATTTCGTACAATATGATTTTTCATATCCTAAGAGAAACAACTATACCAACCACTATTTGGTATAAATTTATTTAATATAGTCAAATCTACGATATACTTTTGCGATTCAGTTATTAAAAATTACAGTTTAATAAGCTACAAAGTACACGAAAAAAAAAGTAAATACAGCTCTTCTGATTTGAATTTTGAGAATACTATGTGTAGCTTTTTTGGAATGTGTATTACTAAGAATTCGAATATGTTATTGCAAAAAGTATAACCGAAGTAGGTTATACTTCGGTCTAATACAAGATGTATTACATTATAAAATGTAATACATCTTGAGTTTTACAACATAACATATTTTCTATTACAATATATTCCGACAATGTTAAGAGTGTGAGGTAGCAAAAAAATACAATAAGTAACTGGCAAAAAGTACAATGTTTTATACTGATACCACAGTACAGTATTTTATTGAAACAAAATCACTAAATTTTGTCACAGTCTCACAGTTAACTAAAAAGGTACTAGCTGAGAAAGATTTTTGTCTTATTCTCTAGAAAAATATCCAAAAAATTACTTTATAATTATAATATCTTATAATGATATATAAGAGGTATTTCCGAAGGTTATTTTTTGATTCGAGCGTGCTCAGCGAAAAAAAAAAGATAAATTCTCTCCTCGCTATCTAGCTTCGGTTCGGGATCCAAGCTGATACTATCCTCACATCCTCTAAGCAGACAAAAGTAGAAGGGATAAAAAAAAAATCTCTCGTACCATTCTCTGGTAACGTGGTAGCACAGGTGTTTACAATCACTGTTCAGGTTAAGCTGGATCCAGTGTTTTAACATTTAACATAAAAACACACGTTTATAGTTTGTCTAGTTTTGTGCCAGTGAAATATAGCATCGCTCTGCCACAGTATAGAAGGTTAATTATTTATTAACTGAGGAACTTTTGACTACTTATCGTTGCTGTGTAAGTTAATCCGACATAATAGTATATTATTGCATACTCTGCAAACGTTGATAACGTTGATGAAGATACAATAAACATTACAGTCCCTGATTTATTCGACGTTTGCTTTGTGTAATATACAATATTTGATTCGATTTTTTCCAATAATACTTGTCAAAGTAATCATTTTGAGGCTATAAAGTAATTTCAAAGCGTACTGCAAAAGATTCTCATTTTTTATCACTAGGTAGTCGAAGAAGAATAAGCAAATGTTTTACTGATTGTGATAATAACGTTGTGATTATTTGAGTTGAAATTGTTCAATTCTTAACTGTTGATAAAATGTATACTTCTATTTCTGGAATGTATAAAATTTACCAAACAAATTCACAATGCTTATTTAAATGAACTGGTTATTATTACAATTTGAAACGATGAAATATAAATGATAACAATTTTCCAAACAATCTATTCCTGACAATAATCAATAAAAAATTTTTTTGGAAAATAGAAATATTCTAGAAATTCTACTGACGATTTGAAAAAATTGGTGATAGAAACGGTTTGTGTTAATTTATTTGACTTAGATATCGATGAAATTATTTATACGAATTTCTTAGAGCGAATTTCAACTCTACATCGAGTCAAAACACAGCCACTTAATCGAGGAGTGAAAATTCACTCCAAAAAAGTAAGTCCTCATTCTTAGAAAAGTTGAAATTCACTCCAAATTCTAGCTAGATTTCACTCTAAAAAACAAGCTGAATTACTCTTCAAGAGAGGAGTGCTATTTCAATACTTTCAAGTGATTTTTTACTCGTAAGAGTGAAAAATCAGTCCAAGTTTGAGTTGCAGTAATTTGACTCAACGTAAACTAAAAATTCATATAAGGAATTAAAACTGTATTTATATTATTACATGATAATTGTTTATCTTGAGACAAAAGTGATATCTTAGTTAATCCCGTTTGATTATTATCAGTGATACGTTGCAGTCAGATCATTTATTCCCGATTTTCGATAAATTTGTGCATTAGTCGTTTGCTGATAATAACTATGTAAATATTGAAAATTCATTCATTCAAGAAGAATTGAATGAGACATGCCGAAGACCTTTAATGGAGATCTGCATTTTTAAATTCATTGGTATAAAACGACAATTATATATAGATATTGATAATAGATTGATAAAATATTACAATCTCTTTTTTTTTGGTGACACTATCCGGCTCAAACTGAGATGTGAAGATTTGATCCAAACAATCATCTCTCAAGTCCTTCGTAGATTAATTAAAAAAAATTTAGTAATTATTGCAAAAACATACTGTTCTGTTGAATCAGTCTTCAATATTGTAAGTTTTGCTGGTCATTTATTGCCTACTTTGTTATGTTTTATTTCGAACATTGTTAAATGATTTTGTGGTAGTGGATATTTTGTAATAAAATCTTGAATATATTGAACATTATACCATATTTCTGTTGTACTTTCTGCATTGCTATATTGTTATCTCTACTAATCCACAATTCAAAGAAAGCCGTATAATTTTTTCAATATACAAATCCGCATAGTTCTTTTTGCTATCCTTTTGTGTACTTTCTGATATATTATTGTATTATTAATGGATGTTATAAAATAATATTGTTAGTCTGACAATAAGATTGATTTTTGCTGAATATTGATTGATAAAGTATGAATTTGATAAATTCAAAAAGCATAAATCATATGAAAATGAAATAATAGAAATAATATTTTTCTGTACATACAAAAATGTTTCATTCGATGCATTAGTCTATTGGTAAAGTAGAATATACGATTTACAAGGTAGAATTTGCTGTCTAAACATTTTAACTTTCCTCATTTTATCCAATAAAAACTGTTATATACATATTTATTTGAATAAATTAACGATTTTTACTATGAAAATTTCAATAGATAAAAAATGACAAAATGACAAAATATGCAAAAATGATGCAAAAAATTACAACTTTCTACCTTAAATATGTTAAAAAGTACAAAATTTTACTCTCAGTGTAAACGAATACATATTTTTTATTGGCCATTCTCGAAAATAGGAACTGAATTATCAATTTTAAAAACCAAATAAATACGGGAAATTTATTATAGATGGTTTAAAAAATATTCAAAAATACAAGAGTTTCGGTATTTTTTTCAATACAAGGAATCTTTTTGAATGAAAGAGTTTTAGCATGGAATCCATGTAAAATAAATGAGAATAGTTTAGTTATCTTTGATTTTGCCGAAATCAAAAGGATGAGTTAGATAGTGCTGTTGCTGAAAAATAGTAAATAATGAATACGAATATTTTCAAGGTCAGTAGAAGAGGTCAAACCTACGTGTGGAGTAAAATTGTGATGCAGAGAGAAATAAAAAAAATCGAAAATGAGAATAATGGTATATCAGCAATATGTGCCAAGTGTCGATTGAGGTTATTAAGCAGGTGAAAATCCGAGGCGAAGTCGAGAAATTTTTATTGCTAATAATGCTAATTCATCTTCCCCCGTCATGTACACTTTTTTTTTGACATTTCAACTAAAATTACATTCAACGTCAAACTGTGCAGTAAATTTTTATTTACAATAAACATGAAAATCGCATACTTTTTAGGAATATCATTCAATTTGTGATCTTGAAACATCAGTAATAAGACGCAAAATTTCCAAACAGTAATAAGAAATTTCGAATTTTGAAGGCTTCAAGTGAAATTTTGTATATAGCCGTTTTTTAATCTGAAGATGTAATACACAAAATTTTTTAATTGGATCCTTAAATCGTAGAAAATTTGTGACTTTTGGTATGACATTTACAGGGATCTTAAAGTAATAAATTTGGAAACTATTTATTCAAATTTCGTTACTTTTATTTCAAAAGACAAAACATTGCACTTTTGATATTTTCAAGATTATTGCTGTGGCTTCCCGGAATAACAGACAAAGTCACTTCTGCCATAAGGCTCATTCTACATTATATTCTGATGTAATTTTAAAAGTTACCGCATGTGTGACTTTGTCTTTTATGCCATGGAGCCACAGATTGAAAAAAAGAGTTCGATATCAGAAATAGACATAAATATTACCTATCGAAGAAATTCCGAGTTCAACAATAATCTCCCATTTCATCTTTTGTCTGCAGGCGCCATGATTTTTGTTTTGATCACCCTCATATCAATATTGGCCATTTTCTTTTACTTCGAACGGAAAAACTATCCTCCGGGTCCATTCAATCTCCCAATATTGGGATATTTACCATGGATTGATCCAAGTGCACCCCATGAAACGCTCACGAAACTAGTTAGAAAATATGGGACTGTTTGCAGTTTGAAAATGGGTTCGGTCCTAACAGTTTTGGTTGCGGATCCACAACTGCTCAAGCAACTTTTCGCACGTGACGAGTTTTCTGGGAGAGCGCCTTTGTATCTGACTCATGGCATCATGAAAGGATACGGTGAGTGTTGATAGAAATATTATTCTACTTATCTCGTATAATCATGTAAGTGAAGTAAATTATATATTCAGACGTAACACTATTTTTATACATACACATACGAAAATTATGAAATATTCTTTTAGAATTTTTTTTTATATCAATTATCTTTTCAAAATTAACATTTCCTTAAGTTTCTGTTAGTAATTTGAGTTTATAAGGACAAAATACTCGTGGCACATTCATTTTTATCTGCGAGTCGCACTGCTAATTATGCCAGGAAAGTCGTGTGTCTTCTTGTGACTAATTTTACCCCATACTCGAAATTTTATTCCCTACCATCATGATAAGTCTCCCTCCAAAATGCGAGCGTTATTCCTTTCTTTCTTGTGTAAACAGAGTAGGGAATCAAGCTCCGCCTTATGAGAATTATAGTGCGATCGGTGCGCTCGGCTTCATGAAGTCCACTTATTTTTCGGTAATACGATGTAATACTGTTTTTGTAATCGTCAGATTTAAAATCTTGTCAGTCATTAATTAGAGCTTTTTCGCAATGTCTGAACTTATAAGTTTCGAAATTTTGCTTTTTGAGGGTTCATTATTGTATGTTTATTATCAAGCCCACAAAAAAGAAAATGTTAAAACTTTTAGAATTATTATGTCATCGTTTTGTCTTGATTATATGCGAATATAGAATTTATAGGCGATGAACGCCTTTGATCATTTCAACAGTCATTATAGTTAGTAAATTTTAATAGCTTCCCTGCTAGAAATTTCCAATTAATTTTGAAATTTTGTTCCAAATTAAAAACTTCCTAAAAAAATGGCAGTTTTTCCAATTGATTTTCTTGTTAGGTTGTCTAAGTCAAAAACTAATTGGAAATCTAATAAGTTTGCCCGACTTGAAAATAAAAAAAAAACTTACGTCACAGATCCAATCTACTTTCCATTGGCAAACCTGATTAGTTATACGTTTGGGAATATAATCTTTAAAAATTTTTCCAGTAAAATAAATTAATTGGATTAACAAGAGGACATCCAAATGTTTTTCCGATTGGACCAAACAATTGAAAAAACAGCCATTTTTCCAGTTGGTTTTCTAATTGGAAAACCAATAGGAAAACGTACCGGAAATTTTCAGCAGGGTTGTAGTCATTGATAAAATTGTCAATTTCAACAGTATTAGAAATTTCGGTAGTTTTAACGATTAAAAAATTAAAAATTATTCCAGAGTCATTTCATACCAAATTGTGGGGATAATACAGATTACGAAATTTGTTGGCGAAATTTTCTTTACATTTCACTGGAAATCGACGAGACATGTATTTTCTTTTACTTGAATTTTAATTGTTTCATCGTGAGAAATTTTTGAAATACCGGTTAAAAAGTCAATTTTTTTTAAATTGCCGGCTGTCAACTTTGTTTCATAATTAAAAAATGGTCGGAAATCGTCTGGTTGTAATAATTTTTTGTTATTCCCTAGACAAAGCTCTATCCAAACAGAAAAAAATTCAAATTTGATTAACTAAGAAAATTCATCATGATCATTTTAGAAAAACTGAACAAAATTTACCATCAAATTTCAACATTGCATTACTTTTTTTTTTTTTTTAACATGTTAGTTCAATAAACAATGCGCAGTATTAACCTTTACTTAAAGTTCTAGAACTACGATTTTTCGATGCTGGATGGGAATTTTCGCAGTTATTTTTATAGCTTTTTTTTCGAAATTTTATAATTTCATCTGAATCGTTTGATCATAATAACTTTTGTAAAGTTCTTCAGCAACGACTCACTTACGAAAAAAATTTTAGAGCTCAATATATTTCCGAAATTTCTCTGATAATGAGTATCGAAAAAAAAAAATAAAAAATTTTTTGAAAATATGTTGTCCATTATAAATAAAAAACCAATGAATTTTAGGAAATATAAATTGAATTTCACTTTCTTAACCTACAATAACTTCTAAATAATTATCTTCTGCTGAACATGAAGTTATAGTTTTTCTACAATTTTACGCTGTTGTAAAAATATGCTGACGATAGTATTTAAGACGTTGAAACATTGTTTAAAAAGTTTGAAATGTAATCAAATATAAAAAAAAAAAACTATTAAATGATACAAATAAATAGAAATTTTCTATAAAAAAAGGAATGAAATAAGTCATGTGGTATAAAAACGTTTACGTCGAGAAATTTTCAATTTTTTTTCACAATGACAAAAAAACTTCGAAAAAACAATAAATTTTTTTTCGAAAAAGAATTTCACCAAAACAATTTTTAATGAAACCAGAGCCTTTATTTAAAATAAAGCATGATAGAAACTATTAGAATTCCCATCGACTTCAAAAAATTGTAGTTTCCAAACAAAGAATTTCGGTTTGCAGTGATGAACATCAAAAATTAGTAATTCAACAAACTTGTAGAAAGTAATAAAGGGAAAAATGATAAAATATAGAAATTTTCCAATTTTTTTATAAAAATGAAGTTTGTGAGAAAAATTTCCTCTACAAAATACGTAATGCCTGTATTCTTACTTTATTATAATGAATTTACACCTGTAGAATTAAAAAAAAACCAAACAGTCAAACAGTTTACGGCTGAGTAATTAAATCATAAAGATATATTCACATGCAGAAAGAGAAAATCTATTTTCTTTACATTTCAATCCTTAAAATATTCGATCGATGATCAAAATGACGCTAATAAAAACTGATTATTACGGTAAAACCATCAAAAATATCATGAACTGTCGGACTATCGAAACTTTCAAAATCGTTTAAGAACGTATCATTTACTAACAAATCTGTCAAAAATTTCATCTTCGTCAAAAAATCTCTATACTGTATATACTGTAATTGACTATTTAATATCTTCAAAGCTGTCGAAACTGTAATAAAACATTAAATTTCCCATAAAAACATCAATTGAAATCATTTTTTTTCGCAAAGTATTCTCTACAAATTAAACATTTATTTATATTTTAAGTTCGGTAATCACGTTTGACTAAACTCAAGCTCTACTACTGGAAATGTAACATTCTCACAGAGTAAGTATAATTTCATGCGCGCGTAATAGTTCACCTTTCCCGTACAGAAAACACATCATAAAAATATGCTCATAAGGCAAGTGAATAATGAATTTTCAATTTTTCCTGAATGGAATCTGAAAGTGATTCCGGAGTTTCGTTTGTTAAAAATACTTTATGACATGTATGAGAATCGAAATATTGTTTAGTAGGAACTCGAAGAATGGTTGAAAAATTGATCAGATGACAAATTTTAAGTTTGTAGGAAACTTAGAACGTATACAATTTGATAATGAATATTCTTTGCTTAAGACTAAAATTTTTTACATCAAAATCTTCTAAAGTTATTACATAATCTGCGTGGAAAAAATTGGAAAAAATGGATATAATGCTATAACGACTATCATTTTTCAGAATTTCATTGGTTTTTAAAGAAACGTTTTCATGACAATTTTTCAAATTCTTAGAAACCGTGTTTTGTTATAAAAATACTAAAATGAAACTCAAACTCAAATTTGAGTTTTTCATAACTTGTCTGCATTATTAGAAAAACATTTCAAATACAAGTTTCGATCAAAACACTAATAAATTAATTTATTACAAAAAGAAAAAAACAGAAAATGAAAAGAACAGTTCTAGAGAAAAATTTTGCAACAATTTCTTAACAGCATTCGCCGTCACAACTCTTACAAACCAATGGATCTTCATTTTGCTTAAAATCTAAAGTAACTATTTCTATATAAGAGTTTTCGGAAATTCATAGTCTATTTGCAGAAGCTCATTGTTGACATTTAGTTTCCAGCTTATTGAAAAAAAAAAACAAAAAAATAAAAAAAAATGGAATAATTAGAATTAATAACGATTTTCGTGAATGTTGGAACAAGCGTTAAACAAATGATATATAATCATCCATCATTGCAAAGAATAAAACGAATGGGTTTTTCCTCAAATCAAGTTCTACTTTTTATAAGTTAATGTAATAAAATATGCAACAAATCCTAGAATAACGTTATTATTTCACTTTAATTAGAAATGTTTATTATTTGAAAATAGAGTACTTTATTATAATATATTCTAAGTTCAGGGGTAGTTCCAGATACAGAGGGAGGGGAGGGGATCAAGTCTTACTTACGATATAAATTCATAGTATAACAATTTTATAGTATAAACATGCATATTATAGATATTTTACATCTAAAAATCAAAGAAATCCGCGCAAGATAAAATAAAAAAAAAAAAAAAAAAAACTAGAGCGCAGTAAAAAAACTTAGTGTTGCAAACTGGAAAACTACAGAAAAATTACAAAAGCTTGAAGAAACTACAGAAAAATATTTACAGTAACTATAAAATGAAAAAAATAGAAAAACTTTTGATCACTACACAAATGTGTGATTCACTAGATCGTGTAAGAACATCATGGCGTTTTGGATTCTTAAGCTATTTTTAAATAATAAATGATTGAAAATTATTAGCAATAATTAGAACTTATATAATTCTAAAACTATCCTATATGTACAAAATATTGTGACATTTTTTGTACTGTTCGAATTTCGGAGTTTTAGAGCAAATCAGAAAATATGTGAAATAATGCGAAAAAACATTCGTGATAAGTGAAAACCCGGTATTATGATTTTTGTTCTCAGTTCTGAAAATTTTTGAAATACGTTCGACCGAGTTTGAACCCCGATAAAGAAAAAAATTTAATTGCAAACAATGTTCAATCAAAATGATAACATTGATAAACTGAATGTTAAAATAAAAACTTCTAGGTTTCTTCCGCAAAACTAGTAAAATTCCGAAAAATTTTCGTGATCTGTATGATTTTACGGATAGTTCCAAAACTGTGTTATCTTTCGCAATTTTCGGGTTTAAATTTTATCCGGAACTATGAAAATTATCATACCTTCTATCAAAAGCAATAAAATAATTAGAAAATGTCAAAATTTAATGACACTCCATGAGTTTAGAAGAAGGGGTGTATAATTAATAAAATCTTGGAAAAAGTTGCTCTTCCGTTACGTCTCGTGCCTTCAATTCAAACCTCCTCTGTCATTATCAAAGAAAAAATTGACTGGGAACAGATTTTGTGGTCAGAAAATGATGTGCATGTAGCGTACAGTCGTTGAATAGGTGGCAGGTGACAGAACGCATGCTACAAAAAAAAAGGCGGTCGTTTGGTTGTAAACGAGCCGCCCAATGCATGACGCCATGGCAAAAAAAGTATAAAGCTAAAAAAGAAAAAAACCCGATGATGAAGGAAGGCATTCCGGGCATCACAGGTTCAATGATACTCTCGATTTCGGTTGGCTTCCGAGAAGATCGAGCATTAGTAGAGGTGGTGCCGACGCGTGGATCTCGCTTTCTATCACAGATCGGCACGCTCGGCATTTCCTATTATGCTATCATTCCGATGTCGACTTTCCCTCGGCGTGGTGGCATGATAATAGAAATGACAAAGTTCTTTAAATAGACGCCCGCGAATCGTACCATCAATGATGAAGTCATTTGGTTGAATTTAGAATTTCATGCTTTCTAAATCTGAGTCAGCAAGAAGTTCACTGATTTGTTCAAAGTTCTACGACAACAATGATTTTTCATGAACTTTCAGAACAATAGTTCTAAAAGCATTACCATTATGATAGTAGAGTGCTGTGGATAGACGTGGGCCACAGACATAAGTGGGCTACCCGAATTATTTTTATGCTAGTAACATCCATGTCAAACCATGCACATTGATTATCATATTTTGACGCGAGCTCACTTTTCATAAGTATTTGGAGGTTATAAACCTACTCTCGCACTGATCAGTGTTTTCTGCTGTCAATTTCACAAAAAAAATTTTTAAGTTTGTCTTCATCGCAATAAGTCAGGTAACTATGCAATATGCTAGTTTAGGATATAGTCTTCGGAACGTGAAGTGATTTTTGCCCATTATTCACATTGTGTTTTTGAGGTTCCAGAGTTCTAATAATAAATTGGAACTTTTGGTATTGGAAAAATAACTGATCAGAACTTTTTGATATAGGAAGTCTGATTTTGGAATATTTGTTGCCATACTATTTGATTTTTCAGTTCTCAATGTTAAAAAAAAAACCAGCAAAAAGTTATGACTACAGTGATTCAATCAGTAGGTGGAACTATAATGCTGATTGCATCTAACATGATCACTAATTCAAATAGTGAATTCTGAAATCTTCAGTTTTTTTATGCTTGGAAATCAGGAAAAATGATATATAATATCATGATATGATATAGTAATAGTAAGTGAAACATCAGTAAAAAAGTGACTTCGCAGACATTCGTATAATTCCAATTGCCGTCGGTTCTTATAAACATAACTCTTAAAATTCTTAGTCAGTCTCAATCTTGGAAATATCAAATTATACGAATGCCACGTTTTTCAAGTTAAAACAGGTACTTCGCGGTCTATGTCTGAACCTATGGAGTGATAGAAATGATGTTTTTTTTTTTTTATAAAATATCTAAAGTGGGATAGCAATCATAATGAATATGATCATTTTACTTTCTACCGTCTTTTTCGATCCTGCCCTCAATCAAATATTTATCCTTCATCTGCCTATCAGTTATTTTTAGAACAGAATCATTCTGTGATTCAGTTCACTTAAAAATCTGTAATTTTACAATCAAATAACAAAGACTTCATACAGAAAATGATGAATTTGCAGTTGAAGATAACTGAAAAAAAATTGAATAGAAAGATTCCTTAATCAATGTTTAAATCGAATAAATTTTCACTAATTCGAACAGCATAGTCTCACTATTTCAAACAGAGCTTTTGGATTGCATTGATTTATTCGGATTTCATCAGTGAGATATAACTGATTGAAATGTTGACTTCAATATTATGGATTTATTCAGTTACATATCACTGATTCTCCTTACACAGATTTTCAATTTTGTTATCAATGAGATCTCACTGAAAATTAAAGGAGGAAAATTTACCTCTTCATACAATGTTATTGATTCATAAAGATATCAAGAATCTGTATTCTGATTGACCAAGGATGGATTTAAAAAAAAGTATTTTAAGGAAGGAATTATAGTAAAAAATTAAATTATTAGTGAAACTTTTTTTTTTAATTTTGAAAAGTAAATATTTTTTTTAAAAAAAATATTTACTTGTGAGTTTTCTATCCTGGGGTGAGAACTGTCGTCAGGTCAGGCTGAGCCCTCAGTTTTTTCTACGCGAGTTTTTTTTCCTGTTCGACGAATAGCTGAAAAAAAGGCTTTTTGAAAAACTTTATCAAATTTTGGAATCCCGGTAATCCTCTCTTTTTTTAACATTTTCTCCCTGTGTTTACAAATTTCTAAAACAAATAAGAATGCATCTTTCAATGAATGATGATAATGTGATTTCAAATTCCATTTTTGCCAAAAAAGCTTCCATGGCAACAACACATAACATAATACTCGAAACTGTCATATAGGCTAACACAGGGAAACTGTGAATGCTACTCAGCTCTTCGACCTAGCAATACATATTATTGTGCTCTCTTATGTAGCGTTTCAAAACTTTTTATTTTTGTGACATGTAATCCAGTGGAATTTGAACAGATGCATCATAATATTACTATAATATAAATATAATATTAACATAATAATAAATATTAACATGATAATAACAAAATATTAACATCATAATATAAAAAAAATGTTTACTAATTGAGTAACGATGATCCGATTATCGAGACATTTTACAAAATCGGGGTGGTTTTGTTCCTGATTTTCAAAATATTTGTAATTTTTTCGAAATACAAATCGCACACTTTCTCAAATGATAGAAATAAAAAATTCAATAACAATGTTCCTTTCGTAAGTTTACTTTGCAAACTCTAAAGTGCAAGAATTATGATGGTTCAAAACTTTGCAAACATATGAAAAAATGTTTCCAATTATTAAGCTATCAACATTGTCGTACACGAATTGAATATTGTTCAAAAATGTAAAAAGAATGTTCCACATGAATCAGCGTTTTGTAAATTAGAATTAATTAGTTAAAATTGATTAGAATTCACCGCCAGTATATATTGTTTTGCAAAATGTTTGTTGTTTTTTTGTAAAATTTGTCAATAAAAATTGTCTTTTAAGTAATAAATAATGTTATGTATGTAGTCATGTTCTGTAAACTTGTCTTACCTACATAAGATTATCATTTAGTTTGTAAAATGTTTGGAATTTTCTTCAGCTAATTGTATTATTTTTTGCAAAAGTCATTATTTAAACATTTTCCGGATCGCCAATTGCTTAGCAAATCGAGATTAAAGATGTTTTTTTTTTCCATTTCTACGAAAACGACAGTTCATTAGCGAAATTGTTTGTAATTTTTTCAATTCCCTTGTCTATTTCTAGAGAAGTAATAGTATATTTCTCAATGATTGCAGGATTGGTTTGTTTATTGAATGTGAAGTTTGCAAGTCGAGCCGAAGGCGAGTTTTGAAAACTTCACATTCGCTAAAAAAGCCACTCTGCACAAGTTAAGAAATATTTTTTACACAACGAAGTGGAGTAAATGCGTATTTTCGAAAATCAGGAGTGGAGAAAATGAGCATTTTCTCCACTAAGTTGTGTAAAATAATATTCCAGTTTGACCTGTACTATTTCGATCTGAATATTCATTCAACAGTTTATTTCACGAATTTCCATCTTCCCCAATCAGCAGTGTAACACAAATCTTCAAAATTTTTCACGTTCATTTTTTTCGCTCTGTTCCCATTTCTCAACGCCTACTTTTTTTACGACAATATTCATTTTCTGAATATGGTAGAAGTTAAAATTTTCTTTTTTTCAAAATTCATTTTCAATTGTCAGGTTCAAAACGTTGAAGTATTTGAAATTGAAAATATCAATTACATTTCTTTTTTCATATTTAAATTTGCCTAGCATTTGTTCACAAGTAATAAGTGTTATTTGTGAAATAACGCAAGGGCAATGTTGATGTATATTTTTATCATAATTATATTTCCTCGATGCATTATATGGTTAATTGTGTTTATGGCTCTGCAGTCGTCATTACGATGTTTTATTGGAGATGGAATTTTTACAGAGAACACTGATCTCAATTGCTTATTTTTTTTCTATAATTCATGTTGCTCAATTTCACTCACTGGCCTTGACCAAGATATTTATTCAAAGCATTCACAAGAAGCCCTTTCGTTACTTAACGTTTAAATACTATCGCAACAACATCTGAAATCTTTTTAGGAGTATATAACCGGTGCTGAGGGAGTTTAGAACAACATTTTCGTAGCTTCGTACATTCGACGGACGAAAAACGAATTTCAGAAATAGTGAACCATGTGTTTAGAATCGCATGAACATATTCATAAAGATAAAATGTAGTACCTACTGCGTTGGGTTGGGACTCCTTTCCATTGAATCAGTACCTATATACAATGGTGACCGTCTCAGGAAAGGAGACAAATTTTTCAGCGCTTTCACACTCTATAAGTATACTCTACACTACAAGATGAGAAAGAGAAGTGTTATACCGTAGCGCCTCCTGGAGACCCGAACCACGTTTTGGATTTCGAGACTCGCGGCAGAGGAAATTGGTGTGTACGTATTCCTCAACAATTTTACGACATACGCGCGTGTGTATACATAATTTTACTCAATATTTTTAATACTTTATGTTTCAATTTTATTGCAATATTATTTAACTTGATTATTCAATTGGAACTTTATGGTAAATGAACCTTACATAAAAGTAACATGTTTCATAAATAATGCATGACTGAACAACAAGCCATCTCGATGAAGATGAATCATTCAAACTTTTTTTTGTGATTTATTTATTTGAGAATTAGGATTCGAACAGTACGAAAAAATTCAACCATTTCAGTTTTCTAATCAGAAAACTACCTGAAAAAATGGTCGTTTTTCCAGTTGGGTCGCCAATTTAAAAAATCAATTAAACATTAACTTGAGAAACAAGTAGGTTTTTTCTATTATTGGAAAATCTGTAAAAAAAACATATGTCATAAAACACAATTAGTATATTACATATATGGAAATATAGTAATCAGATTTTCATTTGGGAAACAACTTGTGCGTGTGCGTTAATTTTTTCATAAAATTTCCCAATAGGCAAAATATATCCGGAAAGCAAATTGTTAAACCGATTGGGCATTTTCAGCAGGAAATACACATTTGCACAGCTTGTAAATGCAATTTTTCTAAATTCGATATTACAAGATATTGTATAAGATTATTGAAAAAAATTAAACTTGATAAATGTATATTCTTTGTTTAATAACGAACTTATTCAAAAACTCTAATTACTAGAGTTTTTGAATTGCATTCCAGACAAAACCACTACCCTTTAAATATCTTCAATATTGAGGTCCTTATTTGATTACTTTTCATTCCTTATATTCATAAACTTTTCGACTTTAATATATATTATAATCTTCTCAATCTCCGAAAATAATTGTTTCACATTGCCATGTTCAAAATCTGTTAACTTTATTATGCTTCGACTCCTGAACGTTCGTATATCGAATTTTTCTAGGTATTTACGAAATGAATTTTCCATTTCAGACTCAAATTTTTTTAATAAACTTTCAATGTGCAATAACATGTGTTTTTTTTGTGAGGGAATCATAAACAAATATTCTCTATTTTGATTATTGTAAATTCCTATGAAAAACCTTTCACAATCAATTTCGATTTATTATAAGGTGACCTAATGAAAATCTTACAAGGAACTGAAGTATTTTGACAGGTGATAGTTTTAGAAATTTACGTTCCAATTTTTCAATTTTTCGAAGAACTCTTATAGTAAAAAAAACTTTTAAGCACTGACTTGGGCTACGAAATAGATTTGAATCAGAACATAATTTATATGTTTATGAAAATACATATAATGGAAAAAAAAAAAAAAAAACACTTTTAAAATACTTCCATGAGAAGTGCTTTTCATTACTCGAAGCATTTGTACAACAATAAATTACAATTTGAGAGACAAATTTTAACGTATTTAACATTTTAAAAACATGTTGCATTGACTGAACATTATATTAAGTATGTATGGAAATTCTGGAAGTATAAAATATTTGGATGTATAAACAAAAAAAATACAATAATTGCTGCAATAACTGCTCATAATATTGATAAAACGTTATTTACAAAACCAGCACCCGTTCAAAAATAATCTTCCTACTCCTAAACTCATTTTTTTCATATATACTTACATCGAAGTTATAAAATCATAATAATACATTTGATCTTACAACTCGCGAAATTATTGTTACTCATTATACGTAGGCATCGATTTCACAGTCGCTATTGCAAAAAAGATCTAACAGTCGAAGATGCATAATGAAGGGTTATCATTATCGCTTATTATAAACACACGAGTAAGTTCTTCTGCAGCAATCATAAGGACGTTTTGAAATAACGTAAATAATTTCCAGCGCTGATTTTTTATCAAATATTTAATACTTTTTCCAAAAATACAGTCTTGTTCGAAATGTATATTTATCAAAGTAAATATGCATTAAAATACATGATTTTATACACATAAGTGCAAAAAACAAAATTCACCCTAAATAATTCTTGATTCACAATTTTTTGTAGTCATTTAAAATTCTCTAATGATTAAGTAGGCACTTGTTTGTCTATACATAGTAAGTTTTACCTCAAGAGAATGCAGTCTGTTAAAAATTTTTACAGAATAATCTGTACCTTAAAGAGATTTATCCGTCAAATTCAACTGATTTTCTATTAATTCAACGAACTCAATCTGTTGATTTTGTACATATTAGATTGAAAAAATTTCAACAAGGCAATTCGTAGAGTAGAACAGACAATCTGTTGAATTTAACCAAATGAATATTGAGAAATTAGGTAAAATTTACTGATATAGTTGTAAAAACATCTAAGAAATCGATTTTCTCTTGTTTTATTGTCTGAGTCATTGACGATACCACTTTTTTGGAATTCAGAGAGCAACGATTCAGCACGAGCGATTATTGCCGAGATCGTGGGATAGCGTCATGTGTCGCACGCGCTGGTTGTTACGCCATTATTCCTAGGTTCGAGGCCGGTCGAGTACCAATGCAGAGAAAAAAATGTGGTGAAATCAATTATATTAACATGAGTAATGTCTCCGAGAACACCATCCGTATTTACGATCACTCGAATTGTCGGTGTTCTGCATGAAAACATGGTCTCGAGCTATGTGGGTCGTTCTTTCTTCACTTCATCATTCTATTCCGCAATCCTTCAAGCAATTATTCTTCTCTAATCACATATTATAGTTGAAACTAACATAGCAAAGTATTAAATTGCAGAAAAATACACAATATTTTCAAAAATCGAATATTTTATGATTTCTAATGATTGAAAAGTACAAATCGTTTTTAAGACTTTTTTTTGAGCTTATTTTACAAACTTTATATATACATTTTATTTTTGCATTCAGTAACTTTAATTAAAAAAAATTAGGTTCTTGAGAATACGTGGACATGTGATCTTAGGCTGCAGAATTAATCCATAAGTTTTTGAGCTTTTTTTTGAATTATTGCACATTTTTCTTCGGAATTCTATAAATTTCTAGGAAAAAGTGTCATTACAGCATGTAACAGATCTACCTTTTTCTTTTTCATACATATATGTATAAAAGCGAATGGGTCTTTCAACATCTTTACAATCTGTACTGCTGCTGCATATTTTTCAGGATAAAAAAGGCTTGGTCTGAATTGCAAATCGTCAACAATTTTTCTTAGAAAAATGTCGGATTTTCTAGTTTATTCTACAGTTATTATAGATAAATGCAGTACGAAAAAGTTATGATTTTCACGATCTTCGCCATTCGACTAAATAAGGTTAGAGGCGTGACAGAATTCGAGCTTCAAGTGTACGATTTCGAATAAGTAGCGATGACCCTTGGGCACGACTTTCTTTTCTTTGGATGGTTACGCACGCGTGTAAATATGGCGTGGTCGTAGGTAGGTGACGCGGTTATCGACTTGCTTCAACGAAGGACTCTCACTTTTATGAGTTCTCCTTGAAGGAAGTCCCCCGGTCGACGTTCTGCTCTGCATTCGCGGTGAATTACAGTTAACCGTGCAAGGACGGGCCAATGTCCTGCGCAGCGATTTGTTTTTCGATTTATTGCTCATATAGAAGGAAACTGGTTGCACATTTGAGTCATCATAGGTAATAAATAATGAAAAGTTCTTGTAGTCGAAAATTTTTATTATTTTCGAAACTTTTTTCTTGTATTTTTACTCTCTGGATCTAAATAAGTGAAAATCCACTGATTATCGGCGGGATCCTTTTAATTACGAATGTAACAATTTGTTCACTGAGAATTTAGTCATTTTTTAGGATAATTTTTTATAAAGCGATGAATTTTGGACATTAGTCGCGCATTTATTCTAGTTTACTGCCACTGAAAAAAATGGTTGGTTGAGGTTATCAGATTCTTGGCTGTTTCAAAAAAATCACATGGTTGATACATATAGGCCAAACCATATTTTTTGTCACTTGCACCATTTTGACATGGTCCTTCATTATGGTTAGTAGCACCAAATTGACTTCGTTACGAATGATCAAAATGCCAAAACTCATATTTCGCAACTTGGTTCTGTCGACAATTTTACTTGATTGTCAAAAACATGTTACTTTTTTGTTACAACTAACAATAGAGTGTTACGCATCATGCATGTTATTAAACCCAACCATATTTTTCTGTCAAAGAACTAACCTACTTGGTTTTATTTAGCTTTTAAAAGAAATTTCTTGACTTTAATGTTCGTTTTTCTTGGTTAACCGTACCATGTCACTTTGTAACGTTAACTAAATACTCGGTTGAATAAACAATTTATCATAACTTCGAATAATATCAATATTTATCATGGACGACAATCCCCATTTCTGAATAATTGCCACGAATGCAGAGTGCGATTCATCCATTATTCACTTCAGTAATATGCACACGTTCACCAATTTTTACCGAAAAAAATTTCCGACAAAGCACAACGTGAAAAAAAAAGAGGTTCACAGTTCACAGAGGTTTTCGACGCACCATGAGGACCGTTCCTCCCCCACACACTTCTGGAGGCGTGAGTCAAAAAATTGTTCAGTCAATTATGAGCATGGATGAGAGCACCAAATCACACTGTTCTTAGAAACTTGTTACTTGGCTGCAACGACAAAGTTTGATGTCTCGGTCAATTTGTTCAAGTAACAATAATTAACGTTGATAGAACTAAATAGTATATTGTGAGATCGATAAAACTTCTCTGTTACGAAGAATCATGAAGTTTTTGTTAATTTAACCAATCGAGTGGTTCTCTCAACTAAGCAAGGACAAACAAAGTGATTTTAGTTACCTGAACCAATGCATTTTTTTCAGTGCATGGTAAAAAAAGTAGATCGATATAGATCTCGAGTATATCTACTCGCCGAGATCTATGTAGATATCCATTTTGACCAGATGTAGATTTACTTTTTTACACAGATTCTATTTTATTCTTACCATAAATAATTCAGTTGAAATTTGTAAAACAGATACAACAACAACGCGTTTAAATACCTATGGCTGATTTAATGTGTGCTGGTATGCACGTTGGGATACATGCTAGCAAATTAGCAGTACTGACGATGAATCATACTGTCAGACTTTTTTTGAATTTTTTATTATAAATTCAGCGTCCCCGTGAACTTTGATAGATTGTGTATAGATTTTTATTCAACTTCACTTCATCTCTGAAGATCTCTGTAAATCTCTGTATATCACTGTAAATATACTTGCTGCAATTTTGAAAAATATTCAGTACCCTGTCGATCTTAGCAGATCTACGAAGATCTTGAGTAGATCTAATATTGATTTATTTCTTTCAATTTTCAGTCACATGTAGATCTATGTACATCTACCAAAGATATATGTAGATCCACCAGAGATATATGTAGATATACCCGAAATCAATGTAGATCTACTCAAGATCTCTGTAGATCTCCTTTTTTTACCTGGTTATATAGAGCAAAATTGATAGAATTCAAAGCTGCATTTTTATTGTTTCGGAAATTTGGAAAGTGGTTTACTTGGTAGACGTCATAAGTAAACATAATAGATCAAGTGTTTTGACATAGTTAAGGAAAATGAAAGAAAAGAAAAGTAATAAAACATATAGAATCATAAGATACATCAGAATTATCACACGAAAAAATACAAACTCTAAATTCTGTTATATAGCACGATTTTGCATTTCATGCGAGTTAAAGACAATCATAAATGGTTTCATGATCGTGTCTGCCAGTTTTTAAACGGTTTTCATAGTTATTTGTTGAATAAAATATTTTTTGTTAAGTCTTGGAATTCATGGCCAACTGCTTAGTATAATTCACAGGAGTCAAAAATTGTTTCTGGTACTCCAAGAATGTTAATGAAATCTAAGGAAAATTGTGTCTTTTTGGCAACTCTAGTGCTTACTTCATCTGATATCCAAACAAAAATAAACTATTAATGATTGTAAAGCATTTCTTCTTATCCATTACAATTTTTTCTTTCATTATGTAGGTTAAAACCTTTTTGTGCGAAGAAATTGAGGATGGTTAGGATTATCTTTTGAAGTACGTAACAATAATATTATTCCATCAAAGTTATAATTTTCAATAGTGCATTTTTTTCAAAACAAGCATTAGTTGATAACAAAATATCTAAAACTGGGGGAGTTATAGCCCTTTCGAAACATTTTTTATAAGGCTTTTGCAGTGATCACGATTCAAGTCAAGTGAGCTGGAATCATAAAACCCATAAATTCTATTAGATGAAGAACATATCTTGTTCTTGAACGATTGATAAAATGAGTATTTCGTTTTTTCTGTATGCAAGAACGTTTTCCTCATGAACTAAATTTTTTCAGTTCTGAACATTTCAATAATAAATTTTAATCTGCAAAATAAAAACTTTTTAAAAAAAAGGATCTTTTAGGAACTCGATTTATTCCGAAACTATTGAAAATACCTGTATTTCTTAATTTAACTTGACTTCTTTGACTTGCATCGCAGTCACCGCAAGCCTCTTCGGAACAAAAATTGTTTCAGAGAAAGGGCCATAACTCTGCCAATTGTTGATATTTTTTCATCAACAAATGCTTGTTTTTTTAAGTGGACAGTACACTATTCAAACATTATAACTTTGATATCATAACATAATTACTACATACTTTAAAAGATAATATAAAATAATGGATATATTAATTGTCATTTCCTTTCAGATCCGATTTTCATAACATTTTTTGCAAGAAATTACTATTCTTCGATATTCGACAATTGTAGGAAGCATAAGTATTGAAGGACTCAAAAACTTCTATTTTCACAAAATAGAATTCCGCCAATGATTCCGCTTTTTTTTTCTCCCTTCAAAATATTTTGTTTAATCCACCCCTGGCCAATCTGTACACTGATTCTTGATTTCCTTATGAGTCAATATCATTGTGCAAAGGGGTGACTTTGACTATTAAAAAAAAAACAAGTTTAATAATTTTTCCGCTTCATTACGAAACTCTAATATCTTATAGTGAGATCTCATTGATAACCAAATGTCCAAAATCTGTTCACTGAGAATCAGTGAGATTTCACTAATTGAATCCGTAATGATGAGCCATTATTTTCATCAGTTAGATCTTACTGTTAAAGTTGGTGATAATTTAATTAAATAAAGTAATGCAATCCAAAGGCGGTGTTTGAAAAATTGAAACTACGCTGATCAAATTAGTGGTAATTTATTCGATTTGAACAACGATTAAGAGATCCATCCATTATATTTCTTTAGTTACTTTTTACTGCATATTCATCATTTTTTGTACAAAGTTTGTAGATAATATGTTACTTTACTGTTAAACTACATATTTTTCAATCAACTGAATGACAGAACGATTCTGATAAAAAATGACAGATAAGCCGTTGAAAATTAGCTATTTGATTAAGATCAAAATAAAAAAAAAAAAACAGAATAAAGTACAATAATGTGAAATAATAATGCAGCTATCCTACGCTAGTAATTTTATTCGAATTTTATAAAAAAAATTTTTACTACTTCATAGATTCAGACGTGGATCGCGAAGTATCTGCTTTAACATGAGAAACTTTGCGATGTTAGAATGCGAAATTGCTAAAACTGAAACTAACTGCCAATGAGATTTTTGAAGGGTTATTTTAGCAAAATTTGACTGCAATGTTAATTATGCAAATATCTTGGAAGACACCTTTTAACAGTTTCACTAACACCATTACGATATTTTCGTCTCAATCTGAATCTGTTGAATCTTAACAACCTGCAATCTATTGAACATTTGTACGAAAGAATTTAAAATTGTAAAACAAATGTAGTATATGTCTAATTCAAATGATTACCTGCTGTTTCAATAAATTGTCCGCTGAATTCTTCAAATTCAATCTTCCGATTTTTCACAGAATTTATAGCCAAAATTTTAACGTGGTTATACGCAGAATACAACAGACAATATGCTGAATTAAACAAAGTCAGAATGAGAGAGTGCAATTCACTATTTGAATCAGTGATCATGTTACTGATTCGATCAGCAGAATAGTTGCATCTACTGATTGAGCTAGTAAAGAAAAAACTTTCTGCTTATTTTTCAGGGTTGACCACTGACGAATCAGTTGTTTTGTGATGCTTTGAATAAATTAGTAAATTTTCACTGACTTTGATTTATTAAGCGTGTCGGTAATATTTAAATTTGATCGATAAAATTCACAGTTTTGACAGTTTTTTTATCTTGCGTCAGTTTTTTTTCAAGTTTCCGCAGTTTCTTTTTCTTTTTGAGATAGTTTTTTCCAGCTTAAAAGTAATTAAAACTTTGAAAATGTTTGAAAATTTTTCAACTGTTTCCAGAATTTCACAGTTAATAATATGTCTCACAGTTCATAATTTTCATGGTCGTTTTGGAAGGATATAATAGTCAAACAGTTTGTAAAAGTTGTGTCTGTTTTCGAAAGTTCTAAAAGACAGTTTTTCGTAAGTTTTATTAGCTCTTATGTTACCTACTCAGGAAAAATTCAGAGCTTTGATATTGAATTTGATATCGGCATTATAAAGTTTATAGTAAAAAAAGGATATAATATAAGATAAAATTAAAATTAAAAGTTTACGAAACATTTATACTTTGACGTTTTTATATTTATTATTCCCAATAGTTTTGATCTACTGATTTTGACAACTAATGGCACTTTTACGAACGTTTTAAACAGTTTGGGCAGAAAGTAATTAACACAGTTGTGTCAGTTTGCAGGTTTGTTGAAAATTCCGACAGTGTTATGGAATTCTGTTACTTTTTTTCTCAGAATTATTCAGGGTCTGAGACATTGCAAGAAATGACGTTGGATTTTTTTTTTTTTCTTGAACTTTTTTGATAATTAATAGTCTATAAGAGTTGCTATACATTTTTTTCAATAATTTTGACCATTGTGTAACAATACTGATAGTTTGTATTTGTTATAGAGATAATGATTGGTTTTGATATCTTTGATATTTCTAACAGTTTGTACGTAAAAAACTAAGTGAATTTCAGTATGGTAAAAGTCTTGCCTTTTTTGATATCATTCAAAAATAATGTCAGATTTGATCATTAATAAAATGTCTACAGTTTTAGGCCTATTAAAACTGTTGTTTATAGTTAGTTAAAGTATTAATAGACTTACTGTTCTTGTACTTTTTGAAAATTTTAGATAACACAAAAGTACATAACAGTTTTGATGGTTTTTGCAATAAGCAGTATGTATCGAAACAATCATGTTTAGAATAAACACAAATTTAGCATATTTTAGATATTTTTTTACAGTTAAGACTCTTTTCAAAATTTAAAAGATTCTCAATTAGTATGAAAATTCATTAAAGTTTTAACAGTTTCACGTTAATGACAGTTTTTTAATTCGTTCGAGTTTCGAAACTTTTGATTTATTCTGACAGCTAAGAAAAATGTTGACTATTTAAGATTTTATGAAAGGTTACAAATTTATATTAGTCCTGACAATATGCATAATTTATCATGTACGTATTCACAGTTTTTAGTTGTTAACTTATTCAAAAATCATTAAAATGTCTCGGTAATCACGAATATGTATTTTTTCAACCTACTTGTCGAATGTTTCCGCAAATTTTTATCAAATTAGAGTTAGAAAATTTTACAGTCCCTTTGAAGGTTTCAAAGAAATATCAATAAAAATTCGACAAATATCACAAATATTCGAAATTGTTGATCATGGATTCATAAATATGTCGTGCAATTTTTCAGCTGTTTTCGGAGTTTCTTTTTTTTTCATGATTTAAATGACAAAGAATTTCACAACACACTCGTACGAAGATGACGGTTCCAAAAGGATCAGAACAATATGTTCAGGAAAGTTAAAACATGTATTATATAAAATCTTCATGGAATTTCGGTAGATTTTTCACTCTCTTTTCTTCGCATGTTATAAAAACCATTCGAAATTTTCGTAATCACTAATTCTGGTACCACCAATGTCGACATTGACCCAAATCGCTCGCTTAATTACGCGATTTGCCCCGTATTTCCCAATGGCTTTGCAAGCGCGAAGACCGTCATTTTCCCAATCGCGATATCATTGTGAAATCATGGAAATCGAGCGTTGAACCAAAATAAACAAACGGATCTCGCAAGCATCGGTTTAATGTCGTTAACGCGAACAATTTCTCGGGTATCGTATTCTCGCTTTTCGTTATTTCAGTGATATAATGGTACAGCATAAAATGATAGAATTATTCCTTCACGTGCGAGAATAAATTAAATCCATGCGACAAACGCGAAGAATGCGCGATTTAATGTATTCTCGACTTTGTATCATCGGGTCCAAGGCTTCATTTTCACGATGCACTTCGATCATAGCTTTAAATCGCCACGTCCCTGACATTAACTTCGAACAGAATTTTTGGAATCACATTTCTGCGATGTCCATCGATTTAACATTTTGAAGTGATTAACGGTTTATTGCTTTTACTTCATTTTTCAAAGAATCTGAGTGCCAAAGTACAAAAAATGAATTCAAAATTTTGATTTGAAGTGCATTTAGAAAAAATTGGTAGAGGAGTGAAAGATCGATCATTTTTTTTAATTCAAAATTGGAATTTGTTGGGTAACAATCAAATGTTATATTAATATTTGTATAGCAATTGTGTAGATTTATGGATTTTTAATCCCTCAAAGTAGAATCGATGTTTGTTGAAAAACGTGATAGAATTACAGTAGTCATCAGGGCACTTCGCAGCACTGCAAATTGTTAATGATCGATAAATTTTGTTTTGCAAATTTGAACAAAGACAAATGAATAGAAAAATATCCTGCGTTATCAAAATTTTTTCACAAATTCAAAAAAATTAGTTACATACTGTTTCAGGGTATTTAAATTAAACTTCAATTGAAATAAATTGAATTTTTCTCAAGAAAAAAAAACTTAGTGTATTTTTAAATGCATATCATGGAAAGAAAAAGATAATAGACACGAGCTTAAAAATTTCTGAACCTTTTTCTGGAACGCTACATGTTTTTCAATTTTATGGAATTATTGACACTTTACAAGCTATGCAATGTTTTTGAATTTTGAACATTTTTGAAAATAACGAAAATGTAATGAACTATTTAAATACTTCGCAATATTTTTAGTTTTTTGAAGTTTCGCCGATTTTTGATTAAAAATTAAAAAAAAATAATATGCATCTTTTAATAAAATTTAATCAAGAGTTCAGTACAATAAAAAAAATTTTAAATACTACAATATCTGGATTACAAATATAATTGCCAAGTGCCTACATTGTCCTGATAGCAAATTTATCTAATCAAAATATTTCGAATTTTCGGCCTAATACTTGAATAATTCTGTAATTGGAAAAATTAATGATTTAATCGTGATTTAAACTTTGAAACTTAAAAATAAGAATGATACCTTAATGCTATATGATGGATTACAATTTTATATGTCAATAATTTTGAATAACAATTTTTCATCTGGATCGACTAATAAACTAAATTCAAAAAAAGCAAGAAATGAATTAATTTAAAAAAGTTGTAGTTATGGATCTAGTTGATAGTATATTTGTTAGAAATTTCGAGATTAGAGAATTGTATTATTTTTATATTTTTGAAGAGAAATTTAGGAAAACTGAGAATTTTGCATCAAAAAACCAAATCGACTGTATTTTTACACATTTTTGTTGATAAAAGATCAGTATTTTTTATCCTTATGCAATGTTTCAAATAAAACGAATTTCTAATGTTATTTTCCAAATTAGATTTACTTTAAAGTAAAAGGTTACTAAAATAGTAAGAAATTAATGAATGATAACAGCTATGAATTTAACTGATAGAATATTCAAATTTCGAATTTAAAAGATTGAGGACAACATCGATATTTTTGACGAGGGATATCCAAAATTTGAATTTTTGTTATTGTTAAAATAAACAGTAAATTTGAATCAATAAATAAAGAATTTACTGCATTTTTAGGCAATAATTATCATTAGAAAAAAAAGATATTTTTTTTATCAATTGAAAGTTCTAGAATAAAACTCAACTGCAAAATGGGCGAGTCATTAGAGAAAAGCCAATTTTTTCTTGAATCGAACAAAAGACATTCCTTAAAAAGAAATAACTGATTGCGTCATTAAATTTTGAAGAATCGTTTAATTGATTTCATTGAGAAGAATTACGAGTGAAAAAGAATTTGTGTTAACTTATCACACAAATTTTTGTTTATTAATCGTCATCAATTTTAACGTAATTTACTCACAATATCATATTGAAAAATTTTTTGAATTTCGAAATTTTCATATTTTCCTAACTGAATCCATGACAGAGTTTTTTTTCGATTCTTTCATTTCTGGCTTAACTTCAAAATTCTTGTTATGTAGTGGATTCGATGAGAAAAAAAAATCGGCATTGGAAAATCATATCAGATAAAATTTAAAATAATTTGTTTGAATTTATTGGTAGAAACCTTATGATTTTTTACCGTAAATTGATCTCATTTATCATTGTTTGTAATGACACGTTATCTATTTAAATAAAGTATCAATAAAAGCAGGCCCATGTATGCAAAAAAAATTATAAACATGAGGAAGATTTTTAAATAAACATTCACAATGATAGTAACGATCTACATAGTTTTTGTAGTACAAGTCTGCAAAGACAAAGAATTTTACATAATTTCGAAATTATTTTCTATCAATGACTCAGGCTATTTTTACTTTAACCATTCACCCTAATCTGCTGAAAATTGAAGAAAAAAAAAAGATGTGATTTAGCCAGAGTGAGGAAAAACGAGTTATGCATATCCTAATTTGGGATGTGTATTTTTAGAAAATTGTATATTCTAGCGAGGCTCGTAAAATAGAAAAAAGCGCGATATGAGGAACTTTGATCGAAACGAGTGACATTTTATAGATGTCAACTATCAGAATGCTAGAAGCAAAAAATCGTGCAAAAACTTAATTACCTAAGATTTTTTCGTTCTTTGTACAGAAACAAAAGCGTTCGAGTGTTTCATTGCATAAAACATTCGATTTACTTTTCCTGGTTGTTTTTTAATAGCCTTCGCATTTTTTCTGTGCCATAAATTATGTATGGCAAACAAAAAACAATTGGTATTTTTCATTTGTGAATCATTCATTACACAATGCAGCACAAGAACAATAAGTGAGCGAATTAGATAGAAAAGAAGCTCTATGGTTTTTCAAATAATAACTTAAACAAATTAACATAACTTTTTGAATTTTTTTTACTGCCAATCAGTTTTTTGAAGATACAAGTGATAAATTTGATTTTTGGGTCCAATGTTCTTTATGTCAGAACTCGACGCTTATTATAATAATATTGAAATGTATAAAAATTTGAATTTGACATTCCCAAAATTTAACCACATGGTAATTTTGAGCTACCCTCGATGAAAATATCACGAAATATACCACGCATGTTGCGTTTCTACGTTATATAGGTACAATTGACGTTGTTAGCAAATAGCTTGAATGTTTATTAACATAAACTATTCCTCTAAGAGACGCGATAATCGACATTACGCCTTGAATTAGCTCATATCTCGCTAATTGACCGGTTTTATTAATTACAAGGCGCGAGAAATAATTCATATGAGAGTCTTGCGTTCAAAGGAGCTCGTAAAAAGAGCCATTACTGATACACGCGCGTTATTTGAATTCCAACAAGACAAGGGAAGTTACATAAGAATAATGGCAATAAAGTTCACTGATGATCGATTTTTCTTCATTTAACTGAAAATACCATGTAATTTTTTTTAAATAAATATTTCGCAAATTATCTTTTAGAATCCAGTATATTATATTGTTCATAGTAATTTTGATCCTTCTAGAAACCTTATATTAAAATGACAGTTTTTATAAGAATTCAAGTTCTTATAAGGTACACCTTATAAAAACCTTGTGAGAAATTGTAATTACTTATAAGAATATATTTGATGAAATTTTATAAGAAAAAAACTATATAATACTTTTTTGATCAATTCTTGATAGAAAATTTTAGTTTCTCAAGAGGTTTTTTTACGATAAAAATAACTAAAGCTAATTTCAAGTTATTGATATAATAAAAATATATTCTTTATTCTAGAGCATTATATAAATTTTTGCTTAATACTTATTGTTATATAACTTTCTCCTAAGATGTGATAAATCATTTTGTTTGAACTAGAGATGTTAATAAAAAAAAGTGAAATAGTTTTACTGGTATTTTACTACACACGAATATTGAATTCTGTGCACTAGTATAGCAAAAAGCACGATTTACGTAGAACGATTTGCATTCTAAACATTTTTCTTTTTTTTATTATTTATTCAGAAACAATTTTATCATATCATTCTGTATCATAAGTCAATTTAAAATGACAAAATCTGCAAAAATATTGTGAGCCTTAATGTTGTAAAAGTTGGAATATTCTAGTACTTGTTACTATTTATCTGTCGAAAATTACTGAATTTTTTTCTTCGTTTATTATGCGAAAAACAAAAACAAATATGTATATGTATTTGATCATTTGATCAATCAAATACACGACAAAGTTCCTTGCAAAACCCTAATAATTATTTACATTTCAACTACGGTGATTTTATGGCATGTATTCATTACGTACGACATCGATTTCCACTGATTATACAAGTAATGTAAAAATTTCATTATTCTAGTGCTTTTGAACATGAATCTCTCGAAAAGCGTTACATTTTTTCCTAGTGATCTCACCCTACTGAAAATAAAATTTGGTAAATTACTAAGGTCAAACCTTACGTCAGATCTGAGGTCAGAAAAAAATGTCAACGGGTTCAACGTCATACGCGAGGTAAGATTTTACTTCAGATTTTTGGCCAATGACTGAGGTCAGATCTGACGTCAGATTAAATTTCATTTTCAGTAGGGCAGTCTATGTGACTATACGTTTTTCTTTGAATACTGCGTGTTTATATCCTTTATGTCTTGTTCATAGGAGGATATATGCGTCGTGTATATATTTGAAAAGTGTTGTTCGTAGATAATCATTCAAAGGCATCGCTAATTTTATCGAACCACATCTAGCATATCGTAACGATTAATTATCCCTGATAACTTTCGCCCTTGTACAGTAAACGGAAGAATGCCCATGGTGTCAGCGACCCAGGCACGTGTCCCCGAGTCCGCCTTGGGATAAAAATCTTTTTCCATTCTTCGAACCCTGCGAGAGGTCGTTGGTATAAACATTCACGAATACACACTTGTTTTTCAAAACGCATCCTCGCGTTTATCATGCCTTTATTCAATGTACCCGTCTCGAGTCAAACAATTTTTTCCCTCCCCTTGATGAATATTCAAGAAGCAAAGAAGATAACGTGCGTTTTTGCCGCCCTGTACAGTAGAAACTGAATGATTTAGTGGATTTGCAATGACGTATGAGATTTTTATTGAATCCCTAATCATATCGCCAATTTTTTTATAACAGTTTTTATAGACATTTTATGCGATTTTTATCAATTGTATTGATAGATCTTCATACTACTACAAAAAATCCAATCGTTCACCATTTTCTTATCATTCAATTGTATAAATTAAATATTATCATTTAAACATTTCCAACGTTACAATTTGTATTTGAAATTGTAATTTATTTTTGTACAAAAGCTTCGAGCAATGAAAAGCACTTCTCATGGAATTGTTTTAAAAGTGTATGTTTTTTTTCATTAAAATGTAGTATTATGAGCATATATGATGTTCTAATTCAAATCTATGTCGTAGCCCAAGTCAGTGCTTGAAGTTTTTTACGATAGGATTTCATCGAAACATTTAAAAATTGAAACACTTATTTCTAAAACTTTTACCTGTCAAAATACTTCAGTTCCTTGTAAGATTTTCATTAGGTCACCTTATAATAAATCGAAATTGATTGTGAAAGGTTTTTCATAGGAATTTACAATAATCAAAATAGAGAATATTTGTTTATGATTCCCTCACAAAAAAAACACATGTTATTGCACATTGAAAGTTTATTAAAAAAATCTGAGTCTGAAATGGAAAATTCATTTCGTAAATACCTAGAAAAATTCGATATACGAACGTTCAGGAGTCGAAGCATAATAAAGTTAACAGATTTTGAACATGGCAATGTGAAACAATTATTTTCGGAGATTGAGAAGATTATAATATATATTAAAGTCGAAAAGTTTATGAATATAAGGAATGAAAAGTAATCAAATAAGGACCTCAATATTGAAGATATTTAAAGGGTAGTGGTTTTGTCTGGAATGCAATTCAAAAACTCTAGTAATTAGAGTTTTTGAATAAGTTCGTTATTAAACAAAGAATATACATTTATCAAGTTTAATTTTTTTCAATAATCTTATACAATATCTTGTAATATCGAATTTAGAAAAATTGCATTTACAAGCTGTGCAAATGTGTATTTCCTGCTGAAAATGCCCAATCGGTTTAACAATTTGCTTTCCGGATATATTTTGCCTATTGGGAAATTTTATGAAAAAATTAACGCACACGCACAAGTTGTTTCCCAAATGAAAATCTGATTACTTTATTTCCATACATGTAATATACTAATTGTGTTTAATGACATATGTTTTTTTTGCAGATTGTCCAATAATAGATAAAACCTACTTGTTTCCCAAGTTAATTTATAATTGATATTTCAATTTGGCAACCCAACTGGAAAAACGACCATTTTTTCAGGTAGTTTTCTAATTAGAAAACCAATTTGGTTGAATTTTTTTTCGTAGTGTTCGAATAATAATTCATTTAAATTTTATTTCAATTGAATGAGCATATTTTTTTGTGTTTGCAAAGTTTTGAACCATCATAATTATTCCACTCTAGAGTTTGCATAAGAAACTCACGACGGCAGCATTGTTATTTAATTTTTTAATACTATCTTTGGAGAAAGTGTGCGATTAGGATTTGGAAAAAATTACAAATATTTTGAAAATCGGGGAAATAGATGAAAACGAGCTTTTAGTTAATACTTCGATTTTGTAGAATGTGTTGATAATCGGATCGTTGTTACTCCGTTAGTAAAAATTGTAGTTATATTATATTATAGTATGTTAATAATATGATTCTAATGTTATGTTAATATAATGATAAAATCGGTTCAAATGATGAATATTTGAAGATGCTGGACCAGTAGAATGATATTTATTTATTTATTTTTTTATCATTCATTCCATAATCTGTTCAGTCATATGTATTCATCTATACATTCTATTAATTTTTTTATTTCTTTATTTTTAATTTGTTATTTTACTAGCTGTCCCAGCGGGATTTGCTCCGCGGTTACCACGTTGTTACACGTGGTTTGGTCAGGAAAAGTTAATTATTGTTTAATTGAAAAACGAAAATTACCAAAAAATTTTTTGAAAATTAAGGTTAAAAATCTTCTTCATCTTTTATTTTTTTTGGTTCGATAATAATGAATTTTTGCGAAGAGATATTATACTAATATAATAGATTATACTGTTCCAAAAGAAGTTATAAGTATTTCAAAAAAATAGTTTCCAATGATTATTTTGTACGATCAAAGTAAAGAGGAAAATTCATAAAAGTTTATTTGATAAACAGGATAAGGAGATAATCATGAGGGTTATCATAATAATTTTACTATGACTTTTAATTTTTTGTGAAAATGTATGGTTTTGTGATTCATGGAATTTTGTGATGATTTGCCACTGTGACATATTGTGACTTGTGTAATAAATGGTTGCATTTTCTGTTATTTCTTATGAAGGGTGCCCCAAAGCAAGCGGATAATTAGAAAACCATGGATGCCTTACGAAATTCTAAGACGCTTTTTCTTTTACAATTTTTCAAAATTCGCAAAATTCAAAGAGTTATTAATAATTTACTTTTGTCTAATTACTATTCAGCAGGGCGGGGTTTTTAATGGAAGATTCTTCTCCCTTCACCCCTCCTCTTTATAAGCTTACTCTAATAGAAAAGTGGGGGGTAATTGTTTGTGTTATCGAATATATAATAATGATGTCTTCTATCTTGAAAGACAATTTTTAGATAAAAAATTCTATGAATCAAAGTTTTCGTCGACTCACCTTTGTTTTAGATAGAATATTTTTTTATCCAGTAGTCACCTTTACAATGCAATATCTTCTAATTTTTTCCAAAGAGAGATAAGAAAAGCGATTAAGATACATTTTATTATACACACTTCAGTGATCTCAGTGATTCCCATTAGAGTGAGCTAAGAAAGAGAAGGAGTCTCTTTTATGAAAAGCCCCGCCTCTCCAAAAATTAGTAGACGAAATTAAATTATTAATAACTCTCCAAATGTTGCATATTAAAAAAAACGCAAAGGATAAAGTGTCTTAGAATTTGATGAGGAATTGTTGATTTTCGTATGATCCGCTTATTTTAGGACACCTTGTTTTTCATGGTTTCGTAGATTTTTGTGATTTTGTGACTTTTGACATTTTGCATAATTTTGTTTTCGTGATTTTTTTTTTTTGTAACTTTTTGCGACTTTCACAAAATTTTTTATTTTTTGACTCAAAGTGTGTGTGTGTGCGCGCGCGCGCGCGCCTGTGTGTGTGTGTGTGTGTGTGTGTGTGTGTGTGTGTGTGTGTGTGTATGTCTATAACTTTCAGACGAACATGGTTAATAACTGTGCAAAATTTAAGGACGTTTCGCGCAGTAGTTTTGAAGTTATAGGCGCACAACGTACAGACTTTCACATTTATATATGGTATATAGATTAATTTCTGTATCTATTCATATATTGATTGATTGATTGATTGATTGATTGATTGATTGATTTTTTTATTTATCTATTAGTTAATTTGTTTCATACTCTAGACCCTGGATGAAAAATCTTTCATGACTAAATCTCTTTAGACAAATTTCAGAGTCGACGGAAATGTACTCAATCAAAATTCGTAATACGATGGGGAAAAACACACAAGCAACAATAATTGCTCTGTTTGTTTCCTCTTCTTTTCCACATAAAAAATGTCAATTATTTACGAACCCGAACGTTGACAGTTCAATGAAAGTATCAACCCACAGAATCCATATTTCACAAGTCGTTCATGAATATTACATCCACGAAGTTCTCGAAGATAAGTTGCAAATTAATACTGTTGCGCAATACTCGGAAAATCAGAATTCAAATTTCAGCTACTGAATCAAAGTGCTGGAAAAACTACATTTTCGAAAGACTTTCGACATTCTAATTCAGGATTCAGAATTTAAATTAAATGAGCTTTTCTTATGCAAACATAGCTATCATTTCCATGACGCTTTCGAGCATTAATAGAAGGATTTTCCGAAATTTCCATAATTTTCTTGTATTCCTTATCCAGAACCGTTTTGTTTTTTGCGAATCGATTATTTTTCTTCGTAGACAAAACAGCGGAAAAGACGAGGTGTGAAAAAAGGAAAACCATCTCTTAGGAAAAACGCGAAAGAACTTGCGATGTCCCCGTAAATAGGCGGAGGCACTGAACTCTTCGAAGGATAATCCGTGAATGAATAAACAATAATATTGATCGAATAAATTAAATAAACTGAGATTAGCTCCGAGTGATCAATTTCCCGACTTGGACAGTAAACAATAATCTCCAAGCGCCTACTCATAGTCGATAAGCGTGGAATGTGCATATCGGGACCGTATCGCGGAATAACAAGACATTGAAGATGACGTCGATATTTGCACGCGGCCAATTATGACACGCGTCGTAACAGCGATAATCGCAAGACAGTGATTTATTTTCTGGGATTCCCTAAATCTAGGACTTTGGCATTACGCTGCAAACTTGGATTCTCTTGCACAGGTTTTTTTTTGAACCTGGAATCTCTTGCTGACTTTCATTCATTAATTCTCCCTCTTCTCTTGATTTTGCACCCCGGAAAATGTGATTCGAACGAGAGGAGAGAAGGAGCTTCTCGAAGACAAGAAAAAACGAGTTGTGTGAGCAAGAAATTTCGAGTTTCGAGTGCATTACTTGTGGCAGACCTAGGATTTCAAGAAGAGAGGAGGGTTCAAGATTTTGAGAGGGGGAGAGGTAGAAAATTTGAGCTTTTGAAGGGAATAGTAATAAATGCATTCAAATACGTGGAATTAAGGATTTTTCGCCATATTTGAATAAATATTATACGATATTGCAAATTGGGGGGAGGGGGTTGAAAAAATTGTCGGGAGTTGTTTTTTAAAAGGATATATTTTCTTAATATTTTAAATCTTTGATATCTGGTTGCGTGAGTACGAAATTTCAAATCTTGAATTTGGGTATCTTAAAGGTACACAACTGTTAGAGTTCAAAGTCGCACATTATTCATATACGTTTTTGGTATAATAAAATTTGATTTTCGTTATGAATACCGATATGATTGAAAATTATTTTTTTATAAAATACTCAAGAGTTTTTCTATTCTCGCATAATTCTTAAAATTCGTAGGATTTCCTATTATTTTTATGAATTTCTATGTAGTCTCCTAGAACTAATGCTCGAACAATTTAAGATTTGAAAATTTTTGTTATTCTTACTATAACAGATTCTTGAAGAAGGTTTCTATTTGATTTCCAAATATATCGTAGATTTTGTATATTTGAATGCTGTATGTTATTTATGAAATTTTGTGGTATATTCTTGCAATCAATGTATTTCTAGTATTTATATGAAACGCTCTATGGATTTCTAAAATTCAATGACATATTTTTGGAAATTTCAACATTTTCGAGTAATTCAATTGGTTTTTCAGTATATAGTATTTTTATATAGAATAATAGTAATTTTCTCATTTTTTAAAAAATTTTCTAATAAATAAGCCAAGTTGAAGGATTTCCTGGTATTTTTCTTGATGCCTATACGGATTTTTAGAAATAAATATATGCTCTAGGATTTTTATTTCATAATTTTACGACACAGTAATTGATATTTAGATTGTTTTAGAATAAAAATAAAATTAAGGAGTTTCTTGCATTTTCAAGTATCGCTAAAATTGTTAATCCTTGTTAAGTATTTTTATAGATTTCTAGTATTTCGTAGATTTTTGTGTAGTTTTTGAATTGAATGCTCTAAAGTTCAATTTTTCAATGATTTATAGTAATTTGCGAAAATTTCTATGTTTTCAATAGATTTATAGTATTTTTCTCGGTTACTTTATAAGTTTTTCAAAATTAAATCCGCTATATATCCAAGTTTATATAGAATTTCAATATTTGTTGAGATTTGCTGCTTGGATTCACTACAGCATGTCTGTGTAGAAATTTTTGTAAAAATTAAAAACCGTCAATACTAAATTTTTCAAAAAACTGTACATATTATGTACATTCATAGATTCTAATCACCTTTTATATTTTTTCCAGTGTTTCTATGATTCAAAAGATTGTCTTGTATTTGAATAGATTTCTATATAGATTTTGCTAGCTTTTGAAGCTCTAGAATCAAAAGTTTGTAATATTTTTAGTATTTTCGTAGATTCTAATGTTTCTTCATTTTGTTCACTAATTTAAAATTATTTTCTAGATCTCTTTTTTCTATGTTATTCTACTCAAAAATTTCTTTAAAAAAATTTTCCTGAGGCTTGGTTTATTGTTACAGTTTGTTTAAGTTAGTGAAATGAAGAATTTTGAATTCCACCCTGCTTTGCAAACTTTTATGAAACTATTTGTTAAGACCTGCAGATTTTAGTAAATACATTTTAGATGATTCGCATTTCAGTGTATTATTCTTTGTGATCATTGTCATTTATTGTTTTTCCTTAATTTAGTTATTATTGTTCGTATATACGTATTATTTTATGTTGATTGTATTATTATAATAAGTTATATTTTATTGTTACTCTTTTTTTAATTTTCTATGTAACAATAATTTATTTCACTTTAAGTTCAGCAGGGATTAAAACCTTGAGTACCCCCCCCCCCCAACCTCCTGTCTAAGCTCCTGTTTAAAATATGTAATCGTATATGTATGTACAAAGTAACTTCGACTTTTTCCAATTTATCTATACGAATAAAAATACTCACGCTTAATGTCGTGATTAGCTCACTATAAGATTATCTCATTGTTTTAGAGTTTATTGGCAATAATGTATTCTATCTAAATTCAAAAAAACTTTTTGAAAATTTCTTGACTTTTTGGAATTGATTTATCATGCCCATGACCATGTCCAAGAATCAATATTAGCCTCAATATTATATTCGAAAATTTTATGATGATATTTGCAGGAATTATTTGCGCTGAAGGTGACCTTTGGAAAGACCAAAGAAAGTTTGTTTACCGATGTTTAAAAAACTTTGGCATGATAAATTCCTCATGTCCGAAAAGGGATGAACTAGAAACACGAATTATGAGAGCCGTTGACGAGTGCGTGACGGTAAGATATGAAAATATTTTCTTGTAGCAAGAATGTAATTTCTTTTATACACCTAAGAAAATAAACTGCCCTTTATTTCCCCTCAGTGTATAAAAAACGGTAATAAATTCCTACTCGGAAATAAAAATATTGTGCCCGCGGAACGTAATGTACTATTATTTACAAGTTTGATAGTTACGATCATTTTTTTATCAAGATGCCAATACTTGGAGACATAGAAATCGAATAGATTTTGAACTTCTTAAAAATTTTAGTGTTCCGTAATTTCATATCACTTTCAGAGTTTTTCAATTTATCTTTGAATAATTGGGAATAGTTTTTCACGCATACTTTGAAAAAATATAATTGTGAATACAATCTACAACTTTTAAGAATATTTTCTTGAAGTCTAGATATTTTTGAATCGTACAGAATTTTTGATAATTTTTAAAATTTTTGATGTATTTGAACTTGTGAAATTTTGGGAACTTTTAACATAATTATAACTTTCTAAAACTTTCTTCATTTTCTGAAAATTTGTTTAATCCAATAAAATTTCTCAAAATTATTAGTATTTTTTGAGTTTTACGTATTTTTAGCGGAAAATTCAAAAAGTTTCCGCATATTTCGAACAGATATATGATACTCAACGCATTTTTGAAAATTTATAAACATGTTCTGTTATTTTGCAATTTATTCGAGTTTCAATATCGACTGTCCCTGAAATTTTTAATGACTTTAAAGTTTCAAGAATTTTTTCGATTTCAAACATAATACAAACTTTCCGAAACCATCTACATTTTTAAAAAATTGTTCAACTGTTAAATATTTTACATATTTCTTTCAGTTTATCGAATTTTTATTAGAAACGACATACCATTATTATACATATTTCGCATAACATGATAATGATTATAATCTACAATATTTTAAAAATTTTCCGTAATTCTACAAATTTGTTAAATATCATTAAGTAATCGACAATCTGCAGAACCATCAATGTAATAAAATTGTTTAAACATTTCAAACATAATATAAACTCCTCAAAATTCGCAAAATATAATATAAATCCTCAAGCTTATTAAGATTTTTCCTAGTTTTTTCGCACTTTACAAGTTTCTCGGTTCTGACAAAGAAATATACAAAAATTATTATGCATTTTAAAAAACAAATGTAATTACAACCCCCCCCCCCTATTATAAAATCATTATTAAAAACATACAAATCTTGTCTAAAACCAAATTTAAGCCTTTTTTTGGAGTAACGACATACTTACATTAACAAAAGTCGGAAACAGGATTTTGTTATTGATGCTTGTTATGAAAATCATAATGCAAATGTTCCAAAAAAGTGCTTCTAGCAAATTAATTCATTCGTTGAAAACATTCTTGGAACTATATGTAATGGTTTGTAAAAAATATTTTTTCCTTATTCTTCTTATGTCAATTTGGAACGCGTATCCATTTTTAGAAAATACGTCACCGTTCCTCCCAAAAGGGCTTCGACCCCACCGATACGCTTCTCCACGCTGTTGGATCATTGATGAATGATCTTGTTTTTGGGAAAATTTTCGAGGAAGATGATTCAGTATGGAAATGGCTGCGTCATTTACAAGAAGAAGGCGTCAAGCATATAGGAGTTTCCGGTCCATTGAATTTTTTATCTTTTCTGAGGTTGGGCTTATAATTGATAATTAGAACATAATCATTTGTACAAAAATTAATTGTGACAAAAATTGGGATAAAATTCTGATTTCTTCATCCATTACTTATGTGAATTGTGTAATTGACAGTAGGAACATGGAATTTTTTACCTTTGATCTGCATATTCATTTCTTCTTGGAAAGATTGATTCTTCTGTGTTATCTGTAACATGGAATTATCTATGGCTAAAGGAAACTACAATCTAAAAATTCACAGTCTTAATTACGAATCATTCTTGAAATTCCTTTTAGTCATTTTTTAAACTAAACACAAAATTATCGAACTATTTTACGAAGTTTCTAATTTTTTTTCAATCCTGGCAGCTACATCAAAATACACTTCCCCAAGTTCAAATGTATATAATATTTCACGTATAGGCTCTTCAAACTTTGTGTAATCAAATAATCAGTAATTAAATACAATATTATATGATTATAACATGAGTGAAGTGAATTGGAAAAAAATCATCCACTATATATTTTCCAGAGTTGTTGATTTTTTTCAGATTTTTACCGAAATACAGTAATGTAATGAAACTCATAATCGAAGGACAGATGAAAACTCATGAAACCTATGAAAAATGGATCCAAGAACATGACGAAGAATCGGGTAACAACGACAATTTCCTTGCTGCCTTTAAAGAAAAAATGGATTCTAGGGATCTTCAAAAAGAAAATCGTTTTTTCACAAGACCGCAGGTGTATTATTTGCTGGCCGACGTTTTCGGGGCGGGAACCGACACCAGTTTGGCCGCGATACGTTGGTTTCTATTGTTCATGGCAGCGTATCCCGAAGAACAGGTGAGTTTTTTGTGGTATGAATATGGGGTCTTTGAACACAGGTTGGTGAAACGCGAGTTTTTTAAGGAGGAATTAATTAAGACTCAATCAACAGGAGGGGGGGGGGGCGGGGGAGGGAAAACGGCCTGAATCGTATTTCTCTGAAATATGATCATATTTTCTCATTTTATAAATAAAAGTTTAAGAACTTAAATAGTACTTTAAATTATTAGAGATTTTGGCAAGATAAACAAAATTTTCCAGATTATTCGTTAGATTTCTAATAGTTAGTATAAGGTTTAAAATTTTGGTAAAAAAAAAAAAACGTTAAATATTTTGTAACCCTAGTATATGTTTCCGAAAAACTTCTTGTAAATTTGTAGAATTTTAAAACATGTTCCTAAAATTTGTAAACTATGTTGAATAATTATTTTTGTTCTAAATATGCATGATGATATTTTTTTATTCTCTTATAAAAATCTGAAAAACTTGCAAAGTGTGAAAAACTACGGAAAATTCACAGAAGTTAGACAAAATTTAATAAATATTGCAAAAGTTTTCAAATATTTGTATTTACATAAAAGAAGTCAAACATTTTGTGAAATGAAAAAAAGATTGAGAATTTGAAAGATTATCAGTTATTATACATGTAAAGTTTGAAAAATTTGTACAATTACAACAAATTTCAACTATCTCCGTAAATTCTGTTTGTTATAACATTTATTTGAAATATGCATGAAGGGGTTTTTTTTTTAATGTTCAAATAAATGTAGAACACTAGTAAAGAATAAAAAAGTAACCGAAAAGCCTCAGTATCTTGGACAAATTTTTTTAAAACTTGGAAAATTCTGTGTAGTTTGTTTAGTGTCTCACATTTTTAAAATTTTAATAAATATAAAAACATAAATAGATTCAAAGGTCTTGAATAAACCAAGAAAATACGTTAAATTTGAAATATCTCCAAAAATATTCGTGAATTCCGTAGATTGTGTTAATTACCCTACTTCTGTGAAATATAGGTGCATCTTATTTTCTCATTTTTTGTTTAAAGTTTTAGAAATCTGAAATGCATGAAAAAATTGCATTTTTTCGTAAGTTAGAAAAAATTGTGTGCAAATATAAATTGCTTGTACTATAATCCAAATTCCAAAAATTCGTAAAAATCAGTAAAACATTTCAAAATTCGAAGATTGTCAATAATTTTAGAAAATTCAAGAACTTTGTTCAACTCCAAAGAATTTACATGAGCTCTTTATGTTCTGTTCGTAATAACATTTTTTTCAAAATTTGCGTCGTTATTTTCGTTTTATTTTTCATTAAAAATTTGAAAAGTATTAAAAAGTAACAGAAAATCAAAGTGAGTTAGATGAAATTGTCTAAAACTTGAAAGGTGTTCAAATTTTCAAATATATTCAAAATTTTGAAAATTTTTTAAATAAAAGAAACATTGCGAGAGTCAATGATCTTCGATAATTTAAAAAAATTTGCATATATTTTTTTAATTGCAATTAAAACGGTGTTTCTTTGAATCATGCATGATAATTTTTTTATATCTTAAAAAATTTAAGAAAATTTAATGTGTGGAACATTATAAATAGTTTGTCTTCTGTTTCAAATCTTTGAAATTCTGATAAATTATGAAACATTGACATGTTTGGAGTTTGGTAAGAAATGTGAAAAATGTACAAACTTTGTGTGATTTTCGAAGATGTTCATGAACATTGATGATATTGTTTGTTATAATTTTTTATCGACACATGTATGATGTTTTTTCAATTGTTATTATAAAATCTGAATTACTGAGAGAATGTTAATAAGGACGGAAATTCTTAATAAGATTGAAGACTTGTTTTCAAATTTTTATATTTTTGAATAGTTCAATAATACTCGAAATTTCGGAAATCGTGAAAAATTGATAACTTCACAAATTCCAAAGGTTGTCTAAAATGTAAAATAACACGAAAATTTCGTTGAATTTTAGGAAATGTTCTGGAACTTCTTATATTGTATTTATTGTCATGTTCATTAGAAATTCTCATATTGTTTCAGAAATGTAAACCTATGAAAAATCACAAATAATATCAGTTACTTGAAAAATATTTCAATCAAGTTTGGAAAGTTTTTAATGGTTGTCTAGTATTATGTTTCGAGTAAAAAAATGTGGAAAATCGAATTAACATTGAAAATTAAAAATTCGTAAATGAGAAATTCCGAAAACTTATCAAATTCTAGAATGTGCTCATGAATGTTGAAGATAAGGGAAAATCTGAAAAAAATATCGTTAAGTTAAATGAACTGTAGAATATTGATAAAAAAGAATAAATTAATAAGTTGTTCATTGTACAAAGACCATTGACAATATAAAAACTTCAATTCAAATCTGTTATTTTAGAAAATGTTGATAGTTTTCGTAAATTATGAACAATTTCCACGATTTGATTAAACAAAAATTTGTGAACCAATGAATTTTCGCGTAAATATTTTTGAATATTTTATTGGTGCAGGCATTTGTATGTCAGGTTTTTGTGAAATAAATGATTATCGAAGTTGATGATTAGAAATTTCCACAATCCTGTTCAAGATGAAAAATAAATTTTGTTTTAACGAATGCCACTTATTCATTTTTGCTTTTGAAACATGAGGTCATTCTTTCCATTCTACCTCTTCTTCTGGCGATGTATTAATTTTTTTTTCCTGTATAAAAATTACTTTTAGAAAATAATTTACGAAGAAATGCGCACGGTATTGGGCGCCTCAGGGCCAACATTAGAAGACAAACCGTCTTTGCCAAAATTAGAAGCTGCAATGTGCGAAGTGCATCGTTTGAGGACTGTCGTCCCTGTTGGAATCCCGCATGGGACAATGCAGGTTCAATTTTTTTTTCTCATTTTTAGGGTTCAGTAAAGAGGAAAAAATCGGTCTTTAGAGCACTGTTCACACCCGAGTCCTTGTTAGAAAGTATGTTTTGCATAAAATTGCAATTTCGTAATCTCCTTGTCAAATATAAAAAAATTTTTCTCTAGGCATTTATTTTCAATTAAATACAAATCTTACAAAACTAGCAGAATGATGGTCATGTTCAGATATGAAAGAACTATAACACTTGCGAAAAAAATTCTGTAAATAAATATTGATCGATTTTTTGATTTTCTTGTCTTGTATATCATTTTTTTTCCTCTTTCGAAGGAACTATTGAAAATTAATCAATCGAAACTTGGAAAAATCTAATTATAAAAAAGATCTTTCAAAATTCTTTAACCATTTTCATAAATTTCAATTCGAAAAAATCATATATTTTGCATGCAAAAACACATTATAGAAGTTCAAACAAAATTCAAGAGTCAAATTTTGTTCATTCTTGTAATTAATTAATTTGCATCTTATTATATCCAAATACACACTTATATGTCACAGTGTAATGAAAAAATGAATATTTCTGTTTTGTTAAAAATCACAGAAAACGAAAATTTTGGACTACGACATACCTAAAGGAACGATGGTTATACCAGTATTGTGGGCCATCCACACTGACCCAAATTATTGGGATGAGCCCTTCAAATTTAAACCTGAGAGATTTTTGAACGAAAACGGGAACGTCGTTATGCCTGAAGCGTTTTTGCCTTTTCAGATTGGTAAATAATAAAGTAATCGTAGAAGCAATCACAACCTAGAACGAAAAAAAAGACTTCACATCGAAATTGATTAGGTATAATTTCTATTTACGTTGAAATAGATTATCTACAGTATGGATTACAGACTAAAGGTCCTTTTCCTCGTTCCAGGTCACACATATGATTTTTGTACTCGTATTAACCATGGCTTTCACATATCCACTGATTATGGCAGTAGTTTTTCAATAATAATATATAATTATTGAGAATTAAATATTTAATAAATATAATAAATTAATCTAACACTTTCTAAAATAAGTATTGGCTCATGATTAACATGATGTAAAATCAACGAATGAATTTTTTTCAGACATTTACTACCAAAATCTAACTTTACGTTAATGAAAATAAAAAAATTTCCAATCCAGTACTGTTTTATTACTGTGAAACGAATTTTCAATGTAATTTGTAATTTATTCAGAAGATTTGTTATTTAGATATAAATTGTTCAAGGAACTATTTATCAGTGTCAAATTTAATTAAAAAATTTTCTAATACAAATCCACGTGATTTTCATAGCAAAAAATTTTTTTGCTAAAGTTGCAATTTATTCATTATAAGGTCAGTCAGAAACAATATGAATTCAGTAACTTTCTTCTAAAAAAGCCTTGATGACTTGAAAATTTTTAACCCTATAGTTTTCGAACTGGTGTTTTTCGTTCATGTCATTATAATTTTTATATATTGTTTGAAAAGAAATTTTTTACAGGGAAACGCATGTGCATCGGCAAAGAATTATCATCGATGATGAATTATCTCTTCTGTGCTCAGATTCTTCACGAATTTCATGTTTCACTGCCAGAAGATGAACCAGCGGATTTACAAGGCGTATGTGGTATCACAATGGTACCGAAAGTGCATCGTATTGTATTTTCTAATCGTCAGAAATGACATAATCTGTTTTACGCAAATCATGTATAACTTGCTGAATAAAAAAAATTTCTTTTTATTTATTCATTATCATTCTCCCATCAATACATCAATTTCGAAACATCTGATGTGATTAGTATGAAAAACAACAGGAAATTTTTATAGTTGAACAAAAAGTCTTCAATTGTTGCAGATTACAGTACGAAAGTTGTTTGTTTCTAAAAATTGTATCAAAATCTCAAAATTGAAATAAAAAGTCTTTGAAATTTTAGTGTGTGTTTTTTTAAGTATATATTCAGACTTTTCTTCAAATAATCAGTAAACGTACCTAAAATTTATAGATCTTGAAATATATAGCAGGATCTTTTAAATATACAGACTTTTTAGGAAAATCATACGTAATATGATGAACACACAATAATATCCAAAAAAAAAAAAGTAAAGGAATTTTCCCAGTTTCTTATGAATGCTATGAAATTCTATAAAAATTTATATCACTCCAGGCATCAAGAAACTTCAATTTCTCCAGCAGAGAATTCTAGAAATATTTACATATAAAAATCCATAAAAATGCGAGAAAATTTTTTTAATTGTAAAAGTCTGTGAAAAACAAAAATATTTAAAGCACTCCAAATTTACAACTAAACCGTTTTCTGCAAAATCAGTTAAAATACTTTAAATATTTAAAACATTTAACTCTAGGAAATCTCTTTGCGTCGATAATCAAAGAGATATTTTTTTAAAAACTTAGAAACTTCACAAAATTTTGTACATAATGAGGAATACAAAAATAAAATTTATGAAAATACTAGTAAACATATGAAACATTGAAAATCTATATGAATTTATTAACTAGAGCATCGAACTATAGAAATTTATACAGTAAAATGTATAAAACTACTGAAGGATTATGAAAATCGCAAAAGAACTAGAGAAATACGAAAAACACTAAAAGAAACTAAAATCTCCTCAGATACTGTTTTTTACAAAATTCTTTAAAACTCGAAAATTTTTATGAAGTTCGAATTTTAGAGCTTGACACTTTTGAGTTTATATTATAATTTCTTGAAAATTCTAAAAATATATAAAAATTCTGGAAAATCATGCAATATTTTATACGTGTATACTGAAAAAAACGAATGTCTTCAAAAATACTGAACAATACTTGAAATCGTAGAAAAACTGGGAAGGTATCAAAAAACTAGAAGATATTAAAATCTATGTGGATTCTATTTTCTAAAAAATCCTCTCGAATTCGAAAAATTGAAGAAAAATCCGATTTTTAGAGCACATAATTTTTGAAATCTATAACAAACTGAATATGTGTATATAAAAACTGTTGAAAATCCTGTTGCAACATTTTATTTACACCTTAAAATACAAATATTGTCAAAAATATTAAAAATAAGGTAGATAAGCTTCTCTCGAAAATTTATGAAATTTTCAAATTTTACCTTGTGGCTAGCATTGAATGAAATGTATATTCAAAAATTTTTAGAACTTGAGAATAGTTTAAAAATTCGAACAATCCAACTGATTTTTTTATTCAGGGTGAAAAAGTACAGATTCACATAAAATATTCAATGTTTTTCCTCGCAAAAAAAAAAAAATTCATTGAGGGATCCCTAAGACATAGCAAGTCACAAAAATGGAATTTTTTGTTAAATAAACAATTAAAAAAAATTAAAAATCTTTTATATTTTTTCGTCCCAAATTAGTTAGTTATATCTGAAATAAAAAAAAAAATACCACCAGTACGTTGATATTGTTTTTTCGATGTTTTATTATTGCTATTCAATTTATCCAAAAAAAAAACGAATTACTTTTTTTCACCTGAGTAATGGTAACGTAACGCGTAACTCTTTTCTGTGAAACTTTCCGAACCCTTGAAAAATCACGAAACTGAAAATAATAGAAGTAAGTTGTTTTATAGTGAAGATAGGTACAAAAAGCCATAACTAAAATTTTCGTTAAAATTATTCACAAATAGATCTAAGTTCATGAAGAAACGAATTTTATTAAAAGAATAATTATAAAATAAAAATGTTTCTTTGAAGATAATTTTTCATAATGAATTTTTATATTATAGGGATTAAAAGATTCAACAAAAAAATAATGAAATTCCTATAATATATCTCAAAACATACATAGAATATATTGACGAACTCAAGAATCGTGAATTTTTGCCTCTAAAAAACAAGGCCATCATGTAAAAGAAAAATAACTATGTTCTTTTTCATTAAAAAACGTTTATTCCTCACGACAGTAAATTAAATTAATTCAAAACACAGGAATCACAATCGGCGAAATGAGCAGTAATGGCTGCCGACATTTGACTACCAAACACAATCAATCGCGCGTACGTTGAATCATCACAGACTAGAGAACGTTCGTTCAATGCGCCCTAAACGGGCTAACGCGAGATTTCACACATGATCGCAACATTCTCGAAGGAACAAAGGTAAACACACACGAGACACACTGGCCAAAATAGCCGTCATTAGACGTCGAACTTACATACTGTCTTATAGTCGTAATAAATGATGTTTCAAAATCGTTCGGAAAATCCGTAATCGACCTAAACCCTCGTAAACAAACATACAAATTCATTAAAAAACAAAAAAAATAAACCTCGAATTCTCACGATTCGAATTCAATCGACTTTTTCAACCGAAATAACGTTGCGAAAACAATGATGTCGTTCCAACAAACTCGTCGACCCGATTGTATGTCATTGATCGAGGCCGCTTTGTAATTTACATTCACTTACACACGTATCCGTGCAAAAAGTAATACTCACGAATAAATTACCGCGTATAAACAATACCATGAAAAAGTCCACTTGCAATTGGAACCGTCCCAATGCGAAAGTCAGTGGCGGCGTCGTTAGAAACCACCTTGGGTTCGGGGGGGGGGGGGAGGGGGTCAAAATCTTGACAAGTTATACAGGAACTTTACCAAAAAACCGCAGCGCCCTGAGGCGCCTTTTTGTACTTCATTCCGCTAGCGAGAACCTGATTCGCTCTGCAAATCTAGGCCCGAGCGGAGCTCCTCCCCGCGTTGGTGATTGGGGCCGGAAAAGTAGTAGGAACGAGAACCGTGCTACGGGGAGACCGGTGCAACCTCGGACAAAAGAACCCTGACCTTGGGGTTTTCACTCTGCGTTCTCTTTAATGGCTGCCGTGATTCCTCACGATCTCTTCCTTGACTTCCAACTCCCTTTCGGCCAGGCAGACCTGGAAAGGGTCAGGCGTGACGGTGACACCGGCGTTGCCCCGTAAACTTGGCAGGGGCGCTCCGCTAGGTAGTTTCAGGTCGAACTTGTGCAGCAGGCTGCTGAAGAACAGGAAAATCTCCATCCTCGCCAGGGGCTCCCCGAGGCACATTCGCCTGCCGATCCCGAAGGGCATAAAGTACTTGGGCTTCTGGACCTTGCCTTCCGGCAAGAGGAACCTCGTCGGCAGGAACTCTTCCGGCTGGTACCACAGCTTTGGGTCCATGTGGACTGCGTGCAGCAGTGGTACCACTTGGGTACCGGATGGTATCAGGTAGCCGTTCACCCTCACGTCTCTGGAAAGCGAATAAACTTGCATTAAAACAAGAACAGTGGTCATAATTGTAGCATTTTCAATATTATCACTCGAGTATTCAGCATTTCAAGACTCTGACACACTTCTGAAATACTTGGAAAAACTTTAGAGATTTTCAGTGAACGACTCTTCACTGTTTCAGATTTAGAGAGTACCCGAGTGTCGTCGACCTCGAAAGTCACTTTCACTTTTGCACATCGAATACCGTTACGTCGGTGCAACTTTTAGTAATTTTTGCGAATGAGGAAAAAAAGTGGGGGTCCTTACTTGGTTGTCGCGTGTGTGGTGCCGAGGGGCACGATGCTGGAGCGCCTCAACACCTCCAGGATTGTGGCTTCGGTGACGGGCAAATTCGGAAGATCGTCCAAACTTGGAAGTCTTCTACGTCCGACCACGCGATCGAGCTCTTCCCGTACGGCTTGAGCGGCTTCCGGATAATGCAGCATCAGGACAATGGCCCATTCGAGGGTCGTTTTCACGGTTTCCATTCCGGCGGAGTAAAGGTCGGCCATGATTTGTTGCATTTGACGATCTGGAAAATGGGAAACATTTCAATGTTGTAAGGAGAATTTTCAGATTTCTTTACGTCCAGAAAAATAAAAGAGAAATTATGTAACAAAGTATTGTGATGATATTGATTCAATATAGGTCGTCAGAGTTATCGTCAATGATGGCAATCCTACCATGGTTTTTTCCTTGGAAAAGCATGTGCCCTCGACCTTCTTTGTTGGCTTCCTTGATCTCCACGAGATAACTGTCAACAAGGTCGCGAATTTTTTCAGGATTGAAAGTGCTGCGGTGGTACTCCACGTTATCCTGGAAAAAGTTGGCCATTTCGTCGCGATTCGCGACTATCTTGTTGCGAATTTTCATGAGACATGGCAGGTAGCGCATAATGGGGATGAAATTTACAGCGACCATGCTGCCAAAAAGGCGGAATCCCTCTTCAATAAGGTCCATGAATCTTTTGAAGGTCGCATCTCCCACTTTGAAGCGTACTCCCATGATGATGGAACAAATGACGTTGCTGACGGAACGTCCAAGTGACGGGGAAATGTTCGTCGGAGGCCCGCAGGTCAAGGAAAGACCCTTGATAAAGGCATGAACTTCGACCTGAGAAAAATAGAAAACCCCAATAAATCCAAACACTTTTCATTGATTCAAAAAAAATCCAGCCTCAAGATGACTCACCATAATCCGACTTTCCATGCACTTCTTCTCGATGCACCTTTTGGAAGTCATTCCGAAATTCTGCAACTTCTTAAACAAAAACTTGCGCTGGTCCTTCCACATATTGCCGTCAGTGTTGATGACACCTGCAACAAAATGCAGAGAAACGCTGGTTGAAGAAGAGCCGGATCGTAATAGCCGACAAGCGTGTGGTTACAACATCGCGAAACACAAGTTAGCATTGACCGAGAAGTGATCGCGCTAGTGTCTGCTCGTGTAACGTTTAGCCGGCGGCGAGCGACATGGTTGCTGCATGTTTTTTCGCCGGATAAGATAAGGTGTCGCGAAAGAGAGAGTGTAGGCGCTCTTGTTGTGACGGGGAAAGACGATGAATTTCTTACCGTAGCCCTCGAGGATGTTAGTGAACTCGGTGTGGGGCCTGGCGGTGAACTCCTCGCTGCCGAAGGCCTTGCGAATGATGTTGTAGTCGCTGAGGACGACGACGAGCTGGTTGCCCAGGCGGGCGCTGAAGATGCTGCCGTATTGTTTGGCAAGTTCGCGGTATTGGAGGTGCACGTGGCCCTTGAGGAAGGGCAGGTAGCCGATGAAGGGCAGGCCCCAGGGCCCAGGCGGCAAACTGCGCACAAACTTGTACCACTGAAGGAGCCGGGCGGCGAGGACGATGCAGAGGAAGACCGCGAGAGTCGCGGAGGCCTCGTTCGGGTTGCCTAGGTCAGTCCAGGAGCGCCGGGCCCAATCCGTCACGTGCCTCAGGGCGCCCGATATCAGGTAACTGGTGCACATTTTTGCGATTATAACTTTGTACAATAAATACAACCGAGGTCCGAAAATCTGCACTTGTTTCGATTCGGGTGTTAACCGTACGTGTCGCGGGAGATTTGAGTTTGTACTAACATAACATACTTGTCCTTGCGAGTCTTATATAGTGACTCATCAGCCGTGGCCCGCAGCTGTCCCCTGGTGGGAGCGCCGGATTGGGGTTCAGGGTGGGGTGTTCGGGCCGCGTGGGGTGCGAGGGCGGGTTCCCTGGCTTCTGTCTCGTTGGCTGCCGTCCACGCGGATTTCGTTGACTCTGGCAGGTGGGGGCGCCCGGGAAACACGGTAGGCAGCCAGGGCACTTCACCTGTCGGGCCGAGCGGGCCCCCCAGATGACGGAGTCTAGCTCCAGATACGATCGGCCAACGACTCACCGGGCCCAACCAGACGCGCCGCGTACATCGGACGCGTCGTGTGCCCGGGGCACGATGGGCACACATTTTTCGCCCACGGAATTAAATGTCGAATTAATTTTGTAGTTATTTACTAAATCAGGCGCGTAGGCAGAGAGGCAATTTCATCCTGGAATCGAGATAAAATTACTCTTTTATATGAAAAAAATATAACAATCAAGAAAAATACAAATTATAAAGAATATTGCAGGTAGAATGCAATAAATAGAAGTTACCATAAAAGTACTTACTGAAATCTTGAGATGACAAATGGTTTCGTGTTAGCACTCAAAGCTAACGGTATTCAGGATTTTCAATTATACTAACAAAAAAATAACAATGTTTGTGGCTCAAGAAGTATTTTTTGTTAAGGAAATTTTAGTTATAAATGTTTGGTTAGGATAGCGTAGTTAACAAAAATTTGAAAAATGGTGCGAACTTAACGAAATTAAAAAGAACAATTGTAATTTACGAAAGTGTTGGAAACCTGGAAAAATTCGCAATGTAAAAATCTACAATAGAAATCCGAAAATATACCGGAAAATTTTTCAAATCCTACAAACTCTGAAGAAATACTGAAAATTAGAGTAGGTATTCCTTCTAAGAAATAATTTCTAAAATTATTGAAAAATGATTGACTTCAAGTTCTAAAGTATCAAATTTAAAAAAAACGTATGTAACACTCCATCTATACAAACATGTACTAGAAATATACAAAAATATTGCAATATCGTGTGAATACTATTAAAATGAAAATATAGGAAATCCATAAATTACAAAAAATCTATGTAAGTGTCATTTTCCCTATAATCTATAAAATTATTGAAAATTGACTCAAGTTCGAATTATAGAAATTTATATAGAAAATTACAAGGTATTGTAAAATATACTCAAAAATCCTTCAGGTTCCATAAATAATGAATAAAACGCAAGAAACACTGAAAATCATTCAATACTCAAAGTATGCATTAATAATTTTCTGAAAAATTTATAAAATTTTGAGCTCTAGAGCATACAATTCTAAAAACCCATATAGAAATTCATAAACATGATAGAAACTTCTTCAAATGGTTTGAGTAGCAAAAAAATATGAAGAAAATATTCGAAAATTGGAAATTTGAGTAGTAGATACTGTTCTTTAAAAATTTAAATAAAATACTCAGAATCGTTGGAATTCGCAATAGAATAGCATCAAATACTGAAAATCAATAAAAATGCCACGAAATATTGCAAAATGTTATAAAAATATATTTGATACGAAAATTTATATTTAGAAAACCACAAAAAAATTATGAAAAAAGCAGAAATTATATTTTAGAAAATCTGAACCACAATAAATTGCATGAAAATAATACAAATCCACTCCTTTTAGACGAACATGAAAAATGCACTACTCTGGAATTCAAAAGTTGTATAATTTTTAAACGCCGAAATCCGTAACATTGAAACGCAGAAGAAAATACATTTTTTTCGAAAAACATCTCCCAAAAATGTTTTCTACCGTCGCTCCTGAATTAGATCATAAGAATATTAAAGAAATAATAAGAAAATATCGAGAAATATTGGGGGATATTATGCAAATGATTGGAATATTAAGGAAAGAAGTAGAAAATATTAGTGAAATTATTAGAAAATATTAAAATTGGAGTTTGCGAGGCTGCCGCTGTTTTTTGTGACTTGCCTCTGTAGATCTGAATCAGTTCGGTGAAACTGATAAGAATTGAAGTTTCCCAGATTTTTTTTAGTGAAAATAACGTTCGCCGATAAAATTTATTGTTGTTGCTCAATTCACAATCTTTAATATTTAATGTACTAGGGGGTCCATGATTTCGTAATATTTATTCACGGTATTTCCTATTTTTTTCTGTTTGAAGTTCAATGTTCGAAAATGTATGTATTTCTTGACGCTTACAGTAAGATATGTAAAGAAATAGAAGTCGAATAACTTATAGATTTTTTAGATTCGATGAAGCGATTTTGAACAGGGAAATTGTGGTTTGTTCTGCATAAATTTATGAATTGAAGATACATAAGTGATTCGATTCTATCTATAAATGAATATATATGTGATAAGAGCTATTTTAGAATATTGGATAGGAAATTTCTGGGAAATGAATATAATGAATTAAAGTCTCTAACGTATGAAATAGCTATCAGAAGGGATTATTTTTAAAAAATAGGAAGTAGAGTTATTTCAAGAAATTTGACACTTTTCGTGTAAAAATGTAAAATAAAAGAGTAATGGCATACTTATGAAACTCATGATTGAAGTTTTCTGAAATTAAAATGTCATATGAAAAACTTTGATAGTTCCAGCCTGAAAAAATAGAATCTTATCTCTCTCAGGTAGAACCAGTGAGAAATTACTCATTTTTAATGGAAAACTTTTCTCTTTTTTTAAATAGTATTTTTTCACTAACAATAACTACATTTGTTCTTATAGTTGAAGAATTTTGCCTTTCTAAAAAGTCATATTTCAACAATTATGACTAACAAGGTTTGAGTTCTCGTAAATGATGGAAAAATTGCTAATAATTAATGAAAAAATTACTATTTGAAGAGCAAAAAATGCGCTACAAAAAATAAGTGACTATCCAGTAATTCAACCTACGAGAGTAGATTTATTAATGTCAAACTCTAAAGTAACGCTATTAAATAACTTTGATATTTCGTTGCTGGATATGTAAAATAAAAATTATTCTATTACAGGTTTTTAATTGCAGAACATTGAATTAAAAGTATTGAAAGTCTAGATTTAATAAAATCAAGTCTAAAATGTAAGAAATTTTAATTTAGATAATTTCTACTTTTTACAAATTTACAATAGATCTTGCAAAAAAAAGTATATTTAATTTTTTTTTATGTTCACGCCTAAAGTTGGAACGTGATGTGAGATATGAATGTATTATACATTTCCAAGATAACGTCAAACTTCGGATCGTTAAAAAACAATACGAGAAATTTCGATACTGAGAGATTCGGGTTTTGAACAAATAAAGTATGTACAGAATTGAAGAATAATTTTCAATTTTTATAAATAGACTCTCAAAATTCGGAAATCTTTTTTTTTTAAATTTTCATCAGCAACTGTAAAAAAAATTATACTTCGAAACTTTAAATATCAATCTACTGCAGACTGCAGTTCAGTCGAAAGATGTAAAATATAATTTTTACTATCATAGCAGACAATATATAAAATATAGTTTAAAAAACGAAAATTCATGATATCTCCGAATTCCGCTGATATAGAAGTTCATGAATAAGCAAAGTTGCCAAAATGATAACTTAATGAGAGATTAACATCAATCGTAGTTAAAATGAATGTAAATTGTACAAAGATAAGAAGTCAAATGTTAAAAAAATTATGTGACTCGGATCAACGCTCGCAAGACATTGAAATTCATTATCAACTATGATTAGGGTTCAATGAATCAATGCAAATTTCATTTGCATTGTAAGATGAGAAATGAAAAATAAGGAGATAATTTTTTGTTATATCAAAAATAAATGAAAAAAACTCTTGGGTTCAGAGTTTGTTCAAACTCTGAAAGTAGGTACTTAAAAAATTATTGTAAGCTAAACTTGTTAGTTTAATTCCCTCCTAGGTAATTATAGGAAAAAACAATTTTATTATTTTTAATGTATCTTTGACCTGCATCAACTTTCATGTTTTCTTATGCCTTGCACGATATTTTTTTCCGTTAGTCAATGAAAACTGCTAGATAATGGAACCGATTGAATGATATGAAAAACGGCTACAAATTTTTCGTCATATGTATAAAGATAGTGAAAGAACTAAAACATTTGCGGTAGAATTTATCATAATTCTGTTTTTAATACTACAGACAAAGTTACATTACAATCCAGAAAACTCGAAATATATTTTAGAGAGATAATCAAGTTTTTCATAAAATTTTACGAGATTTAAATATTTTTTTGTTTTTGTGTGTGTGAAAAACATTTCAAAAATTATTAGTTGTTTTGGGCGTTTTTTCATTTTAAACTTATACACATATTTTTTCGAAGTTTTCTGCAATTCTTTTATAGATATCACTCAGAATTTCCGACTTACGATGTGTCACAATGAGCTTTGAAGTCTTTGGTTTTTAACGAGACTATAATATCGAACATTTAAAGGTATCTCTAACAACCGATTGAACTCTACATAATTTCTTTAAGCTGCAAAAAGTTGTTAACCTTGCTAGAAATCTGGAATTGTTCAGAAAATGTTGGAAATTTTCGACATTTCGATAAAGAAGTTATCAAATATTATATTCTGAAATTTTTCTTATTCTAAATTTGCGTTTCTCTTCGACAAATATTACGAACACCTGCGAATTTTTTATCGAATTAATAATATATTTGACATTTTTGCAAGTTGATGGACAGTTCTCCAAAAATATCAAACAATTTTTGTACTTGTGAAACTTGCAGAGGCGTAGGAAAAAAAGTTTTCGGAAGAAGTTTATTGAAAAAAATTTTTTACCCAGGATTTGTAGATTTTTCATTTTCCTTGATCTTGTTTCATGAGAGCATATTTCCAATGTCGCAGAATCTTTGACCTTTCAAATTATTTATCTTTACGAGTTTGAACCAGTGAGAATTTTACTAAAATGTTCAGTGTATCAAGAATCCATTGATTTTTCAGTGCTTAATGCTAAAGAATCAGCATAAAATTATGACTTTAACGGTAAAATCAGTAGATTAGACTATTCTACTGATCGAATCAATATCGTGACCACTGATGCGATGATTCAATTGAATTCATCGTCACTGTCTTTAAAAGTCAGACCTCACTGATTTAAATAGTTTCTTAAATATTACAGATTCAATCAGTTGGATCTAACTGATACTTAGATTCATTCTGTAAGTCAATTTACTAAAAAATCTGTCATTTTCCACTGAAAATAACATATTACGTATAGATACTCCAGCAGATGATAAATACAGAGTTATGATTCGCCAAAAAAAAATTCTATGGAAAGATTTCTAAGTCACCGTTTCAGCCGAATGAGTATTCACTGATTGGAAAAGCGTAAACTCTCTGTTGCAAGTAGTTTATTTCAATTGCATTGATTCAATCTAATTTATTCTCACTACAATAATTTAATTCATTGCTTCAATATTACGGATGCATCAGTGAGATCCCACTGATTTCAGATTCATTCTGTTATTCACTTTACTAAAAATTTGTTATTTTCTAGTGAAATAACAAATAAGTTATAAACTGTCACAAAAAATGAGAACATAAAAATTGAACAAAAATATTTCTAAGTCACTAATTCAATCAAATAAATTTTCACTGATTATATAGTGTAATCTCCTCGTTTTAAGCAATGCCTTAGAATTTTACTGATTTAATCAAATTCATTTTCACTGCTTCTAACAGTTATGACGCACTTATTAAAATCTTTGCTTCAATATTACTGATTCATTAGTGGGATTCCGCCGATTTTCAAATTCATCATGTGATTCAATTTACTGAAAAATCTGTTATTTTTAATGAAATAAAAGATAACATAAACTGTCCAGGAAATGATGAATTCAGAGTTATGAGGTATCTAAAATATTCTTTGGGAAGATTCATGAGTCAGTGTTTTGATCAAAAAAATGTTCACTGATTGGAACAGTATAATCTTTCTGTCTGAAATACTGCCATTAAGTTTTACTGATTCAATCGAATTCATTCCTACAGCTTTAAACAGTTAGATGTCACTGACTGAAATAATGGCAATAATATAACGGATTCAATCAGTGAGATACCACTGATTCTCAGGTCAGATAAATTTTCACTGATCAGTACAGTTTCATTCCTCTGTTTTAAGCAGCGCCTTTGAATTTCACTGATTCAATCGAATTCATGTCATTGCCTTTAATAGTGAGTTTTCACTGATTCAAATAGTGGCTTGTATACGATGGATTCAATCATTGATATTTCACTAATTCTCAGGTTCATTCTGTATTTCAATTGACTAAAAAGTCTGTCATTTTCCAGTGGCATGATGAATTACATGTAGATTTTGTCGAGAAAATGATAAATTGAGTTACAAGGTACGAAAATTTTTTTATAAATGGTTCCAGATTCATTGTTCCAATCAAACATATTTTCACAAACTCACGTAAAATCTTATCTCTATTTAAAAACCGCGTCTTTGTATTTTACTGCTTCACTCAAAGTAATTGTCACTGCTTTTAACAGTTAGATCTAACTGACTCAAAGAGTGGCTCAAATATGACAGATTCAATAAGTGGAAACCCCCTGATTCTCAGTCAACTGATTTTTACTGTTGTAGTCAGTGTGACTGATTCAGTAGATTGATTCAAAATAAATCTCACTGATTGAAATATTCACTTCAATGTTACGGATTGAGTCAGTGAGATACTACTGATTCTCAGATTCATTCTGTAATTCAATTTACTGAAAAATCTGTCGTCTTCCAAAGAGATAACTAATTATACGTACACTGCCCAAAAAACGAATTCTGAGCCACAAAATACTAAATAAATTCTTTGTGAAGATTTCAAATGCACTGTTTTGAAATAAATTTTCACTGATTAGTACAGTGTAATCGTTCTTTTTTGAGCAGCCCCTTTGGATTTTACTGATTCAATCAGATTCATTTTCACTGCTTTAAACAGTAAGATATCACTGACCGAAAAAGTGGCTTTCATATTACGAATACAATCAGTGAGATCTCACTGGTTCTTAAATTCATTATGTAATTCAATTTACTGAAAAATCTGTCTTTTCTCACTGAAATGACAAATTACATATAGTCTGTCCAGAAAATGATGAATTCAAAAGTACAAGGTACCAAAAAGTTCTACAAGAAGGTTCCTAACTACGTAACTGTTTGAATCAAATAAATTTTCACTGATTAGTACATTGTAATCTTTCTGTTTTCCCCAGCACCTTTGAATTTCACTGATTCAATCAAATTTATTGTCACTGCCTTTAACAATGAGTCGTCAATACTGCAACCAGAGGCGTAGGCAGAAAAAATTTTCGGAAGGGGTTTTTCTGAAAAATATTTTTCCTTCGGGATTTCATAATTTTTCATCTCTGACAATATAGTTACAAGAGAGTGATTTTGGAATATTTTACATTTCGGAATTTAAAAGTTATACAACTTTTGGAATTCAGAGTTACACATTTTAAATTCTCGTAAATAATGGAATTCGATTTTCATGATTTTCAATTGGTAACTGAGGTTTTAATTTTTTTGCTAATACTTTTTATATTTATACCACTTTAAGGATTATCTGATATTGAGTAACATGGGTTTCTATAAAACTTTCTGAAGGTTGATGCTCCAAGAATGAAACTTCCAAAAAATCATACATTTGAATTGATTTTCGAGCAAATTTGAACCACACAGAGATAAAAGGTAAATCATAAATTTATATTTTTTTCGTATGGTATATTATTCGTTTAATTTTGTAGTCTTTTCTGCTATTTCTTTATATTTTTAATATTTCTATGGATCGCTTAATAGATTATTTTTAGAAACCAATGCTATATTAACGAAACTTCAAACAATTTTGAGAATTTGAATCGATTTTGTAGACGACAGTTTCTTTTATGAAGATTTTCAATACTTTTATTCTATATTTTTTTGGTATTTTTACAGTTAAAAGTGTGTTTTTTAATGTTGAATGTATCAATCGAATTGAATGCATTTCTATTTTTTTCTATATGTATGAAATTCCAGAATAATTTCTAAAATTGTATATAATTATAGTATTTTATTTATAATTATGCTCCAGGACAGAAAGTTTTATTAATTTCTAAGAAAATGATTTCTACATGATTTTTATGTTCTAAAAAATATCAAGTTAACTTTTAAGCAAGTAAACAAGTAAGTTAGAAAAAGAGTTCACTAACAAACTAGTAAGCTAGTCAACTACTAAACTAGTAAACAAGTAAGCTAGTAAACTAGTAAAGAACTGAAATTGTAAAATAGTAAAATAGAAAACAAGTGAAAAAGCAAAATAGTAAACTAGTAAATTCGTTAACACGTAAATTATTTATCTAGTAAATAAGTAAGCAAGTGAACTTATAGTTAACTTATTCTTCACATTTTTCTAGTATAATATACGACACCCTGGATGATTTTTAAGTATTTTTATAGATTACTTATATTTTTGTAGATTGCTACAGAGATTTCAAAAACTCGATGCTTTAGAATGTTAATTTCGATCTATTATCAGTGATTTCAAGAATTAATGATGGAATCACATTCATATATATTTTTCATGTTTTATAGTGATATTCTACTTTTGTATTTTTGAAGAATTTAAAAGATTTCGTTGCGTTTTCTAGAATTTTTATAGATTTACAGTATATTTAGGATTCGATGCTCTAAAGTCCCTAAATTTATAGATCCTAGAAGCATTTGTCGAGATTTTTCAGTAAACAGTTTTTTCATGAGATTTTATTAGTTTCATTATTTTTTCAAAGTTTGTAGTAATCGAAAGATTTTAAATACTTTTGTATGGATTTTATATAGATTTCTAGAATTTGATGATCTAAGATTTACAACAATGTTTCTGATTCATGTTTTCTACATAATCCTCCGGTTTGACAATTTTTACTTTTTTATCAAATATATACTGGCAATGTTTTCATGCATTTTTTGTTTATCGATTTAACTTTTTTCATTTTTACATGAAATATTGATTAATCATATCAGAATTTCGGGATGGGTTTGAACTACTAAAACCTCCCTCTGCCTACGCGCCTGACTGCAACTAATGATTTAAACATAACGAATATAATCAGTGAGATCCCACTGTTTCTCAGTGAATTGATTTTTACTCTTGGCGTCAATGTGACTGATTAAGTGGACTGATTCAAATTGAGAGAGCACCCTTCGGACCGGTATTTTCTCTCCACAGCCCGAATATGCTCGATGTTCGCGCAATTTTTTCCGGTTTACTGAAATGAAAGTAAAATCGGCCGTATTTCGTAGCTGGGGCAGTCAATGACTCCGGGGAGTCAATAAGCCGAAATTCAGAGCCCACGAAAAGAGCTCGATAGAAAGTAGATGGGCGCCTGAAATGTAAGGTTTTTGTGTAGAACGAGAACAAGAAAAACGTTTTTCACTTAAATGTGAATGACGGCATTCCAGCAACGGGGACACGAATGGTGATTTACCAGGATCGGCGATTCCTGAGGTCGTCGACCCACGAGCCCCTCCATCGATATGCCGTGATCCGATTTACACCTGCAACCACCGGGTACAGGTTCGGAAATCTTGGCGTTCGATAATAATTCTAACGCCCCACACGTATACCTCGCCTAGTTAGACTGCATTTTTGCGCATTTGCTATAATACGCAACGAAAATAAACACGTTAATTAGCATTTTTTAATCGATGATGAGGTTTTTTTTTCCTTACCTGTGGTATTCGCACGGTAGTTATTATTCTTATTGAAACATCGATTCTCAATGTCGTTTGACGAATAATTTTTTCAAAATAAAAAGAAATTGAATTATTATTAGAAGATGGAAATATTTAGTGATGGAGAAATTCGGGAGTATCAAGGAGTTTATTGAAAATTGTGAAGGTTCCAAATTTCGCAATTTTTTCGATTATGAAACTTAAAATTCGTGCTTCTCAAAAATACTGTATAATATGAAGGAGAGTGTGAAAATTTTTAGGAATGCCTCGATATCCCTAAAAATTTCTACACTTTTCAAATTTTATCAATTTTTTAAAACAATCATGAGTTTCTACTCTATGATTAGTTATTGATCATTCTAATGAAAAAACCGATCCCCATATTGTTCAACAATAAAGTGCGAAATTTCTTATAATATCTATTAATTAAAAAATCCCGTGCAATTCTGAAACTTTTAAAAACCTTGTTAAGGTATTCTTATAAAATCCTTATGAGGGACCAAAAACCTTTTACAATCAGGTGACTATATTATTATAAAATCCTTATAAAGATTTTGCAAGATTAATGCCTTAAGAGTAAACATGATCCTTTTATAAAAATTCTAAAACCTTATAAGGAAATTTGAATTCGTATAAGGAAAACAACATTCCAAGGAAAATTTCCCACCTGAAACATGAAAAAAATGTATGAACAACAATGTTAAGTAATGAATTAAGATGTGAAGTGAAGTTATATTCAAATTCATTAATAATGTTACATTCATGCATATTAATATGATTATGAATATATCGAAAAAGTTATTGCAGAGAAGATAAAAAACTAGGAATCTCGAAAAGCTACGAATGTATCTTGCACGTTTGATCTACTTAGCTATCGATGTATTAAATTTCAGAAAGATGAATTAAAATGAATTGCGTTCTTTAAAAGAAAACTGCTATTCCTTATAAAAAAATAAAGAGTCGTCCTTATAAGAAAATTTATAGCCTCATAAAGACTTGTTTCCTCATAAGAAATTTTCAATCTCTTATAAGCAAAACAGAATTTCTTATCAAGGAATAGAAATCCTATACAAAATGTATTTCTTATAAGAATTTTATGAGGTGAATTCATCAAAATTCTTATAAGGTTTTGATAAGGTTGCCTTAAAAGGAATTGACAATCTTATAAGAAAACTCCTGAGGAATAAATATAGTTTTTTTAAGGTTCGTAGTTACTATTGTTCCCATGAAATTCAACGAAGTTAAAAATAGTTGAACCATTTTAAACCTATGCAGTTTTTACAAAGAGTTTTATAAACTTATGGGTGTCTCATAAAAATTTTCTAATGTTTCTAAAGTACTTTGTAAAAATTGATCACATTTTATGAAGTTCTTCAGAAAAATTTTTATAAAATAAAAGTTTTATCAAACTTTTAAGTAGATTTTAAAAAGATTTCGTAAAGTCATGATAAGTAACAGTAGAATTCGATCAAAAATTGGGTATTTTATCATAGTTTTCTTATAAGGGAATTTTAAATTCTTAAGGAACTTATGAGCCTTATAAGGAAATTTCAATTCCTGATAAGGAACTTTTGAATCTGTACATAGAATTCGAAGACGTTAGAATTTCATCCCCCTAACATTCTTATAAAGTTTTAAAAATGTGACCTTCTAGAGAATAAAAAATCTAATAATGATATGAGGTTCCTTATTAGGTTTGTATAAGGTTATTAAGGTTCAGTATCATAACGGTTGTAAGATTTATTCTAATTAAGGTTCTAAGGTTCTAAAGTAATTTGGGATTTTAAGGTTCAAGGCTACTAGGAACGGCGGGGGAGGGGGGGGGGCGCCAAGGACTTTTCCCAAAACAGCAGAGATTTAAAATTTTCTCGAAAAGTTAAACAATTTTTTTTTTAATTAGACTTGAAATTCACCCATCTTAAAAATTTTATTATTCTACATTCTCCAAAGACTTGAACGAATTCTTCAGCAAACAATTACCTTGAAATGTCCCAAAAATCATAAAAATGTATTTTAAAAAAATGTTACTCGCGATTCATAAGAGGATGACTAATTTGTTTTGACGTTTCACACTTGTTATGCTTAAATTTTGTGATATTTTCCTAATATCGAGGTGTCGAACTTTATCTTCGTTGTAAAACAGATAATAGCTTATTTACAAGTAAGTTATTCACCAGACACATATTTGTATCTACAATATAAGTTCTGATAAAAATTCCACTACTCAAAATTCTAATAACAACTCACATGCTCTTTTCTTTCAACATGTCAAACATTAGGGGTCTCACCCGTGGTTGCAGCTAGCGAAGAGTGCATTGTTTCGCAAAATGTAATGCCTTTGAAAAGAGAGTTCGCCAACTCACGTATCAAGGTGAATGCACTGAAGTTGTAATCGGTCCCGATGTAATCTGCTCTTTGGTTCCAGATTACATCGGGCAAACGGCAGAGTAAAGTTTCGAGAGAATAATTGAAGGTTATCAGTACTCAAAGTTCAATTTCATTTTAGGTGGCCACAAATAAGATTATATTTCGGCTGTTTGTTTGATGAGTGACCGTACCAATTCTTCGAATGTAGATTGAATGGATAAAATTAGATTGTGATGCATCTTATCGCAATTCATTCATTTTTTTCTACTCATTAATAGTCTCTGAGGTCATTAGACAAATTTCATACTAGATTCTGTTTCTTTCAAGACGTTTCGAAAGTTTGAATGTTTTTTAAAGATTCGTTTATGTTAAACTTGACTTGTCTTTCATTGTCTGTGGGAGATCGTTTTCGAGCAATTACACTGTATGTTGCCTCATGATGTTAAGTACGTACTTTAAAAACATAAGGACAATTTAATTTCAGGAATAAGCAATTCTAAACCTTCAATCTCAAAAATGATGATAAAGCACTGGCCAGTGGAATGAATTTTTATCATGAAAGTTACTAGTTTAGAAATTGATCATTGTACTCTGTTTCGTGAACAAAAAATATCAGAGATTTTTTTGTTCTATGACTTTGATTGAGAGAATTATATTCCAATGTTCATTTCGTCATTATTAAGATTCGATGTGTATAATGTTTTTCTAATTTTGGTAGGTGATTTTCTCCATTGTTGAGTTGGATTGGAGAAAAATTGAAAACAATTTCTTTAAATTATTTCTTAACCACGTGGAATCTTAGAGGTTCGATAAATTCACAGTTTACTTTCTTCTATAACATAGAAAAAGAAAGTAAATATAGTTTTTCATTTTAATTTTTTAATCTAGATTTCACAGCACGATGATCATCAATGGAAAAATAATTCTAGAAATCACCAGTAAAACCAGTTATCAACCGTTATCATTGACCACACGCCGAGTGATAGATCAAAAACAAAGTTACACAAACAAATAGCTATAAAAGAATAGTTGTCTCTAATAAAAATAAAAATAAAAAATCAATTTATTTAAACATTACTGCATTTAATGATGAACATTGACTGCAGTAACAAAGATTTAAGAATTATGTTAAACTGTACAAAAATTAAATCCAATAAAATATGAAAAAAAATGATGCGTTTATTATGAACAATAATATATATTATTTTTTTGTTTCCTTCCACATTTTTTCAACGGGAAGAAATTGTGAAAAACTACTGACAGTTTATCCACAGCTTTTCCAGCTGATTCTCTCTTTTTTTGAGTTTGATTTTTGCAGTTTCCCTAAATTTTTGAATTTACGTTTAAGTACGGATTCATAACAGTAAAAACATTAAAAAAAGCTCAACATTTGTAATTTTGCTGAATTTTAATGTTCGGGCATACGCTTCACTCGCGGACTGACCCATTTGCAGGGCATATTTATTTCGCTCGCAGCTGCTAACCAAATAAGGAAAAACCTCGAGCACAAAATTGAATTCACGTCGCGTTGGTGAGATCACTTATTTATTACTGCAAATGCGATCGGAAAAATTTTCATCAACAAATGCAAATCAGAGTATTTAAGAATGGAGAAGAATTGAGGAGATTTTTTCTGAATTTTATAGTGTTAAAAACTATGATTGACGCAGAACATTGCAGAAATAAGACCAATTTTAGGAGAAAATACACATATAACTTTTTTAAATTGAATAAAAAACAGTGTTTTTTAATAATAATGAACGATAAAATTGATCAAACTGGATGTTATGAGAATAAACTATGCTAATGAAACATGCTTTATCCGTTACAAAAATATCAAAAATTTTTTAATTAGTCTTTTTCTGGGAATCGAAAGAAGAAAATTCTAAAATTTTTAAGTGTTCTACAAAATTATTCAGTTTTTTCCAAAAACTTTATTTAAATTCGAGAATCAATTGCTATGAATTGCATAGTAAGTTAATTGATTCAGATAATTAACTTCTGTTTTCACTGTTCATTAGGTTCAACCTGAGTCTGAAAAATAATTTCTATTATTTATGATTTAGTAACATTCCTTGATATCTATAAAATTTTTAATTTAATCCTCTTTCATTTCTCTAATACTAATGTTCAATTTGAAAACGTGAAATAATTGGAATTATTATCCAATAAACTTCTAAACTCATAAATAAAGAAAAAATTGCTAGTTTAGAATAATGATACCTATCTATTCCATGCTCCAATTCATTATCGAGTTTTTTGAAAACAGTATTGTTTGCTATGATAAGATTAAAAATGTATATCAGAAACGGTGAGAAAGCAAAGTTTTCAGAAATTTATTGATAGGTGAGTGACCCTATGAAAAAATTTTCATTTTTTAAATCATTTTCGGCAACAACTGTTAACAATTTAATTATAATGATATACAATTTGCAGATAATCTGAAAAAATCTATATTACAGGTTTTAATATGTTTTCAATATATGTGACAATGACCCTCGTTCGTAAAAGACTGATAATGTTAAAAAAATTGACCCTCGCCAAAATCATCAAAACTGTGAAGAAATTTAGGTACCAATTTCGATGTGGAAAGATATCATTTGAAAATTGTGAAAATGTTTGATAGATATAAGTGTTGCATGATATCAAAAAGCGACGACTTTATGAGTTCATTTACACGTGAAGTTAATTCATAGAACCTGAAAAATTTTTTCCTGGTTATAGTTTCGATCGATGTTGATTCTCTAATTTTTTTCATGGACAGAAATAATATGCTGATTGAGAAATAATTAAAAGTATATTTTCGTAAGAATTTCTAAGAAAAACTTCAAAAAAGTAAAAAAAGGTTGTCGGCTAATACAGAACAAAACTAATGTCAATAAAAAAACATGATTGGTATCATGGTGACCGAAGAAGTATTATAAACAATTGTGTAACAAAAATGATTGAACCCTTACATCTGTATAAAGTTAAATTTGCATGAATCGTTACTATGAATTCGTCTGCATGCACATGGTGCATATGGACTTATTTGAACAAACTCTTTACAAGAGCATAATTCTAAAGTTTACACGAAATTTTCACGAAAATCGGGTTCTACCTTGAATCGCTATATGTATGCTTGCAAGCACATCTTTTCAACCACAAATGTTATATATTATAATTTATTTTAAAAGTTTATTGCTGTTGATCAGAGCAGGTTGACGGGTCTTTTTGTTACTTTTTTGTGTAGGACTAATGTAAATACGAATTCGAGCTATACCACTATGTCTCTCTGTCCTGATGACATTTAAGAAGGCATGGCAGCATAAATTTTTGCTTCAAAATTTGAGGGTTTGGCCGACAATTGGATATCAATCATTTTTTCTACACAATTGTTTATAATACTTCTTCGGTCACCATAATACCAATCATGTTTTTTTATTGACATTAGTTTTGTTCTGTATTAGCCGACAACCTTTTTTTACTTTTTTGAAGTTTTTCTACAGGGATATCACTTCTTTTTGTAATAATGGATAATTTAACATGTCACCTTGAATTCTTTCACTAAATTTTTCATCATGCTGATACGGACGGTAGGGATATAAAACCGACTAAATAGTCATTTGAGAACAAATTTATTTGCTACGATTTATCAGCTTTTCGAGAATTAAGGTGCATATATGTATATATGCGCCTTTCACAAATATTGACTAGGATACATAATTACTTGAACGAAAAAATTCGCAATTTTCAATTTATAATAATTAGAAATTTTCTTGCACGCAATATCTGGTTAACTTGTGTAAACTTATATCAAATAATATAATGGTCTGAGCAATTTTTCGCTCGAATGCAATATTACACAAACTGAAGAAAATTTTTTATGAATGAAGAAATTAGACTCCAGGAATTTTTTCGTGATTTTATTCATAAAGTTTGAAGATATCAAGTACTTCAATAACTATTTTTATCACATTCTTAAACGTAAACTGCAGCGTCCTTTTCTTTTTTCGTTGATAAACGTTTTGCCTCATCTGCCTGTAACAGATAATAATATAAATAAATACCTCAGATTTTGCATTCAGATCTTTGCATTCTTCAACATGTTTTTTTTTTATTCGAGCCCGAGTTGAATTATAAGAAAAAACTATGATGAGTAATTTGATTGCTTATTTTGTAATTGTCAATTCTTTATTTAATTATTTATTGTTTTTTTTTTATATATATTCTTTATCAGCTAGAAAATTCTTCTATTCGATGTGATTGTCAAATTTTTTAATATCATGTTTAAAAAAAATTATAAAAAATATAAAAGTATTGCTAAAAACTAAAAAAACGGTTTAGGTTTCCCATCTGAACCTCACGATTATGATTATTATTACTACTATTACTACTATTATGTTTTATTATTATCAAAATGTTTCTTAATAATATAAAAATATTTTGTCAAATTCGAATTGTTAAATCATTGGCATAATTTTTAAACTTAACATTTTTTTGAAAATGAATTCTAACAATATAAGTTTACTGTAAATTATTTATTCAGGTTATACTCATTATTCTTTTTTTTCTTTATTGAAAAACTTATCTGGCAGTTCCAGGGGCGACAATATGCATAAATAGGCATAAAATGCATGATTTGATTTTTTATTTTATAATAAAGTTTGTGAAAATTTTATGTTGACAAATTTTATAAATGGATCTTGAATTAAAAATTCACACTTTGCTATGAATGAAAATATGCCGTACAAAGTTCATAATTAAAAAGAAATTATTCATGATGAATCATTTATTTATTTTAATCAATTTCTCATTTTATTTGTATTTAGTGATTTTTGTTTTTCGTATTTTCTTTATTTGCGAAAATATTGTCGATATTCAAATTGTGTTTCGCTGTTTAAATAAGATAAAATATAAAATTTATTCAATATTTCTTAGAACCCTAAATCAACTATGTTTTGCATCTGAACTTTGTTATCATTACTTATTATTATTATTATTATTATTATTATTATCAATTAACTTTTCTAACATACATATTTTTTAATATAAAAATATTTTTACAAATGCGAGTTTTTAAACTACTGACACTTTTTTTAGGTTAAAATTTTTTTGACAATAAATTCCAACAGTACAAGGTTTCACTGTTATTAAATTATTAAAGTTTGACTTACCGTTTTGTTTTTCATATGTTCTAAAATATTGTTCGGTAGTTCAGGACTCAAAACGGAAGAATATTTTTCATATTATGTAAATATAAACTGACAAAAAAAATCCTGATACAAAAGGAAAATTTGACCACGGAATAAACAAAGCCGAATATTAACAATCTTGCAATATGCGAATCAAAGAAATCAGTGCACTTATCTGAACTTTATCGGAGAAATTCCTCAGTTTTGCTCGATTTCGTCCATGGCAAAACTCAATTGTCATAACTCGAACGTGTTTGTAAACAACTGTCACCTGTCATTTTTCAGTATGTTCACCTGTGGCTTTCTGGGCTTCCTTTACATGTATACCCAGTGCACAGGCCTGAAGAGGTAGAAAGAAAGTCATCGAAATTGATGATTTCTTAATTTTTTCAGTTTTTGACGTTTTTCAAAAATATTTAAACAATAATTTGTAAATTTCTTCCTCGGGCCCGGATTTTCTCACTACGGCCCTCTCAGAACACTGCGAAACACCTTACGCCATCTCTTAGAAAACATTTTAGATGCACATTTTTTAGCGCCCAAAGAAAACCGAGTGAATCCGAAGTATAATGTAAACGCCGAAATGGACGAAAATCGTGATGCTCTTGCGTCGAATTTCAAAATACGCGACGCTCATTGGCTGCCGAACGTGAGAACAATGAGAGAGTGGGAAAAATCGACGCGAACCCTAAATATTACAGAAAAGAAAAGAGCTGACTTTCTCGTCCTGTATTACTTGACAAGAAAGTTCAACTGAATTTTTCGATCTAGTAGCTATGTAGCTAGTTATTTTATTGGAAAAAAACTCAAATGTACATTTGTCGCAATTAATAAATTACTGGTTACTGAAATTTTTACAAAAATTGTATGACTTATGTAATGCAATGTTACAAATATATCCAATGACTTTTTTTTAGGAATTTATTTGAGAACATTGTTCTCTAATAAACGCCGAAAAAAGAAGCATTTCGGAATCTTAAACGATAGATTTCGAATCAAACGTTTACCCCGGAAATAGTTAACATAATATCTCGATTAAGCGTTCACAATTTTCTATAGTCATTCACCTGAGAACTCAGGGAGATCGAGCTAATATTAGCATTTCTCCAGAATATTCTTGGCACGTGTGCGAAAACAACTATTGAGCTTTCACGAATCTTCTATTCCCACGGAATCTCCCTAGAAAAAATGAAAATGGTGTCTCATATTTTATTAGTATTGTTTCGATGAGAATCGATAGTTTTTTTTCATCAATAAGCATTAGAAGAAAAATTTGAATGATTATTGTTAGAATTATCTTAATTTCTTATCAACAATTAATTATTGCAACTACCATTTTTAAATTTGTTTTAAATCTCGTGAGGTTGAAGAAGGAAATAAAAATACTCTCAACATAACATACGAAGTTTTCAAATGACTAATTTTTTTGAACTGTGTGAGCTAAGTTTAATCTTGGAAAGAATTTTTCAATAAAATTTATGTATGATCGGTTATGATATTTCGAATTTATTATATGCACATTTCAGAGATCCTACTATGCTTTTCTAAATTAGTTAGCGAAGTTTGCAGGGGAGTAGACGAAATAAAGGAAATTATTCAAAAAAGGCTTATGAGAAAAAAATTTTTTTTCAGGATTTTCAGGTTTTCAATCTGCAATGATTTAATTGAAGAGGTGAAATCTTTTAATATTATATAAACTTTGAGTTTTTTTGGTAATCCAACTTTTTAAACTGATGATTGTATATTTTTAATTTTTGTAAATTTTTTTTACATGTTTTTATCACAGGATCCAATTTTAGTAAATTTTAGAACATTGATTCATAGGAAACTATAGAAAATACGTAAATCCTTTACAAATATTTAATTTTACAACGTATCGTTTTGAGACATTGTTTGAATCATGAATATTTCGAGATTTTAATACTACTTTTGGAAGATACGACAAAAAATGGTGCAAAGTTACTGTATAAATTTTTTCGTTGCAATTTCCGGGTGAATCATCTAGTAGCAGAAGGTACTAATGAAACATGTCCTTAAGACATTAAAGACTGATACTGCTCTAAAACATTTAGGTTATTGATAACGGGAGTTTTCAATAAACATGTACAACGTTTCACTATTCTTCAGCGGCGTAGGCAGAAAAAATTTTCGAGAGGGGTTTTTCCGAAAAATATTTTTCCTTCGGGATTTCATAATTTTTCATCTTTGACAATATGTTACATGAGAGTGATTTTGAAATATTTTACATTTTAGAACTCAAAAGTTATACAACTTTCGGAATTCAGAGTTGTACATTTTTCATGTTCGTAACTAATGGAATTCGATTTTTGTAATTTTCAATTAGTAACCGAGGTTTCAATTTTTTTTACTAATACTTTTTGTAGGTACTTATGCCACTTTCAGTATTATCTGATATTAAGTAATATGGGTTTCTATAGAGCTTCCTGAAATTCGATGCTGTAGAAATCAAACTCCTAAACAATTTGTATATTTGAATTGATATTCTAGCAAATTTTAACAACAGAGGTAAAAGGTATATCATACATTCATATTGTTTTCTTATGGTATATTATTAATCAAATTTTGTTTTCTTTTCTGTTATTTTTATGCATTTTTGATGTTTCTATGGATGACTTCATAGATTTTTAGAAAATGATGCTATAGTCTTAAAACTTTCAACGATTTTGAAAAACTAAATTTATTTTTCAGACGTCAGGTTTTTTTATGAAGATTTTTAATACTTCAATTCCATATTCTTTTATTATTTCTGCAATCGAAAGTAAGTTTTATTTTGTAAAGTCTATAAATTAAATTGGATGTATTTTTATTGTTTTCTACATATATGAATTTCTAAAATAATTTTCGAAATTATAGGTGGATAATTTTTGTATCATAATAATGAATATGCTCGAGGACAGAAAGTTTTATAAATTTGCAGAAAATTATATCTACATAATTTTTATGGATTGAAAGATTTCTAGTAAACTAGGAAGCTAGTAAACTACTAAACTAGTAAACAAGTAATCTAGTAAATTCTGTAGCTTCCCGCCATAATCGAGAAAGTCACTTGTGCCATAAGGCTCAGCTTACATGATATTCTGATAAAATTTTGAACGTTACGGCATGTGTGACTTTCTCGGTTATGGCTGGAAGCTACAGATTTAGTAAACTAGTGAAATTGTAAAATAGTAAAAAATACTAGACAAGTGAAAAAGTCGAATAGTAAACTAGCAAACTCGTTAACAAGTAAATGAGTTGATTAGTAAACTAGTAAGCGAGTGAACTAGTGAACTCGTAAACAAGTAAATTCTATTAAACTTGTTAACTAGTGAGCTAGTAAACTAGTAAACAAGTAAGCTAGTAAAATAATAAACAAGTTAGCTTGTAAACTACTTAGCTAGTAAACAAGTAAACTTATTTTTCACACGTTTTTAGTATTACACATAGAATATCTATACCAAACCCTGGCGGATTTCTGAGTATTTTTATAGAATACTTATATTTTTGTAGAATGCTACAGTGATTAAAAAAACTCGATGCTTTCAAATGCGAATTTCGATATACTCCCAGGAATTTTAAGAATTAGTACTAAAATCACATACATATAGATTTTCTATCTTTTATATGGTTATTCTTTTTTCGTACTTTCGAAAGATTTAAAATACTTTGTTACGTTTTCCAGAATTTTAGTATGTTTAGAATTTGATGCTCTAGAATCCCAAAATTTATAGATCGTAGAGGCATTCTTCGAGATTTTTCAGGAAACAATTTTTTCATACAATCCAATTATTTTCATTATTCTTTTAGAGTTTGTATGAATCGAAAGATTTTTAAACTTTTATATGGATTTTGTATAGATTTATAGAATTTGATGATCTGAGATTCAATGTTTTGTGAATTTTGAGCATTTTCGTAGATTTTTATTTTTCTTAATTACTCACTGGGTTGCAACAATTTTTCTGATATATATTTACTACGTTATCCTACGTTTTGATAATTTTCACTTTTTTATTAAATATATACTGCTAAGGTTTTCATGCATTTATTTGTAACCTATATTTTTATTGTTTATCGATGTAACTTTTTTCAATTTAACATGAAACATTGATTGATTTTATCAGAATTTCGGGAGGGGTTTAAACCCCTCTGCCTACGCGCCTGACATCTTTTATTATAAGGTTGAAATTTACTGTTAAGTCTTCTTCATCTGTTTCATTCCATTTGTTTTTTTTAATTATTTTATTATATTTCGTTTTATTTAATTTATAATGTTTTTTTTTTATTTTTTTTTTATTTTATTATATTCAAACTTTGCGAAATAGGAAATGTAACTAAAAAAAGGAAATAGATAAACAACTTGAGTCGTATGTTCCTTAGTCAACGAATCTAACTCGTAAAATTCAAAAAGACATGAGAGTTATGAAGAAACGACCCTTCAAAGTACTTAAGACCCTTGGGGTCTGTGTCTTGGGCCATTTCAGGTGGCAACGAAGGAAACAGAAGATTGAATGAGGAAGCAAAGGAGGAAGAAGGAAACGAAGACATACAGTCTGCGTTCCGTCTGTGGGTTCTCATAGAGGTCAACGGCCGTCTGCACACCGTACTATGAGAATGCGTGACGTGGTGTCTTGAAAAGATGCTCATACTTTGTTAAACGTGATTTATTGTAAAATAATGCAAGGCCACCACGGACGCTTTGGACACGGTTTGGAAAGGATGCAAAACAGTGAGAATTTCACTGATGTGTTCAGTGCATTATAAAACGACTAATTTTTCACTGTTTAACTATGAAGAATCAGCAGAAAGTTACGACTCAAGTGGCGTAATCAGTAGATGCAACACGCAACTATGTATTACGCTGATTTGTTTTGTAATTCACTGTTTCAATCAACTAAATTGTTATTGATTTTATCATTGAGATATTCGTGATTGAAATAGTGGCTTCAATATACCAGATTTAATCAGTGACATTCACCTGATTCTTAGTGAACGGATTATCACTTTTAATTATCAGTGGAATCCTACTGAAAATCAGTGGATTCTTACAGGTTCAGATTTTGATAGAGGAATTGTCTTGCATTGTCGAACATTAATGATTTATTAATAACTAATCATGACTATTTTTAAAGAAGTTTCTTTTTTATAACTTACATTACCAACAAAGTACTGATAAAATGCTCTTATATGGTTCTTTTTACATTAATATACAGTTGCGAAAAATTCAAACGCTTATTCACGATAGAGTTATGTAAAGTGACGAGGAACGCTGAATGAAAAATCACGACAGTCACGAATGACCCTTTTGTTTAGCGCAAATTTTTTATAAAACAATCGCCTTAAATGTTCAACATCGATCTCTCGATATCACAACAGTAAATTATGCATGAAGTGCATAAATACAAAAAATATAGATGTCATTGTTTCAAAAATTATGTTAAAAGTCTGTTTTAAGATTGTTAGAAAAAAGCAGGACACTAGGACAAGCACTGCGAAAACAGGACCTGTCTTGGTAAATCAAGGAGTCTGGTCATATCCTTAATCTCCTTTATATCATTATTGAGGAAGTTCTGATTTGCAGGCAGTTAGTTGAATATTTATAAAGTTCTATATTTTCACATATACTATGCTTCTGTTATTATCGTGAAAATTCTATAACATTTAAAGATAAACCAAACTCTGAACAAAGTGATCCCTTAGTGGGGTAGGAATAGGAAAGTTGCATAATGTGTTCAGAACAGTTTCCATGTAAGTTTCATAGTGAGCATTTAAAATTCTTACAGGTAGTAACATATCTATAAAATTCAGTAGACATGTTATGGTATCATTATTCAAAGAGAGTGGAATCTTAACAAGCAATCTGAAGAATTAATACAGTTACTAGGGGCGTAGGCAGAAAAAATTTTCGGGAGGGGCTTTTCTGAAAAATATTTTTCCTTCGGGATTTCATAATTTCGCATCTCTGACAATATAGCTACGAGAAAGCGATTTTGGAATATTTTACACTTCGGGATTTAAAAAATATACAACTTTTGGAATTCAGAGTTGAAAATTCTAAATTTTCGTTAATATAATGGAATTCGATTTTTGTGATTTTCAATTAGTAACTGAGGTTTCATTTTTTTTTTTCTAATATTTTTTGTATTTATACCACTTTAAGGATTATCTGATATTGAGTAATATAGGTTTCTATAAGGCTTTTAATATTCGATGTTCTAGGAATCAAACTTCTATAAAATTTATATAATTGAAATGATTTTTAAACAAATTTTAACCACACAGGATAAAAGGTACATCATAAATTTATATTATTTTCGTATGGTAGGTTATTCATTAAATATTGTAGTATTTTCTGATATTTTTATAGATTTCTAATTTTTTTATGGATTGCTCAATACATTTTAAGAAATCGATGTTATGGCATTGAAACTTCCAACGATTTTGAAAATTTAAATTGATTTTTCAGATGATAGTTTCTTATGTGAAGTTTTTCAATGCTTTTCTTTTATATTTTTTTAGTATTTCTAGAATTGAAAATATGTTTAATTATGTCAATTGCATCGATTGTTTTGGGTGTTGTTTTCTATATGAATTCAAAGAATAATTTCTAAAGTTATATATAATTATAGTTTTATTATAATAATTATGCTCTAGGACAGAAAGTTTGATTATTATCTAGAAAAATTATTTTTAGAAGATTTTCATATATTGAAAGATATCTAGTAAACTAGTTAGCTATAAAAATAATAAACTAGTGAACAAGTAAGCTAGTAAGCTAGTAGCTACTGAAATTGTGAGACAGTAAAATAGTAAACAAGTAAAAAAGAAAAATATTAGGCTTGCAAACTCGTTAATAAGTAAACTAGTTATTTAGCAAACTAGGAAGCTAGTGAGCAAGTAAGCTTTTTTTCACATTTTTCTAGTATACTATATGAAACTCTGAAGGATTTTTAAGTATTATCATAGATTACTTATATTATTATAGATTACTACAGCGATTGCAAAAACCTGACGCTTAATAATGCGATTTTCGATTCGTTCTCAGTAATTTCAAGAATGAAAGATAAAATCACATTCATATAGATTTTTGGTGTTTTATATAGTTATTCCTTTTTTGTATTTTTGAAATATTTTAAAGATTTTGTTGCGTTTTCTATAACTTTTATAGACTTATAGTACATTTAGAATTCGATGCTCTAGAATCCCGAAATGTATAGAACGTAGAGGCATTGGTCGAGGTTTTTCAAAAAAGTAGTTTTTTCATACAACTCAATTGATTTCATTTTTCTTCTAGAGTTTCTATGAATCAAAATATTTTTGATACTTTTGTATGGATTCTATATAGATTTCTAGAATTTGACGATCTAAGATCCAAAGTTTTGTAAACTTTTAGCATTTTCGTAGATTTGTATTTCTCTTGATTATTTACAGAGTTGCAACAATTTTTCTGATTCATATTTTCTACGCAATTCTACGTTTTGATAATTTTTACTTTTTTATTAAATAAACGTACTGGTAACGTTTTTATGCATTTCTTTTGTACCTTTTTTTTCATTGTTTATCAATGTAACTGTTTTCATTTTTTCATGAAATATTGATTGATTTCATCAGAATTTCGGGGAGGGTTTGAACCCCCAAAACCCCCCTCTGCCTACGAACCTGACAGGTACTAAAGTCCTTTGTTTCGAAAATCGTTTATAGAAACGATATATATACATTAAAAGCATGTTCTAATGTAAGGCCCTACTACTCTCTTAATTCCCATCTCTTAGATCTAAATAGATTGTAATCTGCTAAAAATTTACACATAAAAGTCTGAACTTTAATCAGACGTATTTGCCGAATTCAACAGATTTTCTGTTGTACTCAAGAAATTTACTCTGTAAATGTTACACAGATTACATTGTGATAATTTCAACAAGGCAGTCTGTAGAATACAAAAGACAATATGTTGAATTCAAAAGATTCAGATTTGGAGAGTACATATCAAAGACCGTTACTCTCTAAATCTGAGCCAGTCCCATTTAAATAATTTTGCTGTTACCGCATTCCTTTCAATTTAATCAGTCAAATTTGACAGATTCATCTGTTGATTTGACAGATTCATCTGTTGACATCACAGGTTGAAACAGTGAAAACTGACCGATTCATTGTAAGGAATCTGGCCACAGGAAATCAGCCATATTTGACTGATTCAGATATAGAGAGTAGCTGTCTTCGAATAAGCCCTAAGGGAGGTTCGCATCCATTTGAAGGGCTACAGATTTGGCCTGAACTGAAACCCACGATGTGCTTACGATCTTAGTTCCATACGTGAAAGTTCAAAGTGAAAGTGAAGCGCGGTCGTTGGATTTTCCGCGTGTTTTCCAAATGTTTACATGCGAGGGCATTGCCCGGATGCCGCAACGAGTTGCATGCGCGAAAAAGGGGGGCTCCGCCTCGTTCTTTGCGTATACACGCGCAGTACACTTTTCGCGCAAAATCGTGCCATTCCAGTTAACACCGGTTTGGCAGGCCTGGCTGGTATTATACATGTAGCAGAAACGAAATTTACATTGATTTATTGCCCAGGATACCTTTAGCGAGTTCGACGAACTGAATCAGTTGAAAAAAGTAGATTAATATGTCGCTGCATTTTTTAGGAGGCTCGCCTCAGCTCCGGACAAACCCTGCACTCCAAACCTCAAATAGTGCAACGCAACTGCTCCTTACTGAATATTTACTTGTAACGGAACCGTTGATGAAGATGTTGAGATTAAGAGAAATTTCACCGGTATCTTCTGTCGCATGGGAGCAGGCGCGTAGGCAGAGGGAAGTTTCAGAGGTTCAAACCCTTCCTATATTCTAATAAAATCAGTCAAAATTTCATGTAAAAATGAAAAAAGTTACATTGATTAACAATAAAAATATCAGTTACAAAAAAATTAAGGAAACCATTAGCAGTATATATTTAATAAAAAAGTAAAAAATTATCAAAACGTAGGGGTACATAGAAAAAAAGAATCAGAAAAATTATTGCAATCCAGTGAATAATCAAGAAAAATAAAAATCTCCGGAAATGCTCAAAATGAAGAAAACTTTGAATCTTAGATCATCAAAGTCTAAAAATCCATATAAGATTCATATGAAAGTATTAAAAATCTATTGCTTTATATAAACTCTCAAAAAAAATGAAATTAATTATATTCTTTAAAAAAACTGTTTTCTGAAAAATCTCAACAAATACCTCTATGATCTATAAATTTTGGGATTCTAGAGCATCGGTATCTAAATATCCTATAAATCTATAAAAATTCCAGAAAACGCAATGAAATCATTTAATTACTTCAAAAATACAAAAAAAGGATATCGATATAAAACATGAGGAATCAATATGAATGTGATTACATCATTGATTCGTGAAATTACTGATAATAGATAGAAATTCGCCTTTTGAAGCATCGAGTTTTTCAAATCTCTGTAGTGATCTACAAAAATATAAGTAATCTATAAAAAAAACTTAGAAACCCCTAACAGTTTCGTATATTATATTAAAAAAATGTGAAAAATAAGTTTCCTAGTTTACTTGCTCACCAATTCACTAGTTTACTAATTTCCTTGTTAACGAGTTTGCTAGTTTACTATTTTTTTTATTAGTTTAGTATTTTACTATTTTACAATTTCAGTAGTTTACTGGTTCAGTAGCTTATTTGCTTACTAGTTTAGTAGTTGACTAGCTTACTAATTTGCTTGTTTACTCTTTTTCTAGCTTACTAGTTTACTAGCTTGAAGGTTTACTAAAATACCAGTTTACATAGAAATGATTCAAACGTAGGATAACATAGAAAATATGAATCAGAGTAATTGGTAAAACCTAGTGAATAATCAAGAAAAATAAAAATCTACAAAAATGCTTACAATTTACGAAACATTGAATCTTAGATCATTGAAATCTAGAAATCTATACAAAATCCGTAGAAAATTATTAAAAGTCTTCCGATTTATACAAACTCTAAAAGTACGATAAAAGAAAATAAATTCTTTGTGAAAAACTGTTTTCTGAAAAATCTCGACAAATGCCTCTACGATCTATAAATTTTGGGATTCTCGAGCATCAAATTCTAAATATACTAAAAACCTATGAAAATTGTGAAAAACGCAACAAAATCTTCTGAATATTTCAAAAATACGAGAAAAGAATAACGATATAAAACATGAAAAATCTATATGATGTGATTATATCATTGATTCTTGAAATTACTGATCGTAATTCGCATTTTTAAGCATCGAGTTTTTTACATCTCTGTAGCAATCTACAAAAATATAAATAATCGATAAAAATACTTAGAAATCCTCCACAGTTTCGTGTATTATACCAAAAAAATGTGAAAAATAGGTAATTAGTTTACTTGCTCATCAGTTTACTAGTTTACTAATATACTTGTTTACGATTTTACTAGTTCACTAGCTTACTAGATTACTTCTTTACTAGTTTACTAGTTTTTATTTAATTACCTTACTGGTTTACTAGCTTATTAGTTTACCAGTTTACTATTAAAAATTTGACAAGTATACTAGTTTACTAAATAACTAATTCACTTGTTAACGAGTTTGCTACTATACTATTTTTTACTTCTTTACCATTTTCCTTTTTAAAAATTTCAGTAGTTTACTAGTTTACTTGCTTATTTGTTTACTAGTTTAGTAGTTGACTAGCTTAAAAGTTTAATAGATTACCAGTTAACTAGTTTACTAGATATCTTTCAATACATAATAATCATTTAAAAATAATTTCCTTAGGAATGTATAAAACTTTCTGTCCTGGAGTATAATTTTTCATATAATACTATAACTATACATAATTTCAGAAATTTTATTAGAGATTCATATGGAAAAAAATAAAAATACATCTAATTCAATTGATATTATTAGCACAGTTGAACATACTTTCAATCGTGGAAGTACCTACTAATAAAATTTAAAATAAAAGTACTGAATATCTTCATAAAAGAAACTATCATCTGAAAAATCAATTCAAATTCTCAAAATCGTTTGAAGTTTCGATACCATAGCATTGATTTCTAAAAATAATTTATCGAGCGATCTATAGAAATATTAGAAATATAAAAAAATAGCGGAAATAACTACAAAGTTTTATGAATAATATACCATACGAAAAAAATATAAATTTATGATTCACCTTTCATATCTGTGTGATTCAAATCTGCTCGAAAATCAATTCAAATGTATAAATTTTTCAGAAGTTTGATTCCTAGAGCATCACAATTTAGAAAGCTTTATAGAAATCCGTATACTTATAATTATCAGATAATGCTTAAAGTGGTATAAATACAAAAAGTATTAGTAAAAAAAATTGAAACCTTCTAAAATCATCTAAAAAATTATATTCTATCGTATTTTGAGGTCTGGAGCTTCAAGTTATCAAAATTTACGTAGTGATCAATCAAAATTTTGTAAATCTAGGAGAATAATAGAAAAAACAACGGATTTTCAAAAATGCTAAAAAATTGGAACAAGACCGAAAATATCAGGAATTATTAAGATACCGTAATTCAATATCGATATAATTTACTCAAACATTATTGGAAATAATACAAAATCCTAAAATTTTAAATTTAAAAGCATCCAATTTGAAAATTTACAAAGATGTTTATCAAAATACTAGAAAATTATATTCAATTTATCAATATTTAAAGTGCATGAAATTAACTATAAGTTGTAGAAATAGATGTAGTACTTGAAAATAATGAAGATATTGTTATCTGGAAAATTTATTGGAGTACCCAAAATCCCTAAAATTTCAGATTCTCGGGTCGAATTCAACCAATTTATATGACGAATTTTAAAAATACAAACATAGCCTAATAAAACTAAATAAATTCAAAAAATATATATTAAGAAATATGAAAAATACAAAAAAAAACTGAATATCGATAAATTCTGAAAATCCATATAGAAGTCGTTACATTATATAACTATAAAATTACTGAATATCTATATTTACTATATTTTACAAATGCTAGAATATAGTAAAAATACTGAAAATATCAGGAATTCGTGAAATTAAAAAATTTTATATAGATATTTTTATCTTAAAAAATGAATGACATTATGATAAATCTTTTATATTCCTAATTCTAAAACAACAAATTGTATAGTTTGCAGAAAAATCAATCAAAATAATAAAAATTGGAAAAATTTAAATAATATTAACAACACCTATACAAAATGAACTAACAGTTGTAGAAATATGCGTGATGTTTGAGATACTGTTATCTAATTAAATATCTTGAAATACACAAAATCTCTAAAATTTCAGATTCTTGGCATCAAATTCTGGCAAAATCTATATTATACGAATTTATGTGTATACGAAATATGCAAACTATGTCAACAGAACCAAAAAAATTCAGTGAAATAAAAAAAACATTAAGAAATATGACAAATACGAAAAATAGTGAAAAACAAAGAAATTTCGTAAATCCATGTAGAAGTAAATTTCATAACTACAAAACTACTAAATATCTTCAAACCTTGAATCCTAAAGCATCAAATTCTAGATATCTATGTAAAAATCTATAAAAGGCCAGAAAATTTATCAAACTGTAAAAATACTCAAAATATATAGTAAATACTCGAAGCCTAGTGATCAATGAAATACAAGTTATCTTTGGAAATGCTGTTTCCTTTATTATATATTGAAATAACAAAACATTAGTATATTTCGTAACAGGCACGGATGTGTGAATTTGGCGAAATGTACCGATGGCATAGAAAACGCGTTTAGAGATCTCAAGCTGGCATAGAAACGCGTTTTCTATGCCAGAGGTACATAAAATAATTTTTGAACTATAGATTATCGATATATCTGAAAAAAATAAAAATTAGGAAAGTAAAATTTTAATTTAGAACATATCATATAATGTATTTTTAAATAAAAAATATGAAAAAGGATAAGAAAGAACGTAAGAAAAATAAATATGACGGTCTAAAAACATGCAAAAAAAAAAAATAAAAATCTAGAATATCCTAAAAATGTTCAATTGAGTATTGAGTTCAAAAAAACCTAGCAATACAAGCACTTGCATAAAAAACCTTCAAAAGGGAAGCCAGAGTGTCAAATAACTTAAATGTATGCAGACATAATTCTCTCAAAAATCTTTGAAACTATGAATCCTGGAGCATTAAATTCTGAAAATTGATATGAAAAATTTCTACAAGCAGGAAATAACACTATAAATAGTATAAATTCCGAAAAAAATCGTAGTAAGGGACGATAGAAATGAAATATTGTGAATATATATCATGAAAAATATATCGTTAAAAGTAATACTTAAGTTTGCAAATCAATCTCTAAAATGTTACGATGCTAGAATAAATTTTCATTGATAAATTGAAATAAATATATGTTGACTCTTTTGAAAGTCGAGTTTGCCCCCTTACGTAAAATTTCGTTGCCTAGATCATAATGCGTAAAAATTTGTATTTTAAAGTTTCAAAAGATGACTCAAATCCCTTAACGTATCAAGAAAGACTGTCTGACTATTTTATTGCTATACTTCTGAAACTCATCGAACAATACGCTACTGACAGATGTTGTTTGAAAACTTGCTGCAACGTTGCAAATGAAAAGGTAACATTGCAATGGAATATTGCATAAACATTACAAGATCACTAAAGATACATTTTTGCAATGTGTCAATGCCTTCAATGCAATTTCAATGGAAGAAAATATTTTAAAGTGTTTGCAATGAACATTTACCAACTCCAGTATTGACCGACTTTGGTGTAAATTTTTAAAGAAGCCAAATCGCGGCGATCTCTGCTTATTTTTTCAAAAAAAAAAAAAAAACATGATATTGTAGAGTCACGTTACATGTTTTACAGTATAGGTTGACAGTATGATCTGGAATTACTCAATTTTACGTAAATATTGAAGTAAGGATAAGAATTCTCTTATCATCTAGTTCATTCAAAAACAAAGTCGAATAACAATAGAACTGACACGATGATTCAAAAGAAATCACTAATGGAATCATATAAGTGGAAATAAGATTGGACTAAAATAGGAAAAACCCAATAATCGAATAAATATAGTATTAAAAAAAAGTAAAAAACATCAATACAGTAAAACGATGATCAAAGCAATGATAAAAAAATGATACAAATACGGAATGGTAATTATTATAATGATGTATGAAAAAATAAACCTATATATGTAGCAAATAAAAGGTTCATACCTTTTTAGTTAGATTTAAATCGAGCACTGGAACAATCAAAATATTCTATTCAAGTTTTGCCCAGTAGAAACATAAAATTTCCCGTACATTTTATGTTTAGAGTTTAATACATCAGTTTCTTATGCAAATTGCATGTTACTTTTGCAGAAGGAAAACGGAATTGATCATTCTTTAATGTAAAATGGTATAATCATTTTTTTCTTAAGTCAACTTTATGAACATTTATCTGGCGGTAAATAATTTCATAGCCGAAAAGAATTTTTAATAAAGAAATTGAAAATTTGCGGAGGTAAATACACACGAATGATACGAGTTCAAACGTGTGATAAATTTAACGAAATTCAGTGACAGTAGTACAAACGTAGTCGAATTATAAAATTTATTAAATGGGTTGTTTCATATTGAATTTCCTGTTGATGCTAATTCAATGAGTTTAACATGAATTATCTTTGAAACGCATTTTATCTCTTTATTGTTAAATAGGGAACTTTTTCTTTTATTATTAATTTAAAAGTATATTAAGATGTTAAAAAATATGATTGTTTCAGCCTACGGAAAAATTATTATTTCATAAGTTAAGAAATATTGGAGGAAAATCAATTTCTAATTATTTTAATTACAAGTTTTTATACATAACATGAAATAGAAAAGTATCTCTCTTTAATAATGAGATGAAATTATCACTCTACTTCCAGTTCAAATACTGACATTCTGACTCTGATTTTCACTCTGACGGTAAAAATTCACCCTCTAACAGAAACGAAAATCACTCTGAGAGAAGTTGAATTTTACTCTTACAATTAAATTCTAGTAAGATTCCTTTTCAAAAAATGAGTTGAGTTATACTCTAAAAGAAGTGAAATCATATCGAATACTTGTATAAAAAATTTACTCCAAGAAATGAAGAGAGATCCACAAAAATTATCCAAATTATGATCTTTAACTCTTTCTTTTCAATTAAGATGGTTGCAACATAAAAATACTATAAATTAAGAGTGAATAATTTAAAATGATTGAAATTCAATGAATGTTTACTTAAAAATTGTCTCAACAATCCTATTTCATCAAGAGCATAATTTACTTAAATTATACGATGACACTTGAAAATATAAAATTTGCAAAAAAAAGAAAAAGAAAAAGAAAACGTGCAATTAATGTCAGCGTTATGCCTGGAAAGGAGCTAAAAAGTTTTCAAAAAAAGTGAAACGATTTTTCGAACCTTTCGAAAAGTTATCAGGTTCTTGTCAATTACAAGTTACACACCTTCTGTATTAGTTTTAACACAAACTCTTGACATTGTAAAACGTCGCGTAATGATTATCGACACAGCTGACATGCTTACGCGAATAAAACGTCATCGATTACCTACGTACCACGGGTGTTGACGACCGGATAGCGGAATAGAGTACGCAACTTCCAAGTCAAGCTCAGGGGAGATGATTTATCAGATGCGATAACCGATATGCATTTAATTAGAAAGTCAGAGCTTTGTGAGCTCCGTAACCGAGTGTATTTCTGGACATGTAAACATAACGTTGTTCCTTTTTAAGCGTTTTGAATCCCATCAAAAACCAGAAACTCAAAGAAAATACAATAGACCATTACGGCGAGCAAGAAAATGATATTTTAAAAAACGTACAAAAAAATAATAGAGATATTATCGAATAAAAAACAATTATGTTCATCTTTATTTACAGTTAAATTACTAATAGAAGTGTCAAGTATTTTTTTCTGAAGTTTAGTCTTTTTTCAATCATCATGTTTCTGTGCATGTTCGGCATAAAAAGATCTTGAAATATTAATGTTATTCGTAATTTTTTATTGATTCTGACAAAAATAGTATTAACTTTACAGACAGTTCTCAGTCATCGTTGATATGTTAATCATGTCAGGATGCGATGACAATAGTAAAAAGCTATTTTTACAATCCTTTTACAAAATTTATTTGGATTTGGTATAAAGAGTAAATCAGTGTTTTTGTCAATCAACGATTCTAGGCGAGTGTAATTCTGTCTTGATTGGATAACATCTCAATTTTTTAGGTATGGGATCTCGTTACATTGAGCAAATTGCTAGAGGAACAGAAAATCAATGATCGTGAAAGATAAAAGGTGGTTCACCTCTGTGGTAACAATTTTAATCCAGAAACTATTCAGTCAAAAACACATCACTTTTTCGACTTGGATATTATTTATCTTCTATAATTTCACAACTCTGTGTAAATATAGAAATAAAACGTAAAGTGTAGCTCCATATCTCTTTATGATATTCGAACGAAGAAAATTTTGAAAAAATCATGATAAGTAAGCTTATGATAAATGTACATATGGGTCTACAAATATTTCACCAAAAGTAAAAGAGATATTCTCGAAATAGCCTTTCCACAGATTCTTAGCAAATAATGCTGTTATAGTTTTTCCTTTTGTCTTCTGCATCGTATCTTAATTCTATCGCAATCATCTGCAAGCATCTGGGAACCATTCCTTTAAAAACGTCATTGTAGAGCACGTCAAATATTCATACATAGATATGAATTTGCGAAATGTTCATTAACCTAGTGACGAAAAAAAGAAGGTGTTGTATGACCAAATATTTGCTTAGATTTTAATATGTGCTAAAAAGGTGATTCACCTTTCATCTTTCATGATAGTTTTTCGTATTTCTAATCAATGCCGGAATGTAACGTCATTCCATTTATGAATAATTTTTGTACTAATGAATTTACTGATCTATTATTTATCACTGAGAAACGGAATATTATCCAGAATTATTTTAAACAATTTAATTTTTAACTTTCTGCTCTCTCAATCTGGATAAATTGGAATCTACTGTTTCCTAATAATATACAACTAATTATAAAAGTAAAAATCCATTTGCCCTGAACGAATCATTAAAATTGTCACTGATTTAGATTTCAAGACTGTGAATTTGTTAGTTTGTCAACAATTTTTCAGTTTCTCTTACTATCTATTGTGCTTTGAATACATTGAATTTAAAATATCGCAATGTTACTAGAAATTTGTTCACAAAGCAGGATATTTTCCATTTTTTTCTTTTTATAATTATTTTTTTCATAACAGTATTTCTGTAACGAGGTTCACATTAAGATAGTTTGCTGTTAACATGAACACTGAATTCCACTTATACTGATTTCTGAATCTTACTTATTTAATCCCAACATATTTCATTAAAACGATCTTCAAAAATTGTAACGTTCCTACGATTTTTTTGGTTAAAAGTTATTCAGCGAAAGTGGCTATGAATGTTTTGACTTGCCATGAGGGACTCAACATCATCATAGCGAAGAATATCCCATCTTAAAACGCAATTTCGAAGAACGTATCAGGAAAAAGCGGCCCAATCGTCATTTTCTCTCGGCAAAATATCTCAAGAATGCTGCTTTTCATATGATTGTTCAATTTTGCCGTGAATTCGATCAAAATGGTATCAATTAGATTAAATTATCGATAACGATTGCTTTGTTGGCATCAAATATCAGTCGGGTCTAAATGAAAAATCTTGATCCGACAAAAGGTGAATAACTGCTATCTAGATTGCAATGAACTTCTCGATGACTTTCCTTGAGATATTCATCAAAAATTTTTGTAGACGGAAATATTGATGAAAAAAATCAAGGAGAGGAACACATTTTTTTTTTTTTTATTGACATGTTTTCGAAAAATTTTATTATTATTTCTCCAAAAAAATCGATAAATCTGCCCAGGATTTTTCTTTACTCGATTTTTATGTATTAATCGTTGTTAAACTTCAAAAAAATTTACAAAATCCTTGAATGCTTATGTCCAAAGAAATATTTTCTGCAGTTCAATTACTCATTTACTGACAGATCATTAAAAAGCGTCAAATTTTATTTGAAAAGTCATTAAGCTTTTTTGTTCAGATTTTTATTTTAATAAGTTATATCAATACGACCATGATTTCGGTCACTTCAACTTCTCATGATTCTTCAAGATTATACATTTACTAATCGCTTCGCTGACTTCTCGATAAATAAGTAAATTTATATATCTGTTTGTTCAATCAGCTGACCAAAGATGTGATGTAATTTAAATATTCTTACAATAGGCATTCGTTGGTCATTCAGAGTTTATTTTTTATTTTCGAATAATACATTACAATTTCAAAAATAACAAACTTACTCTAATTATGAGTACATTATATATAATTTGTCACAGTTTATCAATATTTTTCATCAAAGGAAAGAAAAAAAAATATTCACTGATTGATTTGTCAGAATAACACTGATAAGAATAGATTATAGTTTCACATTTCTAAAGGGATTCGTCACGTTAGATTGAGTTATAAATATTCCATATGAGATCGTGTTCAAAGCGGACAACGAATAGGGCCGGATTCACAGCTTTTGCTTGATTTGCCAAGCAAGCGCTCGGCCATGCAAGCGGTCGCTCGCGCTTACATAGTCTTGGTCCCCGGGGGTCCCCGGAGAGCCAGCCAACGGGTCCATCTAGGTCGTAGGAAATGTATTTAGAGAACAAGAAAAAGAAATTCAGAATTGTCTGAATAGATTTTTATTCCTCCCCGTATTTTTCATATTTCTAAAATTTTTCTACGATTTGAAGAATCGTTTACTATATTGCTATGTAAATTTCTGAAATTCGATGCTCTAGTGATTGAAATTGTATATATTTTGAATATTTACAGGATTACTTTTTTATAGTATATATATGCATATACATATATATGTAGGTTTTACATACATATGTATGTAAAACCTATGGGACATATTAATATCCCTCGCCTTCGGCTCGGCATATAACTTACACCCTCGTGAAAAATTTATTTTTTCCCTTGATGCGAAACGTACTATTCCTGCTTTTGTAGGCTTCACCTGCTCGGCTCCGAAGATCGTTGATTGTTTGACGTTATCCATATAATAAAGATAAAAATTTGAATGTCATCAAAGGGTAAACAATTTTTTACATGTAGTAGATGTTTTTTTTTTGTAAACTATTTACTTACAAACTTTTTTCCCCATCCTTGACTATGTAATAGTTATGCAAATTTTAGGTTTGAGAAAATTTCCTGCATTCTTCTTACACAATTGTGTAAAGAAAATGAATGGGAAAGTGGAAGAAAAAACCATTTAAAGGTTTCGAAATGAAAACAAAATGAAAATCTATTACATCTGTTTATAGATCTCTTGCGGTTAAGGGGATCTCTCGCTCAGAAATATACATATTTTGCTCAAATTTGCGTAACAGCTAGGTAGCGACGTCATTTTTATTATCTTTATTGTATGTGAGGCGATCCTAGAAAAGGGACCTACTATCCAAAAAGCAAATTTTACAGGACGGGCGATTGAACGAATCAAAATACACAACGGTAAATGGGATCAAAGGTTTTTAAAAATTCATAGCTTGCAAAAAAATCAAAGTTAGTAAATTCTGATTGCAGATAATTGAAGATTGGATTAAAAACTTATAGAATCACTCAAAATCGGAAAAACAATTTTTTGGATAGTAGGTCGTTTTTCTCGGATCGCCTCACGTATGGATAACGTCAAACAATCAACGATCCTCGGAGCCGAGCAGGGGAAGCCTACAAAAGCAGGAAAGAATATTACGCGGAGAAAAAAGCGCGGCTCTGACCACCACACGCCGTAGCTCTGAGAGAGTTGAGAGACGTGCGAAGAAAAAAAACTTTCACCGCAGCGCTCAGCACTGCGGTTGCGATGCAGGCCACTGCGCTGCGTGGTTGTCAGGGTAGCGCGCCACAGTGGTTATTTGCGCGGCTCTCAGATGCTCTCAGCACTGTGCAAGCCCCGTACACTACGGGTTAATTTTTTGTCGGCTTAACTGAGCACGAGTTCCTGCGCCACCTAATGTCATAACCTTTTTTATCGATAACTCTTGTAACTTTTTCATCTACTTTTTCTTACTTCAACCAAATCAATTATTTTAGGCAAAATTTAAATTTCCTAAAACGCGATGACACTTGTTGATTACTGTTTTCCAGGCGTTTACAAAAAATTTACAAATATCAACTTCGGTCCTTACAATTTAGTAATTTTGTTTTATTTCTTTTCTTTTGGTTTGTTTATTGTTTAGTTTGAACAGCTGTAGACTGCTTATTAGCGTGGCCAGTAACAGCGAGATTGAAGTTGCAAAAATCGAAACACTGACGACACCTGGTGCCATAACCTGGAACTATTTTTTATTGACAAAGTTGCTCATAAGGAGTGTACGAGGCTTGGCACTGTGCGCTGCTGTGCGCGCGAACGTGAGAGCTTTGCACCGCAGCAAATGGGCCTCGCGCCCACATATTGGTCTTTGCTTTGCTCATACAGCATATTGCCCACAGATAGATACGCGGCGCTGTGGAGAGTCCCGCGCGTTGCAATAATACTGGGACTCGCGAGCACATGTTGGTCTCTTCTTAGCATGTTACTGTAGATATTAAACGATATAAGTTATTAGCATGACGCAAAGGGAATTCGTCTGTATTTGAAAATCCAAAACATTTTTCATGCTTTACAACATTTTTCAGCGAATCCAGAAAGGATTTTATTTTTCAAAAGCATTTGGCTTAGACAAAAAAAATTGTTAGAAATCGTTTCATATTCATAAATGATTCATTATAAATAAATACATAAACTCAACAAAGTGTAAATAACATCGTGTAAATTATAAGGAGGAATTATTATTTGAAAATTAGATGAAATACATAGTTTATGATTGAACTTATCATCAATGACTCAATGTTCGATATTTTCATATTTAAAATAGGATAGATCCGAATTGATTAAGGACTGTAAATAGATACAACAATAATAAATTATTAAAATAATATTGATTTTAATTATAAATTATCGAACGTTAAATATATTGTATGATTACGAGAGTTGAATAACAAATTGTTTATAATTAAATCTCTTATTGTAATCCAAAAGTGAATAAACAATTTTTTGTATTGTTCGATTTTGAAACACGAACGTGTTTCGACCGTCGTTAATCGCAGATCCCTTTTACCTCTCTCCCTAAAGTAACGGTAAAAGGTCGAAACCGTCCTGTGGAAATAGACGCAGATTATCCATCTCTCACTCTCTCAAACACGTACGCCTAATGCGGGGGGCGAGAGAGACACCTATATCTCTGGGCCACTTGGCTAAGAAATTTTCGTCGGACCAGAATTCCGAGAAATTCTTCAATCAATAATCATAAGCACACAGGCCGTTCGGCTGATTTCGGGCAGCCCCGGGCAGCTTCGTTTCGTGCGTAACGGACTTTCACTTTACGACGCGGCGGAGGAGATACGCGTCGAGTGGGGATTGAGGGGAATGTAAGAAGCATGGAGTCTGGGTAAGCAGGCCTCGGAACTTTGAATCTCGAGGGGCAGCCCCCACCATTGTCCACCATCATTCTCTCTCACCCTCTTAGAGCTGAAAGAGTGAGAGAGAGTAATGGTGGGGGTTGCCCCTCCAGATTCAAAGTTCCGAGGCCTGGTAAATAGAGGGAGAAAAAAATTGTTTCTCATGAGGAAATTATGCCACGTGACTATTGTTCGGCTTTCCCTGGATTTTCTCTATTTTCTGGCCAATCGATGAAGGTCATTGAGAAGAATTTCGTTTCGGGATCCCACGATTCGAGATCGAGAATAAGAAACGCGGCTGCAATAAGTATGTAGTGCCGAAAAGCTGCTGTATAATGAATAAACATGAATAATTTATTCATTATGTTTTCTGAAGAGTAACAATGAATAAATAATTATTGCTACCTTCTAAATTTTTTCATTATCACTTTTTAAGTTACTGTATATTAATAATTTATAGCAGGTGATTTTTACTATGAGAATAATCTCTACCAAAAAGTTTTTCGATTTTGTTTACTTTAAAGTTTACTTGACATCATGATTAAACATAATTTTATGATGTAAATGAAAAAAAATTTTCTAATGTACTGGTAAAACTAATATTACCACTGTGGAATCAGATAAAATCTTTTATCGATTTCATGCTTTAATATCTACTTCGACAAAAAAAAATGCATTCAAGTATGTATACTGTTTAAAGCATAAAAATAAACTAAACAACCTTTTTTTATAGTATATGTTGAGTAATAATGTTTACAGTGATCATAATATTTTCGATGAATGTGAACAATGTGAAATGCCGGATCGAAAAAATGTTTGCATAAATTTCAATTTCAAATTTGGAAATTTTTGTTGAAGACAGGCTGGATTCACAATATTTTCTTTAAAAATGGTAAGTTGAGTGTTATATAGTTGTGATCAGGAACTTTGGTTTTCATAGAATCGTTAAACGAAAAATGATCCAAAAAAAAAAAAACACAAAAATACTATACAAAATTTATTATCATTTTTTTTTTTTAATAAAGTTTTTTTCTTTTTATTTATTACCATGTCTATTAAAATTACGACGTTCACGTTACCCACGTTTTACATGAAATATAATAGTAATCAAAAGTTTTTATTATTATATACGTATTTATGAATAATATTTTTTTATGTAACTTATTCAGTTGCAAATTTCTCGGTTAAATTTTGGTATTATTATTTTAGTGTTGGTAGAAAATTATGGGTCTCCTAAACAGAGGGGCTACCCTGAAACCGAAGTACATCACTTAGGCTCTATTCATTTAGTTAGTTTTAGAATTATTTTTTTTATTTCCAGATTTTTCATTATAATTTCTCAAAATTAACAGCTTGAATTTATCGTCGAAGTTAGGCGAGATCTAACATTATTTATATCTATTCAAACTTCAGAATTTTCGTGGTATCTTAGACTTCTTAGTAGGTATACTAATATACCGATGTTATACCAATAGTTTCAACCTCATTATTTTTATCATGTGAGTGTGCCCATTGATTTATAATAACACTGAATGAATAAAAACTCTAGCTCAAAAGTATATCATTATTGTTCTTCATTTTTATTTTTGATTAAAATTTCGAGTTCGACTTTACATTTAAAAAACATATGATATCCGCCGCCCCGCCCCCCACCCCCCTTCCCTCCTAACTGACATTGCCAATGTAATGGTCGCCATCGTAATCGTGTGTGGTTCCCACGCTTGAAAATGAAAGAAAAAAGTAAGATCCAAAAGTAGTGATATCAAGAGAAGAGTCGTAGATTCTTTAGTATACTAAGTAATTATCAAATATCGCCCAATTTATTTTTCACGTCTCTTCAGACAAAAAACTCTGTTTCATCGCTTCACGACACACGTTACCAGATTTATCATTGGATTTTCCATTCGATGCTTTCGCTCCACTTACTTTTAAACACAAACGTTACGCATTTCGATATTGATGCGTTCAAAAGCGATCGACGGCCTGATATGACGAAGAAAAGATAAATAAACGTTAAAATTTGGGTAATAATATCGCAAAAATTATTTTAACTGGCTTTCAATTGCACATCTGTTTTATTGAAATCATGGTGTGCTAATTGAAGAGCTCAAAGTCATGCAAGTTAAGTTAAAAGGCAATCTCATTAGACTATTCTATTTCATTACCACATACTACAAAGTAAAACAAATTTTTTTTACAATATACAATCTTTGTGGTATACACTTTCGACTTTTCTCATATAAAACAAGTGGTCTTCTGTAAAGGCATAACTGACATACGTTGTACATATGTAATGCCACATCTCATCCCTAGCATTCGACCCATATTAATTTTACTGCTAGTAGTATTTTTTTGTGAGTATCGTAGAATTTCGGAATTTTAAGGAAAGAATCCTATCGAAAAACGAGAATACCGTACATACGTCTCAATCAATGTTCCAATGACTGACTAAGATGCAACGGAAGAAAATAGCAGATGATAAGAAAATATAATTGATTTAGAATATAACATCAAGCGGGCCGTCGATCGCTTTTGAACGCATCAATATCGAAATGCGTAACGTTCGTGTTTAAAAGTAAGTGGAGCGAAAGCATCGAATGGAATATCCAATGATAAATCTGGTAACGTGTGTCGTGAAGCGATGAAACAGAGTTTTTGTCTGAGGAGCCGTGACAAATAAATTGGGCGATATTTGATAATTACTTAGTATACTAAAGAATCTGCGACTCTTCCCTTGATATCACTACTTTTGGATCTTACTTTTTTCTTTCATTTTCAAGCGTGGGAACCACACACGATTACGACGGCGACCTTTACATTGGCAATGTCAGTTAGGAGGGAAGGGGGGGCCGTATGAAATACTTCAATTCATGGAAATAAAAAAAAATTATAATGCAAGAAATTAAATAACTACTTATTGGTCAACTGAACCTTAAAAAAATGGACAAGTAAACAATAACATAAAAGTTCGCTTTTTTCGGAGCAAAAACTATGATTGATCATATTTATATTAAAATAAATTTGTTGCAAAACACGCAAGATAAATTTAGTTCGACGATCTGCATGGCGGCATTGAATACGTCCATTTACGACTGGCAAATGTTTCAGTCCCTGAAAACACGCACTGAGGCAAAAAAAGCACTGATTTTCTAATACAAAAGAATTTCCTTTGCGTCATGCTAATACCTAATAACGTTCAATATCTACAGTAACATGCTAAGCAGAGACCAACATGTGCTCGCGAGTCCCAGTATTGCAACGCGCGGGACTCTCCAAAGCGCTGCGTATCTATCTGTGCCGCACGAAAAAAGTATTCTTTGTGTATGGGCAAAGCAAAGACCAATATGTGGGCGCGAGGCTCTGTGCTGCGGCGCAAAGCTCTCACGTTCGTGCGCACAGTGCTGAGAGCCGCGCAAATAACCTGAAATAACCAATGTGGCGCGCTACCCTGGCAACCACGCAGCGCAGTGGCCTGCATCTCATATATGTACATATATGTAATACTTGTATATGGTGTGACGAGCGGACTCAAATTCGAGAAAACCAACGTTGATTTTTAAATCCCGGAAGTAGGCCAACTCGTCCATATTAGGACCGTTGTAGGAGGCTCTGCCCTACACGACCCTAGGTTCCCTATATATTTATGGACCAGGGGAAAAGAAATGCTTTTGAGGGATGGTTTTCAATTTACAAAAAATTAACTTTATTAGTATAAAATGAACAGTCACTTCCGAATACAATCATTTACATTTTGATCTATCAATCAAGACAAAAGACTTTTCTAACAAAATGATAAAATCAACATTATATCTTACTCAAATACTCTTTTCATACAAAATATTCGATGCATTACGAATCCTTTCTGAAGTTCTTATTCACAAAACAATTTACATGACAATAACATGGCTCTGACAATGTACAACAGTGTGTTGATTTATAACTTTACTTATTTTCAACATATTATTATTAATTTTTACTCTCATACTTTCGATCGATTGTTTTTAGGAAAATCACTCTTTTCACGAACAGAAAATATATATAGATTCAGAAAACGTTTTAAGATCAAAAACTTCGAGTAAATTTTGAGAACTATACTTCCGCACGCTCTTAAACTTATAAATTTTCACTATGTTAAACTATTAACTATAAGGGATACAAGTGTTTGGGAGTGTGAGTGCCAAAGTTAGGCCACGACTGCTTGGTTTATATACCGAAGAAAGAAAGAAGTGGTAATCGTAGTTCATTATTAGAAAAATTGACCTGTTTATCATTTTTGCCTGAAAATCGTACTCACGGAACGTTTTTCGTTCGTTTCGGCTTCCTTTTCGTTCGTTTGTATCCGGTGTAAATTGCAAGAAATCGTTAGATATCATTTTTGTAAAAAGTCTAATCATGGTTCATTGTCTAAAAGAAAGATTTGAGCATATCGTTTCCGTCTGAAAATCATTCTTTACGGAACGATTTTCGTCCGATCGTTTCCTGCCCAAAAATTGATATTATTAGCGTCATCAACTATCAATACCGGCGAGTCATAGCGATTTGATATTGTCGCGCGTTATCTTAACGTTTAGAAAAATAGCTTCCCCTTAAACATTTTATAGAAAATTGAATTTGTCTTTCTTTTTTTCCTCATATTATTGTAAAAATAAAAATATAGACGAGTGAGCAAAACCTCGCTCGTCACAATGGCCAGCGTCCCATCTTCCCCTGTTGCAAAGGAGTATCGTGATAGAAAGAGAAAGGAATAAGATGACTCTTGTGGTACTCCGCATGCGCGACTCTCATACATATGCTCAGTTCTTGGAATTGTTGCACGCATACTACGATATGCGTTCACGTATTAACTCCAGTCAACTCCTGTGCGAGAGAGAAACGAATCGTCTACGCTCTTCTCTTCCCGATGCGCTTCTCTCTCAAGCTAGCCATATAGTAGTATTACATATATGCTGCATCCATATATGTAATACTTCTCAATCGCCAGCTTGAGAGAGAAGCGCATCAGGAAGAGAAGAGCGTAGACAATTCGTTTCTCTCTCGCACAGGAGTGGATACGTAAGCGCATATCGTACTGTGCGTGCGACAATACCAAGAGAGAAGAGTATATATGAGAGTATATATAGATTCAGTAACAGTAGACAATGGGTGCTTGATGTTTGCACATGCGCAGTACCACTCGAATCTTCTTATCCCTTTCTCGTTCTATCACGGTGCTCCTTTCCAACAGGCGAGGATAAGACGCTGGCAATGTAGAAGTATTACATATATGCCTGCATCGTAACCGCAGTGCTGAGCAGTGCTGAGCGCTGCGGTGAAAGTTTTTTTTTCTTCGCACGTCTCTCACAGTCTCTCAGAGCTACGGCGCGCGGTGGTCAGAGCCGCGCTATTTTCTCCGTGCAGACACGTTCCTTTTATCTTTCATTCTCGAGCTTTCGATCAGAGAATTTTTGGTTCTCATCTAAAATTGTCTGTAGGAACGAACTTTTTTTAATTGTTTCGACTTTTTTAAATTCGAAACAATTAAAAAAACTAGCCACAGAAGGTTCTATAAACGTTTAAAAAACGTTTTTAGAAAGGTTCTACAAACGATTCAGGAACCTTTTAAACGTTTATAGAACCCTGAAATGTCCGCCTATAAACGTTCGTGAAATCATTTCGCAAACGTTTGAGAACATTTATAAAACGTTCATGAGAACCTTATTTGAACGATTCCATGTGTTCATGGAACGTATTTATGAAACGTTTATAGAACGTTTCTCGAAGTTTTAAAAACGTTTTACATAACTTTTTGGTAACCCTACTTAACGAATTGTACATTTTATTAAGAACATTTCTAGAACGTTCTGAATCGTTTCCCAGTGAACAAGAGGTCTCACTGTGAGCTCGCTATTTCCTCCCTAAATCGAGCTCACTGTGAGCTCACGGGGTATGGCTTTTTTTTCAATTATGCAACGAATATTGAAAGTATACATTTCGATTACATTGTTTATTATAGATGAAATATATGATTGAACGGCTGAGAATAAAACTCGGACGAGTAGAGACACATACCGACATTAAACATATAGTTTCGTATCTCTCTATCTCTTACTCTTCCGGTGTTTTATTGTCAGCCGTTCAATAATTTAATTTCATTTCAACAAAATCTAAGGAATTGAGAAAATTCTGCCCGAATTCAAACAATATTGCGAAACGTCTCTGCGTTCGCGCTGCTACGTATCATTATGTGTCATACTTAATGTATCAGTGCTAAACTTGTGAAATGAGAAAAAAAAGTAGACTTCTATCTGGTGGCACGCGCAGTAAATACTGTAAAGGCGCGAAATATTCAAATTTGAGCGCGACAAATTTAAAAATCTGACGCCACATCAGTATTTACTGCGAAGGCCACCAGATGGAAGTCTACTTTTTTTTCGCATTTCACAAGTTTAGCACTGATACATTAAGTATGACGCATAATGATTCGTATCAAGGCGAACGCAGAGTTGTTTTTTGAAATCGGGCGGGAATCTCTCAATTCCACCAATTATTGAACGGCTGACAATTTAACACCGGAAGAGTAAGAGACAGAGAGATTCGAAACTATATGTTTTTTGTCTCTAATCGTCCGAGTTTTTATTTCAGCCCTTCAGTCATATATTTTATCTATAATAAACAATGTACCCGAAGTATATACTTTCAATGATTGTTGCATATTTGAAAAAAAGCCTTACCCAGTGAACTCACAGTGAGCTCGATCTAGGGAGGAAATAGCGAGCTCACAGTGAGACCTCTTGTTCACTGGAAAACGATTTAGAACATTCTAGAAATATTCTTCAGGAAATGTACAATTCGTTAGGTAAGGTTATCAAAAAGTTATGTAAAACGTTTTTAAAACTTCGAGAAACGTTCTAAAAACGTTTCATAAATACGTTCCATGAACGCATGGAATCGTTCAAATAAGGTTCTCATGAACGTTTTATAAATGTTCTCAAACGTTTACGAAATGATTTCACGAACGTTTATAGGCGGACATTTCAAGGTTCTATAAATGTTTCATAAACGTTTAAAAGGTTCCTGTAAATAAATAATGCTTATTTATTTATTATTTTTTTTTTTTCTTTAAATTTCTAAAAACTCAGCAAATAAAACGTCTTGAAAAAATCAGTGTAAGCTTCGTTCGGATAACTAATTGAAAGTTATATATATCAGAATATAACAGAAGTTCTCGAAAATGTATTGGGAAAAGGAGTTAAGAATGGATACATGTATAGCAGAAAATTTCATTTTTTGACAAAGATAATACGTTTGGATCATGTTATAACTAACATTTTCGTTATGAGCCTTGGACTAACATTAAACTTGTATAAGTCTAGATAATTAGAAAATTCTATTCTAATTTGAAGCATTAAATTTTAGAAATCCGTGTTAAAAGACATAAAAATACTTCACATCTTACAATCTACACATTAAGGGATTTTCAAAATCTGTTGATCATGCAACAAAACCTTGCCTAATTGCATAAATAAAAAAAAAAAAAAAAACGAAAAAACTAAAAATGCAAGTTTTAAATCACCTAGTTTCTTTTGAATGCTATTAAATTCTTCGAAAAAGTATGTAATTCCAGGAATCAAGAAATTTTAATCACTCGAGCGTTAAATTCTAAAAATATATTTATATTGAAGTACATAACAACCTTAAAAAGTTTCTCAAATGCTTAGAGTCTGTAAAATTCAAAAAATATTGAGGGCATTTTAAACCTATAAAGAAACTGTTTCCTGCAAAAAATCGATAGAAATACTAAAAATATTTCCAATTTTCAATTCTAGGAAATCTCATTATGGAAATTCGAAGAGAAATCTTAAAAGAAACTAAACAATTTTATAACATTCTACGAATACTAGGATATGAAAAAAAATACATACATATACGTAAAAATCCCATAAACAAGTAACCCATAAAACATTCAAAATATATACAACTTCGATAACTAGAGCATTGAATTTCAGAAATTTATATAGCAATGTAGAAATACTAGGGGATTCTTCAAATCGTAGAAAAATTGTAGCAGTATGAAAAACACGGGTAAAAATAAAAATCTATTGAGACAATTCTGATTTTTTTTCTTCTTCTCTAAATACTTTTTTATCATAGCGGTCTAAAAAGCCTACTTGTCTGCCCACTTCGCGGACAAAAATCGGCTTTTTCTCCGGCTACAATAAAAAAAATCGTTCGCACCATGGAAAAATAGTATATTTCGTATCAAGGAGCAGAAACGAGCGTTTTTACGAGTGCGAAGTTTTGCGAGCGAGCGTAGCGAGTGAGCAAATCGCACGAGTAAAACGCGAGTTTTGATGCTCCTTGACACGAGAGATATTTTTCACGCTCGCAGCAAGGAAATTACTTAGTCTTTTGTTTACTGTTGTGTCGTGAAAAGGCGAGTTTCTCTGCCGCTCGACTTTCGAGCGGCATAGAAAACGGCGAGAAGGCGCGCGGCGAGAACGAGTTTTTCATGGGACAATAGTAAACACAAGAATAAGTGATTTCCGTACTGCGAGAGTGAAATTAATTTCTCACGAAGGTGCATATATTCCTCGCTTTCGGCTCAGAATATAACTAACACCCTCGTGAGAAATTTATTTTTTTCCTAGATGCGAAATGTACTATTCCTACGGCCCAGATGGGCCCGTTGGCTCTCCGGGGACCCGCGTGAACCAAGACCATGAAAGCGCGAGCGATCGCTTTCATGAACGAGCGCTTGCTTGGCAAACCAAGCAAAAGCTGTGAATCCGGCCTAAATCATATAGTCGCGTGCCCGACCAAGGCCGCGCGCGAGCGATGATCCTGGTCCATAAATTTCTCTATTTCTCTGATCGTGATCTCCAATTCTCGCGACAGGATTAACACACTTAAGATTATGCTATTCACTTGTTTGTTTTCAATGCTCCTCTACGAAGACTTCGAAGAAAAATTCAAATCTCCGCCCTACAAAACATCTTCTGGAATTTTTACCTTTTGGTTTTTTTCTTCATTCTTTCTAAGTATTTAATCTGTTTTGACCGAAACGCAACTTAGAAATAATGAATATATAGCTATGGCTTTCAAGAAAGAAAGAACATCAAGTTTGATAGACTCAGTGAAGATTCTGACAATTGTTTTTCAGAATCTCGAAATGTAAATTTGTAAATTTAGGGTCATTATGAAAATACCAGAAAAGAACAAAAATTCATTATGGGTAAGATTTATTAGCTCTACTTGTCCTTTTTTCATAATACTCTAATGTCAAATTATATTAATTAACACGTGTCTGAAATACTTTTGGAAAGAAATGACAAAAGCAGTAGAAAAAATTGCTCGTTGTGAAACAAAAAGACAGGAATTTTTGTAATTAATGTTATAAGAACTTAAATTGCAAAAAACATTTTGTACGTAATATAATCATGAACACGTCATGATTGATTTTGTCTTCAAAGGTCAATTACGATGTCACTTGCCTCTTTTTGTTATATCATAAATACTAGCTAGATAAGCAGATATCAAAATTTAAACATATTTTTCTCACCTGACTATAGCTTTTTATCTTGATTCCAAGAAAAATTCGAGAATTTTCTATCATCTCCGAGCATTGACACTTTTTTAAAGATATATCACCATTTCGACGTCAATAACCTCGGTCGTCTTGGTTCTTACCCTTGGCCACGAAAACATCATTTGTCCATTTCCCCCCAGAATCATACGATTCCGTCTTCTCCCAATCCCAACATGATGCAAATGATGTATCTGTGAGGTCCTTTACATCCCTGACAGAGGCGCCAGATTATATACCGGCAAAGTTACCGCGCGACGCCATAAATTTAGTGTTCACACGCTCAAGGAACTAAACGTTTGTATGGTGGTTATCCTTAACTTATCATTCAAACTATCTCTATGAGAACTAGGTATTAGAAATCACAAAGGTATTTTTTGGGTTTCTGAACAATTACACTTTATTAGTGCCAAGTCTCCCTACTGAAAAAGAATTTTCTGACGTCAGAATTGGAGTCAGATCTGACGTCAGACGTCAGATCTTACGTTATGTCAGAAGGAAGATTTGATATCAGATTTTTGGGGAATGTCTGACGTTAGTCTTACGTTAGATGAGACTTCTAGTCAAATTTCATTTTTAGTAAAGCTGCTTTACTGTTTGAATCAGTGAGAATCCACTGATTACAAAAGTATAAATTCATTCACAGAGAATCAGTTGGATCTCAGCGATAAAATCAGTAATTCTGAAGACACTATTTTAATTCATCAAAATTTATTCGATTGAATTAATGAAATTGAATTGTTCGCAAGTGTGATCACAAAGTCTTTCCATTGATTTTCTCAAAAGTGAAAATTCGATCATTAAACATCAGTAGGATCTTGACGATTGAATCCATAGTATTAGAGTTACTGATTTAATCAGTAAAAACATATTTGATTGAATGAGTGAAATTCATGTAATGGAGACAGTGATCACAAAATCTTCGCATTGGATTTTTCTAGTTTTATCATTTTCTTTGCAAAGTCAGTATTTTATTCGTCATTTTACTAATGGATGAGAGATTGTTTATACATTTTCTGTTTAAACGAGTTTTCATTGAATGTTAATTTATAACATGCAAATGAATCTAACAAAAAACTCATTATACAAAATTGTTATATTTTTCAGATTAATGAATCAAAATACACATTACTTCTACATTAAAATTTTGTTATGTGTTTGAAAAATTCAAGAACGAAGAGCTTCTAGTTTATAGATCTTTCATATTTTATTGATTTTGAATTTATTTTGAATTTATTTAATAGATTTTATTTCAAATTTATCTAATATAAACAGTGATCCAAAAATCTTTCAATTAAATTTTTCTAGATTTACCATTTTCTTTACAAAGTCAGTATTCAATTCGTTCTTAATGATGGCAGATTGTTGATTAATTTTATGTTCAAACGAGTTTTCATAGAATAACAACTTTTCACATGCAAATGGATTGAGCATAAAAACTTAATACACAAAATTCTTCTATTTTTCAAATGAATGATACAAAACACAAATTGCTTGTGTGTTAAAATTTTTCAAAGTAATTGAAAAATTCAAGAACGAAGAGTTTGTAGTTAATAGACTTTTCAGATTTGACATATACCTGTAACGCTGTCTAATTACACTAATCAATTAACGATTTCGAACAACCTAATCTCATCGATCAATTTACCTTTCAACGAGTTAGATATGGCTGATTGCGAGAACGAATATTTTCAAGAATACCAAATCGTTGGTCATTTACCTCGAAATAACTGATTGATCAAGTTAATGCAATCGACTGTGATGATTTTGATGAATTTTTCGATAAATCATTTGTTCCTTGTTCATCGTTTTCTGAAATCCGTGACCGGGGCTTGATACGATCTTTGAAAAATGTATTTTTTCGTCAATATCGACGGATCAACGTGCAATGACGAAAGTCTGGTTTATTAATAAAATATTTGTTCATGCCTTCTCGGATGAGATACTTATTGCACGTAGTCTGCAAACTGAATTTGGAGAAATTATCGTTGATCTGCGTAGTTGAAAAATTAATGAACCCTGGTAATTTTATTCCTTATAAAAATCTTACAATAAAATGGAATTGCTGATAAAAATTCAATTTCTTATAAGGTGGAACTTATAAAAACTATATCATAATTTCAATATCTTATAAAGTGACCTTATACAAACTTTATAAGAAACAAAAATTTCTTGTAAGAATGTATTTGATAAAATCTTATGCGAAAAAAACGTTAGATCAATTCTTCACAAAAATTTTAATTTCTTATATAATTTTTCTATGGATCAAAATTACTAGGAAACAAATTAAATGATTCAGGCTCGTTACTGTGTTTGCTATATTCTTATTTCTTTCAGGGAGAAAACTTGGAAAAAAATAGATAAAATTTGAAGAAATCTCTCAAAAGAATTTTGTTATTTATGCCTGATTTTTCTGAAACTTCAGAAATATGTATGGATGTGTAATACATGAACACTTTCGATATGAGATAAAGTTCGAGACGAGGCTGCTCAAATACTCAATCGTCATATCATGAATCTTTATACCGAGGATAAGAAATCAAGATGACAACGAACCCCAGTTTTTCAATTGACAAAAAACACTCGAATTACATGAAAATTCGCTTCATATTGAGAATTTTATTATTTAAACGTTGCGATAATAGTAAATTTATTTTCAAATCATAGGCCCTATTATATAGTTTTTTCCAGTCCGTTAGAAATCACCATTTGATAACTAGTATCTTTTAATTTGATCAAAATAAAACATTCACTAAATTTATTTATTTCTGCATTTATTTCAATTGATGATTACTTTTTCTATCATCAAAATTAGCATTGTTCACATCCAGAATCGACAAAAAGTTTGTTTCACTGAAAGAAACAAAATATTTGAGGTGTATCAAAATCGTTAAAAAAAAAAATTACGTGATTGTAAACATCCAGAGAAGTGAAAACAGAATAAAACAAAACTATTGTCCACTTTTCATCGATTGTAAGAATGACAGTCATGAAATAAATCAACTCGTCACCTTTAACTTTATGCGAATATCTCTTCGTTATTTTTTACATCTCAATTTCAATAAACTGAACTCGCAAAATTCAGACATCGGCAATACCATACTCTCTAAATCCGAAACAGTTGAATGTCAATAAGTTAATTTTTTCTGTTTCCCAGTTGATTTTCACTGTTCCCCAGTTGCTTTCAACTCCCTGCTTAAAAAAATCCATTCAAAACCATTCAAAACCATTGAAAACCAAACAAAGTTCCCATTGCCAATGGTTCTCCATGTTAAGTAAATGGGATTTTCAATGGTCTCTAATCGTCCAATAGTCCCTAGGACGATCGAAATCCCATTTACTTAGCATGGAGAACCATTGGCAATGGGAACTTTGTTTGGTTTTTAATGGTTTTGAATGGATTATTTTAAGCAGGGCTGATCAAACAGTTTTTTGAGTCATTTTACAGTAGCGGATTAAGAGGTAACTTTGGGAGGGGAGGGGAGGGCATCGGTTTTTAAATTTTTTCAGCATACGATTAGAAAATCAGAACTATTTTTAAAGGAAGTATTATCTACTCTACATATGAGGGAAAAATTCTTTTTGGCAAGATTTCAGTTCCTGAAATAGATATGAATTTTAGAATAAAATGTTCGATTTCTTCGTGTAACATCATCTAAGTTTACCCATTTTTGTCTTTAACTCAATTTTCGCAGTCTCGAAATGACTTTTTAATTGGAAAAGTTACAAAGTACTGTCTGTGAGACAGTTTTTGTAAAATTTTACTGTATTGAAAATAAAAGAGCGCTCCTGAGAATTAACGGAGTGCAAAAAATATATTTAAGAAAGTCACGTAATTATAAAAAAAACACACAAACATATCAGCTCTAAGAAATCGAACTTATAATCACAAATAACAGTGTCACTCATAAATCTATGAAATTCTACCTATTCATATATTCAGATGGATAACTTATCATTGATGAATTAACTGGATTTGATGGTGCGCCATTGTCAATTGGAAAAATCCACTCTATGCAGTTCTGGATTTGCAATTATAGTGTATATTTCTGTTTTCAATGCGGAACAAAAAAGCCTAGGTAACAAACCATGGGCAAAGAATATTTTATTGTAACAATTTAACAATCTTCTCGAAAGAAATTAGAATCTGCATTACGAATCTTTCTGCAAATTTAATTTTCCAAGTCATGCTCTTCTTAAATATCTATTACATACTTATTTGTTTCTTTACAATGCTTTTTCAATTTTTTTCTGAAATCTATTACCTGACATCGATACACATTAATTCGATTTTTTTTATAGAAGATTGATATTTTCCAAGAATCGGTTTGTTGAATTCAATATGTTTTGAAGGTTCTTTAGTCAAATTATAGTGAGTCATATGTAATAATTGACAAACCTTTCGATGTCATCCCATACCTTTTTCCGTGACCACTGGCAAATGAAAATCTTATTTTTCTTCTATTACTTTTTTTGCTGATGTGAAATGATTTCCGGAATGTCTTGCTGCGTTATTGAAAAATTTTTAATGACACGAATAAACATTTTCCATAAAAATTTTTATGATTCATATTACCGAATTCGGTCAAAAACTTTATTTGGACGTATTCTTTGCATATAGTTTGTTACCTAGGCTTTTTAGTTCCTCGTAGAAAATAGAAATACACACTTTCATTGAAAATCCAGAACTGCATCAAGTAGAATTTTCCATTTGACAATGGTGCACCATCAAATCCAGTTAATTTATTAATGATAAGTAATCCATCTGAATATACGAATAGGTAGAATATTATAGATTTATGAGTGACACTGTTATTTGTGATTTTAAGTTTGATTTCTTAAAGCTGATATGTTTATTTGTTTTAATTTTTTTATAATAACGTGACTTTCTTATAAATGTTTTTCGCATTCCGTTAATTCTCAGCAGCGCTCTTTTATTTTTAATACGGTAGAATTTTACGAAAACTGTCTAGCAGATAGTACTTTGTAACTTTTCCAATTAGAAAAGTCATTTTGAGACTGCGAAAATCGAATTGAATAGAAAAATTAGTAAACTCAGATGATGTTACACGAAAAAATCGAACATTTTCTTCTGAATTTCATATCTATAAAACAAAAAATTTTCGCTCCCTCAAAATGGAATTCAAACATTGTTCTAGCATACAAAAAAAATTCAGCACGGAAAAAAGCATTCTGAGAAAATGAATTTTGAAAAAATTTTTCAATTTTTGCATTGTCACGATTTAAACGATGTACTATATAGATATCTCATCAATTTTGGGAGGATTGTAAGTTTCAAACTTTTCCACGCATTTTGACATAAAAATCATCAAAATCGGTCAACATTTGTCAAAGTTGTAGAGATTAAAAAAAAATTTTTATTGACTAACTTAAAAAGTCAATTTTGACAGCCTTAGATAAATACCTTGTAAATGACGAAAAAAATTGGTAAAGGTACAAAATACATGAATTTCAAGCGAAAATAAAATGTTGACACGTAAAGCTTCGTCGAATCGAAATGGAATCGGTCAACAATAAATATATTTCAAATTTTATCAAACTTTACAAACTTATCGTAGTTAAATTTTACAAAAAATAAAAGTGAAAATCCGCATTCGAATTTTACGGCCGAGATTTGGGCGGGGGGGGGGCATGTCCCAGGTCCCCCCCCCCCCCGTAGATCCGCGCCTGCATTTTAACTGTTTCGGATTTAGAGAATATACTTCTTACAAATTGTGATTCTTTTTTTTTTCTTAAAATAAGTACATCAACCTATGAATTACATACTAAATAAGCATATTAATGTTACGTATGTATATGATCAATAAATAATTTAAAAATGAGATACATATGACATACGCATATATGTATATGAAATATTTAAAAACAATTTGAGTCACGAATATGACATACATATGCTATTAATGCGTCATTTTTATTTCGTTTATTTCTCGTATATCTTTAGCAGGCTCAGGTATTGTGCGATATGCAAAAGTGATCATATAACCTGATATTCCAAAAATTTACGAATGCAGTCAGACGAAACTTGAAACGAGTCGGAAGTGTAAATATATCATATTATCAATTAATGAATCAATAGAATCTCTTTTTTCAAAGGACTAACTTGCTCTTAATGACGTGAGATTTATCATGAATGTAAATTTCCATTTATGAGGGATCGAACGTGCAAAAACTATTAAAGTTGAGAAAAAATTTGATTATTTATCTAATAATCATTGTCTAATATTCTCAGATATTTGTTTAAGTTAACAAGTTTTCAAAACTCAGTATGTATTTACGGTTTTACAAAGGATAACTGAAGATTCAAAACTTCTATTTAATGTTTCAAAAATTAATCGAATAAACTTATTTATATTATACCAGTTCACACAAAAGTAACTCAGAATATTTATTTTAAAATTGTAAAAGTTATTGATTTATGAGACCATCCCATAAATTTTTTATAAGTTCAATGAATTACATCATAGAAACTTTTGCTGGCGATAAAGAGTTTTGATTTTCTGTGAAAAGTTTTAATTTTCCGTCAAAAAAGTCCCAAGTTCCTTATATAGAACATACTGTTAATCAAGCACACTTGATAACTAAAAAAAATTGCAGGCTCATCTTCTTAGAAAGAATCCGTTTGTTGAAAGTGAAACCTGCAAAAAGCCACGTACGTTGAACTTTTACCATTGATGACTCTAAATGATTTCAATACTCATAGAGTTCGAATTGTTGTTTTTTGAAAAAGTTTATCATTTATAATTAAGTACATAATCATTGTTAAAAATAATAGAAGTATTCTTATTATTTCTTTTGGTAAATGTGCAACAAGATAATTTGCTTTCTCATAGAAATTTTCCGGATAAAAAATAAAAATTTGATCATTTTTAACGATGTCATTTTTTTTGGTAGGTACAGAAAATATATTTGGAAAATCACTCTTCATGAAGAGTATTTTTTATAATAATAACTGCTTCTTTGAGGAAGATCTAATTTCCTCCTACTCACAATCTTTCAGAATTGGTTTTCGTTTATTTTTTCAAAAATATTCTTTACAGCAGTTTTTTTCACTGAAAAATATGATTTTAAAAATGTAATGAAATTTCTGGGTATCAACTGTAATTTGCTGGATAATTTCCAATAACTTCGTAGAACCATGTATCTTGATTGCATCAGTATTACTTTTAACAAATGGAAAAAAATTCATAAAAAAATTTATTTTCCTTTAACAACCAGAATGTTGAATAAATGTTCCAACAAGACTTTTCGAACAATTTTTAAGAAATGTAAAATTCATTTACAAAATTTCATAATTCTTTGAAAAATTTATTTAATTTTTTGTTGGAAATGCAAATCTTGTAAAAACAACTTTTTCAAGTAAAAGATAAATAAAATAAAATTAAAATTGAATTTTTAGCTATCTAGACATTCTTAAATTTTAATGTGATAATGTTAAAAAATATAGAAAAATTTTGAGAAATTCAAAATATTTTTTGCTCATTCGTAACTAATTCTATAAACTGGGTAAATTTCAAAAAAATGTGCATATATCTTGTAAATTTTGTTTAATAGGTATTCTATTTCTTCAAAATATGCACGATAATGTCTTCCACTTTTTAATAAAAACCTCAAAAACTTGGAAGGTATTACTAACTTACGAAAAACCTTTATAAATTTTTTGAAATTTTACAAAATTTTTGGATGTTTTAAAAATTTTGTCTCATGATCGAAATTCCTAAAATTTTGGAAATAAAAAAAAAATTCGAAAGACTAGCAATAACAATTGTATAAAATTCGAAATGTTTCTAGAATTTAAAAGAGTATCTATAAATTTTGTGAATTGCGTTCATCGCCTTTATTTTTAAAAATATGAAAGACAATGTTTTCTTTGTTTGTTTGCTGAAAACTCTATAGAGTCGAAAATACCAAGAAGTTACGAAAAATCAATTAAATTAGTCAAAAGTCTAAAACATTTGGAAAGTTTCAAATAGTTTGTACACTCGAACGTCAACAACTGCGAAGCTCCGGGGCTCGCCCTGCGATTGTCGAATCGACATTTACACGCATTTTCCGGCAATTTTCTTCTCAAAGTTTCTTGATAAAATTGGAGTGGAACATTCAGTCGTCAGTTTAATGATGGCCCAGCGCTCGAATATGTTAATTTTCTTTTCGCTGTGTATTAGGCATTCGTCTCAACTCACAGTTGCCACACTCGCACTTGGCAACGTCTAAGTGTATTAGAATATCTTGGAAAATAAAAAGCAGCACTCAAAATTTTGCAGATTGTCAATAACTTCTGAACATTTGTAGAGTTTTTCGAAATTTCCATAAATCTGTAAATTGTGTTCATCATCGTATTTCTAAGGAAAAATAAACAATAGAATTTTCATTTTCAATTTTTAAATTGAAATTTGAAAAACTGAGGACGGTAGGAAACAAAAATAAAACTATCATAAAACGAAGCATCAATTCAGCAATACTTTATTACAAGAATTGATTCCGTATCCTCAAAAGTGTCATTTTTTCCTCATTAACTTTATTACTCACGTAAGATTAAAATTTTCAAAAACAGTAAATAAAAACAAGTCGAGCAGGCCTGGACGTACATTCATCTCGGGAAACGAAATTGCATCACTGTTCATGCAATGGCGTTAGCCGCGGATTTTCACGTCAGCATAATATGTTTACCCACCGGTCAACGTCCTTTCGAAGGTTTGAATTGTGTGACCGGCAAGCCTAGAGCAACATACGTATGAGCTGCGTAAGATATCAATCTTTTCCTTGGAAACGTACGTGAAACTCTCGATAAGATAATTTATCAATGAGAACTGTTCTCTACTGTCAAATCGTCGAGGAAGCTACAAAAGTCACATTCATTTTCCGTTAAAGTGATTTACAAATAAAAGATGCATTTATAGTAATAATTATCTTAGTTACGTTCACCGTGGCTTTCGAACAATGAAATGGTAACATACACTCTAAAAAAAATTTGTGGTAATTTTACTGTACCGATACGAAAGTCACTAACCATTACCTTGTGGTGAAATTTTATCATAATTTTAGTATACGCAGTTTGAATTTTCCAGTTTATTTATACTTATATTCAATATTTTAATGACATTTTCCTATCCAAGTATGTGAAACATGAAAGAATAGCAAATTTGCTGTACCATGGTATTTTTTTACAGTGTATCTATAACTTGTATATAAGTACAATCGACGTTTGAACAGGCGCAACGCCATTTTTTTGGTGGATAGAAATTTAGATACAACCAACGGGAGAAGGTTTCACTATCATACTACTCCAAAATTTGCATGATCGCAGTTTTTTATTTTTTTATAAAAAATTTAAAAAACTATTGACGTATTCGAACATTATGAATGAACTTTCTTAGTTAAGATACATTTGTTTCAAATTTAAAGAGTTTGGATTAGTTTGTATTGTGCATATTTATCAAAAATTTTGAAATGTTCAAGAAATATAGAAAACATTAAGAAATCGAGAGATTGTCAATAATCCTAGAATCTTCCAGAAATGAGTAGGCTTTTAGTGAATATTAATCAATTTCGTGAATGATGTAAATCATGTTAATTATCATATTTTTTCGAAATGAACATGATCTTTTTTTTCATTTTCCAATACACTCTGAAAACCTTGGAAAGTACGAAAAATTGCGGAAAATCCTTATGAGTTCAATATATTTTTCTAAAATTTAGAAGGTTACATGAAATTTTTATAATCTTTGAAATTAAAAATTTTTGCAACTATTCAAATCATTGCGATTTTCATGGATTATCAATAATTCCTAGAAGCATGAAAGTTTTCAGAATTCCGAATTATGTTCATGGATTTTGGACATGGCGTTATTTGCACCATTTGTATGAAAATATGCATGATAGTTTCTTCATCATCAATGATAATCTCGAAACCTTAAAAATTATCATTAAGTTACGAAAAACCTTGATGAGTTGGACCGACTTTTCTAAAATTTGAGCAGTTGAAAAAAATTTTTATCGTGTTAAATATGTTAAACATTTAAAAAAACCGGTGACCTTAGATATTTTGAAGATTGTCGACATATTTAAAAAACTCGAAAAAAGTGTAAAATTTTAAACAATGTTCACTAGTTTTGTAATTTGTGTTTATTATCATATTTCTTGGGATTATGAATCATGAAGTATTTTATAGTATATTACATTACTAAGACTGTAAAATCATTTCCCACGCTCGCAGCACAGAAATCCTTTATTCTTGTGTTTATTACTGTCCCGTGAAAAACGAATTCTCTGCCACCGCCTTTCGCTGCTATTTCTATGCCGCTCCAAGGTCAAGCGGCATAGAACTCGTTTTTTCACGACACAATAGTAAACAAAAGACTGAATGATTCATGTGCTGCGAGCGTGAAAAATATCTCTCGTGTCAAGGAGCATCAAAACTCGCGTTTTACTCGTGCGATTTGCTCACTCGCTACGCTCGCTCGCAAAACTTCGCACTCGTAAAAACGCTCGTTTCTGCTCCTTGATACAAAATATACTATTGCGTCCGAGTTATGTACGATATTTTACATAAGGAGTACGGTAAAGACGCTTTTGTACCGTTGCGCGGTACGGTAAAGTGTACTTTACGTACCGAGTAATGTAAATTTTTTTTTAACGAAAAAACTTGAAAATTAATAAAAATCACGGAGATTCCGAACTAAATTAACAGTCATTCATCAGATTTTCAAAGTTGTCAATCATTTGCATTATGTTGAAAATTTTAAAAATGTCAGGAAATCAAAGAGCCATATCGAAAAGCTCAAACAATCCAGATACTTCTTGAAAATTTGTTAAATTTGTAGAATTTTAGGAAATATTCTAAATTTTGTACATTTTACTGTTTCAAATATTTTTAGAAAGTAGGCATTATATGTTTTGTTGAATTAATTAAATAATAATAATAACAAAAAAAAATGACAATTATAATAATCATGATAATCATATTATTATTATTATTATTATTATTATTATTATTATTATTATTATTATTATTATTATTATTATTATTATTATTACTATTATCATTATTATTACTATTATGATGATGATGATGATAATGATGATGATGATGGTGATGGTGATAAAAATAATAATTATAATAGTTGTAGTAATAATAATAAATAATCATTTAAACAATTCAAAAATCTAAAAAACTTTAAAAATTTGAAAAAATTACGGAAAATCTCTATGATTAAGATAAACTTTATTTTAAATATAGGAGTTTTAGAGAATCCGTTCCATGTTCGAAATTTGGAAAATTTCAGAATTCTAGGCACCGAAAATTTTTAAGATTGTAAATAATTGTAATAAACTTTAAGGATTCCTACAATTTTAAAAAAATTTCTGAAAAATGAAAAAATTGTATTCATTATCATTTCACTTCGAAGTATGGATGATAAATTTTTTTTCATTTTTAATGAAAATCTAAAAAACCTGTAAAGTATCAAAAACGTACAAAAAATTATAATATGTTGTACAATGTTCCATTGTATTTAGAAAGTTTTCAATGATCTGTATTATATGATTGAAATTATGAAAGTTTTCAGTGATGAAAGAGCAATTGGGAATTTCGAAGATTTTGAATGTAATTCTAAAAAATTCCTAAAATTATTGTAATTGAAGAAATAGTTTAAAAATTTCATACTTTTTATAATAATAAATTTTTCTCAAAAATAATCTGTATAATTCCGTTTGTTCATTGATATAAAAAAAACTGGAAGACCTAAAAAATAGAAAATTACAAGTTTTATCGTTTAAAATTCTTTCGAATTTAAATATAGTTCTACAGTTGGCAATATACTTTTAATTTTGAAAACATTCACGAATTAAATAAACATCAAAAATCCTGCTCATCGTTGAATATTCTTCGAAATTCGCAATATTTGTAGAATTTAAAAAATTTTTATAATTATTGTAGATCGTGTTCGTTTTCTCGTTTCTCTGAAATATGAATGATAATATGTTGATGAAAATGTTAAAAATCTGGAAAGTATCAAAAAAACACGAAAAAATATAGTTTATTTGACAAACGATTTATATCGATTCGGTAAAGCTTGGAATAGTTTGAATAATGTTAGAACATTGAAAATTGCAAAAAATCGAATAACTTTTGTAAGTATTTGGAACCATTGTCGATAATTATATTATCAAAAGATCGCCTTCCATATTACATTTCTTCGAAACATTTACGGCAATGTTCTTTCATATTAAAAACAAACCCTCAGAACTCGAAAAGTATAAAAAATTAATAAAATCATTGTAAGTTTGACAAATTTCTATGACATTTAGATAGTTCCAAAAAGCTTGTATCACGTTCGCAAAAATTTTGTTAAATATAAAAAATACTCAAGATTGTCAATAATTCGAAAAATTCTTAGAATTTGAAAAGATATTCATTATCTAGAAGTTTTTCGCAAGTTTCTGAAATTCCATAGAACAACAAAAACCATATAATAGACTTAAAGTTGTTTTTATTTCTAAGATATATCATAGCACGGAGACAGTCGATTATTTTAAAAAGCCAAATCAGAAATTAGAATTTTCAGAAAAAGTTCATATTTTTCTGTAAACTGTGAAAAAATGTTTACTATCTGATTAGAGTACAATTTGTATCGATTATCGCGTGGATATTTTTTTAGTTTCTTTACGATAGTACAATTTTTCACAGAAATCTACTTCGTCGAACCGAAAGGACAAGTGATACTGCTTACGTCACATTTACTTGGGGTCGCTCGATCAACGACCGCTCGATATTGGCTCGCAGCGAATAATTCCAAGGGTTTTTGATACGGACTTATGTGAGACACGGACACGGACCTGCCTCGGCCTTGATGGGTTTCGTCGCAAGGTCTTTTCCTCAGGTGTGCTTGAACCTCTCACGTCAATATTGTGAGTTCAATCGTCATGTTGTTGCGCATAATAGTTGATGCTGACTTTTGAATACGTAATAATAATGTCAGTTTAATGCATATCTATCCATGGATGCAATCTGACGAAAAATTTCCCACAATTCAATGTTGCAAACTAAAAATGCATTGTTTAAATACGATTATATCTCGTTGAAACTGTAAACGCATTCGGAAACTCCATCAACATCATTCATTTACAACGAAGTCAACGAATCGAACTAATTAGGATCTGGATGGAACAGAAATAAAACATACTTAATGTTGCATAATCTAAATCAAAATTATAGAACAAATAGCCACTGAACAACAAATCTGAAAAATGTTGACTTGAACAGTTTTTTTATCAGCGCATTTGATAATTCCTTAAACTACACATATTTTTACAGTACGGAAAACAAAATATTGATTATTAAATCTTACTCGCCTTTATTCCGAAATTAAGGACACCAGAAAAAATCTGTTCTAGGAAATGAGCTTTATTAAACTTCTTTTGTAAAATTCGGAATAATATTACGGTAAATATTTTTTTCCACAAGTTTGAGGAAAGATAAGATTAGAGGTATTGAAACTTTTGGAAAAATTTTGCAAAACAAAAAAGTTTTTTGGGAAAAACGTATTAGGGAGACTAGGAAAAACAAGCAATCCTAAATGTTTTCGAAAGAATGTTTTTTAATCGTGATTGAATATAAATCGCCACGAGCCGTGGTTCAGTGATCGCGCTGTGATTTATCCGTTTGCTTTCACCATCGCCAGCCAAATCAACAATGCGCACCTGGAGAAACGCGTGGAATGCGCGTAAGAAAAAAATAAAAAAAATACTCGCCTCCAAGAACTTGTGTGATCTCTATGTTCTAACTCACATAATCCTGATTTTTATTGAATAACATCTCATTTGTCACGAGAGCAGTCCACTTGAGAAAAAAATATGGGTCCAAGAATTCTTATCGCAATTTTAAGAGATTCTCACAATTTTGTTCAGCTTTTATTAATAAAAAAAATAATGAGTTTATTCGAAACATCATGACTTTAATCATAACTTTTATAATTAACGTTAACTTTTTTCTTTCTTAAATCGACAATGTTATTCACGATTACCAGGATTTTCCTTTTTAGCACATGAACTTCATTTCAATGATGTATTAGGTATAAACCTTTTTATCGTTCTATAAATAAAATGAAAAACTATATGATACAATTTTCTATTTCCTTTTAAAATGAACATAATCATAAACACTTGATTTTCCTTCCCATTTTATTTATTGTATGTAAACTTCATCAAATATACTAATTTCGTTCCAGGAGTGCATTGAAAGTTGATGAGAGTGAAAATTTGTAGTACAGAAAACAAATCAAAGTGAGATGATGAATAAACCGCAAACAATCTTAATAGACTCGAGCGTTGTTTGCTTAATTGATCGAGGTCGTCAAGGTGCGACGCGCGCGTGTTTATGACTTTCCATAACCGCATAGCATTCCTTATCACGGCGTTCATTCAGGCAAAATCCATTCGGAATTTTGATGGGTGAGTGTGTAAATCGATCGCAATCATGCGCTGCACTTACTAAACTGTATTTATTGATATTTCAAGTGCATTACCCTCATATTGCCTCGTGCCTTTCCCTTGCTCGCTCTATCTATGCTACAATACGACGGCACGAAAAGCGTTGTCGAACAATAGATTATTATTCCGAGTCGAAATTAGAATCAGAATTATAACCAACGTAAGCCTATTGTATCGGATTTACAACCTTTATGACCTGCGAAATCTGAAATAGCACGCAATAATCCTCGAGAGTGGTTTTTCACCTATTTTAACTTACGCATTCGAAATCAAGATCGAAAGTACTACCAAATTGAACCTGAGAAAAACGAAGGCAAACTTTCATGGCTCTCTGTTTTTATATTGAATGAACACTTCGAAAAATTCGATTATTGAACAGACTATATTGAATGATAATTTTCTTTTCCTCCAAGTCGAAAAAATTTATCGTATCACTTGCGTTTGCTCATTATCACTGAATTTTAAGAATATAAATTTCAATTGCTATTTTAAATAAATACACGAATATTATTAGATTTTACAATGCGCAAAAGTTTATTCAATCACGTTTGATTAGCGGATATTCTAAAGAATACAATATCGTCAATTTTCATCTATTATATTAGAGATAATGTGATCCCTCCATCTTAAGAGGAGGTGGGGGGGGGGGGGGGGGTCAAGCTGACTTGACAGCTTGTAACACAGAGATAGGTAAGGGAGGTATCAAGAAATCCTAAAAATCGGTTTATTTTATTGATGAACGGCCCATTCAGCACGTAATATTTCAGGAATATTTCTTAAACATTTAAAAACAATTCAGGAACATTTCGAAATATTTAATGTCAACTGGGAGCTCCTTGAATGTAAAATCTACGCTTTGAAAAGAACGCATCATTTATTTTTCGAAAAATTTGAAAACAACAAAGATATATAGATTTCTTGTTGAGCGAATTTACTTCTCTTCGAAATTTTGTTTTCTGAGGCTGTGAAGAAAATTGTATGTTGAAAAGAGAAGAAAATTCATTCTGATCAAATTAAATTTATTTCTTATATATCATGGAAATATAATTAAAAATCATTTATATTCAAAGTGAAAGTAAATTTCTATATATAATACAATTTATTTCCCACCGCAATCTGCTGTATTTATATTTTCACGGCTTTTTGAATTCTGGTCAATTCTGGTGCATGCATTTCAGACCGGTATCGTCTTTTGTTTCTTGTTTCGATTTCCATTTTATACGTCATATGTCCAGGGTTTGGAAAGTTACTTGAAAAAATGTAACGCGTTACGTTACCGTTACAAAGGTAAAAAAGTAATTCGTTACGTTATCGTTACATAAAAAGAAAAAGTAACGTTCCGCTACTTTTACGTTACTTTTTGGAAGAAATTAAATGTAACAAAAATCGAAAAACTAAGGCTGAAAAATACAATTTCAACGTACTTGTGATTTTTTTCTATAGAAATTGTGTATTTCAGATATAATAAAAATTTTTGTCTGAAGTTTTTTACCCTGAAAAAAAAATTAATTAGCTTGTTCAAATATTCATATTTTTTTCAAGTTTACGAAATATCTGAATATGACATTTGATTCAATGTAAGCCACAAGAAAACATTTGCAAATTTAATATTTTTTTAAAAGAATCTGAATACCTACCCAGATTTCCAGAATTTTTTAATCTTCTTGTGCTATTGAGTATGTATAAAATGTAGCAGGATTTTCTAGAATTTTCATAAATTTTTATTTTTCTGTACATTGATGTATAGAATTCAAGAATTTCATGCCCTAGAATGAAAAGTTTAATAAATTATTGGTACTTGAAAGGATTTTTCAGCAAAAAATTTGTGAAAAGATTTTCATTTCATTTGATTTTTTTCAACCTTTTTTTATTTTTCTAGGATTGAAAGAATCGTTCAGTATTTTTGGAACCATACGTATTTTTCAGTATGATAGAATATTGCAGAACTTCCTTGTATTTTTACGTAATTTTAGTATTTTTATAATAATAATTGTTCTATACATTTCAAGAATTACTAACTCTAGAATTTCAATATAATGAAACATTACGTGTTTTACAGGATTTTCCACAAAACAGTGTCTCGATAGATTTTTACTTATTCAAGGACTTATTGTGTTTCTTTAGTTTTTCTATGATTTCAAGGATCGTTCATTATTTTTATATATTGCTGTATGAATTTCTGGAATTCGAAAGATCTCCAATGTTTCATTCATTTGCACGTATTTTTCCGAACGTATTTTCTTTCTGCATTTTTAAATATTTAAAGATTTTTGGGGAATTTCTAGTTTTTTCACAGATATCCCTTGAAATTTCCAGAATGGAATAAAATTGGAGGTTCGAAATTTCTAGGGTACATTACGATCGATTTTGCAGGAAACAGTTTCTCAATATATTTAAAGGGCCCTCAATATTTTTTGTATTCGTCACAAAGTTATACAATATAAAAATTTTCTTATCTTCTTATAGACTTCTATTAACATAAATTTTTTAGAATTTGAAGCTTAAGATATTGAAGTTTTTTTATTACTTGAATTGCATAAATTTTTTAAAAATCAAGTGCCTTGGAACCTAACAAAATCTAGTATTTTTCGTATTTTATTTTATTTTATTTTTTTTTGTCTTCATTATTATACCATAAAATTTTCTAGCAGGATCTCTAAATCATACGAATCCTGCTATAGATTTTGCGATCTATAGATTTTAAGTATTTTTATATCTCTTCATGCGAATTTCTAAAATTCGACGCGTTTAGTCGTGAAAGTTTTCAATAAAAAGTAAAAAGCCTATTCTTCGTCAAGATTTTCACACAAACTACGATTATCCAACATAGTTTCATTAACAATTATTAATAAAGAATTTTATATCTGAAAATGAGGAAGTTAAAAATTACTAGGATCTCAGTTTCAGAGCATTTTTTAAAAAGTTTCAAATTTTGCTAAAAACTTAATGGGACAGATGAAAGTAACGTAAAATAACGGTTTTTTCGTTACTCGTTACCGAAAAAAAGGTGCACGTTCCCGTTATCGTTAATTGTTAATTAATATAACTCGTTACGTTATCGTTACAGTAAAAAATGTAATGTTTTAGAGTAACGCGTTACTTCCAAACCCTGCAAATGTCAATACGCGTTAAAAATTGTTTTTGAGTGTTGAAAGTTGATGAAAAGTTTGAAAAATGGGCTGAAAAAAATTGCTTTTTTATAGTAGATAATCAGGAAAACCGAGCGTTTTCAGGCCAAAATCCTCAAGATCGATAGTAAGGTAATTGAATTATTGTCAATTTTGAAAGTATTCGTTAGAAATTTTCTTTTTAGTACGTTTTTTTTTCATTAATGTCCCTATGAGCAAAACTAGAAAAACAAATATTTTTGAGAATACTAATGGCATATTTTTATCATATTTTGCATTACTAGAGCTTGTATAATTTTGAGAATGTTGAAAATTGCCGTGTATTTCATGCCCAGATCGCACATGCGCAATGTGGCAGATTTTTCACCGCTGTTGGTTATAAATGCTTTAAATGAGTTTGAAGATAGAACCTAATTTTTGCGTAAAATCCGTGAAATCGATAATAACTGCCATGTTTATGGTGTAAAGTTAGTTGAACATGAGCTATGTTTGAACAGATGAGAACCGAAATATCCTCGATTTATTTGGTTTAAAGTTTGATTCTAATTTGGGCTCGGGATAGATCAAAAGTAATATATTATTGTTCTCAATTATCAAAACGATCCCAGGAGTTGAATAGTTTAAAATCTTTCCAATCACCTCCTTTTAAATTATTTATCCTTTCAAGCTTTCGGCCCTCAATTGGGGCCCTTATCAGAAAATATTCTTCCTACATCCAGTTCATCATTATAAGGGAGAAACTTTCCGAGCGATGTCGCCGAAAAAGAGTCAGACCCTTTGCAATAGTGAGACACATGTAAGTCAAAAAATTTTATTTCTATAATTGTGTGTATTATTATCAGTGGTGGATCCAGGATTTCAAGAAGAAGGGACTGTCTGCTCTTAAAATCTAAATCAATGAGAATTTCACTAATTTGTTCAGAATATAATAAAATTACTGATTTTTCACCACTAAATGCTGAAAATTCGGCAGAAAATGACGACTTTAATGAAAGAATGAGTATATGTAATCATTCTACTGATTGAATCAGTACCATGAACACTGATGAGAATAGTGAAGTCTGAAATCACTTGTCTTTCAATATTTTACACTGAGTGTTTAGTGAAAAACTGCGATTGTACTCTTTGAATAAGTGAAATAGTGGATAGGTAACTTCAGTAATATTCGCATAGATATGATTGTTGTCAATTTTTGTTTACATGATCCTTACAATTATCAGTCAGTCTCAGTCTTGGAAAGTGTTCATCATAACATTTTCACGTTTTTCAAGTCAAAACAGTTACTTGGTTACTTCGCGATTCACGTTTGAATTCATAAAGTAGTAAGAGTAATTTTTTTATCTCTAAAACTACTAACGTAGTAGAGCTGTTCCATTTAATCACATAATGTGATTAAATAAGGTGCCCTCGAAGATATTTGGATAATTCCGCTCTCTAAATTTAAAACATTAAAACTTTACTGTTTCGCAGTGCATATTTACTTTCTAGTAGTGAAAAGTCTTTTTTGAAAAAGAAAAACGTGGATATGCACTGTGAAACAGTCAATATCTACTGTTTTAAACAGCAAAGATTCACTTGCATGCAGCACAGTAAAATTATCATTTTTACTAATAAATCTGTGTAATTTGACTAATTCAGCAGTGCATACTCACTTTTTTTTAGACATTGGAAGAATTCAGTTCTTGTAATAACCCTTCAAAGTCTCAGTCAGTCTCAATATTGGCAATGTAGCATCATGACATTATCACGTGGTAATAATATACCATACGGAAATATTATAAAGTTCTTATGGACCTTCTATCTGTGTGTTTAAAATTTGCTCAAAAATCATTTCAAACATGTATATAAATTTTTAGAAGTTTGATTCCTAGAGCATCGAATTTTAGAAAGCTTTATAGAAACCCATATTAAATAATATCGAATTATCCTTGAAGTGGTAGAAATACAAAAAGTATAAGTAAAAAAAATTGAAATTAGTTACTAATTCAAAATCACAAAAATCGAATCCCATTATTCACGAACATGAAAAATGTGCAACTCTCGATTCCGAAACTTGTATAACTTTTGAGTTCTGCAATGTAAAATATTTCAAAATCGCTCTCATGTAACATATTGTCAAAGATGAAAAATTATGAAATCCCGAAAGAAAAATATTTTTCAGAAAAACCCATGCCGAAAATTTTTTCTGCCTACGCCCCAGAAGGATTCTATTCAAAAATATGTCAAGATCTTATGAGAATTTAAATTATAAATTCTGTTATAAACATTATTGTTACCACTGCTTTTGTGATTCCTGAACTTATTAAGGTTCGCTAAATATATCTGATGGATTGCAAATTAATATCTACATTTTCCGTTCACTCTACCTTTACAAATTCGAAAAACGAATTTCAGAAGTTTGTATTTTCTCACGCGAGGGCTAAACCAGAATCCTATTCTCTTCATGGATCTGTCTCTAAATACAACTTACGACATAAAACTGCCTAAGAATCATAAATCTTGATTCAAAATAGAACAATCAATTACTCTTGAAATACAAAAATACGAAGAAGATAAAAACACGAAACAACAGCTGGTTTTTCCACGTTTTTCGTGCAGATTTTAGCAACATGTTTGTGAATGAGACTTCTATATTAGATAAGATGCGGTTAATTTTAGCCACGAATGCGAATATTCAGATAAAGAGCGACAACAAGCAAAGTGCATGCAAAAAATCGGGCCTACGTGCATCCGTAAAAGTCAAGAATGGAGTGAATGGACACCAGCGTTCGTAGTAAGGGTAAGTCCTTGGAGTATCGTCGGGAAGGCTCACAGAAGATCTGTGAAATTCGTCCTAGGTACATTTATATTTCTAACTGTAGTTTGTGGAATTGGTAGTATGATTACTTTTACTTAAAAAAAGTATTGTTTGCAGTGAATGATGCTGCAGAGCTTCAGAGTATTTATTCATAGATCTATAATCAAACCTTTTAGGGGAGAGTAAAAGTAAAAAAAAATTTATACATTTTTAATCATTTTTGGTTAATTTTGCTCTAATCTAATCGTGCATCTTTCTACCTGAATCGATTTACATGTAAATTAATCTCTTTTGAACTTCTCTATTTCGGCAGTGTAAAAACACCAAAAATGTGGCTGATTTATGACATTTTGGAGTTATTGTTTCACAAAAATCTCAGTCTTGAGTTTCCTAAGTTCTGAAAATTCTAAGGTGCAATAGTATTAGAAGAAAGTAGTTTTTGAGAGAAAATTTTCTTATGAAATTGAAAATTTATAAGTTATTGATTTATCAATTCTGGATTAATAAATCTTTAATACAGAATTGCTGATATATTAGATGTGGATGCAAAATTTATTGCATACGTTCTTTGATTTCTAGATATAAAAGTTTTTAATTTTTCAATTCCAAAAGTGTCGATAATTCTTAATTGATTTCCAATTTGTTACTCGTGAAATATTGAATTTCGAAAAAAGGGTTGCCAGTATTACATGTTGATGCAAACTTCAATTTAATTTCCTTCGTTTCGAGATCTATAGACTTTTGAATTACAAATTCTGGAAGTGTCAATAATGGGTGTAAATTTTCCTCTAGCACTTTTAAGTCTTTTGCGATTCGAATATAAAAATTTGGGTCTAAAATGATAAGTAGAGAACTCAAGTTTTTAATTTTCCAATTTCTCTAGTAGGAAACTTTCTCGAACTTGTGCTATATTTTTCAAATTTTTCATAAGAAAGTTTTATTTCCTGCGTTTTTCAATAACTTTTAAAGATAGATTTCTTTCGATAACGAGTTCGTGATTTTAAAGGTCGCTGTTTGAAGCTTGAAAAAAAAACAATAATCGTCATAGTAAGATTGAGTGAGATTGTACTATAATATTTAATTTTATAAGTGATTATTTAAGTAATTTTTTACTAACGAAATTTACACTGATGGTTTTTTTTTAAATATACATATGATCTTTGTTAACATGTATCTCCTTTAATAATTTTTTAGTGCCGTTCTTCACGAAATTGATTGAAAAAGTTGATGATAATTTATAAAAAATTCATGAAGCCTGATGCTGGAAATCATTTCGATTCCTGATTTTATGGACTTACATACTTTTTGCTCTTCGTTGCCTCTTGTGAACTTTGTTTTCTTAAAGGTCAATTTCTCATCATCTTGGAATGTAAAAACGTCCAATTCTCAAATTTTAATGACCGAACTTTTGAAAAGTTATTCCCAGAGTTGTGGTCTAAAAAATTACACCTTATATATTGCTTAGTAATTTTTTCGATTTCGATATATATTTTATTAATTTTCATTTTCCAGCGACTTTTTTGTGCTCTTTCAATCTGAATTAGTGACAATCGACTTATTTTCACTGGGTTTCCACTGATTACAGAAGTGAAAATCCGTTCACTGAGAATAAATGGAATCTCACTGATTGAATCAGTTATATGAAAGCCATTATTTTAATCAGTAAGATCTCACTGTCAAAATCAGTGTCAACTTATTTGATTAAGTTCGTGAAATTCGAAAGCACTGTTTGAAACAGTGACATTTGAGTTTTTTATTCAGAGAAGATGTATTTGATTGAACAGTGATTTATAAATGTTTGTATTGGATTGTTTGGTACTCTCCGACTCTGAATTTATCATTTTCTCAGCAAAGTCTATGTATAATTTGTTTTTTAATTGGAAAATGGCAGATTCTTCAGTAAATTTGTTGGCTGAGTAAAAGGTTCCAAAAATGTCAGACGAGCAGTTAGAGAGTGACGACCATTTAATTGAAGGCCAAATCGAGAAAGTCGGTATAAATAAAATAATGCATTTAAATGATAGAACTGGTCTTTGCTAATAACTATATAGTTGAAAAATTATTTTTACTACTCTATGGATGTAGACATAGGCTTCCATTTAACTCTAGAAGTATATACTTAAATTAGAAGAACGTGTATGTTCTATAAATTAAAATTTGTAGAAATCAACTAATTTTCGGCAAGATCCAACTGATCATTCAATGAGAATCAGTAGTATCTCACTGAAAATGAGTGAATCCGTAGTAGAAAAGGTACTATCTCAATCAGTAAGATCTCACCGTTTAAAACAGTAAAAATTTTTGAGATTGAATAAGTGAAATTCAGTTGAGTAAAACAGTGATCACAAGATCATTCCATGAAATTTTTTGGTACAACTATTTTATTTCCGATCTATAATTTTATTTACACAGTTTATGTCTAATTTGTTATTCTTCTGTGAGTGAGAGATTTTTTTATTAGTTTATTCTCTGAATGAATCAGTTCCAGAAATAGCAGTTAGAGAGTATAATTTCACTGTGAAGAAAATAAAAAACTCATTAATATGAAGTAAAAAAATGTAATAAAATAAGACAGCTATACTGCTTTAGTAACTTGATTGATGAAAAAATTATTCCTAATACTTTATAGATTCAAACGTAAATTTCGAAGTACCTGCTTCGATTTAAAAATCGAAAAGACTGAGACTGACTGAGAATATAAAGGATTATGCTAACAAAAACTGACTACAATTCTATGTATGCTAATATCTTTCAAGTCACTTTTCCAGTGTTTCACTTACTCAACAAGTAGAATTCCAGGTTTTCACTCATTACTCAGGGTAAAGTACTAGAAGACCGGTGATTTCTAATTTCACTATTCAAATCAGTGTTCATGTTACTGATTAAATCAGCAGACTAGTTGAATCTATTAATTTTTCCATTGACATCCAAACTTTCAGCTGATTTGCGATTTCAATAAATACGTAGGTGCAATTCTCACTGATACAGATTCAAAGCTTATTATCTAATACTCAGCTCTAAAAAATGTATTAATTTGTAAAATATTCGTTTTTTTAGCAGCATATCTAATGACAGGCGCGTAGGCAGAGAGGGTTTTTGTGGGTTCAAACCCCTCCTAAAATTCTGATAAAATTTATCGATATTTCATGTAAAAATGAAAAAAAGATACATCGATAAATAAGAAAAAAACGTTACGAAAAAAATGCATGAAAACGTTAGCAGTATATATTTAATAGAAAAGTAAAAATTATCAAACCGTAGGATTACGTAGAATATATGAATCAGAAAAATTGTTGCAACCCAGTAAATAATCAAGAAAAATAAAAATCTACGATAGTGCTAAAAATTTACCAAACTTTGAATCTTACATTATCAAATTGTAGAAATCTAATAAAATATGTATAAAAGTATCAAAAACCTTTCAATTTACGCTAACTCTATAAAAAAAATGACATTCATTGAATTCTATGAAAAAACTTTTCTGAAAAATCTTAACAAATGCCTTTACGGTCTGTAAATTTTGGGATTCCAGAGCATCAAATTCCAAATATACTATAAATCTATCAAACAAATCGAAACGCAACTAAATTTATAAAATATTTCAAAAATACGAAAAGAGAAATACAAAATAAAACATGAAAAATCTATATGAATGTGATTTTACCATTAATTCTCGAAATAACTGAGAATAGATCTGAATTTGCATTTTTAAGCATCGAGTCTTTTAAATCTCTGTAGCAATCTACAAAAATATAAGTAATCTAAAAAATACTCAGGAATCCTCCACGGTTTCGTATATTACACTAAAAAAGGTGAAAAATAAGTTAACTTGCTTACTTCTTTACTTCTTTACTGGTTTACTAGCTTATTATTTTCCTAGTTTACTAGCCTACTAGTTTACTCGTTAACTAGCTTATTAGTTTACTAGCTTACCAGTTTACAAGTTTGCTGGTTTACTTGCTCACTAGTTTGCTGATTTACTTGTTAACGAGTTTACTAGTTCACTAGCTTACTAGATTTTAATATAACTAGCTTACTAGTTTACTGGTTTACCAGTTAACTCTTACAAATTTGACAAGCTTACTAGTTTACTTATAAACTAATTTACTAGTAAACGAGTTTGCTAGTTTACTTTTTTTCAATTTCAGTAGTTAACTAGTTAACTAGTTTACTAGCTTACTAGCTTACTAGTTAAGTAGAAATCTTTCAGAACATAAAAATTATGTAGATATAATTTTCTTAGAAATTTATAAATCTTTCTGTCCCATAGCATCTTTAATTATATAATACTATAATTACATATAATTTTAGAAATTATACTAGAAATTTGTATAGAAAACAAAAAAAATACATCCAATTTAACTTAGACATTTCATACAATTCAATATACTTTTTATTGTAGAAGTACTTAATACATATAGAAATAAAGTATTGAAAATCTTCATAAAAGAAACTGTCGCCTGAAAAATCAATTGAAGTTCTCAAAATCGTTGAAAATTTCAATACTATTGCATCAATTTCTAAAAATCTATTGAGCGACCCATAGAAATATTAAAATATAAAAAAACGCTACAAAATTTGATGAAGAAATACCATACGAAAATACGAAAATCTGTCTGGAAAATATTTTTCAGAAAAACCCCTCCCGAAAATTTTTTCTGCCTACGCCCCTGTCTAGTAACCATGAAGAAACAATGTTAATTTGAGTCTAATTACTCACATTATATCTTATTCCTTATTTGTCTAGTAACTTTTACTACAACTGTGAACAAATGGACTGATATCGTCCATTTTTCCACAATATCCCTCCTAAAAAAAAAAAAAAAAAATCAGTCTGAAACATCATAATCCAGCGTTTTTCTTTTTTTGTGCGTTTCTTCCTATCGCGCGAACAACGCGTCACGCCTCGGCTGAAACTGAATGAAAACGCGCGTTTGCCCGCGTGAACGGGAAATTCCGGGGTGAGGGCATTTAATGCGCTCTCTCGGGTAGTATAGCATTTGAGCCGTCTCGTAGTGCGCGATAACTGGCGGTGTCGCTGGCCGCGCTCGAGGTCTCTTGGCGAATTCCGAGCTGTGCCGTGTGCGTCACGAAATCTATGCTGATTTCATATTTTTCGTGGGCTCCAAAATTCACGTAAATCCCCGATGATTCAGCACCCCTTTTATCTATTCCTCACAGAAAGTCATATCAACGATTTTCACCGGTTCCCATTCTAGGGATGCATGATTTCGATGCCCATCCCTCGCATGACGCAGATTCATATTTTGCACACTTAAAATAGTTATTTTGCCAGGCGCGTAGGCAGAGGGGGGTTTTGGGGGTTCAAATCCCTCCCGAAATTCTGGTAAAATCAATCAATGTTTCATATAAAATTGAAAACAGTTACATCGATAAACAATGAAAATATACGTTACAAATAAATTTATGAAAACTGTAGCAATATATATTCAATAGAAAAGTAGAAATCATTAAAACGTAGGATTACATAGAAAATATAAATCAGAATAATTGTTAAAACCTAGTGAATAATCAAGAAAAATAAGAATCTACGAAAATGCTCAAAATTTACGAAACTTTGAATCTTAGATCATCGAAATCTATAAATCTATACAAAATCCGTAGAAAATTATTAAAAATCTTCCGATTTATACAAACTCTGAAAGGATGATGAAATTAATTGAATTCTTTGTAAAAAACTGTTTTCTGAAAAATCTCGACAAATGCCTCTACGATCTATAAATTTTGAGATTCTCGAGCATCAAATTCTAAATATACTATAAATCTATGAAAATTCCGGAAAACGCAACAAAATCTTATGAATATTTCAAAAATACGAAAAAATATTAAGGATATAACATGAAAAATATATATGATTGTAATTTTATCATTAATTCTTGAAATTACTGAGAGTAGATCGAAATTCGCGTTTAAAAGCATCGTGTTTTTGAAATCTATGTAGCAATCTACGAAAATATAAGTAATCTTTGAAAATACAAAATAAATAAAATTAAAAAAATGTGAAAAATAAGTTTACTAGTTTATTAGCTTAACAGTTTATTCGTTTACTAGTTTACTAGCTAACTAGTTTACTAGATTACTTTCTTAGTAACTTATTAGTTCACTAGTTTACTAACTAACTAGCATACTAGTTTTTAGTTTCAATTAGTTTACTAATTTACAAGCTTTCTGGGTACCAGTTTACTATTACAAATTTGACAAGTTTACTAGTTTACTCATTAACTAATTTACTTCTTAACGAGTTTGCTAGTTTACTATTTTTCTTTTTCACTTGTTCACTAATTTACCATTCTACAATTTCAGTAGTTTACTATAGTTTATTAGGTTATTTGTTTACTAGTTTAGTAGTTTACTAGCTTCCTTGTTTACTATAAATCTTTCAATACATAAAAATTAATTTTCTTAGAAATTTATAAGACTTTCTGTCCTGGAGCATATTTATTTATATAATACACAAATTCTATACCTATAATTTTAGAAATTATTTTGCAAACTTATATAGAAAACAATTGAAATACATGTAATTTAATATAAATACAATTTATACATTTAAACATACTTTCAACTGTAGAATAACTAAAAAAATATGGAATAAAAATATTAAAAATCTTCATGAAAGGAACTGTCGTCTGAAAAATTAATTTAAATTTCTAAAATCGTTGAAAGTTTCAATGCTAAAACATCTGTTCCTAAAAATTTATTGAGCGATCCATAAAAATATTAGAAATATATACAAATACCAGAAAATACTACTAATTTGATGAATAACATACCATAAAAAAATCATATTAATTTATGATGTTTTTAGATGCCTTTTATCCGTGTCGTTCAAATTTGCTCAAAAATCAATTCAAATGTGTAGATTTTTTGAAGGTTTAATTCCTAGAGCATCGAATTTTAGAAAGCTTTATAGAAACTTGTATTACCTAATATCAGATAATTCTTAAAGTGGTATAAAAACAAAAAGTATAAATAAAAAAAAAAAAATTGAAACCTCATTTACTAATTGAAAATCATAAAAAAAGTCCATTATTTACAAATATGAAAAAAGTGCAACCTGGATTGCAAAAGTTGTATTACTTTCAAATTCCGAAATGTAAAATATTTCAAAATCTCTTGTAGGCATATTGTCAAAGATTAAAAATTGTGAAATCCCGAAGGAAAAATATTTTTCAGAAAAACCTCTCCCAAAATTTTTTTCTGCCTACGCCTCTGTATTTTGCCATTTTTTTATTTGACATAATCAAGCTATTTTTTTTTTTTAATGTACTTACATAGATGTAGTAAATTTTCTTTCCCATAATATATCAAGATTGTGATACACGCAATCAAATTTTCTCCTTATTATAGGGGAAACTGGGGAGGTCTGAACCTGCCGTAGTAATTTTAATCTTCATGAAAACCTTATAGAAAAATGAAAAAAATTTTTTTTTTTAAATTTTCCATAAAGTTACTATATAAAAATCTTATAGTAAAATGAAGTTTCTTATGAAGAATGAATGGAAAAGAATTTTATAAGTTCTTTTTCTTATAAGATTGTATCAAATACATTCTTATAGGAAACTCAAATTTCTCATAACGTTTTTATAAGGTTCAAAATTACTAGGCTCATATATATTAACAGCTCTAATTGTTTCTATAAGTGAAAAAATAAAGAAATGTGGCATAAATCTATTTCGTAATATCATCTAATGAAATGTTGACGGACAGAATATCCAAACCAAAACATCCAATTGAAAACATCCACGTTAATAAACATCCAAAACTCAAAACCTCATAAATAATAAGATCCAAAAAATATATATATATTGTTTTTATGTTCTTGCTTTTTTGATGTTTCGATGTCTTTTTCAAAGATTTAAAATAATTAGAACGTCGATTTACATGAAATAAATGAAATAAATATAATGGCATAACCGTTTTTAAACTGTTGTTAGACATCACTTCTGTCTAAACGCTTTTTTAACAGAGATGCAACACGAGCAAGGTAACACAGAATGCAAACTTCATCAATTATACTTGGGACAGAAAGTCTGAAATTTGCCGTCAAATAGGGAACTTGACGAAAAAATTTTTTCTAGTGAAGTTCTCTATTATTGCCAGTCTATTGAAGATAGGCTTTCTGGAATACTAAATCAGTACGACGAGAACAAAAACAGAAATAATGTAATTGAGTACATAAAAAATATTAGATACATTTGCATATGTAAAACCAATGTCACAAAATTCAAATTGTGATCAAATGCAATAAAAAAAAAAAACTAGCAAATCTGATAATAAATGGATTTCAAAATCTACGACAGTATGTGATTTGTTTAAATGATTGATGTTAGATATACCATAATATAAAACATTTTGCAGAAAATTACGAAAAAACAAATGAAGAACTTTATAAAATCCAACTTTGAACAAAGTTAGACTTTATACTTCTACGTAGAAAACTACATAAAAAACTTGGTCTGACTGATTTGATGCTTTGAAGTTTTTAGTTTGGATTTTTTGGTTTTTGGATGATTTAGTTTAGATATTTCATCCTTTGGAAGAAATGGAATTTGGATCTTCTGAAGTTTGGAAGTTTTGTATGTACTTTGTATGTTTTAGTTTAGATATTTTGGATTGGATGTTTTGTTATTTGTACCCCAATCCTTATGAAAGGTTCATCAACTTTGAGCTCAAAATATAAAATTCAAAATTTCCGTGCTGTAGAATTCAAAGTTCATTATATTTTTCGTGATGATTGAGAGTATTTTTCAGAAACAGTATAGACATTATTTCGTATCATTTCTTAAAATTTTTTGTATTTCTTCAGTTTTTTTACGATTTGAAAAATCGTTCAGTATTTCTCTAAATTTTATAGAAATTTCTAGAATACTAATACGCTAGTTATTAAGGTTGTATAGATTTTGAATATTTCATTTACTATTTGTCACGTCCCGAGTGCGTGACATAAAAATAAAGAAAATCCTTAAAATCATACAATGTTAATCATAAAACAAAATTTTGCTCAACATTAAATAGAGAGGAAAATTTTATGATTGATAAAAATGGATTGTGATCAACAGTTCTACTATTCATTCACATGAGTCATTCTATTTTTCGTGATTGACATCTGGTTGAGCTAGGTCTTGTTTTTGTTCTCCATTAATTTCCAATTTTGTTATCTGGACGCGCAAATGTTTCAGCACTTCCACCTTATCTATTATGCGTCTGATCGACTTTATAAAACTGATTGTTTTTAGGCGCTTGGGGCTCTCCTGGTGCTCTCCTTTCTTTAAAGAGTCGGGTGAATCGAAGTTGAGTCGGATTTCAGGAATTGTCGCGGTTTCGGGTTCGCGGAGTTAGAGTTAAAAATTTGAATAATTAAATAAAAATGAAAATGTTTTCAATACGTGAATATTCATTTAAAAATAAGACAAACCCTTTGGAAATTGGAACAAGGCCACGCTACCACGGCCAAACGATATTCGAATTTATTTGGAAACATCATATCCAAATCAATAAACAAAACGTAACACTATTTACTAGTATTTTATTATATTTTCATTTTGAATATTTCAGAATTAGTATTCATAGAACATTGTAGAATTTTTTAGTTTTTTAATAGATATCTCATCGAATTTTTATAATGGGATTTCCTAAAATTGGAAGTTTAAAATATTTGACGCATTTCGTACGATTTTGCAAAAAATAGTTACTTTATATAGTATTGAAAATTTTTTCGTATTTCTTAAAGACTTCTACGAGTAATGAATTTCCCGGTAATTATGTGGACTTTTATAAATATGTAATTTATTATTCTAAAAATCGATGCTCAAGAAATCAAAATTTCTAGATTGCTACAATTATGTTAATTTTTAAAGAATCTAATAGCATTTATCAAAAACTTACTTATTATTTTTCGTAGATTTTTTAGCAGAATCTAATTAGCTACCGTACAAACTCTATTTAGTTTTTAGAATCAAATTTTTGCCCGCGTACCTTCTGTATTCAGTCATTACTGACGAATGCGTTCACATCAATTTCCTCTGCCGCGAGTCTCGAAATCCAAAACGTGGTTCGGGCCTCGTCTACAGGAGGCGCTACAGCATATCGCTTCTCAATCTTATTCTATAGTGTAGAGTATACTTCTAGAGTGTGAAATCACTGGAAAATTTGTCTCCTTTCCTGAGACAGTTACCATCGTATATCGGTACTGATCCAATGGAAAGGAGTCCCAACCCAACGCAGTCAGTACTACGTTGTATTTTCCTTATGCTATGTTACTAATGGTTACTAAAGTGTAAATGCTTGTAAATGATTCTGACGTTGAAGTCGCAGTCTCTGACATGCTAACTCCTAGTGAATTGAATTATGTAACGTTTGGTGCACAGCTCAGAACAAAACTGGAACCTTGTTTCAATGAAAACTGCTCTGCTTAAGGTGTCCTTTTAGAAAGGTCGCAATCGTAGTTTGACGCCCTGGAGGATACAAATTCGCCATCGCTTCATTGGAAATATTTTCGAAATTTATAAACGAGTAATCCCTTGTCAATGGGGCAGCAATGATCACAATATCATATGACTCGACCGTGACGTTCTTCTCATCTACAAAAAAATGTTCCTTCATCGAATTTAGAATTCGTCAACACATGTTCAACAATGAGTGAACTTAGTTTGTGTCAAAACCTTGTCTAATTACAAAACGATACATGCATGTATCGTGAAAAATTGACCAAGTTCGAACCTCCCGTAGGTTAAAAGAAAGTAAAAAAAAATTGTAATTTATGATTGAAATTTTCTTATTTTCGAATCGAACCTAATTAATCTATTTCATATTTAAATAACCACCATACATATATGTAGTAAATTTACGGAGAAAATCTCATCGCTTATGCGGTGATACTACAATTCCCATCTGCTAGACGTTGCAAAAAATTTACAACCATATGAAAATATACATTTTCTGACAGTGTATGGGAAAACGTCAGGAAAAAAATTCATTTTTTTCCTGACATGTACTTATGTAGAAAAATTATCAATATTAATAATAAAAATTGGGAGTACTTTGAAAAATCACAATAAACTAGACTTTCTCATGATATTACACCAATTTTAGAAATGCAAGTCATAAAAGTACAATGGTTTATAATAAATTACTGGCCATGTGTAAAAAAAGAGGATATAGGAAATTTTACAATTTCATGTCTGGTAAATTTTTTAAATGTGTTTAGGGAGCAAGAGATAATAGATATTACTGAATCAATATTTTCAAACTTTAGTGTTTGGAAGTAACGTTTAATCTCAAACGTTCCATTTTTTACTATTATTATGATAACGTAACGCGCTACATGAAATAACGTGTAACGATAACAGGAACAAGTTACTTTTTTTTAGTTACGAGTAACGAAAATCTTGTTATTTTTTCACGTCAATTTAATCAGTCACGTCAAATTCTGAGAACGATCTGTAACTTTTTAAAGAATGTTATGAAACTGAGATATGAGTGATTTGAAACTTTCTTATTTTCAAATAGAAAATTCCATACTTATAATCTTTTATGAAACATAGTCGAATATGAGTTAATTGTGCACAAACATCGATAAAGAATATACTATTTCTCTTTTTATTAGAAACTTTCACTGTTCGAAGCATTATATTTCAGTGATCAGCATGAAAATACATAAAAATACTTCTAATCTATAATTCTGAAAATCTATAGCAGGATCCTCAAGATCTACAGATCCTGCTAGAAAGTGATACGTTATTTATTGAAAACACATAGAAGACGAAAATTACTTGAAATAAAAAATTTTAATTAGTTTCTTATAATTGCTATTATGTTCTTCTGAAATTTACAAATTCCCAGAAATCAAAAAACTCTAATTTCTCGAGCATTGAATTTTGAAAATATATGTATGTATATAGAAGTCCAGGAAAAATACCAAAAAATTATTCAAATATGAAAAGTCTAAAAAAAATACAAAAAATATTGAGGGCACTCTAGATCTATAAAAAAAAACTGTTTTCTGCTAAATTATTCGAAATGATTGGAGTATTTTCAACTTCTTTTAGGAAACCTCATTCTGAAAATTCTGAGAAATATCTTTCAAAAAACACTGAAAAATTCTACAACGTACTAATAATGCTATGAAATACAAAAAGAAAAGACACAGAGAAACGTCCGTAGGTAAATATATGAAACATCAAAAATCTATTCAACTTTAATAACTAGAGTATGTACAATCGAAATCCAGAAATTTATATAGCAATATATAAATATACTGAACAAACCTTTCAATCATAGTAAAACTAAATAAATACGAACAATATTAAAGAAAATAAAAATCTACATAGATACTACTTGTTTTCTGAAAAATCCTTTCATATACAAAAAATATAATGAACTTTGAATTCTAGAGAATGAAATTCTTGAAATCCGTATATGCAATGTACATAAAAATAGTAAAAATGTATAAAATACTTTAAATCTTGCCACATTTTATACATACAGAAAATACTAAAAATCTAGGTAGATAAGATTCTCTCAAAAATCTATTGAATTCGCACACTTTTCCTCGCGGCTGATATTGAATGAAAAGTCATATTCAAAAATTTCGTCAACTCGAAAGAAATATAGAAATTCGAACAAGATGATAATTTTTTTTTGTAGGTAAAAAAATATACATTTTCAAATGCTTAATGATTTTCTTCGCTTAAAAAATTATTCATGGAGGGTTCGTCCTAACAAACAACAATTATCGAAAATATGTTTCGTTCAAGCAAAACGTTGTGTTGCAAGTGAAATAAAAATTGAACATTTCAAACATTTTTCTGTCTCAAACCATTTTGTTATATATATTTAGAAGAAATAGTTTCTAGAAAAAAACCAAAGTACGTGAGTATTGTTTTTTATTCTTAGTTTTTCGACGTCTTGTTATTTATATTCAATTTATTTCAAAAAGTAACGTGTTAATATAAAGGGTAACGAGTTACTATCAATTTCTGATTAACGGCAACATAAAGATTCACTTGTTTTACGTAAGTAACAGTAAATTAATAATAAATGTTGCGCTTTGTTGAGTAAATTTTTAAACCCTGTCAAACTTACGGTGACTGGTTTACGACGGGCCTCTGATCTTATCGGACAGTGCTTGACCACTATAGAATACTCGGATTTAGTAAATACTTAAACGATTATGAATTATCCATCGGTAGAACGTGTTACTGTAGCTTAAGTTCGCAGACAAAGCGATATGACAGATGTAATGAGCATTTTGTGGCAGTATAATAATGAGGAATTTTCAATATGGTGATAAAGATTGAAAAAGAAAGGTTCCTATCATAAATTTCTCAATAATGGCCAATAACATAATCTATATATATATAAAAATCAATGCCACTTTCTTTGTGATTCCATAACTCTTGAACTGCTCAACCAAATTCTATGAAACCTTGCATAACACATTCGTCTCAGTTCAAGGATGGTTTATAGCTATACATTGTCCTGTTCGCACTCCACCCACGCACGCACCTACGCATTAAGTGTATCTATCGAACCGTTCGACCAATCTTCCCCGAATCTTCCATATTGAACTCTACAATGTTCAGAACCTGGTTTCTATTGACTGTGATCCTTCAGAACCTGGTTTCGATTGACTGTGATCCCACTCCCACATCCACCCACGCATTAACCGTATCTTTTGAACCGTTTGAGCAATATCTGCCTAATCTTCCATACCAAATTTCATCAATATCGGGAATTTAGCAAACCTGCTTTCTATTGACAGTGATCCCACTCCCACATCCACCCACACATTAACCGTATCTTTTGAACTGTTTGACCAATCTCTGCCGAATCTTCCACCACAAATTTTGTCACGATTGGGAATTTAGGGAACCTGGTTTCTATTGACTGTGATCCTACTCCCGCATCCACCCACGCATTAACCGTATCTTTCGAACCGTTTAACCAATTTTTGCCTAATCTTCAGTATCAAACTCTATTAAGAACCGCTATTACATACAGGGTGTTCGAATGTCACCGTTAGAGCTGGAAATAACAGATTCCCGAGACAATTCTGAACAACTATTTTCTTTTCCTTTTTGCAAAATTAGCAAAAATGAAGAAGATATCGAATTTTCCAAGTCAACTTTTATCTCCATCAGACTAATGCGTCGTCCATTGCCTTTTATCTTCTCTTCAAAAAGACGGAGATAGAGAACGGTATCTCTTTCTAAACGAAGATACGGATCATTGACGATGCGTATGAATTGTTGTATGAATAAATTCAAAAATATTGTATGAATAAAAAAAAAACAATTATTCGAATTTTTTTTATTCATGTAATAATTTGTAGGACGTCAACTACGAAACAGACAAAAAATTTCAGGCGATGGAGAAAAACGTAAAATGTGAAGATATTTGCGGCATTGAAACACGAACTTTCTGCAAATTTTAAAAATTAAAAATCCCATGATAAAAAAAGAAAAAATTTCGGACCGAAATTGAAGAAAAATTATTTGCGTCATCGTACGCGGAAGAATTGAGAGATCGAATCTCTTACGAAAGAAAATACGATGCTTCGTATTGTTTTTGCCAAAGAGTGAGAAAAGAATGGTGTTGGGTGGGGTCGAGAAATTCTTATACAGTTAATACCGAAACATTCGCAATTTGTGAGATTTAGTTTAATGTAATTCATATTCAATAATAATGCTTAAAAAATGTTAAATATTTTTTTCAATGATTGGGCACCACACAATTATATACTAAAATTACATTTTTCTATACAACGTTTAGTTAACATCATTTTTTTATCATATTAGTAATTAATTTTTAATTCTTAATTAAAAATGAATGGTGAGGGGGTAATGGGAGGGGTGGAAGGGAAGGATGGGAGGAGAAGGAGGGAAGGGATAGGAGGAGGAATGATGGGAGAGGGGAGGGGAGTAAGGGACGGATGGGAGGGGAAGGAGGAGAGGATGATCGACTGACACGGCGGCGGGGGCAGCGGGGGCAGTGGGGGGTCAAGTTATTTGAGTTCACTTTTTGCATTTCTTCATTTTTTGCATTTCTTCCAATTATTTTTTGATCATTTTTTTTCCAAATATACAATAACGCGTAGCGAAGCACGCCGGGAAAGCTAGTGAAGGATAATTGTGTTTCTCTGAAACTCAATTAAAAATGAAAAAATAGAAAACATCATGAAAAATATGATTTTCCACATGTGAAGAGAAAATACTTTACTAAATAGTATTAATTTTATCGCATATATGTACTAAAAAATACACAAAAATGTAGCAAAAAGAAATATACAGATTTAGATCATAGGAACACCATATGCCTTTTTTCGAAATGTGTTAGTTATAATTTTATATCCTATAAATTACAATAGAAGCAAAGTATAAAATACAATACGCCTTAGAGTTTTTACCCTTACCTTCTACAGCAGAGTTCTTTAACAATGTGAACAATGAAATGCAATATTTAACTCAATTCTGACTGATTCCAAAGATTTTATATACAGATTATATCGAAATGTGAAAATAAACTTTCCCTTTATAATGGCCATTCATTGTGCATATCATTTACTCTATGAAGCCGAAACAACTAAATATGGGTCTTTCAGTCAAGGTCTTCTGTACATCTCGAATGTCGAAACACACCCACTGGTCAATGAAACTTAACTTTATTCCGAAACTCGAATCTTTTGTCTCGAGTCGGAAGATATGATTAAATAATGTTCTCTTGTTCAACAACACCCGAGTTTTTTCATCCAAGCAAACATATTTTTTTTCGTCATATCGCAACATTCCCGACACGAAAACATAATTTCACCGAAAAAAACGGTTAAAGATAACTCTGTGAATCAGTAAAAAAATATCGTTATTGATTCAATTAATTATTTCTACTTTTATACTTTTTGAAATTTTTGTAATTTGTTAGATACGTGGAAGATTGGGTGAAATAGAATATTTTCATTGGTACTGGATTAGGGAAAATTAATTTTGGCTTAGAGATTTTTATGAAAAATTTCTTACGATTTCTTATTACTTTGTGCACATTTTCTGATTATTTCAAGTGATATTAAAAAAAATGTACATGTAAAACCACGAATTTTTTTCTACCTTATTTGGGTGTCACTTTTGGAAAACTAGAAATCATCTTCTGAAAAAGTCAAGCAAAGAAACGACTAGAAGGTGGCAGTGAAAGAAAACTTAATTCAGGAAAAAATGTCACTATGCAACGAATAAATTTTTCTTTTCTTTTGTAATTCTCAATCATTTTCTCGTAATTTGATACGATATTACTAGAAAATTTGACTTTCATCTGACAAAAGTTTTTTTTTTAGTATTTCAAAAAGTTGAAAACCACGAATAAAACAATTTTTGATGATAAATGCGAAGGTTTCCGTTTTTGTTTCACACGCACTTAAGATTCCAAACTGCGTTTTCGACGAAACGTGAAACTTGCTTTTTTGATATCACGCGTTTTTTCAAGCACATTGAGCTCATATGTCTATGAGAACCGAAAAGTTCTGTTACTGTTATATGAACATGTTGATATGGGTTTTTATCACGGTAATTTTGAAAATGTTACGTTACAACATGAATATTCAAAAGTTCTTTATCAATTTGCAAAAGGTTTAGGAATAACAAAATTGATTGTTCAATTGTTACTTTTAAAAGATTCTTCAAACATGCACCGAATGTTTTGAATGTGTTGAAAATTTTTTGTTGAGGTTATCGCGTCAAAATCCTTTTTGCTCGATTCAGAATAAAAGAAATATCGGGAAAATGATGTACAATGTAGATATTGTCAATCATTATGGCAAAAAATTACAGCTATCTGAAAAAAATATTTTGAATTTTTCGTTTAAAGTTACAAAACATAATATATTTAGTTTTCATTGTTTACATTGGCTAAAAATGTTACAATATTTTAAAAAGCTTAGTAACAAATTATCATACGTTTAAAATTTTTTATTTTTTTGTATCTTCGAAGATACAATCAATGTGAAGCATCATCCAAATGTTACTTTTTTTCTATACCGATCACAATAAAATATTTCTATGTATTTCAAGACTTGGTTTTATTTCTCGAATAAGTTTGTGAAAACTCTTACAACTTTTTCAATGTTTTTAAGTATATAAGACTATCTCATTTTTCATGTTTGAGTGATTACATGAATAATCTTAGGCACCTCATATATACGGTCTCCAACATTTTTTTATAATATCATTGAGGGGAAAATCTGGTTATAATAATAATAAAATATTTCACTGACTGCTGCTAGTTATTTTTTGCATTTTTTGTTATATCACTGTTGTGAACCTTATTAAATAAAGTTGTAGTAGTTAGATGTTGTTGTAAAAAATTGGAGATGTATTATATTTTATTCCAAACATCTGTTGTCCTTTTTGCAATATCATATTGTAATTCTTACTCAACCATATTTTTAAAAAAACTAGTTTTCTTTGAATTCTGATCTGTATATTTTTTTGTGTACTTTCTAGTTAATTGTACTGTGATTTTTAATCATAAACACTATAGATATATTAAGTTGTTGATTTTACAAAATTGTGACATGAATTTTCTCTAATTATTGATTAGTACAGTATTTTTTCCCAGTATATAAAAAATCATATTGTACGAGTCGGAAATTTAAGCAATAAAAAGTATAAATAATTGAATTGACGTTTTATTATACACGGATATTGAATTTTTTTCCTATAATAGTAGAATCTACTATTTATATGTAAAGTTCAATTTGAATTCCATAACATTTTATTTTTTCTTTCATTTTTATTGAAATTTGCTAAACATGCTGTAATTTGTTCGATAAAGCAATTATTTCTATACAACATTGTGATAAGTCAGATAAAAATGACAAAGTCTAGATTAATATTGTAAAATCTGCAATAAAATTCTAAAAATTGCAATATTTTAATACTTTTTACCATACCTATGTCAAAAAGTTCCTGATTTTTTTTCAATAATTGAAGTTTTTTCACAAACCTTATAATGTCAGTGTGAATATTGCATTTAGAACCAATCGAAGATTTTGAAAAATTCACAAAATTATTGCAATACATTTTTTTTATTTCTCTGAAGCTAAAGTTACGGGTTTTTTTTTTTTTTAATAATTTGTTCACTCTTGAATGTAAATTCTGGCGAACATTTTTTTTCCTGAAATTCTGGTTCCCTTATTTAAAGTTTAATGTTCGGAGAAAACTCAAATTGAAAAAACGATGCAACAAATTCCATGATTTTTAATTAAAATTGTCATATTGTTAAATTTCCATAGAATTCGATTAATTTTGAAAAAAAAGATAGGTTCCTTCTCTGAAAAAAATGCATCATATATCAATTCTGGATCGATCAATTCAAGTCAACACTACTTAATAAAAAATTTAACATTCCATCCAAAAATCGTGTTAAGTATACTCGTTCCAGAAAAAATGTAATACATAACTTTATATTCTAAATAGACTGAAGATGCGATACAATAAAATTTATGGTCTCGCGTTGAAAATGAGCAAAATTTCCACGTGAACAGCAAGATATATTTGAATTTTTTTAAATCATAAATGACGTCAAAAAATGTCCATAACTTCTCATTCTCTATAAAAGCATTCGCTTTGATTGGACAATTATTAAACAAGCAAGTTCAATGACAAACTTTCTTTCCTTACCCAGCAGATTAGGAAAGTATACGAAGGATAGGCAAAGTATGTCAATGGAAGTTAAGGAATCTAACGTGGCGTATGAAACTCATGAATTACGTTCGTGCTAAGTTCAAGGAAACAGTCAACGTCCTACCCAAAGCTAAACCTGCTGAAAGCTGCAAAAGAAATGATAAATCTTAAGATTCTGATGAGAACTGGAATTTTCTGTATGGGGCCTTTCAGGAAACAAAAGTGAAAATTCAAGCTACGTCGTTCGGTATAGCTTGATAAATAGTTGACGGTGTATTGCCCTCTTTATATGTTCTACGAATAGGTTGATCAACCCATGAAAGAAGTTGGAAAGGAATAAACAAGTGTCAGGTCAAAGACTGAATAAAGCAGAGCTGGACCCCCGACAATCTTCTATAAGATATTCCAGAGACGTCTAGAGATACATAATCTTATTTATATCACATTCCAAAGTATTTTTCTACGTAACTTTTACACTTTAGTCGATTTCGCAGTTGTGTACAAAGAAGCATTGTAAGTTGTTTGCTTCAGATTCCAATGAATATGGGGTGCCTGGTCTATAGGATCAGGTTTAACTTGAAATTACTAGAATAACTTATTTTGATATCGTTTACGAACGTTTCGATTTCGTTTGAAATTCAAATTAAATTTATTATGACTGTCTAAAACAACTTTATTTCTATTGCTTATTGACAGAATCCATGAAATACAGAATTAAGAGCAAAAAAAATATATGATCTGAATTTTTCTACGTACCACCCCCAAAAATGTGTTCTCGATATAATTGCGAAAATGTACTTGGATCGAATTCAGGACCGGATCGTCATCGAACGTGTCAAGGATACCTGCAACAACCTGTCGTCCCAAATTCTCTTTGACAAATACATCCGGCCGTTGATTAACGTATGAAGTGCGCGAAATCATCGTTGCGCAAGTCTGAAAGCCAAAACAAGGATCAACCAATCAATGATTTTTGCAGCTTGCTTTCTTGCTCAAGGAATCTGGACCATTCATTCACTGATTTTCTGTGGAATTCCACTGATTACAAAAGTGAAAATCTGTTTACTGATTGATCCTGAATATTGTAGCTACTATTTCAATCAGTGATACATCACTGTTCAAAACAGTGAAAATTTATTTGATTGAAACAGTGGTTTAGAAATGTTGCTTTTTAATTTTTTGGTACTCTTTAACTTTGAATTTATCATTTTCGGGACAATGATGTGTATTTGGTTATTTTACTCGAAAAGTGCAAGTTCTTTGAAAATGATCTTTACATTCAATTGAATCAGTGGTCATGTTACTGATTTTATAAGCGGTATATTAGCATCTAATGATAACTTTTCGCTAATTTTTCAACATTTAGCAATGAAAAATCTGTCGTTTTGTGACACACCAAACAAATCAGTATGATTCTTACTGATTTGAATTCAAAGAATAGAAATATATTGAACATGCCCAAATTTTACTGAAACAGTCTAAAGAGTGAAAGTCAAAATTCTAAACACACATCCTTGAGGAAAAAGAAGTCGAAATTTGTGGTCCAGTCTAATTTTTTTTTTTTTTGACACTTAAACAGTTGAATCGATTGTTGACTACCAAATTTTGACTGTTAGTCGAGCTTATATACATACACTGTTTTACATTTGACTTGGCAATCAACAGTGAAACATTCTCTACTTATTTACAATCAATAAGTTTCAACAAAGTATGCATGTAACGTTTATTAAATTTCACAAATCAGTGTATGGATTTTAACTTGTATATAAATATCCTAAATACAAGTTTATTAAAATTCCGAAACTGGTTTATTTAAATTCAGAAACGTTTATGAAATTTAAAGAACTCCGTATATTGAATTTACCATGCGTTTATGTACGAAACTTCCAACACAAGTTTCTTAAAATCAACACAAAAATTTCCAACAGCGTAGGATTCAGCTTTTGCGAATGCCATCTCCCTAATTTTCAGTCTCCTATCTTCTATACATAGTTCAAAATTCTAGAAATGAATTTTAGGTCGTGTCACACGTCAATTCGATACAATGGATATCTAGACCCTCATAATTTGATATTCTAGAGTTGTAAAATTAACAAATCTACATTAAAAAATACTAAATTAATAACCATCAATACCAGAATCATAGAGTTCTACATTGCAAGATCTGAAATTCCGCAATACCATTCTCTGAAATTAGGAACCATTAAAGTTTTCACTCTAAAAGTTTGATATCTGAAGAAGTTTACTGGGGAATTTGAATTCCCATGATTCTTTATAAAAAATTCGTAATATATGAAAATTCAAAATTCATTTTACATGCAGACTGAGATTTATAATTCCAAATTATCTTCTAAAATGTGAAACTCTATTGATAGTTTCAGAAATATATTTAAAATAAAACTAATCAAGAATTACTTTGGGTAAAAAAAAGGACCCTTGAATTGTTCAGCAGTGCAAGATTTCATAAATCTGTACTATAGAATTAAGAGTTTCAAAATACGATCTTGTTAAAATCAGTCCCATGCAAATTTGTACATTCTGAGAACGTCTGCAAGGTAAAAAAATGACTTCCAGGATATTTAAATGACTCAGTGAAACCTGCTATTTGATTTTTAAAATTGTGTGAAAATTTTAAAAAATTTTTGAGTACACGTCTTATAAGCGTTTATGATATAAATCCATAAAAAATGAGTTCTTCGAGCACTTTTTGAGCATGAGAAGATGATTTTGGTAATATTTTTAAGACATAGTTTTTCTGCTTGGTATTACCTAGATAGTTCACAAAAATATCCCATTACATCACATCCCCCTCATCGCTCAAAGATACCGACACCACTGATTAAATTCTTTGTAATAACCTTTGAAGTTCGACTGCAGTTGATTAATTTTATTACATAAAATGTTTCATACAGTTAAATTTTTCTCATAATATGTATTTTTAGATGATGATTATATGTTTTATCATTAAAAAATATTATATTTTAATTTGTATTTGTTCATATTAATTACTTCATTGATATTCTCTTGTAAAAATGCATGATTATGTGCATGCATGAATATCTAGTTTTATTTCAATGACGGTAATAGGAAATACTCCAAAATAGGAAAAACAAAAGATTGAAATTGATGATAAAAGTTCTGCAATCAAATGTAAGAAGTCATGAATGTGAATAGTTACATAGACTGTTGAAATTTAAAACAACTCTTGTGATAGTAAAAACAATCAAGTTGACAATGAGTATGATCGGTTGAATTGATTGTGATCACTGAATGAACATTTATTATTCGATTTTTTAAAAAATTGTTTATAAATCTCGTAAAATCCGTTATAAATTTACAAGATTACTATGAATATTTTATTCTTTTAATAAATTTTTTTCTATAACTTAACGAAACTATTTTTAATTGTCTGTTACCAAATAACAGTTCAATTGGACAGCTTTTTTTTTTTTGAAATATTGAGAAAACTAGTGAGATGCATTTTTTATCTCTTCTCATTTTCACATATGCAAGGCATAAGTTACATGTTGCCCAAAGGTTACCTTTTCCTGCGCTAAAAGCTCCAGATAAACAATAATTTTCATGAGTCGAAAGCTCATTGTTTATGGTCTATACACCTATATTGCTATTCTGTAAGTAATAGACTCTACCCTTGCTCAAAATATACTACATGATCCTGAAATCTTGAATGACATCAAATAAAATTTCGTGTACAATACATCTCACATGAAGAACAACTCATCCAGACGTCAATGTTTATCAAAAGTAGTATTAATGGATAAATAATGACGATAGTACAAGTCAACAAACATTTATTATGAATTTCCTCTGGATTAACTCATGAAGTCTTAAGTGATTAAAATCAGGTTATTCGTTATTCTATTTATGGGAGATAGAAACAAGGTATACAAGATAATTAGAATATAAGAAACGACGCTTGATTACTCAATTGAGATTTATGATCTCGCAGCGGAATGCAACATTACTGCATTTTTTAAATTTCTCTGAAGCAATGATGATGAAGCTTTCGTGAAAGGTGCAACAACGAAAGAGATCGTGAATTTTCGATGGAACATATGAAAATAGACGCGTTGTCCTTGACACGCACGAAACGCGACGTCTTAAATTTCTGACGAAAGTGCACTCGAGATCGTGAAATAAAGGAACGAGAAGAAGTGAAGTGTATGACTTTCATCAATCAGTGATTTTTTGGATTGATCATCTGTGGGCGAATCAAAGAAAATATCGCTCTTTTGAATAAATTCGTTTATAAGCGATCGTGTACTCAAAGCTCATTTGTAAATGATGGCTTCTACCTTCAAAATTTAGAATATAGTACTTCCAAGTTTCCTCCCTTAATTCGCAATATTTATGCAAATCATAGATAGAAGTTATATTTTTTCGATAAACTTCGATCAGTTTCATTACTTTCTGTTAAATACCTACAGCACTTTCAATCAATTCTTATCAAATCAAGTTCCATTCGAATATTTCTAAAATTTTGAATCTCATTATGAAAACTCTTTGAAGATTTCTGTCCGTGGACAAAAATCTTGAGTTATCTTTATCAACAAAGATTTATCGAGGTCTAGTTAACTGGAAGAGTTGACAATGAACTGAATAATAATGCACCGCGTCAGTATATCGAGGTTAGCAGTAACAACGTTATTTCTATGCAACGTATAAGACAAGGATGTCACTGGATGGGCAAGGTTTTTGATAAACATGTTTCAATTGACAATTATATCGAGTAACATGTGTACTATCAAAATCATGATTTCAGCAAGAGGGATGAATATTCTTCAAGAGTGCAATCTGATTCATGCGGTGACACTTTTCCCGAAAGTTTAGAAATTTTTCTCTTCGTACTATTTTATCACGATATTTATTCATACAACAAAATTTTTAATGGCACGATTGAATTCGTTTTATTTTATGATGTCAAAAAAACTTTTTCTTAAGTATTTTATGTCTTGTCTTGATATTCTTCATTACAGAATTGAAAATGAATTCGGAATCGGACTAAAAAGAACTGGGTCCCACCTCTCTCTTATAAATCAATAATTTTATTGTTGTTTATTGGTCAAATTTTGAAAAGACTGTAAAACTTGAAGAAGTCGAAAAATAAATTTTATTTGAAAAATGTCTGAACTAAAAGAAGAACTATGTAGAATGGAAATTATTCGACGGCAATGAGAATCAGGGTAGCAAGTTTAAAACTTGTCCATCAGTAGAATTTTTTCATAACATGACTAGCAGTAGAATAGATCAACGACAAGTATATCAGTGATTCATGTCAATAATTTGAAGCAACTGAGTAAACTAATAATGACAAGTAATCAGTAGTACTTCAATAACGAGTCAATCAGTAGAGTAGATCAATGATAAGTCTCTTAAAAATCTAAATAAAAAATTCCGTAATCATTCGTTAAAACACGATTGTCAATGTAATCAGTATACTATAGAATTTGTCAGTAATTATTATACCAGTGGAATATTTCAATAACGCGTCAACCAGTAGAATAAATCAATAACAAGTCCATCTCGGATGCATCTTAAAAATTAGAAGTAGCTCAGTAAACTAGTTATAACTAGTTATATAGATAGAATCCATCAAAGAAGAGTACAATCACTGGAGTACTTCGATGACGAGTCACTTACTGGAATATATCAGTGGTAAGTCTCTTAATAATACGAAAAAATAGTTTGTAACTATTCAGTATAATGTTATTATTAGTTTCATAAATAGAATGTATCAATAATCAGTGTATCAGTGGAATATTTAAAAAAAGTTTCCAGAAGTAGAATTAATCAACGACACGTCTCTTTGTAATGCATAATAATAATTTCAAGTAACCATGCAGACTGATATAATTGCAAGTTTATCAGTAGAATTTGTCAATAAATAGTCAGTCAGTGAAATACGTAAATGATGGGTTTATCAGTAAGATAGACCAAAAGTAAGTCTGTTAATGACGTGAAGTAGTAATTTGTAACTATTCACTAAAATGTATTAATCAAGTTATTAAGTAGAATTTATCCATTATTAGTATGTCAGTAGAACATTTAAAAAATTCGTCAAGTGATAAAATGCATCAATAACAAGTCTATCAGCGATGCAAAATAATAATTTGGAGTTACCATGTAGACTGATAATGACATTTTTATAAAGAAAATTCGTGAATTATTTATCGATCAGTGAAGTCTTCTAATAACGAGTCAATCAGTAGAAAAGATCAATGGTTAATCTCTTAATTATGCAAATTAGTCATTTGTAACTACTCAGTTAAATAAAATTGCCAGGTGAGTCTGTGGAATCTATCAATAGGTAGTATAATATCAGATTTAAATTTTTATAATACGTCAACCAGTAGAATGGATCTATGACAAGTCAATCAGTGATGCATATCAATAATAACAAGTGAACCAGTAGACTGATAATGACAAGTTGATTAGTAAATTTGATCTGGGGATAGTCAATCACTGGAGTACACAGTAACGAGCCAATCAGTAAAATAAAACAAAGATGAGTCTTTGGGAGATGCGAATCAGTGATTTTACATAATTCAATAAAATATTATAGTCAGTTAGATCAATGAAATTTGTCAAAAGTAAATATATATCAGTGAATTATTTTTATAAGGGTCAATCAGAAGAAAAGCTCAATGATAAGTCTTTCAGTGAAGCATATAAATAATTTATAGTACGTACTATACTGATAATAATATGTTGATCAATAGATTTTGTCAATAAATAGTCAGTCAATGAAAAAATTAAATAATTTTTGAATACGTAGGATGAATCAAAGATAAGTCTGTCAATAATGCAGACGAATCATTTTTACTAATTCGGTAATATTTGATTGTGCAGTATACCAGTAGAATTTATTCATAACTAATACATCAGTGTAATATTCAAAAACATGTCAATCAGTTCAATACATCAGTGACAAGTCTATCAGTGATGCATATCAATAACTTGTAGTAACTCAGTAGACAGCTAATGACAAGTTGACCAGTGAATTTCGTCAATAAAAAGTCAGCTGGTGGAGTACTGCATAACGATTGAATCAGTAGAATAAATCAATGATGTGTTTTTAGAGATGCAAATGAATTCTTTGTTATGATACAGTAAAATATGATCGTCCAGTAAATCGGTACAGTATAAGAATCATTAGTCTGTCAGGTAAAATATTTCAATAACGCGTCAACTAGTAGAATAGATCTAAGACGAGACTTTCATAATGCATATAAATAATTAGCAGCACTCACAAAAGGAAACTCATTTAAAAACTCTCTCTATACTGACAATAATAAATATGTTGATCAATAGATTTTGTAAATAAAAAGTCATCCAGTAGAATGTTTTGATTTTGGGTAGATCAGTAGAGTGAATTTAAAATAAGTCTGTCAAAAATTTGAAATATTTCGTAGTATTTTAGTGAAATATGCTTGTAGAATATATCAATAGAATTTATTAATTATGAATATATCAGTTAAATCTTTCAAAAACACATTAATCAATGGAAAAAATCAAAGTCAAGTTGATCAGTAATATTTGTTAATAAATAGCGAAGCAGTGAAATACTCTAACGAAGAGTTGATCAGTAAAATATATAACTGATAAGTCTCTCAATATAGAAATACTATAACTTGTAGATATTTAGCAAAATATCATTGTCAGGTTGATGAAAATATTTATCAACGATTGGTCTATCAAAGGAATTTTCGATTAACGCGTCAACCAATTGAAAAGAATTGATCAATAAGAAATCCATCAGTGACACATATTTATAATAACTACAAGTAACTCAATAGGCTGATAACGACAAGTTGATTAGTAGATTTTATCAATGAATAGTCAATTACTAAAGAATTGCAGTAACGCGTCAATCAGTAAAATAAATTAAAGATGAGTCTTTTAGAGATGCAAATCAGTGATTCGACATAATGCAGTAAAATATGATAGTCAGTTCAATCAATAAAATAAATTAAAAGTTAAAATATCAGTTATTTATTTTTATGAAGCGTCAATCGGAAAAATAGCTCAGTGGCAAATATTTTAGTAAAGCATATAAATTATTTGTTGTACTCAGTAAACCGATAATAATATGTTTATCAATAGATTTTTTCGATAAGTAGTCAATCAGTGAAATATTTTAATAATGATTTAATCAGAAAAATGAATCACGGATAAGTCTGTCAATAATGCAAATCAATAATTTCTAGTAATTCTGTAAAAAGTAATTGTACAGTACATCAGTAGAATTTGTTTATAAATAATATATTGAATTGAATCTTTCAAAAACACGTCAATCAGTAGAATGAAACAATGACAAGTCTATGCATGATGCATGTGAATTAAAAGTTTTTTAGTAGATTTCGTCAATAAATAGTCAGTCGGTGGAGTACTTTAATGAAGACGGAATCAGTAGAATAAATCTAAAATGAGTCCATCAGTGACGTGAATCAATAATTTATCGTAATTCAGTAAAATGTAATAGTCAAGTATATCCACAGAATTTATTTATAATAATTCTAAGAAATAATTATGAGTGTTAATCAGTAGAATAGCTCAATGGGAAACCTTTTAGTAAAGCATATAAATTATTTGTTGTACTCAGTACACTGATAATAATATGTTGATTAATAGATTTTGTCGATAAATGGTCAATCAGTGAAATATTTTAATAATGATATAATCAGAAAAATGAATCACAGATATGTCAGTCAATAATGCAAATCAATAACTTCTAGTAATTCTGTAAAATATGATTGTGCAGTACATCGGTAGAATTTTTTTATAAATAATGTACGAATTACATAAGTCAAAAACAGGTCAATCAGTAGAATAAATCAATGACTTGTCTATGAGTGATGCATATGAATAATATGATAAGTTGATCATTAGATTTCGTCAATAAATAGTCAGTCAGCGGAGTAATTTGATGAAGATTGAGTCAGTAAAATATCTCGAAAATGAGTCCATCAGTGACGTAAATAAATAATTTTTCGTAATTCTGTTAAATTTCATAGTCAAGTATATTCGCGAAATTTATTTATAATAAGTCTATGAAGTAAATATTAGTTTCAATCAGTAGAATAGATCAATTACAATTCTTTCAGCGATGTTTCATTTTTCAAATTACTTCATTCCATGAAATATTGTAGCTTTAAAAAAAAATAAATCATACCATGCAACACTAGCATGATATTTTTCAACCATTTCAATAATTTTAATGTAAAATAACTGTCGCAGTCAAAAAAATAGGTAGAAAATAGAACAAGATGAAAAGGTGAAAAAGCAGACGAAACGACGCTGAGAAGAGCTAGATTGAATTACTAGGCCAATGTCCACGCACAAACTTGATCGTACATACAAAGAAAAAAAACAACTTAGTCGCTGATAACATAACGCTCATTACTGTAGCATTAATAAGAGCTACCTTATCTCTCCGACTTTGAGGTTGGTCAAGACGAGTATGTCGGATCTTTCGTCGTGTTCTTCATGTATTTTATCGGGATTCCCCCGACCCAAGAGCATAATAATTATTTCACCCTTTCTCATTTGACAGTATAAAAGCAATGAATAACTTTCGTTGATGTTTATTTCTATTGGGTATAAATTTGCTCTCGATATTTTCTTCATAAGCAGAATAATTGATTGCTGTTACGATACTTGATCCAGAAATGAAGCAAAAGAAATCAATGATTCATGGAAGAATTATTAACAATGACTGGGAGCAGTATGTCACCTTTGCTCGAAAACAAAATAATGGGCGTTCTGTAAAAACACTTATCATAAAATTCTAGATATAATTGTTATTAATACTGCTGCAATTATAATATCGTTTTTAAACTCAATTGGGACAGTGGAGTTATTATTCTTATTGTTAGTTTTTAAATAGAATTTAACCATGGAATCCCAATTTATTCCATTGAAAAATTAAATTTTCAATGAATTTCAAAAGTATCTATACAAGTAATGGAATTTTTTCCATTGTTTTGCATCTCACTCACTTGGGTACTGGTTTTCGGATTCACAGAAAATATTTGTGCCAAGGTTGGTACCGACGAATTATCGGACCAGACTCTTAAACAAGAATCGCAATTTACGTGAGCGAAAGGCGACAAAATTGTATTGTAAAACATCGATCTTATTCGACGAAAGTCGTCTTGGTCGTGTGAGTTTTTTCGTAACTCCGTGAATTAAAAAAAGTGCATAATAAGTAAACTAGAAATTATGTATCACTCATCGAAATTTATCACTCTTTTTTTTCTTGTTGCAAAAAACTCAGTGCTAAACATGAGATGATCAAGCATTGAAAAAAAATTTAGTAATTATCACAATGAAGTGTTTAAACGGGTAATCAGTCTTGAATACAGTAATTTTCATAGGTAACTTATAAAATTTTTTGTCATATTACATATGATTGTCAAAAGATATTGTAGTAGTAGATATATGTTGTTCTACAACTCTAGGAATTATTGCATTTTATACCATACTTCCGCCGTACTTTTTGCAATCTAAAATTGTAATTTCTGCTTATCCATATTTCAAAAAAAAATAAAACAGTTTTTGCAGTGTTATTATATAACGTTCAGTTTGCTATGTACTTTCTTGTATATTACATTGTATTTTTTGTTAATTGAAGTTGTACAAGTCAATTATTTTATAATATTATATGAATTCATGCTAAATACTAATTTGTACAGTATTTTTTCTTATTGTTAGTATGTACGAGGGGGGACCCAAAAGTAACGGGAATTAGGTGGTGGGGGGACCGCGGAGGGGGGGATCGGGTTCTCCACTGGTTCTCTTCCAAGCTGCTACTCTCTCAAGTCAGTGTGCAAAGTTCATTTGCTGTGAGTGCATTCGCTCGTCTGTAAGAATTTTTCTAGTGAAACGACTTTGTCCGTTTCGGCGAAAACGTGAAATGGCTGAGTGCGGAGAGCAACGCGCGGCTGTAAAATTTTGTTTTTTGTTAGGAAAAACACCCGCGGAAACCCTTGTGATGCTGAAAACAGCTTATGGGGATAATGCTTTGAGTAAAACGCGTGTGTACGACTGGTTTTCGCGTTTCAAGAATGGAGAGATGTCAATAGAAGACCAACCTCGTTCTGGGCGCCCCTCGACTTCAAGAACGGACGAAAACATTGAAAAAATCAACACTCTTGTTCATGAAGACCGTCGCCGAACCATCGATCAACTTTGTGAGATGTCTGGATTGTCATGGAGTTCAATTCAGAGGATTTTAACTCAAGATTTGAGCATGAGGAGGATTGCAGCCAAATTTGTTCCTCGCCTTCTCTCCGACGATCAAAAGGAGCGTCGACTTCAGGCCTGTCTTGAGCTGCAAAATCAGTTGGATGAAGACCCAGATTTTTTTCTCAAGGTTATAACTGGCGGTGAATCATGGTGCTATGGCTACGACCCCGAAACAAAGCAGCAATCAAGCCAATGGAAGACACCTCTCTCGCCTCGTCCAAAAAAGGCACGCCAAGTGAAGTCCAACATCAAGACATTGCTCATTTGTTTCTTCGATTGATTGCAGAGGTATTGTGCACGCAGAATTTATTCCTCCAGGCCAAACGGTCAACCAACACTTCTACTTGGAGGTTTTGAAAAGGTTGAGGGAGAACATCCGGAAGAAAAGAGCGGATCTTTGGCGCACAGGAGATTGGTTCTTCCACCACGACAATGCACCTGCCCACACAGCGCTGTCCGTGAAGAAATTTTTGACCAAAAACGGCATGACACCGATTGTTCACCCCCCCCCCCCCCCCCTATTCACCGGACCTTGCCCCCTGTGACTTTTTTTTGTTCCCTAGACTCAAAAGGGACATGAAAGGAAAACGTTTTGGGACTGTAGAAGAGATGAAACAAAAATCGCTGGAAGGTTAAAAAAACATTGAATAAAATGAATTTCAGAACTGTTTTGAACACTGGAAAAAAAGATTGAACAAGTGTATTACAGTCAATGGGGGTTACTTTGAAGGTGATAAAAATTGTGTGTGAAAAAATTTGTCAATAAAAAAGTTGTAACACAATTCCCGTTACTTTTGGGTCCCCCCTCGTATGTGGAAAACCAATTCATACGATCTTAAAACTTAAGTATTCAAAAATTAAATATTCAGATTATAATTTGACTATAAATTGATATTGAGTTCAATGTACTGAAATAGTAGAATATATGATTTATATGGTAGGTAATATTTGCTTCATTATTATTTGAAATGTCGTTGGATTATATAATAAAAACAGGCATACATTTAGTAATTTGTAAAACATAACAGTTTCACCCAAACAATACTGTAGTGCGAGAAAGAAAAAAGACAAATTCTAGTAGAATATAGTAAAACCTGCACTAATATTTATAAGTTACGAAATTCTAATACTATTTACCATAACAAGTCAGAAAATAGTAAATTTTTCCTCTGTGTATATATAACACTGTAAAAATCAATTAATCGAAAATCGTTAACTACACTGTCAGAACAATTTGTAATCGCAATTATTTTCCATACACTTTCTCTTACAATCATGTTTGAAATTCCATAGATAAGTATATAAAAAAGATTTCAAAGAAATTTAGGTTAAATTTATTGTTTTTATATTGAATGTATTATCAATTTAAAAATTTGTTCGATTATTATTTAAATTTTAAAAGACACTATTTAAAAATTAGTCTATTTAATTCATTCTAATGTATTTAGAACCTCTTAAATTTAAAAAAAGTTATAATCTTAATCTTTATTGACAAACTATTCGGAGTTAAAACTTAGATTTCATAAAAAGTTCATTGTTTTCATAGTCAGTGTCTATTTTTTACATAGATTTATCGATAACTTTAATAGACAATTTAATAGATAATTCAAAGACAACATGAAAAATTCGCTTCATAGACAATCTCTTAAATTTAATAGAAAAATTTCTAAAAGTGTACGTATCACTGATTATTAGGAAATATATTTTTGTGTACTTTTTATGTAGTATAGTTTATAATATTGCAATTTTTTATTTTTGGCAATGTCCATGCATTTTGTAAATATCCTATTATTACAATAAGTGTTATAAAAATCATATTATACACACTATATACATGAATAATAAAAGTTTTAGTAATTAATTTGATGTTTCCCTATAGACAGCAATAATTAAGTTCTGCATACGAAAACAGTAAATTATGTAACTAAAATGGTACAGTTTGCATTCTGACATTTTAACTCTTCTTACATTATCGATTAACAAATGGCATACTTAAAGTAATCTATACAATTTAACAATTTTCACTATATACAGTATTGTTATAAGTAAAACAAAAGTTACAAGATCTACAATAAGATTATTGTAAAATCTGGAAAAGTAATGTAAAACTCACAATATTCTGTTGTTTGTAAAGATTCATGTCGAAAAGTACTAGATTTTTTCTCTTTATCAGTATAGTAAATCCATTCACATATACGTCTTACGAGATCCCAAGAGAACATGTTTCTTTTGATCCATGTAAACTATTTGTGCTACCTTTTTTGAGAAATGTTTTAATTTGGTTATTTTTTCTGGCGCAATGAAATTAAAAACGATTATACAATCTCTCGATCGTTCAATAAAGTTATTATGTAAATCATGTTCAAAACATGCTCATTTACTCCATCACCTTTGGAAAAATTTGCAGAAAATCATGTAAAATTCAATAAAATCTGTATGCTGAGAAAGTATAACGGGTGACAAAAAATTTTCAGTTCTGACAACATCTCAAAAAAAAATTTTCAAAAAGTACATCCTTTTTCAACATTTTACAAAAAAATTTTTTTCAAAAGAATAGAGGATTGAGTAGAAAAGTTACGTTTTCATCTATTACAGAATTGCAAATATTAGTCATTGATAATCCACTCGTTTTTCTGATGCATGAAAGGGACAAAGGTTAAAGAAATCTCCACTTACTTTTGAAGAATGTGATCATATTGGGCTATCTTTGATGACATTCACGATATTATTGCGGAACCTGTCGCGTTCACGTGCCAAGTGAATAACAAGAGCCCGTGAACAGGAACTGATGGACCAAACGATACGGTGATGAGGGAGAAAGAAGAATTTTCCTTGTGCTGCAGGAAAGTGCGCCTATTAATTTTGCCAACATTGACCCACTGGCATGATTTTACGTTAGCAAGGATGAATTATTCCTTTGAAAAAAAATTAGAACATGTATAAAATAGAGATATATATCCATTAAAATATACAATACGAAAACACATTTTTTGAAGTTTTAAATAAACGTTCATTTTTATTTCAAACGAAACAATGTGTTATTCTGAAAAAAAAAGGGAAAAAATTAATCCATATATAAAATTGAGATATGTTACTATATGTATGTAAATATATTTTATTTTAAGAGTATAATGAACGTGAACTTGAATTTTGATTGAGACAGTTTTTTGAAGACACTTCATTAATTTAGGTTTTATATTTCTTCTCCTAACTTACAGATGTTATACGAGTATGTATAAGGCGCACACAAGCTATCTTAGTAATTGAAAAGGAACATTTCTGACAGTGCAGTAAAGCACTATATTTCTGCGAGAAGTTTTATATTTGGCAAGTGGACAATTCCTTTTTTGTGGGACAGTCTGTATGTGCTGCGAATCCATAAGCCACAGAACCGTAGTGAAGATGAAAAAATGAAATAAGCACTTGCCATGGGCGTCGAAACAGGGACTGAGGCAAAAAATGTATGATAATGTTAGGGGCCAATTTTTATCAATCTATTTTTCTTATGGAAAATTTATCAAGAAGCCTATTATTCCTGATGCTGAAATAAAATTTTTGTCCTAAAGTAATTCTTTTCCATCATTAACTTTTCCCGAAACTTTTTGTCAAAATCAAACTGTTGCTTCAACGTTTTCAAATATATTTTTTTTCCTTCTTATTAGAAGGATTTTCTCCTAGCTATTAATTCATTGTATTCCAAAAGTTTTTTTAGCTACAACATAATATTAATGAAGTAATGTTTAGACAATTACAACTCAGTCAAAAAGAAATTGAGATCTGAAAAGGAGGAAAAAATTACAGAGTGAAAAACGCCTTGAAATGTCTAAAAAATGTTTAACAATACATACAATTTTAAGATAGCACATACGATGACGATTAAATCCTCATTTTGAAAAATGCAGATTACCAGTATACTGCGTGAAAATCAAGTAAATGATAATATTCCAAGAAGTAAGTTGAATTCGAGCTCTAAAATTAAAGGCACTGAAAAAATTTTTGTTCGGAAACTGAATTTTAATTAGCTAGGTTACAAAACTTTGGGACGTCAAGATAAAAGTTTCAGAAAAAATCTATGTTGGGAAAAAAAGATTTTTCCCAACATAGAAAAAAGATTTTCAGGTAAATAGAGTATGGGAAGATTTTTTTTCAAGCACATCAGGAAAAATGGTACCTTACTAACATTTATATTAGTCTTACTAAGTTCAAAAATCAGTTACAACCATGACTTGGATTTACTGAGAAAAAAATATAGTGTATTAAGATATATTTATGGTAACAAGAACTAAAATGTTGTAACTTTCACAATCTTATTACGAGTTTTACAATATTATTGCAGACGTTGTCATTTTTAACACACTTGTTACTATAGTATTTATTACAAATTGTTATATTGAAGATTTCATTTCTAAATGTCTACCAGTTGTTAATAAATAGTAAAAGTTGGTAAAGATAAAATTTCCAGAGAGCGAAATTATAATATAAATCGTATTTTATACTCTACTACTAGGCAAGTTAAGAGAATTTCATATTCTTGTATATAGAAATATCGATTCAATTTTTTAACATTTATAATCTATGCTTAAATTCACGCAATGTGATTATCAAGAAATTGAGTGAAAATAGTTCATAATTCAGTTTTCAAGGAAAATTTATTTTGTAATATAAAATCCGCGAAAAGTTTCAAATTGTCAATATGTAATTTAAAATGATAATACAATATACTAGGAAATACTTAAAGTTGAATAAAAAGAACTGTACAGATTTGAATACTTGAAAAATTATATTCATTTTCATTATATTTAGATTAGTATTACATTAAAATATGATATTGTAGAAAGTACAGCAAAATTAGTATGGCAATGAACGCAATATATCTCTTAGTTTCTACAACAAGATATTTACTGCTACTGTAATCTCATTCGACAGTTAATAAAATAATAATATTTTTCGATTTTTTTTGTGTTCCGATCAACTTACTCTCGGAAGAGAAAAAAACACTTTTCAAGCAAATAATCGATCTATCGAATTTGGACATACTTTAACAGTACTTTAATGAATTTCAAAAGTATTGAGAAATTCAATCGCTTCTTCATCTTCAATAACATCTCCAAAAAGAAGCTCATTTTCGGGCCATTAGACGGGATTCTTCCCTTAAGGCGTTATGTACTTTTTTGTGCGGAAAAATTGAGGATGGTTGAAATTATCTTTTAACGTAAGTAGTAATTATTTTATTACATAAAAGTAATAATTTTTTAATAAAGCTTTCTCCACTTGAAAAAAACAAGCATTAGTTCATGAAAAAATATCAACAAATGGTGGATTTATGGCCCTTTTCCCGAACAATTTTTTTTCAATGAGGCTTGCGGTGACCGCGATGCAAGTCCAGTAAGTCAACTGAAATCATAATAACCAAAAAATTCCATTAGATTAGGAACATAATATCTCGTTCTTGAACTATTGATAAAATGATTATTTCGTCTTTTCTGTATGCATGCATACAGATCAGGGATGTGAGGCGGTAAATTTACTGGTAAATTCACCGGTAAAATACTGGCCATGACCGTAATTTACGACAAGAAAGTTTTGGTCAATTTTGACCGTCAGTTTACCTTACCGGTCAGAATCATTATGATGGTCAAAATTATTACATAGTCAAAGATGACTTGAAAAAACGTTCAACTTGCTTGTGATTGCAGCTTTCTTTTTTCTTGGAATTTTTGTGAAAAAATGAAAAAAAAATGTGATTTCTTAAATAATAAATAATTGCACAATTATAACCTTTCCATTTGAAAAGAGTCATTTATGAAAAAATAAGCAAATTACTTCATAAAAGTGTGTTGTTGATTAGGTATTTTACTTCAGTATCTTTATTTTCGAACAAATTTGTATTTTATGTATTTTACGTCAGTTTTCTACAGTAATTTTAAGACAAGAGTATTGTATTTTTCACTGTTATGCATAGTAATTGTGAATCAGTTTCGACTATTGTACTTTTTTCATCTCTTATCTCATCTATTAAAAAAAAATTAGAAAATACTGTATTGTAAATGTGACAGCTAGACAAAAGACTATTATAACTAACACAAAGGTGGGTCAGAGAAAAAATTGTCTTATAAGATAGGAGACTTCATTAATCTACATTTTATCACACACTTCAATTACCCCCAACTTTCTATTAGAGTAAGCTAAGAAAGAAAAGGTGTGAAAGGAGAAGGGACTTCAATCAAAAGCTCTGCTTTGCTGAATGGTGATTGCATGAAACTGAATTACTAATAACTCTATAAATTTTGCGAATTTTAAAAAATCGTAAAGGAAAAAGTGCCTTGAAATTTCATGAGGCATCGATGGTTTTTTGATGATCCGCCGACTTTGGGACACCCTATATATTGTCCAGCAAACGCAGTAGTACAGTGACACTCATGAGTTTTTTCTAGAAAAATGGAAAAGCCATTTATGAAATGTGAAATAACAAGATTAATTATTTTCACCTGCAATTGCTGGAAATCGTTTGGTCAGTTACGTTAAGTCACATTTTTTCATCGAAGTTCGGTCATGACCGGAAATTACTGACCAGAAACGAGCTCTGACCGGTAAATTCACATCCCTGATACAGATGCAACAACGTTTTCCTTAAGAACTCAATTTTTTGAGGTCTGAAAATTTCAATTAAAAATTCTTGTCTGCAGAATAAAAACTTTTCTATGAAAAAAGAATCCTTCAAGAAGTAGATTACTATATATATTCCTAGACTAATAAAATTTTGAATTTTCTGATTTAACTTGACTTTTTTGATTTGCATCGCGGTCACCACAAGCCTCTTCAGAATAGAAATTGGTTCTTGTAAAGGGCCGTAACTCCGTCAATTACAGGTATTTTTTTTATCAACAAGTACTTGTTTTTTTAAAAGGACAGTACATTATTGAAAACAATGACTTTGATTTCATAAAGTTATTGCTACATAAAAAAAATAATGTAAACCATCCTTTAATTTTCCGCCCCTTAAATGAATAATGTTAGGAAAGTTAAAATGTTCAGAATAAAAATTCGACAATACAAATCGTATATTTTACTATACAAGTATACAGAATTGAATACCCGTATGTATTGATACATCAATTCAATGACTTTACCTTTTATTATTTATGTTTCCAATAAGTAGAATATGATTATTCATATACTCAGAGGAAATACTAGACCAATCAGTATTCAGCTGGCATACATGTAATATTGTTGAATCTAAAATAATACATGTTACGTATACTTTTCCAATCTCAACGATCCAAAGTTGCCATATAATTTTCTAGAAAGTACACAAAAATATATCAATAGGAACTTGTACACAGATTTGAATACTGAATTGAAAAATCAGACGGCTTCTTTGAAAAATATGGGTTACTTAGTAATTACAGCAATAAAGTGCTAAAAGTTCAACACAAGTATGGCATAAAAAAGCAATGGATCTTGTAGTTTTTACAACATATTCCTACTCCAACAATCTTTACAAAAAATGCAGTTAGCAACTTGCAAAAAGCTGGGTTTGCAAGTAACGCGTTACTCTAAAACGTTACATTTTTTTCTGTAACGATAACTTAACGCGTTACAATAATTAGCATGTAACGATAACAGGAACGAGTCACTTTTTTTCAGTAACGAGTAACGAAAATCCCGTTATTTTACGTTACTTTTATCTGTCCCATAAAGTTTTTAGCATAATTTAAAACTTTTTAAAAAATATTCTGAAACTGAGATCTTAGTAATTTTTAACTTACTCATTTTGGGATATTTAAAATTCTTTATTAATAATTTTTAATGAAACTAAGTGGAATAATCGTAATTTGTGTAAAAATCTTGACGAAGAATAGGCTTTTTAATTTTTGAATAAAAACTTTGACGACTCAAAGCGTTGAATTTTATAAATTCGCATGAAAAGATATAAAAATACTCAAAATCTATAGATCGCAAAATCTATAGCACAATTTGTATGGTTTACAGATCCTGCTAGAAAATTTTATGGAATAATAATGAATACGAAAAGAAGAAAAGAAAATACAGTACGAAAAATACGAAAAATAGTACATTATATTAATTTTTTAATTCTTAAGTTACTTGATTTTTTAAATATTTATTTAATTCAAGGAATCAAAAAACTTCAATTTCTTGAGCTTTAAACTCTAAAAAATTTATGTTAATAGAAGTCTGTAAGAAGATAAGAAAACTTTTACATTGTATAACTCTGTGAAAAATACAAAAAATATTGAGGACCCTTCAAATATATAAAGAAACTATTTTATGCAAAATCAATCGTAATGTACTTCAGAAATTTCGAACCTCCAATTTTATTCCATTCTGGAAACTGAAAGAGATATCTTTGAAAAACTCAAAATTCCCCAACATTCTTTAAATATTTAAAATCGCAGAAAGAAAATACATTCGGAACAATACGTGCAAATATACAAAACATTGAAAATCTTTCGAATTCCAGAAATTCATACAGCAATATATAAAAATAATGAACGATCCTTGAAATCATAGTAAAACTAAAGAAACACAATAAGTCCTTGAATAAGTAAAAATCTATCGAGACACTGTTTTGTGGAAAATCCTGTGAAACACGTAATGTTTCATTGTAATTCTTGAAATGTATAGAACAATTATTATTATAAAAATACTAAAATTACGTAAAAATACAAGGAAGTTCTGCAATATTCTATCATACTGAAAAATACGTATGGTTCCAAAAATACTGAACGATTCTTTCAATCCTAGAAAAATAAAAAAAGGTTGAAAAAAATCAAATGAAATGAAAATCTTCTCACAAATTTTTTGCTGAAAAATCCTTTCAAGTACTAATAATTTATTAAACTTTTCATTCTAGGGCATGAAATTCTTGAATTCTATATATCAATGTACAGAAAAATAGAAATTTATGAAAATTCTAGAAAATCCTGCTACATTTTATACATACTCAATAGCACAAGAAGATTAAAAAATTCTGGAAATCTGGGTAGGTATTCAGATTCTTTTAAAAATATATTAAATTTGCAAATGTTTTCTTGTGGCTTACATTGAATCAAATGTCATATTCAGATATTTCGTAAACTTGAAAAAAATATGAATAATTGAACAAGCTTATTAATTTTTTTTCAGGGTAAAAAACTTCAGATAAACATTTTTTTTTATATCTGAAATACACAATTTCTATAGAACAAAATCACAAGTACGTTGAAATTGTATTTTTCAGCCTTAGTTTTTCGATTTTTGTTACATTTAATTTCTTCCAAAAAGTAACGGAACGTTACTTTTTTCATGTGGTAACGGTAACGAGTTACATTTCTTCTTAAGTAACGATAACGTAACGGATTACTTTTTTCACCTTTGTAACGGTAACGTAACGCGTTACATTTTTTTAAGCAACTTTCCAAACCCTGACAAAAAGTTCTTTATTTCAGACTGATTTCACAGTACATCTTCTTTAAATAGTCAGTTCATTTTTTGCTCAGCATAGGTCTAAGGAAGTGTAATTCAGTCTTCTTATGATCAATGGCAACGCGGAAGCGACGGAAGACGAGGTAGCTAAACTACCGCAGGGGGTGGTTTTGGCAATGGGGTGGTCGCATGTGCCTGTGTTCTATTTACATTTTCATACATACATGATATGTATATAACATATGCAAAATATACCTATGCGTATACTTATATATACCTAATGTACAATGCATGCGCCGTCGCATAGGCGCCCTAGAGCGCCATCACCTACACTGTCACACGATTACCACAGTCTCTCCGCGTGTTTGGAGCCGGCTGGCTGTGATATTCATCCAATTTTCCAGACCCGAAGGCTCCACGCGAGGTGTCTACCAACATGGTACGTGCTCGTGGAGTCTAAAACCTTCTACACTTAGAAACCATAGCAACACAATCCCAAAATTGAAGCTCCAAGATGCCAGGAACCACGTAGACAAACGCAATTTTCATCCACGAAAATTGAGCTCGTTGCAATGGCATTTTGAAGCTTTTTTGAAGTGAGACTTCTATGCCCTTATTATATTTGCAATCTTCATCAGAAACCTTCAATGACTACCAGACACAGTCTTCCTGTCAATCATTCTGAATTGGTATAAAATTTGTGAGATGACTCGCAGGCGCTCTTCATCTTCAGAATTCGTAGATGCATGATAGAACTATGAGTTGACAATTAGAGTATCATTAATTCATTGTTGAGTTGGAGAAAATCACTGTATGATTAATGAGGTTGATTCTGTCTGGTGATCAATGGGTTTGCAGTAGTCAAGTGGTGCCTGAAGTTTTTTGGTATTTTCGTTTGGTCTGGGGTAGATTGTCAGTTTTTGGGTGGTTGTCATTTCCAGGGAGATAGAAGATAGAACGTTTATTTGCGATATATCTTGTCACGCGATGCGCGAGTAATTATTACACTGCGGCATTGATGAAAGTACGAAGTATCATGGTTCGGGTTAGAGCGCAGCACTTTACAGGGATTGTGGTGTCTGTTATCATTCTCAATATTACCATAATCGATACGTTTTTTTCATCTACAGAGTCATTTTATTCAATTTTATTTATTTTAATGTATAAGTTTTTAGAAGTATAGCAGTTCTTCTTTATATAGAGTATATTGCACCTTGTATGATTTAAACACAGTTCTTTTCTATTTAACTTTATCCTTGGATTTAACTTTTCATTGATGTTGTATTTGAAAACTTTGATTTTTTTCTCTAAAAGCACCAGATAATATTTTTATTGTAAAAATGTCTCAAAGTTCTCTCTTTTTCATATTTATGGCTGAATCAACTATTTTTTTTCTCTGCCCCCCTCCCCCCAATTTTACGTTTTCGGAAATTTATATAAATTATACATATTTATGTTCGAATACGAACAGTTCACTTTCTCTCACAAATATTGATTTTATTTTTATGGCAGCAAAGTGTTCTGTGTATCTTTTGCCATACTTTTTTTTTCATTCGCCGATTTCTTTTCCCAACCTCTAAGTTAAATTTTAATTTATATTTTTGTTTAGAACTTCGTTCTCATTAAGATTTCATAGATTTTCAGATTATTGGTAAAATTCAATAAATAGTACTGGTATTTCGTTATCAGAACTATATATATTTTCAATAATCGAATAGGGCTCTGATGATGTTTTGATAATGTTACAGAAAATTTATCAATAATTTTCAAAAGTCTTTATAAGGGTTCAAAGTTTCCAGAATCACAGAGAAACTTCAGGAATGTTATGGTATTTTCACAAGTATTTAGGAATTTTTAATTACAATCGTTTGACCCCACACTGCGGAAATCCTTATATTTTTTGTACTAATTTTGTAGGTAATTAACGAATATTAAATTGTTTGGTGAATTTTATTATGCAACTTTTTAAGAATCCCTTTTCAATTTTTCAGTACTTCCCAGGTTTTTTTATGACTCATAATTATTTGCGGTAATAATTGACAGTTTGCTAATAATATACGTCCAAATGTCCGATTATCTATTAGCAAATCGTTAACGATAGGGTAATTGGAGGAGATATGGACGATGTTTTATATTTATCAAGCTGTAAATTTGTTACAAGAAAAAATTTAAACCCTTTTGATCAAAACCATGCGCTACAGTTGCCAAAATCACACACGTAAATATGCATTGAAATTGAAAAAAAAAAAATTGGAAGATACATGGACATAATGAGAAGAGATGAAAAAATTTCAATAAATGTTGCACATAATGAAGTTTTTACACAAGAATGCTTTAATTTCAAAGGTATATTTAGTATACCAACCTTTTGCAGTAAAAATGGATTGTTATTTAAAGAATATTTGCAACTAACAGATACTTGATGTGTTATTGGGTTTTTGTAATTGTTTTTTTGTCAACAAATCTTTCTTTTTCTTTCAATTTTTTTTCAGAGCTGTTTACGATTTGCTCGAAAGTTTTCGTCATTGACTTTTTTGGCATAAAACTTATAACACGGCAGGAAACAAGAAAATAAAAAGTCAATGCCTCTTTTGAAAGAGATTCGTCCATCTTTTCTCGAATAGCAAAAAATAAGTAGAGAGGGCGTGTACGTTTTCATAAACTTTACTAATTAAAAAAAAGGCAATGTTTCAATAAATAGAACAGTTCTCCAAGAAATAAAGTTTTGATCAGCAATAAATGATAAGAATGGATGCACTGAAAAAATTTCTGGCACTATTTGCAATGACGCATGGAACCTATAGTGTCTGTATATTAACCAGTTTTTTTGAAATGTTCCAATGATAAATTGTCTCAGAAATATTCCTTCTTGTACATTCTAACGTGTTTTTAAATACTCAGATTTTATAAAATTTATTCTAAAATTTGCTGAAAGTATGCTGAACTGATAAATTTTTGCATTATTAAAATAATAAGCTTTGTATTCCTAAAAATTTGCAAGATGATCATTTTTTTCTCTGTTCTTTATCATTAACCACGCCACGTGGATAATTTCTCGCTAAGCATCATATTTTAAAACTACCCAAATGAAAGTCATCCATTTGTTTGTAGTCCTGAAAAGTCATTGAAAAATGCAATAACTTTTCAAAAATTTCTCAAAATTCATAGACCTAAAAACATTTGTGACAACCTTCGGAAATTTGAGAAAAATTCCGAAAAAGTGTGTTGCACGATTTTCATAAATTATTTATTTGAAGTGACTGTGAGTTAAAAAATTACGACCTAGTAAAAACCGTTATGTAACAAAATGTTGGTGGTTAAGTAAGAATAGAAAAAGGGAGAGTATCGATTATGCATAAATTCATTGCGCACTGTTTTCAATGTTGACACAATTTTTGTGCTGATAATTTTTTTGCATCGGATGATTGTTTAAAAATACATTCTACGTGTCACGATTAGGCATAATTTTTTAATCAATGAATTGTTTGTCTGTGTGCATAATTTACTTAAGCAGACAATATTCACGTACCAAACTTTCGCAAACTTGGAAAGAATAGATTTTCATTTAGGCTTTTTGTGGACGATAACAAAATTAACAATTTTTTTTTTTTTTTTTTTTGCTTATATCAGTTCAAATTTTTTCGGTATTAAGATAATCTAACAAAACCTCCAAAAAATCACGTTAAATCCTAAACGATTAACAGGATTCTCTAACAATTTCGATTCATTGGACTAAAATAAATTTCAACTTGGTTTTCATGATAAATTTTTTTCAAAACGTCATAATGAACTTTTTGCTCGTTTGTTTATAAATACTGTCAATTCCAAAAAATTCAAATATCAATAAAAAAAACCGAAAAAGTTGTAACGTGCATTCAGGCCTTGAAAATAATATTCTTCAAATTAGTCAACATAATTTCATTGAGCATCATATCAAAAGTATTAGAACTTTTTCATAATATTGAAAATGATATTCCGTAGAAATTTGTTGGAAAGACATAAAATTTAACACACTTACCTTATTTCGTTTGGTTTGAGATACTCTCATATTTCATATCATGAAAATATTGGTGTCTATGTGATTTCATTCTTCACATCTTGAAAATTTGAATTTTAAAGAAATGGTCTTTTTTGCATGATATACCAAGTATATCCATTTCTGTCATTTTTCTCTTCCTCTGTTCGAATACGTTCCACGAAACCTTCAAAAATTATTGAAAAATATTTATAATGATCCAAACATATTTCAAGTGTTTTCAATAAAAATCTTTGGAACTTATATTTTCTATCCTGCAACCACTTATATTACGTTTTTATGACATGTCGACTGTCCTAAATGTATAACCGTGATGTGCACAATACGTGATAGAAAATTCTTGTCCTGGAACTTGGCCCATATTTCGTGGACTGCTACGATCTTTCACTTAATCACGAAGCAGTCTTTTATAACGCAACATGCTATTATGTCGCAATGCAGATGAGTTCCTTCAAGCGCCGAGTACTTTGCCTTCGCTATTTACCTATAATTTTCAAGCATTATTCCAATGCGCAGTTTCTAGTTTCTGCAAACACTAATAATCATGCTACGCATAAAACTTTATTTAGCCTCGAAATAACCCAACGAAAAATTGGAAAATTACTTTGGACTCGGAATTATATTGATTTTACTGGAGTCGCGGAATGTTCACCAAAATATTTTCCTCGTTTTTTTATGCTGAGGAAAATTTTTAAACATTGAATTCCATTTTTCTGGCAACAAAATGAAGTGAATTAAAAGTGAGGATTGATAAAATAGCTGTGCTAAAACTGATTCAATGATTGCACATTAAAATGCTGTCATTTGCACTATTCACGTATAAGCGTCCTTCAAAATTTATTATACATAATCTCTATAGAAAAAAAAAGATAGAAGAACAAAAAATCAATCTTTTTTTATCGTGAATCTAAATTTGTTGAGAAAATATCAAATTTTACTGCATTTTTAAAATGCTACAATTACAGTGAAGAAAATTTTGAATTTTACTATTTTTACATTGAAGACTTGATCAAAGAAAAAGTGAATTGTTAACAAGTTTCAACGTTTTTGATAAATAATTCAATAATGAAACATTATAAATATAAAAAATGTTAGTTCATATAAAAAAATCTTGACTCAGACTTTGAAATAAAAAATACACCGTACTGTTCTGGACTAATTGGAAACTAATTATGTATTTCACATTTTAGAATTCGTTAGTTTCTTATAACGATTTTTTATCGAATCTACTACAAAATTACAGTTTGTCAAAATTAATAAAATAAAAAAGTTACTTATGCTTATGGTTATAGATTCAAAATTTTTGAATAATAGGAATTTCGGAATGAGAAAAATTTGTCATTTTGATATTTTGGATGAAAAATTTTGAAAATTGTAAACGTTTTGCATTAAAAAACTTAATTGACTACATTTTTATACTTTTTTTGAGAAATAGAGAAATTTCTTCTTATTGTTATTCAGTGTTATAAATTAATAAATTCAAAACTTTGAAGATGAAGGATTCACAAACGGACAATTAAAAAAGTTGTAGGCATGAGTTCAACTAACAGAAAATAAGAATTTTTGATATATAGAAAGATTTAGGGCCTCGATATTGTGGATGAAGAATTTCCAAGATGTAAATTTTTATTGTAGCTAGAATGGTAAATCCGCATCAATAAGTAGAATGTAACGTATTAATAGGTAGTTACAATTTTAAATAAATAATTTTTATATCGTTTCGAAGTTTTTGATTGACACTTTACTGCAAAATATGTAGATCGTTCGAAAATAGTCAATTTTGACTTAAGGCGATGTAATAGTCATGGATAAGTCATGAAAAAACCTGTAACTGACTTCGAGTTTTTCTCGGTCAATTTTGCAAATTATAAAAAACCCTTGTACAGATGGGTTCTAAAAGAGTCGAACTTAATTTCCTAGTACCAGTTTTTCGATGCGTTAAAATTCGAAAAATTATTATTTTATTATAATAAAACATCGAAAAACCAGTACTAGGAAATAAAAAGTTCGACCAATTTAGAACATATTTGTGCAAGGGTTTTTCATGATTTGCAAAATTGACCGAGAAAAACTCGAAGTCAGTTACAGGTTTTTTCATGACTTATCCATGACTATTACATCGTCTTAAATGATTTAAAAATGAAGTGAAAAAAATGTGTTACTTTGACATTTAATTAAAAAAAAAACTTAAATTTATTATTACTAACGTAAGATAATAAATAAACAAGGTGACTTTTTGTTGATAATTGAATAATTTTCATCAATCATTAACTGCCATAAAGTCGTTTTTAACGATTTCCATCAAAAATATAAAAATCACAAAATGTCATTAATTAGAAATTTCTATTTTTTATTTATGGAAAATTCTGTTAGTTAACTTTTATTTGGTAGTTATTTTCATTTAAAAAATCAGCGTGAATAAATCTTGATAGAAGAAATTCGAAATAATTGATTTGTACATATTTATCAAGTACAACTTTTTTGTGTATCTCGATATAAATTTACTTAGTCACCATTTTTTTCAGTGTAAAATATCAGTTTTAATAAAATGTCTGCAAATGTAGGTGCACGTAGCATCTATCATTCCTAGTAATAATTAATAATAATAATTCCAGAAATGAACAATTAGTAGTAGAAAAATTTTAAAAATATGTACCATCATAATTTGTTCGTTGAATTTCAGGAAACTCGTCAATAGTGAAAAATTCCAAGACGATTTGAAATGATTTAATAACTCATTATCAGGTTCTTGCATGTTTCTTCTTCCCATCTCAAGCACAGCAAAAAAAGTACTTAGGTGATTATGAGAACGACCGATATTTTGAAGGTTTAGAAGAAACACTGAACAGTTTAGTAAGGCTTCAGGCGCCGCACTCTGAAACTTATTTCCTTCTGTCAATAAATCCGTTTACAACAAATACTTCGAGTGTACCTCACAAATGCATATTTTAATTCAAAACCATTTCAGCCAGCATTACTTGAGAATCCTAAGTATAGTCTAGTTAAGGCAATGATTTTTTTCCATTTCTACAATTCTATGTCATCAAGTTTCAACCGAATAAAGGTATTATTCAAAGAACTTTCTAATTTCCAGGTACTCGCAAGTATGACATTACCTGACAATCACAGATACGTAAATTTTCTGCTGAACGACAACCACGATGGAATTTTCGTCAAAAACTTGGTAGATGGTGAAGTCATAAGTTACAGTCTTGCTCTGATTCGAGGAAAGGCGCCAATCAATTGTTCGTGCATTACGATCACTGGTCAAAATAAAAACTCTCGAGCTGAATGGCCTGTGACCAATGGTGAATTCCGTGCTTTGGTTGAATTGTCTCGAGGATCCAACGAAATCGAACTTAATGCAGGAGGCTTCAAAAGAAGATTGACTTTGGTCCATGAACCTCGAAACACGAGACTTCGGGTTACTCCGGTCTATGTCATTTGCGCTGGCCATGATGGTTATTTTCAGGTATGATAAAATGATGACAAAAGACTCAAGAAGAATAATTTGACATTCAGGTATAATCTGTCGAGGATGTTTAGATACATTCTAAACATACTCCTAACTTTCAAAAATTAGATCAACTTGTGCATAAGTATTCCGTTTGCAGTATATCTTGATGTCTAACATACATTAGAAGGGAAAAACAATGACAAATTTCACTCTAAAACACTTTTTTCCATCTGATACAGGGACCTTTCAGAGAAGATCGATCCCCCGAAAGCGCAGCAACAAGAATTGGCCTCGGTGCCCGTCTTCTGCAAACTTTGACCGCAGAAAAACTAAGGGAAGCCGGTCATGGAAGAAAATGTTTCCAACTAGAGCGTGATCTCGATGGTCCAGAGTGCCTAGTCATGCACAGTATGCTGCACGTGGACAGGGCTCGTGCTATGTCACAACGTGAACTCTGGGAATTGATAGGCCGCGAACTCATGAGTGGACCTTTAGCTTCCAAAGACCGGAAATACTTGGCTTTCTTGTCATGCACTAGGTAAACAGATGTCTTTTGTCATTTCTTGAAAATGTATGAGACACTACATCGAACTCTCCTGGAGAGGATGGTTAAAACGGATGCACCGATAAAAACAAATGACTAGGAATCGATAAAAGTCTGATGATTAGCTCTTGAACATTTTGTTCATTATTTTGTACGGCACTTATTGTTGCTTTTCGCATAAGGTACAAAGGTGCACCAAGTCCAAGAACGCACGAGGATACTTTGGCCAGAACTCAAGGTCACGCGGCGCTAGGTGGTGGGGGTCTGGCCCTTTTTGGTTCAGCTTGTTTACACACGTGGCCCACCTGCGTAGCTCAGGTTAGTGCATTCTGTGGTGTTAAGGTGTTATTATACGTTGAATGAAAATTTTAATGGCATTGTTGTATTCCTAGGTACTTCCTCGTTTTTTGGATGACAAAATCATAGACACGGAACAACTTATGGATGACAGCAACTACCGCGGAACTTATGGTGGTTGTTTGGCAACTACTCTTGGCGCCACACTTCATGAACTCGGTCATACATTTGATCTCGGTCACACTCGGGAAGGAATCATGGGTCGGGGATTCGACTACATCGATCGCGTTTTCATAGGCACGACTAGGATCGATTCCAACAGGAATCCCATCAGGTTTGACGTTCATCTGTGCTCTGTTATTGCCATCTTGAGTGCATTCTAACCCTAATCTTTACATGTTAAAGGAGGGATCCTCAACACACGACGATTTCCATAAGTAGACCTTTAAATGTCACAGTCACTGTACAGGAGTCACTACTTCTAAATTCAAAAAGGGAAAGATTGCTGTCGGAGACATCAAGGCCAATGATGCGGAAACAACGTTCACAGCAGGGAAGGCTTTCAGCCCCTACGAGTCCAGAACTCCATAGATCGTTTTCCAAAACTCTTGCTACATCCGCACAGCCTCCGGAACCTGATAGAACTTTTTGGGGCGCTTCTTGCGCTGCTTTGTTGGCCTATCATCGATGGTTCAACGATGATGTCAATAATTACAGTCAGGAGTTCAAGGATTTGGAGTATAACGGGGCGAGGTAAGATTTGTGAACATTAAAACTCGAAGGAACCATTAATTGATGAGCCTTGTGTTACATTTTTCCCAGAAATGTAGTGCGTTCAAGACATGGAATAAGGACAATGGAATTGCGAGAATCGTCTGGTGGCATGGTCGTTGCGTCAAGGCAGTTTCTGGGTCCCCGGCCACCCCAAGAATCCATCGTTTTACCGCCACCACCTCACTGCACTGCGAGCATGACTCTCGTTGTTGAAGACTCTTTCGGCAATATCCTTAAGTGTCCTCTTCCAACATCTTTCTAGAGCTCCAAGTTACCGTTATTTCATGATTATTTTATATCTGAGAGACATTCCACAAACAATTCAGAACGAGTCACTGTACAATTGAATGGACTCTCTTGAAATCAGGATAAAAAAAGGAACAATCAATTTTGGATACTATTGAACGACCACATTCTGGCTCACAATGAAAGAACTGATGGGCAAAATCAACTTTATCTTTTTTACTAATCGTTTTAACTCAGTTTATTCCGAATTCATTGAAACTTCATGGTCGGGTTCAACGTAGAAGAAGCATCTAATAGGATTTCGTACACTTAATTTCAGGAATTGAACTTCCAAAAATGCGCATTATTTTCTTGTGTATGGTTCACATTTTGATCCAGAAAAAAACTATGTAAAGGATTTATGAACTTAGATGCCTTGAATTTAAGTTACTGAAAAATACAGGCTGGCTCAGTCATTAATTGTTTAATCTATTGTCAAGGGCGTAGCTAGGATTTTAGTCCGGGGGAGAATAGATTTTGCTTATTCTTGACTTCAAAACAATATTTTGCATTTTTTTCAAGAATAAATTATTTTTAGGGTAAGAGTAAGTCTTTGGGCAACTATGGGAAATTTGTTAAGTATTTTTTGTCAAGTTTCGCCTTTTTTTTAACCATTGAAATTTCTGTGCACGCTCAACTTACAAAGATTTCAAAATAATAATATGTATTATTTCTGAATACATTGCTTTATGCATTTTCATGGGATTAAGTTCATTACTATCATTTTGACAGAAATAGTATTCACTACTCAGGTGGTATTTTTCCTCTTCCTTTAATAATATAGTTGAGCCAAAGAAATGTATAAAGAACATGTTTCGTAGTAAAAAAAGAAAAATGCATCACCTACTATAACGATTTCAGCCGATTCCAACGCTTCTGTTTTTGTGATTTTTTTATATGCTTAGATGTTGTACCAAATTTATCTGAATCATAGAAGTTGAAGGAAAAATTTTATAACCACTTGAAGTATACAATTCTTTTATTCAAAATACAAAAAAATATGAAAAGATAATAGTGAAAAAGCCGAAAAGTTTTATTCTATAAAACGCTTTTTCAGTGAAGAAGTCAAAGAATTTAAATACTAGATTGATACGATTATTTTCGAAAACTCAGCTTGTTTGATCGGTGTTTTTATCGATCAACAACTCTAGCCAGTTGTAATTCCAAACTGAGAAAAAAATCTAATAACTATTACAATAAAATATTTTACTCTGTAATAAATACAAAAAACTTTACTTTTTTGCTAATTATTTACTACATTTTTGTATTACAGTTTTGGCATCGTCAAATGATATTTTAGTTACAGATATATCTTGCAAGAACTCCAAAATGTATTTTTTTTTTTACTTTACTTCTATTGTACATTCTGCAGTATCATACTATTGTTTCTACTATTAAGTTAACCCATATTTCAAAAAAAATCGTATAGTGTTCCAGTGTTAGAATCTGTATAGTTCTATTTTTTTACTTTCTAGTATATTATATTGTAATTTTTAATTATTGACATAATTAATATGTTTTGTAAATTTTACAATATTATATTTATTTTGTCTGAATACCGATCGGTAAAGTATTTTTTACTTATTATATGAAAAATCATGTTGTACGGATAGGAAACATAAATAATAAAAGGGAAAATATTTGAATTTATATTTTTTACTATACATAGATAATTTTGAACTCCTTATACTAATATAGGAGAATTTACAATTCATGTAATACAATTTGCATTCTGAACATTGCAACTTTTCTTACTGTTTGTTTGAAAAACTACCATACATATAGTACATTTTGCAATATACAAATTTTTACTACGCAATATTTTAATAAGTAAAATAGACTTATATTGTAAAAGTCACAATATTCTAGTACCTTTTCCATAAATCTGTCGGAAAATACTAGATTTTTTTCTCAGTGCATTTCGACATCATCAGCAATTTTAATGACAGCATACAAAATGACTTCAATTTTTGCATCTCCGTTTTCACTAATTTTTTAACTGTGACTGAAAAATTGAACATCCAAACAATTCTAATAATTGATAATAAATAATTGATACAAAGTTCGTCTCAAAAACTGCAATGCTTTCATATTTGTGAGACCATCGGTTTCTAAAAACATGGGAATCAGAGAAGTGTGTTTTTTTCTGAAACTTCATTTGCAAATCACAGTTGAAATCGTATTATATAAATTAAACATTTAAATTTTGGCAACCCTCCCCTGCCCCATACCTACTACGCCCATGACCATTTTTTACATCTGAGTAACTTCTTGAAGGAGTAAAGTACATTTTCACATTTCTCAAACGTCCAATGATTATTCTCAACTCTTGCAATTCATTCCGTAACTATAAGTATATTTTTTTTTTTTTTTTTTCGCGTTACTATTCAGTATTATTACTCATTAAGTCAGTGATGTTCATGATAGTGGCCTATTGCCTGAAAAAAACGGGTATTTTTCAACCCATGTAAAATATGTTAATGCACAAAGTTGTTTTCCTCTTTTTGGCTAGAAACATGTAATTTTTGCTTGTTAACCTAATATCTGAGTGTCTAGTGTGGAAATACTCTCCGACTAAGGATGAAGAGTAGAAAGTTTTTCTTTTCAATTGTGATAAAGTCATAAGACAATAACCTCTAACTGATGCTATATTATCGAAGGTAGGCATTCCAGGGTTACTTCTTTCTAAAACTATATTATTATTACACTATTATTATTCTCACAAGCGAACGTTATTTGGTAATTTGTTGAATGAAAAGACTTGAGATTGAGTTATGCGACATAGGATATAATTTTTTTTAGCACCTAAGCTAGTTATGAGACCAATAATTTTCAATGTGTTTTATAATGGAATGAACTTAATCTATATTTCATTAGTACTTCTTTATAAATCATATGAAAAAGAATGTTCTTGGCTTCACAAACAATTCTTATAAACATATTTAAATTCTTTTTATTTAACACTAAATTTTGTTATGTCTTATTTAAAGTTTGCGTAAACATTTGCAAAATGAACATTCCAATTCTTATGACATAGAATCTAAAAAGAATTATTGGCTTTTCACTTACCATAATCACACTGTTTGTATCACACTACAATGAAAATTATACCAAACAGTTTGATGTAATCTTAAGTAAGAATGGCCTGTTTATATTTATAAATTTTTTACAGACTAGTTGAAGGACGATGAAAATTAGATCTTATGCATGATGTGCAAAACTCCTTGGGCGAGCATTCTTAAAATCGTTAAATTTGTGCAATTAGTTAGGTATTACACAAATTACTTGCGTATATATGTAAAGGGTAGAAATGAACATTTATGGGACAGTTGTAACTGTTGCGAATATTATAATGTCACGGATGCTGTGCCTTCAAGAGTCCTAAGGATAATTATGTGTACACGAAAAAATAGTAGCTTTATTGATGGCGAACTAGATGATTACATATTAAGGACTGTGTACTTCCAATCCCAGTGTTAGCGGTTTTTCATTCATTTTTTTGAATTTTTTATGTAAAAATTATGTTCTCAATATCTCCTATCTTTAGGAAAGTTTAAAACAGTTGACTGAGGTTTTATTTAATTTAAGGTCATCACCTTTTAGGAACTTTACCTAGACTGTTTGACCATATAAGTTGGGTTAAGTTCTGATGAATTAGTCACCACTACAGATTGCTAGCTATGCAAGATAACAATGATAGTATTTTTGAATCGAAGATTCTCTGTATAGCATGTGAAACATGCTTGATGCTTTCAGCAGATATTAGGAATTTCTCGTGTATCACAATAATCTCCATGAATTTCCAGTATTATAAAATAAGTATTACGGTTATGATGTTATACATTGCTTTGGTATTGATAAAAGCTATAAAAATTTTTATACATCGAGAGAAATATAGAAGAATTTACCCTGATTTTGAAGTAAAAAATTCTCAATAAAACAAGTTTGCATCTGATACTGTGGTATCTATAAAAAAAACACACTAAAATTCATGCAAACTTGGTGCTTTAACCTAAACTTTTACATTAATTATTCCTACTGTCACCAGTAAGTGTGAATAATAAAAAAGGAAACACTAGACACTCTGAAAAATTTTAGATCTGAAAAGGGCAAGTTTGAAAGATGCCTATTGCTATTTAATTCATTATAACACATATTTCTGGATTCGATTGAATAAGTGAAAAGAAACCTTATTAAAATTGCACTTAGCATCTTTTGCATTTGCATCGTTATGTTGGGAAAAAATGCGGAAAATATAGCTTTAAGAAATGCGTTTAAGAAAAACAGTATTGCGATTCTGAAAAACGATAGACGTATATAGAAAATCCTTTCTTTCGACAATGAGAGGCAAAAAAATGTTCCAAGACAATATATTGTATCTCAAAATCTTTATGATGTAAGGAAAAAAATATAAAACTTATTAACAAATTTTGAGACGTTTTTTTATTGCACCAATTCTTTTGAGGTACAGTTTTGTATCTTATTTTACTGTTTGCTGAAATTTCTAGAAAAAATTATATGAAAAAAATGATCAGTTCATTGAAGTTCTTTTGTTTTTTTATATCTTTTTTCTGAAATAAGCAATAACCTTTAAATCTTCGAACTCAAATGGAAATCATTGCATAGTTCGAAAAATTTCGTTTCGTTTCGTGAGAGAAATGCTTGTTTTCATCACACCATTAAAATTGTATTTACACTTACGAAAATTGTCAGATGTACACTTGAAAACACTTGAATTATGTATGTCTAAAAAGGTTTCGATTTGATTATTTCACATTTTTTTAATTACGTGATGTCATTCAATTCGAAAAAAACCAAAAAATCAATGGACAAATGAATTGAAAATAGTATTATTGCCATAATAATTAAACATTTTTAATTCTTCTTATTTTATACAAATAACAATAGTATAATGGAATAGATAATTAATCGATTCATTGAAAAAAAAAAAAAAACGTTTGAAGTGTTCGAAATTATCAGATAAAATCACCGTTTAAGAAAATTTTTTTCTATTAATTTGTCATAAGAGTAAGTTCTACAAAAAATATCAAACTCGAAAAACACAGAATGAATTTGTCTACAAACAAACGACTGTTGAAAATGTGAAATTTTCTTTGACGTAAAAGAAAAAAGTAATTGTGATTTTTTGGGAAAAACTCGCATTATGTATTCTACACGATCAAATAAATTGGAGATGAAATTCATCCGGGAGAATTCGTGCCAGTTATTTTTTCCGGATTTGATAAAGGGAAATGTAGGCACTGAACAATTTTTGGCAGCTTCTCAAATTCTTATAAAAATGATTGGTATGTAAGGAAATTTTATATTTCGCTTCATTTTTTGATTTATTTTGCTTTTTATCTCTTGATAAATAATGTCTGATGAAACCGAAGAATACTTTTATGTATAAATTTTGCCACAAAAAATGAAATCGTACTTAATATCAACGGTTTTCATTGATATCAATCGTTATATGACTTAAGATACATATTTTTATACATTTTTATAATTTCTTTTCTACAATCGTTTCCAGAAAAATTCGGCAAGATTTTTGCTCCAGTGAAATACGACATGCAAACGAATGTGGATGTGAGAACGTCAACTGACTTCCGCAAAAAACAACTTTGTTTATTTTGTTCAATTTTCGTTTCATTAAAAAACACAATAATTTTTTGTTCAAAGTTGCTATTGATATTAAGAAATTCAATAAAGTTTTTGGCAGTTACGATAATTATAAAGAGTTTTTGTGAAGTCTCCATTATATTTCACACAGCTTTTGATGCTTTCCTAAAGAAAATAAAATTGTTAGAATGTATTGTTATTTTGAAAACTACTATGCACAAGAATCATCTAAACTATTCAGAATCTGAATGATCCTAAAGCTTGATGAAAACGTTCCTTTTTCCGCAGAAATTATCAAAAATATTTCTAGCCGACAGAAAAGCAAATGCAACTTTGCAAGACATGATTTTATTAGAAATTGCAATTGGCGAAAGTGTCGCAACGGACGCTTTGCTATGGCTCAGAAGGTTCTTAAATTCCTGAATTCAACATCAACAAATTAAATTGCGTGAACTCACAGAGTGAACCAGAATTTTATGAATGACTTTCAATGATTTAAGGTGTCTCCTCATGATCCAGCTATTTTTTGAAAAAATTATCGAAGACTTCAAAAATGGAAGTGACACAGAAGATCTTGTAGCATCCTTTAAAAATTCGTACAAAGAAGCTCTAGAACCTTTTCATGGTTGGATGGCACAGCAACTGTTCAATGTAACATATTCTTGAAAAGGATTTTATTTTTTAACTGATAAGAATGATTTTATTATTATTGGTTTTTTTTGCTACACTATTCCATGAAAAAAATGCTCAACGATATCTATTTTCCATTTGGTAACGAATGATATGAAAAACGAAATTTTTCCAGAATTTAACGTACGCAAGTTTACCAAAGTTGCTATATAAATATGATGCACAAAAGTTATTACATAATCAACTAGATGAAATTATAATCTAAATTATAGTCGAGAATTGTTTGATTTTCATACTTAAATTTTTTTGAAAGCCCATTGAAAGCATTTATCAAGAGCCATTTTTCATTGATAAATTTTAAATTATTACTATGAATCGTTCACTACATCTTTTTTAGAAATTTTTGATGGGGGCTATAATAAATAACTGAAAATTATAACACTCAACTAGCAATTGTTGTTTTTTACCTTCACTTATAAATTAAATGACTCTAAGTAATCTTCCAAAAATTTAATAAAACTTTTTTCATTCTCATACAGTTGTTATCAAGAATGATTCCACCTCGTTCCCAATTCCTGCGAACTCTTTTCGAAAATTCAAAAAATGAAGAAGCGATGATCCAGAAACTAGACGATTTCACTCGAAAATTAAAAGCCAATCTGATGATACTAGATAAGTTTTATGAAGAACATTGTTAGCTCCAAAACAAACTGTACGCCTTTTTTTAACTATTTTATCCGTGAGAAAAAAATTAATCGGTATTAAAAATAAGTTTTTTAATAATTTTCTTTTGACCATGGAAAAGAAAAGAATAATTTTCGCCTTGATAGATAAATTAACAATAATTCATTACCATCTTAATCAATTGTATTTTCAACTCCGTAAGTTTGTGCAAGGTAGAACCGTTTCGCTGAATGAGCAGCTAAAGCTTTGAGAGTCATCGTGCCTATGATGATTTCGAAAATTAGAAAGCACAAAGCTAATCCGTTGATGACTCTTTCGGTTTTGTGTGGCAACGTCCTTCCATCTACAAGGAGATAAATTTCTAGGGGAAGTTGCAGTAGAGTTGAAATTAACCAAAAACTAGCCAGCTCTGGAATCTAAAGGAAAAAAACTTTTTTAACCTTACATCCTCCTCTCGACTTTAGGGTAACATCTGAATTTCATCTTAGAAAAAGTTCAAAGTGATTTGAGAAGTCGTGTTTACCTTTTCTGCTAAATTTCCATAATACCCAAGATACAGTCTAGCACACTCCAAAGTACACGCTGCTATTAATACTGCAACGGTGATAACTTTGAAAACGTCACTCAATTGGTAATACTATAAAAAAATTTCCGACTTTAGTTTTTGGAAGAAATTTTTTTATACAAGCTGATAATTTTTGTTTTTTACCTTTGCATCCAAGTTGTACAGTAGAACCAGCAACCAAATAGGTAGTAACCAAACATTAAAGTAAAGGCACATTTGTAGCAACAAATTGGATTGAATCTGATTTCCTGAAATTAGAATTTTATTTTTTACGTACTGCCGTGGTATTACGTTTTCGAAAAATATAATTTTAAATATTTTCCTACCAATGTCGTCGATTTCTTTCTTGTAATCGTGATAGATAATACCGGGAAAAATCCTCTCGGATGCCGAGATAACTGTTGCTTTCCACATTTTCCTCAATAAATCACTTTTTAAATGGATCAGACTGATGGTTTGGATAGGATTAAAATATATTGTTCTGTAGTAACCATAACGTTTTCCATACTGTGCTTTCTGTATTATGCGATTTCGTTGCTATGATACACCACGTGCGTGACGATCTAATTTTGTATTCATTTCGCCAGCACGTTCTCAAACCACGTGTGCAGAAATGAGAAAGAAAAGATACAGTAAAAATATTGATAGAGAACATTTCACTGCCTAAGATTGCTGATTATGATCATTTCTGTAATGACTGCATTTCAAGTTCCTTCTGAACTGTCGCTTTGCCATTTTACGTAAATAAAAACTTGACTAAATCTAGAATTTTTTTCAAATACCAAGGAAAATCGACAAAGCAAATATCTATATGCAGTATAGATATTTCAGATGCACTAGATTTAAAATTTGCATAGGTTTTTATGATTCAAAGTTTATCAACACAATCGCTAAGTTGCGTATAATATTTGTTTATTCTCTTATTCTGCAGAATACCAGAAGATTTTAAACCAAAATTACTTTGCTACTCATTAACCAAAAATTCACAAGAATATTTTACAAACATATAAACATTGTTGAAATCGTGAACAATCATGTGATGAGTTACAATTTTTTCAAGTTTTTGAAAACTGCTGAAGTTGTACTAAAATAATGCAATTTTTGTATCATAAATACATATAGGTTTCTATGATCCTTTGCTGAGAAAAAAATCTAGTAATTATTGCAATAAAATATTGTACTGTGGGAACAGTCTAGTCTAGACTGTTTATCATTGATTTCAACTCTTGCATACTTGGCTCTGAGGGATCAGTTTTTTGTTGATGAATTTGAAATTTATGGAACGGAGCAATTAAGAGATTTATTACTATACTTTAAACTAACTTTGAAAAAACAAAATATAATAAACAGAAACTTACTAAAAAATGATTGCACTCCTCCTACACGTATTTCATGATATTTGCCTTTAGCATGTTCTGTAATAGCTCCGTCTCCTTTGTTGTCGGTTCGGAAAGTAATTTTGCAATATGTGCAATACGCCGAATGCTCACTTGCCTTTTTAATCCATGGATATTTTTTTGTCCACAATTTACCCCATGAGGTTTTCTTTTTTTCTTTATCCATTACAAAAAAAACCAAAAATTGATGTTCACAAAGCGAAGAAAAAATTGATATCACAAGACAACGATAAAATCAATTAGTATTCACACTTTCACTTTTCTTTCCACTTGTTGTATTGAGCTGAACCGTTAGAACGATCAATCGCGACTAATTGTTGTTGCCGCAATGCCGCATTCAAAATGCCGCATTCAGATGATTCAGAATTTCTTTCGGCTCAATTTAGATAAACATAAAACGTTTTGAATAGCGGCAATATCATAAATACCGCGCAGAGAAAACGTTTGGATTTGTGTGAGCATAATCGAGATTTATATACATTATCGCTTCTCAGAAACAATAACAAACACACCAGTATAAACAATTTCGATACTGTCCAAATTTTTGTTTGATTTCAATTAGGTGCTGTGTTTACATTTTTGTTTATCGATACGAGGAATCAAAGATAGCAGAATCAACAGTGCACATAAAATTCAGTGTTTACATTAAAATACGTTCGTTAACAGAAATCAAATTCAAACCTTGTGACAACTTGCTCGCATTATTTTTCGCTTGTGTATATACAAGCATTTGTTAAAATCAATCTCGGGTTTGACTGGAGAATTTTTTGATTCGAAGAATTATAAATATAAATGCCCAAATATGCTCGTGTAATATTTCTAGATGTTAGAGAAATCTCATTAAAAAGTCCTCGTTTTTCGGCAATTTTGCGAATTGTCCTCATTTTTTATAAAAATTTTCATTGATAGTCCTCGTTTTTTCCGCTTTTTTCCCAAATTGTCCTCGTTTTTTACGAGAATACTCTTTGAAAAGTCCTCGTTGTTTCAGCATTTTCTCCAAATGTCCTCGAGGACAAAGATTAATTTTTTCTTAAAAAACGCAGAATTTTTCGAGGACATTTGGCTTAGGTTTGGGCATTTGCCCCTACCTGCCTCTACCTGGCTACGCCCATGAGTCTAGATTTGTACTTTTGGCTAGTAATTAGGCAATTTTTGTTATGCTACGTTGCTAACATTGTCAAATGATATTGTAGTTGTAGATGAAGATAATTGTAAAGTATTGAATTTGATTTCACACTTCTGTTGTACTTTCTGCAATATCATGTTGTATTTCCTACTACAATCAAAATACAAAAAAAGCCTAATGACTTTTCCAATACATAATTTTTTTGTTCTTTCTCTTTTATTCTTGTCTACTTTTTATTTTAATTTATTGTAATAATTTTTTATTGATGTTTTGGGGGTACTGAGGGAGCTACATTGTTTATTTAAACATATTTTATGAATATCTACTGAATACTGATGAGTAAAGTAAATAAAAACTAACATAAATATATGTGTTAGTACAATATAACAACTTTTACGATGCAATATTATTATGAGTAAGATAAAAATGAAAAAAAATCTGCAATCGCATTGTAAAACCTGCAATAAAATTATAATAGTTACAATATCTTGGTACTTTTTTTCATAAGCATGACAGATGTACTGACATTTTTTTCCCAGTGCTGCTTTCAATAATTTTTTACTCTTTGAAAATGTCAACATTCTCAGTTATCTTGGAATTAACAGTTATTTTAATGAAGTTCAAATTTTTCAATTTTTCGCAGCCAGGTTAAAATTTAAAAATTCGTGGATTAATATCATTTTTGTATTCGATGAATTTTTGGCTTTTAAAGATTGAGATTTCAATGGATTCGATGCTTTTTATAGCTTAACATTTATTCAATAATCATATGTTATCTATAGGGAAAACTCCAATTTCTAACAATTTTTGATTCGGAATTCATAGATTTTCTCAGTTTCACAAGCTCAATGAGAGTTTCGAATTTCTAATTGAAGCATTTAAACAATTAATATACCTACACTCAGAGTACAACTGATCTTTTCCGTATGAAAAATTACTTTGTTCACAAGGTGGACACTTGCTTTTCTTGTAGAAATTCAATTCGATTGCGTGCAACGAATGTAAAAGAGACGTGCCCTAAAAATGGGTCAAATCATGGCTTTTAGTACACTTGTTCTCAGTGTAACTCCGATAGTTCTGATTGAAACCTTTTATTTTGCCATTTTACGCTTGGTATTCGTTTTTTTTTTTTATTATAACTTTTTTTCATCAACATTTAATATAATTTCGAGAGCAAACATTGAAGATTAATGAGAATGATCAAAACGTGAATTTTCGAAATATTTTTCCAACTTTTGAAGTGGATTTTCCACAGTGTCCACCTTGGGGGACCTTGTTTTGAAGTTAAAATTTGTACCTGTTTTCAAAATCATCGAAAATCATAGTTATTTTGATAATATCGAATTTGTGTTTCATAAATTAGTTAGTTAATAGACAGGGGCGTGGCGAACCTTCCGATTGCGGGGGGGGGAGAGGGTGATTTATTAAAAAATGCCGACTTTTATAAACAATTTGCCGATTAATAACTTTTTTTACTGCATACATTATACTTAGTTGAAATCAACATTTCGTTTTGTAGAAATGCATAATTGTAGGATTGAAAGAACAATACACTTCAATACTTATAACTTTATTGTGTAATTTTCACTGTTTAACATATTTTCATAACTGCAGTTGAAGTATAAATAATATACACACAAAAAATAGTCACAGTACGCAGGAAGAAGAATCAGGTTTTATCGAATGCTTTTAATATGAAAAATGTAAAGGTCATTAATTCAAATTCTGACTCTGCGGTGTTTCAATAAAGACCATTTTTCAACGACTTCACGAAGGTCTATATCGTCCACCTTATCCTTGGCAGAAAAAAGCAACATTAATGAATTCAAACGAACGTCTCCCATCGCTGTCCGCAAATGATTATAAACTAATTTCAGTTTACTGAATGAACGTTCGCAAGAAGCTGATGTAACAGGTAAAGTCAAAACAAGAACAAACAAGTTTAAACACCAAGGGTATTACATTTTTCAACTTAAATGCTACTTTGGAGACTTCATTGAAACTTGTACAATTTTTGCACGAATCCACAAGAATTTGCAGCTCAGCAAGCAAACATTCTGGTTCTTCCCTGAAGAATTCAGGCTGTGATTGTACAATTAAGTCGATTGATTCAAGAGTTATATTATTTCTATCCATTGGAACAATGAAAATTTTCTGAATGGGTTCGAAATTTGACATAGTTTCATGTAGGCTATTTTCAACGCAGTTAGTGAACACTTCGAACACAATTTTGAATTCTTTACGATAAAATGTCAAAAAATCAAAAAAAGTAGTAGTTTCTGGATTCTCATCATATTTTTTTGGAACACGACGCGTTCTGTGATGTTTCGTAAAATCATTTTCAGGACTGATATGCAATTTTTCGGCAAATTCAACTGAACTTTTGATTAAGGAATTTATTTGTTCGTCACCATTCATCCGTTGCAATGACGCTGAAGTACTTTTAATCAACACTATAGCATCAATGACGTTCAATTCTACAGCTTCCAATTGCTCTGTCAGATTTTTCACTTTGAACATTACATTTTTGCAAAAATATAATGAGCTTATGAAATCAAAATCAAGAATTTTTTTCAACAGACCAATAGCTGCAGTAAGGGTACTATTATCGAAATTTTCTGAATCATTTTTTATTTTTTCCAAAGCGTGGACAATGCGTTCCAAAGAAATCCACACTGCTTTGACCGTTTCAGCCCCAGCAGTCCATCGTGTTTTCGACAAGTTTTTTAACTGCAATTAATTCTCAATAGTTTTTAATTCTTCACTCAAATTTTAAAAACGTTTCGTGCTACCGGAAAAAAAAACGTAAAGAGCTTGTAAAGTATTGAAAAACCCTTTGATCAAAACACTCGTATTACATGCTGTTTCAACAAATATGTTAATTCGATGAGCTTGGCATGGGATATAAGGGATAATCTTACCGAATTTTTTTGATAATTTTTGCTGCGTACCGTTATACTTTCCGGACATATTTTTCGCGAAATCGTACGATTGAAAAACAATTTTTTTCAATGAGATCCCCATCGCCTGTAGAGCCACGACAATTTTTTCAGCCAACTCTTCTCCAGATTTTTTCGTAAGGACAACATCCATCTTCAAAAGTCGTTCAACAGGTATAGGTCCATCATTTGTTTGAATCACGTACCTAACGTTAATAGCAAGTCGGTCTTGATGTTACAAGTCAGGAGTCGTATTAGCCATGATAGAAAAAATATCTGCTTGATTGATTTCATTCACGATGGCCTGTTCAGTTTTGGTTCCCAATAAGTCGATAAATTCATTTTGGGTAACGGGGCTAAGGTACGTCACGTGATGAGGTCTTTCGGAAGTTTCATCCAATCATTTTTTCATTAAAGGGCAATGTCGTGAAATTAAATGAACAATTTGACAAAAATTTCCATTATTGTCTTCTGATGATTCTTCATGGCCATGAAAAGCCAATCCTTGTCTTCCCAGAGTTCTCACGATATCAATCAAGATTTGCAAAACTTTTAAATGATACTCTCTCTCTTATTCTTCTCTCACTTTTAATTCTCTTTAATTTCTGTCTAGTAAAACGTCGATGTGAGCTCCCTCATTGACGAAATGAGAGAAATCACTCAAAGCTGCCAAATGAGATTCTGAAGTGAAGTGTCCAATCAGTTTGCCTACTTTATCTTTTCCACAACTCTTCATTTTATGCCATTAACGAACACCCACTGATACCCATTCTGGACTAGCGTGAGATCGTCCTATTCCCTCAGGAAACAGAATTCAAGCAAAGCAAAAAACTGTATCTTTATGAGGACTATACGAGGGGGGACCCAAAAGTAACGGGAATTAGGTGGTGGGGGGACCACGGAGGGGGGGGATCGGGTTCTCCACTGGTTCTCTTCCAAGCTGCTACTCTCTCAAGTCAGTGTGCAAAGTTCATTTGCTGTGAGTGCATTCGCTCGTCTGTAAGAATTTTTCTAGTGAAACGACTTTGTCCGTTTCGGCGAAAACGTGAAATGGCTGAGTGCGGAGAGCAACGCGCGGCTGTAAAATTTTGTTTTTTGTTAGGAAAAACACCCGCGGAAACCCTTGTGATGCTGAAAACAGCTTATGGGGATAATGCTTTGAGTAAAACGCGTGTGTACGACTGGTTTTCGCGTTTCAAGAATGGAGAGATGTCAATAGAAGACCAACCTCGTTCTGGGCGCCCCTCGACTTCAAGAACGGACGAAAACATTGAAAAAATCAACACTCTTGTTCATGAAGACCGTCGCCGAACCATCGATCAACTTTGTGAGATGTCTGGATTGTCATGGAGTTCAATTCAGAGGATTTTAACTCAAGATTTGAGCATGAGGAGGATTGCAGCCAAATTTGTTCCTCGCCTTCTCTCCGACGATCAAAAGGAGCGTCGACTTCAGGCCTGTCTTGAGCTGCAAAATCAGTTGGATGAAGACCCAGATTTTTTTCTCAAGGTTATAACTGGCGGTGAATCATGGTGCTATGGCTACGACCCCGAAACAAAGCAGCAATCAAGCCAATGGAAGACACCTCTCTCGCCTCGTCCAAAAAAGGCACGCCAAGTGAAGTCCAACATCAAGACATTGCTCATTTGTTTCTTCGATTGATTGCAGAGGTATTGTGCACGCAGAATTTATTCCTCCAGGCCAAACGGTCAACCAGCACTTCTACTTGGAGGTTTTGAAAAGGTTGAGGGAGAACATCCGGAAGAAAAGAGCGGATCTTTGGCGCACAGGAGATTGGTTCTTCCACCACGACAATGCACCTGCCCACACAGCGCTGTCCGTGAAGAAATTTTTGACCAAAAACGGCATGACACCGATTGTTCACCCCCCCCCCCCCCCCTATTCACCGGACCTTGCCCCCTGTGACTTTTTTTTGTTCCCTAGACTCAAAAGGGACATGAAAGGAAAACGTTTTGGGACTGTAGAAGAGATGAAACAAAAATCGCTGGAAGGTTAAAAAAACATTGAATAAAATGAATTTCAGAACTGTTTTGAACACTGGAAAAAAAGATTGAACAAGTGTATTACAGTCAATGGGGGTTACTTTGAAGGTGATAAAAATTGTGTGTGAAAAAATTTGTCAATAAAAAAGTTGTAACACAATTCCCGTTACTTTTGGGTCCCCCCTCGTATTCCAGTAATGGATATGCAGCATACCAGGCTGGATTGAATTGTCGTTGTTTGTTTGAAGTTATATCTGGATTGGTTGGGTACATGCTAAGTTTTGGTTGATATGGTCCAAGAGAACTCAAGTATTTCCGTTCATTGGTACTCGATATTTTTTTTCGTTTTCCAGGATCGTGATCAATCAAGACCTCATTGCCAACGTGTAGGGTGTGAGTTTCATGTGAAAATTTTTTCTCCTCTTTCGTTGCAAGTTGCAATAACTCATCACTCTCTCTGCGAATGTTCGACAAATAGTCAATCATGTCCACGAAAAATACTTTCAAATTCGGCACAGTTTCATTTTTGACTTTTTTTAAAATGTCATCTGCTCGTTCAAAATTAGTCAGGAATTCTGCGATTTTATCAGAAAAACTGATCCAAAAAATACCAACCTTATCTTCTTTTGGTAGTAATCGTAATGGTGACCCTGACAATGGTTGTGACGAAGTTAGCGATGTTATTTTTGGTGAAACAGGCGAAGGTGATCGGGATGACAATAATGAGGGCGATGGTTGAAGTACCTGTTGATCTGCATTGAGTTTCGTAGAAGGAACTGAAGGTCGACGATCGAGAGGTTTATCATTTTGAGGTGAATTTTTTTCATGTGATTCAGGAACAATTGCTTCACTAGGTGATAATGATGAAGTTGAAGATGGAAGGACAGGCGTATTCGAGGTTTTTTTCTAGAGGCCTCAAACGGATTCAACGGAGCTCCAACATGTTTAACGTGAACACGTTTCCTGTTATGTTTAGCTGTTTCATGTCACGGATCTGTAGTCATCATCGAATTGACGCCCACATTCTTGACATTCTAGTTTTATTCTCTTTCGTGGTGGTTTTGACATCGTGTTAGACCTACAAATAGAAACAAATTTGTAGTACTTAAAAATAACAGTACTTTCGAGACGTAAGAAATCAAAATCAGTGATCAAATTTTCTTGATCATTTAACTAAATTACCGAAACTGCCGAAAATGCCGACTCCTGACAAACTTGGGGGGGTGTCACGCCCCCCCCCCATACCTCCCCCTCGCTACGTCCCTGTTGATAGAATAAGGTTTCAGAAAATATATAATTGTACAAGATATGTTATGTTGTTTGGATTCTATAATTGCTTAAAATATTGGTGTCTATCTTGGGGGACTCTCAATATGTACTCAAACAATAAAAAAATAATAATTTTTAACAATTTATTCGAATTTCGGGAATTAAAAATTTTCCACTATGTTTCTTAATATTTTCCTCAAGTTCCGAAAACTTTATGAATTCCATAGGGTTTTAAGTTGCACGTATTTTTACATTTTTCCTAAATTTTCACTTTAGTTTCCAAGAAATCAGTATCTCAGGCATCAAGTATTCAACAATGATTGTAACCTCTTACAGACGTATACACGTTTATTTGACGCCCTAAATTTGAGTCACCAATCTTTCATATCTGCAAAATTCCTATTCTGAAAATAAAAATAATTTTTACGCAACACAGTGAAGACTATATAAATCTATATAGTACTGTGAAAAATGATGACGTCTGCGACATAACCTGCAAAAAATTTTGTCATATTTATTAAAGACAAACTTTTCTTACCTATTATGTTAAAGACAAGAGTTACAACACAATTAATACACATATAGGACTATACTTTGCAAAAAGTATCAGATGATATTGGCGCCACTCCTCCAATGGAAAGAAAACAAGGCTTTTGAGTACGTTGAATAATGAATTTCCAACTATTTTTCAAAGATTTTCCATAGCCATGATCCGGAAAATCATACCATCGTACTTCGTATACTCCGATCGCAATGTCACTACTTGTGTCAATGATATTTTGACTATTCGCGGAGTAGATGTAAATTTGTACGATTCCTGTCATAACTTGTGCGAAAAACTTAGCGTACGTAAACATCCTTACTAAACTAGTTTTGTCTCCAGCATAAGTATTCTGAAAATTCAAAATTGAATGTTTGAAAGTTTTGTCGCAGTATTAAATCAATCACTGTATTTTGCTTATGATCTATGACTATATTCAACTGGTCAGTCAGTATTTTCTCTAACAAATTTTCTTTTTTCAATAATGATATGAAAGAAGCGTTAGAAATCAATGCAAACGAAAAACTCAGGCAAAAGTTAAGTTGGTTTAATATCCAAATACATAATGTAATCCAAACACTCTCTGTGGATTATGGTAGAACAAGTCAAAATCTAAAATTCCTAAAGCGGCCAATTACTATGTACCTTATCCTAGCGTGTATACTTACCGTAAAAAACACTCCAAACAATGATAAAGAAATAAATAATACAGACATAACAACTTGTACGAAGACTATGTTTTTTGAGAATTCATCTAACTCGTTCACATGAGACGCGAAAAAGTTGTACTGTTTGACATGAGGTACGTAAATGTTTCTCAAAAATATGTTTGCATTGTCAGAGTATATATTTTTTCCCTTTCCGCTCATGCTAATCATTATGTCAAATTTCAAAATTTTGAAGCGACTACTCGCGTTAGTGATGATAACACTCAAAAAGAGATCGAGAAGTTGGAAGTAAACTCCAATGTATGCGCATAAAAAGAGCTGAAAATAAATTTTCAATTACAAATTACCGAATGTTTGAGTAATCGTTATTGCTAAATTTATTTATTTTCACAAATTTATAATTACTACAGATGATTTAGATTGAATGATGAAAAAAATGATGGAGTAGGTAAATTTATATTGACAAACTGAAAAGTTTCTACTAATCAATTTTCAAATTTCATCTCTCATGAATTTTTCAAGCCGATTTTTTTTTTTTCGAATTGACTAGAAAATAAGAAGGTAAAGAAAGGCCAGAAATGAAATATTAAAAAATAATTCTGATCTGCTCCATGAATTTTTTTAGAATTTGTTACATGACCGTTTGTCATCAGTCAGAATTTTTTATACATAAATCACAAATTTACTTTCTTTATTTATAATTTTCCTTTATGATTTAATTGCATGATTTTTTGGAACGAAATGTCCAAATCACATTTTCGTTTGATTTGTTAAACTCGCAAACGAAAATTTGATATATTTTATCCATCTACACATTAATGAATGATCGATGCTTCTCACCGAGAAAAATTGGTGTTGAAGAAAACAATAATTTCTAGGCATAAAGTAATATTTTACCTCCGATGCAAACGCGACTTTACACATTACACATCCATAAGCAGGAATGAAGGCAGGAACTTTCCGAAAACCTGGCATAACGTGTAGTTTTTTATTTGTTGAAATGCCTGACGTGTCTGCACAAATAATTAAATTTAACAAATGAAGAGACATAAAATGAAAGATTCCTAAAAACCCATTGATGTAGTGCTTGGTCTTGAATAAAAAAAAAATTATAAATGTTGCAATGAAAACGTATAAAAAACTTAGTTCTTTATATGAAGCAAGTTTGTAATGTTGATAAAACGATTACGTTCCAAAAACTGCTGCCAAAACGTAGAAAACCATGACCATCGAAGTCGTGAATGTAAGAAGTAACATTTCTGCTAAAGTCTTTTTATTAGCATGATTTAATACTTTTACGCTGTAGGCGCTTATAGAATCTGTACTCTGTTGGAAGTAAGCCTCAACTGATTCTAAAATTCGTATCATTTTTGTCCGTTTGAAGTAGAATTGATATATTTTAAAAGTACATATGAATACTGGTACTAGTACACAATACGCTTCTGCCATTACCTACATTTAGTAAAGTTAAGATTATAAAAATAATTGCTTCTCAAAAAATCAGAATGTTTTATCACACCTTTTTTCACATACTAGGAAATTATTTCATCAATCTTCTTTTAAAAAAATTTTTCAGAATTTTCGTTAGAAAATATTATGAAGACGCGTCGTTATTTTTTAGATTTAATAGCTAGAAAATTCACGAGTTCAACTTACGAGAACATTATCTACTTCTAATATGCAATTGATGATTGAGTATGTGAACGAGGTGGAACAACCTCCAAGAAACAGAATAGTCGTGAGAGAAATTTCAAGTCTTTCTAAATTAGAAGTAGGAACCCTAGAGCCTGTTATTCGTATAATTCGCTTGAACAATTTCAGAGAAAGATACTTTTCGTAAAGAGTGCCCATTGAAGATTTTAGATATCCTTTCTTATAATCTGAAAGCATGATATTATATTCTCTATTAAAGAAAATTGAAAAAATATAATTGTATAGCATGGATTATTATATTACCTTTTTTGTTTCGCTGATGCTTGATACCTATGTCATATAAATGTGTGTCAAAATATAAAAGTTTTTATAAGATGACTTCAATAACTTAATAGTGTTTGGTCACATTCTCTGTATCGTCATTGATGAGCAAAATTGACATGAATATACAACAGTACATTGGTCAACCAAATGGTATTATTACTTCTTCTCCTCATACCCATCATCATCTTCTGTGACTCTTCCAAAAATATATGTGACTTGGAATAAGAAAAGAGACCTATGGTCACAATAATCGATTTTGAGTTTTCAACTTGAAAAAATATTTAAAAAAATTACCTATCTAACGAGTTAAGTCACGAGTCGCTACGATAATTAATGGCCATAGAATAATTTTTTGAAAAATACGAACCAGCTGTTGAGAATAGGGGAGAGAGAAAGGTTTCTCTTTATTTTCTCAAAGTTCTCGTTTGTAACCATAGGACTATTTTCTTATTACAAGTCACGTATGCGAACAAAATTTTAATTTTTTTACCAAAATTTTTCAAGGATTCTACGCTTTAATAGATATATTAACTCATAAGGCAAGTATCTTTCCAAAAAACTTGTATGCTCTTCGAAAGATCTCAACTTTTTTAGGAATAACTAACTCTGATCATACGCCTTCCGCATACACTTTACTGGACGCATATTCTGTACCTCTGAAAATTTAACCTCATACCCCTCGTTATAGAAAATATGATATCGATTTATGATGCCACACATTGCACCCTCATCGAATGTAATAAGATAATGGTCTAATGACGCCTATCACACTTATCGCCAGCCATAGGATAATAGCCTAAAGGCGCCTATCGCAGTTACATTGACTGCAATACGATAATAGTCTAATGACATCTACCGCACTTTTATGTTTTACAGTCTTTTTAAACCCATTTTAAAATCGAACTCGAATAGTAGACGTGTGTCAATGAAAAATTTATACCCCTCGCAATTTTCAGCCCTGCAGAAAAAGAGATGATGGGCAAAGTAGAAAATGATGTAAGTGTTCTAGCATCTAGCATTAACTGCACACAGCAGTTAAATGCAGCAAAATATTACCTTATAACAGTATTGATCGGATGCTATATGTTTGAATGAAAGTCTTGACATACGACAACGAAGCGTTGAAAGTAATAAAGTTTCTCAGATTCTCGTTGATTTTCTAACATACAGTAGGTAAGCGATTCGGGAGACACCGATTCGAGCGACTGACGTGCGGCGTTTAAGCAACCGTGAACGAATACACAGGCCGACAAGATTTCAGAACCAGAAACCAGAATATACTTTTCCGAAGGTTTTTGGTACGCTGAACAAGAATCTGACCTCAGAATTGCTCCATCACCTCTGGTTTTCGAGATATCTTAAGCTAAATGTACGAAAATCGCGGTTTTTGCCAATATTTGAGGTTATGTAGCATAACGATTTTAACTCTTATTGTAAAATCACTGCCAGCATCTTAAAGTACAAGCCTTTCCCTTTCAAATGCACTTTAGTTTGCTAAAATACCATTTTCTCCCTTTGAGATATTAAATATTTAAGTTTGGAATACACGTCAATTTCTGAGTGAATTCGAGAAGTCTATGACGAAAACAGAGAAAAATGCTTGGCTTAGTTTTAAAAAGGTTCTATACAACTTTTTAGGAAACCATCGGGATAAAGAATATAAAGCTATTGTTTCAACAATGTTATCTCATTTTCAGAAATTGGGGTGCTTAATGAGTTTGAAATTGCATTCTTTATTTTCTCACTTAGAATACTTACCAGAAAACGTTGGAGCTTTTAGTGAAGAGATGGGGGAGAGATTCCATCAGGACTTGAAAGAAAAAGAACGACATTACCAAGGTAGGTGGAATACAACAATGATGGCGGACTATTGCTGGTCTTTGAAAAGGAATGATGCATTACAACATCATTCTCGAAAGTCTCAAAAACGATCTTTCGAATGTAAACGAGAACGTTTCCATAAAAAAAAAAAAAATATAATTGAGAAAAGTTCATTTCATTTTGACGAAAAGTAAAAATGATCGGCAAATTATAAGACATACTCCGAAATTAGAAATAGTCTAAAAGTATCGAGAACATCATTAAGGGTATCATAAAGATTAGTTTGAATGAATAAAAAAACTGAAAAAATTGAATACAGTAAAGAAAGAAAAGAATAAAGGAGCACATATTCAATAAAACGATGTGCATCAGGTAATTATTTAAAAAAAAGAGTCGATAACGCTCCGTACACGTTTCATGACTCTGGACCCGGCCGAGAGCCGTAAGTAACAGTTGTAAGAGATTAGAGCTGTTGAACTTCGAAGGTCTCATTAAGACTGATACATTTATTTTATTTAATATAATTTGTTTACAACAACCTTAATGCATTACAGACCAATACTATTTTGAACATATTTCTTGCAAAGGATCTGATGTCGGTGTTTGTTTCGCCAACACCATAAGTTGTGCAATAAATTGCTTAAACAAATTGGTTTAACTCATAAATTCTGCAAAACTGATAGCTAATTCTGATTCCGCAATGCCTCGATACCCGTAAAACATCTATCGTTTCTCAGAATTGTCACTCTACATCTTGTGTTTACTGAACGTGAAGGTGTACAAAACTTGAGAAATCGATGTGTATTCCAAACTTAAATATTTAATATCTCAAAGGGAAAAAATGGTATTTGAGCAAACTAAAGCGCATTTGAAAAGGAAAGGCTTGTACTTTAAGATGCTGGCAGTGATTGTACAATAAGAGTTAAAATCGTTATGCTACATAACCTAAAATATTGGCAAAAACCGCGATTTTCGTACTTTTAGCTTAAGATATCTCGAAAACCAGAGGTGATGGAGCAATTCTGAGGTCAGATTCTTGTTCAACGCACCAAAAAACTTCGGAAAAGTATACTCTGGTTTCTGGTTCTGAAATTTGTTCAAATTTTGTCGGCCTGTGATATCCTCGCATTGGGTCCCATGTGGCTATTCATACGGAAATCGTCTGCCCCACGAGACACTTGGATATGACACTGACGCAGATCATTTATTTATGAATAGGCTTTCTATTCATAATTGTCGACTTAATGCGTTCTCGATTCGTGCGAATTTTTTTCTAGACCCCCGAACTGTCTTCCGGATCGCTTACCTACTATATTTATTTATGAAGAATATTTCATTGCTGGTAAACAGCATGGAACGGAAAAAGGACGCAAGGAGCACGCAAAAAGGACGGAGTTCCGTTCCCAGGCCTTTGCCAAGGGACATGAATATCTAGAATTTGATGCTGCAATATCCAAGGTTTTACAGAAGTTTAGTAATTTTATAGCTATTCAAAAGGATGATATCAACATTAAGTTCTAGTATTTTATTGATTTCACATATTATTAGAAGTTTTCATAATTTAAGTGTTATTAAAATTTAGTATGATTTTTTCGGTTTTTATATACGTGTATCTGGTATTTTTCAAATTTTCAATATAGATTTCTCGACTTTGATACTCGAGAATATAAAATCAACACCTCCCCCCTGCCATAATCAAACATGATAATGTTAAAAATGAAGGCTGAGGTTAGTAACCCAAGTATATTTTTGGATTCGATCTTTATAAAAAAAGGAAAGCAAATTTTCAATAATGTTATCTTTTCATTGCAAAATATTTACAACTGCATCGTGAATACTTTTTAAGGTTTAACCTTTGGCGACTTTCCTTGCGGCTTACGAAGGCTGTTAAATTATGGAAAAAACGCTAATATCGGATATATACTATTTTGCGACCAAAGCATTACATACAAGTTTTCAGTTGTCGCTTATGAATGTTCTGAAATCATATTAAAAAGACTCATTCCTACTTGAAATGCGACAAAACATAATGTGACGACCTTCTTTCATTAATGCCCTTCTTACAAATGTTTACAAAATCGCAAAAATGTATTAAAGTTTTACGCATGCAAGGTTCCATTTTTGTTTTCCACAAAAAAGGTGCAGCACTATTCTCGGGGAAAAAAAATGAGTTCTATATTATACAAATTTATTATTATACAAAAAATATTATACTATATTATATATGTGGCGTGGACTGAAGAAAGGGTACTAACAGCACCTCGCCGCCTTTCGAAAAAAACGAGATTGAAAAGAGAAGGTCCCTAAGCGTAGCATGGACGTCCAATTTTGTACCTCAATTTTTTATGAAATAAAAAAATCATTCATTTTCAAGAGTAGACTCGTTTGATAGAGCAAGATTTCTATATTCAGAATCACTGAATATCTCGAATTCGATTTTTGGTGCTGTTAGTACCCTTCCTTCAGTCCACGCCACATATATATATTGTTATTATATATATATATGAAGTTTAGCTTTCAAGTCCTTAGCGGCTCGTGTATGGGGAATAGTATATTACGTACCGAGGGCTGGAAAACGAGTTCAGAGATTTTGAACTGGACGAGAAACGAGTTTTCTATGCCAGAGGTACGTAAAATTAATTTTTTCGTTTTTTCGAAGCAAATATTAATACGAAAGATGCTGTGACAGCGCATCTTACAATTTTTTACACGGAAAAAAATTTTTGGGATCATGTGCTAGAAAGTACCTCAAAAATTACCATAATTTACTGGAATGGGTGGACAACGTCAACTCACAGTATTTATATTTCCAAACATATGGTAAAAATTGCTTGTGAGAATTTTTATCGTGTTTCTACAAACTATTACCAAAGATTTGCTGTTATACCAACACGATATCTTCAAAATTACCAAACGAACGTGGGAAATTGAAAAAAAAACCCAAAAATATTTTTTGTTATATGCAATAAACTTTGTTTAACGAATTCTCATGATTTATTTTTGAAAGCAACACCGATTGTCATTTTGTTTTTTCTATACAGTTTTTTCATTCCATCTTTATTTAAAGTTTGAGGTTCCACAATAACAAATTCAAAATTCAATTCAACTATTCTCTTCATTGTACAAAATGACTCAACGACGGATCATTTATAACCATATTAAAAACAAACTACATCAATATCCTCAAAGTTATGGTGTCCAGCTTCCGAAAACAATAATTCGAAGAATAAAAGTTTTTCGAGCTATTTTTAATTCAGTATCTTTATTATTTCTCTGATCATTATTCATACATCTTACTTAGAACAAGTGTGTAATTTAATTATACTCGAGGGGCCTTTCACTCCCGTATTGATCCGATCAGACCGGATCATACTCTATGATTTGTGAGGTTTAAGGCCCGGTTACACGGCGCGCCAAGCCACTCCGAGACAAAGCCTTTGGTATATCTATATATAGTATATATAGATATACTAATGGCTTTAGCTCGGAGTGGCTTGGCGCGCCGTGTAACCGGGCCTTTAGTGACCGGTCCCATTTGATCATTCTCTCGGCTTCGCTCAGCTTCGCTTCGACGTGACAGCATCTCATAACTCAGGTAGCTATCGTTTAAAATTCTTAAGTTCTTTCGATTTTTATTTCTGTATTTGCCATCACGTTTAATGTATTCCTGACTCTTCATTCATCTTTCTAAATTGAATGAGGGTTTTTTAAAGTTTATCTACGCTTTAAACTACTTGGTAACTAGTATTAAAAATCGAAAAAACTTTTTTCCATTTTTTAAAGACACGAGGGTTTGTTTTTTTTTTCTGTGGCTTTTCTGATGGTGTGCGTGCTCTACCCCCCATTCCCCCTAATGAATCACATTTTTTATGTGTTGTTGGGTTCCCTGAGACCTTCACCTTTAACTTCACCTTCACCGTGGTTTCACACAAAAAAACACGTCAAGACTTTACAATATTAAAGAGTTTATTATCTCTGATATAAATTTATAACAGTCATTGAGTCAAAGCACAACGCGAAGATCACTGGTTCGAAAAAGGCGTTGAGTTCGCGTAATCACACAGAGTTCGAAAGAGCCGCGGTTTGCACACGATACAGAGTTCAAGGAGGCCGCGGTTTGTGTACGATACAGAGTTCAAGGAGGCCGCGGTTTGTGTACGATACAGAGTTCAAATCGGAAAAGCTGTGCCGCTCTGCGCCGCATGCTTTTTATAGCTCTGAGATAGTGCGCAAAAACGTTGGTAGTTTTCCAGGGAAAAATAAGATAGTGCTTCGAATACCCGACATCAGTGCGATTAAGATATGACTAAAAAATAAAAGGAGTCATTTCCTTTTCCAAGCTAAAAATAGTCGAATTCAATACAAATTATCATCGATAAGTATTCTGCAAAGGAAACGACTTATTCGAAAGTTAAAAATAGTCAAATATCATACATGCTGATATCGATAAGTCATTTGCAAAGGAAACGAAAATAGCCTGATAAGCATGCTGGAATAAAACGTTAGAAAATACAAAAAGCTGATGCAATAATATATATTATTGCATCAGAATAAAAAGTATAAAATATAAAATATAAAATAATGAAATAAGATGTGGGACATTATGGTTTCCCAACAGTGTTTCTGTAAATTAAAAACCTTCAACGTGATATATTTTCAGAAAAAGAATTCTCACCTGAAGGGGAATTGGAAGTGGAAAAGTGCCCAATTCAGCCAGATTAAATTTTTCTTTATTCATCCAACGTTTCGGTGATCATGTGTATCACCATCACCAGGAAAAGTATTTGCAATTGTGTAATTATAGTTGTATTACAAGTAAGAAGTATTGTAAATAATTTCCCTGACGAAGGTGATACACACGATCACCGAAACGTTGGATAAATAAAGAAAAATTTAATCTATTGACTGACTGAACCGGGTACTTTTCCACCTCTAATTCCAATTTACAACGCTTTCCCTGTGAAGTCAACGTCGTGTTACTGATAACAATTCTCATCTAGTAATTCGAAATTGGTTTTTAAAGAATTTTTCAATTTTGTTCTTCACTATTTGTTCCTCACCGCAATCGATGTTTCGATTGATTCTAAATGGGATTTTCACTGATTTTTATTTCTTTCGATTTTTATTACGGTCGTTTCTTAATGAGCAGTTAATATCTTAAAAGACATTTATTGGAAAAATCTCACTGAAATTTCGGGTTTTTTACTGTAGCATAAATATTTGGTAGATAAATTTTGCTTAGCTGTAGCATACGATTTGTTTCTTCCTAAGAAATATTTGGCATACTGCAAGATTAGACGTATATGGAATGCTAGTCTGTACCAAATTTTTTGTTTCGCTGTCAACAATTTTTGTGTCTGCGAAAAAAATTTTTAGTATGTTTTAATATATATTTTATTCTCTTCCATATGATATAATTGAGTTCACTGTATATTACGACTTGCTTCGCTCAAAGAAATATTTGGTACATATTGTTGGATTCTAGTATGGGTCGAAAACGCCAAATGTGACCGAAATTCCACCAAAAGTTTTATTTACTGAAGTAATTCACAATTATCGCTATACACGTTTCAACGATTCGCGACAAGTGTTTTCGCGACGCGACTGATTACTGATTTTGAGAAAGTTTCGGTAAAACGTTCTGATTGTATTTGTATCTATCTGATCTGATTTCTATCTGTGCCGATCTCTGTCTGCCCGAAAACGCAGGGGCGCGAGTTTTTATATCCTCTCGAGTGTACTGATGATGTCACTGGAGAAACGTCGAAAAGGTTCTAGAGCGATTGAGTCACATCGACGTATAACTACGCGTTGAGCGCGATGAATACAATAATTCGTTGAAAAATACCATCACCGAAAACAAGATGATTCAGAGTTACATAAGAGTATCTAACGCGAGCGTATAAGATCGCCGAAAACTTCCATCGTTCGATGCGTGACGCATGATGAAAAAAACAATCATCGAAAATAGGGTGATTCAGAATTACATAAGTATTCCAAATAAAGTGGTCGGAAACATCAAGAATCATCGCTGATCGAGAACGTTCTAGATAAGACGAAATAAAATAATACCGCGTTGAATTATATGCGATATGTTCGAATAACGAAATAATAGTATGATCATTGGTTACAATTATTGATTATACATGTCGATTATGATTACGATTATAACATTGATTATAATATTGATAGTATATTGATTATAATTGATTATAATATGCAGAGCAAACAACAATATATACTGCAAGATTCCCCGTAAAAAGAATGCCTAACTGTATTATCAAGAAAATTTTGGAATTCAGAACATCTTTCATAGACTTTTCTTAAAATACAGCAATTTAAACTTTTAAATGAGTTGAATTTAAATGAGTTTAATTTTCAGACTATATTTGAAAATTTGTCTACTAAATTTCATGTACGTTGTAACAGAATTCATTTTTAAAAGGAAATATCTTAATTTTCAATAAAATATTTATTTATATTACTATAAATATATTTATATTGTTACATTTGATATTAATATTTGTCTCACGCTGAAATCTCTCAACTTTTTTGGTGCCCTTTCAAAATAATTATTATTTCTTTATTAAGTAGTCTGACAATTATCTTATATACTATTAAGCTATGTATAGTATGTTTTCTTTGTATTTTCTTAAAGATTCAACGCCTTTTTATTTCGTACCTCTGATATCAAGTCTCGGTATGGTAATGGTTAAGTATGTAGGTCAGTAGTCAGTAGGTCTCGCGTTCAAATCTCATCCCCAGGTAGGTTACTTCGGAGTCCTCCAGAATTAAATAATGTCTGTTTTCTTTTTTTTTTTAAAAACTTTTTTCATGATGTTTTTTTGTTTATGAAACAGAAAAAAAATCTGCTACAACAAAAATGTATTATGTTAAAATTCAGTTCAATTCAAAAAAATTTTATACTTCGGTCAAAGCTGAAATTGTAATAACTCTAGCAAAAGTTTATTGCATGCAAGCAAATATTTTTACAGTCTTCAATATTGACAGTAACCAGAGAATTTGTTTCAGTGAAACAAAAATTTGGTCAAGGCCATAACTAACAAAATATTTGGTACGCTGTACCAAATTTTATTACACTGTACCAACCCGAACTTTCAGTACTATGTAGCTAGAACAACGTTTGTTGACTGAACGATTCATTTTTTATATTATTTGCTATTTTTTCACTGTTTCAATTAAGGTCAACTATTGTTTTTAAACTGCTGCTGTTCAAAAGCAAGAAAAAGTTTGCTCGAAACAACCATAGAGTGTTTTATGATAAATTGTTGTATGTCGAGTATGTAACATTTGAACCTTGAAGCATTAAGTGTTGAAATAAAAAATAAAAAGGAAATATGATTGTGACCTCGATTTAACTAGACTTGCACGATTCGTAAAACATATTTCCACCAGTTTAATCTTGTTCAACTTTAGTTACAGCCGTTACAGCGAATATCGGCGTGAATCAACTATGGTATAAACTGATAAAAAACTGTTTTGTTTTTTTCCATTTCTATTATTTTCTTTTCACTTTTTATATATTCGAAATCTGCTGTTCTATTTTCTTCACAAATTTTTTTCTCCCTTTCAACAGGAATAAGCAAAACGCTCATTCTACTGCAAAGATATTCCTTAGCTAAGTAATTAATAAATCCTCATTTGCATATTATCAGTATTTTCAAACTTATTATTTCCCCGTCATAGATTCATATATGTACAGGATAAATGCATCTGTGGAGCAAAAAATAGTACGTTTCGCATCTAGAGAAAACATAAATTTTTCGCTTGGGTTAATATATCCCTCGTGAGCAATTTATTTTTTCTCTAGATGCGAAATGTACTATTTTTTGCTCCACAGGTGCATTCATCCTGTACATATGTGAATCTATGGCTGAATAAATAATAAGTTTGAAAATACTGATAATATGCAAGTTAGCTGGGCTAAAATAAGTGAAACTCGGCCATACCATCGCGTGCGTGAAACAATAAAATATATATATATATATGTTTCTTTAATTATTGCAATTATATCTTGTTTTGTATTTTCATCATTTTCATTTCCTCATCTGCGTTAAGAATATTTTCCTACTTTTATTTAATAACTTATGAAAGTTATCTCTCTGTTGGAGTTATAGCATTTCAGGGGTCCTTCTCTCTATCTCTCTTTTTGAATTTGTCATTCTTCAGGGGCCTATCGGTAGTGTGTGTGAGGGAAAAGGACAGTTTGTCCAGTGCAGTTCTATTTCAGATTCAAGTGTGCTCATTTACGTTCTTGTTGAATAAACTAAATCAAAGACGTGAATATTTCTTCGAATGTTTTTTGCTTACCCTGAACCATGAATCCAAAAGGTTATGGGCCTGCACGCGTTCATTGCGCGAAAATTAAAGATCGTGTAGAGTTAGTGCAGAGACACTCCAGGAAGGAGAAAAAAAAGCGCTTTCCACGAGGTCAAGAGAATCAGGACCAGGATGACGGAGTCAAAAGGTAGGATAACTAGAATTGCAAAGATTTGGTGAAAGAAGTGCATGATATGTGATTGAGACATGAGAAATGTAAAATTTTCGAGACGAGACCTGACCGGAAGTGATTGGAGAATGATCGAGAGTGAGTACGTGTTTGTTTCCTTTTTCCCTTTTTCTCCTCCTTTATGCAGGAACCGTTTTTCCGATTTGAGGATTGTTTGCATGCGGATTTTCGGTTGAAGTTGCTAAGTGTTTTCTTTGCATCAAATCAATGTGACGGGAAAAGCGTGGTTGCGCGTGTTGGGACCTGTTACGGCGCAAGAGAAGAAAAAGGGGCCACCATGACTGGAAGGGTTGATTTGCATCATAGAAGAAAGTGCGTCATAGAGAAGTGAAGACGCGGGGCTTTTTACGTTTCTAGAATAGGAGTGGGTAAGATGTAGGGATGGGAAAACTATCAGTAACTACTGATAGTTATCAGTAGTGGTGGCTATCAATAAGTATCAGTAGTGCTATGGCTACTATTGATATTAAATGATATTCTGTCTCTTTTCCGCTTTCGAACTCTATGCCTATTTAATATTGTTATTGTGAGGTTATTTTGTTTTTTAATAGTTCGGTGTGTATGTTAATATGTCCCATGAACCAGGAATCAGTGAATGAAGAGAAAATGTTTCTTTGCGAAAAAACCCAACACAAACAACGTTGCCTTTTTACCCACGTGTTGATCGTTCCCAGAATGCTCAACCTAGCGGTTCCGCTGGTCTAAGGTAATATTTTAGTTTTATGAAGTATAAAGTATTAAATTCCTTTTTATATATATTCGTCGTACTTAACAAACAAATTTAAAAAATCTACAATGATGTATGGATAATTTTTACAGAACAGGAAAGCGGGAAAAACGGTCTCTTGTGTGGGTTTTCTTTACTCAAAGTAGTGACAAAAAAACTGCCACTTGCAAAAACTGCGGCTTTGCAACTCTGTTCAATAATACCACAAACTTAAAAGATCATTTGGTGCGGCACCATTTGAAGGAGTGGAATAAAGCAACCAACCAGTCAGATGACAGCAGTAGCAATGAAGAAGGCTCGATGAATGAGTACGTAATGAATATAATATCTATTCGTATTTACTGTAACTTTTACATATATAAGGTGCAAACAGCAAAAGCGGTTTTAAAATTTATTATGTTCATTTATTATTGAATTATTCAATATGTAAAATTCTATATGATTTTTTCAATATCAAATTTTTAAATTTTCTTTAAAGATTTCCGTTAACAAATTTTGATATCAATTTTTTGCCTTTCAAACACTAAAAATAAGCATTTTTAAACTTGTTATGAGGGTGACAAATGAAGTATTTCAGGCCCATACGAACGCGGGCTCAAAATACGCCCGGTGGGTTAAAAGGTCTCGTTCTTTTAGCCCAGCGGGCTAAACCATAAATATTTGTGTTTCCTTAATTGAATATAAAATAACAGAGGTGGTATAGAAATAAACGTTAGTATAGTCATAATTATTATTTTTTTATGCAAATAATATAACATTATATTAGAAATGTAAGTACATAAAAATTAACACAAACGTACATGAAAAGTAATGAAAAATTTTTAGTAAATAAATGTTACTTTATTCGTTTCAAAATTCTGATTTGAAATTTTTTTATACAAGTTTTCGAAGAATTTATATATTTTTTTATAACTTTGTAATTATATAGAGTCTAATACTCATAATGCATTCAAAGCATATTCATGTTTTTGTTTCGCCTTATTTATAGAAAAAATCCAAAAGCGAAAAAAAGAAAAATTGGACATGGACAGTTGAGTTTAGCTGACTTTGCAAAACGTATAGACGTTTATGGGCTCAACTCGGGACGTAGACGAGCTTTGGATGAAGCGGTTACAAAATTTATTATTAGAGATTTGCAACCGCTTTCAGTGGTGGAAGATGAAGGATTCGTCAATTTGGTGAAAGAGTTAGATCCACGGTACACACTACCCTGCTGACGCACTTTTCGAGACGTTCACGTAAAGGAAGCATATGACAAAACTCTCAGACATCTGTCTGATGTTTTAAAAGAAGCGAGGTGAGTTAAACAAGTAGTTTATTTAAACATTTTCCGAGCAATCAATTCATTAAATATTATATTAAAAAAATATTTATCAATAAATTATGGCGAACGATCATAGTTAAGTGATTCATTGATTCTTGCATTTTAGCCCAAAAAAGTATCAATAACAAAAAAGCCAGTAAGTAAAATTTTACATGAAAAGTCATAAAAGATTTTATTTTAGAGTTCAAATCTTTTTGTTTCATTTGCGATCTCGTAGAGATATCTCATGATATCAACAGTGAAGACATTTTAAAATCTCTTTTTTTTTTTTTCTTTTTTACTCCTCGTCATGTACTAGTAAGTGATCCACTGACATGTAATTTTACAGTCACGTTGCTCTCACATTTGACGGATGGAGTAGTCGAACAACGCAACACTATCTCACGGTCACATCACACTTTTCGGAAAAAGATCAATTGAAAACGGCAACTCTTGGAGTTATCCCAGTTCCTGGGCGGTCCACAGCAAGTGAGATGAAAATGCTACTGTCATCACTATTGACCGAAAAGTTTCCAGATTTGAATATTGCTGGTGCAGTAACAGACAACGCGAAAAATATGGTTGCTGTATGCCAACAAATAGAGGCATATAATAAATAGTGCACTGTACAGGCAATCTGTGAAGAAAAAGCAAAAATTACAAAATCTAAAAACAACCTAAAGCTTCACAGAGATGGAAAAAAATATTTAAGGACTCGAGTAGCTCAATTTGAAATAAAAAAAAATTGTTGAAATATTTTTAGCTGCCACACCTGCCATGTGTTTCGCATTCGATTCAGCTGGTAATGAATGCCGCAATTTTGCAAACAAAGCAAACCAATGATGCTATTGACGTAGATGGAGTAGATCTTATGGAGTAAGGAATCATTGAATATATATTTATAATGTCATTACTTCTGAAATGTAAATTAGAAATTTGAAGAGTGGGCGAAAAATTACTAATTGATACACAGTTGTTTATGAATAATGGAGTTATTTATTATTCAGCATCGATGTAAGTACTGAATAACTAAAAAAAGCTAAACGGTAAAAAATTATATTTTCAATTGACGTTATCTAAACTTAATTCAATGTAAAATTTTGTTAGTGACAAATCAATGAATGTATACAATGCTGACAGTTTTTTCTCTTATGGATTTCAGAATCATTGAAAATGATGAACTCATTGAGAGACTCAACGAGATTTCCGTCTATTCAATAACAAAAAAATGCAAGAAAATCGTGGAATTTTTTCACAGAAGTGGCATTGCTACAAAAGCCTTGGAAGAGGAATGTAAAAAACGAGGGCAAAAGAGTGTCAAACTTGTGATGTCAGTTGAAACACGATGGAACTCGTCATACTTAATGATGAAGAGCGTTTATGTATCAAAAGATCCTGTTGCTGTTGTCCTCAGCAATGTCGATAACGACGTAGAAACATTGACATCACAAGAGACGAAATTACTGCCTGAAATTCTGGAAATAATGGAGTATTTTATCAAAATGACAGAAGAATTAAGTGGAAACACCTACGTGACAGTTTCGCGAATCATTCCATCTGTAAAAGAATTTCTTATCGATACAGAAACTCTTAAAAAAAAAATGACATCGACTATAACGCTTGATTTTTTCAACAACATCAAGAATCTGACTGAAGAGCGTCTGTTGAAATACGAAGGGATAAAGGTTGCCGCGTAAGTTAATACAAATATTTGAATTATACGCTCTGTACGAAAAATTCACAGTTTGGAATACTGAGTACGCAATGATATAATGAATACCAACTACCAGTGTAATATTGTATTCATAAATATTCTTCTTCAATGTCCAATTCTCAAGCATTATTTAACAACAAATACTTTCGAATAAAAATTATGTATAAATTTATTTTATACAGCATCAGCACGATTTTGGATCCTAGGTTCAAAGGATTTGGTTTTACTAGCCCGAATCAATACGAAAAAGCGGCAAATCAAATCAAAAATGAATTGAGACAACAAATGTCCCGATCAATTATTGAAAATGTGGAAAATTCTGCAATTGAAGCAACAGAAGCACCAAAAAAGAGTATAGCCATACATTATTTTCATTATTATCTTTTTACATCTGTTAATGCAACGTACACCTAATGATTAAGAAATCACATTTTTATTCTCCAGGCCGCTTTTCTTTTCTGGAAACGTACCGAGAAGGGAATTCGAAGCAGAATTCATCCAGAAGACCAACGATTCCACACACGTCACAAGCCATGGTCATTTCAATCATACTTGGATGGAGATTTATTACATGATGAAGAAGATGTAATAAAATATTTGAAAAATTACAAAGGCTGCGAGGCTTTGAAGCAGCTTGCTCTAAAATATTTGATTATTCCTGCGTCCTCAGTACCCTCCGAAAGGGTGAATTCAACTGCGGGCAACATAATTTCAGAAAAAAGATCAAGACTGAAACCAGACTTGGCAGAAAAATTGATTTTCCTGAGGCAAAATAATGACTACCTCAAACTGTAAATATAGTCATTGTTTACGTTTGAAAAAACGGTTTTTCAGTATTTTATAAATATAATAACTTGATATTGAGTCACAGAATATAATTATTTTCACATTTTCCCAAACATAACCACAAAGAGCAGCATTAAATTAAGTATTTCAAGATTTTAGGCTTGTTTGTTTGGACCGGCTAACTTAACAAGCCTAAAATCCCTAAATTTTGGAATGACACAATACTCCCGAATACACACACATACATACACTTTTCGAATTTCAGTCTTTATAGAAGTAGTGAAGAATTTTATTGATATTTACTGATACTATCAGTAGTGAATCCAGAATTACTTATAGTTATCAGTAGTGAATTTTATTGATAGTTCCCATCTCTAGTAAGATGTATGCAAATGAAGAAGTGAAAGAGAAAAGATGTGAAAAAGAATGAAGACGGGATGGCGACTTTCGCGGGGTGGGGCGGTGCGGGCGCGTGTACGCCTGAGGAAGAAGGGTGTTTATGACTCGGGACGCGGTCAGAGGACGCGGTTTAAGATGACTCAGAACCCACCGTCGTGCAAGAGAGACGCATGGGATAGGAACTGGCTGAGAGGAAGGAGGATGAGAATTGAGGGCCTTCCGAGTCATCTTGAAGAAATTGGTCTTCATTGGCGTACGTGCGCGTGCGCGGCTTCTGTCTCCGCGAAAATGCAAGTTTTTTTTTTGGCGACGACCAAAATAAATTGCTGAGTCGGGTTTTTCAGAAAGAACCTGCCCTGAGAATGCTCTAGAATTGAATGTTGAAAGAAATGAAAAATTAATAGACGCGAAAAGAGATGCTTAATTTTTTTTTTTGCTGACTGGAAAATTGTCTCTTTGCAGAATTGATGTGGGAAGGAGGCTTTAGGAAATTTTGGAACAAGATAGCTTCTTTCGGGTAGTTTTCTGAGGATTATGCTTAGGGCACTTGCGAATTGTTCAGATAGGGGGACAGACTTGTCGATTCCCTTGAGGCGAAATTCAGATTTCGGACAGGTGTGTTCGTTTGACAATTTTCTAGTTTAGGCAATTTTCTACCACTTTATGGTTGCCGATGGAGACTTGAACTAACTTTGTTGTTTGAGGGGGTTCGAGTTCTTCATCGTGCGGAAACTTGTACAACTTGTTGTTCGATTGTTCATGTGGAAGTACCTTAAATAACTGAAAGCTTGAATAGCTTGTTGTTCGGCTGCTCAGGTGAAAATATACTGAATTTAAATGATTTGTTGTTCGGTTATTTAAAGGAAGTTGTGGGCTCGATGAGAAGTCAAAATCCTCGAGGTAACCAGAATGTATTTGAATATGCATGGATAATTATTCAATTTTGACATTTTGGTTTAAAATTGTAGAGCTAGCGAATGGTTGAGAGTTGGAAAGAAATGGACAAAGATAAAGAGATGTAAAATTGAAGTGTGAGATTGATAGAGATATGAGAGAATGATGTGAGACAAGAAGTGTAGAGGTGAAGCTTGAATATGAATGACTTTTCACAGATCGAAATACCCTTGGAGAGGAGCTCTGGAACGAGATTCTGGAGAAGCTGAAGGAGGGGAAGATCTTGATCGAGCAAAGTACAGGAAGATTCTTGGGCACCGTTCTTTATGAAGAAGAGAACACAGAAGACGCGATAAATTGGGACCTGTCTAAAGAAGATGAACTATTCATTTCAAATGGAAATGAAGATGTAGAAGACCCTAAAGACGTGGAAGACCTCAAAGACGTGGAAGACCCCTGAGACGTGAGATACTCTAATGATGCGAAAGGCTCCAAAAACGTGGAAAACCCCGAAGATGTGGAGACTTCTAGAGATGTGACAGTGAGGTGGGTGACAGGGAGGGAAGATACCGTTACTCAAACAGGTAATATTAATGCGCCAAGGCCTAAAGGTGAGAAGTGTAAAAGTATTGAAGTAGAAAATGTCTGTACATAGGAATGAGACAAAAGATATGAAGAAAGATTTGAAATTAACTGTTTTAGGCAGCAAGGAACTTGATAAATACATTGAGGGGACGGTTACATAGATGAACGAGAAGTTGGTGCAGACAATCTCACAACAGAACGCTCTTTTGATAACCTTCAAAAACACAATGAAGTTTTTGGCCGATCTGGTTGTCGAAAACGAAAACGAGACGCGTGAAGAATTGGAAAAGACTCGTGGAGAATGGGAAAAGATTCGGGCAGAAATTGAGGGACTGAAATACCAATGAAAAAGAAGTGAATATTCTGAAATATATGAGAACGAAGAGGTAAGAACTGGAAATGGTAATGAAGAAAAAACAATGAGCCATGAAAGACAAGTTGACGAGGGACCAGTATCAAGGGTAGAACTGATAGACTTGATTAAAAATGAATTTCAAAAGATAAATGAGGTTGGAAAGAAAAAGAACGAAATTACTAAAGCCGTGTCACAGGCTATCAAAACTGAAATCCTGGGAAAGGGAGTAAATCTTAAAAGGGATTATAAATTGACATCAAAAATGAGATATGAGTATTTTATAGATTTGTTGAGATCTGAATTGCGGGAATATGATTTGCTTTATGTAATAGACTCGAACGGAGATGCAAACAAAGAGATGAACCTTGAAATAAAAGAGAGACATGAGTACAAAGTTAGGGACATCCTTATTAATAGGATAGATATGACCTATCATTCAAAAGTTATAGGTATGACCAACCTCACGGAGATTCTTGAGAAATTACAGTCTTTAAAAAGAAGTGAGACAAATGCGAATTCCTTGACCATTAGAGCGAGACTCTATGAAATGAGATATGTTCCAGGAAAAATGAAAACATCGGAGTTTTGGGATAGATTTGAGGAATTGATGAGGGAATACGAGAATTTTTCCAATACATCCCCATTATCTGAACAAGAAAAGAGAGATGCGATGTACAAGGCTATCAAAGATACTGTTCCCAGCATCAAAAATGTTGAGTTTCTCACAAAAACTCAAACAGGTAAAGGTTTGAACTATGAGCAACTCAAAAATTATATTATACAGGAAGAAGCTGATAGAGATGTGGGAGAAAGAAGTGGAAGGAGCCAGGCTGCATTTCAAACGACAGGCCAACAGAACGACGACAGATGCTATGGTTGCGATGATTTTGGGCACATTCATCGTGGCTGTCCTTGGCTCGGCACTGGCAAAAGGAAGTGCTATGCCTGCCAGGAACTTATGGTTGATCTTCCGAACCACATCAGGGATGGATGTTCAAGACGTGCAAGACAGCTGGGACGTGGACGTGGTGTGCGAGTGCGAGGCACGACGAGGTATGACAATAAAGAAGTGAGATATGATTTTAGAAATGATAGAGAGAAAGCGATGAAAAGAAAGGCAAACTGGGGCACACAAAAGACAGGGTACAAAAAGGCAAGGCAGGATCATGGTCAGAATAAAATCCAATTCAAGGGTAGAGAGAAACGAGGAGATATTCGGGCAAAAGCAGCATCTGTCGCAGGAACTAAAACAGGTGTAAACAACAATATTGATTTAACTGAAGAGAACGATGTGCATTTATCATGAAAGAGGGTAATCATAGCAATAGGGATTTGAGTGATTTTGAGACGAATAAAGGATCCTTAGCTAGATTTTTAGCAAATTCAGCAGCCACTGAGCATTTAACGAACTCACGATAGATTTTTAAGGGATTCAGAGAAGGGAATTGTGGTACAATTAGATGTGCAAATAGAGCTTCTAACGCAGATTTAGAGACAGAAGGGAAAGGTGAGGTACAGGTGTATACTGATTCAGGTGAACGGTTTGAGATAAATGATGTGATATGCGCGAAGGATCTATCGGAGAATCTGTTGTCATTGAGAAGATTTGCTGAATTGGGATTAGGTATTTACTTAGATAATGAGAGAATTGATATTTTTGATCCTATCTTGAATGAATTGTTTTTGTCCGGATTATACCAGGGTCCTGCCAGAAATAAAGAAATTGAATTCGATAAAGAATCAGAAGAAATAAGCAAAATGGTTCAAGTAGAAGTGGAAAATGATGGAGCCCAAAACCGAGAACTAAATGAGAATGTAGAAATGAAATCCACACAGGATATAGAAATGGTAGACGTGAATGATAAAAGAATGACGGGTGATAGATCTAATTTTGACTATCCAATCGTGATAGAGATTGTGAAAATGAAGAGGAAATGAAAATTATTGAGATTCCAGACTGTGAATCACCGTTTAGCAAGAATTATGAAAGATTCACAAGGAATAATAAAGCATTGCTATGGAATGTGAGATTTGCCATGCTTCTCTGGCATATTTGAAGGCATTGCAAAAACATTATCCAGAAAATAAACTACTTCAGGAAGCTGTGTTCGATGAGAGAATTTTGGACTGTGAGATATGTTTTATAACCAAGGCAAAAAGATTACCTTTTGATTCGTCTCGAGGCAAGGCTACAGAGCCACTGCAAATCGTACCTTCAGATGTGATGGGAGCGATAAGTCCTCCAGCATATCCTCAAGGATATAGATTTATTTCTGTCTTCATAGGCGATTATTCGAGATTGGCAATGGCGTATCCCATGAGATACAAAAGTGAAACAGGCTATTGTTTGAAGATGTTTGTAAAGAGTGCGAGAAATTTATTAGGAAAAGATGTGAAAATGTGCTATTTGAGAAGTGATCAAGGTACTGAATATACGGGAGGTTACACCCCTACAAACCATGTCGACATGAAAAACGACATGAATGTCGACACTCGACATCGGTCACTTTCCGTCACGACCGTCAACATCGACGGTCGATATCAATGTCGACACACATGTCGACATACCGTTGATGTCGTCACGACAGACAACATCTATGTTGACATAAGGATTCTTATCGTCACGACATTCGACGAAAATGTCGGCATGTCAACAAGTCGTCGACGCATGCCGCCAAACTTGAAAAGCACACTATGCGCCTACCACATCCTTTCCAATCATTAAACCTGATTATTTTGAATGTATGTAGGTGCGTAGAGCGTGTTTTAGGGCACGTTACTAACGTATTTCATAATGTGTCGTCACGACAGTCGATATATTTGTCGATGTCGACATGGTTGGTAAGGACGCTTCAAGTACTGGAGAGTTTAGGAGCAGAATCATAATTTGCCTGCCCGGACACTCCTCAGCATAATTGAGTGTCGGAGCGCTTTAATCAGACTATCCAGAACAAAATAAGGACATACATGTACGACGCGAAACTGCCAGAGAACATGTGGGATTTAGCATCGGAAGCAGCAGTCTATGCATACAATAGAACTTCACATAAATCAAATGATATGATGATTCCATTGAAAATATTTGCTCCGAACAAGAAGTGTGATGGTAATCAAATAAAGAGATTTGGGTGTATGGTATACTCTGACGTAAGTCAAGGTAGAGGGGACTTATTTTTAGTTGATAGGAGTTTAAATTCAAAGATAACTCCAGTTTATGGTACAAAATATTGGAAATTTATTCCTTTTTTCCTCCTCACTTTTCTATAAATTTTCCGACAATCTATATTTTTTATATTCTGTTATTTGCTCCTGTTTTCGCCTAGGTAGTTTGCGTTTCCTTGTCGTAGGTAGTGGTCCGTCTCCGAAGGAAGAACCGTGCGACAGCTTCCGGAAAATGTTCTTCCGTATTTTCAGTTGTGGTAAAGTTAGGAGCCGTGGGCGACTCCTGAACGAATAAGTAAAGGTAAGAGCCGTGGTCGGCTCCTGAAATAGTAAGTAAAGTAAGAGCCGTGGGCGGCTCCTGAAATAAATAAGAAAAGTAAGAGCCGTGGGCGGCTCCTAAAATGAATCAGAATAGATAAGAGCCGTGGGCGGCTCCTGAAATAAATCAGATTAGTTTAGAGCCGTGGGCGGCTCCTGAAATAAAGAAGAATAGTTAAGAAATGTGTTCGGGGTAAGAAAAGGGTGGTCTATATTGTTTCTCGTTCAATTTAGCGATGCTTGGTTAGCGTTCACTGAGCTTGAATGTCGGATGACAACGAAGGTCGTGTTAGGATCAGTCCTCATCCTATTGCTTTGGCCGCTGATGGTAGAGTCACGAAAATCAGTTCGGAAAGCCCTGAGGTAGGCTCTCCCACCAATCTTTCTCCCACCTTAGTTTTCCCACTTTGACGTCATGCGCGCTAAGAGTTTCCACTACTCGAAATCCCACTTCACTCGAACCGAAATAGGTTTCCCCACTATTATTCGGCCCAAAACATGGTAAAAACCGATTTTCCCCGACAACACCGCTTTATCGGATAAGGTCGCTCGAAATAGAAAAATTGAAAAACCAAACCCAGAATATGAAAAAACGAATCCATTGTACTGAACGTACAACAACTCTTAAGTTCACAGAAACATAGGCCCGAAATTCATGTCCTTAGGTCAGAGAAGTGTTCTTGTTGATTATTCACCAACAGGTTATTTGGTATTGGAACCAGAGACTGGTAAATTTTTCGAGACAAGGAATGTTCGATTTAATGAGAAAATGGTGTATGGAGATGGGTATAAAAGAAATGATATAAAGGACTGGCCCGAAACTACAGAAGACATTGACAAAGAGGATTGGTTTTGAGAATTTGAGAAAGATGCAACTGAAGGATTGCAAAGAACGGAGGGAGAAGAGAAAAGAAAAAGAGGTAGACATAAAAAGGCACGATACGAGACGGGAATCGAAAATAAAGAATTGACCAAAAATGGACCTGAGAGACAACTGAAGGAAGCGAATGATATAAGTTTCAAAGGATTGATTGGAAAAGGGGATGAATTAGGAAACTTGAATTTCGTTGACGATAGAGGAATGGAGATTCGAGAGAGAAAAATGGATGAGTTGAAGCATGCTCTTATAGCACAAATAAATCAGGATCCTGTGAACTTCAAAGAGACAATGAAAGATAAAGATAAAAAGAAATGGGAAAATGCAATAGAAGAAGAACTGATGTCGATGAGAGAAAATGACGTTAGGGATTTTATTGATAGATCTAAATTGACTGCCTTAGGAAAGAGGGCGAACATTGTAGACTCAAAATGGGTGTTGAAGAAAAAGATAAACGAGAATGGAGAAGAAAAATTTAAAGCCAGACTTGTGGTCAGAGGTTTTAAAGACAGGAATGAATATGACTCGAGCGAAACATATGCACCAGTGTCTCGCTTGCCACTGGTAAGGAGTGTATTTTCCATAATAAACGCCTATGATTTAGACGTGAACCAATTGTACGTGAAAACAGCATTTTTGAATGGCACGATAGATGAGGATATTTACATGGAAAAAACACGAATATTTGTAAATTAAAGAAATCATTATATGGCTTGAAAATAAGTCCCAAGAGATGGAATTTGAAGTTTACAGAAGCGGCTCTAAAGATAGGTTTGGTAAATGTCCCAGAGGAACCATGTTTATTTCGATGGAGAGAAAGGGAGAAGTTTGTCATTTTACTGTTATATGTGGACGATATTCTTTTGACAGGGAATGAGAAATCAAAATTGGAAGAAGTGAAGCGACATCTTATGAAAGAATTTGAGACGAAAGATTTGGGAGAATCAAGAATATTTCTTGGAATAGAGATATAGAGGAATAGAATAATGATAAACATAGTCCTGAAACAAGAAAAGTATGCGAGTAAAATGTTGAAAAGATTCGGCTTCGAAAGTGATAAATTTCATAAACATGATACACCTATGATTACCCGACAGGTCATGAATAGACAAAGACGTGAAAGAGAGGAATTTGATAATGAAAAAGAAATAGAAAAGGACGAATCAATGAGAAATTTTCCCTATAGAGAAGCAGTGAGCAGTCTGGGGCAGTCTGTTATATCTGGCTGGCTCGACGAGACCAGACATAACCTATGCTGTGAACGTATTGAGTAGACATCAAATTAACCTTACAAAAGAGGATTGAGAAATGGTTATTAGAGTGTTCAAGTACTTGAAAGGAACACAGGAACTAGGTTTGAAGTACTGCGGGAGTAGACGTGATATGCGGGTATATTCTGATGCTATTTTTGCTGATTGTAAGGGCTCTATAACGACGTGTGGTTTTGTTATTCGATTACATGTTATTCGACACGATCATGTGGAGAACCCACAAGCAAAACTAGGTTTCATTATCAACATGTCAGGCAGAGTACGTAGCCATGAGTGAGACGTGCTAATAGTTGATTGCATTAGATAGGTCTTCAAAATTGATATTGGCTAGGAGTTTTTGTCCGATAACCCTATTTTGTGGTAATAGAGCTGCTCAAATGTGTACCAAGATAAATGAGTGAAACAAATTAAGGCACATGACAGAAGTGAGAGAGCACTATGTGAAAGAATGTGTTCAGAAAGAATTGATTAAAGTGAAGTGGATTTCCACAAGAGTGCAGATTGCTGACATTTTTACAAAGCTTTTGCCTCGAGATAATCATACAAGATTGATAGGGATGATTATAAATTCTTCGATGTGATGATCTTACTGAAATTTTTTTTTTTTGTCTAATTAATAACTGTATTCTGTTACAGAAACTGATTACAAAGGAAAAGGACGTGGAGAATGAGACGTGTAAAGGACTTGGAATGTGGTAAAGATTTGTTAGAGTTGGATTTTTATATGTATTTGAATTGATATGCGGATTAGATTTATCGGAATGGATTGGATGTGGATTTAAGTTGCTGGGCTTTTTGTTAATTGTGAGAACTTCATTGTGGGAAGGGAGAGATAGGAACCTTGAAATGGGAGGGAGTGTTAGAGTTATAGCATTTCAGGGGTCCTTCTCTCTATCTCTCTTTTTGAACTTGTCATTCTTCAGGGGCCTGTCGGTAGTGTGTGTGAGGGGAAAGGACAGTTTGTCCAGTGCAGTTCTATTTCAGATTCAAGTGTGCTCGTTTAAGTTCTTGTTGAATAAACTAAATCAAAGACGTGAATATTTCTATGAATGTTTTTTGCTTACCCTGAACCATAAATCCAAAACTCTCTTTTTTTATTTCGCTTTCTCAGATTTATTCTTCATTTGAAAGTTTATTCAACTCTATTCGCTCATTAGTTTGTTGTTCATTATGGAATGTGGTTTTTTATTTTTATTCATTTTTCTTTTCATATTTATATTTATTAATTGTATTTCTTTATTTTCCAATCACCTTTAATTCATTTGTTTGTTTAATTAATTTGATTTTAAAAAAATTGTAAATTGAGTGAAAATCGGTATAATTTCAGGAGAATATACGGCGACATACATAATGGGTTTCCAAAACTATTACATCGATCTGGTAACATGGGTGGCGGAGCGAGAAGAGGAACCGGCCTTGCCCGAGGCAGCAATCTGGGAGGAGCCTATGGAACCGAAAGAAGATTGGGATGCAGAGATTGCTGCTGACGAAGCAGCCGGGATTAATCATGATTTTTTCTACCAAGCCCCTCCGTGTGACTTTGACAGTGATTGGGAAATTGCGGGAGGGGGTTCCGGGGAGGAAAAAACAAAAATATTTATCACGCAAAGGTGGGGCCCCTTGCCGGATTCAAGGTTTATTTTTAGTCACTATAGTATATACTCTTAGTATACTGTACTTTATAATATACTTTATAATATACTAGGGGGGCTTTGCCCCCCTACGCGCTTCGCGCGCCAACCCCCATGTAGTATTTAATTAAGGTATAGTTTTTTGTTCAAATATATAGTTTTTTGTTTAAATAAAACTATACCTTAAAATGAGAACCTAATAGTTGATAAAGAAATTGTGAAAAAGGAAATTTATTGCTGCTTTTATGAAGAAAACACAAAAGAGTGGATGAGAGGAAAGATTATAAAATATTGTTTTGGAAAATTTAATATAGAATCAATTGATATGAATGATGTTTTTCAAATTGGAAAAAAGAATGTTTGTTATTTAGTAAAGTTTTTTTCGGACCTTCCAAAACAAAAAAATGAGGCAAAATTATCAGGCATTACTTCTGTAAATTCAAAATTTTGGACAAAAGAATGTATATCAGATTTTCGAAGTGAAATTTTAGTAGAACCTTTTGATATTATTATACGAAATGTTATGAACGTAATTTTGATAGTTGATTTACAGGATTCAGAGCAATGTTTCATTTAAATTATTTTTTACATTCATGTTCACATGGAATTTTAAGTGCAATATTTGTAGAGTATCATCCTTCGGAAAGATAAATATCTGTTTGTTATTGCTTTTGTAATAAAAAATGTTTGGAATAATTTATTTTAAAGAAGTGTTTTAAATTTGGTTTTATCAATAAAAGAAATATTGCGTATTAGTGAATACAAATAAGTATTTTGCTTTCACTTTATTGATTTTAATTTTTAGAGTTGTGTAGTGAATCAAAAAGGATATTTGAGTTCGATATATAACAAAAAAAATAAGTTGAAACTTCTAGCTTGACTATCGTTTCGACAAACAATATCGTTTCATCAACGATAAGATTTATAAGATTTATTGATGAAATATGTTTCTTTAATTTATTGTAAACTGTCATAAGGCTAATAAAGATTCGATAAGAAGATATGGATCCCCTCCACTATCTTTAAGTAAGAGAGTGAGAGGGGAATTAGGGGTGGATAAGAAGGGATAAGAGGGGAAGGAGGAGGGAGAAAAAGGGGACGTAGGGAAGGGAGGAGAGGGTAAGGCACCATCGGCTGACACGGCGGCGGGGGCGGGGGGCGGGGGGGGGCATCAAGTTTTTTCATAATATAGGGAGATTATTGATAGATAAAAATTAGTAAATAATTTATATAATAAAAAAAATTAGTTTATGTTCACATAGTATACAACATTCGTATTACGGCCAATATGGAGCCAATATGGAGGGAAGGGCCAGGAGGGGAATATCGACTGACACGGCAGCGGGGGTATCAAGTTATTTTATAATGAAAAAATTAGTTTATGTTCACATGCTATACAACATTGTTATTATGGCCAATATGGAGCCAATATAGTGCCAATATAGAGCCAATATGGAGGGAAGGGCCAAGAGGGGAGCATCGACTGACACGGCGGCAGGGGCATCAAGTTTTTTTATAATATAGGGAGATTATGTGTGTGTGTAAAGTTGTGAATGGGCAAGATGTAATTTACGAAAAATACTGTAATAAAATATAATCACTGCTTACAATCTTTTGTGTGTCATGAAGAAGAGATTTTCTCAACCTTTGTAGTTTTTCGACTTGAAATTCAATGCTGTTGATGTCCTAAGCCATAGCTCATCCTCGCTCAAAATGTCCTCGCTTACAGTGTCCTTGCCCTGAATAGCCTCACTTGTCCTGCCGTGGTCGCCAGTTCCCGTGTGACGAGCAAGTTCCGTTTGCTTCTTGATCTAACTTCCCAACATTGATTTTCCGGCGTTGATTCTCCGTTGTAGATTTTAATCAGCCCCCAGAAACTTCCTATCTCCGCAATCAGCTTCAGGCCGTGGGCATGTGTTTTTTTAAGAATGGATGATGAAGGGCCCGTAGTTGCCATATACCCCGGGCCCGGTTTTTCTGTCTACGGCCCAGCGTAGTTCCACTCACAAGTATTACCACTTATGTCTAGTAAATATAATATAGTATTTTTGATTTATTCATTTATGTAGTTTATATTTTATCAAGTCACCTTTTTTCAAAAACGAATTTTTTCAATACAGCTGACAATAAATTTTCCTCTTAAAGTGGCATCCTAGTGTTTCGGTTATAGAATCGCCAAGAACGCAATAAAACCTTCGCGAAGCTTGTTTCTCTTACTTTCATTTGGTAAGGTTGATATACGACTTTGAACTGCTACACCCCCTCAACTTATCCATGGCGACATTTCAAGTGGTCATGTTTTCCTCAATTTTAATCAAAATCGTTTCAAACTTGAGTAAGTGACGTATTACCTTGTAATGAACAAACAATCATAAGTTTTTCAAAAAGTTTTAAAAATTAAAAAATACAAGCGTTTTTCCGCTTTCCTGTAAAAAAGTAGAAATTGCGGTTATACAACTTTGAATATCCACCCCTCAATTATTTATTTACCATTATTTACATCGTTCTTTAAACGAGATACATTAAACTCGTTTCAAGGGATTTTTTAACAAATAACTGATGTTCAGTAATTATAATGTAATTATAAGGTTTCCGAGTGAAAAATTATTTTCTGTGCCTCGTTTTTAAATTACAAACGTTTTAATCGCTGTCTTCATCTGGTGATTCTTCGCCCTTGCCCTCACTTCCTGAAGCACTGTTTTCAGAGTTTGATTCGTCAGAATCCTTGAGGGCTTTGCTTTTGGTTGTTTTCTTGTTTCTCGATGTCTCGATATCAGATCCTTCTTCATCAGATGAGTATATGTTTGTGGCTGTAGTTAAAAAATAGCATGAATGATTATGAAAGAAAATTCAATAACTTCGAAACATTTATCAATCATGAATCAAAATTTTTTGTATTTCGAAAAGTTTGTAAATGCTTGTCGAAAATCTTTAAAAGGCAGTTAGTCCAGGATAGACTTCCAAATTATTGAACATCAGGTTTTATTATTTCGATTTCTGAACATACTAAAAATGTCTGTTATAGAACAAATTGGTCAGAATTGGAACATTTTTTGGTAGTTATATTCAAGAAAAAAATTTTAGTGTGCGATAAATATTGTAAGTATGCAAAGCAAACGACTCATTTCTCCTGAATGTAAAAATTGCAAATATAATAACCTTTAGATTGTGCAGTAGTCTTTTGCTTATATCTATTTTTGATGGCAGCTAAGGAAATCGCTCCTTCGTCATCCGAACCTTCATCGTGATAAGCATCTCCGCTATAATTTCCAGAAGCTCGCCCAGAATTCCTGTTTCCTGATGTAGCTTTTTTCGACTTGCTCTGGGTTCGCATCGCCATTCGTAACATTTCTTCCTCTTTCTGAAACGGAAAAATTAATTTCTATCATAACAATATCTCTCGTTTTCTGCTGGAGAAATTTTGAGAACACTAGAATAAGGACGAAGCGGGTGAATTTGAATTGACAAACTGGAAAATGTCTACTTCATAATTAAAAATTAAATATTTCGAATAATACTTTCATTTATTTTTTAAAACAATTTTATACTAAATTAAAATTTACTACGAACTAAAAGTAAAAAAATAGCAAGGAATAATATCATAAGGAATTGTAGTTACGTATTCAATTGCTCAAAAATATAAATTTCAGAATCAAAAAATCATTATTTGGACTAGTGTCATCAAATCGATATTGCGACAGTTAATGAACAATCAATATTTTTTATCTCGACACAAACGTACCTTTTTAATTTATTATTCTTCTTAATGATATAAATTGTAAGATTTTTTTAAATACAATGTCTAAATCGCATTTTCTTAATGGGAGCATATTTTTTGTTCAATTTTTCAGCCGTTGAAGCAGAAAATTGCTATTTTCTAATAATTTGCACATTTTTTAGTTAGATTTAGATCCATGACTTTTAGATAAAAAAAAATTCTATTTTTTTTCCCAAATATAACTGCCTGAGAACGCAATAAATTATATATATATATATATATTTTTAGCACTAGATACTGATGATGGGAAGAAATTTCTTTATTTCTCAACACAAATTCAAAAGAATGCAGTGAATTTGGTTATCTAATGCAGAATATTTACAATTTTTACAATTTCTTGTCCAAAACATCCAAGTTAAAAATTGTTATGATGTCAAAAATTATATTTTTATTAATTGAATGTATAAACATAGCAATTGCTAATTTCTTGCGTTTCTTTTTACTTATTATTATTAATTATATACCATTTTTATTTATTTCGTAGAGAATTCGATCGTAAAAAAAGTGAAAAAAATTAGTTAGATCTCAGATTTTCAATAATCGTAGTGTTGTAATTGTTGAATAATAATTTTCGAAATTGCCCATCCAAAATATTAAAATCAAGAACGTTTGATCTCGAAATTATCAATTTTTCATATTTTTAAACCTATAAGCATTGCGATTTCCAATCTTTATTATTTCTTGCCTTTTTTTTTACTTTTATTTTGCAGTAATTTCGATAAAAAAAATGTACGTACAAAAATAATGAGATCTGAAATACTAAATAATTGTTAATACTAACTTTCAAAATTTTCCATCTAAAATATTAAAATCACAAATATTTTCCATGTATTAAATCTAAATACTAACATATCAGAATAGAAAGAGACGAAAGCACTCGTTCCTACGAGGAACTAGTATACTATGTATAGAAAAGAAATTTATTTTGTTGAAATCAAACTTAATTTTGATTCAATTTGTATATTTGATATGTAAAAATATGTCGCCACGAACCTTCATCATCTCGTGCCTATTCTGATCAGGATTGTGGCCAACTTGCGAGAGCACCTTGATGCCCGAAGTTTTCTGCGACCTGTCGGCCAATGACATCGTCATCTTGCGATGCGTGAACGACTCGGTGGAGTGCGGTCTGAACGTCAATTTCGTCCTGAACACGGCTTGGCCTTGGAGACCAGTTCCCTGGCGTATATACAAATGATTGTGATCGCCTTGCAAAGGCTGCTTGTAAACGTCGAAAATTTCAGATCCCAAATGCAAGGACATTGTGCCATCCGACCATTTTACGAATCGGGCGTTACTTTCCTTGATCATTTTTCCCTCACCGTTATCAACGTCTCTCCATCGAATGGTGTTTTCCACCTTGAGTTTCAAACGAGCGCGACCTTCTTCGTCCAAGGTCTCCTCCTCATCAATTTCGTCTTCGTAGGTACCGACCTCGAAAGGGCGTGTCTCCACGGACAAGAAATTAGGCAGCTTGACGAAATGCAGATCGCGACCGAGGTCGACCGTGGTTTTGGGAATTTCAACGTCGATTCTGGTTTCCGGAGGCGCTTCTGGCTCTTCCTCACGTCCTCCATCTTCATCCTGTATAAGAAAATAAAAGATTACAATAAATATCCATCCGTCTAATAGTTCCCTTTTATTTCAAGTACACCAGAATCAGGAGATACAAATTGATTTCAAAACGAATCCCACCCAACTACGGAATAGGGTTTTTATTTTGTTCTCGGGGGTGGGGTCAATAAGCTTACACAAATTTCTGAAACACAGAGAGACTTTTGATAAGATGTCTATAAAGAAAAGGAATAAAACACTAGAAATTTATAAAAAATCCAGAAAATTTAATAAAAACTACATAAATTTATAGAATTTGTAAATATCAGAAGTACTAGCAATCTATCAAATACTGAAATCCTATGCAGACATAATTTTTAAAAATGTTTATAAAGATACTGAAAAATTAATAAAACTTTGAATTCTTGAGCATCAAATTCTATAGATATATCTATTTAGAAATTCATTATAATATGGGAAAATCCTCAAATCGAGCTTATTCTGAAAATGACAATTATTGAAAAGATCTTAGAAAACAAAGGCTGTAATTTTATGAGAAAAGTGTTATATTTAATTAAGTAAATGTTTTACAGCGGCAAGTTCATTTTGAAGGTAATATGATTTTAGAATAAATATTCATTCACCCATTTTAATAAGTATATTTTACATATAAGATAATGGCGGGCAATATGAGACAATTTTGTTTAAATCACTCCTGGTTTTGCCCTGATTCAGAAAAAAATCCATTGAAATTTATAATGGTTGTTTAAAACTTATAGAACAATATTAACATAATTGCTCTCAATTATTTCATGTGTCTGACATTTTTTTAAACACTTGAAAAAAAAGTTAAACACGTTAAGATTTTGCAATATGCGTGGGTATCATAAGAAACTTTTGTTGATAGATTTTGAGTTTTTTTTCTAGGTACCTATATAGATTTCTAAAATTTAATTCTCCTTCATATGATAGATTAAAGGTTTTTTGAAAATAAATTTTTCGCAACTATTTCCTCATACATGTAAAGACTTTCAAAATTCAATAGATTTCAAACTATATTTGTAAATATTTTAAAATAATTTTTTCAAAAGATTTCAACATTCAATAAATTGCTTGTATTTTTTGTATTTTCAGGATTTTTTTTTTAGATTTTTTATAATATATTATTTTATTGGTTTCTAGTATTCCTAATTATCAATACTTTAAGCATTTTGCTTAGTGTTCAGTATTCATACAATTTTGAGGATACTTGAGTATTTTCATGGATTTATCCGCGGATTTTATGAGTTAAATACTCTGGACTTTAAATACATAGTTATAAATTTTTCATAATTTTATAGATTTTACAGTAAATTATATCTACATGGATTTTTTTCTTTTTTTATATTTTTTATTATGCAAGAAATTTTGTAGAATTTCCTTGTAATTTTAAAGTTTATTGTCATTTTTTTTATATCAATATTACACATTTCTAGAATTCGATTCTTTAGTACATATTTGAAGTTTGTATAATTTTGAAAATTTCTATAGATTTGTCAGAAAAAGATATCCTCAAGGATTTGTAATATTTCATAGCTTTCTAGTTTTTTCAGTATTTCTCGGATCTTTCCAGCATTCATAAAATTTACTGATTTTTCAGATAGTAATGGATTTCTACATAAGTCTAAGAACTCGATGTTCAAGATTTTAAAGTTCAATAGTTTTTATCGTATTTTTATAAATGTTTGAAAAAATGATGTCTGCATAAAATTTTTGTATTCGATAAATGTCTATTATTTTTTGTATCTTAAGTATTTCTAAGTTCTTATGAAAATCTCAAGTTTTTATCAAATTTTCTATCATTCCCAGCATTTTAACCGATTTCTTTATAAATATCTTATCGGAAGTCTCTCCGTGCTTGAGAAATTTGCTTCAGCATCCCCCTACTAAAAATATTTTCACTTCATTTAGAATTTTGGGAAAGATTCGTTTCAAAACTGATTTATATCCCCGGAAAATTCCCTCACTATGCCAAGTACTTTTAAAATATTTGTAATAAATTTGAACTCTCACATCTGCAATGAGTGGATGTTGACTGGGTCCTTCCCCACCACTATCAGATCGTCCCCGACTGGCGCTTCGACTCCTAGAACGACTTCTACTCCTGCTAAGACTTCGGCTCTTGCTGCGACTCCGACTTCGACTCTTACTTTTTTCATCTCGAGTTTTGGCCTCGTTCTCTTTTTCCTTCTCCTCGTCCGTGCTAATATCACTCGCATCGCCAAACAAAGCGTCAGCAGTCGGCCCTTTTCCATCTTTTTCCTCCTCCTCCTCTTCCGAATCCGAGCCAATGGTATTTTTTTTAGACTTTTTCTTCACGATTCCTGTTTCAGTGCTCGAAGCACTAGACGTTCTTTTGCGTTTATGATCTTCTACATCGCTTTCTTCCTCGATCTGTCGCTCACCTTTTTCATAAAAAAAAAAACATATTTAAAAAAAATTACTCTTCGTTTCTTTATAGCTTGACTTGCTACTCTTTTATTTCCAATCGTTTCTTTCTTTTTTTTTTTTTTTTTTTTTTTTGCAAAATAGTATAAATGAAAAATTATTTTTTACAATTTGATAATAATTCCTGTATAATATTATAAAAGGGCAAATTTCATTCTCATCTTACTTTTGTCACCTTCAGGACTCTGCGAAGCTCGAGGGGAACGAGACACAGACTTTCTGCTTCTGTTGGAAGCTTGACTCGCTGATCTCCTACAAAATCATTTTCTATGAAAAACAAAACTCACGCTTCTCTTTTGCAATAAATCTTTTCGATAAGCATAACTTGAGCAGTAGTCATTTCATTTTTTGTTCATGGCTAAAATTGGTGAAATGATTTTATAATAGTTAGAGATGCTCTGTAACTTGCAGATCGTCATCAAATTTACGGAACAAATATGAACTAGGATCTATCACAAGCTTAATGAGATTCTAAACATGGGTAGTTCAAAGTAAAAATAAAATTTCAAGATACATAGTAAACACATAAATGTGATATAAATATGGGTAAATATAAATGAATATACATAGTATTATATGCGCAATATAGAATAATTATAAATATAATAGATGATAAATAATTATTTGAATAATAGATTTTTTTTGTTAATAAAATACCTAGAAATAAATTTCATCAACTACCTATAGTGAAATTTCATTTTCATTCAAAATTAGTCTTTAGTTTGGATAATTTTGTTTTAAATCAGTTATTTTTAGCATTACAAAATTACATATTTATTACGTAGTAACATTTTTCACTTGCTATAATATATTATATATGATTAAATATATGCTAGAAAAATCACTTACTTAACTTCGTGAAAATATAATAACAAATATGTAATTTATTATAATAGTAAATCTAATAAATAAAAATATTGATTTTGTTTATTTATTTCATTTATTTTTATTAATAATCTGTTCATCAATTTTGTTGATTTCGATGAAACTTAATTTTCATTTGAAAAATTGCAAAATCATTTAACTGTTACTCAGTATCACTTTTCACTTCATATGTATTTTATTCATTCATGTTCTAAAAATCACTTTTACTTCAAAAAGGTACAACAATATACATGTAATATATCATATTAGAAATAATGGATCATAAATGACAATATCAATCATTTTTTTTTATTATTTTCGTTGTAAATTTATCAATTATTTATTTAATCAACATCATTGAAATTTCACTTTTCTTTTTAAAAATTCATCTTCAATTTAGATAGTTTTGTTTTTAATCGGTCATTTTACCAATTACAAAATATTTATTTGTTATTTATCTTAAGTATCATTTTTTACTTGATATCTATATGATTAAATTTATATTAAAAAGAATCACCGAATTCGCTTTAAAAAAAAACACGCTACAGTTAAAATGTTAAAAACGAAAATTCGATACCAAAAAATATATATTTGAATTGAAATAGCTCCAAGACGAATTTTGAATAAAAAAAACTACAATTTTTAAACATACACTTCCCCATAAGCTAAAGATAAAAAATAGTTTAAAAAATCCAGTAAAATATTTCGACATTTTATTATTATTGCTATATTTGTTTTGCATTATTTTTTAATAATTTGTGTTTTGGTAATTTATCATTATAACGCCTTTTATTATATAATAATCTTATACTCTTTTTCAAATGTTTTGGAAGGGTGTAAACTCCCCCCCCCCCCTTCTACCTCCACGCCTGATTTATGTAAATAAAAAATAATAATAAAATACATTCAAATGTAAAAGGTAAATGTACCCGGAAGCATTGGAACCTGGGGACCCAGGGGTTTTGGACTTGGCACTGGGCGACCTCGAGCCCGACCTAGAACGCTTTGAATCCCCGCTCGCGGATCGTGCAGAATGCGAGGTTCGACTTCTGGACCGTTGGGAGCCTGATTTAGCACTCGCAACAGATCCTGCACTAGAATGACGAGAGTTGGAACCAGCAGGAGATCTGCTCTGGGTCCTTCGAGATATATGACTTCCTGGGGATTTATTCACCGAAGGGGATCTGCTTCCAGTTCTTTCAGATTTTTGACTGCCTGGAGATTTGTTACCAGAAGGAGATCTACTTTGCGTCCTTCCTGACCTTTGACTTGCCGGGGATTTGTTCCTTGAAGGGGACCTACTTTGTGATCCTCTAGACTTTTGACTTCCTGGGGATTTGTTCGCTGAAGGAGATCGACTTCTACTCGCGATAGATCCGCGCGATGCAGAACGAGCGCTTCTGGGACTAGGACTACGACTTGACGCAGATGATGCAGAGCCACTTTCAGATTCTGATCCTGGAAAAAATTATGTTGGGATAATGCAATGCACAATTTCAACTCAGTGAATACAGAGCCAGGACAAATTATTGGGATGTTTAGAATACAATTTTTGAAGATAAAACATTAAATTGAATATAAAATTACTACATGATTAAATGTAAAATTTTTCATTACTCATTACCAATAATTTTAATAATTTAATAATCAAATATTAAATATTTCCAAGAGTGATGTTATTCAAGGGAGATGTATTATGTATGGGATAGGCGTAGTTATAAGAAATAGGTATAATTTTTTTGGACATATAAAACCAGTATGAACGATCTATAAGTATCGAATGTTTCTGTAGACAGTCGCCAGTTATTGAGGTAACACAGAAGAGAATAGGCATATTATTTCTAGTCCTACCAGGCATCGTGTCACAAATCAACCAAAAAGTTTTTTCTCAATTTTTAAGAAAAGTTTTTTTAAAAAGGAAATCTCAAGATGACTCGGGCGCCAGCGTAGTGCAAGAAAGACGGTTAGAATAGAAAGTAGTTGAAAGGAAGAAAGACGAAAAGAGAAAGTCTTCCATGTTATCTTAATAGAGAAAGATTTAAAAGAACGAGAGATACAAAATTTTATATTGAAAATCTATTAATTTATCAACTATCATTATCAGGACAACCGAAAATATTTATGAAAAAGAGCAAGATATTTATTTATTATTTATGAAAAAAAGGCATAAATATTTATGGAAGATGCTAAATATTTATAATTCATTCTCTCTAAAATTCCATGGATACTTCAATTAAATGAACCATTGTACACTTTGATCTTTTTATTGATTAAAATATAATATTACATGCGGAAAAAGATTTCCGAAAATAAAAAATAATCTTCGTCGATCATCAAAGATCATTTTTTTAGGATATATAGCCACAACTCGTTTGATAAAATTTGAAGAACTTTCTTTAACTTTTAACATTTCGTGTTGATCGGGATTCTAATTTCGTAATAAACGAAAAAAAATGTTTCGTGCATCCAATGAAAATTTCGTTGCCCATATATCAAACAAAAATTTTTTATTGATACAAGGGATATTTTCATTAGCTCAAAACATTATTCTTGTACCAAAATGACAAGTTATTAGGCTAACAAAAACCTTACTTATCCCAATAAAAAAATTTGCTTGATATATGGACGATAAAATTTTCATTGGATATTTTTTTCCGTTAAATTGCTGTCAGAATGAAACAAAAAAAATAATAAAAGCAGTACCAAATTACATTCATTTATTACTTTTCGTTTGTCGAATCGCGAGATTCATTCATATTCGAGGGCAAAAGCGTCAGGAATATTTCCTAAAAACTAGAATATTGACGAAATATGTATAATAAGTATCATATTCATTTATTGACGCTTACAGTCCAAATATTCATTTGAATATTTTTTATTTAAAAAAATATTTTCGGTTGCCCTGATCATTATTAACTGCAACTAGCTACATTTTTCGAAAAGCCATGATTGTGACAAAGAGAATTTTAAATTTCACAATTTCTGGTTCAGAAACTTACTCCAGAAATATATGTCATTAGAAAATTTCAAATTTTCTAATAAATCATTAAACAATTACACAATAAATTAAGTATTGAATGTGTAATCAAAGAAATTGTGATTGAGGCTGTAAAAAAATGTGCCTCTCTGCCATCCACTTCATGAAACTAAGTCACTTTAATTTTAAACCTTGTTAATTTTCTATTTCTCTTTCATTTAATTTACTGCTTAATAAAAGTGAAAAAGAAAGGCAAAAAAATAAAAAAATTCCAAATGCATATGATCACATGTTCAATTTATGAGGACTACAATTATAAAAATCAGAAAAATGTGTGAATTCGAAATTTTGATTCATGCAATTCAAAAATTGTAAATGTTTTGCATCACCTAAGCAAATTGACTGCATTCTTATGAATTTGTCTTGGTATAAATGGAGACAAAATTTCATTATAATCATACACTGTTTTAAATTAATGTACTTTTAATGGAAATGATTTTATTGAATTTACAGTGAAATTCAAGAGTGAAAAAAATTGAAATATGAACGACATACAGATTAAGCTTGTAAAAAATAAAAATTAGGATTCAAAAAGATTGGTGATCTCTATGTCTGGGATGAAGAATTCACAAAATTTTTAATTTTTGTATTACTAGAATGAATGTACCTGGAGTTCCAAATGTTTGAAATTAAACGAAAATAAAATATATATTATTTTTTTGATTTTTAATCATAATGGGAAGTGTGACGAATATTGTTTTGGGGAGCGACAAGTTTGTTGTTGCTCTCAAAAAGTGTTTAAAAGCAGCTAGAAATTTTTTTTTCCATATAAACTTGTAAATTTTTTTGGTATAATTTTAAACGTTTGGAACTTCATGCACATTGAAATGGATGGTGAATTTGCATCAGTGAAAAAAGTTAACTGCATTCTTAAGCAGTTTGAATTGAGAAAAATTGAATTTTTTACTGTACGAAAGTTCTAGATTAAAACTTTATTGCCAAATGTGTAAAATACTTGAAAAAAGTTAATTTTCGATCAAATACAAAATATAACGAAAATCTAGTGAGTAAATTTGCGTTCTCCTGTCTAAAAATTACAAATTGTACTTTCATTATCAATAAACATGTAGAAATTTAATATTGCTTGTCTTTGCAAAAAAAAAACAAACAAACAAACAAACAAGAGCCATTTTTCAGGTGATTTACATGGATTTCCTATGCCATAATGTTGGATACAACAAAATTCAGCAAAAATAAGAAAATCATACTTTTTTTAATTCTTAATCTTCAGTTTTATAATTTAAATCTATAACCATAATTATTTGTTATTCTTATATCTCTAGCCTTTTTTATGTCTTTTCTATACAATAAATTGAATTCAAAAAAATTGGTTAAAACTATTCATTAGAGATGGAATTTTCGATATTCGATCTTGAATCATTTATCAATTATTGGCCATTTCATCGATAAAAAATTGACCTGATACTTTATAATTTTGTTTAAGCATACAATGTAAGTTTGAATTATATACTACACATCAATAAATAATCTTTAATCTAGTGAAAAAAATACCCCATACATCTCCCTTTTAATTTGATTAATTTACAAATACGATTCTCAAAAATTTGTAATATGATAATGCCTTATTGAAAATTATTATATTTATCAACAACAAAATAGCAATTAATACTGAGAATTTTTTTAAATCGATGCACAACATAACTTTCAGATGATAACAATTGATTAAAAATGTTTAAATATAAGAAGAATTTTGTATATATACAGGTTGTAAACAGTGACAAGGAAAATTCAGATTTTTAGGTTATACCATTAATTGTGTATATATTTTTATTCTTATTTCTTATGGTTTAATAGAAAACAACACAAAATTTTTATTTTCTTGATAACACGATATTGTTTACTTTTTTTTTGTTTTCTCACCTGAATCTGCACTGGATGCCCGCAAACGAGCCAAATTCAACGGCGCCATTCTTCACGTGGGGATGCACAATCAGAAATTGAAACTAATGTTTTAATTATTTATTTTTTAAACTAATTAAAACTAATGTTCTAATCAGAATTCACACAACACTGAAGAACACGATATTTTGAAATATGTAATCTACATACAACAACTCGAACGTTGCAACTATTTTAACAACTGTGTAGCAACCGTTGCAACTGTTTGCAGCAACCTGCGAATTTTCCAAATTTGTGCAAATTTGTTTTTGTTCAGTAAATTTGGTCGAATTATTGTGGCGGTACTTTTTTTTATAGTGTTTGATGTTCTGCAGTTCTGCAATGTTCTGCAATGTTCTGTAACATTCTGTAACATTCTGTAACATTTAGCAACTTCAGCAACATTCACAAACATTCACAAACTTCAGTTTGGTTCTTTGCAGGTAAGGTTAGGTGAGGATAAAAAAAACACGATCTGTTTTTTTCTGATTGTCTGTGCCCAGGCGACGCCATATTTTTTGCACATGCGAAAATCGATTATTTTCAAAAATGCATGATATATACAGTAAAAATTACGTCTAACTGGATTTCCCATTACATGCTCCGCTCATTTATTTACTTGGATGTACTACGCTGCTGAAAATTTCCAATTGGTTTTCCAATATAAAAAAAAACACAATTCTGAACTTCAGAGAGTTACACAAGATGGCCGCCACCGTGATGTCACATGATGTCATCAGATGTCATCTCTAAGGTATATGTGTTATGTACAACAACAACAAAGCAAAATATACAAAGCAGATACAAAGTTTGTTGTTATTCTTATCCGGTATGAAAATAACGCTCAAATCTTTAATTAGCTCAAATGCATTAACAAGTGGATCTTTTAAATTTTGCCGGATTTACATCATCTGTTGATAAATAAGGAGTATGATCTTTCAACGAAACAACTGTACTTTGAAAAATAAGTTTTGATGCTCCGAAACGGAAGGCGATAAGACGACGCGTTCTTTTTCTTGATTCGAGTAAGTTTGGCATCTTCGCGATTTTATAGTTTGCTAAAATGATTTCTGATTCTTCCTACCTTGTTTTGCGCTTGATTTGGTCCTTTTTATAAAATTTATTGTTTGTTGACATTTGAGAACCAATTAGAGAAACCATATGATCTAGAATCAAGGGCGTAGGCAAAAAGGGGTTTTAAAATCTCAAAAACCTCCCTAAAGTCGAATAAAATTACTTTTTATTTCATGTAAAAATAAAAAAAAAATCATAATTGATGAAATACAAACTTTAGAAAATTGCATTAAAATAAATGTACGTAATAAAACGAGTAAAAATTTTCAAAAATGTACTTACTGAAATCGAAAAAATGTAATTATTTGATAGCTTTATGTAAGTTCTGAATGTAAAACAGAAATACAGAATTCTTAATTTTATTGACTTGAAATCGTGAATAGTTATGGCTTCATATGAATTTTTTCTTAAACCAAATTTTTATCATAAATTTTCAGCTGGGATAACATAGAAAATAAATGTATAAAAAATTGTTTCAACTCAATGTGTTATACAGGGCATCTGAAAGTCCACATTACGAAAGGAAAAATAGTATATTTCGTATCAAAGGGCCTAGCAGCGTCTTTTCATGCCGGATGGCAACATTCTCGGAACGAGGAAATGCCGAGGGCCGCAGACTTGAGGTAATTCCATCAGTTTCGAAAATGTTTTCATCGCGCGTGAAAAAGCTCTGGCCTCGTGATACAAACTGTACTTTTCTTGGTCGGCGTTTGAAATGAGCGTGTGGGCGTGCAGCGGAGTGCAAAGTGGATTCTTACGCTCAATCTGCCAGCAGCTTAACACACTCTTTTCAAACGCTGACTATGAAAAATTCTTTATTCAATTTCAAGTTGAAAAGTCTTCAACCAATTTTTTATAGAACTTGAAATCAAAAAATGTATTCAAGCCTAGAATCTAAATAATTAATGTGCCCCTGACAAGTGGGGGTAGGCTTCACAGACTAAACTTTTTTTAAATTTTCTCCATATTTTTCTGAATCTAAAAGTCCTTTGTTACTTTTCACACAACTCAAAATTAAAAAATACATTCTGTCACAAGTGTTAACCAATCGAATCACTTGAATTTCATGCTCGAATATATATATATATATATTATTAAGTTTCGCAGAAAGTGGCAAAGGAGTTTTTCACTCAGAAAAATGTGAAAAATAATTAGGAGAAGTTTGTTCTAGTCTACCACCACTTGTCAACAGAGTGCATTTACAGTTCAAATTGTAGGCCTAAATAAATTTTGTATTTTTGAGTTTCATAAAAAGTGGTTGAGGACTTTTTGACTTGAAGTTAAATAAGGAATCCATGGTTTTTTTCCGTAACGTGGACTTTCAGACACTCCATATGTATAGTATAATTATAATCTATGAGAATGCTAAAAATCTTAAAAAAAAAACCTTGAATCATTGAAAGCATTGAAATTTAAAAATGTTTATATAAATCCATAAAAATACTAGAAAATATTTCAAATCATACAAATTTTAGAGAAATACTAAAAGTAACAGAATTTCATGAAAGAACTGTTTTGTAAAAAATATGGATGAATGCCTACAAACGTTAAAATTTTGAATTCTAGAGCATTATATTCTAAAGATCGTAAATAGCAATGAATAGTAAAAATCTATAATAATACTAGAAAACGGGACAAAATCTTGTAAATACTAAAATTATACAAAACTACAAGAAATCCATAAAACTAAACTGAAACTGAAATCTGCATAGATACAATTTTCTCGCAAGCCCTAAATTTACTGAGACTGGATCAAAATTTGAATTGTAGAGAATCCAATTCCAAAAATCTCTATAGTGATTTACACAAATACAAAAAAAAAATTAGGAAGATAATATTTCATCCAAAATTAATGAATAATTAAAACGTTTCTAGAACTTGAAATTTTATAATTTTAATGTAATTTAAAATTCTTAATTGTATATATATATATATATATATATATTTCTAGACATTTTTATAAAAAATTATAAGAATGCAGAAAAATATTTTAATTTTATGAACATGTAAAAAATACTGTAAAAAAGTACTGGAAATCGATATATAATAGGTACTTTCTGTGAAATCCTTTTAAAATTCCAAATCATCGAAAGTTTCAACAATATAGTATCAAATTTTAGAAATCTATGAAATATGTACTTGAAATCCATTTAGCAATTATTTTCTTAGAAATTCATAAAATATTTCAATTTTTTAGACTTTGATTCCTAGAGCATCTATGCTTCTAGAAAGCTAGATACAAATTCATCATATATCAGAAAATACTTCAAGTTCTATAAGAACTAAAGAATAATGAAAAACATCAAAGTATTAGAAAAATATATATAAACCTCAGTGTCTTGAAAATCACCAAAATCGAATTGCATTATATGACACGCTGAAAGCAAAGGCGATCTAAAAAAAAAATTTTTGTAGAAGTGTGGTAAAAAAGGGCGACAGCGCGAGCTGTATCAAAAAATACGGACAGCAATATCGTGTCAAATAAGCGAGGAGAGCGACCCCCTACTTTATTCTGTTCTCCTTTTACCCACTTCGTCCCCTTCAAGCGGCCTTGTGCCGCTTGTGCCTGAGCTGCCTCAGATGAAATTCGTGATTCCTTTTCATTCCAAATTCGGCCGTCGTACGCAACATAACTTGGGCGGCAACAACGCGTTAATGTAAGAAGTGCTTTTTTTTTTCTTCAAAAGTATGGATTTCTCCGACAATAGTGAGTATTTTTTAATATTTTTCAGGGTTTGAAAATTTACTCAGAAAAGTTTACTACGTTACGTTACTGTTCATTAATGGATTTATGGAAAAACTGAATGCTAATAATAAGAAATCGAAAAACTAAAGAAGCAAAAAATATATTAACGTATTTTTAGTTTTATTTTAGAAACTGTTTATTTCAGACGATATGTTTACATGTTTTGGGACGAAAAAATGTTCATATGTTCAAACACAATATGTAGTACGTTTTAAAAATATGATGATGAATCATCATTGTTTTTTTGCCAAAAAAACCAAATTTTTACGTTGGTTTACGATAGAATTTTTTAAAGTTTTTTTAGCAATATATAAGTATAAGTTTTTCAGTTAGTTTTTGATGCATTATTATAATCACTCTTAATATGCAAAATGTTAATATCCTTGTTCAATCATAGCAGACCCATGTTAGGGGTCGTGCATATATAACGCCATGTGATGTTTGTTCATTTATTACCTCCCCCCCCCCTTCATCACGCGTTTCTCAATAAGAGCTAACATGGTTCGTCACACTCAGGCTGACCCCCTCCCCTCTCCACAAGAGCGTGCCGTCATATATGCACGACCACTTATTAGAAAGAATAAAAACTTTATTGCACTTTTTCTTGTGTTCTAAAATTTGTGAGTTAAAATTTTCAAAAACTAAATAGTTAATAAATTAAATAGCGCTTCCAAGCAAATCGACATTAATAATCTTACTATTCGCATCCCCCTGATTTTTATTGTAAGCATTGTTTCATTGATTTATCGAATCGAATAATTCGATTACATGAATCAACAATAACATTTCATTATTTTCATATATTTCGTAAAAACTTGCATTACACCTACTAAGTTTGTGTTACTTATCGTAAACGTTTGTAATATTTTTTGGTGTTGTTGTAGCTTCTTAAAGTTTTACTTTTTTCTTATCGCAATTTTTTACATCTTCGTATATTTTTTTATTAATCTCGGTCTAAAAAGCCTACTTTTTTCAAAGGGCAAAAATCGACTTTTTCTCCTGCTACGATAAAAAAAATTGTTCGCACCACGGAAAAATCAATTTCTCACGAAGGTGTAAGTTATTTTTTGCAAAACACGCAAAAAAGTTGTACTTCGAGGACCTGTATGACCGCATTGAACACGCCCTTTTCCGCCCGGCAAACGCTTCACTCCCTGAATACACGCACTGAAGCAAAAACACGCGCACTGACGCATTACTCCAGCACGTGTCTCCAGGGACTGAAACATTTGCCGATCGGAAATGGGCGTATTCAACGCGGCCGTACAACTCCTCCAAGTACAATTTTTTCACGTGTTTTGCAAAAAATATCGTTTGCACCTCGAACCGTGGACGTGGCTTTGTCCTCGAACCAAATATCAGCCTCGGCTACGCCTCGGCAGATAAATTGGTCCTCGCACAAAAGCCACCCCTCAGATCCGCGGTACAAAATATACTATTTTCTATAGATGCGAAATGTACTATATTACAGCCCTCGGTTCATAAAATGTCGTACGTAAGTAGGACGAAAATTTTTATATTCACTCATCTGATTGTAAACCTTGGCTTCGCCTCGATCTACGAACTTCACACTCGTAGACATAAAATTAAAGTCCTGGTTACATGCTATACTATTCTATTATTTTTGCGTTTTTTGGTATTTTCATTTATTATTTATTTGATTTATTTTTTTCATACATTTTTTTGAAATATTAACAATTGTTTGCAAATTTTGCATTTTTAACAATTGCTTGCAATTTTCGAAACATTCATTTATTATCCTTCAATTTATTATTTTTCTTTAATTTTAATTTCATATTTTTATTTATTTTTCTATACCTGATCGTTCTGTACTTTTTTAATTATTTTCTTTAAATTTTAGAGTGTTTGTAGATAAAAAAACCAATTAAAATTTTTTATTACATTCTCATGATTATATATAATTTGCTTCGAATGTTTTAAATTCATTCAAATTTTTAACTCAGATCAGAATTTTTTTCAGCTATTTTCTGAGCTGATAAGCTGTTAAGAAATAATAAGTTGAATTTGTTCCATGTACATACATTTTTTAAGACTGTTTAAAATACTAGATAATTGATAGTTTTGGAAATGCCTGGTTTGACGAACGAAAAATTGCAATCGTTTCGGCAAAAAAGGCGATTTCCAGAACTTACAGTACTATATTTTATTGACAATTGGCTAATAATTTATGTCCAAATATCTCATTATAAGCCAATTGTCAATAAATTATATTTCGCCGTTGTCAGAGAAATCCAGACTTTTGAAGGAAAATAAGCAGTTGCTACATAAATGCGTTGTTGCCGCACAAGTTATTTTGGCTTTGACCAGCTTTGACAGCTGAACTCGGAAAGAAAAGGAATCAGGGGCCGTCAACTCCCGTGTTAATTTGGTGGCGAAAATAAGCGCCGTCTAGGGACGCCTTTTGGAACTAATATTTGTGCATATTTGAGCTGCAGCCAATGAGAAATTGCTCGCATTCCGCGGGAAAATTTGAATTTGTTGGAATGGAATATTGAGAAAATAAAAAATGTTACATTTTATGCTATACACTTGTATGACGTACACTTTTATGGCATTTTGGAAAAGTTTAAATCATAATAAACAATTGTTCTATTGCAAACGTAAATATTGATCTCAAAATGTCAAAAATACATCTGACCACAGCGTGACGTAAACTCGACGACAGCGCTATTTCTCCGCCTACCGCCGCCAAATGGAAACTTTAGAATTCGCCAAACTCTCCTTAAGAGTTGACGGCCCCTGGAAAAGGAATCGCCGATTTCTCCTCAGGCATAAGGTACATGGCCGCTTGAAGGGGAGGAAGTGGGCGGAAGGCGAAAGGGGAACAGAAAAAAGTGGGGGATCGCTCCCCTCGCTTATTTGACACGATCTTGCTGGATCTTGCTGTCCGTATTTCTTGGTACAGCTCGCGCAGTCGCCCTTTTTTATCTCGTTTCTCTGGGCATGTTTTTTTGCTACGTTTTTGCTTTCAGCGTGTCATATTAAAAACGTAGATAAAAAATATGTGACTCTGGACTCCAAAAGTTGTATAACTTTTGAGCCGCGAACTGAAAATTCTTTTTTCAATTCGTTTTAAAATTGAAAAATAGTAATCACGTTACCAGATCATCAACTATCAAAAATCATAAAATCCCTACGGTAATATATTTTAGCGAAAAACTCCTGACGAATTTTTTCACCTACGTCCATGCCTAGAACACAGAGTAAATAAAATAGACCTTTATATAGAGTGAATTCGAATAAGATGAAATTAAATTCAGCAGCCTTTGTGATTATACATAAAAAAATCGGTTTGGGATATTGGTTTTTCCATAAAAGGTGTTAGTTTATTACTATTCCATGTGTAGGTTTTTTTATCAATCTGAAATATATCATACATCATTTTTACTTCAGTATATATGAAAAAATTTCGGAAGAAACAATATTGTTATTATTTTAGTTTTCAAAATATTCTTTTGGTTGAAGTGTCAATATTTGACAATCTAAATATACAAACATGAATTTGATTCTAATTTTCACATTATAATTGAAAAATTTCCGTTTTTGAAATGTATGAATAATAATCATACAGAATTAAAGATTTTATTCAGAATATTATATCTATTCGTCTCGTTTCTACAAATTTAATATTCAAGGAACATGAATATTCCCAATTTGAAAATTATCGAATTTTTACAATCTATACGTTCGATATTCGGAAAGAATTTCCACAACAATTATCATCTTGAAAATTTTTACTCATGAATGATTCCTCTTATCTGTACACTACTAAAATTCAAAATTTTAATTTGATACTGATTTTGTATTGATATCAATGTACTGAAATGTTTAATTTTTGGATGGAATTTAATAATTGAATTTCACTTCAATGAATTTTTATTGAAGTATTATAGGTTAATCCTCTTTTGTTTCGTCGGACAAAGGAAACAAATCCGTTACTGGGGGTACTGATGGAATTTTTTTATTTTAAGATTATCCTCATCAATTTTGGTTTTTGTTTTCAAAAATTATATCAGGAATCACGTACAATTTTTATGAGCTACTAATTGAAAATTTGAAGGTAAAAGTTCTTCATATTATTTTAAAACAGGAATATTTAAACTTTTTCACCCTTAGTTATCAAAGTTTTAAGATTAAACAATTTTTCACTCTGTAAATATTTTCAAGTCTCGAAACTATGAAAAACAAATTCATAAATACGATCATCTCACTTTTCTAAACATACAATTCTACTTAAAAATATATTATCATCTGAAACATTGAATAGTATTAAATGTAAAACACGTTTTACTTCAAAATTATTATTTTTTCAACTCATAAAACATTTGCATTTTTGAGTTTCATAAAGTGTCAAAAATATAACAAAATAAATTAGGAAATTACACAATGGTATAGTTTTTTTTTTCTTTTTTTTTTCAAAGACTTATAGCACTTGCTAATAATTTGAGGATTGCAAAATCTGATATTAGAAACCTATTCGAAATATTTCGATTTGTAATTTGATGCACTTTATACTCAAACTGAAAAAATCAAAAAAATGCACATGCATATAAAGTTTTTGTCCAACTTAGTTTTTCGAAATTTCAAGAATGGAATCCTAAGCATCTTGTTTTAGATAATTTTCAAATATATTATGTTACTATTTAACTACGTTTCGTAAAATATACAGATTTGTCTTTTTTTTTTTATTATTTCGTACAGTCACTATTTTGAATTTTACAAATTTGGCAACTAATTCGTTTTTACACTTTGCAATGAACTTAAGTTACTGAAATTTGCAAAAAAAATACTCCAATTCCAAGGCTGAAACGTTGAAATCCATTATCTTTACAAAATAGCATACTTTCAAAAAATCCACCATGAATTCGCAAAATTCATTTCGATGATATTTGTTAAAGGCATTTTCTGTGTATAAAGTTTTAAAATTTCGTAAAGAAACGTATTTATTTTTGAAAAGTCATACTCAATTTTAATACCAATCTTCATCTCCAACGAAAAATAAAAATGTCATAAAATTCAAATACAATCGTTTTTGAATTTTTAAATGCCAAAGTTTTTCTTGTATGCTCCAAATTTTCGGGTTTCGGAATTTATCAGTCAACAAAATTTTATGTAGTGTATCTCGATTTCTGATTGAATACACGGAATAAAATTTATGGGATCATGTGCTAGAAAGTGCCTCAAAAATTACGATTGTTTACTAGAATGGGTGGACAACGTCAATTGCTTGTGGGAATATTTAGCGTGTTTCTACAAACTGTTACCAAAGATTTGCTGTTTTACCTTCTCGATATCTTGAAAATTTCCAAACGAATGTAGGAAATTGGAAAAAAAAGGAAAAATATTAACCCCCCTCCTTTTCCCTCTCCTCCTCCCCCCGTCAGTTGTACCGTTCATTGGTGGCCTTAGGGTATTTTTGCTTAAATAGATCATATAATATATGGACTGCTACTAGGCAGAAATCTCCCGGCCTCACGGCTCACATAGACCGGTGAATGTGACGTCACGGACAACGAGTAAAGCCGAACGCGTTCGATCTTGCACGAATGCTTGTAAGTGAAAATAAATATAAGTTTTTGACAGTTGTAAGCAAGTGTGTTGCGAAGTATTACAATCGGCAAAATGAGTGCCAATTGTAATACTAAAAAGTTTTTGTTTTCTTTTTTCTATTATTTTTTTAAAAATAAGTTACTGATATTAACGTAAATGTTTATAAATAATGTGTCATATATTCACTTCTTTCAATTGCTACAAATAATTTTTTCTCCTATTATACCAGTCTCAATAACAAAGTTGAAGCAATTAATTCTATTTTTAAAATCATTTTGCAAGAAGATGTCAATAATTTTGAAGAATTATTATTACAATCTTTTGTTATTTTAGTTCATTTATATTGTAGATATAAGTTTTCGATATTTACACATCATTACACCAAATAAGAACAAAAATCTTATAATCATCCCTTTACATCACATGCCTGTAATTCGCAGGGCTTGTAGTATGTTCATACGGAACTGGTGAATTGGTTTTGCTGTGAAGTATAAGAGTAGCAGTCAATGTATTATATGGTCTAAGTATTTTTGTCAATCTTTGTCCTAAGAGTCATCCTAAGATGGAATTTTTTTCCGTTGAAATCTGAGTTAGCGTTACTCCTCATCCCCGTCGCGGCGTCAGTTACACTGGCGCTTGACTTTTGCGACTGATTGGCGATCGCGATGCAACAACTCCACGAGATCCTTTACAATACAAGAGAGTTATGATAGCACTTAAAACACCCATGTATCACGTGACTTTCGGCTCGTCAATTTTTACCAAACGTCTGGGAACACATCGTAGGTTTACAGTAAATAGTAGGCATTCAAGTATAAAATGATGCTAAATTACTTTTTTCCCATAAATATTGGACTTATAACATATCCTAATAGCACGAAGGAATAAAGTTTCGTATTACCTACAGTGAGCTAAGGACAAAAATAGAAATTCGACCCCCGTCCTGCCATTCCAGTTTTTAATGGGAATTATATTTTTTCCTTGTAAATAAAATGAAAAAGAAATCACATAATTATTTCAAAAATTCGTAAATAATGTTTGAAATGTCTGCATCATAATTTAAATAAGTTTCGAACCATTGAATATTTTGTTATAAACTAATTCCGGTAAAATTTTTACTAAAAAACGATGTCGAATTTCAAACATTACATTATTATAAAGACGTTCTATAAAGGCCGTAGTTTTAGTAATTGCGTTAAAATATTTCAATCTATTAGATTAAATTTCCAAATTTGTTAAGTGTACTACACTATGGCATAAACATCTTACAACGGCCTATAAAATTAAAGATTAGAATCAAATTCAACGTATTCTATTTATAATGATGAATTGGTTGGAAAAATAAAAGTTTAATACAAGGACTTTCGAATTCTAGAGTGTTGGGAGGTGGCATCCGCAATGGACACCAGTGATTTGAAAATATCTACCAACTTCGAAGAGATCTATTTCAAGAAGCCTGTCCCACATGACGATTTTCACGGACCTGCGCCAAATATGGCCAACTTTGGTGAGTCCAGCATATTACCAACAGAAAGCGCAGCAAACACATCCAAACATTTCCACCCAACGCAATCCTCAAATAACGACTTAAATCGTAACGAGCAGTTCACTCATTTTCTTTTGAGTGATAACGATCATCGAAACTCATTTCCAACAAAACCAGACAAGCCTGTGTCAGTAGCCCCAATGGAGACCGACGCCCCAAACGAAACATCCGAAAACACAGGAAAAAACGAAGTCGAGCTAGCCAAAATTGAAAAGAACATGAAAAAATACCCTCTTCGCCCTCCATGCACCGACTCCTGCCGCTTTAAATGTTCGCAAAAGATATCCGAAAAAACCAGGACCCAAATAAACTCGACGATAGTCAAAATGTCGTGGTGGGATAAACGAGTCTGGATCACGAATCACGTACGCGACGAAAAAATCAAACGACGAACGACGAATAGTATAAACTCACGGGAACACAGTTATAAATATTACATGTTGAACGACGAGGGTGGGGAAATCAAAGTTTGCAAGACGTTCTTCCTTGCGACGCTTGGCTACAAAAATGGCAACGACTCGGCGATAAAGAATGCTCTGAAAAGTGTGGATAATGTGACCCAGCTTCCTCAACCTGACAAAAGGGGGAAAATGAGGAACACCAATTCCGATGCTTTGTGCGCGCTGATCGAAAATCACATTGAGAGTTACCACCCTTGCGTGTCACATCATCGCCGAATCAACTCTCTCGAAAAACGCTACCTTCCAAGTGACTTGACCATCACGGACATGCACAAAGACTACAACGACAAGTTTCCCTTGAATCGGATTTCTTACGAGCGATATCGATTGTCCATTTCAAGAATGAACATTTCTTTCACCAAATCAGATAGCGAAGAGTGCGATGCGTGTGAGAAATTTTCCTATCACGAGCATGGCCGGGAAAATTTACGTAATGACTGCAAGGAATGTCAAGAATGGTCTGCTCATAATGTGAAAGTTAACAGGGCTTTGCAATTATTCACGGGGCACGTGAATGAAATTTGTTCGTCAGCTTCTGTGGACACGGAATACTTTATGGCAGATTTTCAAAAAGTCGTTTTGTTGCCCAGGATGCAGAATTTCAGTGCCCTGAAGTACGCCGCGCGAATGGTTGTTTTCAATATGGGTTTTACCCCTTTGAGTAACTTGCATAATACCAAAAGACCGGTGGCTGTTATTTGGCACGAGGGCATTGCTGGGAGGAAAAAAGAACAGATCGCGAGCGCTTTTCATAGTTTTTTTCTTGTAAATAGGGACAAGAAGAAGATAGTGCTTTGGCTGGACGATTGCATCAGCCAGAACAAAAATTGGTGCCTTTTCTCATTTTTCGTGTACTTGGTGAATTCTGATGAGGTAGAAACGGATTTTATAGAACTTAATTATCTTGAAAATGGGCATATGTTTATGCCAACCGAGTCTTTTCTGTCACAAGTCGAGTCTTCTATGAACAAAATGGGCCAACTTTTCGATTTCCGAGATTTTGAGACTTGCGTTCGACGTGCGAATTCGGGAAAAAATGCTGTGGAGTCGTTGACGCCTTTTGATTTCCGCCTATGGACTGATCATTCTTCTGTTGAAAAGGTAGAACAATTTTCGAATTGCTATTCCATGTATGATATGAAAAAAGTTCAGTTCAGACGAGGTAGCTATAATATGGTTTATAGTTTTGTGTACGATACGGGTGCTTTATCCGAATTAGATTTTTTAGATTCTGAAATACTTGAAAATGGGTTTCCACCGGTTGAGAATGAAAAACATTATCGCGGAATTCCTCACGTGAAAAAAGAAGCAATTTTAGACAGTCTCGTGCCATTGATGCCACGTAGTAGAAGACAATTTTGGCAGAATTTGGTAACCTCAGATGTCATCGATTTGGTTTCTCATTACGAAGACGAATAGACTGATACGGAATGAGTGTATATTTTGTCTTCCGAACCGTGATCAGAGACTGGTGAAATGAGTTATCCTTGATTTCTTGAATACAAATATAAACAGGGGCGGCAAAACGTGATTTTTTTGGGTGGGTAGTAATTAGGACTCAAGCAAGAAGGGGAGGAGGTTCCATAAAAATTATTTTTTTTTTTTTTTTTTTTTCAAAATATTAATCCAAAAATTTTTTTCCTGTTCAAAATGAATTGAAAAAATGTGAGCTGTAATAGTCGAACAAAAACTCCATCAGTTTAATGAATTTTTGTAAAATGCTTTGGATAGTTTGCTATTTTCAAAATTTTCATGTTACAAAGAACTGAAAAACATAAGATTACACGCATTGTCAATAATTATAATTTTTTCAAGATATTTCTCGAATTTCAAAAAATGTTTATAAACATTGCAAACTGTTTTTTAACACAATTCTCCCAAATATCATGAAAATGTTTTATTTTTTTGTATGAATACAAAAAACTTCAAAGGCATTTGAATTATTAATTTCTGAAACTTTGGAAAAATAATAATCGTGTTAATAACACATAAAATTTCTGATAAATAAAAAGACTCGAAAATACAAAGAATGGACAATAAATCTATAGAATTCGAGAAATTTCAGAAAATGTGCATGAATTTTGTAGTTTGTTCCCAATGTATATACGTATTCAAAACATGAATGACAATTTTTTTTCGTCTTTTGATTAAAAAACTGAAAAATTTGGAAAGTTCATATTTAGAAATAAGGAAAATTGTAATGATTTGGCAAATTTGAATTATTTATTGAGAGTCTTCAATATAATGTTTGGATGAAGAAAGTTTTAGAAAATTGAAAAAACTTTAGAAATTTTGTAGTTTGTGTTAATTATCATAACTCTGGAAGTCCGGATAGTGTTTTTTTTTGTTTTTCCATTTTTTGAATCTGTTTAATGTTTTCATGTATTAAATCTGAAAAACTTCAAAAAAGTTAAAGAATTACGAAAAATCGCATGCGTGTGACGAACAATAAAAAAATTGGAAAGCTTTGAAAATTTTTTTTTTTTTTTTGGCCTTTCGGTAAACTTTAACGTTGGATATTTTGAAAACTCATAAAATTAAAATAAAATAAAGAATTTTGATGATTAAATTGATATTGTAAAATGCCAAAAATTAAAAAAAAAATGTGAATAAATTTTGTGGATCGTATTGATGAGCATATTTCTCTGAAATATAAGAGATAATATTTTTTCGTATTCTTATAGGTATAAATATAGAAAACTTGAAAAGAGTTGAAAACTTACGAAAGATCGATGAGTCAGACGAACTCTCATACAATTTGGAAAGTTTTGAATAGTTTATATTATGTTCGTTTTATGTTTGGCATTTTGAAAATCATGAAAAATTCTCAAACATTGATATTAAGTAAATGCCTCATTAGTACCATGCGCATATTAGTGCCCTTTAATGAGCATTTGATCAATTTTAATCCAATTATATTAAAATTGAAGAAATGCTAATAAAAAGGCACTAATGGAGAGGCGTTTGTCTTTATGCGACAATCTTCGATAATTTTATGAAATTTCAAAAAACTATCGTCTTCGCAGAAAATATTAGGAAATATTGTAGATTAAGTTCATTACCATACTATTTCGAAGTATGCAATAATAAGTTCTATGTTTTTTTGTTAATAATCTTGAAAATTTGGCATGAGTTAAAAAATACGAAAAAAATTAGTTGGACAAACATTTTTACAATTTGGAAAGTTTTTCATAAGTTCAGTAATTTTTAAAATTTTCAGAATTTTAAAAAATTGAAAAACATCGAAAATTATATACATTGTAAACAATTTTTTACCATTCGCCAAATATGTCAAATTTCAGAGAGAGTTCATAAATTTAGTAGGCTGTGTTTGGTATCATATTTTTTTTCAATATGTATGTATGATAATGTTTTTTCGTTTCTCGATAAAAATCTGAAAAACTTGAAAAGTGATACAAAATCAGAAAAAATCCAAATCTGTTAAGCAAAATGTTACGAAATTCGGAAAATTCATAATTAATTTCCCGATTGACGTTCAAAATTTCAAAGATTGTCAATAGATCTAGAGACTATTTAGAATTTCATATATCATGCATTTATTGTCCAGATTGTGAATAATGTTGAAAATCTCGTGAAACTAAAGGGTGCTTCAAATTTTTTGGAATGAAAAAAAATTCGCCGTTCATAAATCATATATAATTTTCAAAATTTCATAAAAAATCAGAATTTCAATAAATGTTCATGATTTATGTATATTTTGAATGTTTCGACGATGAATTAGGACTCTAATTAGTAAATTTATGTATTTTCGCGTGGGTGTTTTGCCTTCCCATAATTTTCCAGATGAGTAATGCTTTTCACCATAACATCTTCTGCCGCCCCTAAGTACGATTAATGAGATTCTTTCATGATTAGAAGATGATACAATATATTTTTCAATACAAAGATACTCACAATCAGTTACATGTAACACAAACGGTCAAAACACTTTAAATAAGGCCAAAAACTGTTTATGACCTTTGGAATTGTCACCAAATCACAACAATAAATGATTAGAAGGTTTTCTTAAATTTTTTTTTTCTAGCCTTCGACCATATCTTTTGATCTTCTTTAGGATTCTAATTCTGTCTGTAAGTATGTTGGTGATCCAATACATTTGTTTATTAATATTTATATGCTACTTCTAACTCAAACATGTACCTCTTAAGTCATGAGATTATTTCGGAATATCCAACTTCAAAATTTCATGCAAAATTTTTGCTTGACGTGTTTTTACCCAAAGTATCTTTTTACTTGAATGTATTTGTATGTTCGAGGTTGAAAATCACAAATTTATTGTCGATTGAATACAAATAATCAAATACTTTCTCGGTTAAATAAATACAGGTATGTTTGTATTTTCCATCATTAAAAGACAAAATTACATGCAATTGAGTGTTTAGATAATAGAAAGTAATTGGGTTATGTGTATTCATGGATTTATGTACACTTTCGATTTTGAAAAATATTCGATTTTATAAATAATGGATCAGGTTCCTGTAAAAACAGATAAAATTTTTGGTAAATTTTTAATCTCAAAACTTATTTTGGTGGGAAAAAAACGAAAATAGTTTTCTACATTTGTGATTAAAAATCGAATATTTTTCGAACTCAAAGAGTGGGAGGTTGACTTATTAATTAAGATCGTGATAATAATGAAGTTAAGCACATTATACTAGTGATAGAGCAGTAGCCATTTCTTACTGTCTACGTCTCAAAATTATTATTATATTTATTTTGTACAATGAATTATGTAGAAATCAAAACTTTTTTACCTACATCTCATGTAAAGATTTTTTTATACTATAAACTATGTAGATATTTGTTGATATTATATACAAATAAAAAGAATAATACGAAAACCTGGTACGTAATTTTATTTTCAATTCCAAATATTCTGGAATTTAGTTGTAATTTTAAATTTTCGGATTGAACATTTTTCTTCTTTAAGTATTTGAATTTTTTTCTTGAATTTCCAATTAATGTTATCTATTTTCAAACATTTCGTATGTGCACGAAAAAAAATGGGTTTTCCACCTGTGTTTAAAATTTATATTCTGAAAACAACTTGAATTATAATTATTTAACAATATTTCATTCATAATTAAGAATGGAATACCATTTCATTAAAATTTCATCGATTTCTATAACCTTTGCTGTAAGTTTTTTTTTTTTTTTTTTTTTGAAAAGTAAAAAAATAAATATTCACTTTCGAACATTATTTATTTATTTATAAACTTCAAATTTGCTGAATTCATGTTTTTCTCATTTTTAAATGTTAGGATTACAAGTTTTTTCTAACCTTTAGAACCTAACGTTTTAGAACAACATAGATAATCAGAATTTAACAAAAAAATTATAAAGTTTTTTTTTATACATGAAACAAATTAACTGATATACGTAACAAAAACTCGGGGAACGTAGAAATAATTAGAGTTTTCTTAAAAGTAATTTTTTGTTCGTCTCCTTCGTAGAACTGGCGGACTGACGTTTGAAAAACTTTTTAGATTCATCGATAATATAATCTTCTACGATCTTTGGCTTCTTTTTCCTGAAAAAAAAATGTTAACATTATAGTCACTGAATTTCGGAAAACGTTTTTATAACATCATGTGAAAATTATCTATACCAAGTGAATCAGCCTAAAAAAGCCTTTTTTAATTTTTAAATTTTTAAATTGTTTTCAAATTTCAACATCCACAAAATTCTTGAATTCAAAAGAATCCATAATTTTAGACAGGATTATATCCAAAAATTTAAAAAGTTGATATGATCAGAAAATAAGTGAAAATTTACGACTTCCAAGATTCAGAAATCTTCAAGGTTCGGAAATTTCGTAAACTCTAAAAGCTTTGAATGGTTTAAATATATATGGTACTTGAAAACTTCAATGGAATTTTAAATGTCTGTAATTTGATGAGAATCGAAAATTCTTCTTAATTAACTAAGTTTTAAATTTTATTGATTTTCAAAAATATACATAGTCTTGAATTTTTAGTTTCGATAATGGAAAATTCCAGAACTGCAAAAATTTGTCTTATATACAATTTTTTAATAGTGCAAGAGTTGAAATTTGATAATATGAAGATTTTTTGAAATTTCATAACATTCAGTCACTGAATTGTCAAAACATAAAAAACTTTCATTCTTAGAAAACTTTAAAACCCAAATATTTTTTTATATTACAAAAGTTTTAAATATAATTCAAACTATCAAAACCTGCATTATCTCGAAACATGTTTAAATTTCTTCATTCTAATGATCTTAAAATATTTTATCGTAGTGTTCATAAAAACTTGCTTTGATTTGGGAAAACAAGTTCTTTTATTTTAAAGAGCTATTTATTCTACAAAATTTCGCGTAGTCTCTGAAATTTCGATATTCTGTGGTTTTTAAGACAATAATTTTTGAATGTTTTAATGATTACGTACGATTGGAGAATGAAGAAAAACTAATTTTGACCAGTAAAATTACCGAAAGTTTAAAATTTTTGAAGTAATTTTAAATAATATGTTTGATTCTTTTCCAAATTTACAAAATAACTGAGTTTAATTAATTAGGTTATTAAAGTATATTATAGTTAAAATATTAATAGTTTAGTTGTTATTCAATAATATAGTTATTTCACTTAATTTCATATAATATTTCATTATAAAACTAATTTTTTATTACTTTTCCAATGTTATCATTTAAAAGTTACACTTTGAATGTAAATTTATGCTCACTTGGAAATTATAAAATTCTTGGAAACTTTTTCTCTACAGCAAAAATTTGTTGTATGACTTTTTAATAAAAAACCCTTTAATTTTCGACAAATTTGGCTTGCGTGAAAAAAAAATTCCAACACATAAAAATCACAGGAGTTGTCCATAATTTTCATTCCAAAAATATTGTTTTCTTCAAGTTTCAACAATTAAGAATATAAATATCATTAGCATCTCTTGCAATCAGTTTTTAAAAAAAGGAATATTATTATTCAAAAACCAAAGTCATCACTCACTCCGGTTCTCCAGGTAAGTCCATAAAGAGCATATTTTTTTCCAACGAAAACTTTTTAGAATTTTTTCGTTCTTCACGATCTTCGGGATTTTCTCGCTTCTTTCCCTGGCACTCTTTTTTAAATTCCATCCATTTTTTTGTCGCTTCTTCCTCATATTTGTACATGTAATGATACATTGCCAACCTGCCACAATTCAAAGGACTTGCTTTTGAATAAGTTCGCGTCCCAAGAACTCTCTCTGCAAAAATAGTAGATTATGTGACTCGTGAAAGGAGGGAAAAATTCATCTTCACGTAAAATTAATTTTTTTTTTCACAGTTGCATGATTATTTATAGAAAATGTTATTCTTTACTGTAATGAAAATTTTTTTACCGAATTTCACTGGTGAAGAAAAGGGTGTGTGAAAAGATATCTCAACGTCATCTTCTGTGGGAAAATCGACTAACGGTGGCAAATTTTCTTCGTCGATACTTCTGTCTAACTCGCTAGACAATTTTGCATCTCTACGTTTTTCAAAGTAATCATTAAGGGTTTGATTTTTAGAAATGTTGCAAATATCGAACGATGGCATTGATTCTCTGCGTTCATTTTCAGGGACTGCAAAACTAGTTTCTGTAACAACAATAAAAGTTAATTTGTGTGGAAAATATTGAGGTGGTGCCTGGAAAACTTTATTTTTAAAGGAGATATACAAGGTGATTGTACATGACCTGAGAACCTGAAAAATTGAGATTACTTACGAAATTTTCTGTCAATGTAGAGATTTTATAATGATAGCGAAGAAATTTTTCCGAGGAATCTCAATTTCTCGAATGCTCGGGTTTTCTAATTGCCCTGTATAATTAAAAAAACTGTAATTCAATCAATATTTAAGTAGATACTGAAATAAAAATAACGGAATTCTCTGTTTACTTGTTCAAAGTCAGATGATCATGCTTTTTATGATCGAATTTGTTAGATTTTACTGATTCAACTTCAAAAATGTTATCTTCATTTTTAGATAGATAAACTAAGAATCTTTAGAAATCGAAAAAAATGTGAAATTCACTAGATTTCTTTGAGTTCAATAAATTTATTTTGACTCAGAAACTCTGTTCTTTTTTCAACTTTTTCAGTATCCAAAATTTGTGATATGAAGAAAATTTTCAGTTGATGCCCACCTAGTATTGCCTGTAATTCAGACGATTGAATACTTGAAATTGTTACATTCGTATTTGCACTTGGTGAACTCTGAGGGTTGCTTGTTGATTCCGATGGAGTTAGGGATTCCGGTGAATCTAATACACCAGGAACGCGTTTTTTTACTACATCATGAGTTTCGAGATCCTCATTGCTCGGTATCTGCTGCGGATCATTGCTTTTTGCTTTCTTCGGTAAAACTGATGATTTTTTAGGTACTCTTTCTGGTAAGGAAATACAAATTACCTGATATATTTTTTGACAAAAAAGGAAGAAGCTTTTTGAAGAATTTTAAGTTAACAAGACGAGTCAAAGACGGGCTTTGCAATCTGAAAAATTGTGGCACAACAAGGTTTTATTTTTCTTAAGAATATGGATAGGGTTTTTTTATAAAAATCACGTTTGCAAGAAAATTGTTATATGTTAGGATGAAACATTACCTGCGAAACGAAAAAAAAAATTATAACAGTTGCATAATTTTTAGCCTAGTTTTGAGATTATAAATTAAGTGAAAATGAAGCAGTTATAGAAAAGCAACTTTATGGCCGACATTTAAAAAATTCCCTCCGACCTAATAACTAAATTTAGAGTGAAAAGAAAAAATTCGTGTCTCATCTATTTCGATAAAGATACTATAGTTAATATTTTTCACTAAAAAAAAAACCATACCCAAATTTTACCCATTAATTTTTGGTTAAAGCAATATCCTGGATAGAAGAAATGAAAACAGAACGAGATGAAAGAACATCAGTAAAAATCTGAATTTTCTATTCATTTATTTAACGTGACCATTTCCTTAAAGAATGCAACTTCAGCAAATAACTTACTCTGAACACCAGCTCCAGCAGGTCTCTTTTTTGGTTTGAGAAGACTGAATGGACGGTTACAAACTGAAATCCGAGATGAGTATGATTTTGTTCCTGAGGAATCTAACGACAAATTTTTTAATTCTCCATCTTTTTTTTGAATCAAAGATTCTCCGGATGAAGAACTTAAAACGATTCCTTGTCTTTGGACTGTATGAACAAAAACAAAATAATTAAGCTTATGTTACAAACTTAAATGGATTTTTCCAATATTACATTGTTATACGACCCGGGATAAAAAATCAGAGTATCCTTTAGTCTCAAGAGTATTTTGAGTCTCCAAATTGATCATTAAGAGTATTTCGTTTGGCAAAATGGAATACTCAAGATACTCTTGAGACTCAAACGATACTCTTGTTGTTGCTTTCAAAAAATAGAGTATTCAAATCGGAGATCAAAGGTGACTGTAGGAGACTTTTGGAGATTCGTGAAAAAAATTAGTTTACTCTTGGAGACTCACAGTCACCTTTTTTTAAAATTTTGTATACTCTCGGAGACTCCTTCGATACTCTTGGATACTCTTGAAGACTCGATGATACTGATTCCGAGACTCAAGATATTCTTGGTGACTGAAACGATACTCTGATTTTTTATCCCGGGGATAAACGAAAACAATATTTCAATCATTAACTATAAATTATTATTGGCCCTTTCAAACTTTCGTCATTTATTATCAGACCCCCACACTATTAATATTAAATTATAATTTTCAGAGAACATTCCCCTGTTTGAGAACGAAAATTGCGAAAAAATTTTTGAATTCATTAATAAATATTACGCTATTCTCTTACTTTAAAATAAAATTGAAATTTTCAAACAAGGCTTAGTTTCATCGAGAATATAAATATTTTATACCGTATTCCACTTTTATAGATGATGATATTGAAGATTCAACAAATTCATCGTCTGTGGGATTTATTACTGGCGGGGGCAACATTTCTTCAACTTGAGTCATGTTCAACTTTGTGAGCGATTTTTGGATCGCACGTTTTTCAAGAAGCTCATTAAAAATGTTGAAGTTAGAAAGATCGCGAACATGACCTGCAATCTGCAGTGCATGTCTTCGTAAAACTTCAGGGGTTTCGTCCTGATTTTCTGTAAAATTAGAATAACAATCTTAGATCTCGACCTTTGTAATATTGCGGGGGGGGGGGGGTAAATGTACCAACTACTTTCAGTGAAAATACAAACGAAAATTTTTCTACGCTTTGAATAAAGACAGAAACATTTTATTCAGACTTTAGAATTTTTTGAAACCGAAATTTTTAAAATGAGTGCATTTTTTATGACTAGAATTTTCTTAATTTCGAAATTTCGTTGAGTTTACATGTGGAATGAAAAAAAATGTCTACTCAAATTCAAAAGGTTTTCGTGGAGGATTTTTTTATTTTGAAATTCTTGTGATTTTTTTGAAGTTAACGTATTCAATGTAAACATTTGGGTCAAAACTTATTGTTAGATATGTACTGAAGATTTTTTATTTTAATCAGTGTATGAAAGATTCTGTACATTTCAGTAAATTGTTAATTGATTGGAAGAAAATCAGTGATTTCGAGGTATTTCGAGATTTTAAAACGAACCTCTGAAATTCTCAATGTCCTGAGTGCCTTAAGTTTTCTAATATAAAAAGGATGCACTCGGGAAATTTCTGAGTTTTTGAACGAGTTTTTGCGATATTTCAAAGAACTACATGAATGGTTAAGAATTTTCTTTAATACATTTCGCTGGTTTTCCTTCTATATAAGTACATTTTTTAAGTCTTCAAATTTTTTCATTATTTGTTTTTTTTTTTTTACTTTGAAATTTCTTTGAGATTTTGCACTCAAGAAATTTGACTCATATCAAATTTTATGAACTTTCTATAATTTTTTAATTTTTTGTCTCCTATGCAATTTTTTAAATACGAAAAGTGATTCTTTTTTTGAAACAAAAAACAATGTTCTACGCTCAAATTTATCAATACTGAAGTGAATAATAATAAACTCAGCAAATATTGTGCTCGAAACAGCATTTATTTAAATTTAAAAATGTTGACAAATCAAAATATAAAAAATGAACGTGGAAAAATCGTTTCGGTTTTTATTTAATATCTAATATTTATAATATAATACCTATCACTCAAATAAAACACACTGTAAAAAATATCTTTATTACAACTAAATATTGTACTATGGAATCAGTCTGGATTTCGTACTTTTTGCTAGTTATTTATTTTATTTTTTATAACATTATATTGTTGAATTTTCTAATTATATTTAGTAGTAGTTATTTGTTTTTTTTTTAACTCTAAATTGAATTGCATTTTTTAACATACTTTTTCCTACTTTTTGCAATATCATATCATAATTCCTATAATACCAATGCACATTTCAAAAAAAGCCACAGTTTTCGCAGAATTGAAATTTATATATTCATGTTTTTGCTGTATTCTGTCTAGTTTTTGGTCTATTATATTGTAACTGTGGAATTGAATTGTAGATTTTACAAAATTGTATGAATTTTCTTTCTCTGAGTATATGAAAAATTGTATTGTACGAACCGAAAACAAATAATAAATGGTAAAATAATTGGATTACTATATCACTATATACACCAACATACAATTTCCTGTAGGAGTACAGTAGAATATACGATTTAAAGAGTACAATTTGAATTCTGAACTTTTCTTCTACAAACTGGCATACATATAATTATTAATGTAATATAAGAATTTGTACTATAAAATATTGTAATTCTGTGGCTTCCAGCCATAATCCAGAAAGTCACTTGTACCATAAGGCTCAGTTTACATGATATTCTGATAAAATTTTGAACATTATGGCATGTGTGACTTTCTCGGTTATGGCTGGAAGCCACAGAATTAAGTTAAATAATAATGACCTAATTTGCTACAGTACATAATATAAACCTGCAATGATATTTTAAAATTTGCCATATTCTAATACTTTTTACTAGAAATATGTCGAAAAGTACAATATTTTTCTCCCAGTGTACAAGAAAATTTGTGGGTACAAGTTTTTACCTGAATTTTCCTGGTTTTCGTTTGATGGATCGCTTTCGTTTTCATTTTTACTCAACGAACTCGCAGAGCTAGTGTTTGTTGTATCCGACAATGTTTCAGGCGAATCGTGCTGGCCGGAATCAAACTTTTTCGCTCTGTCACGAGATTCACAATGCCCATCGTACAAGCTCTCCTTTGGAAATTTGTAAAGTTTTTTTTTCGACAGAACCGGTGGTTTTTTAAATGTAACATCTATGAAGAAAATTCAAAATAAGTGAAAGGTCTTCTAAATTATTTGAATTTTTCATGAATATCGTTAGTATAAAAAAGCAACAACTAAAAAAATGTTTTTTCAAAGTTACAAAATTATAACATAAAACGAAAAATCAAATTTGAAATAAATCTATGATTGAGAAATTATATATGATCTTTTGAATGAAGAAAAAATTTTTCTGTTAAAAATCTGTAGAACAAAAAAGTGATGCGTTGTTTTTGAAGTCTAATTCAAAATAAAAGTTTCTTTTTCAAACGATATTCCAACACGAGCGTGTTGTCAACAACACACTTTAACGAGTAACTCACTGTGAACACTTTTCCGAGCAGAAATATTTTTTTTCTTAAAAATTACACTTGGACTTTGGATATCTGAAGTCCCAGATGACAATGGCGATGGAGTTGCTGATTTAGGAGAGTCTGTAGAATCTCTTGATATTCCTCGCCATTTTTTGAAAGACTCCGTCGAAGTCGAGGAAGAGCTTGGCTCCATTTCGCGTTGCAAGCTGGAAAAACCAACTTACGATTGTGATTGTTTTGTCTATCGAATTGACGAAGCTAATACCAAATTAGGCGATTTCTTTCCTAAAATCGAGTTTACACGAAAATATAATCTTACGATAGTTAGTTCAATTATAACATGATTTTCATGAAAATTGTTTCCTGACAAATCGAGATAAAGATACCGAATAGTTTTAACAGTTTTCAATATTTCTGACAGTTTTGACAACTTGAAAGTTTATAACAAAGTTTCTAAAATAGCATCAATTTTTATAGTTCTTGGAAGTTTGCAATCTTGGGAGTTAAACATTTTTGACATCTTCGAAGAATTTTTACAAGTTGTGCTGTTGAATTAGACGATTTAGATATTTTTCAAAGTTTTTTGATAGTTTCAACTTTTGAACAGTGATTACAAAATAATATTTACCAACTGCGATACTTTATATACTTATATAATTAAGAATCAAAACTATCAGAACGTGAAAAATATTGCATACACAAAATTTTATTATACCTGCAACGCGCGTAACACGAATATCGTCGAGACACTCAGAGCTGCTGATAAATCTATTACTTTTGCGAGGAAATTTCGGTGTGATAAAAGATAAAATGCTTTGTTGATGTCCAGAAGTGTAATCAAATAGAATCAAATATTGAATAGGAAAATAAGTCTGTTCGATGTTCCTGCAGACAATCGATGAGAAAAACCAAACAAACTTCTTTTCCAACCCAAAATACTAGCTTCGAATTTTGTACCTCAATTTTGATTCAACGATTCCACAGACTTCTACATCATCAAGTTTCTACGTACTCATTTTTCTCATTTTTAAAACATGAAATGGAAAATTTTTTATTTTACACTCAAACCTTTTTTCTATTCATGCCGCAAAAAGAAAGTTTACGAATTATTTGCTGTTTTTTTCAAACGTGATGAAAATTATTATTATTTTTGTTTTTCATTTCTGAAAAATATTTTAAATAGCAGCCTTGTCAACAATAAATAAAAATTTTGCTATCCAATCGTAAATAACAAATTTTATACAACCTAAAATCATGCCAATTTTATTAGAATTATTCATCCAGATGAAAATTATGTCGCAGATTTTTAATCTTGATGAAACAGTTTATTGCACTACACCGTCATGCTTGTTTCTTCAGATGTTTCCTTATCTGAAAATTTATTACGTTCAAAGAAGCTGATAAGTGCATAGCTTGAGAAAATCAATTTCATCCTAGTTTTTTAGTAGTTGTTGCTGTCTGTGATAAGTAGATCCGAAGTCCCTCTAAAATAATTGTTTAACTGAACCGTAATTTAATTATATCCTTTTGTGAAATTGTGCTAGAATCTAGAAATCATATTCTTCAGTTTCCTCTCATTAAATCGCATGTAACGTACGATGCAGTAAATTACAGCTTAAAAAATGTCTTCTGAAAACTCACCAACTAACACGCAAAAAACAAGCTATTCTCTGGTAATTATTTCAATTTTCTATATTTCTGAGGATATATTTTTTATTTTTTGTCAAAATTTAGGTTCCTGAAACATGCCCGGAGCAACATGCGTCTTTCTTGTCGAAGATAACGTTTTCATGGTTCGATACGCAAATAAATTATCGTTCAAGTTATATAATATTAACTTTATCCGAAGTTTTTATCATTTTTTTTTTTAGGTTTAGTCCTTTAGTATGGCGAGGGTACAAAATACCCTTAGAAGAATCAGATTTTTGGTCCATAAATGCGGAAGATTCGTCGGAAGATATTGTACCTAAGTTTGAAAAATACTACATACAAAAAAGGAATTCCCGTCAAAAAATAAAGTGATCCATTCATTTTTAATAACTCATAATGATAATGAAACGTCATGGAATTTGTGAATAACTTTGATCAAAAAATTTTAATAATTAATATAAATGAGAACGAGAATAGCTTCCTAATATTCTTACGTATATTTTTATCATTGATCAATAATGACATTATTTATGCAAAATGTACACTTTTTAAAAAAATTTCAAAAAAATTGAAAAAAAAAAACAAGTTTTTAATATTTACGGAACTTATTTAGCTTTTGTTAAGTATTCACGAATCATTTTCTGACGTCAAATTTTCTTAAATGGATGTTGATCATCGAACAATAAAAAATTTTTCAATAATTTTACTTTATCTAGTGAAGAACTTTTCGAAAATGAAAACACAACAAAAAAAAATTCGTCAGTTTTGTGGCCCTTATGCAGAGCTTTCGGGTGCTCTTTTGTATTTGCTGAGATACTTCAACTTGTTGCAGATATTTTAAACTTTGCCAATCCGAAAATCCTAAAGTAAGTATAATACTTTTCAGAGTGTTTGATAATTTAATTTTTCCCAAGATTTTCTAGGATTCGAAAAAATTCACTATTTATTTTGGTAATAAAAATGTTCCAAGTCCATCAACATCGAGAAACTTGAGGGGATAAATAAAAACATGTAGCAATATTATTAGAACAAATTACATCATCGATTTTTATTTAAAAAACATGAATACATTCAACCATTCGAAATTTATATAAAAATTAGAAAGTTATGATAATTTGAAATAATCACAGCCATTTTCTAAGTTTTCAAAAATTCTCAATAATTCTTGCCATTTTTCTATAATTTAAGAAAAAATTGAGTTACAAAGAATAATTTCTAGCCATTTTTCGATTTTCCAAAAGTTTCGTCAATTTTCGGAACGAATTGCTCATATTGTAGAAAAAATCATATGATAGCATGTGTAAACTTTTCTACACTTTGAGCAATTTATAATTTGAATCTAGTGATTTGGTGGATTTTTATGCATTTAGGAAAATCAAGATTGGAGAAAACTTAAGGAGAAAAATCTCTATTCATATACCTTTATTTGCACTGAGAACAATTTGTAGTAGTTATTGCAATGAAATATCGTACTGTGGAATTTGCAGATTCAAATATTATATCTTTCGCTAGGTATTTCTTGAATTTTCACTGTAATTTTGTGTACTTCCTAATATATTATATTATAATTCTAAATTATTGACATTATAAAAATATATCGTTGATTTTATAATATTATTTGAATTTTTACTATACATGCGTAAACTGATAAGTATAGTTTTTTTTCTTATTATATGAAAAAACATATTAAGCAAACTGGGAAAATAAACAGTAAAAAGTGAAATAATTCTTTCGATATTTCATTATACAGAGATAATAGTAGGTATAATATTTGATTTATGTAGTATGAACTGCATTCTGGACAACTGGCATACATATATTAATTAGAACGATTTGACAATTTTTATTGCAAAATATTGTAATAATTAAGGTATTGATGATAAAATCTGCAATAATACTGGGAAAGTTACAATATTTTAATACTTTTTACCATTAATACATATGTAGAAAAGATTAGATTTTTTTTTAGATGTATTACGTGATGAGAACATAATACGTTTATTGTAACAAAGAAGCACAATAAGAGAATGTCTTCCGAATCGTCTTAACTGAAATTTTTCCACTGTAAAACTATTTGGAATCTCCAAGAAATTCACCAAAACTTTTCGATCTTTGATCGACCTAGTCAAAAATCATTATTTTTCATTTTTATACAGATTACTTATAAATTTCACATCAAGCAACGAGCCAATGTCAAGAGGCTACCTTTACGCCATCTTATTACTAATAGTCTCCATATCACAAACTTTGCTAATTACTCAACACGATCATCGAGTCGCTCTCGTGGGATTACGATTTCAAACAGCCTTAAACGCCGAAATTTACAAAAAATCCTTGAAACTATCCCAAACAGCCAAAAAAGAGTTCACAATCGGTGAAATCGTGACCTTAATAACAATGGACGGCCAAAGATTCGCCGACAATTTATGTATCAGCATTATTTGGTCAGGCCCAATTCGCATTGCTTTATCTTTGTACTTCCTGTGGGATCTTTTGGGGCCCTCGGTCGTCACTGGGATGATCGCCATGATAATAATGCTACTCACAAATAGTTGGCTAGTAAATAAAAGCAGGGAATTGAACATGAAACAAATCAAACGCACCGACAAAAGAATGAAACTAATTGATGAAGTTGTAAGTGGAATGAAGATAATAAAATTAAATGCATGGGAGTCTCCGTTCGAGGATCAAATTTTGAAGATAAGGAATCAAGAAATCAAAGCTTTGGGAACTTCAGCTTATATTCAATCAGGAATAACGTTTATATCATTTTGCACTCCATTTTTTGTAAGTATACCATGACCAAACTAGGATTTTTACTTACATATCCTTAATTTGAACAGAAAATTTAGCTGATTTTGACTATCGCTTGATTTATTAATTTCAAAAAACTTTTATCTTTCTCTTGAGGTTTCTTTGGCATCCTTCGCAGCTTTTATCTTGAGTGATGAGAATCATGTTCTCGACAGTACTACAGCATTTGTTTCTTTAAGTTATTTCAACATTATGAGAGGTCCATTTTTTGGCTTACCACAAGCAGTACTTCAATTGATCGAGGTAACAATGAAAAACATGTAATGTAATTTAAGAAATTGCAAACGTTACGAGGTGGTTACATAAATATATGTCCATTTTACTCTCAATAGAATTTCATTGTGTTAATGGTTGTCCATCAGATGCAAAAATAAGGATAAAATGGAAACTTATTATCTTTTGAAAATTGTTGTTGAACCTACATATCGACCCATAAAAATATTAGAAATCTGTTATATACGAGAAAATACTATGAAGAATTCAAATCTAAAATACTGAATTTCTATGTGGAATTAATTTCTCAGAAATTAATGAAAATACTATAAATCTAACAAACTTTATCCTTCAGCATCGAATTTTGAAAATCTATAGAAGAATCCATTTTAATAAGACAAACTATTTTATTTCATAAATATCTAAATTAAATGTATATTAAAAGTTCTAGACATTTTTTTAGGTGCTGTTTTCTGACAAATCTATTAAAATACTGAAAATTTATAAAAATTCAGATTCTAGAGCATTGAATTCCAGTTTTCTATAAAGAAATGTTCAAAAATACTAGATATGTAGGAAGAAACTGGGAAATCCTGTAAAACATTATATACACTGAAAAAAATACTAGAAGTCATGCAGTTATAATTTCTCAAAAAACTATATAATTACTCAAAATCTATAAATACTTCAATCTTTAAGCATAGAATTTCGTTAATCTATACAAAATCCTTAAAAATATCATCAAGTTCGTCAAAATAAAAATATCGAAAAATACGAAGAATACTATAGGTTACTAGAAATCTGTGAAATACCATATATATCTTTGGAAGGACTGTTTTCAAAAAAATCTATTAAGTTTTTGATTTCTGAGCATCAAATTCTAAAAATCAAAATAACGATTTACAAAAATATTGCAAACTTATAAAAATAATAAAAAATCTTACTATATTTCACGAATACGAAAAAACATGAAGAGTAATAAAAATACTTGCAATATATTTATTGCAATACAACTTTCTCAAAAATCTATAAAAAACTAATGAATCTATAGAACTTCAAATCCTAGAACATCTAGCTCTAGAAATTAATAACCTTATAGAAACACGAGATTATATTTAAAATGAATACGGTAGAGATAAACACTGAGAAATTATATAGTAAAGACATTGTTATTTGACAAGATAAGTGATATTTGATGGAAAGAAAAAACTTGAGCTGGCAGGTTTATTTCTGAGGTTGAAGGGGACCAGAATTATTATTTATTAAACAAATAAAACAAATAAATATTGCAAATATTTATTGACACTTTTCACATTTCCATTGCCCCCCCCCCCCTTACACATGAAAAATTTCATTGATTTATTCTTTTAGCTTTCCGTTTCTTTGAAAAGAATCAACAAATTTCTGAATGCAGAAGAACTTGATGTCAACAATACGCATCACGATTATGTTCAAAGTGAGTTGGTATTTGATACAATCACTCGCTCCCTGTAACATGTCTGAAAAATTTTAGTGCGTTTACATAGATTATTCCATTGTTGCTGAAAATGCTTCGTTTGTTTGGGAAAGTAAGAAAGCAGATACAGCTACGATAAAAAATATTGATTTCGTAATTAAACCCAAAGAAATTGTGGCGATTGTTGGAAACGCTGGGAGTGGAAAAAGTTTACTTTTATCTGCATTGCTGGGTGAAATGTACAGGATTGATGGGAAACTGAACATCACAGTTTGTATCTAGTTTTTACTACGGTTCCTCTCTTATTTTCTTAGGGTGAATATTCACTCTACAGTCTACATCGAGTCAAAATACTGTTACACAAACTAGAAGTATTTTTTTTTTCTTTTGTAGAGTAAGAAGTCATTCGGAAGAAATTGAATTTTACTCATTTTAGAGAGGAACTTGGCTCATTTCTTGGAGAGCAATCTGACTAGAATTTAAAGGTTAAATCCTACTTTTATCAGAGTGAATTTTCATTTACTGTTTGGGTGGCAATATTTTGACTTAATGTAGAGTGCAAATTCTCATAGAAGATATTAAATTTCACTTCTTTCAGAGTGGAGTCTGACTGGAATTTGAAAGTGGAATTGAACTTCTTAACGAATGACTATTCACTCGTTCAGAGAGAAGTTTTACTCTATAAGAGTGAATTATCGCTCTATAAGAGTTATTTTCCACTCGTCATTTGAGTAAAAGTATTATGACTCGATTTAGAATGAAAACACTCAAAAAGAGTGAAATTTCGCTTCCTTTAGACTGAAATTCAACTTCTCTGAGAGTAACGATTCACTCTTTCAGACTGAATTTCAACTTCCTATTTGAGTGAAAGTATTTCGGCGTAGAGTAAAAATTAACTGAAAAAGAGTTGAAATTCCCTTTTCTTGAACGAAAACTCAACTCATTCTTTAAAAGGAATCTGGCCAAAATTCAAGAGTGAAATCCAACTTCACTAAGTGTAACAATTCACTATTACAGAGTAAATTTTCACTCTATGAAAGTGGATTTTTACCTGCTGCTTGAGTGGCAATATTTTGACTCGACGTAGAGTGACAATTCACTCGAAAGATGTAAAATTTGACTTCTCTCAGAGTGCAACTCAACTAATGTTTCAAAGTGGAATCTGATTGGAATTTGAGAGTGAAATTTAACTTTTTTAAGAGTGACGATTCGCTCTTCTAAAGTAAAGTTTTACGCTATTGAAGTAAATTTTCACTCTTTAGAATTATTTTTCAATCATAATTTCAGAAGAAGTATTTTGACTTAATGTAGATGTCGCGCGGTAGCCGAACAGAATTAAAACACTATAATTCTGTTGAAATTGACAAAGATTTATTCGTTCTACACGGTTTGCTTCTTTACAATATGCTCGCGAATTGTAGAAGGTGTTGATCGTTAGACGGGTGATGCGTAGCTGACGTCAACGAGCCAACTTCTCATATTCGTGGCCAAATAAGCCAAGCCAGCCGATCGTGGCCATCCGTGATTGGAGTATGACTGTAGATGGAACAAATTTCAGGGCCGTGCCACACCAGCCCGCTTAAACTACGCTTAGTCCCTAAGTGTTCGAAGTAGAAAATTAAAAATTAGGGCGAAGCGAAGACATCTTCTTCTTTTTTTTCTTATTGCAAGGATTAAACAATGTGGTTAGCAACTAATATCCGTAACAGTAGAAGAATAATTTTAAATAAGTTATCGTTTCAAGCAAAGGATCGTGGAACAGAAGATCTTTTGCAATTTTTTGTTTGCGCGCATCCAAGTGACAACTTGTCTTCGTTAGGAGGCTCAATTTCACGAAGGACATCTCTAAGTTCTATTGGAGGTTGGGAGGCGCTTGCAAAAATGGGAACGGGAACATGGCGTTTATCCTGACTTCCGCAAACAGCTTAGAAGGAGGTAGAGCTCTAGGATGAACTAGTCCGTGTCGTCCGTCCATTGTCAGGGAGATGAGTTCCATAACATTTGCGTGAAAATCCTGGATCATATCGGCCAGCATTGAGACACTTTCGCCCAGTCTCACTTGATAATGCAAGATGTTGATTTCGTTTCTCATTTCCCCAAAAAAGACGTTAAGCTCTTCTATGTGATTTTGAAACTCAACAATAGTTTCCAGGCTCACCGAAATCAATCAAACCACGTCTTTCTCGCGTCCGAGACGTTGCCCGTCCAATGAGATGATTAAACGATACCAGACTGCGCTCAGCTTTATTCAGTTTCCTCGCTACCGCTGCCAGACGCATTTCAACGGTGCAATTTCCTGCTAGCCTGTGTAAGTTTCGTCAGTTGATCAGCCAGATAGAGAGGTTCCTTGTCAAAACCTCTTAGATGCACGCTTGATAAGACCTTCCATGTTTGGTAATATACGTTCAGATTTCCTATCTGTTCAATGACGACAGCCTGGTCGTGAGGCATCTGGTTCACCTTCACGTGATCTCCAAAGGCAACTCCCAGCAGCCACAGCGTGATAAAGGCGAACATGGTTATCTTTTTCCTATTGGCTCCTAGAAGTAACAATGATGAGCATTGATAATAAGGTTTGAGCTTGGACAAATGCAAAGGAAATGTTTTTGTTTGGAACTTTATTAATGCAGTTGCATTGTCTCGAACTGAAATAATTTGAGCGGGACCAAACCACTTTTGTCCGAGCGTGGTTGAGGCAGAGTTTTTATAGTAAACTCGTTGTCCGGGTTTGAATATATACTCTCTCTGTACTCGATTTTCCGTCTTCGACTTGTTCACTTCCTTGATTTCTGCAATCATTCCGAGGCTTCTCTTATGATGCGATTATGACGGTTTTTGAGGCTTTCGATCAGTTCGCTAATTTCAATTTTAGCCTGAATTAGGAAAATGCGGCTTTGTACCGAATTGGAATTCGTATGGTGTTATTCCAATAGCACGATTTTCTGTGGTGTTATACACTGAAGCTATTTGTTTCAATACTAAATCCCAGTCTTCGGTATGCGTTCGAATCATTTCCTTGATGAAACCGTGCGTTCGTTCATTAGAGCCATTGCTTTGAGAATGGTATGGGGTGGTGAACACCCCACGGACGTTGAATAGTTCAGTGTAGGCTTCCAATACTTTGTTAGCAAACTCCTTGCCGTTGTCCGACAGGATTTCCTTTGGAGGTACGAAAATAGACACATATTCATCATGAAATTTTCGCACAACTGAGTTAGCCTTTTTGTTTTTCAGTGGTGTTAGCACCAGGAACTTTGATAAGTAATCCTGTATTACCAAAATGTACTGGTTCCTTCTAGGGGTCATCTCCAGCGGGCCAATCAAGTCCATAGATATTTTGTTTCTCGGGAGTTTAGGCATGTCAGGAATAATACCAGATGTCTGATTAGGCATGCCAGTTATCATGGTCTGGCAGGTTGTGTATTTATGTACTATGTCCTCAACTCGTTTTTCAAGCCCCGGGAAGTTTGTTGCCTGTTGGATCTTATCAATGGTTTTCTTCATACTGAGGTGATTATTTTCAGTTGTATGGGCTTCATTTATTATCTGGTCCTTTTCTGCATCCGTTTTTGGCAAGTCATAGCTAGAAAACTTCAAATACAGTATATTATTCCTATTAGCTATGCGGCCCCATATGTAAGCTGACATTTTAATGATTTCTGTCATGAGAAGTCGTTGCTTCTCCCAATGCTTGTGGAGAAAATCTAACGTTATATATATATATATTATATATATTGTCAGATCTCGAACACTTCCTGACTTTCATCAGGAGCTCGTACCAATTTACTTCATTTTGGTCTGTGCTAAAAAAAAGATCCTTATCACGCCTTTCGGTGAAACCAGAAGAGGTTGGATAACATTTATGTAGTTTTTTGTTTGTACCTTTGTAGTTGAGACGACATTTTCTGGCCAAGGTTCATCCTTATGATTGCAAAAGTCTAGGTAGGTGGATTCATGTCTAGGATTTCCAATAACAGGGATAGGTGTGTTTTCCCTTTTTTCCATGACCACTTTCTCCATTGCATTTACATATGGTATGCGCGATAAGGCATCAGCATTAGAATTCTCCTTGCCCTTCTTGTAAACGATTTGATACTCGTATTCTTCCAGCTTGATTCTCCATCTCATAAGTCTTCAGTTTGACTTTTTCACGCTCATTAGCCAGACCAGCGGCTTGTGATCAGTGACTATCCGAAATTTCTGGCCGTACAGATAAGGACGAAAATGCTTCACCGATGCCACGATTGCAAGTAGTTCCTTTTCCGTTGTCGAGTAATTTTTCTCCGCGTTACTTAGCGTACGTGAATAATACGCAAACGGCCTTTCAGAACCACTGTCTCCTTGTGAAAGGATGCTTCCCAAGGCATGATTGCTACAATCTGTCGTTAATGTGAATTTGTTTGAGAAGTCCGGGTAGATGAGGACTGGTGCCGATATAAGCTTGTCTTTCAATATGTCAAAAGCCTGCTGTTCAATTGTGGTCCACCTCCATGTCGTTGAATCTTTCAGTAGTGAAGTTAGAGGTAAAGCAATCCTGGAAAAATCGCGAATAAATTTCCGGTAATACCCAGCAAGGCCTAAAAACTGTCTGACATTTTTCTGATTATTCGGCGTTGGGAAATTTTTCACAGCACTGACTTTCCCTGGGTTTGGTTTAACTCCGTCTTCGGAAATTACATGTTCAAGGAATTCAAGCTGCGGCCGCAGATATTCGCACTTGTCCGGCTGAAGCATTAATCCGTTAGATCTCAGTCGTTGAAACACCAAATTGAGTCTTTCATCTATGAGTGGAAGAGCGTGTGCATCGGCAATGGTCTTCTCGTTCAGTTTCCTAAAATCAATCACGACTCTCGATTTTTTTTCCGCTGGCATCCAACTTCTTGGGTACTAAAAGCAGAGGTGAGTTCCACGGAGATACACTGTGTGATATGATTCCTTTCTGTAACATGTCGCCAATTTGCTTACTGATCTCCTCATTATGAGCTGGGGGCAGACGATATTGCCTCTCGTTGATCACAGCGCCATCTATTGTCTTTATCTCATGATGTACAAGGCTTGTTTTCGGAAGTTGGTCCTTAAATATTGCGAAGATATCTAAGTAGTTTCTCACGATTTCCCAGACTGATTCTCCCTTCTAGGTAGATGGTCAAGCCTTGTATTTTCTTGGAGTTCGTGTAATCTGATCGTTGGTTGATCAGATCTGACGCGAAAACTTTTTACATCAAGACATTCCTCTGTTGGAAATTTGACGTCGTCCACACATTTTGGCTCATTGTTATCATTGTTGTAATTTATGAGGGCACGTTTGTCTTTTACATTCACAAGGGCAAACACATTAGGCCCTAATTTGATTGCAACATCGCCATCCGACTAGTCGATTCTTACGTGGACTATCTTAGAAGAGTGAGCAGGAACAACATTAGGTTTAACATTTGAATTTTCTGAACTAGTTTTCACAATTAATGTCTGTGAGCCTCCATCCTGTTTTATTGCGAATATATCCTCTCCAAGCTGAACTTTGTTTTTCAAAAGGTTGATAACCACGCCAGCTCGATTCATAAAATCCATGCCTAAAATTCCGTCCTGTTTGAATGGAAAGTTTGGTCGAACCACATGGATTTTATATTTCATACCCTTCCACGATAGTGCAGCTTTTTCCTTTGTTGTTTCTGCCTGTTGAGTGATACCCTGGATAATTGCAGAAGAGTTAGGCTTTCGAGGGTAACAATTCTTCAGTTTTGATTTTTTTATCAGCGAACATTCAGCTCCTGTATCCAGTAAAAAGGTTCCGGGTTCGCTCATCTCTTCGAATTTGATCTGAATTAGTAATCGGTGAACTCCTTTTCCACCGATTGTGGCTCCTCCAGATACTCCTCGAAATCTTCCGGGTCGGATGGCGTGTACTCGCTGTTGTTGTCCTGCAGGAGTACGTTCTCCATTTGCCTTGCTTTTGGGAAAGTCGGGGGATTTTTCCTGGTGTCCGAGGCTGGTACGCGAAAATTTTCCTTTTGTCCGTAACGGCAATCCTTTTCCCAATGGCCCTGACGGTTGCACCTTTTGCAAGTGATTGTTGTCCTGTAATTATAATTTCTGGGTTGCGTGATAGAGTTTTTATCCCTGAAGTTCTCCTTTTTCACGGCAACGTTGCTATACCGTGCTTGTCTTCGCTCGATCAATTCAATTTGTGCTGCTCCTGCCTGTGCTATTTCAATTGCTTCTTTCAAAGTTTTTGGTTTCGATAGCCGAACCTCCTGTCGAATTTCACGATTTCGAAGGGCTCCGATAAAAGCTTTCACTGTTGATTCAAGCTCGATATCTATGATGGCTTGCCTTTTTGCAGCGTCTTTCCTTGAAGAGTTTATCGTGCGCAGAATATTCGAGTTCATTTGTCCGAAACGCGTGCCTAATTGTGAAATTGATTCTCCTTCTTTTTGCATCATTACACTTCGACGAGCTTGGTAAACCTCTATTGAACCTTCTTCCCCAAATAGCATTCTTAGATTTTCGAGAAGGCCGTCAAGCTCCAGGTCTAAGACGGCTTCAGCCATTTCGGCGGCTTCACCGGAGATTTTTTGGGCGATGAAAATATTTCTGAAAAGTGGGACTTCGTCCGGATCAACATATTGTACCGCGTTTTCTACCATGTCAATAAAGGTTTCCACAGACATATTCTTACCATCAAATTTTTTAATAGAGTCCAAAGCCACACTCATTGGCACGCGCTTTCGTCGATTGACGCTATTGGCTTCAACATAGCGTTCGTCCTCGTCATCCGTGAGCTCTCCTTGGATGCTTGTTCCATCGGCTTCATCTGTAGGAAGTATTCTATTCCCGCTTAAGCCTAATTTGCTGCCAACTCTTCCTAGGAGGGAAGTCTCACGTTTTACCCGCGATGTTTCCTTTGACTTAGATAACATTGTTAGAATTCGTCCCATTTGCTCTGAAAGGCGTTGCAATGATTCTTTTAAGGAATTAAATTCATCTCGTGAAACTGTTTCAAGCTGAGTTTGTGTATTTGCCATTATGATATATTTTTTTTTGTTATTTCTTGTAATCTACAAACAGAAATTATGTTTTACTGTATCATACAAATTTTGCAGTCAATTCCTTTCGTTGATTCAACGTGATGTGATTTATTTTCTTTTCTTTTAAACGATCGGCACGAGGCGTATTATGACTATTAAATAATGCTTCCGCTTGTTCGTCGTTACGTCCTAAATTGCTTCCTCTAATTTACGTCTGTAATATTCGTCGATTTGCAAGAATATTTTCGATTCAACATTCAATGAACAAAAAAAATTGTTTACTCTTTTTCTCTTTTAATAAGTATCATTAGCTTGGCTACTTTATTTTTTAAAAAAATCTTTTTTTTTTTACTTCTTTTCACTAATCGGTCCCGCGAAAACGAGTTGTTCGATTCTAGTGACGTAATTATTTTTGCCACGCTACTACCATATGGTAAATTTTCATTTCAATTTTTGCGAAAACTTTTGAGCTGGTAATTGATTATGTCGATTTTATTTACGATATACTGTAGATAAAGTTCACAATTATCACTGTTTTTTTTCTTTTTTTTTTCGATGCCAGCTGGACTTTTGATAACAAGATGTCCAAACCTTACTCACGCACCGGAGCTACTGCTTGTTTTTGCCGTTTCTTTTGTTTCGGATTTTCCAACGTAATGCAGCAAACTGCTTCCTCGTCAACGATGTTTCCTTTTTTTTTTTTTTTTTTTTTTTTTTCGGCGAGCTGATCGAGCTTCATCGTTATTTTTTTTTTTCTCGAGCGTAGACTCGTCGCGCAGCCACTGAATACCGAACCGGGCCCGGGCTGTTCTTTTGCGCGAACCCCGCACTTAGCACTAAATTATGTCGCGCGGTAGCCGAACAGAATTAAAACACTATAATTCTGTTGAAATTGACAAAGATTTATTCGTTCTACACGGTTTGCTTCTTTACAATATGCTCGCGAATTGTAGAAGGTGTTGATCGTTAGACGGGTGATGCGTAGCTGACGTCAACGAGCCAACTTCTCATATTCGTGGCCAAATCAGCCAAGCCAGCCGATCGTGGCCATCCGTGATTGGAGTATGACTGTAGATGAAACAAATTTCAGAGCCGTGCCACATAGAGTGAAAATACTCGAAAAGAGTAAAATTTTACTTCCTTTAAACTAAAACTTAACTAATTTTTTACAGAGGAATCTGATTATAATTCAAAAGTGAAATCAAAGTTTACGAAGAGTGACGATTCACTCTGCAAGAGTTAATTTCCACTTCTTATTTGAGTGACAGTATTTCGACGTAAAGTGAAAATTAACTGGAAAATAGTAAAAATTCATTTTTTTTGGACGAAAACAACTCATTCTTTGAAAGGAATCCTGTCAAAATTTAAGAGTGAAGTCCAACTTCACTAACTATAGCGATTCATTCTTACAGCGTAAATTTTCACTCTATGAGAGTGGGTTTTTACTTACTGTTTGAGTGACAATATTTTGACTCGATGTAGAGAGGAATTTGACTAGAAAGATGTAAAATTTAACTTTTCTCAGACTGTAACTCAACTTATGTTTTAAAGTGGAATCTGACTGGAATTTGAGAGTGAAATTCAACTTCTCGCAGAGTAACTATTCGCTGTTTCAAAGTAAATTTTTACTCGTTAGGGTTATTTTTCACGCATTATTTCAGTAGAAGTACTTTGACTTATTGTAGAGGATGTAGAGTAAAAATACTCGAAAAGAGTGAAATTTCACTTCCTTTAGACTAAAACTCAACTTATGTTTTAGAGTGGAATTTGATGATAATTCAAGAGTGGAGTCAAACTTCACTAAGAGTGATGATTCACTCTATAAAAGTAATTTCCACATCCTGTTCGAGTGGAAGTATTTTGACGTAGAGTGAAAATTCACTTTTCTTAGACACTAGACAAAAACTCAACCATTTGTTCAAAAAGAAATCTGACCAAAATTTAAAAATGAAATCCGACTTCACTAAGTGTGAGGATTCGCTCTAACAAAGTACATTTTCAGTCTATGAGTGAAAATTGCAACTCAACTCATTTTTCAGAGAGGAATCAAATCAGGCCAAAATTGAAGAGTGAAATCCAACTTCACTAAATGTGACAACTCACTCTTTTAGAGTGGATTTTCATTCTTAGTTAGAGTGGAAGTGTTATGACTCGATGGAAAATGAAAATGAACTCACAAAAAATGAAATTTCACTTCTCTTGAATTGCAACTCATCTTGTTTTTTAAAGAGAAATCTGACAAAATTTGAGGATTAAATTTAACTCTACTAAAAGTGTCAATTCACTCTTTCAGTCTAGATTTTCACTCTATGGGAGGAAATTCTTACTTCCTGTTTGAGTAGTACCATTTTGACCTAATATAGAGTGAAAATTCCCTAGAAAGGAGCGAAATCACACTTCTCGTCTTGTTGTTAGAAACTCAACTCATTTCTAGAATGGAATCTGACTATAATTCTAGAATAAATTCAACTTCTTCAAGAGTGACCATTCACTCTTCTGAAATAAATTTTCTCTCTGTTCGAGAGGTAGTTTTTCGACTCGATGTGGAGTGGAAATTCATTCTAAGGAATTAAGAGAGCGAGTTCTAACAAAAAGTTTTTTATGATTTGATATTCCAGGGAATGATCGCTTACGTTTCCCAACAAGCATTTATTCAAAATACAACTTTAAGAGACAATATTCTCTTTGGAAAGAATTTCAACAAAACTTTGTATTCTCAAGTGCTCAAAGCTTGCGAGCTTGAAATCGATTTAGAAATATTTCCCAATGGAGACCAAACAGAACTTGGTGACAAAGGAAAAAACCTTTCTGGAGGACAGCAGCAAAGGGTTGCATTAGCACGTGCAGTTTACAGTGACGCTGATATTTACCTTCTTGACGACCCTTTGAGTTCGGTTGACTTTTACGTGGCAAAAAAAATTTTCGCACGCATACTCGGTCCTCAAGGACTTTTAAAGGGAAAAACAAGATTGTTTGTTACACATAGCACTGCATTTTTGTCACAAGTTGATAACATAATCGTCATGAAAAATTGCCAAGTTTCGGAAATCGGCACGTTTAAGGTATTCATTGTACAAAAAAAATGTTTTCGGCATGATTTGGATTTTCTTGTGAAATTTTTAAGGAACTCGTTGAGAAAAAAGGAACTTTCGCGGATTTTTTGGAGCAGCATCATGTACCAGGTTTATATGTGAAGAAAATGAAATAGTCTGGGGACAAAAGGGGTTAAGTTACATTTGAAAAATTTTTCAGAAATGAAATGGAACTGGGAAATATTAAATTATGGTGAAATTGTTTTAAAATTATTAGAGAAATATTCAGTAGGTTATGTTGTATACTTGTTATTACTGTTTTGAAGCAATACATGCAAATTTGCTTCGTCTCAGATTTCATAAATTTTTCATGTGCTATACCATAGGGTACTTTGAGAACGAAAGAGACTAACCCTTAAACTATTTTTTATACAGAATAATTTTATGCATAAAATTCCAAAATCCTTTGATTTAAAATACAGAGTTTTATGTATTTTTCAATATTCCTACAAATGCTAAGAAAATAGTACGTATCTTCATAGATTTATAGAACTTTGGGTGTTTCTTTTTTTTCTTCAGTTTTCATACGATTCAATAAGTTTTCTCGCAATTTTATATATTCCCTTATAGATTTCTGAAATTCGATGCGCTGGGCTTCAAAGTTATATAGATTTTGACTGAGATATACCTTTATAAATTTGGAGTACTTAGTAGTACTTCATGGATTTCTAGTATTATTAGTGTCTTCAAAAATTTCTAAGATTTTTTAGTACTTTTGTGAATGTAAAGTAGTTTCATAGTTTGCTATATGAATTTCTAGAATTCTACGGTCTCAAATTCGAAGTTTGATAAACTTTTTGTCGTTCAATGAATTTTTCGAGTAACAGTTTTTTCATAAATTTCTAGTATTTTGTGAAAAGACTGTTTTTTTTTAATTTCATTCATTTATTATATTCCTAAGTTTTTTGCGATTTTCAAACATCTTACGAATACCCAGTATTTTTATGAATTCATCTGAAAATTTCTAGAATTCAATCGTCGTAGTCTCATGTTTTAAGATGAAAATATAATAAATTTTCAGTATTCCATATACAGATTTTTCGAAAGACAGTACTTAACTTTTAGAATTTCAGAATTTTAGATTTTTGGAATTTTTCTAAAGTTTTCTAGTTTTTCTAGTATTTCCTGTACTTAAGGGATTTTTTAGTATTTTCGTAGATTCTTGTAGAGGTTTCAAGAATTTACTGCTTTGAAATTATATGCATCTAAATTTCATGATTTCAAAGTTAAAGTTACATAAATTTTCAGTCCTCATTTAGAGATTCTCAAAAAAACAAAGTCTTGATAGATTTCTAGTAATTCAGTGATACCGAATTTTGTTACTATTTTCTGTATTTTTTGTATTTATACAATTTTTTAGTATTTTATATTATGTTGAATGGATTTCCTGTGTATTTCTACAGATCTCTGTATATGTTCCTAAAATGCAAAACTCTAAAATGTAATACTTATACATTTCATTCTTCATAACTTGAAATTTTATAAATTAACAGTACTTCGTAAATATTTTGCGAAAATCAGTATCTTCATATATTTTTATTGTTTCATAGACCTCTAGAAGGTTTAGAAGTTTCCACATATGTTTAGTATTTACACAGTAAATTTGATTTCCCAGTATTTTTAAAGATTTATAGAGATATCTAGAACGCGATGCTCCAGGATTCAAAATACCAAAAACTCTTAGTATTTTTATAGATTTTTAGAAAATTATATCCACACTGATTTTCAGTATTTTACACATTTTTTGTATTCTTGAGTATTTCTATTATTTTGTAAGGTTCTGTAGTATTTTCATGAGTTTTCAGTCTTGTGTGGTTTTCTACATAAATTTCTATCATTTCAAAATATTTTTTCGTATTTTTTCGAGTCTCCATAATACCCTTTACAACCTAATATAAATAGTATATAGGAACAAAAAATGGGATAACCCACATTTATGAAATTTTTCAGAAATGAAATAAAACTGCGACATTTCGAACTGAATCAAAATTTTTTAAGAACTACTGGAGAAAAACATGAAGTTGTCGATATTGAACACTACTTATTGCGATTCCAAAGAAATATGATACATAAAAAATTTATGTTTTCAATATGTCAAGAAACATCACTTTGAAATTATATAACAGTCTAATCGTAATAATTTATATTATTTTCACAATTTCTCAATCGTGGTATTTTTAGGTGCTAAGAAATTCAAACCCATAGGAATCAAAAAACCTAACATTGAATTTTAGATAACTTTTCAGCCCAAACTGAAAATCTAAAATTTCTGTTAAACATCGTATGGAATTATCCCCTTTCGTTCTCTAGATATCTAGTGGATTATTTAAATCTAGCAATGTATAATTTATGAAAAAAAAATTGAAAATTTAAAACAATACGTAAAAAAGATAGAATATTCGATTTTAGGAACTTCGATATACATATGTACCATTGATACGTGAGTAAATTTTAATAAGAAAAAAATGCGGAGAAGTTGATTTCGGAAAATTTTTGGGTTAGCCCTTTACGTCCCTGAACCATTCACATATATGCCTATTAAAATTGCTAATATTGAAAACATATTACAGCTGTGGCAGAACTAGATGAGACTGATGAAATACCTGATGACTTGGAATCATTTCGAAGAAGTCTATCTCTAAGGTTATAACACTATCATCAAAACAATAACTTCACAACTAGTGAAAAACAAAGAAAATTCCAATTTTCGTTGGCCAAAAGTCGCACACGATGATTTCTTCAAATTTCCAAAGGATAAATAACCGCTTATCTGATACATAAATAACATTATTTTTAGCGGTAGAAAATATTCTCTCAACAGTCAAAAATCATCTTCTGAGTCTCAGCGATTGAAAGTTGGAAACACAATGGAAAAACTGAAGGAAAATCTTACTAGGATTGAAAAAGCTCAAACTGGGACTGTGAGTTGAACAATTAAAAATTTTTGAGCTTCTAATAGTTTTGTGCGTAAAAATTTTGAGGTCAACTGGGACGTTTACTTGTACTACTTGAAATTTATTGGAAGATTCGTAGTAATAATGAGCATCATGCTGAGTATTTCTTCGAGAGCATTGATGGTTGGATCAAATTACTGGCTGAGCATTTGGTCTAATGAAAGTCATGGAAGACAAAATGACACGAGTTCAGAATGTGATCGTTATACTTATTTGGGAATTTACGCGGCACTTGGAATAGGGCAAGGTTAGAAACCACACAATTTTCTGAAATCGGAAAAATTTATTGCGATTGCAAAAAAAAAATTCTCCTAAATTATATAAAAAATATGAAATACCACCTTTGGCTTTCTACCTTCTCAATTTCGCTTCACAACTGGAATATTTTTGATTCAATCTCAAAAAGTCTCATTTTTTTAAGAATTCATATATTTTCAACACAACTTTTTAAGGTGTGGCGGTTTTTTTATCTGCACTGACAATGACGAAAGGAATGATACGAGCTTCCACAAAACTGTTCGCGATTGTGATTAAGAAAGTTTTAAGAAGCCCAATGCGATTTTTTGATACAAATCCAATCGGTCGAATTTTAAATCGCCTTGGCAAGGATATTGCATTCACGGATAGTTTGATTCCGTACAATTTTCGTTATTGTACAGCTTTATTCATGGAGGTATAATTTTTTCACATTTTTGTCTATCCACTCATACTAACACTCCACAATTATTTTAGAATTTTGGTTATCTTTTAAAACTTTTTCCCACACTTTTTTTCAAAGTTGTTAGAAAAATGAAGCAAAATCATACGATAATCTAGTTTATACAATAAATTAACAAAATAGCATTTTCTACCAATTTTAGTTTTTCTAACGAAGCTAATGGTTACGGGTCATTGAAAATTTAAGGTCCTCGCTTCGCTCGTAGTGATAACTTTCACCACACCAATGTTCGTGATTGTCATTATCCCAGTTCTCTTTGTGTATTTGTTTATTCTAAGAACTTACACTGCGACATCTCGTCAATTAAAGCGCCTAGAATCTATATCCAGATCGCCTCTGAACTCACATTATATAGAAAGTATTACTGGTAAGTGTTTTATTACAAAACTTTCATTGGCATGAACATACAAATATTGCAGTCTAAATGATTATTTATTTCCTGGATGATTTTTTTATATGAGTTTATCAAACAATTCAAGACAGACCAAATCAATTAATACTTATCATGTTTATCCAGGTGCTCAAACGATCAGAGCTTACAGGGCTCAAAAAAGATTCATCCTAGAATCCGAAAATAAAATCGACCACAACCAAATGCTATCTTATTATTGCCAAATTGCAAACAGGTTTCAAAGCTTTTACTGGTCGACATTATCAATAAATTTAATAATCAAACCATATTATTTTCCAAGGTGGATTAAAATTCGGTTGGAAGTACTAGCAAGTATTTTGATTTTTTTTTCTGCGATATTTGCCATTATTGGGAGAGATTATTTGAGCAAAGGACTCGTTGGATTGTCCATCACTTATGCGTTACAGGTATGTTAATTATGAAAAAAAGAAGTTATTGTGAATTGGTGCAAGCAATCAGAAACACGATTGTTTATAAAAAACTGATGTAAGCAACTATATCGGATTGTATCAAACTCGTGGTTCCATGATTGATGAAAATCATCGATTGCTGTCCAGATAACCTATGGCTTAACCTGGTTTGTGCTCGTCTGTTCGGGTCTGGAAACAAACATCGTCGCCGTAGAAAGACTTAAAGAATACAGTGACATGGCCCAAGAAGCACAATGGGAAACGAACGAAACTCAACGCTCAAAAAGTTGGCCTCAAAAAGGGCGAGTTGAATTCAGAAACCTGAATCTCTCTTACAGAATCGGTTTGAAACCCGCCCTGAAGAGCATCAATTTTGTCGTTGAAAATTCCGAAAAAATCGGAATTGTCGGACGCACCGGAAGTGGAAAATCGACACTTGCACTCTCGCTTTTCCGGATCGTCGAAGCTACTTCCGGAGCAATTTTTATTGATGGCGTGGATATCTCTAAAATAGGTCTTCATGATCTGAGATCGAAGATCACCATTATTCCTCAGGATCCTGTTTTGTTCAACGGAAGTTTGAGATTCAACCTCGATCCTTTTGATTGTTACAATGATATGGAAATTTGGCGAGTTCTTGATCTTTCGCATCTAAAAACTTTCGTTGAAAGTAAGTAACTTTTTATGAATGCACTTTCAAATGACAAAACCTTAGGATTCTGAATATAAGAGGAATCGTACTGTCTTACAGTGATTTTTCAACAGAGCTGAGATACTTTTTTCCTTGTTCAGAGGATTAAAAAACGTAGAAAAATGGGAAGTTACAAAATGGTCAGAAAATTTTCCGTTCAATCTATTCTTTTTGTTTTTTTACGAATTTGAAATAGTTGAGACAATTTTTGATTATTTTAACTTTATTACAAATTTCGTGGCACAAACTTTATTGGTGATGCACACTTCTTCAAGGTGAAAAAAATGCAGAAAATGTTACAATAACCAGAAATCTTATTTTCGTCGTTTGTGTCTAACTTTCAGCTAAAAAATCAGCACTAATGGAGAACTCAGCTCTGATTTTTCCCCCTGAATTGTGGGGAATTTTATAACAAAAATTTTAATATATTTTGAATAGTCGAATCGCATTATCTTCACGTTCATTTTTAATTTTACAACGGAAAACTCACAATCGTCAGGAATGATAATTTTACTATTGGATAGCATATCAACGTTGTTTGAGGTTAAAAATGAATTATTTTATATTTTCTAATGAAAAAACGTTTTTACTTGCACAACCGGAAATTTTCTTCTCTCGTATAATTTTTCATTGATCAATACAGAATATATTTCTTATAAAATTCACATTTTAATTTGAAATTAAAAAAATTGAATTTTTCCTATCAATCTATTTTACACCTTATTTCAGACGATCTATTCTACATCCAAGAGTATAAAGTAAATTTGACCTGGAACGAGGAAAAAGACCTTCGGTCTAAAATTCACAGAGCAAATACTCTGATTTAAGAATTTCGAACCCAAGGTCCTTTTCCCAGTTCCAGGTCACATTTGTTTTATTATACATTTTCTAAGCATAAAATTACAAAATTGCTATGATTAAAAATTATCGAAACATAGTTTAACTTAAAATTTAATTTTGTAATAATATTTAAGACAAAATTTGTATCGTATGAAAAAATAATCCTCTTATTACACTAGTTTACAAGCATATTGCGCACGATATCTCATTATGATTTTCCTTTTTACTTCGGCCTTATAAATACGAAAATTACAGTCAAACATTTTATTATGGTAGCGTTTTCAAGATATCAATTTTTGAAACTAATTTTTTTACATTGTCATAGCTGTTATGACGTTATGAAGTATATTTGGAGTTCTAACCAACGAGTTTGCCTAAACAAGCACTCAAATTCAAATGTATTATATTCTTTACAACTTTTATTAACAAAATTTGTAGATCGCTTCAGTATTTCAAAAGCCAGCAAAATAAATAATTTGAAAAATTCGGATTTTTTAGCGAATATCGAGGTTCCTAATTCACATACCGTCTTGTGTGGAATACAAATCACGGATATAGGTTTGTTTTAATTTTTTTAACGAAACAATGGTACTTTTCTGAAAAAAATGAGCTGCTATTGATCAATATCCATGGATAAATGATGGAATAATGAATTTTCGGATTAAAAGACTTTTATGCAGATTTTAACGATTTCAATGTTTTTTGCTCCTTTTATTGTATGACTTGGAATTAAAAATTGAGAACTCTTGAATTCTTTCGCAATTATACAAATAAGTCAAAACAATCGTGGCTCTTTCGTCGCTTGTTGTTGTTTCTGTAGTCAGTTTCTCGAACGAGAGACCAAATGTAGTCGCCCATCATGGCCGCATCCCAGAAGCCGTGATACCGCCGATGCATAATTTTCATTTGTTGGTGGAAACGTTCCCCATGCTCATCACTTACGTCACCCAAATTATCCGGGAAAAATTTCAAATGTGAGTGAAGAAAATGGATTTTCAAGCTCATGTGCACGTCTGACAAAAAAAAAGAATAAGAATCTAAAATGCACTTTACAACAATAAAATCAAACGAAGTAATACATTCCATAAAGAGAAACGTACTCATTGCTTCGTAGTTTTTCAGCAAATCATCAATAATATTCTTGTAGTTCGGACTTCTATTATTTCCAAGAAAATTGGTAACGACCAGTTTAAAAGAATTCCACGCTGCAGCTTCAACAGGTGACAAAAGTGTTGGAAATTTTTCGTCTTTCAGTAACTTTTTGATCTCTGGGCCTGTGAAGACGCCTTCTTTGATCCTGGCATACGAAAGATGCGTGAAAATTGATCGCAAATAAGCAAAAGCTTCCCCTTCTTCATCCAGTTTTTTAGCAAAGTTTTTAATAAGTCCCAGTTTAATGTGCAGCGGAGGAAGAATGATGTTCTCTCTTTTTACGATTGGATCGTATTTGATATTGGCTTCGCCAATGATGATATTAGTTCTTGCTGGCCATTCCTTCTTTTTGTAATGTAGAACATCTGCGCGGCTATCACACAAGCAAAGAAAACAGCAATATTTAGTATAGCCTCCTTGCATCCCACACAACATAGCGACAACTTTTAAGTCACAGCAAATTTTCCATTCATATTTTTTGTAATTGATGCACTCCAGCAATTTGACCATTGTTTCGTATGTTTCTTTAGTGTTAACAGAATGTGCTATTGGAATCGATGGCTTTTTATTCCCATTGTGCAAAAGAACTGCCTTCAAACTTTCTTTGCTACTGTCGATAAATAACCGCCACTCGCTTGGATTATGAGCTTCTTTAAGCTCTTCAAATAAACTCGAAACGTCGTTGCAGAAGCAAATTTGGTCTTTTTTCGTGAAATACTTAGCGTAAGACACGTGACGGTTTCTGTAAATCGTAGTCTTTACACCCGGAGCCAAAAAGCCATATTGTTTCATGCGAGATGCCAATAACTATGATTTTTCTTTCGTGAGGTCTAAGTCTCGCGCCAAGTCGTTCAGTTTTGGTTGAGATAAAAGCGATTCTTGCTCTATCTCTGATTCCCAGTCATCCCAGTCACTTCTAGAAAAATTAGGGGTATCTTCTGACAACTCAACATTTCTGACAACCGAATCAGGGTACACTGGATATGGTACATCACTCGAATGAGGAGTGGGAAAAATCACTGATGTCACTTGGGCGTAGTTCCATTTCAAACTTTTTCCATAGCCAGTTTTTTTGCTGAGGCAATAGTAGCAATCAGTAGCATGACAAAATGGCTTTCTCCAAATCATTGGCGTGTCGAATTTCATGTATCAGCTACAGTAAAAACATATCATTGTTTATACAGAACGAGAAAATTTATGAAAAAAAAGACAAATCAATACCTGCCGCCAGCAGCCCATTTGCTGAGACTTGATTGGCATAGAACACACAGAGACTTTGGTGCCCATGAATCAGTGACATTTGGTGACATTCCCAAGTAATGCTGATAACTTTTCTGTAGTGCATCAGTAAAATTTCTAATTTTTTTTTTAACCATAAATTTTCCGCACACATTGCAGAAATCGTTCGTTTTGTTTACGCAATTAAACTCTCGACTTCTCTTACTCATCATGCGAAGGTTAAATATAAAAATATCGTTTCATTTACACTACTTCCCGAAGAAAAGAACACCAATCGAAATAGCTTCAACTTATTTTTTTGCAAATCACATTGACTTTCGATACTCACATGTTTTGGAAATTGAAACATTTTAACACTATAAGAAACAAATAAAAGTTGAATTTAACCGAAATCCGAAGTTAGGCTTTCCAATACAATTATTTATATCTCTGGTATTTATTTATGGATTTTTATTAATAATAGCTCAATTTTTTGATAAAAGTATCAGCGTCTAATAAGATTCTTGAAAAATGACTAATATTTGCGATTTCTACTCTACCTAGGACAATATGTGAACTGGAGACCTCGAAAATTACCAAAAAACTTGAATTTTCTCACTTGTTTCGATCGCTAGCATCTGAAATGCTGAAACAATTTGGAAACTTTGTTAATAAAAGTTGAAGCATATATAATAACTCCCAATTTGAGTGCTTGATGAGATGAATCGGTCAATGAAAACTCCAAGTATAATAAAAACGCTGAAACAACTCTAAGAATGCATAAAAAAAGTTTTGAAGATTGATATTTTCAAAACGCTGTCATAAAGAAAGGTTTGATAGTTATTTTCATGCTTAGTTAACTTAAATACATAGAAAAAACATTACGAGATATCGTGGGCAGAGAAAAAAAAATTTTTTTGTAAACTAGTGTTATAAATGTAAAATTATGTACAAAAAGAGAAGTCAAAATTGTTAAAATAAAAATGCCATAGTAATAATATAATATCAATAAATTACTCAAATCAACAAAAAAACTGTTATTATGTGATCTAAGGAGGAAAATGTTATTCTGAAAATGTTTTGATCTTCATTGTAAATTTAAGAACGAACGTGAAGATGATACAATTTTTTCAATCTAAATAGATTTTCATTGCCAAATTTTCGAATTTGGTGTTGTGTAAAATTGTATAGGTTTTTGACGTTGAATTTGACATCTATGACGAAAATGAAATTTTTTTTAGATTTTGGTGATTGAAATTTCTAACTAAATATCTTACGAACAAGTACTTAAGTCAAATGGCCTTAAAAAACAGCTCAAAATTTTTGCAATGTTTCCCCTGAAAAAAGTGCACTTTCAATAAAGCTAATCGATTTTTCGAATTCTTAAAAAAACAAATGTATCGTTATTAAGAATACAACAAAATTTCGACTTACCTCCCTTTTTATACATTTTTCTGGGTTTCTGTGTGCCCTGAACACGAAAAAAAAATTATCAGCTCTTTTGCAACAAATTTTACAAATTTCGTAAGACAATGTTATTGAAAATCATATCAATCTCAGAAATAACTGACAATAATTGTCTAGAATATTTCTAAACCAATCGTTGCATTTTCAAAAATTGAAAAAATCTGCACTTGCAGATTTGCCTGACGGCTTACGCTACGAAGTATCAGAAAAAGGAGAAAATTTGAGCGTAGGTCAAAGACAGTTGATTTGCCTTGCAAGGGCTTTACTCAAAAAAACAAAAATCGTGGTTTTGGACGAAGCAACGGGTTCTGTGGATTTGGAAACAGATGACTTAGTTCAGCAAACGATCAGAAAAGAGTTTCACGACTGCACTGTTTTCACCATAGCGCATAGAATAAATACCGTTATGGATATGGACAGGTTCACACTTTTAAAGTATTTTACTATAAATAATTTCAAATCATTATATCAAAACTCTTTTTTTACAGAGTTATGGTCCTAAGCAACGGATGCTTAGTTGAATTTGATTCTCCGAAAAATCTTCTAACAAATAAGAATGGTGTATTCTACAACATCACAAACGAATTTCTAGATTTTAAAAAACATAGTACTCACGTAAATCAAGATTGTAAATAAAGCTGATTCATGCAGGGTTTGGAAGTAACGCGTTACACTGAAACGTTACATTTTTTACTGTAACGATAACGTAACGCGTTACATTAATTAACAAGTAACGATAACGGGAACGAGTCAGTTTTTTTTCGGTAACGAGTAAAGAAAACCCCGTTATTTTACGTTGCTTTTACTTGTCCCATTAAGTTTTTAGCACAATTTAGAAGTTTTTAAAAAATGTTCTGAAACTGAGATCTTAGTAATTTTTAACTTCCTCATTTTGAGATATGAAATTCTTTATTAATAATTTTTAATGAAACTATGTGGAATAATCGTAATTTGGGTAAAAATCTTGACGAAGAATAGGCTTTTTTATTTTTGATTAAAAACTTTCACCACTCAAAGCGTTGAATTTTAGAAATTCGCATGCAAAGATGTAAAAATACCTGAAATATGTAGATCGCAAAATTTAAAGCAGGATTTTTATGATTTAGAGATCCTGCTAGAAAATTTGATGGAATAATAATGAATACAAAAAAAAAATAAAAATAAATAAAATACAATACGAAAAATACTAGATTTTATTGAGTTTTAAGTTACGTGTTTTTAAAATATTTATTTAATTTAAGGAATCAAAAAATAATAATAATAATAGAAGTCTATAAGAAGATAAGAAAACTTTTATATTGTGTAACTCTGTGGAAAATACAAAAAATATCGAGGGCCCTTTAAATATATATAGAAACTGTTTTCTGCAAAATCGATTGAAATATACTCCAAAAATTACGAACCTCCAATTTCATTTCATTCTGGAAATTTAAAGAGATATCTGTAAAAAAACTAAAAATTCCACTACATTTTTCGAATATTCAAATATGCAGAAAGAAAATACGTTCGGAAAAATACGTGCGAATATATAAAACATTGAAAATCTTTCGAATTCCAGAAATTCATAAAGCAATATATAAAAATAATGAACGATCCTTGAAATCATAGAAAAACTCAAGAAATAAAAAAAGTACTTGAATAAGTAAAAATCTATTGAGACGCTGTTTTGTGGAAAATCGTGTAAAACACGTAATGTTTCATTATATTCAAATTCTAGAGTTCGAAATTCTTGAAATGTATAGAACAATTATTATTATAAAAATACTAAAATTATGTTGAAATACTAGGAAATTCTGCAACATTTTATCATACTGAAAAATACGAATGGTTTCAAAAATACATAATAATTCTTCAAATCGTAGAAAAATCAAAAAAGTTTAAAAAAATCAAATGAAATGAAAATCTTCTCAGAAATTTTTTGCTGGAAAATCCTCTCAAATACCAATAATTAAATTAATTTTTAACTCTAGAGCATGAAATTTTTGAAATATATTTATCAATGTGCAGAAAAATAGAAATTTATAAAAATTCTAGAAAATCCTTCAACATTTTATACATACTGAAAAGTACAAAAAGATTTGAAAATTCTGAAAATCTGGGTAGATATTTAGATTCTTTCAAAAATCTATTAAATTTGCAAATGTTTTCTTGTGGCTAACATTGAATCAAATGTCATATTCAGAAATTTCGGAAACTTGAAAAAAAAATAAAAATTTGAACTAGCTGATTGATTTTTTTCTCAGGGTGAAATATTCCAGATTAGCATTTTCTATTATATCTGAAATAAACAATTTCCATAGAACAAAATCACAAGTACGTTAAAATTGTATTATTAGTCTTAGTTTTTCGATTTTTGTTATTTAAATTCAATATCTTCCAAAAAGTAACGTGAAATTAACGGAACGTTACTTTTTTTAAGTGATAACGGTAACGAGTTACTATCTCTTTTGAGTAACGATAACGTAACAGATTACTTTTTTCACCCTTGTAACGGTAACGTAACGCGTTACATTTTTTTAGGTAACTTTCCAAACCCTGATTATTCATGTATGTGATATTTTCAAAATCAGAAAGTTGTGCATAAAAATACTGTCGAATAACAGACAATAAAAATAAATAAAAGACTGTTTCGATCGGAAAGTAACATCTGCAATGTTCGGAATAGACAAGCAACATGAAAACTTTATTAAAAATCCATAAAGACACATAACATTTTTCCTCGGATAAATCTATTGTTATCGCCTACAAAACTCATTCAATTTCGGTCTCAAGGCACCATTCTGATGAGTCTTTCACGTGTTGAAAAGCTCCGCACTCTTTGTCCATATTTACATAAATTTCACGTTTTCAGTACAAAAAAATAACCTTTTTTTTAAATACAGTACATCTACTTTGTTCGTGCCAATCCTAACAAATGTATTTATATTCATTTGCATTTTCACTTTCATAAAATTTGATTGTATGTCACTCCATGCCAAACAATCTTTTTCAAATCTGTAGGACTACTCTAGCCTATAGAGAACAGGGTAAAATGTGCTTTGAACAATTTAAAAATATTTCTTTCGTTGGATTCCTTTTAAATATTACCGAAAAACTTGGATACAAAAACTTCAACTTAATTTAATATAAATAACCCTCGTAATAAAATACAAAATATATGCTTTTTCGATTCCTTAGAGTGAATTTCTACTCGAAATTGAAGTTGCCATTCAGTCTAAGGAATTAAAAGAGCGAGTAAGAGTAAGCTTCAAAAAACTAATATATAATATGTACAAAAATGTAAAAAAAACCAATGACGTAAAAACATTGACATTTTTGAAACAAATTTGTGATGCAGAATGTAGATACATATATCTTTTTTTTTCATATAAAATTCGATCTTTAGATGACATTGTTCACTAGGGTTCGTATTTTGTTTGTTGTACGGGATCAGCTTCGTTGCTCTGCAACTTTGCGCAAATTATTCGTTCCCAAGTATCGGAACTTTATCACTTTTTACGTTTGATTTCGAGGTTGCGCCCCATTTTGCCCCTCTTTCGGCTTCAGAACTCGCCATTAAAACATCGTAGGAACTTTCCATGTCGTTCTCTTTGCTGTAGTGGATTCCGTAAATAAAATAAATGACCATACCTGCGAAAAAAATATTAGAGATCTGTCGAAATTTCTTATATAGGGTGACTGGGGTAATTGTGACACTGGGGTGATTGTAACACGTGTAATTGTAGGTATTGGAACTTGGAAAAAAGTAACGTGTCACTCATTTTTGGGTTTCATGATCGATATTTTTTGAATTTATGTGTGTTTGAATTTTATTGATTTGTGTAAGCTTGCAACCTAACTAACAGTAAAAAATTATGAAGTGACTATGTGTTCAATATTTTGGCATCGAAAATTTAGTTTTTAAAAACTAACATATACATAGAGATTTGTGCAATATAACAACTTTTACTATGCAACATTGTGATAGGTAAAATGAAAATAAAAAAATGTTCAAAAATGTTTGTGGGTAAAAAAACTTATACGGTTTGTTTTTACATAAATTTACAGGTGAGAATAAAACATCCTTGAATTCAATCAATAAAAAAATTATAGTTTGTTATCGATAGCATCAAACGAAAATTTATGAAGGAACAAAAAAATAATGTTTCTAAAAAAGAATGGAGTCGAAACATAACATAAAAAATACGTGATTGTTCGACAAGAAGAGCAAGTTTTTTCTAACAATCAACTAAAAATTATGCAAATAAGAGTATAGGCAAATTATGATTAAATCCATTCAACTTAAAAAAAAAAAAAACAGAAATTTGAAAACTTAACGAAATTAACTGTAGTTGCAGAAATTTTGAAAATCATACATGAAATTAAGAAGTTTTCCTTCTTTTATTCTACCCTTCTATTGTGTAAAAAATGATTGCAATTTCAAATTGTAAATTTGGAGGTATAAATATTACTGTGTTTTACTTAGAATCCAAATAAATGTATTTTTTTTTTTTTTTTCAATTTCCCCCACATTGAAAAAATAATTGATTTTGGAATTCCTTATTATAAAAATTTCAAAAATTCTCTAAAATGCCACAAATTTGAATGTATTTTCAAATTTGCAGCCATTTTAAAACTTTGTGAAAATCACAGTTATTAAAAATACTGACAAATACTCAGTTATTAGGATAAAAAAACTTTTCCCGTCGAAAATCTTCCATTGTGGTTGAACGGAAAAATAATAGAAGTCTAACAAAGAAAACTTTAGGAATCACTTATATTTAAAGTAAAGTTGAAATTACCTTGTACCTTAGAAATATTTACACTAATATTGTACAGGAATTCCAAAATAATATGAACTTCGAACGTGTGACATATTATTACGAATTCGGATCATAAAATTTCGAGGTATAAATATTGCTGTAATTTTTTTTAGAATCGAAGTAAATGTGTGTTTTTTCCCACATTGTCAGTATATAATTTATTTTTGGAATCTCTCACAGTTAAAAGTTCGATAATTTTCTAAAATGCCACACATTTTAATGTATTTTCAAATTTGTAGCGATTTGAAAACTTTGTGAAAATCACAGTTATTGAAAATATTCAGTTATCAAGATTAAAAATTTTTTAGGAATTTGAAATTCTCTAAAAAATCTTGAGGAATCATTTAATTTTCCGAAGAAAAGTTGGAATTACTTAAATATTTACATTTATATTGTACACTGGATCCAAAATTCGTATTAACTTTGGCTTAGTAATATGTACAACTTGGAATTTGTACCATATAACAATTTTTAATCTACAATTTCGTAATTAACAAGATATGAATGAAAAAACCTGCAAAATATTATAAAATGTACAACATTATAATACTTTTTACCATGAATATGTAGAAAAATCGTAGATTTTTCACTCATTGTCAGTGTACTTCTTATCTAATCGTTAAGAAAAACCTAAAATTTTGAATTCAATTGATATTGATACGTTCGACTGGACGTGCCAAAAAGAAAAACTTATTTTTACTTACCAATGACCATCCAAATGAGAAACCTTGTCCAAGTCACAGGAGAAAGATGAAACATCAAACTTATATTGACTAAAATACTCAATGCTGGAATAATGGGTACCATTGGGACCTCAAAATGATGGCTGCTCGGTTTTTGACGATGTGCAGAAATAAGGAAAACACCTGTCGAGGAAAAAACCCTTCTGATTCTAAGGAGACTTGAATTTTTCTAAATAAATTTTGCTTAATACTGGATTCTCTTCAATTCTTTTAGTCCATTTATTGCAATTTTTTAACTTTTCAAATCATAATTAATTGACTGGAAAAATCGAGAAGAACGAGAAAAATATTTTTTTGAATTTTTTACTTACACATCGACATGATGAGACCGCAAACAATGAATAACGAAAATTCCCACCAATGCAATTCCGAGCCCGGAGCCTTCGGTGGCAAAAAAATTATGACAAAAGCTAATAAACAAACAGTTACGTAAGTGTAAGTGCATTTTGTGACGAATTCACCGGGTTTGAAATGTCCTACGTATTTTCCAAGCCAGGCATAGCGGATTCTGAGTCGTCCTATTCCTTCGCAATATTCGAGAATCTGAAAATCGTGGAAAGAATATTGTCTCTTTATCAGAAATGGAAGAAAAGTTTTTAAAAAAAATTCTAGGTTTTTGTAGTAAGAGTAAGGGCATGAATTTTGGAAACCGAAAATCTCAGATGGGATGATAATAAAGTTCTTGATCCGGTAAAGGTTCTACTGTTTCGAGTTTCTCAGCTGTATAACGTACTATTCATCAATTTCTTGTGTTTAAGATTGTTGATGATTTTTCTTCACTTTTAACTAGATTTGCATAAACAATAGAAATTTTACTGTCTGAAAAGAAAAAAGTTATAAACAAGTTATAATTTTGTATTTGAATAATTTATTATTTATTTATTTTTTTACTCATAACATAAACGGGACAAGCCCTTTATACAAATAGAACAATACAAATGAATAGAAAATAAGACAGGTTTTTAATATCTTTACGGAATTTTTTACGTGGAATTCAAATTTACTAAAAATTTTTTTTTACATTTTCTAAGTAATTATTTGAAATTGAAATTATAATTTTTAAAAAATTAAGGTAGGAATCGTATTCCGAATATCTCGAAGATTGATATCAGTTCACAGTTCACGACACTGTAAATATAAGACGGAAATTCTGCGATAAATTCGGTTTTAAAAATAATGGTCCAACATAAACTTGAAAACAAAGTTCTGAAATTTCATGTATAAACATTATTGTATACATACATGCATTAAAAATATGAAATTTCCATCATGTTAAAGTATTCACCTTCAATCACTACAATCTCCGAATTTCCCATCATTTTCTAGGTCCTACAGGAACTATTGTAGAAATTGAGGGTTGATTTACTTCTCAAGATCTTAGAATTCTTAAAGCTTTTTTTACTTCAAGTTTTCCTGAATTGACGAAGCTGTTAAAATCCCGGATTCCTCAAAATTACCGAACATTTCGAAATAACAAATACACCTGGATTCTCGTACTTCTCGAAATTCCGAATTTCCCGAATTTTTCCGAAGACAGAAAAACCATAATGTAACTGTATGCATCTTGCAAACAATTAAATTTTTATGCTGGTGTGTTTCGGCAAATATTTCACATATGATTTGCCAATCAGACACTCATGATCAGCAGCAGAGAAAACCATAAAAAGCATATGCATCTTGCAAAAACTTCAGTTTACCAAGTATTTAGGAAAAAAAGTTGAATCAAATTAATTTTTCAAATCTAGCGCAAGATCTATTATAAGCATACCAGACAACTATTAAAAGCATATGCATTTTCCAAACAATCTAATTTTTGTACGTAACCGTTTCAAGTAATAGTTGATAAAAATGAATATTATGATTATGAATATATCATACCAAATTCATGATCAACAGTCCAGAAAATTACAGACAACGCATTTATCTTTCTAAAACTCAAATTGTACAAATATTTCTTGAAAATAAGGTTTAAAAAAATAAGCTTTCCTGATATAATGCCAGATTCGTAATTAGCCTACCAAACAATCATAGAAACCATTCGAGTTTTTTGCAAATAATTGAAGTTAAATTCAAAATTTGTTTAAAAAAAATGATTTCGAAACATTAATTTTGGAAATATGTGTCATGGAACGACAAAAGGGGCCAAGACGAGTTTGGTCCTTATGTCCCTTTTGTGCAATGTGTTTCGACTCCAACTGGCCCAGTGGAATATTTTGTAAAGATGAATATAGTTACTTAAACTGCCGAATTTTTCATGTAATACAAGAATTCCACAAAATTCTATCAAGCTACGATAAATTTGCGGCGCAACTTTCATATCACTTTTTTTTAATCTCTGTTTTCAATTTTTTTAAATATTTCGTTTACATCTCACTATCTCATTCAAATAAATGGCACTGCTTTGACATAATAAATATGCTGATGATGTACACGATAGCGACGGCCGCCTTTACATTTGCAGTGTAATATAAAGGGGGGGGGGGGAGTTAATCTAACATCATAGTATTAGGATAAAAAAATTATATTTAGTCCAACGTTTCTCGTTTCTTATAAAAAAATCCAGAAAACTGTCCCCTTCTATTTTATAAAAATATAACTCCAATTTTCGAAAAATATACCTCGGATTCTGCAGAAGCGAGGCTGCTGCAATCACTGGAATCGGCTCCTTCCGTAGGTGGCGAAGACAGTGAATTTGTGCCAGTTGAGGAAACTCGAGGGAATGATTTTTCCGGTCTGTACCTCAAGATTATAACGCAGGCTGAAACGATCGTATAAGCAAGAAGAGTTCCAATCGACATAAATTCCACGAGGTGTTGTAGGTCGAAAACCACGGCGATGATGCCACTAATGACTCCACTGATGGCGAGATTAACAATCGGAACCTGCGTTTTTTTATTTACTTTGGACATGAAGCCAAAAAGTAAACCGTCGTTTGCCATCGAGTACATGGTTCTTGGTAATGAGTACAAAGAACCCATTAGGCTTGTTGTCATGCCACAAGCAGCACCTAAACTGTTTGAAAAAGACAAGACGTTTTCAATTTTTATTTCAATTTGAATTTTGATTGATTTTTTATTACACATTTTTTGAATAATATAAATTTGATACAATTATTTCCTTTTAGAAACTCTATCAAACATTTGAATCATCCAACTTCTGTCATATAAAATACCATAACTTCATTAACTTAAATGAAAAATAAATTCATACCTTATTATGATTTGCGCCCAGATGACTCCTTTGCGAGCAAAAGCATCCGAAAGTGCAGCATCTGGTTTGATTTCCCAAAAAGGAACTACCAAAGTGAGACCACCACTTATAAACATGTACGTCAAAGTAACAATCGACATTGAAGTAATTGTTGCAATTGGAATGCTGCGACCGGGATCTAAGGCTTCTTCACCGGTCGCTGCAATGGAGTCAAAACCCACAAAAGCGTAAAAACATGTCGCAGCACCTAAAATTGAAGAGTGGAAATTCGTAACTCATAACAATTATTTTCATCGAGTTCATTTTTGAATGGAGAAACGACGATTTTCATGAAATAGTAGAAATGTGTAGTTTGGAGACACCGTTGAAAATGAGATAAATAATTAAGAGAGCGTGGAAAAACACCAAATTTCTAATATTTGCAACACCGAAAAAAAAAAGTGTTTTCAAAACGGTGAAATTTTGTAAAAAAAAAAAATATTGCAACTTTTTACCAAATATTTATAAAAATGAAATGTGAACAATAATTTACAGTGAACAGAAAACTATGGATTTTTAGTATTTTAATTGATTTTTCATTAAACAGTATCTTTACAGATTTCTAGTATTTTTTATATTTCTTCATTATTTAACCATACAATTGATTTCTGGTATGTTTCAAAATTTCTATATGGACTCCTAGAATTTGATGCTCTACTTCTCAAAGTTAAATAGATTTTTAGTCTTGTAGTATATTTCATGAAAAACAGTCTATTACTTGAATTTTTTCGTTACTCTAGTATTTACACAATTCAATGGATTTTATGGTATTTTTGAAGATTTCTATATAGACTCCTAGAATTTGATGCTTGAGGTTTCAAAGTTTTAAAGATTTTCAGAGTTATTGTAGATTTTCGAGTAAATTATATATCAAGAAGTTTGAAGTATTTCGTTGATTCATTGTATTTTTTGTATTCCTAAAAGTTTGTAGGATTTTCTATTATAATCATTGATTTCAAGAACTTTTATGAATTTCTGAGTAGAATTCTAGAATGTAATGCTCGAGAATTTAACGTTAAGAATATTGTTAGTGGTTCTATGAATTTTTTCAAGAAACAGTGTCATTATAGATTTCCAATAATTCATAGATTGCTAATTTTTTTCAAATTTCTTGCATTATTTGGGAATATAAAGTTTTTTTGGGCTTACAATTTTTTTTATATGGGTTTTTCTTTTTTTCTATAGATTTTTGTATATGTTTCTAGAATTCGTGACTCTTGAATTTTACGCTTTAAAATTCCAAGTTTCATTGATTTTCGGTGTTTTATATAGATTTCTAGTATTTTAAAGATTGCTAGTTTTCTCAGTTTTTCCTTGCATTTTAAATATTACGAGATTTTTTGGGATTCCCTAATATTTTTATGGAATTCTAGTATTTCTATGGATATCTGTATGAGTATACATACGTCTAGAATTTGACGTTCTAAAATTTGATTCTCTCGAATTTCATTCTCTAGGATTCAAAATCTAATAAATTTTTAGAATTTATTTACGATTTTTCAAGAGACAGTATCTTGATAGATCGATAGTATTTCATAGATTGCTATTTTTTTCAATATTTCCGGTTCTTATTTGTTTTTTGCATTCTCATGTTTTTCTAGTAATTTTAAATTTACATGAAATATTGGCATTTCGAAAAATCCTTGAATTTTCTTTACTGTGAGATACCAAAAATCAATACCTTATAGCATATCAGGAATACAAATATTCATTTTGATTCTGGAAGCTTGAAGCTATAGCAAAATTCCCTCAAAGCTTTACCATGCGGGGACCCAATAATTTTCTACACGATCTTCTAAATTATACGATTTTCAGAGTTTATGCAACTTATGTAAATTTCGCAAAGTCTTCTAACTTTTGTACCTTCAGTATAATAATTCAATGCATATATCTATAATATTTCACGTATATTTTATAGTTACATACATTTCATTAAATAGATAGATAATATTTATTCTTAATGACAAATAATTATGTATTGTATTTTTCAATCAAGCACATGATTATAAATCCTATAAATTGAAATCCATCCATTACTCATCAATATTTATTTGATTCTCAAAATTTAAAGAAAATTCAATAAATAATATGTTCCATCTTGTATCATAAATTCTATTAATGTTAATTTGCATATGAAGATTTGTCAATCTCATGCAATAATAAAAAAAACTTCTATGATCAAATATACCTTTCAATACACCGTTGAGGCCAAACGGAAGAAACCCATGCCCTGTCCAGTTTTTAATATCACCATAGTAAATGCACATTCCAATGGCTGTCCCCATGACCACGAGATTCGTCAAGGTGAATAATGAATTAAAGGTTGTTGAAACTTCGACCCCACAACCGAGCAAAAGTGCAAAAAATATGCATAGCATTCCAGCCAAAATATCTGGACGACTGCTGAAAGGTTCTGGCATTCGATATCCTTCCATTACATAGCTTTTTGTAAAATTGCTTATCATGCCAGAAAATGATGCGTCGATATAACCGCTCCAGGCTCGTGCTACTGAAGCAGCACCTGCAGTTTTGACATTTTTTTTAATGTTGTTTCATGGGTAAATCAATAGCTTTTTAGATTTTTTCAATGAGTTAATTTTTCAACGTTTCGGATAATTTTCAAGGATTATTTTTAAATGCCGTACAGAAATAGTTCGAAATCAATTAATTGATATTTTTCTTGTTTTAGATAGTATTTTTGTACAGCAACTTATGATAAGATCATAATAATTTTTGATATTGCGGTAAAAAATTTTCTAGCATGATGAAATTGTTAATGTAATAAATAATACCTTGGTAGATATTTCTTATATTCTTGAAAAACTGACGAACAGCAAAATATCCATTTACAAATCTTCGCAACTAATATATTAATATAAAAGGTTAAGAAATATTTTAAAAAACAGTAAAATATATCTTTATAATTCAGAAATCTAATTACTTCGTTGAATTTTCGAAAAACTAAAATATTGATAATTTTCGTAATCTTTATCAGCATGTACTATATTCTAAATTTCCTTGGATATTTTTAAAGACTAAGTTATAAATCAGGATAAAGTTCAGATTTTTTTTTTTTAATAGAAATTTCAAGTATTTCAACGCTCCCAGAAATTTTGAAAACAGGATTAAGTTGAATTTTGTTCAGAGCTAAACACAGGTATTAAACATTATTTGAATGTTCAAAAATTACTAAAAAATTCTGGACTTTTATTATACTCATTGAAAACGGTAATGATCATGATACATTTTCTAGTTTTTTCGGAATTCACTGATGATGTAAAAATAATCTTTTAAACTGCTCGAAACGTCAATATTAAAAAAAAATCTGATGCCATTTTTAAAAAGCTTTGAAAATCGACATGATATCCAAAGAAAATTTTTGTAAATTCGATGTAAACAGAGGCGTAGGCAGAAAAAATGTTCCGGAGGGGTTTTTCTGAAAAATATTTTTTCTTCGAAATTTCATAATTTTAATCTTTGACGACATGTTACAAGAGAGCAATTTTAAAATATTTTGCATTTCGGAATTTAAAAGTTATACAACTTTTGGAATCCAGAGTTGTACATTTTTCATTTTCGTAAATTATGGAGTTCGATTTTTGTAATTTTCAATTGGTAACTAAAGTTTCAATTTTTTTTTATTAATACTTTTTGTATTTATACCATGATAAGGATTATCTGATATTGAGTAATATCGGTTTTTATAGAGCTTTTTGAAATTCGATTCTCTAGGAATCAAACTTCTAAAAAATTTATCTATTTGAAATGATTTTTTAGCAAATTTTCACCACACAGATAAAAGGTACATCATAAATTTATATCATTTTCGAGTGCTATATTAATATAGTTATTCACCGCATTTTGTAGTATTTTCTGTTATTTTTATATATTTCTAATATTTCTATGGATCGCTCAATACATTTTTAGAAATTAATGCTATAGGTATTAAAACTTTCAACGATTTTGAAAATTTAAATTGATTTTTCAGAGAACAGTTTCTTTTATGGAGATTTTCAATACTTTTATTCCATTTTTTTTTAGTTCTTCTACGGTTGAAAGTATGTTTAATTGTATAAATTGTATACATTAAATTGGATGTATTTTTTTTTTGTTTTCTATATAAGTTTCTAGAATAATTCCTAAAATTATAAGTATAGGATTTTTGTATTATATTAATAAATATGCTTCAGGACAGAAACTCATAAATTTATAAGGAAAATAATTTTTGTGTATTGAAAGATCTATGGTAAACTGGTAAGCTAGTTAGCTAGCAAGCTAGTAAACTACTAAACTAGTAAAAAAATAACCTGGTAAACTAGTAAACTACTGAAATTGTAAAATAGTAAAATAGTAAACAAGTGAAAAAGTCACATAGTAAACTAGCAAACTCGATAAGAAGTAAATTAGTTAATGAGTAAACTAGTAAACTTGTCAAATTTGTAATAGTAAACTGGTAACCAGTAAGCTTCTAAATTAGTAAGCTAATTAAACTAAAAACTAGTAAGCTAGGTAACTAATAAACTAGTAAACAAGTAAACTAGTGAACTGGTAAATTAATAAACAAGTTATCGAGTAAACTAGTTAGCTAGTAAAATAGTAAACGAATAAACTATTAAGCTAGTAAACTAGTGAACTAGTAAATTAGTAAGCAAGTTATCTAGTAAACTAGTTAGTTAGTAAACTAGTAAACGAATAAACTGTTAAACTAGTAAACTAGTAAACTTATTTTTCACATTTTTTCAATATTATATATATAATATACGGAACCCTGGAGAATTTCTAAGTATTTTCAAAGAGAACTTATATTTTTGTAGATTGCTACATAGATTTTAAAAAATTCGATGCTTTAAAATGCAAATTTCTATTCATTATCAGTAATTTCAAGAATTAATGATAAAATTACATTCGTATGGCTTTTTGATGTTTTATATCGTTATTCTTTTTTCGTATTTTTGAAATATTCAAAAGATTTTGTTACGTTTTCCAGAATTTTCATAGATTTATAGTATATTCAGAATTCGATAATCTAGAATCGCAAAATTTATAGATCTTAGAGGCATTTGTCAAGAGTTTTCAGAAAACTGTGTTTTTCATAGAATTCAATTAATTTCATCATTCTTTTCGAGTTTGTATGAATCGAAAGATTTTTTATAATTTTTTACGGATTTTTTATAGATTTCTAGATTTTGATGATCTAGGTTTCAAAGTTATGTAAATTTTAAGCATTGTCGTAGATTTTTATTTTTCTTCATTATTCACTAGGTTTCAACAATTATTCTGATTCATATTTTCTATGTAATCCTACTTTTTAATTATTCCTACTTTTTTATTAAATATATACTGCTAACGTGTACATGAATTTATTTGTAACTTATATTTTTATTGTTTATCTATGTAACTTTTTTCAATTTTACATGAAACATTGATTGATTTTTTCAGAATTTCGGGAGGGGTTTCAACTCCCAAAACCCTCCTCTGCCTACGCGCCTAGATGTAAACATAAAATTTTGCAAAATTTATTAATAAGCAGTAAAAAAATGTTTTGAAAATCAGGAAATAATATTGCTTTTATCTTTGAAATGTTATAAGATATTGACGATTCTCGTAATTTTGATCGGTATAAATGTAAACTCTGAATTTCTATAAGTAAAAAATCCTCATGAGATTCAGATATTATAGACTTATTGTTAGATAATGTAGCATTTAAATAAGATGGATATAACTTTTTTTCTGCGCACCAATCAAGTTTTCCAAAATGAGATTCCATCCAATGACGAAGGCCCAAAATTCGCCGATGGCAACATAAGTGTAAATGTAAGCACTGCCAGTTTTTGGAACTTTTGCTCCAAATTCAGCATAGCATAATGCAGCTAATAACGATGCTACACCAGCAAAAAGAAAACTTAGAATGACACCTGGGCCAGCTATGCTGTGAGCCACTGTTCCCATCATCACGTATATTCCAGCGCCAATCATATGCCCCACACCTAATATTAGTAGTAGAATGAAAACTCTCATTTTAATCACCATTTGAATAGATTTTTACTGACTTCGAATGCAATAAAATGAATTCTGGTAAATCGTCAAGTCACGTAGAATTTCAAAATTCAAAGATCCCGTATCCAAAAATAAAAAAGTTGAGCAATTTGGAAGTTAGAATATTTTAGAAGTTTGAAAGGATATTTTGAATCTTTCCTTTTCAACTGCAAAATAGAAATGTAAGAAAATGAGCCTCTGTATATAAGTAAATCTGTAATTTTGGAGTAAGTGGATTATTGTATTCAAAAATAATCGAAAAACCTAAAAAAAATTCATTTCACCGTTCTGCAGCTCGAAAATTCGAAGTTTCTAACGGTTAAACATTATATTATTTGAACATATAATCACACATACAATTAATTTAAGTGCTTGAATATTTACTTTGAAAAAAAAATTACGTAATGTAAATTTACCTAATAAAACAATGTCTAAAGTTGTAAGACATCTTTTCAGTTGCGTTTCCATGACATCGCCAGGCAAGGTTTTTCTCCTATTTATTTTTTGAAAAATTCCAGACATGACATGACTTAGGATTAAACGTCTTGTTGAAGGCATTTTCACTTTTTTCGTGAACAATATCTCTGAGTGAAATTCAACTGCAACAAATTTTATGTTGTATAATCTTTACTGACATTGTAAAAAATTGTAAAAATTGAAACTCATCTATGAAGTACATTGCAGAACAAAAAAAAAAATTCTTTTTGATTAAAATTAAGACACAAGTGTTGATTATCAAAAATGCATTCTACCTCGGAAAATAAATAAGCAGCTTTCAGAAATTTTTTCATAATAACTATAGAACTTCATTGTAACTCGACAACTTGTGAAGTTACTTAGTGATTGCGAACAATTATTTGGTGTAATCATTCTACATGACTTTATTTTTTGTAAAATTTTAAAAAATAGCTATGATTATTAGATATTTCAAGTTGTAAATTTATAAAAAATAGCTGTAATTATTAAGAATTATTATTATTTTTGAAATTCATATAATAAGGAGTAAATAAGTTAAAAGTTTGTACAGTTTTTTAATTTCTGAACAACTTTATAGTACTTGGTGAGAAAATGAAAAATTTTCACAACATACGCTCAACTTAGGTTGAAAAAATGTAACTTTGAATTTCCTATACTGATTCTTGAAAAGTCATACAAAATACCTGAAAATTTTCAAAACGTGCTTGCAACCTGCTTCAAATTTTTACAAATTTCGAATAGTTCTTCCTTTAAGAAAAATTTTGGCAATCTGAACAATAGTTTTTTCCCCCTCAATAATCATGAAAAAAATCATTCTTTACCAAAAATGATAAACAGTAGTTATTTCATTCAATAAACCGTAAATTCAGTAATCAATCTGTATTATTTCACAATTTTTGAACCATCTAAAAATTTTGAATTATTTTAAAAATCTCGTTTGAATCAAACTCATCAGCAGCACGAAGAAAAAAGAAAAAAAATTTAACACCTGAAAAATTATTTTCTGCTTCTGAAAATTTTGGGAGTCGTGAGGGTCGAAAATTTCTTAAAGCAACAGAAAGCAATGAAAATCAATATTATTTCAACCAACTTTTATTTCAATAAAAACAAAGTCAGTACAAATTAAAACTCTGGAAATCGAACACCACGCAACTCTCCTTCGAAAAAAATTATTGATCGTTACAGCTAAGATTAATGATGATCGCACTCGAACCAAGGTTGTTACAAAGTTTTGCAAAATCAATTAAATACATGTTTTCCCAAATCATCATGTTCCTATGTAACTTTGAGATCATTTCTGAGATCACTAAAACTCCTATTTGAGAAAAAAATCAAAGCAACACAAAAAATAATAATTTTTTCATGGCCTACTTTGGAAAATTGCATTTAGGGTGAAAAGCTACAAAATGATAATTAGAAAAAAAAAAATTAACTCTTCGAGAAATCACCTAAAAAAATCAACTTTGATGAAATTATGTCTAGCACTTCCCGAATTCTCACTTTTTATCACTTCCATTGAAAAATTTTCTGAATTAATCCCTTTTCTCTAACGTCTATTCTTTGGACAATGATATGGTAATTTCAAAGGATCACGAACGCGAGAAATAATTAATGGGATCGCTGAACTAATTTGTGAGTTTAATTACTTACATTTTTCTAATGAGTGAATTTAAAAATTGGCAGAATCCTCCACAGGTTGTAAAACTCTCAAGTGCGACTCGAATCTTGGTATGAATGGCGAGGAAATCAAGAGCTTACCACGCAAGCTCGTTTGTTCGATCGATCGAGCCCTCGCAAAAAGTTCTATTTACGTCACGAACACCAAGACTTAGGTCTCTAATAATTTGAAATTCTTCGCTCGAAGAAAGTGAAGGAATTCAAATTTTGCGAGATTAACAGATTCCAGGAGTTCTAGAATCTCCTACTCGACCGCTTTTCTTTTGGTTTTTTCAGAAAAATTTGAGAATAAATGTAAAAAACAGATTTTCGTGTAAAACCATGTACCCAAAATTTGTAAACAAGGTCAACGCACTTTTATTTTTCAAAATCCTAGCATTTTCGCAAGTTTTACAAATTTTTATATCGATTTTCCCAAACTTATATACTCCTACTTCGGTAATGTTTAAACGATGTTTCAACAAAAAAGATCGATTTAGAAGAAATTTAGTTCTTACGAGAGAATTTATTTTCTTAAAATACTTTTATAAGGATCAAAATTACTAGGGTTTAATCATAGTTTCGTGGATTTTCTTAGATTCTCTCTGAATCAATTCCCTTCAAAATAAATAATATCTTTAGAATTTTTTTATCCTTGAAAAAATTTAGGGAAAAGAATTCGAGAACTTAGATTTCACAAGAATGACTATTCAGGAAAATAATAATCCGAAAAAATGTACGATAATCATAATTTCGTGCGTTTTTCCAGATTTTTGCAGGGCTGAAAATTTAGAAAAATCTTTTTATAAGTGAATTTTTCACTTCTTGGAAAATTTTTGGGAGAGTGGTCTTCCATAAAAAAAAATGGTGAATTTTGATGTCAGATAAATGATCGTTCGGGAAACTAATCATTTGAAACATTCAACTCAAGAAAAAGTACGAAAATCATAGTTTCGTAAAATTTTCCAGATTTTTTCTAGAACTTAAAAACTTGGAAAGATCAACTTCCTCTTTGATTAGCAATAACTTCAGAATTTTGGGTTTCTTGTGATGTTATCATATATTTACTAAGATTATCTATTTCCTTCATTTACAAAATATACTAACCAGATTTTCGGAACTTCAGCTTTTAGATTTTCCCAACTTAATACTGTAATTTTTAATCTTTACAATTTTCAAATTTTTCAATCGTTACACGTGAAACTTGAAATTCCTTGCAAAATGTAATAAGTTCCTAGCTTCGATATTTGAAGTGTTTTTTTATAAGGTTCTAATAGTTTAAAAGATTGACCTGTTCAAACCTATGTATTTATAATTTTTCAAGTTAATATTGCTAATCTCGTTAAATTTTTCAAATATTTTTAGCGCGATTCGGTAATCATTCTTTCGGAAAACTTTCAGAAAGCTTTATGAAAGGAAAAGTTCCGAGTAGAATCCAAAAACCTCGATTCCAAACACTTCAAAAATGAAAACCTTGATTTCTTGTGTATTCTGAATCCATGAAATTCGTAAATAAAAATAGACCTTCAACCCTAAAAATATGATATAAATTTGCTTTGTTCTTTGTTATTGATGATTGCTTGTAATCTCGTATCGACGTCATTTTAAAGATACACAACGATATCCTTCCACTACTTATAATCCTGATAGTAATTCAAGATAGCGACTGAAACGTATGAGTACGTTCATGTACAGTGCCTAACGAGTCAGTAAACTACTGATACGTCGTTCGAAAATTATTTGAAGTGTCGTTGAGTGACGAATTTATTACAATTTTTTTTCTAAAAACTTCAATCAAAAGAAACTCACAGAAATGGTAATATTTTTAGTGATATATTATGTTTTTCAGTCATTTATTTCGTACATCGTTAGAATATTGTGTATGCAATGAATGATCAAGTTATTTCGGTGCATAAATGAAATGATAATGCATTCTTTAGCTCAAATATTTTATTATTCATCAAATATAAATTAAATATAATCCATCTCACAGTCAATTTTTTCAGAAAACATTGGTTCATTCAAAATATTAGCTATCAAATTTTTTAAAACAAAATCTAACATTGAAGCAAAATGAATAGTGCTTTTTGTGCTATAAAAATAGGTACCAACGTAAATGAAACAAAATGTTTTATTGATGAATCAACGATTGATAAACAATTAAGTCTACTTTTTAAAACGTAAGGATAAAAGTGGTTACAAATTACTTAATTCCGGTGATATAAGGCTATCGACACCGATTCTAAATCGTCAGTTATATCTAAACTTCTGTTGGAGTTGTTAGTTATTCTGAAAAGTTATGGATTGTGACGAATTCTTCTAAGCCGAAATGTGAATTTTTTTCAATTACTGGCAGTTCCGAAACTAGAAAACTTTATTGAAGGGCCTAAACTTTAAAAATAGTAAGTACCGTTTCCACGTGGTTAATTTTTTCACAGTGCTTTAGGAAAAAAATTGCATCTTTGTAAAATGAATCTCAGTTACTTATATTATTAAAAACGACTTAACATTTTTTTCTCAGGTGCCTCCAGCCTTCAAGAAAATTTTACGATAATTTGATTTTCATCGCATTATGACAAACTTAAATCATCTTCGTGTCTTCTTCAAAATTTACTTCCAAAGACCGCTGAAAAACCATGAATCGAAAATATTTTGCACCCCGAAATTCCAGAGCCAAGTCCATCTCTGGTACCTTTTGTTCAGGTAGCTTTAATTTTTAATTTTTGACAAGTTTTGTGAGTAACTGACGAGATTTATAGATATTTTGGAAATTGTGCGAATTTCGTATGTTCGGTCTTATTTGCTACGTTTTCTTATTGTCAAGTTAGATTTCTTTATTTACAAAATTTTTTGAATACTAGATTAAATTTGAAACAGATAATTTGTTACCGAAAATTTCGAAAAACTTGAGTAATGTAATATTTTCACCAGGTATTTTGTCACATTTGAATATTCAGAAAGTTTTTTTTTTTTTTTTCGAAAAAAAGAAAAAAATTACAGTTAATGAACACTTTTTTTGTTTCGAATTTCGTGTTTAAGACTTCCCCGTAAACCTGTGAGCTCACAGTGGGCTTTCAACTTCTGCTTTTCAAACACGTTGGCGTGAGCGTACTGTGAGCTCACTGTTAGCTTCCATGGAAAATCTCGAGGTGAGTTTACTGTCGGTTTTCTGTGAGATACTTGTGAGTTTCCCGGGAAAAAAAACTTGCATTTTTCATGTATGCCTCATGCATCAGCATGCATGTCGAAATAAGCGATTTTTTTTCTTTCTTTTTTTTGCATTGCATTTTTTTGTGCATAGAAAATTACAAGTTAAATTTGCATTCATGAAAAATTCATCTCCATTTGTAACACGTAAAAATAAACATATGTGACCTCAAGATTCCTCTCTGGTGATTGCGTCGACGGTGCCTTTGTGGCACAAGTCATGGCACTTTCTAAGGAAATGGGCCGAAAAGTATCATTAATTATCATGAGACATGCACTTGATTTAAGCATTCTACACAAAACTTGAAACATGAGAAAAAAACCAGCAGCTATCTGGTGAGCGCTTGGGGAAAGCGCGCGAATTTTCAAAATTTGAATATAAAGTAATTATATTCAATTAAATAAAATCAAATCAAATCAAACTAAATAAAAAAAGGAAAGAAAGAAAATCGCTTATTTCGACATGCATGCTGATGCATGTGGCATACATGAAAAATGCATCGAGATTTTCCATAGAAGCTAACAGTGAGCTCACAGTACGCTCACGCCAACGTGCTTGAAAAGCGGAAGTTGGAAGCCCACTGTGAGCTCACAATTAAGCTTACAGTGAGCTCACAGGTTTACTGGGTTATTTTGTTCGCATTCGAAATTTCAAAACGTTGATGAAATATTAAACGAAAATTTATCGTTATATGATTCAGATAATTTATTCAAGATTTATTCAACTCAATAACGATGTAGAGAGCTTTAAAACTCTTAGATGATAACTTGATGAGGACAGAAGTTTTGATCATTGTATAAGCCAATATACTTTATTTTGAAGGAAATAATGTTTTATACACCTCAGGGAAATAAATTGCCCTTTATCTCCCCTTGGTGTTAAAATACGGTACGCTTCTCGGAAATAAAAATATTGTGCCCGCGGAACGTAATGTACTGTTATATTGAATAAGTGGTGATTTATCTATCATGTTACTTCCAAGACAGAAAATGCAGAGACTGTAAAAATATGTAAATCTGGTATTTTCAGGATAATACATTCAAATTCAACACGTTGAAATTGAACTCGTTGTACAATACAAAATAAAAGACTCGATAAAAGAAAAGTTCAGAAATTATTGAAAATACGATAATCCAACTTTGATAATCAACAAATGAACACTAAAAAAAAGTATTCACTTTTGATCAAATTGTAACAAGATCATGAAAAAATTAAGAAATTAGTAGATGAAATCCGTAGTTTCTGAAGGTTAGATGCTCAGATTTTAAAAAACTCCGAAAATTAAAGACACTTAATTCCAGAAATTTTTACCGTTAGGTCAAAATTGATGAATTTCGTTAGCTTTTCACTTGATAGAAAAAGAATTCTAAATGTCTACATTCATAATGAAAACAATTTAGTCGTAAATGAGTATAATCAAAATATTTTTGCGTGTTGATTAGAAAATATGAAAACTTGGAAAATCAAACCATTCGAAAATAACTGACATATCTACAAACGCGGTTGTGTTTATCCTTCGCTGTTAAAGATCAAGATCAAGTCATGAAATTTCAAATGATTTTTTGATAAAACCTTGCTTTTGCCGGAGTTAGGAATAAGTAAGGCATTACCCTATAATGTTATATGTCTTACTGTAACGAAAACGTAACGCGTAACATTATTTAACAAGTAACGATAACAGTAACGAGTTTCTTTTGTTCGGTAACGAGAGTAACGAAAATCCCGTTATTTATTTCACGTAAATATAATCAGTCTCATCAAATTTTTACAACGATTTGCAACTTTTTAATAAATGTTCCGAAACTGATGAGATATAAGTAATTTCTAACTTTGAAGTTTTATAATAAATAAGGATCCTTATTTTCGAATGAAAAATTCAATATTTTCAATTTTAAATAGAATAGAGTGAAATATTAGTAATTTTTCTAGATATATCGACAAACAATATGCTTCTTGACTTTTTATTTTAGAAACTTTCACAATGTCAAAGCATTTAATTTTAGAAATATAAACATGAAAATACATAAAAATACTCGAAATCTTGAAAATTCATAGATTATGCTAGAAAATCTTACGTAATATATTGAATATTTAAAAAAAATACGAAAAATAACACAAATACTTGATTTTAATCAATTTCTTATAAATGCTATTCGATTTTTCAAAAATGTATGTAATTCTATGAATCAAGAAACTTCAATTTCTCGAGCATTGAAATATAAAAATATATGATACATAGAAGTTCATAAAAATACTAGAAAATTTTTAAAATCTTAAAAGTCTGTAAAACATTCAAAAAATATGAAGGACATTCCAAATCTGTAAAGGGACTGTTTTCTGCAAAATCGATCGAAATACTTCCAATATTTCAAACTTTTAACTCCAGGAAATCTCATATTCTGGAAATTTGAAGAGATTTAAAAAAAATAGAAAAAAATTTAACAATATTCTATAAATACTAATAAATAGAAAAAAGTAGATATAGAAAAATACAAGTAAATCTAGGAAACATTAAAAATCGACTGTACAACTTAAGTTCTTAAATTTAATAACTATAGTTATCGAATAAATTCAATAACTATAGAGCATCGAAATCCAGAAATTTCTAAAGCAATATTTAAAAATACCAAAAACGATTCTTCAAATTGTAGAAAAAATATTTTTATCGTAGCGTCTTATTTACATTAAATGTATTCCAAAAAGTAACGCAAAAGTAACAAAACGTTACTTTTTTAAGTGGTAACGGTAACGCAACGAATTACTTTTTCCACCTAAGTAACGGTAACGCAACGCGTTACACTTTTTTAAGTAACTTTCCAAACCCTGGTTTTCTCAATACGCTAAAGTGATAAACTGAATTGAATGAATGGGTCACAAAAATTTTGAAATAAAATATAAACAAACATGTGTGGTCTTTGAATGAAAAAAACCAAGGAATGAAAATTTAAAAATTTCTTTTGAATTTTCTTAACATCTAAACGTCGATTCGCATTTTTAAAAATTCGTAGATTCAGAATTTCCAAACCATCCAAATCTTGTAAATTAGAAGTGAACAAAAAATGTTGGATTCTGATTATCCAATATCATTGACGAATGCGTAAGAAAAGATTGAAAAACACTATTACACTTATACATGTTTTGGAAATTTCAACTCTGAAATAAGATTTTTTCCAATATTCTGTATGATGTATTACTGAAATCGGTGCTTATGCCAGTATACCAATACACGTAATGTACTTTTCAGATGGCTAATATTCATTGTATGGTCCATAATTCTGGTATCCTCTATTTTTTCCCTTGGAAGCCACATCACAGATGCCATAAAGCGAATGCCATTTTGGGCTATCTACCTCACGAATTGGACCGTTACTCTCGGGACATTGCAATCTTTATTCGGCGCCATTCTCGTTTCAAGAAGATGGTCTTTTCAAAAAACCAGCAATCATAATGTAGAACCAAAACTTGACTTTTTGGACCGATGTTACTGGTTTTTGATGAACGCAACGACGACTTTGGCTTTCGGAGTCACAATAACTTATTGGACAGCGATCTATAAACCAGAAACCATGTATGTGGATGTTCTCAATGTGATGCAACACATCTTCAACAGCATCCTTATGATGATCGATTTCATCATAGTGAACGTTCCATTTTACTTTTTGGACTTCTGGACAATCATTATCATCCCTGTGATTTACACAGTTTTTTCCGTGATTTTTTTCTTGGCCGGAGGACATGATTTTAATGGGAGTAAATATATTTATACTATTCTCGATTGGGAGAAACCTTGGAAAACTTTGCTTATTTGCGTGGGTCTAGTTTTTATGCTTATTGTGGTGCACGCCCTTATGAGTTTAACAACGCTTCTAATTAGTAGAATTATTGGGTGTCGAAATAATAGGCCCACTGAAGATGTAGAATTGAAAGGTTCACCAGCATGAAAAGTTCCTAATTTGGATAATACACGTTGTAATTTTCTTATTCTGTAACAATTGGCTTTTTAAAAGTCTTGACATTAGAGATCATTACACTCCATTCATCGAGAAAAAATGTAGCAACTGTTCTAATAAAATATTATACTGTCGGAACAGACTGAAATATTGTACTTTTTGCTAGTTTTATTTATTGCATTTTTCGTTATGTTGTAAATTGAACATTGTGAAGTGATACCATTAGTAGATATATGTTGCTGGAAAAATCCAAGACGTATTACTATTTATACCATCATTCTGTTGTACTCTCTTTCAGAGAATATTGTGATTCCTCCCTGTTGACGGGGCTCCGAGAGACTTCCGAGAGAGTTCCGAGCGATTTCCCTCGGAACTCTTTCGGAAGTCTCTCGGAAGTCTCTCGGAAGACAATTGTCCGAGAGAATTTCGAGAGACTTGCACATGCATTTCATAGTTTTTTAGGTCGCTGATCACGAATTTGAGGTCAAATTTGAAAAATTATTTTGTTTAAATTATTTGTTTTAACAATTATAAAAAAATACTTACGAAGATGCATATGCTTTTCATGGTTTTTTAGGTCACTGATCATGAATCTGGGGTCAAATTTGGAAAATTATTTTATTTAAACAATTCGTTTTTACAATTATAAAACAAATACTTACTAAGATCCATATGCTTTTCATGGTTTTCCAGGTTGCTAATCATGAATTTGAGGTCGAATTTGGAAATAGGTATTTATGTTACAAGGGAATAAAAGGTTGTTTTTCACGAGTGTGAAGTTTGCGCCCGACCGAAGGGAGGGCGCAAACTGTCATAAAACTGATTTTTTAATGATTAAAAAGATGTGAAAAAAATGAATCTCTAATTTACAATTTTTCATATATTAATCTTGAAATTTTTGAATGAAGAAAAAATTATATGTTGTAAAGTTTTTTTTTAAAAAAGTAATGGAAAATTAAATTTGGGTAAAATAATTGGAAAAAAAGGAACCAAATAAAAGATAAATATTCAATATTTTTACCATTTATTTTCAAACAAATCACATTTACAGAAATGTTTAAGTATATTGTGTGTCAAAAATTATGTAACACTTTTTTTTATATATCAACATTTCATATGTAATATTATTTCTTTATTTTGTGTGTAAGTTATAATTTTGATATATTTATAGAGAAATAAACTTATGAAAAATAATAATAATATTCAATAATACAAAGTTATTTTTGGACGTTTGGTCATATTAAAATATCAATTTGTATATAATAATATTACAATTCAGTTTTTGTTCATATTTATGTTCAAATTTATGTGAAATGTCATGTTTTTTTCAGGAATGTCAATTGTGGTGTTTTTTTGTTCTTGTTCTTGGAATTGATTGAGTGGTGTTTGAATGTGAATTGGAGAGAGTGGTTGTTCTGCAAGAGGTGAAATTGCTTTTGGAATTTTAAAATTTTCACCGGGATTTTCAGATTCAGTGTCACATTTCTTCTTTTTTGATGGTTGCGTTGTTATAGTTGAACTTATCTTCTGGGCTGTTTTCCTCTTGTTTTCCAAAGATGATTCGATGTATCCTTCTGCACAAGGCGTCGATTTCCAGTTTCCATGTCGTTTTAGTTCCGTGATGTTGGCACCAGCGTCAGCCAAAAGAGTAGCTGAAGTTCGACGAAATGTGTGACCGGTGTAGCGTTCGGGTTCATCGAGTTCCAGGAATCTGGCGATTTCCTTGCACATTCCTCCGAATTTGTTTTTTCCAATTACTTAGTTCGTACATTTTCCTTTTTGGTAGTTCAGGAAGAAGCGACTCGTTTGTGAATTTTTGGGGCGCAATAATAGTACGTTGTGTTCGGCGAAACCGAGAGCCACGCCTCCCGGCAGAGGACCGACGTTTTTCGTACGAGTCGTCGCGTAGTGCGCACGGAGCAGACGAGTACGAAAAACGTCGTCCGAGGCCGGGAGCGTGCTCGGTTTCAACGTTCACATAGTTATTTACGCAACGAACTTTCGATTTCTCGCGTCATTCTAGGGGAATAACGCCCTATTATGTTTAGTTTTAAGCGGGAGACAGTGTTTTCGGCGGGGGACGGGGTCCAGGGGCGGAGCCCCTGGTGGGGTTTCGAAAGGGGCGAAGCCCCTTCGCGGGGGGTTCGAGGGGCGGAGCCCCCTGACTATTTGAAAACTAAAGATTTTGTGAAATTCAAAGATTTGATCTCTTTTCGAATAATTTTGAATTTTGAATTACTTTTGCGAAATCGAAGAAATTTTGGGAAACTGCAGAAATTTGGAGAAATTCAGAAAATTTATGTTAGCTTTTACAATTTTGGGAATTTAAGTAAATTTGGAAAATTTTCAAATTACATGAAAATTCTTGTTTTTTAAAGAAAAATTTGTTTAATTTTAAGGAAAAATAAGGTTCATTTGTAAACAAATCAGTGAAAAAATTTTTTTATTGTGAAAAACTTACTAACTACGTACAATCATCGTGATTATCATCTATTTATTATAATTGTAAATATGGACGACGCAATTTTGATTAATAATTTTGCTTCCCCCACCACTCGTATCGATTTCGACTTTTTCAACCGTATTAACATTTTTATTCATTTCGATAGCACTATTAGAATTGCCAAAATTTAACGCCTTTGTTAGAACTGTACAGTTGGCGCTTTTTTTCTGTACTGATTGCTGGATATAACCTTGAGCCACTGTGTCGGATTTCCAACCTCCCAGTTCTTTGAGTGCAACAAAATCCCCACCTGCATCTGAAAAAATTGTGGCCGCGGTTCTTCGGAAGCAGTGGCCAGTGAATTCATTCGGGTTTTCCAAACCTAACCATTTCGCTATAATGTTTGGCCGTTTGGCGATGGTATGCTTGCCCATGGGTTGTACAGTACATTTTTCATTTCGATATGTAAGAAAAAAAGACGGATCGATACATTTTTTAGGTCGAAGAGCGCGGTACTTAATGATGATATTCAAAATAACCCCATCATTGATTACAAAGTGTCGCGGTTTTTGCGTTTTCGTTTCTGGTATATTGATGACGAGTAAGCCATCCCTTTGTTGGCAGTCTGAAATTTTCATGTTCCACAATTCCTGGCCGCGACAAGCACCCATCAGTCCCATGATCATAATCACCTTCAAAAAAAAATGATTTGATTTTGAATTTTCTTTTTATTTATTATTATTTTTTTAATTTTATAAGAAGAAAAAGTTGTAAAGAAATTATTAAAAATTGAAAGCAAAAAGTATAAAATAGATATTAAAAATACACGGGAACTAATCTTTTTGCCTAATAATATTTTGGATATTTACCTTGGTAACGAGAAATTGAGCGTCGGGAGCATTTTCGAGAAAGACCCGAACGTTTTCACTGGTGAAAACGTCAGATTTTTTCGCTTTGTAATTCGCACTCTTGCTTCGAAGAAACGCTTGAACCCTCGGGTACTGGCCAATATCCAGCTGATTTTCTTTTGCTTTAATCTCGGTTTTGAGCATGGAATGCAAGCTTTGGAGGGAGCTTGGCTTGTACTTTTCACTGAGAATTTTGAAGTATGCGAGCACGACGGTTTCCGAGGTCAACGTAGTTTTGTGTGATTCTTTGAATTTCACAAAAGCACTGTACGCGGCATCGTATTTTACAGCCGATTGCTGCGGGATCAAGTCGATGTTGGCTGACTCAGCTATTTCCGCGAGTTCTGGAGGAGTGCATTGCTCCATTTCGCACATTTCATCCATCATTTTAATACTGTTGTGACTTTGACTTTTCGCGTTTGACGTATGTTTTTGTTTTACCGACAGAGAATCAGGTGGCGAGAGAGAGAGAGGAGAGAGTGAAAGCGAACAGATCCTTGTAGATTGTACTAGTCATATTGACAAACTTGACTCAGTCGAAAGTTTCTCAATACGCATGACGACGCGGACGGCAAATGAATTTTTACCCGATATGCTCTGCAAGACCCCCCACCCCAAGTATTTTTACCAGATGTCCTAATGTACCACCGACTACCCAGAATGACGCGAGAAACGGAATTTCGTTGCGTAAAATAATTTTGCAATTTCGACCTCAGATTCATGATTAGCGACGTAAAAAACCATGAAAAGCATATGCATCTTAGTGAATATTGTTTTTTTCATAATTTGTTAATACAAATTGTTTAAACAAAATAATTTACTAAATTTGACCTCAGATTCATGATCAGTGACATTAAAAACCATAAAATGCATATGCAAGTCTCTCGGACCCCCGTTACTAGGACTACACTGAAAGCAAAACTATCGTCAAAATAACTAAAGTTTAGTCGACATGAATAAACTGTTAGGAGGCTCATATATGAGTCAAGATTTTAGTCGCTTCATTGAAAGTTTAGTATATAGAATAAAAATATTTAATATAACTTATCGCATTATTCTTCAAATTAACTAAAATTTCTTTCAAAAGACAAAACTTTTCAGTCACATACGAGCCTACTAAACTTAACTCGTTTCAACTAAATTTAAGTTACTTTTACGAAAGCTTTTCTCTCAGTGAAGCTTTTCTCTCATCACGTGACCTCCCCTACCCCGCTTCCCCTCCCCTCCCCTCACCTGATTGGTCAGCTCCTCCCCCTCCCCGCCCATAGGCTCTTCCCCAGCCACTGATTGATCCGCTCCTCCCCTCCCCCCACCACCTGCGTCCTGATTGGCTCCTTCCCTCCCCGCGAGTTTTCCGCTGGTTTCCCTGGTTTTTTATCAATTTCCCGGGATTTTCCGGAATTTTTCGTGTTTTTCCGAAATTTCACGCGTTTCCGAAATTTTCTGGAATTTCCCTAAATTTTCGAAATTTGCCAAACTTTTCTGAAATTTCCATAGATTTTTCGCAATTTCCCGGAGTGTTCCGTGATTTTCCGCGAATTCACCTCAAATTTTCCAGGATTTTTCTGAATTTTCCCTAGATTTTCGCCTAGAACTTTCTCCATAACAATGTCTTTAAAAAAAATGGCGGTTAGAAAACAAAATGGCGCCCAACAAGATGGCGTCTGAAATCCAAGACGGCGCCGGTCGGTAAAACAGGGATGTGTCTCCTATCGTAAAACAGAGGTGCGGTCGGCAAGGTAGGGGCGTACCTACTGTAAGTAATACCCCATGTCGGTAATACCTTCTTTTTTTGTTTGTTTGCTTTTGTTTGTTTTTGTTTGTTTTTTGTTTTGTTTTTTTTTTATTTATACATTTCAAATTACAATGTTTATAAGAAGAATACATTTAATCCTTAAAAGAAATCTCGCAGGCGTTGAATTTCCCTCCGAAGAGACGGAACTTCACTGGATTCTTCGACTTTGTAGAGTCTTCAAGTTAATGCAGCTTATTTGGATCTTCTCGTAGAGTCTTGCAGATCCTCTCTTGCAGGAAAATCTCAAATTTCCCATCCAAAGTGATGATGAATTTAGGCCCAAATTTGGTGTCAACGGAGCGAATTCCAATCACGGCATAGCTTTTGCTAACTTCCAACTCGACAATTCTTCGCGTTGGGAGAAAACCCTCTGCGCGAGCCACTTGGTTAAGCTTTGAAAAATCCATGTTGCCTGTCCGAAAATTGTCGTCAGACTGACGCTTGGGAGTTCGCTTATCCGTACGTTGAGTAATATGTAATGACGTCATCATATTTCTGAGCGATGACGTCATGACGGCAAGTTGAAACACGCTTAACCTTGAAAATCTATTGCGCAGTTAGCGATCACGTAAAGACATTCCTAAGCGATGACGACACCATAAATAAATAGAATATTTGACTTTGAAAATATATTGCGCATTTAGCGATCACGTAATCACATTCCTAAGCGATGACTTCATCATCTATTAATAGTAAATCCTTGAAAATCTATTACGCAGTTACAAAAGTGACGACGTCATAACGACCAGTTTAGACACGTTATCGGAAACGATGACGTCATCCTAACTGTGTGAAGAATTCCTGGAAACGTTATCTCGCTGATTAGGCAAACAATGAGTCATTAAACGATGATGTAATCTTACATTTAAGGGATACGAATTTATTCATAAATTCATTTTTAAATTATTTATTTTATTTATTCATACATCTTTGTTTTTCTGCAAAGGGCCCCTCCCCACCCTATGCTGTGAGGCTCAACCACAAGAGTAGCCCCTCCATTTTTTAATTTTTTCTACAATCTTTTACATATTTTATTCTTTTACAATCTTTTACATGTTTTTTCTTTCTTACACATGCTACAATCCTTAATCATAGGACGTATACCAACATCATCTTCACTAGTTGAATTCCAATGTTTTTTGCATAGTCTGCAAGCCATGAATTCTTTGTCACTTTGCATATTCAGCGGCAACTTTTCCTAAGCTTGAGCGATACACTTTTTCCGGAAATAAAGTAAAAATTCTCGTGGCAGTGCAGCGATATCCTCAGAATCCAACTTGTGCAGCCAGTTGGCGTATGAGAGTAGAGTAAATGATCTTTTCGTTGATGGTGTATCGCCAAATTTTTCCATTAATCACATCTTGAGGCGGCGGGCGTTTTCCGTGGCACAGTGATGATCGTAGACGGGTCGATGAAAATTGTTGTAGGGGCATGCAGAGACTCGTAAATCATCCAGGGACGGGCAGCCCATATCCATCAAATCGATTATGACCGCATTTGTGTACTGCTTCAGCCAACGCTTTTTGTCCAATCCTTTCACAAATATAAAGCTGGCATCCTCGAGTTGATTCTTGAGCACTTGGTAGAGTTCCTCGTATGGCACATCTCCAAAGTTCCATGGTATACCATGACAGTTTCGCGTTAGCCACAAATTAGTCGCCTTTACTTTTGGAGTGAAACCATCCCAGGCACATGGTAACTTGAATAACATCGCGACAGCATCGGCGTTGAAGGGCTCAAGCTTTAATACTCCCAGCTCCTTGACGACAAACGTACTTTGCACTGAAAATCCTTGAACGTCCACGATGTACTTCATCTCGGTACACTGACGCGCTCTCACGTATCCACCTCCTTTTATACCCACCACCACCACTACCACCACCACCACCAACTCATCAATTCTTCATTTTCTCATACTTGACATTAAGCTTTTTCTCACCCTTCTCCTTCTTATACGACACAGGCTTATACTTGTCAGACAATTTATCTTCATTTCATAGACAACAACGTTCATCGTTCGACTTATCCATTGCGACTGAGTAAAACAGAGTAATTATCTTTATTTATATATACTTGATTATACATGTAAACATAACCTAAAATATAATCGATAACGTTGCAATGTAACAAGTATCGTTCAACAATATAAAAGTTGCAATCAAGAACCGCTAAGCTCTCGCGAGTACATACAGCACATGCGCAGTAGTTACAATCAAACGTTTTATAATTTTCTGACAATTCCGCTGATTGGCTGATATTCAACAACGCGATCGTCTATAATGAGGCAATAAGCCGCAGTTTGAGCTGGAATATTCGCAGCCGATTTAAACTCCAAACGAACGTCAACTGATCCCGTAATGAGGGACTCGTTTTGTTTAGCACAATCAATGACTACGAGAGGCGCTAGATCCTTGAATTGTACTTTTGTTAATAATGGAGCATTTTCCCTACCGTAATAGGATGATTGAAAGTTGGAAAACATTTCATAACGCTGCGAATTGATTACGCTCGAAATTAATATTCAGATTCGTGTAAGGATAACATTGCGAGTTGAGATAGAGCTTGATGTAGCGAAAAGCGCAAGTATCAAAGCCGCTTGTGTTTGATCCACGAGCATTCTTCCGCCCTGTTTGGAATTCTACAATGACGTATGTCGGCTTTTCCAGTTGAGTCGTTGTTTTGACGCTCCACACATGCTTGGTAGTTGTAGGCAGCAAAGGATATTCATAGGGTTCCCAGCTCCTGAAGCTAATAGCGATAGTGGGATCGCTAGCGATGTAGCTGAGCATTCGAATCTTTTCAACGTCCGACACTTTGACGTACGGCAACATCCATTCGATTTTGCTGAGGGTTATTTTAAACTCCTCTGGAATTGCAGGAGCTACAACCGCTGTCTGCTGGATAGCGTTGACGTCTGTGTTAGCTCGGAGAATGATGAGCTCATGTTTAGCGTTAACGATGATTCGTTAATAGTCCTCAGAGAATTCAAAGAGAAATTGCAGTGGGATGCATATATCGAAATATCCATGATTGTCCACCAATGATCTCGTATCGTCAAGAATCCATCCTGCATTTTCCATCAAGTCCTTCTGATCCGGACTTTGTGAGATGTAGCCTTTCATAGCAGTTGTTAGGCCAACGTTTTTCACCCTTTCAATCTCCACGGCATTCAGCTCGTAAGGAATTTCCTCAAATAGATGGGCTATACCATTGTTGACTATAGATGTATGAACGACCTCAGCTCCTTCAGCTTTCGTTAAACGCCCTTGAATATGCAGCGAACTCTTGCTCGGCAACATGTACAAATCCTGGTCCTATACACTGATGCGAATTTCATCATTATTGTTGTACGTCGATGAAGCGTACGGTTGATGCGCGTGTACTTCGTACTGCGCTATCGCCTCGTCGAAGACGATCTTCTTCTCGATGGATAACATGGTATCAGGCAGATGAAGCAGCAGCAAATTTTACTCTTAACCCGAGACTTTTCAGGAACTGCACGTTCCGCGGTGTGAGCACTTTGAAAGGTTTGTGCCGACTGATGATCCGTGGACATGTTGCTGGACTTTTATATTCTCCGTATACGATTCCCATTATTCACCTTTTACATGCAATCTGATAGTGATGATTTCTCCTCGAAAATTCACCAATTGTCCGTCTTGATCCAGAATGCGGAGCTGCAGGTGATGTATTGCTTGCACAGTGATCGGATGGTAAATGACATGTGTAGGTATTTCAATGATCTTATATCCTGGTGGCACCGCGGGAAAGAACTCGTGAATGGTATGCACGCGCCGCTCGTTGATGTACGCTCCTGTAGTGATGTTACATTCGACGCGCAAGGCATTCACAGCGAGTATTCTCACAGGTGATTGCGACTCGTGTACAACGTCAGCCTTGAGTATAAGCGGATCAAAGCCAAAAAGTTTTCCAATAGAATCTTGGGCGAAAGTCGATGGCTCGATTACATTTGATTTCACTGCGCAGCGTGCTACTATTGGCTTGCAGATGCAGTTCGATATCCGACGGCAACACTTTCTTCAGGTAACGCTCGATGCTGTCCAACTCGTAGCTCCCCGGAGGTATGGTAAACATTTTCCCGTCAACTCAATAGTTCCACCAAGCCCAATGAATAATTTTTCCGACGTGACAATTCAATCGGAGGAAAATAGTGTGCCTCCAAGACAGACGATGTTCCCGAGAGGGTCAGAGTCAGTGCATCCATGATGGTGGCTCGTTGTTGACTGAAGGTCACTCACACACCGGCAACACTTTTATCGAGTAAAAACTTGAGAAACAAGTGCCCGCAAATAATTTGATCATAGTTTTGATACTGATCACGATTGTATCGAATAATGCTACCGACACCGAAATAATCCACAAGTTCTCGAGGTGGTTGTAAATTGCCAAGACTGTCGAAATACGCGATTTGATTACCGGTTTTCCGATGCGTGACCCAATGAGTTCCATGACCATTTTTGTCATCTAGATTAACGATGGAAGCCTTGTATTTTTTAGGTCCACATTTAGGTAAATCATTACGCATGTGCACGCCTCGAAACGATCGAATTTTCAACATTTTTGCATATTTCAACAAATCTTTACTGGTAAGTGCTCGGTGTGGTAGCTCTACACGTTTTTTAAATGCAGTCTCAGTCCAGTCCCCCATGGTTTTAAATACAAGCTCTTTCCCAAGGCGATTAATTCCATTTTGAGGTTATGTCACCTTGATTCATCCAATTGACGCTTGGCGGCTCTGGCGTCGTTGATAGCTTTAGCGATGCTCGCAGCGCCACCTGCCAATGCTCCTGTTGCTCTTAATCCCGCAAAGACAGGGAGTAGAAAAGCAGGTAAAATGCCACTAAATTTACTGGATACAGGTAGTACACGTGCTACTCAAACTTTCTTCTTTCCTCCTGCTTGTTTCACCGCGGCTCTAACAGCTTTCAATGTTGATTGCACGGAACCTGTAGCTTTAGCTGCAACTTTCGCTGCGTCGATGACTTTTCTCAAGGGAATTATTTTTTTTTCTTTGCTACTTTATTCAATCTCATACCGAGTTTCTGCTTTACCCCCATGATACCAGTAACTCCAAGAGCTGCAGTTTTTTCACCAACTCCTGAATCTTTTGCAAGAAGACGTTCGATAGCTTTTTTTGCAAGAACTTTATCAGCTTCGTGTCTAGCTGTAAGATTGGTATTTTTCGAATATGCGATATCGTGCTCCCTGCACGCTGAATCGAGTGGATTGATTCCACGATCCCCACGTTTTAGTCTTTTAACAGGTTTGATGCCTGGACCACCAAATTGATAGCCAGGAATGTGGAGTTCAACAGGGAGCTTGTTGATGATAGCGTTGACGAGTTCTTGCCCTGTCACAGTCATTACTCAACTGAGCTCTTGGCTATAAATACGCGGTATTTATAGGTTTTCGAGTCAGACGCTGACAGGTCGTCATGTCGTTTACACCACAGAACGTCAAGTTGCCTGTCGTAAACTTTGACAGTGTGGTGGAAAAGCGGGAACAATTCAAACGGCATAGAAAACTATTACCGAATACAGTTCGCGCAATAATATGTGGTCCTTCAAATTGTAGTAAAACTAATGCTCTGCTCTCGCTTATGACGCATCCAAACGGTTTGAGATTCGAGAACGTCTACATTTACTCAAAGTCACTCGAGCAACCTAAGTACAAGTACTCAGACAAAATCATTGAACCGGTCAAAGGAGTTGGATATTTTCCGTACAACGAAAACGAACAAGTCGTTAGTGTTGAGGAAGTCAAACCAAACTCTGTAATGATATTCGGTGATGTAGCTCGTGAAAAACAAAATAACATTCGCGTATACTTTTGCATGAGGCGACATCGAGATGTAGACAGTTTCTATCTCTGTCAGACTTATACGCGCATTCCTAAACACTTGGTGCAAGATAATGCTAATATACTCGTACTGTTTCGTCAAGATGATATGAACTTGAGACATGTGTACGACGATCATGTAAACACTGACATGAAGTTCGCACAATTTCGAGAGTTATGCGCAGTATGTTGGAGCGACAAATATGGGTTCGTTGTCATTGACAAGGATAGTGAACAAGGGCGGTACAGAAAAGGATTTGATTGCTTTGCTTCTATAAATTGAAGTGTTTTCGTGACAACTACATCAGTGTTGTCTAAACATTGAAAGAAGATGGAGCGTAAAGATGCACTACACCATATCGTACAAGCGAGCGAAGCCATCCGCCGCAAACATCGTCTGCTGAAACGTGGAAAAGCTGCTGTGGAGACGTCCGTGCGAGAAGTGTTCAAGCCCATCATTGATCCACTACAGTCATTGACTAGAAAACCAATGAACCTGAAGATGGAGTCAGTAAAAAAGGAGGAAGCTAAAGAAGAATTACCTACAATGGAGGATGATGATACATTTGAGCCATGGAGTGAAAATTTCGAGAACTTTGATTAAACCATCGGTGACCAAACCTTTGCACCAGACATCGCGAGTTCACCAGCTCCTGTTGACACTCTAAAGAAATACTTGAAAATGATGAAAAACAAGGATGAGCAAAAGAATCTAGACATGCAGTATGGAGTACGGTCGTTGAAAAGTGGATTGCATATTGGAAACACGCCAATCAGTTTTGTAGAAAATACTGTTTAGGTGGGGACTGAGAAGTTTGAGAAAACACCGAGACTTATAGAACTGCTGTTTAAAAAAATACCAAACAGTTCGATTGTGGATAAAAATGATGTGGAAAACCATAAGAAAATCGTCCGTCTAACAAACGCGGATAGAAAAAATTATCTACCTGACAGGAGTCTGCGTGGTGGTGGCAGAGATTTGAAATATCTTACATACATTGCTGACAAGAAAGTGGGCACAGGAGTATACAATGTGGTTAATCGCGAAAGTAACATCGATTATGTGCATTGGGATGATCCCAACGAACTCGTTGATCGCTTGCGACTTATACTCGCGTCAAAAGCTGCTGGCAACAACAGTCATACCAACGAAATCAACTCAATCATTGAAGAACTACGAGAAGCTGAGATTATATATTAAAAATCTTGAAGCTTCATACCTCATTCACGAGCTTGACAATGACAAGTGTAGACGTGTTTGGGAGACACCTGATCAAAAATCGGGAAATACGTGTACCTCCTGGTGTTGGATTCAAGTTGACCCCTGAAGGTCGTTACGATCTTCAAAATAAAAAATTAGTCAACGTTGTGAAGGGTGATTATCAGAGAGACGGCGCTTCCTATCAAAATATTATCGATTTCAAAGAAGTGCTGACAATTGAAATTAATCAACTGAAAAATGTGGTGGAGAAAGTGGAATCATCGCTAGAAACCTTGGCTAAGATGTATCAAAAGCATGTGACTGAAAACTCGGCAATCATTTCCAAACTACAGCGTCGTATAGAACGTATCGAGAAGGAAGTATTTGACGATGTTACGCCCCAAGAAGATGTCTACGAATAAAAGCTAGAATACAAACGCTCCTCATTCATAACCATCCCAGACGTCGAAGAGATGAAAGAAGCTCTGGTGGAAGAACTCCATAAACCTGCGCGGAGAAATTATTGACGTCGTCGTTTCAACGTGCGAGGACTCGATGAGACGTGGCAAGCCGATCTCGTAGACATGTCTACCTACAAGGATAAAGGCTACAAATTCCTACTGACCGTCATCGACGTCTTCTCCAAGTACGCGTGGGCTGTATCAATAAAAACCAAAAATGGACCCGACGTTACCGCTGCTATGAAGACTGTACTACGGGATCGCAAATCCAAGAATCTACACGTCGATCAAGGCAAAGAATTTTACAACAAGGACTTCAAGGCGCTCATGAAATAACATGGAATCAACATGTACTCTACATTTAGCGGCATGAAGACGTTCATTTGCGAACGTTTTAATCGTACACTCAAGAGTCAGATGTAAAAACGGTTCTCCCTCCAAGAACATTACAAATGGATCGACATCTTACCTGATTTGCTATCGAGTTACAACGCCACCCGGCATCGAACAATCAAGATGAAGCCTAAAGATGTTACCGCAGCTGATGAAAAACGTCTGCTTGATGAAATTCATCATGTCAAGCAACAGAAAGAGAAGAGCAAGTTCAAGGTCGGTGACAAAGTCCGGATCAGCAAGTACAAGCATGTTTTTTAGAAGGGGTATACGCCCAACTGGACAACGGAAATTTTCACCGTCGCTGCTGTAAAGCCAACGCATCCCACGACGCACAAGCTTAAGGATTATCAGGACCAACCCATCGAAGGAGGATTCTATACCGAAGAACTTGCCAAAGTGAAGCATCTGGATGTGTATCTCGTTGAAAAAGTGTTGCGAAAGCGTGGAAACAAACTATATGTAAAATGGTTGGGGTTTGATAATACTCACAACAGTTGGATAAGTGAATCAGACATGTAATCAATAAACGTTTATTAGTTTTACATCATTTTGGTTTTTTATTTGTCCATACACATGCATGACTCAACATACAAAAAGTCAGTTAACAATAAATACTTGAATTCATTTCCGCACCACCAGAGCCTGTCTCGCATGGGGTGGTAGAATTCATGATGCGTTTTTGTTGACGTGGTATCCCCAGTAGGCCTAATCCACGGTCTATCCATTTCAAAACAGCAGTTATATTTACAGTTTTACCTAATTCATTAATATTTACAATTCCTCATCGACATCCATTAGTTTTCTTATTTTGTAGTGGCCGTATGCCAATGTGACTGTGGTATCAGGGAGAACGACTCTTTTGTCATCCGACGGATTCAACGCGAGTTTCGTTTGTCTGATCGTTTCAATCACGTGTAAACGAGAACGGAGCAAATGTTGAACTCAATGCTTCAAACCATTCGCGCACAAACAACACAAGTAATCGTTGAAATCAATTGTTTTCTTCACAACCGACGCTTTGGCACCTTTTGCTTTTTTGATTCGGTCTTGTCCTTCTACGCGTAAACTATACATTTTTTATCTCAATCCTACGAATTCGGTTATGACTTTACCGTTACACTCGTCCTTCATCAGTCCCATGACTTTTTTGTTTTTCAATTCGATGCTGAACCGATTTTCAGCGGGATAGTTGGAAGTGTCGAAACGGTCGGAATTTTCCCTCATCATCGCGTATGGATCGAGATTTCGGATTTCGTAAATCAAACTGTCAGTGTCGGTGTACAAGATTTTCGCGTTCGTCGCGGGTTTCATGAAATCGTAGTGAAACGAATAAAGACACAGTTTCGACAACTCGAGAACACAAAATCCGATGTAGATTGGTTTATTCATGACGATTTCGACCCGTGACTATTTAATAGCGACCAGATTCTCGTCGAAGATGGACGTCGATCTAAAAGTCGGTTTCGCGATCAATGTTTCCGCGCCGTAACGACCTAACCACTCCATCACCAGTTTGACGTCAATACGTTTACGAACATTCTCCATCGTTTTACCGTAGACCGCGTTATTCATTAGTTTGTACAGATTTTTATCAAATTCGTTTCGCGCCCTTTTGCGCATGTCACTGTTCAGGTCGATGTAAGATTTCAACCAATCGGACTGTTTGAATTTGAGAATTCTATGTATCTTGCTTAGTTTAGTCCGTGTTGCAAGACCTGTTTTAAATTGCGGTAGTAAATCACGTATCGCGTTTTCGATTCAAGCGTAGTCAAAAGTTTCGGATTTTTCGAGTTCGGCGGAACCTTGTGTTCGGGATAAAATGGCAGGTCGTTGTGGACTTCGTGAACGTTTTCCGGGTACTCGAGGTCCACCTCAAGAATGTAGCCTTCTCCGGCATCATCAGCGACATCCCACTTGAAATCTTGTTAAAAATTTTCCACCCACTCGAAACCGCCGTAAGGTAAATACTGCATCATCGCCCAGCCATACAAATTATTTACATCGTAATACATTAGGTATTTATGTTCTTCGTTTCGTTCGTAGTCGTGCATGTAGGCATTGTTCGCGTACGCGTACCGATTGCTGCACTGAGAGATGCCTCCTCGAATGCCGCGTTCGACGAACAACAACATGTCGATGTCGGTGAGCAACTCCAACTCCACGCCCGAATGTTTGAGCATCGCGTCCCAACTTAGACCCGGCGTGGTGTAGTAGTGCGCGTGGTCGAGATCGTAGGCCTGTAGACAGTTGTCGCGAAAGTTCTCGAAAACGTCGGTCAAGAGTAGGACGTCGGTTTTTAGGTAGAGGTCCGAGTCTCGCCGAGCGTCCGGATCCAGAAAGTCTGCCAGACGGCTTGCGCGTGGGAGTAATCCTCTGCCGATACATCCTCGTCGGTCAAGGTGCTGTAGAACGCGTCCGTTGGTGGCAGTCCTGGTTCGTCGAGTTTTTCCCAAGAGTCGAGGTACTCGTATAGGAATACGCCCTTCTTCATCAGGAGTTTGTGACGGTCGACATCGAGATCTGTGAATTCCCTCTACACGATGGCTTTCTTGTCATCTTCCAGATACGAAGCGAGCTTCTCCAGGGACGAAGCTATGAACCGAAAAGAATCGATGAACCGCAACGATATTTTGCTATCATCGATGTACTTTGTGAACGAGACGTAGCGTTCCATGGTTTGCGGAATCAAGAGAACTCGCCCCTGGATACATTGAGCGATCCGCTTAATGACGAGATGGCTGTCGTACCCGCTCAGATTGTGGAAGATGACGGGGATCGTGAGAGCGTCCCGATACTCGAGGTTGCATTTCTGATGTGCAGCACCACGGAACTCCCCGTTAGATGGCAGTGGTCGCGCACTCTCACTTGCCTCTTTAACGAACCCTTGCAGATGTGGCACTGGGTGGCATTTTGGAACATCTTCGTCTAGGCTGGCGTCAGAGGCGTCATAGGTCGTGGATCCTTCATCTTCTCTTCGACTCGACGCGTCAAGGTCAGCAATTTGTTCGAGAACCACTGGGCGGGATTCGGTCCACGATAACTCGCATAACCGGATTGGGACTCGTCGAAACTGCACTTGATGTAATACCCCACGCTGCACGCCTCGTGAATCTGGATGACTTTGATCTTCTTTTAATATTCTTCTCCAGCGTCGACTTTTTGAGCAAGCACTCGAAATCTGCATAGACGGTGTACGGTACTCTGATGTTGTTCTTATGATTTTAAAATTTCAATATGTTCTTGCAGTCTTCTTCGTGCGCAGCCAACTTTTCAGCGTTGAGGAAGTAGTGAAGACATCTATCGCATATGTGGTGCGTTACCTTGTTTTTGGAGAGTTGTCGGCTCACGAGGCATGAGAGGTTCTTTATCCACACGTAATGGAAACGCGAAGGTTCGCCGACCTCTTCATCGGAAGCGTCTCCGTTCTCGTCGGTGTAATAGTTCTGTACAAGTAACAAATTCACATGTTTCTATCTCTTTTTCTCGGTTTTATGAATAGGCGCGACGATGAATTTGTCATTTCTTAACACTAATATATACATGTTCACTGACTCTTGATTCAGTCTTTCGAACAAGGGCACTTTTTTAGCCATCATTGGGAACGAAATGCCTGTAAAGTTCAACTCGTTGGCGTATCTTTGATAATTTGAAATCGTTTTAGAGTTTTTCTTGACTGGGTGAAGTGCTGATAGGACCGCCCACTTGAAGCACTGGTCGTCGAAATTTTCAACGTTGACGCAGGCCTCCTTGCATTGGACGGAGGTGGGAAATTCGATGTATCAACTTCCTCGCATCGGATTATATTTGTTGATGTAAACAGCGAGGCTCACGATGCGGCGCAACGTCCATCCGGATCCTCGATCCTGGAACTCTTCGATTTTCGTCATAAGGTGGTTCATGACGTTCTTCTCGAACCAGGCGTTCAAGTCCGCCGTTCGCAGGATGATGGCGCTACGCGTCTCGAAACTTTTCAGCTCGACGAGTTCTTCGTCACCTTTAATGTTGCTGAACTTGCCGTCCAGTGACGTGTAGACTTTGACGGCATTGTCGAACTTGAGCCCTTGGTCGTCTTTAGTCGCGAAGATGTCTCGCGCCTCCAGCAGGAAATCTTTAATGTCCAGGTGACGGAGGTTGACGATGATGCCCGTCCGGATGTTGCTCTGGAAAACGGTCTTGAGGTCCTCCCAGACGACGCGTCGTTGCTACTGCGTGCCAGCTCCGCTAACCAGTAAACCGCGCAACTGGTTAATGTAACTGCGCAGCCGCTGGGTCACGCACGCGCACTGAACCTTAATCGCACCCGAACACTTTGCAGAAAATTTGCGCAGTTCGGCGACACTCGCGATCGCGTTTTCGTTGAGAATTCGCACATATTCAGGATCCACTGGACCACCGCGAATCAAATAACGTTTTTGCGTGTTTACTACCGCGTACGCTCTCTCGATAGCAGCTTTAGCCATTTTGATGACTCGATGTTCGCGAGAAAACTGACGCTCCCGCCCGAGAACGTTGTATTTAAAAGTAGTGATGGCGCTGCGATGGCGCGCTGTTTGCTCGTGCATATATGGGACACGTTCGGCAATGTTCGGGTAAGCTCGGTATCACTCGGGAACGTTTGACAATGTTCAGGTACACCCGGGAATCTTCGGCAACACTCATCAATGTTCGACCCGTTCGATTTATACGTAGCAAAAATTTTTTAATAAGTGATAGTTATAAAATTAAGCTTTTGGATACTACGCAGTATCTCAATAACTGTTAACCGCGCACTGCTACCGTGCTCTATTACTACGCGAATTCACAATCTTTCAGTTTAATAGAACTGCATTTGTCATTAATTTCCGTTAAATGATCTCGTATAAATAGCGCGGATAATAAAGAGACTCACGATCATAGCACAAACGCGACTGACTGATGATGGGGGAAATCAGGGGATATTATATAGATAAATGATGACGTCACCATCGAATCCCCACTGCTCGATATGAGTCAGAGATAAAATTAAGTCGATATGAGTCGAAAATAGAATCGAGCGATAAAGATAATTGTTTCTGTAAATAACGGAATCAAATGACTTCTACGCATAAAACAAAACAGGATACTCGTATTACAATAGCGCAGAAAGTGTAAACAAAAGTATCAAATGACAACTGCGCAACGAAAAAACACCATGATCATATTACATCTAGGACCGGGAGTCATTTTGTAAACAAAGATAACTAAAGTCATAAATTTGTCGCCTTCAAAGGATACCGACTTGTAAATAAATGATAACAGCGCTGGAAATTGGTAATGAGATTGAATTACATCTTCGCAGCGAGCGATTTTTCTAAACAAAAGCTCGAATAGCATTTACGCAACAATTTTTTAAACAAACATCTAGATCTATATTTAGCTCTGATCAAATTACATTTAAACAGAGAAACCCAACTCTATAAACAAATGGAGCAAAACTTATCTTGGTATCATATTTTGAGAACTTTTATAACATAAATAATTGCATAAAATTTGTAGATCTTCGAATTACATTTACAAAGAGAAATCCAATTCTATAAACAAATGAAGTAAAGTCTATCTTGGTATCATATTTTTAGAACTTTCATAACATGAATAATTGTATAAAAATGGTTGATGCTCGAATTACATTTACGCAGTTTTATTCGAACGTTTCAAGGTCAACGCTTGCGAGTTGTCATTATGACGTCATCGCCTAGGGATTCCACACTGCGAGGATTATCAAACTATCACTTATAAAAGTTCATTATTTTCTACGAAAATGTATTATTGAAAAAAAAAAATAATAATAAATAAATAAAAAATAAAATTCTCAATCCTGTACTATTATTCACTTGGTATCAATAGATTTTCGAAATTAATTTCCAACGTGTTAAAAGTTTTGAAGAGATATTTCGAGGGGTCGTTATTTCGTAGCCCTAAGAGATAAGGCGGCGCGGTGTTTATGAATTCGCGCGGCCGGTGATCGTTATCTCCCATAAATATCTTTGATAGATTTGAAGGTAAGCATATTATTTTCAAGTTCGTAACTACGAGTCATTGTTTTTCAATTCGTCATAATCTACCATTTTATCGAGGGAAGTTTTTTTCGAGGTGAGGGAAATATGTGGAAAAGAGATAAGGAAAATCGAGGAATATGTATGTGAAACCGTGGGAAAATGGTGGAAAAACATGAAAAATAGGGAAAAACTGTTGAAAATGAGTGTAGAAAATCTCATAAAATAGTTGGAGGAAATCGACGAAAAAATGAAAAAAAAAAATATATATATATATAACAAATATAATATTGGTAAACATATAACAAATAAATATAATAAATATGCTGAATAAATAAATATAAAAAAACTGTCCAAAAAATTGTTTTAAAAAAAATGTGAAATGTAGAAAAATCCCTGTTTTACCGACCGCCGTCATCATGCTACGCCATCTTGTTGGGTGCCATTTTGTTGGGCACCATTTTGTTTCAAGACATTGTTATGGAGAAAATCAAGGAAAATTCGCAGAAAATTTTGGGAAAATCTAGGGAAATTTCGGAAAAATATGGAAAATCGCGGAAATTTTTGGAAAATTGAGGGTGCAAGGGGCGGAGGAGTAGACCAATCAGGGCGCAGAGGGTGGGGGGAGGGGGAGGGGCTGGCCAATCAGGGGAGGGGAGGCCACATGATGGGAGGAGGAGTGGGGTGGCCGGAGCCTTTTAGTTATACTACTAACAACCACTTTTGTGTTTGGCACTCTGTAAAAACTTTGTTTATGATAACAATTTAAAATTTAAACTGTTCCTGGTTCATTGAACCCTTGGTTACAAAATTCATACGAAAAATTTTTTTCAAACTCGCATTGTTTATCCGGTATTTTCATTTGAACAAAAAGTGTGAAATGGTTATTTTATCCCACCAGGTGGGGTAAAACAACCAAACTTTCTTTTTATAATAAAAGTGACAAAAATTATTATTTTAAGGGTTTTTATTTTATCAGAATTTTATAAAACGTTACAAAAGAACAAAATTAACTTGAAAAAGTTTCTCTGGAGCTTCATTAATCGCTGGCGTCACTTTCCTCAATGTATACTACTTTTCTTGGACGACCTTTTTTGGAGCGACGAGATCGTTTTTGGCTGCCGTGTCTTGGTTTGTTTTCTCGGAAAATTTCTGTAGAATGTTTTTTTCCTACCTTGTCATGGTCGCCAATGCCTGTTTCTCCTTCTTCTTGGCCACATTTGCCTGCTTCTCGAGCAAAGTCTCCAATACATTTTTTTTTATAGGGATAAACTTGAAGTTCAATTTAACATTTCTTTTAAGAAAACTAAAGAATTTGTATATACCTGTCTGTGGTGCCCACTAGGGACATTTTTTGCGTTCCGCTGCTCCGCAAAACTCCTCTTGGTACCTCATATTTGGCAGCCAACAGCGAGCACTTTTCCGCCAAACTGAACTTCCTGAAGAGCTATTTCAATTATCTTCTCATCTGGTTTGGGCGTCTTCCTCGCGTAATGACGCGGCATAATGCTAGAAAAAAAATTATAATTTTTGCTACATTTTCATGTACATTAATAAGTGGTTGTTTTACCCCACCTGTTGACTGGTTATTTAACCCTATATGCTTTTGTTTTTTTTAAGTCGAATAACTTTTAAGCAAATTCAAATCTTGTAAAACCAATTACAGATTTGGATTTAGCATGTAATTCTGCTCTTAGAAAACACTTACCTTTCTTTCTGCACTTCACTGATTTGTAGAATTTTGAACTATTGTCGACTGAAAATATCGCGGCCAGGAAGCGTCAAATCTTTCTTTCGTCAGAACTCAGGTTATAATACACGTGCGGTAACGGAACCTTTTGCCAAAGTTGCGTTGTATCAACTGTACCAACGGTCGTTCGATTCGACTTTATTAAAAAAATTAGAGGCGATTGGTTGTTTAACTCCGTGGCAATTTAACCCCGTTCTACCCTACTAATCCACATTATAAAATAAAACCCATATAGTTTTCCTGAAATTGAAATCTGTATATTTTTTTTAATTTAATTTTTATGTTATATATTGCAATTTTTAATTATTTACATTCATGGAATATATCGAATATATCATAGGTTTTACAATATTATATAAATTATTGCACTCTGGTATACTGATAGGTGCAGTATTTCCTCTTTGTATATAAAAAATCATATTGTAAAAACTGCTGAAATAAATATTAAAAAGTAAAATGATGGAATCATTACTATAGATTGATATTCGCATTCTGAACATTTAAATTTGTCTTATCTAATATTTAAAACTGGCATGAATACACTACATTTTATTGTAAAACTAGCTGTACTCGGCAGACGTTGTCCAGCCAAAAAGAACATTGAATACAGTAAAAAAAACGGGGAGACAATTAATAAACAATTTTATGGGTAATTTTTTATAAAATTTTTTTCTCGAGCCTTTCACAGTCGAAACTATGGAATCATTCACAATCCCCAGATAGCAAAATAATTTCATATTCACATTATATGCAAATCACACGTGAAAAGAAGAAATCACGCGTGACAGACATTTGTACTTCCGTTACCGATTCACTGTTATGTCAATATGAAATCACGCGTGATTTTTAGATTTTTCCTTCGTGGATGCGCTTGCGCAGATTATCATCGCGAGAAAATTTGAATGCTTGTTTCTGTTCTATTGCAGTATTAATTCACAACGAAAGCAATAATTGTAAACACATTTTTATGAAGCATCATAATATTATACAATATATAATATGCTAATGCAGAAAAGACAATCAATATTATATTTAACCACACTTTCATTCATTTTTTAAACACTTTTTACGCAAATATATAGTTTAAAAAATGTCGATGAAAATTATGACAATTAAAACTGTCACATAATAAAACGAAAACGGTTCTAACCTCCAGGTAAACACTGATTTCGAGGAATGCGGTACTATGGTTTATCACAAATCACAGAACACAAGATTTAAAAATTTTTCGAAGAAAACCACAAAAAATTATTTAAAAAAACAAAAACAAAACGAAAACACGAGAGACCACGATGCGATAGTGACACTGGCACTGAATCCTAGCACATCATGACACATGGACAAACAAAAAATATTCTACCATGATAATATAGCACAAAAATTTCTGATTTCAAAATGACAAGGAATTGAAATCGCGCATGATTTTTTGACGCATGCGCATTGTCTAGCATTAATGATATGACTCTGATGTCATTTTGAGCTCATGGGAATGATTTCACAGATCGTATTTCATGTTTGGCATAATGAGATCATGAGAGTGATTTCACGCATGATCTAAACTGTGAAATCATGTTTGCTATCTGGGATCAGACTAAAATATCATTCAAAGTATGGCGTTAAAAATGAATAAAACAGTATACATTTTCGGATTGGAGTCATTCAGAGTAAACCGATGATGGTTGTGTTATAATAATTGACAATAATAAATTTCTCATTTAGAATATATTTCAAAAAGCTTTTAAAAAATTTTTTAACCCCAATCGAAGAAAAATGCCGAGTTGGTTTGAACTGTCTTATCCTCTCTCAATTTCTTCTGGTTTAACATTTCAGTTAATAAACATCTCGAAACGCAACTGAACTTTGCGGAAATACTGAAGTATTACGAGCATTTTTAAGTAAAAATTAACTAAATCGGATGATAACAAGCAAAGTAACTGCGAGTTGAACAAGATGAAAAATTCGACCCGCGGAGCGATCCGAATCTAATCCTTACGCTTTCATGCAGTTTCTCTAACCATTCTTCCTACTGCTGCGAAGGATCTCGCGTCTTGACCGGTTAATCGATTCGTTTTCTGAACTATTTATAAGCCAATCTATAACAGTTTTTTTCTGGAATAGTTTCTAGTCGTACATAAAATTTTAAATATTTATAAAAATTTTTATGCTGAAGTAACAAATCGTAAGACTCTACAATTTAAAAGATACTTTGATTTCAAAATCATAGGGATGTGGAAATATATAGGGAAAGAAAAATGAAAGAGATTCTTAAGTCACCTTAAACAAAATACGAAGGTAACATTTATTAACATTCAAGATCATGAAGACTCTTAAACCTAAATATTGAGGAAAAGTCGGTCACAGAGAATTTCGTTGGGTAAGCATTTTTTCTCTTGGATTCGTTTATTGATAAATATATTGAAATAAATGTAATTTTTCATAAATGTATACTAATTTAAGCTCTTAATACAAAATTTGTTTAAAATTATTAACAACCATTTTCAAGGCTTTGAATTTTGAATTTGACATTTTTTCTGTATCAATCGAATGTAAATCAAGTTTTTTTTTAAATGTTTATTTTATTCTTATGCATTCTAAGAATCATTGGTAATTTTGTAATGAAATAAAAAATGTGTCTTGTTTACATGCACATAATTTTTTACATTCCAACACATTTTTATTAAAGTGAAATATAGTCTGAAAGCAGTCATCTACATTACAATTATTAGAAAGTTAAAACACATAAATAATTCTTAGTCATACCCAATTTCGTATAAAACTTTTGATAATATTCATTAAGAAACATTCCTTAAAAAAAACTTGACATACTGAATCATCCACGAGTAAAAAAAAAAACTGACGAAAAAAATTTCAAAAACCCGAAAATGCTTATTTGAAATAAAAAATTCAAATTATGCACGATTTTCAAACACCTGCGGAAATTATGAAAAATTTATTACTTCCAAACACTGTTATGAACTCTTTTAAATTGCGGGATCATCAAAAATTATCAGAGGTAATTAAAATTTGGAAAAAAAATTCACTGTTTTAGGAAATTTTTTGACAATTAAAAAATTAGTTGAACAACTGTAAAAATATTTAAGATTATTTCAAGATAAATTTTGCAAAGTATGAAAAACTTTTCGAACTGACATGCAAATTTTCACAAGCGAAATTTCCTTCGAAAGAAACAAATACAAAAACATGAAAAAAGAGAAGGTTTAAAACAATCCGTTCTGTTTGGAAAGTAATTATCTCACATTTTTAGAATAAATTTTGATGAGTATCATATGTATATTCTTCAAAAGTATCCATCACTTTTAATTCCACAAAATCAAGTTAATATGCATAATTTTGGGAATGATTTGGATAAGAAATTATGAAACGTTCATGAAAATTCTTTTTCACTCCCATCGACTTTTACGTGCTCGTTTCCTTTCGTTTTTATCTGGCGCTGCTTCATCCGGCGCTTGATCGTTGTTTGAAGACGTCATTATTGGAGGTGGAGGTGGCATTATCACTGATGGTGGAGTTATAGTTTTTTCCCATGTATGATCAGACGATGCTCGGAACTAAAAATATAAAATTTGCTTCAGTTTTAAAAATTGTATGGTTTTATTTTTCTTCCTTCTTCTCATAATTCAACAATAATTACGATGAACAATTGTAAACTAATAAACGTATACTAACAAAAAAATATTAATAAGCTGTTAATCTGCAGGTAAACCTACTTCTAAATTGTTCTTTCATAATTTGAATCTAAAATGATATCAATGAATTCATAATGAGTATATCAGACAATTTTTTGTACATACTTGAGAAGTATATTGACTTCTAAAAGCAGCTTTCATGGCTGAAAGTCGATCACTTCCAGGTCCTTGTCGTTCCAGTTTCTTCACAACTTCGCTGATGTCTTTGGATCCTTGAGACGTTGAGCCAGATTTTTGATACTGGAACGCAATCCCTTTTCATTATTTTTTCCACCCAATTATGAAATTATGCAAAAACACATAAATGCATGAAAAATTGTTTCTAAAACTCTCCATTTTTCAAAATAAACATCATTGAATTGAACTTAATATATGTATAAATATTAGGATAAGAATGGTAACAAGTTGCATAATTTATTTTGCATAATTTAACAAAGGATCAGTAATAATAACCTCTGTCGAAGAATCAGATCGTTCTCGAAAACCCAAGCCAGCTCCTCCAATGTTCACACTTTTTCCTTTTCCTCCCTTGAACCTCGACTTCCTGAACCAGGAACTTAGCATTGCCAAATCCATCAAACTTTTTGGCACTTCCTGATTCGCGCCCTCCAAATTTCGTACCAAATGTCCGGCGAATTCTTTGTCTTTTTCCGTGACGAGAGTATATGCTGTACCTTTTTCACCTGCTCTACCAGTTCTCCCGATTCTGTGAGTGTGGGTGTCAATGTCTCGAGCGATGTCGTAATTTACAACAGTTCTGATGTGCGGAATATCCAAACCTCGAGCTAAATATTAAACAATGATATTTAAATGTTACTTAAAGTAAATTACCTTCAATAATTTTTTATTCTGAACTTCTAAATGGAACATTTATATTCAAAATAATCCTTGGTCGAATAATTTAGAAATATTGGAAAGAGTTTCATAATTTTCTACTTTCTGAATTAAAATTTCAGTTGGTCAAAAATTCTATCAAAGAGAAGTTCCAATAATTAAAAGAAAGTTTAATCATAAATCTAACGAAAAATTGCTGCATAAAATTACATTCAGTATGCGTAATGAATAAATTTTAAAACCAAAAATCTGGAAAGTTTTTAAATGATGACAAACCTGCAACATCAGTTGCGACGAGAATGCTAACTTCTTTCTTTTTGAATGCAGTAATGACTTTGTTTCTCTCGATTTGGTCCATATCACCATGGAGTAACATGACCTCAAATTCCTTTAGTTTTAAACTATTGGCTAATTCCTCAGCATTCAACTGAAAAAATATACAGAAAAAGAACGTATTTAAACAATGTCAACAATATTATCATTGTTTAATAATAAAATTTTTACATGGTAAAAGGTATCAAAACTATAATAAACAATCAGGAAAACCCGGACACTCGGAGCCTATGATTGATTGATAAGTCCAAATCTTGTGTAATTTTATTTTTCTATTTCTTTTTCCAAGCTTTCGGCTGAAATCCAGCTTTCCTCAGGGACTACAATTCTTATACGGTGATTGCAAATCAACTTTGAAATGAGTTAAAACAAATATAAAAAATATAAAAAGTAAAAATACTCACTTAAAATAATAAAAACAATCAATGTAAATTCACATCGTTAGAAAATCCAAGACAATCACGTCGAAATTCATGGTTCACGTCACACCACTTTGTCAAATATAAAAAAAAAAAACCGAAGTAAAAAACAGTTAAGCAAATAGAAAAAACCGAGACAAAAATCGAACCACGACGTTCTGAAGAATGAAACAGAAACGTCGACTAGGAATCCCTAAATATCAAAACTTAATCAACAAATCAAATTTCAAAATAAACGTACAGCTGATCAAAACTGTCGAAAAGAACAATCTAATTTAACAATTTAAATACTCCCCAAAATCTTGTCATATATAGGATTCAAATTCTTAGTGTCATTTTGTAAATTAATAGTCCTTTTATTCGTCTTAATAAATAACATCTCAGCAATATTACTTTTATAATAATTGTCTTCTTGATTTAAAATTATGACGTCATCCCAATCAAACTCATGATCAAATCTTATTTGGTGTTCAGTAACCACAGAATGTATGTCCAAAGGTAACTTTAAATTATTTCGATGCTCTTTGATTCTAGTGCTGACTTTTCTCTTAGTTTTCCCAATGTAAACAAAATCACAATTCTTGCATTTAATTTTATAGACTACTCCTTTAAGGTCATTCTTAGATAAAACATCTTTCCCTCTTTTTATTATATTAGAATTCAATTTGTTAGATACTTTATAAATCATTCTTAGATCCTGTTTTTTAAACACACGATTCAAATTATCAGACAAACCTTCAACGTATGGTAAAACTAAAGAATTTTTTTTCCTACTTTTTGAAGCCGAATTTTTTTCAGCTTTAATATCATTTCTCAGTTTGCAAAGTCTCCTATTCATGTATTTATCAATTATGATATTAAAGCTGAAAAAAATTTGGCTTCAAAAAGTAGGAAAAAAAATTCTTTAGTTTTACCATACGTTGAAGGTTTGTCTGATAATTTGAATCGTGTGTTTAAAAAACAGGATCTAAGAATGATTTATAAAGTATCTAACAAATTGAATTCTAATATAATAAAAAGAGGGAAAGATGTTTTATCTAAGAATGACCTTAAAGGAGTAGTCTATAAAATTAAATGCAAGAATTGTGATTTTGTTTACATTGGGAAAACTAAGAGAAAAGTCAGCACTAGAATCAAAGAGCATCGAAATAATTTAAAGTTACCTTTGGACATACATTCTGTGGTTACTGAACACCAAATAAGATTTGATCATGAGTTTGATTGGGATGACGTCATAATTTTAAATCAAGAAGACAATTATTATAAAAGTAATATTGCTGAGATGTTATTTATTAAGACGAATAAAAGGACTATTAATTTACAAAATGACACTAAGAATTTGAATCCTATATATGACAAGATTTTGGGGAGTATTTAAATTGTTAAATTAGATTGTTCTTTTCGACAGTTTTGATCAGCTGTACGTTTATTTTGAAATTTGATTTGTTGATTAAGTTTTGATATTTAGGGATTCCTAGTCGACGTTTCTGTTTCATTCTTCAGAACGTCGTGGTTCGATTTTTGTCTCGGTTTTTTCTATTTGCTTAACTGTTTTTTACTTCGGTTTTTTTTTTTTATATTTGACAAAGTGGTGTGACGTGAACCATGAATTTCGACGTGATTGTCTTGGATTTTCTAACGATGTGAATTTACATTGATTGTTTTTATTATTTTAAGTGAGTATTTTTACTTTTTATATTTTTTATATTTGTTTTAACTCATTTCAAAGTTGATTTGCAATCACCGTATAAGAATTGTAGTCCCTGAGGAAAGCTGGATTTCAGCCGAAAGCTTGGAAAAAGAAATAGAAAAATAAAATTACACAAGATTTGGACTTATCAATCAATCATAGGCTCCGAGTGACCGGTTTTTCTTGATTGTTTATTATTACCAATCTGACGGAGCGTACTGTTTTCCATGTATTGTATCAAAATTATATTCAACATTAATAAGTTATGACTTTTTTTATTTTCAAATTCTCAAATTTTAAATAGCAAAATACTGAATGTTGGATAATTGATTTTAAATTTGTAATTTACATTCCCAAAACTCTACAAATCGACAACCAAAATTTTCTCAATGTCTCAAATGTTGAAAATGTGAATCAGGCTATTTATCAAAACGTCTTTTGAATTTCTAGTTTCTAAACTTCCTTGATTCATAGAACTGCACATTTCGTATCCCTAAAGTTTCGGGGTTTTGAAATGTTTAAAAGTAAGGAATTTTTTAATTTCACTTCTAAAAAATCTGATATTGATAAATTTGAAAAGCATGATTTTTAATTTTTTATTATGGCTGCAATATTTCAGGAAATTTTTGGAATATTTCGACTAGTTTTAAAATGATAAACTTAGAACAAAACGCTTATTTAATTTTTATCTGTCAATATTCTCTAAGCTAATGTACCTTTTTTGTAACAAATATTAACAGACTGCCAGCGCTGAGATATTCCACAATATTTTGCAAGAGCCAATTCCATTTTCCAGTAGGATTGTTGTTAAAAACGATGACGTGTTGGGTCACATCTGTGTTTGCTTCACCAACATCTCCCTGCACTATTCTCACTGGATCACTAGCAGTTATAAAATAAGTTACATAATTAAGCGAATAAAATTTAGTATTTGTTAACTTTTATATCAAGATACATTATTGCAATATATTGGAAATTTGCTGTGAAAATCTATGGATTTCTGGAAATTTCCTTTTTTCTTTGTTTGAAATTTTCATAAAATTTCAAGAACTTCGGAAAAATACTTGTATAATTGCTATTTTTATTGCTATAGTTACATAATTATTATATAATTATACATATGATTATATATTAATATTTATATATTCATATATTATTAAAATTTTTGAATATGCAAAATAATATAATACATATGTTTATTATTATGTATAATAATATGTAAAATGTATATAAATTCTACAATGATAATAATAATTAACTAATGTTTTATTTGTATATTAAATGCTATAATTATGCAAATTATTTATTAATAAATTAGATTACACTACATTATTAGTCAACTATTTTTATTATTCATGAATCATGATATATAAGTGTATTATTAAGATAATTTTATTGATCATTGTAATATATTATATAACTCATACAATACATTATTACATAATATAAAGATATATTGAATAATATACAGATATTATTTATTTTCTATTTCATCTATGTCTTTATCATATTTAAAATTTATTTATATGATATATTCTTATAATTTTATTATTAATATTATTACTACTATTATAATTATTTATAATAATTCAACTATAACTATTTCAATTGCGAGTATTTTTTTTTGTAATATTTACGCAAGTACTGCGAGTAGTATGTTAAAGAATTTTCGAAGTCAGTAAATATGATCAATTTCTTACCTTAAAACATCTCTTGCAAGTTTTTCGATGCGTTTTTTGAAAGTTGCACTGAAGAGAAGCGTTTGTCTGTCAGGTCTCACATGATTGCAAATCGATCGCACTTGAGGTTCTGAAATAAACAAATTATCCTTGTTACAAAAATGAAAAAATTCCAACAATAATAGTCTCAAGATAAGTTTTAAAAAAACTGGGGTACTATCTGATCTCGTTTTCACATAATTATGCAGAAATTTATTGTGTGAACATACTTTTAGCTAGCATCCAATTCAAAATTAGAATAAGATATAAATAAAATCATGAATTAAATATTTCTTATTAAAATAAAAGTCTGTAATGAAAACCATTAGATCAAACAATTTTATCATTTTTGTTCTATTCAGATTATTTGGAACTCAAAAAATCAGCACTCACAAATTAACAAAAATATGCAGCAAAACTGAGAATGATGAGTAATGTAAAATAGGCAACGTGAATTTCTTCACTTATAAACGTATAAAAAATACAGTTATCTCATCACTTTCTAAACAATAAATGTAGATATTAAGAAAAAATTTCAATTTATCCCCAAACAATTCTAGTGACATCTTGATTTGTCCGATGACATTTTTACACAGCTAACAACTAAATTCGTTCAAATTTTGACACAGAATTTATATTCACCAAAACCCATATCGAACATTCTGTCAGCTTCGTCGAGAACCAAGAAAGTGACCCTCGTCAAATTTGTAGCTTTCATTTTCACGAGATCTATCATTCGTCCAGGTGTTGCCACGACGATTTCTGCTCCACTTTCCAGTGCTTTGCTTTGTTCCCATTTGCTTCCACCACCGTAGCAACAACATACTTGGATGTTGTAAACTTTACCGAATTTCTTGGCTTCTTGATAAATCTGCGAACAAAAATTTGTGATTTAGATAAAGATCCAATGAAATCATCAGAATAAATTACGTTAATTAGAAAAACTTCGACACAAAATTCATAGTTTTTGAATGTTAGTTTTGTTAGGTTGACAATGTCCAACCAGAAAATTTTTTTTATTCCAAAAACAGGCTTAAATGTCTAAATTCAAAGAGTATAGTAGTTCATATACAGATTATAACATTTCTCAAAGATCAAAGGAATTACGATAATTCATGAATCAAACTTATAAATTTATAATTAATGTAAGTACAGAAACAAAAAACAAATTGATTTTTCCGCACATATTACAATGATCAATAATGGACCTTAATTCATTCAAGTGCACTTTTTATAATTATATAGTATACCATAACAGTTTATAAATAAAACACATTATAAATGTCATTAAATTTACAACATAAATTGATTTTGATGAAAAAATTATCAGATAATTACATTTTGTATAAAAATTTCGTGTATCCCAAAAGCTTGAGAATTTTCAGACGTTCAAAACGCAAATCTGTGTTCGAAGTATATAATATAGAATTTGAAGAAATTCAGGCATTTATAGAACATGAGAACTCTAAAATAAAAAAATCCTTGCTGAGATTTTTCATACAATTTCAAACAGTTCAGTTTTTTATTTCCTGTGAAAAATTATTGAGTACTAATTCCAAAAAGGAATAATAAATGATTGTAACATTTCATACGCAATTTAAATTGATAATACGCAATAATATATGATAAATTATGAATTAGCAAAAGGAAAATATTTTTACTTGTTGAGATAATTCTCTCGTAGGTGCCAAAATGAGTCCAATTGGTCCATCGCCGTCTTTTAATTCCCTTTGGTCCATTATGTGAACCAACATCGGCCAAATAAAAGCCGCTGTTTTTCCACTTCCGGTTTTGGCTATTCCAATCAGATCTCGTCCATTTAAAGCAGCTGGAACTGCTTGAGCTTGGATTGGAGTTGGCTGAGTGTACTCATTTTTACGAACGGCCTAAAAAAACAAACAGACAAATTTTAAATAATAATCTTCAAAAATACAGCAACATAAATACATTACATAACCTAACATAATTATAAAATTATATTCTACGATTTCGAGAAACCCTCATTACCATTTTTCACTGTCTTTCATCCCCTAAAAACTAGCTTAATGCATAAAAAAAATTGTGTAAGATTATCAAAAAGAAATTTTCATGATATCCAAGTTTTTTTAAAATTGTATTAAAAAAATGCTGAACACACAGCCATTCCAAATTTTTATTGATTTCAAGTGTAATTGCATATTTTTAATTTTTGCACATTTCCTACTAAATTAACTTTTTCACACAAATTTTCAATAAATGAAAATATAGATTAAAATCATTTAGATTAAAACACAGCACAATTAAAAAACAGAAAATTCACAATTTTCAACATTGAGATTTACTAATGTTCTGACTACCTTAATCAAAGCGTCGTCGAAGCCAAAATGCGCGAAACTCGTCACAGGTTTCGGAGGTGACGGACCGGAGACTTTAATGCCCAAAGTTTGCCTCAAATCATCGACCTGCTTTTTGCTCAAAGCCGTTATTTCCTCATGCAAGTTGTAGAAATTTTTTTCAAAAGGCTCGTATTCAATCTCGCTGTGATCAATGGGTGGCAATGGATCGATCTCTTTTTTTCTCGGTGGGGCCAAAGGATTTCCATCCTCGTCGTATTCAACTTCCTGATCAGAATCTTCTAGTGGCAAACCAGCTGTCGGATTTTCCTCCATATACCTAAACCCAGTAAATTATAATTTCTTAAAGAATTAAAATAATATTTTTCAGAAACAGCTAAAAAAGTTCAAAATTTGAATTTGATGAATTTATTCTAAAACATAAATGGTTAGAAAATCCAAATATATCTTTCTGCATGATTCTGGAAAAGTTTAGTGAATCATCAGTTATAAACAAATTAAATAAATAATAACGTTGAAAATATTTTGAAATTCCTTGGATCCTAAAAAATACTGCAGGTTTGAAATAAAAAGTAAAAAAATTTTAAGCATTGAAGGAATAGATTTCCAAATTCTAAGGTTCGTTCAAAGTAAACAAGATCGAAATCTACTCAAATTCTTGAAAAAAAAAAGAGTAAATAAAAAGTGTTTAAAATTTTTAAAAGACGTCTACCTATAATAACTTTCTTCATCATCTTCTCCATCTATGTCTGCTCTAAAACCTTTAGCTTTTTCATCTTTCTTGTCTGTTTCTACTATGTTCTTGTTTTGTTTTATTTCAGCATCTATCCCTGCCATGAATGCATCCAAAGGGTCTTCTTCGCTATCACTTTCTTGTTTCTGTTCTCGTTTTTTCATCAATTCGTATGTCGGTGAACCTGGTTTTGGGATGTACTCCAAAGACGAAGTTGCAGTTTCTTCATCGTCTTCAAAATACCTGAATTATATAAAATATTTCAAAGTTAAAAATGATTCACTTTTCATTACACTATAGCTCGAAAACATGATCCAGGAATTGAAAAGTTAAACAAATATCCAGAAATGAAATTAGTATTATAAAATATAATCATAAATTAGTCTATCAAATTAAAGGTTTTTTTTATCATGAGTTTTACAACTTTCTAGATATTTTGATAAAGATTCTACGAATCATCAAAAACTTTCCTTCTAAAAAAAATTTTTTTTTTTTATGTACAAAAGTCTATTATAACTGAATTTTTATGACGAATATTTTTGTTTTTTCAAAAATTAAAAATATAATTATATTTTTTGAAAAATTACAAATTCGAGGATTATATTATTTTGAAAATTCCTGATATTTGATCAATATTTACTTAATGTATTTTCCAAAATTTTTCGATTCCCGAAAAATATCCAAATTAAAAAAAAACCCTCAACAACTCAATGAAAAAAAAGTTGTAAATTTGTCATTACTCTTCCTCGGTTTTGCTTCGTTTTTTTGGTATCCCCCAACAAGCAGATAACGCATTTTCTGTGATTGAATTCATCGTGTGATATCCTTGTTTGCTCAGAGAAGAATTCGATGGCGGTGGTGGAATATTCACTCCACTTCTTTTATTTCCTCCCATTTGAAAACCAGCAAATCCAAAACCTTTGCCACGGTTTCCACTGCTTTTTTGGTAACTCATTTTGCAGATCCTGTAGTTTCAAAATCACCTTTTTTTTATGTTCGAATTTTACCTGCTTCAAAGCAATAGTGTGAATTTACAAAAAAACAAACAAGTAATTTTCAAGTTACCAAGTTTGAAACTTAATGAAAGTTAATTTATAGTATTAAAGATTTAAATAATATCAATGATAAATAAATTTGAACCTGATGAGTAGAAAAAAAAGTACAATTCAGAACTTGCAAAACTTTTAAACATATAATAAAAAATATACAGCTGTCAGCCTATTAATACGCGAATTCGCATTCAAAGACTTACATGAATGCCAATTTTTTTTCAAGTTAAATAATATTTTTTTTATAGTTTTAAATTTTCTCAAAAAATTCTTCCAAGAATTTTGAAAATTTTATCGAAATTGTTGACAGCGATTATATTTTATGCAAAACTCTCCAGGTATTAAAAAAAGTAAAAAACTACCTGAAATTTCAATGAATAAAGAGAAAAAAATTTTGTAATTGTAACATAAATACATTTTTAAAATATGTGAATAAATTGTTCCATTTGAAATGTAGTGTAAACTATTTTAATGTAAAATATCTAAATTATGGTAAATGTTTCTGTGAATTATAAAAAAAAAATATTAAATGTGCAATACACAAAGTAATTCATTGTTGAATAATTGTAATATTGAATATTGAGATATAATATTTGAAATAATTAATTATTTAAGCTAATGTTCAAAATATAAGTATAACAATCATGAAGTTAATATTAAAATATACTAATTTTGATGAACAATGATATATAATGTTAAAGTATATCATTTCATATAAAAAAATATAAAGATTATATTGAGAAATAATATTGAACAATAATTCTTAGAAAATACTAAAACACGATAATTGTAAAATGAAAGTTTTGTCAAATTTATGTCAATCAATCATTTCCAGCTTTCTAAAATAATAACAATGACTTTATTATTTCCAGGTAAATATAAACAAAATATGTTATATTCTACAAAAAAAAATAATTTTTCAGCGGAATAGTAAACAGTAAAAACACACAAATTATTAGAAATGCAACCAAGTTAAATAGTACTCTTTACGCAAGCAGTTTAAAAATCCTGAAATAATAATTTAACTAATTTCAAGTTAACGAAAACTTGATTCAGAAAAAAAAAAACTAAAAGTTTATGAGTTATCAAGCTTGAAACTCAATGAAAGTTCATTAACAAAATCGAAGTGTTGAATGGTAATAATCAATAAATTTGGACTTCATGAGTAGAAAATATAACACATTGTAGAACTTAAAACACTTTCAAACATAAAAAAAATTTAGTTATCAATTGAATAATACGCGAATTCGCATTTGAAGACAAAGATCAAATAGAAAACATGAATATAAATTATATTTTGAAATTAAATAACATCTTCTTTTATGGTTTTAAATTTTGTCAGAAAATTTTTTCACGTTTTTTTAAAAAATGCTCAAAATTTTCGAGAATAATTTTTTCATACAAAAATTTGCAAGTACCTAAAAGTATTGAGAAATCGACTTGAAATTTTCAAAGAATAAAGAGACAAAAAGTTTTAAGACTGTGACTTCATAACAGCTTTAAAATATCTGAATGTATTGTTCTATGTGAAATCAATTAGTAAATACTACTGTGGATTATGACAAAAAGTTATTGGTTATAAAACAAATAAAAAAATTTACTGTTGAATAATAATATAAGTTATTGAGATACAAAAGTGAAAATTATAGTTATTGAAGTTAATATAAAATATAAAAGTACAATGAATATTAAAATTATATTGTATAATAATTCTCAAAAAATACTAAACCATAATCCTCATAAAATTCTTTGAAATTTCTATCATATATGTGTAAATCATTTATTTTCAGGTTTTCGAATAATAAAAATCACCTAATGAATTCCAGGCTAGGATAAATTGTATAATATTCTATAAGAAAAAAATTGTATGTACATCTGGCATAAAAAACTCATTTCTCGTCCAGTTCAAAATCTCTAAATTTGTTTTCCAGCCCTCAGCACATGAAATATCATATGTACCTAGGACAGAAATTTTATATTCACTCGTGTGGTTGTAAACTTTGGCTTCGCCTCGGTCTATAAATTTTACACTCGTAAAAAAAATTCAAGCTCTAGTTACGTAATATACTATTTCTGCAGCATAGTGATAGGTAAAAACATACAGATAATATAAAATGCTCCTCTTCATGCAAACATTGTACTAATCCTGAAATAATAATTTTAGGAATTTGAAGGTAACAAGAACCTGCTTTTAAAATAGAAAGTAAAAATTGTCCAGTTTATAAAGTTTGACACTCAATGAAGGTTCATTTACATAATTGAAGATGTAAAAGTGCCAATTTAATAATATAACTATGAAATTAGTATTTAAAGAAATAAACTATGAAATTCATATTTGAATATGATTATAATAGATCTTATATATGTTGAATGATATCGAAACATAAATAAATATTAGGATTATAATGTTAAAAATAATTGAATAATAATTCTTAAAAAATACTGAGCAATGATCGTGATTATTCTCTTTGAACTTGTTATAAAATTCATGACAATCATCAATTTTCATGTTTTGAAAATAAAATACATGATCTTATCAGTTCCAGGGTAGAATAAAGTTAAGAATTGAATGATATTCTAGAGGAAAGAAAAAGTTTTCTCTGGCATAGTGATGACCAGTAGAAACATGCAGATCATATAAAATGCTCTTCTTTATACAAACGTTGTATAGATCCTGAACTAATAATTTGCGGAATTTAAAGGTAACGAAAAGATGATTTCGAAAAAGAACCTAAAAGTTTTCAAGTTATTGAGTTCGACACTTAATAATGGTTCACTTACAAAGATTTGGGATAGCAAGTATAAAAATTACATAATTTAAAATTACAAAAATTTCCAAACGTTAAAAAAATTCAGTTGCCGATTCAATGATATAATTATAAAATTAATATTTAAATGAATAAACTGAAATACATATTTAAATATGAATATAATGAGGACTACTATATGTTGAATAATATTGAAATACAAATAAATATTAGGATTATAATATTGAAGAACATTGAATAATAATTTTAAAAAAAGACTTAACTATGTACTTTATTAATTTCTTTGCAATTTTCATAAAATTTACGTCAATCATCGATTTTTATGTTTTAAAAATAAAATACATGATCTGATCAGTTCCAGGGTAGGATAACCTAAATAATTAAATAATATTCTAAAAAAAAGAAAAATTTCTCTGGCATGGTAATGACCAGTAAGAACATGCAGATCAAATAAAATGAATCAACTAAAATGCTCTTCTTTATGCAAACATTGTAAAAATCCTATAATAGTAATATAATGTATTTCAAGTTACGAAAAACCCAATTTCAACAAAGAACGTAAGAGCATAACAAAAATTTGGCTCGTATGTCACAGAATAGTAGATAATTGTGACAAAAAATTTTAGATAATTCGGCAATATTAACACCGAAAAAAAAAAGAAAATAATGCCAGATATATTGCAATGAAAAATATTTTGGTGGCTTCTCAATGTTAGACTTGGCAATCCTTAGCTATTTAAAGAGAAACCTACTAGTTTAACAAATTTGATGTTTCTTGAACTATGTAAATATAGATTGTAATCTACATGTACACGTACCTTAATTTACGATTTCACATCAAGAAGTTCAAAAACGTCTTAAATTTACAGCAACTCAAAAGCTATTGAATCTGACATTGATGATTATAAATTGTAAATATTGATATTAGGGCTGGAAACAAATTGATATAATCGATTCTAATCGATTTTTTTCTTAACGATGTCTATCGATAACTTTTTAGCACTACCGATGTTTATCGATGAAATCAAGCTAGTATTTTTACCTGTGTCACCCAAAAAAGAGCTTCTCTGGACCCTGATATGGCGGAAAAACTTATTTTTTTAGGGCCAGGATTTTCAATTTATGAAATAATAAGAAAAAATCTAAGCTATACAACAGGGAATTCAAATAAAAAAAACAATTTCACATAATATATATTGTGTCTTTTTTTCTCTATGTAATTCTAATAGCCATGATTCGAATTTCCCTCCTTTATAGAGTGGAGGGGAAAATTATCGATTTTAATCGATTAACTTTCTAAAAAATCGATGAAAATCGATAATTTTTCTTAAGCCCTGGTTACATGCGAGCGATTTGCAACTTGCAACTTGCGTTGCTTGCTGCTGATTGGATGCGTAGAGCAGAGATCCGTTCTGCGTAGGTTTCAAATCTTACTTGAAACCTGCGATTACCGATTTTACCGATTTTACCCAGCCCTAAAGGTGCGTTTACATGCGAGCGACTTGCAACCTGCAACTCGCACAGTAATCTATTGCGCAGTTTTCAAGTAAGATTTGAAACCTGCGCAAAACAGATTTCTGCTCTGCGCATCTAATCAGCAGCAAGCAACGCAAGTTACAAGTTGCAAATTCAACTTACGCAGAACGGATCTCTGCTTAATTCACAATGGTCACGTGCTACATGGGTTACCGGTGCTGCCGCTCTTTTGCATTCATGCTGTGGCAACTCTGAAATATCAGCATTGACTGCCCATGTTAACGCGCTTAGGATTCCCGGCCGATATAGCAGTTTTCCATTCTGGATCGGCATTTCTTTTTTCCCCGTGTATTTGTACCGTTTGAACCTATTGAAAAATCGACATTTGACAATTGAACGATTTTATATCTATAAGTGCCTATATGTATGACGTAGGTAGCGTTCGAAAACTCTACTGTTTTACTGGCAGTAAGAAATTTCCATTGTTCTTTTTACTGCATTTTACTGGCAGTACTGGCCAGTAGATTTCCGAACGTACCCGTAAAATGAGATGATTTTTTTTTATGATTCAATATGTCGATTTACGGTATACAAACATACCCATACGTATGCTTATTTGAGTCTCTCTATTGACTAACATAACAGCAATAACAGTGTATATGCCCCTTCAATTTTCGTCTGTTTTTAAAAAATTGTGAAAATGAGTTGAAAATTATTGAAAATTGTCAATCTGCTTAGCGAAATAAGTGTGCCATATATACAACCTGTGCACTTGGGAAAAAATAATAAAACATTTATAATTGTTAATGATATTCGTTCGATTGACGAAGAGACTTGATATTCAGCATTTAAATAATGGAAAATACTCCAAAATATTACGGCAGAAGAAGAAGCATTGTCAGGAGAATCGGGTCGTTTTTGCCTTTGAAGCCTCCTCCGAAGATTTATGTGAGTGTCACTGCTCTACATTCAATGACCAGTTCCATGGTTAACGAGGACACGGGTCAAGACACCAAAGTCAACAATTTTGGAAGGTACGATCTTGACGTTTCAAAGTCATCGATCGAATAATCATGAAAATTTCTGATAATTCATCTGAAAACCAATTATTTCAAATTTCCACTCTCATGAATTAAATACATAATAAATTCTTAATACATATTAAATTGACATATGTCAATTCATTTCATCATTTTTACTATAACAAGCTAGAAATAATATAAATCACAATTCTAAAAAATAGGGATTTGAAACCCTTGCAAAGGCTCGAGGATGCAAAAAGCACGGAACTCCATGCTCATTGCGTTCCAACTTCGTGCCTTTTCCGTCCTTTGATAAATTCTCCTAAATTTCAAGCTGAAATGTCTTGTTTTTGATTACATGTAATTAATAAAGTCAATTCCTCCGTTATTATATGGTGATAGTTATATTTTTACATGTATTAATTAAAAAAGTCGAAAAATTAAATCCGTGATGGCGTGATAACTGTCAAGTAAAAAAGTCGGTAAGGAAGATTCCGGATAAATTTGTTTTAGCATAAAAAATTAAATTATTTATAAATTGTTAGGTCGAAATTGATTTTTTAAGAACATAACACTCCAAAAAGCAATTTCTGGGAAAAATGTAGGGGATTTTGATAATAATTGCTAAGAAAATAGCATGGAATGGAAAAAGGACACAAAAAGCATGGAACTCCATCCCCAGGCCTTTGCCAGGGAAGTCAGAACAATTTGTGTTTCTGATATTTTTACTAATTTTTAATGAAATTGACATAATGACCGCTAATGTTCAATTTAAATTTCGAATATATTAACACGATTTTTCCATTTTAAATTAAAATTTTCCTGACTGGCATTACTCGGATAATTTTTTTAAATTTAATGTCTGTAGCACGCTTTTTTTCTTTCTTTCGAATGATTCCCACATTTTGCAGTAAAGTTTGACATCAAAACTCCTAAATAGTAAAAATATTCTATTTTTTAAATTATGACTGCCTAAGAATGCATTAAATTACATTCATTTTTGAAGATATATAATTTATCAACAAATATTTCCAGTTTTGTGAACTCCTCATCTGAAATATCAAAATCAGAATGATATTTTTAATCATATATATTTTCATTTTTCATTAATTTTTATTCATTTATCTAATTTTTTGAATTATTTGTATTTAAAATTTCTAATGTAATAATGTTTTATTCATATAATTATTCATTACTATATATTTTTAATAATTATTTCATGTATTTATTTATTTTTTTCAAAATTTTCATTATTTTTTTTAATTAGTTGAATGCACACCTATAATGATTTTTCATTCACTCATTTCTCAATTTTTTCAACTCTTCCTACTTCACAGTAGAATTGATAAAAAATCTTTAAAATGTATGGATTGAAAACAGTATACTATAATAGTAATAAGAAAAAATTTCCTTATTAATCAACACGAATTTATAGAATGAAATCATCAAAATATTGAGTTTTCATAATCACAAATTTTTCTGATCTCCAAATTTCTATTTTATAATCCTTGCTTACTTTGTGACTTTAATTTCGTAATGGATAATGAAATTTAGTAAAAAAAATCGTCATCAAAAATTCATGAGATTCTGATCTGAATTAAAAAGTAAATGATTTTTGACTAATTTTTTCATCAATCAAGTTTTTAACCCAGATATGAAGTTCGAAATGCTATTTACTGCAATTATAGTTTTTCAAAAGTTCGGTAAATAATCGATAGATGTTCAGTAGGAAATAGTTGTATAATAAATCTCTCATTCCTTCACCTCTTTTTTCCATAGAGATTCTATGGTTACTTAATATAATCATGATTTCTGCTACTTGAAAAACTTTTTCGGTATTATATTCTTATCCTGTAATTTTCTTTTTTCGTTTTGCTTTTTTCAGCACTTTTAGCTTGACTGGAAGTCGACCAGACCTTTTGGAACCGATAAGTTTTGGTTCCGAAGTTCGTCTTTTGGCACTTGAACAAGAACTTCAAGAACTTCGTGATCAAGTTTCAACTATTGTTAAGAATAGTAGAGAAACCAAAAAACGTAAGTTATTGTAAACTGATAAAATCAGAATCATAAATAATCATGAATGATATCTATAATGTATGCAGTATACATTTTTTTTTATTTCATAATTATTCTGTATTTTTGTTTGTATGAAGTAGATAAAAATTTTTATTTTATTTTATAGAAAGAAAAATCTCAATTTTTGTTGTTACTGGAAAATCTTGATAAAAAGAAAGTTACTAAACAGTATCTTTTAAATCAATAAATTTATAATACTGAAAAATTAATGAGGTTGAGATATTTGTTCATCAAGGTCACTATTTTTTTGTTACAGAACTTCCAATTTCAAACGGGAGAAATGGTTCCGTTCAACCACCCTTGCCTCCTCCACTGCCATCGCCAACAACGCCATATATTGCTCGTCGGGCTAGTTTGCAAGACCATGTGATAGAAGAACGTAAAAAGCCATTACAATCACAAAAATCTATGGGAAATGTACTTGAAAATATCAACGAGGTCAAGTTGAAACCCATAGAAAGGTATTTTTCAAGAACCTTTTATTTGACAGTTCCAGTTAGTTTTTATTGAATTCAGAAATATTAAAAATAATCTCTGAACATTTGCTATTATATCCTACGATTATACCAAAATAACATGCTCCTATTATTTTTTAACTTTTAAAGTGTTGGAAATATTTTGAATATAAGTGAATATCTTTTTTTTGATTCAACATATTTGTTTGATAGGAATATAAATTGTATTATTTTCCAGATCACCTGGAGGCCGACCAGTACCACTGAAACGGGATAACAGTCCCTGTAATGACTTACAAGAAATTTTAAGACGGCGTTACATCGCCATGCAATCACCTGGTAGTGATCTCCCTTCGTCTGCCGACACTACATCAGACAATTTTAACGATTCATATTGATTTTGCCATGGAAAATAATTCTCATTTTGCCATTGATTTCAGACTTAACTTGCCATTTTTTGTCATGAATAAGTAATTCAGGAAAATCATGACACAAGAAACCAATGTATAGAGTAAAATAATAGCTAGTGCAATCAGATGTTGATATTTCTATATCGGTCCATCACTAAATAATTGTAAAGTTACTGATAATGGTCCCTCTGATGAAGTTGTACAAGGTAGTAGATTGCAATGTCGTTGTGAAATAGAATGTAAATAAAAGACTTTATATTTACTAAAAGCGTATATTCTCTCAAATGTGAATAAATTACACGATATTAAATGCTACTCGAAGTCGATGCATGTACATATGTTTTATTTACAATGGTCTCAAATATTCTCATATTGTCAAAATTTAATCACACAATACACAGATGTCGAATTTATGTTTACATCAACAAAGTAAGTGTAATAAAACCAAACATTCACATGTTTTTTTTTTTTTTTTTTTTTCTAGTTCAATATCGTCGACAGCCATTCACACAATCTTTGCTTATCGCCTACATTGTATAATAAGTACACTTTAGTCATGTAGGCAAGGAACTATCAAAATCAAGAAAAGTAAGTTTCCATATGGTGATTTGCATAAAATTTTCGTTTATGTACAGAACCTTGATTCCAATGGCTATTTTTAAACAGGAATCATGATTCGAAAAATGTACAGTAAACTGAAAAAGAACACTGCAAATACATGAAAAACTTCAAAATCTTGATTACAAACTTCTTGTGAAATCCAAGAATTTCTTCAGTCTACGATTTTTGTACAAGATTATGTACATGTATTTTGCCCCGCACCGACCATTTTTTTTTTTTAATCTTTGATCGAACGTAGCGCAAAATTATAAAAGAGGTATTCGTTGAATTCATAATTCATTATTTACATACCTTCCTTATGTACATTCTTGGCCAAACAAGTATCTATTTTTACCAAAATAAGTAACCCAGATCAACTATAATTTTTGTGCAGCTCCAAAAAAAGAGATTATTTTTATTTGGAAGAATAAAAAACCACGTTTTTGGCAATGAAACTGTTGCTGATAATTTTTGATGTATCTGTATCACATTTTTCTTTTTTTATACAGAATAAACCAGAGTTTTTTTTACATTAAACCACTTTTTTCCACTTGAAAAATGCCACGAGAAGAATGGCTCATAAAATTTTAAATTACCTAATAATTTAAATACAAAGTTTTCTGGCATGAAAAACAATTTTTGAACATTCATTGTGGCTAAAAAAAAATTATGATCAACTTTGGTTAGAAAAGTTGTATTTTTGGGGATGAAATTTCAAGTAGACGACGTTAAAAAAATGGCATTCATGTTTTTAGAAGAAAAAGTTTGTTGTAGGATTTTTTAGAAGCTGTAAAAGTTTGTCAGTCGACTTGAAATTTCATTATTTTTTACTTATCTTAGGGAATTTGTAGGATTAAAATGAACCATGAAAAAATTTAAGAAATTAAAATTTTTTTAAAAATGGGAAATGTGGCAGCGAGTCAAATTACAAATGACTGGATGAAAGATGTTGATTCAATAGAGGCTAAGTACTATTCCGATAAGGTTTATTTTTATCTGAAATTGAAGGAATTTAAAATTCTTCAATTGCAACTTATTTGGAATTGTTTTCAGGCTAAAATTACATTCGTTTGTTCACTATAATAATAAACTAAAGCTGTTTCATTATCACTTTAAACAACTTTTTTCCAGTAGGAAAGGCCACTTTTTACTATAAATAAAAACAATCCAAACATATATCGTGGCTATGGAAAAAAACTGCGACAAACTTTGGCTTGGAAAAAGGCTAAATGCCCTGCAAATATAGTTTATTCTTTTAGTGAACTGAGAAAAAAAATTTGCCTTGTCGAAAAACACTTAGCACCTTTTGATTTTCCAGTCTTTCAATGACTCGAGGAAGTTGATTATGTGCTAAACTATGTTGTCAAGTAACCTGTGTTTTTCTTCTTTTTTGGAGTTGGCTGGCCGGGAACTTCTGAGATTTGGCTCAAAGCAGGGCTGTAAAATAAATTGTAAAAACTAGAGCTGCGATTTAATACACTTATTTATGCAATACATTTGAATTAATATTAATAATGTACAAATAATTCAAAATCACTGCTTGAAATTTTCTAATGCAAAATTGTGAATTTCTGTAGGAAGTATATAACCCTTATTTCAAAAACTTTGAAATTTTGCTTTTACAAAATTGCCTTCTAAATCACATACTTTGGTTTCTAAAATGTAAATTGATAGCAAAAGTTACTCACCGTTTCACAAATGTTCATATTGCAACAATTTTCAATGGTGATTTCGCATTGGTCTGAAATTTGCGGCCTCGAAGTCAAAGGCGTCGTAGGCGCGCGGCTCACTATGTAACGTTTCTTTATTTTTGGTCGTCTTTTCATTTTTTTGATGTAACAACTCATGGATATAACAACGGTTAAAAGGAAAATTACGATGAGGCCCAAAAATGCCGACAGAAGGTCACAATTTATTCTTTTTACCAGATTCACCAATCGTTGAGAGATTTCACTGTAAAACCAAAAACTTGTCATTACACAGTGTAACGCTGAAAATACATTTGACAAATTACATAGTGTAGGTTGTTGATATGATCAAATAATACATAAAAATATTTTTGTTACATTTTTTGTACCCTCCAAGTTTTATTTATTAACAAATAAGCTGTTTATGTTATTTGTTAACCATTATTATTTATGGCAATGTTAGAAAAATTTTAAACGTCCATGAAAATTCTAAAGATGATGAAAGTTTTGGGGAATTCTTTTAAAATGTAAGATAATTAGCAATTTTAGAGTAAAATCATTTTAATTATTTCAATTTACCTGGACTGCAAAACATGAGTGGAATCGATTTTTGGCTGGCTTCCTTGGCAACACGTAGAGCAAATTTCAGCTCTATACATGGTTTTCAAATTACACTGTGGTTTTGGGGTTTCATGGCACTGAGGTTTTCCATCTTTTATCGAACATTTGTCACCATTTGGACAGAAACCGTCGCATTTATTACGCTCACAGCGAAATCCTTCGAAGGAATCATTGCATTTACAACGTGGAACTCCTTTTTTATCCACCAAACAACTTCCATTATTGTAACAGTAGTTATCACAAACTGATAACTCGCAGGATTCCCCTCGAAAACTGAAAAATAATATTTTTGTTATAAAAAAAAATATATATATATATTTAAGCATTAATTATATGTTTGTAATCAAAATTAAAGATAGTATGAATAAATCATAATAATCATTCAAAATATTTTTCGTTCAATTTTACTTGAACGGTGTTAAATAATTTTTCATGATGTCCAACATAATGAACTATAAAGAAACTTTTATTTTAAGAATTACAAATAGTCTAAATTGGCCAAAATTGTCTGATGGTTAAATTTTATTGTTCAAACTTACAAACTCAAAGTAGAAAATATTTTCTTTTTTTAAATTATTGTACTCAGTATAACAGAAGAACTTTCGTCAACATATACAATGTCAAATTTCGATCTTAGTTTTGCTTAGCAATCTTAAATTTGTTGCTTAGCAATCTCAAGATATTATATAAGATGATCAGTTGGTAATGTGTCGAAAACAAAAAAAATTGAAACCTAATATGAAGGTAGGTTTACGGGGTCATTCACGAATTTGATGAATTAGCATATCTTATCAAAGTCATGAAATAAAATAGAGCGCAGAGTTGGTTCAGAATTATTTGCATATTCAAGGAAAGTAGAAATTGAGACAATTTTCTTCATCTTTCGAATCCAAGCAAATTTTTTCATAGACAATTATTTTTCCAGTTTTCTTGACTAATCTTCAAAATATGGAATTTCATCACATTTGGGAATGGTTTAAAATACTGAAAAGCTTTAAGCACTGTTAGAAAATTATTGCACATTACGACAGTAATAAATATCAGATGATCTGAAGTATTTTTATCTAATATTTCCAGATTTGGGAGTAGTTCAAAAATATATCAATTGAATTTCAAAGTTACTACATCATCGGTGAAAATCTGTAATAAGTACTATTCAAACTTTTTTTAAATTTAAAAAAATGCTCGATAACTCATGAAATGTTTTCAACATGTTCTGGAGAACTTATAGTTGAGAATATTCAAAAATCCAATATGATAGTTAAAAATAATATAGAACACTGAAAAGATTTGAGCGTTTTTAAAAAATTGTTGCAAAATATAACGATGATAAATTCCGAATAGTGAAGAGTATTTTTAAAAAATGCAATAATTGCTAATTGTAATAAATTATTTGCACGTTCAAACTTGTGAAACGGTAAATGTTTTGCTTGAATTTTGAATTTTTTTAATAAAAAAATCTGTGAAATCAGAATACTAGAAAGTATGACAGTAACATGATAATTCTAGTTAAATGTGAAAAATATAAAAATTGTTACAACTTTAATAACTTGACCATGTTTTTTTCCTGCAAATAACAATACAAATCGTATGGAAAAAAATAAATTTTTTATTAACCAACCCAGGCCTGCATTGACAGAATCCTCCCTGCTCGTAGTACATTCCTCTGGAAAAACATACATCTCCATCTTTTTTCAATTCTTCTACTTCAATCCCAGAAATCTCCATCTTTGGCTCTTTCGAACAATCCCACAACCCTTTACTCTTCATCACCAGGTGCTTAGGAACTTTAAGATGACTTTCCCAGGACAGGAACATTTTTGGTTTTTCCCCAGATTTGGAATATTTCGGAAGAATATACACTTGTCTGGATCCCGAGTCGGTCCAATACAGTTTTTCTTCATCAACGACTAGATACAGAGGTTGCTGGTATCGGCCTTGGTACACGATTTCACGCTTGCTGCCGTCCAAATTGCTGCGCTCGATTTTGTAATTATTAAACTCTTCCATGTCGTCGATCCAGTAAATTTTTTGAGCGTAACGATCGAAGGTTATTCCTATGACTTCCCACAAGCTGCTGTTGATTATTTGAGCATGCTCCGTTCCGTTCAAGTGAGAACGCTCGATACTTGCAGATGCGTGATCGCCGTTTGTCCAGTACAAAAACCTACAGATTTTGGTACAAATTTCATTACGACAGTTAATTAAGAAAGAGTAAATAAAATAGTGATTATTATTGTTATAAAAAAATGCTCTTGACCAAGACGATTTGAAATGAAGTTACCTAACAGCAAAAGTGCTAATTATTCATGCGGAGTGATAAAAAATAAAAGAATCAATTTAATCAGTATTGATCACATGAATTCGGTGAAAAGTAAGTTTTGTCAGTTGCTCGGTTTCATTGCTTGTTTTTAATGAATCTTAATTACTGGACCCGTCAGTGCATATCACTCTTAATGTATATGACACGTTTCAAATTTAAAGGTCAAGCACATCTCTGTAATTCCTTATCTAATTCTAACTACGGCTCGTCTTTGCATCAATTAATGTTAATAGAAAGTTTTAATATTCATCCTGCGTTACCAATCGACGAATACTTATTATTCACGTTTTAGATTCCTAACATGAAAAATTTTCAGCTCAAGTTTCAGATATAAAAAACTAAAAATTTATTGGTTTTCGAAAAGATATTGAGAATCGACGAATGTTATGTAAGAAACTTTTTTCGTCATCAAATCGTTATTTCTCAGAAACTATGCAATATCCTGGCAAAAGGCAATCAATAAAATAGAGAAAATTATAACAACTACTAGAAGATTAGAATGTAACGCGAAAATTAATTTAAAAAAATAATCAAAATGTGTCTTTGGGAACTTCAATGCTGAAATTTTTTCGAAGATCAATAAATTTTAAGTTTTTTATATCTGAAACTTGAGCTGAAAAATTTTGATGTTAGGAATCTAAAATTTGGGTACTTAAAAAAATTGATCTAAAATTTTCATAAGGCTGAACTCGTAGAAAATTTCTGTGTATTCAGAATTAGTTTGAAAAAAAATAAAATAGTTCAAAATCTTGCAGTTTTTGCAAACACTTTCTAAAGAAATTTGTTTTCGTTTTCATAGCCTGAGTCACGCGAGAAAATTTATGTTGAATGAAAAATGAAACACGTGACGTACCTTTTACATGCGTCAATAGCAAGACCACGAGGTATCATCTTCGATGGACTGCGAAAAACCTCCAACATTTCAGTGACTACGTTCATTTTCATGATCGTGCGTTTAATAGGGTCTGTCCAAAAAAGTGACTGCGATCCCGAGTCGAAAACAATGTTCGAAATATAAGAGATATTTGAATCTGGAAACACAAAACACAAAAAAAATACTTAATATTTTCAGGAAAGTTTTACCAAAAAACTATCAATATATTTAACAATAAAATACAAACTTGAAAAAAATACAGAATAAATAACTGCAGTATATTGTAAAACAACAAAATTAATTATGTTTTTAGCTACGTGATATCAAAAATTAAATAAATTACATTAAATGGAAAAAATCTACGAAAAGTAGAAAAATGGGAATAAAAATTAATCAAAATTTTAAAGCTTCTACGTTGCATTAATAGCCATAATTGCAACAATTCTCATATTGATATATTAATTTTTATACAAAATTCATGATTGAAGTTAACTATAGAAAATTGGAGATGATAGTTGTGTAACCAACAATAAAAGCATTCATTTTTCAGTTTCACTAGTTAATAAAATACTTTAAACATTTTGATATTTTTCTAGCTTAACTAATCTTCCAAAAACATTATATAGTACATTTTGCATCTACGGAAAAAAAATTTCTTTTATCGTAGCGGGAGAAAAAGCCGATTTTTCAAAAAAAGTAGGCTTTTTAGACCGCTATGATAAAAAAATGGTTTTTCAGGGAAACAACCATTTTTTCTGCAAAATAATTTCTTTTAACCTACAATAATAAAAATATTGGCACTTACCGAGAACTAGCTTCGGTGTATTATTTCCTTTTGTCAAATCAAAGCTATACAAGGAAAGGTCACTTTGATTGCTGAAATATATTGTGTTTCTGTCAGAATCGTAAGCCAATGCAGAAACTTCAGTAGTATCCATAAATTGCAATCGTCCCGTGACGTTTGCATATTTTTTACCAGAGCTCAAAAAATCAATCTCGTCCCTTGCAGTAACCATCAAATCTGCAAAAAAAAAAAAAAACAATTTTTCCAAAATTAAGATAATGTTTCTATTTCTTATTATAGAACAGAATTTCAACTTGATTTCATAATTTCTAAATATTTTTAAACGCGAATTTTTTAATTTTATTCTCATTCAAATTCACATACTTAAAATTTTGAAAACTTCCAAAGCCAAATCCACAAACTGGAATGCTTGAATAACAAAATTTGCCAGTTGTTATTGAATGAATTTACAGAACTTATTTTTTCAGTAATATATCATTATACATATTTAATTGTATTATTTCAAAATAATTAATGTATGTACGTTCATATTTGAAAAATGAATATATACATATATTGCTATACATTCTCAAACACAAATGCACCTGCAATATATTCAGATATTGTATTAAATAAAAATTAATTATATGTATATTCACTAACATATAATAATTGTTTTTGATAATACTTGGGCTAAATTCACTTTGAAAAGCTCGTTTAAGTAGTTAGTAAGACTTGGAGAAAGTTCATTACAATGTTATTTTTAAAAAAGCAAACAAAAAAGTACGTTATCATTACGTCAAAAGGCAAGAAACGGTTTTTAATCATGTGTAATTTGAATTCATGTCAGTTGCGATTATTTGCATTTACTCGATAACTCAAAAAAATCAAAAAACAAGTAATAATGTTTACAAAAAGTATATTGATTAAAAATTAAAATGAAAAATGAATCTGTTGAATTGTATAGTCCAATATTTTTTTTTCATTTTTATCCATCAAGTATTTAATAAAAATAATGTTTTTCATTGCAAATATCCTGATTGAATTTACAGGCTTCATTGATTCAAGTACAGATTTATGAGAGTGAAAAAACTAGACTACATTTAGCGAAAAAATCATTCGTGTTTTCATTATAGAGGTTCATTTAAGATCATTGTCTTTATTTCCGGGTCATAAAAAGCGTGTGGTATTTCCCTATTTATTCCGAGTTCTGTATTCATTAATTTCATTAGCCCATAAGAAAAATTGATGACAAAAATTATCTTTAAAAAATATGTTCTTAAGTGAAAATGTACATAAGCTAGTCAGCAAAAATTAAATAATATTGTAAAATTCATTGTATACTTTTACCATGTGAGTAATTAAAAATTATAATATAGTATGCTAGAAAGTATAAAAAAAAACAGGAAAAAGAACTGTGCAAGTTTGAATACTTAGATTTTTTTCGTAATGTGGATAAGTAAGAATTACAATATGATATTGCAGAAAGTACAACAAAAGTACAGTAGGAAATGCAATATAGCTTTGGAGTTTTTCCAGCAATATATATTATTTAATAATGTTAACAATCTTACCAATATAAAAAATAATATAACATAAAATGCAACAAATAACTAGCAAGAAGTATAACATTTCAGACTGATTCGACAGTACAATATTTTATTGTAATAATAAGTAGACTTTTTTCTTAGCGTACTAGCACCAGAACTATATTATGGTGTATTTTTGAAAAATGCAAATTTTATATTTCAGATCCTTTTTTCTCTCAAGACGTGAAAGTTTAATATGAAAATATTTTAAAAGCATACATGCAATGTGCATAGAACAGCGCATTATCATGATTCTGATATCGAAAACTTTTTCTGTGTAACTTGCATAAGGTCAATTTTCATTTACAATGCATTATATTATGGCATAACAAACCATTTTTCACTCAGTTCTTTTTTTTTTTTAAATTGGTCAACTGTGAAATAGATACCATTCTTCATTAAAAAATTAAACTTTGGGTCTTCTTGTCGACTCATTTTTTATTCTTGAAATTGTTTTTGTGAAGAAAAAATTTAAATAATTGGACTTCACTTTTTATCTAGTGAATCGCTAAAAGAGAAATGGAAAAAATATTTTAATAATTCAACTCCATCCTATGCAAAAATATTGGGAGTGACACAATCGAATAAAGTTTGAGTTTTAGATAAATGCTGTGGAAATGTATTGTTTCAAGGAATAAAAATCAAAATAAAGGCAACTAATTTTTTTCCAGGAGAAATAACAAGGAAATGATTTTCTCTCGTCAAGCACATTTTATTTTTTTTCTCAATTGAAATAAAAATTATTGTTTTTATTCACTCTCAGAATCAGACAAGAATTTTTAAAGAATTTTAAACATTTTTTCACAAAATTGAAAATAATGTATGTATCAAAAAATTAATAAATATTGGAAATATATATATGGTGCTCATTTATATGTGCATATATTCAAAAACATGTTGAAAAGTATATATATAAAGAAAACTATAAAAGTCATAATTCTATAATATTTTTTATTGAGATATTTAATTTTTGCATGACTCAATAATTTTGCTTGCGAATTTTTCCTTCTTAACGTTGGATTTAGATTTCATAATTTTTTTTGTGCAAAAAATAAAATTGTGCATTAATTTTATTTGCAATATTCTTTCTGATTTATTTTTACTGCGACTGAAAAACTCACATAGAAAATAAAGCAGTAAAAAATTTATATTAAATAACAAGACAAAACATTCATGATTAAATTTTGGAAACTCAAATTTTCAAATATTAATCAATATTAAGTTTTCAGACACTCAAAGTGTTAAATAGTTCAAAAGTAAAGTTTATCATATTCAAATTTGTGTTTATTAACTTATGAAATTGAATTCGATTCTGTAAAGAGTAATTTAAATTCATTTTCGAATTAATATTATAAAATATATCAAGTATGTAATTTTCATTATCAATTTGAATATGTTGAAAATTTTCAACTTTGATATTTCATGGCTACATCGCTTAATTATTTTACTTCCAAACTTACAATTCTAAACGTATGATTATGAGATTGACGAATATTCATTTTAAGAAAAAATTGTATCATAAAATAATTTTCCTATTACATAATAATAATAAATATATAAATTTGTGAGTTTATTTTATTTGTTAAAGAATAAATGCAGGAAATTCAGATACTAAAATTTTTAATCTATAAACGAAGAAAAAAATTCTTGATTTAAATTCAAAAACTAGGTTTCAAAATCCTAGTTGTGAAAATAAATAATTTTTTTCATCATAAATAACTAGTTAGTAATTTATTATGAAATATTTCTCAATAAACTATTAGCACCTAGATCTACAAAAAAAGTTGAAATTTTTTCAAATGATTTCCAATTTCAAATAGGATTTCATGAGACATGATTTCAACTCATGATATCGTACATTAAAAACCAATTAAAACATTTTTGTCTACATTAAAAGTATCACAAATGAATCATCTGAAACTTTTCATTCACAATCACCTCGAAAATTTTTTCCAAACCAGAAAAAATTGAGTTAAAAAAATCTCCTTAACTCGACATTCGTTATATAAGCACATTTTGAACTGTTCTAAAAATATCTCTTAATTCCCATCCAGTCCTAAATGGATTCGAAAAGTACTAAAAATCTCGTCAATTTTCCGTAATTTGATGGTTTCGGTGAAATTTATTCGACCTTAGTGGTGTACGTGACAAGGTCGTACTCTCGTATGGAGTCACTTTTAACACGAGTAAACGCGAATGAATTTTACGCAATATTTAATATTGACGAAATAATTCGACAAAACAAGCAATGGGGAAGGAAAAACAATTATTTATTTGTCGACTTTGTGTCATTGTTCGTGGAATCATCAAATTTTTAGTGCTCAAGTTCGAAGAAAAATAGTGAAATTTTCGTACGTGACCGTGATGTAGTAAGGTATGGAGGTGTTTTTTCGCCGGTTTTTATTACTTACCCCAAGAAATGGCACTCGCAGGAAAAATGATGAGCGAAAAGAGGAGGACGATTTTCCAACACGTGGTCACTTGACAAGTCATGGTTTTTACGATAAAAAGATAAAATAATTGAGAACAATCACGCGATATGAAAGGGATTCGTTTATACAACGTGAAATGTGTACTCGACAACGTTTTACAATGTTCTACGATGTTCTGTAATACACTACAACATGCTGCAACACACTGCAATATTCTACTGAAGAAATTTTTTGTGAATGCGACACAAACAGACACAAAGCGATTGCTTGCTTATGGCGTGTTTTAGGTTATGGCTGAGTGTGGCTAGTTATGTCCAGTTATGTTCGAAACTATTTGGAAGCAATCGGAACTCTTCGGAAATGTTCGGCCAAGATCGCCAAGATGTTAGGTTGCATTGCAGTAAACATCTCAAATTGTCTCAAATTCCATGATCATAAAATAAACAAAGTAAAAAAAAATTTATTCCCAAGTTAAAAAATTCTTGATTCTCAAAGGGATGTGTTGTTTTTGAATGCATTATCAACACACAATATTTTGATTATTTTAACATTTCGTTAAAAATCAAACTGGTGAGTTACTAGACAATGTGAAAATAGAAAATATTTCTGAAAATTACAACTGTAAATTGAATTCACAGTGTTTGATAAACGAAACTTTCAACATTTTCAAGTTTTTCGACAAAAAATAAATCCCTTTTTTTAATACATGTTAAAAACTTTTTTTACAGGTGAAAAATGCTTTCTTCAGGAATAAGGATCAACTACTCGATTTTTCGAAATGCATCGACGCACTATATGAATATTTCTAAAATCTGCTCCAGAACATTTATATCTTTGAAACCAACAAATTCATCAACGAATAAGTAAATTAATTGTGTAATGGAGACAATGGAGATTTAAAAAGTTATCGAGTTAAAAAATGTGTATCTTATGAATTGAGCACGCCGATGCAATAAGGGCCTCTCCGCTCGAAACCGGGTTAAGGGGGTCTTCTACTTACCCTCGCGGAATTTAAGTCTATTTTTGGGAATGGATCGTAAGGAAACTATAGAAGATAATTAGATAATTTTTTTTTTTATTGTTTTCGTATGTGCTTAAACACGAAAAAATAAGAAATAAAATTGGCGTGTGTCGAGTTCTGCGCCCTAGAGAAGTGGTCTAACTGGTACCGATGAAAATGCTCGAGTCCACTTTGTGGTACAACATTTACCCTTAAAGTTGTCTAAAATCAAAAAAGTAAAAAAGAATTATACTCAGTTTTACGTTGGCTATTTTTATTTTCAAAATTTACGAAATCACACGGTTTTTCAAAAAACTTTTTATTTTTGACTATGTTTTCTGACCTACTGGAGAGGGTTGAGATCAAATGAAACAAAATTTTGAAAATCGTACTCGGAGAATCCTAGAGAGAGGTTTTTTGAATAATTAAAAAAAAAAAATTGATCAAATTCACAAAAATTACTGGTAGAAGTCTTGCCACAAAGTTTGAAAAAGGTAACTTTCGGGAAAACGCGTTTGAAAATAAAGGACAGATAAAACACAATTGAACAAGCTTACCATTTAATCTGCAATGCCGGGACCGTAGAGCTGTCCCTCCTCATCCCGAAAATTTTCTTGGCTGGCGACTTTGCCTTCTCTGTCTTCAATTCGGGCCCTCTTAGCTGCAAAACTTAGTCTGCGCTCGGAGCGGTCGATGCGTTTACCATCCAGTTGAGTCGCGCACATCTCCGCTTGAATCCATATCCGCTATCCCTCGTTGAAGATCATCGTAGCCAAATTGGTTGCAAGTTCGACCACCTGCTTCCCAGAATGCAAATGCTTGGGCGCCAAGGCCCAGATGCAGCTATTCAATGATTCATTATTATTTTGAGTTTACGCACCCAAACATCTTTCCAACAGGTCATCGGATGAGAGACTTTCGTAAATTGGCTTCATCAATTTTACGATGTCGGGGTTAATTGGAACTCGGTCATGCTCAAAATCTGTCAAAGTTCCACGGGCCTCAGCCTGACGCCACTTGCACCAACTGTCCTCTCTTGGGGGGCACTTCGAATGTTGAGGATTCTCGTCTGATGATGAGCAGTGTTCCAAGGAGGCAAAAATTGCATTTTTCATGTTTTTCACGGAATCTGAGTTTCGCCGAATCGCCAATCCGTAAAACTTTGTCAGCTCCCCAATTAGCTTGCCCGCTAGCTTCCCCTGTCCTTTACCGCCAATGCCTTTGTTTTCTTTTTTTAGTTTTCTTAGCCGCGACCCCATCCGCTTCTCTACATGCCCCACGCACTCTTTTTTCTTTACAATAAATTCATCCCCATAAGGTTTGGTATCGAGGATTCCTTGAAAGGTTTTATTATCGCCGTCACCGATATAGTGGACATACTTGACGCCGTGCTTTGCAACCGACACTCGAAACATTTCTGTAATTGCATCGATCTCCATTTTTCCCGCGCTTCCACTGTGATTTATCGTGCAATTTTCCTTGTGCTCTCCATACCATTCTTCGTATTCTTCAATGTTCTCATCCTTCAAATGTTTTTGAGACGAACATAATTGGCAAAAACTTGATTTCACCATCGCATCGACAACTTTTCCACTGTTACTCCCGATGAGTGTTGCCACGCCAAACAGGGAAGTAAAGCCTCGTTTTTTCCAAGAACCGTCCCCCGAAACAGTGAGGTTTTCCGCGATGTTCCCGATCTTTTCATTCATTTCCTTCTCCTCATTCACGGCCATCCGTAACACAGTATTATAAACAGCGCCTGTGGCGATGTGAATGTTCTTCAGGCACGCGTAGTAGGTACTGTTCGCTAATTCGGTGCAAATGTCCATGAGCCCGCAGAATTTGTTGATCCCTTCAAGTCCGATACCGAGCAAATGAAACACTAAAACTAATCGTCGATTCACTTCATAAGCACGATCAATCTTTGGAGAACTATGCACAGTTTTTTCATCGCAATTTTCGCATTGAATGATCAATTTGAAACCCACTCCACGTTTTTCACTTTGTAAAAACTTCACTTTTCCCTGGCACTCTTTACAAATGACGGACTCGGAAATAGTAGCGAACACAGTAACGAATTCAATGATACAATAACTGAAAGCAGCCGTAATTGCAACTCCCAACGACTGCTTGTCACTCAATTTTCTCGCGGAGGCGCTTGTATATTCCGTCCCGAGCTCGGCCAAAAAAGGGCTATTATTCGCCTTCGCCTTCGTACGACCACCGACGCGACTATAGCCCTTTTTACGCGAATACTTTCGATCCATTTCTGATTGAAAAACTCAGAAAAACAACGGTCTTCAATGCTTCGAACGATAAAGATGTTTTCGACTCGTGACTTGACTTTCGACTGAAATAGCTCGAGGATTTCATATGAAAACCACCGAAAGACAAGTTGAAATGCATACATATACACAATACATCTTAAATAATTTGTTTGCCGTTTCCACTTTTCCCGTGGAGAACAGATTGACACCACGGAACGGATTGATAGAACGCATCGGCCACGCTGCGGGAAAGCGCTCGAAACGGCCGGAGGTAGCGACGTTCCGGGCTTTGTTTACCCATAAAGAAATGTGTTTTTCACGAAACCCTTTGAATAGTGTATTCTTTATATCCTCTACATTCAATTTATGCAAAAAAAAAAAATTCAATTTTTTCAAACCTTGTAAGTAGAAGACCCCCTTAAAGTATTGTCCATTCTCCCAACCAAAGCGAAAGAATTTTTTTTCGAAAAAACTGAAAACAAAAAATACTGTCATGTTCCGCTTGATAAATCACATCTTTTTCTTAATAACAGTTTTTTTCTGATAATTTGTTTATCCGCTATTAAATAAACAATAGGTTTTTTCATATCTTCGAAAATCAATGTCGTTCAGAACTAACATCGCCGAAACTCGACTAATATTCAATCGATTTCAATGAAATTTTTTTTGGCTGCATTCTATGAAGCTATACTCGCCACCAAAAGCAATAAATATCCGGAAAAACTTCAAATTATTATTAATAATAATTTATTTATCAGTAGCGGTTTGAAATGATTCAATTTTTTTTCGACATGCGAGGAAGTTTTTCCCTATGGAAGTTAGAAAAAACTTTCAGCGGAGAAGTTGGTCAGGACGATTAAAGAAAGTTTTTAAAAAGACAATTATGTTGATTGGATCAATACTTCATGAGAAATCGATGTTTTATTGAAAGCGCGGAACGAACTTCGACGCGCGCGCTTAACATTGTCGCTCGCGCGCTCGTCGTTCTCGGGCTTGTTTATGAAGGAATTCATTGTTTTGCATGAAATTTAAGGATAGTTATTGGAAAATCAGTTTTTAACATTTCACATGCAATTATAAATAACTTTTATCAGTTAAAAAACCGCTGAAACTTACCTTTTCTCGCTTCTAATCCTAGTCATAATATTACAACTTCTGACACTGCAAAATTCGAAAGGCATCGCAAATTATGCAATATCATTTAAAATTAATGTTTTTCATGCCAACATGTAGAGAAAAAACAGAATGTTTGTATCTGAAAAATTATTTACTGCGTACTAACATGTTTTGTAAGTACATCAATTTATATTCTATATTTATATTCGTTCGGAAAATAAAAATTAGCTTTGTGTTAAATATTACGATAATTCAGGTAAATCAAGCTTCAACATCCTTTTTTTATTTATTTTATTTTTACTTTGTTTCTGAATATTAAATAATGTGTCATATTTACATAAAATTCAAATTTTTTCTGCATTCCGCTTGTGAAATATACTGAAAAAGCGATATTCATTTATTTTATTTTATAAATAAGTTAATACATATGTGTTTGAGAATCATGTCAACAAATTCTGAAACTTGTTGTTTACATGTCCACGTTCAGGAAAATTTTGTGTATCCGAATCTAGTTCAGTTTTTTTAGTTTTGTGACAAAAATTATCATTTGTTTATCGTGTAACAATGGCGAATCAGTCGAAATTATCTGAAAATACCAGGAGAAAAAGAAAACGAGACGAGACATCATGGATTGGGAATCAAACAAAAAAAGACAGAAATGAGTTATTTTCTTTATGAAATTTTTTTTAGCCGTAACTGAAAAATTCCAAAAATTCATCGAAGAATTCGAGAAAAATTATGCGTAAAAAAATGTAAAAAAAAAAAAAAAAGGAAATAAACTTTTTCAACATAAAATGCAAAAGTTAAAATGAAACAGTTTTTATCAAAAACTCTAATACGTAGTTAGATGGACATAATTTGTATTGAAAATCGAAGCGTTACGTATCTGGGATCGATTATCGGAATATTTCTCACATTGGAAATTGTGACTTTGCAACGAATGTGAAAATATAGAATATTAATTGATGTACTTACAAAACATGTTAGTACGCAGTAAATAATTTTTCAGATACAAACATTCTGTTTTTTCTCTACATGTTGGCATGAAAAACATTAATTTTAAATGATATTGCATAATTTGCGATGCCTTTCGAATTTTGCAGTGTCAGAAGTTGTAATATTATGACTAGGATTAGAAGCGAGAAAAGGTAAGTTTCAGCGGTTTTTTAACTGATAAAAGTTATTTATAATTGCATGTGAAATGTTAAAAACTGATTTTCCAATAACTATCCTTAAATTTCATGCAAAACAATGAATTCCTTCATAAACAAGCCCGAGAACGACGAGCGCGCGAGCGACAATGTTAAGCGCGCGCGTCGAAGTTCGTTCCGCGCTTTCAATAAAACATCGATTTCTCATGAAGTATTGATCCAATCAACATAATTGTCTTTTTAAAAACTTTCTTTAATCGTCCTGACCAACTTCTCCGCTGAAAGTTTTTTCTAACTTCCATAGGGAAAAACTTCCTCACATGTCGAAAAAAAATTGAATCATTTCAAACCGCTACTGATAAATAAATTATTATTAATAATAATTTGAAGTTTTTCCGGATATTTATTGCTTTTGGTGGCGAGTATAGCTTCATAGAATGCAGCCAAAAAAAATTTCATTGAAATCGATTGAATATTAGTCGAGTTTCGGCGATGTTAGTTCTGAACGACATTGATTTTCGAAGATATGAAAAAACCTATTGTTTATTTAATAGCGGATAAACAAATTATCAGAAAAAAACTGTTATTAAGAAAAAGATGTGATTTATCAAGCGGAACATGATAGTATTTTTTGTTTTCAGTTTTTTCGAAAAAAAATTCTTTCGCTTTGGTTGGGAGAATGGACAATACTTTAACCCGGTTTCGAGCGGAGAGGCCCTTATTGCATCGGCGTGCTCAATTTTTATTTGATAACGTTAAATAAATAAATTGACAACTAATAGCTAGCTTAATTATGCTAACTAATTGAAAGATACTTAAAAATCTATAAAAAAAGGAAAATTTGAATAAAATAAACCTAATAAGAATATAAACTCTTTTATTCTTAACATTTTTATCCTTATTTTTAAAAAACAAATATTTAAGTATGATGAATAATCGTGAAAAATTTTTTTCCTGCAGAACAAAAAATTTTAATCACTTGAACTCGAGCAATGCTATGGAAGTTTTTGAAATTTCATTTCTACTATAACTAAGAATTGTTGAGTTAAAAAACATATCGCTCGTAGATTTTCAATCTTATAATAAACTAAGAGAAAAAAAATTAAATTGAATTAAAAACCTGTTTAAACGAGTTCAAACTAAATAAATAAATAACATCAAATAAGTAGTAAATTTGTACTAACTAATGAAAACGAATTTAAAAAACTAGTAATTTCATTAAAAATGTTAATAAAGTAAATGCAGTAATAGTACATCACGTACCAAGGGACAAAACTGAGTGATTGCAGACGAGCGCTGCTAAAATCAGCCAGAGTTTGCATCACGACATTTGTTCTCTGGTGCATACTGTATTTTCCTCGATAAGAGCATGGAATTTTGGCGGCTTTTGTTGCCAATAAGTCATCTCAAAAGTGTCTAAACGCCTACTAACAAGTGACAATCGCTTAAGTTTACTTATTTGTCAAAATTCACTTTCGTACCTACCTTCGTGTCCAATGCAAAAATTTTCGTCCCGTGGTACACGAAAGTGAGTGCGAAAATGAACTTTAGAGCGCTATGTAAACTTATGCAACTGTTACTTGTTAGTGGGCTGCATGTGGACCAGTAGGTGTTCACTCTGTTTAAAAACGGCATCGATTTCCTGAGAGTGTGTAGGTTTTGCGCGAGATTTACACTTAAAGCCCTCTTCTACCGTCTGGCGTGGGTTTACCCATGTTCAGATGTCGCTAATGAGGTTTTTGTCCCTTATGAATTCCCACAGAAGTGAGTACCCCCTAATGTGGACATTTTCGCGGTGGCTTAAAGGCTACAAAAGCTGCCATTTTCCATGCTTGTGTCGAGGAAAAATATTGATTCTCATGTTCAAAATTATTTTGCCTCATTTCGTATGAAAACTAATTATTATCTGTGATATACAGGGTGCGCCATTTCTTATGTCGGCATGTAAACATTGAATAACTTGAAAAAAAAACAACCGATTTCTGTAAATGAGGTATTTTTATTTAGTTTGGTCCTTTACAATTTATTTAGACTAGTTTTTGAACACAACATCAATCAAGTGGCCGCCCTTATTGTTCACAGCAAAATATGCCCTTTTTGCGGCGTTTTCCATTACCTTTTCGAGCATCTCGGGTGGTATAGCAATGATTTCGGCACGAATATTTTCCTTAAGCTCTTCAATGGTCTGCGGCTTGCTGGCGTACACTTTACTTTTCAAATAACCCCACAAAAAGAAGTCTGGAGGGGTCAAATCTGGAGATCTGGGTGGCCATTCAATGTCGCCTCTTTTTGACATCAGACGTCCAGGGAATTTTCGTTGCAGAAACTGGATTGTTTGATTCGCAGTGTGGCAGGTCGCACCATCTTGTTGAAACCAGTAATCTTCAAGACCTTTTTCACGCATTTGTGGGCAGACATAGTGAGCCAACATCCACCGATATCGGTTTCCATCGATCGTTTGGTTCTCTTTGAAAAAATAAGGACCAATGATGGTTTTGGCGCAAACGCCGGCCCAAACAGTAACTTTTTGGTCATGCAATGGCGTTTCATGGATCTCGTGTGGATTCTGCGTTCCCCAAATGCGGCAATTTTGCTTATTAACGCCTCCAGAAAGTTTGAAATGTGCCTCGTCGGTCATTAAAATTCGCTTCCAAAAATCAGGTTCAGTATCAACTATTCGAGCGATTGTTTGTCCATATTCCAAGCGACGTGGATGATCTGTAGGCAATATTCTTTGTGTTAATTGCATTTTGTACGGAAAAAAATGCAAATCATCTTTCAAAATGCGCCGTAGAGTGGTTCCACTGATGCCGAGATGCTGAGCGCGGTGACGATATGAAACTTTTGGGTTTTGGGCAACGCTCTCTCTGACAGCTTCAATCAGTTCATTTGAACGTCTTGGTCGTTGATGAACGGGTTGTTCGCGATCTTTCACTGTCCCGTGGTCACAAAAATTCGACACCAAACGACGAATAGTGTTGTCAGATGGTGCCTGTTTGCCAAGATATTTTCGACGATATGCTCGTTGAGTTAACACAACTGAACGACTATTTTCAATGTACAAAGTAACTATTTCAGCGCGTTCTTTTGGTGTGAAGCGATACATGGTTGAAATTGTACTGAATTGACGTTTCCAAAACAAGTGAAGTCAAGTAAATCGGTTGTCAAATGTTTAAGTTATTCAATGTTACAATACCGACATAAGAAATGGCGCACCCTGTATAATCATGAAAAATGTTTTTTATGCAGAACTTTGAGAGTTATTGGGTTCAAAAACATACCACTCATGGATTTTTATCTTTGAATAAAGAAAAAACAAAATTAAATTGAAATAATAATTCTTTTAAACTATTTCAAACTAAATAAACATGGGTAAAAACTAATAACTAATTAATTTATCCTAAATAATTTAGACGAATGTAAAAAATACTTTAAACAAACAGATATTTTTAATAAAATAAATGCAATAAAAAGATTGATTCTTCTATTCTCAACTGTTTTACCTCAGTACGTATGAAAACTAATATTTATCTATAATGAATAATTATGGAAAATGTTTTTTATGCAGAGCAAAAAAGTTTTACTTCTTTAACTAAAGTGATGCTATAAAAATTTTGAAATTTTTATTCAATCTAAGATTTTGAAAGCTACACTCAGAGAAAAAGTAAACTTCTCGAGCATGGCAGTGCTCGGCGCGTCCGAAGCGCGTGCTGTGACGACCTTCAAACGTTAGAAAGTATCCCCCCCGAGCACGACACACGCTTCTAAATCAAGCGTCTATGCAGAGGATGCATCGAATCCATGCTCTCAAGCATCGATGGAGCCATGCCTTGCGCGGCGGACAACATTATGATCGAGAAGTGCATTTTTTCTCTCAGTGTATTGAGTTGAAAAACGATATATTAGTTATGAATTTTCATGTTTTATGAAAAAAAAAATTTTATCGAAATAAATACTTGTGAAAACTAGTTCAAGCTACATAAATATACAACAACTGATAAATTTGTAACTTATGCCGACAACTTAAAACAAATTTTTAAAAATTATACCAAAAACAGAAAATGTTAATAAAATAAACACAATACATAAATTTATTCGTATGTTCTAAACTGTTTTATTGAAAAGTTTTGAAATTCAGAAATTTCAAAATTGGTAAATAACACAATGATGTATTTGTACAATCTATAATTTTTAATGTTATTGAGTTTTTTTTAATTATTTAATACTATAATAAATCCAATGAAATCTGAATTTTACCTAAATTTCAAATTTTTTCTTCAGGAAATTTAGGAATTAGAATACAATCTCGAATAGTTAAACGTATATTTACTCATCAAATCATCAAGTTATTTGAAAACTTTGAATTCAGAACTCGAATTGCATATTTCCATTATTAAAAATTTAAGATACGGAGAATTGTATATTCAAACATGCTGAATAAATTATTTCACAAATCTTAACTATAATCCTTAGAAAATTCAGAATCTGGCAATTAAAGAATCCAAAAACCAAAATATTGATAGATTTATAAAATCCAATAACAACAATTCAGGATAATTAATTAAAAAATGAGATGATGAAAAAATTAAAGAAATTTCGATACCTCCCAATGCAGAACTAATAGTTTAAGAATTACCACTTCCATCAATGTAAAATATGTATAAAATTTTGCAAAAAACATTTCGAAATTTTTAAACATCGTCAGAAATTTTGGAAATCACAATCTTATTAGATGATGAAAATTTGTTGCAGGCGATTTTTTCTTTTCACTCAAGTAAGAAATGTGGTGAAAGTCTCGAAACATGATATACGAGAGATCAAACAGAAACCTGGAACTGAGTATGTGAAGTATGATTTAAAAACAAATGTCGCCAACAACGTTTTGTTGTACAAATACGACAAAGTTAGAATGTATCGAATGTTAAACATTTTTTCCGTGGTGCAGTGTATAACTCTTTGGACGGTTGGAAGTAATCTTTATACAGTTTTTGAAAAAGATTTGAAAACGGTTTGTGAAACTTGGAAAGAAACCCTAGGCTATAAATTCTTACCAAGTATAATAATTGGAGTTCTTTTTGTTGCTGGTAAGATTTTTCTGTTAATTATGCTTTTGACTAGAAAAAAAAATTATCATTTGTATGGCGTGATCAATGAATTGATGTTGATATACAAGTGTAAGAATATATAATCTGAAAAGTTTGATTTTATTTTTAAATCATGTAAAAGTTCATAATTTTTCTTTCGTTTATTCTTGTTTATTTAATAAATTAATAATTTTACAATAAGAAGTACTTTTTAATTAAAAGTTAGTTCAATTTTGTTACTACCCAAAATATAAAACATGCTACTCATTTCATTGATCTCAGAAGTGTTTATTTTCTTCTTTCTTAGTTACTTTAATTTCATTTATGATTTTGAAGGAATTGCAACTTGGGTCATTCTATGGTTCGTTACTTCTCGGACTGTAAACTACATAATTTTAAATAAAGGAGGGAGCAAAGTAACAATGGTCACTTTTTCTCCATTTCATAAATATTCATCATCTGTCGTTCCTCTGGAGAAAGTAATAATTTAAAATAAATTTTTTGTTCAAACAAGTTATTGATTGTATTTTGATGAAAAACAATTTAATTTTTTCAGATAAAATGTGCAACTTCGAGGACCGAAAGAACTGGTTGCATATATTTATATGTCAAGGATAAATCATTTAAATATATTGTCGACAGAACCGGTGAATTTCCAAATCCTGGTTTGTTCGACACAACTGTGGGAGTCAACCGTTGTTTTAAGTGATTGCTATGTATTTGTAAATAACTATGTTAATAAATTCATTTTTTTTTCAATTATTTTTCTTATTTGTCAGAAGTTAGGTAATTTTAGAATTGAAAAATCGATGATGTTAAATCAAAATAGATTACTTTAAGCTATTTTGTGCTAGAATCACTTCATTTCTTCAAGTTTTTTAAAATGAAAATAAGAAAAAAAATGTAAGATAATTTTAAGTTTTATATTACCGAAATTCACTAAATTCTCTAGATTTTCTAAAGGTTTGAATGTATCTAAATGTTTAAATTAAAAAAAAGCATTTCAGAAAAAATTCAGAAAATAAAATATACAATAAATATAATCTATACTTTTCTATATTATTTTGTGACATTTCTGAACTTCAATACATAAGAATTTCAAAAATAGGTTTTAAAAATGAAAAATTTTCAGATTTTTTACATTCAAATCTCTATACTCGCTAAGTTTTTTGAAGGTAAAGCCAGGAAGAAGAAATAGAACAAATTTTAGATTAAAATTCAAAACATTTTGCAGAATTCTTGTTAGCAAGATCGATTTTACAAGATTTTTAATATTTGAATAAATAGATATCTCGAGATTGAAAATAAATGTATTCCTGAACTTGTGATTTTTTGAAATTAAAAATTGCAAATGATTCATAATTTCTGAATTGGAGTAATCACAAGTTTTAGTATTCAATCACCTGAGATTTTTCAAATTCTGTAAAAAATAAATAAAGTTATAGATTTTCAAGTTGTGAAAGTTTTCATTTTCATGTATCAGATTTGCGATGTTTCTAATTTTTAGAAATTTGAAAAAAAAAAAATGTTTCAATTTACATATTGAATAACTTGGCCGATGGAAAAAAATAGAAATAAAAAATTTATTACATGTATCAATATATGAAGTTTTTACGAAGGTATATAAAAGCTAATGTTCGCAATCATGTTTGTTAATAAAGATAAATAGTTAAGTGTGCCGTAAAATCGTTTCTGTTTACAAAAAAGTATTAAACAGTGTGTGATGCAAAAATGAGTTGATTTTCACATTTTTTTATATTTAATTCAGCATTTTTTCAGATACACTTGTAATGCACGGGGCGCTTGATTTGTAGATATGTCACTGAAGCTCTTCGACTCGATCGGTTCGATTTGTGACGTCAGTATCTTGACACCCTTTTTTTTGTTGAGAACAATAGATATTCATAAATATACCATAGTATATGAATTTTGAAAAGTATTGCGTATATTATTTCGAGAGAAATCATTATAGTTTGAATTATATCGATGACCACTAAATTGATATATATCGACGTTTTATGTCCACTTATGTCAAACGAGACATAATGATAATAATAATTCAAAACAATTGTTGACAATTGATAATCGTGTTTTCTTTCTGTTGTTGGGATAATTCGCGTCAATCATTTACAATCATTGAAAATGAAGATCGAGGAGGTAAAAAGTACTGCAAAAACGCAAAGAATTTCGGCGCATACCCATATCAAGGGTTTAGGATTGAGAGAAGATGGAACTGCTCTAGATGCAGCGAAAGGCCTCGTGGGCCAGAAAGCGGCGAGAGAGGTTAGGTTATGTTTCGCGATGTTTCCTTGCCAATATTATTGATTTCGCTTGCTATTTTCCTCAACTCATTATACCGTACCCCATTAACCGCTGCAAAAAATTATATACAAAATCAACGCAAAACTGTTGGAAGCCGAATTTTCGTCTAGTTTTAGTAAATGTAAAAATTGTTTATTAGACTGCAAAAAATTATAAACAAGTATGCAACTCATCAACAAAACGTGAAATTGTTGAACAAAAAGTAGTTTTGATTTTTATCCTATTTTTATTAAATAATCTGCCAATGAATACAAGGATTTAGCAGTTGCTCATTTGATTGTATGTATAATAGTTTGCAAATAATGGATTTTTCCACCGCCATGTTCAAGGCCGTCGAGCATCATCATGCTTGTAGAACGAAACAAACTTTTGACAGATTTATTGTTACGAGGGAAACAATAATTAATTTTACTCATTGATCTTCATAATGTGCAAACTGCAGTTTCATTCTGCAAGTGCGATGGTCTCAAATGCGGCAACGAAAAAATTGATTTTTGGCAAACTTTTATACATAAAAGTTAATACTAAATCCTTGTAATCTTTGGCAGATTATTTGGTAACAAAGAGAGAAAAATCCAAACTACCTTTTGTTTGAAAATGTCATGTTTTCTTGTTAAGTAGTAAAATTGGTAATAATTTTTTGTAGTATTAAAAACAACTTTTACATTACCTGAAACTAGACAAAAAATTATCTTTTTCATTATCAGGCAAATTTTTTTTCCAACTGATAGGTTTCCAGTAACACGTATAAATTAAAGGCTATAATGAGCTTCAGATGTTTGAAAAATAAAAATAAAAAATATGTATCTCATGTTTTTCAATGCAGAATCGAAAAAAAAGTATCCCGAGGAAATTTAAAATTTGAGTGTAAAAAACAGATAAAAATGACTTCAATGTAAATAATAAATTAAATACAACGTATTTTTTTTAACTTTAGAGTTGTATATAAGATGCTCTCTGAAAATACTTTTTAGAATTTAAAAGATGTATTCATTTACAATGTTTTTAGATATTTGCATTTTAAAATTATTTCACTTACACCCATTCGCTGGATGGATGTGCAGCTTGGGACCGAGACCTGCCGCGTAAATGAACACGTGAGGGGGCTCCCACTTTCAAACATCTGATTGCGTATGTTTGTCTGTCGATGAGCGAACTGCGCAAAGAGAGATGCGCGAGAGTCATTCACAACAATGGGCGCGCCTGATACGGCGGGAGAAGGTTCCCACCAGATGACCGCAGGTCACGGGGGGGGGGGGGAGTAAGGGGTACTCGTTTATTCAGTTGCCACGGTCTCGCTTATCTGGCAAACTCGTTCATTCAGCGAACGAGTGTACAATTAAGGCAGTCCTTAATATGGCTTTGGTGGAATTTTAACCTTGACACCTCCCGAATCGGCTCCAAGTAATTAAAAAAATCATGTACCTGAAGTTCCTAACATTTAAAATTAAACGAAAAGAGAAATCGAATGATTTTTAATATTTCTCATGGGCAGAATTGAGTCAAATATTTTGTTAGTGTGCATAAAGTTTGTTTTTTTAACCGAAATATACTTGAAAGCAGCAAGACAATTTTTTTTATTCAAGACATGTCTTTTTCATTTCTCGTTTAATTTTAAATGTTTGGAACTTAATATGCATAAAAAATCTTGAAATTTTTTTCAGTTTTTCATTTCAAAATTTACTCATGCCTATGAACTATCTTTTTTCAAATTTATATAACATAGGATTTTGTTTTTGTCTGAGTCTTTAATTTTTTTGTGGACGCATAACATGCCTTGAACTTCTGTTTTTGAATTTCAAGCAAGTGTTGCAGTTAACTATAAAAAATTTCAAAACTGTATACTAATATTCTAACCGTTAGCCATCATGAAAAAAATTAAGTTCTATCAAATTATTGGTACTTTTAAAGAAATTTGATGTTTTTCGTTGATTTTCGACTGATCTTCTCTATTTGCAGTGCAAGTTTGTCACCAATGTGAACTTGTTGACATATTAAAATAGTAATAGAGTAAAATTCAGAAATTCGCAATTTTTTTCATTAAATTATAGCCTACTGTTCACAAAAATAAATTATTCACATTGGATGATTCACAGTATTTCCCAAAAATTTATTTTTCTTTCATGAATAAATGATAAAAATGTATACCCAAAAATCTTTATTAATTGTCAATGTAAATAAAAATGCTGATATGCCATTGAATTGCGATGTTATTGAAATCGAAACAACAGCATATATTGTTTGTTTATAATTTTATGGAATTATGAATCTATCGTATATCACGAATTTCTACATTTTTCTCCTGTATTATTTCAACAAATATGTGTCATGGGATGAGAAAACGCAGCTTAGCAGCAAAATCAGTAAGGTTTATTTTGGATCGACTCGAAGTTTTGGGCCCGAAGTGCCCCAAAGAACCATGCTGTGGTAGGGCCATTGTGTTTGGGTTCGAGCCTCAACAAACTCAGCCGATATAAACGCAATTTGTTCCAGCGCTTACGCTGAACGATTGAAAAGTTGTCGGAAAATAAATTATCAAGCTCGAACACAATAGCTCCCCCACATTATGGTGATTTGGGTACTTTTGGCTCAAAGTTTTGAGTCATTACATACAGTAAGCTATAATTTGATTAGAGCAATTGTCGATTTGTAAATTTCACTTTAATAATATTCTAATGTATTAACAAGTTTGCAATTCATACAAATTTGTACTGTGAATAGAGAGGACCAGTCAAAAAACATTAACTATCTTGAAAAATACCAATAATTCACATAGAACTCAATTTTCTTCCTGGTGTCTAATGCCCCGAAATATTGTGTACAGTTTTGAAAAATTTTTTTACAGTTAACTGCAATACTTGACTAAAATCTGCGATTTACAAGAGGTCTTATGCGCCCACAAAAAATTATAGACCCAGATAAAGACAAAATCCCATAGTCAAACATACATTTTTGACTTGTTGAATATTTCTTTAATTCGATATGAAATTCCGAATTTCTTTACATTTCACATATTTCGCAATGAAATTTAAAATCCTAAAATTGTAAAATTTATGATCATAGCTTCTTAAAAATGCAGTAAACATTGATAATCATCAATAAATTGGTAGATTTTTGATAAAAAATGATCAATCTGTTGTTTCTTCACCTCTTTTTTCTATAGGAATAATAACTTGAGAAAAAAACTAACTTGTAAAAATCATTCTGGGATATTCTCTTCATGAACAATTAAAAAAAATCAATTGTTTCCGCCGATTGTCATACATTTTTTTCAGTGTTAGACAGTGTAATGCTTGAACTCTGAGTATTATTATTTTGAAGGTTAGGAAGATTCCTAATAAACATTTAAGTGAATGTCGAATTTGTATTTAAAAGAAAATAATTTTTTTCAGGCTGCTGGTATAGTTGTGGACTTGATAAAATCCAAAAAAATGGCAGGTCGAGCAGTTTTGATGGCAGGTCCTCCTGGAACTGGAAAAACAGCTATCGCCATGGCAATAGCTCAGGAACTAGGCAGCAAAGTTCCATTTTGTTTGATGGTCGGTTCCGAAGTTTACAGCTCTGAAATCAAAAAACCAGAAGTTTTGGCCGAAAACATCAGGAGATCCATAGGTAAACTTGACATTAAATTTTTCAAAAACAAATTAAATATCCTGAACTAAATTAAACATAATCTTTGAAAGAATTGTGTATCGATGCGTTATTCCAGAGAATGACAAAAATTGAAGGAATTTTTCTATTTCTTTACCTGCAATTTTCGATTATGTGCAGAAACAAAAATTAAAAAATCAATCTTATGTGTTTTTACTGGAAAAAAACAAAAAAAAAAAAAAAAAAACAGTTGGAATTTGTTGGAGGCCAACAATGAAAACATTTAATATTTTCTTCAGGTCTAAGGATCAAAGAAACTAAGGAAGTATACGAAGGCGAAGTTACTGAACTGACTCCAGTCGAAGCTGAAAATCCAATGGGTGGATATGGTAAAACTATTGCCAATGTCATCATTGGCTTGAAAACTGCAAAAGGCACGAAACAACTCAAGCTGGATCCTTTGATCTATGAATCCTTGCAAAAAGAACAAGTTGAAACTGGTGATGTGATTTACATTGAAGCCAATAGTGGAGCCGTTAAAAGACAAGGAAGAAGTGACAATTTTGCAACAGAGTTTGATCTGGAAGCAGAGGAATACGTTCCATTGCCCAAGGGTGACGTGCACAAGAAAAAAGAAGTCATCCAGGATGTGACTCTTCACGATTTGGATGTGGCTAACGCGAAACCTCAGGGTGGTCAAGATATTATGTCTATGATGGGACAGATGTTGAAACCAAGAAAAACAGAAATAACAGGTATGAAACGAAGAATGAAGTAATTAAAGTTTTCTTTTGGCATAATAGATTGATGAATGTTTACTTTTCTGTTTGCAGACAAACTCCGAAAGGAAATCAATAAAGTAGTCAATAAATATATAGATCAAGGAATAGCAGAACTTGTTCCTGGAGTACTTTTCATTGATGAAGTTCACATGCTAGACATTGAAACATTTACATACCTGCACCGAGCCCTTGAAAGTGCCATCGCTCCTATCATCATTTTTGCTACGAATCGAGGTCGCTGTGTGATTCGAGGAACTGAGGATGTTGTTTCTCCTCATGGTCTGCCCTTGGATCTTTTGGATCGTCTCCTTATTGTAAAAACTTTGCCTTATGGTAAAGAAGAAATCGAGCAGATAGTGAAATTAAGGTACGTGAATTTTCTAAGCTTACATATGAAGTGTATACCAAATTCTTGATTTTTTATAAAATAGTAAAGATGGTTAATTACTATAAACAACTACAAAAAAAACCTACCAATAATACATGTTATAATGGAATTTGAAAGTAATATTCTTAAAAAATTATTAGTAACTCATTCTGAAACAGACAAAGAATGTGAATTCGTATTGTCAAACCAAAAAATTTCCAATCATTAAAGAAACATTATTTAAAATTTAATCTCATTAGTTTTTGAAGCCAATTGTTTTTTATATAATGTAATTTGCTACAGAATAAAAGTTGAAAAAAAAAAAAAAAAAAAAAACAATACATAATCATAGTTATGGAATCTATGAAAAAATATAAATATTGCAATAAGGAAAAAATATTTCCTTAAATTTTTGAAAAATCATAAAACATTTATGAGAGCTTTTTTATTTTCAACTTCCTTTAATTATAAAAAAATTTTAAAAGTCATACTGAGATATTGAAAATATTAAGGAATTTTTATATTGTAATGAGCATGTTTTATAATGCCTCTAAATATATATTAGTAAAAAAATGTATACATAGATATTTCAAAGTAATAATTGTTGAATTGTATCTATAACAGAATTCTGTCTTGACTTTGGAGTTAATTTATATTTATGATGAATCAGAGTATTTCAGTTGCGAAAATTCTTTTGTTTCAGAGCTATAACTGAAGGTCTTCAAATCAACGATGAAGCGCTCGCATGTCTTGGAGAACTTGGTACGAAAACAACACTTCGTTACGCAGTTCAACTTTTGACTCCAGCAGCTCTTACTGCGAAAGTTAACGAACGAAATGTTATTACCAAAGAAGATATCAGCGAAGTCGGCTCACTTTTTTTGGATGCCAAGGCTTCCGCAAGAATACTTACACAAAACAAGGACAAATTTATGATGTAAGAACTTTGTAAATTATGAATCAAGCTTTTATTAACGGTAAGTTACGTTATGCAAACATTTGACAGTTTCAGAAAATAAAATTGCCGTTTTTCTACAGTATTACAGTGGTTTTTTCTTTCTCGAAACAAACTTGTACATTTTTCAAAACAAATGTGAAGGTTAACCAAAGTGAATATTGAAAATATTGAAAATAAAAATAATATATACATAATTGTGAAAAATTGTCTGAAGTTGGCAATATTTACTCCATCGTTGGTTGCTATGGAATTCAAACGGGAATCCTTGAAAATGTCAACAGCAAAACTCGACGTCGTAAAAAGCGTGAATTATTCGAAAAATATCGAATTGCGATGTGTGAATAATTTTGCACGGTGATATTAAAAATCGAGCATGTTTTTTCCGGGTAGTTCGACGAATGATAAACTTTCACTTGCCTTTGATTCGTTGCTAAAGCCGTTGGAAAATAAAATGATGGATTTTGAATCTTGCACTGATAGCAGAGCTTGGGGGCCGACACAAGAATATACAAAATATTTTCGTGATCAAGCAGAAGGTGATTCGAAAGTAAGAAATTTTGGTTGTTCTTGAACAAATTTTAGGATTCTGGCTTTTTTTCTTAGACGTGTGTGTGAAAGTTTTTTTAATATATTATAGTAATTTATATGATTCTTTAAAAAGTGTATCTCTTGAATAGATAACCAAAAGTAATCTCGTCAGTTTTAATAACGATAACTTTAAAATTTCCCTGTCATTATAATTTGTCTTCTCTATAAGCACTCGACTTTTCTTCTTTTGAAATGAAAATTTACCTGGCAAAAAATGAATTAATTTTTCATATTAATTATTTATTAACTTATAGGCGATTGGGACAGTTATACCACGAGATGTTTTGATTAATGCAACAGTGCAATTAGGAACAAAAGAACTCGAAAGTTTGAGGAGGGAATTGGAAAAATACAAGTCCCTAGAACTCACTCCGCAACAAAGAAAACAGATTCACGGTGTAAGGTCTTTTTTGTCAAGATAAAAATTATTAAAATTTTCTTTTCCTGCTGAATCAGATGCGTAAACTAACAATATCTGGTTTTTATAAAGAAATAACAATTTCTTCGTTATCAATATAATAGTTGAAATGCAATATGTGCCTTTTTCAACAATTATTAATTGCATTGAATTTGTAGTGAGAAAAACTTGAACAACTCTTAAATAATCAAATTTTTACTTGACGATTTTGTCATTTACTTATTGATAAGTTTGAAATTTACATAATTCACAACTGTAAAGTATTAAAACAAGAATTAAAGAAGTGAAATAGATAGCAGATTTTCAAAATGCAATTTGATTACTTGAAATAAAAATTTAAATTTTCTAATGATTTCGAATATTTGGCTTGAAATTAATTTTTTTTAAATGATTTATGTCAATAACAGTTGAAAAATGGCCAAGTTAGAATTCATGGAAGAGTACAGAAATCAATACATAGATTAAAGTATTTCTCCAAGTGACCACAATAATTCATCAAGTTCAGCATGAATGTTAATATATAAGCACGGAGAAAAAAAATATCAAACCGTTGATTGAATTACTAATAAAATAATCATGAACATACCAAATAATAATTATTATTTATTGTTACAGTAATTGTTGAGACGATTTTAATTGAAGTGGACGAATTTAAAGTCTTTTATACAACAAAATAATATATTTGCAATCATTTTTATAATTTAATAATTATATCAATATATAATAACGAAATATCTTTTGTGAATAACACATTTTATTTTTACTATTGTCATGTATCAAATTTAATATGATTTTAAAATAATTTTTTGATGAAAGTAAAACTCATTAACATTCATAATAATTATTCATTATATGTATAAATTTTTTTGTTATATATACTACAATTTAATTACTTAAGAAGTTAATGGTATAATATATTACATTATTTATGTTGTATATGTACAACAATGTTTATATTTATAAATATTTTAAGATTTTTATCTATAATTAATATTTAATTAAGAATATTTCTTATAATTTTCAAAATATTTTTCAGTAAAAATCAAACTTATTATTTACATTCGTGATAATTATTGATGATATTCTTACTAATTATTATGGAGTACTACAGTTAATTATGATTTATTATGACAATAGAACATTATTTACAAACACTTGAATATATTATTAATATTTTAATATTTTTATTTCTTATATAATTAAATTTAATTTTGAAAATTTTTATAAAATTCTCAAAATTGACGAGCTTTGAAGAATTGTAGAAATACAAAGCTTACGCCTCTGTGTCAAAATTTTTTTATCACCAAAGTTGTCTAATTTATTTAATCAAAGATATAAAAGATAGGATACAAACTGGCATGAGGCGAAAAAGGCTGAAAATAGATCGACTTTCGAAGGTAAAACCGATCGATTACAATCCATTACCTTTTTATAAAAATTTCCAACATAATTCAAGGATTTACTCTTTTGAAAGCTGAAGTTCAAGACAGTGATTCGCACTCTATGAGTCCCAAGGATTCCGCTCAGCGATATCCAAATGACTATGTAATTACCTGATTTAATATTTGAAATTATCAAAAATGCATCTTACTCTCTGCAAATTTTTGTTAATTATTGTCACTTTAAATTCTACGTGTAAAAAAAACCATTTTAGATTTTGAACCACTGACGACTTTCTGATACCCTTTTTTTTTATTGTTTTTAATTTAAATAGACTCTAAGCTCTGCCATTAAATTAAATCCAATTAGTAAAGGTTTTGACCTACAACCAAAGGTTCGTATCTTCTCATGGTTTTTTTACGTGCAATATAAAAACTGGCCAGTATAAGATACCATACATTTCAAAATATTTTTTAATCTGGAGTTGGATATTCTCTGTTAAGGATTTTGGAAGTACTTCAGAATCAGATTCCGAGAGTTCAAGAGAATCGCATTCACATTGTCTTTTTGAAGAAAACTTCAAAGAAACAATCATAAGAAAAGAATCTGAAATCCTGGCCCTGACAAGTAAAATTCAAGTAACAATAATTTTTTATTATATTCTAATTGCAAGATACAAGTTAGAAAAATATAAATAAATTACTAAAATATATTTAGGTTAAAGAAGAAGATATACACGAAATGAAGGAAATAAACGAAGCATTGGTGGAAGCTAATAAAGAACTGAAAACAGAATTAAGAGAAGCAAAAAACATAATAGATGGCCTGCATAGAAAGAAACAGGTTGGAAATACGGATATAAGTAGCTACTTGAAAAAATTCTTTTGCGAATAGATCATGAATAGTAAGAAATGTTCGAAATTATGTTTTCCGAGCTTCAATTCAATTTAATTCAATTTAAAGTAATATCGCGATTTGAATGATTTTTCATGGGCTTGAAAATTTCTTTTTTTTTTTTTTTGCTAACATTATTTACATTATTAGATGATAGAAGAAAAACATACCAGAGAATTGAACGATCTAGAAGAAAGCCGGAACAGAGAAATAAAAAATCTTGGAGACAAAGTAACACAATTAAGATTAGATTTTTTTTCGTTTATTGTAAGATAAAACACTGATACATTTTTTAAGTTACATGGATATAAATCCGAAATTGAAAAATTGAGGCGTGATTTGCGAGAACAAACCGAAATGTGTCACAGCCAAATTTGCGAGATAAAAGTTTTGCGAAGCAAAATGGAAGAAGCTCGGGATGTGTACAATGAACGGGATGATTTGGCGGTAATTAATGAAAAAAAATTTTTTTTTGAACAGTTTATTTTTACGAGTTATTGATATTAGAAATAGAAGAAATCTAGGAATATAGAAAAAATGACAAAAAAAGATGAAAAATATATTTTTTATACTTTTCAAGACCATTTGCAACTAAGTACTCATTCGCAGGAAAAACTTTCCCAAAAAAATTTGGAACTTGAAAAATTAGAAGACGCTTACAAAAAATCGCGAGATTTCAACATTGAAAACGCTAAGAAATGGAAAATAATGACAAAAGAAAAATCTGACATAATTGAAGACCAAGAAAAAACACTGAAAAAGTTGATGGAACACATTAGTGGCATGGAGGTGTGTTATAACTATCATAATCATACATATGATAATTATGAACAGTTATGAAATTGAATAATTTTTTAGTAAATTCATCAATAAATATCGCCTTTTTTGTATGATGATACAAATTTAGGAGTACATAGAAGAAATGAAACATCAATCCAATCACGAGTCAGGGTTTGAAAGTGAATCGAAGAAAACTGGATCGAGTAAAAAACTTTCTTATTATGTCGGAGAAAATGGTCCTAATGGGATGGTTTTAAATGAACGTGAACTTCTTATCGAAAAAGACATTCCGAAAGATCATGAAAATGAACGAATTCAAGATCTGTATAGTTGTTATCACGATGACGAAATTGGTGATTTATTAAATTTTTCAATCCCTAATTCACGGAGCAAAATATTCATTGAAAACGTATATTTTAGAAACGAAAAATTCTCCCTTGGGAAAAAGGAATGAACAAGAAAGAAATTCGCTCGTAAAAAAAGTACGTAAAAAGTTGTTATGGCATGATCATGGTTTTTACACTCTAAATTTTGTTTCCTGTTCGAGATCAAAAAATATTCGTCACGTACTTTTTATTTTTATCTTTGAAATTATGATTTTGTAAAATTTGAAACTAGTAGAATCACTCGATGTTTGAGCGCATGAGTTTCATATTTTCAGACAATCATAAATCCAAAATAGAAAAAAAAACCTGTCTGGATGAATTCTCAATTTCAATTATAAAAACCAATATTTCATAAATAACGTAAAATTGAGTATAATATATTTATTGTTTTTCATTGATTTTTTATTTAGAATGAAATGGTTGTTGTCGAACCTGAAAAAGTCCACATAGATGGAGGTATTTAAAAAATTTATTATAGTTTCTCAAGTTTTACTAATTTTTTGCAAGCACAATATCTTCTTTGAACAGGCGATGGAAAGGATGAACATTATAAACAAGATAATTTGAGTGGAATTATGAAGTTTTTTTTTCCCGGTTGGAAAAACATTCAACACGATGTCCAATTCAATTTTGTACATACTGAAGATGTTTTTTCAAACTTTTCCAAAAACTCTACCATGGAAACGTTCATGGCTGTTTTCAAATGTAAGTTTTGATACATTTTTTTACGTTTCCCAATTTTTTTCTTCTATCAAAATACGAAAGAAATATAATTCTTTTGACAAATTTTTCACTTTTCCTAGCCATGGAGAAAATAAACAAAAATCATGAAAACACGATTCTCGAGTTGGAAGAAAACCATGCCACCGAAAGAAATAAATTGCAAAAAGAAATAACCCAATTGAAATTGGAAGAAAAAGAAAGGATACAAGATATCGAAAATGTCAAATTACTCAAAAAAGAATTGCAGAATGTGACAGACGAGTTGAAAAACGAAATAAGGAAACAAGCGATTTTGGAAAGTGCCGTGAAATCTTTCGAGAATTCGATGAAATCAGTCACTGATGAAAGAATTGTTATGCAAAAAAAATTGTCTGATTTGTTGGAAGAAAAAAACAGCATTGTCAACGATTACAATATTCTGAAAAATGAGTTCCAGAATAAAGAGGGAAAAATTCAGCGCAATGAAGAGCAACTATTGTATTTTGCAAAATCTATCGATGCAATGAATGAAAGGCAATTTTAAGAATTATGTTTTTCAAATTATCATTCATTTCAAATAACTGACCCCAAAATTAATTTCAAACGTATATATTTTATTCTTAATTTCAGACTCGAAAAGTTACAAACCCAAAACGCTGATTTGCGGACAGAAATTAAAACAAAAAATGAAAAAATTCGAGAATTACAAAATAAACTGAAAATTCTCGAGGATCGGGGAATTTCAGAAATCCGAATCGACAATTCAGAAATAAATCTTTTAAGAACTGCCATCGAAAATCGCGATCGCGAAATCGAAAGTCTGAAAGGAAATATTCACGATCTGAAAGATCAAATATCAAGACTGGAAAATGTAGATTTCATTCGAAATTTGGAAGATCGAAACGTTAGGATCATTGAAAATTTGCAAAAAGAGCTTTCGCTTGTGGACGAAAAAAAGAAAAAACTCGAGGACATGTTAGGAATTTCAAAAGACAGTTTGATGAAACACCAAAAAGAAAATGAGAAGCTTGAAAAAATGTTAGAAAAGTTTTCTAGAAAAAATAGTGAAATTCAAGAGAAGACAATGGAATTGACAATGATGCAGGAAAAGTTGCAAATGGAAAATGTTGAAAAAATTGCAAAAATGAAAAACTGCTTGCATAAAACTACATCGAGTATTTGCGAGAATATTGGAAAACTGAAAGATAAATGTCGTAGAAGAGACGAGTTCATTGCAAACATCGATAAAGAAAAAGAAAAGGTGATTATTTAATTTTTTAGAAAAGATGATTGAAAAATTATTCAAAAGTCATAGAAAAAGGTTTTAATTTTAACATGGTTCATTGATTTCATATATATTTTCCTAAAATATCTGTAAAATCAACGAAACTTTTTGATTGTAATAAAAATATAGCAAAAGTGTATAAACTTTCCTAAAAGTAATTTCAAATTCCCTAATTTTATCTGTAGTCTATGAAACTTGATCAAACTACAATGACGGAAGAAAAATTCGAAACAATAACTTCCACTCAAAATAATACAATGGAAAAACTCGAAATGGAAAAGCAGATTGAAAACAATGTTTCACTTCAAAATCTCGTCGAAGAATTGCAGGCAAAAAGTATAAAACTAATGAAAGATTTAAAGGTAAAAGAGAAATTTTCTTATCAGAGGAAAAAAATTTTTTTTTATTTGTGGTACATGCACTATTTTGACCACTTAGTACTTTTTTAACTAATAAATTTAATGATAGGTCCAAGATGATTGTCACAAATCATCAATGATGCAAATTAACGTAAAACACAACGAAAGTATTAAACGATTAGAAGAGCAATACAAAAACCAAATGGAAAACCCGGAGATTATTATAAACGAATTGCTAAAAGTAATTTTAAAAAATACCTAAAACCAAAGTAATCAACTTACACAAATTTAACACTAAAATCATTTATTCAGGGACCGAGCCATGAAAAAGTGAAAACAATTTTATCAAGTATTTTTGACGCAAATGATAAAGAAGCTAATAATGCAGAAGAAGAATTGCTGCAAAAAGAAATTTTGCGGCTCAAAAAAGAACTCCGATATTTGAAAAAAAGCTCTGAAGAAAAAGGCGAGTAATTTGAATAATTTTTTATTGTCGATTGTTATTGAGATGGATTTTTTTCTAGTTGGTGAATTAGAAAAAAGTATGGAAACTTTGTATTGTTTGCAAAGCCAAAATAAGCTATTGAACGAAAAACTTAATAAAATCGAAACATGTGATTTTTCTGTAACGAAAAAACCGAAAAAGAAGTCTCGAAGTGTTTCCAAAGTTGACGAAATGAAGAGGTATTGAATTGTAGTAATGTCAGAATTTTACGAATAATTTGGGTTTTATTTTAGAAGTTCGTCGAAGTCAACTGAAATGAATTTCAAATCTGATGATTCTCCTCAAGAAATTGAAGTGAGTTACTTATAGATTGTTTGTTGAATAAGTCCAAAAATTTTTAAATATGCCATATAGTAATGAATTAATTTTTTAAAAATGCTCGAAAAATTACTGACAGTGTAAACAATTTGAGCAAAGAAGTTAGTTTTACAAAAATACAATTTTCGTCACTCTTGTTTCGTCTTTTTACAAATTCAAAAATAGTTGCGAACATTTTTTCTCTTAAATTATTTAGATTTGAAAATCCAAAGCAATTATTAATTATAATAAATATGAATTATTAATAATAATTATTATTTAAATTGCACTAACATTTTTCTAATCTTTTAAAATCGATGGAATTTTATTTTTCGCAGTTAGATTGTCAGAAGAAAATCTTTATTGAACTATATGGAAAGAAAGTTCGAAAAAATTCGTCAACAAATCGTAAACAATAAGGAAAATATATCGTCGATCAAATATAAGCAATCATGAAATCCATTTGCAGCGAGATTAAGAAAAGCTTGCCTGAAAGAGTTTTTATAATAAATTAGTTAATTGTCAACATTTATAGACCGAACGATTTTCTTAGAACTTTAAAATTTCTAACAAACTGTAATTTTTCAATTGAAACAGAATAAAATCCAATGAATCTAATGAAAACATTTGTTTTTCTCTTTATTTTCCTTGGGCGAAAAACGCACTATTTTTTATTGCTTATTATTAGTGAATAGTCGTCTCATAAAATTATGAAATTTTGTAACAAGTACTTACTGTGAGCGAAGGGTCAATTGAACACTATTTTTTTTCACTACACACTTTTTACTTGAAATTCCCCGTCAACAATTTTTAATTATGTTTAATTGGCAGTGCAGTCATTAAAAACAAAAGTGACTGTGCAAAATACTGAAGAATATCCAGTTCTCTGCATCGATTGGAAATATTTCCAACTCAAGTCAAATGGACAAAAACAAAAAAATTGTGGATGAAAAACTTTTATTCTTGGAACACTTATAGTATAGTCCAATTCTGCATTCATATAAATACAAATTCTTGTATTCATGTATATATACAAAAAATGCACGTGATATGTACCCTAGAAGCTAAAAACACATTTTTCTATTCAATTAAAAAACAGAAATCCAATGGATCTAAAGCACCTTTTCCATGATGTTCACATTTTCAAAAGGAAACTTTTCAAAACAGCGCTTTAGACACCTTTTGAATTCCGACTTTTCATTTCACAACATGGCATCGATTTTCATCCAACAAATACACAAGAATTCACAAAAAACAAGCTTTTTCGTGACTTACGAGTTCAAATGTCATGTCGATTTTTGATTGTCATGATCGAATAAAAAACAAACTTTTTACACGGCAACATATCATCAATAAAATAATCGCTTCAGTGGCAGATATTTTTTTTTTTGCAATAGAAGGGGGAGATGTAACATATTCTTCTATATATGTTTGTATGTATATAGTTAATTATAAATATTTCAGTCACTTTTAAAATAGTTTTAAGGTATTTAGGAACTTATCAAAATCAAATTATTTCCAAATGAAGAACTTTCAGAACTTCTCGTTCAACAATTTTATGCTTGTTAACTAAATTAAGAATATGCTTTTCAAGTCCATAAAGATTAGAAAAAATATAAAAAGGACCCCCCCCCCCGGATATACCTACCACTGTATCGCAAATTTTGAAAGCATTCGCACAAAAATTAAAATGACAACGCTTGTCTAATAATAATTTATCTAAGTTTAAGGCAACGCTTAGCGACTTGAAAAGTCACAACATTTTTTAGCAATGTACAATTCGCGGTTTCCACTGGTTCGAAAGAAAAAAAAAAAAGAATCTCTTTAAAACCAAGAGGAACATTCATTCAAAATTCGATTCACGACGATTTTATGATCTTAAATCGAATCACTTAAGCGACTTAAAAAAACGACTAGTGACCATTGGCGTCGAGTAAATCGATTTTGCAACAACTATTAAAATTAATCAAACACTCAAATTCGAGTAATCTGTCGCTAATGCGATCACTTTCCGTTTGAAGAAAAAAAAAAGTGATTGAAATTCCAAAAGGCGTCGAGTGACAAATCCATAAGGTTTGTTCTGAAAAAATGAATTTTATCGAATGGCATTTGTGATCTTTTGTAATTTAGATGTTTAATTGAAGAAATGTAAAATTTTTCGAGAGATTGCAGTTGAAAATAATCAACATAATTTACACCAATCGAAGTTTTTTTCATGTTCTGCGGGAGTCATAAAATATTGTTTCGTTTGATGTTCCCGATTTTTTTTTAGCCCGGATTATTTCGCGGCGTCAAATGTTAGAGAAATATTGAAGATTGAAAAATTTTGGAAGTATTAGCCACAAATTTTCATTTCTCTAAAAAAATGAGACATGCCAAAACTCTACTATTCAATAAAATGTTATTATCAGTTTTGGACAGAGTATCGAAATTTTAAAATAAAAACAACATGCAAAATTTTTTAATTTTTGGTTTTTTTATAACACTTGTAAACTTTTTTTCAAAATACACAAAAGTAAAAAAGAGTTGTTTCAATAATTAAATTGTAAGGAATAACCAATAAAAAAAATGATCAAAAGCTTACTAAATTAAAAAAAAATTTTCAGGTAAATTATGCATTAGCACAAAAGAGCCATCGAAATTGGAATTTTTTCAGCTTTGTAACAACTACCTTAATATAAAAATAATTATAAAATTTTTCATAACCTATATCTTTAATCTTTGAAAATCATAGGTTTGTACGATTTGTTAATAAATTCAGAACCATGTAAAAAACTAAAAAATTTCCACAATTATCCACAATGAACTTTCTTCCTGTATTGTAAAATTTTTCACAATCGTTTTCCAGAAACCAAAGGAAATTTTTTTTTCTAGCGATGTCAATTGCCCGAACATTCTACTGACAAATGACGTCATGAAAATCACATAACTTTCCTCAAACAAGCGGGACATTTAAAACGAGACAACATTCTATCGCTTTTCGTAAATCAAAAAAAGTCGTTATAACACAATAAATAACTGTGAAAATAGATTAATTACTCGAAACATGCAAAAATCCTACACATTGTAGATTTTCGAGTCCTTGCAGGATTTTTTTTTCGTCCGAGGGACGATACGTACCAAAAACGAAGAGGTGCATTTTTCAATCTACACACGAGCCAAAACCAAAGAGTTCACAATTGTTTGCAAGATGGAAAAATTAATGATCCCTAAATTAGGAGAAAGAAATAAAATGGCACCGCTCAACAATTTTTCCAACTAACTAATTACTAATACTGGCCTATCTCTAAACAATGGAAACCGACATTGAGCCTTAGAAAAATAATCTTATCCCACGCCGTGGGAGAAGTGCGTTCTTTACCCACACTGTCATAATTCTTCCAACGCGCTTTCTCCTATTGAGGGATAAAATAAAATTCGCTACTAATGTAAGAATAATTCTCCAACGAATGCGAGGTTTTCAAAACAACCTTAGAAAATTATTTAGAAACATCTCGTGTTTGTTACAAAATTATTACAAACACTAGCTGTGGAATCTTCTGTTTTCGCGTACTTTGCTTGGGTCGCGAGAAAAATAATGCAAAGTACCAATACGCAGACACCTGAGCCACTGTAATAGCATAAATTTTTACGAAAAGTTGTACTATTTTTAGGCAAGAAGTATATGTATGTGTGAGTGTGTTCGTGCTCGCATAGGTGTGAGTTTTACGAACGCCACGAAAGCGAAAGGGGCAGCAAAATAAAATGCAAAACCAGCGTGTGTGTGATGTTGGGGTCCTGGTAATTGGCTTTTTGAAAGTGTACAAACGTGTGTTAGATCGTACGATAACTTTTTTTTTTGAAAAATTTTTCTTCGTTTTTAGCATGTATCGTCGGCAAGTAGTCAATCAGAGCGATCTTTAATGCGGAATGTGGAAATTCGGAAATGGTGGCACATTTGGCGTACCTAGAAACAAAAAGTCGTGATACATCTTTTTGGAAACAAATGACTATAATATTTTTACTATCAGAAATGTTTTTCAATGGAATTGTGATTATAGCGTTAACTCAAATCTCTCATAAATTGTTAACATTCGACTTTTTTCATCGAATTCACTACAAAATAAGAAATTAAAAGTTTGGCTTAAAGACAAATAATAATTGTTATGAATTTAATTGATGAAAAATGTGTGATTTTAATAGTTTTGATGAATTTCGTTAAAATTGACATGACAGTTAATGATCAATCAAAATTTTGTAAACGTCTACATAAAATTTATTTTCTTATTAATCATTGCTATATATGACATCAATTGAATGATTTTTTGAAATTTTATGTCTAAATAACACATTTCTCATCAAAGAATGTTTTTCTTTGGTTTGCAAATTTTGCTGTAAAATTTTAATCCAGAACTTTTATATGATAAAGAAAAAATAATTTGCTCTAATTATAACTGTTAAAAAATAAGGTAAATTTTAATCATTGATGCGCATTTTCTTGTCTCGAATCAAAGTTTCACTTAAATTGAAATTTTTTTTTAGTTCTTTAACTCCGGTGTTTCAAATGAACGTCTAGTAAGCTTATTATACATTTCTGATAAAATAAAACTGTTCTTACCACACAAGTGCCGTAATGTACATGCGCCACTAGCGCGAAAAACGACATCATGTAAACGATTACCAAATCTAAACTTGGAAAGATGAGTGATAACGCAGCTGCTGAAGCAACGAGAAGTAAAATCCAAGGCATTACTTCACACCTTGTGTTGCTCATTTGTGAAACTATCAATCGGCACTGAAATTCAATACATAATTTCACTACTTATTCTGTCCAAAATTGCTTTTAGAGTAATCAACTGATTAAAATTTTTCACTAATAATGGTAGTAAAAAGGGTATGTATAAAATTATCACCAGTAGTTCAAGATCACCAAAATCAATACATTAGAAGATAATAAGTTATGTAATCTTTTTTGAAAAGTTACTAAAAATATGAAAAATCATTTGAAATATTAAAAATCCCAAAATTTCTCTATTTTTTTCAAATTCATTCCACACTCATTCATGGAATCACCTAAACCCACAATTAATCGTAATCCATTGGAAAGGTTCGTGATTCGTTGTTTGCATGAATTCAAAAATAATAGAAAGAATCAATTTCGGAATCATCAAAAACAAAAAACTGTTTTCCGAATTAATAGCTGAATAGAATACTAACTTAAATTATTGAAATTGAAAAACTTACGCAAATGTTTGAGAATATCGTCCCAACTAAAAAATAAATAACTCTAGGATCTTTCTCTAGTACATTTGTTGGAGAATGCACCACCCAAAAAGTGGCAATCGTGAACAATGCGACCAGTGGTACCAATGGCCGCACTGCTTCGTTGAAGGAACGCATTTTTCCAGTTTTGTCTCGGTACGATCTAAAAATCACGAACTTCATCTCACTTTCAATCGAACATTTTTATAACTATAGTGTAAGAATTTACAATTAAATTAATGATAAAGAAATTCGTCAACACGGTAATATTAATATAATATAATAATAAAATGATATTCAAACTTTGCAAAAGTACTTTAACCAGACTTTTCAAATAATTGTGTAAATAATAATGAAAATTTGTAACTTTACATTAGAAATTTTAAGTTTTTAATATTTTAGGATAAAACCTCAAGTTTTTTTTAATGAAAAATAAAAAAAATAAAAAAAAATTTGAAAAAATTCCAATAAATTTGTTTTTCATACTTGTATATATTGTATAGAACGACAGGTAAATTAGACACAAGTGCGCTGATGTAAAGCAACATTTCAAACATCACTCCTGCAGATAATCCACCAGGTAGTTCGAATTTCAAAGCTTCGTGACCGCCAATGCTTGTCAAGATGAAGACCAAAATAGTTGCCTGAAATTGTCAATTGCTAATTCAAATATTCAGGATTTAAGGATTCTGTAACGTGTTGAAATCTATATCCCAAGATTTTGTATAATTGCTTTTTTTAAAGAGTTGCAAATTCGGTAACATTCAATCTTGGCATTATCAATTCAAAAATTTCTGAAGTCTTCGAATTCATAAACAGAATGTGTTGTGCTAATTTTCCCAAAATATCTATTCAATTCTTGATTAGATTATTTTCAAATGTACCAGCATCGAAATGTCATATCCCCATGGCAAAAAAAGAACTCCGGTGTTGTATTTTTCCCAGTGGCTCAAGTAGAAATTCACAAAAATGTTCCACAAGATGAAATACATTCGCAAAGGCGAAACACTGTGATCAGTTCGACCAAAAACGGAGAACATTCCAACAGTGATTGGCATGGCCGTCCAACTGTCCAAACCATGGTCAAAAAGTTCCCCCAGAGGTCCTGAAGTTTGAGTTCTTCTTGCTTGTTTTCCATCAATTCCATCTGAACAGCAATTGAAAAGTTTCAAAACAAATTGCATTGACTGTGTCTTTTTCAGATTAAAATGTGCACTTATAAACTTGATAAAATGTCAACTCCAAAAAAATTTGGATATTTGGATTGGAAAATGCTACTGCTTAAAAAAGCATTTGAAAAGTTTCAAAACAAAGTTCATTGACTTTGTATTTTTCGAATCAAAACGTGAACTTATAAATTTATAAATTTAATATTAAAGGGTAATTGTGTACTTTGCAAAAAATCAAAAAGTGAACTTATAAACTTGATAAAATGTGAACTTCAAAAAAAGTTGGATATTGGATTGGAAAATGCTGCAGTTTGAAAACTTTATCTTGATATTTTAAAAATACGCAAATTTTTGTATCAAAAAGAAAATGTAAAATTAAAAGAAATGTATAAATTCTTGTACAGTTTATATCTAGTTATGACACATTTTATGCATATTCCTGCTTTAAGTTTTTTTATAGTCATTTGTCAGAAGCATCTTTTTCTGGATCCTTCGTTTGAAAAAAGAAGGTAATTTTTTTGATAAATGTTCTTCTCAATGTATTTTCAGGTTCTCTTGTATTATTTTATTTTTACTGGCAATGAAACATGTTCTTCACGTAACAAAAAAGTTGCTTTTACCGAGTGTATGCGCCATAAAAACGTTGAATGCAGCAGCACCAAAAACCCATTTTGGTATTGCCGGGTACTCGGGACGATCATCGCTCGATGCGTAGAGAAAATAATCGTAGTACGCGAACATCAGGAAATTCATTACCGTAAAAAGAAAACCCGAGAAGGTCAACAAGTTTGGTGCCACCCATTTTGGACAAAGCTGGAAATCAGGAAATAACAAAATTTTTTTTCCAGATCACCAGATCAACAAAAATTTGCTACTTTTAAATAATCGACACATTTTGCAGTTAAGTTTGACCCAAAACTTTTATGAGATTAAGAATTCTGTTTTTTTTTTTCAAATTTGTAACTGCCTAAGAATGCAGTAAATCCTATTTATTTATGTGACTTTGCCATTTATTCAAACAGCAAAAATTTACAATTTTAAAAAATTGCTCATTCAAAATATCGAGATCACAAATGTTTTTTAGTCAAAAATTTTTATTTTTCATCAGTTAAATTCATACCCAACTATTTTTCATTTATTCATTTATCAATTTTTCTCAACGCTTTCACTTTGAAGTGAATTTGAAGAAAAAGTCTTCATGGAAAATTTATGAATTTAAAAAGTAATGAATTTATTAACACATATTTATGATTTTTAAAATTCCTCGTCTAAAATATCAATCAAAAATTTTCCTGGTCTCAAGATTTCTATTTAAAAATTTTTAATTTCATGTTTCTTTATTTGAATTTTATTATCTAGTGTAAAAAATTCATCAAAAAAATTAATAAGTTCCAAGTTAAGAGTTAATTGATTTTTAATAGGTCAATAACAGTGAGGTGTTTCTTTCTATTAAAAAGTCTATGTGACTATTTTTTTTATTCAAACATAAATTGTTTCAATCGTTTGATTTTTCAACTATTCACACATTTTGCGATCAAGTTGGTAATACAGAAATCACGAGATACGAAATTCTCATTATTGCATTTAAAATTTTTTTTAACAGTCCAACAAATCGTATTGAATGCAGCGAATAGTAATAATTATTCAAATTGGAATACCTTTGAAAATGTATATCTTTCGATCAGGAAATCAAACTCAGAACTTTGGTGAAATTTAAAACCTTCGATCTATATATTTTTCTTATGCGGTCAGCAATAAATAACTGATAAAGGTTCAAAGAGTTGTTTGCATGGAAAATAATTTATGTCTACGATAACGATATATTAGTTTCAAGGATGCAATTATATATAAAACATTTCAATTAGCTGTAAGAAAGTATTTGTAAATTCATAAAATTGCATGGTGATATTTGAACATAGTTGAACTGGGCGATGTTTAAATATGAAAAACGTTTTGAAGATGCGAAATACTTTCACACGATAGTGACCTCACTGTTATCAGTGGCGCGTGTTCTATTACTTAGAAAAGTAATGTGATAAGTGTTCGATAAAAGAGCAACGCGATGAATGATTCAAGAAAGCAACACAATATTGTATTCGAATTTCAAATGCATATTGATCCATGGTACAAAGTTGATCGATCGCTAATTTCATATTGAATAATTTTTTTAATGCTGAAGTATTCGTGTAAATTTATAGGAATATTTGTACATTTTTTTTCTAAAAAATTATTTTATGAATAAATTGAAAGGGTACCAAATTTGTTTCGAGTAGGCAGTATTTTTTAAAATTCCCAGAAATATATGAAAAGTTAAAAAATTTTATCTTCATGATGCACCTTAAAAAAAGTAATTTTTGATAAATTCAAAAAGTTTTTTTATAGTTTTAATACCATTTATAAAACCCACAGTGTTCTATAACTTTTGTTTTCTTTCACTTATAATATTTTGAAAAATTTTCAGACAGTCAAAAAAATTTTAATTTATTGCTTTGCTCACATTTCATAAGATAGATAAAATAATTCGAAAATCAATGCAAAAATCATGAAAAAAAGATTTCAATACTTCCTGCATTCTGATTTATTATGCATATTTCATCACAAACATTGTTATTTCTTTTCACGAGTACTCGACTACTTATTTTACTCATGAAAATAACTTATTGAATCGCAAGTCCAACATTCAAAACTCGACAAGTTCCAACAAAACTTGCATATTAATACAAAAAATTGATAGAACTGGGGATTAAACAGTAATTAACTGCCATGAAACGACAAAATACGAACAGCACATCCATAAATCGCTTTGTAATGCTTCAAATGCATCGTGATTCGTGTATGACATAATAGACTTTGCTATTCAAGAAAAGTGTATTTTTACCATGTGGCTTCGCAAAGATGAAAAAATACAATTTTCCTTCTTTGTTGGCGATCCATGTTAATTGATGCTAATTTTTCAACGAGCAAATAAAGATTGCGCGCATCAAAAAGGAATCCGAGCACCTTTTTTTATACCTGAATCTTATTTGTTCTTGAGTTTTGCAGTTTAAGATGAAGGAAGCAAAAAACTCAAGAGTGTTTGACAAATAACGATACGTTGACAGAAGAGTTAATTACAATTGTTAACATGAGATTGAGTTGTTTACCTGGACGACTTTGTTCCAAAATGGGTGCATCACATAGACGCTGAGTGGACTTGTATCCAACGAACAATACTGTAAAAAAAAAATGACAATCATTATAAATCATCGAAATATTAAAGAAATGAAAAATTCTCATTTTTAGTGAGAAATGGACAAAAAAAAATCAGAGTCCTACTGCAACAAATAAACATAATTTTTTGTGTATTTTTTTTTTCAATTTATTGGTATACAGACTAAATAAAAATTTATACAATATTATTTCAAATGTTATGATAAATTGCCTTAATAAAACAAATCAATGTTACAAGTGTACTATTAGAAATTTCAAAATTGTTTATAAATACTAGAAAAAATTTTCCTGGTTTTATGAAATGCAAATAATGCTAATTATGATTTTGAAAATTGGTTCATTTTAGAATAAAATATAAATTGTGTTTGTGACTTTGATGGCGAGATCAAGTTTTGATAACTTAAGAATGAAAATAATCTCTAAAAATCTTATAACTTACAGAAATTTTAAAATTATTCAGAACGAAAAATCTAGTGATTTCCTCAGCTATAAATAATTATTTTCATATAGCTTCAAATTATTAGACATCAAAATTAAATTAGTATTTTTTCTTCCTCTAATAAGTTGAAGGATTTTCTGAAAGTGCTATTCATTTATTTTTATATTCTTCTCGAGTACATCAAGATCAGAATTTCCTGGAAATTTTATCAATCAGTTCATTAGTGTTATCAAGTTTTCATTACAGGAAAATTTTTTTAAAACCAATATGCTAAAGTAACTTTATAAAAAAACATGATTCTTACATATCTAAAACATTTTGATGCAAATCAATTTAACTATTTTTCAGTAGTACGAACTATTGAAAGTCTGACATATTTTTCTTATTCAATATAAGAAGTTGAATCACAAGTTGCAATCAATGTGAAAAAATAGTGAAACCTCTATTGCTATCAATTTTTTCCATTTACTTTTTGTCGAATTGTAACATCTGCAATATAACTAGTGGATTAAAAGACCAAAAAAAAAAAAACTTGTTAATTAGTGAGCTAACAACATTATTTTGTTTAGGATAAGGAGTAATTCGCAATTCGAGTTTTGAATTGAAAAGTTTTTTTCATCTAAAATAAATTATTCTAATGGATTCATTAGGTACTTTTTTTATGCAAGAGATTAGTGCAGTGATTCATTCCAAATGCATTGTATATTCAATCTATTTTTTGCAAGAGTTTTTTTCATTGTTACATTTGATGTATGTTACCGGCAAAACCCGAATTTAGGCGTTTCAGGTAAATGCCTAGGCCGTTCGGGAAATGCCCAATTGTTGCTCAGGAAATTCAGGTTTTTCCTTAACTCTGCTAGGTAATTTTTTTATTTTTTTGTAAATCACAATAAACGAATTTAATACAGGTACCCCGTTTAAATTATGAGTTTTAGTAATTTATAACATTTATTTCCAAAAAATCTTAGACTTCAAAAAATCAGATTACACGATCATAAGAAAAATATCATTAATCATAATATACTATGATTATACATATAAGTATAAAAAAAACTACATTGAGATTTTGATAAATCATAACGAATTTTGGCAAATAGAAATCATTACTGACTGTTCTTTATTTTACACTGAATATTGTCTATATAATACCTAATGTTGTTCATATAAACAACTTGAAGTAAATGAAAGGGTAGAAAAAATGTGATGTCGAAATTTTCAGGCTTCATATTTTCATTATTTCTATGATCACAAGAAAACTTTTTACAATAAATTAAAATATAAATTTTGTTATGTTTGGATGAAACTTGACTTACAAAATGAAGAAAAAATATGAGAAATCAGATAGTTTTCGGCCGAGTTATTGAATTATAAAGCAAAATTAGCATGTGTTACTTGAGGAAAGTCAACTTTTTCGCCAATGTTTTTCCGACGACGAAATAACTGAAATAATTAAAACACTACCTAAAATTGGATGCCAAAAAAAGTTACCGAACCTGAATCATCTGGATAATATAAAATAAAATAACCACCAAGTTAAATTTCACTATTATTCTCTAAAGTTAATAATATAAAATAATTAAATTATTATTCTTTTCAGTAATAAAATGAAAATATACTATTGGTAATGGATATGAATTTGAAATAATAAAACATAAAATATATAACAAGCTGGGATTTTCCTAAAAGAATTAATCAAAAACCTGAATTGCTTGAACAAAAGTAAGGCAATTCGGGTTTTGCGGGTGACATACATATTTTATCATAACATTGTATTATAAATTTTAACAAAATATCCAATATCTATACTTTTACTGATACCAATGCTTAATTTTGTTGTCATGTAAATTTTTAGAAAATTTGAATTGAAGGAATTTAGGTTTTAAATTTCGATACTCTGTGATGAATATATTTCATTTTGGGAGAAGTATTTCGTCATTATCAAATTTTCTTTCTTTAGGTGAGTTTAACGTGAAAACAATCAATTTTTTTCTAGTTCTAAAATTCACATCAAATCACCAGACTTTTAAGTTCAAAATATATGATTCTGAGGATTGTAAACTTTGAGCAGTAATTTGTCTCAAAAAGCATATATTTTTTTTATAAGTAAAATTCGTGTCACTTTTTTTATATTGAACTATAAATCCTGAAAATTGACGAATAAAATTATGAAAATTGATCGCTAAAAATATAGATTTTCCAAAATTCTAGGAATAATACTGCAAAATGTTTCATTGTTTGATTTATACTATTTCAACCAAAATATTTATGTAACAAGTTCATTTTGAAAATTTTAAACTTTTACAATTGAGCCCCCGGATGCAATAACTCGCCGATGAAAACCCCGTTAAAAACGAAAATTCCCTCGATACATTTTTAATACGAACGTCAGAAAACATGGTTTTTCAGTTGGATTAAAAAAAAAGTTAGTTGTTACTAACTTTTTATAAATATTTTGATACTGTGTTCATCGCTAGACCTTCCTGAACAAAAGTATACAAAGGTTATGTAAATACGTTGAAAAATGAATGCTCAGCGGCAATGGAAGTTTTAAAAAAATAAAACTATGACGTTTAAAAAAAAAGTTTAAATGTAGACTAACATTCAGTTTTCAAAAGCTATCGAGTAGTATTTTTCATTTTTTTAAATTCGGATTTTGATTTTGACTCGTGACATCACCGCGCGGACAATACTTTTAAGCGTTTTCGAGCGCTCGGCGAGTTATTGCATCTGGGGGCTCAATTATACATCGATAGTAACATTCTGGATCACATTTGAAGTTTGAAATATTGAATCTTTGAGATTCTTTTGGTTCATTTTCTTTTCATTTTTTTATTTCTGAATTTTCGCTTATTTTCTTAAAAAAAAACATGTTAATTCGTCGGAAATCGTGCTAATGAGTTTAATATTTTCAAAAATAATATAAAAAAGTTAAAATTATCAATTCAAAAAACATGGAATTTTCAAAATTTTACTGTTTTTGCTGTATTATTCTTCACTATTTCAAATTATGACGAACTATTATCTGAAAATTTTTCTTTGAAATTTTTTAATTTTATACATGATAACTATTGTATTATGTTATAAAATATATTGGGTAATTAAATTTTTATATGCGGCGTGGACTGAAAAAAGTGTACTAACAGCACCAAAAATCGAAAAATGAGATATCCAAGGATTCTGAATGTAGAAAAATTTCCCCATCGAATGAGCCTTCTCTCGAATTCATCAGATTTTTTTATCATATAAAAATTCGGCCTTAAAGTAAACGTAAATCATCACGAAGTTTCGCATTAGGGAAGGACCCTTCCCCTTCTGCTTACAACTGGACCCGCGTTTGAACTACTGAAGTCCACATTCCAAATACTCCGAATTATTTCCCTGAAAAGATCTAGAGAGTCTTCTATAAAATTTACGATTTACAATAAGTAAGAGATACAGTAGACTTTGTATTTAACAGAATTTTTTGGTCAGTAACAGAAGGTCTTGCAGGTAAACGAGAATCACGCTTAGTGGTGCTTGGCAGTCGGCCGAGGATTTTTCGGCTTAGAGTTACCATAATAAAGTCGACACAAGAGATTTATGAACGGCCCCTTCATTTATAACAGGATATTGTTCTTATGTTTTTTTTTTTTTTTTTTGAGAGAATCCATGGCTGCGTCTTTCAAAACTTTCACTTCCTCTATAGAATTTAACTGCCCCGACCCGACTTCTCGCACATCACGATAATCTGCTGCGAGTTCCAGAATCTGTGTGTTACAGAAAAAAATCTCCTAAACTTTCTGATCTATACAGAGTCTACTGTAGTGAGAATCATTAATCAATTGTTGATTTCTGAGTTTCACTCTCGAGATGTGTGGTGGGAAGGGAAATATTCAAAGGGGAACGCTACTACCTGCTGGAGTCGCTGAAAAGGACATAGTCTTTTAAACCTCATTTTTCTCAAAAAGTTATGAGGGGCTGTTAGTACCCTTTTTCTCAGCCTACGCCACATAATTATACTCTAAAGACATACCAGGTGTACTCCTAAGTAATTTCCGGTTTTTTCAATAGATGGCGTTCTGTTTTGTACCGCTGTTGGTAACACATACCATATGTCATTTTGTTCAGTCATATCGAGTGCTTGAACTGCGTTGACATTTTCTCGAAAAAATCTTCCAGTAAGTTTTTATTGCGCTTCAAAAATGTCGAATTTTGAGCGTATGCGCCATGCATTGCTTTTCATGTTCAATCAGGGGAAAAAAGTGTCCGAGAGCCACTGTGCGCTTGTGGAAGTTTTTGGTGATCGTGCATTAACACTTCGGACATGTGAAACGTTGTTTCGACAGTTCAAAAATGGAGATTTCAACCTGAACGACGCCGCACGCTCCGGCAAGCAAAAATCGTTCGATGACGCCGAATTGCAAGCATTATTAGATGAAGACAACACGCAAACGCAACGACAGCTTGCAGATGCGTTGGGAGTTCAACAGCAAGCAATTTCCAAACGTCTGCGAGCCATGGGAAAAATTCAGAAGTGTGGAAAGTGGGTGCCCCATGAACTGACCGAGAGACAAACGGAGAATCGAAAAGTGACCTGTGTAATGCTGCTTCAACAATACAAAAGAAAGTCTTTCCTGCATCGTATTGTTACTGGTGATGAAAAGTGGATTTTCCTGGAGAACCCTAAGCGCAACAAATCGTGGGTGAGTCCAGGTGAAACATCGACATCGACGGCACGGCCAAATCGTTACCGTCGGAAGGTCATGCTGTGTGTGTGGTGGGACCAGTCCGGTGATATATACTTTGAACTGCTGAAACCTGGTGAAACTGTGAATGCCGTTCGCTACAAACAGCAAATGAAAGATTTGAGCCGAGCCATTGTGGAAAACCGACCAGAATATCAACAACGACAGAAGAAGGTGATTTTGCTCCACGACAATGCGCCGTCGCATAAGTCGAAAGTCGTTCGTGACACGCTGGAAAGGCTCAAGTGGGAAGTGCTTGATCATGCGGCTTACTCACCAGACCTGGCGCCATCCGACTACCACCTCTTTGCCTCGTTGGGCCATGCCCTTTCTGAGCAGCGTTTCGACTCGTACGAAAGTGTACGAAAATGGCTCACCGAGTGGTTCACCTCCAAAGGCAATGATTTTTGCTGGCGTGGTATCCACAATTTACCAGAAAAGTGGGAAAAATGTGTAGAAAGTGATGCAAAACACTTTGAATAAAATAAAGGTTACGGTTTTTTTGGAATTGTGTGTTTTATTTGCAAAAAAACCGGAAATTAATTAGGAGTACACCTGGTAAGTAACTTATTTTATCATAAATTAGTGAATTACATTCATTTATCTAAATTAATCAATTAAACTACTTGAATATATTATAATATTATGAAATAATTGATAATATAAATAAGTTTGAACATGAATTACAATTGAATTCAAGGAATATTTTGCAGGTATCAAAAACTAGGTGTTTTCAATATTAACCCATTTATATATTTTTCTAGCTTAAGTAATCTATATCCCAAATTAATTTTTTTAAACTTAAAACAGAGTCAGTAAAATAGATGATTTTAGATTTTTACTGTATTAAAATTTGTTTACTAAGCTATTGATTCTGTCCAATTCTAGAAAGAATATTTCACAATACTAATGTGACACATTTTACATGATTTTACTACAAAAATGTCGATATGTAGTTGAAAATTATTTATTGACCTTTTTTTTCTTAAATGATAAAAATTTTGATTTAAAAAATTAAACATACACATGGATTTAAAGTTTATTTGTAACGTTTTTTATGTTATCACTTTCATTGTACGAATTATATTTTGTTTTTAATTTTATGAAAAGTTTATCAAAAATAAGACCAATATCAAAAATACTAAATTTTAAATACTTTCATATTATTCCTTGTATTCAATTATACCTCATACTCAAACTTATTTATACAATTCATTATTTCATAATATGATTATATATTATCATATTTTATAGTAGTTAAATTAATTAATATAGGATTAAATAATTTTAAAAAATTATTGAGATAATGATCATATAAAAATTATATCTTTTGATTGATGAAAAAATTGAAAATCTGTCAATACATTTTTAATTAGTAAATCAAGAATACAGCTTCCAATATTTTAGTATAAATGCTAGTATCTCTTGGTTTCAAATTCATAGAATTCAATATCAATCTTGTTACACATTGTACAAAAAAAACCACTTATCTCTAAAACGATCAAATAAATTGTATCTTTGAAACCATGCAAAAGAAAAATATACAATTCAGAAATCAGTTATTTCCAGACCACTTAAATCCCCAGCTCATTAAAAATACTCCAAAATTCCCATACATCACGGAATCCTCAATAACATGCAACAATAAAATCATCGCAGAACTTCATCTCGAAATAATTTTCACAATCAATTAAAAACTCAATAAAATTCCCTTGCTCATGCAAAGTTACTTTGCATGAAACCATAACCATAAAGTAAAAAAAAAATTGAACAAATTACATTGTATTTCAAAATGCTCATACAAAATAATGAAAAGTTCTTTACCTTATAATTTTCAAAACCCACAAGATGTTCGTGGGTAAGGTACTGCGTTTCAAACTTCATGTTGACGTCGGTTTCCAATGTGAAAAACTACTCAGACACTACGGGAAATGTCCCTTTTATCTTCTCCACGGCTCGAGTTATATACACACGTATCCAATGATATCAATACGCGAAATTTATGATTTCGATATTATTAATTATCCTGGGGGAAGCGAGGTCGTTTTCGAGTCCAACTTGCATTGAGCACGTGCTACATCGTCCTCGATTCTCGCTTCGGAAAAAGGGGTCGAAAACGAAGAGGAAACTGCATTTGGGTATGCACGAATCTGCACGAATCAAATCAAATCCGTTACAACATTCGCTACATTACATACGATGATTTCACACACTGAACACACCACGAGATAAAACCAGTATACCACGCACACGAAGCCTGTTATTAAAACTGATTTCTACAATTGCAACTCTTTCCACATTTAATTGTTCTTTAAATATATTTCAATAAATGCTCTGATTGACTGGAATTGTACGAAAGGCAACTATCTGAGGGTTATAAGTAGTGTTCACTAAAAATCGATTTTTATTCGATGTTGGCGATGTTAATATGCATCGATGTAGGGAAAAACTGTTAAATTTAAAATGCAACCGTCAACCGTCATTCAAGTTACTTATTGACGTAGATTATTCCATTAATAAATTTTTCTCAACAATCATACGACACCTATGAAAAATTCTAGGCATTTATAGCATTTTCGATAAAAAATTTGCGATTAAAGTCAAAATTTTTCAATGAGCGATATATTCGAGTGCTAAAATGAACACATAATAAAGAGAAGTAAAAATTCCGATATATTTGATTTTCTTTAAAAAAATCGGCAACTTAACTAAAACATTAATTAATTATTAATTGGCAACATCGACAACATAGATTTATAATCGGCAACATCGACAACATCGATTTATAATCGACAATATCGATTAATAATCGGCAACATCGACAACATCGATTAATAATCAGTCGCACCGATTAAAACATCGATTATCATCGATGTTTTTAACATCGATTTTTAGGGAACACTAGTTATAAGTTAGGGATGCCAAGTATCGTATCGATACACGAAGTATCGATACCTTTTGAGGAGTATCGCCGATACGATATGGCGATATTTATCTGGCCGATATTCATCAGAATCGATAATTTTTCAGGCGATACCTGAAGTATTGATACACGGAGAAAAGCTTACACTAATATTTACTTTAGCCCACACGACTCAGTCGTGTAACCAAAAAAATCGAAATTAATACACGACTGAGTCGTGTAGCGACACGACTCAGTCGTGTAGCGACACGACTCAGTCGTGTAGCGACCGAACCATTAGTTTTTCGGCAGTAACCAGTCGTGCAAGCTACACGAACGCTAATAGAGTAATGCGTAGTGCTAACCGCACTACTCTTTATTCTTTCTACACGACTGAGTCGTGCAGACGGTGCAGACTGTCCGAATGAGTCCTGTGGGCCGCACGAATCAGCACGAATGTGTCCGGCGTTCCCGACGGAAAAATCGGAACGCACGAAAACAAAAAGTAATATATTTATCTATGCAATATTACTTACTTTTACTCTAATCTGTAACGCCTTAGTCTAGTCGATGTAATTTGAAAATAATATTAATGCAACGTAATCATGTTCATGTACAAAATATAATTGTAAATGAATATTTCATTATTTATATACGTTTTTAAATGAATAGCATTGAGTTTACTAAAACGCTAGCGAAATTTGTGCAATCTGATTAACTCCTAATTTTTTACGTTAATCGGATCGAAAATTTAAAGTCTGAGAATAGTAACATAATTTTTTTTTCTTAAAGTCACAGTTAATTACATTCATGCGAATAAATAAGGATAGGTAATTAAATATTTTGAAAGGAAAGGGAATGATGTTTTTGCATGATACTTATGTAAATTTTTTATTTATGAAATATGGATTTATATTCATTCATCTTTTCCCTAAAAATATAAAAAATAAGAATTTCGGTTGATGTATAAATTTATTACGGTATATTTTATTTCATTTGGTTTAGAATACGTTAATCAATTATTGAACTTGCAGAAAACGCATATCAAACAAATATACTTGATAAACATAGGACTTGTTTTGAATTCAAAGGAACTGATTTTTTTCATGTATTTTATTCAGAATTATTATTGTAAACCTCTTTTTAAAATATCTTATATCTGCATGTTTTCAATGTATTCAATATGTCAGCTAATCGCTGCTAAACAGATGAAAGTCGATGTTCCAATTTTTCCGTCGGGAACGCGAGACACATTCACGCTGATTCGTGCGGCCCGCAGGACTCATTCCCTGGTGAAAAAAAATATCTTTGCAATGGCCGACAGAAAATAAAAGATATATTTCTGATATCTTTTACAATATATGTTATTATGTACATGTTTAAGATGTTTTACACATGTCTTTTAGTTTATATCGTGTTTCTTACACTGTAAAAAATTTTCGTAAATTTACTATCTGACAAGAATGTATATTTACAGCGCTGAGCGTGGTGAATTTACAAACTTTCTCGTAGATATACTATCCCTAGTAAAATTACTACGCTGAGGCTAGTTGATTTACTAGCGTTTGTACTTTTACGACGCTCAGGCTCATACAGAATCCAACCCACGCTGAGCGTAGTAAATGTACTAGAGCAGGTAAATTTACGCGCGCCGGTAAACTTACTATCCCTTAGTACTTTTACCTACTGAACTGCAAAAAAACATTCGAGGCAGTAAATTGTCATCAATCGCTCGTAAAAATACACTTACATTTGTATTTTTACCAATGACATTCGTAATTTTATGATTAAAAAAGTCATCTTTTATCATACAACCCGTAATACTTTATAGTGTTTGCAAGTGTTTATTGCCGTTTTTCGTGTGTTCTACGTCGTACGTATACGTACGACGTCTATAGACGTGAAAGAAAATAACGAGGTGCACGTTGCACGCAGTTCAACGTGGTTCAACGCAGTTGCACGTGTCGAACACATCAGATTACAGGTAAGAAATATAATAACTATTTTTGAAATTTTTAGATTTAGATGTATTTCATTGCCATTTTTTTTTCGTCCTAAAACCAGTGTGTTTATTATTCAAAATGTTTTTTACATAAAAAAACTTGGAAATGATAATCATTAGCACAATGTAGTGATATATACGGCCTGATTATTATTTTACTGAAAAATTATAAGATTTTTTTTTAACACGCGAACTTAATTTATTTCAAATCATTAAAAACTCCAGATGAAAATGTTCTTTCTACACTCATCGATATGAAGCCCTCGAAAATATACCTTAATTATACAATTTATAAATGCCTTTCTTCAATTCTTACTCAGTCTATTCAAAAATGTGAAGTTACTGAGAAAGACCTGTCAGTTAAAATTGTAGGAATCACAGTAAAAAAAAGGAGGAGATATTTGCAAAATTCTTAACCTGTTCAATAATTATATTTCTGTGATGATTATTTCAACTCTGAACTTCAAATTTCCTCCAATGTGAAAATATTTAATGTGCTTTTACATTTCTCACAAGTAGGTTGACAAAGTAATAAATATTGAAAATTTGCAAACTTCGATTACGTATTTACCCTGGCGATCATATCTAGCGCAAAATAGCGCTAGCTTAAGTAAAAAATTTCCACTCAGTATTTAAACAATTAGAAAATATAAAGTAAATATATTTTGAAACCTTTACGTTAAATTAATCTTATCTTGAGTGGGGCGAAACAAAAAAATTATTTTTAGGACCAAATATTAATAAAAAAAAAAAAACAGAAAAATTATTTTTAGGACTGAGTATTAATCACAATTGTGATTAATATTCAGTCCTAAAAATAATTTTTTTGTTTCGCCCCACTCGAAATAAGATGAATATAACGTAAATATTTCGAAATATATTTACTTTAGATATTTCTATTGTTCAAACACTGGGTAGAAATTTTTTACTTAAGCTAGCGCTATTTTGTGCTATATATGATCGCCAGGGTATTTAATAATACATCTAGGTCGGACAAAGTTTCGAAAATAATGATAATGAAAATATTTGCAGATTCTTTTTTAAGCATCGAGAGTACGCACTGGTACGCCCCATCTTACATAAGAAACTCTCAGGAGTACCCCCTCTCGCAAGAAGTACTACAAAGAAGCATTGCAATTACTTCAACCAATTGAACTACCCTTCCGCGCAACCAAAGGAAAGCTTATGGTGAATTCTTGATTTATATTATTATTATATTATATTTATTTCTTATTATATCAATGCGCTGATTCTTTTTATTCTGAACTTCGAATTTCCTCCACTGCGAAAATATTTGAGTTGCTCTTACATTTCTCACAAGTAGTTTGACAAAGCGTGATAAATATTTCAAATTTACAAACTCTAATCATATTCAACACTCTTATCCCCCACGTAGTGTAAATAGTAAATTTTTAAAAATGTTTTTGGCAAAAAAAACTTAATAATGATAAACATTAGCACTTGGCACAGATGCTATGACTCGATCATTGATGAAATGAATAGTGTGGAGATTTTGTTATGACTTTTTCTGATTCTTACTCACTATTTTAAAAATGTGAAGTTTTTGAGAAATACCTTACAGTTAAGATTGTAGAAATCACATTAAAAAAAAAAAAAAAAAAAAAAAAAAAAAAAAAAAACAAGAAATATTTGCGAAACTCTGGACTTGTTCGATGATTATATTAATATGCTGATTCTTACGATTCTGAACTCCAATATTTTTGCAATTTGAAAATATTTAGAGTGTTTCTAAATTTCTCACAAGTAGGTTGACACACTGTAATAAGTATTCAAATTTACAAACTCCAATTGTTTTAAACACTCTTATCCCCCACCCTATGTAAATGTAAAATGTTCAAACATTTTTTGGAGAAAAAACCTAACAATGATAAACATTAGCACTTGGCACAGATGTTAATGACTCGATCATTGATGAAATGAATAGTGTGCAGATTTTGTTATAACTTTTTTTGATTCTTACTCACTCTTTTAAAAATGTGAAGTTTTTGAGAAAGACCTTACAGTTAAGATTGTAGAAATCACATTTAAAAAAAAACCAAGAAACATTTGCGAAACTCTGGACTTGTTCGATGATTATATTAATATGCTGATTCTTACGATTCTGAACTCCAATATTTTTGCAATTTGAAAATATTTAGAGTGTTTCTAAATTTCTCACAAGTAGGTTGACACACTGTAATAAGTATTCAAATTTACAAACTCCAATTATTTTCAAAATTCTTATCCACCACCCAATGTTGATACTAAAATGTTCAAAAATGTTTTTGGCAATAAAAACTTGATAATGATACACATTAGCATTTGGCACATATGTTTATGACCTGATCAATAATGAAGTGAATAGTGTAAAGATTTTTTTATAAATTCTTCAGTCTATTAACAATGTCAAGTTTTTGAGAAAGACCTGACAGTTAAAATTGTAGAGATCACAATTATAAAAAAGGAGGAAATATTTGCCGAATTCTTGACTTGTTCAATAATTATAATAACGTGCTCATTTTTTTAATTCTGTACTTCAAATTTTCTCCAATGTGAAAATATTTAAGGTGCCTTTTCATTTATCACAAGTAGGTTGACAAACTGTAATAAGTATTTCAAATTTACAAACTCCAATTGTTTTCGACACTCTTATCCCCCACCTAGTGTAAATAGTAAATTTTTCAACAATGTTTTGAGAAAAAAACTTTCTAATGATAAACATTAGCACTTAGAACTGATGTTTATGACCTGATCATTAATGAAATGAATCGTGTAAGGATTTATACATAACTTTTTTTGAATCTCACTCAGTCTATTAAAAAATGTCAAGTTTTTGAGAAAGACATGACAGTTGAAATTGTAGGAATCACAGTTTTAAAAAAAGTAGGAAAAATTTGCAAAATTATTGACTTGTTCAAGAATTATATTTTTGTGACTATTATTTCAATTCTGAACTTCAAATTTTTTTCAATGTGAAAATATTTAAGGTGCTTTTTCATTTCTCACAAGTAGGTTGACAAAGTGTCATTAATATTTCAAATTAATATACTCCAATTGTTTTTACCACTTTAATTCTCCACCCAATGTAAATAGTGACATTTTCAAAAACGTTTTTGACAAAAAAAATTGGAAATTATAAATAAAAGCACTAGGTTGTCACATTTATGACCTGATCATAGATAAAATCAACAATTTTGAAGATTTTTCATAACTCACGAACTTCATATATGAAGTTGGTCAGTCATATCAGATGAAAAAGTAGATTATTAATTCTAAAGAATTTTATAATTGTCATATTAAATTTTAAAATAATAAATCACATGGTAGTATGTTATACATGAAACTATACAGTCATATTCTATAATCTACGTATATACAGTTATTTTTTTTCATAATTTTTTTTATGCATAACTTACAACGTAAAAATGTGTAATGACTACAGCTATGTATAACAGGGTTAGCAAAATTCATTATAACCCAGGACATAATCGATCAATTTCGCATTAGGGCATGTTTCAGGAGTAGCTGAAATTTCTTGATACGGGCCAGCCTCCGACGAACATTGCCATTCTATTCATTCGATCCATGTTGACTATTCCTAATTCTAATGTATCCTTGCGACCATTGTTATCTTTCTTTTCCATACATATCGAACTACGTGAAACACCAAATTAGGCATAAAAATCAAAAAGTTTCCGTTCGCTGCAAATTTGATAAATGTTCTGCAGTATTGAAAAATTACTCAAGTTTTAGACAGCACATACTAAGGTACCACATTACTGATACGAAATTCTCATGCACATTTGCTTCCTGCACTGTCCAATGTAAAAGTTCATTATTGCTACGTAAACACATCAATTCCCATCATAGTACATCTAACAAACTAACGTGTTACATTTGTGAAAACAAACCAACTTTCAAAAATCATAACTCTTTGTATTTGCACAGATCGATTCATCACAGGGACGTTTGTAAGTACAATAATGATTCCTCAGTACCACACAGCACAATCGTTAATCATGATACGATCAATAATGTTGTTGATGAACAGGATGGAGATAATGATATGAATAATGAAACCAATAGCTCTCATTCAGAGAATAGTGATACACATGTGGACAATACTCATATTTCGAAAAATTATGTAGATAATAGCGTTCAAATAGTACCTCACGAGAGTAGCGATCGAGACAGTGTGAGCCATACAAACATTTCGAAAAGTTTTTTTGACACAAACACTCTAACAGTAGCTCAAGAAAAAGACGCTGCTGACGTTTACACACGCATGTATATAAACATAGCAACGAAACATTTTGCTACAGAACCTTTAATAAATGAAGTGGTTCATGGTACTTTTGCAGCCTATGAATGTTGCAAAGTGAAATTCAGAAAATCTATTCAGACATCCACATTGGACAAAGTTTCCAAAATGACGGTAATGAAAATATTTACCGATTCTTTTTATGGCATCGACAGTACGCACCACCCTAAATTAGGAATTCTCAGGAGGACCCACTCACGCAAAAAGTACTACAAAGAAGCATTGCAATTCATTGAACCAATTGAAATCCCCTTCCGCACCGCCAAAGGAAAATTAACGGACTATCATTTCAGTTACGTCCCACTTTTGAAAACATTGTCAGTAATGTTGGATAACGAATATGTCAACAATTATTGCAATTCACCTCAAGACACACATACACAGGGTCTCACTGACATTTCTGACGGTTCAGTCGTTAAGAGCAATGACTTTTTTCATTCAAACAAAAACGCATTGAAGGTTCTTTTATTTCAAAATGCTTTCGAAGTTTGCAATCCCCTTGGTGCGTCAAAAACCAAATTTAAGTTGATTGGTGTCTACATGGTTTTAGCGAATTTGCCCCCCTTTTTGAGATCTAAAGTTGAAAACATCAAGTTAGTATTGTCGGGTCGCGAGAAATATGTGAATCATTTTGGCTGGGAACAATTCTTTGGAAATATGGTGCACGATATAAAGGTACTAGAATCTCAAGGTATAACGGTTATCACAAATGATGAAAAAACGACTTTCATGGGTACTCTCACTGCTATGCTAGGAGATAATTTAGGAAGTCATGCCATTGGTGGTTACACAGAAAATTTTAGTTCGTCATCACATTGGTGTCGGTATTGTGACATCAGTGCGGCGCAATTCCACAAAGATCCTTTCGTTGCACGAAACAGTAGAACGGTAGAAAGTTATGAAATTTGTGCTAGGAAAGCAGTCGAAAGCGGCAAAATTGAACAAGGAGTTAAACGTCATTCAATTTTGAATGAGTTGTCGCATTTCCATGTGAGTAATCCAGGGCTTCCTCCGTGTATAGCCCATGACTTGTTTGAAGGCATTGTACCATTTGACATGTATGTGGCCATAATGTATTTTGTCAAAGAAAAGTGGTTTAGATTGGAATTGCTCAACTACCGCCTAAATGATGTCGAAACTTCGAGTACGAAAGTCTTCATACCGCCCATAAAAAAAAGCAGAAGCGGATATTTAAAACTCACCTGAACTGCAAGTTAAATGCGGCAATTAATGCTGATATTTCTTTTGGCTGTGTTGGACTGCGTTAAAAATTTTGATGACGATGTTTGGAAGATGGTCCTCAGTTTGCGTGAAATATGCAGTATTGCATGTGCGCCAGCATTGTAGATTGGTCAAGTTGCTATTTTAAAAGAAGCTATCGAGAAATTTTTGAAGCTCAGGCTCTCTTGTTTTCTAGACAAGAAACTACGACCAAAACATGAATTTATCATTCATTATCCCGAACTAATTGAAAATTTCGGGCCAATCGAGCACATGTGGACACTTCGTCATGAAAGCAAGCACAGCTACTTTAAAAATATCGTACGGCATTCTAAAAATGTGAAAAACGTGGCGCAAACTTTGGCCGAAAAACATGAACTGCTTCAAGCACTCAACCAAAATAACTATACTGACAAAGCTACCATGTACAATTTTTCACCATTATCAACTGCTCAAATCGATGACGAAATCGCGAATTTTGTCCATAATTACAGCAAAACAAACAATGTCAGCATAAAATATGTTTTGGATAAAGTTTCATTTCATGGTATATTTTATACTGAAAAATCAACCATTTGCGTCGGAAAAAATGTGTATGGTAATTTCGAAGTTTGTAGTATCAATCACATTTTTATTTCGGAAGACCGTCGTCAAATATTTTTTGTTAGTGATACCGACGAAATTGTTTTTATACCTGAAGTTGGTGTTTACGAAGATGTTCAATATGCTGGGTATGAAAAGCGATCACAATCGGTTTCATTTTTTCCATTTTCCTCGTTACTGTCCCCTGATCCTTTCATCGAGTCTCACATCTGCTCGAAACGGGTTTACATCGCAAAGTATGCCCCCTTCGATCGAATGTTGTAAAACATGTAAGTGTAATGACTGTTACATACCAGAAGGCCTATTCTTAAAATCTTTCTGGTACGAGATATCGTGTAATTTAGGGTTTTTGAACTAGTAGGTACGTACTAACAAAACAAGCTTGAAATTCCTAAATTCCTCAATTTCTTGTACGGGAAAGATTTCCCAAAATAGACCCCCGGTTAACTATAATTCTAATTACATACATTTTATATTTATGTGTGTGATGTTTCTTGGGCAATCAGTAGTCAAGGTGTACAATAATAAATGAATACATCTTTTCTGTAATACATTATAATCTATACAATATTTTATACGGGCTGATCCAAGATGACCTTGACATCCAAAAAATGTAGATTCGTTATGAGATTATTTAATGATTTTTTCTCTTGCTACTTTGCACAGAACTCAAAATTAAACAAACTATTTAAGTCTAAAGTTTAAACAATAAATGTGCTCTAATGACAAGTGGGGGTCGACTTCACGGACGAAACTGTACCCAAATTTTCTATATATTTTTCAGAGTCGAAAATCACTTTACCACTTTCTGAAAACTCAAAATAAAAAAAGATATTCCAGCATGATATAACGAATCTGACTTGTGAAAACTTTAAAAGATATTAGTTATCCAAGTATCTTTTTTGATCTTGATTTTTGTGACGAATGGCAAAGGAAAAAACCATCTTATGTTTATGTTTTATATGTACTATGCTTTTCAGGTGTCCAAGTAATCTTGGATAACCCTGTATATTACTTGTCCGTGAATCCCCGGACTGCACTGTTTTCCCAGGGACGTCCCGAGTAAATAATGCTGTTAGGGTCGAGTCTGAACTTTCTCTCATCTTAAAGCAAACTATGTAAATTTTACTTTTTGACAGTTAACTTACTCTTAAAAATAACTAAAGCCACAACAATTTGTCAGTTAGTACGGAGTTACTGCGAATTCATGTACAAAGACCTTGAACACCTGGTGGTAATAGAAGTCTGTATTTCCAAAGACAACAAAATATTGTCTATTCTTAAAAATTTTGTGACCCAAAAACGTTAATTATTTGAAATCGTCTTTCAGGCATAAAATTTATTTGAAAGTACTAATAACTTACAAAATTGAGATCGAAATCTACCGCTATCTTAAGTAAGCAGTTTTTTAATGAACAGTTGAAAATCTCAAATGTTCATAAATAAAATATTGGCGCTCACATCATTTTGTAATTAAAAAACCAAATTTTTATGAATTTTAATCGTTTTGTAAAGAATGTCACACAAATCTCAATACACTACTGTTTTCTCAGCCATTTTTACATTTCCTTAAAGAGACACTGAGTTCGTATTGGTTTTCAGATGGTTGTCGTACGAGTTTGGTCTGCCACACGACTGCAGAAAGTCGCTGTACTCGTTCCAGATGAAGGCGATGTTCTACGTGTGGCAATTGAAAAAGCTTCAAAGAAAATGGGGATTACAGGAATGCGTTTAGTTTTAGAAAGCGATGGAACAGAAATTGACGAAGACGATATTTTTCTGCACTTTGCAACAGACGTTTTTATCCTCCTGGGACCTGGTGAATGCTGGGCGACATCAGAAACTTCGGTTGGCAACACCATCCTGGCAGAACCGCATCAACAGGAAGTCTCATCTAGAACGAGCCTCTCCTTCGATGAATTGAATTCAAGCCTCGAGAATATAAATAACCCTTCTCCAACACCATCAAGCCCCGCATCCATCAACAGCCCAGAAACGACAATCATGAAATATTCTGTGAACTGGTTGCTTTTAGGACAGGGTCTCTTGGATGATTTGGAAAAGGAAGAAAACAAGTCTTCTACAATTCAGAGAGTGGTTTGGTCAGTAGTCGACGACATGAGAGGTATCCAAAAGCATATCCCATTGGCAGCATTCGATGCCGTCGGAGAACAATTAGTAGAAAAATGTCCAACCATATTTGAAGACCGTGATGAAAAAGGAAACAGAAAAGAAAGTGGGAGAGCGAGTATTGTGGCGAAGTTGCAACATAAAAATAATAACCTGAACCGAGTTAAACTACGAAATACGATTACACGGTCACTCAAATTACTACTCTCAAAGTATAAATGTTTGAAATCAATAAAAGAGGGATCGGTCAACTGGCAACCTGAATCCTACCCAGAAGGGGAAACCAAAGAATCTCAAGAAGAAAAAAGAGAATTTTTATTGGGCATCAAAGACATGGACTTGAGCGTGGAGGAAACATTGGAGTATGCGAAAAGCACCGTACAGTCGGTGTATGCCTTACAACGGCAATTTCTAAATCAAGAAGAACAACCTGAGGCAGCATAAATTATGGAAAAATGGCCGTGCTTATCGATGAGCGTGTTTTTTCAAATACACTTTGAAAATTCGACAGGGAAATCGTTCGAAGAAACCTCAATGGTTATGAAAAACGATCTCCCAAAACTCATCTCCTATGGACTCTTGAAACGATTCATCGATGGTCCAGAGGTTTTGCTCGAGGATCAATTGAGAAAGGCATTGTACGTCGTTGGTGCTCATTTCAAGGAAAATCTACAAACTCTGTTTTCCATTATCACGGTCAGTAATTATAAAAATTCAAAGTGAGCTGGTTTTCATTGCCTTACGAATGACTACTTTTTTGTTACAGCTCAATGACTCGTGGGATGGCATCGAATTGAACATTGCGCATCCTTGCATCCTCTCAACTGGTATGCTTCTTACTTAAATAATGTTTCAATTTTCCTACTTCAAATTTTAACTTCAACTTTAAAGGCATTTGCATCAAAAGTTAACATTTTTAGTTCGATATTTGCATACTTAAAAATGTACGTTTTGGTTTTCGATATTCTTCAGTCTTTTTGCATTTAAAAGCGTCTTGACTAAAAAGCAGATTTTCCTAAACAAGACTTCATTTCAAATGAATGTAGAAAATTTTAATTCCAAAAATATAAAGTCGAATCCCTTGAAAAATAATAATAGACATTTCAATTACAATACATTAAATTACACTTTTGTCATCAATTCACATATTATATTCCCAGAACTTCATAACGAAATTTCATTTATTAAGAAATCCAAATTAGAACTCTTGCAGCTTGTTAAACGTCAGTTTTACAGATTAAACATGAATTTTGAAAAAAAAGTTTGTAATATCAATTGTGAGAAATGCAGAAATAATATCACGTTGGTACATATTCAACATTCAAAATTTTAAATTATACATGTAGACATAGAAATCAAATTGGTAAATGGGATAAATATTGAGTGAATGTTTTATATTTTACTGTGATTTTAATCATGATCCTTTTTTTCAATATTGACATTCGTAGAATAGAGTATGAAAAATAAAAAATAATAATTTGTGAATGTTGGCTTCGAAGTATATGTATATATCAGAAGCTTGATGCTACAAATTCAGTATTTCAAATTTCATATGTTTGAAAATATTCCAAGCTGGTAACTAATGAAAAAATCTTGCAATTAAATTATAAAATAAATAATATACAATAATAAATAAGTCATAAGTGACACGTACTACCTTGTGCTATTGTTTTTAGTTTCCAGGTTGACTGTTTTGTGATGATCCACGAACAATCCTTTTCCTTTTTCCTGAATTTCCCGAGATTCACCGAGATTCCGGAATCTTTCTTTTTTTTTGAACAGTTATGGGATTTCTATCTCGTCACGTACAATTGCGTAAAATCACGCGCCGGCCTCGAGCGGCAGATATCATCGATACACATCGACAAGTCGGTCGAACAAACAATCGGCCACGCAACGCGATCGCTCGACCGGCTTGACGCGTCGAATTTCGAAATTAGAGAAGCGCGATAACATGCCGAATTATTTTCTAGTCCAATTCTCATAGAGGTGAACCCCCATTTTTTATAGATTAGAGATAAATATATAAACCCGTGAATTTTGTCACTAAATCAGTTCTTTCCGAACTCCAAAACGCTCTCGTAGCCACTAAAAACGCTCTTAAAGCCTCAAACCGCTCTTGGAGCCACAAAAACGCTCTCGAAGCCACAAAACGCTCTTGGAGCCACGAAAACGCTCTCGTAGCCACAAATATGCTCTTGAAGCCACGAAAAGCTTTAGGAGCCGCAAAAGTAAGTCCACTTGATTTTATAATATTTGTATCCTGTTGTCTCGAAAAAATCCAGTCATCCAGTTACCGGCAGCTCATTTTTCGGTTATTATTTTGTTTTCTTTCAATACCAATTACCCCACGCGGGATTTTCATTTTTCGTTATTGTTTTGTTTTCTTTCAATTCCAATTACCCCACGCGGGATTTTCATTTTTCGTTATTGTTTTGTTTTCTTTCAATTCCAATTACCCCACGCGGGATTTTCATTTCCGTTTTTCTCCCTTCTACCTTAGTGCACCCTAAGGCTTTGGCCCTCGAGGAGGAGTGCGTGCGCCTGGCCCGGGAAAAGGGACTGAGAGGGAACGGCCACGAGAGTACTTTGACAGCCAGGGGTTTGGGGTGGCTGTGGGTAAAATTACAGTAGGCCCGAGGACGCTTCGCCCTCCGACCCTATCACCCTCACACTGACCCGGAAGACATCGTGACTTGGTATATATTGTCCGCCTACGGCGTGCCGATATATACATACCCGAAGAAGATCCGGGTACAGTGCGAGGCTTGCAGGCGCCTCAACCTCCATTCTCACACCCCGCGATTAATCGAAACATCCGTCAACCCTCGGAGGGCTCCGCCGAGGAACCCCCCACCTCACAGAACCTCATCCCTTCATCCCCCTCTGCAGCCGTCATCCTGTTATCCCACTTAGAGATATACTCCCCCACCACCGCCTTCTCTCCCGGTCGCCGATATTCCCCTTCCTGACACTGTTCAGGGGGACAGCGACCTCTCCTTCTCACCAAGATCAGACTGTTTCCCCCCTTATTCACCTGACCCCGAGATATTACCCCCTTTATCTCCAACTACGTCGGAGGGTTCGGATTTCGAGGAAGTCGAACCAGCCCCCCGACCTCATACTCCACCACTAGTACCCGCCGCCTTGCTCATTCCACCCTCTTCTATTACCTCACTCCCCGCTCCCCCGGAACCGTATGTGCCCCCCGTGGTGACAGAAATCACATCTCCCCCCACCTACGTTCCCTCCAAAATCCGGAAAAAGAGGGGATCTAAGATACGACCCTACCGTGCGCCGACCGGCAAATCTTCGACTAAGAATTAATTCCTCTTTTACTGATTATCTTTCGCGATTAATTGTATTATTCCGTTAGTTTTGAAAAGGAATAGATGGATTATAAGTGGACTTGTAAGGGAATTGGGATATGGACATATATGTTTTCTATGAATAAATGATGTATTAACGAATTGAGATATTGTTTACTGTTTTTTTTTCTCCTCCCGCATCCTTGCTTGCGAATCCTTTGCCCGGGGTTGAGACGGAGTTTTGAACTCCGCGCTCAATTTCGGTTGCCACGCTCCACTCCGGTGGTTCGTGACAGTTTGTTCGAAATTATTTTTTGATATTTTTACATTTTTTATTGGTCATAGGGGATCATAAAAAGTTAGCGTTTGTAAATTTGAATTGTTTATAACACTTTGTAAACTTAAGGTTACCCTTAGGTGATAAATGTAACTTGTGTAAAATGTAGAAGTAATCTGAATGTTTTGACGTTGGGGAATATTCGAAGTTCAAAATTAAAGTAATGAAAACTTAAATCAAATTCGTCAATAAGTCATGAATTTTGTAAATTTATTCTATTTCTCTTTGTGTTTATCACGCATAATCTCAACTGATTCATTAATTTCACATATTCATTCAAAATTCTAATAAAAATATTGCAATGATGATGTGTCCTTTTTTATTTTTTCAGATTCAGAACCTCAACAGCACGCAGTATTTATGGACAAACGTTGTTTTTTGACTGTCCATACTTTCGAAGAAGCGGTGCTGTCATTGGTTGCCATGTACTTCGTTTTCAACAGGCTTTATCCTACAACGTGTGCTTGCTTTCTTGAATTCTTACAGACGCGGTATTTTAAAATATATCCGGAAAATGGCGCGACAAGAACCAATAATAAAAAATATCCGAAAAAAGTTGAAGGCCTGTTCAGAAAGCTTGATCGAATTGCTGTTGACGGAGACATGAACTAGATTTTTCCATGCAATATTTCTGCATTTTATACTAAACATACATGGAACTGAGATTATTTTGTTATTTCGTATGTTCCTTTTTTTTCAAGCCTTGAAAGTGTTAAAATAACGTTATTTTATTTCCACATTTAGAAAAATAGCGTGTAAAATGAGAAAGTGTAACAACTTGAGTATGGTACTTTTACGAAAATTGTTTTACTTGGGAAAATGCCACTTGCTGTGTTTTAAATAGAAAGAATGCAAGACAAGTATGTGTTATTAGGAATAAGTTTTGTATATATGCATCAAATAAAAGAAATATTGCGTTCTTATTGTTGTACTTCCTTTTACTGTACCCAATTTTTCAATAAAAAAAAAATCAATTTATTATTGCTTCGTTTTCGCCGTATAAAAATTTTATTTCATTCAGTATTTATTTTTCTTATCACTTTTTCATTTATTTACCTTATTTATCATTTTTTTTCATTTCTTTTAAATAATTTGTTTCAATCATTATTGTATTTTAACATGTCGATAAAGTAAATTTACTGTCTTCTTGTACATTTACTAGCTTCTTGCACATTTACTTGCCTCTAGTAAACTTACTGAAGCGAGTAAATATGCTACCGCCATGTTAATGTACTAGCCTCTAGTAAATTTACGTATCCCGTCGTAAAAAAACCACGCTCAGCGTGGGTCCGATTCTGTACGACGCTGGGCGTAGTAAATTTACAACGAGATTTTTTACAGTGTACATCTGCGAGACATGTAGAAGATGTTTGCTTGCACATATATATATATATATATATATATATATATATATATATATATATATATATGTATACATGCATGTATTGTTTGTCATTGTTTATTTTGGTGTTGCAATAGCTTGCATGATATGTTGTTTGATAAATTGCGATTGAAAGGTGATGATATAAATTTCATTAATTAAACGACGTCATGGATAGAAAAAGAGAACTTAATCGATTGCTCGTTGCCAAAAGTCGTGTCTTAAAACGCGCAAGAGTAGAAGCTGAATTGGCAATAGACAATATTTTGCAGAAGGTTATTGAACGCAATGAAGATCAAACACCAGGTATTTACGTTGTAGTATTTAAAAATAATATTTTAAATACTTTATCATAATATATAGTGTAAAAAATGATCGTGCCGTAGTGATTTTGATTTTTATACAAACTTCGTCAAAAAAATAAAATTAATTTAAAATTATACATTTTTCATAAGTCTTCTACAAGAAATGTACATTATGTTCAACATATATTTGAAATTACATGTTTAAAATATCTTTATAAATATATCTACAAAACATCTGCAAAAGTATGTCGCGGGTACATCTTTTAACTGATATGTAGATGATATCTTTCTCGAAACATCTGGAACATATAAATCGAACCTTACACAAAAATGTCGGGCAGATATCTTTATAAAGATTATATCCGAACAAGTACAAGATGTGCAGAAGATATGCAGAAAACTCTTTTTTTCACTAGGGTTCGGGCAGTCCGTACGACTCAGTCGTGTAGAAAGAGTAAAGAGTAGTGCGGTTGGCACTACACATTTGTACACATTACTCTATTGGCGTTCGTGTAGCTGGCACAACTGGTTACTGCCGAAAAAATAATGGTTCGTGTATTAACTTCGATTTTTTTGGTTACACGACTGAGTCGTGTGGGCGCTAGAGCTAGAGTGGGCAGAAACAATACTGATGTTGAAAATAATGATAAATGTCAGTTGATTAGCCAGTAATAAATAAAAATTTTGGTGAATGCTAGATTGCTGTTGATTTTTGAATTCACAAAATTATTTAGAATGTATAAAAACCATTTAGTTTGCTATCTATTGGATGAGCAATATTTATCGATATAATAAGCTTGTATTTCCGAAATCGAATAAATGGCTAACTGTAAGCGTTAACGGTCCACATTTGAGGTAGTACTTGCCTAAAACCATTTACGACAGATTTCGACGAAACTTTGCAAGTGAAATCTTTGAAGCCCTACTAACGGGGTTTTCGAGAGTCCGCTCTCGGAACTCTCTCGGAAATCTCTCGGAAATTTTTTGGACAATTGTCTGAGATAGTTCCGAGAGACTTGCATATGCATTTCATGGTTTTTAATGTCGCTGATCATGAATCTGACGACAAATTTGGTAAATTATTTTGTTTAAACAATTTGTATTTACAAATTCTGAAACAAAAAAATATTCACCAAGATGCATATGCTTTTCATGGTTTTTAAGGTCGCTGATAATGAACCTGAGGTCGAAATTGCAAAATAATTTTGTTTAAACAATTTGGATTAACAAAATAATTTTGAAATTTCGACCTCAGATTCATGATCAGTGACGTAAAAAACCATGAAAAGCATATGCATCTTAGTGAGCATTTTTTTAAATTGTTAAAACAAATTGTTTAAACAAAATAATTTTTCAAATTTGACCTCAGATTCATTATCAGCGACCTGCAAAAACCATAAAAAGCATATGCATCTCAGTAAATTTTTTTTTCATAATTTGTTAATACAAATTGTTTAAACAAAATAATTTTCCAAATTTGACCTCAGATTCATGATCAGTGACCTAAAAGACCATGAAAAGCATATGCATCTTAGTAAGTATTTTCTTATAATTTTTAAAGCAAATTGTTTAAGCAAAATAATTTTCTGAATCCGACCTCAAATTCATGATCAGCGACCTGAAAAACCATAAAAAGCACATGCATCTTAGTAAGTATTTTTTTATAATTGTTAAAACAAATTGTTCAAACAAAATGATATTCCAAATTTGACCTCAGATTCATGATCAGTGACATTAAAAACCATGAAATGCATATGCTAGTCTCTCGGAACTATCTCGGACAATTGTCCGAGATAGTTCCGAGAGAATTCCGAGAGAGTTCCGAGAGTGGACTCTCGGACCCCCGTTACTAGGGTATTTAAAAAAATTTCAAAAACACATTGTTTCTTATGGGAGTTGAAAATTTTTGCTGCTTTTTCCCTTGTAAAATTTAAATGCGTCGACGAATTTTAACAAAAAACTACACAATCGACGGGTGCTATCCTTAGAAACGATAAGAATTTCGTAAAATTGATTTTTACTACCGATTTTGCTGTAAAACACGAAAAATAATCACGAGGTGAAATGTCACATAGTAAAATTTGAAAACTTAGCAACGTCGGTATGGGTGGGAACGGTCAAATTGAAAAAGGAAAGCGATATGCACTTGTAGGTACTCTTGTTTCACAAAACACAATCACAATAAACAACTCACAAAATTGCGATACGAAAATATATTTTATTTACAAAAGCACTACTTGATTTTATTTTTACAATCTTTTCCGACATAGAGAACGAAGTGTTTTAGCGCGGCGCGGTAATCGAGTGTGTATCTGAATCACGAAACGATATATCGATTCTTCTGCGCGTTCGATAGCATAGCAGGTCAGCCGCTGATTGGTCCAACGGTCCGCTCCCGCCATTGGTCGAGCTAGTAACCCCAGCTAGTTGTTCTGTGTAGTGGCAAGACTGGCAGGGTCGCCACATCACTCCCCCTCGAGTGACATGGGTGCGCGCAATTTTGGTAGTCCTGGCGCCCGTGTTACGATTGGCTTAAAATCCGCCCATGGGGTGACAGCTGAAAATGGCGTTTGTTGAATCCGCGATTTTTGCCAAATGCGAAAATTCGTGAAAATTCCGTGTTCCTGCAACAAAATAATGAGGGAATGGTGGGAAAGGATAGTGGGCAATGAAACTTTACGTCATCTGGTCGAGGTGACGAAGGTGACGTGTTTTGCGTGCCCAAAGTTCTGCCCATGATCTTTTTTCAGGATTGGCGGCTTTCCTGGTTGTTTTGTTATCAGGGTCGTCGTTGTTGGGCTTGGTGCAGGTTGTGCTGTCATCTTTAGCCTGTGCGTGTGTTGTGGCTGCGTTTTATTTTTATTATCTCGTTGTCGGGATTATTTTGAGTCGGTGAAATCCGGATTGTTGGTTGGTTGAATTTATGTTGGGTCAGTTGATGTTGGTTTTTGTGCAGGGTGCGGTAGGTCCGGGCTCGCTTCGAAAAACGCTGGTTTTAACCGTTCGATGCCGATGTTTGACGGTTTTCCTCTGATGTCGATGGTGAAAACTCTGTTTGACGGTCGGGCGAGTACTCTGAATGGTCCGTCGTATGGATTTTCCAGAGGCTTTCTTACTCGGTCCACCCTGAGGAAAACATGTGAGCACAAAAAAATATCTTTCTGAATGAAGGCTTTTTTTTTGTGTGATGGGCTGCTGGTGTAGATCGAACTTTTCGCATGTGTTGACGGAATTTTTCGACGAACATCTTGGGGTGTTGGGGTTGGTTTTCCTCGATGAAAAATTCGCCAGGAAGTCGTAAGGTTGTGCCATAAACTAGTTCAGCTGCTGTCGTGCCGATGTCCTCCTTGATGCTGGTGCGCAATCCCAAGAGGACTGTCGGCAGTATTTCGACCCAGTCATCTGCGTCGTGACACATTATTGCGGCTTTCATTGAGCGGTGCCACCGCTCTATCATTCCATTTGATGCCGGATGATAGGCTGTCGTCCTGATCCTCTTGGCTCCCACGAGGTGTGTGAGTGTCTTGAACAGGACTGCTTCGAATTGCGGACCCTGGTTAGTTGTTATGATTGTTGGCGCCCCAAACCTTGCGATCCAGTGGTTGTAAAGTGTATTTGCTATTGACGAAGCCGTGGTTTCTTTGACACTGGTATTGCTTCTGGCCACCTAGTGTATCGGTCTATCATTGTGAAAATGTATGAAAATCCTTGGCAATTCCTGAGAGGTCCAACCAAGTCCAGGTGAACATGAAAGAAACGCGTGTCCGGGCCTGGAATCTGCTCCGGGACTAGTTTCGTGTGTCGACTTATTTTACTCCGTTGACAGGGGATGCACGTGCGGGCCCAACTTGTGATGTCCTTTGCCATTCCTGGCCAGACGAATCTCCTGGAGATCATTTTCTTGGTGGCCCTTCCGCTGGGATGTGAAAAACCGTGAGTGACCTCGAAAATTTTTCTTCTCAGTATGGTTGGAACGTAGGGGCGAATTTCTTTTCCTGAGACGTCACAGTGGAGGTACACGTCGGTGCCCGTGATTCTCAACTTTCGCATTTCCAACGCTGTGTTTGATGACAGGAAATCTTGAAGCTCTTGGTCGTTTTCTTGTGCCAGTGCGAGGTCCTCGTCGGTGCACAGGGTTGGCATTTGGATCTCTTGAATCCTGGAGAGTGCGTCGGCGGTGATGTTGTCCTTACCCGGGATGTACGTAATTCTGGTAGAAAATTGGCCAATGAAATCCAGTTGTCACAGCTGCCTTGGTGACGCCTTTTCAGGTTTCTGGTTGAATGTGAAAGTGATTGGCTTGTGGTCAGTGCTGATTTGCAGTTCTCGTCCCTCGACCATGAAACGAAAAAATTTTATTCTACTATATATAGCTTGTAGTTCCCTGTCGTAGGTGCTATAACGTTTTTGTGTTTCAGTGAACTTTCTCGAAAAGAAACCCAGGGGTTCCCAGATACCGTCATTGAGTTGTTCCAGAGAGGCTCCCATTGCGTCATCGGATGCATCACAGCGAAGTGTCAAGGGCACGGATTCCAGTGGGTGGTGTAACAGCGTGGCCTGAGTCAGCTGTTCCTTGGTGGCCTCGAATGCTCGCTCCGTCTCCGGTGTCCATTGAATAGGGGTTTTGTCATTTTTCTTGGCTCCCCGTAGAAAACCGTGCAGTGGTACCTGGGTTGAAGCAGCATTTTTCAGTGAATTTCTGTAGAAGTTCAACATCCCGAGGTAGCGCCTGAGTTCGATGACTGTGAGTGGCTTTGGGAAATCTTGGATAGCTGTTACTCGTTCGGGTAGTGGCCTGGTGCCTTTTTGATCAATCAGGTATCCCAGGTACTTCACCTCGGTGGCGCCGAGTACACACTTCTCCAGGTTGATGGTCAGGTTGAACTCACGTAGTCTTTGGAAAACTGCCTCCAGGTGTCGTTTGTGTTCCTCGGGGGTCCTGGAGAATATCAAAATGTCATCTATGTATACGTAACAGAATTCCAACCCTCGGAGTGCGGTATCGATATAGCGTTGGAAAGTCTGAGCGGCATTGCAAAGTCCAAAAGGCATAACTTTGAACTCGAACAAACCAAATGGGGTGATGACGACTGTCTTGGGTACATCCTCTGGAGCCACTGGAATTTGATGGTACGCCCGGGTGAGGTCGAGGGTTGAGAAAATCGTGGAGCCTCTGAGCCTGCTGGAAAAATCATGTAGGTGGGCGATTGGGTACTTGTCAGGTATGGTACTGGCGTTCAGGCGTCGATAGCCCCCACAAGGTCTCCATTGGCCATTTCCTTTTGGTGTCATGTGGAGCGGGTTCGCCCATTGGCTATTGGATGGTTGACAGACTCCCAGTGAGAGCATGAAGTCGAATTCCGCTTTTGCCACCCTGAGCTTCTCCGGAGTTAGACGTCGTGCTCGTTGGGCGATGGGTGAGCCTTCGGTGAGGATGTGGTGAAACACCTTCTGCTGGCCATTACTCTTGGTTGTTGACGGGTGTGTGATGTCCGCGTAGTTCTTGAGTAGATTCTTGTAAGTGGACTGGTTTGAGATGGTTGACACGCCCTGGCCTGGTTGGGAAGTAGTTTCTGCTAGGGAAAAAAGGTTTGTTACTTTGTCAATCACCTTTTTGTTTCGCAGGTCCACCAGGAGGCCGTAGTGTGCCAAGAAATCTGCCCCTAGGATGGGCTGTGTGACTTCGGCGACTGTGAAACGCCAGCCAAGCCTTCGCCGTAGTCCGAGGTCCAGGGCCATGAGTTTTTCGCCATAGGTGGTGATCGGGGTGTTGTTGGCTGCGAAGAGTCTGAAGTCAGTGGGTCGTGGGTTGCGTCCTGCTGATGTACGTGGCAAAACCGAGATGTCTGCTCCCGTATCAACTAGAAAACGCAAGCCGGATTTCTTTTCCCGGACCATAAGTCGGCTTTTCCCTAAGTCCACGTCTCCGACCGACTCAATGCGGGACGGTGTACTTAGTTTTCCGACTTACCAGGCATTTTCCAGGAGCAGGGGGGTGTGCACTTCCTTGCTTTTTCCTTGCAGGTGTCGTGGTAGTAGCAGAGCGACTCATCCCGGGTTCGGGATTTGCTACGGGAACGATCTTGGAACCTGTTGTGGCTTCGTGACTTTGAATGGAAAAATTGTGTCGCGAGGTTGTCTACTTTGAGTTCTAACTTGAAGAGTCTGTCGGCCAGGGTGCTATCTGGTTCTGTCGGCCGGGTAGAGTCGTATGTGGTCTGGTTCCGTGGGCGACGAATTTCGTTGAGTTCGGACGAGCTTTGCCACCCTATCATTTTGTCCGCCATAGTTGCTACTTTATCGACGTCCGCCTCGGTGACGATGCTTAACACGCCTCGTACGCTTTCAGGGAGCTGCTCTAAAAGGAGTGTCCTGAGGATGGTGTCGTTGATTTGACCGCCCCCTGAGTTTCGCAACTCCTGTAAGAAATGCGATGGTTTTCGATCCCCTATGTCCCGGCCCTGGAAAATCCGCCTGAGCCTCGTCTCCTCGGATTCTGCGAATGCCTGGATTACGCGATCCTTAATTGCCTGGTATTTGTCTCGCGCCGGGGGTTTTTTCACCAAGGAAATTATGTGTGGGTACATTTCTGGTTCCGCGAATTGCACCATATACTGAAACTTCGTATCGTCGGTCACGATCCCGTTCGTCGCGAAAATAGCTTCGACTTGTTGGAACCAAAATTCCGGGTCGGCGCGGTAAAACGGAGGAAATTTGGTAATTCGCGTCGCTTGCACCAAAAGGGGGTTCGTTTCGGAGAGCTCGTCCCTTGTTTTGTGAGACGTGGTGTGGTTTTTGGACTTACTCGTTATTTTTCGGAAAAATTCTGGTTCCTTATGTTCGCTGTTTGGTGTTGCTTGATTTCCACTGGCCGTTTCTTACAGGTGAAAGTGCGATGGTATGGATGTTCTTGGATTTCTTTCCTGCGATGGTCGTTGGCCAGGTTTTTGGGGTTGCCTTACGTGTTCGTGATTTTGTTCTTCTTCTCGGGGTTACCAGTTGTAGGTACTCTTGTTTCACAAAACACAATCACAATAAACAACTCACAAAATTGCGATACGAAAATATATTTTATTTACAAAAGCACCACTTGATTTTATTTTTACAATCTTTTCCGACATAGAGAACGAAGTGTTTTAGCGCGGCGCGGTAATCGAGTGTGTATCTGAATCACGAAACGATATATCGATTCTTCTGCGCGTTCGATAGCATAGCAGGTCGGCCGCTGATTGGTCCAACGGTCCGCTCCCGCCATTGGTCGAGCTAGCAACCCCAGCTAGTTGTTCTGTGTAGTGGCAAGACTGGCAGGGTCGCCACACACTGAAGGTACTGAACATCATAACTATACACAAAATCGATAGTTCTGTGCGTTCTGTGTATGTCGATTATCGTATTGCAACGTTGCCAAAAAACAGAATGTATTTGGGCATTAGCGACAACTTCAGTTGATTTCTAACGACTAACTTCATTCCTTTCTGAGGTAAGTACTACCTTAACATATGTCAATCTGATGCCCGAGTTCAACCGACACCTAAAAGTGTTGGTACAACACCTTTAAATCCCTTTTATCAATACTTTCTTCCTTGTAGTGGCAACACTAAGTCGTGCTATGTCAGCACAATCTACTGTTTTCTGAAATACTTTTTTTTCCAGTGTAGATATATCCGATACATCAGATATATTTTCTATAATTTATTTTTCTATTTGACGATTTCGGTTAAATCAACGCATCAACGTCATCAACTTAGATGCCATCTAGGGTTGATAAATCAGGTTTCTGTAACGGTTTTCATTGTTTGTGGTTTTTGGAGTTTTTTTCACTTTTGATTTTTCTTAAGAGGGTTAACTTTAAAACGATACATTTTTTGTTAACACTACGTAACGATAACCCACGTGCTTGGATAAGATCAGCGTGTTATCATTTACATCTTGGTAAATAATGATTATCATTTGGGGGAACGTAACTTTTTATATTCATTTATATCAATGTATTCATGACTTTTCCAAAGTCTAACCGTCTAATTAACTAGTAACTGTGGCTTCAAGGCACAATGACAAAACTCACTAACAGCTGTTTTCAAGAAAACCAGCCTTAAACCTAGCTGAATATAATCAAATGATACGTCATTTATCCGTTGATTTGACCGTTCATATGGATAAATGGGCATTCCGGTCAAATGACTCGACCAAATGGGTTGACAAATGGATTTCTAAATGATCGGTCAAACGTCTGACCACATCGAACGGCAAAATAAGATGGACAAATGTATTTTCATTTGGGACCGTTTTCAAAAATTTCAAAGTCTTGCAACAAAAAAAATTGCGTCATGATTTTTGCCCCTGTATCGATTTAGCGGAAAAAAAAGGTTTTTTACACGCACTCATGTGACCACTTCATTTGACCATCTAATTGTCCATCTCATTTTGCCGTTCGATTTGGTCATGCGTTTGACCGATCATTCGGAAATCCATTTATCAACCCATTTTTGGTCGAGTCATTTGACCGGAATGCCCATTTATCCATATGAACAGTCAAATGAACGGATAAATGACGGGATATTTGAGTATTTTCAGCTGGGAAAGTTTTCGAAGTGTTTTTCGAAATTTGCAAACTTTTGTTACTTTTTCTTTTACGAAATCATTGATTGCATTGCGTGAGTGAAAATATTTTAGTTAAGTGCGCGCAAATATGCCTAGAAAGTATTTTTTAATTGAAAATTGTGACTTAGTCGGTTACGCCGAGAAGCCACAGATGTTATGACGTGTGTGCTAGCAGTCAGCTGATGTTCAGCTGTGTTCAGCATTAAAACTGATCAAAACAAAAACGGGAAAAAACAATTAGAAAAAGGATTGTGTGCAGTTGTGTGCGTGAAAATTGCAAAAAACAGCTAAATTGAATAAACAATCGTACGATGCAGTCGAATCATTCATTTATTTTTCCCGCGTGAAATTCTGTGGCTTCCCGTCATAACAGAGAAAGTCACACATCTCACAACGTTCAAAATGTCATCAGAACATCTTGAAAATGAGCCTTATGGCATAAGTGACTTTCTCTGTTATGGCGGCAAGCCAGAGAGATCATTACCAAACTGATTTAAAGAATGACGGATGAACTGATTCCTTATGCCGGGAAAACGCTGAGTTTTGTTGTTATGCTGAGAAAAATGCAGTTTGTTGGTTATGAAATCTGTGGCTTGCCGCCATAACAGAGAAAGTCACTTATGTCATAAGGCTCATTTTAAATGATACTCTGATGACATTTTGAACGTTATGAGATGTATGACTTTCTCTGTTATGGCAGGAAGCCACAGAAATGTCGATAGAACGAACAGAATGTTGGATATTAGAGTGACAATTGACATTTTATGGAAAGATTAACATTTACAGTATCAAATTTCACATCAACTCAATTTCGAAAAAAAAGTGAGCTTCGTCGTTATGGCGGGAAGCCACAGTATTAATAATAGTGCTCTTTGAAACAAGAAACAAATGTAAATCAAATAGTAAAATTATAAAAGTTATCGTTCATTAAAATCGTTGTTAAAATTGGCATTGTGTATTTTATCAAAACAATCGCGAATATCCATATTATAAAAGTTTAACCAACGTCGAGATCATTAAAATGTACAACGGAGAATTAACGCTGGAAAATTAACGTTAAGAAGTTAGATCAAGAAGCAAACGGACTTTGCTCGTCACACGAAAACTGGCGACCACATCAGGACAAGTGAGGCTATTCAGGGCAAGGACACCGAAAATGAGGACGTTCTAAGCTATTCTGAGCGAGGGCATTAAGCGTGGATGAGCTATGGCTTAGGACATCAGCAGCATTGAATTTCAAGTCAGAAAACTACGAAGGTCGAGAAAATCTCTTCTTCATGACGCACAAAAGATTGTAAGCAAGGATTATATTTTATTACAATATTTTTCGTATCTCACATCTTGCCCATTCACAACTTTACTACTTTACACACACATATCATATATAATAAAGTATAGTATACTAAGAGTATATACTATAGTGACTAAAAGTAAACACTAAATCCGGCGAGGGGTCCCACCACTGCGTGATAAATATTTTTGTTCGCTCCCCAGAAACCCCCTCCCGTAATTTCCCAATCAGTGTAAAAGTCACACGGAGAGGCTTGGTAGAAAAAATCATGATTGATTCCGGCTGCTTCATCAGCAGCTATTTCAGCATCCCAGTCTTCTTCCGGCCCCATAAGCTCCTCCCAGATTGCTGCCTCGGGCAAGGCCGGTTCCTCTTCTCGCTCCGCCAACCATGCCACCAGATCGATGGAGTTTTGGAAACCCATTATGTAGATCGCCGTACATTCTCCTGAAATTATACCGATTGTCACTCAATTTACAATTTTTTTTTAAATCAAATAAATTAAACAAACAAATGAATTAAAGGTGATTGGAACATAAAGAAATACAATTATCAAATGTAAGTATAAAAAGAAAAAATAAATAAAAAGCCATATTCCATAATGAACAAAAAACTAATGAGTGAATAGAGTTGAATAAACTTTCAAATGAAGAATAAATTTGAGAAAGCGAAATAATAAAAAAGAGATAACTTCATAAGTTATTAAATAAACGAAGGAAAATATTCTTAGCGCAGATGAGAAAATAAAAATAATGGAAATACAAAACTGAAAGATATAATTGTAATCATTGAAGAATATCCTATATATATGTATATTATAAGAATATCCTATATAATATTATAAGAATATCCTATATATATTTTATTGTTCCACGCACGCGATAGTATTACCAAGTTTCACTTATTTCAGCCTAACTAACTTAAGTATGGGATATAAGTAATGCCAGGACCATTTAAAGTTCCCCAGAAATCATTCATGTATGTTGAACCACTTTCCGACCTATCACGTTGAAACGATAGTATTATTTAATAAAGCAAGGACCCTCGAGAAATTATGTACATGGATGAACCGCGTCTCCTAAACTGAGAAAAAAAATCGCAGTCTAGCAGCGGCTGGACAGCAATGGTTACTGTCCAAAGGAAAAACTTTGAATCAAGCGTAGCCACTGCGCGCTGGACAGGAACCATTCCTGTCTACAACGCACTCATGAGTATCTGGGGACATTAATGGAACGAAGAGGTCTCAGCGCTGCCCAGCCAGCACCTATTCCTGTCCTGCGCGCACGTAAACACGCGCCCGCGACATATTTTTGACAAGTTTGACGTATACGTCAAACTTTTTAAAAATGTAAACATTATTGCAGGTTTAAATTTTCGTGCATCTGGTATAAATATATGACATAACTTAAACCGGATAAGTATTACTTTATAAAATAACATATTTTATAGAAAAATGTATAATCTAAAAATTTAAAGATATAGGTAAATAATCCATTCAAACTTGATGAATAATAATTAAATATTTTTTTATCGAATTATTCATTTGTTTTTAATAATATAAATAATAGGGTTTAATAAATAATATAAGCTTTCAATATTCTATGCACTGATAGGCATATACTCATACCAGATGCATGAAAATTTAAACCTGCAACAATGTTTAAATTTTTAAAAAGTTTGACGTATACGTCAAACTTGTCAAAAATATGTCGCAGGCGCGTGTTTACGTGCGCGCAGGACAGGAGTAGGTGCTGGCTGGGCAGCGCTGAGACCTCTCCGTTCCATTAATGTCCCCAGATACTCATGAGTGCGTTCTAGACAGGAATGGTTCCTATCCAGCGCGCAGTGGCTACGCTTGATTCAAAGTTTTCCCTTTGGACAGTAACCATTGCTGTCCAGCCGCTGCTAGACTGCGATTTTTTTTCTCAGTGTATCAATAGGAGTGATGGGAATGATAACACTGATAACAGTCCTACTATACACTGAGAAAAAAATCCGCTTCTCCCAACACGATCCATCGTTTTAGCGTTTAAGTTTTGGCTGAACACGACAATCGTGTTGGCCTAACACGATGCGGTTCAGGATGAACAATGCTTTCGAGTAAACCCAACACTCTGATCGTGTTGAGCCAACACGATGGTCGTGTTATTAAGGTTCAAGAGCAATATTCATGTACTCACAACGCTAAGTCCATGTTAGGATAAGCGGATTTTTCTCTCAGTGTAACTAGGGTAACACTCGCAAGTGTTACATGTGAATGTATTACGAAATCTTTGGCAAAGTACCTCGAGATAATTAAAGGTAATAAATACGACTGCGTAGGCTCGGTAAAATAAACGAAGTGAAATGGAGAAATAGAATAAAAATTAAGGAATAAATAAATACAATAAGGAAAAAGAAATCTTTGGCACACAAATAAAATGAAACGAAGACATAAAAGGAAACGAAGAAATGAAATAAAACAGAAAATAAAATAAAATGAAGACGAATAATGTAAATAATATGAATGTAAGTTAATGTAAATGAAATAAAAGAAGAGATAAAAATGCAATTTCATGAATAAAAAAAGGGAATCGTTAAACATAACCTATGAAATTGCAGAATAAATAAATACAGCAAATAAAGAAAAGTAAAATGTCCCAAACTAAACAATAGCAAAATATCATTCATAAATAATGTAGTTTTTTAAATTTAAAGGATCAGAAAAAAAGGGTCTTATATGATACCGCAAAGAAAAAAACGAATGTTGCCAAATACTTCAACCATTATACATCTACAACTAGTTGGTATCATTGATTGTAACAGAGAATTATAATCGAATTATTGTAAGAACTGTGATCAAATAAATTTATTGTTATATGTAAAACTTAAAGGTTTTAAAATATCCCGCTGCACGGAAGATTTTACCCCGGGAGGGTGAGATGTGACGAATTTTTGCGCTCTTACTTTTCGGATTCCGCAATCCTAAAGTGCCGATTAAGCTTTTCGCAACGACGCGCATTTTGAAGAATGCGAATTGTTCACTATGAAATGCGAGCACTTTTAGGGGCTATTGGATTTTATTTCATTGTCTTGAGAAATTCACGAATTATCCTAAATTGAGGTATTAGCCAACGCAATGGTTTGAGAAATCAATCGCGGCGTTCGTCAGTATTCTCCGCTTCCTAGGCATAAATCGTTATCATAAAACTGCGTGCCTTTAAACTGTGATTCGTAGATTGATTGGGTTAGAGTAGTGTAATTGGTAGCAAGTGTCTCAGTGCGTTTTAGAATTTTCAAAGAGAGTGAATTAATTATTTATAGTGTTCTTTGAAATAAAAAACAAATAGTAAAATCAAAAGTTGTCGTTCATTAAAATCGTTGTTAAAATCGGTATTACGTGTTTTATTAAAACAATCACGAATATCTACACTATAAAAGTTTAACTAACGTCGAGACCATCAAAATCTACAACGGAGAATCAACGCTGGAAAATTAACGTTGAGAAGTTAGATCAAGCAGCAAACGGACCTCGCTTGTCACAGTCATTAGAAATATGTCTATATATTTATATATATATTGATTTTTTACTGTTGGGCCTATTTACTTTATCATCTATGACTCGATGAAGTTACAAAACCACTATATCGTTTATTAATTACCTGAACAAAAATTTCCTCGAAGATTCGTGAAACAATCAAATGGAGTTTTTGGTCGTAACTTGTCAATGTCTTGTCAAGATATTGATTGTTCTTTTATGACATTATTCACTTTTTAATATCGTTATAGATAAAAAACCATGTAAAAACTTTTTGATTCTACGGAAAATTTTATCAGACTATTTTGTCTGTAGCTGAATTTCAACGAAATTTTTAACGCACGTATGTAAGATCTAAAAATAAAATTTAACCACTTCGAAATATCGATATCTTTTGTGTCATTTAGGGAGCGAATATAACTACACGAAATCGTTATATTCGATACGAACAATTGAGGCCGCGGATTCTGTAACGTCCTGAGCGCTCGAAAATACGGAGAAGTATTGTCCGCACGGTGACGTTACGAGTCAAAATCAAAAGTCCGAATTTGAAAAAACAAAAAATACTGTTCGATAGCTATTGAAAAACGAACGTTAGTCTCCGTTTGAACTTTATTTGTAAACGTCATAGTTTTTGTTAGAGATAATAAAAACTGATGCTTTTTGAATCAAAAAATCAATGTTTTTTTAAACTTCCATCGCCACTGAGCATTCATTTTTCAACGTATTTACATAACTTTTGTAAACTTTTGTTCGGGAAAGTCTAGCGATGAACACAGTATCGAAATATTTATAAAAAGTTATTAACAACTAACTTTTTTTTTAATCCAACTGAAAAACTATGTTTTCTGACGTTCGCATTAAAAATATATCGAGGGAATTTTCGTTTTTAACGGGGTTTTTATGCTTGTCATAATTTTAAGTGTAATGTCGAACTTTTTGGAAAGTTTGAGCTCTCTAAAACTATTATTTATAGAAAAGCTAGCAGGTTGAACACAACGTGCCGAGCGATATGATTGAATTTTACGCGCGCGAGCTCCCTAGTTAGTCGTACCTGCGAAAAATTCAAGCACATCGCGCTGCCCATTGTGTTCAACCTGCTGGTTTTTTTTATAAGTAATAGTTTTAGAGAGCTCAAACTTTACAAAAAATTCGACAATACACTTAAAATTATGACAAGCGTAAAAACCTCGTTAAAAACGAAAATTCCCTCGATACATTTTTAATGCGAACGTCAGAAAACATAGTTTTTCAGTCGGATTAAAAAAAAGTAAGTCGTTATTAATTTTTTATAAATATTTTGATACTGTGTTTATCGCTAGACTTTCCCGAACAAAAGTATACAAAAGTTATGTAAATACGTTGAAAAATGAATGCTCAGTGGCGATGGAAGTTTAAAAAAACATTGATTTTTCGATTCAAAAAGCATCAGTTTTTATTATCTCTAACAAAAACTATGACGTTTACAAATAAAGTTCAAACGGAGACTAACGTTCGTTTTTCAATAGCTATCGAACAGTATTTTTTGTTTTTTCAAATTCGGACTTTTGATTTTGACTCGTAACGTCACTGTGCGGACAATACTTCTCCGTATTTTCGAGCGCTTAGGACGTTACAGTATCCGCGGCCTCAATTTCGGAAATTTCGGAAACATATTAATATTTTGTTTAATATAATAAATTGTAAAAAAATGTTGTTATTATTGAAAAAAATTTTTTTTTCTAAAAGCGGGACGGTGTTCCCTTAAGGACATAATAAGGGAAAAAAATTCAGACTTTTTGCTTTTAAATCAATTCTGAAGGCCGTGGAATGTACACAATATGCCCTCTCTAAAACAGAATGGTCAACTTTGACCGCTCAGATCTCAACACTAAAACCGACTTTCGACAAACGATTTACTTTGTATGTTTAGGTAAACCTAGCAATAAAAACACTTCAAATTTTATGTTTCTACGAGCTACAGTTTTTTTTAAATCCACGCTTAAAGTTACGTCGCGAAAAACGCCGTCTATAGGTATTAGACCGATTTCATTTCAATTCGACGAAGCTTTACGGGTCGACATTTTATTTTTGTTTGAAATTTGTTGAAATTCATGTATTTTGTAGCATAAACTATTTTATTCGACAGTCGCTTTTAATCTTCCCGCAGAAAATTTTTTTCGCCAGTTATAAGGTATGTATTTGTCTGAGGCTGTCAAAACTGACTTTTCAGGTTACCCAATGGAAAATTGCTGTGAAATCTACAACTTCAACAAATATTTACCGATTTTTACGATTTCTATGTCAAAATGCGTGGAAAAGTTTGAAATTTTCAATTATTCAAAAATTTATAAAATATCTCCATATCGCCCCGTTCAAATCGTGATAACGCTAAAACTGAAAAAATTTTTTTAATTCATTTTCTCGAAATACATTTCTTTTTTCGTGATAGATTTTTTTTGTATGTTAGAAAAATGTTTGAACTCTATTTTGGAAAATTTTGAAGTAACGAAAATTTTTCGTTTCAAAGATATGAATCTTAGAAGAAAATGTTCGATTTCTCCGTGTAACGTCATCTGAGTTTACCCATTTTTGTCTTGAATTCAATTTTCGCAGTCTCAAAATGACTTTTCTCATTGGAAAAGTTACAAAATACTATCTGCTAGGCAGTTTTGATAAAATTTCATCGTATTGAAACAGAAAGAACGCTGCTGAGAACCAACGAAATGCAAAAAATATATGTAAGAAAGTCACGTAATTAAAAAAAAACATACAAACACATCAGCAATCAGAAATCGAACTTATAATTACAAATAATAGTGTTATTTATAAATCTATGAAATTCCACGATATTTTTTTCAGATAGATTATTTATCATTAATAAATTTAATGGATTTGATGTTACACCATTGTCAATTGGAAAATTCAACCTAATGCAGTTCTGGATTTTCAATTTATACCTGTTTTTCAATTTTCTATGAGGAACAAAAAAATTATAGTAGCAAACCATGTGCAATGAATATTTTATTGTTAAAATTTAAAAACCTCCTCGAAAGAAATTAGAATCTACATTGCCAAACTTTAAAATCAACGAATTTTTACCCATGTTAACTTGTCCAAGCCATAAAAACATTACGAATTTTTCTGTAATTTTTATTTTTTCAGTCATCCTTTTCTCGAATTTCTATTACATACTTTTTTTGTATGTTTACAACGCTTTTTCAATGTTTCTCTGAAAATCTCCAATCATCTGACATTGATACAGATGAATTTGATTTTTTGTATACAAGATTGGTATTTTTAAGAAATTAATTTGTTAGATTCAATTTATTTTGCAGGTTCTTGAGTCGAATTATAGTGTCAAATTATGTTATATTTGACAAACCTTCCGATGTCATCCCAATTTTTTTTCCGTGACCCGTTGCAAATAAAAATCTAATTTTTCTGCAAGTATTTTTTTTCGCTGATATGAAACGATTTTCGGAATATCTAGCTGCGTCATTCAAAATATTTATGATGCTTACTTCCATTCAAAACTTTATTTGAACGCATTATTTGCATATAGTCTGTTACTTACGCTTTTTCGTTCTTCATAGAAAATAAAAATACACGTATTAATTGCAAATACAGAACTGCATGAGGTAGAATTTTCCAACTGACAATGGTGTAACATCAAATCCATACAGTAAAAAAATCTTGCAGAGCTACCAGTTCCAAACTAGCAAATAAAACGACCTCCTTTGGAAGGATAAAATTTCAGACTTTTTGTAATTCTACAACGGAGTAGCAGAAGTACTAGGACCTAGCAAAAGTATTAGGAAATAATGAAAGTACTAGAAAGTGGTAAAAATAATAAAAAATAGTAAAACTACAAGAAAGTAGCAAAATTTTCTAAGCTTGCAAATAATAACATGAAACAATTAAATATGCAAGAACGGGCGTAATCATACAGAGATTATTTTCGTTCAACTCCATGAGAAAAATGTTTGTTTTACCAGGCTTCAATACCGCCTAAAACTCTTTTTTTCGGGTTGTTGAACAAAACATAATCAACCTATTACTCACGTTTTTTTGAATGTTGTCCCCAGGAAAACTCTGCATGTTGTCTTTCCACAGACAATATTAAAAAAAAAAAAACATGAGTTTATCATCATCATGATCAGTGAGATCAGACACTGATAAAAAGAATTGAAAAGATTTCGCGATCAGACGCGAATCGCGATGATCAGCATGATTGTTGGCAGTCAGTTGACAATTTTGTTTCCGCTTGCTGTTTACCCTTTTACCTTGCACTCTGACGATATTTGACAGGCTAAGAGGAAAAACTGAACAAGTAGAGACAGAAAACATGGAGTTTCACATTCGTCTGTCTCTTACTAGTTCGGTTTTTACTCTCAGCCTTTCATTTCAAAGTATTAATACAATCTGGTGATAATTTTTCCATGGTACAGCGATTCTACTACTTTGGTAGCATTCTTGCTCAATGTAGTAAATTTGCTAGCGGTCGTAATTCAACCCCTTCCAAAGGAGGTCGTTTTATTTGCCATATTGAAAGGTGTACTAAGGTCCCTTAAGCTAGCAGGGCATATGTAGCAGACAGCAAAAAAAGTAGAGTACTAAATTCGGGATAATTTAGCGTTAAAATAATACACAAACAAAAAACTTATTACACCTCCCAGTAAAAAGTTATAAACAATCCTGCCAGCTTAAGTTTAAGCTAGCAGACTCTCGTCAAAAAACTTAAATGTTGTGGGTAATACCCACATTCTTTTAAAGAATATCAAGTTAATTGTTCTGAAATGAAATAGCACATTGTTTACCGCTGCGCATTATTGCTGTTCCGAGGACAAGAACGATAATTGAGCCTCCGGATGCAATAACTCGCCGAGCGCTCGAAAACGCTTAAAAGTATTGTCCACGCGGTGATGTCACGAGTCAAAATCAAAATCCATATTTAGAAAAATGAAAAATACTACTCGATAGCTTTTGAAAAATGTGTGACGAGCGGGGGTTTTCCCCTCGTCTGAGTTTTATATTCCAACCAAGTAAAGTTCGTTTTATAAAAATCCTAAAAAGAGTTATTTTTTTGCATTAACGATAGCGCGCGGCGATATCTAAATTGCTGCGATTTCAACGACGTTGGAAAAAGCGATGCTTATTAATGGCCGTATAGAATCAATTTTACAAGTTACAATGAGCTTCTTCCGATAAAACTATTTTTCAAAGGAATTTTTCTTATCACTCAACTTTTCGAGAACAAGAAATAAAATCATTTTTTGAATAATAATTCCTTCGATCATTTAACTTTTGATAAAACTAGTTTCACGAATAACGATTATAAAACGACTTTTGTTTTTCAGACTTGTTATCAGTTCAATTCTGTAGGTCATTTAACTTCTTCTTTGAAATAATAAAAGATAAAACTATTTTTTGAGTAATAATAAATTCTCATTTTCTTTATCTAATGACAACCGGACGCAAATGGACCAAAAAGGATCCGTTTGTTTCCTCTCAGAACAGTATATAAACCCGCGCGTTTTTCATTGAATTCAGAAGTCGTTCTCGAGCTTCCGACTAACTTGCTTCTCCCAGGAGACAGCCCTAAAAGTGGTCCCATAAGCGAAAGACGATTTCTGAGGTCCAAAAGGGCTCGACCTCACGACAGCCCAATAGCCTCTTATTGCCTAGTAATTGATCTGACGTAAAAGCCCAAGCTGTGCTTGAGGTCCGTTGTCAGTCAATTCGAAGATGACGAGAAATCTAAAAGTAAGCTTTTATTTTTACGTGACGAAAATTCATCTTGTACCATTTTCCAATCATCATTTGGGTGTCGAGACTCGTCTCTGGCAGGATAAGTTCCGAATCCAGCTCAATTAATGATGGCAAAGGACAAAGGGGTTTCAAATATTACACGTTTTTCAAATTAATTGACATTTCGTGACATCTAGAACATTTTTCAAGGGATTTCTCCATGAGAACCTTTCTGTTTCATTGTCATCATCATTTGGGTGTCGAGACTCGTCTCTGGCAGGATAAGTTCCGAATCCAGCTCAATTAATGGTGATAGCGAGCAAAAGGGAATCCCATATTTAGTAATGAAATAACCCATCAGAGTGTAGAATGTCGAAATTGCCAACTAAGAAATTATAGTGCAATATTTCCCCAGTGCCCACTGTAGAGACCCTAACATGGTGTTTGAAAAACATAGCCAGGCGTAATAAAATTAAACCGAGCTCAAAGAAGTCAATATTCAAGAGAAGAAACTAGAATTTAATGCGTCGCGTGTAACGCTATCCAGGACCTTTTGTTGTATACCGCTCCAGTAGACAGGGAAATCGAAGTAATCTTTCTTTCGCGAAGAGAAATAGAGGTAGCAGACTAGGATTTCTATAACTCCTTGGAGAAAGGATATTTTTATTCAACAGAGTTTGATGACGATTTGCCAGAGTCATCTATCTAAGAATTGCGTTCTATAAAGAAAGAGATAAGCGTCCAGAATGTAGTTTAACAGTATGTAATAAGTTGTTGCAAATAATAACGTCACACAGGTGACATTCTAGAGAATTTATTGCGTTTTTATTTTTTTTCATCCTTGAACAATTCCTTCGACTCCCTTTAAAAGTCGAACAAGGGTCACCATAGGCCGTTGTCTATGGAGGGTCCTTTCCCGTTTCGACGAGATTGAGGAATAATTATTCCTGGGCTCATGGCCTAACAAGAGAAAAGAAATATATAATAAATAATAGTGTTATTCCCGATCTCGCTCGTTACAAATGAATGTTAATTTACGTTGAAACTTTTTTTCTAAACTTCATAGTTTTAGTTGAAAAAAATAAAAAACGGTGATTTTTGAATCGAAAAATCAATGTTTTTTAAAACTTCCATTGCCGCTGAGCATTCATTTTTCAACGTATTTACATAACCTTTGTATACTTTTGTTCAGGAAGGTCTAGCGATGAACACAGTATCAAAATATTTATAAAAAGTTAATAACAACTAACTTTTTTTTTAATCCAACTGAAAAACCATGTTTTCTGACGTTCGTATTAAAAATGTATCGAGGGAATTTTCGTTTTTAACGGGGTTTTCACGCTTGTCATAATTTTAAGTGTATTGTCGAAATTTTTGGAAAGATTGAGCTGTCTAAAACTATTATTTATAGAAAAGCTAGCAGGTTGAACACAACGCGCAGCGCGATGTGCTTGAATTTTACGCGCTCGAACTCCGTGGTTAGTCCTACCAGCGAACCACCATTTTGACTCGTGACATCACCGCGTGGACAATACTTTTAAGCGTTTTCGATCGCTCGGCGAGTTATTGCATCCGGGGGCTCAATTTTTCCTCCTTGGCTAACGCCTCGGACAGGAAAATATCGTCTTTGTCCGAGGATGGCAAATGGGCTAAGGTTAACATAAGATTTCGACTCGGAGACGCACAAAAATAAATAATTCTTTTTCTTGAATAAATGTGTTGAAAATTTAAAACGGAAAATTCACGTTCCTAGTTTTAACTTTTTATACTAATTTCATTATAGATCACATTTGAAAAAAAAAACTGGTGTGAGTTTAAAAACTCGCGAGAGAAGTGACACTTTTCACGGCAAACTACTGCAAGATAAATTAAACACAAAAGAAAGTTCGTTCAATTTTATGAGGAAGACACCTAACGAAACCATCCAAAACTTAAGTATGAACTGTATTTAAAACTGTTGTTTGAAACTGATTAAATTGGAATTGGAATTTCAAACGATCGTTTGTAAATTCAAATCTAAATTGAAAATATATCGACAAAGGTTTACTTTTCTCCACATCTCTAAGGTATATATGCAATGTGGGAGAAAATAAAACCTTTGTCGTTGAATTTTATATTTAGATTTGAATTTACTCGTTTGAAATTCCAGATATTATGATTTAATCTGTTTCTAGATACAGTTTTAAACGCAGTTCATGCTTTGGTTTTACTGGTTTCTTTAGGTGCTTTTGTTATAAAATTGAACGGACTTTCTTTTTTGTTTAATCAAACTTGCAGTAGTTCGACGTGAGAAGTTTCACTCCTCTCGCGACTTTTTAAACTCACGCCGGTTTTTAAATACTGTATTCTTTTATATCAGGTGCTATTGGACTATATTAAATTATATAATCGATTAATAATAATGTACAATAAATAATCAAATAATTACATTATATATAAAAGAGAATTTTTCATTTTTATTATGCATATTCTATAACAGTTATTTATGTACTATATCATTATATATTATCAATAATAATCAATTAACTACCTCGTAACTATAAAACATATAACATTCCCTAAAAGCTTATAAGATTATGAGAATTTCTTGTTTGTTCAGCTTTTCTTGTATGTTGACTTATAAGTCACTTACATGATTTCGGAATCCATACATGCGTACTTATAAGTTTCTGGAAAACTTATATGCGAACATATAAGTTTATGGAAATCATATATGTTGAGCATAGAAGTTTATTAAAAACTTTTAAGTGATTTATGAAAATATATAAGTAACTTATAAGTCAACATATAAGATTAGTTGAACATACAAGAAATTTTGAAAATCGTATAAGATTTTCGGGAATCTTATATGTTTCATAGTTATCAAACAAAAATGAATTGAATGTAATGCAATCAAAGTATTTTGATAGCTATTAGATTATTATTGAAAATAATTATAAAATTTTTTTCAGGGCTTCAATTTTTTTAGAATTCAAAAATTTTAGGAACTTGCAATTTTACGAAAAGTTGGAACTTGAAAATATTTCGGAATCTTTTAGAAACTTTAATTTTTCATCACTAATTCTCAATTAACATGAAGAGCTTACAGATCTAAGTATTTTATCATATTAATAACGCTCCTATGAATCTGAAACTTTTCTATCTTTTCCATAATTTATCATAATTTTTTAGTCTACATGTTCAAATTTTTCTTCGGTATATACATGATAGGTTTTTTTCATTTATTTTCCACTACTATCACAATTTTCATCAATAAATTAAGGAATATTAAGTAATAAATAACACTAGGCGAAATGCAGCTATCAAAAAATAAGTTTAGATTCATGTCTAGAAATTGTACATTTCTCAATGAAGATCAATATTGAACCATAAACATTTAAGTTGTAAAAAAAAATTATTTTATGACGTTTTCATATTGATTTACGTTTTGATATTTATATCCCTCGATTTAAGAACTCCTCGGGCTTACAAGTTCAATTCTTGAGACTTGTGCTCTTAGAATCACCGAATTTCTACGCAAGATGACAATAAAAAAAATTTTGCATTTTATCACACTTTTCAAACCTAACGCATAAATTTTCAGAACTGAGTTTCAAAAAGTGAATAGATCACAATTGATCAAGGAAATAATTCCTATACTTACAGAAAGAAATAGCAATCAACAAGCTTCAATGATTCGGCAAATGAAACACCATCAGAAAAAAGAAAAAAACAAACAAACAAACAAAAACGTTATGTAAAGACATTATTAAAAATTAAATAAAATAAATTTTGAACCAACACGGTATTACCTGGAAAAGATAAAAACTTTTTTCAGAATACGCGGTAATGAACAAATGCGACGATCGTACTAGCCTTTGTGGAATTTTTGTGGTTAATGGTCAACTTCGTTGCATTTGTCTTAATTCATGTTTATGTACAACTTTCAATTATTCTCAAGTGATAATATATCCAAATATATCTTGGCTGAAGATACTTTTTATCAATTTACATACCTGTTTGTCATAGTAATCAAATTTTTTTGACGCCAAGTATATGTTGCACCTACTACATATTTTATTGAGGAATTTAGAGTCGATCGATCAATTATCAGTGACACAAAATAAGAAAAGATATTATAAATGTCATTCAAATGAATCCAAATGCATAACTAGACTTCTGGCTTGACAGGATAATTATTTTCTCAATTTTCTCAATTTTTTAAATAACTTCATAATTTCAATTACAAGGTTATTTAAAATATACAGTTCTTGTATACTGTATAATTTAAAAAATTTTACGAAATCTCGTAAAAATATAACTGAAGTCTACTGTTGTAAAACATTAAAGCGTTTTTTGCCTCTTTTGAAAAGATAAGAAAAATTATCGCTTTCTCATTGCGCAAAATGATGTGAGAACTTCAGACTATTAGAATTTTCAGGCTTATTTTTATCGTTTTGGAATCAATTCTAAGGAAACGAAACTATTTCTCAAATTTAAGTGAATCAGAATGTGAAATTCAACAGGCTGTTGAATATGAAAAGTTTCTTACGATTATAGTATGTATATTTATCAATCATTTAAATCGTCCAGTGAAAAATCAAAATATTGAAAAAGACATAAAAACATCAAACTAAATTATTAATAGTTATAAATAATATCGAGTTTGATCCTCGGAGCCAATATTCAAAAAAAAAAGAATGATGGGTATTTTTCCTCATTCCTTTATTAATTCTCTTTCGTTCAAGCTTTCGACCTTATAATTTTGGTCCTCATCAGGAATCTTGATATAAACAAAAATCTTTTTCCAATTTGATTATTAACAATATTATGATAAATTAAAACCAGATTTCCAATTATTACTCAACTTACATGATTGAAGCACAAGCATATCTGCACCAATTCTATTGGCAAGTCAATTTCATCATTTGAATTTTACTTCAATGTTTCAAATAATTCACTAAACTGTCAACTTTCCTCTTTTTTTTTCCCGTTCCATCATGAAGAGTATATGCGATTTTCGTCTTATCTCTTCCCTCTTGTTTAACTACTTTCCGCCGTCAAACTTGTCAATTAATCAAATCAATCACATATGTCTGTGGCAATGAACAAGACAAGACTAATCTGGAAATTCTCGAAGTTTCTATAAATATCTGTTATTACTACTAAGGTAGAGAAAGGGACGAACCAATAGAAAAAAACTCATGCTAACACGATAATTATTCCAATTATAAAATTCTATTTATCAATTTATCATAATTAGCGTTTAAATTTATCGTGTCCAGTTGTTTGTTAATACTGTTCTTCTTCGATTTAATAAAAATCATTTCAGCTATTTGACGTTTAAAATAATTTCTCTCAAAATTCAAGATTTTAACATTGTTCCAATCAAAGTCATGATTCATCTGTATACGATGATTGGTAACTACATTATATGTTGATTTCATATGTCTTATATTATTCTCATGTTCTTTTATCCTTGTTTTCAATTTTCTCTTGGTCTCTCCTATATATATATATATATACTATTACAATCCTTACATTTCAATTCATAAACTAAGCCCTGGTTATCTTCCTTTTAAAGTCTATCCTTGCCCTTTTTTATAATCCCTGAATTAATCTTATTTTGAGTTCTAAAGACAGTTCTCATTCCGTATTTCCTATTAATTCTTGATAAAATCTCAGATGATTTTCCTATGTACGGTAAAGATATGAAATTATTAACTCTTTCTTTTATAGTATTCGTAATTCTTCCATCATTGTATCTTATGCTATTTAATCTTTTCTTTATTTGCTTATTAACAATTTCCTCAGCGTAGTCACTTTCATCCAAAAATTTTCTGACCATGTCCAAGTTCTTTTCATGAAAGGTGATGTCGGATAATCCTACTGCTTTATCTACTAAATTCCATATTACCTGTATCTTCTGAGATAATGGATGATTTGATATGAAATTAAAATATCTATCAGAAGCCGTCACTTTTCTATACCAGTCAAATTCCAAGGTCATGTCATTCTTACGAATAATTTTTAACTCCAAAAAGTTCAAGATACCTTTATTCTCGATTTCACATGTGAATTTAATTCTATTATGATAAGAGTTGAAAACTTCCATACAATTTGTGATTTTATTTTTGGGAATGATTGCTATTATGTCATCAACGTATCTACCATAAAAAAGTAATTTAAAATCCAAATTCTTTATGCATTCCTCCTCTGCGTCCTGCATTACTAAGTCAGAAACGATTGGAGAAATGGGACTACCCATTGGAGTGCCATAAATTTGTTCATAAAACTCATTATTAAAAACAAAGCTTGTGGATTGTGGTAAAAATGACAAACATCTCAATATTTCAGACTTTGGGATCATTTTAGTAGAGTTTGGTAATAATTCATATATCTTTTCAACTGCTTTAAGGACAAGTTCTTTTGGAACATTTGTAAATAATGATGTAACATCTAATGATATTAGAATAAAATCTTCAGGTATTTTGATTCTTTACAATTCTTTCTTCAGTGTAAAACTATTCCTCATATAACTTTTTGCTGTGCCAGAATTTTGACTTAATAAATCTTGTATAAATTTAGCCAAAAAATACGTAGGGCTGCCAACAGATGATATTATTAATCTTAACGGATTACCAATCTTATGTATTTTAGGGAGGCCATAAGCCCTAGGGAGATCTCCCTCTGTTTCTAATAATTTAAAATAAGTTTCCTTTTGAATATAGTCCTTTTTCAGCCAATCCTTTAAAATTTCATTGTTATTATTCCTAATTGTATTCAGTGGGTTATTATTTATTCTTCTATATGTAGTATTGTCATTAAGTTGCGTCAGCATGCCTTCCATATAATCAGATTTAAGCATTATTACAATTTAACCCACTTTATCCGCCTTTGTCACCATTAAATCATTATGCTCTTTAAAAACCTCTGTGTTATCCTCGTGTAATTAATTATCATTTTCTCCTTTATTGTTAAATGTTCCTTTTTATGAAAAAGTCTAAAGAGTCATTATGCTCTTTTTAAAGAGCATAATGATTTAATGGTGACAAAGGTGGATAGAGGAGGTAAAATTGTAATAATGCTTAAATCTGATTATATGGAAGGCATGCTGACGCAATGTTTCAAAAGAACTTGTCCTTAAAGCAGTTGAAAAGATATATGAATTATTACCAAACTCTACTAAAATGATCCCAAAGTCTGAAATATTGAGATGTTTGTCATTTTTACCACAATCCACAAGCTTTGTTTTTAATAATGAGTTTTATGAACAAATTTATGGCACTCCAATGGGTAGTCCCATTTCTCCAATCGTTTCTGACTTAGTAATGCAGGACGCAGAGGAGGAATGCATAAAGAATTTGGATTTTAAATTACTTTTTTATGGTAGATACGTTGATGACATAATAGCAATCATTCCCAAAAATAAAATCACAAATTGTATGGAAGTTTTCAACTCTTATCATAATAGAATTAAATTCACATGTGAAATCGAGAATAAAGGTATCTTGAACTTTTTGGAGTTAAAAATTATTCGTAAGAATGACATGACCTTGGAATTTGACTGGTATAGAAAAGTGACGGCTTCTGATAGATATTTTAATTTCATATCAAATCATCCATTATCTCAGAAGATACAGGTAATATGGAATTTAGTAGATAAAGCAGTAGGATTATCCGACATCACCTTTCATGAAAAGAACTTGGACATGGTCAGAAAATTTTTGGATGAAAGTGACTACGCTGAGGAAATTGTTAATAAGCAAATAAAGAAAAGATTAAATAGCATAAGATACAATGATGGAAGAATTACGAATACTATAAAAGAAAGAGTTAATAATTTCATATCTTTACCGTACATAGGAAAATCATCTGAGATTTTATCAAGAATTAATAGGAAATACGGAATGAGAACTGTCTTTAGAACTCAAAATAAGATTAATTCAGGGATTATAAAAAAGGGCAAGGATAGACTTTAAAAGGAAGATAACCAGGGCTTAGTTTATGAATTGAAATGTAAGGATTGTAATAGTATATATATATATATATATAGGAGAGACCAAGAGAAAATTGAAAACAAGGATAAAAGAACATGAGAATAATATAAGACATATGAAATCAACATATAATGTAGTTACCAATCATCGTATACAGATGAATCATGACTTTGATTGGAACAATGTTAAAATCTTGAATTTTGAGAGAAATTATTTTAAACGTCAAATAGCTGAAATGATTTTTATTAAATCGAAGAAGAACAGTATTAACAAACAACTGGACACGATAAATTTAAACGCTAATTATGATAAATTGATAAATAGAATTTTATAATTGGAATAATTATCGTGTTAGCATGAGTTTTTTTCTATTGGTTCGTCCCTTTCTCTACCTTAGTAGTAATAACAGATATTTATAGAAACTTCGAGAATTTCCAGATTAGTCTTGTCTTGTTCATTGCCACAGACATATGTGATTGATTTGATTAATTGACAAGTTTGACGGCGGAAAGTAGTTAAACAAGAGGGAAGAGATAAGACGAAAATCGCATATACTCTTCATGATGGAACGGGAAAAAAAAAGAGGAAAGTTGACAGTTTAGTGAATTATTTGAAACATTGAAGTAAAATTCAAATGATGAAATTGACTTGCCAATAGAATTGGTGCAGATATGCTTGTGCTTCAATCATGTAAGTTGAGTAATAATTGGAAATCTGGTTTTAATTTATCATAATATTGTTAATAATCAAATTGGAAAAAGATTTTTGTTTATATCAAGATTCCTGATGAGGACCAAAATTATAAGGTCGAAAGCTTGAACGAAAGAGAATTAATAAAGGAATGAGGAAAAATACCCATCATTCTTTTTTTTTTGAATATTGGCTCCGAGGATCAAACTCGATATTATTTACAACTCCACGGAGCGATTTATCCTCTAATTACACTAATTTTATTCAACAAAGAGGAATTTATTTTATATTAATAGTTATCATTGTTCAATGTTCTTCTATTGTTCTGAATTCTCAAACGTTCCTTTTCTCAAAAGTCGGTCTAGATTGCAATAATACCTTTGATTTTTGGAGACTGGAGTGTATAAAAATATATATATATTTTATACCTTAATACTTTTCAAAAAAGTGATATAAATATATAATTTTTCGTGAAAAATTAAAACCTCTAATTGAGCATCTTTAACTATATAAATATTTTCGGCAATCATGCTACTTTAAGCATAAGCTGGTTCAAATATCTATATCAATTTCAAGTGAATATTGCTGTAGATAGAATTCAAAATTTGATAAAATATTACACGCAAAAAATAAGCCAGTATCCATCAGTATCAAAGCGAGTACCAAAAATTTACATGAGCATTAATAAACAAATTTTCATCGAAACTTTGAGATTATCGATAATGTGTAAACAAACTTTTTTTCGAGGGAAGTGTCTTTTTTCGACACCTTTAGAATATCTTGAATTTCGTGAATGAGTACTTTTTTTAAAATTATGTAGCTTTCAAAATATTTTTATTTACGAATAGTACATTCGTTAAAATGCCGTCTTAATTTTGAGTCACGTAAAGGGTTAAAAATCAGATTGTCTTTTTTTTCTTCATCGTCGGATCGTCCTTTTTTGGAAACGACAAAAGTTTTCTCTTTGAGGGACCGTGGCCTGAAAGTAAGTTCTTTTTTTCGGGCCTCTGAAGAGATTTTTCCGCTGCCATATTCAGACTCGAGTTTAGCGTCTTTTCAGCAATTCCTGCAATTCGTAGTTTTTTCCGAACAAAACCAAAAAACGAATTTCCCGTAAAAAATGCTTCACAGAATAGTATATTGTATAGCTAGGAGCAAAAACAGCTGATTTAGAACTCATTCTAATAGGCTGTTATAGCTCCGAAGTACACACGATACTTTTTGCCTCGAAAACAGTAAAAAATATTTTTGACGAGTTATAGTTGAAATGTAAATTTTTTCAATGTGTTCTCTTATGTGCAATATATATTTCTACATAAAATAAGAGTGGAAAAAGTTTTGGTAGAGCTTAAGATATTCAAGAAATATTTGACTATCTTTAAATTTATTCAAGTTCGAACTTTCCATTATTCCTGTATTTGACGCATTTTTATCGGCAATAACTTTTTTTCTGGTATGCATTTTTGAGCTAGTCTTGATTTTTACCGCGACTACTCTTCGTGTTTGATTTATTGGTGAAAACTGATCGAGCTTTTCGCGCTGGAGAATTCGAAAAATCTTTTTTCTTCGTTTCGTTAATAATTTCTCTTTTTGGGGAATTTTTCTTTTTATTTTGTTTCCGGCTGGATCTTAAATCATATTTTGGCCGAACTTTCTCTGGTATTTCTAAGGTCGAAATTTCGAAACGGCAGTTTTTCAGTTCTTTTGGAACGGTCATGTTTTTTGGAAAATGGATTTTCTGGGATTTATGTAAGGTGCTCGGCGCTGTTTTTGAGGTGCTGGGGACGTTGTGCAAGACTGAAAGTAATTTATAAATTTTTTTTTATATACTGATATACCCATTGTATAAGAAAGACACTATGATTTTATCAAAAACTTCCTAAGAATTTGTTATAAAAAATTACGTTATGGTTTTTGGGTTTCAATCTTTTGAAAATCTAAGGAATTACAATTTCACAAATAAGTGATTTTAAGTATCAATTTTTTAAGTGTATGAGAAGATGCAAATAAGCGCTGAAAGAAATGTTATTTGATAGTTTGAAAGCGTATAATTTCCTATTTTTAAATTTTTAAATTAATTTAAAAAACGAAAAAATTCAAAATATGCATAGTAAAACTCAAAAAAATATCAAAATTCAATTGAGAATCTATTTTTTTTTCAAAGTTCGATAATAAATCGCGAAAGATAAGGCTGGAAATAGCAAATTAGATAACATTTTAAATTTATCAACAAGAACTAGAATACAACTTTTGAAAATCAAAAATCGTGAAATTGATGTTCTAATATTTTAAAATTTCAACTTTAGGATTATATATTTGCCAGAATTCTGAGATTTTGCAGTCTTATAAATTTTAATTAAAAATACAATCGATTTAGGAATGTCACAGAATATAATTTTTTAATGGAATAAGTCCGTGAAAATGGAGAGTACTCGTTTGAAGATTTAATAATTGACAATGTAAGAATTTAGAATTTTCAAATCCAAAAATTTTTTGATGATAACATTCATTCAAATACGAAGTTATGAAATTTTTATATCTTAAGAGTTTTGAATATTCATAAATTTACACCAGTATTACGATAAGTAATGTCGTGAGAAAGTAAGATCGAAGAATTATAAATTTTCGAAATCATAAAACTGTTTAACCCCGATATTGAAATACTGAATTAAATTTTCCGGAACTCTATACTTTGAAATTCGCAATTCTGTAACTTACGTCATTCGAAAACTTCGATTTTGAGAATTTATGATCCCACTCACAAACTCACATTTTTTTATTTGCAGAAACAAAGATTTTTTAGTTTAAAAGCTTTTCATCAAATTGTTAATAAAACACGTCAACTCGAAAGATACTTTCGTAAGATTGTAAAATTCTGCATTCTTTAAATTTTAGAAATCAAAAATTCATTTTGAAGTCATACATTTTTTCGATCGAAAAAATAAAAAAGTTGGACAATTTTTGCCCTTCATGAATAGAAATTCTCAAGTTCAAAATTTTTTTTTCAAAAATTTTAATCTCTTTCAGTAAACTAAAATTCAAAATGCCCAAATAATTTCCTATCATCAAATTGATAAAATTCTACTGAAAAACCTGGAATTCTGAGAATGAAAATTAACTTCATATTATGTCACCTGCGAAAAATTTATGGTTGTAAGTGAGTAAAACGCAGTATTAAAAACCAATGAATTATTATTCAAGTTTTCGAAAAAATACTTCGTTCTTACAATTTGGCTTCGAATTTCCTTCAAAATGATTTCCATAGCTGCATTCGTTATCTGGTAAAGTATTTAGCCAATTTTCCACATTCTTCCTAACCCTTTTATCAGACCCCTCTGAATCTCCATCCATATCCTCCAAATCTCCATCCTGCCCTTTTTTATTCTAAAAAAACAAGTTCTCAAAAATTCCAATCTCTCTCGTGAACCAAAAACCACAATTTTAAAAAACTCACTTCGCTCGACTTTCCCAAGCTTCCCAAAAATCCAGACCGTTCCATTTTGAATTCCGAAACTTTCTATTCTTCTTCTTCTTCTTGGCTTTTTTATCAATAACAAATAATCACCTGGAAAATTCTAATTAAATTTGAAAAAAAAAAAATGCTTTTCTCTATTGGATTTTTGTACGGTCGAAAGTGACAGCGACTGTCAAATTTTTTCAGTTTTGTTTTACGCGAGGTTCGTGATTGGTTAGAATTTCGAATATTTATTTTTTTTTTAAACTGAGTCCGTTTGCGTGCATATCAGTGACGTCGAGTAAAATTTTATTTTTCTTCATTGTTATGCGATTTTTTGGTGAATTTTTCATTCTTTTTCTCTCTGCTGCAGTTTTGCTTGTGGAGGGGAGCGTGAGAAGAGATAAATTTTGCGTGCCCTGTTTGTAAAAAATGAAAAATTAACCAATTCTAAAATTCTTTTTTTTTTCAATATAAATTTTCTATCGTATTTTTTAACATACTTTTTTGTTCTTTCCGTTTTTTGGCATCGTTTCGAATCTCGCGTATTTCGTGCGAAAATTTATCTCCGTTGCCAAGTTTTTTGAAATTTTCGGCATTTCCACTTTTTCTTTTTTTGTAATTTTTTTATGGTTCGCAGATGCACTGTTTACCTACAACAAAATCATTTTTCAATAATATGAAGATATACTTTTTGCGAAATTTGGTTATGAAAAAAAAAAAAAAAACCTTTTTTTCTCGGGTTAGTTCGGCTTCACTAATTCTATTGTCTGGTCTCTCCGTTTCTGTTTTAACATTTACTGAATTTTTTTTCTCCGATTTCGCATACATTTCATGAGAAGCATTTTTGATTTTCACTGAATTTTTCTTGAAATACGCTCCGAAATCTTCGTCTAATTGCATTTCAAGTTTTTCCAACAAATCGACTATTATTGGCCCCATATGACTTTTGACTGGAATTTTCTTCACTTGAACCGTTCTCTGAAAATGATAAATAAATGTAGTTTTATTAGTTCTTGAAATTTCACATGTTAATTCACATGTAACTAAAAACGCTTTTTTCAATATGATATTTAGTTGTGTCATTGTGACTTCAGTTTTGTAGTAAGGAGACAAACTGAAAGTGTAGGTAGTCACGATTGAGAAATAAAATCAGTAACGCAATTTGAAATATTCAACAATTTCGCTTTACTATCGGGGATTTCGAGCTTTGACTGTATTTTTCCGGCAAACTCTGGGAGCTCTTTTTTTCACAAATTTGGATTCGAGTTCCTTGTAGGGACAGAGCAGCGCCGACGCATGGTAGACAAGTTGGTATTTTTTGTTTGTAAATCAGTTCGAATTGCCCGGTATTGGCATCTTTGTTATCTCGATGATCTATAACGACTGTGAAAATCAGAAACAACTAGTGAAACATAAAAAACGTATCACGAATACATAACTTTATATTTGATAACGAATTTATGAAATCCTTTCTTATTGATTTGTATGGAGTCTAATTAAGGCCATTGTTTGAGTTTTTGACATATCACAGATCAATATTTTTTCATAACGATGTCGATAGCTTAGAAAATCGTTTTGAAAAATCAAATTTGAGGGAATCTAGAACTTTTTGCTGTAAGAACTCATGATCAAAATTTTTTTTGAATCATCAGTTATCCAGAATGAAAATAATTAATTAATCAAAATAATTTACCATTTTTGAGAATGCTCGATATGAATTTTCGAATTTCTCAAAAATACTACTAGTATTCATTGTGAGATTCTAAGTAATTGAAATATTTTGGTTCAATGAAAAGTTCATAAAATACGAAGATGGTGCCAAGATCATCCGAACAAATTATTGCAACTTGTTGTTTACGAACAAATTTTTTCAATCGCCCTGCTGAAAATTTCTGATTCGTTTTCCAATTGGTTTATCCTACTGGAAAATTTTTTTAAGATTGGATTTACAAGTTAAAAACTTACTCCTTTTTCAAATGAAAAACCAATTTCTATTTGTGACATATGTTTTTTGGAAAAAATTTTTTCAGTTAGATAAATTAATTGGATTTCCAATTGATTTTTCATTTGGACAACCCATACAAGAAAACCAATTCGAATTTTTCAGTAGAGCGGTTTGTTACTTAACAAATAGTATGTAAAAAATGTGGCATGCTCACTACGTAATGAATAAGGTTTGATTCGAAATGTAGCAAATCGTATATTTTCATTGAATAGTTGCACAATAAAAAAAAATTCTTCTGTGGAATCAGTCATAAATATTATACTTTTTGCTAGTTATTAATTGTATTTTTTTATTACATTGTAAACGTTGTCAAGTGATATTGTAGTAATAGATATAATGTTTCTGTAGTAACTCCAAGATGAATATATTGAATTTGATAGCATATTTCAGTTACACTTTCTGCAATATCTTTTTTTAGTTTCTACTCATCCACATTTAAAAAAAAGCCATATAGTTATTCCAGTGTTCGAATTTTTATAGTTCTTTTTACTATGTTCTTGTGTAATTTCCCGAATATTATATTGTGATTTTCAAAAATTGATTCTCTGAAAGTTTATTGTAGATTTTACAATGATATCTGAATTCTCGCTCAATATTGATTGGTACAATACTATCTCTTATTTTTAGTATATTAAAAATCATATTCTAGGAATTGGAAACATAAATAGTAAAACATAAGAATAATTCAACTTATATTTCACTATACCTAGTGTAGTAGAATATACTATCAGTGCAGTGCAATTGAGATTTGGAAGAATTTAACTTTTCTTTTATTATTTACGAAAACTTGTATGAGTATAGTAGTTTTTACTATATAAAAATGTTTCATTAGTTACATTATTATTCATTTTTCCAGACAATATTTTAATAAGTTAGATAAAAACGGCAGAATTGGAAAAAACATTGTAAAAGTTAAAATAATCCAGTACTTTTCACCATAAATATTTCGAAAAGTTCTAAATTTCTTTATCATGATGTTATTTTAGCAAACTCGTGAAACTTTTGTGTTCAAAAGTTATCCAAAACAAAAATAATAATCCCCGTGAAATATTTCTTGATATTTTAAATACCTTTGATCGTGTCTTCTAAAACTTGAGGGCACAATCTCGAAGTAACACTCGTTGAGTTACTCATATCAGGATGACTGTTTACTTCGATGAGCCAAACCGAAAAGTCCTATTCTCATAAAAAGTAAGTACTCAGAAATTTGAAAAAACATAAGATTTTTTCTAGCAAGCAACTAATTACAAAAGTGAATTACTTCCATAACCATGAAGTCTGCTCCATACAATTCAAAACTATTTGCTCGTCGATCCAATCCTTCTTGACTGGCCAAAAGTACTCCAATTAACGCTTCTTTCATTGCAGGATAAATAATCTCGTCAAAAATATTTCCATGTCCTTGTTCCCTTTTGAATGAAAATATTGCAAAACATTGAATTTTTTTGTTTATCTTGAGATATTGCTAGACCTTATTCCAAGGAAATACTTTGTAATCTTTACTTATTATATCCATTGTCAGTCATAATAATTCGTTTTTATTTAATTGTAATTAATTTTGCCTCATCATAAATGAATGTTCCTTATTTGAATCAAAAACACTTTTCTTTTTCAATTTTGTTGGAAGTTGATTTTAAAATTTTCATAAGAATGCAAAGTATTGGAAATTTTTTTGATTTACTAAAGGTTGAGTTGTACTACTGAAATTCCATTTCGTAGACCTGCAGTAGTGTAACTCAATGTATGTTGCGTCAAATACGTTACAGTTTTCGTTCATACCATATGCATTTCAGTATTTTTATAATCTCGTTATATTAAAAAAATTTCGAAACTTTCAAATTTCATGTATATCACTTACTTCGAAAAATCAATATATTTTTTAAACGAAAAATTCCTGACTATGAAAAAACTAAGTATTTCATAAAAATTGAATATTTTTTTTTCTAAATGACAACTTACTTCAAAAAAACACGAAAAGTCGTAGCATCCCACATATTATCCGTGGGAAGTCTGGGATCCCTATCAATGCAATTACTGTACTTGCACTGAATAGAATAATTGCACAGATGAATCGATTCATGAAAATCCGACAAAACGAAATCCTGGCTTGAAAATCTCAGGTAACTTTCCCTAATAAACAAAAGTGAAAGTTACTATGAAACAAAAATTATGAATCTTGTCATCGAAACTGGGTCAATCGTGATTATATGGAGTTCGTAATTGCAAATCTGTTACAAATTCCAGCTATTAACCCTGACCGTTCGAAAATTCCTCCAAAGTTTGTGTCATTTACGACACACGACATGATTTGCAAGAAATTACCGTAATTATGGGTTATTATGTACTTTTATGCGACAATCATAAATTTCTCCTAATATTTTTTTTTGCAGTTCAAATACGTCAGTGAAGAAAATCATCGAAAACTTGAACTGTTTCATTTTTTAAATGTCCTGTATCGATAAAAAATTCTTGAAATGAATAGTAAGTGAAAATAATTATTTTTCATCGTAATAATATTTGTTCATTCCATATTATTCTAAATATATCGAGTGTATTAAAAAACGGCTATAAGTTTATTTAGCTATAGAAAAAAGTTTGAACGAAAAAAAATGACGAAGTAAGTAAATCTATATTGACAAACTGAAAAATTTTTACAAAATAATTAAAAATCAATTTTTATAAATTTCATCTCTCATGCGTGAATTTTGGATGGCCCTTTCTTTCATCGAATGGACAACAAAATATGAGACTGAGAAATAAAAACCAAAATTAAAAGAATCGAAAATAATTGTAGTTTCGGATTAGATAATAATAAGAAATAGAAATTTCGAGATGAGATGAATTTGTGATTTTGATATTTTGGGTGCTCTTCTTTTAAGATTGGCATTGCGTTATGAACGTAAATGATCGAACGATTTTTTAAATTAAGTCAATTCAAAATTACTTGATCAAATTATCATTTCCCGTATATACTGATATTGATTGAATGATTTTTTAAAATTAGATGTCGAAATAACATATTCCTTGATTAAACAATATGTTTTATATGACTTTTGAATTATTCAAGCAAACGTTTGATTTTTTTGAGTAATCCGCACATTTTGCAATGGAGTTCCAATCCAGAACTTATATATAAGATGAAAAAATTCTTTTTACTAAAATTAAAACTAAAAACGCAGTGGATTCCATTTATTTATGCAAATTTACTTTTTATTCTAATAACAAAAAAAATTTGCAATTTTAAAAACCCCTCATCTAAAATATCAAGCATCAGATATTTTTCAATTCAAAATTTTTATTTTCATGAGTTAAATTTGTACCTATATTATTCAGTTTTTCAATTCGTTTACTTTGCTGTAAATTTGATTTAAAAAATCTTTCTTAAAAATTAATACATCTACACAAATTATAAATGATGCGGTTGATTTAGTTTTTTGATGCAAAATATTTACAATTATAAAAATTCCTCATCCAAAATATAAGAATCTCAAATTATGCCAATTTCGAAACGTACATATATTTTTCATTTATTGAATATAAAATAACCAACACTATCTTCAATTTTTTATTTCTGGCCATTATTTCGGACATTTGTGTAGTAATTCAATTCGTTTTTGAAAAAAACTGCATAATATATAGGAAATTCACGAGATCGGAAATTCGGAATGATTGATTCAATCATTCAATCAAAAATTAAAAAATTTTCAACTACATACCTATATACGCTATATACACATTGCCCAATTGTTTTTTTTAATTGTAGCCAGTGCAGTAAATAAAAATGATAGAGCAATTGATAGAAATTCGATATAAATTTCGATCTGATATCCACTAGATTTTCAACGTATTTTGATTTTCGATCAAAGAAATGATAGATCCCTCGTTCACTTACCCCTTTTTTTAAAGGGACTTCGATTTTCAAACCATTATCAAATCTATAAAATGTAGATAATTATTAAAACGTTACGAACAAACTTACTTGAAACACCAAATCGTCAACGGCATAGTTCGCGTGAGCAAAAACCACTGTCTAATATCAAACTTTGTGTTGTAAATTAAAAAAGGTTTTTCTGCAAGGAATATTTCATCATTAAATAACATACACTAATGGATCATAATTCACGAAAAAAAAAACTATTTCACCAATATATTTTTGCACCACATGTCGAGCTTCAGTCTTATTGACAGGATTAATTTTCGTCAAAATATCCTGCAAATTATTCATAGCAAAAATCCCACGACCCCGAGATTTGTTGCCAGGTTTCACAATCCAAATGTTCATACAACCGTCCATTTCTAATTGCGGCATGATTTTTTTCATTTTCTGAATAATGTTGGTCGCGGCCAGGATATACTTCTATAACAATGGAATTTTCCGAATAATAGTTTATTATCGTGAGTTTCTGTAATGTTAATTTCTACAAAAAAAGGGTTACGGTCCGAGGCGAAACTGAAGACTAATCATTTCATCAAAAAAAGCATTGCCAGACCTTGTAATATGGTACATTATAATTAAAGTGAAAAAATCTGATTATCAAAAAATTTTAAATAAAATTTTGTTTTTGAGTAATGAAAGTTATTTAGATAAATAATCATCAAAACATTCGTGAAAAAATTACTAATTATCAGTAGAAAATAACTTTTCAAAAAAGGGAAAAGAGTGCATTTCAAGATTAAAGATCTTTCGATAATTCAACCGAAGGAAAAAGAATATATAAGATTTATCACTGGATACATGAGTAAATAAAAATCTATCGATTTCCCTGTCTGAAAATATAAATAAAATAAAAATGAGTCAAAACGTTTTTTGACTGGCGAATTGAAGAAAAAAGGTTACAAATTTTGTAAACTTACGTGAAAAGGGATATTATTGCGCGAAAAAATCCCTTGTTCTTGAACTAATTTGTAGTACCATTCCAAAAATCTTTCCCAAGAGTAATTCCAAACTCTTTCCGTTTCCTGGTCGATGTCTTCGTGTGACTGGCTATCAATGTAATCGCTGCATCTTTTTAGGGCGAACTCTACAGCTTTTAGTGGGATGGTTCCTGTTCGAGATAGCATGGATTCTTCTCCTTCTTGCTCATATTTAGCGACGAGCCATTTTAAAAGACTTGAGCATGCAGTAATTCTTCAAAAAGAGTATCAATCAGTTTTCTTCCTCATTTTCTGATCAGTTGAGACCCAGTTGCTTTTTCAACTTGTTATAGGTACAGTTGTGCATATTAAAGTTTAATTTAATTTGAATTTCAAGAATCAATAATATAAGTAGATTTTCAACTTGAATCTCAGATTCCTGAAGACATATTTAGTTAGGTGTACAATTGAAAATCCGGTTGGATTTTCATTTGCATTTGGCATCTGGGCCCTGGCTACTGAGTCTAAAAAACATCTAATCAAAATCAAAGATGTAAAAACATATATATAAATAAAAAATTTAATGTGTTAAGAGTGAATTTTGGTTGAAAAAAGTGTTAATTTGTCGCTTTAATTTTTGAACCCTTTTATTTATTATTATATATTTATTATATAAAATAATTTTTTTGGTGAGATCTATAAAACTTTGTTACCTAAAATCATCGATAAATGCGTGTAATTGATCATTTTGGCCGATATTGTAACACCGAGGAAATAAAACTGTTGAAACTCCTGCTTCGTAATACCACATGCATTGCCTTACAATCGCGCATAGTCCGATCTAAAAGTTTATGTTATACAATTATTATTTTTAAGGGGTTATACACACTTGCGATCGAGAAACAAAGGGCATTTTCACGATTATTTTCTAGAAAAACAAAACAATTTTGTTTCAAAAACTCAAAGCCTATTTATGTATTCATGTCCCAAGGTACTTTATGAATTTTTTCAAAAACAATTTTCGTAATTAAGGTCGTAACGACCATTGTGCTAAATCACAAACTTTCTGAAACCGCGCGTGGTGAGCATGATAAATAAGGAACTGTTCATCTGAAGAAAAAAAAAAAAACAAAAAAAAACCTCTAATTTATACTTATGCGCTCTGCGTGAACGAAGGGTTTCGCTAAATTAATATTTTTACGAAAGTAGTGGTCATTTTCCTAAAATGTTCGATTTTTTTATGTCTGGGCTTTCGATTTTTGCAGCTAGAAAAAAAATTTTTTGCCTATAATAAAAAATTCTTTGTTCACGCAGAGGCTATTATAATTATAAACAAGCTTTTAAAAATCCAGACTGTTTAGAAAAATGGTTTTCGAGAAACTGTGTTCGCCGCAAAAAATATAGGATTTTGCACAATTGCTGTAGTGCACCCAATTTTGGAAATTTTCATTCTGGAAAAATGTCTAAAATACGTTGTGACATTGATAATTATTAAATAAGTTTTAAGTTTTTTAAAAAATATTGTGTTGTTTTTCCAAAAAAATATTGTGAAATCGCATTTTTCCCTCGAGAACAAGTGTATATAACCCCTTAATACAATTAACTTGTATGAAAGTTGTTATGAAACTTGAAAAAAATTAATAACTTTGTAATTAGAGAAAATTAGGAGCATTAGAAAAATTCCAAAATTTTGTACAAATCTTTTCATATTGACAAAAAATACAAGAATTTTCAATTTTGTAGAATAAATATTTATATTGAAAATACTGAAAATTTCTTGTCAAGCAAATCAGCAAAAATTGTCGTCCAATCAACTATTGTAAGCGTTAGTCAGCGTTAGTTTTTGAATATAAAGTGTAAAGTCATTAATAATGCATAAGAAACTGAGAATATTATCATAAAATGTTTAGGATATGACGCTAAATTCGAAGGTAGCATATTTAAGAAAATTGTTTTATTCTTGTTGAAATGCGAATTCTGAGTTAATTCATTGTATAAGATTCCTACCAATTTTGAGAATAATAATGGCAAAAAATTCCAGTTTGCAAAAAAATTACTTTTGACGTAAAACCAGCTCTACAATATCTATTGAAAAGCGTTGTTTTATTTTCCTTATTTGGCCATCCAGGATATTCCATTCCAGTGTTCCACAAAAAATCCACCATGTGATTACTCAACATTCGGGAAATCAAAAATTTCTCGTTTTGCCGGTCCAACAAATCGATTCCCGCCAAAAGTTGTTCCGGACTCGAATCAACATTTAAATGTGGATCAACTTGATTGTAACACCAATTTCATATATAATAATGATTTGATGACTTTTTATTACAATACTCTACTTTACCATTTTTCCTGTAAAATTTTTCACACCATCCTCGTTTCAACAAAGATTCACGAACAACACGCGATTTTCCATAAACCATAAAAGTTTTGTTTTTCTGAATTGCCTCTTGGACAGATTTTTTTATTTCCAAAAATCTTGCGTTTGTTTCTAGGTTTGCTGAAAATTTTTATTTTCCATAGAACATGTATATTGTGTTTCAGAAATACAAAAAAATTTTGGACATTTTGTTGACCATGTAAAACTTGTTGAAAAATGTTTTGTTTACCTTCTTCGTTTTTTTTTATAACTTCATTTTTCTTTACTGCTCCGTTTTCTTTCTGACTCGTCATTTTTTCGGAACTTTCAGTTTTTTGTTCCAGCACAGACATTTTTACACTTTTAAAATCTTTTGAAAAATAGAATTGTATTTTGAAGAAAGTTTGAACTCTTGTTTGTCGTGAATAATGTTTTTTTCTTCCAAAAGACAGTGATCAAGTTTGTTGAAGAACTGAATGAAAATCGTTGGTAAATCATATGTTGCTGCCGAAGATTTGAAATTCCGCAGGCGCGAGTTTTGGGGATAAAAATTGGGGTTAAGGCTCACGAGCGTACCAGGTACCTTTGAACGAATAAATGTTGATATATACGTGTATTCAGAAGAAAGTGAGAGCAAGTTTACCTAACCCTTCCATGGTTTCATGACCCAATTTTCATCGATTTTAAGCTATTAATTTTTTTCCCAGAATATAAAGATCATATACATTTTATTCAATGATAGATAAGAATTTTCAATAATTTTATTAAAAAACTAAGTATATCCAAAATGTAGGGAAGGTGCAATGGAATTTTCATGTGGAAGGGAAACAAAGTCAACAATCAAAATGGGAAATAAACATCCAAATATATATTTATTGAAACGTATCAATGGATATTTATCGTAGCCTCATAACATGTTCAAAATCCACTTGTGACGCTCAGACTTTTTTTGAAGTGAAACTTCTTTGCTCTTGTTCGGACGCTGAATTGGGTGTGAAACAAAAAATGCGAGATCCTTCAATAATTTAAATGTTATATCCTATATCAAAACGTTTTGGCAATTAAAAACGAATTGTTAGAACTTTTGTAGATGGCAGATAATTAAAATTAGTCAAATGTGCATCTGTAGTTCATTTTTCTTTTAAAAACTAATAAAGGCAATGGCTCAGATACTGAAATAATTATGGCTTTTACGGCAAATTATAGTGACAAAAAAATTTTTTTTTTTATATAAAAAATACTGAATAGTAAAACTTGTCAAAGTGCACATTTTTGGTTCATAAACTATGATGGTAAAAATTATTTCCTGAAGTAAAAAATACCAAAATTTTTTGAATAAAAATCACAAAAAAACAAGCTTAAATATTTATATAATTTTTTTTTAATTTTCACTTGTCCCATTCACATTAAGTTCCTGAACAAGATAAAAATGCATTTTTATTTACTGGTATTTTTCAATAAACTATCGCAAATTGAAATCGTGTTTTCGAAATTTCGGTGAGCGAGGAAGTTGATATTGAAGTTGCACAAATATTCTCATCGTGAGAAAGTTATTGTTCATAAAACTTTCAAGTAGTTTTTGAAAAAATACAACAATTACAAAAACTTTCTTCAAGTTTTTAGAATAAAAAATTTATTAAACTCCAAAGATCGTAACTTTTATAACGTAACACTGAGCACCTTTGCTAGTAATTTTGATGTTTTTAAAAATCTTGCGAGGAGATGAAATTTCTTACAACCTTATAAGAATCCAATTACTCATAAAATGCACCTTATAAAAACTTTCTAAGAATTCAATTTCTTACAAGAATCCAAAAATGGATCTGATAAAATCTTATATAACCGTATAAAATTTTTTCGATCAATTCTTTATAAGAAATTTGTTTCTTATAAGGTTTTTATAAGGTCACCTTATAAGAAATGGAATTCGTTTATAAAGTTTTTAAAAGGTACACCTTATAAGAAATTCATATTTCTTATAAGAAACTTTATTTTCTTGTTAAGTTTTTACAAGGATCAAAATTACTAGGGTTTTCACATAGAACTATTCTTGAAGCTTACTTAACTTTGATAGTTCACGAAGTACTTTGATTATTTGCTAAACTTTCATGTTCTAGATTTTCAACGCACGCGAACCCGGAAATCATGGGAATTAATCTCTTGCATCACACTTGGGGAAATATTATGTAATAAGTTGTCTAAATTGTTACCTTAAAATCAATATTGATTAATCGATCGATAAACCAAATTTATCTTTTAAGGTAAATGAATTTTCTTATTTCTTCACTCATACACAACGTTCGGATTTAATACATGTTGCAAATATTAATTACCAGTCGAAAATTCGGGATGGTGAATGTTGGGAAAATGAAGACTATAAATTTATCAAAACGCTTGAATTGTTTACATTTTGAAAAAAAAAAAAAAAACAGTTTTTTGCCATGCTTTTGTTTCGGTGTCGAAACCTGATATTCGAATTCCCGCGCAAAACTGTGTGGAACAACGTGGAAACAATGTGAAAACAATGTGCATTGTATAAAATCGATTGTATGCAGTAGAGGCGTAATGCAGAATGCGCTAAAATTGGCTAAAATTGGGCTAAAATTGTCTAGCTTTGTTTTGTTTGTACATTTTGCTTTTTATTACCAGGATAAAAAAAATTAAAATTATTGAAAAATGACTCAAATACTTAAAGAATTTTCGTTATTTTTCCTTACGAAAACATGCGCCGACAAATATTTTGAAGATTTCGACTTTTTGGATGGTAAAAGCACAACTTTTTATTAAAGCTTTGACTTTTAATTAGATTTTCACCGTATGCGATTTTACCGGAATATTACGTGGCACGCAAATTTTTATAACAATGCTTTAATACAACTATAAATTTTTTATCACAGGTGATTGCTTCAAGGCGACTTTAAGCAAAGGGCTAGGATTTGGAATTATTTTAGGATCACTTCTAGGTGAATATTACAATATTTAAATGACAATAGAAAAATTTTGAAATGAAAAAACTAAGAATATGCTTAAAAAATTGAATTATATTTATATTACATTTTGTATGCATATGTTTATGTTTTTTTATATTACTCAATATTATGATGAGTATAAATTTATTATTATTGAATAGAGAAAATTTTATATTTATACATTAGTATTTATGGGATATTTTTATGTTTATTTATATTTTATTATTAAATTATAAGTTACTGAAGGAATTTCATTAACATTATACATTTAAATATTCATAAATAATTATATAGTCAAACTTATTTACTTACTTTACATTTATTTGTATTTCAATTATGTATTTATATTCATTTGTAAATTTATGTTTATACATTATATTTATCCAAATTATTTCAAAAATAATATTATGATATTTATTTTTATAATAAATACATTTATCATATATGTATGTAAATCATTATAATACAATATTACAATATAATTGATGATAAACATAATATTTATTTATTCGTATAATATTTTGTATAATACACCATATATAATATAGTATATTTCATAGATTTTTATTGTTGTTACTTATTAACATTATATTTTTATTATATGCGATGAAATTTCATATACCACATATTTACAAAATATGTATGTTACTGGCAAAACCTGAAAGATATATTTTTTTTGTAGTTCACAATTAACGAATTTGATGCAGGTACCATTCACATTCTGTCAGTTTTAGTAATCTATAACACTCATTTTCAAAGAGGGTAAACTTTAAAAGTTCGGATCATATAAATAAATGAAACAAAATATATATTAATAGATATTATACTATAATTTTATAAAATAAGAATAATTACATTTAGACTTGAAAATCATAGCAAAATTTGGTAAATAGAAATTATTACTGACTGTTCTTCATTTTACACTGAATGTTGTTTATTTAATACTTAATGTTTATTCAATTATTTGAAAAAAATGAAGGATGAACATAATGAAAAGTCGAAATTTTTAGGCTTTGTATTTCAATTATTTCTGATAAAAATTGCAATCAGAAGAAAACTTTTTTCAATAAATCAAAATGAAAATTTTTATTTCAGAATGAATCTTGATTTACAAAATAAATAAAAAAAAAAAAAATAAATAACAATTAGATAATTTTTGGCCGAGTCATTGAATTATAAAGAAAAATTAACATTTGTTATTTGATTAAAGCAAACTTTTTAGCCAATGTTTTTCCGACGACAACAAACTGAAATGAAACAAAAAAAAAATTGTGAAATTCAACTATCGTTCTCTAAATTAATATAAAATTTATAATCATATCAGTATTAAAATGATAGTATAATATTGATAACGTATGTGAAATTTAAATGATAAAACATATACTATACGTATAGTAACAAGTTGGAAAGAATAAAGCAGAAACATAAAATGCCTAAATGATGGTTAGGCATTCCCCAAATTTTCTGAAATGATTTTAAAAATTAGGGTTTCAATGGTAACATATATAAAATCAAACATTGTGTGCGCTACTAGCGCCTGTATATTTTTATAATTTATTAAAATCGGCATAGTATTATTTAGAAGAATAATACAATGAATGAATTTCTATTAGCAAACTGAATTTTTTACAACTTCATTAAAAATAAATCATTTTGTTCACTGAATTGACCACAATACTTAAATTTAAAAAAAAGCCAAAAGTAAAAGAAATTAGTAGTAGTGTTAGTTGAATATTAAATTATTGCAAACTGAAACTATCAAAATCAGAAAAATTTGTGTTTCTCATATTTCACATAAAAATCGACATTATTATAACAGTTTATAATCTATCAAAATTTTGAATATGTCAACATAAATTTACTTTCTTCATTTATCATTTTCCTGAACAATATCAGACAAATGATTTATATTAATTAATGTCAAAATTAAACTTTCTTTAGGACAGAACGTTTTTTCTTTTGATTTTGTAGTCATTGAAGCAAAAATTTGCTATTTTCGAATGATCAGCACACAATACAGTGAAGTTTCAATCTGAAATTTTTTAATAATAAAAAAACTTCATGATTTCATCAGTAATTGCCTAAAGATGCAGTAAATTTAATTTATTGATGTGCGTTTACTAATAATGACGATAATGAAATAAATTCATAATAATCAAAAAATTTCTGATCGGAGATATCAAGATTGAACATTTTTTATACATATCAAGAATTTTACAAGCGGAGTATATACCTTTATCTATTTTCCAATCTTTCATATCACATTTTTTTTATCTCTTTTATTTTCAATAAAGTTTGATAAAAAAATCTTCATAAAAACTTTATGAATTGATATCACATGAAAAATTATAAGAACAAACAATTATCCATGAATAAACTATAATTGAAAAAATATGTATAGATAACATTCAATGAAATATAAATTATAATTAAAAATAAACACTTGATGAAATGAAAGACTCAATGCAAAAGTCGGACAAGTAGAGACAGAAAACATGGAGTGTCGCATCTATCTGTCTCTTACATTTCCGATTTTTGCTTTCAGCCTTTCAAATGTAAGAAACTCGATTTTATTATATTAAATGATATAAAATAATATACAATTTATCTAAGATTGACTACGCAGTTTAAGATCAGTTAGATTTTAAATTGAATCTGTCTGAAATGTGAAGTTATAAAGTAAGCATTAATTTTAACATTAAATGAGAGTGTAATTCCCAATACTACATTATAGATAAAATTTTTGGTATAGAGAAATAGTATATTTCTCAACAATTGCAGGATTCGCTAAAAAAGCCGTTCTGCACAAGTTGAGAAATATTTTTTACACGACGAGGTGGAGTAAATGCGTATTCTCGAAAATCAGGAGTGGAGAAAATGAGCTTTTTCTCTATTGAGTTGTGTAAAATGGATTTTTTAACTAGAATATATTTTTATTTTACTGATGTTTTTTTCTACTTTCAGTGAAAGTGCCTCAAATTTTGAAAATACTCAGCAGCAAAAGTGTTGAAGGAATAAATGTTTTGAGCGTTTTGTTGGACTTATTCGCAATCACCGCCTTGTCTTCCTACAGTTATGCCAATAATTTCCCATTCAGGTATCAATAAATTTTATTCTATTACAATTTTTTTCAATTTCCCAATCCTTATTATTAATTTCTAGTGTACATGTCGGATTTCATTCTATTTTGTAAAATGTTTAAATTTGTTTTATAATTTACTTCTTTGGATGTATTTTTATAGTTTTTATTTAATAACTTGACATCAAAATTGTAATGTTTAATTGCTACTTTTTCCAATTTTTCATTACAGTTTATTTTGTTATTTTATTTTTCTGATTAGTATTTTCTGACTTCTACCGCACAACTATGGCTTGGTAATACTCAATTTAAGTGAAAAATAAAGCTGTCATGAAATACTTTGTGCTATGTTAGTTCTGCGACGTGGAGCTGCAAAAATACTAAAATCGCTGGTGGCGACCTCTAAATATTTTTTTATTTCGAATTTTTTTGGCTTTATCTTTTAATTTTGACATAAAATTTATAATTCAGGCCAGTGCCGGTTCATATTCAAAAAAAAAATGTTTTTTTGAATCGCCCCAAATTTTATATATTTTTTCGTAACTTTTGTCTTCGAAATCTTTTTAATTTCTAAGTTGCGATGATTTTTTAATTTAATTATTAAATTACTAACATTTTCTTTGGTTTATTTGAAGCCAAGTCTGTATTTTTTGATTTTAACACATTTTCATAGCTCTAATGATGAAAAATTTTTTTTAATGTTGAAATATTTTTTAAGTTTGCTGAGTTTGTGGAATAGTAAAATTCCTTTACTTTTCAGTTCCTGGGGTGATGGTGTTTTCTTGGGTCTCCAAACCTTGACAATCGTGGTCTTGGTTTTGTATGATTTCCAGCACACGACAAAAGCTAGTGCATTTTTCTTTGCTTATTCAGCGATAGTTGCTGCTGTCGTTCTTGGAAAAGCACCAAAAAACGTTCTTTGGATGTGTCAAGCCGTGAACATTCCCGTTGTTCTTGCAGCAAAAGTAATTACTCTCATAAAAAAATGTTTTTTGACAGTCATTGAATTCTTTAAGCAATATTTTGCTAATTATCTAATAAATTCATCCCTAAAAACTTCAAAAGTTAATATAAAACCTACTACTTTATTCCGAAAAGTTTTACTGACCATTTTTTTTTTTTTTTGGAAAATTTGAATTAGCGGCCTTAAATCAGGAAAATTTTTATCTGGAAAGCATTCAATTTTGTACCGTAGAATTCGGATTTAATAACACACAAACTTTCGAATTCGCTGGTTTATATAGAGTTTTTCGAAATTCAGAACAATATGATGTAAATAAAAAAAAATGATTTTTGTTTTTCAGTTAACTCAAGCATGGACGAATTACTCTAATGGGAGTACAGGACAACTATCAGCAGTTACTTGTTTCATGCTCTTTTTTGGATCCTTGGCAAGAATTTTTACTTCCATTCAAGAGACTGGAGACACAGCAATGGTCATTTTGTATATTTGCTCAACAAGTGCAAATGCTGTTCTAGTATTCCAACTGCTTTACTATTGGAACGCTAAAATCAAGAAACAAAAAAATATAAAAAAACGAAAATAGGTTTCGTTATAGAATCCAATTTGAAAAAAGATTCTTTATATTATTAAAGAATTGTGCGTATAGAAATGCATACATAGTTTTGAAATTTATTCAGCATTGTTGATGATGAACATTTATTTATTAAATTGTATATGAGCTTTTTTATGAGTAAATTGTTTTTTGTTGGTGAAATTTTGTTAGATATTAATTTTAGATACTTTTTATAGAAACCTTGTGTATTTATTATTGATTCTAAAAATTGGCAAAGCCACGTTTTTGTATGTACATTATCATGGATTAAAATAAAATTCCAATTTTTTACTGTTTAAGTTGATTTTTTTATTTTCTGGTATAAAATGTGGCGTGGAACGACAAAAGGGACCTAAGGACCAAACTCGTCGTGGCCTACTTTCTAATCCTTTCGAGTCAGATACTGTGCCTAACCGGTTTTGGTCCTTCGGTCCCTTTTGTCGTTTCACGCCACAAATTTCGATTTTCTTACTTCTTATGAACTACATAGTGAGGTATTTTAATTGCAGTTAATTTTTTTTAACATTATAAGTACTATTACCCAAATCATTTTGTTTTTCTCTAAGAGTTTACAAGATAAAATATACAATTTTTTGGTGAACAGAACCTTTTTGGAAGATGTGTTTCGAATGGGAAACTTTTTAATCAAAAATCAGGATTATTCAGGATTCCCGCATGAAAGTGTATTTTAATTTCGAACATTCACAATTCTAAATTATATTAAAGCGATTCTTTAACTTACTGCTAAGTAGTGTTCACTAAAAGTCGATTTTTAAAACATCGATGGTAATCGATGTTTTAATCGGTGCGACCGATTATTAATCAATGTTGCCGATTATTAATCGATATTTTCGATTATAAATCGATGTTGTCGATGTTGCCAATTATTAATTAATTAATGTTTTAGTTGAATTACCGATTTTTTTAACGAAAATCAAATACATCGGAATTTTCATTTTTCCATATTATGTATTCATTTTAGCACTCGAATATATCGCTCATTGAAAAATTTTGACTTTAATCATAAATTTTTTATCAAAAATGCTTTAAATGTCTAGAATTTTTCATAGTTGTCGTATGATTGTTGAGAAAAATTTATTTATGGAATAATCTACGTCAATAAGTAATTTGAATGACGGTTGACGGTTGCATTTTTAATTTAACGGTTTTTCTCTACATCGATGTTAACATCGCCAACATCGAAGCTGAAACATCGATGTTAACCGAATGAAAATCGATTTTTCGTGAACACTACTGCTAAGGGTTATCGATTTATGAAAAATAATTAATCGAAAGCTTACACCTTGAGATTATTACAAAACGCATGTATTTTTAAAAAGAAAAATTCTAAAAACATGTAAGAACTTTTAAAAAGTAATGAATATAAATAATTGTAATGCTCAAAAATGTAATGAAAAAGAATAGAATATAATAACTATGTATAAAAATTTGAAAACCAGAAAAGTTTTGGATTTTGATGTTTTAAGTTAAATTAGTTAAAATCAAATCAATCAACATTTTTAATTCATCAACGCAAATTTGTCTTTTTTATTTATTATTTTCTGTCACCCGGGAAAAAAAACTTGCATGCAATAACATGCAAGCGGCTTGCATGTTTCTTGCATGCTGTATTTCGAAAAAAGCGTTTTTTATCCGCTCGCATGCATGCACCATGCAAGTTTTGCATACATGTCGCATGCAAGCAGCATGAATGCCAAAATAAGAGATTTCTTTTAAAATTTTGCATTGTATATCTTTAGCATTGCATTTATTTTGCATTACCTTTTTTTTGGAATGAAAAACTGTATGATAAATTTTCATTAATTAATAAAATGGAAATTTTTCAAGAAAGTTTGCAAGTGATTGCATTACCGCGCCTATGTAGCGCGAGTAATGATACATCTGCTCAATCCGCTGGAGACATGGGCTCAAGAAGAACAATATTAATTTTCCCCCAGACATGCACTTCCTTGAACCATTCTACACAAAACTTGAAAAATGAGAAAAAAATCCAGCAGCCAACTGGTGAAAGTCTGGGAGAGCGCGCTCTCCCGAACACTTACCAGATGGCTGCTGGATTTTTTTACTTATATTTCAAGTTTTGCGTAGAATGCTTAGACCAAGTGCAATTCGATGAGATGTTGATAAACTTTCTTGGAAAATTTTCATTTTATTAATTAATGAAAATTTATCATGCAGTTTTTAATTCCAAAAAAAAGGTATTGCCAAATAAATGCAATGCAAAAAATATATATTGCAAAATAAAAAAAAAATAATCTCTTACTTCGACATTCATGCTGCTTGCATGCGACATGTTGCTAAAATTGCATGGTGCATGCTTGCGACATGTATGCAAAACTTGCATGGTGCATGCATTTTTCTTGCATGATTTTCTTACAAGAAACATGCAAGTATCAGGCATTTAAAAACTTGAATGTTATATGCATGTTTCGTGCAAGCATACTTGCATGCATGTTACATGCATGAATCATGAAAGTTTTTTTTTCCCCAGCATGGATATAAATTGAATGATTTTTTGAAATATAATCTATAATCATTCAAGCGAAAATTTGCTATTTTCGAATGATTCGCACATTTTTTCAGTAAACTTTTAATTCAGATCTTGAATATGATGAAAAATTTTACTTTTTTCAATCATAATAACTGGCTGAAAATGCAGTAAATTCTGTATTTGTTAATCCAAATTTACCATTTATTATTTTATTGACAGAAAAATTTAGAATTATTGAAAAATTCGGAATTCAAGATATGGAGTTTACAAATATTCTTGAATCCAGAATGTTTATGATTCTTTAATAGTTGAACCTATACTTTTACATCAACAAAATCGTCCAATCCCGATCGCACAGAGCCAATAAACGTAGGGAAATTCAAACTTCAAAGAAACACAACAATGTTGTATAAATCCATTTCTTCTCTTTCTATATTTCGGCCATTAATTGGGCTTTCTTCAGGAAAAACATCTTTACAAAATCCCATACGAGGGGGGACCCAAAAGTAACGGGAGTTAGGTGGTGGGGGGACCGCGGAGGGGGGGATCGGGTTCTCCACTGGTTCTCTTCCAAGCTGCTACTCTCCCAAGTCAGTGTGCAAAGTTCATTTGCTGTGAGTGCATTCGTTCGTCCGTAAGAATTTTTCTAGTGAAACGACTTTTTCCGTTTCGGCGAAAACGTGAAATGGCTGAGTGCGGAGAGCAACGCGCGGCTGTAAAATTTTGTTTTTCGTTAGGAAAAACACCCGCGGAAACCCTTGTGATGCTGAAAACAGCTTATGGGCATAATGCTTTGAGTAAAACGCGTATGTACGACTGGTTTTCGCGTTTCAAGAATGGAGAGATGTCAATAGAAGACCAACCTCGTTCTGGGCGCCCCTCGACTTCAAGAACGGACGAAAACATTGAAAAAATCAACACTCTTGTTCATGAAGACCGTCGCCGAACCATCGATCAACTTTGTGAGATGTCTGGATTGTCATGGAGTTCAATTCAGAGGATTTTAACTGAAGATTTGAGCATGAGGAGGATTGCAGCCAAATTTGTTCCTCGCCTTTTCTCCGACGATCAAAAGGAGCGTCGACTTCAGGCCTGTCTTGAGCTGCAAAATCAGTTGGATGAAGACCCAGATTTTTTTCTCAAGGTTATAACTGGCGGTGAATCATGGTGCTATGGCTACGACCCCGAAACAAAGCAGCAATCAAGCCAATGGAAGACACCTCTCTCGCCTCGTCCAAAAAAGGCACGCCAAGTGAAGTCCAACATCAAGACATTGCTCATTTGTTTCTTCGATTTCAGAGGTATTGTGCACGCAGAATTTGTTCCTCCAGGCCAAACGGTCAACCAACACTTCTACTTGGAGGTTTTGAAAAGGTTGAGGGAGAACATCCGGAAGAAAAGAGCGGATCTTTGGCGCACAGGAGATTGGTTCTTCCACCACGACAATGCACCTGCCCACACAGCGCTGTCCGTGAAGAAATTTTTGACCAAAAACGGCATGACACCGATTGTTCACCCCCCCCCCCCCCCCTATTCACCGGACCTTGCCCCCTGTGACTTTTTTTTGTTCCCTAGACTCAAAAGGGACATGAAAGGAAAACGTTTTGGGACTGTAGAAGAGGTGAAACAAAAATCGCTGGAAGGTTTAAAAAACATTGAAAAAAAATGAATTTCAGAACTGTTTTGAACACTGGAAAAAAAGATTGAACAAGTGTATTACAGTCAATGGGGGTTACTTTGAAGGTGATAAAAATTGTGTGTGAAAAAATTTGTCAATAAAAAAGTTGTAACACAATTCCCGTTACTTTTGGGTCCCCCCTCGTACATCTAAGTGATCGTATTCAAACAATGAAATCAACAAAAAATGTTTCTTAGGTATAAAACAACCATTGTTAAATAAACGTATTAATCACTTTTATAAGCTCGTCAAAAATTAAACAAAATATATAGTCGCACGGACGTAATTAGAAATCCGTACGACTATATATTTTGTTTAATTTTTGACGAGCTTATAATAGTGATTGATACGTTTATTTAACAATGGTTGTTTTATACCTAAGAAACATTTTTTGTTGATTCCATTGTTTGAATACGATCACTTAGATGTATGAGATTTTGTAAAGATGTTTTTCCTGAAGAAGGCCCAATTAATGGCCGAAATATACATAGAAAGAGAAGAAATGGATTTATACAACATTGTTGTGTTTCTTTGAATAAGTTTGAATTTCCCTACGTTTATTGGCTCTGTGCGATCGGGATTGGACGATTTTGTTGATGTGTTATCATCAGAGCATGGAATAGCTTTTTGTACTATACTTTTACCTTTTTTTTATTCTTTTATTTTCTCAATTTTCAAAATTTTTTTTGCTTGGCAGTAAGCCCTTGTAGAAATGTTTACGTAAACTTAATTTAAATGCATGTAAACAGTGTACGTACAATGTTTACACAATGTTTACGTAAAGATTACAGGATGTTTATGTTATGTTTGCATAAAGTTTACGTAAAATCACCCCATTAGCCACAGAAGGTTCTATAAACGTTTTTAGAAAGGTTCTACAAACGATTCAGGAACCTTTTAAATGTTTATAAAACGTTTATAGAACTCTGAAATGTTCGCCTATAAACGTTCGTGAAATCATTTCACAAACGTTTAAGAACATTTGTAGAACGTTCATGAGAACCTTATTTGAACGATTTCATGCGTTCATGGAACGTATTTATGAAACGTTTATAGAACGTTTCTCGAAGTTTTAAAAACGTTTTACATAACTTTTTGATAACCTTACTTAACGAATTGTACATTTTCTTAAGAACATTTCTAGAACGTTCTAAATCGTTTGTAAAACGTTACAGTAACCATTTTTGGAACCTTCTGAAACGAATTTTATTTTAATTGATTTTTATTTTAAACGTTCCTGGAACGTTCTTAAACATTTACGAAAAATTCCGGGTAACATTTCTGAAGCCTTCCCAAACGAAAATAGAACGAACTGCTTCAAAATGAGTAATAGAATTTTTACTTCTTTTCTCTGACAGTAGTTGGCAAAATTTCAAAAATTCCACGCAAGATTAATAAATATGCTATGTTTTAGCAAATTGGACTTGCGACCTGTTACGACCAATACTGATATTGATATTCATCACTTATATAGATTCAGAGCAAAATATGAGTTGTGGGTAAAAGTTTTTGATCTCTATCTGGTAGTGAAAATATAAGGTATGTACCTCTCATATAATCACCACCAGATGAAAATCAAAAACTTTTATCCACAACTCATATTTTGCTCTGAATCTATATAAGTGATGAATAACAATATCTGTATTACTTGTAAGTCCAATTTGCTAGAACTTGTAGCATATTTTTTAAATTTGCGTGGAATTTTTGAAATTTTGCCAAGTATCGTGAGAGAAAAAAAGTAAAAATTCTTTTACTCATTTTGAAGCAGTTCGTTTTATTTTCGTTTGGGAAGGCTTCAGAAATGTTCCCTGGAATATGGTATTTCGTAAACCTTCAAGAACATTCCAGGAACGTTTACAATGAAAATCATTTAAAATAAAATTCGTTTCAGAAGGTTCTAAAAATGGTTACTGTAACGTTTTACAAACGATTTAGAACGTTCTAAAAATGTTCTTAAGAAAATGTACAATTCGTTAAGTAAGGTTATTAAAAAGTTATGTAAAACGTTTTTAAAACTTCGAGAAACGTTCTATAAACGTTTTATAAGTACGTTCCATAAACGCATGAAATCGTTCAAATAAGGTTCTCATGAACATTCTATAAATGTTTTCAAACGTTTGTGAAATGATTTCACGAACGCACGCGTTTATAGGCGGACATTTCAGGGTTCTATAAACGTTTCATAAACGTTTAAAAGGTTCCTGAATCGTTTGTAAAACCTTTCTAAAAACGTTTTTTAAACGTTTATAGAACCTCCTGTGGCTAATGGGACATTTTTACATAAACATGCAGACGCAGTGTGATGTAAACTTCCTGGACAGCACGAATGTCCTAGGGACATCCACGGGGGACGTTCCAAGGACGTCCCGGGGACGTCCTTGGAACGTCCCCGGAACCAAGTGTGCTGTTAGGGTTTACGTAAATAGTGTTTACAAAAACCATTTCTGCAAGGGAATATATTTGTATTTATTTATAATATATTAAATATATTTTATACATACAATGGAAAAAATATATATTAAAATATGAATTTTTCGATTACAAAGAAATTTTAATTTATATGAGAATGCAGTCTTACAATTTTCAAAATCTCTCATCCAAAATATCAAAATAGCAGATAATTAAAATCTAGAAATTTCTATTAATTATTTATTGATTTTTTACATTATATTGCCTTCCTTCTTCATTTTTGTATTTTGTAGTGAATTGTATAAAGAAAATGGTCAAAAGTTTATGAGATCTGCAATTCAGAATGATTGATTCTAAATATATATTATTTACCTAATGCAAATTATTATTAATATTTAAATTATATATTATAAATTAATTATTTGTATTTTGTATAAGTGTAATTAAGAAAAAATTATTCTACAGAAATTTATCATATATTTATTTAAAATCGCTGGTATTATATTTCTAATTATTTGTTTTATACTTAATATTAAATAATCTGAAATAATTATTTAGATTCATTAATATTTCCTCAATCGGTTTCTTTATTATTCAAACATACATTTACAAGTTTCTATTTTTCTGATTTTTTGATGTATTACTTTCATGAAAACTTGTTTTAATGAAAAACTAACGTTTCTTTAGAGAATAAAATTTGCAATTTTTTATGAATTGTGCATTATACAACGCTTTTAAATTTTCACAATGTATCGAAATGGATTTGTCGATATATATCGACCACCCCCACATCATCTGTCAGTGTCAATGGTGTCAATCTTGAAAATCCAAACGTCAAACTGTGTCAAAGTTCAATCTTAAATATCATAAATTTCATAAAATAAAAAAAGCCGATGTTTTTTTCATCGGTAATTTAGGTGCTATGTGGTTTCGCGAGTGGGGGAAATTAGGATAAAATCATTGTTTGAAATCGTCATTCGCCGATTTCGAAAATGATCAGTTAGAAAAAAGGAGATCCCTCATCTCGAGAGACGTGCCGATTTGTTGTGATATGCCGTTAAATGTCTCTTTTTGACGAGCTAGGCGATTGCTCCGCGCAATTGAATACGTGGACCTCATTACAACCGACGTAACTAGTACATCTATTGTGTATGGCAGAATGGTAAGTGAAAAAAAAACACTTGCAAAAATAGCGCGAATTTACTGCACCCTCAGGGTCTTATTTTGCGGATTTTTTAAAATCAAGTGACCAGGACATTCTTAGGGTTTTATTTTTAATTGCATTTTTTGGCATGAACAGTTTTTTTCCGGTTTTTTTTTATTTTGAAAATTGAGAACAGTACAATATTTTTTTGGTTTACGACGAATTTAACTTGAATGTTTAGATACTCGAATAGATTTATTTATTATTCCATTTATTGCATCAATCTTGATTTAAGTGGCATTTTTTGAATTATTTGGGTAGACAGTAGTAAAGATAATGTTAGATATAATATTTGATGATAAATTACAATATTGTTTTTACTTCCATATTTTTCAATGTAAAATATTGAATGTATCAAATATTTTTTTAGTATTCACAATAACATCAATTCCAAAGACACTCGAAAGGATTTATTGAATATTTGTTATGTTACATTATTCTTAATTCTGTAGTATTTTTTATTCGGTCAAGAAGTACTAAAGATAGTATTTGACGCTGTATTACCAATATCGGTTTTATTTCCAGATTTTTCAATTGGAAGTATGAATGTATGGAATATTTCTTTAATATTTACAATAATAGAATGAAATTTGAATTTCAAATATACTCCAAGAGATTTATTTATAATTTGTTGTATTACATTATTTTTTATTTCATAGTATTTTTTTAAATAATTTGGTTAGTTAGTAGTAAATACAATGTTTCATATAATCTTTGATGATAAATTAAAATATGGTTTCATCTTCAGATTTTTTGTTTGAAAATTGAATTTACGGAGAATTTTTATAGTTTTAAAACATATTCAACTTGCATTTTAAAGATACTTGAAAAGATTTATCTAAGACTTGCTCTATTAAATTTTACCATTTACTTCGTAGTATTTTTTATATAATCCAGTTAAATAAAAGTAGATACAATGTTTAAAATAATCTTTGATGCTGCATTAGAATACCGGTTTTATTTCCAGATTTTTCAATTTAAGATATTGAATGTACTTCATATTTTTTGAGTATCTACAATCACATAAACTTGAATTTTAAAGGTACTCAGAAAAATAAATTTAATATTTGCTACATAGCAATAATCTTTATTTTGAGTATTTTTATATGATTCGGTTAATTAGTTGTAAAGATAACGTTAGAGATAAAAATCTCTAATCAATCTATTTAAATTCGTTTTGTATTTCAGTTACTTTAAAATCTTCGTTTTGTAATATTTTTTATATAATTCTGTAAAGCAGTAATAAAAATGACGTTTAATATAATATTTGATGCTATATTATAATATCGGTTTTATTTCCAGATTTTTGTATTTGGCATATTGCATATTTTTTTAATACTTATTTACAATAACAGATTAAACTTGAACTTGAAAATTACTCCAAGAGATTTATTTATAATTGGCTGTATAAGATTAATATTAATTTTATAGTATTTTTTAAAATAATTGGGTAATAAGTAGAAAATATAATGTTTAAGATAATCTTTCATGATAAATTGAAATATCTGTTTTATCTTCAGATTTTTTGTTCAAAAAATTGAATTTACAAAAAGTTTTTATAGTTTTTGCAACACATTCCACTTGAATTTTAAAGACACTTGAAAATATTTATTTAATATTTGCTGTATTACATTTAATCTTCATTTCGTAGTATTTTTTGTATAATTCAAATAAATAACAGTAAAGACAATGTTCAAAATAATCTTTGATTCTGAATCAAAATATCGGCCTTACTTTAAAATTTTTAATTTAAAATATTGAATGTTCCTGATATTATTTGAGTATTTACAATGATGTAAACTTGAATTTTAGAGATACTCAAAAATATTTATTTAATATTTGCTGCATTACTTTAATTTTAATTTTGTAGTTTTTTTATATGATTCGGTCAAGTAGTAATAAAGATAATGTTTAAGATAAGCTTTGATGCTAAATTTAAATACTGAGAGTTTCAAGAAATAATAATATTGATTCTGAGAACTAACAATTCCTTGTTAAATCATGAGAATTTTCCAGAATTATTAATTTTTTAAAACTAGAGTTGTGAAACAACAAATAATTTCAATTGACTCTCTTTGAAAAATATGAAGAATTTTTAATAATTTGTAACAAGTTAAAATAATTTTTTAAGACGTAAATCAATCGAAATCAGATAAAAATGAATGAAAGAATTAAAATAATCCAAAAAACAACTTTCAAAGAATTTGAAGAATATTTAAAGGTTAAAAATTATACTTTTTCAAAAAAATTTTTTCCATTCGTATGGAATTATTTTTAATGACTGGTAAACTTTTACGATCAAGTACTCTAATTGGCCAACTGAAATTTTCAATTACCGTTTTGGGAAATTTCAAAGTGCCTATGAATTTCATAAGCTAAATTTAATACATGAAAAGGATTAATAATTAGCAAACACAACAAATTGTGTAACTCATAGAAACATTTCTTCTTGTGTTCACTCACAGTTTTTTATTCTACAATCGTGATAATGATAATGATAAAAATTCAATTCAAATTAACTAATTAAATTCAATTAAGAATTTGAAGGTCGAATTCTTATATTTTTTTAAAAAATGAAATCAAAGAATAGTTTAAAATATACAGTATCATTTTTTCAGGTCTTTTTAGTATTTCGCCATGTTTTAAACTTATTTATAAAATATAACATTCATTAAACTTCAAATATCAAAGCAATATTAAAAAAAAAGATAGTTTCACGTTGCATTTCTTCACATTTAGCTCTAGTTACACATTTTATAATTTTATATTCCATTTTCATCAATCGATTGATGAGAAACAAATTATTTATGAAAATTTCTGGAATTATAAATAGTTATTGAAACCATTTAAATTTCATTACATAAAAGAAATACTTCATTTTTGAAAAGTATTTTAAAGGTTAAATTTCCGAACTACTTAGAAGCATGACATTTATAAAGATATATATACATAAGAGTGGTCCTTATTTGGGTCATTTTTGGAAATTGATACACGCGCCCCCCTAAAAGTTTCGAAATGCCAAAAAATGCGAGTGTGAAAATTTCATCGAGATTGATGCGTATTAACCCGTGCCGCAAGAAGGGTAAAATTTTGGAAAATCGCCATGTTTACGAAATAGTATATTTCTCAACGAGTGCAGAATGAGCTTGTTTGGCGAATGTGAAGTTTGCAAGACGAGCCGAAGGCGAGTTTTTCAATCAAATTCGCTAAAAAAGCCCTTCTGCACAAATTGAGAACCATATTTTTTCCAACTAAGTGGAGGAAATGCGATTTCCGACGAATCAAGTCGTGGAGAAAAACGCATTTTCTTCACTTGTTGGGAAAAATATTTTCTTATTGAAAAAAATCCCTACTTGCTTTCGATTGGTCTGTTTGTTCCAATGTTTTTATGAATTTACTCGTAAGCTATACGTGAACTTCGAACAAAATTTTCAAGTTTCTACATTTAGTACATGGTTTAATTCATGAATGAAAAAGAGGGTCATTTCCACACGAAAGCAAGAAGTTCTGTAAAATGACGAATTTAAGAAAAAAACTCGTAGTTTCTCCATTTCATAAGTAATCTACTCGAATTTTTCCGAAATCTTGTTCTCTACTGCTAGCCTTAGAGAGAACAAAAAACTTTTTTGTAAAATTTCTAACCGATTTCGAGTTCTACTCGGTCAAACATGATCAAAAAGTCACATTTTCAAGCAAAAATGCACTATAGAAGTGACAATCGGATTATATATTTTTTTAAATTTATCTTCGTCATTTTTAACCGCAAATAGTGAGGAAGCTTTTATATAAGCTTCTTTTAGCGTATTTTAATCTTTCCTTTCCCTCCTCCCCCCTGTACATTATGAAAAAGTCACTCTCAAAGTTTTGAGGACGCCTCGTATAACAGGGATACAATTATCGAAACAGTGATTTCGAAAAGATAAATACACTTTTGACCCTGTTTACGTACCGGACATACACATTATGAACAGATTTGCATAATATGGCGAGTGAAAATATTTTTTTATTTTTCTCAATGAAATCGTGTAATAAACTTAAGGTGGATACTTTTTTTACCTCAAGGTGGACACTTGCTTGTCTTATAGAAATTCAACTCAATTGCGTGCAACGAATGTAAAAGAGTAGTGCAATTGAAATTGGTCAAAATTAGAAGCTATTGGTACACTTGTCCAATTTTTATTCCTAAGCATTTGATGTCATTTCGAGAGCAAACATTGCAAATTGATTAAAAAAATCAAAACGTGAATTTTCGAAATATTTTTCCAACTTTTTAAGTAGATTTCTGCAAAGTGTCCACCTTGGGGGACTTTTTTTTAAAGTCGAAATTTTCGCCTATTTTAGTAATCATCTAAAATTATAGTTATTCTGATGATATCGAAATCGTGTTTCGTAGTTAGTTAATGAAATAAGGTTTCAGGAAACATATAATTTTACAAGATATGTAACGTTGATTGAATTTTACAATTGTTTAAAAGATTGGTGTCCACCTTGGGGGACTCTCCCCTACTAAATGTAGAAACTTGAAATTTTTTTCGAGTTTCAGGTATCACTTACGAGTAAATTCATAAAAACATTGGGACAAATAGACGAATCGGAAGCAAGTAGAGATTTTTTCAAAAAGAATAATTTTTTTCGTAAAAATGGCGATTTTTCCAAAATTTACCCTTCTTGCGGCACGGGTCAGTATGCATCAATCTCGATGAAATTTTTACACTCGCATTTTTTTGCATTTCGAAACTTTTAGGGCGGCGCGTGCTTCGATTTTCAAAAATGACCCAAATAAGGACCACTCTGATGTACATACCAAGGTAATCAAATATTTATAAATTATTCTAACTTGTGCTTTATTTATTTGTAAAACACCTTTTAATATTTGAAACCTCAAAAGTCTATAGATTCACTAAAATTAAAAAAAATTGAATTTTTCTGTAATTTTCTTAAAGTTTTGTCAATTCATAAATTTTTTAAAAGTTGTGCAGCAAAAAATAGAAAATTATTGATGAAGAAAAATTTTTCACTCGAACAGTAAATTATCTGGAAATTTTTCATGAACGTTTCATTTTAGCAATTTTCATTTGTAAAGTGCCCAAACTTTTTACACTTCTATCCAATCAAAAAATGCATGATGTTCGAATTAAAAATTTTATTTTTTAAATGCGTACAAAAACGTTAAAAAAACTGATAAAATAATGGATCGATTACATACCAGCATAAATTTTTCTGACGAAAAAATTGATGGATACAATTTTTCTGAAACACTAAAATTATTGCTAACCTCATAAATATACATTGATCATTATCACTTATTGCATATTATTTCCTGATAAATTTTTAATATCTATAATGCACATTTTTCTTATCATTGTTATAAGGTCACTCGAATAATTGAAAAGTGAAAATTTAAAAAAAATTATTATCGATGATTTTTATAATTTTCCTGATATGAAAACCCACATTTATGAATTTTTTTTACTAAAAAATGGTACTACAACTTCTGAAATTATGTATTTATTATTAACTATATGGAAAAAAATTGTTGCTTATTATTGCTCATCACATGTTCTAACTGATAGGTATTTAAAAACTCTTATCAACTTTTCTCTCATAATTTTTTTGAGGTCACTAGGATAATTGTACAATAAAGTACAATTTGTAATGTAGGTACTCAAAAATTATAACTGTAATTAATAGTAGAAATGACATATTTTGATGCTTCACCCTTTAGAAGTTATCATAGAACTTTGTTTTCCTTCCAAAATAAAATATTACTTCAAAAAAGTTTTGAACTTTTTAAATTGAAAAACATTTCCTTTTAAAGAATAATAACAAGAGGTTATTTAGAATAAAATTGCAAAGTTTCGAGAATTTTCATAACTATGAATAATTGTGCTTCTTTTTCCTTCAAAATTTATTTTTGTGTGTTTTTAGCTGAGGTGACATTAAATTCTGCAATGCGGAAAAAGTCGATCAGTTTTGTATTCATCTTGTTACTCGTATGGGGTGTAATCACCTATTTCTTGTTTCTTGATCGACCCATTGGAAGAGAACATGAAATGGTACAAAAATATTTATTTACATAAAAATGTGTAGCATAAAATTAAATACACATATTTTTAAAAAATAAACTTTTTCTTCAATAGGCTTTCATTTTAGCATGCCAGTTTCTAAGTTTTCATAAAGAGAATTTATACTCTTGATTTTAAATCAATTTTTTTTGTCAACAGTTGATAAATGACATTGGAGTTTTGGAAAATGCCCTCAAAATGCAAGTAGCTGAAAATCAAAGGTTACTGAGGGAACTGGAAGAAAAAAAATTTCGTGATAGTAATAATACATTTTGTTATCATACATGCTGTTATGCCATTCTGAACATTGACAATGGTTTTTTTTTTTTTTTTTTTTTTTTTTTGCAGAATTGTTATCTGATGAACATAACGAAGAAGTTATTTTTAAAAAAAGCACAGTGAAAAAAGATGACCAAAAAAATAAAGGAACCTCAGAATCGTTGGGGAATAAAAAACCATCTACGGTACAAAGAATATTTTTTCCCATATTTCATTTCAATAAAATTGATGACGTTAAATTGATATCGAAGAATGTGAAGAATATGTATTAAAAATTTTTACTTTGTAAGTTCGATTTTTGAAGCTTGCAATTTATTAAAACTTGATAAAAGTTCCAAATTGGAATCAGGAACAAACTAGGAATTTTTAAGGGAAATTCTGAATTTATGAATTTTTCAGGTTGGAAATTCTTTGGAAAAGTTGCGAAAAATTGGTTCCTCGAAAACATTACCAGATGGATCTCCGGTGATTGCCGTCCTGGTATTTTCATGTAATCGAATCACCGTCCAAAGATGTCTCGGTCAACTTCTAAAATACAGGCCCAATTCAGAACAATTTCCTATTATTGTTTCTCAGGATTGCGAACATCAGCAAACCACTGATGTCATTAAATCCTATGGTGATCAAGTTTTCCACATGCAGGTGAATTTCCATATTGTTTATTGTAATCTTTCTTTGAAACTAATCAAAAAATTCTAACTAGCATTAATTCTAATTCAACAATTGAATTTATTCTTATTCAATTGTTAAATTAACTAATTAATTAATTAATAATGAAAAATTCATAATACAAATATTAAAATAATGCATAATACATTTATAAATAATAAATTATTTTAATAGTTTATCAATGATAAATTGATTAATTGTTAAATTAATTCAATAATTGAATTTATTCTAATTCAACAATTAATAGTTGTGTTGAAACCATTAAAGTTTGGATTTTTTGGGTTTCGAAAAAATGGCCTGAAAGAATTTAAGTATCGAATTTGACTGCACTTGAAGATTTGGGAAATGTGAACTTTCAAAAAGTATGAAAACAAAACGTATCTTTACACTTTAATTTATGAAAAAACGTAATCGTGGTTTTTACGTAATTTTCTGTTTGTGTTATCAGCAACCTGACCAATCTGAGATTAACGTCTCGCCCAAAGAAAAAAATTTCAAAGGCTACTTCAAAATTGCTCGACATTACGAATGGGCTCTTAATCAGATTTTCATGAATTTTACGTTCGATACTGCAATTGTTGTTGAAGGTACGTTTTTTGCGTAAAGTACTATGCTCGAGTAAAATTAATTTTACAAAAGTCGAATTGGAGTATATATTTTATATAGATTGTTCAGCGAGATTTTGATAATACCTTAATAATTCTGAATTATTTTTTATAATTCTTTGACAAGTTGAGAAAACTGTTTAAAAAAATATTGTTTGTTTTTCCCAATATATTTCTTCAGTTTCGAAGAAAAAAGTTATTTGTCATATTAAATATTTTTTACAGTGAATCTGATTGCAATGTTTGATATTCATTTTATTTCATAGATGATTTGGATGTTTCTCGAGATTTTTTCGAGTACTTCCTGGGAACGTACCCTTTGTTAGTCAAGGATTCTTCCTTGTGGTGCGTTTCAGCTTGGAACGACAATGGAAAATCTACTTTGGTTGACAGTAATGCCCCGGAATTGTTATACCGCACGGATTTTTTCCCAGGTTTAGGTTGGATGCTTACGAGCTCGCTCTGGAAAGAGCTCGCCCCAAAATGGCCTAAAGCGTGAGTTTTTAAAAAAATAAAGAACGCCATCACTTAATATTATTTTAAATCAAACTAAATATTCGAAATTTTAACAGCAATGAAAGTTCTTCAATTTTCAAATAACAAAGTCACTCATTTTCCAAAAATCAAATTACTTAGAAGTGAAAAAAAAATAATAGCAAGATGAAAAAAAGTAATTATAATTATCTATGTATGGAGAAAATCAGTACAATTTGTATCGATGAGAAATTTTGTATAACTTATGAAAAATGAAATTTTTGAAATTGGGAATCTCAAATCTTCAATAGTACTGAAGTTTTTTCCGATCAGAAAAATAGAATCGAAAGTTTTTGGAACGGATATAGTGAAATCATAAAGGATTAGTTGTGTTAAGAGTAAAGCAGAAAATCATGTTTTAATTTTTGTTTTAGATATTGGGACGATTGGATTAGACAGCCAGCGCAACGAAAAGAAAGATCATGTATTAGGCCCGAATTGTCGAGAACTAAAACTTTTGGGAAAATTGGCGTAAGCAAGTAAGCAACCTATTTTTAGTATCAAGTCATTGGTCATTACAAAAATGATCCATATAAATAACTATTGCATATATATTCAATACTAATATTGCAGTAATGTATATGTTTTATTTTTCAGCGGGATGTTTTTTGAAAAACACCTGAAATTCATTAAGCTAAATGATAAATTCGTGCCTTTTACAAAGAGGAACTTAACGTACCTATTGAAAGTGAGTAAAAATTTGGTTCACTATTTTTTGTAATTATTCTGAAAACCATGATGAAATTTTCGCTTTATTGAAAAATGAGGCTATAGACAAAGGTATGGAAAACAGAAAATATTACACGAAAGTTTGAAACGATTATCAAAATTTAATGAAATTGCAAGAAAAAAAATTAGGAAACGGCAAAGAGTGAATATTTGTTGTACAAATTCTAGAAATATTTTTTTTTTTTTTTTTCTAGGAAAATTATGATGTCGAATTTACGAAAGTGGTGGACGAAGCGACTACTGTTGATCCCTCGGATTTGAAAAATGGAAAAGTAATTAAACCTGGCCCTGTCAAAATATTTTATGGCACTCGAGAATTCTTCAAAAAGACTGCAAAAGAGTTGGGGCTTATGGACGATTTTAAAGTAGGTTTTTGAAAACTATAATCTCCATTATATATACCTATGAATCAGAAATATTCATTTTTTCATATGGTGAATTTTTTTTAATACAAATTTATAATTTATTTTAATGTACCTAATTATTTTTTAGAGTGGCGTTCCTAGGACGAGTTATCGTGGAGTTGTATCTTTCTTTCACAACAAAAGAAGAATTTATTTAAGCCCTAATCCAAATTGGACTGGCTATGATCCTTCGTGGAGCTAACACACGATTTATCATCTCGAAAAAGATCTTTAGATCAGATCTATTGCATTTTGCACGGACAAAATTATCCACTATATATGAAAATTTTTTCCATTGATGTTTGAAAGTAAATCATGGTGAATTCTGTAATTCAATTATTTTAGTAACATTTTACAATAATAGAAACTGTTACTGATCTCTCGATTTTCTGCTTTTTTACAATCATTTTTATGTTTTATTATTTTGAAAACTAATCTTGGATTACAACTTTAATCTACAGATTTATTTCTTATGTTAAGAATTCATAAATATGTATACAAATTTACTTTCATACAATGGAAAATCCGTTCTTTTGTGGAAAAATTTTTTTCGCTTTGTCTTTTTTAATGAGACAGGCGAAACTTGAAAATGAACTTTTTTATTTTAAAAATCGATTTCTAAACATGATGGGAAAAAATGTGTGCTTAGGGTGTTCCATTGTAAATACATTTTTTTAGTGCCTGAAGATCATTGACGTGACAATTTTTTTTCTCGTCATTTCAAAATTTAGTTATTTTGAAAATAACTTGAGTCTTCCATAGAATCATACGTAAATTTTGGAAAACATCGATTTTAATAATTTACTTAGGTCGAATTTAAAATGAAAATTGTCATAATTTGGAAAAAAATTGCTTTAGACGGAAACAAGTTTTTTTTTCGAAAGTTGGGTTCATAGTTTTTGAATTGTGATAATTTTAGGTACTTAAATTTATAAATTAAATAATTGACAGATTTTCGTTGTCTAATAAGTGTCAGATTGTAAGTTGCTGAAAATGAGAAATTTTTGTGTTAAGTACCCATATTTTGATAAATTATCAGGCGTTGATTACACGATTTTTCCAATTTTTATTCTTAACTTCAAAATTCAGATATTTAAACTAGAGATTTTTATTTTGAAATAAATATCGATACATTTTTAAGCTTTATAAAAGCTATGCAAACAATTTTAAAATAAAGAATATAGAAATTTTTCATTTGAAATTTTGTTTGTGGAATTTTTTGTGTACTACGATTATTTTTTCTTGAATTCACATTCTTTAATTTACAAGAATTCAAAAACTATAAGCTTTTCTGAATTGAAGAACTCAATTTGTAATCATGGAAACATACAATTAATGAACATCAATGAAAAAAAACCTGCTTTAGCAATTTTATTTGCTTGCAATTAAATGTTTATTCATTTATTTGCAATTTTTTTCCAAAACCACATTTTTCATGATTTTTTTAAATTCGCAACAAGCTGAACTTTTTTCCCAGAATGGCATTTTTACCCAATTTTTGTAGTCACTAAAATAACAATTTTTATAAGATAATTTTTTCCGTTGCCAAACAATCAAAGTTCAAAAAACTTCCACAAAGAAACAAAAAAATGATTGCAAATGTTTTACGAAAACTGCGATGCCCATGTTGGGCTAAAATTTTTGTTCAGAAAATCAGTTTATGGAATTGAAAAGATTGAAATGCACAAGATATAATTTATTGTTGATATTGTTTCATCTTGGCATAATTAATTTATTCGAATTATTCCTGTGAGCTTCAAATTACAATTCATGTCTTCGTTGGAATATTTTTAAACAGTTTTGTACAGTAAATTATGAAACTACATAAGTTTAGTGAAGTAAAAAATTGTTGATACAGAGTTACAATAATTGTTGTTATAAAAAATAGCAATTTTTCATCAAACAAGGTAAAAAAATTATTGAGGAACACCTTAGAATTTCTTTTAAGGAGGCAATAAATGGCATTTTTGAGTATGAAAAATTGCTATTAGTCTTTGTACATTTGGAAAATCGGTTAATAAAACAACAGTATTTTCGAATAATGTCGATGATTTGAGTGCATGTGTTGAAGAATTGAAAATGTTCAATTGCATGGGTAAATGTGATAAATTTTCAGGATTGTGTATTTAATGAATTGATGGAAAAAAATGTATGTGTATGAGTTATCGCATTGAAATAAATAATGTTGAAGTTTTTATGGAAGAATTTGAAAGAAGTCGTGTCATTTGAATGCCTTGATTGCCAGTTTGTAGAAAATCGTACAAAATCATTAAACTTTTTAGCTACTTAAAGAAAATGGTTGAAAAAAAAAATTCAGCTGCATTAATAATTACGAAGTTCTATCTTCAATATTTTTTTATTATTCCTTCGAGTGTTTTTTCACATCGACGAATTTCTCGACTATTCCATATATTTGTATAATTCAACTTCATTGAATTGCAAGTAAAATTATCTCATCATTTGGGTGTCGGCACCAAATCTTGGGGGTGCCTCCCAAGTTTCTCGGGGTGGTATTGGGGTTGGCCTGCCTTCGAAAACGGGCTCTTCTCGCTTTGGCGGTGGCCGTGGCGAATCATGCACTTGTGCCTCGCAAAAGTACCCGTAATAAGGCCTTTCGATGTTCAAATTATCCAAAACACATTTGTCGAAAACTGCTTGTGTTTTTCTACAACTGAAAAAAAGTCATTTACAATTAATGATAAGAAATTTAACATTTAAAAACAAATGATGGTAATTTTTTTTAATAAAACATCATTTTCACTCTTTGTATTCGTTTCCTACATAATTTCTTGAAAAGATATTTGAATCATAAATACTAAATGTAATATAAGATAACTGATAATAAATGCACAGTAGCACGTACTGAATAGCAATAATTTTTTTTATAGTCCTAAAACAAGCTTACGGAGCGAAATATTGAAGACCACTCGTCTTGTCGATACATTGCGAATATTGATTGAATTCATTGTAACATGATTTTTTTATTTTGCGAAAAAATTCCAAAGCGCAAGCTGTGACTGCTTTTCCTTCATTCAAACATTTTCTAGGGTCCTGCAGTTCGTATCTGCATAACATGAATTCCTGAAAAAAATTATTAAAATTTATTAGGCAGCAGCTCAATCATAAAAGTAATGCAAATTTTGAAAAAATTACATAGACCCTTTTATGCGATGAATTAGATTTTTGCCTTCGTTTTTTCTATAGTGCGTATTTGTGTCGCCTCAAATAATTTTGGATTGTACAAAAATCTTATTTGATTGCAGGCAAATATTAACGAAAATAAGGATCCTGCATAATAATTATTAAGTTTGTCATCGATATTATTGAAATTGTTTCCAGCGATTTCGAAAAAAACTTTGGATCAAGCAATAGGTAAAAAATTATCTCAACTGTAAATAATAATTATTTCAACAGTCACTGACAATTGTCTAATTATTATTTATAATTCAATAAAATATGGAACAAATATATTTAAACTCTGAGTAATCCGCATGATATCATCAAGTAATGAATTAAAATTTTCGTCATGAATCATTATTCTAATCATTTAATAAAAATTTCTTGCACCATCATATGAATGAAAAACATACTTGGCATATTTTTCAACCAAGATTTGCAAAATTAGAAATCCTGTAAAGTGTAATGAAATAAGTCTTATTAGTCGGAGTGATGATTTTATGAAATTGAGAAAGAAAATTCATTCAAAGGAGACAGTGATAATTTAAAAACTGTTTTATTTAGTTTTTGTGATTATTTCTAAACGTGATCAGAGTATAAAATTTTTTGTAAAATTTACATGTAAATACTGCAAATTAAACTTTACAGATATTGTAAAACAAATCTATTATTTCATGAACATTTAAGTTGATGTACATCAAATTGTATGTAAAACATACATAATAGAAAAAAAAAACGAATTATTCACCATAAATTTAAATTTATTGATAATGCATAATAAGTTGCTAAACTTTACATAATAATACAATTGAAAATAAATGTTTACGGTCAGTTATAAGACAAATATTTGATATACAATAAATTCTAATGCTAAAAATGTTTTATTTATTTTACATATTGATTAAAAATCCACCTAATAAACAATGTAATGAAAATAATTTATTAACTTTAGTGTTTGCATTCATGTAAAAATTTTTGCAACACACATACTAATGCACTTGAAATTAATTATGTTTGGTAAATTTACAGAAAATTAGATCAACAATAAAAAATGATTTCAGGAAAGTTATTCCAAAAAATTTTTTTTAATATCGATGAATCTCGCTTTAAAATTAAAAAACTCAATTATTGGTAAGCTTCCATACAAAAATAGTTTTTATAAAGTAGCTTTCTACCCTCTAAATAAAAAATAGCATCGTCAAAAAAAGTCCATTTTTCAATTCTATATTATTGAATAATGCGACCACAATAATATAAATTTCAGATTAGGAAATAATAACCCTAAATAAAAAATCTGAATGCTATATAATATGTTATTATTATTCACATATTGATATAACTTATAACAAATATATATGATCAATTGAAAAAAATTAAATTTTTATTTAAATCTAATGTTAAAAATGTTTCATTTACTATAAACATTGAAGAAGAAGAAATCTCATAAATAATATAAAGAATATGATTAACTATTTTTGTAGTGATGTGAAGATTAAAAATAGTCAATGATTAATTTGTAAAACACATACGCAATGCTCCTGAGACAAACATTTTCGGTTAATTTAAAGGAAATGAATTTAAAATAAAAAATTAAAGAAAAAAAAACACATTTTAAGTATTTTTCTTTTAAATATAATCAATTAAAAGAAAATGCAACTTTGGTTGAAATCTAATGCTGAAATGTTTTATTCATTATACATACCTAACTAGAATGTACCTTATACATAAGTAGCTTGGTTTTTTGCATTCATGTATAACTGAGAAATGGTTTAAAATAAATTTGCAAAACACACACAAATGTTAACTAGATCAATCATGTTTGGTCAGCTTGTAGGAAGTTGAAATAACATTGAAAATAGATTTTTAGAAAATTATCCAGACACATACATTTTTTATTGTTTACTTCATTAAAATTGAAAAAATTAAATAATCACGACCAATCCATAGTTTACCTTTTCTTTATTTTTAATGTTATTACAAAAAACTTATTTCAAGACAGTAGTTTTCTACTCTCTAAATATTATATAGTATCATCCAAAAAATGTTCATTTTCAATTTGATATTTTAAGATAATCCGAAAAATTATTTGAAATTCCAGATTGGCAGATTATTACCCAAAGTTGAAATTTATGAACACTTTATATACATGAGTAAAATTCACGTAGACCGATTCCATTTCGATTCGACGAAGCTTTACGGGTTATTTTGGTATTTTCCACTTGAAATTCATGTATTTTGTACCTTAAACTATTTTATTCCACAATCGTTTTTATTTTTCCAGCAGAAAAATTTTTTTCGTCAGTTATAAGGTATTTGTCTAAAGGCTGTAAAACTGACTTTTCAGGTTTTCCAATGAAAATTTTTTTTAAAATCTTTACAGCTTCAACAAATATTGACCGATTTTGATGTTTTTTACGTCAAAATGCGTGGACAAGTTTAAAATTTGCAATAATTTCAAAACTTATGAGATTCCTAAATATTGCCTCGTTTCAATCGTGACAACGCGAAAACTGACAAAATTTTTCAAAATTCTGTCTTTCGAAATGCATTTTTTTTGTGATAAATTTTTTTGTACGTCAAAACAATGTTTGAATTCCATTTTGGAAAATTTTGGAGTAGCGAAAATTTTTTGTTTCAAAGATAATAATTTTAGAAGAAAATGTCCTTTTTTTTCGTGTAACTTCATCTGAGTTTACCTATTTTTGTCTCGAATTCAATTTTCGCAGTCTGAAAATGACTTTTCGAATTGGAAAATTTACAAAGTACACTATAAGTAAAAAAAATCGCAATTTCGCCATACTTGTGTATAGAAAAGTTTCATTAATTTTCCATAAAAGAATTGAAAGTTTTCAATCCGTATTCTGTATAGGATTTTCCCCATAAATAGATCTGGAAAATTTTTCATATACTATGGGAATTCTTCCATAGATATGGAAGTTTCTCCATATTTTATGGAAGAATTCTTAGGGCGTATGGACAATTTACCAGATCGATTTATATGAAAACCCCCATATAGAATATGGGTTACAGATTTCCAATACTTTTCTGGAAGTTTTTTAACAGTGTACTATCTGTTAGGCAGTTATGGTAAAATTTTACTGTATTGAAATAAAAAAAGCGCTGCTGAGAATCAACGGAATGCAAAAAATAAATAAGAAAGTCACGTAATTAAAAAAAAAACATACAAACAAATCAACAAAAAGAAATGAAACTTTTTCTCGCAAATAACAACGTCACTCATTAATCTATGAAATTCTACCTATTTATATTCAGATAGATTACTTATCCTTGATATATCAACTGGGTTTGAAGTTACACCATTGTCAGTTGGAAAAATCTACCTTATGCAGTTCTGGATTTGCAATTAATATGTATATTTCCAATTTCTATGGAGAACGAAAAAGCCTTATTAAGGAACTATGTTCAATAAATATTATATTGTAACAATTTAACAATCTCCTCGGAAGAAGTTAGAATATACATGGCCAAGCTTTGAACTCAACAAATTTTTACTCATGTTGACTCGTCTGAGCCATGAAAACATTACGAATTTTTCTGTAATTTTATTTTTCCAGTCATGTTTTTCTCGAATTTTCATTAGATACACTTTTTGTATGTTTACAATGCTATTTCAATTTTTCTCTGAAAATCTCCAATTATCTGACATCAATACAGATTAATTCGATTTTTTTTTTACAAGACTGATATTTTCCAAGAATTGATTTTTTTGATTCTATATCATCTATATCGAAATTTTCCAAAATAGAGTTAAAACATTGTTCTGATATACAAAAAAATTCATCACAAAAAAAAATGCATTTCGAGAGAAAGAATTTTGAAAATTTTTTTAAGTTTTGGTGTTGTCACGATTGAAACTAGGCAATATGTAGGAATCTCATAAATTTTGAAATTATTGAAAATTTTAAACTTTTCCACGCATTTTGACGTAAAAAACATCAAAATCGGTCAATATTTGTTGAAGCTGTAGAGATTTAAAAAAAAATTTTCATTGGAAAACCTGAAAAGTCAGTTTTGACAGCCTTTAGACAAATACCTTATAACTGATGAAAAAAATTTTTCTGCTGGAAAAGTAAAACCGATTGTGGAATAAAATAGTTTAAGGTACAAAATACATGAATTTCAAGTGGAAAATAAAATGTCAACCTGTAAAGCTTTGTCGAATCGAAATGGAATTGGTCCATATTAATATTATCAATACGACTTAAAGCAAATATAAATAATAAGTGGAAAAAAATACAATTTGTACTTGAATCTTAAACTAAAAATGTTTGATTCATTTTACAAAATATATTAGAGTGTATCTCAATAATGATTTAATGGATAGGTTGAAAAACAGTTTAAAAAAATACAATGCATCTAGTGCTAAAAATTTGTTCTTCAGCAAACACATTAAATAAGAATGTATTTTATGAAAAATGTAAGTACTATTATGTATTAGCTTCGTGTATTGCGGTAATTGCAAATTTTAAAATAATTAATAACAAATTTGCAAGACACATACAAATGCAATTGAGATCAATCATGTTTGGTAAATTTGAAAAAAAAAAAAAAACTAAATTAACATCAAAAACTGATTGAAAAATTAATAAATGTTATCTTTTATTTATTCTGAACTTATTTCATTTTAAAATCAAAAATTTCGATAATCATTACCTTTTCATACTTGAAACTGTTTCAAATATGTACAGATAACATAAATGAACATTGTATAATTCCATACTACAGAATAATGTAACGAAATTATTTCAAATTTCAGATTAGAGAATTATTACATAGGAATTATAATGCAAATTTTTGCATTGAGAATTGTTCCCACACAATAAAATTTATGAACGCTATATATAATACATTTGTAAAATACATATATAAATATTAACAATACTACCTAGAACAAATATAAATGATAAATTAGAAAAAAATTCGTAGTTAAATTTATCGCCCAGAATGTTTCATAAATTGTGCATATTTAATTATGATGTATCTAATGACTAAAATAAGGAGTATGATTAATTAGTTTTGTTTTCTACATTTCATTCAAAAATAAACAGTTACAAATTTATTTGCAAGACACAGATAAATGCTATTAAGATCGATTATATTCCGTCAATTCAAAGGAAATTAAAGTACCATTAAAAATCGACTTCGAAAAATTCATTTTAAAATCATCTTTTTTTTTATAAATAATCAATTTCTTTTTAAAATGAAAAAATTCAATAGTCATTACCTGTTTACACCTCAAACTTTTTCTTATATTTCAATGTAAAAATGTTATTTCGATTTAGCTTTTTACAATTTGAATTAAAAATAGTGTCAATAAAAAGATGTTAATTTTTCATTCCATAGAATAGAATAACACGACGAAATTATTGCGAATTTCAGATTAGGTTAGGATTCACAACGAAAACAACAAAATTACGTAAGGTCGATTTAAAAAAGAAATGGCATTTTTTCTAATGCCATATGTATTATAACGCGGAAAATGTATTGTCATTTAAAGGAATTGGATTTTCATGTAGGGAAATGATTTTTATTCGATTCTAACCTCGAAAAAGGATATTCGGACGTAATTTTCGAAAAACGATTACAACCCTCGGCTTCGCCTCGGGCTGAAATTTTTAGTTTCGTCAAACCAAGCATTTCCAAAACTGTCAATAATATACTATTATTTACTTACGTTATTTTTCCATTCGCAATATTTGCCCATGTACATTGACGCCGCTTGCAAAACCGGGTAGGATACATTTATTTCTTGAACTGTCAATTCTTCTTCGGTTGGAAGAATAACATCGTCGGTTACGACCATTATTCCGGAATTTGGTGAAAATTTTTGGTTTTTTCTTGTATTTTATCTTATTTTTTTTAGCTGTTTTTTTGTAAACAGCTGATCAAGAATTACATTGACAGATGAAAACCAGAAAAGTTCAGATAATAGATGATAGATAACGAATGACAGACGAGAATCAACCAGATATTTACGAAAGATTCTAGATACCCAATGGCGTATACACTTATTCTTTGAGGGGGGCGATCACAAATATAAAATCTGGTTGCAACGGTTGGGGCCTAATCATAAAAAATGAGATAATTTATTGCAAATTGCAGATTCATGAAAAATAATCGACACGTATTTTTCTATTTCTCTTAAATATATTTCGAAATTTCTTGAAAAAACCTGACTTAAGTTATTGCAAGATTGATTTCCGTATAGTATGCTGAGAATTTGAATGACGACACAATGATAGCACAATGAAAGCCGGTAGCGTCAGATGTATCCTGTATTGAAATTCACAAAACATTTTGTACCCATATCAATTTTCATGATAAGATCAATAAAAAAATATATGTTCAATTACTTTTTTATACACAACATATATATCGAAATTGGCAATGAAAATAAAAATAACCCTATTTGATAGAATTCATGATTGAGCGTATGTTCAAAACTTTGCATATAAATAATATAATAAAATACATGGAATTTTGAGTCTTGAAATACTTCTTTATGTTAGAAACATTTTAATATTTATTTCTGGGGGTTAAGTTTTTCAAAATTTGAAAACGGCAGAATTTGGTTAAGCGCTTAGCCTTTAAATTTCTTTAAGTATTGAGAATCCTGTAAAATAAGACTCTCGAGTAAAATTTCGTCCTATTCAAGGGAAATTCACTTAAGCATCCCTAGTAACTTGGGATTTTAAAACCTCGATCTTGGAAATGAAATTCCGATTTTTTTTATAAATTGATGTTATCAAAAAGAGCAATGTTTTAAAATGTCTCTAGTGATTTTGAACCTTATAAAAACTTTATATAAAAAAGAAATTTTTTATAAGAATCCAATTTCTTATAAGGTGCACCTTATAAAAACCTTATAAGAATTCGATTTCTTATAAGGCGATTTTATAAAAACCTTATAAGAAACTGAAATTTCTTATAAAAAATGGGTCGAAAAAATTTTATAAGGCTTTTGTTTATAAAATTTTATCACATACATTTTTATAAGAAATTTCAGTTTCTTATAAGGTTTTTATAAGGTTTAAAATCACTAAGGGTTTTTCAAAATTTAATTATAAATTTATTTAGAAAGTCACCTTATAAAAACTTTGTTAACTCTTTATAAGAAGACGGAATTTTTATAAAGCAGATTCAAAAATCAACTTCATCAAATTGCCGTCATTTTAATAAAGATTTCATAAAGTTTTTATAGAGTAATTTTATAAAAAAAGGGGAAAAAAAACGTAATTTTTAAGTCACTTTTTTTTAAAAAAAAGCGGTATTTCACTAAAAAAAACCAATATTTACAGGGTTTCATGAAAAATGTGTAAAATCCGAATTTACTAGAGATTTAAATATATATATATATACAGGGTGTCCCAAGGTCATATATAAAAAAAACACCTCGGATTCCTTATTCAATTTCAAGTCGAAAAGTCCTTTACCACTTTTTATAAAACTCAATATTTAAAAAGTTATCTAAGCCTAAAATTTAAACAATAATTGCGCTCTCTCGACAAGTGGGAGTCGAATTTACAAACCAAACTCTACTAAAAATTTCCTTTTTATTTTTCTGAGTCGAAAATTCCTTTTCCATTTTTAACAAAACTCAAAATCAAAAAAGATATTTACATTTTATATTATATTATAATATAAAATATTTATTTATTTATTATATTATTGCAGAATTTTCTATTATTTTCATATTCATTGTTGTATAGATTTCAAGAATTTCGGTGGATTATTAGAATTGAAATGTCATTCAATTTTTCGTATTTGAGAGAATTTTTCGGGAAGCAGTATCTACATCGATTTTTATTTCTTCAGTTTTTGAAGTACTTTTTTACTCTTTCTTCGGTTTGAAGAATTGTTCTGTAGTTTTTTAAAATATTCGTATTTTTTAACATATAGAAAATGTTGCAAAATTTTCTTGTAATAGAACTCGAAATTCATAATATTTTTCATATTTTAAAGGATTTTGCAGAAGATTGAATGAAAAGATTTTCATTTCGTTTAGTATTTTTCGTATATCTTCAGTTTTACTGGGATTTGTAAGATCGTTCAGTTCTATTGTTTAATGATGATAATAATATTTACTCGTAATTTTCTATTTCTGTGTATTTTCTTTTTGTAGTTCCTAGTATTCATAGAATGTTGTAGATTTTTTTGTTTTTTTTTTTAAAATATCTCTTTGAATTACTAGAATGAGATTTCCTAAAGTTAAATGTTTGAAAGTTTTGCAGTATTTTGATCGATTTTGCAGAAAACAGTTAAGTTGTAGATATAGGGGTTTTCAATATTTTTTGTATGTTTACAGAAACTTACGACTTGAAAAATTGCCTGGTATTTTGTATGGACTACCATATGTATATATTTCAAGTATTTATTTCTAGAGTAATTGAAGTTTCTTGATTTCATGTAATTTAAGGAAGGAGTCTGGTGTAAAAGGCTGAAAAAGCGAGTGATTTTGAAAGACTATTTCAAAGACAAGACAAAAATCAATCTTATTGACACCTACAGTATTTGTTAGTCTATCAATATTGTGTGTAGAAATTTATTTTTGCAGAACTCGCTAAATAACAAATACTTGCTTTGTAAAGGCAGATGTGTAATTGTGACGAGCGGGATCATTACCCGCTTGTCTTTTATATTCTTTTACAAAAAAAAAGGAATCCGAAAATATAAAAGCCGAACAAATCAACTTTATTTTTTTTCAAGAATCCTTTCAACTTAATAACTTGGCATTATTACAAAGCTATTTTTAGAATCGTAGACTTAAAAACAATTTATATTTCAGCATTAAATATGATTCACGAGAACATTAGGAATAATAGAGTAGAAACGGAAATTGAACATTGAACGAGCATCAATCTAAGTTTCATAATTCTAATAGAGTTAATTGAACGCCTCAATCAATATGAGTGAATCATTTCAAAAATTACTATTACGTGATACTCCTTCCACCTTTTTTTTACGTATTAGTCATCGAGTTTTTGGGTATATAAACCCCGGCAAACCAAGGTAGCTTCGGAGTCTTCTTCTGCCTTCATAGCAAACCAGCCTTATAGCTCTTGGTTGGACTTTGACTGTTTACAGTCGCTTTGCCCTCCATTAGCCTTTGCTAACTTGCCTATGCAGAGGACCTCCAAGGAGCCTTTGCCTGACCTGACGACGGCCTTTGCTCTTCCATTTTACTTAATCACGCTAGCCAGGAATTTATCCGAGCACAAGCAGATTAAGTAAAATTGGCTAAAAACCTCTCGCACAAGTAATAATTTATATTTCAATCATTCTCTGTACTCCGCAACTTCACTAACTTCATAGCCACGGCTTGGGTGATAGGAACTACGTTCCTATCCAGCTTTAGATCCAGGGCAACCCTTTCCTAGGCTAACATGAAGAATCAGTAGGAGTTGGTTGTTCATTGAACGAGTGAATTATCTTTTGTAAACTCTAATTCTTACTTAAAAAATATTTTTCAGTGACAACAGTAAAAAAATCTTTTAGATAGTTTAAAAGAAAAAACTAAGAAAAAGGGAATAAGGGCCACGGCCCAAGAGGTAGTCTTTAAAAAACGAGGAGAATTAGGACTTTGGGTCCAACTGAGAATATTGAGGGCTCTACCTAAAAACCAACCTCTAACCCTTGAGGAACTTGAGGCGAAAACCAGCGATTATGCGAGTAAACTCTTTGGCTTTCAGTTAATCACCCCGGATAAAAAGATCAAAGTAAATTGCGTTAAATGCGGGCACAGGGCTAGCTACACTAGAGACCCTCCTACTGTAATTAGAAAGGAATCAAATCTAACGGATAATGATATTAATAATTGGGAGACATCCTTCAAGGAAACTTTTGAAGAGAGCATAAAATTTTGTAATGAGACTTTTGAAAACTTTAACGACGAGGAAATAAAGAAAATATGCGTGGAAATGATGCCTCCCCCACCAGCGTTAGGCCCAATAGAATAGCAAGAAATATTGCCAGAATCAATCATCGATCTATTTATTGATACTTTATAATAAAATGCCAAATGGGCGACATCGACTATAGAAATTGTCAGCGATCATCGATTTATGTATTGTTTAATATTTTATAATAAAACGCCAAATAGGCAATATCGAACATAAAAACAGTCGTAATTGAGTTCTCATTTTTATGCCTCAAAACAATTTATCAACCCCCAAAACCCCAGGGTTACACAGGGCGGAGTTTCCTGTGTTAGTCCTGATCTGAACGAGAGATTTCTATCATTGAGAATGCGACGTTGGTTTCTCCTGAAGGAGTTCGCTCGTTACAGTAATCTTTTATACATTTTTGTAGAATCTTAAAGCATTTACAAGAAACTGACTGGAATTCTAGTATTTGCTTTTTTTTCTGTTTTCTCTTTTGTGTTCAAAAAATGACGAAATATTTTCTAGCAGGGCCTGTCAATCTATGATTTGAGATCGGAAAAATTGGATGCATCATGAAATTTTGATCATAAGTTCTTCGCAGAAAGTTACTTAACATATGTAAAATGTAACAGCAAAAAAGTTGTGCTTCCCTCTTCAAAGGGGAGTCAAAATTGAAAAATCGCGTTTTTCCGCATTCATTAGCGGTTTGCGAAAAAATGGTGAATTGTACAACAAAAAGTTGTTATTAAAAGTTATGAAAAATAAACTTTTCTAGCTGATGGTTTCCATTCTGATCAAAAATCTCAATTTTAACGCTCGCAAATCAATATTTGAGTAAAAATTACGATAATTTTACAATAATCAATTTAACGTTGACAAATTAAGTTTTTCAAATAATAATATCTCATAATGAGTCTTCTATTATAAGGCAATGTTGAGTAATTTTTTCAGCCATGAGAGTATTGTTCTCCGTCAACAATCCAAGTGCTAATTTGTGAAATTATTTTTCTATTAACGGCCGCCATTTATTGAAGAATCTCACATTGACTAGTACGCTTGAAATCGATGGTGGAGATCGTATAGTATATGAAACAATCAAAAAAACTTTGTTCTTTGCAATTTATTACATGAATAATGTATTTTTCAACTAAGGTTGACTTTTGTAATGGCTGGAGATCGGTGAAAAAATTACGCATATCTTCAAAACTTGTAGTATTGAATGCTTGTACTTTTCCATAAATTTGAAGATACAATTGATTTGTTTATAACGATTGGAAGCGGAGATTTCTATTTTTTTTAATAAAATTGATATCTTAGCTTCTAATTGACATTAAGAGTTCGGATTTCGACAGGTGGCAGAAGAGTGTTTGAAATTTCTGCAAATCTTTCTGACCATTCATTGAGACTTACATCACAAACGTGATAACGAGTTGAAATGACCGTATTATCGCGCACCGATGTCACGATCGCGGCGGCGGTAGTGGGTGATGGAGGGGGGATGACGATTTCTCGCTTTCAACTGTACGCTCGGAGAGGCGGTTTCGCGTAGTGGCGATTTTTAAAATTAAATATCTCGCCATCAACTGCATGGAAATTGATGATTGAACACTCAATTTGATACTGCGCATCGAGAGAAACAAGAATTTACACAAAAATCAGCGCTCATGTCATAGAGTGTCACAGTTTTATACAAATCATAAATGGAAAATGTTTCGCTCACAAATAAAAACAGTGAAAAATTCGTAATGTACTTCGCTGAAATATTGTTTATGCAAATTTCATAACTGAATAATTAAATGACAAGTTTCTTACGACGCAATCATTAACAGTAATAAATCATATGTAGCATCATAATTTGATTTTTGTAGTAACTATAAAGTGATTTTTGTTTGTTTGAGCAGTGATTAAGAATAACTTATGATATTTTAATGTACTAATGATTATGAACTATCATTTGGAGTTCTAGAAATACGTTTATTACTTTATCATATCATTAGTGTCACTACCATTACCTTCTTATTTCAGTTTTTGTTATCGCAATACTGTTATAACGTTAGAATAAATTTTATCGAAAATGCCGCTACCTCACAGCAAACGAGAAAATATTTGATGGTCAAATATTGAATTTAAACTTGATGACTCTGAATACTTTTCATATCAGCTTCCCATTGACAATTCCACGAACGATGACTTAGAAAAAAACCCATCTTCCGTTCCAAGTCTTGCGGACTGTAATGAAAGTAATATTGATTGCAATGATTACCAAACGCAAGCTAAAATTGCTCGGTTACTATAAAAATTGTAATCTCACAACATGATCAGGTGAATCTTATATATTTGTGATAACTCATATCATTTTTGATGGAAAGAACATGAAGAAAATAAAACATCAGTCAGCAAATTAAAAAAAAGGGACGTCAGTTAATTATTCTGTAATGAAATTTGCATAAACAATATTGCAGCGCAGTACATCACGAATTTTTCACTGTTTTTATTTGTGAGCGAAACATTTTCCATAAACATTTATTAAAGAACAATGCAATCATAAATTTTGATTCGCATAAAACTGTGACACTCTATGACATGAGCGCTGATTTTTGTGTAAATTCTTGTTTCTCTCGATGCGCAGTATCAAATTGAGTGTTCAATCATCAATTTCCATGCAGTTGATGGCGAGATATTTAATTTTAAAAATCGCCACTACGCGAAACCGCCTCTCCGAGCGTACAGTTGAAAGCGAGAAATCGTCATCCCCCCTCCATCACCCACTACCGCCGCCGCGATCGTGACATCGGTGCGCGATAATACGGTCATTTCAACTCGTTATCACGTTTGTGATGTAAGTCTCAATGAATGGTCAGAAAGATTTGCAGAAATTTCAAACACTCTTCTGCCACCTGTCGAAATCCGAACTCTTAATGTCAATTAGAAGCTAAGATATCAATTTTATTAAAAAAAATAGAAATCTCCGCTTCCAATCGTTATAAACAAATCAATTGTATCTTCAAATTTATGGAAAAGTACAAGCATTCAATACTACAAGTTTTGAAGATATGCGTAATTTTTTCACCGATCTCCAGCCATTACAAAAGTCAACCTTAGTTGAAAAATACATTATTCATGTAATAAATTGCAAAGAACAAAGTTTTTTTGATTGTTTCATATACTATACGATCTCCACCATCGATTTCAAGCGTACTAGTCAATGTGAGATTCTTCAATAAATGGCGGCCGTTAATAGAAAAATAATTTCACAAATTAGCACTTGGATTGTTGACGGAGAACAATACTCTCATGGCTGAAAAAATTACTCAACATTGCCTTATAATAGAAGACTCATTATGAGATATTATTATTTGAAAAACTTAATTTGTCAACGTTAAATTGATTATTGTAAAATTATCGTAATTTTTACTCAAATATTGATTTGCGAGCGTTAAAATTGAGATTTTTGATCAGAATGGAAACCATCAGCTAGAAAAGTTTATTTTTCATAACTTTTAATAACAACTTTTTGTTGTACAATTCACCATTTTTTCGCAAACCGCTAATGAATGCGGAAAAACGCGATTTTTCAATTTTGACTCCCCTTTGAAGAGGGAAGCACAACTTTTTTGCTGTTACATTTTACATATGTTAAGTAACTTTCTGCGAAGAACTTATGATCAAAATGTCATGATGCATCCAATTTTTCCAAGATTCCAGGGTATTTTAGTTTAGATTGCCTGTACACTGTGTATTTTGAAGATCCTGCTATAGTTTTACAGATCATACAGATTTTAGATAAATTAACGTTTCTTCACACAAGTTTAGAGAATTGAATGCTTTTAATTATGAAAATTTTTGAAGAAAGTGAAAAACATATTCTTTGTCAATATCTGTACACAAATTATCAAAATATGTCCCGGTTATACTTTTGATCATGTATGTAAAATTTTTGATCAAAAAGAAAAAAGAAATTTCAAATTACTCATACATATCTTAGTTACAAAACTGAGTTTTAGAATTTTTTGAAATTAATACAGATTTTTCTAACAACCTATAGAAACTGATGAAAGTAAAATGAAATAGAAATAATGGTAGATAATAAACTACATCTTCGAGATTTGTTTCATTTTCGAAGATTTATAAAAGTTGCGATACATTTCAAAAAATGTATCAGTATCGTGTTTAAAGTTTGGACTTCAAGCTTCGAATCGATCGAATGATGAATTTGTTTCATTTTCAGTTATAAATTGTAGAATGTAGGCCATTTACGTTAAGTCTGTATAATCAATTGTAAAAGTTTTATAATACTAGTTCGAACAAAAACTAGAAAAATTCGAGTTTATTTATTTATTCAAAATTTCAGAACTGACAAACAGAAATCTACTCTGACACAAAATTCTCAAATACCAAACATTATCTATCAAAATCCATCGAAACCAAGTTAAAAATTTCAAAAAATAAGTCAAAAATTGAATGATACAATATTGCAACCTTACATATTTTCAAGTGGGAACGAATCAATAATATTCATCTTAGCAAAAACGATACAGAATACATTTTTCTAAATCTTGAAACCTAAAAACATTCGAATTCACAACAATGCACGTTGTTTGATAAATAAATGAAAAAAGATAATTATAATTTAGGAAACTTTATTGTTCTCATTCATTGTTAAACTTGAATCTATCGAATGATGAATTTTTCTCATGTTTAGTTATAAAATGTAAAAAGTCATTTTAATTTTAATAAGTTGTAGGTCATCCACCTCAGGTATGTATAATTCGAAATTGTGATATGCTATTTTGTGTCATGTAAAATTAAAAATATTCCAGTTCGTTTGAAAATTTCAGGGCTGAAAAACATAAGTTGAAAAAGTTTTTAAATGAATTCTTTGATACCGAAAACTGTCGACCATTTCAGAAAATTCCTAAATTTCAAAACTTAATGATACACTCTTGCAATCATACTCATTTTCAAGTTCAATATAGCGATAAATCATACGTACAATTATTCTAAAACTTTAAAAGTCAGAATTTCAATTCGCCAAGATCTCACATTTACAACAGTATGCCTCATTTGATAAGATAATAAATATAGATAAACGTGGAAAAATTTTTTTCAGTTCATACCTATAACACTTTAACGACAAAAAACTTATTTTTACATGAAGAAACGAGGAACGAAAAAGAATTTTAAGCCTTTTCCAAATGATAAATAACAAAAGATCTATAATGATGCTATCAAAATTTCGTTTTCTTCGTATACGTAATTTGCGAGTAACTTGATTCTTCATTGCTTCTTGATTCGTACATTCAATAATCATTTTACTGCAGGAAGTTGAGTAGTGGGAACGATCAAATCAGTCATTTCTAGCAAGTCTTTGTTCTACTACAGTCTTGAACAGACGTACGTCTTCGATTTTTTTTATAAAAGTGATCATCATGCAACATCCAGAGAAGGTAATTATTCAAATAATTCCATTTTTTCGATTTCTTGCTTTGAATAGAAAATTATAGATTTCTTGCAACTCCACACCCAAGGAAATTTTGGTGCAATCGAAAAAAAAGTCAGGCAAAATTTTATTCTTCATGTGCTTTTCAAGTGTCATTTGTAAAAATGGTTATTTCCGCCGCTATGAACGTGTTTTATTTATTTCAAATCTCTTTTCACTAGTCTTATGTGTCCATATATTTTCTTATTAGATTTTCTACAAAAGTGGATATTTTCCGAACTTTTTAAAGTCGTAACTAAATCGAACACGTTAGCTAGTGATGGGCGATACTCGAAAAAAGTATCGAAATCCGAGTACTCGATACTTTCAAGTTACCGATACCGATACTTAAAAGTATCGATACCAAAGTATCGAATAAAAGTATCGATGTTTTCGGTTTTTCATTACAACAGGTAACTGAACATATTATAAGTGGTCTTCTGTAGTAACATCTCAAAAAATCGATATTTTTTTCTTGATTTTTTAACAGGTAATGTTATTCTCTATCTTATACAAAAAGGTTTTTGAAGAATTCGGACGGGAAAGTGATTTTTCAAGGGGGGTTTGTGACGCCCTCCGCTGAGTTCCTACAGTACGTTTGGCGTTTTTTTCGAAACCACGTTTTTCGAACTGGTTCACACGATTACTAACGATTGAGCGAACGAATTTCAATAAGTTTTTTTTTAATGCTCAAAACTGTTGTCGCTATCGCCCTACGAGCGATTTTTTCGATATTTACAAGTTATTTATGAATTTTTTTAGTCGAAAAAATTAGCAAAAAAAATTTTTAACTCACCAGTTGAGCCATTTTGAACTTTTTGATGAAAAAAAAAAAAAAAACTTTTGTCGGACGATAAGGGCACTCATATAGATTACAAAAAAAAAGTTTTTCAATTTCAATGTTTCAGACTGGTGCAATTGTGTGATTAATCGTGTGAACCATTAACACATGTTTTTTTGAAGGGCATCACTTTTCGGGGCTGCAGTGCAGCAACTAATGAATATTTTTACTTTTTACAAACCTAATACCGCATTTTTTTGCTAAAAGTACAACATAACTTTGAAAAAAAAACCGTATCAAAAAATATTGAATATTTTCTATACAGCAAAATTTTAAAAAACGCCTAAAAAAAGAGCCGTTACTGCAGAAAACCCTCTTAAGTATAGTATAACTCGTAGCAACTCACGCTTAGAGAAGTATTTTTGCCTTTTTGGAAGAATTAGTTATATTATTACTTAATTAGCAACTTTCACTCAAAGTTTTACTATTGTATGTACCAAAACTAATTATTCATATTTAAATGATATAAGTACTCGAATCCGGAAAGAATATTTATTAAAAAATGCGAATATATCTTATATTACAAACGCAACCAAAACGTTCCTATCTATATTTGTTGTCAAGTACTTCCAGTCTCAATAATTTGTTTCTTTATTTGCCTGATTACCTAGATTTAACATGGGAAATTTAGGGAAATCAGGCAAATGAAAAATCGAATTATTGAGACTGGGTGTACAACCTTAAAAAACTGAAGATACTCAACTAAATACTTTCCGATGAAATAGCTTGCACAAAATGTGTGAATCATTGATTATTACATTGATGAATTTTGTACTAAGAATACTTCCATGATGCAAATGGATAAAGAACCTTCTTTTTATTTTCATATGACGGCAGAAACAAACGACGTTGTTGACATTGCTTGAAACAAGGTGAAACAAGGGAAAGGTTGAGTTACAAAAGTTACTCGGTAACCAAAGGCTGCTATCTGCCCTAGTTACCTTCAAAAGTTCAGTATCGATGCGTCGATACCAATATTAAAAGTATCGGTACTCGATAGTATCGACTTTCAAAGTATCGGTATTGAGCATCGAAATATCGAGTACCAAGTACTCGATACTCAAAGTATCGAGTAAGTATCGCCCATCACTAACGTTAACACGTGGAACAAAACATTTCTTGTGTAACAAAATGTCTTTTGAACATATCGAAAAACTGAAGTCTGCGAATGAAAATACTAATAAATAAAATAAATGTTTTATAATAAGCATTTCTGAATTTAGTGTTAATCTCTTGAAGCGCTAAAATAAGAGAATTTCAGTTTTTCCGTAAAATAATATATCGTTGATTCTAGATTGCGCATAGTAAATTATAAGTACGAAAATTCCAAATTCTCTACTATGAAGAAAATCTTCAAATATTTATCAAACTGAATATTATATTGATTTAAACAGAATTTTACAAATTTTTCAATGAGTTCCATTCATATAACATGTTTTAATTCCAACATTTCATCAGCTAATCGGTAAAAATGACTGGTAATAAAAATCAACTAATTGATTAATGATTCATCAGTTGTTTGCTACGGATTCAGAAAAAGATTTTTTTCATAAACAGCCTCGTCTTTGCCTGTTCATGAATACCCTTAATTGATTCCATATGTAATTATAAACCTATTTGTTGATTTGATATGAAAGAATTTCAGAAGCTCTTTAACGAGTTTCTTTTTTTAAACAGGCATTTATGATGGAATTGAAACTGTTCAGTCTAAATGACTGAAAAATCGATTAAGACAATTCGTCGATCTGTGACTCAGTAGTTACGTAGTTGAAAAATTTTTTTTTTGTGAAATAACCTTATCTTTTCCAATTTACCAATATTTTAATATTGAATTTCTAATCACAGGACAACGAACTGATCCAGAGATTGAATCATCAACTAAGTCAGCCTGCGTACGTTATACAAAGTGTACAAAACTACAACCCCCCAAATGTAGATAATCAAGCAATACCTCTGCCACCGATTTCTTGTTTGAACGTGCCAGAAATGAGGATGAACGAGCCAGGTGAATTTTAATTATTTGTCAACTATTGTAAAAAAATATCAGTGGATGTTCTTAAAACTTCCTGATTGGAAAAATACATTTTGATTTTCCTCTTACAAAAAAAAGCCAGTTGATTTTCTTAGTGTTTCGACAAGGGCAAAAATTTATTTATTAATTCTTCAATCTATATATCAATGACTGTTTTTCATTCGTTTTTTTCACAATTTTATTAACTCTTTTACTTTGCTGTGAATTCGATAAAAAATCTTCAGCGAGAATTAATGAATTTAAAATGCTGAATAATTGGTACGAATAGAAGAAATTTCTTTATTTATTAACAAAAACTCAGAAAAGTGCAAGAATTCTGTTTTTTCGCAATTCAAAATATGGACGATTTTTAGAACTTTCTATCAAAAACATCGAATTTGTGAATTTTTGTGTTCTTCAAATTTTTATTTTTCCTGAATATAATCCGTGGACTTAACATTCATTAATTCAACAATTTTGTTCTTTTCGTTTTTATTCTATTTAAGTGCTATAAAAAAATAATGCGATTTGAAACTCGATTTATCAGAGAGGTGTATTGTTACAATTTTTACAAGTTCGAGTCGCTTTTTTTTGTTTAAACACAAATTCTCAAATTGCTTAATTTTTTAACTTTTTTATACAAAATTAAAAATTTTTTTTACTGATATTGGCACATTTTACGATTAAATATTTAATAAAAAAATTGAAAGATTTGAACTTCTATTCATGTATAAGCTTATTGTACATTCAGTTTCTTGTAGTAAATAAAAATAATCAAACAAATTTTATTCAAATCCGAACGAACATTAGAAAGTATCTCGACAAATTTCCTCTCTAGGAACTGATTCGGAAATTATTCCAAGGCAGAAAACTTTACGACCATTTTTCATTCCTATTTTTTAAGGTCTCGGGTGTTCAAAAAATTATTTCAACAATTTTCTGCTGCCAAATTTAGTAATATGCATGAATGATTGGCAAATATTTGTTGAAAATTCTTTGTCTAAAATATAAATAGTACAATATGAAAATTGGTTTATAAAATTGGCATTATTATTTTTATTAAGTTCATGAATTCATAGTAAAAATCATCGATTTAATTGTCACCCAGAATTACAAAATTCATAATTGTATTAAATGTAAATCGGTAGTAGCCAGTGACAGAGCATTTCCGAAAACGTCTTTTGAAAAAAACGTTTTGTGCGGTGAACACGATAGCTCAGGGTAGAATCATCTGAAATTAAAAATATTATATAATTTTGAATAAATCAATCAAACTTGTCGATTCCCAGTCAACCACGAGTTATTTTCACGAGTTATTTTGGTGTCGTGAGTCAATCTACTCACGACACCCTGGGGCCATCACCCCGCTGACGACCTCTTCCGCGGCCCTTAGCCGCCCATCGTCTTCTCGATTTCCTCAGACGACCCTCACCGTCTTCCTCTTGAAATTTTCAGCAATTCCTTTTTCCTTTTTCCCGACTCACTCTCTCGACTCTCTGATCCCCAAGTGTCCCCAAGTGACTCAAACCAGGGCTGCCAGATTTCTAGCCTCAATAATCCGTGAGAAAGGGGAAAAGTGGTGGGGGAGAGTGGCCTAAAAATCCGTTAATATCCGTAGTAATTTACCAGTAAATATACTAGTAAATTCACCGCCACACATCCCTGGTCACCGGCTTATTTTCCAATGTTTTAGCACTAAATTTCAACTCAATGTTCTTCAGATGATGCTTTCAAATTTAAAAATAGTTTACATTAATTATTTTCAGCTATAAATCCATGAAAAATCAGCAAAAGAAGTGTTTTTTTTTAAAGTTATCCTTTAAAAATTTTTAAAATCTGAGTTCTATTACACTTGCGGGACATAAAGATATCGCAACCAGGATAACTATTTTTTATCGTCATTTATTTATTAAACTTCAATAAAAATATTTCCAAATTTATAAACCTGCATCACCTTATTTGTTTAAAATATATATCAAATAAATTGAATTGAATCATCCATATTAATCCGTAGGGGTGGGGATATCCACTATTTCCTCTCTGCATCCGTCACTGAAAGATCATGAATATAATTTTTTTAACAATGAAGTTGTTTCAATTTCCTTTTAATTGAATGTCATTCGTAAATTCTTTCCAGTCACCGACCAATTTCCGAAAAAAATGAGAAAAAGCCGGACTACGTTCAACAGCGAACAACTGTTGGTACTTGAAAATCAGTTCACCAAAAATCAATACATGGGGCGAACAGAAAGAATAAAACTAGCCCAAAGCCTAAGCTTGGACGAAAAACAAGTCAAGAATTGGTTCCAGAATCGAAGGATGAAGGATAAGAGCCAACGGTTGGATAAAAAAGACTTTGGCAACAAGAAAGTTTATAAACCGAGGAAAGCTCGCACTCGTAAGTGAAATTGGGAGCTGTCAAAAAATTTAACCTTTGATTTAAGCCTCACCGATCTATGCAGTCAAATGAATTTCAATGAAACATTCACCAATAAATCCTTGGTTTTTTTTTTTTTTTTTTTTTAAATATAGCACCAGCTGAGCCACTCAATTTGATACCTTTCCGTGAAGAGGTCAACCGCTTACCCGTGCCAAGTATATGCCCATACCCTGCTGTTAGCACCGCTGGCTTTCCTTACAACTATAATGGCTACATGAGTTATATCAACGCACAACCTGACCAGCGTCAACATTTGCCACCGTTTTATGAGACCTCTCATAATGGTCATTTTTTAGCTCCAAGAGTATCTTCCCAGCAACCAAACTACCCCACGATGCAGGTCGCATCAAGAGAAAGCATGAATGGAAACGAAAGTCTCAACGGGTTTGCTGGATATTATCAGCAACCGTTCTTCCGAGATTGGACCCAAGGTACATGCTTTTTCTAACCAGAGGAAATTCGGTTCACTATCAATTATAAACGAACAATGAACTTTATGCACTGTTGTTTATTTCACTCCATTTTATGGTATAATTTTACTGTTTCAGGAATGTACGCTAATCCTGGAGTCCACACTGCGACTGCTTATCCTGGATATTCTTCAGCAGCAGGTTCTCATCCAGAACATTACCCCCAGGCTCAAGCTCAACCTCTTCAAAATTCTGCTGATTTCTACGATGATGATGATGAAAGCGAAGGAGAATTGGAAATTGTTGAGACCAGCGCAGCTGATACCCTAAACGAGAGTACAACTGATAATCTTTGCTAGTTATTTTCAATTGTTTTTGAACGAACTTTACGTAATCGTGCACACATCCTATACTGGAAAAAAGTATTTCAGACAACACTAAATTGTGCTGACACAGCACGACTTAGTGTTGCTACTACACGGAAGAAAGTGTTAATAAAAGGGATTCAAATGTGTTGTACCAACACTTTTAGGTGTCGGTTGAACTCGGGTATCAGATTGACATATGTTAAAGCATTAGTGGTGTTGGTTCAACACTCTCGTAGGATTTTGGTTGAACCACTACCCGAGTGGAAAAAAAAGGTCGGAGAAATATCGTAGTGATATTTTAAATTATCGCGAGATAATCTCTATAGTGATATCGTCACGACATCAAATCGTCGCCGATAATATCGCTGCGATGTTTTTAGATAAATATCTTTGCGATGTATGTCGATGAATATCGCTGCGATGTTTCACGACATACTGTAAATATAAATATAAATGTTGGATAATTAAGGTCCGGATTATATGTTACTCAGAGTACACAAAATGCCGTGAAATTATAATCCAATATGGAAATCGTAGCTTGGGTAAAGGTTTCACGGCATTTTGTGCGTTCCAAGTTATATCATCCGGCCCTTCAATTATTATCACAAAATGTGTATGGTAGAAAAAAATTGAAATTTCACTGTCTTAACGAATATTTTATTATGATTTCAAAAGTTTTAAACGAGCGCAAATCACATAAATTATTCGCTTGCGTGAACCGCGGTAGAGTCGAACAGAGTCGAAGAACTTGAGCTGGTGCGTTCCTTCCAAACTTTTTCTAAAGAGAGTGCCATTTTTGATATGCACAAAAACATATGTCAAAAAACATCTTCACGACATTCTACCAGAAATGAACAGAAATAATATGCCAAAAAACATCTTCGCGATATTCTGTCACAAATATCTGAGAGTATCTGACATATGATGTCGCTCCGATATGTTGAGATTATTTCCCGATTTTTTTTTCCACTCGGGTAGAGGCGCTCGCACAACTCCTTAGAGTCAACCCTGTCAATGGTGCCAACCCAACTTTTCTGCAGTGCCCTCTGAAATACTTTTTTTTCCAGTGTAGGTGTAACGAAAATTGTGAACGGAAAGCCAATAAAATAGAGATGATATGAAAAAACTGGCCAGAAATGTTGTTAATTTTTATGCCTTTAAGCTAATAGAAGTTTTGTTATGGGGTCATGGGGAGCGATCACAAATATAAAATTGGGCTGCAGCGGTTGGGGCCTACCTTATAAAAAATGTGATAATGTATTGCATATTACAGATTAATGGCAATTGTTCAAAACGCATTTTTCTATTTTATTCAAATACAAACATTTCGAAAGCTATTGCGAGATTCAATTTTCGTATATATATATATAGATATACTGAGAATTTAAATGACGTCACAATGATAGCCAGTTACGTCAAATGTATCCTTATTTTACAAAACATTTTGTACTCACATCAATTTTTATGATTAGATCGATGAAAAAAATATGTGTCTATTGATTTTTCATATACAACACATATCAAAATTAGCTAGCAATGAAAATAAAAATAACTCAATCGATGGAATTTATGATTTTAGGGATGTATTTTCAAAATTTTACGTATGTTATAATAATAATATACATATACATAATTTAGAGTCTTGGAATTCTTTATTCAGAAACATTCTCACTACTCTAATTGTAACAGTAAAATTTTTCGAAATCTAAAATTTGCGGAATTTTTCAAAGCACTTGTTTAAATTTCTTTGAGTAAGAATCCTGCAAATAAATCTCTCGAGTGAAATTTTCAATCTATTTAAGTGAAACTCACTTCAACGTCTTTCGTAACTTAGGTTTTTATAAACATTTTATAAAATCCTTTATAAAACCTTGATTTTTAAAATAAAATTCTGCTTTGTTTCTTAAATAACTTTATAAAACGAGCGATGTTTTAGAAAAATTTTCTCAGTTTTTTTCAAGTCACATCCTACAAACTTTTGAAATTACTTTATAGAAAGGCGGATTTTTTTGAGTTAATTATAAAATCAACTTTATAAAAATCCTGTCATTTTATAAAGATTTTATGAAGTTTTCAGAAAGTGATTTTATAAAAATTGAAAAGAACTTTGAAAAACATTTCTCTTTTTGTAAAGTCACTTTATAAAAAAATCGGAATATACTTGAAAACTGAGATTGTATAAGGAGTTTTGTTGAAAATTTATAAAAACCTAAGTTACAAGGGATTAAAATATAAAAAATGCACTGAGAAAAAAAAATAGTAATTATTACAATACTGTATAGTAAACGGGAATCACTCTGATATATTGTACTTTTCGTTAGATAATATATCAGTTTTTGAAATAACATATTGTAAATATTGTCAAATGATATTGTTAATTTTAGATATATTTTGTTGTAAAAACTCCTCTACATCTTCCGTTTTCTGCTATACTTCTTGTACTCTTTGCAATATCATATAATTGCTATTCATCCAGATTTTTGAAAATTCCATACAGATTTTTCAGTAAACAGATCTGTATAGGTTCTTTTTGCAGCATTTTTGTGTACTTTCTAGGTTTTAAGTGCATCACATTGTTATATGATACAGTATTCGAAAAAGTTGGAAAAAAGCAGTGCATTTCGTCTATTTTAATGGATGTGTAAATAAATTGCGGGCGAGAAAAAAACCCGGTCGCCACCTGTTCCCAGTTGGCCGACCTTAGGAAACGTGAAAAAAATATGGTAAATGTTACAATTTGTATAGTAAAATTTTCATTTTCAGATTTTAATTTTTCCGAAATTATATAGCAAAAAGTGGCATAGATATTGTAATTTGTACAATATAGCGGTTTTACTATACACTATTGTAATAAGTAAAATAAGTATTGCAGTTTTTACAATAATATTGTAAAAACTAAAATAATATTGTAAAAACTGCAATACTATTGTAAAATGTACAATATTATTGCACTTTTTACAATATGTATGGCAGAAATTACAAGTTTTTTTTCTCAGTGTGATACTTCACATTAGAAAAATGTGTGACTTTTTCACACACTATTTCCGAACGAATCACACGCAATTACAAGTGCAATTTTCACCCCAGAGTTTGATTTGCAGAATTCTCTTTCGAAAAATTAGGAGAATGATGAAAAATGAAAATTCAATTCGTATTGGCTGAAAAAGCTAGGGAAGAAACATCTTTGGAATTCAACGTTAATTCTCACTTATAAGCGATTTTCCTTCAAATACGTCGAATTTTCACGCTTATAAGCATGAAATTTAAGTACTTAAACGAATCAGGGTTTGGAAAATTACTTTACATCACCAGTGGTGGAAATAAGTACTTTCGACACGTTGTGATGTTAAATATTGTAGGTACTCAACTTTTGCAGAGCAGCTTTTTAACCCATGTGATGGTAAAACGAGCCAAACGTGAGTTTTGCAAATTTCACTGTAAAAAAGGCTCTTTCTGCGATAGCTATTGAAATGTGGGAAAAGTGCAACGTGTTGTGTTGCCGTTACTTAGGTAAAAAAGTAGTTAGTTACGTTACAGACATCGAAAAACTAACGATGAAAAAACGATATTAACGTACTTGTGGTTTTGTTTTAGGAACTGTTTATTGCATAAATAATAAAATGGTTTGAGGTTGACAAATATCTAACGTGTTAATTTATTTCTAATTTTATTTGTTTTTTTTAATTTCAAAAAATAATTAGATTTTCGAGATCTATTGATTGTAAGGACAAGCTCTCCAGGAATTATTTTTCAAGTGAGGAAAGTTATTGAGTATTTTTAAGACTGTACTTCTTCACCCTGAGAGAAAAACAGTATGCTATTTTTCAAATTTTTATATATATTTTTTTTTCCAAAATTGTTGAATATGACATTTAATTTAATGTTAGTCGCGGGAATAATTAGCGAATTGCATAGATTTTTGAGATAAGCTTATCTACCTAGATTTTTAGTATTTTCGACACTTCGTATTTTTCAGTGTGAATAAAATGTTGCAGAATTTTCGACTATTTAAATTTATATACATTGCTATAATAAAGGTTTCGAAAATTTCGGGCTTTAAAATTCAAATACCATCTAATTTGTGTTTTTAAGAGGATTATTCAGGAAATAGTATCTATATTTACATAGATTTTTATTTCTTTATATTTTTCAGTACTTTTTCAGTTTTCACGATTTTAAATATTGTTCAGTAGTTTTCAAAATATTCGTATTTTCCAGTATGTATAAATGGTTGCAGGATTTTCTTGTATTTTTATATATTTCTAGTATTTTTAATAAATATAACATAGATTCAAAAACCAGATGTGCTCTACATGTAATTCAAAATTCATAAAATTTTTCGTGTTTCAAAAGATTTTCCAGAAAATTAACTGAATAAATTTTTCATTTCATCTAGTATTTTCCGTATTTCTTCAGTTTTTTGGGATTCGAAAGATTGTGCAGTATTTTCATATATTTCTATATAAATTTCTGGGAGTTGATGCTCTCGTTATTAAAGTTGTATAAAATTTGAATGTTTTATAATAATTATTTATACTTTTAATTTTATACTCCTATGTTTTTTTCTTTTTTATTTCCGAGTATTTATAGCATTCATAGGATGTTAATTTTCTAAGTTTACGGCTTTTTAAAAAATATATTTTTGAATTACTAGAAGAGATTTGAATGTTTCAAATTGAATGTTGAACACAGGTGAAGTATTTCGATTGATTTTGCAGAAAAAAGTTCCGTTGTAGATATAGGGGCTTTCAATATTTGTTGTATTTTTACCGATTCTAATGTTTTTTGACATTTTCTGGTATTTTTTATGGGCTTCCATATGTATATATTGCCAGAATCCAATCCTAGAGGGATTGAAATTACTCAATTCCATGGAGTTTTATAAAATTTTGAAGATTCTAATAATATTATCAAGAAACTGATTAGATTCTAGTATTTTCGTTTTTTTTTTTTTTTTTTTTTTTTTTGTATTTGAATAATAAAATTATGTAAGATTTTCTAGCAGGGCCTGTATATTTTAGAGGTTTGCTATAATTTTACGGATCTATAGATTTTAGAATATATTAATGTTTCTTCATACAAATTTATAAAATTGAATGCTTTCAATTATTTATGAAAATTTAAAAAAAAAGTGAGTAACATATTCTTTTACGATATTTGTACACAAACTACTGATATTTGCTTCTGTATCAATATCGTGTTTAAAGTTTGAACTTCAAACTTCGAATTGATCGAATGATAAATCTTATAGAAGAGAGTCCCCCAAGGTGGACACTTTGCAGAAATCCACTTAAAAAGTTGGAAAAATATTCCGAAGATTCATTATTTTCATCAATCTTCAATGTTTTCTCTCAAATTGACATGAAATGTTGATGAAAAAAATTATCATAAAAAAAACGAATATGAAGCACAAAATAGCAAAATAAAAGGTTTCTATCAGAACCTTCAGAGTTACACTGAGGACAAGTGTACCAAGAGCCGCGAATTTTGGCCCATTTTTAGTGCACGTCTTTTTTACATTCGTTGCAAGCAAATGAATTGAATTTCTATAAGAAAAGCAAGTGTCCACCTTGTGGTAGAAAAAGTGTCCACCTTAGAGCTATTAACACGATTTCATTGGCAAAAAGAAAAAAAATATTTTCACTTGCCATGTCATGCGAATCTGTTTAGAATATGTCTGTCTGTCACGTGAATAAAATTCGTGAATAAAAATAAGTGAATAAAATTCGGAAATGGTTGAGATCAGCACGGCTGATACCACAAACGAAAGTGTAACTGCCCTGGCAAACAATATTCAACCGAACTTGAACCTTCGAAGATTACACTTGGGTTCAAGTTCGGTTGTAAATTCTTTAAGTGAAAAAAAGGCCTTGGGCACGATATTTTTGCACGGAATGGCATCGGTTAATCATGTTTGATTATTTATCGGGGAATTCAATCGTCAGAACTATAAATTTTGCCTTTTACTTGTTATTTTATCTTTTTTCATGGCTGGAACTTCCTTGAAATATTTAAAAACGCAATAAGACTATAAAGACGATTCAGATAACTAATTGTAAATAAAAAATCATTTTAACACCCTCTACGTTCTAGGATACGTATATTTTTAATATTTTTTGTCAAAAATTGTAAGCTATCCATTGATACGTGTACATTAAGGAACTTCCAGCCATAAAAAAAGAAGAAAATAACAATTAAAGACAAAATTTTTAGTTCTGACGATTAAATTTGCCAATAAATAATCAAACATGATGAACCGATGTCATTCCTTGCAAAAATATCGTGCAAAAGGTCTATTTTTTTTTCATTTAAAAAATTTACAACCGAAGTTTTACCTAATTATAACCTTCGAAGGTTGAAGTTTGATTGCCAGATTACCATGGCAATCTTTGCTAGTTATTTCCAATTGGTTTTTAATGAATTTTACCTAATTGTGTTCACATTCTGAGTGTTACGAAAATTTCAATCGGAAGCCAATAAAATTCGAGTTGATTTGAAAAAACTTTCTGGAAATACAAAAAAATTTTATTCTTCGGAGCTAGAAGTCTTGTTATGCAGCTGGATTCATTTTGAAGACATCTATCATGTCTTGCTGTATTATTATGTCACTGATAAATGATCTCCTTTTATCTTTTCATAAAATATGAAAAAAAAAAAAAACATATTCCTGCTAAGTCAACATTTAGTTACTATGCATAAATTAATAGGTAATTGAATAAGCGTACCTACAGACTAGCTATATACATACATAACATTCCTATATAATTGATACTCGAGAATTATCAAAAGATGTACATATACTTACCTTGTGAGTCAAAAGTTAGAAGAGTTAACGCTTCATGTATTCGCAAATTTTAGAAATACGGCTATAATAATAATAACAATACCTTTTTTTTTTATTAAAACCTTGAAAAATTAATTTAATAAGTTATCTACGAATTTAGCAGAGACAATGTCAATTACGGTATAAGTAGCAGGAAGGTAAATGTTTCTTTTCATATGAAGGCATGCTAGATCAATATTTATGTTTTTCATTTCGTACATATTATTATGAGTATTGGTTCAGTTTTTCAAAACCTATGGAGGAGAACTCAAATTTTTTGAAACACTCTTAATTTTCCCAAAAATTTTCCTAACTTCACATGACTGCAAAAAATTTTTTTTCAACCTGGAATACATTTTCGTCACTTCGAAGCAAGGTATGATACAATCACGTCAAACACTAGACGTTGAATGATAAAAAGTCATGTATAGCTGAATAATTCAGTCAGTGAGTTTTTCTAATCGTAGGGTATGTGCATTTATTGTTTTTTTTTTTTTTTTTTTTTTTTTTTTCGTAACTTTTGTCGTCGCTTTTCAAGCCTTGTATATAACTGAGGGCATAGTAAGATAACGACATCCAATTATTCACTTTCCATAATTATACCACCTTGCTAAATTTTGTACATCCAAAGTGGACTGAAGTTGGATTTTTCAGTTATAATTAACGTAAAAAAATTGTTGAAATGGAGTTTAAATGTACCTACGGCGCCAGATAAATGTCGGCATGTCTGCTAGGGCTTAACATTGACTAGGGATAATAGTCTAATGACGTATCGTGTCATCTGCTATTATCTTACTTCTCCATCGACCCGAATATCACGCCCGAACAAACTTAGTAGACTTTTTGCATCACTAGCTGAAAGATGCTTTTTTTGTTAAATTTATCAAACATCGCTATATTTTTAACAAATGGAAGACATATGTGACATTGTTTAGAGAATACGTGTAAAAATTTTTCGATATTACAGAATGTAAAAAAACGTTAAAGAAAGATACGATATTGTTATTGAAATACACAACTATCTACTTAAAAGTAAAATTAGTTGTAGAGTGAAAGTAATAAAAAATAAAAATTTTTGAAAATCAAAAAATTTCATGAAGCGAACATTAGTGCTGTAGGATTATATGGTTTCGTTATAAAAAATGCTTTTATCTGTGAAAAAATAATGTAAAGAAACTTCAAAAATATTTTATTTTCGATTTTTGAAACATCAGATTATAGATAGATAGATTACTTGCACTTACAATTTTTATCGTTTTTCAACAGTTTTGATAATTTTCAGATATCAATTATAACATTCTTAAACATTTTCAGGAGTTTTTTCACTGTCTCCATATATTTTGAACTATTCTTAGTATGTTTTTTTCAAACTGCAAAACTTAATGCGTAAACTGTCCAAAATGAAGAATCTGTTAAAACTCTCATAATCTGGTAAATTTTCGAAATGATAAAAAACTCTTGAACCTAAGTAATACCGTATTTTTTTTGAAATTGATACCCTGTATAGATTGTAAAAAACCGTCAAAATATTATAATATTACAAAAGTTATGAGTTGTTAGGTTGTCACAGAGTAGGTGTCAAATATGCACAACTTTTACAGAGTGTGGCTGTTAAAAGTGCCAAGAAGCTAGAAAAAAGTTCAAAACGCAAAATAGTTGTAAGAACTTTATTTTCCAGGACTGATAAACTTTTTCCTAAATTGGTTTAAATTTTAAAACTGTTTGAAGAGTTAAAACTTTCGAAACAGAGTTTTTACATTTATTTTAATCATCCATAACAAGTTTGCCCGTTGGAAAATAATATTTTTTACCTTTATCAACAGTTTTCATCAGTGTAAACAAATTTTACATTTGTTCGTCGTAAGAACTGACAGATACGACTGACAAAATTTACAGAATTTCGTAAATGTGTTACACCTGTCAAAGCTAGTAAAATATGTCAAAACTTTTATACGCAATTGAACTGTCTAGCCTGTCAATACTTTTTGAAATGGTCGCGCCTGTCAAAACTATTGAAAAGTTTAAAAAAACTGTTATACATTTTATACCGTTTTCATTATCAAGGTTGTAAAAAGTTTTCAATATGTTGAAGAACTACACGCAGAGAAAAGAATAGATATTATGTCTATGAAAATGGACAATGTCCGACGAACCTTAAAAAATATTTTAATAGCTCACACACAGTTAAATTTAGCGTTAGAAACATATATATTGGTATAGTGATAAGCTGTAACTGTACTTTATCCTTAAAATGGGTGTGGCATCCGTTTTTAGAGGATAGTCAAAAATTGTCCATTTTCATGGACATGGCATTCATTTTTTTCTCTGCGAGTATTAATGTTACACAAAAACTATCGAACATGTGTCATTATTCGAATTTTAAAGCTGTTATGTTGGAGTTGTTCAAAATTTATTTCAAATTGACTCGCGAACGATTTTATTTTATTACGGCTGATTTCGCATAAAATAATTTTCGAGAAAAGTAGATAAAGTAGATATATATATTAAATATATATTGATAGACTGGATAGAGGAAAAAGTTAAAATAATACAAACATCTTCATTTACAATATTGACTCCAAGGATCGATTTGACAAACATTTACATCATTACGGAGCGAGTTATTCTTGCAAATTATAGTTTCTACTTAGTATTATTTGATAATAAAATAAGTTTTTCTCTTGCGATCTCACTGTGAGGTTTTTAGTTGACTTCCAAAGAAAATACAAACTTGGATTTCGATTTTGTTTCAATCATTGTAAAATCCTTGTCTATGTATTTTTAAAAGGATATTTTGAAAAATTACTATCTTTTTTAGAAAATTTTTCGGGACTAGATCTTGTACACAACATCTCATGAAAAAACTTATGGACACTGAGTTTCTTGCGATTTCATAAGTATCTGCACGATCGCCATTCTTCTTCAAGATTCAGTTACATTAATTTTTCATGCATCTATGACCAATTACTATGAACATCACAAATGACAGAGCTATTTATTCATGAGCTTATATATCAAAAATAATTGCTCGAAGAGTTAAGTCCACACTTGCAAGATAAACTTAGTTTCTTTTTCAGTAAAAACATTTCCTTACATGCAGTTTTGAAAAATGTTCTCATTTGAATGATTCACAATGAAAAACAATGAGAACCACTATTCCGTGAATTTGATTAAAAAATTCATGTTCATTGCTGGATTTTGGTTTGCTGATTCTAAAACTTTCAAATTTATCCTCGACTTCAACAGAATATGCGTTACCTCGGTTGCAATGTGTAGTGCGACCATCATTTCCATCGAAATTTACGCGAATCGGAATGATCCTCAGGTATGTATATTGTTCACAAAGAATTAATTTATATTTTACAACGGTGAAAATAAATTTGGAGTGCATGCATCATTTTCTAAAATTACACAAATATGCAAAAAAAAGCTTGACAAATTATCCATCGACTACGGACATTCTGAATTTTTGGAAATATCAGGAATTTTTAGGAAAAAAAGCTATAATTTAAGAGATTATTTACACTGAGAACACTTGTTTTAACGACATCCTAAAAAATTCGACACCAAGAAAAAATTTCAATGCACCGATATTATTATTTTCTATCCGATTGCTTTATTAAAAAAAGGGAACTTTCACCGTCACATACTCTTCACCAAATTACTAAGTAATGAAAATTGAGTAATTTTCCCTCCGACCGAACTGCATGGTGAGAAAAACCACACTTGCAATATACCTAAGTGTTATTATGCATGAATGATTAATGGGAAGGAACGATTGGTCTATTCACATATTGATCCTACGCTTATTATTTGATGAAAGAAACAATCATACTTTGCATATTGGAAACGATAAAACGGAAATAAAAAGTTCCCTCTTCCTTAGGCGATAATTTATGTGTGCTGCGCGGCTACCCCAGTTTTACTGTCGTCTGTAAAGTTCACGACTTTTTTTCTTAAGCGAGCAAAAGTTACGAGGTTATTGAGGTATACGAACGACGAAATTTGGTTTGCGAAAAAGGAAAATTTCGCTATCAAAATTGCGAATGACGTGAATCGGCAGAGTTTTGTAATGATTGTTCTGTTCACCACTTTTTGCTTAGCAACGGGATTGTGTTACGTGTACGCTGCGCTATATGGTATTTTTACAAATTTTTAAGAATTTTGAATACCCTCTGCAATTTTGAAAATTAAAATTTTTATATGTTAACGAGATGGTTTAATGTTGAGAGCTAACTTTTGTAAAATTTTTTCTACTTTAGCTACTAAAATTACCAGGGTTTGGAAGTAACGCGTTACTTAAAAACGTTACATTTTTTACTGTATCGATAACGTAACGTGTTACATTAATTAACAAGTACCGATAACGGGAACGAGTCACTTTTTTTCGGTAACGAGTAACAAAAATCCCGTTATTTCACGTTACTTTTATCTGTCCCATAAAGTTTTTGGCACAATTTGGAAGTTTTTAAAAAATGTTCTGAAGCTGAGATCTTAGTAATTTTGAACTTCCTCATTTTGAGATATGAAATTCTTTATTAATAATTTTTAATGAAACTATGTGGGATAATCGTTATTTGTGTAAAAATCTTGACGAAGAATAGGCTTTTTTATTTTTTATTAAAAACTTTCAGGACTCAAAGCGTTGAATTTCAGAAATTCGCATGAAAAGACATAAAAATACTTTAAATTTATAGATCGCAAAATCTATAGCAGGATTTGTATGAGTTAGAGATCCTGCTAGAAAATTTTATGGAATAATAATGAATACAAAAAAAAAATAAAATAAAATAAAATACGAAAAATACTGGATTGTATTAAGTTTTAAGTCACTTGATTTTTAAAAAATTTATATAATTCAAGGAATAAAAAGACTTCAATTTCTTGAGCTTTGAATTCTACAAAATTTATGTTAATAGAAGTCTATAAGAAGATAAGAAAATTTTTATATTGTATAATTTTGTGAAAAATACAAAAAATATTGAGGGCCCTTTAAATATATTAAGAAACTGTTTTCTGCAAAATCGATCGAAATATACTCCAGAAATTTCGAAACTCCAATTTTATTTCATTCTGGAAATTTAAAGAGATATCTTTAGAAAAAACTAAAAATTCCACAACATTCTTTAAATATTTAAAAATACAGAAAGAAAATACGTTCGGAAAAATACACGCAAATATATGAAACATTGGAGATCTTTCAAATTCCAGAAATTCATACAGCAATATATAAAAATAATGAACGATCCTCGAAATCATTGAAAAACTGAAGAAATACAAAAAGTACTTGAATAAGTAAAAATCTATCGAGACACTGTTTTGTGGCAAATCCTGTAAATCACGTAATGTTTCATTATATTCAAATTCTAGAGTTCGGAATTCTTGAAATGTATAGAACAATTATTGTTGTAAAAATACTAAAATTATGTTAAAATACTAGGAAATTCTGCAATATTCTATTATACTGAAAAATACGAATGGTTTTGAAAATACTGAACAATCCTTTAAATCCTAGAAAAATTAAAAAAGTTTAAAAAGAATAAAATGAAATGAAAATCTTCTCAGAAATTTTTTGCTAAAAAACCCTCTCAAATAACAATAATTTATTAGACTTTTAATTTTAGAGCATAAAATTCTTGAATTCTATATATCAAAGTACTGAAAAATAGTAGGAATTTTTAAAAATTCTAGAGAATCCTGCTACATTTTATACATACTGAATAGTACAAAATGATTTAAAAATTCTAAAAATCTGGGTAGGTATTTAGATTCTTTCAAAAATCTATTAAATTTGCTAATGTTTTCTTGTGGCTAACATTGAATCAAATGTCATATTCAGAAATTTCGTAAACTTGAAAAAAATATAAAAATTTGAACAAGCTGATTAATTTCTTTCTCAGGGTGAAAAAGATCAGGTAAAAATTTTTTATTATATCTGAAATAAACAATTTCTATAGAACAAAATCACAAGTACGTTGAAATTGTATTTTTCAGCCTTAGTTTTTCGATTTTTGTTATTTACATTCAATTTCTTCCAAAAAGTAACGTGAAGGTAACGGAACGTTACTTTTTTTAGGTAGTAACGATATTGAGTTACTCTTTCTTTTTAAGTAACGATAAAGTAACGAATTACTTTATTTACCTTTGTAAGGGTAACGTAACACGTTACATTTTTTCAAGTAACTTTCCGAACCCTGAAAATTACTAACTTTAACTTACGTAAGAAAAATTGTGGCATCGAAAAACATAGAAGTTGTAGTATTTTTGTATTCCAAAACTTTTTCAAAATTTTGTCAAAAAACCACAAAAAGAATTCAGTATTTAGATATTGATACTCGTAAATAAAAACTTCAAACTTCACTTGGAAGTATAAAGAGCTGAAAACAAATAAATGTACAAATTTTCTAATTTATTTTGGTTTATTTCATATATATAGAAAATCATGGAAGAAACAAAGAAGACAGAAGACTTATATTTGCTGGAATTCAATCATTTGAATCGCTTTCTGACCGAATTTCAAGAACGCCCAACTTCGAAATGATGTTTGGGATTCAGGTAGACAGTACATAGTATTTTTTGAAAAACAAAAATGAAGCGTCGACACTGAATTATTCTCGTCCTTCAAGACCAATAGTCTTCAAGATGTTTGAAGATAAAATCCTTATATTGGCGATTGACTATGTGAAAAAACTGCCCACTGAACAATCGTCTTGAGAAGATTTATTAGGGATTATCAAGTCATCTGTTTCTATGAGTACTTAATTTTAAATGTCTTTTTTGAAAGTGAGTTTGAAAATTTTAACGTATCTTTGATAGGGATAATCAACTAACTTTTGGTTATAAAAATATCATCTCGAAAGATGATCTTCGACTTCTTTCGTATATGTTCCATATTTCATTAAGAAAATTGTATACGAGGTAAAAATTGTTGATTTTGATATTTTCTTGAATAACTATAAGTTGTCATTTGGAGAAAATTAATCGGAGGAATATCTTAAATTTTAGTAAAGGTAGGAAATTGATTACTCAGAGTCAATTTTAAATAGTGAATCCTTATTTTAATCGATAAATATTTCGGCTGCATGTGCATCGATTCGAAATCTTCGTGGTTTTTCTTTTATTTAAAAGAAGCTCAAAACATTCAGATGCCGCATTCAAAATTGAGAGAATTTTCTAAAATAATAAAGATTTGGCGTTTTCGAACTTTCCTCGTAGAATTTACAAGCTTCACTTTATAACTTGATATTTTTTACTACTCCAAATTTAAAGCATTTATCAATGATGCCTATTGGACTAGATGAATTTAGGAAATTCGCAAATTAGGAAGACTCAAAAGACTTTTTCTCTTATTATCATCCTTTTCTGTTCAAGGCGTATTTCTCGCATTTCCGTATAGGTTCCGAATCGTCTTAAGAATTCGTTAATTAAAGAGTTATCAGTGAGTAGCGTGACCTTGATAATTAATAGATTCTTTATGTTTTCATATACAAATTGTAAGTTTAAATTTCGCTAGCTATTTTGAAATACGTTTAAACAATGTGTGCCTTTTTCTAAAGCACTATAGCATGTAAAAGGGTTTAAATTTTGTTAATTCAACGTAATTTCTTTATGTTTTCTAAATATACTTTTCCAAGTATGAATCGATTTTTCTGTTTTATCTTATTCATAGATTTTTTTGAAGTTACGAAAAATTACTATAAATTTGTCACGTTGATTATTTTATACGTTGTTACATAACGGGTAATTAGCCGGCAATTTGGATAATTTTTAGCTGCCACTTTCGAAATTTATATTACTGATATAAGTAGTAGGGCTGAGGGGGTTCTGCGTCCCCCCACTCCTACTCCCATCACGTGACCCCCCTCCACTCGCAGGCCCCGCCCACTTCCCCATCCCCTCCCCTCCCGCATAGGTAAGGTAGAGCACTGGTGGGGAGGGGTCGGAAATACCGCCTGTCGGTAAAACAGGGACATATCTGTGGATGGTAATACCCGCGGTCGGTAAGGTAAGGATCTAAGATGGCGGCGGTCGGTGAATTCCCTGTCGGTAACTATTACCCATGGTCGGTAAAAACAGGGGCGTACCTGTGGATGGTAATACCCGCGGTCGGTAGTGTCATACTGTTTTATTATTTTTTTTGTTTTGTTGTTTTTTAATTTTTTTATTTTGTTTTTTTGTTTGTTTTTTGTTTTTTTTGTTTGTTTTTTGTTTTTCTTTTGTTTGTTTTATCTGTTTTGTTTTTTTGTTTTGTTTTTTTACATTTTTATAAGATTCCATAAACTTATGAGCTATAAAATTTTTTAGTTGAGGATTTCCACCTCGTCCTCATCGTCCGACCCCAAAAGACGTGATTTTTCCTCCTGCTCCTCCTTCTCTTCTAGAAGTCGCACCCTTTGTGCGACTCGGCCGAACAAACGCTGTAATAAAAAATTTTCTTTAGTTCAATTATTTTGATTAAATATTGTTTAAATTCATACTTACAGGAACGAGGTATCCGTTCTTTAGCTCGTATGTGGACTGACCAATCAAAATTGGCCAATGTAAAGGATGTTGGTTGTAGAATTTTTGGATTTCCTTCACTATTTTCGTTTGTTGAAGTTTAGATAAAATCCTCATATTCTGAGGCATCGTCACTGCAAGTCCTCTAATTTTGATTTTCCACTCGTCCGTAAAATGATATTCCATGATGATGGACATTGCAGTGATGACTGTCGTCGAGGAAGAATATACATTTCAATCGAGTCAATTTTTTTTTCGATAAAGATATTTGGAGATGAAATTTTAATACCACATCCGAATTCATAAACACCGCGCTGTCTAATCACTCCGCCCGGGTGCGTTATTTTTTCTTGCATTCCGAAGACAACGAATGGTTCAAAATCATTCTTCAGAAACTATTCAACTCACTTTTTGCATATTGTAAATCTTGTTTGGATAGCCCATGAGTAGCAAAAGTGTATTTGTAAGCTGTGGGATTTTAAATTCAGTTTTCCTGGATGAAAATTTCAATTTTTTCTAGCGTTATGAAGACAACGAGCTATATGGAATCTTAAATCATTCCCTTATAACATTTGAACTCATTTTTTACATATAATTTACCTCATTTCAATAGCCATAGATGAGAAAATTGTATGAATGATATTTATACGCTGAGGGAAGTCAAATACAGATTTCCATGCATAAAAATTTTGAAACATTTACCAACTTTCCCCAATCTATTATAATTACAATTAATTGATTCTCAAAGTAATTCATACTTTCAAAAAATGTTACAATACGTTAACGATTATCCAAGTTGGTAATTTATCTTAAGTCCAGAAGGAATCCTTTGTCAATAAGGAAGATTCCGCCTATAAAATAATGATTGATCGGTTAGATACAGAATTACCTTCTGAACACTTCATCGAACAAACTTTTCAATTGCTGTATAACTTTTTAAAGTCACGATGATGTAATAATACTCTAACAAAATTGAATCCGCATTGAAGTTCCAACGGTATCGTATGTGACTGCATAAATATTATTCAAAGATCGAACAATTCCTAACAATTATTTATGTTTAGAAATTTCTAAAAATATGATACGAAGATAGACTTTGCTCCATTTGTTTATAGAATTGAGTTTCTCTGTTCAGATGAAATTCGAACCTCGACCAATTTCATGCAATTACTTATATTATGAAAGTTCTAAAAATATGACACCGAGATAAGCTCTACTCCGTTTGTTTATAGAGTTGGGTTTCACTGTTTAAATGTAATTTGATTATAGTTAAATATAGATCTAAATGTTTATATAAAAAAATTGCTGCGTAAATGTAACCCGAATCATTTGTTTAGAAAAGTCACTCGCTGCATAGATGTAATTCAACCTCATTGTCAATATCCTGCACTATTTACAATTCGGCATCTTTGATGACGTTCCATTTAAAACCTTTGTTTACAGAGTGATTTCCGATCCTAGATGTAATATGATCACGATGTTTTTTCGCTGCGGAGTTGTCATTTGATACTTTTGCTTATACTTTCGACGCTCTTGTAATTCGAGTATCCTGTTTTGAACTCTGCGTAGAATTAATTTGATTCCATTATTTACAGAAGCAATTGCTCGATTCTCAGAACCTCAAAGTCAAAACTAAATTTTATCTCTGACTCATGTCGAGCAGGGTGGGATGATGACGTCATCATTCAGCTATATAATAACCTCCGATTTTCCCCTATCATTAGTCACATTTTGACATGTTCGCGAATCATTTTAATATTCAGCGCTTCGTTAAACAGTCAGTCGCTACGCGTTTCATACATTGAACTGTATTAATAGTAAGTTTCTAAACATCGTACACAGTGATTATTCATTCGAATAATGTTTATTGACAATAAAAAAAAGTATATAAAAGAATAATGTGACACAGTGCGCGAGACTTGACAACAGTGATCAAGACTTGGCAACAGTGCGCATGCGTGGCAACATCATACAAACGTGGTCATAGCAACAGTGCGCGAGACTTGACAACAGTGTACAAGATTTGGCAACAGTGCCCTGAAATACATCATCTCTCTCCATGGTCCGTGCATACTCTAGAAATATGTCAGTTTCGAGCGGTGAGCTTTAGTTTGTGAATTTCTTCGAAGACACTATAACGTGAAAAAGATGGATGCAAAAATCAAGGCCGCGTATGAGGTGGTAAACACACAAAAACAACTTTTGTTTCGGGGTGATGCAGTGAATCCGGAAGAAATTCAGACGCTGAACGATAGAGCTATCAAAAACATTGCTGAACTTCGAGCATTGAGTGCAAAAAGTCTTGGTGTCGTGAAAATTCAGTGCGCGCGTGTAATTCAAAGACTGCGCAGTTATATAATCCAGTTGCGTGGTTTACTCGTGAGCGGAGCTGGTATACAAAAACGTGTGGAATGGGAAGACCTCGACAGCGCTTTTACAAATCACATTCGCACAGGAGTCATCGTCAACCTCAAGCATTTGGACATTTCCCAATTTTTGGTTGAAGCTCAAGAAGTTTTCATTGCTAAAATTCAAGAGGCTTTGAAAACTGAAAGCACTTTGAAAGTGAATACTTCCCTGGGTGGAGAGTTCAGCATCGTGAAGAATGATGAGGAGGTGGTTGAATTGAAAAACTTTGAGACACGCAATGCCATAATCACTGAAACAACGGACCTCAACACTTGGTTCAACGTGAACGTGAAAGATCATCTGCTTAAAAAAGTTGAAGATTTCCAAGGTCAAGGATCCGGGTGGACGCTGCGCCGGATCGTGAGCCTAGCTATCCATATAAATAAATACAATCCTTTGCACGGCAGTTCTTTCTTCGAACTACCAAAGATAATTCAGAATAAAAAGGCTTGCGTGAATTTTCAAAATTTCGATGATGAGTGTTTCAAATGGGCCATTCTTTCAGCACTTCACCCTGTCGATAAAAATGATAGAAATGTTGGTCGCTTATCAAAGTATAGACCTTTCGAAAATGAATTAAATTTCGAAGGAATTTCATTTCCAGTCATGCCAATGCAGGTCCATTTATTTGAAAAATTGAATAATATTTCCGTCAATGTTTACATACTTTTACTGAAAAAAGATTTTGCAGTCGCTCCACTTCACATTACCGAGCAGAAACTTGAAAAACATGTCAATTTACTCCTCATTCAAAATTATTATGTTGATGAAAATGACAATAATGATAATGAAGAGTGTGAACCCATCATCTTTCACTATGTATGGATCAAAGATCTTTCTCGTCTTGTAAGATCACAACTGTCACAACACAAATCTAAACATTACATTTGCGATCGATGTCTTCACTTTTTTCAAAGTTTTGAGAAATTGGACATCCACGAAATCGACTGCAGAGAAATAAATAAATGCAAAGTGAAATTACCAACAGATAATAACAATATTCTTGAATTCACAAATCATAAAAATAATCTGAAAGTTCCATACGTTGTATACGCAGATTTTGAATGTCTTTTGAAAAAAGTTGAGTCTGAAAAAGAAGAAAACACTCAAGTCGTTCAAGTTCACGAGGCTTGTAGCGTTGGTTACTATATCCAGTGTAGTTTCGATGAAGAACAGTCCCGCTACGCGAGTTATCGAGGTCACGATCCCGCGCAATGGTTCTCCGAAGAATTGATAAGGATGACGGAACAAGTTCAGGAGAAGATGAAAGATCCTAAGCCTATGAAACCTCTCACTTCATCTGAGAATGAGGCGTTTCGAAAAGCAGTCAACTGTCACATCTGCAGGAGTTCGTTGAAGGGTCAAGTCAAAGTCCGAGACCATTGCCACTTGACAGGGAAGTTTAGGGGAGCAGCCCATCAAAAATGCAACCTTCTATATCAGGATGCTCTCACTATTCCCGTAAGTAAATTATTGAAAAAGAAAAATTTCTTCCAAATAATTTATTTAATAATTTTTTTTGACTTATTAATTTTTGCAACACTTGAAAACGAATAATTGAAGCAGATTTGAGGGATAATCGGTGTTTTTTCTTTTGTTTCAGATTATATTCCACAACTTGAGTGGATATGATAGTCACCTCATCATCAAACAAATCTCCAAGTGCGTCGAGGGACGAGTCGCTCTGATACCACAAACAATGGAACGTTACATCTCTTTCACAAAACACATCAAGGACAGCAAGATATCCCTCCGATTCATCGACTCGTTCCGTTTCATGGCGTCATCCCTGGAGAAGCTTGCATCATACTTGGAAGATGATAAAAAAACCACCATTCATCACGAATTCTCTCATCTCAACAATGAACAACTACAACTTCTGATGAAAAAAGGTGTTTTTCCATACGAACACCTCGACTCGTGGGAGAAAATGGAAGAAACTGAGCTACCTCCAAAAGAAGCCTTTCACAGCTCCTTAACAGACGATGACATCTCGGACGATGACTATAGGTAATTTCTAAAATTATACAAAAAAAGTAACTAAATAAATGGATAATAAAATTAAAAATAATAATACATAAACAAATAAAAAATTTTTTTCATTTCAGTCATGCGCAGACAGTTTGGACAAAATTCAACATCCAAACACTGAGAGAGTATTCAGACTTGTATCTCAAAACCGACGTCCTTCTTCTGACGGATGTGTTTGAGAACTTTCGAGAAAGCTGTCTGAAATCATATGCATTGTATCCTGCCCACTACTACACGACACCTGGTTTAAGTTGGGATGCGATGTTAAAACATACCAACATCCAACTAGAACTTCTCACCGACATCGACAAACTCCTCTTCGTTGAACGAGGTATCAGGGGAGGGATTTCACAATGTAGTCATCGATATTCTCGCGCAAACAATCCATACTACCCTGCTGATTACAATCCTGAATCTGACTCAAAGTATCTTATGTACTACGATGTAAATAATTTATATGGTTGGGCCATGACACAATTCTTGCCTTACGGGGGTTTCGAGTGGGTTGAAAATTTCAATGAAAATTTCGATTGGAATGTATCCGATGACTCGGAAGTAGGATACATCCTAGAAGTGGATCTCGAGTATCCACCGGGAATTCATGATTCTCATAATGATTTACCTTTTTGCGCTGAACACAAAACTCCACCTGGTTCAAAGTGTAAAAAGCTTCTGACGACTCTTGAAGCAAAAAAGCGGTATGTGATTCATTATAGAAATTTGAGGCAGGCATTGCGTCATGGGCTGGTTTTGCGTTGCATTCATAGAATATTAAAATTTAAGCAATCTCCATGGTTGAAATCTTACATTGATATGAATAGTAATTTACGCAAAAATGCGAAAAATGATTTTGAAAAGAATCTTTACAAACTGATGAACAAAGCAGTTTATGGAAAAACCATGGAGAATGTTAGGAAACATGTAGATATAAAACTTGTCATGCAATGGTTGGGTCGATATGGCGCAGAAGCCCTGATTTCAAAACCAAATTTCGTCTCGCGAACGATTTTCGATGAGAATTTAGTTGCCATCAAATTAGCTCGCGTCGAAGTTACAATGAACAAACCCATTTATATAGGTTTCTGCGTTCTCGACCTATCCAAAACATGTCTCTACGCTTTTCATTATGACTTTATGAAACCTGCAACAAACGCGAAAATTCTGTATACCGATACAGACAGTCTGATTTATGAAATTCAAAATCTTGACCCATATAAAATGATAAAAGAAAACAATGATCAATTCGATACATCAGATTATCCTTCACCTAATCGGTTCGACATTGAATTGAAAAACAAAAAACTTGTGGGTCTTATGAAGGACGAATGCAACGGAAAAATCATTACTGAATTTGTAGGCCTTCGCAGTAAGATGTACAGCGTTCGAGTTGAAGGTCGCGATAGAATAAAAAAAGCCAAAGGAGTCAAAGGATCGGTTGTGGCGAAAACAATAGATTTCGATGATTATATACATTGCTTGTACAGTGAGAGTACAGAGTATCGCGTTCAAAATCTGTTCAGATCACATCTGCATGAAATTCAAACAATTAAACAAATAAAAGTCGCGTTAAATTCATATGATGACAAACGTCACCTATTGTCAACTACAACGGACACTTTAGCTCACGGTCACTATAAAATAACGGATGTCGAGGAGGAATTGTAAATATCAATGAGTTGGGGTAAAAACTGTAAATATTACTACTATTGTTTGAAATGTAAAAGTCGTGGATTAGGCCTACTGGGGATACCACGTCAACAAAAACGCATCATGAATTCTACCACCCCATGCGGGCTCTGGTGGTGCGGAAATGAATTCATCATATGTAAAACAATTTTTTTCTGAATTATACATATGTGTATAGGTTTGATTAAAAACACTCAATACATATACAAATAAATGTTTATTGATTACATATCTGTTTTATTTATCCAACTATTATGACTATTGTCAAATCCTAACCATTTTACATATAGTTTAGATCCACGCTTGCGCAACACTTTTTCCACAAGGTATATATCGGGATGTTTCACTTTGGCAAGTTCTTCGGTATAGAATCCTCCTTCAATGGACTGTTCCTGGTGATCCTTGAGCTTGTAGGTTGTGGGATGCGTTGACCTTACAGCAGCGATGGTGAATATTTCCGTAGTCCAGTTGGGTGTGCATCCCTTCTCAAAAACATGTTTGTACTTGCTGATCCGGACTTTGTCACCGACCTTGAACTTGTTCCCCTCTTTCTGATGTTTGATATGATACATTTCATCAAGCAGACGTTTTTCATCAGCTGCGGTAACATCGTTGGGCTTCATCTTGATCTTTCGATGTTTGGTAGAGTTTTAGCTCGACACCAAGTCAGGTAAGATGTCGATCCACTTGTAATGTCCTTGGAGAGAGAATCGTTTCCACATCCTACTCTTGAGTGTGCGATTAAAACGTTCGCAGATTGATGCCTTCATGCCGCTGAATGTAGAGTACATGTTGATGCCATGCTGCGTCATCAACGCCTTAAAGTCCTTGTTGTAAAATTCTTTGCCTTGGTCGACGTGTAGATTCTTAGGTTGTCGATCCTTGAGCACAGTCTTCATAGCAGCAGTGACGTCAGGTCCATTCTTTGATTTGATTGGCACAGCCCAAGCGTACTTGGAGAATACATCGATGACGGTGAGCAGGAATTTGTAGCCTTTATCCTTGTAAGTTGACATGTCGACGAGATCAGCTTGCCAAGTTTCATCCACTCCACGCATATCAACATGGCGTCGGCGGTAATTTCTTCTTGCAGGTTTATGGAGTTCTTCCACTAGAGCCTCCTTGAGTTCCATGATGCTAATGGATGCTATTCGTTGTTACGCTGGCTTTTATTCGTAAACGTCCTTTTGTGGTGAAACATCGTCAAACACTTCCTTCTCGATATGCTTCAAACGATTCTGAATCGATGAAATTATTGCCGCGTTTTCAGTCACATGTTTTTGGTACATGTTAGCCAAGGTTTCCAACGATTTCTTCAACTGCTCCATTCCCGTTGCGAACACTTCTTCAAAATCAATTATATTTTGATACGAAGCACCATCCGTCTCGTAATCACCCTTTGCAACGTTGAGTAATTTTTTATGCTGGAGATCGTAATGACCTTCGGGAGTTAGTTTGAATCCAATACCCGGTAGCCCACGTATTTCGTGGTTTTTGGTTAGATGTCTTCCAAACACGTCCACACTTGCCATTGTCCAGCTCTCGAATGAGATTACAAACTCTGAGATTTTTAATATATAATCCCAGCTTCTCTCAATTCTTTGATGATTGAGTTAATTTCGTTAGTATGACTGTTGTTTCCAGCGGCTTGAGATGCAAGTATAAGTCGCAAGCGATCAACAAGTTCGGTTGAATCATCCCAATGCACATAGTCGATGTCACATCCACGATTAACTACGTTGTAAACTCCTGAACCCACTTTCTTGTCAGCAACGTATGTCAGATACTTCAAATCTCTACCAACACGCAAACTCCTGTCAGGTAGATAATTTTTTCTGTCTGCACTCGTTTGCTGAATAATTTTTTTATAGTTTTCCACATCAATTTTATTCACAATCAAACTGTTTGGTATTTTCTTAAACAGAAGTTCGATAAGTCCCGGCGTTTTCTCAAACTCCTCAGTCCCCACATGAACAGTATTTTCTACGAAACTGATTTGTGTGTTTCCAATATACAACCCATTTTTCAAAGCTCGTACTCCATACTGCATGTCGAGATTCTTTTGCTGCGTCTTGTTTTTTAACATGTTCAAGTATTTCTTCAGAGTGTCAACAGGAGCTGGTGAACTTGCGATGCCCGGTGTGAAGCTTTGATCTCCCATGGTTTGATCAAAGCTCTCGAAATCTTCACTCTGTTGCTCGAATGTATCCTCCATCGTAGGTAATTCTTCTTTGACTTCTTCCTTTTTGATTTCTTTTATTTCCACATCCCGTTTAGTCAATGACTGGAGCGGACCGATGATGGGCTTGAACGTTTCTCGCACCGACGCCTCAACAGCAGCTTTTCCTCGTTTCAGCAGACGATGTTTGCGTCGCATAGCTTCACTGGCTTGCACAATCTGATGTAGTACATCTTTACGCTCCATGGTATCACCCTCAGCAACGTTCAAGTGATACTGATGCAATTGCCATTGAATCACTTTAATTTATAGAAGCAATCGAATCCTCTCCTGTATCGACCTTGATCAATTTCACTATCCTTGTCGATGACGAGAAAGCCATACTTGTCGTTCCAGCAGGTCGCGCACAGTTCTCGAAATTGTGTAAACGTCATGTCTGTGTTTACATGATCATCGTAAACATGTTTAAAATTCATGTCATCTTGACGAAAGAGCACGAGCATATTGGTATTGTCTCTCACCAAGTGTATGGGAATGCGAGCATAAGTTTGACAGAGATAAAAACTATCCACATCGCGATGCCGTCCCATGCAAAAGTATGCACGTATATTGTCTTGCTTTTCACATGCCACGTCGTCAAATATCATCACAGAGTTTTGCTTGACGTTGTCCACACTGACGACTTTTTCGTTGTCGCTATACGGAAAATATCCCACTCCTTTGACAGGTTCGATGATTTTCTTCAAGTATTCGTACTTGGGCTGATTGAGCGACTTTGAGTAGAGGTACACGTTTTCAAATCTCAAGCCGTTAGGATGCGTGACGAGCGTGAGAAGAGCGTTGGTCTTGCCACAATTCGAAGGGCCGCAAATTATAGAGCGAACCGTGTTTGGTAGCAGCTTTCCATGACGTTTTATTTTTTCCCGCTTCTCCGTTACATTATCAAAGTTGATGACTGGTAAATTGACGTTTTGCTGTGTAAACTCCATGGCTGCTCGCGCGCGTCTGATTGGAAAACCTTTAAATACTCGACTTTTATAGCATCGAGCTCAATCGAGCAATGGCAGTGAGAGGTAACGGTCTCGTCAACACTCTCGTAAACAAGTTCCCTGTCGAACTTCATATACCGGGTTACCAATTTTGCGGGCCAGGTACCAAGCTTGCTAAAAGATTGGCGCGTGGAGACCAGGGTATAAACCCTCTGGACGCAGCCTGCAAAGATCACGATATTGCGTACTCGGAAAATACTAATCTAACAGTAAGACACAAAGCTGACAAAGTCCTCGCAAAAAGAGCGATCGAACGTATCTACGCCAGGGATTCCGGAGTTGGAGAAAAAGCAGCTACTCTTGGAGTTGCCGGCATCATGAAAGTCAAGCCAAAACTTGGAATGGGTTTGAAGAAGAAGAAGAAATCGATGAAATTGAAGAAGGAATTGAAGAAAATCCCTTTGAAGAAAGTCATCGATGCTGCAAAAATAGCATCAAAAGCTACTGGATCCATACCATCAACTCTAAAAGCTGCACGTGCAGCTGTGAAAGAAGCTGGAGGGAAGAAGAAAGTTCGAGTGCCTTGTATGTTACCTGTACCGAGCAAAGTTGGAGGCATTCTTCCCGCGTTTTTGCTACCTGTTTTTGCCGGACTGAGTGCTACAGGGGTTTTGGCAGGTGGCGCTGCTAGCGTTGCAAAAGCCATCAACGACGCGAAAGCCGCCAAGCGACAGTTGGATGAAGCGAAGCGACATAACCTCAAAATGGAATCAATCGCCGTGGGAAAAGGCTTGTACTTGAAACCTTGGGGAGCTGGTGTGAACCTTCATTTAAAAAACTTATAGAGCTACCGAACCGAGCACTCACCGATATGGATTTACTAAAATATGCAAAACTATTGAAAATTGCATCGTTTCGAGGTGTGTTTATGCGCAACGATTTACCAAAAAATGGTCCGAAAAAATATGAGCCCACCATTGTGAATTTGGATAATAAAAATGGTTCTGGCACGCATTGGGTAGCCTATAGAAAAACCAACAATCGAGTCGTTTATTTCGACAGTTTTGGAAATCTACAACCGCCTCGTGAACTTTTAAACTATTTAGGTTTCGGTAGCATAATCAAATACAATCACGATCAATTTCAAAACTATGACTCAGTCATTTGTGGTCACTTGTGTCTACAATTTTTACTCGATAAAAGCATTGCTCGAGTGTGAACACGCATCAGCCTACGAGTGACAATGGACTTATTAACATTAACGCTCTCGGGAACATCGTCCGTTTTGGAAGCTCACTACTTTCCACCAATCGAACTGTCAGCTCGGAAAAAATATTCCTTGGGATTAGTGGAATCGTTGACTGTTAACTCCATACCCAATATTGACGAGGGAAACAACAAGTTCTATGTTGGCGATGACGTCATTACTATACCATCTGGAAGCTACGAATTGGGAAATATCGAGGAATATTTGAAGGAAGTACTTCCAGAAAATATCCAGCTGAGTTTGCGAGCCAACAGTAGCACACTACGCAGCGAGATCAAATGCAATCGGGAGATTGATTTCCGACCCGCAGACTCTATCGGTAAACTCCTGGGCGTTGATTCGAGAATCATCGAAGCTGACGTAGCACACAAGTCGGATTACCCAGTGAGAATTCTCGCCGTCAACGCTTTATGCATCGAGTGTAACATCACGGCAGGAGCGTATATAAACGAGCAGCGTGTACATACCATCCACGAGTTCTTCCCAGTGATGCCTCCAGGATATAAGATCATCGAATTGCCAAATCACGTCATTTATCATCCAATTGTCGTACAGGCAATACATCATCTGCAGCTGCGCATAGTCGATCAAAGTGGAAAGCTAGTGAATTTTCGAGGTGAAGTTATCACTATACGACTACATGTAAAAATTGAATAATGGGTATCGTCTACGAAGAGTATAAAAGTCCAGCAACATGGCCAAAAATCATCAGTCAAAGCCGACCTCTTCAACGACTCACACCACAGAACGTTCAGTTCCTGAAAATTCTCGGTCTGAGAGTCCAAAGAAAATTTGCTGCTTAATTTGTCTGATACCATGTTATCCATCGAGAAGAAGATCGTCTTTGACGAGACGATAGCACACTATGAAGTGCACGCGCACCAGCCGTACGCATCGTCAACGTACAACAACAACGATGAAATTCGCATCAGTATCCAGAATCAGGATTCGTACATGTTGCCGAGCAAGAGCTCGCTGCATATACAAGGAAGATTGACGCTAGCTGACGGCGTAGCCAATGTCGTACATACGTCTATAATAAACAATGGAATAGCTCACTTATTCGAAGAGATTCGTTACGAGCTCAACGCTATTGAGATCGAGAGAGTGAAAAACGTTGGTCCGACAACTACAATGAAAGCCTTCGTTTCACAAAACCCTGATCAGAAAGATCTCATGGAAAATGCTGGATGGATCATTGACGATCCCAGACGATTGATCAACAACAATGGACATTTCGACATTTGCATTCCACTGGATTTCATCTTTGGATTCGCCGAGGACTATCAGCGAGTGATTTTCAACGCCAAGCATGAACTCATCATACTCCGAGCCAACACCGACATAAACGCTATCGTGCAGACAGCGGGTGCAGATCCTGCAGTTCCAGAGGAGTTTAAAATAACCCTCAGCAAAATAGAATGGCTGATTCCGTACGTCAAAGTTTCCGACTTGGAAAAAATTCGTATGCTGAACTACATCTCAACGGATCCAACCATCGCCATGAGTTTCCGAAGCTGGGAACTTTACGAGTATCCTCTGTTGCCTCAAACGACCAAGCATGTGTGGAGCGTTAAAACTACAACTCAACTGGAAAAGCCAAGATATGTTATCGTTGGATTCCAAGTTGGTAGAAAGAATGTTAGAACCGGAAACATGAGTAATTTTGATACGTGTAATTTGCGCGATATGAAATTGTATCTGAATTCACAGTGTTATCCTTACACAAATCTTAACGTTAATTTTCAACGAAATCAGTTTGCGACGTTGTATGAAATGTTTGCAAATTTTCAATCATCGTATTATGGAACGAAAAATGCTCCATTGCTGACAAAAACTCAATTTAAAGAGAATGCACCTCTTGTGATTATTGATTGTGCAAAGCAAAACGATTCATTGATTACTGGACCAGTTGATGTTCGTCTCGAATTTGAATCAGTAGCAGCTTTTCCTGCCGCAACTGCGGCGTACTGTCTTATCATACATGATAAAATTGTCGAGTATCAACCAATCAGCGGCGTTGTTAGAAAATCTACATAAAAAGGTTAGGTTACATATATATTAATGTTCAAACTTGATTAATCGTCAGTCGCGATGGATAAGATAACCGATGATCGTCGATGTCTTTTGTCCAAAGATAAAACGTCGGATAAATATAAACCTGTGTCGGATAAAAAGGAAAAAGATGATGATAAATATAAAAAGTCAACCGTCAAGTATGAGAGATTTAAGTAAATGATCCAACGTTGGTGGTGGGTTATAAAAGGAGTGTTATATATAACGACGTGTCAGTGTACCGAGAGTCGTCATGAAGTACATTGTGGACGTTCAAGGCTTCTCCATACAAAAAACCTTTGTTGTCAAGGAGCTTGCAGTTTTAAGACTTGAGCCCTACGCTGGTTTTGTCGCGACATTATTTAAGCCCCCATGTGCCTGGAATGATTTGCCACCAAAAGTAAAGGCAACTAATTTGTGGCTTACACGTAACTATCATAGCGTGCCTTGGAACTCTGGTGATGTGTCATACGAGGAACTTGATCAAGAATTGAGCAATCAGTTGAAGGATGGTACATTCATATTCGTCAAAGGAATGGACAAAAAGCGATGGCTAAAGCGCTACACAAATGCCATCATCATCGATTTGATGGATATGGGCTGTCCCTGGAGGATTTGCGAGTCTCTGCATGCCCCTACAACAACTTTCACAGACCTGTCTATGATCACCACTGTGCAACGGAAAACGCTCGCCGTCTCAGGATGTGGTTAATGGAAAAATTCGGGGACACTCCATCAATGAAGAGATCTTTTACCCTACTCTCATACACCAACTTCCTCCACGAGTTGGATTCTGAGGATATCGCCGAACTACCGCGAGAATTTTTATTATACTTTCGACAAAAATGTATTGTGAGAGCTTGGGAAAAACTACCGTTGAAATTACAAAAAGATCCCGAGTTTGTCGATTGTACGCGATGTGGAAAACATTGGAATTCAACGTTTGGTGATTGTGTTGGTATCGCTCCGATGATAAAAGATTGTATTAGATGTAAGCAAGAAAAATTGTAATTTTTGAAATAAAAGATAGATGTAAGCGAGAAAAATTGTAATTTTTTGAAATAAAAAATGGAGAGACTAACATGATGGTTGAGTCTCACAGCAAGGGGCGGGGTGGGGCCTCTTGCAAAAAAAAAAATATTGTTAAATTTATTTTAGAATGTATTTCTGAGTGAAACTGAAGATGAAAAAAAGATCGATTCTAATAATAGATTGTGACGTCATTGTATAGGAATGTGATGACGTCATCATTTCCGAGAATTTCCAAGCAGGTTTAAGCCTGTTTACGTGAATCATTTCCGGCGATGTGTTTGAACTTGTCGCTATGACGTCATTGTTTGGTCTACGCAGTTATCGGAGTATCAAATTACTTCTACGCATTTTTTTTTGGAGGTCAACGAAAGCGTGTTTGAACGTGATATCATCGCTTAGAAATGTGATGACGTAATCGTTTCCGGTGACGTGTTCAAACTTGTCGTGATGACGTCATCGCTTACGTAATTGTTAGCCTTATAAAACGGCGGATCAATCGCCGGAGCGACAGACGACTGCAAATTTTTGAACTAGCAACATGGTATTCACAAAGCTCGACCAAATAGCTCTTGCGGCGACTTATCTCCCACTGCGGAAAGCATCCGACTTGGAAGTCAACAGAACCTATGCTGTGACTGGAATTCGTTCCGTCCACACCAGATTCGGCCCGAAATATATCATTACACTGGATTCGGAATTCGAAATTTTCCTGCAAGAGAGGATCTCCATGAATCTACGAGACGATCCAATCGCGCTGCGAAAACTTGAAGAATCTGCACACTCGGAGAAGCCGGTCATGTTCACTCATCGCGGAGGGATATTCAACGCCTGCGAGTTTTCATACGATGTTTAAATTTATTTTGAATATGAATATTGTGATTTAAAATGTAAAAATGTATTCGGAATCAGAAATAAAAAAATTAAAAAAAAAAACAAAAAAAAACCAAAAACAAAAAAAATAAAAAAAAAACAAACAAACAAACAAACAAAACTAAAGAACGGAAAAACTAAAAAATAAAAACATAAAAAACGAAAAAAGAATAAGTGAAATGAGGTATTATCGACTGCGCCTCTACTTTACCGACAGTAGGAGCAACAGTTTTTTACTGACCGCTGCTATCTTAGATCCCTACCTTACCTACCGCGGATATTACCATCCACAAGTATGCCCCTGTTTTACCTACAGGTGGTATTTCCGACCCTCTCCCCCATCAGTGCTCTACCTTACCGACGCGGGGAGGGGAGGGGAGGGGGAAGTGGACGGGGCCTGCGAGTGGTGGGGGGTCACGTGTTGGGAGTAGGAGTGGGGGGACGCAGAACCCCCTCAGCCCTACTACTGATATATTGCCTAAAATGAACAAGTATATATCAATTGTTCAAAAAATGTAGCATTATCGTCAAGCTACGACCCATTTTCAGCATTAAAATTTATATTTTTTATCTCCACAGATCTCAGGAGTTACCTACACATGTATTTGTTTTTGCTGTTTCGATAATTTACTATGCATACTTGCAATGAGCATAGCTGGGAAAATCAAAACATTACACCACAAGATTCGAAAAAACGGAGAATTAAATGAAGAATATTACGATGTATCTGTTCAAATCCCACTGGATTACATGTCACAAAAATCAAAAGTTTTGAAACGCTACATAAGAGAGCATAATGAAATTTATTGGTATGTCGAAGAGCTAAACAGCATTTACAGTTTCCCTGTGTTGGCCCATATGACAGTTTCGAGTATTATGTTATGTGTCGCTGCCGTGGAAGCTTTTTTGGTAAAAATAAAATTTGAAATTACATAATCATTATTGATAAAAAGATGAATTTTTATTTTTCTCTCAAATTTGTAAACATCGGACAAAAATGTTAAAAAATGAGAAGATTTCACAAGATTCTAATATTTGATAAAGATTTTTAAAAGCTTTTTCATTTTTTTTCAATCATTTGTTAAGCAGGAAAAAAATGATTTTTTATGTTTTGTTCTTCCAGATAGATATGCGAATGATCGAACGCTCAATATTCATTGCTCACGTTATCGGGGATCTGTGCCAACTAAATGCTATATCGGTTTCATGCGATCATATAAAATTTCAGAGTTTGGATATTGCAAATGCAGTATATGAATCTTCCTGGCAGCATTTTTTATTCGATAAGAAGTACCTTTATGCTACGCGATTTATGATAAAAAGGTCCCAAAAACCGGCCTCTGTGCGAGCAGGGCAATTTTTTATGGTGTCAATCGACAGCATGAATGCGGTAAACATTTTTTCTAAATTTTGCTACAACAATGAGATTGTCATAAAGAGAAATCATTGGAATTTGATAACGTAAATAATTTTGTTTTAAAAATTACAATTGTGAAATCGAAGATATCAGAATCTTGTACAGTTTAAGGATATCACCTATATGAGAATCTCTTAAACTCAACATTTATCATCATGCTATAGTTTATTATTCTTTTTCAGGTTATTAACACATCAATCTCGTACTTCGCTCTAATCCGTCAAATATTATAAAGTATTTGAAACTATCTCCCGTGAATTCCAAATATACGGGATTCTGTTGTATTTTAAATTATTTTTGATGTTATTTTCAACAAAAACATTGCTGTGAATTACAAAATGAGCTACTTTTTCAAAAGACTTTATTTGCTCTCCAACAATATTACAAAAATTTTTTAGCATGAAAAAAAATCCTCTGAAAAATTAAATCGTACTTACATTGCATGCATAAAATATCTGAAAAAATTGAATAATAGCAATTGTAGTACTACAGTAACAGGCAGATATAAAATTATACGGTCTATAGTCAATCAAAAACTTAGCACAAAAAGAAATGTCTAGAATAAACTGTTTTTTTAACTATTGTTTACTAACAATTTTTCAGTGACTGACTGTAAATCCTTGTTTGCTGCGCAACCATCCGAAGTTTTCGACAGCTTTGAGTCTCTTTGTTTTTTTTTCAGTTGAAAAAATTTTTCCTTCAACAAACGATGCTCATTATTAACTCCTTCCAATTCCATTTCAGATTCTTGTTTCCGAGAAACATTTACCTCTACTTCTCCCCTCAAAGACTAACAAAAAACAAACAATTTGAACATCTCTTTTCTACAATAAATCAGACAATTTTTACACTCGAAAAAATAAATCCCAAACCTTTATTGTAAATTCCTTTTCTTGTATGATCTTTTTTGCTTTGTACAGTTGCATCTGAAAATCGGTATCGCGGACTTTGGAAATATTTTCCTCAAGTAAAGCATTTTTCTTTTCCAAAACTTTATTTTCCTCCTCGCACTGGACTAATTTCGTGTTTAAGTTTAGCAGGCGATTATTTAAAACATCAATCTTTTTTTGATACTCCACTGAACTTGGATCGATTTTCTGAATTGAATAGATATTACACTTCATTATCATGCAAAAACTTATGAAATACAAGAATCATTGATAATTACTTGTAAAGTTCTCCATCTGTGAATATTCGAAGGATTTTTATTTTCCTCTTCTAGAGCGGCGATTTTCATTTTCTCTTTGGTCAGTTTGTTGTGCAACTGGAAGTTCTCCTGTCGCAATTCCGAATTGTTTTTGATACCTTTTTGGAGTAACTGATTCTCCGATCTCAAGTTTTTAATATCGAGTTTTAATAATCTTATATCTTCCAAACGCAAAGAATATTCGACGTGTCCTCTCTGAATTGTCGTTGTTAATAGCTCAATTTTTTCTCTATTGCAATCATTTTCGTCATTTTTCTTTATAACGTTGGCACTTAAAATGTCCCTTTCACAGATCAAACCAGAAATGATTCGTTCCTTTTTTTCGATTTCGGAATTCAACCAATTTAGCTCATCCCTTGAATTTTTTTCTTGTTTTTTGGCATCTGCTATTTCACTAAGCAAATTTTGGGCGTGTTTTTTTTCTTCGTCAATTCTCAGCTTCGAATGATTTATTTCTTTTTGCGACTTATGGAACTCTAGTAATCAGAATAAAAAAACATTCTTTGTATAAGATTTAAAATGATAATTCAAATGTAGGATAGTTACTGTTATTGATAATTAAAGCTTGTAACCAGATTTATATTTTGAAATGTAATAAAAATTCGTTTACGAAGCAAGTGTTCTCGTTAAATCAACGACATACCAAATTTCAATTTATTCAGAGATATTTCTTTATTGGAAATTTCCTTTTGAAGCTGTTCCTTTTGGTGACTTTCTATTTTCAGTTTTTCTTTTACACTTGACATATGATTTTGAATTTTCTCCAAATTTTCCTCAGTAGATTTCCGATTTAGTTTTTCTGTTTCCAGCAACATTTCCAATTTTCTGCATTTTTCTTCTGATTCGGAAAACTGCTTTCTCATTTTAAAAGCTTCGTTGTTTAGCAGATCAGATTCTTTTTTTTGTTTCTCAAGCTACAGGAAATTAAACGTAAGTGTTCATATTTTCAAGGTGCCACATAATAATTATGATGACGTTCATTACTATATAATAAATACCTTATGAAAGTAATTACAATTATTGTACCTTTACAGCCATTTCCTGGTTTTCTTTCACAAATTTATCTTTCTCTTTTTCTATAACATCGAGTTGTTTTTTCAAATTATTAAAATTGTTTATTCCAGTCTTTAAATCACATTGCAATTTCAATCCCGTTTGTTGAGAAATTTCTAATTCAACATTCAACTTTTTTTCATTTTCCTTTACAATGACTAATGTTCTCTTGAGTTTTTGAATGTCGTTCGTCAAAGTTCCTATTTCTTTTTCTTGATTATTTATTATTCCATGCAATTTTTCATTTTCAGATAGCGAGCTCTTGTAAATATTTGACAAACTTTGCAATTTTTCATGGGCCTTGTCTTTTACACTTTCAACTTTATCTAATTTTTTCGAATTCACGTTCGCTTCTATTTTCAGTTTCAAAATTTCTTCGTCAGCCCTGAAATTTCGAAATTCGATGTTTATTGAAAAATTTGAATGATGATGGAAATTAACGATATATACCTGTTTAAGCTATGTTGTAAATTTTGATTTCCTCTTTTTTCGTCTGACAGAGCATTTTCGATATTTTTTTTTTCAACCTTCAATTTATCAATCACTTTCGTCATATTTTCGATTTCTTTGCTCGAACTTTGTATTTGTTTTTGAGACTCAGCCAACTTTAATTTGCACTCCACTAATTCATTATTCAGATTGAAAATTTTTTCCAATGAATTGTTCAAAGTTTCTTCAGTAGACTAAAATTTAAATTAAACAAATTTGTAAAAACGTAATCAAAACATTCGAAAACTTCTAATTGTAAGACACTCAAGCAAACCTGGAATTTTGTCTCTATTTTTTCTATTTCTTCTTGTTTTTGTTTAACATCATTTTCCAATTTTTCCCTCGCGGTTTTTTCTCTTGATACTGCGTTTAGTTGAGATTCTAAGTGTTCTTGGATTTCATTTTTTTCGTCGTTCAATGTACTGTATTTTTGTTTTAATTCTTCGATGTTTAACTTTGATGTTTTAAGTCGCTGAACCAATGATTTAATTTCCCTATCCATTTTTTCTTTCTCTCTGGTGAGCTGCTCCTTTTCTTTACTCAAAGTTATACTGAAGCAAAAGATAATAATTATCACGTAGTAGACATTTCTAAGTATATTTTTGATCTCGTTTCTTACTCTAACCGTATATTTTATTTGAAAATTATTTGATTTTACATGTATTATAAACATAACGTGTTCTGTCCTCGATCCTACGTAGACGTGTTTTTGAATTTAAAATAATTACATAAATATTTATTCAAACGTTTTCATAAGTATTTGCCATATCACCGGAACATCTTAAAAATCCCCTGGCAACGCTCAAATTTTTATTTTTGAAGTATATCACTTTTTCTCATGAAATCCAAATAACTTATTTACAGTATGATCTGCGTTTTTATTTTTAGAATTTATACTATTTTAAGGATCATCTCGTATTTGTTCGAATATGCATATTTTAAAAATTTAATGTTCTTGCATTCAAAGTTTTTAAGGTTTTGGGAAACAATATATTTCTGATTTTATCAGTGTTTTTCGTGTTTTCCAGTATTCATAAAAAACTGTAAAATATTCTTGTAATTCTTTAAATTTCTAGTATTTCAATGAAAAGGTACATGAAAATCTAGAATTCGATGCTCTATGATTCGAAGTTTTTAAGACATTGGATATTTTATACTATAATCAATTTTCCCGGCAAAACTATACAGGTATGTCTACATATATTTCTAGTACTTCATAGATTTTTGGTACTTCGAGTATTTTTCGTATTTCTTCAGTATATTTATATAATTTGAAGGGTTGACTGATATTTCCATGAATATTAATAGAAGTTTTCAGAATTCGATGCTCTAGGTTTCAAGGTTTTTCAAATTTTAAGTCGATAGATTTTTCAGAAAACACTATCTTTATAGATTTCTGGTATCTCATGGATCAAAATTACGTTTGGAATTTTTTTTTAGTATTAATAGATGTTAAAGAATTTTTTGGTATCTTAATGTATTTCTATATGTACTTAGTTATTTCCAGTAATTGATGATATTGGATGAAAAAGTTGTCACAATTTTTAAAATACCTATAAATTTAAAAAAACCGCATTTACGGGAATTTTTTTCTTTTCTGTGAATTTCAAGTATTTTAAGAAATTCGACTTTTCTGTTAGTAATATAATTTCAGGCTTTGATTCGTATGGATTCCTCTTGTCTTTATCGAATACTATAAAGAATTTTCAAAAAAATTGTGTTCGAATTGAAAGTTTAAAAGATTTTCATTATTTTAATGGATTTTCAGAAAATAGTATTCATATTGATTTGTAGAATACCACTGATTTCTAATACTTTCACAATTTTTCTTATTTCCTTTTTCGTCTTCATAAAGTTTAACGAATTTTCGGGATTTTCAGATATTTTTGTACAGATTTCTAGAATTCGATACTTTCTGATTTAAGGTTTTACAAGTTTTTGAAAAATTTAAATCTACGTAGATTTTCATTTCCTTTGGATATTTATAAATTTTGGTACGAGTTTTTTAAGGGTTTCTAGTTTTTTTTATGTATTTCTATATAAATTTGTAGAATATGCTTTCCTTTAATTTCACTTCGAACGTTCAAATAAAAACTTATATATTTATTACTGTATGAGATGTCCCTTTTATGTACGCACTAAAGTGTTATAATTTATTTTAATATTTTTTCTAAATATGCTACTGTTCTAGAATCGAATTGCTTTAGGATCGCATAAAGTTTCGAGGATTTACTCAAAAATAGCCTACGCATTTTCTCAAATTTTAGACTTTTCTTGATCTAAAAAAAGTTCATTCAAAGACAAAGACATGCCGAATCTGAACATAAAAGTTTGATTCAAATTTATGTAGTCGAATAAACTTTTTTCTCGTCTTAAGAAAAAAATTTAATTTACATATACATTATGTACTTCATTAATCGGAAGAAGAACTGAATTTTTTTAATAATTTTCAAACTTGTTAGCTCCATACTAAATCCACAATTTTGAATTCGAAAAGTTGTCACATAGCAAAAAAAAAAAAACTTGAAATATTCAGACATATATCATAATAACATGTGATGAGTCGCGACAAATTAATTTTGTACTATTTGCATACAAGTGGGAAATACGATAAATTACAGCATATTTACCATTTTGAGAAGATTGACCTATCAAAATAATTTTTCAAGTTTTGTAAATTAGTTTTATTTTACGTAAAACATTTTCACTATGGAATAGTATATTATTAACAGTTTTTGGGAATGCCTGGTTTGACGAAACGAAAAAGACATTTCCAAAACTGTCAATACGATATTTTATCTGTAAATAACGGGTAAAACGTGAATTTGTAATTCCAGACTACCGGAAATTTATCGTTTTCTCGTATTTTAAAGAAAAAAATATTAAAAGTGATAAATTTAGACCATACTTGTCTTTTTCCTCTACTTTTTGAACTTGATCTAATTCTTTGATTAATTTCTCGTTTTTTTCCTTTTGATATTTTGTCTCATTAAAAGCTTTTAGTTCTCGTGCTTGCGCAGCTGCAGCTATTTTTTGCTGGTTATCGAAATCAATTTTCCAGTTGTTAATCTCCTTTTTTTGAATTTCGAGTGTTTTTTTTATTTCAGCGTTGTCCAATGAAAGTTGTTCATTTTCTTTCTGGATGAAATGTATTTCATTCATTTTGGTTAAAATTTCGGAATTTGCAAAATTAGAAAGACGTGAATTTGGAAATTAAGGGTTTAGAAGGTAAAAATTTTCATTGAATATCATAAATTTTTGGAACTACTCGAATTTTAGAGTTCAAGGGACTCAAGAATTCAAAATAAAATATTAAAAAATGTAAACACCTGAAAATTTATTATTTTGAGATTGATTACTTCAGTGAATAGTGTTACTTGAAAATTCAATCCTCAAAACTTGGAAAGTTGTTCAAAAATTTTTTCATTCATGCACTAAAATGTTTTCTACAATACATGCATTATTTTATTAATGACCAAATAAATTTCAATATGGTACCTTCAATGTCTGATTAATTTCATTCAATTCTTTTTCTCTTCTTTTTGTATGGTAAAGTAATTCGAATAACCGCGTGTAATCTGTTTCATACTCTAATAAAGCATCGTTTGTTTCCATTTCATCTTTTATCTGCAAAGTAAAAAATAGGATTTCCACCAAAAAATCGATTTTCATTATCTCCGTAATCTAAGATTTTTACCCTGGCAAAATCTTTCTCCAAAGTACAAAATTCACTCCCAGCAGAACTGCCTTCCACAGAAGGTTCGCAACTTTCACTTTCCCCATCCTACAAAGTTTCAAAAGTAACGTCTTATAAAATATGTAAACCATTGAATGGTTGATGAGAATAAAATTACTTAAAAAACACCTCTGCTAAATTTTCCTGATCTTCCCAAGCTACGAAAAGTTGTGAATGTAAGAAATTATAAAATAACACTAAAAAAATACAATAGAAAATTTCAGCAATATTATCAATAAGAACGATAAAAAATTTCTGTGTAAAATAATTAGTATAAACCATCATCAATTGAACTGAACAGTAACAATTTCTTCAATATATGTATAGATGCAGCCAAATAGAATATATTCATGAAGTACAAACCCCGCCTAAATCACCACCTAATTCCATGTCCATCATTTTTGCGATTTTTATTTAATAATACGTAATTGGAAAAAATTGATTGCCAATCCCACTCCGCAATAATTATAGGTATATACAAATCACGTGGAGCTCTATTTCTCAAACTCGTTTGTATTGTTTTTGAACATTTGTATTATAGCAATGTGATCACGATTTGATGAAACAGAAATTTTTCGATGCGTTGTACATGACTGCTTAAAACCTGTATAAAATTGTATGAAATCTGATGGAATTCAATCACCAATTCTAACGTAGTGATTTTGTTAAATTCCATAGCAACGAAGGAATGTGTGTATGAACTTTGCCAGTGATAGGTTTCTCCATCTTTTTCTTTTGATTGAGTGTTTCAAAGCTGAAAAGTACTGATCGCAGCATTTGAATTCAAAATTTTTATTCCTTTCATATTCAAGTTTTCGTTAATACTAAGAAATTTCAAAATTTCATTATTAAATTCATTAGGAATTAGATGATTTGTGGATATATAAATAGTGAAAAATGTTGATGTTACGCCTATTGGATCGAAAATCATGAAATGTGATGAAATGGTATTCAAAAAATTTGAAATGTGGAATTTCATGATTTTGACTATCAATGCACAGTTAATATATCGAACTTATCAGTATTTACTAAAATATTATCAAATAAATACTTATACTGATAATTACTTTATTAATAAATATTATCAGTATAAATACTTATACTGATAATTACTTTTGGGCAGTCGATACTTCGGCGAGATTTTTTCAGCATCACGAGACTAATTCTGAGCATAAGATGTGCCACGTGATATGTCAAGGTTCATTCTCTATTACCTGTTTTATTTTCAACTGTTTATATCTTATTACTCGTTAGTTATTATCTAGTTTATTATTTCTTTTTTCATTTCTCTGCATCCAAACGTGATTCCCATTTTCTGGTGAATCACTTCATTAATCCTTTGTTTCGTTCAAATTCATTTTCAAAAGATTCATTCTGAATAGTGAAAAATCTGCCAGTAAACAAGTCGTCAGCTAGGAAATTATTAATTTTTCGTGGAACATCTTTGTGTATCAGTTGTTTCTGAATGACTGATATATCAGTAAACGGACTTCTCCTGATAATCATTCAAACCCGTTTATGTTTCAGATTGAGTGACTCAGGTTTACATAGCACTCAATTCTCAGTTCTGAATGATAAAAGAAAAAGGCAATATCTGAGCTAAGAAAATTTTTCCTGGTAATGCTGTCAATTTCAGTAAAATTAAAATATGATTGTACCGCTTTTAACTTTGTGTTCCATCGAGCAAATTACCGATATGATCGTCTTTCTCTTACACATTACGTGGCACATCTTATGCTCAGAATTAGTCTCGTGATGCTGAAAAAATTTCGCCGAAGTATCGACTGCCCAAAAGTATTAAGTATTCATCAGTATTTACTAAAAAAAAAAAACAAATCTCTATTTATGCTCGTTGTGAGCTCACTTTTCACTCACTTAAAAGCGGAAATTGTGAGGTTACTGGTTTACTGGGATCAAACATTCTAAACTATTGTATTTTTCGATATCAGTAATGTTATTTATTAAGTATATAGTAACTCAAGGTATTTTAAGTTTCAATCATATATCTAATTTTAAGAAAACATGAACAAATTTTGCAATATTTATAGAGCAGAGATAAGAAATTAAAAAATTATATATAGTCAATTATGGATTCATAAATAATAAAATCACTTTCCATGTGGAGATTTCATTGATTTTCCAATTGGACGAATCAACTAGAAAACATATTGAAAATTTTCATTAGGGAAGTTTGGTAGCGATAAGACTCCGAATCTTACAATAGGCGACAAGTTTTGAAAATTTTAAGAAGCCTGTAAAGCAGGGGCGTAGGCAGACAATTTTTCGGGAAGGGTTTTTCTAGGAAATGCATTTCCTTCTGGATTTCATAATTTTTTAAACTTACAACAGAACGATTTTTCTATTCTTCATATTTCGCAATTTAAAAGTTTTACAACTTTCGGAGTCCTCGCACATTTTTCATGTTCGTATGTAATGGAATTCGATTTTTGTGATTTTCATAAAGTTACTTAGGGTAAAATTTTTTGACTCATACCTTTGGTGCTATTATAACTTGAAGGGTTTTTGATATTATTATGGATTTAAATCTAGCTTTTAGAATTCGATGCTCTTGGAATCAAAGTTCTGGAAAATTTTGACGTATCAATTAGACAAGAGGAAATTATAACCACACAGATTAAAAGTAGGTATTTTAGTTCTAGAGTTTTCATACATAATGTTGTTTATCATGTTTGGTAGTATTTTCTAGTATTTTAATAGATTTCTAATATTTTCATAGATAGCTTAATAGATTTTTTGCCTCTCAAACATTAATAGTGAGCATTTCTAAACCTGTTTCGACGGTGACAAATGGAATATGTATTTTTTTAAGTTCAATAATTTATGAATATGACGTTTCATCAAATGTTAGCCGAGGGAAAATTTTTCGAATTTTATAGATTTTTAAGAGAATTTTATCTACACAGATTTTTTGTATTTTTGACACTTTTTTAAATTTTCAGTATGTATAAAATGTTTCAGGATTTTCTAGTAGTATTTTTAGAAATTCGTGTTAATTATGCTGTAATTGCTATATTGATTTCAATCATTTCATGCTCTAGAATTCAAAGGTCATTAAATTTTTTTGTATTTGAGAGGATTTTTCAGGAAATAGTGTCTATGTAGATTTTTATTTCTTTTAGTTTTTTTGGTACTTTTTCAGTTTTTCTACGATTTAAAGGATTGTTCAGTACTTCTGAAACTATTCCTATTTTTCAGAGCATATAAAATGTTGCAAGGTTTTCTAATAATATTTCTTACCTTCCATATAATTTTTTGTTCAGATTTCAGGAATATCAGGCTCTACAATTCGAAGTTCATTGCTTTTTCCGTGTTTCAAAGGATTTTTCAGAAAACAGTAACTCAATTGGTTTTTATTTCTTTTAGTGTTTTTCGGATTTCGTCAGTTTTTCTACGATTTAAAAGATCGTTCAGTATTTTTGTGTATTTCTTTATAAATTTCTGGACTTTGATGCTCTTCTTATTATTAAAGTTGTTGGGATGTTTGTTGCTTTATATATCTACTTGTAATGTTCTAAGGGTATTTTATTTTTGAATTTCTTAGTAGTTAAAGAATGTTGTAGAATTTTTTGGTTATTTCAAAGATATCTCTCTAAAATATCAGAATGAGATTTTCCAGAATTAAAGGTTTAAAATTTTTGATTTATTTCGATCGATTTTGCAGAAAACAGTTTCGTTTTAGATATAAAATGCTTTCAATATTTTTCGTATTTTTTACAGACTTTTACGACTTAAAAAATTTTTTGTCTCTCAAACACTAAAAAGGACCGTTTCAAAACACGTTTCAACATAGACAAATGAAGTTTTTTTTTGCTCCTAGCTACACAATATACTATTTTTGGTATTCTTGTGGACATCTATATACGTATATATTTCTAGAAATCAATGCTAGAGGAATCGAAGTTTCTTCATTCCTGGAATTACATAAGTTTTAGAAGAATCTAATAGAACTCATAAGAAACTAATTGAATTCCAGTGTTTTTAGTATTTTCTTCGTTTATCCCTTTGTATTCATCAAATTACGTAAGATTTTCCAGCATGATCTATAGATTTTAAAGATCCTGCTATATATTCCAAGATCTATGAATTTTAGATATTTTAACATTTTTTCATACGAATTTTTAAAACTTAATGCTTTCAATTATGAAAGTTTTTGCGCAAAAGTGAAAAACATCCTTTATCGATATTTGTACACAAATTACTGAAATTTTTCTCTGTTACATTGAAGAATATGCATATAGAATTTTTTATTCGAAAATTAAGAAGTTAATAATTATTTATATCTGTTTCAAAACATTTATTTAAAAGTTACAAATTGCTCTAAGAACTTGAGACTTTTAAAAGTAACGTGAAATAAATAACGGAATTTTCGTTATTAGTTACCGAACAAAAGTTACTGATTCCCTTTATCATTGCTTGCCAATTAATGTAACGCGTTATTTCCAAACCCTGAATTTTTCATGTTTTATTATTTGTGTTTTCTTATTTTCGAAGTATTTAAAAGATTTTGTGGCATTTTATAGAATTTTCATAGATTTATAATATAAAAGCTAATATACGCTTTTTATAATTCGATGCTAATCTGGAATTTGAAATTTTCAAGATCGTAAGCATTTGTAGAGATTTTTCGGAAAACAGTTTTATCATGGAATTCAATGAATTCCAGGGCTTCCAGTATTTTTTGAGAGTTTGCTTGATTTAAAAGATTTTCTTATACTTTTATGGATTTTATATATACGAGATTCCTAAAATTTGATGATCTTAGATTTGTAGCATTCTCGTAGATTTTTATTATACTGTATCGCATTCACCGGGTTGAAATAATAATTTTTCAAATTTATATTCTCTACTTAATCCTGTGATGTAATTATTTTATTTCATTATGAAATATTTATTACTAACGTTCTATTGCTTTATTTTTATAACTTTTATTTTCACTACTATTCATTACTGTAACTTTTTTGTATTTTACTTAAAATAACAATTGATTTTATCAGAATTTTGGGAGCCGTTTGAATCCTTAAAACTCCCATCTGCCTACGCACTTGCTGTAATATAAAGCCTGTAAAGTTATTATGTATCTTATCGTATTTTTCTTTTTTTTTGGGACCGGACGCTTGGAGGGCCTGGACCCAAAAACGACACGGTTTGATTCCTCTCTCACTTGCTCTCATGAGAATGCATTGTTCTGTAGCTTGAGCTGTATTCAACTGCATTCAACTCAATTCAACTGTATGTATTTCAACATTAAAACGGGAAAATCCCTAAAAATCACATGCACATGCATCACATGGTCCATGAGACAATATAACCTTCTTAGTTTTTGATAGTTTCCCGGCTTTTTCTAACGATAATCTGTTTTAAGCTCTGAAAATTGCTAAAAATTGTCATTGCCTGGCATTTGTCGTGCTTATAGAATTTTTCTTGGAAAACGAGTGTTATCATTATATCTGATAGTAGTAAATTTTTTCTACAATTTTCTTCACGGAAAAAATTAGTGAACTCACAATTTTCATGATGAACCGATTATTTTCCTTCTTCACTCGCCCATGTTTGATGCCTCCAGAAGTCCTTGATAATGAAATTGACGGTATATTTTTATTGATCAGCAATCGAATTGCTCACAATCGAAAATATATTATGGCTCGATTGCTGGAATAAAATAACTATTTTATGGATTAATATCATGTAATATGATTACATATATGTTTATTGAATATGCATAATGGAATAAATGTTTTCACTATTGTTTCAATTAATATTCTTATTGTAATTATTATTGTATTGTATTATACGAACATTATATGTAAATATTTATTGCGTATTTTTTACATCATACTTTCTAAAAGTATATGAAAACTCTATACATACATCTTTTGCTGTCTTGTTGCAAGAAAAAAATTGAAAACGGAATACTTATTGTTTTTTCAACTTTTTTAATTATAAATTATCATCTCATCTAAATGAAAAAAAGTTATTACATTCAACTTCTTTGTTGGTATTTGTATTGCTATTTAAAATCAACTTGTTAGAAAACCTGAATCATTGAATCATCCCTAGTATTTTGATCCTTCTCAAAATCTTTCAAATTTCTTAAGAGAATTCAAATTCTTATAAGGTGCACCTTATAAAAACCTTATAAGAAACTGAAATTTCTACAAAGAATTGATGAAAATAATTTGAAAAGATTTTTTCTTATAAGATTTCAGTTTTTTATAAGGCTGTTGTAAAGTCACCTTATGAGAAATTGAATTCTTATCAAAAATTTCATTTTCTTGTAAGGTTTTTTTATAAGTATTAATATTATTAGGGCTTTATCAATGTAACAAAAACTAGGATTATGGCAAAAGAAATTAACAATTTTTATTAAAAATTTTTAAATTTATGCTAAAAGCTTCAAATATTGAAGTGAATTTTTATTTTATTTTAAAAACTTTTCAATTAAGAATGTTTGTTCAGAGATTTCAAATCTTATTTATGAAGCTTTGAATAGTTTCATGGTCTATGTTCAAGAATTATAAATAAAAAAAAAAAGAAAACTATAGTTTTTCAAATGAAAAATTATAAACTATAAAAATTCGGAAGTTTTTAAATTTCAATGGAAATATTTTTATACCTGAAACTTAATACTTAAAAATTACAAGTCTGATGTTGAAACCGACAATATATTCATGTAATTCATGCTTTTTTCAGAAAATTCTAAGATTTCAGGTTTTGAAGTTGTTAGATAAAAATTTTCAAATCGAAAATTATGTTGATAAACTGTTAAGTTTCTGCATTTTGTAACTTCACATTTAACTGCTTGAATTTCAAAGTTTGATTGTCCTGAAAATTAGTGAAATGGTAATTTGCAAATGAATTGATTATTCGAAAGAAAGAGTGAAGATGGCAGAATTTTTAAGTTTAAATGATTAACTTGTGACTTTATTGTCGAATTTCAGGTCATAAAATATAAGGTGAAACATGATTCAAAACAATTATTATTATTAATACATAAAAATATAATAATGATAGTATTGACAATAAAAATATATAAATATTAAAATATTAATATGTACATATTATTTATAATATAATATTTTTTAAAATATCAAACTATAATTATATTGATCAATACATATATATATTTTATGATGTACATTGATTATTCTAAATATTCATTTATATATATATAAAAATAATAACAATATACATATAATAAGAAAATTGTAATTATCATAATTTAAAACATGTATATACCGTGCAACATTAAATAAAGGAAAAATTTCGGGTCATTACAAAAATTGAAACATGTTACAGTCACTTTAATTGAAATCGTTCTTAATATTTTTGTATTAAAATATTTAGAATTCGTTATTTTTCCCAAGATTCCGCTTTTTTGTCAATTTTACAATTTTCATAGTGCATAAAAAAAACAATATGTGAAAGCAAGTAAGAAATGCGCAGTGATTAAAATTTGCAAAGTTAATTCAGTATTAAGTTACTTGATATCAAAAAATTATGGAGTGTAAAAATACAGAAAATTTGAATTTTCTGATTCGGTAATTTTCATGTCATTATATCAAAAGATCTAATAATGAGAAATTGGAAATATCATGTTTAAATATGAGCTATATGAAAATTAGAAGATTCTTTCTTGTTTTAGAATTAAAAAAACTTTTAACTCCATAATATATAATCGTTTATTTATATACTTCATATACTAGTTTATGAAGACTTCTGATTGTTAAAAATTCCAGAAATGGCCGCTCGAAATAAGAATTATTTAAAAATTATAATTGTGCAATCATCACATCAAGCCCATGAATATGTAGGTCTTAAGTCGTCATTTTTAGAATTTTTAAAAATTTTCAAGCGTTTCAATGTATAATTGTGATTTTAAAATAAAAAATCTGTTATTACATTTATAACTTTTTGCTCTAACTTTCTCAAAATCTGAACTTTTTTGAATTTCATATTCCCTGAAATTATTGAAAACAAAATTTTCTCATCTAAATTGATCGTTCTGTTTTTTTCAATGAATTTGTAATGATGAATAATTTATTTACTATTTCAAATAATCATTTTTTACACATATAATATAAAAATAATAATAAATTCAATATTGGAATGAAGAAATTACCAGACATTTATTTTATTTTGAATAATTATTCACGTGAAACAAAATTATCTTTTATATAATGAAATAAACTATTGTTTTTCATAATCACAAGAAACTTCACAAGAAAATCACAAGAATATAGCCAAACGTTTCGTCTAATAATCCAAGTTCTCTGATTCTCTCAGAAAACGAAGAAGCTGCACAAGTTAAGGCGTTTCTTCAGGTCCTGGATTCCCTGGATGACATCGCCATCCAAACAGACACGGTCTTCCAGAAACTTATGGAAGTTGCTCAAAAATCAAATTCTATATCTGTCAAAGGATCCATCGAAACTTTGAACCGAGAAGTCCAAAACCTCGACGAGGCAGCAAAAATGAGTTTGTTGGTTCGCCTGCGTTCGCACGTTAAAAATTGTGGCCTTTCCGCCATTTTCATGGCCTCTGACATGTTTTCCATTGCTTCCAGAGGAAATTACGTAAAAGAAGCGAAAGGAGTTCTAAATTCTCTGATTTCCAAAACTTCTGATTCTCCCAAAAAGTTTAACATCACCAAATCTTCGTCGATTCGGTCTAATGATTCTCGCACTGAGAAAAATCCACCGAAACTTCAACGCAGCATGACCACGCTTTCCAGGAATGACGTTTTTGAAAGACTTTGCAGGAAAAATCACTGAGTGCTCATTATTTTTTAAAATCAGGTATTTTGTTTGAAGTTGGTGTTTACTATTCTACAAAAGTCGTATTGACTGTATGAGCTTGTAATAAATCATATTAATATTATTCATTCGAAATAAACAAATTAATTGTAAGATAGAAGAATGCCTATTTATTCATTTTCTTCTCAAATTGTTCTCATTAGCATTATTATTGAAATATGAGTAAAAATATGTTAGTAAAATTTCTAGAATTCGAAAAATTAATGCTAGAAAAATAACATCTATGAAAAAATAAAACAACTCATTTCTTGACACATTTTCTTTTATTAATAATAACGTACATTGAAGAAAAGAAAAAAAAAAAAACAACATAAAATTCTTTTTTTGTCCCATACATGTACAAGTGGCATAAACGTAACGTTATTCATAATAATAAATTCTTTGTAATTTGTTGCTGCAATCGACTACCATTAACGCAATGTGATGCGAAATTGAATAATTAATACAGATATCTGGAAAATAACTTCTTTTTACATTGGCGTCTTTCTCAAGTCCAACGAAAGAAAAAAAATACGTATGTTCAAAATTTTTCAATGAACAATGATTGATTACTTTATATTTTATTTCTATTTTCTTGTAAAAAATTGTCGATCTTGCAACGCTCTACTCCTTCATCAAAAAAAACTTTCTATGTTTCAATAGGTAAAAAATATACTTGTAACGTGAATTTTTATTTCCAGTAATGAAAAAATTTAGAAGACGTGTCAGTTGTTATAATCGAAAAAAAAAAAAAAAAAACAGATTACTCAGATATTTGAGAGACTAGAAATCACTCAAAATTTGATAAATCAGTGACATTCTGGATATACTTAAAAATTCAACAACTATTCTAAAATCATAATTTTCTTCAAAAATTTACAAAATCTTATTTCTATAGGAATGAAAATATATCTTTAAATTATTTACAAAATTGATTGTAATTTAATCTTAACAGTATTTCTTAGCTACAAGAATATTTTTTACACTACATAAAGTTTTGTAATTCTCGAATCATGAACTCTATCCAATTTGGCACTGGAAAATGATTGCTCAAGGCAACATGGAAGAAAACAAATCAATTGTTCCTAACTTGTATTATTTATATTAAAAAAAAAAAAAAAAAAAATATACAGTTTAAGAATTTGAAAAAAAAAACCCACAAATGCTGTTTTTTTTTTACATTTTGGAGTTCGAAAACATTTTTGAAAACTCTCGGCATTAGAAACTTATAATTCATCCCAAATGATATAAGGTGTTAGAATTTATCCAATATATACTTTAACAATTTTTAGAAGTCTTAAACAATAAAAAAAGAGAAAAATTTAATTTTCAGATAAGATAATTGATCTGTAAAGCTAAAAATCACTTCTTTTTCCACATTACTGCAAATTCGTAATTCGAGAAATATCTAAAACAGGCAGTTTTTTTCAAAGCTCCACAAAGTGCCGTAAAGCATAAACTGTTTCCGCCAGTCGCAATTAAAAAAAGATCGAATTATTTACATTATTTACAAGGTCTGGAATCAATCTTCCTTTTTCCCAAGATTATTTACAAATTTCTGATACTGGAGTTCATAAAAATATTCAACTTTTTTTTGTCTTTCGTTTATCGTGGCGTAGCACGTTTTCAGTCGATCCCAACGATTACTTACAATTACGAACAACTATAAAAACAGCGATCCTTGATGTGTGTGTTTTTATAACAAACTAAAAAAAAGGAGTGACGTTTTTTTTTGTTTATATGTACATTTTAAAGAAGTTTGCTTAGAAAAATTTACAAGATGTCTAACGGCGTTTTATATATTTATTTTAATTTTTATATTATTTCAAGTTGAAGTAATTCGAACAAAAATAAAATTTTGTATTTACCAGCGAATAGAAAATATCGTGAGGCAGAATAGTTTATTATCGATGCGTTTTTGTCCTCATGAGGAATTACTTTGTTTCAAGAAATTAAAATTTCGACATTTTAATATTATAAACAAAATTATTCTCCATAAAAACCAAAGCCTTAAAAATCTTGACTTATGTAGAACAATATAATGGAATCGTTAGACACCCAACATGGATAGTAAAATTATTCAACCAAAACTACAAAAAAAAAAACAAAAAAAAAAAACAATAATTTTCTGTTTGGACTTATGTACATTTTAGCAAAGGAAAGTAAATATAAGTATCCCTCTTTTTTCCTATACTTTGATTCTTATAAACTTGACTGAAAAAGTTTCAGATTTCATCTAATTTCGCAAAATTTTCCTCACATTCAGTACTTATTATTATTCACTTTTAATATCTGAAATTATAAGTTTATTATTGCTAAATTTTGGCATTAAAAAAACTTTTTACGTTACCCAATTTTTATAAGTTACGTACCTGAATCAGAGAAATTTTTCATTTACAGATAATACAACTTAAAAATTCAGTCTTTACTTTATAAACTTTATATACTTAACGCAAGAAAAAATAACAAATATTCTTATTTAACTAAGAATTCCTAAAACTTTTTCATTATACTCCACTAATTTTTTTTATCGCAAATTTTTCAAATGACGAAAATTCGAAATTTTCAACCAGAAATTTCTCCACTCCAGAATTTTAGATTTGATTAATCTCAATTTCTGATTTGAAACCTTCCAAAATTCTCATTTATGAAATTTCTAACATTTTGAAAAGTTGTAATTTTGCTGTTTAACGTTTTTTGAGCGAGGGAAAATTTCCTAATTTTATAAGAACCAAAGTTACTAGGATTAGTCTAGAGAATAAAAATATAAGATGACTTTTACGGTGGCGAGCTTCAGCTGTTGGTCGCAACTTGTGTCACGGTGAAGGGCGTGACCTGGTAGAGGAAGCAGCGGTTGCAAACGCGGACGGGTTTAGTGTGCCCGTAGCGGGGCAGGGGCACATTGTTGCCGCTGCAGCGGCCGCAAAAGACTTTTCCGCAGTTACGGCAGTGGTGCCGACGACGCACCACAGTGAACACCGCCTGGCAAGCCATACAACGGGGCGCATCATTATCAGGTACCCAAGCCGGGGCACGTTCCAAGCATTCTTCCCCGCGCTCTGGTTCCAAAGATACTGAAAAATAAATAATGAGAATAAATAATAATAATAATAATAATAATAATAATAATAATAATAATAATGGTTAACGTAAAACGCTCCATTACTATATTCAATCATTTAAATACCCAACACAATCACTTAGAGCTGCGATAATTATATCCTAAAACCTTTTTTCACCAACAATCATCACAAAACTTAAAGAGTGTTGAAAAATTATGAGAATCTTTTATCTAAAATTTGGTACGTTCTAAATAGTTTGTACTGTGTACGAAATTGAATAATTTTTTAAAAATTAAAAAAACATCAAGAATTTTCAAAATTGTGTAGATTGTGATTATGGTTGTTTTTTTTTTTGTTTTGATGAGAATGATGATGTTTTTTAAGTTTTTTATGGAAATTTAGAAATACTTGGTGAACATTAAATAATAAGAAAAAATGTTAATAACTCCGAAAAATTTAGTTTCAAATTTGAATAGTTTTTGTTGTGTATGAAATGTAAATATTTTTGCAAAACAAAAAAACGTTACAAATGTGTAGAATTATAAAAAATTTTAATCAAGTACCTAGTATTATTTTTTTGAAATGTGCATGATATTTTTTTCATTCTTTCAGCAAAATCTAAATCTAAAAAAATTTGATGAGCATTAAACACTGACTTAAGATACTCAATGAGTTCGAAATTTTTTTTTTTACAATTTTGAAAGTCTTGAATTGTTTGTATTATGTACAAAATTGAACAATTATCGTAAAATGACAGAATAAAAAATTTCATATCTTTTAAATTCTATAACATTTCGAACGTCTGTACAATAAGAGAAAATTTTCATACATTTTGTGGACTGTGTTATATTTTTTCGGAATGTGAAATGTTTTTTTCAGTTTTTTATAAAAATTTGAAAAACATGATGATCGTTCAATGGAATTAAAAAATTTGTATAAAATTTGAAAGTCTTGAATTGTATGTTCTATTAATATTGTATTGTATTGTAGGTATTATTAAAATTTAGCAATTTTCGAAAAATAACAAAAAAACTTTAGAATTTTTAAATCTTTAATAATTCTATGTCTTGAATGTGTATAGAATAGTGTAAAATTTTTATTAATTTTGTAGATTGTATTTATTGATTATATTTAAAAAAAAAAGTGTTACTGTTACAAAAAACTCTAGAATTTAAATGAGTTCGAAAATTTTCTATAGAATTTCGAAGAATTTGAATAATTTGTATTGTGAACGAAATATAAACATTTTGAATATAAAAAGAAAAAATAATTATACATTTTCTCATTTTTCAAAAAATTCATGAAACTTGAAACATTTGTAGAATTTTAGAATATTTTCGCGAATTTTGTAGTGTGTTTATTAAATATATTAATATTCAATAAAGAAGCATAATATTTCTTTCAAATTTGCAGGATGATATTTTTCTTTTTTTTAAATAGAAAAAATTTTTTTAAAATAAAAAAAGTCCAAACTAGTTGGACAGATTTTCTTAAAGCTTGGGAGGTTTTGAATAGTTTTTATTACTATGAACGGAATTTAAAAATGTTCTAATGCATCAAAAATGTTGCAAATTCTCAGTGATACTACGAAATTCGGAATATTTATATGAATCAAGAAAATGTTCATAAATTTTGTAGATCGAGGAATATGTTGAAGATTCTGTAAAATTTCAGAAATCGTACAATATGTTTCTAATATATATTAAAATGTGTTTCTAATAAAATCAAATAAATATGTAATCAATTTCATAAATTCCGATTTATAAGATGTATGAAACAAAATTATATAAATTTCCATCCCCCATTAATATTTTAAAGAAATCTTAAACTTTCGCAAAAAACTCTGCAAAAACAGGAATCATTGAAAGTAAAAATTTTTTATACTTTGTTCATTAACGATAGTCCTGTCCTCGTCATTGCTATCATGTTCCCGGTGAGCGTTTTGTTGTTCGAAATAATTTTCTTCCGACGATTCCTGGGCCACGCTTTCTGGCTCAGCCGGTGAATCAGCGATGCTATGACTTTGCGGAATTTCCTCCTCCTCTGTAGTTTGGCTGCTGTGCATCAAAAACACGCATTTTAGAATGTTCCGAAGATCTGAAGCGAAATTCGTTTGTAGTTGATCAGCTACGCCAGCGATACAAACAAAAAGTCGATGCACCAAATCTTCTGAGGATCTGAAAACGCAAAAATGTTCATCGGTTACAAAATAAAAAAAATGACACATAAATACAAAAAAAAAAAAAATAATAATTTCAACAACCAACAATACAATAATATTTTCAGATTCGACCTTGAAATTGAACATCAAAACTTCACCATAAATCTGCCAAATATTACCTAAACTTGGCCCTAATTTGATTCCTGTTCGCAATTTCAGCGGCCTGCATGGCCAAAGCGATCTCCTCGTCGTCCTGACAGTCACTCTGAAATTCGCTAGTTTCCGAGCTGGAATCGCAAAAGCTGGAGCAGCTGGAGCTCGAGGCTAGGGAGACCTCGAACCTCGCGTTGCCACGCTTGTGTTGCCTTTGTTTGCCGCCTCGACGGAAACCTTGGTCCACGGCAAGTCCGCTCTTGTCGGTCCTAGGACCGAGTCCGTCGTTTATCAAGTTACGCTCGTGTCTCGATTTCATTTTTCCAAACTTGTCGCGTTTTTTTAGGCGTGCAATGTGCTCGGAGCGCGAGCGTCTGTGCTCCAAGAGTTTTTTGCTCTGGGGCGAGGTCGCGGATTGCTGAGCGATTCTTTGGTTGGTGGCGCCAGCGGCGCGTTGCTCGAAGTGCTGGAGCCGGGGGCTCGAGCGCGGGCTGCGACTCCCGAAATCAGGCATGCGCCGGGTATTTTGACTAGGGTGAAGACTGGAACCGAAGCCGAGGCGTGCCGGCTTCAAGCAACGGTCGGTGGAGTTGGAGCGCGAGCTGTCGTTACTCGGGGCGCTGAAAAAAAAAATTATCAGTAAAAATTCAATCAATGATAATTATAATTAAACTACTATTATGAGTAATAGTAACAATTATATTATACGTATTTATCCTTACAATTTTTTGACATCTTTTCCTACACAATTTCGAACTTTATGACAGAGGGATCCTTTCATTTTTCACACCTTTTAATAGTTCATATTTTGTGTGCTGTATTTGGAATTTATTCGATATAATAGTTCCTGATCTAAAGGGTGTTCCGAAATCACCACACATTCTTGAAACCTCGTATTTTATATGCAATTTGAAGAACATTTTATCATGTCTGTTTTGCAGAAAACTGAAAATAAAAAAAATAAAAAATTTGAGCTCGAAGTTGAACCAATCAACGCGCTCCTTCGACAAATGAGGATAGACACCACGGACTAATTTGCATACATTTTCTTAATATTTTTCTGAGTAGAAAAGTCATTTGCCATTTTTTACGAAACTCAAAATCAAAAAAGATATTTGAGTTACAAGTTTTACCCAATCAGATTTGTTCAGCAATATTTTTTTTTGATCGAGTTTCGTAAAAATGGCAAAGAACTTTTCGACTCAAGATAATACGAAGAAAATTTTGGTTTATCGTGGTGCGGGGTTTCTATCCCAAGTTGTCAAGGAAGCACGTTATTGGTTCAACTGTCAAGAATTTGTTTCGAGAATGTTCTGTGATCTCGAGACACCCTGTATATGTGCTTAATATGTGCTCAATAGTTTAATGCCTCAAAAAAAAAAAAAAAAAAAAAATTATTAAAAAAATTCAATTGTCAGCCCTAGTCTCTCATGATATGACATTTTTCCAGTTGAAAACTGTATAATGTTGAATAATTGGGATTTTGCCTCATTTTTTAGCACTCTAAATCCCATAAAAAGTATGCAGTTTGAAAAAAAAAAAAAAAATTTTTATCCATTGTTTTTGACAAAAGGTGCTGAGCTATATGATTAACAAAATTAAACTTAAAATGAACAATTTTTACTGCTAAATTTTATTTTATTAATGACAATTTTCCATTTCGAAATGGTCAGAAATTCAATTTAAAAAATTTTTTTTCTATTGAAAAAAATGTAAAAATATAAAAAATAACTACAGGTTCAACTAATAAAAAATTCAGGTTCAACAAGATTTGTGACTTGAATATTTTGAACGAGAAATTTTTGAAATTGTAGATATTTTGCATCAAAAAACCAAATAGACTGCATTTTGATAAATTTTGATTATCAAACAATGTAAAAATTTCTTATTATAATAAGTTTTTGATGAATTTTTTTTCATCGAATTTACTGCAAAGTAAAAGAGTTGAAAAATTGAGAAATAAACGAATAAAAAATAGTTCTATAGGTGAAAAATAAATATTCAACTAAATGAATATAAAAATTTTTGATTCAAATTTTCGTATTCTATATTTTGGATAAGGAAACTTCAAAATTGTAGATATTTTGCATCAATAAAGAAAATTTTCTTAAAGTGGAAAAAATTTCTTCTTATGAATTTTTAATGAAGATTTCTTCACCGAATGTACTGAAAAGTAATTAAGTCTACAAAATTGAGAAGTACACGAAAAAAAAAAAAAAAAAAAAAACAGCCGTAGACACAGATTCAATTTATGAAATACAAGAATTATTTTACATTCGCAATCTCCATATTTTTGATTAGGAATCATCAAGACTGAAATTTATTTTTGTAACGAGAATAAATGGTGAGTTTTTATAAATATATAGAATTCGCCGCACTCTCAAAAAGCTGTGTTAAAAATAAACTATCTCAATCTCATATAAAAATTATGCATTAAAACATTATAATTCGAAAATAGCAAATTTTTGCTCAAAAATATTTTGTTATAAAGAATGCGTAATTTAGAAATTGAATTTCAAAAAATAATTCAACTAATCTCGTTTGGCAAAATGATAAATACAAAATGTAAATGTGTAATCAATTGATCTCATAGTTTCAACTATTTTTCTTTTCATATTTTGGGCCTTTCTTTTTTACTCTTAATATTTAGTAGTCAATTTAATGAAAACAATCTTGTGTGAAGAATTCATAAGAGGAAAAATTAAAAAAAATTAATCTTCAATTAGCAAGTAGAAATTTTTCCGTTGTTCAATACACCTCAATCCATATTATTATTTTTTTTGAACGATAAGATATAAGTAATTATAATTTGTCATTAAATAAAGTCACGCCTAGCATGCACAATCTCTAGTAGCTTACAAAAAAACTGTTAAACTAATAAAGAAAAAAAAAAAATGTGTAAAAACTTACCAATAAGGCACATGCCGGTGCGCCTCTTCCTCGATTTTGAAACCACTCTTTCGCTCGTTTCTCCGCAGATGGCGCCTTCTCTGCCCTCCTTCCCGGATCAATTTTCCTTGCTGACTTACTTCCAAAACGTCTTGCTGCGACGTCGAAGGGCAATTCTCGCATTTCAAATCCCTCCAAAACTCCTTTCTTTTAGCTACTCCCTCTTCCTCTTCAATATTAAAATTCAAATTTTCCCAATTCTCCGAGTAATTTATCTGCAAACTTGGCTGGTTCCCGTCACAGAGCGCTATCTGCCCGGTACCATAAGCGATGCCCACGAATTCCTCACTTTCACCGTTTGAAATACGCGAAATACTCTTCGAATTGTTCCTCACGCTACACACGCACGAACCCACAGAAATCCTAAAATCAAAATTCAGTCGATGAAACATCAATTACTTAATTTAATGACTAAATTTCAAAAGTAATTTTAAAAATGCCAAAATCTTGCCTTTGAGGCGAGTTCATATTTGAACATGAATAACTCGTGTTTTCCTGTGTTTCGTCTTCAAAGCCTTTTCGTTCTTCAGGACTTTTGTCGTACAAACTCGTATTTTCTGATGAAATCACAGTACAGATTCCAGAATCCGTTTGCTCGGGTTCCCCATCGAGCAACAAATTCGACAACTTTTTGTTCGCCTGGGAAATTAATTTGTTGGCGTCAATATCGGGCAACGAACTGTTTTCGACTCGAATCGTTGTTTCTCCTGTTACGGTGTTTTCATGAGAAACCTGGTTGAGCAGGTACTGAGTCTGGGGAACCTGGAATATTTTGTAAATATTGGAAGTCAGAACATTTTCACATTGGACACTTATCTTAAAAGTGAATTAAATGAATTCGAAATTCAATTTGGCATTTTATTCCTCGTGAAAATTCTCTTAACTTTACCTGAACATTTTCCGAATCTCCCAGAATTTGGGTGATGTCGGGATTCGCGAATTCCAAGTTTCTTGGCACCTCTTCCTGAGAAATTTGGTCTTGGTTCAGTGCCTGGACAGCGTCATTGGCGATTTCATCCATGTTGCTTCCCGTGTTTCTGGTGACGGTGTAAAAGTCCGCGATGAAGGCCTTGCAGTTGGGATAGCCCGAGTAGAAGTTGTGCACGAACTCGTCAAGGTCGGGAACATCCTGGCAGCGCTCCGTCTCGGGTACTGAAGGCTCCTCGTTCGAGCAAAGCAATTTCTCCAGCATGTACAGCTCCCGATTATTCAGTGTCCATAGAAGTTCGCGGATTTTCAATAGAAGAGTCTTTGTGAAAATTGAATAAATACAGAAAATTACTTTCTCAGTTATATAGCTAGACGAAAATGTGCGAAAGAAACTCATAAGCAAAAAAATATAGAAACGTTAATTATTTTGAGATTAGTAATGGAATAACTCAATTTTTCAGATTTAGATAAAATAAAAATCCAAATTTTGAAATTGATTTACTCAAACTAATATTCTTTCGTTAAATTGATGAATTTCGTCAAAATCAACATTATGACAGTTGACAATCAATCAAAATGTTTAACAAATCAACATGAATTTGCGTTCTTAATAAATAATTTTTTCTAATGAAATCAAATAGAGATTTTTTGAAATCGAATGTCTGCATCTCTTATTTTTTACTAAGGAATCATTTTCGTTTAAATTTTTGAATTTTAATCCAGAACTCTAATGAAAAAATTATTTTTTTTTTCTAATCTCCATAATTTAACTGCCTAAAAATGAACTAGATTCTATCTATTGATGCGAACTGATCATTTATTTTAATTTAAAAAATTCCTAACCTAAAATATTTAAATCACAAATCTTTTCAAATCCAAAATCTAAACTCATTAGAATTTTTCATTCATTAATTCTAAACTTTCTTCAAATCTTTTATTTTCTAGTAAATTCGATTCAAAAATTTTCATCAAAATTTTATGAATCTAAAACACTGAATAACACTGGTAGAAAATAATTTTTCCGTTTATAAAATACAAATTTATAAGAATGCAAGTTATTTTGTTTTTTAATGCGAAATATTTACAATTTCAAATTTTTATCCAATTTTTTATTTTTCCTTTAATTATATTATCTATACCCATAAATATTTTTGATTTTTTAAATTCTTGTCTTTCATTACAAAAAATTGAATTAAAGCTTAAATTTAACACACAATTTTTTATAAGTAGATATCAGTGAGATGTATTTTTTTTACCCAAAAGTCCAGGTCAGTATTTTTTTCACTCAAACGTACTTTGTTTAGTTTTTCAATTGTTCAATAGAAAATTAGAAATTTTTCAATACATTTAGCCAGGCTCGTGCATAGAAATCTGTCGTGGGGGTAGGGGGGGGGGGGGTTTCCAACTTTAATATTGTACTTGAAGAGAATTTGTAGGTAGAATTGATCTGACAGAACCTAGAAGGTTTTCGGTAAATAAGGTTATTTGTGCATAAATAAATAAATATCTAAAGAAATTATAAAATAATTATTTGTTCCAAAAAACTTTTACTTCTCACATTCAACCTATGATGTTTGCTACTAACGATTTTTATAAAACCGACACAATTATTACAGACAGTCAGTATTACAAAATGCAGTTTGTTATGATTTACTATCATTTTTGTCTGAGAATATACAGAAGTTCGTTGTACATATTTGGACCAGCCTCGCAGGAAAAAACTATAATATCTAAAAGATTGAGACTGATAGTGAGTGGAATGAATAAAAAGAATTTTTTTTAGAAGATTGACATAAATGGGGTTCGTTATTTTAAAAAAGAAGATAATGGGCAATCGTAGGACACCTAAAGGTATGTAGTTGTAAATTACACTGTCCTAGAAGCAAAAAAAAGCAGACCACATTTTAAGCAACTTGAAATTATTATAGGTTGTGAGTTTTTAAAGTGGTGTTCCATAATAGACTCACACCCTCTAGTTTTAAAGTTATTGTTTTAATCCTTTAATAATTTACTTTAATTATTGAAAAAGTTCTTTCTCTATAATTTTTTGGCCAATCATCTATTTGTTGACGGTTTTCAATAGTAAAAAAGATAAAGCGTTTGATACCTTTATTTTTGTCCATACTTCTTGTGAAAAAATACTTTGCAAAGTCAACTCGAATGATTTTCTTTACTATACACTTTTCACAATTTTACGTCTTTTTCATGACATTTCTTCGCAAGCAATGATTTCTTTTATGTATATCCAGAAAAACTCGTTATGTTGTCAGTCTCTCTATCTACGTCACAGAATAGTTTTTTTTTAATAAATTTTTTTAGTACTGTTGGTTGCTAAAACTACGGAAATGGAAAAACAGAAAAAAAGTTGAATTTTTGAAAATTTCACACAGGTGTACCTCCTTAAACCATTTTAACATAACTCATATCACTCTATTTTCTTTTGAGTAATTACATTTCAATCATTTGTGAAACAAGCAGATAGGGTAAAACAAATTCTCCTAAATACGTATACCAGTGATACTGTTTTATCTATTATACCAACTGCATGTAAAACTTTGGAAAATTTTGTTAGCTGCTCAAAATATTTGCTAGATTTCCTACGTTTCTAGGCCACATAGTAGTTTTACGTTACACAGATCAGCAGTAAAATTGACTAGCATTCTTATCTTACTCTTACGCACAAAACGTTTTTCGATAGCCGATATTTTTTTGTGGGATCGCTAACCCTTTTTATGACTAAATTTTAAAAGATTTTCGGCGAAAAAATTTGAATGAGAATATAACAAATTTATTGATTTTGACAGTCTGCAAATAATCTCTTCGAAAAACTCTGAAAACGCATTTACTGCTCTAACGTATAATTAAATGAACGATATAAATCATTTTAAACAAATTCAAACATACAAATAAAACAAGGAACATCAATATAGTTTTTCCCAATATCACAATGAATACGAGTTACCCTCTTAATTAGTAACTTATAACATATGAAAATTTTAAAACCATAATAGTAAGAATCAAGCAAGGTAAGAGGCTGTCCACATATGACTTTAACAGGTTAGAAACAGACACAAAACATTTGACATTTAAGAGAAAAAGACACATGCATAAAAAATAATGACGCTGTATTATGCGGATAGCCCCTTACATCAAATAAACTTGATAGAAATAGAAGTTTGTTACCACTTCCACCAGCTTTCTGCATCAGAAAACTGTGTGTCGCGATTGCCAAATATAGTAATTTGACTACCTCTATTCTTTTATCTATTTTTTAATTAACAGTGATTTTTATATGTATAAGGAAATATAAACAAATTTACTTGCACAGATAAACTGAAAATGGACATCAGCCTTAGAACTGTCTGAATCGCTGAAGATTTTTTGAAATAGAAATCGATTATTACTGCTAGAGATGGGTGTCAATTACATTTTGATCGTGATAACTGTGAAAACTAAGGTATAGATGTATTTTTTCCTCGATTTTCCGTTATTGAAATTAAAAAGTATCGGCTACAGGGGTATTTCACAACTTGATTGCAGAAAAACCTATTTTAATTTACAAAATATGTAATTAAAAGTCTTTTTTCTGTAATTTAAGTGTAAAAAACCCTGCAACTGATACTTTTTAACTATAACTTCAGAAAATAGAGACAAAAACATATCTGTTTACAAACGTTCACGATTCTTTTACGAAATTTAGATAGCTTTGTTGCGATGTAAAAAATAGTACAATGAAATTGGTGCCCATCTCTGACTATTAACTATAATAAATTGAGTACAAACAATACATAAAAAAAATGGAAGTTAAACAAAAATATAAAAACACAGGTGAGAATCCAGTATTAGGTGTTAGATCAAAATTGTTTCAAGGACCACCAAGGGGTTGTGACCCCCCAACCCCCCCCCCCCCTTGCGCACGGGCCTACATTTAGCCATAATGTTTAAACCAGAAATTGGGAATTTGTATTATTGCAATAATAGCTTTGCAAAAATACGGTAAACTTTGTTCTTTAATTCTATTTCACTTTTTTTTTACGTGTAATAAATTTTATTCTCAAAAATCCCTATCTAGGAACTATAAAATCTAAAGTACTATGCTATTCATTTTTTGAAAAGTGTATTTTTCTATTAAATAGTTCGATGAGTCTGTATTCGTAAAATAGAATTGTTTACCAACAAAATTGATCCATCAGTAACAATCTGCAGTTACTGAGAACTACTTTAATTACTTTCATGATTATACAATCATTTTTCAAAAATTGAAAAATCAATACTTATTCGATAAAATTTTAATCTGGCATCTGATATTCTCTCGAAAAATTTCGATTTTAGATGAAAAAAATGACCAATCTCTCGTTCTTTCACCTTTACTTTCTATAGTGATTTCAGTGATTTCTTTTATGACGTGAAGAAAATACAAAAGCAAAAACATCTAGAAACTGAAATTTATTCAAAACTTTGCAAGACAGAATATTTGAAATTTCCATTTATAACTTTCCCGTTTTCTGAAATCCCTGTTCCTGTGTGACTTCGGAATTTTTTTTCTAACTTGACTTAGATGAAACATATAAATTTTCAAAAACAGTATCAATCAAACAAGATATTGAAGAACAAAAATAATTTTACTCTGTAGGGTCGAAAAATCTTGCTGACAGGTTCAGATTAAAAAATCGAGAGACCAAATTTCATTCTAAAATAATTAAAAGTTCCAATTTTGAATTTTTCCATTTTTCCAAATCTTTATTCCTATACCACTTTGTATTTTTTTCAAACTGACTTAGTTCAAAAATATAAAAATTATAAAAAACAAGACATCAAAGGGAAAAAGATAATTACTCTGAAAGGTCGAAACATCTCGCTGATAGATTCAGCTGAGTTTAGGCAAAGTGGGCCTCCTGGTGGGGCAAGGAGTCCAGAGACGATAGCCAGCCGAGGTATAGTGAACATTAGGGCAGGCTCGTAATTGTCGACGTCAGCTTGGTTTAGTAGACCTGCTTCAAGGGCTCGCTGCAGCGTCTCCGAAAACAAGACGCAGACAAGCTCTTGCTGCTCGTACTCTTTCGTCGATTTAACCGGTACCATTGCTCCCACATAGCATAATTCAAAGTCCGCGAACAGCCGATCAAAGATTTTCAGCGACTCTATCAATTTTTCAAGGCTCGGTTCCAGAGGATTTTGCACCTTGAAATGTCAATAGATCTCCATTATTCTCCTTAATTCTCTAAAGAGCTCAATGTTAGGAAAACGCTCTTTTCCAAATTTACATTCTTTTTTTTCCAATTTCCCAAAAATCTATTTTTCCTTCAAAACATCGATAATTCAAAAAATCCTTCCACATAATTCAGAGAGCATGGATACATTTCGAAACATTAAAAACCATATATTACTGGGCACTTCAAAGACAGAAGTTAGAATTTTCACGTTCAAAGGACATGCTTTACATGTATGTTCTATCAGAATCCACTTTGAAAATGATGATAAAAAATTTGCATAGTATATTTTTTACCATTTTCGGGGTCGCTCTCTTCGATAGTTCTACTCATGTTTTGGAAAAAAAATTTATTATTCAATTTTCGCAGCAAAACTTTAAAAATGCACATTTTACAGGCAAATTTTTTAATTTTTTTTCTTACTATATTTTTCGGAAGCCTTCTGTCACTGTTTTACAACTATAAATTGCACCACTTTTGTGCTAAGTATAGTTTTAATAGTTTTTTTTGATCCTCGATCGGTAGTTTGACATTATTTCGAAATAAATAATTTGTGCTAACAAATTTTCTGAAAATAATATTGCAAAATTTATTTCCAGAAGACGTAATAGTATATTACGTACCTAGGGCTGGAAAACGAGTTTAGAGATTTTGAACTGGACGAGAAACGAGTTTTCTATGCCAGAGCTACGTAAAAGCTCTTCAGAGTTTATAGAAATTATATTTGCAAAAATGATTTGTTTCAATGACAATAAACTTACGAACAAACGAAACTGTGTCTGTTTTTCAGTCTTTAATCTATTATAATTTCCCGAACTGGAATTTCGGAATTTTGGAATTGGAACGTGGAATTTAAGTCCACACATAGTACCGTAGTAATAAGTAATTGGGTCTACTATGAAAAAAGTAAAGATTTTATTCATAGAATTCTATGTTAACTTCGAAAGAACAAAATTTTTATGCGTGTGCCCAACTGACATTATTATTTTACATTTGGGTTCTTCACTGCATGAACTTTCAAGGAATATGTGACATGACATTGTCTGTAATGGAAAAAGTCGGAATTTCGCAATGGTTTGCTGAACATTATGTATCATGTAACTTTTTAGCAAAATCAATGGAATATTCGCTTAGAACGACCTAAAGAACTCTGGAAAGCACTTACATCTTGCAGAATTTTTTAATATTATTAAAAAATTATAAAACTATGAAAATTTAAAAAAAATTATATATTAGCTTAAGAAATTTCTTTTGAGTCCTCATCAATGTGCTGCGAGAAATTAATAATAATTTTATGGCATTCGTGCGAAAAAAACTTTGCAAAAGACAAAATCGAGTGGAAATTTAAACACAACATTTACTTAGCGCAAGAGTGGTGCAATTTATAGTTGTGAAACAGTAACATAAGGCTTCCGAAAAATATAGTAACAAAAAAATTAAAAAATTTGCCTGGAAAATGTGCATTTTTAAAATTTTTCTGCAAAAATTAAAAAAAAAAAACATTTTTTTCCAAAACGTCAGTAGCACTATCGAAAAGAACGACCTCGAAAATGGTAAAAAATATACTATGCAGATTTTTTATCATTTCCAAAGTGAATTTTGATAAAACATACATGTTCTCTAAACGTGAAAATTCTAACTTCCAGGGTCCATAGCTTCCATGTACATGACTGACTGACGCTAGTATTTTAAATTTAGACTATATACGACAGTAGCTTTCAGAAAATGTATAACATTAGATCATCCCCGATTTAAAGGGGTGAACGTTCACTTGTAAGTACATTTTAATGATCTCAACTTACTTTTATCATGGATTTTTATCATCATTATTATTTTCATGCATATCTTTCATCATTTGTTTTTTATCATTGAAATTTCTCTGTTTTAACAGAAAAAGATATTTTGAACATTTGGAACATATAAAAAAAATGTCTTAAAACATAATTTGCACCTTCAAATTCATGTGTCCCTTCAAGGCATGTTCTCTCAACAAGATCCTGACAATTTCGAGGGACTTGGTGAGGGCCTTGGCGAGTGGTCGCATGGCAGAGCTTTCGGCCTCGCGGTGCATAATAGAGGATCCGGCGGCGAGACACTCGGCGCCGAACCATAACTGGCCCGCAAGGTTCTCTTGCATCACATCATCCGGGAACTTGACGCGGAAGTCACGGTTTGCTCGGCTCTCCGGTATCAGCTCGTCCATTATCTGGTTGCAGATCGTTAGTACTTTGTCCTGGCAATGGCGTAGCTGGTTCACCAGACTCGTGCAACGCTCCGGCTCCTGGCGTCCATCGAACGAGTCCAGCTCACAGGCCACCGCGTTCAGCGATTCGTCCGCGAAAAAAAACTGAGCCAACAGGCTCGTGTCATCTTTCTGCAAACAACAGAGAAAAGGAATAAGAACTTTACACAACTCGATCAATAAATTATCATTATTTTAATCACTATCAATAATGATGGTATGTGCTGCACGTGAGTGCGTTTGATGATAAGTTATTTAAACTAATACTGTATCGTTAAAAAAAAAGTAGGTAATTCTATAGTGACAAATTTAAAAATGTCTACTTATGATTCACAAATAAATTATTTGGAGTTTTATCCCTTAGAAATTTTAGAAGTCAATAATTTCTATCTTATATACTGCAATTAAAATTTTTAAAGAAAGGTCAGAAATAGAAGAATCTAAAACAGTTGCAGTTATTGATTCAATGAATAGGTACAAAATGAAAATCAAGACATAAGAAAAATGTGAGAGTGAATTTCTTTAAAATTGACTGCATGATATTTGATTAATTTTGATAATTTTTAGAATGTTCCAGCATCTATGATATCCATTGAATTATTTTTTGAAATCAAATATCTAAATCACAAATTTTTCATAAAGTAGTCTTTTTCTATAAAGTAGTGTTTTTCACACGTCATGATGCTTGGTTTTTCTTCAATTTTGTGAGTAAATATCAAAAATGACATGTTATTGTATGTGTGTGCATAATGAAATTCTGAGGCTAATGTAGATTCCGCGGTTTACATTTGATAAAAATTCATCTAAAAAAATCTTTCGTGCTTGAAGAAAATACAATATGAAGTGCTGTGAAAAAATAATGATGAATAATCATTGTTGTTTTTCTCGGAAAAACGTAACTTGCGTGTTTGTTTACTATTTGAATTTTTCAAAGTAATGTTCAGCAATTCGTCTTATTTTTTCAGTTTGTCGCATAAAAATTGTTTTGTCAATTTCACTAATTTTAAAATTTACATAAAATTATACAAAAACTGTCGTTTTTTAAAAAATTTTTAAAATTAAATGCTTAAAATTTGTAATCCAAAACTTAAATTTTGAAGATATAAAATAAACTTGAACTTCGAAATTTCTATATTGACATACAAAATCGGTTAAAAATTCCATAAATTGTTTTTTAATAAAAATCAATTTTGACTGCTAAACATTATTGCACCACATAATGATAAGTTAAGGATTATTTGTTTTATTTATTAGGTTCAACGAAGTTGTGATTTAATAGTTTATTTTATTCATTTATTTTTATTGATTTAATCTCTAATTTGTTCACTCCAGTTATCAGTTATCAAATAAAATTCAATTAGAAATAGTACTATAAATCGAATAATTTATAATATATTATTACATCATTTGAATTATGAATTCCGAATCATTTTCCTCGATATAATCAAATAATATTTTAATAATTTCAAAGATCAATTCAATATTCTAATTACAATTGAAAATTATTTCATTATTTTTTGATCAAATTTGAGTACGATGACGTATACATATATGTATTAGAAGTGAAAATTGAATACATGCATTTTTTATTAATTTGAGAAAATTCTATCTTCAGGATATCCTTTCAAATATGAATCCTGTCTATTAAATTTCCCAACGTATGCAAATATTTTTTGAAGGCAATTACTGATAATATATTCAATGTTAATACTTAATACCCTTGATCAATCATAGCAGAGCCATATTATTGGAGAGAACAAAAACTTTACTTCACTTTCTATAGTTCCGACATTTGTGAATTTAAAATTTCTCAAAAATCGTTCCAAGTGTAGAAAAAAATGGTGTTTCGAATTGACCACTGAAAAATACATAAGATGTGAACAAACCAAAATTTCAATGATTATAACGAGAAAAGAAGGATTGAAATCATGAACTAACAGAAATTTAGCCATTTTTGTTCATGATCCAAAAGTATCACGATATATAGGCAAAATATAAAAAAGGCGTATCAATATAATAAAATATCAAGAAGATAGAAAAGGGGTTTCTATTTTTTCATTCATTTCATTCATATTTCAGTTTCAGGTTAGGTAAAAAATTGTGAACGAATTTTTCCAAGGGCACCTTATTTGTTGCTACACTGTAAAAGTTTGGTAAAATTTTCATGAAAGTATTATTGAAGTTTTTAACGTGTACCTTGAGTGGAATTTTTCCCAATGATTGCTCTTGAAATTTTCTATACGCAATAGAAATTATTTCACAAATCTTGGTATAATTATAATAATTTGTTGTTTGTTCTATGTATATTGAAATAATGTCAAGTCATTCTTACACCATGATAAAATACGTGCCATATTAATTCCCAACAAACCAGCTTTCACAGATTTTATTTAATTTAAATTTTGCGGAAATAACAAATTATTGATTGATTATTAAATATTTATTTGGCTAACACTTATTTGCGAAATCAATTTCAGACTCTGTAATGCGATTTTTCCATATTTTAAATGCAATCATCAGATTTTATTGTATGGTTCGATCGCTAATAAATTTAATGGTCTTTCCGAACAAATCGACAACCTCTCAAGCAGAACTCAAGCGCGCTCTACGCAGATGACATAAAATCAAATATTTTAATTGTTAGTAGCGACATTTTCTCACTAACCAAACCAGATCGAAACTGCTATTCAACAGTCAGTCATTCTGAAAGTTTATATACTTTTTTAAAATTCTGTCCAAATGATGATTCTTGTATCGCGCGCCTTACGGGCGCGCTAATTTGATCTAGTGCAGTAAAAATTCTATCAAGGAATTAATATAATACATAAAATAATTATATTTTTTCTAATTATAACTGCCTGAGGATGAAGTAAATTCTATGGAATATGGAATTCTTTGAATCTATTTAATAAGTTACTTAAACTAATACCGTATTAAAAAAAAAAAATGATAAAGTAAGAATATTTGTACTGACATCCTAAAAAATATCCAGTTCTTGATTACAAATTTAAGATTTTGAATTTTATCTCTCAAATTTGAAATGCTCATATTTTCCATCAAATATATATTACGAAATATTATTTTGAAAAAAAAAAAGACGTGGAATAAGAGAATTAAAAATATGTATAACATTATAGATTCAATTGATGAGAAATTAAAATTTCTGGATCAGAATAATTCTGATATTGATATTTAGAGCGGATTTTGTAGAAATTGATTTCATGTCAGAAGTGAATGATCGTTAAAATTTTTAATTTAAAAATTAAAAATCTTCAATTAAAATACCAAGGTGAATACAAATTAAGCCAGTAGGACATCTTATCGATTCATTTTATTTTATCAGTATCTTACATTCCGACCTTTCGTCCAAGTTTGTTTAGATACTATATGCTATCCCTGAAGATGTCCCCAAACATAGGACGAAACGTCTGAATATAAGATATTGATAGAAGAAAATGAGTCCATAAGATGGCTTCCTGGCTGAATTTGAAGTCACTTTGCGATTTGAATAAAAAAAAAGAGGACGAAGTTAAATTTATGTGAACATGATTTTTTCAATTGAAATTTGCAATTTTCATTTTAATTTTTTTATCGTAACCCTAGACCACAAATTATTTATTATATAATAGCAATTCCTTGACTTTTTAGTCATTGAAGCCAAATATTGTTATGTGTTTACACATGAGTCTTAAATTTTTCAGAAAAATTTCCATTGAAAACTTTTGTATGAAAAACAAATTCTATTTTTTTTTCAATGCTGAATAATGTAGAACATTTTTCTTATAAATGCGAATTTATCATTTATTCTAATAATAGAAAAAATTTACATTTTTCGAAAATTACTTGTCTGTAATATCGAGATGAAAAGCTTTCTAGATCCAAAATTATTTTTTTATCGGTAGATTTATAATTATAACTATTTTTTTTACTTTGTTCAGTTTTTTTTAATTCCTTTTTTTTGCAGTTAATTCAATACAAATTTTCCATTAAATGTTTATGAATTTAAAGTTATAAATAACAAAAAGAATTTTATTTATCATTTAACAGAAATTTCGAAAAATGCAGTCAATTTGGTTCTTCAATGCTAAACATTTATGATTTAAAAATTTTTTTTATCCTAAATATCAAAATTACAAATTTCACTGATCTCGAAATTTCTACTTTTCAGTAATTAACATATAACAATAACTATTTTTGAATTTTTTATATCTTGCCATTCTTTTTCACTTTAATTCTGTAGTGAATTCGAATTAAAAAATCGTCATAGAAAATAAATGAGATTCAAAATTCAAAATAACTAATTTTTGACATTTAATTAAGTCAATAGCAGCCATGTGTATTTTTACATTTAAGAGTCTTAGTCACGATTTTGTTATTTAAAAATAGATTGCTTGATTGCCTAATTTAACAATTGTTCGATCAAAAATTTGAAATATTTGAACTATACATACATTCTACAATCATGTTTTGAGCCAAGAAATTGTAAAATTTTTAATTTTCTTTGTTACAATTATAGCTTTTAAAAAATACACTAAATTATAGTTAATAACAATAATTGGTGAAACGATAGATTTTCAATACAAACTTCGATCTGGGACCCAATAGTTCAATGAAAATTTTCCACAAAAAATGATCGATGTTTTATTTCTTCCACTCTTTTTTATACAAGGATTCCGTATTAGAGAAAACCGATAATGAAAATTCGTTCAAAATCTATATCAGATATGTTAAATAATTCACTTTTCGTATATTGATGCTAAACAAATAAAAGTTAAAAATATAAATAAACTTTAGAATTTTGTAATAAAATATCAACTTGGAATTTTGTAAAAAAATATTTTCCCAGACGAAGATTTTAAGATTCTTTGCCACAGACCTTATGATTATTGAAATTTTCACCTACACATTCGAAATTCATGAAATATGCCATAAGAAATTTCTAATTCAACTTATGAAAATAATATACGTTGGAATTCGCAAACTTTTATGAAAGTTTTTCCAAATTTTCATACAATGCACATTTTTGAAATCCCAGACAATAACATCCTTTCAGAATGAACTTTTGTTTTCCGGCGATATCGCAACGTTTGCGAATTCCGGAGCAAATAAGCGTGAACAACTAACATGTTGCACTTTCTAAACACTGTCGCTTCCGCGGCAAAAAGCGCGGAAAACAATCGGCGCAGCAACGTTAGTCACAAAAAGAAACAAGACAATTTTTTTCGCCCAGCAATAAATAAAAGTTTGCAATTCAAGGACGTCATTTTATAACTTATCGTAAACCTAATTATACGCACGCGGGCAAAATATACTCGTTTCCGTTTGCATGAAAAATGAGAAAAAATACACATTCTGCTCTTGTGGCATGACAATGCAACAAATGCGATGCCCAGGATTATTGTCCAATTAAAGTAAAAAGTAATTGCATTTCAGAGAACGTTGGCCTCGCTGCTGTCATTTCACGGAATACTGATTTTCATAGTTTCCAAGTTTTTTTTTTTCGAACAATTGTAAACATTTGCAAAACTAAAAAATGATAAAAACAATATATTTCATGCTTTGACAGTTATATAATCAAAATTTTCTGATGGATTATTCAGAGCAGTTTTTTTTTTAATTCTGGGAAGACAGGAAACTGCAGAAAATTATTCCATATTTTATTTTATAAAATTCCTCATTTGTTTGTACCATAATATTAATGTTATTTTGTAATTTGCTATGTGATTTTACGATTGCAAAATACTATTTTTTTAGTTTCTTGCCCCACGAAAAATTTGATGAAACTTGACAGGAAATGGAAAATTTGAAATATAATTTGCGAGCACTCGAAAATCGAGGAAAAACTTAAAAGAAGCGAGGACAATAAAATTATTGTGGATGTAGTTTACAGTTTTTGAAAATTCATTATATGTTTATTTGCATAATGAAAAAAATGCCTTCGTGCATGATTTTTTTACGGTCTCTGTTAAATCTGAGAACAAGTCATATTTTTTAAGTAGACATTTTTTAGAGACACAGAAATGCAAACAATGGGCAAAGTCAGATCAGTTTTTAAAAATTGAGCGACTGAAATGATTTATGAAGACGAATTGAATAATAATTTATAAAACTGATTCCATGTATTGCAAATATTCATTTATTTATACTTAAAGATTTATGCACAATCTGAACATTTTTGAAATATGAAAAATATGATGATTCTTTTGTTTTTTTCTAATTTTTTCATTTTTTGAGCATAAAGAAGACAAGGAATCAAGTATTTTAAAAATGATAAATTCTTGTAATGTAAACAAATCGTGTAATAAAATAAATTGAAATTTTTTACCCGAAAGCATAATATAAACTAAAATCGCATAATGTCTTGAAATATAAATTTGACGTTGCACATAGACGTTAGTTGATTTTCAGTTATTTCAATGATTTAGTGAAACATACACTGTGAAGTGGATATTGCGAGGAGTACAATACGCTCTAACTTTCTACGTGATTCCACCTCAGACCATATTGGACCATATAATACATGGACTGATACTAGCCGAGGGGGGCGCAAGTCCATGTTAAGAGTTTGTACCGTTAAAGTATATGGCCGCTAAAAGCGCTGCGATCTTGTCAGGCGCGATTTTTCGCGCGAACATTCGAATCGATTCTTCAAATTGTACTGTAAATTTAATGTTATAGCAAGAATTTCTCATAAGATATATTTTCTCCAGAAATGTCAGTAGATTAGTTTTTTCATAAAAAAGTTTTCTAATATTTGGTTGGAAATATGCTTTACAAGGTGAGAGGAATGGACAGCTTTCATAAAAAAATATTTTCTTAGAAATCATCGAAAAATCAATGGCTTTTGACTGATAACACTTTTTTTTAAACCTAGAATATTGTTAGTTATTATAATATGTACTTAATTTGTTGCATGTTTGACTTTGTGGGCAATTGATTCGTTGATAATTTCGGAAGATATGGAATGGTGGAAAATGACAAGAACCAATAAAAAGAGCCTGACAAGACTGCAGCGCCTCTAGCGGCCATATACTTTAGCAGTACAAACTAGCCCATTTAAGAAGGCCGAAGTTGCACCCCCCTGTACTAGCCTATTATTCCCGGCAGAAGAAAACGGTCAAACATGACGGACGAGAGTGACGTCACAGGGCCAACCGAGCCCGTATCTAGACACAAAAATCTCCGGGGGCCTACTAGCCTTGTACTTATTATTTCCACGCCATGCTTATAAATATTTTTGAGCTTTCGGAAAATTACTTAAAAGCTGCAGCAAAGAATATAATGTTTCTGAAACATCACCTGATAACCATGAGGAAGTAAAAGATGCGGTTAAATAAGTGAAACTTAACCTTCCTGCAAACCAGACAAAAATGTGACGTTTTTTCAGTCACTTTATCACATTATTACATCGATTTTTTTTCCTTCTATTTATTCACCTTAAATCACATTCACCTTAATTCACATCCTTACTTTAAACAATAACAACTCTTCACGTGTACGTTTCAAAAGTAAACTATTGTTCGCCCGATTTTTTCGCACCTTATTGGACGGCATGTGCGCAGGGATGTGAGGCGGTAAATTTACCGGTAAAATACTGCTCATGACCGTCATTTATGACGAGAAAGTTTTGGTCAATTTTGACCGTCAGTTTACCTTACCGGTCAGAATTATTATGATGGTCAAAATTATTATATACTCAAAGATGACTTGAAAAAATATCCAACTTGTTTGTAATTGCAGCTTTCTTTATTTCATCGAATTTTTATGAAAAAATGGAAAAAAAATTGGTTCCTTAAATAATAAATAACTGCACAATTAGAACCTTTCTATGTGAAAAAAGTCATTAATGAAGAAATAAACAAATTACTTCAGAAAAGTGTGTTGTAGATTAGGTATTTTCCTTCGGTATCTTTATTTTCGGAAGAATTTTTATCTGATGTATTCCACGTCAGTTTTCTACACTAATTTTAAGACACGAGTATTGTATTTTTCACTGTTAGGCATTGCAATTGTGAATCAGTTTTAACTTTTGTACTTTTTTTATCTCTTATCTATTAAAAAAAAAAAAATTAGAAAATACTGTATTGTAAATGTGACAGTTAGACAAAAGACTATTATAACTAGAGTCAGAGTAAAAATTGTCTTCCAAGATAAGAGACATCATTAATCTACATTCCATCACACACTTCAATTACCCCAAATTTCTATTAGAGTAAGCTTAGAAAGAGAAGAGGTGAAAGGAGAAGGGACTTCAATTGCAAGCTCTGCTTCGCTGAATAGTGATTGGACGAAACTGAATTACTAATAACTCTTTTAATTTTGCGAATTTTAAAAAATTTTAAAGGAAAAAGTGTCTTGAAATTTCATGAGGCATCGATGGTTTTCTGATGATCCGCCGACTTTGGGACACAAGGGGACTTGGGAATTATGTTAAGTCATATTTTTTCATCGAAGTTCGGTCATGACCGGTAATTACTGACCAGAAACGAGCTCTGACGGTAAATTATAGTTAGAGAGTTTTTAAATTTGACCGTAAATGACAGTAAATGACCGTCAAAAATTACCATGACCTGACCAATTTTTTTCTGACCGGTAAATTCGTATCCATGTATGTGCACGAGATTACAGTTACGTAGCTGATACAGTTAAGGCCCCGGGCATAAATAAATTTCCAAGTTTTATTGTGAACCAAAAAAATGCAGAACGAATTGTTTTAATGCTCTCAGGTACTGTATCAATAATAGCAACAAAACATCGAACCGTTTTACTGTATTTACAGTAATCTGTTGACAAGCAATTGAAAACCTGTGAAAACATGAAGCTGATCACGCCCTACTAGCAGTCCATGTATATATTGTCTATGGTCTATGGGGAGGACACAGATGTTCGCAGGCACTTTAAAGTATGTAGTGACAAGTATACAAGATCCTGAACGTCACGATACACTCACAAGAATACGTGTATTGCCGTGACCCGTATGTGAAATCATTCCCAGCAGAATCTCCCCAGATTGTATGTGCAATTCGATATTATCGTTCCCAGCAGGATTTAATCGTCACAATCACAATATCTACTCACAGTGTACAAAAACAGAAAAGTTTTTCAAATGTAGAAAATTCCGATGAAAACTTAAGCCTAGTTATTTCTAAATTTTTAAATATTATTCGATAATCAGATACTATGAAAATCAATTCGAAAATAAAGTTAACTCTAATTGAATAATTCCATGAACTCAGAAATATGAGTTTATGTACAACATATGGACTTAAGGGGACACAGAGGCTGCGGGAGTGCGAGAAAGACGCATAAAACGGAAAACAAATGAGTGGAAAGAGGAGGCGGATAAAACGGCCTGTGTTTCTTCTATAATAATCATTAGAATTATTCTGGAAATTTTCGTAGTTGATAAAACTTGTAAAAAATTTTAAATATTCATCAAGCCCAACTGCTTCAACAATTCAATTCATAATTTTTTCAACAGCAAAAAGTTCTTTTTTCTTTTTGTTGACAACAAAATTATCAAGATCAGTGTTTATCTCAATTGTGCGAAAGTATAAACACTCTGAGTGGACTGTAACGATGTGCAAATGTGTTCCATGAGTAATTATGTATACTGATAAAATGAAGTTTTTTTTCGTCGATGAATAAGATTCCTTCAGAAAATTTTTGTTTTATTTCCAAAATTACTCGAGACTGTTTAACAGTTACATTACACAACACAAAACTTGAAAAAAAAAAAATTCAAAATTTTAAAGAATCTTGGAATATTTTATAACTTAAAAAATCTCAATTTGTTGTATTTTCAACATTTGATATTTCTCAATTTATTATTGGAAAAAAGATGGTATAAAAAGTACATGTAAATTTAATCCTAACAAACTTCAGAAATTTCAAAAAAAACAAATAGGTAATATTTTTTCAGTTTCTAAGGTTTTGTTTTAATTTTATTTTTGAAACTTGAACAATATTTAGTTATTTTAATTGTGTTTCTTTTACTTTATCAATGAAGTATGAATTTTTTAATTAAAAATATGAATTTTTTTAATTTTTCAGGTTTTTCATGCGTTTAAACTGGAAATCATAAATATATTTCCAGTGACAAATTTTCCATGGAACAATCAAAAACTTTAACATCAACATTATTCGATTCTTCCAACTTTTAACTTCAGCAGTAATTTTACTTTTTAAAATACGATATTGTAGTATTTTCAAAGTATCGTTTTCAACAATGCTCGATTTCAACGAAACTCATCATACGATACTTTATTTATAATTTCTTTAATTATTTACGTCAAAAGTTCCCAGTATCAGCAAATCGTAAAAAAATTAGATTTTCTTGAGTGCTTATATTTTCCAATAAATCAAACAAAAATAAGTATAAGTTTTATACAACAAAAGGAAAAAAAACGTGAAGGTTTTATCGACTTTCAATTCTCTTTCATGAAAAAACAAGCCAATCGATAGGTGATAAATAAAAGAAAACAAGTTGGGAAATACGTCGCGCTTACGGATCGATTTCGCAAATCTCATTCATGATTGATAGTTACTGAATGATAATAATATCATGACTCGAGGTGATGATAATGGAGTGAAAATTCGGAAACTACACAATTTCCATGAATCGATTCTAAAATCTAAACTAGAATATATATTTTTTTCCAATTATTATTTTGACAGACAACGTTTTAGAGCACTTATACATGGTGATGAAATTGAAATAAAAATGGTATTACTCGCGTGAAGTTGGCACCCGAATTTCAGAAAAATTTTGAAACTCTTAGAGTTTCCGGTAGAACTATGATAGTTCTGGAGTTCTTTGCTAAAATTAGCAATAATTCCGCAAAAATAAGGTCGGTTACGCTACAAAAACGAAATATAGGCCAGCATCGTGTCTTCAATAAAAAAGTTCTGATTTGATAAAAACGATCAATATGAAGAGTTCCAGAGTTCTTTGCGAAATTTTCGCAAATTCCATTTGCCAATTCCTAAAGAACTCAGAGTTCTACAAATTTTTTTCTCATAAAATTGTTCTATAATCAATAGTTCGGTTTTAATAGAAAAAAGATTGTTTATGCAAAAGTTTATAAACAAATAAATTTCATTGTAGAGGAGATCTCTTGCGAGTTCTCGGTAGAACTCAAAGAGTTCTATAACTTCATTTTCTATACGTTTTTCGTAAATTCAATTGTCCATTCAAAAATATATGGCATTGTTGATGCAAATGTCTATATACAAATGAACTCGATCGGAGAGGAATTCTTTTTCGACTTTTTGGCGGAACTTGACGGTTTCTACTACTTCTTTCTTCATTAAATTTATCTGAAATCAACATTTCAGTTTCATAAAGAACACAATAGTATATCCATAAGCCTATAAAAAAACTAATTTAATCGGAGAAGAGTTCTCTTTCCAAGTTCTTGGTAGAATTCAAGTTGAGTTTTTTCAAGTTAAGTTTTCCTATAAGTTTTTTGTAATTTTCGGTTATTTTGATGATTTCGTGTATTCAAATTTTCTCTACAATTATTTTGTCTTGTAAAAAAATACTTAAGATTCTTTATCGGAAATCTCATGAACAAATAAATATAAATCGAGCGTAGTACACTTTCAGATTTCTGTTCTAGATGATGATACACAAATTTTTTTCTAAATACTCGTATAACAGATTTTTAGTCCTTAATTGAATGATTTGACAAGAAAGTCTGGAATGTTTTTTCCCTGTCGCTTTTTTTGTGTTTTATTATTATTATTGTATTACCTAATTTATCCGTCTTGTGATACTTGGCTGCTCTTTTTCGATGGTGATGCACAGTTTTTTATAAATTTTTTCATCTGCTTTTCTGAAATAAAGTTGGTGAATTTACAAGGATCATACGGATAGGACGGGTATTGTACGAACGTAGGTATTAGACAATTACTTATATATATTTTTCCGTTCAATTAAATTTGTTGTAATTTCCAAGAACTTTTTATAATAATGCAATACATTTAATCTATTTGTCTTAATCTTCACAATTTTTTCTTTCACTCGTTCTATACCCTGGTCGACTAAAACAATTATTTCTAAATTTTAAGCATAAAAAATCTTTTTTCTGGAAAAACCGAACTATTGATTGTAGGACAATTTTATGAAGAAAGAAGTTATAGAACTCTTCAAATTCTACCAGGAACCCGCAAGAAAACTTCTCTACGATGTAATTTATTTGTTTACAGAATTTTGCATAAACAATCGTTTCTATTAAAACCGAACTGTTGATTGTAGAACAATTTTATGAAAAGAGAAGTTGTAAAACTCTTTGAGTTCTACCGGGAACTCGCAGGAGAACTCATCTACGATAGAATGTAGTTGTTTACAGAATTTTGCATAAGCAATCTTGTTTTATTAAAACAAAATTATTGATTATAGAACAATTTTATGAAGAAAGAAGTTGTAGAGCTCTTTGAGTTTTAGAGGAATCGGCAAATAAAATTTGCAAAAAACTTTTTTTTGTACATTTGCGAAATTTTTTTATTGAAAAAACGCGATGCTAGCCTATATTTCGTTTTTGTAGCGTAACCGACCTTATTTTTGCAGAACTATTGCTAATTTTAGCAAAGAAATCCAGAACTATCATAGTTTTACCGGGAACTTTAAGAGTTTCCTAAAATTCAGAAATTAAAATAATCAAAATATAATAATAATTCAAATAATAATCCTAAAATTAAAAAAATCATAAATTTCAAAGGTTGCATTACATGATATATAATTGATTGACATTCGAGATGTAAGATTTGTATTTACCAAAAACTTTATTCAAAAATTTTTGGAGCTACACATTAAAATCGCAAGTGTTGAAGCAAGCAGAAATATTTCAGAAAGTTTTAAAATCTTAATTTCTGAAGAAAGTAAAAAAAAAATCTGTCAAATTCAAAGCGAATTTGTGACGAAAACGAAGTCCTAAATAATGAAAAATTTTTGAAATTGTGATAAAGTACAGTGAATAAGCTTTTTCTTTAATTTGTGAGAGTTTTCAAATAAAAAAATTTATTTAGTAGCTCTTATTTAAATGAGTTCAGTGAATATAAAACGCTTGAAATTATACAAGAATAATGCACTAACTATATTCGCGTTTTTTGGATGAGAAACATATTAACAAATTCAAGACATTCATAATAATTTGTCAAGTATCTCCAAAAATTAAAAAATTCCACAAATTTCTGAAATTCGAGCATGGAAAAATTTGCAGTCCCTTTTGCAACTTGATGAAAATTCGAAATTCCAACATCTATATACGAGGTGTGACAATTAAGTAATGAGACTGATTGTATTGCCGCGCTTGTGGTAAACCTGCGACCTTGAAATTTTTTTCCCCTTTCCCCGGCATCCTTCCCCTCTCCATTGATGTATTTACCGTCACTCTAGCTTGTTTAGTTCGCCTGCTACGTCGTGTTAAGTAGACGTGTGTTGGTGGTGCTCGTCACGAAAATGGAGAAACAAAATCTAGAGCAACGCGTCGCGATAAAATTTTGCGCCAGATTAGGCGAAACAGCTTCGGAAACGTACGCTAAAATTGTAAAAGTGCATGGTGATAGTGCTCTTAGTCGTGCCCAGGTTTTTCGATGGCATAAAGAATTTAAGGACGGTCGTGAACATGGAAGACGAGGCGCGGAGCGGGAGACCAGTCGAGGTGCGGACTGACGCGAATGCGCAGCGTGTGCGCGCCCTAATCCATGAAGATCGGCGTTTAACAGTTCGAATGTTGGCCTCGGAGCTGGGTATGAACCGTGAAACAGTCAGACAAATTTTAACCGACGATTTTGGGATGAAAAAGTTGTGCGCGAAGATGGTTCCAAAGAACCTTTCTGAGGAGCAAAAGCAGCATCGAATGAACGTTGCAGAAGACTGTTTGGAACAAGTGAAAAACGATCCCACGCTACTTGATCGAGTTATTACAGGCGATGAGAGCTGGTTTTTCCAATACGACCCAGAAACCAAACGCCAAAGCTCACAATGGTTGTCTCCGCACGCCCCCCGCCCGAAAAAAGCTCGCATGAGCAAATCAAAGGTGAAAACGATGATCATTGCCTTTTTTGATAGCCGTGGAATCGTCCACAAAGAATTTGTTCCACCGGGGCAAACCATCAATCAAGTCTACTATTGCCAAGTACTCGAAAGATTGCGAAAACGAGTCAACAGGGTGCGCCCAGACATCTCTCGTAACTGGATCCTTCATCACGACAACGTGCCGTGCCACACCGCCCTCAGCGTGTCCCAGTATTTGGCCTCTAAAGGGATCGCCGTGTTGCAACAGCCGCCTTATTCGCCCGATATGGCACCCTGTGACTTTTTTTTTTGTTCCCTAGAACAAAATCGGTGGTCAAAGGAACCCATTTTGAGTCGATTACGGACATCCAAGCGGCCGTGACAAAGGTACTCGCGAACATCCCAGTCGAAACGTTCCAGAAATGTTACGAAGCGTGGAAAACGCGCTGGAATCGTATAGCTGCTCAAGGGGACTACTTTGAAGGGGATGGCAGAGTTGTAGAATAATTTTTAAATATACGGTTTTTATGGAATCAGTCTTATCACTTAATTGTCAAACCTCGTACTATATAAATGTGAAAGTCTGTACGTTGTGCGCCTATAACTTTAAAACTATTGCACGAAATGTCCTGAAATTTTGTACAGTTATTAACCATGTTCGTCTTAAGGTTATAGGCATGTTTTTATCGACGAACTAATCTGGCCACACACACACACACGCACGCACGCGCACACACACACACACGCGCGCGCGGGCACACACACACACAGAGTCAGAAAATTATTAAATTTTTCGAAAGTCGCAAAAAGTTACAAAAACAATAATCCCGAAAACATAAAAGTATGCAAAATACACAATCGCGAATCACAAAAACTCATAAAAATTTACGAAACCATGAAATACAGGGTGTCCTAAGTCAGCGGATCATCCCAAAATCATCAATTCCTCATAAAATTTATACGCACTTTATCCTCTGCATTTTTGAAAATTTGCAACATGTAAACGGTTATTAATAATCCAATTACGTCTACTAATTTTTGGAGAGGCGGGGCTTTTCATAAAAGAAACTCCTTCTCTTTCTTAGCACACTCTCATGGGAATCACTGGGATTACTGAGGTGTGTATAATGAAATGTAGCTTAATCGCTTTTCTTATCTCACTTTTAAAGAAATTAGAAGATACTGCATTGTAAAGGTGACGATTGGATAAAAAAATATTCTATCAAAACAAAGGGGAGTCCACAAAAACTGATTCATAGAATTTTTGTCTGAAAATTGTCTTCCAAGATAAGGGACATCATTAATATATGTATATTCCATATCACACCTCAGTTACCCCCTACTTCTCTATTAGAGTAAGCTTAGAAGAAGAAAGGGTGAAGGGAGAAGGGGCTTCTATCAAAAGCCCCGTCTTTCCGAATGGTGAGTGGACGAAACTGAATTATTGACCTCTATAAGGTTAGCACTACCACATGTGAAATGACAAATGACATAAGTGATTAATTTGTCGCTTTTTTGTCGTGATTTTGTCGTGCGAAAAAAAAATTTGTCGCGAAATTTAAAAAAAAAAAAATCAATGGTAGTGCTAACTTGATATAAAGTTAGCACTACCACCTCTTAGAAACCGCCTTACAATGATCGGACGAATGTCGCGTCTGGTGCATAATTTGTCGCTTTTTTGTCGTAATTTAGTCGTGCAAAAATAAAATTTGTCGCGAAATTTTTTTTCCTTAAATCGATGATAAAGCCGATTTGGTATCAAGCTGGCACTACCAACAATCTTACATTATTCTGATGAAAATCTCGTTTCGTGCATAATTTGTCGTGATTTAGTCGTGCGAAAATAAAATTTGTCGCGAAATTTTTTTTTGCTAAAATCGATGAAAGTGCCAATGGTATCATATTAGCACTTCTACCTTTTGTAAGCGGTCTTCCGATGATCGGACGAACATCGCGTCTGCTGCATAGTTTGTCCCTTTTTTTTAGTGATATAGTCATGCAAAAAAAAAAATTTGTTGCGGAATTAAAAAAAAAAAAAAAACAATGGTAGCGCTAACTTGATATCAAGTTAGCTCTACCACCTCTTTAAAACCGTCTTTCAATGATCGGACGAATATCGCGTCTAGTGTATAATTTGTTGCTTTTTTGTAGTAATATAGTCATGCAAAAATAAAACTTGCCGCGAAATTTTTTTTCCTTAAATTGATGACAGTGCCAATTTGTTATCATATTAGCACTTCCACCTTTTGTAAACGGTCTTCTAATGATCGGACAAATTTCACGTCTGGTGCATAATTTGCTGCTTTTTAGTAGTGATATAGTCATGCAGAAAAAAAAATTTGTCGCGAAATTTTTTACAAAAAAAATCAATGGTAGAGCTAACTTGATATCAAGTTAGCACTACCACCTCTTAAAAACCGTCTTTCAATGATCGGACAAATGTCGCGTCTGGTGCATAATTTGTAGCTTTTTTGTTGTGATTTAGTCGTGCAAAAATAACGTTTGTCGCAAATTTTTTTTTGCTTATATCGATGACAGTGCCAATTTGGTATCATATTAGCACTTCCATCTTTTGTAAACTGTCTTCCAATGATCGGACGAATATCGCGTCTGGTGCATAAATTGCTTTTTTTTGTAGTGATTTTGTCGCGCAAAAATAAAACTTACTTTGAATAGTTACGTGAATTACTTTGTCTTTGAATCGATGATAGTGCTAACTTGGTATCAAGTTGCATTTCCATTCATTTCGTAATATTTGGACAAATGTCTCGTCTTGCATGTTTTTAACGCTTTTTTATCCTGAAAAAAAAAGTTCTTCTCGAATTCAAAAAAAAAAAAAAAAATTATTTTGCCCACTCAAAATTAAACAAGCTTCTTAATATCTTTCGATGTTTTAACAGAAGTCTTTTTTTCTTCTTTTTAAACCAATCGTTTTTCCTAAATAAATGACAACTGGTTTCCTGACGTACCCGAAAATGGCTTACTTTCAAAACTTGAATCGCCAAATCTCGGTTAATTTTCGGCTGATCTGCCTTAAATTTTTTTGGAATTACCACAATACTTCAGCGTTGCTAATACTCTCTTTTAAAAATTTATTGAACCAAACGAATGTCCAACCGTGAATATGTTAGTAATCACAGTTGAATTTTACAATTTCGATTTTCGACATGCGAGAAACTTATTTGTTTTCAAAGTTTTATCGATTTTTTTTTTGTATATTGCTCTGGAAAGATTTAAGTTTATTTTAGCCTCAAATAAAACTGATGAAAGTAAAACTGAAACTCTCAGCAATTTGTTTTCTGAGCCCACGGAACGCGCGTAATTCACGGATCGCGCGCAACTAGATAAAGCAGTAGTGTTATTTTCAGATTTTCGTCGATAAATTTTTAATTTACTCTTGTTAATTTTATTGGGAAATTTTTCGTAGTACATTTGTTTGTTTTATATTCAATAAATTACATCACGAATCGCGAAATCAAAGCAAACTTTCAGCAAGATTCTAGGAGCGTGGTGGTTTTCTACCTGAATTTCAATCGTTTGAAAAATTAATAATGAAATATAACGAATAAACAAACAATTATTAACAAAAGTGAACATTTATAGCTGAGACGAATTTCATGCTCATTCGAAATTCCATTTAGATCTAAATGGGAAGTGATTCAATTCTGAGTCACATATAGATAAAAACAACATTTGAAAGAGTTACAATTTACAATTTGAAAAATATTATAACTTTGTACCTTTGAAACGAAATGACAGGTAATTCCATTCTGAAACAGCAAAAGTAAAACACAAAATGCAAAATAATTGACGAATTTAAAAATTTGTAGTCATTTAATATACATATTTCAGTACAAACTTTTCATGAAATACTAAATTCGAAAAGTACAACATGGAATTTGAAAATAATCAACAACATGCAGAATCTTTTTGAAATTTATATTTTAAAACTTGAACTTTTTGAACGTACATACTTCGATTTTCAATTCTGAAATAAAAGCGAAAATTTCAAAGACTCTGTTTTTGAACACATGAGAAAACGTTTGTTCTGAATATAACGTGATTAGATTTTTATTGAAAACAGCTGTTATGATTTAATTATTACTGAGCCATAAGAATATTCATTTATAGTGACCATCGGTAGTTTTACTTTACGGTTAACCGTGAGCATTTTATGTTCATGATAAGTCATGAGATAGTTCACTTTATTGTAAGCTATTTAAAGTTTCATGTGAACTGTCAAGAGTTTTAGTATTTGTACAGTATCCTAAAAAAGTTCAAACTCATAGTAGTCTATAGAAATTTTTAAATTGAATAACCAAAATGAGTCAAGATTACGATAAGCAATCACGACAGAAAAGCGATAAATAATGCGCGATATTTAATTTCCTTCAAAACATAGCAAAACACTGATGTTTATAGGAGCTAACTGGATATGAAGATAGCACTATTATCAATTTTTTGTAAAAAGTTGTACGGTAAAAATGTTTTTTTTGCACTACAAAAAAGAGAGAAATTACACTGCAAAAATAGTGTCTTGCCACAAGACACTTTTTGACGCCGTTTTTAAGATGTTTACAGATGTCTTTAAAACACATCTTTTTGACATTTTAAAGACACTTAATGACTAAAGACGTGGATTTTGCGTCTTCGTGTCTTCTACGTCGATATGTCTCATGTATGATTTTTTCAGTGTATGCGCAAGACTAGATATCCATCGAAATATTAAAAAATATTTATCATTGTTTTGTTGTGCAAACTTGATATGTTGTTGGCACGAGTTTTGATTTTATTGATACCGGGAATAATTTTATTTTCGCACGACGAAAAAACGATAAATTACGCACCACACGCGACATTAGTCCAATCATTGGAAGACCGTTTTTATGAGGCGTTATTGCCAATTTGATACAAAAGTGGCACTATCATCGATTTGAGGAAAAAATTTCAAGACTAACTTTATTATTGCATGTCTAAATCACGACGAAAAAGCGACAAGTTATGCACGATACGAGATTTTCATCAGAATAATGTAAATTGGTTAGTAGTGCCAACTTCATACCAAATCAGCACTATCATCGATTTAAGGTAAAAAAATTTCGTGACAAATTTTATTTTGGCACTGCCATCGATTTAGGCAAATTAAATTTCGCAAAACTTTTTTTTGCATGACAATATCACGGCAAAAATGCAACAAATTATGCACCAGATGCGATATTCGTCCGATCATTGGAAGACCGTTTACAAAAGGTGGAAGTGCTGATATGATACCGAATTGGCACTGTCATCGATTTAAGCAAAAAAAAATGTCGCGACAATAGTAGATTGTGTACTAAGACCGCAAAGTAGGCTTTTGTCGTACAGGCAGCATTTCCAGTTCGAGGCGAGCACGGGCGTGATTGTCAGTACGAGGGAGGTACGGGCGTGATTTTCAGCACGAGGCTTCGCCTCGTGCTGAAAATGCTGCCTGTACGACGGTGGCCTACTTTGATGGCCGAGGTGCACACTCTACTTTTTGCAAAACACTCTGCAAAAAGCAACATACTATATTAATAGAATATTTGCAAAGTTGTATATCGAAATTTCACTGAAAAAAAGCCCGTTGGTAACTTTAATAAATTTCTAAAGATTGTTTCATGGTCATAAAAGCAAACAAGTGTTTTTGAGTTGTTTATTTCACACTTATGTATAAGAAACATATTTGACTAAATGATTAAAATATACATATATGTGATATGAGAAATCGTATTGGTAAATGTTTTCACTGAGCATTAATTATAATTGTGAACAATGTTCACTGTGCGATTCTGTATTTTATAAACGACATTTTCATTTCTGGAAACAAAATCGAATTGATCGTTTGTTTCTTCCGATACAATTATGTTTGCATTTATTGGTTCTGCGTAAGTCAGAATTTCGTTCGATGTCGAAGGCATATTTTCTTCCAGAGAGGAGTGTTCTTTTTGTTTCGTTTGCGGTTCATAGTTTTTTGTGCTCTTTTCAGGGTCAATCAATTCATTAATTTTTCAAGCGATATCTTTTTTGTTTTTCATCGAGTCTGCTATGTAACCTATAAAAAATATGCCAACCTTTATATTTTATCAAATAGTTCAAATTTATTCGAAAAATCAATATGATATTACCTTTAGCGGTTTCTTCTGACTGCCACCCTCCGTGGCGCTGCAACGACATCATGTCTGCTCCGGCGTCCACAACGATGGTAGCAGATGTTCTACGGAAGCAATGCCCTGTATATTCTTGCCAATTTGGGAGGTTCAAAAATTTTGCGATTAGAGATGGCATTTTCGCAAGTTTGTGCCTCCCAACAAACTGGCTCACAATTTGCCTTTTTGGTAATTGATAAAAAATCGCCCTGTCGTCATATTTGCTGGACGAAGAGACTGATACTGCTTGACCAATTTGTAGTATGGTGCAGGAATCGTGAACGATCTAGGAACTTTGTTCTTAGTGTCAGGTATTTTGATGAACAAAAGGTCACCGTAATCTTTCATGTCTTCCAACGTCAATTTTACGAGTTCGTCACATCTGCATGCTCCATAGAGCCCAAAAATCAAAGCCACTTGCAAGAAATTTATTTATTTATATGATAAATAAATTTTACATTAACTTAGCATTGTTCAAATGTTTTCATGTTGAAATTTAAAATTTATGTCATTTTAAAGTTTTGAAGTCCAACTTTTTCGAATTTTTTCTTACTTTTCTAAATTTTCAATTTTAATTTTCGGAAATCCAAAAATATTTTGTTCTTGACAAGTAGTCGTTAAATGCTTCACTTTTTATCTCTTTTTGAATTTACAAAAAATATCATTTAACAACATTCAAAGTTATAAAAACATTGGTTATACGCTTTAAATTTTATACAATTAATAAATATTTTTAACATTAATTATCAAAAAATATAACTGAATAATTAGTGAAATGAAAAAGTATCAAAAAACTTTGTAAAATTAAAAATTTTAATTGTAATTTGTAAAAATACTTTTACAAATTAAATTGTGAAAATGTAATAGAAGATTCAATGCAATTGTTGTAATTTATATGATAAATTTTATATGCATAAATACGTAATAACTGTATATTATGATTACAATAACATATATACTATATAATAACAATAGTATAAAAAATTAGGTTACAGATTTTGAATTAGAGATTTATTTGAATTTGAGGTTTATTTTTATTGAAAATGATATGGTTTAAACATTCATAAACTATACCTTTTCAATTTAATATTCTCCATCTGGCGCATCTTTAAGAAATTGTTCAACTTCTTTTTCGGTAAGGACGGCAGATTTTTTTTCACGTGTCCCTCGTTTTTTCTTTTTAAAAGAGATGTTAATCTTTTGAAACTGGCAATGTCGATGTTGTCATTTAGAGCAATGGTCGTTTTGAGCATAGAATACATTGACCATAAAGTCGTTGGCTTTTTGGTTGTTGACAAATGCTCGAAATAAGCAACCAGCCAATTTTCAGATATGTTCGAGTTTCCCGTTTCGCGAGATTTTTTCCATTCCTTGAAACTGGAGTAAGCCGCGAAATATTTTTGTTTCGATTTCGCCGGTAGAAGATTTTTGCCGGCAGCAGCTGCTGCTGAACGAATTTCGGGCGGCGTATTCCCGAAACCTTCATCATCAGACGAACTCATATTGCGAACTTTCACTTTTATTTTCACTTTAAAAATCTATTTCAATCGCAACAAGTAATCCAAACGCAAAGTAAACAAAGAATCGATGTAGGTAGGACTGAATGTTGTGTGTGTGTGTGTGTGTGCGCGCGTGCGCGCGCGCATCACACGTACAGACGGAGCAGGGCTGCCAACATAGATATTCAAAGAAGAAAAGAAAGAGAAAATAAGAGAGTTAAAAATTTGCAAAGCAATTGTCTGATAATTACGGGAGCAGCTGAGAATTAACAGAATAAACGCAACTCTGCTTATAAATATAAAATCGGTTATGTTTTGTGCCAACAATTAAAAGATGTTAGTCCAGTAGCCTGTACATACGAGCATCAAGGCTTTGCACAGCTGTTTACTTTCCTGGCCTAAGCCGGTAAAGAACCTACTTTACCGGCCTAGGCCGGGAAAGGAGTACTGTACGTCAAAAGGCTACTTTGCGGAGGATCTCTGAGTACAAAATACTGTATTTTGCGGAGTGTTTTGCAAAAATTTTATTTTTGCACGACTATATCACGACAAAAAAGCGACAAATTATGCACGAGACGCAATATTCGTCTGATCATTGAAAGACCGTAGTGCTAACTTGATATCAAGTTAGCACTACCATTGATTTTTTTAAAAAGAATTTCGCGACAAATTTTTTTTTTTGCATGACTATATCACTACAAAAAAGGGACAAATTATGCAGCAGACCCGATGTTCATCCGATCATCAGAAGACCGCTTACAAAAGGTAGAAGTGCTAATATGATACCATTGGCACTGTCATCAATTTTAGCAAAAAAAATTTCGCGACAAATTCTATTTTCGCACGACTAAATCACGACAAAAAAGCGACAAATTATGCACCAGACGCGACATTTGTCCGAATATTGAAAGATGGTTTTCAAGAGGTGGTAGAGCTTAATTGATATCAAGTTAGCACTACCATTGATTAAAAAAAAAAAAAATTTCGCGACAAATTTTATTTTCACACGACTAAATCATGACAATAAAGCGACAAACTATCCAGCAGACGCGATGTTCGTCCGATCATCGGAAGACCGTTTACAAAAGGTAGAAATGCCAATATGATACTAAATTGGCACTGACATCGATTCTAGCAAAAAAAATGTGACAAATTCTATTTTCGCACGACTAAATCCCGACATAAAAACGACAAATTATGCACGAAACGAGATATTCATCAAAATGATGTAAGATTGTTGGTAGTGCCAACTTGATACCAAATCGGCTTTATCATCGATTTAAGGAAAAAAAATTTCGCGACAAATTTTATTTTTGCACGACTAAATTACGACAAATTATGCACCAGACGCGACATTCGTCCGATCATTGTAAGACGGTTTCTAAGAGGTGGTAGTGCTAACTTTATATCAAGTTAGCACTACCATTGATTTTTTTTAAAAAAAATTTCGCGACAAATTTTTTTTTTGCACGAAAAAATCACGACAAAAGAGCGACAAATTAATCACTTCATGTCATTTGTCATTTCGCTTGTGGTAGTGCTAACTTTATAGAGGTGAATTATTGAGAACTCTGAATTTCGTGAGTTTTAAAAAATTGTAAACGAAAAAGTGTCTTAGAATTCCATAAGGCATCGATAGTTTACTAATGATTCACTGACTTTGGGACACTCTGTATAAGAAATAACAAAAAATATAACCAATTATTATGCAAGTCATAATATGTCACAATGGTATATGATTACAAGATTCCATGAATTACAAAATCATACATTGTTACAAATCATGAAAAGTCATAATAAAATTATCATTATAACCCTCATCGCGATCATCTCTTAATCCTGATTAACAAATAAACTTTCATGAATTTTACTCTTTACTTTGATCGTAAAAAAGTATCATTAGAAAATATTTTTTTGAAATACTTACATCTTTTAGACCAATATAATCCATTATATAAGTATAATATTTCTTTGGAGTAATTCATTATTATCTAACAAATTCATATTTCATGAAAAAATTAGAAAAAAAAAGATGATGAAGATTTTTAACGCTAACATTCAGATAATTTTTGGTAATTTTCGTTTGTCAATTAAACAATTGAATTTTCCTGACCGAACTGCGTGTAACAACGAGATAACCGCGGAGCAAAGCCCGCTGGGGCAGCTAGTATTGATATAAATTATAAATTCCGCAAATATGCGTTCAAGTCAGAATAGTACTGGAAAAAAATCAGTTTCCCAAATAACACAACATTCATGAAATCCTCGATGTAGAAGTGATGAATAAAATGTTTCAAGTTTAAAAAAAAACTACAATACCGAAATATTCATCAACTCGAACAAAAACTTGAAAACTTTTCGATGACTCAGAGTGTCTTTATAAATATCAAAATGCTGAAATATTCCAAACTAAATTTTAGAAAACGTACAGTTTTACGAATTTTTGATATTTGAGCATAGAAAATTTGTCAGTTATCCTTAAAAAAACTTGAAAAAAAAAAAAAAAAAAAAAAAAAAGAATACATCCAGTTAGAAAAATAATTGTTTTACAAATTGAAATTCTTTCATTTTATTTGAAATCAAAACATCCACTAACTTATAGGTACATTAAAACAAGTAAAAATTCTATAAAATTCCCAAGTTCTATAAATAACGTTGATCTCGGATTATGAGATCAAGAAAAAATTTAGAATTTAGGAAATGCGATCGGAATTTCAATATAAAATTTTTTGAAACCAGTGTCAAAAAAAAATCTGAAATTCGAAGTATCGTGCATTGTTTTTTCCATTCATTTCCTCTTTTATTGTTCAGTTGATAAAATATTTAAAAATTGAATCATTGATTCTTGGTACTTGGTACGAAAATAGAAAATGACCAAATCATTGTTTTGTAATGGAAAAACACATGGAATTACTCGGCGCAATCGGGTAATGCGTGGATTATTACATGAGGTCGATCGTACTAATGATGTCGCCTAAATGTGACATTATCTGGGTACACACTATGTGACATATTGTCTTGTTTGCACAATCGCTTGCTTTTCATTTGCTTCATTCGCTTCTGCTTTCGATCGAAAACCGTTACACACGACTATCACTCGAATCGCCGATTTTCAAGGCTGAAAATAAAAGTGTGTTTTCATAACGGATGAGCAAAAAAAGCCAGCTGTCGGGATTTACAAGCTCTTTGTTCTCGAGCTGAAAAATCAGCGCTGAAACGGTCAATAAGTTTTTTTCTTCTCGACATTTCCTTTGTCACACATAAAATTTAAGCTTTATTGCATTTACTCATTACTTGAAAATCACCACATATAATGATGGTTTATTAAATTTCTTAAATGTTTTTGGGATTCTAATTTCTTTTTGACATAACCAAAAATCTTCATAAACGCACTCTTTTCAGAATCACTCAAATTTTTTGGATTTCTCGAGTTATTTGAAACTGTAAGATAATAGATAAACCTGTATCAATATTTTGTCCAATATTACGAGTGCGCAATCTTGAATAATTTTACATATTTTGGGAGCTCACATTAAATTACATAAAACTTATGTAACTCGAGTATTTTTTCCGAATTCAGTAATTCGTAAAGTTTTTTTAACAGTTCTAATATAATAGTATTCTGGAATATTTTCGATTTCTGAATTATTCAAGATCTATACGAAATACTTTTGTAAATGAATGAGATATTACCTTAATTTAGATTGTTGAAATTAATATTACATTTTACACTAAAATTTTAGTAAAACCCATAAAAGTCAATAAATTAAATAATAAAGTATATGATACAAATAAGATTAAGTGATTCCAAGTAGAATAACATTTTTTTCATACACTATAAAAAGTAAAAGTAATCTTTTCATACACAGAAATATAAATTTTCAATGTAAAGAAATATCCCCTTAATTTGTATACTTTTTTCCATACTTCAAGTGAAATATCAAATTTAATCTACATTTGCAGACACTAAAAATATATAAAAAAATTTGTTTTTTGCTTTTCAAAATTTATTTAATCTAAAACATAAAAATATTAATACAAGGTAAAATAAAATTTTTCTGAAACCTCTGCATAACGTTTTTCAGTTTTTACTAGTAGTAAAAAGTTTTTAAAAATTTCAAGAACAGGTTTCAAAGTTGATAAATATTTCCAGAAAGTTCTTTTGAAAAAAATTCCGGTAAATGTTGACACTGTTCATTTATCAGATGGATACAGAATTTCCGTAACAAAAACTAAATTGATCAATTCAGTAGATGTAATCAATGATCTAATACGTTCTCAATGAGTCAAGAAGTAAATCTTCAAATCTTAAGTGATAAATATTTTTATCGCTCCAGTTGGATTAGTATTATTGACAGTGTTCACATATTTTTACTTTTTTATTTTGGTGCTTTCAATTTGTAGTTGTATGAAATAACATTGTATAGAACTTAAGAAATCTCACCTAAATTGATACTCAGCGATAAAACCATATTTTATCTATAAATCACCAGTGGAAATTTCCTACTCATCCTCAGCCATTTCGTATGAACTGGGAAAACATGAAAATGATTGCCAAAATTAAATCTGTTTTTTCTTGAGAAAAATGCAAAATTTCAATTCCTTTGTATGGAAATAGATAACTGAGAAATTTTTTTTGTTACATACAGCTTTTCTCATTTTTTCTAGCTTCTATATCTAGAAACTAAATTTTTATCTATTGTATCTAAGAACAAAAGTTGTCAACGATTTTTTATTATAATAGTAGCAAATAAATTATTCTATTCAGATTCATCAAATTATATTATTTTGTAAACAATATACTGTCTTCTTACTTTGGTTGGATGCATTTTGTAAAAATTTTGAAAATTCATGGTCTTTAACATCTTTTTTTTCTTATTATAAGTTTTAGAAAATTATAATTCATGTAGAGAATTATTAACTAGATAAATTTTCAATTCTTCTAAATTTCCAAATCTATTTTCCTTTGCATCAAATAATAATGCTACTTGTTACAAGTTATTAAAAATAAGTTTTTTAATTATTTAAGTACAAACCAGATTCAGAATGAAAAAATATAAATATTAGAATACACTGTGAAGTGAATATTGCGATGAGCACAATACGCTCCAACTTTCTACGTGATTCCGGACGTAAGCATATATTTGCCTTTGTGAAGGATACATATGCGTGACACAGCGGAATGAGTTTGTTCCGTTGAGAATCGGCTTGTGTACCTTTGGGAATTATATGAATTCCCACAGGGAGGACACGAATGTTCGCAGGCACTTTAAAGTCTATTAGTGACAACTATACAAGATCCTGAAAGTCACAATACGCTCACAAGAATATGTGTATTGCTGTGACCCATATGTGAAATCATTCCCAGCAGAATATCCCCAGATTGTGTGTGCAACTTGATACAATCGTTCCCAGCAGGATTTAATCGTCACAATCACAATATCCACTCA